>CM046946.1:70321087-73268046 GCA_025698515.1 Gossypium sturtianum | reverse complement strand
ATATAAAATCTTTAACATTTTTGCAAAATAGTCTCAGGCTAGGTAGACTAAGTTGCAAACGATCTTAAAAACGTAAAAATCATTAAAACGAGACAAAAATCGTACCTAATTGAGCATAGATATCATGGCAGAATATTGGAGCTAAGAAAATGGCTTCTTCCTTTGTAAAATCAGCTAGATGAAGATGATAATGAATAAAATGGCTTTTTATTTTATTAAATTATCATTTAATAACCAATTTACCAAACTAACCTTAAAATTATTTCAAAATTTCAATAACACCAAGCCATTAACATTGTAACACCCCAAACTCGATCAATACGTTACGACCAAATCTGGTATGTTACAGAAAAGATAGTTTTGAAATTCTTTTGACGGAGCATCGTAATTTGAGAAAAGCTTTTTGTTTAGTGATTCCCTTTAAGGTTAATTTAAAGATTCCATTTGAGAATATCTTACCGACTTCTTATTAAAATAACTAAGAGTTGGAAACAAGGTTTCTTTTGTAAAAGCCGATCTTAGGAAATTTGAGGAAATGTGACAGCTTGGAAACCATGTAGCGGTTTTAATAAAATATCCAAATTAATTAGCCATTCGTATGTCATCTTTTGTTAACACCATTTTAGGAAAATATTTATTTATGTTTTTTATTTTAGGAAAAAAAAATCCCATGTTCGATAAGTCATAAAAATGTGATAACAAAGTGTAAATGCAAATCCCAAATTTAGAGTTATAGTGGCCTTATTACACAATTAAAATCCCCAAAATTTAAGAGTAATATTAAATAAGAACTGAAAGTTTACGTGGAAAACAATGCATGGCCACCTCGAAGTCGCCTTTGGCTCCCAAAACCGCAATCCACGGATTACCCGCAAAATTAAGCGAGAGGGGTGAGTCATCGAGACTCGGTGTGTAAAACCCTTTTAACACAATCGGGCTTTAAGCCCACTGATGCACATTAGGCCTTAGCCCACACAATACAAGATATTAAACATGTATGCAATGCTGCCCAACCCAACCTAGTTTTCCATCCTCTAGGCCTCTGAATCACCCAAACACCGTGGCGTTATGCCACCTGTGGTTCTAGACCACCGTGGTCCTGGACCACTCGTGACAAAGTCACATGATATATAATTGTGGGGCCAACCCACCGTGGTTCTAGACCACCGTGGCGATCTCTCGAATAACATGCGTGGGGCCAACCCACTACGGTCTCGAACCACCGAGACAAGTCAGCGATATATGTATATGTGGTTTCAAACCACGGTGGTCCTAGACCATCGTGACATCGATCCTTCGAATAAATACGTGGGGCTAGCCCACCGTGGTTCTGCACCACCGTGACAGTGAGTCACATAATCACACTTCCCTTTTTAATCATTTCCCACAAGCCCATGCAACATATTGTCATACTTTGATGAATGCAACATACTTTCAGTGTATAACATATAATTAACTAAAACATACAATAATCTGTAAGCGACGTAATTGCGGAACTTACCCGGTGTCTCCAACCTTACCCATAAGGGTATCTCGACTATCTAAGCGATCGTTTGCCTTTTCAAGCCAATAGGGATAATGATTTGTCTATCCGAGCGGACATCGGCTTTCTACCACGGCCCAGATGGAAAGTCTCGAACTGGTCGACACCGCACGTCTTTTTTAAACTTAGGGCAGCAGGCTACTTGTCCACTCCCTTGTTAGTTTGATTGGCAATTGCATCCATGAAGAGATTTGATCAGTACTTAGAGTGAAACGTTGCTTATCTAACAAGAGAATTGATTAAGGCAGACCATAACCAATGAGGTATATAACAGCCAAGAATCGAAAAGAAGTGACCCTTACCTTGGTAAACGATGAACCACACAATCACTGATTCGCCCCCGAATCGAGAGATGAATCGCGAGAGAAGCAAATATTCTACCCCAATGGTCAAGAGTAGGCCTTGAGCATTCAGCTTAAAAGAAGTCTTTAAAGAAAGATAATAAGGTATTGCACAAAGTTACCTTATGTTGAAACGGATGGTGAAAAGCCAAAGCAGATTCGGCAGGAAAGTAACCCTTCACACCCTAGGCTACTCAAACAGCATTGATTCGAGATGAAAAGAAGAAACAAAGATTCGGGTAGAGAAGATGGAGATAGAGGAGTTTAGAGAAGAAGAGAGAAAGAAAATGAAAAAGCGAAGGAGAGGAGATTCGGCTCTTGCGATAAGAGAGAAAAGAAACATACCTTCAACAGCCTGTAAGGTGGTGAAACCGATTCACTTGGAATTAAAGGGACTATTCAATGGAACAAATGCAAGGTTTCAAGCTAAAGAAGAAGAAGTAGAGGAGAAGAGAGTTTCGGCCAAGAGAAACAAAGAAAGAAAAATAAGAGAAGAAATGCCCGAATGGTGACAACTTTCGGCTAGAGTCAAAAGAGCAAAAGAGATGAATAGCAACAAAGACAATTTCGACACAGAGAAAATAGGTAAACCAAAGAGAGAAAAAGAGAGCTCAAGAAGGCTTGCAAAAATCGGCACTCACTCCCCCTTAATGACCGAATATGCACCAAAAGAAATGAGAGAAATGCCTAAGACCTATGGAATTTTCGGCACACTCACCTCTTCTAGCACTAAACCAAAATTTTCCCCTTTTCAAGCTCCCCACATTCGGCCAATACCTCCACCAACACCAAATCCCTTGATTTCCTCCTACTTTCACTCTCCAACACCCATTTGAATTGGCTTGACCAATTCAAACTCCACCAACTGCTCATGACCACTCATTTCAAATGCTTTGACTCCTTCAACAACCACCAAGGAGTGTCCCAGCCGAAAGCCAACACTCCACCACATTGAGCATAAAAATAAAGCGCCACTTGCTGCAGAGGAGACTCGAACGCCTTCCTCCTATCTGCTCCCTTGTGACGCCCACTCCCTTGCACCTTAAGTGGCGCACTTACCACTCTACCACACTCCTCTTTGTGCAAACAACTACAAGCAATTACACATAAGACTCCGCCTCAGCCTAGCTCCCCTCCAGAGTGCCCAACAAGCAAAATTTTCTAAAGTTAAAGCTCCGAACACGAGCCTCCCCAGACCCCCAAACATACCAAAATAACATGCTAAACAAACCAAACACCTCAATTAGCATAAAAGCAGAACCCCTAATTCTAGGATGTTACAGCTTACCCCTTAAAGAAATTTCGCCTCAAAATTTACCCCGATTAAAAGAGGTGAGGTGTTGCTGTCGAATCACATCCTCCGGCTCCCACGTAGCTTCTTCTCGAACCATGATTCCGCCATTGAAACTTTAACCAATGGAATCAGTTTTCCTTCTTAACACTTTAACATCTCGGCCTAAGATCCGCGCGGGTTCTTCCTCAAAGGACAAATCAGGTCTTACTTCAATTTCTTCCACCGAAACTATGTGAGATGGATCCGAACGATATCGCCTTAACATTGAAACGTGAAATACATCATGTATTCGATTCAACTCCGGAGGTAACTCGGGCCGATAAGCTACACCCCACACGTTTCAACACATGATAAGGTCCGATGAACTCGGGCTCAACATGCCCTTCCGTCCAAACCTTAAAACCTTCTTCCAAGGCGAAACTTTTAGGAAAACCTGATCACCCACTGAGAACTCTATTTCTTTACGCTTCAGATCCGCATACGATTTCTGCCTGTCGGAAGCTTCCTTCAACCGAGTCCGAATCACTTAACCTTTTCCTCTGTCTCAGCAACCAAATTCGGACCCAACAACTGTCGCTCACCCAACTCTGTCCAACAGGTAGGAGTACGACACTTACGACCATACAACGCTTCGTAAGGTGCCATCTGGATACTGAATTGATAGCTATTGTTGTCACGCGACTTTCGCCAACGGTGAAGAAATCCTCCCAATTACCCCTAAAGTCAATAACATAGCCTCTTAACATATCTTCGTAATCTGAACTACCCTCTGATCGCCATCGATCTGTGGATGAAACGCGTGTTTGAAATCGATCTTGTACCCAACGCTTGATGCAACCCTTTCAGAATCTGCGATGTAAACTCGGGGTCTCTATCTCGATATGATAGACACCGTACCCCATGTAATCTCACAATCTACGCTACATACAGTTTGGCCAACTTCGTAATGAGTAATCAACACGAACGGTATGAAGTGAGCGGACTTCATTAACCGATCGACAATCACCCACATCGAATCTTTTCTAGAAGGCGTAAGAGGAAGCCCACTAACAAAGTCCATAGTTATCCTCTCCCACTTCCAGAGTGGAATTTTCACTCGGGCCGTAGCAACCCGAAGGCAACTGATGTTCGCTTTCACCTACCGACAAGTCAAGCACTTACTCACAAACTCCGGTAACTTCGCCAAACTCGCCACCAAAACTGCTTTCACGCAAATCACTTAAAACATTTTGCTTCCACCAGGGATGCATAGCGTATAGACTACTATGCGCTTCTTGTAGAATCTTCTATCTTAACTCAAAATCCTTCGCATACAAGCCTTTCCACGAAAGCACAATACTCCTTCACTGTTCAAACTAAAGTCTTCGTCTCTCCACTTTCCACTTGCTTTGAAATCTAAAACTTAACGATCCATCCGATAACCTGTCTCTCTTTAACTCGCTTACCTACTTGAAGGTTTCACTTGCATTCAGCCTAACACACTTCCGTCATCATATAAACCGAGATGAGCAAACATTGCCCTCAAATCACATATCACCTTACGGCTCAACGATCCGCCACTATGTTAGCTTTACCTGGGTGATACTCAATCGAGCAATCATAGTCTTTCAACAATTCAATCTACCTTCGTTGCCTTAAATTCAACTCCTTCTGGGTAAGGAGATATTTCAGGCTCTTATGGTCAGTGTAGATAACCGACTTCTCACCATACAAGTAGTGCCTCCAAATATTCAAAGCTTAACACTCACCGCAGCTAACTCCGGATCATGCGTAGGATAGTTCACTTCATGAGGTCTCAATTGCTGAGACGCATATGCCACCACTTTTTCCGCTTGCATCAACACACATCCTAACCCTGTGTGCGACGCATCACAATAGACGACAAACTCCTTCCCGGCCTCAGGTTGAATCAACACTGGTGCCTCCGTCAAAATCTTTTCAATTTCTCAAAGCTTTCTGCCGCTTATCTCCACTGCATAAACGGTACCCCTTTTCGTAATAATTTGGTTAATGGTGCTTTGCTATTAACGAGAATCCTCAACAAACCTTCTGTAGTACCCAGCTAACCCAAGAAAACTCCGAATTTTTGCTACTGACTTCGGTGGTTTCCAATCCAAAATAGCTTTAATCTTTCGTGGATCGACTCTAATCCCTCGGTAGCCACAACATGCCCCGTAAAGGTAACTCTTCTCAACCAAAATTCACACTTGCTGAATTTGGCATACAGCTGTTTCTCTCTCAAAATTTGTAGAACAATCAAGATGCGAATCGTGCTCCTCCTCCGTCCTTGAATAAACCAAGATATCATCTATGAACACTATGAAAAACTGATCCAAATAGGGTTGGAATACACGGTTCATCATATCCATAAACGCAGTTGGTGCATTTGTCAACCCGAACGGCATTACTAAGAACTCGTAATGACCATAACGAGTTCGAAAAGTAGGCTTATGAATATCTGCCTCCTTAACCTTAAGCTGATGATAACCTGACCTCAAGTCTATCTTCAAAAGATCAAGCGCTACCGCAATCGATCGAACAGATCGCCTATCTTGGCAATGGGTACTTGTTCTTAATCGTCAACTTGTTCAATTGCCTATAATCAATACACATCCGTATCGACCCATCCTTTTTCTTGACAAATAACATCGGTGCTCCCCACGGAGACACACTTGGTTGAATAAAACAATGGTCCAACAATTCCCGAATCCGAGCCTTAAGTTCCACCAACTCTTCTTGGGCGCCATTCTATATGGAGCAATGGACACCGGAGTTGTTCTAGGAAGAAGATCAATACTGAACTCTACCTCACGATCCGGAGGTAACCCTGGAAGCTCTTCTGGAAAGACGTCCGAGAACTCCTTCACCGTCCTAACATCTCTTACAGACAACTCCTTGGCTTCCAATGCACTGACGAAAGCTAGGAATGCCTCACACCCTTTTCTCACCATCCGTTCAGCTTTTAGAGCAGACACCACGTTGGACAGGTAATTCCTTCTCTCACCTATCACCAACACCTCCTTATGCTCAAGAGTCTTCAGTATCATGCACTTAGCAGCACAGTCCAAGTTTGCTCGATACTTAACTAACCAGTCCATCCCTAATACCAAATCGAATTTGCCAAACGGCAACTCCATCAAATCAGCCAGGAAAACTATCCCTTAAACATCTAAAGGCACATTCCTAAAGAGTTTGTTCACCACTACAGATTGTCCTAAAGGGCTAATCACAGTCATTTCCCTAGGAGTAACTTCAGATTCTATGTTCAATGTTCCAGAGACAATACTAGCAACATACGAATGTGTAGACCCAATATCTATCGAAGTCTTTGTAAAGGGCAAACCAAAAATAAGGAACGCATGCAGTTATAACGTCGGTGCATCGCCATCCTCTCGACGCCTAGCTACATAAACCAACCCAGTGCCGTCTCGCATCTGTATTCCCAGCAGACCTCCGCCCGGTGCTCCACGCCTCGACCATAACCATTTCTTCCTCTAGTCGGACCACGACCTCTCGGTGGTTGCCGCCCACCTCTTCCAGTGATAACCCCGACCTCATCGGCCGTGCTCCTGCTTTGACTCTTGTGGACAATCCTTTACCCGATGTTCTTCGAGATCTACACCTATAACATCCTTTACTCCAACATTGCCCCTGAATGGAATCTACCACATCTAGCACACTTGCTTGAGTCAGAAGAAAGAATGAGCTTCACCACTCGACTTGGCCCATCAAACCTAGGCCTCTCCTCGAAACCCCAGTGTAACCCGACGACCCAAATTTTCTTTTATTCCTACCCCTATCCTTATCTAGATGTCGCCTCCCGGATCGCTTCACCTCTTCGGCTATCTTAGCCTTTCCAACCAAAACAACAAACTCTCTTTTCTCGCTATGAGCTATTAGTATTCGCAACTCGTCCCCTCGAGACCATCCTCAAATCGCACACAACGCTCGTGATCTGTTGCAACAATACCCGGGCATATCGGCTTAGTCGTAAAAATTCCGCCTCATATTTCACCACCGACTTATTCCCTGGACCAAATTGAGAAATGCCCTCCTCGAGGGTCCACATAACTTGCTCCAATGTACTTTCCCCGAACGCCGACTTGAAGAAGTCCTGTGTAATGTCTGATCCATTGACGCACCATCTCTAACCGTGAGCCACCATTGGTACGCTTCATCTCGAAGAAGAGACACAACTCCTTTCAACTTTTCCTCCAAAGTACAATCAAGATCGCCCATGATCACTGTTCCACCGCTTCCAACCAATACTCGGCCACACTAGGAGCTACCCTGAGAAATTCCCCAAAATATCTCGGCCCCATTAGCTCAAGTCGCTTAGAAAGCATTTTCGAGCCACTAACCCCGTGCTCGCACTCAAGAACAACCCACTCTAGAACATGCAACATAGCCTAAGACACACAGCACCGTCTCCTCCGGTTTGGTCCTCAAATCTCGCTTCCGCAATTGGTAATCTTTGGCACTTCACCTTCCGGCCCATGCCACGATTCCCGAGGTTCGACTTCAACACCTCGGCCTCTACCACGACGCGCATACCATGTCCACGTCCTCTAGCGTTCATATCTACAATTTCGCCTTAATCGATTAAAATTTTATGAGTTTGTATTTCTTCCATCATTTATTCTTGGACAGTCTTATGGAAATAGCATTAGAAGTAGTTTTCAGACGACCTATTTCTAAAGGTCTCGATTCTAAAGTTACATTTCTTAAAACTATCTATCACAATATTTCATACAATTTCAAGTATAAACGAACACTTACTGATGCGGTTGCGTTTAGGAGACTCGGGTGCCATGTTTCCAGAAAATATGTATTTTCAAACCATTTTTAACCTCTTGAACCTCATAACCCACAATCGAGTTTTGTAACTTGGCTCGATACCATAATTGTAATAACACGAAACCCGGTCAATACGTTACGACCAAATCGGTATGTTACTGAAAAGATACTTTGGAAATTCTTTTGAAGGAGCATCGTAATTTGAGAAAAACTTTTTGTTTAGTGATTCCCTTTTAAGGTTAATTTAAAGATTGCATTTGAGATTATCTTACCGACTTCTTATTAAAATAACTAAGAGTTGGAAACAGGTTTCTTTTGTAAGCTTCGATCTTAGGGAAATTTCAAAAATGTGATGATTGGAAACCATGTAACTTGGTTTTAATAAAATCTCTAAATTAATTAGCCATTCGTATGTCATCTTTTGTTAACACCATTTTAGGAAAATATTGATTTATGTTTCTATTTTAGGAAAAAAATCCCATGTTCGATAAGTCATAAAAAAAATGTGATAACAGTGTAAATGCGAATCCCAAATTTAGAGTTATAGTGGCCTTATTACACAATTAAAATCCCCAAATTTTAAGAGTAATATTAAATAAAAACTGAAAGTTTACGTGGAAAACAATGCATGGCCACCTCGAAGTCCGCCTTGGCTCCCAAAATCGCAATCTACGGATTACCTGCAAAATTAAGCAGAGGGGTGAGTCATCGAGACTCGGTGTGTAAAAACCCCTTTAACGCAACCGGGCTCAGCCCATTGGATGCACATTAGGCCTTAGCCCACACAATACAAAGATATTAAACTTGTATGCAATGCAGCCCAACCCAACCTAGTTTTCCATCCTCTAGGTCTCCGAATCAGCCCAAACACCCGTGGCGTTATGCCACCGTGGTTCTAAACCACCATGGTCCTGGACCACTCGTGACAAAGTCACATGATATATAATTGTGGGGCCAACCCACCGTGGTTCTAGACCACCCGTGGCGATCTCTCGAATAACATACGTGGGGCCAACCCATCGTGGTCTCGCACCACCGAGACAAGTCAGCGATATATGTATACGTGGTTTCAAACCACCATGGTCTCTAGACCACCGTGACATAAGTCATCGAATAAATACGTGGGGCTAGCCCACCGTGGTTCCGCATCACCGTGATGCAGAGTCACATAATCACACTTCCCCTTTTTAATCATTTCCACAAGCCCATGCAACATATTGTCATACTTTGATGAATGCAACATACTTTCAGTGTATAACATATAATTAATTAAAACATACAATAATCTGTAAGTGACGGAATAGTGGAACTTACCCGGTGTCTCCAACCTTACCCATAAGGGTATCTCGACTATCTAAACAGTCGTTTCGGCTTTCAGCCAACACAAACATTAACATAGATTAATAAGGTGAAGTGTGAGCGTTACACACCTGATTACGCGTAAACTAGACTCTCTACGTCGATGCTCTCACTAGTAGGGATAACAACGATTTGTCTATCCCAGGCAGACGTCGGCTCTCTACCACAGCCCGGCAGAAAGTCTCGAACCGCCAACACCGCACGTCTTTTAAACTTAGGGGCAGAGGCTACTAGTCCACTCGCCTCCTTAGTTTGACTGGCACTTGCATCCATGAAGAGATTTTATCAGTACTTAGAGTGAAATGTCGCTTATCTAACAAGAGAATCGATTAAGGCAGACCACAACCAATAAGGGATATAACAGCCAAGAATCGAAAAGAAGTGACCCTTACCTTGGTAAATGATGAACCACACAATCACTGATTCGCCCCCGAATCAGAGATGAATCGCGAGAGAAGTAAAGATTCAGCCTAACAGTCAAGAATAAGCCTTGAGCATTCGGCTTAAAAGAAGTCTTTAAAGAAAGATAATAAGGTATTGCACGAAGTTACCTTGTGTTGAAACGGATGGTGAAAAGCCAAAGCAGATTCGGCAGAAAGTAACCCTTCACACCCTAGGCTACTCAAACAAAGCATTGATTCGAGATGAAAAGAAGAAACAAAGATTCGGTTAGTGAAGATGGAGATAGAGGAGTTTAGAAAAAGAGAGAAAGAAACCGAAAGAAGCAGAAGGAGAGGGAGATTCACTCTTATGCGACAAGAGAGAAAAGAAACATACCTTCAACAAATCCGTAAGCGTGGTGAAATCGATTCACTTGGAATTAGAGGGACTATTCAATGGAACAAATGCAAGGTTTGGCTAAAGAAGAAGAAGTAGAGGAGAAGAGAGTTTGGCCAAGAGAAACAAAGAAAGAAAAGAAGAGAAGAAATGTCCGAATGGTGACCACTTTCGGCTAGAGTCAAAAGAGCAAAAGAGATGAATAGCAACAAAGACAATTTCTAAGCACAGAGAAAATAGGTAAACCAAAGAGAGAAAAAGAGAGCTCAAGAAGGCTTGCAAAAATCGGCACTCACTCCCCTTTAATGACCGAATATGCACCAAAAGAATTGAGAGAAATGCCTAAGACCTATGGAATTTTTGGCACACTCACCTCTCCTAGCACTAAACCAAAATTTTCCCCTCTTCAAGCTCCCCACATTCGGCCAATACCTCCACCAACACCAAATCCCTTGATTTGCTCCTACTTTCACTCTCCAACACCCATTTGAATTGGTTTGACCAATTCAAACACCACCAACTCCTCATGACCACTCATTTCAAATGCTTTGACTCCTTCAACAACCACCAAGGAGAGTCCCAGCCGAAAGCCAACACTCCACCACCTTGAGCATAAAAATAAAGCGCCACTTGATGCAGAGGAGACTCGAACTCCTTCCCTTCTACTGCTCCCTTTTGACGCCACTCCCTTGCACCTTAAGTGGCGTCACTTGCCACTCTACCACACTTCTCTTTGTGCAAACAACTACAAGAAATTACACATAAGACTCTGCCTCGCCTAGCTCTCCTCCAGAGTGCCCAACAAGCAAAATTTTCTAAAAGTTCGCTCGAACCCGAGCCTCCCCAGGACCCCCAAACATACCAAAATAACATGCTAAACAAACCAAACACCTCAATTAGCATAAAATGCAGAACCCCTAATTCTAGGATGTTACAAACATCCACTATCTAATTAATGGTCTAATTATCACTTAAGGACCTTAAGTTTAAGGTTCTATAACTATTTGACACCTTTAGCTAATAGAACAGAACTTTTGCACTTCACGCGATTTAGTCCTTTTTATCAAATTAAGCATTCAAACGATTAAATTTCTTAACGAAATTTTTACACAATCATAATATCATGCTGTAAGTATTAAAAGAATAATAAAATAAATATTTTGACCTCAGATTTGTTGTTCCAAAACCACTATTCCGATTTGACTAGAAACGAGCTATTACATGTAAATAGTAAAATTTTTTAATATGACTATACTAAAATTGAGTAAAATATAAAATTGGTACCCTGTAACACCCCTAACCCGTATTCGTCACTGGACTAGGGTTTCGAGATATTGCCGATCAAATAGTAACCTTTAACTTCATAGTTCATACAACATTGAACCACAATCAATCAACGTCAATAAGACCCTTTATAAGGTCTACGAGACCTTAAACATGCATTGGAAAAGGGTCGGGACTAAACCGAGCCCATACAAAATTTTTCCAAAAACTTAACAATTTTCAAAGTTACAGAGGTCACACGCCCGTGTGGGTAGGCCGTGTGCCTCACACGGCCTCAGACACACCCATGTGTCCAAGCTGTGGCAAAACAGGGCATACATACTAACTTGTTCACATGGCCGATGACACGCCAGTGTGCCTAACTTGTGGTCGATGCTGACTTATTTCACATGGCCAGTCACACGCCCGTGTGTCCAGCCCGTGTGCGAGTCTGACTTGTTTCGATTTGCAAACTTAAGAGACACGGTCGAGCCATACGCCCGTGTGCTCAACCGTGTGGGCAAATATAGGCCATTTGCAAGGCCAATTTTCCACCCACACTTTGGGTCACACCTGCAAGCATCAAACCATATAATTTCATATCCCAAATGGCATCCAAACATACTAAAACATGGCATAGTTTAAACTCTTATCATCATTATTCATTTCCTCATACAACTTCAACTCAACTTATCAACCCAAAGTATCAACTTCACATCCAAATAATTTAATCCATTCATCATTTAATCCTTACCAAATTTAAGCATGAAACATATCATTTCCATTTCACTAATTCATACCATAGTGATCATTCACATAAAACACACATAAACATATTAACCATTCATTTCACATATCCAAAGCATAAATAAAAACCATTAACTATCAAGCCATATCACATGGCAAGATCTATACTTCTCAAAACATACCATAATCACTATCCTATACATGCCATATACCAAATTTACAACTTCCAAAAGTACCAAAATAGATGACCGATAGTGTGATTGAGTCGTGACAATCCCGATTCGAGCTAGCTTTAATGACACTCAGAAAACAGAGAAAAACTTCACACAAGATAGCTTTAAAGCTTAGCAAGTTCGTAATATAACACCATTAGCTCAATAATTCAAATTCAATATACAAAATTACAAACACCTAGTTCAATTCACCTTAATACTCAATTCTCATCCATAACAATTCCTCACTTTCATACATAACTATATGTTCAATGTACAAGCATTTACCAAGATACTTAATCTCACTCTTTCCATCATTCATTCTCATAACTATCCACTTATCTCAGCACAACTTCATTAACCACATAGGTTATGTATGCGTACATGTACCATCACGTATTCAATTACAACATTTACCATTCAATGCTCCAAGCCGTTACTCATTCAATCCTCTTTAAACATTCAATAAATTTGCACACTTAGTACAAAGATAATTAGCCGAGGCCACAATATTATCGCACACTTAGTGCCATTACAAAGAAACTTATGATATCTCTCAAAGATTGTACACACAAGTGCCAACTAATATAGCCAAGCTTTCTTTATTTCGCACACTTAGTGCCGTTCATCATCAGATCGATCATATTTATGCACACTTAGTGCCACATCTCTTAAATCCAAATATAGCATTACTAATTCATCAAACACAAATTCATTCATTACATAACACATGAACATGGTTTAAACATTACGTATTATACATTTAAATTACCTCGGACGTCGAAATTACGAAACAAGCCGATCAATCGAGCACTTTGTTCTTGCCTCGATCTAAGTCCAAATTCTCTTTTCTTGATCTATACATATTCAAATTTAACTCATTCATTCACCAATTCATTCAATTCAATCCAAATATACATATTTAGGGCATTTTACAAAATAGCCTCACATTTTCACATTTTGACATTTTAGTCCCTATTTCATAAAATCACAAAATACCCATAATTTCCATATAAAAATGCTTAGCCATGAATTTTCCCTAGCTCATTCAAACCCACATATTTCATTTATTACACATTTTAGTCCTTCAATTTCTCATTTTCACAATTTAGCCCATAATACTCAAATTCATCAAAAATTCAAAGACAAAATATGTTAATCTCTCACATATCTTTCATATTTCATCATCAACTATCACAAATCTCAAGCATTCAACAATGGCTTAACTCAAAATCTTCATCAAATTCTAAAATTAAAGCATGGGCTTGATAGTACGCTAAGAAACGATCACAAAAACGTAGAAATCATCAAAAACGGTCCAAAACACATACCTTAATCAAAGATTATCAAAGCCGAACCCTAAGAACTCTTTTTCTTTTCTTTTTCTATGTATTTTCGGCAATGGTGATAAAAAGATGAACAAATATGGTTTTGTTTTATTTTTATTCATCCTAATACACAAATTACCAAATTAGCCATTTTAATAACATTCAAAATCCACTAACCTTAGGCATTTATGTCCACCAATTATTCAAATGGTTTATTAACCACATAAGGACCTCACATTTAAAGAGACGCATCAACTCGACACTTAGTCAAATAGAAAGCCACTTTTGCATTTTCTACAATTTAATCCTTTTATCAAATTAACCACTCAAACGATAAAATTAATTCACGAAACTTTCACACATACTTAATCACATACTGTAAACACGAAAAATAATATTAAAATATTTTTTGATCTCGGATTTGTGGTCCCGAATCCACTATTCTGACTAGGGTCTAAACCGGGCTGTTACAACTCTCCCCCCTTAGGGATTTTCGTCCCCGAAAATCTTACCAGTGAATAGATTCAGATATTGCTCTCTCATAACATCTTCAGGATCCCACGTAGCCTCTTCAACTCCATGTTTATGCCACAACACTTTTACTAAAGAAAATTTCTTATTTCTTAACTCTTTGATCTCACGTGCTGACTGAATCGGTTCTTCATTACAAGATAAATCTAATCGAATCTCAACTTCGTGAGGGGCAATAACATGCGATGGATCAGATCGTATCGTCGAAGCATCGATACGTTAAACACATTATGGATCTTTTCTAGCTCAGGTGGCAACAACATTCTATAAGCAACTGGCCCAATACGTTCAATAATTTCATACGGCCCGATGAACCTCGGACTCAATTTGCCTTTTCTGCCGAATCAAAGTATTTTCTTCCACGGAGACACTTTCAAAAACACTTTATCACCAATCTCAAATTAAATCTCTTTTCGTTTCAAGTCTGCATAAGACTTCTGACGATCTGATGCGGCTTTCAAACTGTCACGAATCACTTTCACTTTCTGCTCAGTCTCTTTTATCAAATCAACCCCGTGAATCTTATTCTCACTAAGCTCAGTCCAATACAATGGAGTTCTGCATTTCCGACCGTAAAGAGCCTCATATGGTGCAATTTTAATGCTCGATTGAAAACTATTATTGTACGCGAATTCAATCAATGACAAATGCTTTTCCCATGTACTTTCAAACTCAAGAATACAACATCTCAACATATCCTCGAGAATCTGAATGATTCGTTCAGATTGACCATCTATTTGCGGATAGTACTGAAATGCAGCTTCGTACCTAGAGCCTCTTGCAGTTTCTTTCAAAACCGCGAAGTAAACCTCGGATCTGTGTCGGACACAATAGATAATGGTACCCCATGCAATCTTACAATCTCAAAAATATACAATTCAGCTGGCTTATCAAGCAAATAATCTGTTCTCACCAGAACAAAATGAGCTGATTTCGTTAATCTATCAACTATCACCCAGATTACATCTTTCTTTCTCGAAGATAAGGGAAATCCCGACACAAAGTCCATCGTGATTCATTCCCATTTCCACTCAGGAATCATGATCGGTTGTAACAAACCGGATGGAACCTGGTGTTCAGTTTTAACTTGCTGACAAACTAAACACCTTGAAACAAACTCTGAGATATCTCTTTTAATACCATGCCACCAATAAAATTGTTTCAGATCATTGTACATTTTCGTACTTCCTGGATGAACAGACAAACGACTATTATGAGCCTCATTCAAAATCAACTGAATCAACTCTGAATTTCTCAGAAGACAAATCCGATCTCGAAATCTCAAACAACCATTACTATCAACTTGAAATTCTGAATCAGAATTCAAACCACACTGAGCTTGTTTTGCCATCATCTCAAAGATCACTTTTTCAAGCAAAGACAAATCGACTTATAAACATTGGTCTCACTTTTAACTCAGCCAAAATCGAACCATCATCACACAGATCTATCTAAGTACTCATCGCTCGTAAAGCAAATAAAGACTTTCGACTCAAAGCGTCAGCAACAACATTACCTTTTCCCAGATGATAATCAATTACTAATTCATAGTCTTTTAGTAATTCCAACCATCTCTGCTGTCTCAAATTCAATTCTTTCTGAGTCATCAAATATTTCAAACTCTTGTGATCAGTATAAATGTGACATTTCTCACCAAATAAGTAGCGACGCCAAATCTTCAATGCAAATACAATAGCTGCTAATTCAAGATCGTGTGTCGGGTAGTTCTTTTCATGCGGTTTTAACTGTCTCGAAGCATAGGCTATAACTTTGCCTTCTTGCATTAACACACAACCTAAACCATTCAACGATGCATCACTGTAAACTATGAATTCTTTACCTGATTCTGGCTGAACTAACACTGGCGCCTCTGTCAACAATACTTTCAACTGTTCAAAACTCTACTGACACTTTTCTGACCACTCAAATTCAACATCTTTCTGTAGCAATTTTGTCAACGGGGTCGCAATCATCGAGAAGCCTTTCACAAACTGTCTATAATATCCCGCTAGTCCCAGAAAACTACGGACTTCAGACACATTTCTCAGAGGTTTCCAATCTAAAATTGCTGAAATCTTGTTCGAATCAACTCGTATTCCCGCAGCTGACACTATATGTCCCAGAAAACCAACCTCGCGCAACCAGAACTCACATTTATTAAACTTTGCATACAATTGGTTCTCACGCAGAGTCTGTAACACGATTCTCAAATGCTCGGCATGTTGCGTCTCATCACAAGAATAAATCAAAATATCATCAATAAACACGACGACAAATCGATCCAAATACGGTCTGAATATCCGGTTCATCAAATCCATAAATACTGCAGGAGCATTCGTTAGTCTGAAAGGCATAACTAAATATTCATAATGTCTGTGCCTCGTTCTAAAAGCAGTTTTCGACACATCTGATTCTTTGACTCTCAACTGATAATATCGTGATCTCAAATCTATCTTTGAAAACACTGTAGCCCCTTTCAACTGATCAAACAAATCCTCAATTCATGGTAGAGGGTACTTATTCTTTATTGTCACTTTATTCAATCGCCATTAATCAATATACATCCCGATAGTACCATCTTTCTTTTCACAAACAACCTTGGAGCACCCCAGGGTGAGAAACTTGGTCTTGCAAATCATCTATCTGTCAACTCTTGCAACTGAGACTTCAACTCTTTCAATTCTGTTGGTGCCATTCTATACGGAGCTATTGAGATAGGAGTCGTCCCCGGCACTAAGTCAATACCAAGCTCGACTTCTCGTATTGGAGGTAATCCCGGTAGTTCTTTAGGAAACACATCTGGGAACTCGCAAACTACAAAAGTGCACATGATTCAACTTTGTTTTCTGTCACTTTTGTATCTATCACATATGCAAGATAAGCTTCACATCCTTTTTTCACATAATTCAAAGCTTTCATTGAAGATATTATAGCCGGTAGCCCATTCAAATCACTGGATTCAATTCGAACTATCTCACCATTCTGACTTCTCAAATCAATACTCTTCCGTTTGCAATTCACAATAGCATTATGCGGCATAACTAATCCATACCTGTAATTATATCAAATTCATCAAAGGGTAGTAGCATCAAATTAGCCGGAAAACAAATATCCCGAAACATCAGCAGACAATTCTTGCACACTCTATAAACCAGAACACACTTGCCTAAGGGGTTCGATACTCTAATTACAAACTCAGTAGAGTCTTACTGGATACTAGGTTCACACACACATATGAATGAGTAGATCCTAGATCTATCAATGCTATCACATCAGTATCGAAAAGAGTAAAAATACTAGTAATGACGTCTGGAGATGACGCTTCTTCACGAGCGCGAATAGCGTAGGCTCGAACAGGTGCTCTCGCCTTAGATCTCACAGCTGTATCTGTTGTTCCTCTCTGACTACCACTCACATTTCTAGTGTTTCTGGGTGGTCTACCCCTAGCTGTCGTGTTGCTTGGCCTTGCACTATGAACATTATCTTTCTCAGCTAACTCTGGACAATCTCGAATAAAGTGATCTCGTGATCCACATTTGTAGCAAGCTCTGTTATTATACTTGCCCCAGCATTCTCCGATATGACGTCTCCCACACTATCTACACTCAGGCTTGTTGCTTTTGACACTTCCAACACTCGATTCAGTTGGAGTTTGAGTTTTAGGACCAGTACTCTGTTTCACACGATCTCTACTCGAATGTCCAAATGAAACATTTGAACGATTGGTTGCATCTTTGAATCTCTTTGACGAAGAATGATACGACTTACTCATCGACCTTTTTCTTTTGTCTCTAGCTTCTGAATCCGCTTTCTTCTTTTCTTTACTAAGCTCTTCGGCTTTGCAGGCTTTTTCAACCAATACTACAAATTCATTCAAATTAAGAATTCCAACAAGAAGTTTGATTTCTTCATTCAAACCCTCGATGAATCATTTACACATAATAGTTTCTGTCGAAACACATTCTTGCGCATACTGACTCAATCTTACAAATTCCCGTTCATATTCCGTAACAGACATACGGCCCTATTTTAGCTCTAGGAACTCTTTACGTTTCTGATCTATAAACCGTTGACTGATATATTTCTTTCAAAATTCAGCTTGAAAGAAATACCAGGTGATTCTTTCTCTCGGAACCACATATATCAATGTTTTCCACCAATGATATGCTGTATCTCTCAACAATGAAACAACACATTTTAAGCATTCATCAGGAGTACATGATAATTCATCAAACACTCTTACGGTATTCTCAAGCTAGAATTCAGCTCGCTCAGCATCATCATCAACTGTGGCTCTAAACTCTTCGGCCCCATACTTTCGAATTTTATCTACTAGAGGCTTACTCAATCGGATCGGATCTGAAACTTGTGGCACTACAGGAACTTGCGGGGGTGAAGGTTGTTGAGCAGCCGAATTTGTTCAAACGAACTCCGTAAACCACTCACTCATCATTTGGAAAATGGCTTGCTTTGCCTCTCCCTCACGACTACTAGCTATTGACCCAAATTTAGCCGGTGCTATCCCTTGAGCGGGAGCAGGCGCATTACTCTCAACATCATCAGCAACTACTCGATTGGGATCCATTTACTATACGAAAACACATTTTTAGCTGTCAGGAATAATCACACTATCGCAATTATATATATGGCATGTATAGCTAGGCTCTCACACGCTACGTTAGTCCTAGAATCGACTAAATCGTAGCTCTGATACACATAAAATGTAACACCCCTAACCCGTATCTGTCACCGAACTAGGGTTTCGAGGTATTACCGATCAAATAGTAACATTTAACTTCATAGTTCATACAACATTGAACTACAATCAATCAATGTCAATAAGTCCCTTTATAAGGTCTACGAGACCTTAAACATGCATTGGAAAGGGGTCGGGACTAAACCGAGCACATACGAAATTTTTCCAAAAACTTAACTATTTTCAAAGTTACAGAGGTCACGCGCCCGTGTGGGTAGGCCGTGTGCCTCACACGGCCTCAGACACACCCGTGTGTCCAAGCCGTGGAAAAACAGGGCATACATACTAACTTGTTCACACAGCCGATGACACGCATGTGTGCCTAACCCGTGGTCGGCAGTGACTTATTTCACACGGCCAGTCACTCGCCCGTGAGCGAGTCTGACTTGTTTCGATTTGCAAACTTAAGAGACACGGTCGAGCTACACGCCCGTGTGCTCAACCGTGTGGGCAAATATAGGCCATTTGCAAGACCAATTTGCCACCCACACTTTGGGTCACACCTACAAGCATCAAACCATATAATTTCATATCCCAAATGGCATTCAAACATACTAAAACATGGCATAGTTTAAACTCTCTTATCATCATCATTCATTTCCCCATACAACTTCAACTCAACTTATCAACCCAAAGTATCAACTTCACATCCAAATCATTTAATCCATTCATCATTTAATCCTTACCAAATTTAACCATGAAATATATCATTTCCATTTCACTAATTCATACCATAGTGATCATTCACATAAAACACACATACACATATTAACCATTCATTTCACAGATCCAAAGCATAAATCAAAACCATTAACTATCAAGCCATATCACATGGCAAGATCTATACTTCTCAAAACATACCATAATCACTAGCCTATACATGCCATATACCAAATTTACAACTTCCAAAAGTACCAAAATAGATGACCGATAGTGTGATTGAGTCACTGACGATCCCCGATTCTGAGCTAGCTTTAATGACATTGTAAAATAGAGAAAAACTTCACACAGTAAGCTTTAAAGCTTAGTAAGTTCGTAATATAACACCATTAGCTCAACAATTCAAATTCAATATACAAAATTACCAACACCTAGTTCAATTCACCTCAATACTCAATTCTCATCCATAACAATTCCTCACTTTCATACATAACTATATGTTCAATGTACAAGCATTTACCAAGATACTTAATCTCAATCTTTCCATCATTCATTCTCATAACCATCCACTTATCTCAGCACAACTTCATTAACCACATAGGTTATGCACGTACATGTACCATCATGTATTCAATTACAACCTTTACCATTCAATGCTCCAAGCTGTTACTCATTCAATCCTCTTTAAACATTTGATAAATTCACACACTCAGTGCCGTATAATTAGCCAAGGCCACAATATTATCGTACACTTAGTGCCATTACAGTAAACCGATGATATCTCGGTATTGCATACACAGTGCTAACTAATATAGCCGAAGCTTTCTTTATTTCGCACACTTAGTGCCGTTCATCACTGTATCGATCATATTTACGCACACTTAGTGCCACATCTCTTAAATCCAAATATAGCATTACTAATTCATCAACCACAAATTCATTCATTACATAACACATGAACATGGTTTAAACATTGCGTATTATACACGAACTTACCTCGGACGTCGAAATTACGAAATAAGTCGATCAATCGAGCACTTTGCTCTTGCCTCGATCTAAGTCCAAATTTCTTTTTTCTTGATCTATACATATTCAAATTTAACTCATTCATTCACCAATTCATTCAATTCAATCCAAATATACATATTTAGGGCATTTTAAAAAATAGTCCTCACATTTTCACATTTTGACATTTTAGTCCCTATTTCATAAAATCAAAAAATACCCATAATTTCCATATACACATGTAACACCCCTATCCCGTAACCTTCGCCAGAATAGGTAAGGGGCATTACCGGACTTGTAACTCAAACCGAAACAGTAAGACTTTAACTTATCAACCGTCAACATCATTCAACACTAATCCAACATATCATGCTTAAAACAATTATATAAGCTTATACTAAAGTGACCATTCCATGTAGTCATATATATATAAGCATCTAAATACCACTTACAAATTAATCACATTTCAACATTCTTATCAACTCATCCATAATCACATATCATTCAAACCAAAATGCCAACTATAAATTTTACCACTAAATGCACACATCATATAATGCTTTCATATCAAACCAACTTTTCTCATATCAAGCCATATCACATAGCTTGATCATAATACCCAAAATTCATCTCACATTCATATAAACAAGTGAACATATAATCAACTTATTAACTAGCCTATACATGCCATATTACCCAATTTCAAATAGTTCAGAAATACCAACTGCCTCCTGGAAAGTGTGATGAAGTCTTCGATGACTTCCAACCTGAGTGAGCATTCGAATAACTGTAAAATATAGAGAATAGACAGAGTAAGCTAATAAGCTTAGTAAGCTCGTATAATTATCAGCACTATATAAAAGATTTAACATTAAGCTTGTCATTTTAAGCAATAAGATTGCTTTTAAACCAGCCTCATCTAATTCAATATTTATTTCCTTAATAGTCATGTAATTTATGTGTAATTTATCACATCTACTCACGTGTCATATAAATTTATCAATGTCACTTGCTTGTCAAGTGTACCATGTATACCTGTACTGATTTGTATCATCATTTCTATTCTCGCAAAGATCATCTTTACAAGTTGAACCCTTGAGACCAACATCGAAAACCCTGTATCTTGCATACTAAGTGCCATATATGTAACTAAACCATTTATATCACATATCACCAATACAATATCAATATCATAGAATTCACATAGCATTGGGTTGATTTATTTTATTACGTATAACCTGTAACACCTTTATATAACCGATAGCAGAATTATACCCGTATAAATATTAACTCATCAGTAACATCAATAATTCATAATTTGTAACAAATAATCATTTTACTTACTTACCTAATCTTGAATAGCAAATAAATTAGGTCATACCTAACCATCCAACTCGTCTTACACATTCCGTACCACATTGGCACACAACTTTGTAACCATCGAGCCTAAAGTAATACACCAGTATGAACCTGCTAGGCATAAGCCTGATAAAACTCACCGGCTCAAGGCCTGCTAGGCTTTTAGCCTGATAAAACTCACAGGCACAAGGCCTGCTAGGCTTTTAGCCTGATAAAACTCACCGGCTCAAGGCCTGCTAGGCTTTTAGCCTGATAAAACTCATCGGCACAAGGCCTGCTAGGCTTTTAGCCTGATAAAACTCACCGGCACAAGGCCTGCTAGGCTTTTAGCCTGATAAAACTCACCGGCACAAGGCCTGCTAGGCTTTTAGCCTGATAAATCACTAATACAAAATTCATTCTAGCACATAACTCACATATCCAAAATCATAAGTATTCATCATAATTCATACGGACTTCCAAATGTCGAAACTCAATTGAAGTAACTTTCTTAAACATGATTAACAAGGTATCACCCATTTGGCAATATCACATATAACTTCATATATTTCATTTCAACATGAATACTTGCATTTAATTAAAATTCAATAAATCTAATTACTTATAAACTTACTACATGGTATCGTATGTAGATATATATAATCATATCATTTTACTCATCCAATTTGTACATCTATCATGCAACCTTCTTTACCATTATCAATCACACAGCTTTACGATCAATAATATTAACCCTATAGGTTTGATACTCACCTGCTCAAATTAAAATTTATAAATCATAAATACTTCTCAAGAAATTCAAGGCAAAAATACATTCAATTATTCCCAATTACTCGAAAAGTCGCACACTTAGTGCCAATAGTTATTCAACATTATATATCGAATTCGCACACTTAGTGCTCAATACTTAAGCTTGCACACTTAGTGCTCAATAATCAGGCTTGCACACTTAGTGCAATTTTTACATCTGTAACCTTTTATACTCGCACCCTCTGTGCTGAAATTCAATTACTCAATATTCATCAATTCAAATTTATCAACTTTATTTGCATTCGGCAACCTCAACTTCTTTTATACATTTCAATTTGGCACATATATGTATATATAATATTTAATTTAATCAACAACAAATATTTACTTAGTAACTTACCACAAACAAGGCATTTAATTTATCATATACTAAATCTCAATTAACTCCAATATACATTTACTCAACCCCAAAGTACTTCATTACTACCAAACACAAGACCGAATATATATTATGGCATTCCATCATCATGTAATATTAATATAATTAAGTACAAAGCCATTTAACATATCTACCATTACATACTCACAATTTGGCCGATTATCCATCATTTCTTATAACATGTAATTTTTTTTTGTATCAATTTAATCATATAATTCAGTGACTGCAACATATTCATAGAGCCGATAAATTTTAGTAATTTATTCATTATGTAAACAATTAACTTCAATTAAAATAATTTCAGTAGCTAATAATTTGATTTTTAACCATACGAACTTACCTCGTGTATCCGTCGACTATTCGTCTACTTTCTGATTTTCCTCGCTCAAAATCTTGAATTCGTTTGTCTTGATCTTAATCTAACCAAATTTAACTCAATTATTCACTAACATAATCAATTAAATACATATGCAAGTATTTTGGCCATTTTGCAAAATAGCCCTTATATTTTCATACTTTAACAATTTAGTCCTTAATGCATAATTATGCAAAAATACACAAAATCCCAATATACATGTATTTAGCCGAATTTTCTATAGTATTTAAACAGCCCATATTTTAATTTTATTCACATTTCTAACCACAAAAATTCTATCCTTTTCAATTTAATCCCAAATACTCAATTTCATCAAAAAATCTCTTTATAAAACTTGTATATCTATAAACAATCATCAATAATTTAACAAGAAATATTAAAACGAACATGCACTCATCAATGGCTCATTTCAAAAACATAACCAATTTCAGAAATTGAGGTACGGGTCAGTTAAACCGACCTGCAACGAGCTCAAAAACATAGAAATCATTAAAAACGGATCAAAAACCGTACCTTAATCCCTTAGAAAACCATGGCCGAATGTTAAAGCTTCCAAAACCCTTTCTTTGTTTTGTTATTCGATTGAAGATGATGAAAACATAATAAAAAAATATCATATGGCTTTATTTTATTAAGCATTATTCCATAATTTACCAAAATACCCATGTTTAATAACCATATAAATTATGTAATTCAAGGTCCACTACCGTCCACTCAAATATGCAATGGTATAATTACCATGCAAGGACTCCCATTTATAAAGCCATTATCAAATAAGTCATTTTACTAATGGCACACATAGTTTTCGTTTTACGCAATTTAATCCTTTTTACCGAATTAACTATTTAATCGGTAAAATTTCTTTACGAAACTTTCACATAGTAATACTACCACACTGTAAACATTATTAAAATAATAAAAAAATATTTTAACTCGGTTAAGTGGTCTCGAAACCACTCGTTCCAATTAGGGTCTAAACCGAACTGTTACAACACATGCTTAGCCGAATTTTTCCCTATATCATTCAAACCCACATATTTTATTTATTTCACATTTTAGTCCTTCAATTTATCATTTTCACAATTTAGCCCATAATACTCAAATTCATCAAAAATTCAAAGACAAAATATGTTAATTTCTCACATATCTTTCATATTTCATCATCAACTATCACAAAGCTCAAGCATTCAACAATGGGTTAACTCAAAATCTTCATCAAATTCTAAAATTAAAGCATGGGCTTGATAGTACGCTAAGCAACGATCACAAAAATGTAGAAATCATCAAAAGCGGACCAAAACACATACCTTAATCAAAGATTATTAAAGCCGAACCCTAAGAACTCTTTTTCTGTTCTTTTTCTATGTATTTTCGGCAATGGTGATAAAAAGATGAACAAATATGGTTTTGTTTTATTTTTATTCATCCTAATACACAAATTACCAAATTAGCCATTTTAATAACATTCAAAATCCACTAACCTTAGGCATTTATGTCCACCAATTGTTCAAATGGTTTATTAACCACATAAGGACCTCACATTTAAAGAGACACATCAATTCGACACTTTGTCAAATAGAAAGCCACTTTTACATTTTCTACAATTTAATCCTTTTATCAAATTAAACACTCAAACGATAAAATTAATTCACGAAACTTTCACACATACTTAATCACATACTATAAACATGAAAAATAATATTAAAATATTTTTCTGATCTCAGATTTGTGGTTCCAAAACCACTATTCTGACTAGGGTCTAAACCGGGCTATTACATACCCAAATTTGTCCACTTCTCCTATATTGGTACTTATGGTGTTTTTGTCCCAGATTGGTACCCGAATTTTTTTCCGTCAACTAAATCAGTACTTGAATTTAACGCCGTTAATTTTACAACACGTGGCAGAATAAGATTGTGACATGTGGCATAAATGACGTTATGATGATGTCATAATCTAAAAAAATTATTATTTTTTATTTTGACTTTTCTCCCTAATTTTTTGTTTTTTTTCCTTTTTTCTTCTTCCTCCCTCAACCCAAGTTGATGCCTCTATCACCACCGACAATTGGCCTCATTTTTTGCTTGAAAATGGCACCGGAGTTGAGCTGATTTGGGGTTTCCAATTTTCTTTCAAATTAAGGTTCATGAAATGGTATTCGAGTTTTATTTTAAAATCTCTAGTTTACTAAATGAAGTGGAGCTTAAAAAATCTCAATTGCCAGAAAATTTGAATCCAATTTCAAATTATTCGAAAAGTAGAGCTTATTTGTATTGGGATCGTCATTAATACATTGCAAATCAAAATCAAAATCGAAACCTTACAACCATAGCTTGTCTCAATAGTACTTGACGATGGAGCAAATCAAAATCCAGTACAAAATCAAAGCAGAGACAACCCATATAATAAACATGGAATCCCAATCAAAAAAGAAAACCAAAATCAAATCACCGTTTTGGGGGAAAATGGAATCATATCCCAGAAAACAAACCCAAACTGAAACTTAGTTTTGCAAATCCAGAAAACAAACCTGGAAAAATCTTATGTTTGCAAACATGTTTATCATCCGAGGTTAGACAGTAGAGGTAGTGGTAAAAAAGGAAAAGAAACAAGAGGCTGAGCAACAATGCACATTGACCGGAGGCAAGGCTATTGATGGCGGTGGCTTGGTTCAACATCGGAGAGCAGATAAAATGTAGTAAGAAAATTCATATTCAAATATAGGGTTTTTATTGAGGACTTATCTGTTTGAGCTCGGGTTTGGAACTCCAGATCTCTGTTTGGTAATTGTAACGGTGGTAAGGCGAACCACGACACGATGTACCACATATTGAAGATTGGTGATGATCTGACGGTGTAAAAGGGAGATCGAAGAAAGAAAGAGATTGAAGCTTTGGCCTTTGTTTCATCAAAATTGGGTTGAATTCTTAGAAAACTAACCGACGATTTGAAGAGAGGTGATGGAGAGGAGTGTTCTGGTGGTGCTCGATTAGAGCTCAGAAGGTGGCAACGACTAGGGTTCATCAAAGGAAGAAGAAAAAATAAAAGAAATGAAAATTGGAAAGAAGAAAAGGAAAACCTGTAAAAAGAAGGAAAAAATGGGAAAAATGGAAATAGTTTTTAAAAATATTATTTTTGTTATGAATATCTTATTAAGTGGATGCCCATCAAGATCAATATAAGTTTTCATGTACTTTAAATTCTTATAGTCATTAGAAGTAGAGCTCTACTTCATTTATACTTCCTAGGCCTATAAATAGAGACTTTGGAGAAGCTTTGTAAATATTTCGTTTGTAAAACAAAATACGCTCTCTCTTTGCTGTCCCATTCTCTTTGTTCTTTATTCTTTGTATTTTATTTTATAACACATTATCAACATGATTCTCTTTTAATGATCTTAGTTGTGGATTAAATCAGCGGCAACTTTGCGAACCATTAAGCCCCATCCATAATACCAAAATTCAGCCTCCGACCACCAACATTACTCTTATTTTTTTGTTTCGTTGGCTCTTTTGATTCTTCAAATGGCTATATATTACTGTTGGTTGCTATTCAAATTGAGCGCTTACTTCCCTGATTCTCCATTACTTGCTGCCTTTCACTTGTTGCTGTTTGCAACTCTTTGCATGAAGTCTTTATCTATTTAGTGTTTTATATCTAGATTAATTTTCAATTAAGTTAAATTAATTTGAGATTATTTTAATTAACTTGTTTTACTTCTTATTAAAGTTGGTAAAAGAGTATTACTTCGAATGGAAGGTTTGAGTATACAGTAAGGGGCTCAATACCAAGATGGACACTGTAGTCCGTAGCTTTGGATGGTGAAAAAAAATTTGATCTCAACATGGATTTTGGATTTATAGAGAAAAATTTAAATTGGTAAGGAGCTTCAAATTTTTTTAAGGTATGATTATTATTTGTTTTAAGCCTGATCAAATTATTAAGTTATATTATTAAATATTGATGGGTTCATAAGGTTTACTAATAAAACTTTATAATATATTATTTTTTAAATGATTGTTTAAATATATATTAATTGTCGATACAAAATATAAGTTTTTGTGATATTAGTCCCCTTTAAAGAGAATTTTTTTTATTGATGAATGATTGGATTATACCTTTTAGATTGAATTATTAAGTACAAATAATTTATTAGAGAATCATAAGATTCTATAAGTTATATGTAGTATGTTATTATGAAAGCATAGTTATTTTAGTACTTGTAGTAGTGCTCGTGATAATAGCCAAGGTGACGATGATGATGTTAAAGAATCTCAGGTATATTTTACTATGATTTATTTATTATAATTGGAGACTAATCATGACAAACATGAATAGATAGATTTTGATTTGAAATCCACACATGTTTGCGATGGTGATTATGAAATAAAGAACTTTTTGGGACGTTTATAAGTTCGTCCTAGTAAATCTATTGCATTCCCCGAAGTGAACACAAAAGAAAATATAAATCAATATTATTCCAATACTTGGTAATACAAAATTAGTCGAAAACTGCATAATAGCTAATATATTAATATCTTGTGATGGTTAATCCATTGGTTTTAAAATATATTTATAATGGATCTCATATTGAGATTGTAAATGTGGAATAGATTATATTTCATATGAATCACTATTGCTATAAATATCTATTTTGAAAGGATGAAATAAAAGGAGGATCTTGAATAAATCTATTGAAAAATATAGATATGGAATAGATTGTTAAAAATAGAAAGACGCAACTCAAGTACAATTAAATTTGTGGAGTTTCTGGACCAGTAGTCCAAATATCTAAAAGTATAAAGCCAGTGAGGGTACAAATGAAGTAGTTTTGTAAAAGTGAAATAGAATATGAAGTTGTTGCTAAATCCTAGAATTGATTATGAAAAGATATAATATTCTTTTGTGGTGGATGCAATAACCTTTGGATATATTATAAAACTAACAGTTCATAAAATATTTAACTTGCGCCTAATGGTTGTTGTTACAACCTTTTATGAATCACTATATAGTAAAGTTTATATTAAAATACTTGAAAGATTTAGAATGGCAGAAACATATTGAAATCATCGAGAAATTATTCATTTATATGAATTGAAATAATTGAACATATGTGGTAAATTTGACTTAGCCAATAGTAGTTGAAAGAGGATTATAAAATGATACAAAATACCTACTTGTGTTTTTATAGAAGAATTATGATTAAAGTTTGCTATGATTATTGTTGAAACTCTTGAAGATATCAAAATATATTTCCCCCAAATTTTTCCTCACTCATGACTTTCAAAAGAATGGTGATGTAAATGCTTAGAAAATAAATTCAAATAGTCATTTGAAAAACTAGTATTCAAGATTGAATACGTAGAATATGAGAAAGTATGTGATGTTTTCATGAGGGGGAGTAAATATGCACTATACTCTTTTTCCCTTAACCGAGGCTTTTTCCCATTGGGTTTTCTTGGTAAAGTTTTTAATGAGGCAGCATATTATGCGTATTATAGATATGTGTACTCTTTTTCCTTCACTAGGAATTTTTTTCCACAGGGTTTTTATCTTAGTAAGGTTTTAACGAGGCACATTATCTACCAATAGACATCCTGTAACATCCCAAAAATTAGGGGTTGTAAATTTTTGCATAATTGTATGTTGTGCTTGCTCAACTAGTTGTTTGAGTGTATTTGGGGGTCCTAAGGAGGCCTGGGTTCGAGTTTGAGCTTTGGAAAAATTTTGGTTTTTGACCCTAAAGTGAAGAGGGTTGGCAGTGGTAGGGCTTAAGTAAATTTGAGTGTGTTTTGCTAACACAAGTTGAGCATGTGGAGTGATGGTGTGGCGTCAAGGGGAGAGTAAGGAGGTTTGGGGTTTGAATCCCACAGATTGCAAATGAGGGGTTTTATTTTGTGACTTGGGAAAGCAAGAGGTAGAGTTGGGATCAAACTCTACATGGTTGGTTGAAGACTTGGTCAATCATTTTGAATGGGAGGCCAGGAGTGATTCAAGGAGGGAGTAGTGGAGAAAATCAAGGGGTTGAGGAGTGAGGGAGTAGTGGCCGAATTTGGGAGTGTGCCTTGGGGGGGAGATTTCGACCGGGGGTGGATTGAGTAGTAATTTTGGCCATTTGAGTGTGATAGCAAACCGAATTCTCTCTGTGTTTGCTACTCCCTTTTCGTTCATTTTTGGGTTTTCCTTTTTCTGAAGTTTGGTGCATTATTTCTCCTATTCGTGCATTTTTACCTTAGGTGCACTTTTCTCTCTTTTGCCTATAGCTATTCTCTTTTCATCACCTTTCTTTCTCTTTTCATTTTCTTGCTAATTGCCGAAGTGTTAAGCCTCCACCTTCACTCTCTTTTCTTCCCCCTTAACACGATTCTTTTATTTTTTTTTTGCAAAAACATTTCGCGATTGCTGCTCTTACTGCCGAACCTCTCTTCTCCATTCGACTCTTCTCTAGTTAAAGGTAACGTTTCTCTTCCTCTTGTTTCCCTCTCTTTACATAGCTAAAGCCGAAAATCTTAGCATTGACCTCTTGTTGACTAGGCCGAATCTACTCACCCTCTTCCATCTCGAATCCCATTTGTTCTCCGTTGTGAGGGCCGAATCATGTGGTTAGCCAACTGTCGATTGTTGTTGTGCATTGGTTGGTAAGTGTGTCTAAAGCCGAATATGGGGTTGGTGTTCTTCTAGTTTCATTGTGTTTTCTTTAGCCAAGAAAGCTATCACTTCTGTTACCATTGAGACGGTTTTCGCTAACACCCTCCTCTTTCATTGAATGTTGCTAGGGACTCGACTTGTTTAAACCAAGGAGCCGACTGAACACTCTTCCTTGCGGTAGATCTCTTGTTTGGTGGTAAGTAGTATTGGTTGATGAATCAGTTTCAATCTTTGGAGATGTGTTATCAGGATTAAGACTAATGGATTAGGATTTATTGATTTCGTAGGTGCTTAATCTTGGGGGCTTCAACCTACACTCGTAATAAGGTGTGTAATCTCGCACCACTATTTTACCTGCTTTTGCTGTGATCTAATACCGGAAAGCCGAAATATCGGCAACTGAGATCACTCGAGCTTCGAGCGCTCGTAGTGATAAACTGAGTCACTAGTGAGGGCAGCAGACTGTTGAGGGAGTGTCATGAACGCTCTCACGAAATCGAGGCTGTAATGGGCCTTTTTGATCGGAGTCAGGCTAAATGGGCCCAACGGGTTAATGGGCCCATATGAGCTAAAACGATGAAAAAAATGTAAGTTGATCAATGCGACTGCGAAGGCTGCAGAACCGAGACTGAAAACGAACAGAATGGGCCACACGAGCGTGTGGGCCCGAATGGGCCAAAATCGAGTTTTAGGCTCAATAGCACTGTATTGACTGAAAATAGAAAACTGAGTCACTCGAGGTGACATTATGCCTTCGGAAATGCCGTTATAGGGGTAAAATTACTAAAATACCCTTAGAGGGTGAAATTATTGAAATGCCCGCGTTAGATGAAATTACTGGAATACACCTGAGGGGTAAATTACCGTTTTACCCCAAACCGACCAAATGACCATTATACCCCTAGTGGTAGATCTAGTATTGTATGCGTAACCTGTTTAATCATTTATGGTGGTAATTTATTTCATACATCATTTTAATATGTCACTACATGTTGCATTGGGTTGGGTTATGTTTTTGGAGAAAGTACTGTACTGGTGGCTATGCCACGTTATACTGATTCAGTGGCTCTGCCACGATATACTGATTTTAGTGGCTCAGCCACGATATCGTCATCGCGCTTTTCTTTGCGTTGATATTAGCAGCTTGACTGCGATATTGGTGTGTATGGCTGGGTGGGTCGACTTGGTCCCCACATGGTGTGTAGGGTTGGTACGGGTGGTGTGATGGTTTGATTGGGTTGGGCTGCATTCCTTCTGTTTTCATTGACATGTATTTAGGGCTTAGGCCCGGACTAATACTACATGGGCTTGGGCTCAGACCGTGACTGTAGCAGGGATTACACACTGAGTTCTTGTAACTCACCCTTTTCCTTTAACTGTGCAGGTAATCCCTAGCCTTAGAGGATTTGGAGCCGCGAGGGACTCGGAGGTGGCCAGACGTCCTGCATGTTTTCGAAGGTTATCTTAGTATTTAACTTTGGGGTTACTTTACTTTAATTATTGGGTTTTATAATTTTTGTAATAAGGCCATTGGAACTGTTTTAACTTCTATTTAGGATTTCTTAAAACACTGCAAATTCATTAAAAACGGGTTTTTAAAATAGTAACAACTGTTTTTAAAATATCACGTTTCTGCAACTGTTTAAACCAAATTTCTGTAACAGACACAGTTTTTAATAAGCAAGATAAAACGTGCATTTTTGAAAGGGTATTAATTCGAGTGAAGCTTCTTTTGTTAACAAGCAACGAGAAACGGGATTTTGAACGTTTAAGGTATGGATTTGAAAATGAGTTTTCCAAACGATCATAAGGTTTTCAAACAACACCTGATGTGGCACGCTAGATCCGGTCGTAACGTCTAGGCCGGGTTTGGGTGTTACATTTAGTGGTATCAGAGCTAGGTTTGCAAAACTCGGCTGGGGAATGGGTTTTGAAAATTGTTTAAATTTATTTAAAGTCTAGTTTAGAAAAGTAGTAGTATCACTGAACGTGTCGCACACCGAGTCTCCGGCACTGAATCCGTAAGTTTCTTTACCCTATACTTGATTATATGATGAAATGACCGTATTGAGAAACTACCAGAGATAGTGGTAGCACACTGAAACTTTTTAGCTATAGAAACTAAGACTATAGAGACTGAAATGGTGGTAAACTCGATTTGCGAAAACAACTCTTATTACTGTTCTTCATAAAACACTTGTGAATAATCATGAGAACTATAAGCTGATTCATAAAACTCTTAAATAGATTAATATGTTACGTCGAGATGAGTACAAGAGGTCGCGAAAGGGGTACATGTGGCCGTGGTAGAGGCCGAGGTGCTAGGGCTGGGTCCTTAGCATCGGAACATATGCCTGAAAGGGAAGCACCGGCATCACCAGTGACTGAAACGGGGTCTCATGACCGAGCCGGAGGAGATAATTCTTTGCCTCAAGCAATGCTACGGGTTCTAGAAAGGGTGGCTGGAGCGAGTACTGGGTCAGTGGCCCGAGGGTCAATTTTTGAGCGACTTCGGTCAAACGGGGCTGAAATCTTCAGGGGCATCTCTGGTGTAGCCCCGAATGTAGAAGAATACTGGTTGGAGGCGATTGAACGGATCATGGATGACCTAGACTGCACAGTGGAGCAAAAGTTGAAGGGAGCAGTGTCCCTACTGTGAGATGAGGCATACCAATGGTGGCTTACCGTGAGGGAAGGCACACAGGTGGACCGATTAACATGGGATTTCTTTAAGACAGCCTTCCAGGGGAAGTATGTCGAGGCAAGTTACGTGGACGCCTAGAGAAAAGAATTTTTGAATCTGATTCAGGGGAATAAATCCGTAGCGGAGTTTGAGGCAGAGTTCCTGCACTTGAGCCAGTACGCTCGGGGTATAGTTGCAACAGAATATGAGTGCTGCGTGTGGTTTGAGGATGGTCTTCGGGATGAGTTGCGGGTACTGATAGCCCCGCAGAGGGAAAGAGATTTCGCTGCTCTGGTAGAGAAGGCTAAGATTGTCGAGGATGTGAAACGCTCTGAGCGTCAAAATCGTGAGAAGGAAAGGGGCAGGAAAAAGAGAGATTTTAGGCATTCAAGTTCTTGATATGGATTTCATAAGAGGCCTAGATTTGATGGGCCAGTCCGAACTGGAGTTCTGATGGTTGCTGACAGACTGCAGCCTTGCGCTGTGTGCGGGTTATCTCATCAGGGTGAATGTTGGAAGAGAACTGGAGTGTGCTTCAGATGTGGGTCTAGAGATCACAGGGTTAGAGACTGTACGCAGAGGCCGGGTCAGATGCAAGCTGCGGGTCAGGGATATGTTCAGCCAGGGAGAGGTGGTCAGCAGCCACCGAGAGGTCGTGGTCCCGCCGAGGGGAAATGGGTTTGGGAGGTCGAGCACGCGAGGCGAGAGGTCTTTGGTAGTACGAGGCAAGACGCCCAGGGTTGGTTTATGCTGCTAGGCGTCGTGAGGATGGCAACGCACCTGACGTTATAATTGGTACGTTCTTCATTCATGATGTACCATTTATAGCTTTGATTGATATTGGGTCTACGCACTCGTATGTGCGGGAACATTGGGCATACATTTTGAACTTACTGATAGAGAAATGTCAGTGATTAGTCCTTTAGGACAGTCTATTGTAGTGAATAAGCTATTTAGAAATGTGCCTTTAGAGGTTCAAGGGGTTGTCTTTTCGGCGGATTTGATGGAACTGCTGTTTGGCGAGTTTGATCTCATTCTGGGCATGGACTGATTAGTGAAACACCGTGCGAATTTGGATTGCGTTGCTAAGCGTATGGTATTGAAGTCTTCAGAGGACGAGGAAGTGATTGTGATAGGAGAGCGAATGGATTATCTATCTAATGTAATCACAGCGTTAAGGGCCAAGAAGCTTGTTCGCAAGGGTTGTGAGGCGTTTCTAGCTTATATCAGCACATCTGATACTAAAGGTTTGTCTATTGGGGATGTCAGGACAGTAAAGGAGTATCCGGACGTATTCCCTGAAGAGCTCCCGGGGTTGCCACCAAACCGTGAGGTCGAATTCGGCATTGAGCTCTTACCGGGAATAGCTCCGGTGTCCATCGCCCCTTATAGGATGGCACCGAAGGAGCTGGTAGAATTAAAGGCTCAGATCCAAGAGTTTCTAGATCGAGGATTTATCCAACCGAGTGTGTCTCCGTGGGGAGTACCAGTACTGTTTGTGAAGAAGAAGGATGGGTCAATGCGTATGTGTATTGATTATCGTCAATTGAATAAACTGACGATTAAGAACAAATACCCTTTACCAAGAATATACGACCTGTTTGATCAGCTAGGAGGAGTCGCGATCTTCTCTAAAATAGATCTTAGATCGGGGTACCATCAGTTAAGGGTTAAGGAGGCAGATGTGTACAAGACCACATTCAGGGCTCGTTATGGGCATTACGAGTTTTTGGTCATGCCGTTTGGGCTAACGAATGCACCAGCTGCGTTCATGGATATGATGAACCGGGTTTTCCAACCCTACTTAGATCGGTTCATGGTGGTGTTTATAGACAATATTTTGGTATATTCAAGAACTGAGGAGGAGCATGAATCACATCTCCGGATTGTTCTACAAGTATTGAGAGAGAAGCAGCTTTATGCTAAATTCAGTAAATGCGAGAATTGGCTGCGTGAGGTGACATTTTTGGGTCATGTTGTGTCTGGCGAAGGGATTAGGGTTGATCCTCGAAAAGTTGAGGTCGTATTGGATTGGAAGCCACCGAAGTCGGTATCTGAGATTCGAAGCTGTCCGGGTCTGGCTGGGTATTACAGACGGTTCGTTGAGGGGTTTTCATTGATTGCTGCACCCCTAACCAAGTTACTACGTAAAGGTGTACCGTTTGTTTGGACTGACAAACAACAGGAGAGTTTTGAGAAACTGAAGAAGATTCTGACTGAATCTCCGGTACTAATTCAGCTAGAGGCTGGAAAGGGATTTGTTGTTTACTGTGATGCGTCGCACACGGGTTTGGGCTGTGTGCTGATGCAGGAGGGTAAAGTGGTGGCTTATGTGTCCCGTCAGCTTAGGCCGCACGAGGTGAACTACCCTACGCTCGACTTGGAATTAGCTGTGTGGTGTTCGCACTAAAGATTTGGAGACATTACCTGTACGGGGAAAAGTCGATCATCTACACCGACCATAAGAGTCTTAAGTACCTCCTCACTTAGAAGGAGTTGAACCTTAGGCAACGGAGATGGATAGAGCTGCTTAAGGATTATGATTGCTCGATTGAGTATCATCTGGGAAAAGCTAATGTAACAGCCCAATTTAGGGGCTAGTCAGAACAGTGATCTCGAAATCACTAATTCGAGGTTAGATAAAATTATTTGCATGATATTTTATGTGTTATAATATGTTTATAAAGAGGCATGAGAATTTTGGTGCTTTAATTTTAGCGATTGAGGGCTTAATTGAGAAAAAAGACTAAATCGCATAAAGTGCGCAAGTTCTATTTGAATTGCTAGAGGTGCCAATTAGCTAAGGATTATAAATTGAAGGTCCTTAAAGAGATATTAGGCCATTGAATTAGTGATGGCCGGCCACATAGGAAGCTAGGGGGACAAAGGCATTAAATGTTGGTCAAAAGTTGGTGATATTAGTTGGCAAATGAATAAAATAAGATGAAATAAGCCAAGGCTATCATCTTTTCACTATGCCTTCTTCTCCACCGAAAATATCACCAAGCTTAAAGGTTTGAAAGCTTGAAAATTTCAGCTACATCTCATCCTTGCAAGTACGTCAATTTGATGTTTATTTTTGATGATTTTTGCATATTTGGAGCCCTTAAAGCTTAAGCTAGCTAATGAGAGGACTAGTTTGCAATATGGTTGAAAGTCTAGGGACTTACCATGATAGAGTTCATGTTGTTTGAAGAATTTTTATGGAAGAAAATGAATGATAGGGAGATGAGAAACAACTTTTGTGAAAGGTGTTGTTATGAAAACACCTAATTAGGACTAATTTGTAAATGTTGCAAATTGGTAATAAGTGCATGAAATAGTTGAAATTTTGAGTTGCTATAGAAGAGAATATGATTCGGCTAGGCTTGATTAGTCAACAAGATGGATGAAAATTTATTTACGAGCCTAGGGGCAAAATTGTAATTTTGCCAAAGTGTAGGGGCAAAATAGTCATTTTTGCCTAAAGTGTAAATTATGGTGTATTATGATTTATAAATGATTAAATCAGTAAATTTCATTGTTCTAGATCAAAGAAAATGAGTTTCGGACCTAGAACGGATGAAAAGAGAAATGTGGGCAAAAAGATCCCTTTTGGCCCTTTTGACATCGAGGTAAGTTCATGTGCAAATGTTGCAATTACGTATGAGTTAATTTAATGTTCCAATGTCGTATGGAATGTACATTTACTCTATGAATGTATGAAATATCTTTGATGAGAGGTCAAAAGAATTGAATCTAAGAGTAATGGGAAATGTATGTAGAATGAGATGATGATAGTTAAGGCCTCGTGTAAGACCATATTAGAATATGGCCTCGATGTAAGAATTCGTATAAGACCATGTCAGGGACATGGCATCGACATGTTAATACAAGTAAGACCCTATTGGGGTATAAATTCTATGTGACATTATGAGTATGAGACTCAAGAGAGTGATTTAATAACTTGAGTGATTCACGTATATGTTGAAAGAAAGAAAGTATGTGGTTGTACCATGAAAAGCACAAGTGTGTGTTAGAATTGAATTGATATGGATTCAGTATATGATGAACCCTTAGAGGGGTATGTGTATTCAATACACCTTAGTTGCATGAGATAGATTTATTAATGTATTGTGTGAATGCAAACGAGTATCATAGAAAGTTAAGTAAGAATAGAGGTATGTGAGGATGTTCTCGGATGAACATTTGAAATAGAGATATACATGTGGATTATATTCCACGAATGTAAAATAACGGTGAGCTAAGTGCGAAATTGCCATAAGTATAAATGATTGGTGGGCTGTGTGCGATACCACCCTATTAGAGATTCAATGGTGGGCTAAGTGCGAAACCACCGAGAGATTAATAGTATGAGTATCTTATGGAAAATGCTTGATGAGTTGTTTTATATGATCATGTGGTGATCCGTGCAGGAATATATGTACTAATTAAATGAGCAATTGACTTGTGGCATGGTAAGAATATGGTAAGAGATAGAATGAGTAAGCTTCACGAATGGTTGAGTAAGTTACCGTGAGTTAATGAGAAAACTCGGTATAATACTTTGTGGTTATGTATATTCAATGAATGTCAATATTTGTCAGATTATGCATATGAACTTACTAAGCATTATTGCTTACTCCCTTACTTTTCTCATCTCTTATAGGTTATTTTAATTAGTTCGGGTTGGAGGCCGCCGGAGATGTTTTCACACTATCGAGCAGGCCCTTGGTAGGAGGTATCAAATCCTTATGAGTCATGGCATGTATAGGGATTCTTTTAAAGTTGATTAAGTTCTAATCGATGTAGCCAAATTGTATTGGCCTAAGAGAATCTAGAGTTGGTTTTGTATGACCATAGATGATGGCTTAAGTTGGTTGTATTTGTATTGGGAGTAGTTCTCCCTAGTGCATGGGATAAAGACTTTATCTCTTTAATGATTAAATGTGTTAATTCATGTGTTTTAATCGATGATTTGAGAATGTTTTGAAGTAGTATATGAATGTATGCAAACGGGAATGGTAAAAGGCTTGGTAAGATAGCCTCTAAGTGCCCACACGGATAGATACACGGGCGTGTGTCTAGGCCATGTGTCTTCTACACCTTAGTATCTTAAGTCACGGCCGTTTGTTCAGGCCGTGTGATACACACGGTTGGCACATGGGCGTGTGCCAAGGCCGTGTGAAGTCTGCACTTGACACTTAGAAATTTAATTGTCACACGGCTGACGCACTGCAGGCGTCGCGCATTGCACCGCGTGTGGATAAGTCGAATGCCAAGGTTTGGCATACGGGCGGGAGCCACGGGCGTGTCAGCCGTGTGGACTTTGCCGATATCCTCCACGGGTGAAAGACACGGGCATGTTTTAGGGGTGCAGGCGTGTCCCAAGTCACACGGACGTGTGACCCTGCTTTTGAGAGAAAGTTTCGGATGAGTTCAGAAAGTTTGGGACGTAAGTCCGAGGCCTCGTGAGGCCCATGAAATGTCTGATTTGACTAAGAAAGAGAAGTTTTTAATTTAGAACGAAATTTTATAGCCCGTAAGTACATGTTTAAGAAAGTTCAAGCATAGTAATGTCTCGTATCCGGTCTTAGCCTCGGTCTCGGGTATGGGGTGTTACATTTAGTGGTATCAGAGCATGGTTTAGTCGGTTCTCGGACTAACCTAGCACGAGTAAGAGTCTAGCTATACATGCCATACGTGGACAGTGATAGTGTGATGTCTCCCGGCTCTAATGAAATTGTTTTGTTAAGACAGAGATGATTCCCAACCGAGCTAATTTCAGTAAGTTTGTATGATTTTCAAGCTTCTTGGATATTTTCATTGAATTGCTTGCTATGTTGTTAAATGCACATTATTTCCATGAAAATTTTTAATGATTTATTTAACAAAGAAGTTACTAAGAGCATGTATATGAAAGTCCCGATTGAAAATGAATTACTTAGGATACTCAATCTGCCACATGACACAAGAAAGTCCGTATAAGATCATGTCAAGACATGGCATCGGCAATCAAGCAAGTTATCATGTAAGACCAAGACAAGTCTTGGCATTGAAGAGTTACTATGAGATGAAGACCCACATAAGCCCAAGCCAAGGCATGGCATTGGCGAGTCTCCAAGCAAAGATGTCATGTAAGTCCAAGACAAGTCTTGGCATTGAAAGCTATCAAGAGATAGAGATCCCATGTAAGTCCAAGGCAAGGCATGGCATTGGTGAGTAACAAGGAAGATTTCATGTAAGTCCAAGCCATGAGTAAAGTTACCAATAAGACCATGTCAAGACATGGCAATGGTAAGTTCCCAAGGGAACCCACAAGAAAGACTTCGTGTAAGTCCATGTCAAGACATGGCATCGATACCAAGTAAGAGATCCCATGTAAGACTATATCAAGGATATAGCATTGGCATCAAGATACATGTGAAATGAGATTCAGTATCCTCAGTCATTCATAGTAATTCATCGGGCAAACAAGTAAAGCTTAAATGAGATAACAAGAAAGATGAGTAAGTAAAGCCATTATCAAGTTGATTATGAGTATTATTCATGTTATGAATGATGAATTAGAGATTATGATTATCATAGTAAAGTATGCTGATCTATGTGATCAAGTGATACAGTTACCTTGTTTACCTTGCAAGCATGAGAATAGTAAGTTCCATGATGTATGTAAGAGTTAGTAAGAGTAAGTAAGCATTTGAGATTTTTGATGCTATTGCTTATGATAAATATGTCCACATGGTTAAAAATCACGTGTGACTGTTAAAGTAGAGAAGATATAATGTTTCGTCTTATGACCCTATTACAAAGTCACACATATTATAGTGTGAGAGTTAAAACTGAAAAGTTTGACTAAGTAGAATGCAGGAAATGAGTACGATCGTTCAATGATAAAAAAAATGATGAATAAGACCATGGTTGGACCATGGCGGTATATGTGATCCCATATAAGACCATGTCCGGGGCATGGCATTGGCATCGAAACATTATCCCGTATAAGACCATATCAAGGATATGGCTTCGGTATTGAATAAGATAATCGGATAAGACCATATCTGGGATATGGCATCGATAATTATTGTGAGATCCCGTCTAAGACCATATCTGGGATATGGCATCGGCATCAAATAGTAATCCCGTGTGAGACCACGTCTGGGACCTGACTTCGATATAAGATTTCGTGTAAGACCATATCTGGGATATGGCATCGACATCGATATGAGTTTCCATGTAAGACCGTATCTGGGATATGGAATTGGTGTTGATATGAGATTTCATGTAAGACCATAGCGAGGCTATGGCATCGTGATGACATGTAAAGCAATAACTGGGCTATGATGTTGTGATACGAGTAAGACCATAGTTGGACTATGGCAATCAAGTAAACGACGTACTCAAAACCCGTAAGACATTCTCTAGATTAATAAGAAATAGTAAGAGGAATTAGAGTTAAATGTTGAGTACTCAAGTAGATATTAATGTGAAACTTGAGTTATTAAATTCACAGTTCAAAAGCATGAGTGATAGAGATAATTGTAACGTGATAAACGTGAAAACTCACTTGAGACGAGTTATGTGACTATGATGATATTTCATTGATAATAAATAGTAAATCATATGTATGTAGTCACGAGAGTTAGGCTAAGGGACTTTGCAACCTCACTCCCTTACCACTGTTGAATTTTGATGAGACGTTATGAGTGTTAAGTTAAGTAAGTTTGCATCGGAATAATGCAATAATTATGCTAGCACGATTAAGAATACCTTGTATCACATCGATGCATAATACTCTACTAAATAGAGTAACTGTTGTTGAACATGAGGTTGAGTCCTAGAGGACTAAAATGATGAGGCTATCATCGAGGTATGAGATAGACAAGGTCTCATATAAGACCATGACTGGGACATGGCCTCGGCACCGAGTTGAGATTTCGTATAAGACCATATCTAGAATATGGCATCGATATTTGATGAGAAAGTCCATATAAGACCTTATCAGGTATATGGCATTGGCATTTAGAGGTGACTCCATATAAGACCACCTCGGGAATGTGTCATTGGTTTTGTACCTACATGAAAAACGATGAACATACGTCTTTGATTATCCCTAGTGATCAATAGGACAGATAGATGAGTCTAGAGGTAGAAATGAGAATGGTACTAAAGTCATGTGAAAGAGTGAAAACATGTACTCGTGAATGAATCACGAAGAGACGATTACGATATATGACACGGAACATGTTATATAAGTGCAAGTATGAGTAAGTTGGCTAGAAGCCTATGGTTTGTGCATGGTTAGTTAATGCCATGGATGGGATTATAATGATCTCCTTTAGTATTATGTACTAATACATGTTTCCCTTTAGGGATGATGTGGTCGTTCTTTTCACGAAATTGTGATTGTGTGAGAATGTTAACTGACAGAAAAAGTAGACTAAACGGTTTTCGATTTAGTTAATTGAAATCGACATTTCCTCTATCTCCTCGTAACCTTAATTGGGTACCTTGAGGAGGAAGTTGGTGATGATTCGTGTATAAGAGGTGAAATCACAAATTTCACGTTGTGTGATGGGTTTTCGGGTAAGCCGAATAGAGTTAACGAATTCGATCGAGATGTCCCTGCTATTGTGAGATATGACGATAGTAAAGGTTCTAGATTAGCATAGCAAGAGAAACTCAGATGAGAGTGTGCTTAAAATAGGTTCTCAGTATGGAGAAAAGAGTAGATTAATGTATTGAGATATGATTCAAGTTCTGTGTATATTCACGCGTGAATCAGTAAAGAGAATAAAATTTTGTGTGTACGTGAGTAGGGAGCATGATACAAAGATATGCTCATCGAAATGTTCAAACCGTGATGGTTGAGTTGAAAGCTATAGAAAGAACTGCATTTATTTGAAAGTTCCGAGATCGAGATCGATCTGAATCGAGAGAAAGAGTTGACAGGTTGGTGATCCAGAGACAATCACTTTTGTGTCCGTGTTGTGAGTTAGATATTATGTATTGATCCATGGGAAGATCGATGTGTATTTTCTGAATTTTAATAAGTGAGGGTATCTTATGCTACAGAAGATTTTGAAGATGAAATAGTGGAAACGGCTTGAGCTATTACAATGGTGGGTATAGTTATTGTGATACTACTCAGATTGTAGACATAGTACAGATGTCTGAATGAAAGATCCATGTTTAGTAATGTGAGTTAGTTATTCGGTTGACTCTAGTTGGTAATATCCTAGTTTCAGTGAGGTTAATGACTATAGTGAGTCTTCCTTTCAGAACAGAAGAGTTCAGAAGTGTTAATAAATGGTATTTTAAATAAGTTATCCATGTTGGATAAGATTTCTGTTGTTGATGCTTCCTCGAGATAGAAAGTGAATGATGTTGAATCCAGAACTTATACAAGGGTTTTGGTATGAGATTTAGTAGTAGCATATCTACTAATGTAAAAGTAAGGAAATGCAGTTAAGTGCATAAATGTTTTGACAATAGAGTACATTTCACAATATGATCGAGTTATGGTCAGATGTAGTTGACCACTAAAAGCTGAGTTTCCAAAGCACACAAGACAAGACTACTACAGTTGGTGAATGCTTTAATGAGAAAGTGAGATAAAACCTTATAGATTTCAAATTTGGTTTGACAAAATTTCCAAGAAAGGGAAATGTCATTTGAATTGTAGTAAATCAACCAGTAAAGATTCGAATGATCATGTGCAGAGTTCCAAATTGGTAGATTACAGAGTATATGCCCCAGAGGAAGAATAACCTAGGTATCAAGTTACGTTTCGACCTTATGTATCACAGCTTAAGAGTTATTGGCAAGAGAAACTTGAGGATAAGTGGATTCACGATTTTGAAGAGTAGATGGAAACGTTTTAAGAATGTTGGTAACAACTCCTCCTGATTAGATTTTCGAGGACGAAAATCCCTAAGCGGGGGAGAATTGTAACAGCCTGATTTAGGGGCTAGTCGAAACAGTGATCTCAGAATCACTAATTCGAGGTTAGAGAAAATTATTTGCATGATATTTTATGTGTTATAATATGTTTATAAAGAGGCATGAGAATTTTGGTGCTTTAATTTTAGCGATTGAGGGCTTAATTGCGAAAAAGGACTAAATCGCATAAAGTGCGCAAGTTCTATTTGAATTGCTAGAGGTGCCAATTAGCTAAGGGTTATAAATTGGAGGTCTTTAAAGTGATATTAGGCCATTTAATTAGTGATGGCCGGCCACATAGGAAGTTAGGGGGACAAAGGCATTAAATGTTGGTCAAAAGTTGGTGATATTAGTTGGCAAATGAATAAAATAAGATGAAATAAGCCAAGGCTATCATCTTTTCACTATGCCTTCTTCTCCACTGAAAATATCAGCAAGCTTAAGGGTTTGAAAGCTTGAAAATTTCAGCTACATCTCATCCTTGCAAGTAAGTCAATTTGATGTTTATTTTTGATGATTTTTGCATATTTGGAACCCTCAAAGGTTAAGCTAGCGAATGAGAGGACTAGTTTGCAATATGGTTGAAAGTCTAGGGACATACCATGATAGAATTTATGCTGTTTAAAGAGTTTTTATGGAAGAAAATGAATGATAGGGAGATGAGAAACAACTTTTGTGAAAGGTGTTGTTATGAAAACACCTAATTAGGACTAATTTGTAAATGTTGCAAATTGGTAATAAGTGCATGAAATAGTTGAAATTTTGAGTTGCTATAGAAGATAATATGATTCGGCTAGGCTTGATTAGTAAAGAAGATGGATGAAAATTTATTTACGAGCCTAAGGGTAAAATCGTAATTTGCCAAAGTGTAGGGGCAAAATAGTCATTTTTGCCTAAAGTGTAAATTATGGTGTATTATGATTTATAAATGATTAAATCAGTAAATTTCGTCGTTCTAGATCAAAGAAAACGAGTTTCAGACCTAGAACGGATGAAAAGAGAAATGTGGGCAAAAAGGTCCCTTTTGGCCCTTTCGACATCGAGGTAAGTTCATGTGCAAATGTTGCAATTACGTATGAGTTAATTTAATGTTGCAATGTTGTATGGAATGTACATTTACTCTATGAATGTATGAAATATCTTTGATGAGAGGTCAAAAGAATTGAATCTAAGAGTAATGGGAAATGTATGTAGAATGAGATGATGATAGTTAAGGCCTCGTGTAAGACCATATTGGAATATGGCCTCGATGTAGGAATTCGCATAAGACCATGTCAGGGACATGGCATCGACATGTTAATACAAGTAAGACCCTATTGGGGTATAAATTCTATGTGACATTATGAGTATGAGACTCAAGAGAGTGATTTAATAACTTGAGTGATTCACGTATATGTTGAAAGAAAGAAAGTATGTGGTTGTACCACGAAAAGCACAAGTGTGTGTTAGAATTGAATTGATATGGGTTCAGTATATGATGAACCCTTAGTGGGGTATGTGTATTCAATACACCTTAGTTGCATGAGATAGATTTATTAATGTATTGTGTGAATGCAAACGAGTATCATAGAAAGTTAAGTAAGAATAGAAGTATGTGAGGATGTTCTTGGATGAACATTTGAAATAGAGATATACATGTGGATTATATACCATGAATGTAAAATAACGGTGAGCTAAGTGCGAAATCGCCATAAGTATAAATGATTGGTGGGCTGTGTGCGGTACCACCCTATTAGAGATTCAATGGTGGGCTAAGTGCGAAACCACCGAGAGATTAATAGTATGAGTATCTTATTGAAAATGCTTGACGAGTTGTTTTATATGATCATGTGGTGCTCAGTGCATGAATATATGTACTAATCAAATGAGCAATTGACTTGTGGCATGGTAAGAATATGGTAAGAGATAGAATGAGTAAGCTTCACGAATGGTTGAGTAAGTTACCGTGAGTTAATGAGAAAACTCGGTATAATACTTTGTGGTTATGTATATTCAATGAATGTCAATATTTGTCAGATTATGCATATGAACTTACTAAGCATTATTGCTTACTCCCTTACTTTTCTCATCTCTTATAGGTTATTTTAATTAGCTCGGGTTGGAGGCCGCCGGAGATGTTTTCACACTATCGAGCAGGCCCTTGGTAGGAGGTATCAAATCCTTATGAGTCATGGCATGTATAGGGATTCTTTTAAAGTTGATTAAGTTCTAACCGATGTAGCCAAATTGTATTGGCCTAAGAGAATCTAGAGTTGGTTGTGTATGACCATAGATGATGGCTTAAGTTGGTTGTATTTGTATTGGGAGTAGTTCTCCCTAGTGCATGGGATAAAGACTTTATCTCTTTAATGATTAAATGTGTTAATTCATGTGTTTTAATCGATGATTTGAGAATGTTTTGAAGTAGTATATGAATGTATGCAAACGGGAGTGGTAAAAGGCTTGGTAAGATAGCCTCTAAGTGCCCACACGGATAGACACACGGGTGTGTGTCTAGGCCGTGTGTCTCCTGCACCTTAGTATCTTAAGTCAGATTAGACCACTGGCTAGTCACACGGTCGTTTGTTCAGGCCGTGTGATACACACGGTTGGCACATGGGCGTGTACCAAGGCCGTGTGAAGTCTGCACTTGACACTTAGAATTCAATTGTCACACGACTGACGCACACGGATGTGTGCACAGACCGTGTGGATAAGTCAGAATGCCAAGGTTTGGCACACGGGCCAGGGCCACGGGCGTGTCCAGGCCGTGTGGACTTTGCCAGTATCCTCCACGGGTGAAAGACACGAGCATGTTTTAGGGGTGTACGGGCGTGTCCCAAGTCACACGGACGTGTGACCCCTATTTCGAGAGAAAGTTTCCAGATGAGTTCTGAAAGTTTCGGGACGTAAGTCTGAGGCCTCGTAGGCCCATGAAATGTCTGATTTGACTAAGAAAGAGAAGTTTTTAATTCAGAACGAAATTTTATAGCCCGTAACTACATGTTTAAGAAAGTTCAAGCATAGTAATGTCTCGTATCTGGTCTTAGCCTCGGACTCGGGTATGGGGTGTTACAGCTAACGTGGTAGCGGATGCACTGAGCCGTAAGGTTGTGTCTGATCTGAGAGCAATGTTTGCTCGTCTCAGCCTGTTTGAGGATGGTAGTCTGTTAGCTGAACTTCAGGTAAAACCGACTTGGATTGGTCAAATTAAAGAGAAGCAGATGTTGGATGAGTCGTTGATTCCTCGGTTTCAACAAGTGAGGAAGGGAGAGACTGAGGATTTTGGGCTGAATAGTGAAGGAGTATTGTGTTTCCGTGGAAGAGTTTGTGTACCAAGGGACTCTGAGTTAAGGCAGGCAATTCTGCGGGAGGCCCATAGTAGCCCATACGCTATGCATCCTGGTGGAAACAAACTATACTGAGATCTACGTGAACTGTACTGGTGGTCAAGACTTAAACGTGAGGTGACTGATTTTGTAAGTAAGTGCTTGACATGCCAGCAAGTGAAGGCTGAGCATCAATTGCCTTCCGGACTACTGCAACCTGTAAAAATTCTACTCTGGAAGTGGGAGAGGATAACCATGGATTTTGTTAGTGGGCTACCCCTAACGCCTGCTAAGAAAGATTCGGTGTGGGTAATTGTTGATCGGCTAACTAAATCTGCCCACTTCATATCGGTTCGCACCGATTACTCGTTGCAGATGTTGGCCAAGTTATATGTGACGGAAATTGTGAGGTTGCATGGGGTGCCAGTGTCTATCATTTTGGACAGGGACCCTAGATTTACATCACGATTCTAGAGAGTGTTACATGAGGCTCTGGGGACAAGGTTGGATTTCAGTACAGCATTTCATTCGCAGACTGATGGTCAGTCGGAGAGGGTAATACAGATTCTTAAGGACATGTTAAGAAGCTGTGTGATTGATTTCAATGGCAGTTGGGAAGATTATTTACCCTTAGCGGAATTTGCTTATAACAACAGTTACCAATCTAGTATTCAGATGGCACCGTACGAGGCATTATATGGTCGTAGGTGTCGTACCCCTACTTGTTGGACGGAATTGGGTGAACGGTGACTGTTGGGTCCAAAGCTAATTTCTGAAACTGAGGAGAAAGTGAAGTTGATACGGAATAGGTTAAAAGAAGCATCTGGTAGGCAGAAGTCGTATGCTGACTTAAAACGTAAATAGATAGAGTTCTCTGTGGGGGATTATGTTTTCTTGAAAGTCTCACCGTGGAAAAAGATTCTGAGATTTGGACGGAAGGGCAAGTTGAGCCTCAGATTCATCAGACCTTACCGGATATCAAAGCGTGTAGGACTGGTCGCCTATCAGCTAGAGCTGCCTTCTGAGTTAAATCGTATACATAATGTATTCCATGTTTCTATGCTGAGACACTACCGTACTGATCCTTCCCATATAGTGCTGGTGGAGGAGATTGAGGTAAGACCTGATCTGACATTCGAGGAAGAACCGGTGCAAATTCTGGATCGTGATGTTAAAGTGCTGAAAAGGAAATCTGTTCCATTAGTCAAGGTACTGTGGTGTAATCATGGTTCAGAGGAAGCCACGTGGGAACCTGAAGAGGTGATGCGTCAGCAATACCCTCACCTCTTCTAACCAGGTAAATTTCGAGGCCGAAATTTCTTTAAGGGGGGTAGAGTTGTAACATCCCAAAAATTAGGGGTTGTAAATTTTTGCATAATTGTATGTTGTGCTTGCTCGACTAGTTGTTTGAGTGTATTTAGGGGTCTTAAGGAGGCCTGGGTTCGAGTTTGAGCTTTGGAAAAATTTTGGTTTTTGACCCTAAAGTGAAGAGGGTTGGCAGTGGTAGGGCTTAAGTAAATTTGAGTGTGTTTTGCTAACACAATTTGAGCATGTGGTGTGATGGTGTGGCGTCAAGGGGAGAGCAAGGAGGTTTGGGGTTCGAATCCCACATATTGCAAATGAGGGGTTTTATTTTGTGACTTGGGAGAGCAAGAGGTAGAGTTGGGATCAAACTCTACATGGTTGGTTAAAGACTTGGTCAATCATTTTGAATGGGAGGCCAGGAGTGATTCAATGAGGGAGTGGTGGAGAAAATTAAGGGGTTGAGGAGTGAGGGAGTAGTGGCAGAATTTAGGAGCGTGCCTTGGGGGGGAGATTTCGGCTGGGGGGTGGATTGAGTAGCAATTTTGGCCATTTGAGTGTGATAGCAAACCTAATTATCTCTGTGTTTGCTACTCCCTTTTCGTTCATTTTCGGGTTTTCCTTTTTCTAAAGTTTGGTGCATTATTTCTCCTATTCGTGCATTTTTACCTTAGGTGCACTTTTCTCTCTTTTGCTTATAGCTATTTTCTTTTCATCACCTTTCTTTCTCTTTTCATTTTCTTGCTAATTGTCGAAGTGTTAAGCCTCCACCTTCACTCTCTTTTCTTCCCCCTTCACACGATTCTTTTATTTGTTTTTGCAAAAAAATTTCGCGATTACTACTCTTGCTGTCGAACCTCTCTTCTCCATTCGACTCTTCTCTAGTTAAAGGTAACGTTTCTCTTCCTCTTGTTTCCCTCTCTTTACATAGCTAAAGCCGAAACTCTTAGCATTGACCTCTTGTTGACTAGGCCGAATCTACTCACCCTCTTCCATCTTGAATCCCATTTGTTCTCCATTGTGAGGGCCGAATCCTGTGGTTAGCCAACTGTCGATTGTTGTTGTGCATTGGTTGGTAAGTGTGTCTAAAGCCGAATATGGGGTTGGTGTTCTTCTAGTTTCGTTGTGTTTTCTTTAGCCAAGAAAGCTCTCACTTCTGTTACCATGAAGACGGTTTTCGCTAACACCCTCCTCTTTCATTGAATGTTGCTAGGGACTCGACTTGTTTAAACCAAGGAGCCAACTGAACACTCTTCCTTGTGGTAGATCTCTTGCTTGGTGGTAAGTAGTATTGGTTGATGAATTGGTTTCAATCTTTGGAGATTTCTTATCAGGATTAAGACTAATGGATTAGGATTTATTGATTTTGTAGGTGCTTAATCTTGGGGGCTTCAACCTACACTCGTAATAAGGTGTGTAATCTCGCACCACTACTTTACCTGCTTTTGCTGTGATCTAATACCGGAAAGCCGGAATACCGACAAATGAGATCACTCGAGCTGCGAGCGCTCGTAGTGATAAATCGAGTCACTAGTGAGGGCGGTAGACTGTTGAGAGAGTGTCACGAACGCTCTCGCGAAACCAAGGCTGTAATGGGCCTTGTTGAGCGGAGTCGGGCTAAATGGGCCCAACGGGTTAATGGGCCCATATGAGCTAAAACGATGAAAAAAATGTAAGTTGATCAATACGACTGCGAAGGCCGCAAAACCGAGACCGAAAACGAATAGAATGGGCCACACGAGCGTGTGGGCTCGAATTGGCCGAAATTGGGTTTTAGGCCCAATAGCACTGTGTTGACCGGAAATAGAAAACTGAGTCCCTCGAGGCGACATTAGGCCTTCGGAAAGGCCGTTGTAGGGTTAAAATTACCAAAATACCCTTAAAGGGTGAAATTATTGAAATGCCCGCGTTGGGTGAAATTACTGGAATACACCTGAGGGGTAAATTACCGTTTTACCCCCAACCGACCAAATGACCATTATACCCCTAGTGGTAGATCTAGTGTTGTATGCGTAACCTGTTTAATCATTTATGGTGGTAATTTATTTCATACATCATTTTAATATGTCACTACATGTTGCATTGGGTTGGGTTATGTTTTTGGAGGAAATCTTGCATCTTGGTGGCTATGCCACGTTATATCGATTCGAGTGGCTCTGCCACCACGATATCGATTTTAGTGGCTCAACCACGATATCGCATCTTGGCGGCTTTGCTGCGTTGATATTAGCAGCTTGACTGCGATATTGGTGTATAGGGCTGGGTGGGTCGACTTGGTCCCCACATGGTGTGTAGGGTTGGTACGGGTGGTGTGATGGTTGGATTGGGTTGAAATTTGTATTCTTCCATTTGCATTGACATGTATTTTGGGCTTAGGCCCGGACTAATACTACATGGGCTTGGGCCCAGACCGTGACTGTAGCAAGGGATTACACACTGAGTTCTTGTAACTCACCCTTTTCCTTTAACTGTGCAGGTAATCCCTAGCCTTAGAAGATTTGGAGCCGCGAGGGACTCGGAGGTGGCCACACGTCCTGCATGTTTTCGAAGGTTATCTTAGTATTTAAATCTGGGGTTACTTTACTTTAATTATTGGGTTTTATAATTTTTGTAATAAGGCCATTGGAACTGTTTTAACTTCTATTTGGGATTTCTTAAAACACTGCAAATTCATTAAACACGGGTTTTTAAAACAATAACAACTGTTTTTAAAATATCACGTTTCTGTAACTGTTTAAACCAAATTTCTGTGACAGACACAGTTTTTAATAAGCAAGATAATACGTGCATTTTTGAAAGGGTATTAATTCGAGTGAAGCTTCTTTTGTTAACAAGCAACGAGAAACAGGATTTTGAACGTTTAAGGTATGGATTTGAAAATGAGTTTTCCAAACGATCATAAGGTTTTCAAACAACACCTGATGTGGCACGCTAGATCCGGTCGTAACGTCTAGGCCGGGTTTGGGGTGTTACACATCCAAGGGGGAGTGTTATGAATATCTTATTAAGTGGATGTCCATCAAGATCAAGATAAGTTTTCATGTACTTTAAATTCTTATAGTCATTAGAAGTAGATCTCAACTTCATTTGTACTTCTTATGCCTATAAATAGACTTTGGAGAAGTTTTGTAAATATTTCGATTGATCAATAAAATACACTCTCCCATTCTCTTTGTTATTTATTATCTGTCTTTTATTTTATAACAATTTTATTGATTTTTATATTTTTTAAATTATGACATCATGATAATGTCATGATGACACATGTTACAATTCAATTCTGCTACCTGCCTCAGACTTAACTGCATTAAAAAAAGCATTAAACTAGTTGACGAAGAAAAAATTCGGGTACCAATTAGGGACAAAGAAAACAAAAAGTACCAATCTGGGAGAAGTGAACAAGTTTGGGTATCAATTTTATATTTAACCTTATAAAATTTCGGTAAACTATACAATTAGTCACTAAACTATAGGTAGTTTTTGTTTTTGTCACTTAACTAAAAATGTTAACTTAAATTTTCAAAATTGTTATTTTTTGTCACTTGACTGTTAAGTGGCACTTTTTTAGTTGATATAATAACAATTTTAGTACTCAAAATTTATACTTTCTACTAATTTGATCCTGATTATATATAAACTCATAAATAAATGATATTCTTTTTAAAAGTTTAGAAAATTCTAAAAATTAAAATCAAAATAAAAGCAGATAAAAATTGTAAAAATATATAAAGTGAGGTAAAATGAGAGCAAAATATTTTTAAACCCTCCAAGTTTCCTCTCTATATTATCTATATAGAAATATCCAACTACACATTCTTTAAAAAAATAGAAAAAATAAAAATATTAATAAAAATATCGAAAAACTCGTTGAATATTTTCTAACCAATATTCAGCTTTAGACGGATCATCATCAGTTTTTCCCCATAATTCTTCGGCCCCAAACTTCCTAACCTCATCAACAGGAATTTGCCGACTTGGTTCAGCTACTGGAGGGGAGGAGATACTACAGGTGGTACAACACGGGTACAATAGGGGGTAAAGGTTGCTGAGCCACTGGATTATTTCTCATAAGCTCAGAAAACCATTGTCCTATTAAATCGAAGAACATACTTTTAACTTCATTTTCAGACATCTGTGGAATTGGTATACTATGACTTGCACTAGAATCATTAGTCGGAATATTACTGTTAACCTCATTAGTTTCATCACGTTCAGAATCAGATGACATATTTAGTATCTACAAGAAAAAAAGGGTTAGATCAGATCAATCAATATCACACTATCGCAGGTTTATTTGACATGTAATTCTAGACTTTAAACATGCTACGTTCAGTTTGAGAATTGACCAAACTGTAGCTTTGATACCACTAAATGTAACACCCATAACTCGTTTCTATCACCGAAATAGGGTTACGGTGTATTACCATATAATTCAGAACATTCCATAACAATAGTATCCAATTCATCAAGTTACTTAACAATATTCATAAATAATTTAGATGAAGCAAGACATACGTTCGTAGGTCTTAAATCGAGCCTACGAAGCCTTAAAGATACTTTAGGAACAATTGGGGACCAATTCGAAAAAAAAAAGAGGTTTGGGACAAAAATGAAAAATTTCCTAAACACGGGTCACACGATCATGTGTCCAGGCCGTGTGACAGAGCCCAAATCTTGTGGCCATCCTAAATATTCGTGTATGACCTCACACGCCCGTGTGCATGGGCTGTGTAACTTTCTAACTTGGGTCACACGGCTGTGTCGCAGGCCGTATGTCAGACCATGTGAACCCTGCACCTAACACACTAGGGGCAGACACCAGTGTGGGTTTGCCCGTGTGTGCCCAAAATTGACCTAAAACATGCTCATTTTTCATCCAATTGCATAGGTACCTAAACCAACTTATAAGACATAATCAAAAGACCATAAACACAATTAAGAACAAGCAAAACATGCCAAATTCAACAACTTATGACTTAACCAATGTATCACACATGAAATCACACTATAAGTACTTACACATTCACTACCTTTGCTTTCATCCACAAAACATACCATAGACACAAAATAACCTATTTTAATCTCACCATGCAATACCTTAAACAAGATAACTACTATTTCATGTTAGGCTACTTAACACCAACCTTGATTCAAACATGCATACTTTGTATAGTTGTTTAATCTACCACATCAAAAGCATAGCACATATGTACTACTATAAGTTTATGAATCATTACAAAACAAGGCCAAATTGTCCTTACATGCCATATAAGCCAAGTTAAATTCAAAATCTACCAAGAGATCCCCGGATAGTGTGATTCTTTGAGTTGATCCGACCTCACGGTTCCAAAAAATGTAATGTACAAAGAAAATGGAAAAGACACGAGTAAGCTCACGTAAAGCTTAGTAAGTTTGTCCATTAAACGATAAAGCTTACCAAATTAAACATAGCAATTCATATAACAAAATAAAGAACAGAGTTCTTGTCAATCACATCTCTCAATAGGTGAGTATTGCTCAACACAATAATTCTAATAAATTTTTACATTTCAATACCATCTAGAGATAAAAAAACATAGCCCGATGAATGATAAGTGGATGTGTATACACGGTTACCCATCTAGCACACTAGATGCTCGAATGAGCCAGACCAACCAACACACCAGAATACACTGTAATATAACTCGATAGTCCACAACAAATGCAAGACTTTGGCATATCCAATGAACAAAGAATATACAGAAATCATCTCCACTACTTAGATCAATCCCATACCGCACGCAAAATAACCTATTGGCGTGCCAATCGTACTTTATCCCACATTCATCCTGCTTAAAACATTTCATTAGTGATCAATGCTATATCGATCCATTTCTTCAATTCTCATATACATAGCATCATTATAATGTTCAAAAAAAGAAATTTAATTCATCTAATATGTATGTAAATATATTAGAATTCAACCGAACGAACTTACCTGACTAAACTACATCACAACAGGGTATAGGGGCTATTCTGTAATTTTCTCTTTTTCATAATTTTTAGCTCATTCTTGATCTAAAATAATAATTTCATTCAATTAACTAATTCCAACAGACAAATCAAATCATTTTATGCAATTAAGTCCTTTTTAACTTTTTTTCAAAATTACCCTCAACATTTTACTTTTATGCAATATAGTCCCCAAGCCCAAAACGTGCAAAGTAACCATTTTTACTCACATTCAAGCTTGGCCAAATATACAAAGGCCTCTCTACAACTCCTATCTGTTGTTAATTCACATCAAATCCTCGTAGTTTATCACTTTTAACAATTTAGTCCTTTAACATTAAAATCATCAAAAACTACTTTACAAAACAGTCCTAACTAACAACAAAGCTCAATAATCTTTCATAAAAATTCATGAATAACTCAAACTCATAAATGACATAATTTAAAAAATTTGACAGTTTTACAAATTAGTCCTCGGGTTAGCTAGATTAAGCTAATACGAGCTCAAAAATATAAAAATTGTGAAAAATAGACATCAAACACATATCTAATAGGAAACCCTAGCTAGGCTGAAGCTTGCTCTCCCTCAACAATGGTGGTTTCATTTTTGGCAAGATGAAGATAAGAAAAAGATGATAGTTTACATCTTTATTTTTACTTATTATTTACTAATTACTATTTTAACCTTTTAATTTTAACTTAATAATTCACTAAAACAAGTCCATTTATGTCGACCATAATTGCCTAGGGTATAATTACCATTTAAGGAAGGTTTAATTGCACAATTCGTCCTTTAATTATTTTAAAATTAACAAAATAAGCTTAGTTTCAATTTAACCCTAAACTAATTAGGACTTAATAAGCAAATAACCCAAAAGATATTGGGTCAATCATGTTCACCACTACCTGGACTTTTTGACCATGGTTTAATCACCATTTTGGTCCCTTGACTATTTAAAATCTATAGCGACTAACTTTTACCTCATTTACAATTTAGTACTTTTTAATTAATTAACTATCTAAATGATAAAATTTTATAACCAAATTTTTAATATGACATTAATGACCTCATAAATATTAAATAATTAATATTTACAAACTGACACATCAGATTTGGGTTCCAAAACCACTATTTTTGACACCACTGAAAAATGGGTTGTTACACTTCGAACACTTGTATCACTCGTTTAGACTGGCCATCTGTATGAGGGTGATAAGAAGCACTAAACTAATGTTTTGAACCCAAATATCCTTGCAAAATTTTCTAAAATTGCGATATGAACCTTGGGTCTCGGTCAGATGTTGTGGAAATAGGCATTCCATTAAGCCGCACTATCTTAGAAACATAAATCTCGGCGAGCCTTTACAGTGAGTTGTTAGTGCAGAGAACTAAAAAGTGAGAACACTTCGTTAGGCAATCCACAATCACCCAAACTGCATCCTTCTTAGTCACGGTCAATGGCAAACCAACCACAAAATCCATCGTAATTCTTTCCCACTTCCACTTCGGGATTTTGAGTGGTTGAAGCAATCTTGATGGAAATTGATTCTCGACTTTGACTTTCTAACAAACCAAACACCTCGCAACATACTCATGGCAGCTCGCTTCAAACTAGGCCACCAATAGAGCTTGCAGAGATCGCGATACATGTTGTTGCTGCCTTGGTGCATCACAAATGAGCTATTGTGGGCTTCTCTAAGAATCATGTGTCGTAGTTCTTTGTTCTTAGGCTCACACAACCTTCCTCGGAAACAAATCACTCCCTCATCATTAAGTGCGAAGTCACCTTGCACTCCTTGTTCCATTGGCGAACCCTTTTCCCTAATTCCTCATCAGAACCTTGCTTCGCCTTAATTTTTTGTGACAATGTTGGTCTTACTTGGAATTCTTCGAGCAGTCCTCCATCGTAGGTCACACTTAGCTGTGCAAACATAGCTCACAGTTCATTCATGGACTTACTTCTCAATGCATTAGCTACCACATTGGCCTTTCCTAGGTGATACTCTATCACGCAGTCATAGTTCTTTAGCAACTCAATCCACCTTCTTTGTCGTAGATTTAATTCTTGTTGGGTCAGAAAATACTTGAGGCTTTTTTGGTCTATATAGATGACACACTGCTCGCCATAAACATAGTGTCGCCAAATCGTTAGTGTGAACACCACTGCTGCTAGCTCCATATCGTGGGTAGGGTATTTTAACTTATTAATCTTTAATTTCCTCGAAACAAAAGCCATCATCTTCCATTCTTGCATTAGCACGCATCCAAGTCCCGTGTAATAGGCCTCACTGAAGACCACAAATTCCTTTCCTAGTTTGGGTTGAGTCAACACCGGTGCTTTTGTGAGTATCTCCTTAAACTTGTCGAAGCTTCGCTGCCTCTCTTTAGTCCATGCGAACTCTTCTTTCTTTTGAAGTATCTTCGTTAAGTGTGCTGCTATAGTGTAGAACCACTAAACAAAGTGGCCTTAACAAAGTGGCGACAGTACCTTGCAAGCCATTAAAAGCTTCGCACTTCGGTCATGCTCCTCGGTGGTTTCCACTCCATAATTGCTTTGATTTTGTTTAGGTCCACACGAACCCCTTCAGCTGAAATCACATGCCCCAAAAACGTCACTTTTTTAGCCAAAACTCACAATTACTAAACTTTTCGAATAGTTGTTGCTCTCGCAAAATCTGCAGCACTGTTCACATATGCATGTTGTGCTATTCTTTGGTTCGTGAGTACACCAAGATGTCGTCAATGAACACTACCACACATCGATCCAAATATTCATGAAACACTCGATTCATCACGTCCATGGAAATAGCAAGTGCGTTGGTCAAACCGAAGGGTATCACCAAAAACTCGTAGTGCCTATATCGTGTTCTGAATGTCTTCTTTAACACATCAGACTTCTTCACCTTTAGTTGGTAGTAATCGTATCACAGGTCAATTTTTGAGAACATAGTAGTTCCTTCTAGCTGGTCAAACAAGTCATCTGTCCTCGGAAAAAGGATACTTGTTCTTAACTATAGACTTATTCAACTGTCTGTAATCGATGCACATCCTCATACTCCCATCCTTGTTCTTCGCGAACAACATTGGCGAACCCCAAGGCGATATTCTAGGTCCAATGAAACCTTTATCCAACAGCTCCTATCCAACAGCTCCTAGAGTTGTACTTTCAGCTCCTTGGGTGCAATGTGATACGGTGTGATAGACACTGGCGAACTGCCAAGATACAGCTCAATGGCAAACTCCACCTCGCGGTCTTGTGGTAAACCTAGTAGCTCATCAGGAAACACATTTGGGAAATCTTGAATAGTTCGCACTTCACGAACACCTTTCGCCAAAACCTACATGCCCATCACAAATGTGCGATAGGCCTCGCCACCCTTTTCCAGCATCTTCTCTGCTTCAATGCTGAAACCAAGTTACACTGAGCTCGCTCACCTACCACAACTACTTTGTTTCCTTCACTACTTCGCAAAGTGCCTTTCTTTAACTAAAAGTCGATCTTGGTCTTGTGTTTGGTCAACCAATCCATTCCAATGATCACATCAAACCCATAGAATGACAACTCCATCAGGTCCGCATAGAAGACTTGTTCTTGTACTTCTAGTGGACACTTACAGTACACTCTATAGACTAACACACTGTCCCCAAATGAACTGGTGACAGTCACGCCTTTCTCTATAGTCCCTACTACTATTCCCAACTCACTAGCTAAACCACTCAAAACATACGAGTGTGTTGAATCTGAATCAATCAACGAAAATAAGGGAATAGTTCGTAGAGTGAAGGTACCTGTTATAACATCGGTGGCACCTTGCTCTCTTGTCTCTCTCACAACATAGACTCGTACGAGACCTCCAGACTCTTCCCCTTCGGTCGTAATAGTATGGGCTAAGGTTCACTACCCAATTGGGCTAGTCTCTCTACCTTTGCCTCGTCCTCAACCACTAACACCAGCTCGCATTTGAGTAGGGGTCACAGTTTGGACTTGTGAGCCCTTTTGTCATTCTAGACAATCCTTGATAAAGTGTTCCTTAGAACCACACTTAAAAGTAGCCTCCAGTTTTCTTATGACACTCCCCAGGATGTTTCCTACCGCAGAGCTTGCAATACACCCAGCTCACAGACTGGTGCAAACCCTCCTTACGATCCTGAATTTCCTTTTGACGTGACTGTTCAGATCTGAAGCTTCGCTTAACCTTTTTTCCAACACCTCACAAGTTGTGATCCTTTTTTTGTCCTCGGCCAGAAACTTGCTTCTCAGCTCACGGTGCCTTGATGTCTTCAATGGCTTTGGCTTTATCCACTAGCTTATCGGAGTTCGCGGTGTCGTGAGTCACCAAATACAATTGGATGACGCGGTGTAAACCAAATCAAAACCTCTAATAGTGGTTCCTCTCCTCTGCTTCGAACTTAGCCACTGACAGTTCACCCTGCTTCAAACTAATGAACTCTCGTTTGCGAGCTTCTAAATACTACTCGCCCAAAAATTTCTTTTTGAAGGTTTCCAAAAAAACTCCCAAGTCAGATGATCCACGACAATCCTTTGCCTCACAATGTTCCACTAGTGATGGGCTTCGCAAGTGAGTAGTGACACAACACATCCTAGTTTCTCCTAACCAAGACATGTCATTTGCTCAAGGATTTTCTCCACTCTCTTGAGCCAATACTCAACCTTAGTAGGGGTCAGTTCCCCTAACTCCACGGAATTATTTACCACCCAGAGCTCGCGAACGCTCTAATTTTAAGTCACGATTCGCAAGTGTAGCATGAGCACCAGCAGCTCACTGAAACGCTCCTATCATAACCTGAACCAATTGTTTCATACCCTTTAACACCCTTACCTCGTATCCATCACCGGAATAAGTTTATAGAGCATTACCGTAAAAATGTAACATAAAACATACATTTCATACATTAATAAAATCATGATGTAACACCCCTTACCCATATTCAATGCCAGAACAAGGTACGAGGCATTACCGAACATAAACAATAGCAAATATACATTTTCGAGTCATAAATTTCTGTTCAAATTAAAACTTTTAATACACATTCATATCGTCCCTAAAATGAGACTATGAAGCTCAATACAAGCTTTGGAAGTGGTTCTGGACTAAACGGAGAACTTTAGAAAATTTTACAAAACCTAGAAAAATTTTCATGTTACAGGGCTCACACGCCTGTGTGACCCTTAGACACGCCCATGCTACAGGCCGTGTTCAAAATAGGGTGTAACACCCCTAACCCGTATTCACCGTCAAAATAGGGTTACGAGGTATTACCGATCAATACACATCATTTAACATACTATACTTATACATTTACGCATTCATACTCAAATACCATTCAACACAATCATATTGTCCCTTATAAGGACCTACGAGGCCTTAAACATGCTTTAGGAGTGGTTCGGGACTAAACTGATAACATACAAATTTTTTGGAAAACTTTGAAATTTTTCATTCATTCAGGACCCACACACCCGTGTGAACAGGTCGTGTGCCTCACACGGCTTCAGACACGCCCGTGTCACAGGCCGTGTGGAAACAGGGCATACGTACTGACTTAGGTCACATGGCCGACCGCACGCCGTATGTCTAGCCCGTGTACCTTTCGAAGTGGCCACACACGCCCATGTGCTAGGCCGTGTACTAGGCCGTGCCAAACCTGTAGGGTATTCTGACTTATGCAACACGGCCAAGTCACACGCCCGTGTGCTAAGTCGTGTGCCATTTAGGGGGTATACTGACTTGTGGCACACAGTCGGTCACACGCCCGTGTGTGAGACTGTGTGAAGCATACTAACTTCAATTCAATTTTAACACCAGGGGACACATGGCCGTGTAGCATAATCGTGTTTCGCACATGGCTGAAACACACGCCCATGTCTCTACCCGTGTGGACGAAAATAGGTCATTTGCAAGGCCAATTTGCCACCCTTACTCATGCTCACCTAAACAACCAAAATGGTACCATTTCATATTACAATTAGGCAGCCAAAATCATCAACCAAATGCACAAATCATACTATATCCATTTCAACCAAATTCAATACTCAATTCAATGCCAATTACCTATTTAAATACTTATCAACTCAACTTCTAAAATCATACTTTATCAAAACATATCTCAAGCTTTATACTCCATAAATCAATTAACCATTTTCAACTATAAAACCATAGCCATATTCATACCAAACATGTCAAAATAAACCATCACTCATGGCTATATATACAACCAAAACATATACATTTACAAGCCATTTCTGATAGCTAAACACACATCAAAATTAACATCATTTACAAGCCAACTCTCATGGCTATCATCACAACCAAAATACCACAAGTAGCTTATACATGCCATATACCATATATACACAACTCAAAAGTACCAAATAGATGTCCGATAGTGCGATGATGTTCCCGACGACTCCCGAATCCGAGCTAGCCTTGATTCACTATAAAACATAGATAAATAACACAAAGTAAGCTTCATAGCTTAGTAAGCTCATATGTGAATAACTTAATTCATCAAATAAATGCAAATCAACCAAATTTACATAACATCACCATATACACATTAATTACAAACCTTTCTCATGTCTCAAAACATGATTAAGTACCATCTCCTCGAATTTTCTCTATTTAATACTCAAATAGGTTCTGTACGTACCTGTATCACCTCGTACTAACCTCTTTCTCAACCACATCATTCATTTACCCGTTGAACCATTCAGAATAGAAGTCGGATACTTAAGAATCTCAATCGATAAGTAACTATACCATGGCCCGAAGCCAAATCAAGGTAACTTATCCGGAGTACCTATACCATGGCCCGTAGCAAAATATGGTAACTCCTTTCTGAAATACCTATACTATGGCCCGTAGCTAAATCAAGGTATCACTCGCACCCGTAGTGCCGAAATCGTGGCCTGAAGCCAACACATCTGATATGCATGGCTTGAAGCCAAATTGGTATATCTGTAACACCCCTAACCCGTAACCATCGTCGGTCTAGGGTTAAGAGGCATTACCGGACAAATCTAAAACTTTTACGAACATTTCACATCATAAAGTATATAATCATCATATCATAGCAAAATACAAGCATATAGTCCCTTAATGAGGTCTACGAGACCTTAAACACGCATTAGAAAGGGGTCGAGACTAAACCGAGCGCATACTGTAACATCCTAGATTAGGGGTTATGCGTTTGTGCATAATTCATGAGTTAGTAGGTTTTGGCAGTATTTGGAAGTGTATTAAGGGTTTTGAGAACCCTAGGGTGTAGGTCAAAGTTTGGGGAAAATATTGGATTTTAAGTATAAAAGGGGGAGCTGGGTGAAGGAGCCCTTAAGAAAAGTTTTGGGGAGTTTAGGACACAAGTAGCCGTGTGGTAAAGTGGCAAGGGACGCCACCTGGGTGCTGGGGAGTTTGCATCAAGTGGAGTGCCAAGGGGAGGAGGTTCGAGCGGCAGGAATCGCACTTGGGAGTTTTACTTTTGGCGTTAAAAGGGAGCAAGGCCAGGGAGGCCTTAAGGGAAAAATATAGGTGTTTTTGGATATGAACTTGGGCTTAGTAAAGTGGCTTGGGACGCTACTTTAGGGGCCTTGGAGGCTTGCGCAGGAGGGAAGAGGTTCGAGTAACGCAGGGCGCATTAGAGGCTTTTATTTTCCTTTTTGCGTCAACTAGAGAAATTGGGCTAGGTAGGCCTTAAAAATAAATGGCAAGGTTTATGGACATAAAAACCGACCTTGGTAAAGTGGCTTCCATGCGCCACTTAAGGGCCTGGATATAACGCCAACAAGGGCCTGGGTTCGAAACACGACGGCAGCAAGGGGTGTTTTATTTTTGTCTTTGGCGTTAAGACAAGGGGGAGCTAAGGAAGGAGCTCTTAAAAGAAATTGGGGCGAGTTTATATCACAAAAAAAAAAATGCTTTGGCAGAGTGGCTTGGGGGCGTTAAAGCTTAAAGGGTCTTGGTGCAGGTCATGGGTTCAAGATGCAAGGGAAGCAAAATTTTGAGGTTTTATTTTGCATTCTGGCGTTAGGGAGAAGGAGTAGTGGACGGCACTTGGGAGCTTCAATTTGATAAGGATAATGCTTGTTTAATCCTTTTAAAATTCGGCTGCAGTAAGGTAGGATAATTGTTGTTTTTTTTTTATTATTCAAATAGGTAGATTAGTAGATAGAATAGGAGATTAAGTGGAGGATAATTGATTTATTTTAGAATTTTGAATAGGTGATTAGGAGATAATGAGATGGATTTTATTTTATTTTATTAAGGTGATAAAGAAGAGATTAAGTATGGATTTATTTTTATTCACTTTGAATATGTGTTAAAGAGATAAAATAGGAGAAAGTGTGTAGTATAAATAGGGGTGCTCACCTTTTGATATTTCTTTTTCCCATTCTAAATTCTTCTTGCCGAAATTGTTCTACCCTCTCCTCCTCTTCTTTATTTTTCTTCCAACCCAAATTCCTTACTTATTCTCTTGTAGCCGAATCTCAAGGTACTTTATTTTCTCTTTGTTGTTGCGAGTCTTTGAAGCCGAAACCTCTCTAATATTAGTCACTATTGCCGAATCTTTCAACCTCTTATTCTCTTTTCTATTTCACAATCTTTGAGGCTGAATCTACAAGGGTAGTACCATCGATCTCTTGCTTTTGGTTTCGTGGTAAGCGTGTAAGGCTGATATTAAGGAGCAGTAAGGAGTTCTTTGGGATTGAAAGCATCAAGGAGCTAATCGACATGAGCATAAGGGCAAGTTTGGGATTTAGATCCGTAAGGAAGGAGTTCTCGCAATCGCAAAGGTGCAAATCGTTAGACGTGGGTTTCGGGATTTAGTCAATTGTGCTAATCAGGTGCGTAGTTATCGCACTGTCTTTTGATTGATTTAACTATGTTAGTATGTATATGTGATATGTTGTGAATGAAAGCCGAAATAATGGCTAAGATGGTGGATACCCGTAGTGGGTAATCGATTAATCAGGTCAGTGCTCTATTTTGCCTATGATATATGTGTGATATTTGTGGTGAGCATGTGATGAATATTTACTCTAAATGTTAATCTGACATGATACACATATATGCATGGGACTTGGGATATGATCAAAGAAGGAAAGGGGTGTACATATTTATGTACGTGGTCTAATGTTAGCCTTGTGCTACATTAGCGCTTGATGTTAGCTGTGTGCTTCATCAAGGGAGGTGTTGGCTAAGTGCCCATCTCGGCGGTTGATAGCTGTGTGCATCACTGTGGACTGATTGATATGTGGGATCCTTATGTGATCGGTGGCTCAGCCACGGCCTTGAGCAGCAAGTCTGCCAAGGTAAGATATGTGGATCATTATGTGATCGGTGGATTAGCCACGGCCTTGAGCAGCAAGTCTGCCAAGGTAAGATATGTGGATCATTATGTGATCGGTGGATTAGCCACGGCCTTGGGCAGGGAGTCTGCTAAGGTAGGAGTAATGGATGGACCCTAGGTTGGGATGGGCTTCATAATTGCATATTTATGTGTATGGACTGTGTGGATATGGGCCAAGCCCATATGTGGAGACATGTGAGATGACTATGCACTGAGTCGGTTTGACTCACCCAATATTTTACTAAACCTTTCAGGGGATGCGTAAAGCTTGGACCGGGTTGGAGCGGATACAAAGGTGGCCATGCGAAGCAAATTTTCATGCAGAAAGATATTTTTAATTAATTAAGCATTTATATTTTCAAGTACTTTGATTATTCAATTATTGTAATAAGGCCCCTAAAAGTATTTAAAGTGTGTTTAAGTATTTTTATTAAGTATTTTTATTATTATGTTCTATTATGGATTGACAATTGAGGAATTATTTGCAAACGATTTTATTTAAATCTATATATACTAAAGTTTTGAATCCGGTATTTTTATAACAACAAAATTTTTACTTAGAATATTTTAAGTCACAAAAAAATGTTTTATTAAAGGCAACAAATTTTTAACGGTTTTTACTCTTAAGTAAGAATATTTTCAAACGTGTTCCGCAGTGGCATTTCAAATTCGGTCGTAGTGAATGGGCCGGGTTTGGGGTGTTACAAATTGGTATTAGAGCCCGGTTCAAAACTCGGCTTTGAGGTTTTGGGCCCGAAAATAGTTTTCAAAAATGGGCTTTTCAAAATATGGACTTTTATTTCAGGTTTATTCTGGCATGGCACCTGTATCTCCGGCCCGAAGTCCTCCAGGTAAGTACTTCTAATTATTGAAGTGATTTGTGAAATGTTATGGGCTTATTTGGGCTCGTAGATTAGAATATTAGGGCTATTGAACCCTAGGGCTAGTGCACTCAAACACATGCATAAGACTTAAGGATCACTAAACAAACCTGTGACTAAGTCGCCGAGCTAGGGTGTGGCAACTGTTGTGCGCATGTCTAGGAGTGGATTCAGTAAGAGCTTGGTAGTTAAGCAGTCCTAGCGACTCACCTCCTCTTTACTCGAATCCTACCTGGTGCGTAGTAACCGTTCACCCTAACCAAGAGGACTTAGTCATCGGCTAAACCAATGATTAAAACCCGAAAGGGAACTAGCCGTGTTTTTTTTATAAAATTCCTAGTTTTAAAATCCCTAAATTACCATTTTAATTGTAGTAAAAGATTATTGTGAAAATTTTTCCAAAATATCTCCGATTTACAAAATTACAAAAATGCCCCTATATTGTAAATTACTAAAATACCCTTAGTTTTTAAGATTTTCAAAAAATACCTCGACTTTTGTTAAAATATTTCTACTTTACAAAGATATCAAAACTTACATTTTACAAATAACAAGATACTGATTTGGAAAATTTACTGAATCGCCTTCGACTTCCAAAATTACCGAAATAACCTCGATTTCTGAAATTTTTGCAACACCTCTGATTTGGAAAACAAAATAACCCAGAGATTTTGTAAATTCTGAAATATCTTTAATTTGAAAAATATTTTCGAATTGACCCCGATTTATTACCAAAATACCCCTGGGTAGTGGAAAAACAATAACAATGAAAACTACAACCTTTCTCTGAATGAACGAAAGTTCATAATTGTTGATGGATGTATGTATGAATGAAAAGACTGTGTGCATGTATGAATACGAAAGAACCACTCCTAAGATTCTTTTCATAAAACTTCTTCGCGGGTAATCAAGTGAAACAAGGACTAATTCATAAAACTTTTTAATCAGATTAAATCGCGATGTTAGAAATGAGTTCTAGGGGACGTGAACTTAGAGATTGTGCCTAGAAAGTATGATGGTTCTATTAAGATCAGAGTGCGCAGCATAAGCGTAGTGCGGTGAGTTAAGATGTACGATTATTCGTTAGTAAGTAATTTCGAGGACGAAATTATTTTTAAGGAGGGTAGAACTGTAACATCCTAGATTAGGGGTTATGCGTTTGTGCATAATTCATGAGTTAGTAGGTTTTGGAAGTATTTGGAAGTGTATTAAGGGTTTTGAGAACCCTAGGGTGTAGGTGAAAGTTTTGGGAAAATATTGGATTTTAAGTATAAAAGGGGGAGCTGGGTGAAGGAGCCCTTAAGAAAAGTTTTGGGGAGTTTAGGACACAAGTAGCCGTGTGGTAAAGTGGCAAGGGACGCCACCTGGGTACTGGGGAGTTTGCGTCAAGTGGAGTGCCAAGGGGAGGAGGTTCGAGCGGCAGGAATCGCACTTGGGAGTTTTATTTTTGGCGTTAAAAGGGAGCAAGGCTAGGGAGGCCTTAAGGGAAAAATATAGGCGTTTTTGGATATGAACTTGGGCTTAGTAAAGTGGCTTGGGACACTACTTTAGGGGCCTTGGAGGCTTGCGCAGGAGGGAAGAGGTTCGAGTAACGCGGGGCGCATTAGAGGCTTTTATTTTCCTTTTTGCGTCAACTAGAGAAATTGGGCTAGGTAGGCCTTAAAAATAAATGGCAAGGTTTATGGACATAAAAACCGGCCTTGGTAAAGTGGCTTCCATACGCCACTTAAGGGCCTGGATATAACGCCAACAAGGGCCTGGGTTCGAAACACGGCGGCAGCAAGGGGTGTTTTATTTTTGTCTTTGGCGTTAAGACAAGGGGGAGCTAAGGAAAGAGCTCTTAAAAGAAGTTGGGGCGAGTTTATATCACAAAAAAAAAACGCTTTGGCAGAGTGGCTTGGGGGCGTTAAAGCTTAAAGGGTCTTGGTGCAGGTCATGGGTTCAAGACGCAAGGGAAGCAAATTTTTTAGATTTTATTTTGCATTCTGGCGTTAGGGAGAAGGAGCAGTGGACGGCACTTGGGAGCTTCAATTTGATAAGGATAATGCTTGTTTAATCCTTTTAAAATTCTAATACAGATGAAGGTAGGATAATTGTTGTTTTTTTTTTTTATTCAAATAGGTAGATTAGTAGATAGAATAGGAGATTAAGTGGAGGATAATTGATTTATTTCAGAATTTTGAATAGGTGATTAGGAGATAATGAGATGGATTTTATTTTATTTTATTAAGGTGATAAAGAAGAGATTAAGTATGGATTTATTTTTATTCACTTTGAATATGTGTTAAAGAGATAAAATAGGAGAAAGTGTGTAGTATAAATAGGGGTGCTCAGCTTTTGATATTTCTTTTTCCCATTCTAAATTCTTCTTGCCGAAATTGTTCTACCCTCTCCTCCTCTTCTTTATTTTTCTTCCAACCCAAATTCCTTACTTATTCTCTTGTAGCCGAATCTCAAGGTACTTTATTTTCTCTTCGTTGTTGCGAGTCTTTGAAGCCGAAACCTCTCTAATATTAGTCACTATTGCCGAATCTTTCAACCTCTTATTCTCTTTTCTATTTCACAATCTTTGATTTGAATCTACAAGGGTAGTACCATCGATCTCTTGCTTTTGGTTTTCGTGGTAAGCGTGTAAGGGTGATATTAAGGAGCGATGAAGGAGTTCTTCGGATTGAAAGCATCAAGGAGCTAATCGGCGTGCATAAGGGCAAGTTTCGGGATTTAGATTCGTAAGGAAGGAGTTCTACAATCGCAAAGGTGCAAATCGTTAGACGTGGGTTTCGGGATTTAGTCAATTGTGCTAATCAGGTGCGTAGTTATCGCACTGTCTTTTGATTGATTTAACTATGTTAGTATGTATATGTGATATGTTGTGAATGAAAGCCGAAATAATTGCTCAGATGGTGAATACCCGTAGTGGGTAATCGATTAATCAGGTCAGTGCTCTATTTTGCCTATGATATACGTGTGATATTTGTGGTGAGCATGTGATGAATATTTACTCTAAATGTTAATCTGACATGATACACATATATGCATGGGACTTGGGATATGATCAAAGAAGGAAAGGGGTGTACATATTTATGTACGTGGTCTAATGTTAGCCTTGTGCTACATTAGCACTTGATGTTAGCTGTGTGCTTCATCAAGTGAGGTGTTGGCTAAGTGTCCATCTCGGCGGTTGATAGCTGTGTGCATCACCGTGGACTGATTGATATGTGGGATCCTTATGTGATCGGTGGCTCAGCCACGGCCTTGAGCAGCAAGTCTGCCAAGGTAAGATATGTGGATCATTATGTGATCGGTGGATTAGCCACGGCCTTGAGCAGCAAGTCTGCCAAGGTAAGATATGTGGATCATTATGTGATCGGTGGATTAGCCACGGCCTTGGGCAGGGAGTCTGCTAAGGTAGGAGTAATGGATGGACCCTAGGTTGGGATGGGCTTCATAATTGCATATTTATGTGTATGGACTGTGTGGATATGGGCCAAGCCCATATGTGGAGACATGTGAGATGACTATGCACTGAGTCGGTTTGACTCACCCAATATTTTACTAAACCTTTCAGGGGATGCGTAAAGCTTGGACCGGGTTGGAGCGGATACAAAGGTGGCCATGCAGAAGCAAATTTTCATGCAGAAAGATATTTTTAATTAATTAAGCATTTATATTTTCAGTACTTTGATTATTCAATTATTGTAATAAGGCCCCTAAAAGTATTTAAAGTGTGTTTAAGTATTTTTATTAAGTATTTTTATTATTATGTTCTATTATGGATTGACAATTGAGGAATTATTTGCAAACGATTTTATTTAAATCTATATATACTAAAGTTTTGAATCCGGTATTTTTATAACAACAAAATTTTTACTTAGAATATTTTAAGTCACAAAAAAATGTTTTATTAAAGGCAACAACTTTTTAACGGTTTTTACTCTTAAGTAAGAATATTTTCAAACGTGTTCCGCAGTGGCATTTCAAATTCGGTCGTAGTGAATGGGCCGGGTTTGGGGTGTTACACATACAAAATTTTCTAAAAATTAAACATTTTTCAAAGTTACAATGGTCACACGCTCGTGTGGGCAGGCCGTGTGCTTCACACGGCCTCAGACACACTCGTGTCTCCAAGCCGTGGTAAAACAGGGTATACATACTGACTTGTCCACACGGCCGAGGACACGCCCGTGTGCTTTACCCGTGGTCGACACTGACTTATCCCACACGGCCTGTCACACGCCCGTGTGTCTAGCCCGTGGTCGACACTGACTTGTTTTGAATTACAAAATTAAGTGACACGGTCGAGCCACACACCCGTGTGCTCAACTGTGTGGGCAAATGTATGCCATTTACAAGGCCAATTTGCCACCCATTTTAGGGTCAAACCTATAAGCTCAAACAAACACATTTCATACTTTCAAAATGCAACCAAATCATACCAATAATATCCATCTTTTCTAGCCATTCAAATGCATATCAAACTTACCAACTTATGAACCATTTATCTCATTCTAATCACAAGCATTTCTAAGAAAAATCCATCCAAAAACTTACCATTTCAATATACTAGCCATTCTTCAATACATACTAACTTTGCATCACAAAACTTAAATAACATTTACCATATTCACATCCCATTTACAAGCCATATCACATAGCTTATATATATACAACTCAAAACCTTATCTAATTTAACTAGACTATACATGCCATACTTAAAAATGTACACATTCAAAAAGTACCCAAAATATGATTTGATAGTGTGATGACGATCCTCGACGATCCCTGAGCTTTCCGTAGCTTTGGTAATCTATAAAACAATGTAAACACACACAAAGTAAGCTTTCAAAAGCTTAGTAAGCCATATACAAATAAACTTATCATAATAACATTTATAACCATTTCTTTCACATAATTTATAGCATAACATAATTGCAAATTCATATATCTCCCTTGGCTCAATTGTTCCAATCACTTGCTTACCAACCAACCACATATCCATGTATTTCATTTGAACATAGCACAATTGGTTTATATCACATCTTATGTCATTAAATCATAAATATGTCACAAATCCTCAAATTCACATATACTTACTTTTCATACTCAAACTTTGCATACTCGTCAAACATACCTGTATCGGGTACACAATTCACATAGTCATTCATATCTCGGAATTGCCCGTTGAACCGTTCAGAATCAAATAGGATACTCGGATAACTCAGAATACTCGTACAATGCCAACGTCCCAGACGTGGTCTTACATGTAATCAAATATCGATGCCCTTTGTCCCGCATGTGGTCTTACACGAAATCATATACGATGCCAATGTCCCAGACATGATCTTACACGTAATTCTCAAATCAATGCCAACGTCCCAGACGTGGTCTTACATGATTTCACATATCGGAATCCCTATGTCATGACATACTTATCCTAACTATTCCTAAGGTTCGTACGGGACTTTTCAGACATAGATACATTGCTGAAACCTTCTCCGATTTCACATATACATCTTCTAAAGTCATTCACCACAATTCAATTTCATATAACATAAATAAATAATTTAAATACATTTATTTGTATATACACTTACCTCGTATTCGGAATAAACGGACTGAATCTACTAATCGACCACTTTCGAATTTCCCCGATCTAAATCCGTTTTCTTTGGTTCTTGATCTATACATATTCAAATTTAACTCATTTATTCACCAAATCATTTAATTCAATCCAACAACACACATTTAGGGCATTTTACAAATTAGCCCTCACATTTTCACATTTTGACATTTAAGTCCTTATTTCACAAATTCACAAAATACACATAATTTCTTTGTACCCATGCTTAGCCGAATTTTCATATGTTTCATATAAGCCCATATATTTCATTTATTTCACATTTTAGTCCCTCAAAATATCATTTTCACAATTTAGCCCAAAATAGTCAAATTCATCAAAAATCCAAAGACAAAATATGTTAATCTTTCACATATCTTTCATATTTCATCATCAACCATCATAAAGCTCAAGCATTCATCAATGGCACATCTCAAATTCATCATCATATTCTAAAATTAAAACATGGGCTTGATAGAATACAAAGCAACGATCACAAAAACGTAAAAATTATCAAAAACTGAACAAAAATCACATACCAATTGAAGCTTCTAAGGACCGAACCCTAAATAGCCATGGTTGTCTTCTTTCTTCTTCAATTTCGGCAAACAAAGATGAACCCTCCCACTAGCCTTTGTTTTATTTTAATTATATTAACATTAATACATAATTTACCATTTTACCCATGGCTATTTAACTTATAATCTATTTAATGGTTGTCCATAAAAGTCCATTAACCATATCAATGGTCCATTTACAACATAAAGACCTTACATTTAAAAAGACACATCAATTAGGAACTTAATCAAATAGAAGGCTACTTTTACATTTTTTGCAATTTAGTCCATTTTACAAATTTAGCACACATTCGATCAAATTAATTCACGAAACTTTCACACATGCTAAATCACATACTGTAGACATAGAAAATAATATTAAAATATTTTTTTGACTCGGATTTGTGGTCCCAAAACCACTATTTCGATTAAGGTCTAAACCGAACTGTTACAATTCTCCCCCTGAGGGATTTTTGTCCCTGAAAATCTTACCGTTGAACAAATTTAGATATTGCTGTCTCATAGCATCTTCGGGCTCCCACGTAGCCTCTTCAACACCATGTCGATGCCACATTACTTTTACTAACAGAATTTTCTTATTTCGCAATTCTTTAACTTCGCGAGCTATGATACGAATCGGTTCTTCTTCATAAGTCATATCAGATTGAATTTCTATTTCAGACAGAGAAATTACATGCGAAGGATCAGATCTGTATCGTCGAAGCATTGATACGTGAAATACATTATGAATCTTTTCTAGCTCCGGTGGTAACAACAATCTATACACAACATGTCCAATACGCTCAATAATTTCATATGACCCGATAAATCTCAGACTCAATTTGCCTTTACAACCGAATCGGAGTATTTTCTTCCACGGTGAAACTTTCAAAAACACTTTATCTCCAATCTCAAACTCAATATCTTTTTGTTTCAAATTTGCGTAAGATTTCTGACGATCAGACGCTGCTTTCAAACTATTACGAATCACTTTTACTTTCTGCTCTGTTTCTTTTATCAAGTCAACCCCGTGAATCTTATTCTCGCTGAGTTCTGACCAATACAGAGGTGTTTGATATTTCCTACTATATAAGGCTTCATACTGTGCCATTTTAATGCTCGACTGAAAACTATTATTGTACGCAAACTCAATTAATGGTAAATACTGTTCCCACGTACCTTCAAACTCAAGAATGCAACATCTCAACATATCCTCGAGAATCTGAATAATCCGCTCCGATAGACCATCCGTCTGTGGGTGAAAAGCTGTACTAAAATGCAATTTAGTATCAAAAGCCTCTTGCAATTTCTTCCAGAATCGTGAAGTAAACCTCGGATCCCTTTCAGACACAATAGATAGTGGCACCCCGTGCAATCTCACAATATTGGAAATATATAGCTCAGCTAACTTATCAAGTGAGTAATCAGATCGTATCGGAATAAAATGAGTTGATTTCGTCAATCTATCAACTACAACCCAAATTGCATCTTTCTTTCTCGGAGTGAAAGGCAACCTTGAAACAAAATCCATCGTCACTCTATCCCATTTCCACTCAGGAATCATTATCGGTTGTAACAAACCAGATGGCACCTGATGTTCAGCTTTAACTTGCTGATAGATTAAACATTTTGAGACAAACTCTGAAATATCCTGCTTCATACCAAGCCACCAATAAAGTCGTTTCATATTATTCTACATCTTTGTACTTCCCGGATGAACAGATAAGCGACTGCTATGAGCTTCATTCAAAATTAACTGAATCAACTCTGGTTTTCTCGGAACACAAATCCGATCTCGAAATCTCAAACAATCATCTCCATCAACTCAAAATTCAGAATCAGAGTTCAAATCACATTGAGCTCGTTTCGCTAACATTTCATTATCACTTTTCTGTGCATCACATATTTGCTGTAAAAACAATGGTTTCGCTTTCAATTCAGCTACTATCGAACCATCCTCAGATAGGGCCAACTGAGTATTCATCATGCGTAATGCAAACAATAATTTTCGACTCAATGCATTAGCAACAACATTTGCTTAACCCGGATGATAATCTATCACGAGTTCGTAATCTTTTAATAGTTCTAACCACCTTCTTTGTCGCAGATTCAAATCTTTCTGAGTCATAAGATATTTCAGACTTTTGTGATCTGAAAACACATGGCATATTTCACCGAAGAGATAGTGGCGCCAAATCTTTAAAGCAAACACAATTGCCGCTCGCTCATGATCGTGCGCCGGATAATTCTTTTCATGCGACTTTAATTGTCTCGAGGCATAAGCTATAACTTTGCCTTCCTGCATCAAAACACATCCCAATCCGTTCAATGAAGCATCACTATATATCACAAACTCTTTTCCAGATTCTGGCTGTACTAGCACTGGAGTTTCAGTCAATAAAGTTTTCAACTGATCAAAGCTTTTCTGACACTTTTCAGACCACTCAAATTTCACATCTTTCTGAAGTAATCTCGTCAGTAGAGTTGCAATCATCGAAAAGCCTTTTACGAACAATCGATAATAACCAGCACGTCCCAGAAAACTGCAAACTTTAGACACATTTTTCGGAGACTTCCACTCTAAAATAGATGAAATCTTGCTCGGATCAACTCGTATACCAGATGCTGACACAATATGCCCCAGAAAACTAACTTCTCGCAACTAGAACTCACATTTACTGAACTTTGCATACAACTGCTTATCTCGCAGAGTTTGTAGCACAATTCTCAAATGTTCAGCATGCTCAATTTCATCACATGAATAAATCAAAATGTCGTCAATGAATACAACAACAAATCGATCTAAATAAGGTCTGAAAATTCTGTTCATCAAATCCATAAAGACAGCAGGAGCATTTGTTAGTCCAAAAGGCATAACTAAAAACTCATAATGCCCGTACCTCGTTCTGAAAGCAATTTTTGGAATGTCTAAATCTTTTACTCGCAACTGATAATATCCCGATCTCAGATCTATCTTTGAAAACACTGTAGCTCCTTTCAGCTGATCAAACAAATCATCAATTCTGGGCAAAGGATATTTATTCTTAACAGTCACTTTGTTTAACTGACGATAATCAATGCACATTCTCATCGTGCAATATTTATTTTTCACAAATAGAACAGGAGCACCCCAAGGTGAGAAACTCGGTCGTGCAAATCCTCTATCGGTCAACTCTTGCAACTGAGACATTAATTCTTTCAATTCTGTTGGTGCCATTCTATACGAAGTTATTGAGATAGGAGTCGTCCCTGGCACTAATTCAATGCCAAACTCAACTTCTCGTATCGAATGTAATCCCGGTAGTTCTTCAGGAAATACGTCAGGAAATTCACAAACAACTGGCACAGATTCAACTTTCTTTTCAATCACTTTCGAATAAATCACATAGGCAAAATAAGCTTCATAACCCTTTTTCACATAACTCTGAGCTTTCATTACTAATATCACAGCCGGTAACCCATTCAAATCAATAGATTCAATCTAAACTATTACATCATTCTGATATCTCAAATCAATAGTCTTTCATTTGCAATTCACAATAGCATCATGCAATGTTAACCAATCCATACCCAAAATTATATCAAACACATCAAAAGGTAATAGCATCAGATTAGCTGGAAAAAAAATATCCCGAAACATCAACGGACAATTCTTGCACACTTCCAACCAAGACACTTTTACCTAAGGGGTTCGATACTCTAATTACAAATTCAGTAGACTCCACAGGCAAAGTCTTACTGGATACTATGTTCATGCATATATACGAATGAGTAGACCCTAGATCTATCAATGCAATCACAGAAGTATCATAAAGAGTAAATGTACCCGTAATAACATCTGGAGACGAAGCTTCCTCATGAGCTCGAATAGCGTAAGCTCTGGCAGGTGCTCTAGCTTCAGATCTCGCAACTATATTTTTCGTAGCTCTTTAACTACCACTCACATTTCTTGTGTTTCTAGTAGATCTGCCCCTAGCTGAAGCATTATCTGACTTTGAATTTTGTACAATCTCTTGTTCAACAGACTCGGGACAATCTCTAATAAAATGGTCTAATGATCCACATCTAAAACAAGCTCGATCATTCAATCTACAATTACCCGGATGTCTTTTACCAAATGTCTACATTCAGGTAGCTCAGATCAGACATTTCTAACACTAGCTATCGAAGTAGCTGGAGCTTTGAAGTTCAACTGTGATCTAGCTCGAACTCTGTTCGAATGTCCCATATTAGCCTTTGAACGGCTATACTCTTCCCTGAATTTCTTTGAAGCAGACTGAAATGATTTACTTGAAAATCTCTTTCTCACATCTCTGGCTTCTGACTCAGCTTTTCTTTTATCTTTCCCGAGTGCCTCAGCTTTACACGCTCGATCAACAGGCACAACAAATTCTTTTATTTCCAGAATTCCAACTAGCAAACGGATATTTTCATTTAGGTCGTCTTCAAATCTTTTACACATTATCACTTTAGTTGAAACACATTCCCGAGCATATTGACTTAATCTCACAAATTCTCATTCGTATTCCGTGACAGACATACGAACCTATTTCAATTCAAGAAACTCATTCCGTTTTTGATCTATAAATCTCTGGCTAATATATTTCTTCCAAAATTCAGACTAAAAGAAATCCCATGTAACTCGTTCTTTTGGAACAACAAAAATCAAAGTCTTCCACCACTGATAAGCTACATCTCGTAACAGAGAAACGACACATTTCACACATTCTTCAGGAGTACAAGATATTTCATCAAACACTCAGATTATATTCTCGAGCCAAAACTCAGCTCTCTCAGCATCATCATCACTAGTGGCCCTGAACTCTTCAAAATTTCATATTTACGGATTTTATCGATCAAGGCTTATTCAATGATTGATTCATAAGCGGTGATACAATGTAAGTCTGAGGAGGATTGGGTGGGGGCGGAGGTTGTGAAACAGTCAGATTTGTTCTAATGTACTGAGTGAACCACTCATTCATCATTTGAAAGAAAGCTTGTTTAACCTAACCTTCCTGACCGCTAGTAGCCGGTCTAGAATCAGATGGCGTTGTCCCTTGAGCGGGATCAGGCGCATTACTTTCAACATCGTCAGCTACAGCTCTTTCGGGATCCATTTACTATACGAAAAACACATTTTATACGTCAGGATTCATCACATTATCACAGTTCGTATATATGGCATGTATAGCTAGACTCTCACACGCTACGTTAGTCCTAGAATCGACTAAATCATAGCTCTGATACTAATAAAATGTAACACCCCTAACCCGTAACCATCGTCGGTCTAGGGTTAAGAGGCACTACCGAATAAATCAGAAACTTTTACAAACATTTCACATCATAAAGTATATAATCGTCATATCATAGCAAAATACAAGCATATAGTCCCTTAATGAGGTCTACGAGACCTTAAACATGCATTAGAAAGGGGTTGGGACTAAACCGAGCGCATACAAATTTTTTTGAAAATTAAACATTTTTCAAAGTTACAAAGGTCACACGCCCGTGTGGGCCTGTGTGTCCAAGCCGTGGCAAAACAGGGCATACATACTGACTTGTCCACACGACCGAGGACACGCCCGTGTGCTTTACCCGTGGTTGACACTGACTTATCCCACACGGCCTGTCACACGCCCGTGTGTCTAGCCGTGGTCGACACTAACTTGTTTTGAATTACAAACTTAAGTGACAGGGTCGAGCCACACGCTCGTGTGCTCAACCGTGTGGGCAAATATAGGCCATTTACAAGGTCAATTTTCCACCCAATTTAGGGTCAATCCTATAAGCTCAAACAAACACATTTCATACTTTCAAAATGCAACCAAATCATACCAATAATATCCATCTTTTCTAGCCATTCAAATGCATATCAAACTTACCAACTTATGAACCATTTATCTCATTCTAATCACAAGCATTTCTAAGCAAAATCCATCCAAAAACTTACTTATCATTTCAATATACTAGCCATTCATCAAAACATACTAACTTTGCATCACAAAACATAAATAACATTTACCATATTCACATCCCATTTACAAGCCATATCACATAGCTTATATATATACAACTCAAAACATTATCTAATTTAACTAGACTATACATTCCATACTTAAAAAAGCACACATTCAAAAGGTACCCAAAATATGATTTGATAGTGTGATGATGATCCTCGACGATCCCCGAGCTTTCCGTAGCTTTAGTAATCTATAAAACAATGTAAACACACAGAAAGTAACCTTTCAAAAGCTTAGTAAGCCATATATAAATAAACTTATCATAATAACATTTATAACCATTTCTTTCACATAATTTATAGCATAACATAATTGCAAATTCATATATCTCCCTTGGCTCAATTGTTCCAATCACTTGCTTACCAACCAACCACATATCCATGTATTTCATTTGAACATAGTACAATTAGTTTATATCACATCTTATCTCATTAAATCATAAATATGTCACAAATCCTCAAATTCACATATACTTACTTTTCATACTCAAACTTTGCATACTCGTCAAACATACCTGTATCGGATACACATTTCACATAGTCATTCATATCTCGGGGTTGAACCATTCAGAATCAAATAGGATACTCGGATAACTTGGAATACTCGTACAATGCCGACGTCCTAGACGTGGTCTTACATGATATCACATATCGGAATCCCTATGTCATGACATACTTATCCTAACTATTCCTAATGTTCGTACGGGACTTTTCAGATATAGATATATACATCTTCTACGGTCATTCACCATAATTCAATTTCATATAACATAAATAAATAATTTAAATACATTTATTTGTATATAGACTTACCTCGTATTCAGAATAAATAGACTGAATCTACTAATCGACCACTTTCGACTTTCCCCGATCTAAATCTGTTTTCTTTGGTTCTTGATCTATACATATTCAAATTTAACTCATTTATTCACCAAATCATTTAATTCAATCCAAAAACACACATTTAGGGCATTTTACAAATTAGCCCTCACATTTTCACATTTTGACATTTAAGTCCTTATTTCACAAATTCACAAAATACACATAATTTCTTTGTACCCATGCTTAGCCGAATTTTCATATGCTTCATATAAGCCCATATATTTCATTTATTTCACATTTTAGTCCCTCAAAATATCATTTTCACAATTTATCCTAAAATAGTCAAATTCATCAAAAATCCAAAGACAAAATATGTTAATCTTTCACATATCTTTCATATTTCATCATCAACCATCATATAGCTCAAGAATTCATCAATGGCACATCTCAAATTCATCATCATATTCTAAAATTAAAACATGGGCTTGATAGAATACAAAGCAACGATCACAAAAACGTAAAAATTATCAAAAACTGAACAAAAATCACATACCAATTGAAGCTTTTAAGGACCGAACCCTAAATAGCCATGGTTGTCTTCTTTCTTCTTCAATTTCGACAAACAAAGATGACCCCTCCCACTAGCCTTTGTTTTATTTTAATTATATTAACATTAATACATAATTTACCATTTTACCCATGGCTATTTAACTTATAATCTATTTAATGGTTGTCCATAAAAGTCCATTAACCATATCAATGGTCCATTTACAACATAAAGACCTCACATTTAAAAAGACACATCAATTAGGCACTTAATCAAATAGAAGGCTACTTTTACATTTTTTGCAATTTAGTCCATTTTACAAATTTAGCACACATTCGATCAAATTAATTCACAAAACCTTCACACATGCTTAATCACATACTGTAAACATAGAAAATAATATTAAAATATTTTTCTGACTCAGATTTGTGGTTCCAAAACCACTATTCTGATTAGGGTCTAAACCGGACTATTACAATATCATCTTTTAACATATCATTAGTATCCAAATTCTATTCCTAAGGTTCAACCGGGATTTTTAGCTTGTCGATTCCATCTTTGAATATATCCGTAGAATTGTATTTACAATTCATACATTAGTAAAAATCTCATAATAACAGTTTAGGCAATATCAAAGCATTTAACATACATATATATAGAAATCGTCACATACAAACTTACCTCGAGTACGAAAAAGGAGAAATGAGTCAATTACTCGATAATCTTGCCTTTCCCCCAATCTAATTCCGGATTCCTCTTTTCTTGATCTAAATATATTCAAAATTAATTTCTTTAATCAACCACTCATTCACATTAGTCCAAAACATACATTTAGGCCTATTTGCACTTTAGCCCCTAAACTTTCACATTTAATCAATTTAGTCCCTCTTTCACAAATACACAAAATTCACATAATTTCTTTAAACCAAAGCTTGGCCGAATTTCATATAAGTCCCTAGCAGCCCAAAACTTTCATTTATTTCATATTACAACCACTCAATTTGTATATTTCACAATTTAATCCCTTTTTGGCATTTTTGTTAAAAATCACTTTACAAAACTAGTTTAACTATTAACAAACTTTCATAATCTATCATAATTCATCAAATTACTCAAGCATTCAACAATGGCAACTTTTTAAACCTTTAAGAATTTCAAAATCTAAGGTACGGGCTAGCTAGAATACGAAGCAACGATCACAAAAACGTAAAAATTATTAAAACCGAGCTCAAAACACTTACCAATTAAAGCTCACACATGTCGAACCCTAGAAAGCTTCAATGGCTTCTTTTCTTTCTTAATATTCGGTTGGAAAGATGATGATATGAATAGAATTTCATTTTTTTATTTAACATATATTAATTAACATTTTTACTAAATTAACCTTAGTTAATAAACTTTAAAAACACATAAACCATGTCCATTAACACCACCAATGGTCTAATATAATCATAAGGACCTTTGGTTTAATAAATCATAACAATTAAACATCTTTAACAAATAGAATGCAACTTTTGCATTTTACGGGATTAAGTCCTTTTTCTCAAATTGAGCAATTAAACAATAAAATTAGCCCACGAAATTTTCACACATACATGCTATCATGCTGTAAACACCAAAAATATTATTAAAATAATTTTTCGACATCGAATTTGTGGTTCCAAAACCACTATTCTGATTTAGCTAAAACCGGGCTATTACATAGGGTGCTCTCTGACTTGTGCCACACGGGCATGCCACACGCCCGTGTGCTAGGCCGTGTGGTCGATTTAATTTTCATAATTTTTCATAAAATAGGTGCAGACTTCACACGGCCGAGACACACGCCCGTGTCCAAGGCTGTGTAGCACACACGGCTGAGACACACGCCCGTGTCTCTGCCCGTGTGCTATATTTTGGACATTCTATTTCTCAAAATTAAGGTACAGGGGACACACGGCAGAAACACATGCCCGTGAGGCAGCCCGTGTGGACAAAAATAAGGCTATTTACCAAGCCTTTTTGCCTCTCTTTAATGTACACATATACACAACATAACATAGCACCAAACCAAGCCTATACATACAACCAAATCAGCCACAACCAAGACAACAACACATCATTTACATGCTACCATCTATCATACACAAACATCACTTACTTATCAACTCAAATCAAGTAGATTCCCACATCCATGAAAGGCATTATCAAATGAATATACTTAACCAATAATAGCCAATTTCCAATGGCCTTATAAAAAATGAGCTTTCAACCAATATAAGCCAACACATTTGGCCAAATCAAGTATGACACATAACAAAATGACCAAGTTCCCTATATAAGCCATAACTCAAAATGTTGAATTCGTTGGTACCAAAATAATAGTTGATAGTGTGAATGGATCTCTGACGACCTCCAATCCCGAGCTAGCTTGGTGACACTATAAGACAAGGGAAAGAAAATAGAGTAAACTATATAGCTTAGTAAGTTCATATGCAAATAATGAACAACATTAACCATACATTTGCCATATAAATAACATACATATATCAACCTAAATGTCATTAAAACCTCATGAACATAACATACTCATTCACAATCTTACCAATAGTTCATCATATACCGAATTCATTTCTTTTGAGTTTTTCGTACATACCTATACCAACTCGTAACATAATCACATACTTTCTCGTCTTTGACATACCCATTGAACCACTTGGAATATTATCGGATACACGAAAAACTTTGCACGTTAGTGCCACATATGTGGCCAATGCTATCACAATCCTCATAACACATATAAGCTCACTCTCGAGCAAATCCACGGGCCTGCTCACACAAGCTGTCAATCAAGACGTAGCTACGCAGTATTGCTCACAAAAACTGTCAAGTATCCGTAACTTATGCAGGTATACCCATCCACTGATAGGACGTATAGGACCAGCACCCAGGACACATAAATCACATATTCACATGGGTTCCTAGTGACATGTCACTTGTATCCTAATCTATTCCTAAGGTTCAACTGGGATTTCTCTCTTGCCAGAACTTCGTCGAATATACTCATAGAATCAATCATACATTTCATGAAATATCAAAACGTTAAAATAAAAATATAACATTGCATTATTTACATACGAACTTACCTCGGTACAAAAATAGTGAAAATGGACCTAATCGACAAACACTTTGTTTTTCCCCCGATCTAGGTCTGAACTTCATTTTTCTTGATAATCGAGCTTGGAAGCTTCAAAAACCCTAGCTATGTCTTCCTCTTGTAAATTTCGGCCAAGGGGTAGAAGATGAGCAAAAATTGGCTTTTAATTTGATTTTTAAGTCATTTAATTAGCCAAATGACCAAAATGCCCCTAACTTAAAACATAAAAATTCTCTTACTTCATGTCCATTTTTGTCCACTAACTTAACCAATGGTCTAATTACCATCTAAGGACCTTCAATTTAAAGTTTCATAGCAATTAGACACCTCTAGCTTCTAGAACACACATTTTGCACTTTTTTGTAATTTAGTCATTTTAACAAAATTAAGTGCCCAAGCGAAAAAAAATTCGAACGAATTTTTTACGAAATCATTCCATAAAAATGTAGACCATAAAAATATAATAAAAACAAATTTTACTGCATCGAATTTGTGGTCCTGAAACCACTGTTCCGAGTAGACCCAAAATTGAGCTATTACACATGAATTAAATAATTCATTCACATGCTTATTGTCCCTTAATCGAGCCCTCGAGGCCCTGAAAACACTTTAGAAACAAATCGGGACTAAATTGGAAACATTTGGAAAGTTCAAGAAAAAGTTGGAAAAACTGGACTGCAAGGGTCACACGGACGTGTGGCTAGGCCATGTGACTCACATGGCTGAGACATACGCCCGTGTCTTAGGCTGTGTAATAATCAAAATAGGGACACACGACCATGTCCGTGCCAGTGTGACTCTCTAAGTTGGGTCACACGACCAAGCCACACGCCCGTGTCCCAGGCCGTTTGCTAGGCCGTGTAACAGCCTGACTTGCATGCATTAAAACCTACAGGGGACACACGGCCATGTCGCCAGACCGTGTGTCATACATGGCTGAGTCACACGCCCGTGTTTCAGGCCTTGTGGACATGAAATTTTCCAAAATTCAAGCCATTTCCAACACTAATTCATGCATCCACCTAAAGACTTTTAGTGCACATTATCAAAGCATCAAAACCTTACCAAAACATACATATAATGACCAATTTAATGACCCCAAATCAATCAACCAATATGTCAATCAAGGCACCTCAAATGCAGACATTTAAACTTACCTAAACATGCATTTATTTGATCACATTTCCATCATCAAACCTAATTCAACTTCTAACAAATCAAACGACAAATATAACCATTACTATTCCATTACAAAACATGCCATTTGAGCCATTCAAAACATACAACATGATATAGTCATAATGACACAAACTAAAAAGGCATCAAATGTATCAACATAGTTAACTTACATAGTGTATACTTACCAAATCACCTTCAAACCATTTTCAAACATAATAACCTAGTTCAATTATGAACTAAAACATGTCACAAGTAACCATTTTCAATCTATCATCAACATGACAAGTGAATCATATCAACAAGCATTTTAAAGTAATCAACATCGCATAATTTGGTAAGGTGTCAATATGTACCAAACCAATATAGCTTTTCAAAGCTTACACATGCCAAAGCATCATTAACACATGCACTATAATACCATTACAATCTTCCTATACATGCCATTATAAAACGTAACCAAATTACTAAAAAACTATCGATTTGTCCACTGGATAATGTGATAGATATCTGAAAAACTTCCAATCGATTGAGCTTCTGAGATGTAAGCAATGAATGCTTAGTAAGCACGGATAAACTTTAAACATAATATTCCATTTCAATAATGAACTTTATAGGATAAATATAAACCTATACCAATGCCATAAAATTTATAAAACTACATAACCATCAACTCACAAATGGGTAAGTCTCTCAACATCACATATACTTTTCATTAATAACATAATAGGATTTTATAAGTTGTATTACATAATCATCAACCTTTTCATAAGACTATGAACCATTACATTTACTTACTTACAATTCCACTCTAAATGCTTATCATAAGTCTAAACAACATTATCAACTCACGAGTTAGTGTGCTTATCCATGATATAGGTAAATTCGTCCATAGCATAAGTAGATTTCTAACATATAAGTACATCATTTAATTCAATCTCTTTTTACATATAACATCATGTTACATATGAGATCATCCATAATATATGAAATTTACCATTTATGAACATAACCTTTAATTCATTAACATTACCATATCATCATATTACATCCCAATTATAAACTTACCGTTTCATTCCCTTTTCTTACCCGTTTCATTTGCATAGAACAAAGCATAAGCATAAACATCAACCATAACCACAAGCTTGGCACAAGCCTAAACATCATCATCATTACACAAGTTAGTGCATTTATACGTAACTTGTAATATCCCGGGTTAGGGGCTATTTTGTTATTGCATGATATTGAATGTGTCTAGTGTGCTGCGTGGCTATTTCTATGTTTTGGGGGCTTAATTGAAGTCTAAATGTATGCCTGAGTGAATGGGAAAATTTTGATTTTTGGGTGTTAAGTCGGGGAGCTGTAGGAGCTAGGGTATAAGAGTTTTATTTGGTGTTCTTGAGCACAAAAGAGGAGCTGGTGGGAGTGGCAAAGCATGCGCCACTTGGAGCTGGTGTTGGCGTCAATTGCAGGAGGCAGGGTCCCTGAGTTCAAGGCTGGAGTGGCCACATTTTGCATTCTTTTTGGACGGCATGGGAGGAGGAAGTAGAAGGCAATTCAAATTCTTCTTTGGACTTGGTCAAACCGTTCAAATGGTGGGAGGAGAGTGAGTTTAGGAGGAAGACTTGGTCTTGTTGTTTGAATGTGGGGAGTGGAGTGAATGGAGGGATTTGGCCGATTTTGTGGGGTGTTGGAGTGGGGAGCGGACGGCATGGTGTGGGTGTGAGGTAGTGCCGAAAATTCACTTTGAGTTTTGGGGTGTTTTTGGTCAAAATCTTTAGAAGCAATTCTCTCTTTGTGCCTTACCAAACCGAAAGTCTAAGCATCTTTTTTTTTTTGGCATATTTTTCTTAGCATTTTTGGTCACTAGCTTGGTAAACCAAATTCTCTCTTTTGTCTTCTAGCCACCAAACTTCAATTTCTTTCTTATCCTCTTTACTTCTTGAAAACCGTAAGACCAAAGCAAACATACATTGCCGTTTTCTTCTCATTTCTTTTGCACTTAGCCGATTGTGCATTTGTTCTCTCAACATCTTTTGGTAGCCGAAATTGCTTTGGTTTCCTCTACTTTGTAAGCCGAATACTCTCTTCTCTCCCTTACATAGTTTCTTCATTTTCTTAAGAGCCGAACTTACCATTTTCTTCCCAACCGATTCTTCCATTCATCCTTCTCAATTCTTGCCGAAACTTTGCTCCCATTTCATATCGATTTTTCCCTTAAAACCGAAAAGCATCTACCTCATAATCACTTTCTTTTTTCTTCTCAAAAACCTTGGCCGAATCTTGTTGGTGTTGTGGTTTTGCTTCAATCGTTGGAGATTGGTAAGTCCTGGCCGAATGGCCATCTCTTTTTCTCCTTATACTTTGTCGATGTTGGTTGTTTAAGAGCCGAATATGGCAACCATTGATGGGTGTTATTCCTCTTTGTTAAACCGATTTCTTGTTGGGATATTCAGGAGTTTGAAGCAATCAAGTGGAGCCTTCGTTCTCTGATTAGCCAAGTGGGGTAAGTATTGGTATGGGCCAGTACTATTAGTTAATTCTTTTATCTCGTTTAGTCAAAGCTTCAAGAGATTAATACTTCCTTCTTTATAGGTTGGCCGATTGTCTAAGGGAACCACTTTTGGTTCGGGATTTGGTAGGAAACCAAATCAGGTGAAAGGTAAGTGGCTTTCGACAAACCCTTTTGGTCTAGATGTTGTTGGTCGAATGTGTGGATGCCTAACCCTATGCTTTGGCCGATTGTAGGAGCTAGTTCTCGAGGGGCTTAGATCGCTTTTGTCAAGATTTCTAGACTCGTGATTACCAGGTGTGTATAAACTAACACACTGATATTTAGTAATATTATTAATAAACCTGTTTGCCTATTAAAATCATGACAGTATGATGGATTATTGGATACCCAAACGGGGTATGTGTATACGTATCCGGTAAGTCAATTATTGTTACTAGATTACGATGATCTATATGGTATCATGACTATGTATGTATGTGATATGGGACATGAGTCAAACATATTAGCATGATATGCATAATTTGTATGATATGCATGATTACATGAGTTGGTTTGTTGATGGGTGATATGAGTGGAGGGGGCGGTGATGATTTTGTGCCGACGAGCACCGGTGTTTTGGTAACACACCTTGTGACTTTGGGTCACCGGTGCTTTGGTAGCACATATGTGTCTTTGGGACACCAGAGGTTGGGCACCTCATTGCGACTTGTCCCGTGGTTAACACCACCGTGGGTTGGCCCCACATGAGATATGGGATCGTCTCGCTAGTGATTGGGTATCACACGATGGGTTGGCCCCGTCATTCGATTATTGTGACTACGGTCACCAAAGTGCTTTGTAGCACATTTGTGTCTTTGGGACACCGAGGTTGGGCACCTCATTGCGACTTGTCCCCGTGGTTAACACCACCGTGGGTTGGCCCCACATGAGATATGGGATCGTCGCTAGTGATTGGGTATCACACGATGGGTTGGCCCCATCATTCGATCATTGTGACTACGGTCACCGGTGCTTGGGTAGCACATTGTGTCTTTGGGACACCGGTGTTTTGGTAACACATTGTGACTATACGTCACCGGTGGTTTGGCACCACCCGGTGGTTTGGTACCACACGGGTAGAAAAAGGAGATACGGATGGTTAGGATCGGGTTGCATTAATTATGTTGCTATGTATGATGTGTGTTAGCATGTTGTTTCATCGGGAGCGGGATTTATGCATCGAGTCACTCGACTCACCCTCTCCTTTGACATTTCGGTGTGACTCGTGAGACGCGGACATGGAGCCAGGGATGGACTCGGGGTGCTCATGCCATGCTTAATAAAGTTTTACTCCAACTCTATCATTTGGGTACTTTAGTTTAATTACTTTCATTTAGGTTTTAATTTGGATTTGAAAAAGGCCTTTAAATTATGTTCTATGATGGGTATGCTTTAATTAGATTCTCAACCGCTTAACAAATAACTTGGCATGAAATTTTACTAAAACTTGGAAAGACAACGTTTTCAAAATTATATCGAAATGTGTTTCAAACTATACCATCGGGTATCTCGCTATGTTTTGCTACACAATAAACTCAAATGATTTCCGAATCAAACATGATTTTCTACTAAGTCTAAAATGTGTCAAAATGGCACTAAGAAACTATTGGAAGTGCTAAATGAAATCAACTCGTTTTAACTATATACTTGGATAGGTTTTCAAAATCTAATCAAACAAGCCTACTCAAACTTTCCTCAAATTCACTATGTTTTCACCCCACTTCTAAACGAAAAAAATCTGGTCACTCAAAGACGTTTTTCTCCGTAACATGCCAGATTCGGGCGTAGTGTCTTGTCCGAGTTTGGGGTGTTACAATTGTGGTATCAGAGCCAAGTTCAAAGGCTCGGCTATGGGCCTGAGGCCCAAAATGCTTTCAAAAGTCTGTTTTAAGTGTTTTGTTTGAAATAAATGGTTTGAAGGGCATGACACCGAGTCTCCTGCACTCGATTCGCCTGTAAGTACCCGTACTATTGCTTGTGAATTGATTGGATGTGATATGATCGATGAATAGCAATAGTATACTACTTTAGAGATTGAAACTGATAGGATTTTGTGAACTCGCGAGAACAAATCCTCTTTAAATATTCATAAGACTTGCTTTTAAAAACAAGTGGAATAAATACTGATGCATAAAATTCTTTAATCGGATACGTAGGAAGATTAGTCATGAGCGCTAGAGGTGGACGTGGTCGTGGACGCAGGTCGTGGTAGGATGACGGTTTTCGAGCCCGTAGGATCCGGTCGTGGTTCGTAAAATGAGATACCGGTTCGCCACCACCGGAGGTGGTGAGTTCCAAGATCAGACCGGGGACGACGCAGTGTCACAGGCGATGCTGCGAGTGTTGGAAAGGGTAGCAGGAGTTGGTAGTGGCGCGGGAGTTAGGAAATGCTTCTGGCGACTTCGGGCCAATGGGGCCGAATTCTTCCGAGGTGTTTCGTGTTGCTCCCAAAGATCGCCGAATACTGTTTGGAGGCGATCGAGCGGATCATGGATGATCCGGATTTGACCTAACTGAAGAGAAGCCGGGAAGGGCATCGACGCTTCTCCGGATGAGTCGATCGGTGGTGGCTCACGGTTCGGGACGGTGTGGCAAAGCAGAGGATCCGACATGGGATTACTTCAGTGGTCGCATATCAAAAGAAGTACATCGAGCTAGTTATATTGACTCCCGCACGGAAGGCATTTCGAGGCTTGTTCAGGAGTAAATCGGTTTCGAGTACGAGGCCGAGTTCCTGAAGTGAGTAGGTATGCCGGGGCATTGTGGCCACCGAGCATGAGAGGTGTGTTCGTTCGAGGATGGTCTGCGAGACGACTTGAGGTCTTGATTGCTCTCGCCAGGAGCGCGAGTTTGTTGTCTTAGTTGAGAAGGCTAAGGTAGCCGAGGGTGTTAAGGAGTCGGTGAGACAAGGCATGGATCGAAATCGACATAAGAGGAGCTTTGGGTCTTCCGGATCGCCGGTGTAATCCGCAGAAAAGGGCTAGACCGAGTGGGCCGAACCACTGCTAGGTTTGTTTCTTTGCTAGGCGAGGACCGCCGCAAAGGTGATCGGTGTGGGAAATCTCATTGGGGTGGTTCTTTGGATTGGAGGAAAAGGTTGCTTCGAGTGTGGTTCTCTCGGAGCATCGTGTGAGGGACCGTCCGCGTAGGTTGGCTAGGATTGCCCGAGAGTCGTGGCCGTGTCGATTCAGAGGTAGTGGACCGCCACCGCAGAGGGGCCGTGGTAATGGCAGAGGTGGTAATGGTTTGCAGTGGGGCCGTGGAGCACCGCGCAGGTGCGAGTAGCTCGATGCTAGACACTGGATTAGTGTATGTCGCGAGGCGCCGAGAGGAGGGCGACGACCTGGACGCCATAACTGTGACGTTCTTGATTTTTGGTTCTCCTTATACGCTTTGATTGATGTGGGTTCAACGCACTCTTATGTTGCCGTGAGTATAGTAGAGACCATGGATTTAGACTCTGAGATATCTTCTAGGCAGATGACTGTGATTAGCCCTCTAGGTCACTCAGTAGTAGTAGATAAACTGTTTAGAGAGGTACCCTTAGAACTCCAAGGGGTAGTGTTTGTCTGCCGATCCGATGGAACCGCCGTTTGGGAGTTCGATCTGATTCTTGGGATGGATTGGTTGGTCAAGTACCAGGCGAGGTTGGATTGCGCGGCCAAGCGCATGGTTCTTAAGACGGTCGAGGGTGAAGAGGTGGCTATGATAGGTAATAGGAGAGATTACTTATCAAATGTGGTATCTGCTCTGAAAGCGGAGAAGATGGTCGGAAGGGTCGTGAAGCGTATGTGGTTCATGTGTATGCCTTGGAGGCTAAGGAGTCCATTGTGGAGAAGGTTAAATGCAGTAAGGAGTTTGCTGATGTTTTTCCTGAGGAGCTTCCGGGTTTGCCGCCAGATCGCGAGGTAGAGTTCGGAATAGATCTATTACCCGGAACTGCGCCAGTGTCTATTGCTCCGTATAGGATGGCGCCAAAGGAATTGGTGGAGCTTAAGGCTCAGATCCAGGAGTTATTGGATCGAGGTTTTATTAGGCAAGTGTTTACGCAGGTGCGCGGTACTCTTTGTCAAGAAGAAAGATGGCTCGATGCGGATGTGTATAGACTACCGCCGATTGAACAAGTCGACGATTAAAAACAAGTATCCGCTGCCACGGATAGATGACTTGTTTGATCAGTGAAGGTGCGCGCGGTATTCTCAAGATCGACTTGAGATCGGGTATCATCGATTGAAGGTTAAGGAGGCGGATATCCATAAAATAGCGTTTCGGACTCGGTATGGGCACTACGATTTCTCGGTAATGCCGTCGGGTTGACTAACGACCGCAGGCGCTTATGGACATGATGAATAGGGTGTTTCAAAGAAGATCTCGGATCAGTTCGTCGTGGTTTTCATAGACGACATCTTGGTGTACTCAAGGACAGAGGAAGAGCATGATAAGCATTTGCGAGTGGTGTTGCAAACTTTGAGGGAAAAGCAGCTCTATGCTAAGTTCAGTAAGTGCGAGTTCTGGCTTAGAGAAGTGACTTTCTTGGGTCATGTAGTGTCGGTGAGGGATTCGAGTAGATCCTCGTAAGATTGAGGCGATTTTGGATTGGAAGCCGCCTAGGTCGGTGTTTGAGATTCGGAGTTTTCTGGTTTGGCGGATACTCACCGAAGGTTTGTTGAGGGTTTCGTTGATAGCGCGCTGATGACCAAGTTGCTGAGGAAAGAAGTTCCGTTTGTATGGACTGAGAAGCAGCAGGAAAGCTTCGACAAGTTAAAGAAGATTTTGACTGAGGCTCCGGTTCTAATTCAACCTGAGGCTGGTAAAGAATTCACAGTTTATTGCGATGCATCACATACGGGCTTGGGTTGTGTGCTGATGCAAGAGGGTAAGGTTGTGGCTTACGCTTCTCGACAGCTGAGGCCGCATGAGGTCAACTATCCGACGCACGATTTGGAGCCAGTACCGTGGTCTTCGCTTTAAAGATTTGGAGGCACTACTTGTACGGAGAGAGATCGATAGTCTACACAGATCACAAGAGTCTGAAGTATCTGCTGACTCAGAAGGATTTGAATTTGAGGCAGCGCAGATGGGTTGAGTTGCTGAAAGATTACGACTGTTCGATTGAGTATCATCCGGGCAAGGCTAACGTGGTGGCAGACGCGTTGAGCCGCAAGGTTGTTTCGGACTTAAGAGCTTTGTTTGCCCATTTGAGTTTGTATGACGACGGGAGTATTACGCAGAGTTGCGAGTTAAGCCTACTTGGGTTGAGCGGATCGTAGAGAAACGATTATTGGATGAGGTTACGAGTGCGCGAAGGTTGCGTATGCAGGACGGTGGTTTGATGGTTACAGACTTGTCCGTGACGAGGTTCTGTGTTTTCAAGGTAAGGCTTTTATGCCTAAAGATGTTGAGTCGAGGCAGAAGATTCTTCAGACGCACATAGCGATCCTCATGCTATGCATCCCGGAGGTAGCAAGATGTATAGGGATCTTAGAGAGCGATTTTGGTGGCCTGGCTTGAAGAAGGAGGTTACTGAGTTTGTTGGGAAGTGTCCGACGTGTCAAGCAGTCAAGGGTGAACATTGCCGTCGGGGTTGCTTCACTGTGAAGATTCCTCGATGGAAGTGGGAAAGGATAACCATGGATTTCGTCGGTGGGTTACCGCCACGCCAAGCAAGAAAGATTCAGTTTGGGTAGTGGTGGATCGATCGACTAAATCACTCACTTTATTCCGGTGAGGGTTGACTACTCACTTCAGAAGCTAGCGAAGCTGTATGTTTCAGAGATAGTGAGGTTGCACGGTGTGCCAGTTTCGATAATCTCGGATCGGGATCCTAGATTCACGTCAAGGTTCTGGAAAGCGTTGCATCAGGCTCTGGGTACTCGTTTGGATTTCAAAGACGGCTTTTCACCCGCAGATCGACGGTCAATCGTAGCGGTCATTCAGTCCTAGAGGATATCTTTGAGAGGTTGTATCTTGGATTTTGAGGTAGTTGGGAGGAGTTTCTACCATTAGCTGAGTTTGCTTACAACAACAGTTACCAAGCGAGCATCAAGATGGCACCGTACGAGGCGTTGTATGGTAGGAAATGTCGCTCACCTACGTGTTGGACGGAGTTGGGTGAACGTCAGTTGTTAGGACCCGAGTTGGTTCTTTGAGACCGAAGACAAGGTTGTCTGATTCAGTCTAGATTGAAGGAAGCTTCGACCGCGTAAGTCTTATGCCGATCTTAAGCAAAGAGATATAGAGTTATTTGTGGGGATCGAGTGTTCCTGAAGGTCTCGCCTTGGAAAAAGGTGTTGAGGTTCGGGAAGAAAGGCAAACTAAGCCCGAGATTTATTGGGCCGCATAAGGTATTGAGACGAGTTGGACGATGGCGTATCGGCTTGAGTTGCCAAAGCAGAGCTTAGTCGATTCACGACGTATTCCATGTTTTTCGATGCTTCGAGGTATCGCTCGGATCCGTCGCATGTGGTAGCGATGGAAGAGATCGACGTAAATCCAGATTTGACTATGGAAGAAGAAACGTGCGATTCTAGATCGGGATGTGAAAGTTCTGCGTAAGAAGAAGTGTGCCTTTGGTTAAGGTTCTTTGGCGGAATCATGGCGTAGAAGAAGCTACGTGGGAACTCGAGGATATGATGAGACAGCAATACCCGCAACTCTTCGATCGATCGTAATTTCGAGGTCGAAATTATTTTAAGGGGGTAGAACCGTAATATCCCGGGTTAGGGGCTATTTTGTTGTTGCATGATATTGCATGTGTCTAGTGTGTCTTTGCGTGGCTATTTCTATGTTTTGGGGGCTTAATTGAAGTCTAAATGTATGCACGAGTGAATGGGAAAATTTTGATTTTTGGGTGTTAAGTCGTGGATTTTGTAGGAGCTAGGGTATAAGAGTTTTATTTGGTGTTCTTGAGCACAAAAGAGGAGCTGGTGAGTGGAGTGGCAAAGCATGCGCCACTTGGAGCTGGTGTTGGCATCAATTGCAGGAGGCAGGGGTCCTGAGTTCAAGCTGCGGAGTGGCCACATTTTGCATTCTTTTTGGACGGCATGGGAAGAGGAAGTAGAAGGCAATTCAAATTCTTCTTTGGACTTGGTCAAACCGTTCAAATGGTGGGAGGAGAGTGAGTTTAGGAGGAAGACTTGGTCTTGTTGTTTGAATGTGGGGAGTGGAGTGAATGGAGGGATTTTGGCCGATTTTGTGGGGTGTTGGAGTGGGGGAGCGGACGGCATGGTGTGGGTGTGAGGTAGTGCCGAAAATTCACTTTGAGTTTTGGGGTGTTTTCGGTCAAAATCTTTAGAAGCAATTCTCTCTTTGTGCCTTACCAAAACCGAAAGTCTAAGCATCTTTTTTTTTTTGGCATATTTTTCTTAGCATTTTCGGTCACTAGCTTGGTAAACCAAATTCTCTCTTTTGTCTTCTAGCCAGCCGAAACTTCAATTTCTTTCTTATCCTCTTTACTTCTTGAAAACCGTAAGACCAAAGCAAACATACATTGCCGTTTTCTTCTCATTTCTTTTGCACTTAGCCGATTGTGCATTTGTTCTCTCAACATCTTTTGGTAGCCGAAATTGCTTTGGTTTCCTCTACTTTGTGTCGAATACTCTCTTCTCTCCCTTACATAGTTTCTTCATTTTCTTAAGAGCCGAACTTACCATTTTCTTCCCAACCGATTCTTCCATTCATCCTTCTCAATTCTTGCCGAAACTTTGCTCCCATTTCATATCGATTTTTTTCCTTAAAACCGAAAAGCATCTACCTCATAATCACTTTCTTTCTTCTTCTCAAAAACCTTGGCCGAATCTTGTTGGTGTTGTGGTTTTGCTTCAATCGTTGGAGATTGGTAAGTCCTTGGCCGAATGGCCATCTCCTTTTTCTCCTTATACTTTGTCGATGTTGGTTGTTTAAGAGCCGAATATGGCAACCATTGATGGGTGTTATTCCTCTTTGTTAAACCGATTTCTTGTTGGGATATTCAGGAGTTTGAAGCAATCAAGTGGAGCCTTCGTTCTCACGATTAGCCAAGTGGGGTAAGTATTGGTGTGGGCCAGTACTATTAGTTAATTCTTTTATCTCGTTTAGTCAAAGCTTCAAGAGATTAATACTTCCTTCTTTATAGGTTGGCCGATTGTCTAAGGGAACCACTTTTTGGTTCGGGATTTGGTAGGAAACCAAATCGGGTGAAAGGTAAGGGCTTTCGACAAACCCTTTTTGGTCTAGATGTTGTTGGCCGAATGTGTGGATGCCTAACCCCTATGCTTTGGCCGATTGTAGGAGCTAGTTCTCGATGGGCTTAGATCGCTTTTGTCGGGATTTCTAGACTCGTGATTACGTGTGTGTATAAACTAACACACCGATATTTAGTAATATTATTAATAAACCTGTTTGCCTATTAAAATCATGACAAGATGATGGATTATTGGATACCCAAACGGGTATGTGTACGTATCCGGGTAAGTCAAGATTGTTACTAGATTACCGATGATTTATATGGTATCATGACTATGTATGTATGTGATATGGGACATGAGTCAAACATATTAGCATGATATGCATAATTTGTATGATATGCATGATTACATGAGTTGGTTTGTTGATGGGTGATATGAGTGGAGGGGCGGTGATGATTTTTGTCGACGAGCACCAGTGTTTTGGTAACACACCTTGTGACTTTGGGTCACGGTGCTTTGGTAGCACATATGTGTCTTTGGGACACCGTGAGGTTGGGCACCTCATTGCGACTTGTCCCCGTGGTTAACACCACCGTGGGTTGGCCCCACATGAGATATGGGATCGTCGCTAGTGATTGGGTATCACACGATGGGTTGGCCCCGTCATTCGATTATTGTGACTACGGTCAAAGTGCTTTGGTAGCACATTTGTGTCTTTGGGACACCAGAGGTTGGGCACCTCATTGCGACTTGTCCCCGTGGTTAACACCACCGTGGGTTGGCCCCACATGAGATATGGGATCGTCGCTAGTGATTGGGTATCACACGATGGGTTGGCCCCATCATTCGATCATTGTGACTACGGTCACGGTGCTTGGGTAGCACATTGTGTCTTTGGGACACCGGTGTTTTGGTAACACATTGTGACTATACGTCACCGGTGGTTTGGCACCACCAGTGGTTTGGTACCACACGGGTAGAAAAAGGAGATACGAATGGTTAGGATCGGGTTGCATTAATTATGTTGCTATGTATGATGTGTGTTAGCATGTTGTTTCATCGAGCGGGATTTATGCACTGAGTCACTCGACTCACCCTCTCCTTTGACATTTCAGGTGACTCGTAGACGCGGACATGGAGCCGGGATGGACTCGGGGTGCTCATGCCATGCTTAATAAAGTTTTACTCCAACTCTATCATTTGGGTACTTTAGTTTAATTACTTTCATTTAGGTTTTAATTTGGATTTGTAAAAGGCCTTTAAATTATGTTCTATGATGGGTATGCTTTAATTAGATTCTCAACCTGCTTAACAAATAACTTGGCATGAAATTTTACTAAAACTTGGAAAGACAACGTTTTCAAAATTATATCGAAATGTGTTTCAAACTATACCATCGGGTATCTCGCTATGTTTTGCTACACAATAAACTCAAATGATTTCCGAATCAAACTTGATTTTCTACTAAGTCTAAAATGTGTCAAAATGGCACTAAGAAACTATTGGAAGTGCTAAATGAAATCAACTCGTTTTAACTATATACTTGGATAGGTTTTCAAAATCTAATCAAACAAGCCTACTCAAACTTTCCTCAAATTCACTATGTTTTCACCCCACTTCTAAACGAAAAAAATCTGGTCACTCAAAGACGTTTTTCTCCGTAACATGCCAGATTCGGGCGTAGTGTCTTGTCCGAGTTTGGGGTGTTACATAACTCTTTTAGGATCAACCACATGATAAGCCAATTCATGAGAAAAGACATCATCTGATTCATACAACCTTTTCATGAACATAAGCATATTTCCATTGAAGTTTACCATTTCAATCCTTTTCATTAATACATGATATAGTTCATTGGAACACTTATCGCTCCTTTCCTTTTCATGCCCGTTGAACCACTTAGAATATCATCAAATACTTGGGAAAGCTCACACAAAGTGTGCTTAAACATATAACTGTAACCTTTCCTTTACATCGTTGCTCACATGAGTTGTGAAATGGGCCTGCTCACACGAGCGTGGGTCAGAATGTAAGCTACACGATGCTGCTCATACGAGCTATGGAGTATCCGCAAAAATGTAGGACCTCAGCCATCGGTAGAACATTCAAGGCTAGCACCTGAAACATGAAAACCCTAATGACATGTCATTTGTATCCTACAAATTCTTAAGGTTCAACCAGGACTTAATAGCCGTCAATTCATCATCACATTGGTACCTTTATAAAATAATTAAATCACATTAAAATGAAATAACAAACATTCAATCTGTATAACATTAGAATGGTAACAGTTCGTACGAACTTACCTGGCTAAATTGCGGCAATGACTAAGTACAAGAGCTATTTGGTAATTTTCTCTTCTCCTCGATTTTCCATTCGTTCTTGATCTAAATTAATAATTTCGTTCAATTCATTAATTCAAATAGTAAAACCAACTCATTTTATGCAATTTAGTTCTTTTTGACACTTTTACAAAATTACCCTCAAGTTTTCATTTTTATTCAATTTAGTCCCTATGTCCTACTCATGCAAATAAACCAACTTTATTGAAAACCCATACCATCTGAATGTTAATAGCATCCATTACAGCCTACATTTGTGACAATTTCACATCAAGTCCTTGAACTATTATTACTTTAGCTATTTAATCCCTAAACATTTAAATCATTAAAAATTACTTAACAAAATACTTATAAATAACAACTAATACTTCAAAGTCATCATTTAACATCTAAATCACAAAGATTCATTAATGGAACATTCAAAATCTTTAACAGTTTCAAAAATGAAGGTACGGGCTAGCTGAACCTAGTTACAACAATCTCAAAAATATAAAAATTCTGAGAAACGGGTTCAAAACGGTCTTACATGCATGAATCTTTCAATGGATGAACCTTGAATATATTTCCATGGAGTATTCAGTTTGTTTAAAGAAGAAATAAAGAAGACAAATGATAATTTTCATCTTTTATTTTAATTTTATTGCTTATTTTTAATTATTTTAACATTTACACATGAATAAAACAAAAATTTAAAAACTATTTTGCCATCCCACTAATTAAAAATGGTATATTTACCATATTAATCCTTCCACTTATAATCATTAAGCCATTTACTCATTCAAATCTAATAGTGATCAAACTTTACATCCTTTACGATTTAGTCCGTTTTAATTAATTAACTATCTAAACATTCAAATTTCATAACGAAACTTTAATATAACCTTAATTACACTCCGTAAATATTTATAAAAATATTTACAGCTCGATTTACAGAAAGGAGGTCCCGATACCTCATTCTCTAAAACCACTTGACTTTAGGGTTATACCACTTGAACCTTATTCATTCAAATAGCATAAATTGCCAATTCAAAATTTAGTTTAACACCATATTTGACTCTTAAATATTAAATAATAATATTTACAAACTTACTCGTCGGATTTGTGGCACTGAAACTAAAAAAACGGGCTGTTACATACTTTCTTCCAGAATGTTTGCTTGGTGGGGTTGCTCTTGGGTAGCCGAAGTCCGACCACCTTACAAAGTGTTAGCAGCTTCATTCACACGGTTCACGTTCACTCTACAAGGAAGCATTCTTGCTACTTCTAAACGTACATGAAATACCACTAAGGTAAGTCATCACACTTACAGAGTATCTAAAATACAAGACAGGTTTGCAAACACAGTTTGCACAAAATAGACTTGTAACTGCAAACACAATTAACACTAAATAGAAACACTTATGCGAACACGGTTCGTGCCATCAGAAATTCTTACAGACTTGGCGGATAGCAAAAGGATGATATGGGGTGTAACGGCCCGATTTAAGGGCTAGTCAGAATAGTGATCTCGGGATCATTAATCCGAGATCTGAGAAATTTATTTTCATGTTATATTATGAATTAGAACATGATAGCACATGTGCATGAAAATTTTGGTGCTTTAATTCTAGCGATTTCATGTTTAATCGCGAAAAAGGACTAAATCGCATAAAATGTGAAAGTTCCATTTTAATTTCTAAAGGTACCAAATAGCCATAGATTGTTTAATTGAGGTCTTTAAATGGAAATTTAGCCCCTTTTAATTGCTTGGCCGGCCATAGACTAGATGGGAAACAAAGATGGACAAAATCTGGTCAAAGTTAGTAAGAGTTGGTGACTAATTTGACTAGTTTAATATTAGACTAAAGAAAGAGAAAATATCATCTTTCTTGTTCATCTCTTCCACCAAAATTTGCAAGGAAAATAAGGGTTGAAAGCTTCAAAAAATTTCAGCACACTCATCTCCTCATTAGTAAGTGTTCTAGTGATCTTTTCTTGAAAATAGTTGTACTTTTGAAACCCCTAGAGCTTGAGCTTTCAAATGAGGGGACTATTTTGCAATATGGTGAAAGGTTTAAAGTTTTTCCATGAGAGCTTTCATTGTTATTTGCTGCATTTTTATGGAAGAAATTAAGTCTTAGTTGTTAGATGAACAACTTTTGTGAGAGGTGTTAGCATGAAAACACCAAATAGGACCTTGATAAAAAGGTTACAAATTATGTAGTAAGTATGTGAAATATTGATTTTTGATGATAGCTTTAAAAGCATTAAATGTTTACCTAGGCTTGTTGAAGGTAGAAATTTGATTAGAATTAATTTCTAAGCCTAGGGGTAAAATGGTCATTTTGCCAAAGTCGTTAGGTCGTAATTGTTGGCCAAATTGTTGGCTTTGTAAGGCATCAAAACCTCCTTTTGTAATGGTCTATTAAGTTAGGCCGATACTTGGCAAATTTTTAAGATTAAAGAAAGTGATTTTTGTTTGAAGTGTATGCCCTCGTGTACGATTGTTGAATTGAGTACTTGGATATGCCTTAGGTCTTGAATTGTGTTGAGATAGATTGGTAATTTCATGTGTGAAATGTGGGGTGGCGAAAGGCTTGGTAGATAGCCATCTAATTGTCCACATGAATAGACACACGGGCGTGTATCTATACCGTGTGTCCCCATTGCATACTAGGTTTGCAAGTCAGTGTGCTCCACGGGCTAGGGACACGGGCGTGTGCCCACGCCGTGGGAAGTGTGCACATTAATTGTGGAATTTAAATTGACCACGGGTAGAAGACACGGGCGTGTCTAGGCCGTGTGAAGTTAGTTAGAGTCGACCACGGGTAGAGGACACGGGTGTGTCTAGGCCGTGCGAAGTTAGTCAGAATTGACCACGGGTGGAAGACACGGGCGTGTCCAGGCCGTATGAATTTGGTTAGGGTCGACCACGAGTGGATGACACAGACATGTCTTAGGGGCACATGGGCGTGTCCCTAGACCAACACGGACGTGTGGCCCCTGTTTTGTTGAAAATTTCCCGAGTTCGTAAAAACTCCCAGAATAGTTCAGATACCTCTCGGAGGTATGTTTGGGGCCTCTTAAAGAGTAACGCATCTGATTGATGAGTTTAAAAGAAATTTTATAGCCCGTTTCGAGATGTCAAGTGAGATTAATTAGGTAATGCCTCAATCCTAGTCCCGGCTTCGGGCACAGGTAAAGGGTGTTACATTTATTGGTATCAGAGCTACGGTTTAGTCAGTTCTAGAACTAATGTAGCGTAAGTACGAGTCTAGCTATACATGCCATATGTAAGGGTGTCTGAGTAATGATAGTGTAATGACTCCTGACGTATAAAATTGTGTTTTATGTAGTATATGGATTCTGATCCAAACCGAACTGCAACCGATGATGCTGCGAGTAATGTGCCGACTCCCGCTCAAGGGACCGCACCGACCAATGGTAGACCCTAGACCTTGGGTCAGGGGGAAGAGGCTCGAGAAGCCTTTCTCCACATGATGAGCAACTGGTATACTGAGTATACCCAAGCAAATCCTAACGCTCAACCCCCTCCGCCCCCACCTATCCCTCAACCCGCTACAGTAGCTCCTCAAGTGGTTGAGGTGGTGAGAGGAGAAACGCCTCCGGTGGATAAGATCTGGAAGCAAGGAGCCGAGGAATTTCGGGCGAATAAGGATGATGACCCGGAAAAAGTGGAATTTTGGCTCGAGAATACCATCTGGGTATTCGATGAGTTATCCTACACGCCTGAGGAGTGCTTAAAGTGTGCGGTGTCTCTCCTGAGAGATTCAGCCTACCGATGGTGGAACACCCTGGTGTCGGTGGTGCCAAGGGAGAGAGTTAGTTGGGAATTCTTCCAAGAGGAATACCGGAAGAAGTATATCAGCCAGAGGTTCATCGACCACAAGAGAAAGGAATTCTTAGAATTGAAGCAAGGCCGTATGTCAGTGCCTAACTACAAATGGGAGTTCGTAAGGCTTAGCAAGTATGCACGAGAGTGCGTGTCTACCGAAGCCATCATGTGCAAGAGATTTGAGGACGGATTGAATGAAGATATCTGCCTATACGTAAGAGTTCTTGAATTAAAAGAATTCATAGTGTTGGTGGATAGGGCCTGTAAAGCCGAGGAGTTGGCTAAAGAGAAGATAAGAGCTTAGTACGAGTCTTGTGACTCGAGGAAGAGACAACTGAATAAGTCTCATCAATCTTCATCGAAGAAATCGAGGGATTTCACTACTCGATCAGTCACTTCAGCAGAGTTTTCAACCCGAGATAAAGGCAAGAAAGTTTCAGGGTCGAAAGGGCAAACCACATCAGTTGCTAGTGTGGGAAACGTTCAACCAAGTATACCAGAGTGTCCTCAGTGTGGAAGGCGCCATTCTGGTGAGTGTCGAGCTAACGACAAAGCATTGTTCCGTTGTGGGTCCTTAGACCATTTTATTAAAGACTGCCCTGAGGTGGGCGAGAAAGAAAAGCCTCAGTATGCAAGATCGGGAAGTACTGCTAGGGGAAGACCACTGAGAAACCCGGGAAATGAAATGGGTAGCAAGAATCCATCTAGAGACCAAGCTACTAGAGTCGAGGGTAGAGCACCGGCGAGGACATATGCCATTCGTGCTCGTGAAGAGGCATCTTCCCCCGGCGTAATCACGGGTACCTTTTCTCTCAATAATACTCGTGTTATAGCTTTAATTGATCCGGGATCCACCCACTCATACATATGCATGAAATTAGTCTCTAGCATGAGCATGCCCGTAGAGTTTACTGAATTCATAATAAGAGTGTCTAATCCCCTAGGCAAGTATGTATTGGTTGATAGAGTTTGCAGAGGTTGCCCTTTGATGATTAGGGGTCATTGTTTCCCGGTCAACCTTATGTTATTACCTTTGATGAGTTTGATGTCATCCTTGGGATGGATTGGTTAGTTACTCATGGTGTAATTGTGAATTGTGGGAAGAAGCATATCGAGTTGAGAGATGAAAATGGTAATTTTATTCGTGTTGAATCAGATAAGCCAGATAGGTCGCCAATAGTGATATCAACCATGTTGACTCAGAGGTACCTAAGGAAGGGTTATGAGGCTTATCTTGCCTTTGTGTTGAACACGAAAGAGACTGATTTGAGAATTGAGTCGGTACCCATGGTATGTGAGTACCTGGGTGTTTTCCCGGACGAGTTACCAGGACTACCCCCGGTTAGAGAGATCGAATTTGGGATTGAGTTAGCTCCGGGTACTGCCCCTATTTCTATTGCTCCCTATAGAATGGCTCCAACCGAGTTAAAGGAGCTAAAAGAACAGTTGCAAGAGCTGACGGATAAAGGTTTTGCAAGGCTGAGTTTTTCTCTGTGGGGTGCTCCTATTTTATTCGTGAAGAAGAAAGATGGTTCTATGAGACTATGCATAGATTATCGGTAACTCAACAAGGTAACTGTGAAGAACAAGTACCCGTTGCCGAGGATCGATGATCTATTCGATCAATTGAAAGGAACCACGGTGTTTTCCAAGATAGATTTGAGGTCAGGGTACTATTAGCTGAGAGTCAAGGAATCGGATGTGCTGAAAACCACATTTAGGACTACGTATGGCCACTATGAATTTTTGCTCATGCCTTTTGGTCTAACGAATGCCCCTGCGATCTTCATGGATTTGATGAATCGCGTTTTTTGGCCATACTTGGATAAATTTGTCGTGGTTTTCATCGACGACATATTGATCTACTCTCGAGATGAGAACGAACACGCCGAGCACTTGAGTACGGTCCTGCAAGTTCTGAGAGAAGAGAAATTGTATGCCAAATTCAGTAAGAGTGAATTTTGGCTCAAGGAAGTGGGATTTTTGGGGCACATTGTCTCGGGAGATGGAATTAGAGTAGACCCGAGTAAGATTTTAGCGATTATTGACTGGAAATCACCGAGGAGCATAACGGAAGTAGGGAGTTTTCTGGGCCTAGCCGGCTATTATAGGCATTTTGTCAAGGAGTTTTCCATGATAGCTACCCCGATGACAAGACTTTTGCAGAAAGATGTGAAGTTTGTTTGGACAGAAGAGTGCCAACAAAGTTTTAAGAAATTGAAGACACTGTTGACTGAGGCTCCTATTTTGGTGCAACTTGAATCGGAGAGAGAATTTGTGGTTTACAGTGATGCGTCCCTGAACGGATTGGGTTGTGTACTTATGCAAGAGGGTAAAGTGATTGCATACGCCTCTAGGCAATTGAAGCCGCACGAGAAGAACTACCCGACGCATGATTCAGAGTTAGCCACAATTGTGTTTGCGTTAAAATTTTGGAGACATCATTTATATGGTGAAAGGTGTCGGATTTTCACCGACCACAAGAGCCTAAAGTACTTGATGACTCAAAAAGAATTGCATTTGAGGCAACGAAGGTGGTTAGAACTGATTAAGGATTATGAATTGGTGATTGACTACCATCCGTGGAAGGCGAACGTAGTCGCCGATGCTTTGAGTGGAAAATCATTGTTTGCTCTAAGAGCTATGAACACTCAGATGATCTTGTTGGGTGATGGTTCCATTTTAGCCGAGTTGAGGGCTAAACCATTGTTTCTCCAAGAGATTTGTGAAGCCCAGAAGGATGATAACAGTCTGCGAGCCAAGAGAGTTTTATGTGAGTCGAGCGTTGAGACAGACTTTCGAGTAAATCTTGATGGATGTCTAACATTTCGAGATCGAGTCTGTGTACCTAGGAATGATGAGCTCATTCGCAAAATCTTGCATGAAGCGCATAGCGGATTTTTGAATGTGCACCCGGGCAGCACGAAGATGTACAATGATTTGAAGAAATGGTATTGGTGGCTTGGTATGAAGAAAGATATTTCCGAGTTTGTATCGAAATGTCTGATTTGTCAGCAAGTGAAGGCTGAACATCAAGTACCTTCGGGTTTACTTCAGCCCATTATGGTTCCTGAGTGGAAATGGGACCGTATCACCATGGACTTCGTGACGGGCTTACCGTTGACTCCAAAGAAGAAAGATGTAGTATGGGTAGTGGTTGATAGACTCACAAAGTCAGCCCATTTTATACCAGTACGAGTCGACTATTCACTTGATAAATTGCCAGACTTGTACATGTCAGAGATAGTAAGACTCCATGGTGTACCGTTGTCGATCATCTCGGATAGAGATCCGAGATTCACATCACGGTTTTGGAAAAAGTTGCAAGAAGCCTTGGGCACAAAATTAAATTTCAGTACAGCCTTCCATCCACAAACCGACAGACAGTCGGAGAGGGTAATCCATATACTTGAGGACATGCTTCGATGTTACGTTTTAGAATTCCAAGGTAGTTGGGAGAAATACTTACCGTTGGTGGAATTCGCCTACAACAACAGTTTTTAGTCAAGTTTGAAGATGGCGCCTTATGAGGCATTGTATGGGCGTAAGTGTCGAACTCCCTTATATTGGTCAGAACTCAGAGAGAAACAGATACACGGGGTTGACTTGGTTAAGAAAACTGAGGAGAAGGTAAAAGTGATACGTGACTATTTGAAAGTCGCCTCAGATAGACAGAAGTCCTATTCAGATTTAAAAAGGAAAGAAATAGAATTCAAATTTGGTGATAAAGTGTTCTTGAAAGTATCACCTTGGAGGAAAGTCCTCAGATTTGGCTGGAAGGGCAAATTGAGTCCGCGCTTTATCAAACCTTATGAGGTTATTGAAAGAATAGGACCGGTAGCTTATCGGTTAGTTTTGCCACCTGAGTTAGAAAAGATTCATGACGTCTTTCACGTATCCATGTTACGTCGATACTGTTCAGACCCTTCGCATGTTATAGAGCCGACAGAGGTAGAGATACAACCGGATTTAACATATGGTGAAGAACCAGTTAGAACTTTGGCTCGTGAAGTCAAGAAGTTAAGGAACAAAAGCATAGCCCTAGTGAAAGTCCTATGGAAAAGGCACGGTATAGAAGAGGCCATGTGGGAGTCCGAGGAATCGATGAGAAACCAATATCCAAATCTTTTCACTGGTAAGATTTTCGAGGACGAGGGGGGAGAATTGTAATAGCCCGATTTAGGGGCTAGTCGGAATATGATCTCAGGATCATTAATTCGAGATTTGAGAAATTTATTTTCATGTTATATTATGAATTATAACATTATAGCACATGTGCATGAAAATTTTGGTGCTTTAATTCTAGCGATTTCATGTTTAATCGCGAAAAAGGACTAAATCGCATAAAGTGTGAAAGTTCCATTTTAATTTCTAAAGGTACCAAATAGCCATAGATTGTTTAATTGAGGTCTTTAAAAGGCAATTTAGCCCCTTGTAATTGCTTGGCCGGCCATAGACTAGATGGGAGACAAAGATGGACAAAATTTGGTCAAAGTTAGTAAGAGTTGGTGACTAATTTTACTAGTTTAATATTATACTAAAGAAAGAGAAAATATCATCTTTCTTGTTCATCTCTTCCACTGAAATTTGCAAGGAAAATAAGGGTTGAAAGCTTCAAAAAATTTCAGCACACTCATCTCCTCATTAGTAAGTGTTCTAGTGATCTTTTCTTGAAAATAGTTGTACTTTTGAAACCCCTAGAGCTTGAGCTTTCAAATGATGGGACTATTTTGCAATATGGTGAAAGGTTTAAAGTTTTTCCATAAGAGCTTTCATTGTTATTTGCTGCATTTTTATGGAAGAAATTGAGTCTTAGTTGTTAGATGAACAACTTTTGTGAGAGGTGTTAGCATGAAAACACCAAATAGGACCTTGATAAAAAGGTTACAAATTATGTAGTAAGTATGTGAAATATTGATTTTTGATGATAGCTTTAAAAGCATTAAATGTTTACCTAGGCTTTTTGAAGGTAGAAATTTGATTAGAATTGATTTCCGAGCCTAGGGGTAAAATGGTCATTTTGCCAAAGTCTAGGGGCAAAATAGTAATTTTATCTAAGCATGATTTTTGGAATGCTTTTATTAATGAGATGATTAAAATGAGCTAAATTGCTATTATAGAGTAAGAAGGATCGAGAATCCGCCTCGATCGGGGAAAGAATAAAGTCTCGGGCTAAACCGTCGAGCTAGCTCATTTCGAAATCGAGGTAAGTTTGTATGTGATTAATACAACATTTATGTTAGCATAATCGAGAATGCTTGATATCATATTGATGCATGACACTCCATTAAATTGATGTTGAATGAGATGTTGAAGTCCTAGTGGACCATGTGAATATAAAAATGCTATCATCGAGACATGAAATAGATAAGGTCCGTATAAGACCATGTAAGGACATGGCCTCGACTTATGAGTTGAAATCGTGTAAGACCATATCTGGGATATGGCTTCGGTAATGAATATGAAAATCGTATAAGACCATATCTGGGATATGGTATCGATACTTGATGTGAAAGTCCATATAAGACCATATCCGGGATATGGCATTGGCGTTTAGAAGTAACTCCAAGTAAGACCACCTCGGGGATGTGGCACTGGCTTCGTCTCTACATGAACGACATTGAATATACGCCTTTGACTATCCCTAGTGATTAAAGGGATAAGTAGATGAGTTTAGAATTTGAAATGAGATTCGCACTAAGGTCATATGAATGAGTGAATACAGGTACTCGTGAATGAGTCACGAAGAAATGTATACGACATGTGGCATGGTATGTGCTAAATAAGGGCAATTGTGAGTAAGTATGGCAAGATGCCTATGACTTGTGTATGGTTAGTTAATATCATGGATGGATTATTTTATGAGCTTATTGTTGCTATTTATATTCATGCAAACTTACTAAGCTTTATGCTTACCCCTTTTCATTTCTCTTTTTCCTTGTAGTATTACCTTGATAACTCGAGGATCGGGGACGTAGGAGTTCAGAAATCACACTATCGATACCACTTTGGTATAACAATTTAGACTTATTTTGAGTATGGAATGTATAGGACTCAAGTATTTTGTTAGGTCGTAATTGTTGGCCAAAGTATTGGCTTTGTAAGGCATCAAAACCTCCTTTTGTAATGGTCTATTAAGTTAGGCCGGTACTTGGCAAATTTTAATGATTAAAGAAAGTGATTTTTGTTTGAAGTGTATGCCCTCGTGTACGATTGTTGAATTGAGTACTTGGATATGCCTTGGGTCGTGAATTGTGTTGAGATAGATTGGTAATTGCATGTGTGAAATGTGGGGTGGCGAAAGGCTTGGTAGATAGCCATCTAATTGTCCACATGAATAGACACACGTGCGTGTGTCTATACCGTGTGTCCCCATTGCATACTAGGTTTGCAAGTCAGTGTGCTCCACGGGCTAGGGACATGGGCGTGTGCCCACGCCGTGGAAAGTCTGCACATTAATTGTGGAATTTAAATCGACCATGGGTAGAAGACACGGGTGTGTCTAGGCCGTGTGAAGTTAGTCAAAATCGGCCACGGGTAGAGGACACGGGCGTGTCTAGGCCGTGCGAAGTTAGTCAGAATTGACCATGGGTGGAAGACATGGGTGTGTCCAGGCCGTGTGAAGTTGGTCAGGGTCGACCACGGGTGGATGGCACGGACATGTCTTAGGGGCACACGGGCGTGTCCCTAGACCAACACGGGCGTGTGGCCCATGTTTTGTTGAAAAGTTCCCGAGTTCGTAAAAACTCCTAGAATAGTTCAGATACCTCTCGGAGGTATGTTTGGGGCCTCTTAGGCCGAGTACGTACAACTGATGAGTTTAAAAGAAATTTTATAGCCCGTTTCAAGATGTCAAGTGAGATTAATTAGGTAATGCCTCAATCCCGGTCTCGGCTTCGGGCACGGGTAAGGTGTGTTACATGGGACGTTATCCTGCAAAGATATAATTGAATCATAGGTGATGTTGTTCCCAAATCTACCCCACAACAATCATACAAAAGTGCACAAAGCACTTCAATTTTTTTTCCACTTAGCTCACCTTATTCTGACGAACACACCTTGCCACTTTCTGGTGAGCTTACCTGTCCAAAAAAAACTTGACAATCTTTTGCAAACACAAAAGTGCACAAAGCACATAGCGGTTCGCATACAGTAATGCAAAACCTTAACACACTACCAGTTCGCTTAACACTTAAAAGACTCATACATTATAGCTTTACTAAATAACAGTCTTTCGCAAACATAAGAAATATGCATGCATAAGATTATCACACTTAAATAAGGTTTGCATAAAATCATGGGTTCGTACACATATAAGGGTTCAAAAAGCTAAAGGTTACGCATGTAAATATGATAAACATAACTAGGGTTTCTATAACAGCCTAATTTTAGTGGTGTTAGAAATAGTGGTTTCGAGACCATAATTCCGACGAGTGAATTATTATTTTAATATTTATTTATTTTCTACAGGATCATCTTAGGGTCGTGTTAAAGTTTCATAAAGAAATTTTGAGGTTTAAATGGTTAATTAAGTAAAAAGAACTAAATCAAAAAAGGTGTAAAAGTGGGTTTCTATTAGCTAAAAGGGCTAAATGGCTATGGAATGGAAAGTTAATGGGCTTAGATGGCAATTATACCATATATGTTGATGGTGGGAAAAAATGGACATGATTTAGTTGTTTGTAAAGTTAAATTAATAAGGGTAAAATATCAATTAAATAAATAAAACTTAAACTAAAATAACACAAAATGGTATCATATTCATTCATGGTTTTCTCTATCGAAAATAGAAGAAGAAAAATACCATTTTAGGGCTTGAAGGTTTGGCCAACACTTCTTGCATGGTATGATTTTGTGTACCGATTTAAATTATTTTTATGTTTTTTAGTTCGTTTTAGCTTAATCTAGCTAGCCCGATGGTTAATTTGCAAAACTGTTAATGTAACACCCTCACCCGAATTCAACGTCGGAATAGGGTTACGGAGAATTACGGACTTATTTCATAAATAAACATACATTTCACATACATTTTCCATTTCCAATCAAACATCATTCATAATCAATCTCATTGTCCCTAATACGGGCCTACGAGGCCCAAATCATACATTAGAAGTGGTTCGGGACTAAACTGATAACTCATGAAATTTTTGGAACACTTAGAAAATTTTACAAAATACAGGGGACACACGCCCGTGTGGCCCGGTCGTGTGTCTCACATGGCCAAAAACACGCCCGTTTTACAGGCCGTGTGGACATTCGAAATGGGATCACATGGTCGTGTCCCGGCCCGTGTCTGACCCTGTGTAACTCCCTGACTTTGGTCACATGACCAACCACACACCCGTGTGACAAGCCCGTGTGCCCTTCGAAATGGCCTCACATGCCCATGTGCCAGGCTGTGTACTAGGCCGTGCCAAAACTGTAGGGTATACTGACTTATGCCACACGGCCAAGTCACACGCCCGTGTGCTGGGCCGTGTGGAGCATACTGACTTGGTTTCTAATTAAACACCAGGGGACACACGACCGTGTCACCTGACCGTGTGTCACACACGGCTGAGATCCACGCCCGTGTGGACTAAAATAGGCTATTTACCAAGCCATTTTTCTCACCCAAATTGCATTCACCTATACAATCCAAATAGAACATAATATGGCATAAATAGGCATTCAACCAACCTCAACCAAGCACAATTCATACCATTTCAATACCAAAAACAATAAGACACATTTGTACCACATATGCTATTCCATTCATGCCAATTTCACATACTCAAATCATCTAATTGGTCACTTTCATTTATGCATCTGATTACCTAAATCACAAGCATACCAATTCTCAATTATCAACTATATGATACTCAATCTACTAATTCACAACCAACCATTCACCACAAGCATTTACATAGAAATTACCAAAAATATACCAATTTAAGCTAACTCACATGGCTATACACAACCAAACACTTAACATTTACAATACCAAATCAATTGGCTAAATCAATTATCATACTATACCAAAATGACCATAATTCCTATACATGCCATATAACTAAAACATAAGTTCAAAAATACCAAAGTGATAGCTTGATAGTGTGATGAGATCTATGACGATTCCAATCCGAGCAAGCTTCGATTACACTATAAAACACAGAAAATAAACATAGTAAGCTATAAAGCTTAGTAAGTTCGTATAATAGTAAACCCATCTTACCATGCGAACACAATTCAAACAATTTAACATATCATGATATAATTCATAATGATACACAACCTATTACATTTTCATTTTCAAGGTTAAATATGAATTTCACAACTTTCATCGATTTAATGCTTGTACGGTTTATGTACATACTTGCACCATCTCGTATCAATCTCATACTCATCCGAATCTTTGATATACACATTGAACCATTTGGAATACTATCGGATACTCGAAAATCTCGCACCCTAAGTGCCACATACATAGCCGAAGCTATCTCAATCTAATATCACATATAATGCTCACTCTCGAGCTATCAACGGGTCTGCTCACACAAGTTGCCGGTCATGATGAAGCTACACGGTGCTGCTCACACAAGCTGACGAGAATCCGCAACACATGTTGGATAACTCAACCACCGGTAGGACGTACGGACCAGCACCCAAATCACATAACTCCTAATGACATTTCATTCGTATCCTAATCTATTCCTAAGGTTCAACTGGGATTTCACATTTGTCAAATCATCGTCGAATATGTCCGCAAGGTCGTATTCATAATTTATGCAATATTAAATAATTTAAAATACACATAGATTAAGTCCCCACCCATGCAATTAAGTCCCTACCCATGCTAGCAAAATTTCTCTTATTACCATAGTAGACCATATTTTTCATTTATTTCACAATTTAACCACAAAATTTAAACATTTCTCAATTTAATCCCTAAATGACAATTTTGTTAAAAATTACTTTACAAACGTTGTTTTATCTAAAAAGAAGCATACATTTTATATCATCAAACATCAAAATACACATAGATTCATAATGGAAAAACCCTAAACCTTTAACAATTTTGCAAATTAGTCCCTGGGCTAGCTAGATTAGGCTGCAACGATCTCAAAAACATAGAAATCATTAAAAACGGATTACATGCAAGAGATTAGTGTGGCCAAATGTTAAAGCTCTTTCAATGGAGTTTTCCACCCTTAATTTCGGTAGAAAAGATGAACAAACAAGGTGATTCTTTTATTTTCTATATTTTATTATCTTTTATTTATGGTATTACATTTTTAACCTTTAATATTAACCATTAAAATCACTTAATCATGCACATAACTGTCCACTCACAATTAAAATGGTCTAATTACCACATAAGGACCTCCAATTTAAGGTTCTATAACTATTAAACACCTTTAGCTAATAGAACTCAAGTTTTACACTTTACGCGATTTAGTCCTTTTTATCGAATTGAGCATTCAAACGATAAAATTTCTTAACGAAATTTTCAAAAAATCATACTATCACACTATAGATATTAAAATAATAATAAAATAATTATTTTGACTTTAGATTTGTGGTCCCAAAACCACCTGTCCGATTTGACTAAAAATGGGTTGTATACTGATTTAAAGGTTGAGGGACTTGCCATGGTTGATTTTGAATACATTTTGAAGTTAGTTGACAGATTATGAATCTTGGTTGTTAAACAAGCTTGTTTTGTTTAGTGATTTTTGATGAATTTTGAAATAGGGATTAAATTGTTTAATGTGTAAATCCATGGGTTTTATTGTGAATTGTTGGTAAATATGGGTTGTTTCAAGGTCCCTTGTAGCATTGGTTAATATGGATTTAGGTTAAAATGAATTATATTCAAGTTATGAGCTTAAGAACTAAATTATGAAAATTTAAAGTATTAGGGGTAATTTGGTAATTTTACATAAATATGAATTATTGATTAAATTGAATACTTGAAGTATTTAATTGAAAGAAATTATTTGTTTAGATCAAGATAAACAACAACAAGACTTAAATCGAGGAAAGGCTAAAGCTTCGGATTAGTTTTCAACTCTACTTCTACGACCATAGTTATCGGGGTAAGTTCGTATGAATTATGATCATATTAATGTTGTGTTAATATAAATGGACTTGAAATTGTATACGTATCGATGTATGAATAATTGATGGATAACGAATCCCGTTTGAACCTTAAAAATTCTTAGGATACGAATGACATGTCATTAGGGATTTTATGTATTGGATGCTGGTCTTGAATGTCCTACCGATGGCTAAGGTCCTGCATTTTTTGCGGATTCTCCACAGCTCATGTGAGCATCATCGTGTAGTGAACATTCTGACCCACAGATCATGTGAATAAGCCCATTTCACAACTCGTGTGAGTAGGCCCATTTCACAACTTGTGTGAGCACTATTGAAAAGGAAAGGTTACGGTTATATGGAAAGGCACACTATGTGTGAGCATTCTCGAGTATTCGATGTAATTCTAGATGGTTCAATGGGTAAGTAAAGGAAATGACATGGCAAGAATTCAATTGAACTGGTACATAATATTATGAAAAGGTTGATGAGTTAAATGATGTGTATATGAAATCTACTTACTATATGATTGAACTCATATGTATCATGGATGAACCTACTATCTTGTGAGTTTGATGGTGCTTGTATAGGCTTTTACTAAGCTTATGGTCTTGGTAATGACATTATGCTTATTTTGTAGTTTATACTAAAGAAATAGTAAGTTATGTTTGAGTTTATACGAGCTTACTAAGCACTTATTGCTTACGTAGTTACTTTCCTTTGTTTTATAGATTAGCAGAAGCTTGATTGGTTAGAAGCTTGTCTGAGATCTATCACACTATCCAACAACCATTTCGGTAGTTTCTGAGTATTTTGGCCAAGGTTATATATGGCATGTATAGGACCTTTTGTAATGGTATTTCTTGAATGTGTAATGGATGTTTTGGTACGCATATGCCTTTAAGTTTATGTTTTGTTTGATGGGCTTTAATGCCTTACCAAGTTAGGTCATTTTGGCCACTTTTAAGTTCTTGTATATAAGATCCTTTTGGTATTTTTGTGATAGCATGTAAATGGTCATATGTGATATCATTTGGTAGATAAAAGAACTAAGTTTTTTGCTTGAAATGTGGCCATGTTGCTTTAATTTGATCAATGATGTTTTGATACAAATGTGGTGCCTTTGAATGGCATATTGGTTAGATGAAATAGGATGTTTGAAATGGTATGATTATAAGTGTTTGAATGATGTTTAAATCTCTTGATGTGTATACAAATAGGATGGTTGGTTAGGTGTGTTTTTAACTTGAAATGGCATGTTTTTAGGGTCAAAATATGGATCACATGGCTTAAGACACGGGATGTCACACAGTCGTGTGACACACACGGCCTGGCTACACAGTCGTGTGTCATTTTTAAATTCTTAGTGTATTAGGTCAGTGAGTTACACGGCGTAGCACATGGCCTACAACACAGTTGTGTGTCACAAGTCAGTGAGTTTCACGGTCTGGCACACGGCCTACGACACAGCCATGTCACCCAACTCAGTGAGTTACACAGGTGGAGACATGGGTTGGGAAACGACCGTGTGTCCCATAGTTCGATTGTTACACGGCCTGGGCTGTGTCACACGACCGTGTGTCCCCTATTTTCAAAATTTTCCACTTTTTCCCATATCTTCTGTTTTGTTTCAAATTACTTCGGAATTGCTTCTAAGCTATTTTTAGGGCCTCGAAGGCTCCATTTTGGAACCAAATGTATATGATTGATTGGTTTTTAATAAGATTAATTTATTTAATATCATGATGTTAAATGTTATTTCGATTGTTCAGTAATGCTTCATAACCCTAATCCAGTGATGGAGACGTGTTAAGGGTGTTACAGATTCGCATGTAATAAATTTATCTTAATAGGGGTACGCTAGTAAATGTAGTTCGCAAAACCAATGGTTCACATGTAAAGAAACTAACACTATAGGGGTACACAAGTAATTTATCCAACATACAAAAATCGCAAGGCAATAAATTTCACATGCGTGAATAACATCAATTTATTGATTAACAACATAGAATATATATATTTTAAGACTTGAATAGAAGAAATTAAATTTAAAATAAGCACACTAACTCATGCTTAAGAAAATTGTTCTTGTAACCAAATCAACGATATAATATTGTTCTTAATAACATAATATCAACCCAATGCCCATCCTTATGGTTCACCAATATCAGTCAGGTGCCTCGCCAAATCATCGACATCGCCTATGCCATTCGTGATCGACTTACTTGAGAAGTAAGAGAGGAGTGGGTGAGCTCAAGGTGAACTCAGTGAATAATAAGAAACCATTAGAATATGTTGTCAAAACAATATTTGAAAGTAGTGGAAAAACTTAGTTCGAAAATGTTTCACGAGCTGGGTTCGTAAGTGAAGGCGCGAGACCCAATACGTATCTGAAAACATATTTTTTTGAAAACAAATTGTAAATAATTCATATAAGTTCTTTTACTTAAAACATGTTTAAAAAATGGCTCGCATTAAAATTTGCGAGACCATATTTTTTTTAAAAACAAAATCGATTCGGAGTTTATCTCAAAGTTGCGAGACCAACTCGCACATAACAAAATCATGAACAGAGTCAGCCTTAGGTCACACAACTGGTTCATCAAAAAGAAGACTAGTTTGGTCACAAAATCTTTGTCTCTTTGAATATGTTTATATCAAACCTAGCTCGCAAGGAGCAAGCAGAATGAGACATACATAGGTAAATATTCACACTATTGGTATACCAATCGGAAGGCTCTCAAAGGAGCTCGCAAAACAGAAAGCTCGCAGTAGGAAAAGATTAATAGAAAGCTCACACAAAACAGATCCAAACAGAAAGTTCGCAAAAAGTGAACTAAAACAAAGAGCTCGAACATAGCAAAGCTTGTCAGAGAGCTGGCATGAAGTAGAGATAAAACATTTTCTTATAAAAAGCTGGCACGTTAAGTGCCTTTCAAAAACACAGTTTAAAAACCATTCTTCCATAACTTTCTTAAAAGTAGAGGCTCGCATAGGAGCTCACATAAAACTGTGCTTTAAAATTGTCTTTTAAATTTTGTTTTGAAAATAGAGTTTCGTAGCTTAAAAACATAGTATCAGTGGTCTTCCAGAAAACTTACCTTTGAATCTTGTTTTTCGAAAATCGGAGTTCTTTTTAGAAAATCATAACAAAATATAGTAACCTAAACATAATCAAAATGATCTCAAACTACTCACTGAAAACGGAGAAACTTAAACAATTTTGGCTTTGCCTTTGTCCTTGCTAGAAGACGGTATGTCTAGTTCGCAATAAACAAACATAATATTCAGTGAACCTAGCTCTAAGGGTGATCAACCCTAATAAGAAAAGGACTTACCAAGATTACTACGAACATAACTTAGAATAGAGGTTTGGCAGCAGATTATTCAGTGAAAATTTTCACAGAATAAAGGGTCTTATTTAAAGAACTAAGAGTCCTAGATATCTTTGGATACTCTATTTAATCTAAGAAAGTTGTTACTTGTATGTAAAGTATTCCTAGATACACTAAATCACTTTTTCCTAATTTAAGTCTGACTGTATCTTTGACCGTCGAACCCAGTTCACACTTTGACTGGCAAACTCGTTCGCAACTTACGTGGCGAACCTAGTTCGCCACACAGCCTGGTGAACCCCAGCTTGCCTAACACATTAGCGAACCTGCCTCGTAGTGAAACTGGCGAACCCCTTACCACTTTATTTGACATACACTTTTTCTAGTGAACACCCTTGTTGAAACTTCCTTGGTGAACACTCAGCTCACCTAAATCTTGGCAAACCTCCAGTTCACCCAACTGATTGGCGATCTCAATTCGTCGGACACTGGTGAACCTTAACTTTGCTCAGCCAAAACTTTCAGCCCCGATCTCGAGATGGGATAGTGTACATATTTGGTTTGATAAAATAGAGATTATTTGACATCCATCCATTACAGATAAGATTGTGATTTATAAATATTGCAATTCCATTATTAAAGGTCACGGTCAAGCCATCTTTATTTAAACATGCAACAGAAATTAAGTTTCTTTTGAAACTTGGTACATAGAAAACGTCTTTTAAAATAATCTTCCTAATATTATCAAAATGAAGATGTACATCTCCCACTACTTTAACTGCCACACTTGTCCCGTTCTCGGTTCGCAATGATAAGCTCTTATCTTTAAGATCTTTCGTCTCCTCGAACCCTTGTAGAGAAACACAAACATAACTAGTGGCTCTCAAATCAATGACCTAGTGGTCTATTGAATCTTCCACTAAACAAGTTTCTATCATCAAGAGTTTCATACCTTTGCCTTTGGTAACTAGGTATTCCATCCACTCTTTACAGTTTGCCTTGAAGTGCCCTTTCTTGTTGCAAAAGAAGCATTTAAACTTAGATAAGTATTTAGGCTTTCTAGTTCTCTTTCTTTTCACTTGTTGTGGCCCAGAGACCTTAGTCTTTCCTTTCTTAGTGCATTTTCCCTTCCCTTTTGAGGAAGAACCGATGGCTATAATTGCTTCTACTCTTCGAACCGGTTAACTGTCGTTCAGCATCAAATCATAGGATTGTAACTTATTCATGAGCTGTGTAAGCGTCAGGTTTTCGTTTCCAAGGTTATATACGGCTTGAAAACCATCAAAATCCTTTGACAAGCTTTTTAACACCATCTCAATTTGCGTGTTCTTGTCCAAATTGGCCTCGTTGTCCGCGGCCTTGGCAAAGTAGCCCATAAGAGTGATCATAGGGTTTTTAACCAGAGTGTCGGGCTTTTGTTGGGCATTCATTAAGTTAGTTATAGCATGTAACACCCCTAACCCGTATCCGTCGCCAGAATAGGGTTAAGAGGCATTACCGATCAAATCATAACATTTAACCTTCATTATTCATACACCATTAAATCATAATAAAACAATGTCATTAAGTCCCTTAATAAGGTCTACGAGACCTTAAACATGAATTGTAAAGGGGTCGGGACTAAACCGAGCACATACAAAATTTTTCTAACAACTTAACATTTTTCAAAGTTACAGAGGTCACACGCCCGTGTGGGTAGGCCGTGTACCTCACACGGCCTCAGACACACCCGTGTTTCCAAGCCGTGTCAAAACAGGGCAAACATACTAACTTGTCCACACGGCCGAAGACACGCCCGTATGCCTAACCCTTGCTCGACAATGACTTATTTCACATGACCAGTCACACGCCCGTGTGTCTAGCCCGTGTGCGAGTCTAACTTCTTTCAATTTAAAAACTTAAGAGACACGGTCGAGCCACACACCCGTGTGCTCAACCGTGTGGGCAAATATAGGCCATTTACAAGGCCAATTTTCCACCCACACTTTGGGTCACACCTACAAGCATCAAACCATTCCAAAATCATACCTCAAATGCATCCAAAACATACATCTTGACCATTATTTCCACCAACCAATTCAAGCATTAAACATACCATTTCCATTATCACCAATTCATACCATAATCATCAATTACTTTGTAACACCCCCAGACCCGGCCCAGATGTTATGGCCGAATCTAGGAATGTCACATCAAAGGCATAACTCAAAATGATTTTGCTAAGTTAAAATTTAAGGCCTAACAGCCCAAAATCCTTGACACCTTGTCAAGTAGCGATAAAAGCCCATTTAATTATTTTAAGTACTTCGGAAACCAAGTTTAAACATAAGAAATTTACTCAGGTTTAATAATTAAGTAAACAGTTGAAACAACAAAACTCAAAATCCAAAGTCAAAACTGAGTACAAGGCCTTATTACATCTAATGAAAATAAAGCAATTAAAATCATGTCTTTTGAAACAAAAAATAAAACTTTTAAATGTCTTGTAGTGTGGCCATCTCCGAGTCCTCTCCCACGTCTATCCGTTTACTGAGGATCACCTGAAACATTTAATAAAAAAGGGTGTGAGTTTCGAAACTCAGTGTGTACGACCCTTGGTAATCCAATCAACATGCAATTATCACATTTATCACGTTGGGACTAAGCCCTATCAAAATCGGTGGTCTTGGCCTTAGCCCACAATGACCTCATATAACATCAGTATCACATGAATGCAATGCACCCATCCCAAATCCAACCCTGCACTCCACCTGTACCAACCCTACACTCCTGTAGGCATATAAATATCAACCCACCCAGCCCTACACTCCAAAGGTAGCACCAACAGCAGCACTACTCAAATGTTGCAGCAAAGCTGATAAGCATATAATGGGCTTAAGGCCACCGGTGGATCCACGGTCGTCAAGCGACTATGCGATCCTCACATATATTCCTCCGTATCATCAAACCCACACAAGTGCAACATATATCTCATGAATGCAACATACACATTTTCACACATTAAGCACCTAGGGGTATTTTAGTCATTTCACTACCCAAGGGTATTTTCGTAATTCTACCTTACAGAGGTATTTCTGTAATTCTACCCTACAGGGGTATTTTCGTAATTCTACCCTACAGGGGTATTTCCGTAATTTCTACCTTACAGGGGTATTTTCATAATTTCTTTCATCTCGGGTTTTAGTTATGAACTTTGGCCCATCAACAAGTCCTCGCGGTTAAAATGAACAAACACAATGCACCAAGTAGGATCTCAGAGAAGAGGAGGTGGGTCACAATGACTGCTTAAGTACCAAGCTCTCCCTCGATCCAATCCTAGACATGCATATGTCGGTTACCACACTCTAACTAATCGACTTGTCCACAAACATGTTTGATTAATAAATTAAGTCTTATGCAATTTTAAGAATTTATCAGAACTAGGCCTAGAGTCCATTAAACCCTAGCATACATTTCTAAAATCTCATAAGGCCCACTAAGCCCATTCATGTTTATATAGCCCATTAGGCCCGCTCATGTTTATGTAGCCCATTAGGCCCAATCATAATCAAATCATACACCCATTCATGTCAATTCATTTTTCAAGTTCACATATCAATCTTTGCCGACTTGGGCCCACGAGCTCGGCAGGCCCATTTAGCCACTTTCAGCTTTTTAGCTTTTCGGCGTTGCCGCCATCGTGTGTGTGTAGTGTTTGTACACACCTGGTTACTGCAACGTGCTATACTATCCTTGGTCTTGAACCTACAACCAACCAACCTTCAATCAATCACCCATACTTAAATAAAATATCTACCAAAAGCCGAAACCTTACCGTAACCTTACCGTGTGCCACCGAGTTCTAATAGCCTTCCTTAGCTACTAGTCAGGAGTATCCCCTAGATCTGCACTCACACACACACCATCAAGATTCAAGTGACTCATAATCCACACAAGTCACCCCTATAGATCAAACTCACATCCGGCTATTCACTTAAACCACAATCAAGTTGAGTACACTTACCCTTGCTAACGATCCTACCACGCTTGCGATCTTTGAATCTTATCCTTGTTATCACAGAGTTAACGACAGGACAGTTAGATAGCCTTTCAGCTTTTAGCAAAACGTACAAAAGAGGTTAACCGAATACTTACCAAATCCCCTTTCGATCCTGCGGCCTAGATAGCTATTAACTAGATTCGGCTTTCAACACTTAACTGAGAGTAGGTAACAATCGATTTGTGATGGAGGAACAACCACCAAGATTCGGCATTAATAGGAATTTCGGCAAGAGAAAAGATGGTGGTAATTCGTCTATAGAAGAGTTTGGCTATGAGAGAATTCGGCACAAAGGAATTCGGGTTTAAGAGATTTCGGCAATGGGAGAGTTTGGCTATGAGAGGAACCGATTGAGGGGAAGAAAAGAAAGAAAAAGAATGAAAAATATGGCATTACCTAGGACCCCAGATTCGGCACACACACATTTATATAGCCTATAGCCGAAACTTAGCCACCCCTAAAGTCCAATTCGGCACCACTTCATCCACTGCTCATCTCCTAATTTTTCTCCATGATATCTCCCTTATCCATCTCCTAAATTTCTCTCTACTCGATCACTTCTCCTTAGAGTCCCCTACACGCCACTTCCAACCTTCTCTCTAAGCCTAAAATTAAATTCCAAAATAAAACTAAGCTAGCACTTGAACCTCAGACCTCCCTGCAAGCATATGTCGCCACCTCTCTACACCCTAGTGGCGTCACTTACCCACTTCACCATAGGCTTCTTTGTGCCATTTTTCACTTATTTTTATTTAAAAGCCCACTACTCACAACCCTGATTCCTTAATTAATTAAATTAGGAATCCTCCACCACAAAACTCGAACCTAGAGCTTCTCCAACACACCTACACACTCCAAATTCATTAAACCTTTAAAGCCGTCATGTCATTTGTCATTTTCTGGCTCACTTAAAAATTTTATGAAACCCAAAGCCCAATGGCCAATAGGCCCAATTCTAATAGGCCCAAATTCGGGGCGTTACAATTCTACCCCCTTAAAGAAATTTCGTCCTCGAAATTTTCAACTAACTATTAATCGCACCGCTCAAGTCACACCACTATGCTTTCGCTGCACACTTTGATTTTAATAACACTAACACACTTTAACTCTAATTGGACCCTCTTGCACCTCTTCTAGTGCTCATCGTTGCGTGCGTATTTCTGGTTTAGAAGTTTTATGGAATTAGTTCATAATTCCACTGTTTAAAACACATGTCTTATGCAAGTAACAATTTAAAAGTTGTTTCGCGGTCGAAGATCCACTGCAGGCTTAAGTTTCCTACGGGCTTTAGTCTCTAAACACCTATTTTAATCTAGCCCATATCTAGATATAGTTTCGTAATTTAAACAAAGGTAAACACAGAAAACTTACTTGGCTCGACGTCGAGGGCTCGGTGAACCACACTTCAAAAATCCTGCAAAAAATTTTTAATCTACTTATTTTAAAAACCAAAATCTAAGGCCCATTTCACAGCCCGAGCTTTGCAACTGGGCTCTGATACCACTAAATGTAACACCCCCAGACCCAGCCCAGACATTATGGCCAAATCTGAGAATGTCACATCAAAGGCATAACTCAAAATGATTTTGCTAAGTTAAAATTTAAGGCCTAACAGCCCAAAATCCTTGACACCTTTTCAAGTAGCGATAAAAGCCCATTTAATTATTTTAAGTACTTCGGAAACCAAGTTTAAACATAAGAAATTTACTCAGGTTTAATAATTCAGTAAACAGTTGAAACAACAAAACTCAAAATCCAAAGTCAAAACGGAGTACAAGGCCTTATTACATCTAATGAAAATAAAGCAATTAAAATAATTTCTTTTGAAACAAAAAAATAAAACATCTAAATGTCTTGTAGTGTGGCCATCTCCGAGTCCTCTCCCACGTCGAGCCGTTTACTAAGGATCACCTGAAACATTTAATAAAAAGGGGTGTGAGTTTCGAAACTCAGTGTGTACGACCCTTGGTAATCCAATCAACATGCAATTATCACAATTATCACGTTGGGCTTAAGCCCTATCAAAATCGGTGGTCTTGGGCCTTAGCCCACAATGACCTCATATCACATCAGTATCACATGAATGCAACGCACCCATCCCAAATCCAACCCTGCACTCCACCCGTACCAACCCTACACTCTCGTGGGGATATAAATATCAACCCACCCAAATTTACACTCCAAAGGTAGCACCAACAAATGCACTACTCAAACGTTGCAAAAAGCTGCTAAGCATATAATGGGCTTAAAGCCACCGGTGGATCCACGATCGTCAAGCGACTATGCGATCCTCACATTTCTTCCTCCGTATCATCAAACCTACCCAAGTTTAACATATATCTCATGAATGCAACATACACATTTTCACACATTAAGCACCTAGGGGTATTTTAGTCATTTCACTACCCATGGGTATTTTCGTAATTCTACCTTACAGAGGTATTTCTGTAATTCTACCCTACAGGGGTATTTTCGTAATTCTACCCTACAGGGGTATTTCCATAATTTCTACCTTACAGGGGTATTTCCAAATTCTACCCTACAGGGGTATTTCTGTAATTCTACCCTACAAGGGTATTTTCGTAATTCTACCTTACAGGGGTATTTTTGTAATTTCTTTCATCTCGGGTTTTAGTTATGAACTTTGGCCCATCAACAAGTCTTCGCGGTTAAAGTGAACAAACACTATGCACCAGGTAGGATCTCAGAGAAGAGGAGATGGGTCAGTAGGACCGCTTAAGTACCAAGCTCTCCCTCGATCCAATCCTAGACATGCATATGTCAGTTACCACACTCTAACTAATTGACTTGTCCACAGACATGTTTGATTAATAAATTAAGTCTTATACAATTTTAAGAATTTATCAGAACTAAGCCTAAAGTCCATTAAACCCTAGCATACATTTCTAAAATCCCATAAGGCCCACTAAGCCCATTCATGTTTATATAGCCCATTAGGCCCGCTCATGTTTATGTAGCCCATTAGGCCCAATCATAATCAAATCATACACCCATTCATGTCAATTCATTTTTCAAGTTCACATATCAATCTTTACCGACTTGGGCCCATGAGCTCGGCAGGCCCATTTAGCCACTTTAGGCTTTTCGACTTTTCGGAGTTGAGGCCATCGTGTGTGTGTAGTGTTTGTACACACCTGGTTACTGCGACGTGCTATACTATCCTTGGTATCGAACCTACAACCAACCAACCTTCAATCAATCACCCATACTTAAACAAAATATCTACCAAAAGCCGAAACCTTACCGTAACCTTACCGTGTGCCACCGGGTTCTAATAGCCCTTCCTTAGCTACTAATCAGGAGTATCCCCTAGATCTGCACTCACACACACACCATCAAGATTCGAGTGACTCATAATCCACACAAGTCACCCCTATAGATCAAACTCACATTCGGCCATTCACTTAAACCACAATCGAGTTGAGTACACTTACCCTTGCTAACGATCCTACCACGCTTGCGATCTTTGAACCTTATCCTTGTTATCACAGAGTTAACGACAGGACAATTAGATAGCCTTTCGGCTTTTAGCAAAATGTACAAAAGAGGTTAACTAAATACTTACCAAATCCCCTTTCGATCCTGCGGCCTAGATAGCTATTAACTAGATTCGGCTTTCAACACTTAACTGAGAGTAGGTAACAATCGATTTGTGATGGAGGAACAACCACCAAGATTCGGCATTAATAGGAATTTTGGCAAGAGAAAAGATGGTGGTAATTCGGCTATAGAAGAGTTTGGCTATGAGAGAATTCGGCACAGGAATTCGGCTTTAGGAGATTTCGGCAATGGGAGAGTTTGGCTATGGGAGGAACCGATTGAGGGGAAGAAAAGAAAGAAAAAGAATGGAAAATTTGGCATTACCTAGGACCCCAGATTTGGCACACACACATTTATATAGCCTATAGCCGAAACTTAGCCACCCCTAAAATCCAATTCGGCACCACTTCATCCAGTGCTCATCTCCTAATTTTTCTCCATGATATCTCCCTTATCCTTCTCCTAAATTCTCTCTACTGATCACTTCTCCTTAGAGTCCCTCTACACGCCACTTCTAGCCTTCTATAAGCCTAAAATTAAATTCCAAAATAAAACTAAGCTAGCACTCGAACCTCATACCACCCTGCATGCATATGTCGCCACCTCTCTACACCCTAGTGGCGTCACTTAGCCACTTCACCACAGGCTTCTTTGTGCCATTTTTACTTATTTTTAATTAAAAGCCCACTACACACAACCCTGATTCCTTAATTAATTAAATTAAGAATCCTCTACCAGAAAACTCGAACCCAGAGCTTCTCCAACACACCTACACACTCCAAATTCATTAAACCTTTAAAGCCGTCATGTCATTTTTCATTTTCTTGCTCATTTAAAAATTTTATGAAACCCAAAGCCCAATGGCCAATAGGCCCAATTCTACTAGGCCCAAATTCGGGGCGTTACATACTTAAACCACATATACATATTATGACCATCATTTACACACATCCAAAACATATACGAAGGGCATTCAAACATCAAGCCATATCACATGGAAAGATTTATACATCTCAAAACATACCATAATCACTAGCCTATACATGCCATATACCAAATATACAACTTCCAAAAATACCAAAATAGATGGCCGATAGTGTGATTGAGTCACTGACGATCCTCGAATCTGAGCTAGCTTTAATGAAACTGTAAAACAGAGAAATGCTTCACACAGTAAGCTTAAAAGCTTAGTAAGTTCGCCATATAATACATTTAACTCAACAATTCAAATTCAATATGCAAAACTACCAACACCTAGTTCAATTCATCTCAATACTCAATTTTCATCCATAACAATTTCTCACATTCATACATAACTATATATTCAATGTACAAGCATTTACAAAGCTACTCAATCTAACTCTTTCCATCATTAATTCACATAACTATCCATTTATCTCATACACAACTTCATCAACCACATAGGTTCTGTACGTACCTGTACCAATACGTATTTAACTACCACGTTTACCATTCAATGCTCCAAACCATTATTCATTCGATCCTCTTTAAACATTCGATGAATTCGCACACTTAGTTCCATATAATTAGCCGAGGCCACAATATTATCGCACACTTAGTGCAATCATAGTAAACCGATGATGTCTCGGTATCACACACACAGTACCAACTAATATAGTCAATGCTTTCTTTATTTCGCACACTTAGTGCAATGCATCATTGTATCGATGCTGTTTACGCACACTTAGTGCCACATCTCTCAAATCCACGTTTAGAATTACTAACTCATCAACCACATTTCCATTCATTACATAAAATATAAACATGATTAAATCAATTCGTATTATACACGAACTTACCTCGAATGTAGAATTAACGACACTTGTCGATTAATCGAGCACTTTATCTTTGCCTCCATCTCGATCCGAATCTCTCTTTTCTTGATCTATATAATATTAAACTCAACTCATTCAATCACATTTTCATCCAAAATAATCCACAACACATAGTTTAAACATTTTACAAATTAGCCCTCATATTTGCATATTTTGACATCTTAGTCCCTATTTCATAAAATCACAAAATACACATAATTTCTATATATACATGCTTAGCCGAATTTCCCCCTAGCTCATACAAGCCCACATATTTCATTTATTTCACATTTTAGTCCTTCAATTTCTCATTTTCATAATTTAGACCAAATTAGTTAAATTCATCAAAAATTCAAAGACAAAATATGTTAACCCAACATTAAACTTTAATATTTCACCAATTATCAACACAAAGTTCAAGCATTCATCAATGGCACATCTCAAAATCATCATCAAATTCTAAAATTAAGACATGGGCTTGATTGAACACAAAGCAACGATCACAAAAACGTAACAATTATCAAAAATCGAGCTCAAAACACTTACCAATTGAAGCTCACAAGTGCCGAACCCTAGATGAACATAATAGCTTTGTTTTTCTTCTTCAAATTCGGCTAAGTGATGTTCATAAGAGAAAATGGCTTTTGTTTTATTATAAATCATTAAATAAACCATTTACTAAAATAACCTTATTATAAACATTTAAAATCCACTAACCTTAGGCATTTTTGTCCATCCAATCTATTAATGGTTTAATAACAACATAAGGACTTCTAATTTAAGAAGCCATGCCAATTAAGCACTTTAACAAATAGCACACAGCTTTTACATTTTATGCGATTAAGTCCTTTTTCACAATTCAGCACACAAACGATAAAATTTTCACACAAAATTTTCACACATGCTTAATCACATACTATAAACACTAAAAATAATATTAAAATATTTTTTTCGACCTCAGAATTGTGGTCCCGAAACCACTGTTCCGACTAGGGTCTAAACCGGGCTGTTACGACTCTCCCCCCGTAGGGATTTTCGTCCCTGAAAATCTTACAAGTGAATAGATTCGTATGCTGCTCTCTTATAACATCTTCCGGATCCTATGTAGCCTCTTCAACTCCGTGTTTGTGCCACAACACTTTCACTAAAGAAATTTTATTATTTCTCAACTCTTTGATCTCACGTGCCAAAACTCGAATCGGTTCTTCGTTATATGATAAAGCTGACTGAATCTCAACCTCAGTAGGAGCAATTGCATGCGATGGATCAGATCTGTATCGTCGAAGCATCGATACGTGAAACACATTATGGATCTTTTCTAGCTCAGGTGGCAACAACAATCTATAAGCAACCGGCCCGATACGTTCGATAATCTCATACGGGCCGATGAACCTGGACTCAATTTGCCTTTTCTGCCAAAACGAAGTATTTTCTTCCACGGAGACACTTTCAAAAACACTTTATCACGATCTCAAATTTAATATCTTTTCGTTTCAAATCTGCATAAGACTTTTGATGATCTGATGCGGCTTTCAAACTGTCACGAATCACTTTCACTTTCTGCTCAGTTTCTTTTATCAAATCAACCCTGTGAATCTTATTCTCACTAAGCTCAGTCCAATACAATGGAGTTCTGCATTTATGACTGTAAAGAGACTTATATGGTGCCATTTTAATGCTTGATTGAAAGATATTATTGTACGCGAATTCAATCAACGGCAGATGCTTTTCCCATGTACTTTCAAACTCAAGAACACAACATCATAACATATCCTCGAGAATCTAAATGATTCGTTCAGATTGACCATCCGTTTGTGGATGAAATGCGGTACTAAAATGCAGTTTTGTACCTAGAGCCTCTTATAGTTTCTTCCAAAACTGCGAAGTAAACCTCGGATCTCTATCAGACACAATAGATAATGGTACCCCGTGCAATTTCACAATCTCGAAAATATACAATTCAGCTAACTTATCAAGCGAATAATGTGTTCTCACCGGAATAATATGAGCTGATTTCGTTAATCTGTCAACTATCACCCAAATTGCATCTTTCTTTCTCGAAGATAAAGGCAACCCCGACACAAAGTCCATCGTGATTCTTTCCTATTTCCACTCAAGAATCATTATCGGTTGTAACCAACCAGATGGAACCTGATGTTTAGCTTTAACTTGCTGACAAACTAAACATCTCGAAACAAACTCTGAGATATCCCGTTTCATACCATGCCACCAATAAAACTGTTTCAGATCATTGAACATTTCTGTACTTCCCGGATGAACAGACAAACGACTACTATGAGCCTCGTTCAAAATCAACTGAATCAACTCTGAATTTCTCGGAATACAAATCCGATCTCAGAATCTCAAACAACCATCATCATCAACTCGAAATTCTTAATCAGAATTCAAACCACACTGAGCTCGTTTTGCCATCATCTCGGCATCAGTTTTTTGGGCATCACAAATCTACCGTATAAACATTGGCCTCACTTTCAACTCAGCCAAAACTGAACCATCATCACACAGATCTATTTGAATATTCATTGCTCATAAAGCAAATAAAGACTTTCGACTCAAAGCGTCAGCAACAACATTAGCTTTTCCCGGATGATAATCAATTACTAATTCATAGTCTTTTAGTAATTCCAACCATCTCCTCTGTCTTAAATTCAATTCTTTCTGAGTCATCAAATATTTCAAACTCTTGTGAGTAGTATAAATGTGACATTTCTCACCAAATAAGTAGTGACGCCAAATCTTCAATGCGAATACAATAGCTGCTAATTCAAGATCGTGAGTCGGATAGTTCTTTTCATGCGGTTTTAACTGTCTCGAAGCATAGGCTATAACTTTTCCTTCTTGCATCAACACACAACCTAAACCATTCAACGATGCATCACTGTAAACTATGAATTCTTTACCCGATTCTGGCTGAACTAACACTGGTGCCTCTGTCAACAATACTTTCAACTGTTCAACACTCTGCTGACACTTTTCTGACCACTCAAATTTAACATCCTTCTGTAGCAATTTTGTCAACAGAGTCGCAATCATCGAGAAACCTTTCACAAACCGTCTATAATATCCCGCTAGTCCCAGAAAACTACGAACTTCAGACACATTTCTCGAAGGTTTCCAATCTAAAATTGCTGAAATCTTGCTCGGATCAACTCTTATTCCCGTAGCTGACACTATATGTCCCAGAAAACCAACCTCACACAACCAAAACTCACATTTACTAAAATTTGCATACAATTGCTTCTCACGCAGAGTCTGTAATACAATTCTCAAATGCTCGGCATGTTGCATCTCATCACAAGAATAAATCAAAATATCGTCAATAAACACAACAACAAATCGATCCAAATACGGTCTGAATATTCGATTCATCAAGTCAATAAATACTGCAGGAGCATTCGTTAGTCTGAAAGGCATAACTAAAAATTCATAATGTCTGTACCTCGTTCTAAAAGTAGTTTTTGGCACATCTAATTCTTTGACTCTCAACTGATAATATTCTGATCTCAAATCTATCTTCGAAAACACTGTAGCTCATTTCAGCTGTCAAATAAATCATCAATACGTGGCAAAGGATATTTATTCTTTATTATCACTTTATTCAACTGTCGGTAGTCGATACACATTCTCATAGAGCCATATTTCTTTTTCACAAACAACACAGGAGCACCTCAAGGTGAAAAACTCGGTCGTGCAAATCCTCTATCTGTCAACTCTTGCAACTGAGACTTCAATTCTTTCAATTCTGTTGGTGCCATTCTATATGGAGCTATTGAGATAGGAGTCGTCCCCAGCACTAAGTCAATACCAAATTCAACTTCTCGTATCGGAGGTAATCCCGGTAGTTCTTCAAGAAACACATCTAGGAACTCGCAAACTACAGGCACAGATTCAACTTTCTTTTCTGTCACTTTTGTATCTATCACATATGCAAGATAAGCTTCACATCTCTTTTTCACATAATTCAAAACTTTCATTGAAGATATTACAGCCGGTAGTCCATTCAAATCACTAGATTCAATTCGAACTATCTCACCATTCTGACTTCTCAAATTAATATTCTTCTGTTTGCAATTCACAATAGCATTATACAAAGTTAGCCAATCCATACCCAAAATTATATCAAATTCATCAAAGGGTAGCAGCATCAAATTAGCCAGAAAAAAATATCACGAAACATCAACGGACAATTCTTGCACACTTTATCAACCAGAACACACTTGCCTAAGGGATTCGATACTCTAATTACAAACTCAGTAGACTCAACAGGTAGAGTCTTACTAGATACTAAGTTCATACACACATATGAATGAGTAGATCCTGGATCTATCAATGCAATCACATCAGTATCGAAAAGAGTAAAAGTACCAGTTATGACGTCCGGAGATGACGCTTCTTCACGAGCGCGAATAGCGTAGGCTCTAGCTGGTGCTCTCGCCTCAGATCTCACAGCTGTATCCGTTGTTCCTTTCTGACTACCACTCACATTTCCAGTATTTCTGGGTGGTCTACCCCTAGCTGCCGTGTTACTCGGCCTCGCACTCTGAACATTATCTTTCTCATCTAACTCTGGACAATCCTGTATAAAGTGATCTCGTGATCCACAATTATAACAAGCTCTATTATTGTACTTGCCCCAACATTCTCTGATATGACGTCTTCCACACTATCTACACTCAGGCTTATTACTTCTGACACTTCCAACACTTGATTCCACTGGAGTTTGAGTTTTTGGACTAGCATTTTGTTTCACACGATCTTTACTCGAATGTCCAAACGAAACATTTGAGAGATTAGTTGCATCTCTGAATCTCTTTGACGAAGATTGATATGATTTACTCATTGACCTCTTTCTCTCATCTCTAGCTTCTGAATCCGATTTCTTTTTTTCTTTACTAAGCTCCTTGGCTTTGCACGCTCTTTCAACCAATACTACAAATTCATTCAAATCAAGAATTCTGACCAACAATTTAATGTCTTCATTCAAACCTTCAACGAATCGTTTACACATAGTAGTTTCTGTCGAAACACACTCTCGTGCGTACTGGCTCAATCTCACAAATTCCTGTTCATATTCCGTAACAGACATACGACCCTATTTCAGATCTAGAAACTCTTTACGTTTCTGGTCTATAAACCGTTGACTGATATATTTCTTCTAGAATTCAGCTTGAAAGAAATCCCAGGTGATCCTCTCTCTCGGAACCACAGATGTTAATGTTTTCCACCAATTATACGCTGTATCTCTCAACAGTGAAACAACACATTTTAGGCATTCATCAGGAGTACATGATAATTCATCAAACACTCTAATGGTATTCTCGAGCCAAAATTTAGCTCACTCAGCATCATCATCAACTGTGGCCCTGAACTCTTCGGCCCCGTACTTTCAAATTTTATCCATAGGAGGTTTACTCAATATAATCGGATATGCAACTTGTGGCACTACAGGAACTTGCAGGGGTGGAGGTTGTTGAGCAGCCGAATTCCTTCGAACGAACTCCGTAAACCACTCACTCATCATTTGGAAGAAGGCTTGTTTTGCCTCTCCCTCGTGACTACTAGCTATCGGCCTAGATTCAGCCGGCGCTGTCCCTTAGGCGGGAGCAGGCGCATTACTCTCAACATCATCAGCAACTACTCGATCGGGATCCATTTACTATATGAATACACATTTTTAACTGTCAGGAATCATCACACTATCGCAGATATATATATATGCTAGACTCTCACATGCTACATTAGTCCTAGAATCGACTAAATCGTAGCTCTGATACCAATAAAATGTAACACCCCTAACCCGTATCCGTCGCCAGAATAGGGTTAAGAGGCATTACCGATCAAATCATAACATTTAACCTTCATTATTCATACGCCATTAAATCATAATCAAACAATGTTATTAAGTCTCTTAATAAGGTCTACGAGACCTTAAACATACATTATAAAGGGGTCGGGACTAAACCGAGCACATACAATTTTTTTCCAAAAACTTAACATTTTTCAAAGTTACAGAGGTCACACGCCCATGTGGGTAGGTCGTGTGCCTCACACGGCCTCAGACACACCCGTGTGTCCAAGCCGTGTCAAAACAGGGCATACATACTGACTTGTCCACACGGCCGAAGACACGCCCGTATGCCTAACCCGTGGTCGACACTGACTTATTTCACACGACCAGTCACACGCCCGTATGTCTAGCTTGTGTGCGAGTTTGACTTGTTTCAATTTAAAAACATAAAAGACACGATCGAGCCACACGCCCGTGTGCTCAACCGTGTGGGCAAATATAGGCCATTTGCAAGGCAAATTTGCCACCCACACTTTGGGTCACACCTACAAGCATCAAACCATTCCAAAATCATACCTCAAATGCATCAAAAACATACATCTTGACCATCATTTCCACCAACCAATTCAAGCATGAAACATACCATTTCCATTATCACCAATTCATACCATAATCATCAATTACTTAAACCACATATACACATTATGACCATCATTCTCACATATCCAAAACATATACTAAGGGCATTTAAACATCAAGCCATATCACATGGCAAGATTTATACATCTCAAAACATACCCTAATCACTAGCCTATACATGCCATATACCAAATATACAACTTCCAAAAATACCAAAATAGATGGCCGATAGTGTGATTGAGTCGCTGACGATCCTCGAATCTGAGCTAGCTTTAATGAAACTGTAAAACAGAGAAATACTTCACACAGTAAGCTTAAAAGCCTAGTAAGTTCGTCATATAATACATTTAACTCAATAATTCAAATTCAATATCCAAAACTACCAACACCTAGTTCAATTCATCTCAATACTCAATTTTCATCCATAACAATTTCTCACATTCATACATAACTATATATTCAATGTAAAAGTTGTAATATCCTGAAATAGGGGTTAGTTGTGATTGAATTGTTTTGTATGAGTATGGACTGTGGTGTTGTTATTTGAGGTGTTTTAAGAGCTAGTTATAAGTCTAGAGTAGGCCCAGGTGACAGGAAAATTTTTGCTTTTAAGTTTTAAGAAAAGGGAGCTGAAGGAGCTAGGGGTTAAGTGTAATTCGTGGGGTATTGTAGCACAAGAATTGGCTTGGCAGAGTGGCAAGGAGGCGCCACTTAGGGCCCTGAGAATGACGCCACAAGCAGGTGGGAGAACTCAGGTTCGAGCAGCAGAAATCCCATTTTCTGCTTTACATTTTGACGCCAAGGGGGAGGAGTTGTGCTCAACACAAACTCTGTCAGATAAGGATGGACCAAGTCAAAATATTTGAATTGGTGGGAAGGAGAAAAATAAGGAGCTTGTGGAATTCAAATTCGTTTGAATTAGTGGCCAAGAGGAATTTGAAAAAGTGGCCAAAATTTGAACTCCTCCTTGGAGGAGTGTTCGGTTTTGGGAAGCTGAGTGAAGGGAGGGTGCCGAATTTTCATAGGCACCTAATGGGGCATTTTCGGCTAGCTGAGGTTCTTGTGTGCTTAGCGTATCAAAAGCCGAAAACCATTCTTGAGCATTGCCGATTTTCCTAGTGCACATATTGAAGAAAAGCCAAAACTTCTTTCTTGTTTTTACACCTAGCCGAATGTTCTCTTGGGTTCTTTAATTTTTATTTCATTTTACTTCTTTTTCTTCTTCTTGGTATTTGGCCGAATCCCCTACCCTCCCATCTCTCCCTTTTTTTTTCATTTTTGCTCAAAGCCGAAAGTATCCATCTTCTCCCTTTCACTTTTTATTTTCTTCCTTTCTCAAACTCTTGTGTCGAAATTCACTTTACCTTCCTTTTCCGAATTCCCTCTCCTACTTTCACTTCTCTTTTCCCTTCTCTTTCTCCACTCTAGCCAGAACCCTATTTGTCCGCTTCTATCAACCTTTAGCGAAACTCCCTTCACCATTCAACTCTCTGTCGAAAAGTCTTTCTTTCTTTCTTACATTGCTTTGGCCGAATATCAACAAGGGTGGATCTCTTTTGGGTCTTTTCTCTAATCGGTTTTGAAGGGATCTCCGGGGTTGTGACACAGTCGATCCAAGCCCTCTATTCTCTAATAATCGAGTTTGGTAAGTCAAGTGGTAAGGGTATCTATGTTGGTTCATCATTCTATAAGTTGTTGAAAAGCCAAGGCTATTGAGACTAAGGTTTTTGTTGGTCAAATGTAGGGGAGGATCGAGTCTCGCATACTTGGTGTGTGATTTGTTTCGTAAAGGCGTAAGGTAAGGGTGGTGTTGTTTGTGCGTTATCTCACCCTTCGGGATTTGTTGGTGTGGCCGAATGGCCTTGTTAATAGTCTTGTGATTTGGCCGAATGTAGGGCAAGGAGATCTAGTGCAGTAGATCGGGTTCGGGATTGATGGTAGCGTTAGTATGCAGTGTGTAACTTACACACTTTATAACCTAGTAATATGTTAATAACCTGAATGTGTTAAAAGCGAAATTGTGTAGATCTTGATATGATACCGTAAGGGTATGGGCAAGGATTCGGGTAAGTCCGTTCGATATGATTTGTTGTAGGATGCATGAAAATACGATCTATGTTATATTTACTATATGTTCACCTTAAAGCATGATGGCATGATTTGCATGAGCGTTGCATTGGTATGGGTGATATGAGTGGAGGAAAGATGATGATATCCGTGACTTTGGGTCACAGAGGTTTGGCACCTCCAGTGGTTTGGTACCACATTATTTTGTGACTTTGGGTCACCAGAGGTTTGGCACCTCATAGCGACTCGTCCTAGTGGCTTAGCACCACGGTGGGTTGGCCCCACACTTGATATTATGGGATTGTCGCGGTGATTTGGTATCACACGTGGGTTGGCCCCACACACGGATTATTGATATTTTGTGACTTTGGGTCACCAGAGGTTTGGCACCTCATAGCGACTTGTCCCAGTGGCTTAGCACCACAGTGGGTTGGCCCCACACTTGATATTACGGGATTGTCGCCAGTGATTTGGTATCACAACGTGGGTTGGCCCCACAGATGGATTATTCGTGACTTTGGGTCACCAGTGGTTTGGCACCACATTATTATTGGATATCGTGACTTTGGGTCACCAGTGGTTTGGCACCACCGGTGGTTTGGTACCACACGGGGTAGAAACGGAGTTATGGATGGTTAGGTTTGGGTGCATTATATGTATTGCTTGGTTATGATTTGTGTAAGTATGTTGCATTAACCGAGAGAAGGAGTTATGCACTGAGTCTTGGTGACTCACCTTCTCCCTTATCTTTTTAGGTGGTTCATAGATCGCGGATGAGGAGCCGGGTGGACTCGAGGTGGCCATGCATTGAATAACTTTGGGTTTTACATGGACTTGATTTGGGTACTTTATTTTCATTTAAGTTTGGTTTTCATTTTTATTTGGGTTTGTAATAAGGCCTTTTAAGTTATGTTTTTGGTTTAGTTATAAGGTTTGGATTTGTTTTAAACATGGTCAAACTAATTACTTGATAGATTTAATAATTTAAGCCCAATGTTTTCTAACTACAAACGACATGGTTTTCAAAACTTTACCATCGGGTAACATTTACTAATTAAAAATGACAACAACTCAAATGATTTCCAAAACTTGAGGTTTTCCCCACTCAACTCAACGATTTCTAAATAACTCAGAAAAGAACATCGAATTTTAAAATAACATAACCATTTTCTAAGCTTATGGAACAATGATTGAGTTTTAGGATCTAATCCCAGGATTTCAAAGCAAAGTATCGGTTTTAACTAATCATGCACCTGAATTCTACAAACATAAAACAACAAAGAGTTTTACTCAAAAATTTAATCGGTAACCTATTTTCTTCAAAATGTTTTCCCCTGTAACATGCCAGATTCGGTCATGGTGTGTTGACCGGGTTTGGGGTGTTACAATTTTGGTATCAGAGCCAAGTTCAAAGGCTCGGCTGTGGGCCCGAGGCCCAAAATGTTATAAAGTATGGTATTGTTGGAAAATACATGGGTTGAAACGCATGGCACCGAGTCTCTGGCACCAATCCGCCCCAGGTAAGTACCCCTAACTGATGTTTGCATTTGATTATGATGATATGCTATGAATGACTAGTGATGGTGGACTACCCTAGAGACTGAAACTTATAGGATTCTATGAACTCGCGAAAAAAAAACAAAACTCTCTAATAAGAACTATTCATAAGACTGTGCTTTAATAACAGTGGAATAAAGACTGACGCATAAAACCTGTAAATCAGATAAGTCAAGCCTTTATTCATGAGCACTCGAGGTGGTCGTGGTCGTAATACGCGAGGACGTGGTCGGTGTAGGATGACAGTTTCTGAACCAGTGGGGTCTGGTCAGGGGTCAGAGAATGAGATACCGGCACCACCACCAGCTGTAGGTGGTGAGTTTCAGGATCAGACGGGGTATGACGCAGTGCCGCAGGCGATGCTGCGAGTTCTTGAGAGGGTAGCTGGAGTAGGTGGAGGCGCAGGAGCTCAAAAATCTGTATCTGAGCGACTCCGAGCCAATGGAGCCGAGGTTTTTCGAGGTGTTTCAGGTGTGGCTCCCAGTACGGCTGAGTATTGGTTAGAGGCGACGGAGCAAATCATGGACGATTTGGATCTGACTGCTAAGGAGTCTGCTGTGGAGAATGTCCGAACAGTAAAGGAATTTGCTGACTTATTTCCAGAGGAACTTCCGGGACTGCCTCCGGATCGTGAGGTTGAATTTGGCAAAGACTTGCTACCCGAAACTGCGCCAGTGTCTATTGCCCCGTATAGGATGGCGCCGAAAGAATTGGTGGAACTAAAGGCTCAGATTCAGGAGTTGTTGGATCGGGGTTTCATCCGGCCAAGTGTTTCGCCTTAGGGAGCATCGGTACTCTTTGTCAAGAAAAAGGACGGTACGATGCGGATGTGTATAGACTACCGCCAATTGAATAAGCTGACGATCAAGAACAAGTATCTGTTGCCCAGGATAGATGACTTGTTTGATCAACTTAAGGGTGCATCGGTGTTCTCGAAGTTCAATCTAAGGTCAGGATACCACCAGCTAAAGGTGAAGCAGGCTGATATTCACAAGACGGCGTTTCGCACTCGGTATGGGCACTACGAATTCCTGGTGATGCCGTTTGGGTTGACTAACGCGCCGGCATCATTCATGGACATGATGAATCGGGTGTTTCAGTAGTATTTGGACCAGTTTGTCGTGGTTTTTATAGACGACATATTGGTGTATTCGAAATCGGAGGATGATCATGATGCGCATTTGCGAGTAGTGTTGCAGACTCTAAGGAAAAAGCAGTTATTTGCTAAATTTAGTAAGTGCGAGTTCTGGCTTAGAGAGGTGACTTTCTTGGGTCACGTAGTATCAGCCGAGGGGATTAGAGTGGATCCTCGAAAGATTGAGGCAGTGTTGGATTGAAAGCCGCCTAAGTCAGTTGCAGAGATTTGAAGCTTTCTAGGTTTGGCAGGGTATTATCGGAGGTTTGTAGAGGGATTTTCTTTGATCGCAGCACCGATGACCAAATTGTTGAGAAAAGGGGTTCCATTTGTGTGGTCTGAGAAACAGCAGGAAAGTTTTGACAAGTTGAAAAGGATTCTGACTGAAGCTCCGGTTTTGATTCAGCCGGAGGTAGGGAAAGAATTCACGGTATATTGCGATGCATCACATACTGGCTTGGGATGTGTGCTGATGCAGGACGAGAAGGTAGTGGCTTATGCATCTTGACAGCTAAGACCGCATGAGGTTAATTATCCGACGCACGACTTGGAACTAGCAGTAGTGGTTTTTGGCTTAAAGATTTGGAGGCATTACTTACATGGAGAAAGGTCGATAGTCTACACAGATCATAAGAGTCTGAAGTATCTTTTGACTCAGAAGGATTTGAACTTGAGACAGCGCAGATGGATTGAGTTGTTGAAGGACTACGACTGTTCAATCGAGTATCATCCAGGCAAGGCTAACGTGGTGGCAGACGCGTTGAGCCGTAAGGTTGTACCAGACTTAAGAGCGATGTTTGCTCGTCTTAGCTTGTATGATGATGGGTGTCTTTTGGCGGAATTGCAGGTTAAGCCGACCTGGGTAGAGCAAATCAAGGAGAAATAATTAGTGGATAAGGGTTTGAATGCGCGAGGTTGCAAGTTCGAGAATGGTGGTTGTAAGATTACGGTTTGTCCGGTGATGGAGTCTTGTGTTTTCAAGGAAAAGCTTGTATGCCGAAGGATGTCGAGTTAAGGCGAGGATTCTTCAAGACGCACATAGCAGCCCATACGCTGTGCATCCCGGAGGTAGTAAGATGTACGAGAGGATTTAAGAGAGCGATTTTGGTGGCAGTGTCCAAATGGGAAGTAATGGAGTTTGTGGAAAAGTGTCCGATGTGTCGCAGGTCAAGTTGAACATCGCGATTACCGTCGAGCTTGCTTCACCGGTGAAGATTCCACGATGGAAGTGGGAGAGGATCACTATGGATTTTTTTGGTGGATTACCCTTACGCCTAGTAAGAAGGACTCGCCTGCAGGTAATTGTGGATCGTCGACTAAGTCACTCACTTCACCTGGTAAGGGTTGATTACTCGCTTCAGAAGTTAGCTAAGCTGTATGTGTCAGAGATAGTGAGGTTGCATGGTGTGCCAGTATCGATCATCTCGGATAGGGATCCCAGATTTACGTCGAGGTTTTGGAAAGCGTTGCATCAGGCTTTGGGTACGCGGTTGGATTTCAGTACGGCATTTCATCCACAGTCTGACGGACAGTCAGAAAGGGTTATACAGATCTTAGAGGATATGCTGAGGGGTTGTGTTTTGGACTTTAGAGGTAGCTGGGAAGAATTTCTACCATTAGCTGAGTTCGCATACAACAATAGTTACCAAGCAAGCATCAAGATGGCACCATACGAGGCGTTGTATGGTAGGAAGTGTCGCACACCTACATGCTGGACGGAGTTGGGTGAGCGTCAGATGTTGGGACCAGAGTTGGTTGCAGAAAATGAGGATAAAGTTAAGTTGATTCAGGCTCGATTGAAGGAAGCTTCAGACAGGCAGAAGTCATATGCCGATCTCAAGCGGAGGGATATAGAGTTTGCCGTGGGTGACAAGGTCTTTCTGAAGGTCTCACCGTGGAAGAAGGTATTGAGGTTTGGAAGGAAAGGCAAATTAAGACCAAGGTTTATTGGGCCGTATGAGGTACTGAGACGAGTGGGTCCAGTAGCCTATCAGCTCGAGTTGCCAGCAGAGCTGAGTTAGATTCACGATGTGTTCCATGTCTCCATGCTTAGGCGTTATCGTTCAGATCCATCGCATGTTGTAGCAGTGGAAGAAATAGAGGTGAGTCCGGATATGACCATGGAAGAGGAACCAGTGCAGATTCTGGATCGAGATGTGAAAGTCTTGCGTAAGAAGTACGTTCCACTGGTGAAAGTAGTATGGCAAAACCATGGCGTGGAAGAAGCTACATGGGAACCAGAGGATGTGATGAGACAGCAATACCCTCAACTCTTTTGACTGTGTAATTTTGAGGCCGAAATTATTTTTAAGGGGGTAGAAGCGTAATATCTGAAATAGGGGTTAGTTGTGATTGAATTGTTTTGCATGAGTATGGACTGTGGTGTTGTTATTTGAGGTGTTTTAAGAGCTAGTTATAAGTCTAGAGTAGGCCCAGTGTGTGAAATTTTTTTCTTTTAAGTTTTAAGAAAAGGAGTGAAGGAGCTAGGGGTTAAGTGTAATTGTGGGGTATTGTAGCACAAGAATTGGCTTGGCAGAGTGGCAAGGAGGCGCCACTTAGGGCCCCGAGAATGACGCCACAAGCGGTGGGAGAACTCGGGTTCGAGCGCAGAGAAATCCCATTTTCTGCTTTACATTTTGACACCAAGGGGGAAGAGTTGTGCTCAGCACAAACTCTTTCAAATAAGGATGGACCAAGTCAAAATATTTGAATTGGTAGCAAGGAGAAAAATAAGGAGCTTGTGGAATTCAAATTCGTTTGAATTAGTGGCCAAGAGGAATTTGAGGAAGTGGCCAAATTTTGAACTCCTCCTTAGAGGAGTGTTCGGTTTTGGGAAGCTGAGTGAAGGGAGGGTGCCGAATTTTCTTAGGCACCTAATGGGGCATTTTCGGCTAGCTGAGGTTCTTGTGTGCTTAGCGTATCAAAAGTCGAAAACCATTCTTGAGCATTGCTGATTTTCCTACTGCACATATTGAAGAAAAGCCGAAACTTCTTTCTTGTTTTTGCACCTAGCCGAATGTTCTCTTGGGTTCTTTAATTTTTATTTCATTTTACTTCTTTTTCTTCTTCTTGGTATTTGGCCGAATCCCCTACCCTCCCATCTCTCCCTTTTTCTTTTCCATTTTTGCTCAAAGCCGAAAGTATCCATCTTCTCCCTTTCACTTTTTATTTTCTTCCTTTCTCAAACTCTTGTGCCGAAATTCACTTTACCTTCCTTTGCCGAATTCCCTCTCCTACTTTCACTTCTCTTTTCCCTTCTCTTTCTCCACTCTAGCCGAACCCTATTTGTCTGCTTCTATCAACCTTAGCCGAAACTCCCTTCACCATTCAACTCTCTGTCGAAAAGTCTTTCTTTCTTTCTTACATTGCTTTGGCCGAATATCAACAAGGGTGGATCTCTTTTGGGTCTTTTCTCTAATCGGTTTTGAAGGGATCTCCTGGGTTGTGAAGCCGTCGATCCAAGCCCCCTATTCTCTAATAATCAAGTTTGGTAAGTCAAGTGGTAAGGGTATCTATGTTGGTTCATCATTCTATAAGTTGTTGAAAAGCCGAAGGCTATTGAGACTAAGGTTTGTTGTTGGCCGAATGTAGGGGGAGGATCAGTCTCGCATACTTCGGTGTGTGATTTGTTTCGTAAGGCAGAAGGTAAGGGTGGTGTTGTTTGTGCGTTATCTCACCCTTCGGGATTTGTTGGTGTGGCCGAATGGCCTTGTTAATAGTCTTGTGATTTGGCCGAATGTAGGGCAAGGAGATCTAGTGCAGTAGATCGGGTTCGGGATTCAGTGGTAGCGTTAGTAACAGGTGTGTAACTTACACACTTTATAACCTAGTAATATGTTAATAACCTGAATGTGTTAAAAGCCGAAATTGTGTAGATCTTGATATGATACCGTAAGGGTATGAGCAAGGATTCGGGTAAGTCCGTTTCGATATGATTTGTTGTAGGATGCATGAAAATACGATCTATGTTATATTTACTATATGTTCACCTTAAAGCATGATGGCATGATTTGCATGAGCGTTGCATTGGTATGGGTGATATGAGTGGAGGGGGAAAGATGATATCCGTGACTTTGGGTCACCAGAGGTTTGGCACCTCCAGTGGTTTGGTACCATAGATTATTTTGTGACTTTGGCTCACCAGAGGTTTGGCACCTCATAGCGACTCGTCCCATTGGCTTAGCACCACAGTGGGTTGGCCCCACACTTGATATTATGGGATTGTCGCCAGTGATTTGGTATCACACGTGGGTTGGCCCCACACCTGGATTATTAATATTTTATGACTTTGGGTCACCAGAGGTTTGGCACCTCATAGCGACTCGTCCCAGTGGCTTAGCACCACAGTGGGTTGGCCCCACACTTGATATTACGGGATTGTCGCCAGTGATTTGGTATCACAACGTGGGTTGGCCCCACAGATGGATTATTCGTGACTTTGGGTCACCAGTGGTTTGGCACCACATTATTATTGGATATCGTGACTTTGGGTCACGGTGGTTTGGCACCACCCGGTGGTTTGGTACCACACGGGGTAGAAACGGAGTTATGGATGGTTAGGTTTGGGTGCATTATATGTATTGCTTGGTTATGATTTGTGTAAGTATGTTGCATTAACCGGGAGAAGGAGTTATGCACTGAGTCTTGGTGACTCACCTTCTCCCTTATCTTTTCAGGTGATTCATAGATCGCGGATGAGGAGCCAAGGTGGACTCGAGGTGGCCATGCATTGAATAACTTTGGGTTTTACATGGACTTGATCTGGGTACTTTATTTTCATTTAAGTTTGGTTTTCATTTTTATTTGGGTTTGTAATAAGGGCTTTTAAGTTATGTTTTTGGTTTAGTTATAAGGTTTGGATTTGTTTTAAACATGGTCAAACTAATTACTTGATAGATTTAATAATTTAAGCCCAATGTTTTCTAACTACAAACGACATGGTTTTCAAAACTTTACCATCGGGTAACATTTACTAATTGAAAATGACAACAACTCAAATGATTTCCAAAACTTGAGGTTTTCCCCACTCAACTCAACGATTTCTAAATAACTCAGAAAAGAACATCGGATTTTAAAATAACATAACCATTTTCTAAGCTTATGGAACAATGATTGAGTTTTAGGATCTAATCCCAGGATTTCAAAGCAAAGTATCGGTTTTAACTAATCATGTACCTGAATTCTACAAACATAAAACAACAAAGAGTTTTACTCAAAAATTTAATCGGTAACCTATTTTCTTCAAAACGTTTTCCCCTGTAACATGCCAGATTCGGTCGTGGTGTGTTGACCGGGTTTGGGGTGTTACAAAAGCATTTACAAAGTTACTCAATCTAACACTTTCCATCATTAATTCACATAACTATCCATTTATCTCATACACAACTTCATCAACCACATAGGTTCTGTACATACCTGTACCAATACGTATTTAACTACCACGTTTACCATTCAATGCTCCAAACCATTATTCATTCGATCCTCTTTAAACATTCGATGAATTCGCACACTCAGTGCCATATAATTAGCCGAGGCCACAATATTATCGCACACTTAGTGCCATCACAGTAAATCGATGATGTCTCGGTATCGCACACACAGTGCCAACTAATATAGTCAATGCTTTCTTTATTTCGCACACTTAGTGCAATGCATCATTGTATCGATGTTGTTTACGCACACTTAGTGCCACGTCTCTCAAATCCACGTTTAGCATTACTAACTCATCAACCACATTTTCATTCATTACATAAAATATAAACATGATTAAATCAATTCGTATTATACACGAACTTACCTCGAACGTAGAATTAACGACACTTGTCGATCAATCGAGCACTTTATCTTTGCCTCCATCTCGATCCGAATCTCTCTTTTCTTGATCTATATAATATTAAACTCAATTCGTTCAATCACATTTTCATCCAAAATAATCCAAAACACATAGTTTAAACATTTTACATATTAGCCCTCAAATTTGCACATTTTGACATCTTAGTCCCTATTTCATAAAATCACATAATACACATAATTTCTATATATACATGCTTAGCCAAATTTTCCCCTAGCTCATACAAGCCCACATATTTCATTTATTTCACATTTTAGTCCTTCAATTTCTCATTTTCATAATTTAGCCCAAATTAGTCAAATTCATCAAAAATTCAAAGACAAAATATGTTAACCCAACATTAAACTTTCATATTTCACCAATTATCAACACAAAGTTCAAGCATTCATCAATGGCACATCTCAAAATCATCATCAAATTCTAAAATTAAGACATGGGCTTGATTAAACACAAAGCAACAATCACAAAAACGTAAAAATTATCAAAAACCGAGCTCAAAACACTTACCAATTGAAGCTCACAAGTGTCGAACCCTAGATGAACATAAAAACTTTCTTTTTCTTCTTCAAATTCGGCTAAGTGATGTTCATAAGAGAAAATGGCTTTTTTTTTATTATAAATCATTTAATAAACCATTTACTAAAATAACCTTATTATAAACATTTAAAATCCACTAACCTTAGGCATTTTTTTCCATCCAATCTATTAATATTTTAATAACAACATAAGTACTTCTCATTTAAGAAGCCATGCCAATTAAGCACTTTAACAAATAGCACACAACTTTTACATTTTATGCGATTAAGTCCTTTTTCACAATTCAGCACACAAACGATAAAATTTTCACACAGAATTTTCACACATGCTTAATCACATACTGTAAACACTAAAAACAATATTAAAATATTTTTCGTCCTCAGAATTGTGGTCTCAAAACCACTGTTCCGACTAGGGTCTAAACCAGGCTGTTACATAGCAGACTGTTGAGCCAAGGTAGCTTGGTGGCCTCCGAACATGTCCTCTTCCTTATCTATAATCGCTTTAGCAGTCTTACAGCTCTCTAGTTTCTTATACAGATTACTGGTCATGCTTGCCAGCATATAGCAACGAGCTATCTCATCAGACTCTTCCTAACATTTTCTAGCCTCAGCTTGAGTGGCCGATAGGCATTTATTATTAAGAATTGTTTTAAGTTTCTCACAGGTCAGGACAATTATTAGGTTCCTTTTCCATTCCTTATAGTTATTTCCATTCAGTTTTTTTTAGTTAGTATGCTCAACAAAAGATTTGGTGTCATTTTCAAACTAAAAATAAAAATATTAATATCTTTGTTGTAACACCCCTCATCCGTATCCAACGTCAGAATAGGGTTTCAGAGCATTACTAGACTTATAATACAATTACACATACATTTACTCATACATTACCAAATTTCATTCAAATATCAATCAACATATTTATATCGTCCCTAATACGAGCATACGAGGCCCTAAACATACATTGGGAGTGGTTCGGGACTGTAACGCCCCAAAATCTAAGTAATTATTTTTGTATGTTGTAGCACAAATATCTGCCTGTCTCAAGTGTTAAGTGATTTGGGTGTGTTTGGGAGTGTATGAGAAGTCTTGGGTTCAAGCCTGAGCATGTGCAAAAAGTTTTGTTTTTAAGGAATAAACCCTTGCCTATAGTTAGTAGGCTTTTAAATTATTGTGGGTAAAGTAATACATAAAGAGTCTGCTGGTCTGGGGGTAAGTGGCATGTTACCTTTGCCAGAGGACTGATGTTCGAATCTTGGTGGGGCCAGTAGAGTATTTATTTTGCTGCTGTGCCGTGTGATGTTCTAGCTTAGTCGAAACACTAAAAGAGTTTGAATGGGATTCGAATTGGAGGGTTGAGAGATTGGAGGAGAAAGAGTTTGAGTGGGATTCGAATTGGAGGGTTGAGAGATTGGAGGAGATTTTTGAGGAGTGGATCAAAGGATGTGTGGGGTAGTGGTGCCGAAATTAATCCCAACATTCGGCTCCCTCTGTCGAAATCTCTTCTCCCCCTTTTCTTTTTTTCTTTTCCCTCTGCCGAAATCTCTTCTCCCCCTTTTCTTTTTTTCTTTTCCCTCTACCGAAATCTCTTCTCCCCTTTTCTTTTCATTTTTCTTTTCCCTCTTCTTTCTCTCCCCCAAGTCTTGTGCTGTCGATTTCCCAATTTTGGTCACTACCGAAAGTTCCTTCTCCCTTCTCCTTTGTTCTAAAAATCCATTCCCCTTCTCCTGCCGAATTGACTTTACTCCTTTTTCTCTCATACATTTTGATCCTCTATCATGTTCAGCGATTAACCGCATTTTCCAGTAAGTGAGTATGGTACTTGAAGTTTCGGCTTTTGAGTTGTTAAATTGGGGCTTCGTTTAACTATTTCTGACAGCTATAAATCGGGGTGAGGGGATGTGCTAGTGCTGAATTCCTTCCAATATTTGGTTCTCTTGCTCTCTTTCGGTAAGTGCTATAGATGAAATCCCTAGTCCCTTTCTTCTTCTGCCCTTAAGTTGGTGACTGATGGCAATTGTTATGGCAGTTAAGGAAGGATTTAGGGAACTCCTAATCAATCGCTAGAGATTAAGATTTGTGGGAATCACAGTGGTTCGATTGAAGGTAACTCTACACTGTTCTATGAATTGATTGTTGGTTTCAGGTTTTTTTCTAACTGTAAAGTAGGACTGATGGTGGTGTTTGATTGGTTAAATTTAGGTTTGTGAGGGCTCGAGCAACTATTCATGGTGAATCGAAACAACACCGTAAATACTGCCCAAATTGTAAATCGACAAAAGCTGAAAATATGACAATTGACGCTACACGAGCGTGCACTTGCTCGTGTGGTAATCTGAACGCATAAAATGTGGGTGTTTGACTATTGAGGCCACCATGAGCGATTTCATGGTCTTAGGCTATTTTGGGCCATGTTGGGCCGAAATAGGTCGTGTGGGCCCAACAGGCTTGTGGGCCCCACACGGGTAAACTACACGAACGTGTGGAGAATATTGGGCCAAGCTGTGTAATTTACATGGATGAGACCAATTCTGGGCTATGTGGGCCACACGGGCGTGTTGGCCCACATGGACCCGTATTATGGGCCTTAGGCCCATTTTCACTGTTTGACTGTTAAGGTTGCACGGGTCGCCCGAGACGACTGTGGACCTACTGATGGGTCGGTAAGTATACCTAGACCCCAAACTGATGAACTAACTATTTTGCCCCTATGATATAAAATGATTGTTATGCCCTTATGATATTAAATAACTGTATGCCTTATGTTATGTATGACTTTATATGAGCATGCCACGATATATATATGTTGCATACATGTGTGATATGTTGCATGGGGATGGGATTATTATGATTGGATGAAGTGTACTGTACTGGCAGCTCTGTTGCAAATACTGTTTAGTGCCGCAATCGGTGCTAATTTTTGGAGTGCAGGGATGGGTGGGTTGATTTTATCCCCACATGGAGTGTAGGGCTGGACGGAGTGGAGTGTAGAAGCTGGTTGGGTACGATTTCTGATTGCATGCCTGAACTGTTACTGTCACTGAAATGGGCTAAGTCCCACACTGATATTGACACTGTATGGGCTAAGGCCCCAACTGAACTGAACTATTATTGTTTTGGGCTTAGGCCCAGACTGTACTTGCCTACGGCATGACTGGCTATTTGCTTATATGGGGTTACACACTAAGTTTTCGTAAACTCACCCCTCTATTTATCTGTACAGGTAATCCCCAGTCTTAGGCGGATCGGTGCTGTGAGGGATTCGGAGGTGGCCACACAACCGCACTTGCTTCTATATTTGACTTTTTTTTTATTTACAAGAAATTTAATTTGGGTATTTGTTTTTGTAATAAGGCCTCTGAAAATTTTAAACTTTTAATTTTGGATTTTACTTATTTTAATTCATATCTGAGAGTAGTAGGACGCGGATTTTCAAAAGATAAGTGCTTTTCAAAACACCACGCTTTCGTAACATACTATAAAAGCTTCCACATCAAACATTGTTTTAAAGTATAGTAACAAACTAATATGATCAACATTCTGCTAAAAACAACTTGAGTTTTCAATGAACAGGATACCCTCAAATTTCTGTTCAGATCGTAAACGAGAATTAATATAGAACGGGTTTTCCAATGAAACTATGTTTTCGAAAAACACTTCAATGTGATACTGCAAGATTCGGCCATAACGTCTAGGCCGGGTTTGGGGTGTTATAGGTACTAAATCGATAACTTTGCAACATTTTAGAATACTTAGAAATTTTTTCTCTAAACAGGGGACACACGCCCGTTTGTCCCGACCGTGTGGACATTTGAAATTGAAGCACATGGTCTTGTCCCAGCCCATGACAAACCCGTGTAACTCTCTAACTTGGGTCACACGGCCAACACACACACCCGTGTGGCTAGCCCATGTGCCCTAAAAATGGCCATACATGCCCGTGTGCCAGGCCGTGTGCTAGGCCGTGCCAAACCTGTAGGGAATACTGACTGATGCCACATGGCCAAGTCACACGCCCGTGTGTGAGGCCGTGTGGAGCATACTGACTTGATTTTAATTTCAACACCAGGGGACACAAGGCTGTGTAACATAACCGTGTGTCACACACGGCTGAGACACACACCCATGTCTCTGCCCGTGTGGACAAAAATAGGCTATTTACAAGCCATTTTGCCACCCAAACTTGTATGTACCTACACCAAACTTAAATGCCCAAAACATAGCATATAATAGGCATTCAATCAACCACACTCAAGCATATTTCATACCATTTCCAACACCAACCAATACATAACATAAAAACCACAATATGCCATCCAAATTCATACCAAACTTTAATTAGTCAAACATCAAAATGACCAAACTCAAATATGCATTATTTGGCCTACTTTCACAAGCATATCAATATCCACAACCATTATTCAACACCTTACACAAAGCATGAACACATATATATACATGATTTAAACATACCAAAATAGACCAAAATAAGCCATCACTCATGGCTATATATACAAACCAAAACATAAACATTTACAAGCCAATTTATATGGCAAAAATCATTATCAAGTCATAACCAAAATGACCATAATCATATACATGACATATACTAAAAACATAAGCTTAAAAGTACCAAATTGATAGCTTGATATTGTGATGAAGTCTCCGACGATCCCCAAGTCCGAGCTAGCTTAGAAATCACTATAAAACACAGAAAAATAAACAATGTAAGCTTTATAGCTTAGTAAGTTCGTATGAAATAATTAAGCAAATTTCACCATTCATTTACAATTTCAAATAGGTAACTCAAATTGCATCAAAACATTAAACACCAAGTTAACATGGAATTTAACCACATAATTGATCATAAGCTTACAACTTCCTTTGATTCATTGCTCAAATAGTTTTTTGAACATACCTGTACCGATACGTATCTATTTCTCACAAATTCACATATTCAATATACCTGTTGAACCATTCGGAATAGAAGTCGGATACTCAGGAGTCTCACACACCAGGTGCTTACATCATGGGCCAAAGCCAGCTCAATATATCTCGCACAAAAAGTGGAAATATCATGGCCAGTAGCCAAATCAGTGAAGCTCGCACCCGAAGTGCCGATATCATGGCCCGAAGCCAAATCAAAGTAACTCACACCCGAAGTGTCGATATCATGGCCTGAAGCCAAATCAATGTATCTCCTAATGACATGTCACTAGTATCCTAATCTATTCCTAAGGTTCAACCAGGATTTTCAATGCTGAACCATTGTCGAACGTATCCGTAGAGTCGAATTCACAATTCATACAATATCAAAGCATTTAAAACATAATTATATCAATGCTTATAACATAGAAACTTACCTCAGATGTAAAATGATGACACGGGTCAACTAATCTGAGACTTTGTTTTTCCCCGATCTAAGTCCGTATTTTGCTTTTCTTGATCTTAATTGAGCATCAATGTCTTAATCGAGTGGAACCCTAAAATTTAGCTTTTCTTCCCTTCAATATTTGGCTAAGGAAGATGAAGCACTAAAATTTTTGGTTTTGTTTTATTTATTTTATGTTTAATAACCAAATTACAAAATTAATCGTTAATTAAACATTTAAAAACACCTAATTATAAGTCCATAAATGTCCACTCATCCTTATAATGGTCTAATTACAACATAAGGACCTCTACTTTAATATTCTATAGCTATTAGACACATTTAACTAATAGCATACAAGTTTTACACCTTACGCGATTTAGTCCTTTTTATCAAATTAACTAATCAAACGATAAAATTTCTTAACGAAATTTTCACACAAACATATTATCATGCCACAGACATTAAAATAAAAATAAAATAAATATTTTGACTTCAGATTTGTGGTCCCGAAACCACTGTTTCGATTTGACTAAAAATGGGTTGTTACATTTGTAGTAAGAAAATGTTTGAAAATGTTTTACAACATTACGATATGCATTAAGATGATGCAGGCATCTTACATTAAACCTTGAAAATATTTGTAAGCCATTGCAACGATAATTCTCACACCCATTGAATCAAGCCACCGTAGGGTGATCATGATCAACTAGTAAGAACATGGATTTTTATCCAATTAGTACATGAATCTAATTCCTTAGTAATTCAGACGTGCTAATAATCGTGTAACATTTGACCATCATTCTAACTCAAGTAGAGCTCTATGAGGAGCTATTTAACTAAAAGATCTTAAGTGTATAACCATCAACTAAACACCTATCGCATAACGCACGAAAAATGAGTCATCGTGGGACAATCTCACCGAGTAGCATGCTTTGGCTAGTTCTCTTCTTTTGAAGATAGAATTTCTTAACTTATCGCATGATAATGCCTACCACAAGGGCCGATCCAATTATCATTTGAACACAAGAGAATTCTATAGAAATCCACATAGAAATCTTATTGTGGGGTAGTATACTTGTCATACCATCACAAGAGACCATTGATGGAGGCCATAGATCTTGTTCAGTGACCTTTTCCCACTCAATATTTTAAAAACATGTAAGGTTTTTAATTTTCGGTTTCAATGATGTATAATCAATATATGCATGACAAGTACATGTGACATTCTTTCCTAAACTATATGGCATGCTTATCTCACATATACATGACATGCTTTGGCAATTTTATAATATTCACATTCATTCATTCATAAAAAATCAACATTTTGATTTTCCACAATTTTTCTTTTAGGGAAAAAAATCGAAGAAGTGAATGTGATCCATGCACCAGGTAAGATCCCAGGAAACGGAGGTGAGTCATATTTGACCAATTAAAAACCAACTCTTTCCTAGCCAGATCCAATCCTAGACATGCACCTTCTTATTACCACACTTCTCACAGTTATCAAATAACATAAAGAAGTGAATAGAACAATACAACACATGTATTTTCTCATTACCACACTTCTTATCTTTAATTGATCAACTATGGATTATCTCATACATATATATCTCAATTATATCATAAATAATTATTAAACAAATATATAAAGAGATGGGTAATTCAAATAAAATTGCCGGCCAAGGTTTTTATGGTTCTATTTCTAGAAAATAAATGAAAAACAAAAAATACATAGCTTTTTACCACAAGGCATTCCTTGTGTCTTCAACTGTCATTGCTCCATCTTCTCTTTGTCATGGACTCCTTTTTGGAAAAATTACATTTTTGTCCTATGTCCATTTTTGGCTCACAAGAATTCTATAAATAAAAAATAACCCTACGTGGAGATGATAGTTCCACGATCTATTTCCTAAGAACCATAACCTTGGCAAAAATAATTATTATATAACAAATATATAATATTGCATTCATTCACATACATTCCCCTAAACATGCAAATAATTACAAGAATGTCACATCTTATCAAATATTAATCAAACAAGATGAAGAGAGAGATTCGATCACAGTTTACACCATAAACATAGCACAGCTTGGCTCTGATATCAATTATTGAAAAAAATTCTGTTTGAAAACAATTTTCTTGCACAGCGAAAAATTAAAATTTTGAAAATCGAACCGTTTTGTTCTATTTATAGCAATAAACCTTAGACCGAAATCGTACATGTGTTTTTGGATTAAGCGGATCCTTAATGTTTTTTGGCTTTCAACCAAATGATCTTCTCAGCTATTCTTGTATCACGAACTACTTCGAGTGTGGGCTCGAACCAGTTGAATTGAAACACAGAACTAGAAAAAGTTTTCTCTCCTTTTAAGGTGAAAACGAAAATGCTCTCTTCTTTAATAGAAACCAATAGAATTGCTATTTTGGAAAAATATATATGTAATAGTTGAGAATAAATTCTTTCTATTTTTCGGTAGAATAACAATCTCTCAAAAGTTGTGTAAATAGCTCTATCGGTGCCATCTATTTATAGGAAGAGAAGGTAGAACCCTTATAAAGTTGTAAAGGTTTATTTTAAATAGAAAAACAACATCCTACTTAGAGTAGGAGCGGGCTGAATGACTCACCCTTGTATTTCTACTAGGTTTGTCGCCCTCTTCATGTTATATGAGCGATTTTCGGCCTCTCTCACATCGGGTCCAATTACGAGTACTTCTTGGGCCTTTTTGACCCAGTACTCTATAATATTATCCAACCCATTCAGTTTTTCTATTTCTCAAAATAAACATTAATATTTATATATAAAAACAATTTTCTTATCTCTATTTTACCCTCAACAAAATTTTGACGATTCTGCCCCTGATAAAATTTCGAGAAAATATGTTCAATATGTCACGACTCAACATGTTCACTATGACCGAATGATTTATTTTCATTTTTGTACTTCAAAACAATCTAAAAGCATAAACTCATTCTTCCATCATTTTATAAGTAATCCTATATAGGATTGCAAATTTTCATTTTCATTTACATTTCCATTTTTGGAAACCTACATTCATTTCCAAATGATTTCATTTCTCCATTTCGGAGAAAATCATAATCATTCCTGAATATTTCTCATTTCTCTTTTTTTTATTCATTTCATTCATTTCTATTCAAATACATTTCATTTCTGGTTTCAACGAGCTAGTGGAGCGGAGGGACCAATTGGGCATATGTAGTTGAGGCTCAAATGATTTATAATTAAGTTCTAGATTGTCGCCTATTAATTATAAACTCATTTAGTCACGAAGTCATTCCATTATAGTATCATGACTGAGCTCTCCCAATGACATACCATTACGAAGGCAACTATTCAGTACTCATCCAATGATCTTGTCATAAGTGTGTTACCCTCATAGGATATCATTGATCTCTTTGGGATAATATCTGCTCTCCCAATATGATCATATTTATCTCATGGTAACCATTACATCTTCCTTCATGAAAAGTCAATCACTATCAAATAGTAATCAAGTCATCCATCACAAAGACGGACGACTCATGGCCACGGTTACTTTTCAACAACCATGTAATGTCAATGAGAGGATATCATTTACCCATGTTTTGGGCTATAAATTCCACTGTTGTGAATGACGTTACATACTACAAAAGTCGTACACCCAACGCACCAACTTTTGGTTCCTTATCTATTTGAACCCAGGCTTTTACTTACATCAAAGTGTACGAGTCACACATACATAGTCCACCATCCACTTCGGGTTTAGGTATGCCACACTATGAATATCACAAGTGAATAAATCCATAAGCAGATTCACGATTTATTCTGCTTGGGTCCTGTCTGATATACTGCAAGTCCAGTCAGTCACATCTATGTCTCTATCTTCTAGGAGTCATCCGCTCTAATGCCCCTGACAAGGCATCTCCCCAATTGGACTTGATATATGACATATTAGTCTTTCAGTCAGTTTGCTCATTTCTGATTAAACTAAGGACTTGTTTAGGTTCGTCTACTAATACAAGTTGTCTTTCTGTACTACGATTTGACCATGTAATACCGCTTAGTATTAGTTAAACATTAGACAACCAATGAGCAACATTTGCTTCCATTTTGTTTTGCGTGCAAAAACCACTTAGAGCAGTAGATCCAAAAATATGATGATAGAAACATAGTATGATATATTCATATGTGTTTCCCAAATGAGATATGGCCTGAATTTTGGTACATGAGACATGAACGGTAAATTGAAATTGTTGAAAATAATCATGTTTTAATTATATTTCTTGGCATACTATTATTATTATATTATTGATTTGAATCATGAAAGTACCATGGAGCCCTATCACTCAGTGTATGGTTTGTTTATTCCTTGTGTAGGTACTAGTAGATCTCAAGGTTTCAAGGAGTGAAATAGAATCCAAAACTCAGCTCTCGACTTAGCAAGTTTTTATAGTTTCATTACATTATCAATAAGTGGCATGTATCTAAGTTTTAGTTTGTCATAAATTGTAAGTTGTCATTTTGGTGCTTTAGAATGGAAAATGTTAGCTTGAATATGAATATATGAATTGGAAGTATATCCGTATGAAGTATAAGACTCAAATGGATGTACATATGATTAAGATCATATCAATGAACGTAATTGTGCATTTGAATTAATACCTAAGATGAGTTGAATTGGATTTTTAGGTCACTTAGACCATTTAAGCTATGTGATTGGCAGGTTTGATTTAAATGATTCAAAGATTGGGGGAAACTACCTTCAAAGTTGCACACCACCTTATTGATGTCGTGGCATTGAGCTTCTGCCTCCATACTCGTGATTCTCCCCGTTGAGGTCGTGACACCAAATTCCCCTATTCTCAAAGTTGCGACATCCACCTAATGAAGTCGCAACATCAGCCTCCTATCTTCAAGGTCGTGACTCACCTCTACTAAATTTGAAACATCGAGCTTCTTCCTTCAATATCATGACATGATTCCCACATGGTCGCAACGTCACTCTGATATTTTAAAAATTTTATATTTTAGCATTTCAATTAACACCGATTTTCATAAGAGCTTCTGCAAGCTCATTTATAAACTAGATATGATCAGATAACATATTATAATTAAGTATTGAACTTAATGTATTGTGTAAATTATTTATTTGATATGCAAAAAAAGTTGGAGTTTCTCCGACAACAAATGTGACATCTCACATCTCGGATTAGGAATCGAGTCAGGTGTAGAGTGCTACAAAAAGCAACCCAGAAACATCTCCAAACTAGAATCCTATAAACATGTTTAAAAAAAATAGCCAAAATCCATCATCTTTTTTCATGAAACATAGTCAAAATGAAGCAAAACGTGTCAAAACATTATGAGTTGTACTAGAATTATAAAAACATATATAATGCAATTCAAATCCAATCTAATTATGTAAAATCTAAGAATGCATGCACCTGTTCAAAAGATATTGCATTTGGCTCAAGGCCAACCAAAATAAACAAGATAGAAGTAGAGAATATCTCCATTACAACTTATAGAAATATGAAACAAATATATATATGCATCCCTAAGTGACCTCACTGGTACATGCCACTAGGTACAAATTGCAAATACAAATTTTTCATACTCTTCAATAATGGCAATGGTATAGTTAGTGATCCTTAAGTCGATCCAAGCTTCATGTTAAGGAAACCTATGCACAAAGACAATAGCACGTTAAGCATAAAGCTTAGTAATATAATATAAAATTACTGTATATACTTACCTTTGAAATTGTGGTTAGGATTTTGTACAAAAGTTTTATAAAACATTTAGAAACAATGTTATTGGTAACTACTCAACAATTCAAAAAACTAAAAGCAATTTAGTTCCATAAAAAACATATAGAAATAATATTATCGGACAGCTTAAGTATTTGCTTATTCAATGACAGAATCTGTTTAATTTCAAAATTAGAACTAGTTAATTTCAGCCCTTAATAAAGCTCAAATATATTAAAATCGGATACAAGGGACTAACCAGCTAACATACTAGAGTAGCAGTAATATGCTGTAGCACTAATGTTCAAAAACTAAATAGTACAGTAATAGTGCGCACCGAAGTGCTATGTTCGAAAGCTAATCACAGTTGAAACTACATTTTCTAATAGTCAGAATTAGCCGTCCCCTTATTGGCATGCCAGTCTTATCCTAAACTATTTATCTAAGCTAATAAGGCCTCGTTTTAGAATCTCCAGTTGTGCTTGATTCTCAAGTTAATTTACAGTTTAACCACTATGTCCGTGGCATTAATATCTATAACATAAAAAAGTAACTTCAGTCATGACATTATGCTACCACATTAACTTTCAAATTTTAATTTACATATTTATAAAGAGACTTCAATCAAAAACCATTAATAAGATTAGTTCCATACCATTAACCAATTTTTAGCATCGTTCAACATAGTCGAACTTTTAATATGTACATAATCACATTTTTATAAACATTTTAACAATAATATACAATAGCATATTAAACTTAATAATAATAAGTCAAGTAAAATCAATATAATTTCTAGATAAACATTTTTATATTTTTTTCACATATCTTAACACAAAATATTAAAAATTTGTTGGAGAAGCTTTGTTCCACCTCAAAAACCTCTTCAATTTCCTTTATTAACAACAAAAATATCATAAATACCATAACATTAAATAGCCATTAATATGGCTCAACAACATCATGACTTACAATAAACATGAAATTATGCAAGAATCAGTTGAGAGTTTCAAAACCTATACCTTGAACAACCCCTTTTTTCACTCCTATTAAGCTTTGTAACACTGCAAAATTGGCAGATCCATGAGAAAGGTGAATAGATGTGAAGGTTACCTATTTTGACGTGCTATTGGAGTATATTCTGGCACTTTTCAGAATTTTGGCAAGTTAAACCTTGGTGCATAATGTATCCACCCACATAGAATCAAAGGTTTTTATCAGGATATTTTCCAATTGAAAGAGAGTACGCCAACAGAAGAGTACGCCTCGGAATATGATCGAGCATGATGCACAGATCAAATATATGAGAAAATGTTGGGAGATTAGATCATCTTTAAGAGCACGTCTTATGAAAGTTACTGCCAAACATATGGTACGGTCGGTTTGCTCAAACGATGTACAAAGTGGGTTCTGTAACATGATTGGTTGGGAGTCAACTGAATGGATTGACAGGTCAAACATCATCTGTATCCAAATTTCCTTTTTATATTTTCCCAATTTTTGTAGGGAATTTAAAGTGTAACATCCCAAAAACAAGGGGTTTGTGATTTTTGTATAATTGCATGTTGTGCTAGCTCTGTGGGTTATTTGAGGGTGTTTTGGGGCTCTAGGGAGGTCTGGGGTCGAGTTCGAGCCCTGGAAAAAATTTGGTTTTTAGGCTCTTTAGGGGGGAGAGCTGGTGAAAGCAGGACTTAAGTTTAATTGGGTGTATTTTGCTAACACAAGGGAGCTACTGGCAAGGTGGTGTGGCATCACAAGGGAAATCTGGAGGAGGGGAGTTCGAATCTCATAAGCTGCAAATTAGTGGCTTTTATTTTGTGCTTTGGGAGAGGAAGAGGCAGAGTTGGGTTCAAACTCTGCCATGGAGGTTGGAGAATGAGTCAAACAATTTGAATAGAAGGTGGAGAGCAAAAAGGGGAGAAAATCGTGCGATAGGGGAGAGTTGTAGTAGTGGCCGAATGTGGGAGTGTTGGGGGGAGAAATTCGGCTAAGGGGTGGTGTTTAGGCATTTTTGGCTAGTAAAGAGTGGGTACCGAATTTCTCTAGTTCTCTTAGCACTTTTGCATTTTTGGCTTTTCTCCTTAAGCATTTCGGGTCTTTTCTTTGCTATTCTGACTTCAATCAACTTCCTCACTTCCATCTCTTTTCTTCCTCATACATACTTTTGCTAGGTGCCATTTTGGTAAGACCATCCCTCCTTGTTTTTCATTCTCTCTACTCTATTATCTTTTTTACCTCTAAATCGTATCAACACATCTTATTTCCCTCTCTTTCACCATACTTGGCGATCTCTTTCTTTTCCATTTGGCTTCCTCGTCAAAGACTGAATCTATTCACTCGTCTCCTTCTCGAATCATTTGTGTTCCAATTAGAAAGGGCCAAAACTCTTTAAGGGGGAATCAATTGCCGAACCTATTTCTTTTAGTTCTTGGTGCTCTTCTAACTTCTAACTTCTTCTTTTTCTTCTTAGTTAATTATCATCGTTGAGGGTCGTACGTGCTTAACTCTTATTGTTTAAGGAATCTGTCTTCGTCGTATATAAGGGTAAGTAGCATTAATCATTGCTAGTTTTCTCTCTTTTGCCGAATATTGGTGGATGCTAACCCCCTGTGCATCAATCAATTTAGGAGGTTGTTCACTTTAGTCAATAAAGAAGCAAAGCCGGATATTGTCACTCGGTTGAAGAAGGTCACATCTTGTGGTAAGTGGTGTTAGTGATTATTCGGACTCAAGCTTTAGCTATGTTTTATCAGTGATGAAACTAATGGATTGGGATGAATTGATTTCATAGGTGCGTAATCTTGAGGGTTTCAATCTATGCTTGTAACAGGTGTGTAATCTCACACCAATGTCGTTGAAAGCATGCATTACTCTGTGAATCGGCCAAAAATTGAAAAGCCAGAATATCAGCAACCGTTGCCACTCGAGTGTGCGAGCGCTCGTAGTGGTAAACCGAGACACAAATGGTGGTGGTAGATCGTTGAGAGTGTCACGAGCACTCTCGCAAAACTGAGGCTGTAACGGGCCTGATCGAGCCGAAAGAGGCTAAATGGGCCCAATGGGCTAACGGGCCTACACGGGCAAAATCGATAGAAAATTATCGAACGATTGATGTGACTACGAAGTCTGCAAAATTGAGACCGAAAATGTGTCAAATGGGCCACACGAGCTTGTAGGCCCATTTCGGCCTGAAATGGATTTTAGGCCCAATTGCATTGTAGAGGCCCAAAAGGGGTCCCAAGTCGTTCGAGGCAACATTAGGCCTCTGAAAAGGCCGTTAAATGCCTAGGTTACTGAAATGCCCTTAGTGGGCGAATTACCAAAAAGCCCTTAGTGGGTGAATTATCGAAATGCCCTTGATGGGTAGGATTACAGAAATACCCTAAAGGGGTGAGAATGACCGTTATACCCTTGTTTGGGGATAAACAATGTGTATGTGAATATTTATATATATTGTTTATACTTTGATGTATTTCATAAATAACTTGTTGCATGGGTTGGGTTTGATGATCGGAGGAAGTGTAGCCTGGTGGCTCAGCCACATACTGTTTAGTGGCTAAGCCACATATATTATCATTCTGGTGGCTTAGCCCCAAATTCCGTGATTAGCAGCTTGTCTGCAATATTGGTGTGTTTGGCGGGGTGGGTTGACTTGATCCCCACACGGTGTGATTGGTTGGTACGGGGGTGTGTTTGGTTGGATTCGGTTGGGTTGCATTTTATCATTTGCATTATCTGGATTGTGGGGCTTAGGCCCAGATTGATGCCATAAGGGCTCAGGCCTAGTTAGTGACCGTTTAGGGGATTACACACTGAGTTCTCGTAACTCACCTCCTTCTCTTAACCTTGCAGGTAATCCCCAGCGTTAGAGGATTTGATGCTGCAGAGGACTCGGTGGTGGCCATACATTGGAGTTACTTTTCACGAAAATTAGTAAATCCGGCTCTATTTTAGTTTATGATTATTTAATTTAGGGTTAATATTATGTAATAAGGCCATTGGATTTTATTTTCCTTTTAAACTTTTATTTCAGCTATTTTTAAATTATTAATGACTAAACTTGGGGTTTTCTTAAGACGACGATAATCATTTTCAAAATGTCACCTTTCCGTAATTCCTTAAATTAACTTCAGCAATAAAAAAAGTTTTCAAAGATAATAATAACGTTTTTGCAAGAAAACAATTTTTCCAAATCTGATTTTCACCAACAACAAAGTTCGGAGTTTCAAACTGAATACGAAGTTTTTAACAAACGCGTAGCTTTTAAACAACCCTTTTATGTGACATGCTAGACCCGGTCATAACGTCTAGGCCGGGTTTAGGGTGTTACATTTTATGGTATCAGAGCCAGGTTGTAAAACTCGGCTGTGGGTGGGTTTGAATTTTTTTCCAAATCTGTTTGAAATATGGTTTAGAAAATATATAGCGTTACTGGAAGTATGGCACACTGGGTCTTCAGCACCAAATCCGTAAGTTTCCTTACTTTATCCGATTATATGATGAAATGATTGTAGGAAGAAAACTACTAGAGATAGTGGTAGTACACTGAAACTTTTAGCTATAGGAACTAAGACTATAGAGACTGAAACAGTAGGAAATTCGATCTGTGAAAACAACTCTTATAATTGTTTTCCATAAAACACTTGTTAATAATCATGGGAACTATAGACTGATTCATAAAACTCTTAATCAGATTAACGCGTTGCATCGAGATGAGTACAAGGGGACGCGAAAGAGGTACACGGGGCCGTGGTAGAGGCTGAGGTGCTAGGGCTGGATCTTCAGCATCGGGGCATATGCCTGAAGGCGAGGCGCCGGCATCGCCAGTGACTGAAACGGGGTCTCATGACCGAACCGGAGGGGATGATGCTTTGTCTCAAGCAATGCTGCGGGTTCTAGAATGGGTTGCTGGAGCGAGTACTGGGTCGGTAGCCCGAGGATCCATTTCTGAGCGACTCCGGTCGAACGGGGCTGAAGTCTTTAGGGGCATCTCTGGTGTAGCCCCGAATGTAGCAGAATATTGGTTAGAGGCTGTGGAGTGAATCATGGATGATCTAGACTGCACAGTAGAACGGAAATTGAAAGGAGCAGTGTCCCTACTGCGAGATGAGGCGTACCAGTGGTGGCTTACAGTAAAGGAAGGAACACCAGCTGACCGGGTGACTTGGGATTTCTTCAAAACGGCTTTCCAGGGAAAGTATGTAGGGGTCGATTATGTGGACGCCCAGAGGAAGGAATTTTTGAATCTGGTTCAGGGGAACAAATCCATGGCAGAGTATGAGGCGGAGTTTCTGCACTTGAGTCGGTATGCTCGGGGGATAGTCGCGACCGATCATGAACGCTGTGTGCAGTTTGAGGATGGTCTTCGAGATGAGTTGCAGGTACTGATAGCTCTGCAGAGAGAAAGAGATTTTTCCACTTTGATTGAGAAGGCAAAGATTACCGAAGAAGTGAAACGTTCTGAGAGACAAAATTGTGATAAGGAAAGGGGTAGGAATAAGATAGATTCTGGGTTTTTAGGTCCTTCAGGGGGATTTCATAAGAGGCCTAGGTTGGATGGGCCAGTTCGAGTTGGGATTCTAGTTGCTGTGGACCGGTTGCAACCTTGTGTGGAGTGTGGGAAATTACATTCGGGAGAGTGCTGGAGAAGAACTGGCGGGTGTTTCAGATGTGGGTTTAAGGATCATAGGCTCAAAAACTATCCTCAGGAGCCTGTTCGGATGCAGGTAGTAGGTCAGAGATTTGTGCAGCCAGGGAGAGGTGGTCAGCAGCCACCGAGAGGTCGTGGTCTGCCCAGAGGGGGGAATGGGTTAGGACGTGGTCGTGGAGCACCGGACAGAGGTGCTAGTAATGCGGGTAATACAGAGGCGAGGCAGTCGGGACTGGTTTATGCTGCTCGGCGTCGAGAGGATGGCGACGCATCGGATGTTATAACCGATACATTTTTTATACATGATGTGTTATTTACAGCTTTAATTGATATTGGGTCTACACACTCGTATGTTGCTTGTACTGTGTCTGGAACTCTGGGTATACAATTTGAGTTTGCTGATAGAAAAATGTCGGTAATTAGTCCTTTAGGACAATCTGTGGTAGTAAATAAGCTATTTAGAAATGTGCCTCTAGAAGTTCAAGGGGTTGTATTCCCGGCAGATTTGATAGAACTGCCGTTCGGCAAGTTTGATCTTATACTGGGCATGGATTGGTTAGTGAAAAACCGTGCGAACTTGGATTACGCTGCTAAGCGTATGGTATTAAAGACCTCAGAGGATGAGGAAGTGATTGTGATAGGAGAGAGAAGGGATTATCTGTCCAATGTAATCTCAGCGTTAAGGGCCAAGAAGTTGGTGCGTAAAGGATACGAGGCGTTTCTAGCTTTTGTCAGCACATCTGGTGCTAAGGAATTGTCTGTTGGAGATGTCAGAACCGTAAAGGAATTCCCGGATGTATTTCCTGAAGAGCTTCCGGGGTTGCCTCCAAATCGCGAGGTCAAATTTGGCATTGAGCTATTACCGGGAACGGCTTCAGTGTCCATCGCCCCTTATAGGATGGCACCGAAGGAGCTGGTAGAACTAAAGGCTCATGTCCAAGAGCTGTTGGATCGAGGATTCATCAGACCAAGTGTATCTCCGTGGGGAGCATCGGTATTGTTCGTGAAGAAGAAGGATGGGTAAATGCGTATGTGTATTGACTATCGTCAGTTGAACAAGCTAACGATTAAGAACAAATACCCGCTACCAAGAATAGGCGATCTATTCGATCAGCTGCGAGGAGCTTCGGTTTTCTCGAAAATAGATTTAAGATCGGGATATCATCAGCTAAGGGTCAAGGAGGCGGATATACATAAGACTGCATTCTGAACTCGTTATGGGCATTACGAGTTTCTGGTTATGCCGTTTGGATTAACGAATGCACCAGTTGCTTTCATGGATATGATGAACCGGGTCTTCCAACCCTATTTAGACCGGTTCGTGGTGGTATTCATATATGACATTTTGGTGTATTCAAGAACTGAGGAGGAGCATGATTCACATCTTAGGGTTGTTTTGCAGATATTCAGGGAAAAGCAACTTTACGCCAAATTCAGTAAGTGCGAGTTTTGGCTGAAAGAAGTGACATTTTTGGGTCATGTTGTGTCTGCCGAGGGGATTAGGGTTGATCCTCGGAAGGTTGAAGCTGTATTGGATTGGAAGCCACCGAAGTCAGTATTAGAGATCCAAAGTTTTCTGGGTTTGGCTGGGTACTACATCCGGTTCGTTGAGGGGTTTTCTTTGATTGCTGCACCCCTAACTAAGTTATTGCGTAAGGGGGTACCGTTTGTGTGGACTGATAAGCAGCAAGAGAGTTTTGAGAAACTAAAGAAGATTTTGACTGAAGCACCGGTATTGATTCAGCCTGAGGCTGGGAAAGAATTCGTTGTCTATTGTGATGCGTCGCACACAGGTTTGGGTTGTGTGCTGATGCAAGAAGGGAAGGTGGTGGCGTATGCATCCCGTCAACTTAGGCCACATGAGGTGAACTATCCCACTCATGACTTAGAACTAGCTGCAGTAGTGCTCGCACTTAAGATATGGAGACATTACCTGTACGGGGAAAAGTCGATCATCTACACCGACCATAAGAGTCTGAAGTATCTCCTTACCCAAAAGGAGTTGAATCTAAGGCAACGGAGATGGATTGAGTTGCTGAAGGATTATGATTGCTCGATTGAGTACCATCCGGGAAAAGCCAATGTGGTAGCAGATGCACTGAGTCGCAAGGTGGTATCTGACCTGAGAGCAATGTTTGCTCGCCTCAGTCTATTTGAGGATGGTAGTTTGTTGGTAGAACTTTAGATGAAGCCGACTTGTGTTAATCAGATTAAAGAGAAGTAGTTATTGGATGAGTCGTTGAGTTCTCGTTTTCAGCAGGTAAAGAAGGGAGAGGCTATGGATTTGAGTTGAATAGTGAAGGGGTATTATGTTTCCGGGGAAGAGTTTGTGTACCAAGAGATTCCGAGTTAAGACAGATGATTCTGCGGGAGGCGCATAGTAGCCCATACGCTATGCATCCCGGTGGAAACAAGATGTACCGAGACCTACGTGAACTATACTGGTGGCCAGGACTGAAACGTGTTACTGACTTCGTAAGCAAGTGTTTGACATGTCAGCAAGTGAAGGCTAAGCATCAGCTGCCTTCGGGACTATTACAACCTGTAAGAATTCCACTCTAGAAGTGGGAGAGGATAACAATGGATTTTATTAGTGGGCTACCCCTGACGCCTACTAAGAAAGATTCAGTGTGGGTAATTGTTGACCGTTTGACTAAGTTTGCCCACTTCATACCGGTTCCCACTGATTACTCGTTACAGAAGTTGGCCATGTTGTACGTGGCAGAAATTGTGAGGTTACATGGGGTACCAGTGTCTATCATCTCAAATAGGGACCCTAGATTCACATCTCAGTTCTGGAGAGTGTTGCATGAGGCTCTGGGTACAAGGTTAGATTTTAGCACGGCGTTTCATCCACAGACTGATGGTCAGTCAGAAAGGGTAATACAAATTCTGGAAGACATGTTAAGAAGCTGTGTGATTAACTTCAGGGGCAGTTGGGAAGATTATTTACCATTAGCGGAATTTGCTTATAACAACAGCTACCAATCCAGCATTCAAATGGCACCATACGAGGCATTATATGGTCGTAGGTGTCGTACCCCCACTTGTTGGACAGAATTGGGTGAGCAACGATTGTTGGGTCTAGAATTAATTTTGAAAACTGAGGAGAAGGTGAGGTTGATTCGGGGTCGATTGAAAGAAGCTTCTGATAGACAGAAGTCGTATGCAGATCTTAAGCGTAAAGAAATCGAGTACTCGGTGGGAGATTATGTTTTCTTGAAGGTCTCATCGTGGAAAAAGATTCTGAGATTTGGACGGAAGGGCAAGTTAAGCCCTAGGTTCATCGGACCTTACCGAGTGTCAAAACGTGTTGGACCAGTTACATATCAGCTTGAGCTGCCCCCTAAGTTAAACCGGATACATAATGTATTCCACATTTCCATGTTGAGGCGCTATCGTTCAGATCCTTCTCATATAGTGCCGGTAGAAGAAATTGAGGTAAGACCTGATCTGACATTTGAAGAGGAACCGGTGCAGATTTTAGATCGTGATGTTAAAGTGTTGAGGAGGAAATCCGTTCCGTTAGTCAAAGTGTTGTGGCGTAATCACGGTTCAGAGGAAGCCACGTGGGAGCTTGAGGAGGCAATACGACAGCAATACCCCCATCTCTTCTGATCAGGTAAATTTCGAGGCTAAAATTTCTTTAAGGGGGTAGAATTGTAACATCCCAAAAATAAGGGGTTTGTGGTTTTTGTATAATTGCATGTTGTGCTAGCTCTGTGGGTTATTTGAGGGTGTTTGGGGGCTCTAGGGAGGTCTGGGGTCGAGTTCGAGCCCTGGAAAAATTTTGGTTTTGGGGCTCTTTAGGGGGGAGAGCTGGTGAAAGTAGGACTTAAGTTTAATTGGGTGTATTTTTCTAACACAAGGGAGCTAGTGGCAAGGTAGTGTGGCATCACAAGGGAAATCTAGAGGAGGGGAGTTCGAATCTCATAAGCTGCAAATTAGTGGCTTTTATTTTCTGCTTTGGGAGACGAAAAGGCAGAGTTCGGTTCAAACTCTGCCATGGAGGTTGGAGAATGAGTCAAACAATTTGAATGGAAGGTGGAGAGCAAAAAGGGGAGAAAATCGTGGGATAGGGGAGAGTGGTAGTAGTGGCTGAATGTGGGAGTGTTGGGGGGGAGAAATTCGGCTAAGGGGTGATGTTTAGGCATTTTTGGCTAGTAAAGAGTGGGTGCCGAATTTCTCTAGTTCTCTTAGCACTTTTGCATTTTTGGCTTTTCTCCTTAAGCATTTCGAGTCTTTTCTCTGCTATTCTGACTTCAATTAACTTCCTCACTTCCATCTCTTTTCTTCCTCATACATAATTTTGCTAGGTGTCGTTTTGGTAAGACCATCCCTCCTTGTTTTTCATTCTCTCTACTCCATTATCTTCTTTACCTCTAAACTGTATCAACACATCTTATTTCCCTCTCTTTTACCATACTTGGCGATCTCTTTCTTTTCCATTCGGCTTATCCCTGGTCAAAGACCGAATCTATTCACTTGTCTCCTTCTCGAGTCATTTGTGCTCCGATTGGTAAGGGCCGAAACTCTTTAGGGGGGAATCAACTGCCGAACCTATTTCTTTTAGTTCTTGGTGCGCTTCTAACTTCAAACTTCTTCTTTTTCTTCTTAGTTAATTATCATCGTTGAGGGCCGTACGTGCTTAACTCTTATTGTTCAAGGAATCTGTCTTCGCATTATATAAGGGTAAGTAGCATTAATCATTGCTAGTTTTCTCTCTTTTGCCGAATATTGGTGGATGCTAACCCCCTGTGCATCAATCAGTTCAGGAGGTTGTTCGCTTTAGTCAATAAAGAAGCAAAGTCGAATATTGTCACTCGGTTGAGGAAGGTCACTTCTTGTGGTAAGTGGTGTTAGTGATTATTTGGACTCAAGATTTAGCTATGTTTTATCAGTGATGAGACTAATGGATTGGGATGAATTGATTTCATAGGTGCGTAATCTCGAGGGTTTCAATCTACGCTTGTAACAGGTGTGTAATCCCACACCAATGTCGTTGAAAGCATGCATTACTCTGTGAATCGGCTAAAAGCCGAAAAGTCGAAAAACCGACAATCGTGACCACTCGAGCGTGCGAGCGCTCGTAGTGGTAAACCGAGACACGAATGGTGGTGGTAGAACATTGAGAGTGTCACGATCACTCTCGCGAAACTGAGGCTGTAACGGGCCTGATCGAGCCGGAACGGGCTAAATGGGCCCAATGGGCTAACGGGCCCACACGGGCAAAATAGATAGAAAATTACCGAACGATTGATGCGACTGTAAAGTCTACGAAACTGAGACCGAAAATGTGTCAAATGGGCCACACGAGCTTGTGGGCCCGTTTGGGCCTGAAATGGATTTTAGGCCCAATTGCACTGCAGAGGCCCAAAAGGGGTCCCGAGTCGTTTGAGGCAACATTAGGCCTCTGGAAAGGCCGTTAAATGCCTAGGTTTCTGAAATGCCCTTAGTGGGCGAATTAATAAAATGCCCTTAGTGGGCGAATTACTGAAATGCCCTTGATGGGTAGGATTACAGAAATACCCTAAAAGGGTGAGAATGACCGTTATACCCTTGTTTGGGGATAAACAACGTGTATGTGAATATTTATATATATTGTTTATACTTTGATGCATTTCATAAATAACTTGTTGCATGGGTTGGGTTTGATGATCGGAGGAAGTGTAGCATGGTGGCTCTGCCACATATTGTTTAGTGGCTAAGCCACATATACTATCATTCTGGTGGCTCAGCCACAAATTCCGTGATTAGCAGCTTGTCTGCAATATTGGTGTGTTTGGCGGGGTGGGTTGACTTGATCACCACACGGTGTGATTGGTTGGTACGGGGGTGTGTTTGGATGGATTGGGTTGGGTTGCATTTTATTATTTGCATTATCTGGATTATGGGGCTTAGGCCCAGATTGATGCCATAAGGGCTCAGGCCCAGTTAGTGACCATTTACGGGATTACACACTGAGTTCTCGTAACTCACCTCCTTCTCTTAACCTTGCAGGTAATCCCCAGCGTTAGAGGATTTGATGCTGCGGAGGACTCGGTGGTGGCCATACATTGGAGTTACTTTTCACGAAAATTAGTAAATCCGGCTTTATTTTAGTTTATGATTATTTAATTTGGGGTTAATATTATGTAATAAGGCAATTGGATTTTTTTTCCTTTTAAACTTTTATTTTAGCTATTTTTAAATTATTAATGACTAAACTCAGGGTTTTCTTAAGACGATGATAATCATTTTCAAAATGTCACCTTTCCACAATTCCTTAAATTGACTTCAGCAATAAACAAAGTTTTCAAAGATAATAATAACCTTTTTGCAAGAAAACAATATTTCCAAATCTGATTTTCACCAACAACAAAGTTTGGAGTTTCAAACTGAATACGAAGTTTTTAACGAACGCGTAGCTTTTAAACAACATTTTTATGTGACATTCTAGACCCGATCATAACGTCTAGGCCGGGTTTGAGGTGTTACATAAAGGACAATTTCTATATGCATTCGACACTTGTCAAGATCCACTAAGAGGAACTAAGTATATATATAGGGTAAGAAGGGAATAGTCAGATGGTATTCTTCCTTCCGTTCTACATTTTGTTTCTTCTTAAAACTAAATATTATCTTCTTCTTTGTTAAACTACAAGCTAAGATCTTTGGGTTAGTCAGTGGATGTTTCAACCTCTTATTAAGTCGGGTAGTTCTGCATGTTATGATTTTGAAAGAGTAAGGTTGTTAAGAGGCCTAAAAATAGTAGGTTGTGAATTGGAGGCCCTGCATGGGGGTCGTCTATATTTGAGATGTTAGTAAACTATTTGTAAATGGGATTTTAATGGAAGTTTCATAATCTTTTAAATAGTTGTTGCTGCTGGTTCGGGTGGGATCATCAGTACAGAAACTTTGAGTTTAAGTGAAGGTGAGTTCCAGGCGAATCTTTAACCTGATTCATGGATGTTAATTTAAAATGGTTACTCATATGTTGGTAGCATCTTGAATAACTAATGAGTGCATGTGTGTGTAAAGTATAGTAAGGTTTATGCATGCTTACAAATGAGGTATATAATGTGCTGCATGAATAAGAAGTTGTCGCTATTTTTTGTGTAGTCATTTCCTAATATCTTATCGTTGAATAATTCCAATCCTGACAAATTCAAGATATGTAAGAAAAGGTTAGAAAGAGATCTATTTGTGTTGCCTCTGGTAGAGCAGTTATAATGCTAACCAGACTGGTAGATCACGACATAAATATTCGTGTAAGACTATGAGGTAGAGACTCATGGCTTTGTATGACTATGAGAATACTCATAGTGTAGCCTCTGGTGAGATGTAAACTAGATTGGCAGATCACAACATGAGGATATGTATAAGACCATGTGGGAGAAACCCATGACACTCTTAAATATGGTCCGTCGAGATAGGAAACACAGAATTCTCGATAAAGCCTTTGTGGCGTATTTTGTGAAGCCTTCATGGTGAACCACCTTTGTAGCGATATATGGTAAGCTTTGAGACTTCTCCGCTATAGAGATCTAGTAAGTTTGAAGTTATCTCTATTTGGTAAGCCTTGTGGTGAAATTGTATATGTCTTGGAGGTATTTCCTAAAAAGAGTTCTCAGTAGTGTTTCTGAAGAGAGAATCCACCATAGTAGCTCGTCAGTACAGAGAACTTGGCATAATTGTAGATATTGATGGTTTAAGTGCTTGTCAAATATGAGTTTGTTATGTTATGTAGGGAAGTTATCTAAACTCTCTAATATCTGTCTAATCTGAGTATTGTCATGTTATGTTAGAGGTTATCTAGAGTTTAAGTTGTCCACCAAATCTGGGTGTTTGCATGATGTATAACATGGTTGTCTAAAATTCCATGGAATGACTTAGAATGTTTCATCCATTAGAATAAGTTGTGGTTTGGGTTGATATAAGGTATGATATGATTGAAAACATGATAGATGTCAAATTCAGTATGAGAATCCGCCAAAGGTAGGATCTATATGAAGTGCATCTTAAAATATCAGTTAGTATAAGTATCCACCAAGAATAAAATCTATGAGTACACCATCCTAGGTGATGTGTTCAACATCCGTCTTAGTAAGAATCAGTTAAAGGTAGAATCTGTAAGAATATCCTTCCAAGGAATGCATATGTTCTCTAAAAAGGAAAATGAGATCCACATTGAGTGTGGAATCTGTAATCTGCCTAAAGAGCAAATTGTGCATATCATGGTCAAGTGTGAAAATTGGCATATATGTATGTGTTCGATATTAGTATAGTATCCGCCAAAGACCGAAAAGAAATCCAGAATATTAAAGTCGAGGAATTCATCAATAAACGTTCAAAGGTAACCTGGAATAAAATTCACTAAGTTCATTGAACTTACAAGCGTTTGTTTATGATGCAGGTTCTAATTATTAAGATGGTACGCCAGGAGGGACCAAGCCAGGAATGCGCTAAGGTGGAAGTTCGAGTTGTGATATTATGCATATAGAGACACCATAGGAATATGGCATTTAGTACTCTACGCCATGAGAATTCTGTCTTTAACAAAGTTTTTTAAGTTGTAGTGTCATCTACTACTTTTGAAAATTTGATGTAATTATTAAACATCCTCTTTAATTAATCTTTAGTTTTACAGTAAATAAAAGAATAAGATGTTGTTTAGTATGACTTTATGTCTATTGTAAATTTTTATCTAAGTGTTTAAGTTTTGTAACATTTGATATTGATATACATGTCCGATAATTTGGGTCGGGTATAGGGTGTTACAAGCTTTCTCTCTCTTGTCTCAAACCTTGACTTCTTGGATGATGAAGATGATGAAAGGAATGGCTAAATAAAGGTTTTATGTTGAAGATATTACAATAATATGATGAGAAATGGTGAGAAATTGGAAAAGAAAGGGTAAAGATTGAGAAAAAGGAAAGAAAAATGGTGAAAGATACATAATGTTCTCCTCCTATACATGGTTGGCCAAACACAAAGGAAAAGAGAAGATATTTTCACTTTTATTCCATTTTTAACAACTTAAAATACTATTAACTTGGGTCAACAACTCAACTCTAAATTAACATGTGATCAAAATGTCATTTTTGCAATAAAAATGAAATAAATGGGCTCCTTCACCATCTCATCACAAGTCAAAAATTACTAATATTTAATCTCGTGTATGTTCCAAGTGTCTAAAATACCCCTCAGTGACAAAATTATCATTTTACCCATAATTTTGTATTTGACCTTATGACACCCCAAATCCGACTGAGACGAAACGGCTCGAATTCGAAGTTTTACATTAGCCACTGAAGCGACTCTCCAGCTAACGACCACTCGACGCACACCACAACCTCATAACACCACATTTATGACTAATTAACTATCATTTATTAATGCAGAAGCAATTTGTGAACCATTTTTAAACTTTTTCTATGTATTTAAACCTAAGGGTATTTTGGTTATTTTACCACCTAAGGTTAAACTATCCCGATTTTGTTTCTAAATGGTTATACAAGACCTAAAAATTTCAGCTTAATTCGAGTTCATTTACTATGTCTAATTCAAGTTTTATTATTAGGGACTAAATCGTAACTTTTACAAACTTTTAGTACATTTTCCAAATTAAAAAATTAAGAGTGTTTCTACCAAATATTAATAATTACAAGTCTAATCCTAAAATATTACCAAGTTTCCCTATCATTAAAGGCATCAATTAATCTAATCAAGTTTTAGGACTAAATTATAAATTAAGCAAATTAGAATACTAGATTACAAAAATAAAAAATCAAACCCCAAAAACCCACACGCCCGTGTGCAAACCATTGCACCTATTTTGTCAAAAATTAGTTTTAATTACCCGATTTACATATTTTACTTACCCATTAAACTTGAAATAGCTACAATTAATTATCATAAACATCCACACATCTCCAATACGCTTAGCAAACACCAATTAATTCACACAAGCTACATACCTTAGTCGCAAGCAATCCACTCCATGGTAAGCTTCAATTAAACATTTTTAGTATAAAATACATGCTTCATACACCGTGTTATCAACCACCGTATGAACACTCATCAACATACCATAAATCTAACATTAATTATACATAAAATCATGTATTAAAGCAATTATAAAATAACCAAAATTAAATTCCAGAATTTAATGTCCAATGTCCATTACAAGTAAAATAACACTAGTCCCAAAAGCATCACAATGCCCCCTATATAGCCTCTAAAGTAAATTTCTTAAACCACTACCGAGCCTTATTCTTGGATCGCCCTTGCACTCGCTTTTCGACTCTTTACGCCCGAAAATTCTCTGCACGAAATGTGAGGGTGTGAGCTTAAAAAGCTCAATGAATGTTAGTAAAAACATCAAGTAATTTTCACCTAGTCATGCATAAACTAAAGCAATTAAGTATTAAACTTTCAGTCACGACATGTTAACATTTCACCATAACATCACATGCTATTTCAAGAATTAAGAATCAATTTTTCCATGGCATGTAAAATCATCTTTTAACATATAAACATTCAATTATATTGGCACAATCAATCAATTATATTGGCATAATACATCCATGGAAATAAGTAAATGTGTGTCATATATTAGATAAACGGATCTCCGAACTCCCACAAATCAAATACAGTCCTCTAAATTGAGCGGGCCGAAGCCACACGCTCCCTTATAGCGCCTCAAATAACCCAATGAGTGGAGACTCAAGCTCAAGGCTCCCTTATGTACTCCAAACAAATCAACCCACCAAAATCCATATGCTCATAATATCAAAAATAATGGTGAGTACTCACAAACCCTATGGCATGCCAACTATATCTAATAGATCCACCATGCAATTTTGTCAATATAATCATACATACAAGTCATAAAATCTGATGTGTAATCACTTAATTTAGGATGTTAAAATGCAAGTAAAAGCATGTTGCTAAGCAATTTTAACATCAATAAAATTAAGCATAGCAAATATCATTTTCCCAATATTCATATACCAATTAGAACACCTTTATCAAATGTTCAATAAATTAGTAATTCATGCTCCAAATATCAATTTATTCCATACAATTTAATCATGCTAAAAGCATAATAACAACTTACCAAACCAATTTCCATTTTGCTCTTTTATAAAATAAAATCTATTTTTGCAAATCCAACCATCCAATATGCAATTAAGTCATTAATAACACCAATTAAACCTTTAGTTTAACACATAATCAGGCCAATTTACCAAATTGTCCTTAATATCACTCACATCCACACTTAGCTCTTTAAGCAAAAATATGTTCAAACGAGCAATTTTGAGCTTCAATTCTGATTTGCACGTTCCTCCTCTTGATGTGGAGCTTTAACAGAGACAAAGTATGCATTAAAAACTAACAATAGCAATAAGAAACACGAAATTTGATAAAGTATACGAATCTAAATCATTGCTCTAAACTACCTTACCGATGTTGCGCAACTAAGCCGAAATATGGAATTCCTCAACTAAACTCCCCTTTTAGCACCTCAAACCACTTCTAATCTTCATTCCTAGTCTAATAGCATTTATTCTAAGTGTTAATTTCATCATTTAATCCGTTTCATAATTTCCCGGAAAAATCATCCAGGTTCTTGATCAAATTCGAATTTCTCAAAATTGATCTATAAAACGTGTTTAATCTTTTGGTTTAAAATTAAAAACCTCTTATTATACCTATTTTGAGCTTAGACATCCATTAATATTTGGATTCCAACTCAAAATTAAAGATCCACCATTGTTGATCCTCAGGTTCAAGAAAGAAGAAATTAAAGTTGAAAATCCATAATAATCACTTTAATTAACAAATAATTATTGAAATTAACTTAAAAACAAGTTTAGAGATGAGGATTACCTTCAATTGAACTCAAATAATTGATTTAGAAGTTTGAATCAAAATGCTTGAAGAAATTCGAATGAATTTTTACCCAATTTTGAAAATTATTTCGAGAGAATTTCGGGAGAGAAATGGTTTAAATTTATTCTCTGATATTTTGTTTATGAAAATAAGCAAAATAAAACGAGAGAAAAAGCCCTCAATTCGGGTGAAAATGAGTGAAAAGTGAGGTAGTTGCAGAGTTTTTAAAATTGATAACCCCCACCTGATTTTCAAAATTTGGGGAATTTGCCATTAGACCACTCCCCATTTTCCCTTGTTTTACAATTTGCTCCTTTCCCTCCAAAATTCCGGAAATATGGTTTATTTGCTATAAAACCTCTTACACATTTTCCTTATTTTTCAACTTAGTCTCATTTAATTAATATTTTAAATCACCCAATTAAACCACCATTTTAAATTATTTTTAAATTCCAACTTAACCCAAAATATTTATTTTTACTCAAAAATTATTTAAAACGATAAAATTAATTTTTCTAAAAATATTTTTATTTTCCTGAATATTATTTACCAATTTTTTTAGATGAAATTAATCTAACTAATTAAGAATATAAATCGCTAATTAACCCGATTAATTCCCAATTTTCAGTCGAAACCCAATAAACTTACCCGAAACTACTAGACCTATTTTCGAGGCATTACATACCCGATTGGGCCAATAACAATCCAATTAACTAAAATTGACTTCTAAAGGCTTCTCAATAAAATAAAATTAATTTAGTCAATTAGAATTCTAATTTTCCATATCGAAATTCTATTGAGTTTCTTAATATCAGATATTTCAAGGCATTATAGCTAGTGGTTTGAGGTTGTTCCTTTATCACTATAACCGACTTATCGATTGGAGAAGAAAATCCATCATGCGGGATTGACTTGAAGCTGAAGTCAAAATGTGACACCTCAAACCCAATCGAGACAGACCGGCTCGGATTTGAAGCGTTACATTAGCCACCTAAGTGACTCTCTGGCTAATGACCACCCAAGATACACCCCAACCTTATAACACCTCAATATTATCTGAATATTAGTTATCTATTATCGCGAAAGCAAATTATGAGCCAATTTTAAACTTTTCCTAGGTAATTTAACCTAAGGGCATTTTCGTCATTTTTTCACCTACGGTAAAACTAACCCGATTTTAGATTTAAATGTTTACCAAACTTTTTTTAGTCAAAATTATGTAAGCCTAAAAATTTCAGCTTAAACTGAGTTCGTTTGCTATGTCTAATTCAATATTTACTATCAGGGACTAAATTGTAACAAATACAATCTATCAGGACCCATTCTGAGTTACAGATTAAGTGTGTTTTTTATTTAATTTTACCCATTATGAGACCAATCCTAAATTATTACCAAGTTTTCTTATCATCTAGGGCTCTAATTAGACTAATAAGTTTTTTACGACTAAATCGTAACTTAAACAAATTAGAATACCAATTTAAAAAGACAAAAATTCAAACCTCCAAAATCTCACACGGCCGTGCCCCCCAGACAGTGTGTCATTAAATGCACATGTTCGTGTCATGAAAAAAATTTTGGCTGATCGCACACGCCTGTGTGGAAATCCTGCACGCCCGTGTGTGATAGCTCCAGTTTCCACACACCCGTTTCACATACCCACACACCAGTGTGCAACCTCTCACACGCATGTGTGAAAACCACTGCACCTATTTTTGCAAAAAACTCATTTTAAAACCCGATTTTGCATATTTTAATGGCTAACTAAACCCGATTTAACTACGATTATTTAACATACATATACACACAACTTCAATTGAATTTATTGACACCAATTAAGCCTCAATTAATTAGAATTAGGCATTTAATTTCATGCACATCAAACACCGAATAAATCAAACAAGTGGCGTACCTTAGTCACTAGTAAACCACTCCATAGAAGCTTCAATTAAACAATCATTAGTATATATTTCATGCTTCACACACCGTGTTATCAATCACCGTGTTACCAAGCAACAATACACCGTAAATCAATCAATAATTAAACTCAAACATGCCTCAAAATTAATATAAAACCATCCAAAATAAATGTCCAAAGTCCATTTACAACAAAAATAAAAATAATTCCCGGGAGTTCCACAATGATCGACTACAGTCTCTAAAATGCGTAATAAAGTCTCTACCAAGCCTATATCTCTTGGAACCCTCTTGCTCGGTGCCTCAGCTCCTCAATCTCGATAATTATCTGCACGAATGTGAAGGTATGAGCTTTAAAATCTCAGTGAATGTTAATAAAAAATGAAAAATAAATTAACATCCAATTCATACCTAATTCACAACCATTCGATCATCAATTATTAGACAAAATAAAGAATCATGTCAATTAATTTTCCATAAGCATTTTCAATACCAAAAATCATTTGTTCATGGCATTCAATCATCAATTGATATAGAAAAAATCACAAATAAATATATTGGCATACACTTTTCATGGCTTAATCGAGTGATCATACATCGGATAAATGGATCTCTGAACTTCCACAAATATCAAATACAGTCCACCGAGTTGAGCAGGCTGAAGCACGTGCTCCCTTATAGTGCCTCAAATAACCCATTGAGTGGAGACTCATGCTCAACACTCCCTTATCTACTCCAACAAATCAGTCCACCTAGAGCCATATGCTCACAATGTCACAAATAATGGTGAGTACCCACAAATCCTATGGCATGCCAAATATATCTAATGGATCCACCATGCATGTTGGCAATATATTCAATCAAACATAGCATATAAAACAACCATTAGTGTGCTCAATTTAATGTGACAAGTTTCTTATGTGTAACATTTAACATAGTATTTAATATCCAATTAAATCAAGCAATTCATTTGCCAATTTCCTATTATCAATTACCAATTGTAACTTCAACATAACATGATAAAAAATTTCAGTACACATGCTTAAAATCATTTTTAAAGTTAATTTAATTAAATAGCACAACACCAACCAAAAACTCACTTACCACTAATTTTTACACATTTAATACCAATCTTGCAAAATCAACCGTTCATCCATAATTAATTAGTTTTAATCTTTAATTAAGTTACTAATTAAACGTAATTGAGGGTCAATTTGCCAAATCACCCTTAAAAACACTCACCATTTTATCTGTAACACCCCAAACCCGGCCTAGACGTTATGGCTGGATCTAGCATGTCACATCAAATGTTGTTTAAAAGCTACGCGTTTAAAACCCTTCCTCAGTTTACAAACTTTGTGTCCTTTTAAAAATTCCGAATTTTGTTGCTTACAAAAACATGATTTGTTTAAAGTTTTATTCTTGCAAAGATATTATAATTTTAGAAAAAATTGTTTGTTGTAAAAATCAGACTTAAAAGGTTATGGAAACGTGATATTTTGCTTGATGAGTTATTGTTTTAAAAATCCGTGACTAACCGATTAACAATTCATAATTACCAGAATTACCAAAAGAAAGTTTAAAAAGAAAAATCCAATGGCCTTATTACACAAAATATTAACCCAAAAATAGTAATATAATATAACTTAAAACCAAAATTACTAAGTTTCAGAAAGAAGCAAATCCGACGTATGGCCACCTCCGAGTCATCCACGTACTCCAAATCCTCTTGTTTGGGGATTACTTGCACTGATTAAAAGAAAAGGGGTGAGTTACGAGAACTCAGTGTGTAATCCCCTATAACAGTCACTATCTGGGTCTGAGCCCTTACGGTATCGGTCTGGGCCTACACCCTATTCGGTAACAAGCTGGGCCTAAGCCCATCACAGTAACGGTGGCAATTGGGCCTTAGCCCAAAATAGCCTTGGTTGGGCCTCAGCCCATAACAAAAGTCACAGATCATATCTATCTGGGCCTAAGCCTATCTCAAACAGAACAAGTGAATGCAATGCATTAATGCCCATACCAACCCTGTACTCCGTCTCCTGTCCAACCCTGCACTCCTATGGGGATTTAATCGACCCACCCATCCCTACACTCCTTATGTAGCACCGGTTGCGGCACTAACCAATAATGCAGCAGAGCTTCCAATCATATAATCGGCTTAAAGCCATCGGTGGATCCACAGTCGTCAAGCAACCATGCGATCCTATCAGAACTTCCTCAGCATCAATGTCCCAACCCCATGCAATATGTCGTGTCATGCAATGTATGTCATGCTCAATCATTACACATGTATGCAAAATGGCCATGCCCAGTAATAGACATTTAAACAAAATTTAAAAGCGTACCAGTCATACAGCCACCATCAAGTCAGTTAAAACACAGTCATACAATCCCAGTCAAATCAGTCCAATTCATAATCTAAGTCAGTCATTTACCCACAAGGGCAGAACAGTCATTTTACTTTACAGGGGTATTTTGATAATTCTACCCTACAGGGGTATTTCGGTAATTCTACCCTACAGGGGTATTTCGGTGATTTACCCACTAAGGGCAATTCGGTAATTTACCCACCAAGGGTAATTCCGTAATTTACCCACCAAGGGTAATTCGGTAATTTACCCACTAAGGGTAATTCGGTAATTTCGTAAACCAGGGTATTTCGGCTTTTGACCGATTCACAGATCATAGCATTTACAGAACAAACAGGAGTGTAAGATTACACACCTTGATTACGAGTGTGCCGCCAACCCCTTAGCACCGATCCCTATTTCACTGGGTTTTGCTAAGTCCTTTCTGAATACCAGTGAAGATTAAGAATCCCTGAAATTATCCTGCGATACAACGCACCCTAACAGGAAGAAACAAGATAGCGATGCGATTGGGCCTAGAGCCCATTCTCGGCCCAAATGGGCCCACAGGCTCGTATGGCTCATTTAGCCCAAATCTAGCCACAGATATGAGATTCACCTAGTCCAATACAATATCTACTATATAATCATACAATTTATTCATATGGGCCCACGGGCCCATTGGGCCCACTAGGCCCAAGTAGCCTAAACCCATAAGAACACTATGATGGCCTCGACTATCGAGTCGAAGCTCCCACACGTGTGCTCGCACGCTCGTTTGGCTACCATCGCCGTGTGACCGACATTTGCCGCTCTATAGCTAGAGTAGTGCGAAATACACACCTGATAGGAATCTGGAGTTAATCCGCGCTCCGACCACTCCTGTGCCCAAACGCCCACCGAGGTATGCTTACTCTCCTCATAGATTGCTCTATTTAAAGCCCGACTCTCACCTTCCTCTTGCTAGCTTCCCGATGTGGGATCCTCCTTCAGTGAGTTTAATTCCAACACAAACTCTGGCCGTCCCCACTTAGCAAAATAAATATCCCTTTTTGCTTGCGATGGGATTCGAACCCTTGGCCTCTCCTATGCTCCAGACGCTACATGCCACCACAACACAAGCTCCTTTGTGTCTTAAAACATGCGCAACTAAATATAAGTCTATGGGCCAAAGTCTAAGTTCATTTAAAAAGGAAATCAAAATGAAATGCAAACGCCAAGACTTGAACCTTGGACCCCTTGGTTCCTTGTGTGGCGTCACTTCCTTGCTCCCTAAGTGGCGCCACTTTGCCACTTCACCACAACTCCTCTTGTGTCATTTTTCTCCACATTTTATTCTTAAAGCCTACCTTCTAACTCCCAGGGTTTTATTCATCTAAAACCAAATTTTTTTTCTAAAGCCCAGGTTTGATCCCGGGACTTCATGGAAGCCCCCTAACCTTCCAAAATCACTCACCTAATAGGTCCAACTTGCATTAGTGCCGTTCTCTTTTTCCCAAAAATTTTAAACGCTCCCACGCCCAAGGCCCAATGGGCCCAATTCTACTAGGCCCAAATTTGGGGCTTTACAAATCTACCTCCCTTAAAAAAATTTCGTCCCTGAAATTTCTAGCTAACAGGGTAGTCGTGTAACAACTACCCCACTACGCTACCGCTACGTACTCTGATTCTAATATCCCTATCATATTTTAACTAGAATTTGGAACTCCCTACACATACTCAAAACACCTAACCATTAAAGCAGACAGATATCTCATACGCAACCAATTTCTGTATCCAAACATCACATCCAAACCAAACACACAGAGAATAAATACAAAAAATATAGTCATTGAATCATATAACAAAGTTTAAGATCAGGGAACTTACGGATTTGGTGCCGGAGACTCGGTGTGCCATACTTCCAGTAACACTATCATTTTCCAAACTAAAAATTTAAGTAGATTAGAAAAAAATTTAAAACCCATTCCCCAGCCGAGTTTTGCAACCGGGCTTTGATACAATAAAATGTAACACCCCAAACCCGGCCTAGACGTTATGGCCGGATCTAGCATGTCACACCAAATGTAAAGCTACGCGTTTAAAACCCTTCCTCAGTTTACAAACTTTTTGTCCTTTTAAAATTCTGAATTTTGTTTCTTACAAAAACATGATTTGTTTAAAGTTTTATTCTTGCAAAGATGTTATAATTTTAGAAAACTTTTTTTGTTGTAAAAATCATACTTAAAAGGTTGCGGAAACGTGATATTTTGAAAACAGTAGTTATTGTTTTAAAAATTCGTGACTAACCGATTAACAATTCATAATTAACAGAATTACCAAAAGAAAATTTAAAAAGAAAAATCCAATAGCCTTATTACATAAAATATTAATCCAAAAATAATAATATAAAATAACTTAAAACCAAAATTACTAAGTTTCGTAAAGAAGCAAATCCGACGTATGGCCACCTCCGAGTCCTCCACAGCTCCAAATCCTCTAACGCTGGGGATTACCTGCACGGTTAAAAGAAAAGGGGTGAGTTATGAGAACTCAGTGTGTAATCCCCTATAACAGTCACTATCTGGGCCTGAGCCCTTATGGTATCGGTCTGGGCCTACGCCCTATTTGGTAACAAGCTGGGCCTAAGCCCATCACAGTAACGGTGGAAATTGGGCCTTAGCCCAAAATAGCCTTGGTTGGGCCTCAGCCCATAACAAAAGTCACAGATCATATCTATCTGGGCTTAAGCCCATCTCAAACAGAACAAGTGAATGCAATGCATTAAAGCCCATACCAACCCTGCACTCCGTCTCCTGTCCAACCCTGCACTCATGTGGGGATTTAATCGACCCACCCATCCCTACACTCCTTATGTAGTACCGGTTGCGCCACTAACCAATAATGCAGCAAAGCTGCCAATCATATAATCGGCTTAAAGCCATCGGTGGACCCGCAGTCGTCAAGCGACCATGCGATCCTATCAGAACTTCCTCCGCATCAATGTCCCAACCCCATGCAATATGTCGTGTCATGCAATGTATGTCATGCTCAATCATTACACATGTATGCAAAATGGCCATGCTCAGTAATAGACATTTAAACAAAATTTAAAAGCGTACCAGTCATACAACCACCATCAAGTCAGTTAAAACACAGTCATACAATCCCAGTCAAATCAGTCCAATTCATAATCTAAGTCAGTCATTTACCCACAAGGGCAAAATAGTCATTTTACCCTACAAGGGTATTTTGATAATTCTATCCTACAGGGGTATTTCGGTAATTCTACCCTACAGGGGTATTTCGGTGATTTACCCACCAAGGGCAATTGGGTAATTTACCCACCAAGGGAAATTCAGTAATTTACCCACTAAGGGTAATTCGGTAATTTCGTAAACCAGGGTATTTCGGCTTTTAACCGATTCACAGATCATAGCATTTACAGAACAAACAGGAGTGTGAGATTACACACCTTGATTACGAGTGTGCCACCAACCCATTTGCACCGATCCTTGTTTCACTGGGTTTTGCTAAGTCCTTTCTGAATACCAGTGAAGATTAAGAGTCCCTGAAATTATCCTGCGATACAACGCACCCTAACAGGAAGAAACAAGATAGCGATGCGATTGGGCCTAGAGCCTATTCTCGGCCCAAATGAGCCCGCAGGCTCGTGTGGCCCATTTAGCCCAAATCTAGCCACAAATATGAGATTCACCTAGTCCAATACAATATCTACTATACAATCATACAATTTATTCATATGGGCCCACGAGCCCATTGGGCCCACTTGGCCCCTTTCGGCCCAACATGGCCCAAATAGCCTAAACCCACAAGAACACTATGATGGCCTCGACTATCGGGTCGATGCTCCCACACGTGCGCTCGCACGTTCATGTGGCTACCATCGCCGTGTGACCGACATTTGCCGCTCTACAGCTAGAGTAGTGCGAACTACACACCTGATAGGAATCTGGAGTTAATCCGCGCTCCGACCACTCCTGTGCCCAAATGCCCACTAAGGTATGCTTACTCTTCTCATAGATTGCTCTATTTAAAGCCAGCTTCTCACCTTCCCTCTTGCTAGCTTCCCGATGTGGGATCCCTCCTTCAGCAGAGTTTAATTCCAACACAAACTCTGGCCGTCCCCACTTAGCAAAATAAATATCCCTTTTTGCTTGCGATGGGATTCAAACCCTTGGCCTCTCCTATGCTCCAGATGCTACATGCCACCACAACACAAGCTCCTTTGTGTCTTAAAACATGCGCAACTAAATATAAGTCTATGGGCCAAAGTCTAAGTTCATTTAAAAAGGAAATCAAAATGAAATGCAAACGCCAAGACTTGAACCTTGGACCCCTTGCTTCCTTGTGTGGCGTCACTTCCTTGCTCCCTAAGTGGCGCCACTTTGCCACTTCACCACAACTCCTCTTGTGTCATTTTTCTCCACGTTTTATTCTTAAAGCCTATCTTCTAACTCCCAGGGTTTTATTCACCTAAAACCAAATTTTTTTCTAAAGCCCAGGTTTGATCCCGGGACTTCATGGAAGCCCCCTAACCTTCCAAAATCACTCACCTAATAGGTCCAACTTGCATTAGTGCCGTTCTCTTTTTCCCAAAAATTTTAAACGCTCCCACGCCCAAGGCCCAATGGGCCCAATTCTACTAGGCCCAAATTCGGGGCATTACAAATCTACCTCCCTTAAAAAAATTTCGTCCCCGAAATTTCCAGCTAACAGGCTAGTCGTGTAACAACTACCCCACTACGCTACCGCTACGTACTCTGATTCTAATATCCCTATCATATTTTAACTAGAATTTGGAACTCCCTACACATACTCAAAACACCTAACCATTAAAGCAGACAGATATCTCATACACAACCAATTTATGTATCCAAACATCACATCCAAACCAAACACACAGAGAATAAATACCAAAAATACAGTCATTGAATCATATAACAAAGTTTAAGATCAGGGAACTTACGGATTTGGTGCAGGAGACTCGGTGTGCCATACTTCGAAGAACACTATCATTTTCCAAACTAAAAATTTAAGTAGATTAGAAAAAAATAAAACCCATTCCCAGTAGAGTTTTGCTGTAGGGCTCGATATATAAAAAATAATAACAGCCCAAACCCGGCCTAGATGTTATGTCCGAATCTAGCATGTCACATCAAATGTAAAGCTACGCGTTTAAAACCCTTCCTCAGTTTACAAACTTTGTGTCCTTTTAAAAATTCTGAATTTTGTTGCTTACAAAAACATGATTTGTTTAAAGTTTTATTCTTGCAAAGATGTTATAATTTTAGAAAACTTTGTTTGTAGTAAAAATCAGACTTAAAAGGTTGCGGAAACGTGATATTTTGAAAACAGTAGTTATTGTTTTCAAAATCAGTGACTAACCGATTAACAATTCATAATTACCAGAATTACCAAAAGAAAGTTTAAAAAGAAAAATCCAATGGCCTTATTACACAAAATATTAACCCAAAAATAATAATATAAAATAACTTAAAACCAAAATTACTAAGATTCGTAAAGAAGCAAATCCGACGTATGGCCACCTCCGAGTCCTCCACAGCTCCAAATCCTCTAACGCTGGGGATTGCCTGCGCGGTTAAAAGAAAAGGGGTGAGTTACGAGAACTCAGTGTGTAATCCCCTATAACAGTCACTATCTGGGCATGAGCCCTTACAATATCGGTCTGGGCCTACGCCCTATTCGGTAACAAGCTGGGCCTAATCCCATCACAGTAACGGTGGCAATTGGGCCTTAGCCCAAAATAGCCTTGGTTGGGCCTCAGCCCATAACAAAAGTCACAGATCATATCTATCTGGGCCTAAGCCCATCTCAAACAGAATAAGTGAATGCAATGCATTAAAGCCCATACCAACCCTGCACTCCGTCTCCTGTCCAACCCTGCACTCATATGGGGATTTAATCGACCCACCCATCCCTACACTCCTTATATAGTACCGGTTGCAGCACTAACCAATAATGCAGCAGAGCTGCCAATCATATAATCGGCTTAAAGCAATCGGTGGATCCACAGTCGTCAAGCGACCATGCGATCCTATCAGAACTTCCTCTGCATCAATGTCCCAACCCCATGCAATATGTCGTGTCATGCAATATATGTCATGCTCAATCATTACACATGTATGCAAAATGACCATGCTCAGTAATAGACATTTAAACAAAATTTAAAAGCGTACCAGTCATACAACCACCATCAAGTCAGTTAAAACACAGTCATACAATCCCAGTCAAATCAGTCCAATTCATAATCTAAGTCAGTCATTTACCCACAAGGGCAAAACAGTCATTTTACCCTACAGGGGTATTTCGATAATTCTACCCTACAGGGGTATTTCGGTAATTCTACCCTACAGGGGTATTTCGGTGATTTACCCACCAAGGGCAATTCGGTAATTTACCCACTAAGGGTAATTCGGTAATTTCGTAAACTAAAGGTAATTTGGTAATTTCGTAAACCAGGGTATTTCGGCTTTTAACCGATTCACAGATCATAGCATTTACAGAACAAACAGGAGTGTGAGATTACACACCTTGATTTCGAGTGTGCCGCCAACCCCTTAGCACCGATCCTTATTTCACTGGGTTTTGCTAAGTCCTTTCTGAATACCAGTGAAGATTAAGAGTCCCTGAAATTATCCTGCGATTCAACGCACCCTAACAGGAAGAAACAAGATAGCGATGCGATTGGGCCTAGAGCCCATTCTCGGTCCAAATGAGCCCACAGGCTCGTGTGGCCCATTTAGCCCAAATCTAGCCAAAGATATGAGATTCACCTAGTCCAATACAATATCTACTATACAATCATACAATTTATTCATATGGGCCCACGAGCCCATTGGGCCCACTTGGCCCCTTTCGGCCCAACGTGGCCCAAATAGCCTAAACACACAAGAACACTATGATGGCCTCGACTATCAGGTCGCTGCTCCCACACGTGCGCTCGCACGCTCGTGTGGCTACCATCGCCGTGTGACCGACATTTTCCGCTCTACAGCTAGAGTAGTGCGAAATACACACCTGATAGGAATCTGGAGTTAATCCGCGCTCCGACCACTCCTGTGCCCAAATGCCCACCAAGGTATGCTTACTCTCCACATAGATTGCTCTATTTAAAGCCAGCTTCTCACCTTCCCTCTTGCTAGCTTCCCGATGTGGGATCCCTCCTTTAGTAGAGTTTAATTCCAACACAAACTCTGGCCGTCCCCACTTAGCAAAATAAATATCCCTTTTTACTTGCGATGGGATTCAAACCCTTGGCCTCTCCTATGCTCCAGACGCTACATGCCACCACAACACAAGCTCCTTTGTGTCTTAAAACATGCGCAACTAAATATAAGTCTATGGGCCAAAGTCTAAGTTCATTTAAAAAGGAAATCAAAATGAAATGCAAACGCCAAGACTTGAACCTTGGACCCATTGCTTCCTTGTGTGGCGTCACTTCCTTGTTCCCTAAGTGGCGCCACTTTGCCACTTCACCACAACTCCTCTTGTGTCATTTTTCTCCACATTTTATTCTTAAAGCCTACCTTCTAACTCCCAGGGTTTTATTCACCTAAAACCAAAATTTTTCCTAAAGCCCAGGTTTGATCCCAGGACTTCATGGAAGCCCCCTAACCTTCCAAAATCACTCACCTAATAGGTCCAACTTGCATTAGTGCCGTTCTCTTGTTCCCAAAAATTTTAAATGCTCCCACGCCCAAGGCCCAATGGGCCCAATTCTACTAGGCCCAAATTCGGGGCGTTACATTATCCTATCACAACAAGTGATCAACTAGGCAATTTCAAGCTTCAATTCTGGTTATCTCAGTCTTATTTAAGATTCAGAGTTTCAACAGAGGTAAAGTAGACATTACCACCTTCCCAAAGCTATGTTAAACACAATTTTTAATTAACTATGCTAATAGAAATTCAATCGCAAAGATACCTTACCGAATTCATAACACCAAGTCAAAAACTTGATTCCTCACAAAATCGACCTCTCTAACCCTCCTAATCACTTCCAAACATCAATACTAAACCAATTACACATAAACTAAGTATCAATTTCACAAAAATCCAGAAAATTAATTCAGGAAGATGATGAATGTAACAACCCGATTTAGGGCCTAGTTGGAATAGTGGTTGCGAGACCACAAATCCGTAGAAATATATGTTTTATAGTTTTTATGAGGTCTATGACATGTTTGCATGGTTGTGTGAAAATTTCATGAAGAAAATTTATGATTTAATGATCAATTTATCTTTTAGGACTAAATTGCAAAAATTGAAAAAAAAATATGAGATTCTAGAAGTTTTAAGTATGAGATAGCATTAGAAAATTTATTAGAAGTCCTTATTTAGTAATTAGACCATTATATCTCATGATAGACAAAAAAGGACATGGAAGGGAAAAATCTCAAGGAAGGGCCTTAAGGGCATTTTGGTCATTTAGTTAATAAATTAATAAAAAGGGAAAAAAAGTCAAAATTGATGTCCATCTTCTTCCCCAAGTGCCGAAAATTGAAGAGAAACCATAGCTAGGGTTTTTTTCATTTTCAAGCTCAAAATCAAGAAACAGGAAGTCCGGACCTAAACCGAGGAAAGAACAAGGTGGTTGACTAAATTGAACAACTATCTATATTTTGATACCGAGGTAAGTTTGTGTGTAATAAATCAACATTATGTTATTATGTATTTAAATGCTTGATATTACATGAAATGTATATTCTTTTTATGAAATTGGTTAATGAGGTCTCGACGAAGAAAAAAATGATGAAGTTTTACTATATCGAAGTCCCGCTTGAACCTTAGGAATAGAAAGGCTACCCTTGTCACGACATTAGATTAATAAGGTGCTGTATAAGACCGTATCTGGGATATGGCCTCGGCACCGAATTGAGATCCCGTGTAAGACCATATCTGGGATATGGCATCGGCATCGAATAGTGATTAGTGTAAGACCACGTCGGGACACGGCCGGCATGAAATCGTGTAAGACCATGTGCGGGACATGGCATCGACATACGATCTTGTGTAAGGCCATATATGGGATATGGCGTCGACATCGATATGAGATCCCGTATAAGACCATATCTGGGATATGGCATTGGTATCGACATGTGATCCCATGTAAGACCATATCTGGGATATGGTGTAACACCCCATACCCAAGTCTGAGACTGAGACTGGATACGAGACATTACCATACTTGAACTTAAGTAAACATGTACTTACGGGCTGTAAAATTTTGTTTCGAAACAGAAACTTCTCTTTCTTAATCAAAACATACGTTTCATGGGCCTACGAGACCTTAAACACCTATCCGGAAACTTTCGAAACTCAATCGGGAACTTTTCCTCGAAACAGGGGTCACACGCCCATGTGACTTGGGACACGCCCGTGTACCCCTAAGACATGCCCGTGGCTTCCACCCGTGGTCGACACTGACTAATTTCACACGGCCTTGACACGTCCGTGGCTTTTGCCTGTGTGCTAAACTTTGGCATTCTGACTTATCCAGACGGTCCATACACACGCCCGTGTACTTCAGCCGTGTGGCAATTCAAATTACAAGTGCGAGGTGCAGACTTCATACGGCCAGGGCACACGCCCATGTGCTAACCGTGTGTCACACATGGCCTAAACAAACGGCCGTGTGGTTAGCCCGTGGTCTATTCTGACTTAAAACACTAATGTGCAGGGGACACACGGTCTAGACACACGCCCGTGTGTCTATCCGTGTGGGCACCTAGAGGCTATTTTCCAAGCCAATTGCCACCATGAGATCAAAATCAACCCAATACTCAATTCACTAACTCAAGCATTACATCTAACATGAACAAAGATGCACACTTCATTGATAAATAAAAACATACATACTTAATCATTCATGACCCATCTCTTTGGCCATATACAAAAAGAATACTAAGCTTGATAGCCAACACTTTGGCTAATTTTAAAACATAACTCAAAATGAAATGCTTCCTATACATGCCATACTTAATATAAACAACTTGGCTATACCAAAATAGCGATTGATAGTGTGCTCCGAGCTCCGATGACTATGATCCACGAGTTTAGCTTGGCAGGACTGCATGGAAAGAAAGAATTAAAGACGTAAGCATTTCGCTTAATAAGTTTGCATGTAATGCATATAACAACGTATATATATATACTTAACATACTCATTCATCATAAGCAAAGGCATTGCTAAGTTCACATGCTTGAGCTTACTTACTCTTAATGATCCTTACACATATCATGGTACTTACTAGTCTCGTGCTTGTAAGGTAAACAAGGTACCTGTATCACTTAATCATATAGATTAGCATACTTTGTTAAGGTAAGCATAATCTTAAATTCATCATTCATAACATGAATAATACTCTTAGTTAACTTTGACTAGCATACTTTGATGATAGCTTTACTTGCTTAACTTTCTTGCTTTCTCATTTATTCTTTACTCTTTTTCCCGATGAGTTACTATGAATAACCGAGGATACTGAATCTCATCTCACATATGTCTCGATGTCAAAGCCATATCCTAGATATGGTCTTACATGGGATCTCTCAACTTGGTATCGATGCCATGTCTTGACATGGACTTACACGAAGTCTTCCTTGTGTGTTCCCTTGGGAACTTACCATTGCCATGTCTTGACATGGTCTTACTTGGTATCTTTACTCATGAAGGGGTCAATGCCGAGACTTGGCTTGGACTTACATGAAATCTTCCTTGTTACTCACCAATGCCATGCCTTGGCTTGGACTTACATGGGATCTCCATCTCATGATAGCTTTTCAATGCCAAAACTTGTCTTGGACTTACATGACATCTTTACTTGGAGACTCACCAATGCCATGCCTTGGCTTGGGCTTATATGGGTCTTCATCTCATAATAACTCTTCAATGCCAAGACTTGTCTTGGTCTTACATGATAACTCGCTTGATTGCCGATGCCATGCCTTGGATTGGTCTTATACGGACTTTCTTGTCTCATGTGATAGATCGAGTATCCTAAGTAATTCAACTTCAATCGGGACTTTCTCATGCTTAATCTCATTGATTTCTTTGTTTAACATAGCATCAAAAATATCATGGAATTAAGATATATTCTACATCATACTAAGCAATTCGATGATATTAATCATAAAGCTTAGAAATCATACAAACTTACCTCAATGTACAAAATGTATGTAGAAATGCAATTTAGTCCTCGACTTTATTCTTGCCTCAGTTTCGATTCGGGCTTCGTTTTTCTTGATCTATAATAATAATTTAGCTCATTTAATACACACATTGACTAAATTGACTCTTAACTCATACTTTGGCAAAATTACCATTTTGCCCCTAAACTTTTTCATAATTGCACTTTGGCCCCAAGGCTCGTAAAGTAATTTTTATTCAACTTTCGTGAACTTCATGCTTAGCCGATTCACTCTCTCAACTATAGCAACAATCAATTCTCACTATTTCTATCATGTATGACAAAATTCACAACTTTTACAAACTAGTCCTTACTAGCATTTTTCATGAAATTCATTTAGGAAAAGATGTTTATGTAACATCAAACTCTCATTATCTTTCATAAAACATCATTTTACAAGCATGTCATACATGGGTAGATTTATGAACATGAATTCTAGCTCAACTTATAGCTAGAAATAGCTAATTCATAATACGAGAACTCCAAAAATACGAAGAATATTAAAAACGGGGATAGGATGCACTTACTAGCAAGCTTCAAAAATTGAAGAACCCTAGCTATGGAGTCTCTCAAATTTTTGGCACAAGGAAGAAGAAGATGAATAAGATTTTTGTCATCTTTTCCCATTTAATTGATAAATGACCAAAATGCCCTTCTCTTTAAAAATTCACAATTTACTAACTCATGTCCATTTTTGTCCAAAAATTATAATTTGGGCAATTTGCTATTTAAGGACTTCTAATTAATATTCCAAAGCTATTTCATCCAAAGAAGCTTCTAGAATCTCATATTTTGCAACTTTTGCAATTTAGTATTAATTAACCCTTTAATAGAAATTTTCACAAAATTTCTACATAGAACTTACATACTATCATGCAAACATCTCTTAAACCTTAAAAACTTAATTTTGCTAACTCGGATTTGTGGTCTCGTACCACTATTCTGACTAGGCCCTAAATTGGGCTGCTACATATAGCATTGGCATCTTACTACGTGTATGACAATTTTTGAGTATCCTTCGATATTCCAAGTGGTTCAACGGGGTAAAGAATTAAAGTTTATGTTAAAAATGGGAAAAGGGCTAAAATTATGTGATGGAGTGATACAGGTACATATACAAAACTCACGAGAAATGAGTCGGGTATGTGATCTGTGGTTGGAAAAGGTGAGTATGAGTAAGCTATGTGAATGTTGCATTGAGAATTTTGTGTTAATTCATAATGTAATACATGGATGTTATTACAAAATTTTATGTTGTTATCTATTACATGCAAACTTACTAAGCTTTATGCTTACTCCCTCTCTTTTCCCTTTTCTTGTAGTATCGCCAAGCTAGCTCGGGGATCGAAGGACGTCGGAGCTCGATTCACACTATCAAGCTATTCTTTTGGGTATAGTAAAGTTTGATTATTTTGGGTATGGCATGTACAGGAACTTGGTCATTTTGTTATATGTCATAGTGGTTAGCCAATGTGTTGGCCATTAATGAACGCAATGTGAAATTAAGGTAGGGATGTCTTGATTGTGGATATTAGAGGTGCATTATTGTTATGCTATGTGTTGCTGGAAATGATATAAGTATGGTTGCTTTTCAGGGTGGCAAATGACTTGGTAAATAGCCTTATATTTGTCCACACGGGTAGACACACGAGCGTGTGTCTAGGTCGTGTGTGACACACGGTCAGCCCGTGGGCGTGTTGATAGGCCGTGTGTCTCCTGTAGAGGTGTACATGGGCCGGGCCGGGCCGAGTTCGGGTCGGGCCCAACTAAAAATTTAGGCCCGTTCATTGGGCTCGGGTCGGGCCGGGCCCCAAAAATGGGCCTAAAATTTTGCCCAAGCCCGGCCCATATAAAAATGCTAAAACCCGGGCCCGGCTCGGCCCGCCCGTATTAATGTTTTATATTATTTTATATAATTTTTAAATATATATAATACATCAAAAATACTAAAAATCAAAATAAATATTTTTCAACAAATTGAAAATAAATTTAAAAAAATATGTAGACTTAAATAACACTAAAATAGATGTAACTTAACAAGCAAATGCCTCTAAAATAATAACAAAATTAACAAATGTCTTTAAAATAATAACAAAATTAACAATAAAATAAGTTTTATATAATATCTAAACAATAACAACAAAATAATAGAAACATAATAGTAAAATGGTAGCAAAATAATGAGAAAAACAATAAGAAAATAATATTAAAAAGCAGTTTTTTTCCTTTAATGAATCGGGCGGCCCGCCAAAATTTTCTTTTGAGCCCGCCCATTTTTTAAACGGGCCTTATTTTTTTGTCCAAGCCCATTTTGGGCCTATATTTTTGCCCAAACCTCCCACATTTTAGGCGGGCCTTCGGGCGCGGCCGGGCGCCGACCCATGTACACCTCTAGTCTCCTGCATCCAAATTTAGCAAAATAGAATGCCGAGAGTAAACACACGAGCAGAGACAACCGCCGTGTGTCTCGGAAATGTGAAGGAAGGACACACTCGGGACATGGGCATGTGCCCGTGCCGTGTGAAGTCTGCACATTAATTGCGAGAATGAAATTCACCACATGGCCTAGCACACGGGCGTGTGACTTGGCCGTGTGACCCTAAATATCTACTGATGTCATAAATAGAATGTCAAGGTTTTCACACACGGACTAAGACATGGGCGTGTCATGGCCGTGTGAGGGACACAGGCTATAGACACGGGTGTGTTCCTTTCCACACGGGCGTGCGGCCCTGTTTTGAGAAAAAAAATTCTAAGTGTTCGTAAGCTTCCGGTTCAGACCCGAACCACCATATATGTATGATTCGGGTCTCGTAGGCCCATAATAGGGACGTTATGAACACGAATGAAAAGTTTTAAGTTGGAATGAAAATTTATGACCCGATTTTGTATGATTAAGTATGTTAAGTCCGGTAATGCCTCGTACCTAGTTTCGACGTCGAATACGGGTAAGGGGTGTTACATTTAGTGGTATTAGAGCTATGGTTTAGTCGTTTCTCGGATTACCGTAACATGTGTGAGATTCTAGCTATACATGCCATACGTATGTGTATATACCTAATGGTAGAGTGACGAATCCTGACGATTTAAAATATGTTTTCATATAGCAAATGGATCCCGACAGAGCAGTGCCGGATGATGTAGAAAGTAACACACCGGCCCCCGCCCAAGGGACGATGCCAATTGAAAATGAAAATAGACCAGTGACTGTGAGTCAGGGAGGAGAGGCTCGGGAAGCCTTCTTTCAAATGATGAACGAGTGGTTCTCAATGTTCGTTCGAACGAAACCGGCTGCTCAAAAATAAGCTCCACCCCCTCCAAACCCTCAGCCTATCCCTATAGCTCTCCAAGTTGTAGAAATGGTAAGAATGGAAAAGCCCTCGATTGATAGAATCCAGAAACAAGGAGTTGAGGATTTCTGAGCTAATAAAGGTAACGATCCAGAAAGAGCAGAATCCTGGCTTGAAAATACCATCAGGGTATTTGATGAATTGTCTTACACACCCGAAGAGTGTATGAAATATGTTGTGTCTCTTTTGAGAGATCCGGCTTATCAGTGATGGAACACCCTTGTGTCGGTTGTACCAAAGGAGAGAGTTAATTGGGAATTTTTCCAAGGAGAGTTCCGAAAGAAGTATATTAGCCAAAGGTTTATCGATCAGAAAAGAAAGTAATTCCTTGAGCTAAAACAAGGTCGAATGACGGTAACCGAATATGAACGTGAGTTTGTAAGGCTCAATAAATACGCTCGGGAGTGCGTATCCACCGAAGCCATCATGTGTAAGAGGTTTGAGGATGGATTAAATGAGGACATCTGATTGTTTGTTGGTATTCTAGAACTGAAGGAATTTGTTATGCTAGTAGAGAGAGCTTGCAAGGCCGAGGAATTGGCCAAAGAGAAAAGAAAGGCTAAAATTGAGTCTCGTGACTCGAGGAAGAGACAATTGGGTAAGTCATTTCAATCCTTATCCAAGAAATTGACAGAGTTCACTACTCGATCAGCCGCTTCTGTTGGGTCCTCAAACAGAAGTAAGGGTATACAGTACTCGGTTTCTAAAGCCTAGACCACTTCGATTGCTAGTGTTGGTAATGCTCGACCAAGTAGACCGGAATGTTCACAGTGTGGTAGAGGTCACCTCGGTGAGTACCGAGCAAATGAGAGAGCTTGTTTCAAGTGTGGTTCCCAAGATCACTTTATTAGAGATTGCCCCGAGATGGTTGAAAAAGATATAAATCAGAGTGTGAGATCGGGCAACACTGCTAGTAAAGGGAGACCATAGAGAAATCTGGGAAATGGAACGAGTAGTAAGAATACACCTAGAGAGCATACTGCAAGATCTGAGGGTGGGGCGCCTGCGAGGACTTATGTGATTCGCGCTCGCGAAAAGGCGTCATCCCCTAATATGATTACGGGTACATTTTCTCTCTCTGATACTCGTGTTGTTGCTTTAATTGATCCGGGATCTACCCACTCGTATGTTTGTATGAAATTAGTATCTAGTATGAACATGCTTGTAGAGTCTACAGAATTTGTGATAAAAGTGTCAAATCCCCTAGGCAAATGTGTATTAGTTGACAAGGTATGCAGAGATTGCCCTTTGATGATTAGAGGTCATTATTTTCTGGCTAATCTCATGCTATTGCCGTTTGGTGAATTCGATGTAATTCTTGGTATGGATTGGTTAACTGGTCATGATGTGATAGTAAATTGTGGAAGGAAATTTATTGAATTGAAATGTGAAAATGGGGATATTATTCGGGTTGAATCAGATGAACAGGATAGATTGCCTGTAGTGATTTCTTTTATGTCTGCTCAAAAATACATAAGAAAGGGATATGAAGCTTATCTTGCCTTTGTGATGAATGCCAAAGAGTCTGAGTTAAGAATTGAATCAGTGCTGATAGTATGTGAGTATCCAGATGTATTTCCAGAAGAATTGCTCGGGTTGCCTCCGGTTAGAGAGATTGAATTTGGTATTGAGTTAGCCCCTGGTACTGCGCCTATTTCGATTGCTCCGTACAGGATGGCTCCGACCGAGTTGAAAGAATTGAAGGCTCAGTTACAAGAGTTGACAGATAAAGGTTTCGCAAGACCGAGTTATTCTCCATGGAGGGCTCCCGTATTATTTGTGAAAAAGAAGGATGGTTCTATGAGGTTATGTATAGATTATCGGCAACTTAATAAGGTAACTGTAAAGAACAAGTATCCATTGCCAAGGATCGATGATTTGTTTGACCAATTGAAGGGAGCCACTGTGTTTTCCAAAATAGACTTGAGGTCTGGTTATTACCAATTGAGAGTCAAAGACTCAGATGTGCCGAAAACCGCATTTTGGACAAGGTATGGTCACTATGAATTTCTAGTTATGCCTTTTGGTTTGACAAACGCCCCTGCCGTTTTTATGGATTTAATGAACCACATTTTTTGACCATATTTGGATAAATTTGTTGTAGTGTTTATTGATGATATATTGATTTACTCTCGTGATGAGAACGAGCATGCTGAGCACTTGAGGACGGTTTTACAAATTTTACGGGATAAACAGTTATATGCCAAGTTTAGTAAAAGTGAATTTTGGCTTAAAGAAGTTGGATTTTTGGGCCACATTGTTTCGGGTGGTGGCATTAGAGTCGACTCGGGAAAGATTTCGGCCATTGTTGAATAGAAACTGCCAAAGAACGTATCAGAGGTTAGGATTTTTCTAGGCCTAGCTCGTTATTACAGACAGTTTGTCAAAGGATTTTCCATGATAGCTACTCCGATGACGAGGTTGTTACAAAAAGATGTTAAGTTTGAGTGGACAGAAGAATGCCAACAGAGTTTTGAGAAATTAAAGACATTATTGACTGAAGCTCCTATTTTAGTGCAACCTGAACCGAGAAAAGAATTTGTGGTTTACAGTGATGCATCCTTGAGTGGATTAGGTTGTGTACTCATGCAAGAAGGCAAAGTAATAGCTTATGCCTCTAGACAGCTAAAGCCGCACGAGAAGAATTATCCGACCCATGATTTAGAATTAGCCGCCATTGTATTTGCATTGAAGATCTGGAGACACCATTTATATGGAGAGAAATGTCGAGTATTCACTGATCATAAAAGTCTAAAATACTTGATGAATCAAAAAGAATTGAATCTAAGGCAACGAAGATGGTTAGAGTTGATAAATGATTACGAGCTAGTGATTGACTACCACCCGGGAAAGGAAAATGTGGTTGCCGATGCCTTGAGTAGGAAATCTTTGCTTGCATTGAGAGCTATGAATACACGGTTGGCTTTATCTGATGATGGTTCTATTCTAGCTGAGTTGAGTGCTAGACCGATGTTTCTCCAAGAGATTTGTGAAGCTCAGAAAGGCGACAGTGATTTGCAAGCCAAAAGAGTTCAATGTGAATCAGGTATGGAGTCAGACTTTCGGATTAGTTCTGATGGATGTTTAATGTTAGAGACAGAATGCGTATGCAGAGATGGTGAGCTTATTCGAAAAATTCTACATGAGGCACATAGTAGTTGTTTGTCTATTCACCCCGATGGTACAAAGATTTATAATGACCTGAAGAAATGGTATTGGTGGCCGAGTATGAAGAAAGATATTTTTGAGTTCGTATCGAGATGCTTGATTTGTCAACAAGTGAAAGCTGAACACCAAGTACCTTCTGGTTTACTTCAGCCGGTGATGGTTCCCAAGTGGAAATGGGACAGAACTACTATGGATTTTGTGATGGGTTGCCTTTGACACCGAAAAAGAAGGATGTCGTTTGGGTTGTGGTTGATAGGCTTACGAAATCGGCTCATTTTATTCCGGTACGTACTGACTACTCACTTGATAAATTAGCCGAATTGTATATTTCTGAAATTGTGAGATTGCACGGAGTGCCTTTGTCGATTATATTGGATAGAGATCCGAGGTTCACTTCGCGGTTTTGGAAAAAGTTGCAGAAGCCTTAGGCACAAAGTTGAATTTTAGTACAGCTTTCCATCCGCAAACCGACGGACAGTCGGAGAGGGTAGTACAGATACTTGAAGACATGCTCTGATGCTGTGTTTTGGAATTTCAAGGTAATTGGGAAAAGTATTTACCGTTGGTGGAATTTGCCTACAATAACAGTTTTCAGTAGAGTTTGAAAATGGCACCTTATGAGGCATTGTATGGCGTAAGTGCCGAACGCCCTTGTATTGGACTGAACTTAAAGAGAATCAGATTCACGGAGTTGATTTAGTCAGAGAAACCGGAGAGAAAGTAAAAGTGATTCGTAATTGTTTAAAAGCTACTTTGGATAGACAAAAATCCTCCGCAGATTTGAAATGGAAAGAGATTGAGTTTCAAGTTGGTGATAAGATATTTTTGAAAGTGTCACCATGGAAGAAAGTTCTCAGATTTGGCCGGAAAGGCAAATTGAGTTCACGCTTTATTGGACCGTATGAGATTATCGAGAGGATAGGGCCGGTAGCCTATCGATTGGCTTTGCCATCAGGGTTAGAAAGGATTCATGATGTGTTCCATGTATCCATGTTGAGAAGATACCGATCAGATCCTTCACATGTGATTGTACTGACAGAGGTTGAAATTCAATCGGACATGACTTATGGTGAAGAGCCGGTTAAGATTTTGGCTCGAGAGGTCAAACAGTTAAGAAATAAAATTATAGCTCTTGTGAAAGTTTTGTGACAAAGACACGGGGTAGAAGAGGCTACATGGGAGCCTGAAAAGGCTATGAGAAACCAATATCCAAACCCTTTTACCAGTAAGATTTTCGGGGACGAAAATCCCTAAAGGGGAGAATTTTAACAGCCCGATTTAGGGCCTAGTCGGAATAGTGGTTGCGAGACCACAAATCCGAAGTAGAAATATATGTTTTATGGTTTTTATGAGGTCTATGACATGTTTTCATGGTTGTGTGAAAATTTCATGAAGAAATTTTATGATTTAGTGATCAATTTATCTTTTAGGGCTAAATTGCAAAAATTGAAAAAAATATGAGATTCTAGAAGTTTTAAGTATGAGATAGCATTAAAAAATTTATTAGAGGTCCTTATTTAGTAATTAGACCATTATATCTCATGATAGACAAAAATGGACATGGAAGGGAAAAATCTCAAGGAAGGGCCTTAAGGGCATTTTGGTCATTTAGTTAATAAATTAATAAAAAGGGAAAAAGAAGTCAAAATTGGTGTCCATCTTCTTCCCTAAGTGCCGAAAATTGAAGAGAAGCCATAGCTAGGGTTTTGTTCATTTTCAAGCTCAAAATCGAGAAACAGGAAGTCCGGACCTAAACAGAGGAAAGAACAATGTGGTGGACTAAATTGAACAACTATCTATATTTTGATATCGAGGTAAGTTTGTGTGTAATAAATCAATATTATGTTATTATGTATTTAAATGCTTGATATTACATGAAATGTATATTCTTTTTATGAAATTGGTTAATAAGGTCTCGACGAAGAAAAAAATGATGAAGTTTTACTATATCGAAGTCTCGGTAGAACCTTAGGAATAGAAAGGATACCCTTGTCACGACATTAGATTAATAAGGTCCCATATAAGATCGTATCTGGGATATGGCCTCGGCACCGAATTGAGATCTCGTGTAAGACCATATCTGTGATATGGCATCAACATCGAATAGTGATTCCGTGTAAGACCACGTCTGGGACCTGGCTTCGGTACGAAATCGTGTAAGACCATGTCTGGGACATGGCATCGACATAGGATCTCATGTAAGACTATATCTGGGATATGGCATCGACATTGATATGAGATCCCATATAAGACCATATCTGGGATATGCCATCGGCATCGACATGTGATCCCATGTAAGACCATATTTGGGATATGGCATTGGCATCTTACTACGTGTATGACAATTTCTGAGTATCCTTCGATATTCCAAGTGGTTCAACGAGGTAAAGAGTTAAAGTTTATGTTAAAGATGGGAAAAGGGCTAAAATTATGTGATGGAGTGATACAGGTACATATGCGAAACTCACGAGAAATGAGTCTGGTATGTGATCTATGGTTGGCAAAAGTAAGTATGAGTAAGCTATGTCAATGTTACATTGAGAATTTTGTGTTAATTCATAATGTAATACATTGATGTTATTACAAAATTTTATGTTGTTATCTATTACATGCAAACTTACTAAGCTTTATGCTTACTCCCTCTCTTTTCCCTTTTCTTGTAGTATCGCCAAGCTAGCTCGGGGATCGAAGGACGTCGGAGCTCGATTCACACTATCAAGCTATTCTTTTGGGTATAGTAAAGTTTGATTATTTTGGGTATGGCATGTACAGGAACTTGGTCATTTTGTTATATGTCATAGTGGTTAGCCAATGTGTTGGCCATTAATGTTACTTATTTCATTTTGTAAGTGGCCATTGGAATTGGCCAATACTAGTTAAGTTATATCTATTCGATGATGATGAAATTCATGAAGTGCAAGCTTGCGCAATTGAATGAGTAATGTGTGAAGTATATGCATGATGAACGCAGTGTGAAATTAAGGTAGGGATGTCTTGATTGTGGATATTAGAGGTGCATTATTGTTATGCTATGTGTTGCTGGAAATGATATAAGTATGGTTGCTTTTCGGGGTGGCAAATGACTTGGTAAATAGCCTTATATTTTTCCACACGGGTAGACACACGAGCGTGTGTCTAGGCCGTGTGTGATACACGGTCAGCCCGTTGGTGTGTTGATAGGCCGTGTGTCCCCTGCATCCAAATTTAGCAAAATAGAATGCCAGTAGTAAACACACAGGCAGAGACACGGTAGTATGTCTCAGCCGTGTGAAGGACACGGCCTCAGGACATGAGCGTGTGCCCAGGTCGTGTGAAGTCTGCACATTAATTGCGAGAATTAAATTCGCCACACGGCCTAGCACACGGGCGTGTGCCTTGGCCGTGTGACCCTAAATATCTGCTGATGTCATAAACAGAATGTAAAGGTTTTCACACATGGACTAAGACACGGGCGTGTCATGGCCGTGTGAGGGACACGGGCTATAGACACGGGCGTGTTCCTTTCCAAACGGGTGTGTGGCCCTGTTTTGAGCAAAAATTTTCTAAGTGTTCGTAAGCTTCTAGTCCAGACTCGTACCACCCTATATGTATGATTCGAGTCTCGTAAGCCCATAATAGGGACATTATGAACACGAATGAAAAGTTTTAAGTTGGAAAGAAAATTTATGACCCGATTTTGTATGATTAAGTATGTTAAGTCCGGTAATGCCTCGTACCTAGTTTTGGCGTCGAATACGGGTAAGGGGTGTTACAATGAAATTCAGATTTCTTCAAATTGCCTCACAAATCATGTTTAATCTTGATAAATAAAACCAAAAACCTTCTAATAGATCCATTTTGAGTTGGAACATCCATTGATTTGTGGATTTCCTCTCAAAATTCAATATGCACCATTAAAGCACCTTAAGCTTTTGAAGAAGATGACATTGATAAAAAATCATTTAATTGACTCTCAAATCATGTAAAAATGTTTCTAATATTCATAAAAACAAGTTTAGGAATAATACTTGCATTTGATTGAATATCTTGATTCAAGAATCTTAAGAAATTTTAGAATATTTTTTTGCTACTTTGAGAATAATTTCAGGTGAATTGAGAGAGTATTTTGAGAAGGAAAATGGTTGGATCTATTCTTTGATGATAGATGGTGTAATATGATGTAAATGGTGTGAAAAGTAGGCTAGATGCATTGTTTTTAAAGCTTAAACAACCCACTAGAATTTAAAAATTGAGAAATTTGCCTAGTGGCCACTCCCACATTTCTCTTGTTTTACCATTTAATATTTTCCCTCCAAAATTTCAAATTTTAAGTTTATTTTCCAAATAAATACTCTAAATTTTCACTTGTTTTACAATTAAACCCAATTTAATTAATATTTAAATTTAACTTAAATTAACCCCTAATAAAAATTATTTTAAAATTCTTTTTCTACCCAAATTAATTATTTTCACTTATAATTATTTAATTACTTTAAAATTAATTTTCCAAAAATATTTTTATATTTCCGAATTATTTTTTAATCGATTTTAGATGAAATTAACCTCCTAAATTAAATTAAAAATTACTAGAAGCTCCATAAATTCCTAGTTTCACACTCGAAACCCGAAAAATATACCCGAAACTACTAGACCCGATTTAGGGATATTACACAAAATCATGCCTGGAGCTGGTCTCTCGTTTTTATTTGCTTATTTTTATTGTGTTTTTATTTTTTTTAAATTTCTTTTATTTATTTTATATTCAGATTTAATCCCATTATTTAATTTCACAGGTTAACATATTTTTTTGTTGTAAGAAATAATAAAATTGAACAGTCCAATCTCTATGTGATCGACCCTACTCTCTATACTACAAATTTAATTTTCAGTTGTAGGTGTGGGAATTTATTTTTGGTGGATTCGAAGCCCATCAAATTTTGGGCTAAGAAATCAACTATTGTAAGTGAAGCTATGTCATGCAAAAGTCGTATACCCAACATACCAGCTTTTGCCTCTATTACCAATTGAACACAAGTAATCAAAACATCAAAGTATACGAATCACGCATACATAGTTTGTTACTTACTCGAGATAAGGTAAGTCACACTATGAATGTCACAAAAAAAATAAATTCATAAACAGATCTAGGATCTATTATACTTGGGTCCTATCCTATTTACTATCAATCTAGTCAGCCACATCTATGTCTATATCTGGGAGTCATCAGCTGTAACACCCAAGGCAAGGTATCTCCCTATTTGACTTGATAGACGTCATATTAGCCTTTAAATCAACTTGCTTAATTTCAATTAGACTAAGAACGTGTTTAGATTATCTACTAATACAAGTTTTCTTCTCACTTTATGATCTGACCACATAATGTCGCCTAATATTAGTTAAACATTAGACAATCAATAAGCCAATATTTGATTTCATTTTGCTTTGTATTAAAAAATTGTTTAAGGACAATATACAAAAGATATTAATGATAATGATAGAATTTTATTAAACCAAATTGCTTGAAAAATTACACGTACATAGATGTAATCACTACATTAAGAACACTAGATCCCAATAAATATAACTTCAATTTCATATCATGTACCTCATAAAAACCTTGACATATACATAGCTTACAGATGTTGAGCATGGTTAACAAACACAAATACATTAAATACACATATAACACACATTAATACACATGCAAAAGCAATAAAATATAATAAGTTCCATGAGAACTTACCTTTCTAGACAATAAAATAAGGGTGTGTGTAACAGCCCATTTTTGGCTAAATCGGAACAGTGGTTTTGAAACCACAAATTCGATGTTAAAAAATTATTTTAATATTATTTTCAGTATTTACAGCATGATAGTATGTATGTACAAAAATTTCATTTAGAACTTTTATCGTTTAAATGGTCAATTTGAAAAGGACTAAATCACAAAAAGTGTAAATTTTGAGTTCTAATAGTTAAAGGTGTCTAATAGCTATGGAATATTAAAGTAGAGGTCCTTAAGTGGTAATTAGACCATTGGTTGCTTAAGTGGACATTTATGGACATGCATTATATGGTTTTAATGTTTTATAATAAAGGTTAAGTGTGTAATTCCATAAATAACATAAGTAAAATAAAATAAAATTTAGATATCATCTTCTTCATATCATCTTCCACCGAATTTTAAAGAGATAAAAAGTCATAGCTAAGGTTAATATTCAGCCAAGCTTCTCTTTCTCATTAAGGTACGATTTTTGTTCTGTTTTTAATGATTTTTATGTTTTTGAGATCGTTACAGCTAGTACTAGCTAGCCCAGGGACTAATTTTCCAAATTGTTAAAGATTTTGAATGTTTCCATTGATGAAAATGTATGATTTTTTATTTTTAATGATAGATTATGAACATTTGATGTTAGTTAAACAAGTTTTGTTAAGTGTTTTTGGTGAAAATGCAAATTAGGGGGCAAATTGTGAAATGTGAGAAATGTGTGGTTAAAATGTGAAATAAATTAGAAATATGGGCTAATATGGACACTAGTGAAATTCGGCTATCATGAAATTGGATTAAATTGTACGAATTTGTGATTTTATGCAACAAGGACTAAATATCGAAAAATGTGAAAGTTTAGGGGTAAAAGGGTAAATATGCCTTAAAGTATGTTTTGGACTAAATTGAATGGATAGATGATTGAATAAGTTAATTTTGAATACATATAGATCAAGAAAGAAAGAATTTAGATTTAGATCGGGGAAAAGAAAAGGTTATCGAGTAGTCGATCCGATTCATTAATTCTGAATACGAGGTAAGTTCGTACGTGATAAACATTGTTACAATTATGCTTTTAATGCTTTGATATTGCATAAATTGTATATGTGAGACTACGGTCATGTTCGACGATAAAATTGACTGTGTTTAGCACTTAGTGTGCAGCTTCGGCTATGCGATGGCACTTAATGTGTGAAACATCGAGTAAGGCACTTAGTGTGCAGGATTATAATAGCTTTGGCTATGCGATGGCACTTAGTATGTGAAACATCGAGTAAGGCACTTAGTGTGCGAGATTATAATAGCTTTGGCTATGCGATGGCACTTAGTGTGTGAAACATCGAGTAAGGCACTTAGTGTGCGGGATTATAATAGCTTCGACTAAGCGATGGCACTTAGTGTGCGAAACATCGAGTAAGGCACTTAGTGTGAGGAATTATAATAGCTTCGGCTATGCGATGGCACTTAGTGTGCGAAACATCGAGTATTCGCCAGTATTACGGGAAGATATGAGTTCGTTATGAATTTGTATAGGTATGTACATGTAAGTATGAAGATCAAATAGAAATGGTGATGACTTTGCATATAAGTATATGAATAAGCTTATGGAAGGTTTGATATTATCATGAATGATACATTAACTTGTTCAAATTGATGATTTGTATTTTATGAATTGTTGAGTATATTTAGTATGAAATTACTAAGCTTTGTAGCTTACTTTATTTGTTTTTCCCGTGTTTTATAATGAATTCAAAGCTAGCTCAGATTCGAGGATTGTCAGAGTCTATGTCACACTATCCAACCATCTATTTGGTACTTTTGAATTGTGTATATATGGTATATGGCATGTATAGGCTTGAGTCATTTTGGTATGTTTGATGAACATGTATTTTGAGCCATTTGAGTTGGCTTATGATAATGAAAGTTGATGATGTTTATAAATGTGCAAATGGTTCTATTTTGAGTTTAGTAATTGACCTATATTGTGTGGTTGAAGTTAAATCTATAATGCTAAACGATATTAGGTAATCTGGAAAGCTATGTGCTTTAGAGTTGATGATTGATAATGTATATATGGAATGGTTTAGTTGATCGAATCTTATATGTGAATTATGATAAATGAACCATATTGTTGATGTTGTTTTGGGTTATATTTGAGTAAGTGTAATGGTTGTAATTGTATAGCATGAAATGAGCATGAATTGGGATTGATTTGGCTGCATATTTGTGCCTTGAAATGGTACTATTTATACTTATGTAGCTATGTGTAAAATGGGTGGCAAATTGGCCTTGCAAATGGCCTATTTTTGTCCACACGGGCAGAGACACGGGCGTGTGTCTTACCCGTGTATGACACACGGTCATGTTACACGGCCGTGCGTCCCCTAGTGTTGAAATTAAATTGAAGTCAGTATGCTCCACACGGTCTCACACACGGGCGTGCAGGATCGCCGTAGTACAAGTCAAGATATACCCCTAATTGGCACACGGCCTAGCACACAGGCGTGTGACTTGGCCGTGTTGAATAAGTCAGTATACCCTACAGTTTTGGCACAGCCTAACACATGGCTCGGCACACCGGCGTGTGTGGCCACTTCGAAGGGTACACAGGCTAGACACACGGGCGTGTGGTCGGTCGTGTGACGCAAGTCAGTATGTATGCCCTGTTTTCACACGGCCTGAGACACGGGCGTGTCTACTAGCCGTGTGAGGCACACGGCCTATTCACACGGGCGATAATGCCTCACCATGGAGACGTGGAACACATCGCAAATCCGGTCTAATTCTGGAGGCAACTCAAGTTGATAGGCGACCGGTCACACACGCTTCAGTATATGGTAAGGCCCAATGAACCTAGGGCTAAGCTTACCCTTCCGCCCAAACCTCAGTATCTTTTTCTATGGGGAGACCTTGAGAAATACGAAGTCCCCCATAGAATACTCAATATCTCAGCATTTAAGATCCGCGTAAGACTACTGCCTATCAGATACTTCCTTCAACCGGTCTCGAATCAGTTTTACCTTCTCTTCGGTATCAGAAACTAACTCTAGCCCCAGAACTCGCTGCTTGTCCAGCTCGGTCCAACAGGTAGAAGTACGACACCTACGACCATATAACGCCTCGTACGGTGCCATTTGAATACTGGACTGGTAGCTATTATTATACGCGAACTCTGCTAGCGGCAAATAGTCTTCCCAGCTGCCTCAAAAATTAATTACACAACTTCCTAACATGTCCTCCAGTATCTGAATCACCCTCTCTGACTGACCATCTGTCTGAGTATGGAACGCAGTACTGAAGTTCAACCTAGTACCCAAAGCCTCGTGTAATTTCTTCCATAATTGATATGTGAATTGAGGGTCTCTGTCGGATATGATGGAAACCGGTACCCCGTGCAGTCTCACAATCTCAGCCACATACAACTTTGCCAGCTTCTGCAACGAGTAATCAGTACGGACTGGTATAAAATGGGAAGATTTAGTCAATCGGTCTACAATAACCCATATCGAATCCTTCTTAGTAGGCGTTAAGGGTAGCCCACTCACAAAATCTATGGTTACCCTCTTCCACTTCCAAAGTGGAATCTTAACTGGCTGCAGTAACCCTAAAGGCAGCTGATGCTCAGCCTTATCTTGCTGGCACGTCAAGCACTTACTCACAAAATCAGTAACTTCACGTTTCAGTTCTGGCCACCAGTATAGCTCACGAAGATCTCGGTATAACTTGTTTCTGCTAGGATGCATAGCATATGGACTATTATGCGCGTCCTGCAGTGTAGACTGCCTCAGACCAGAATCCCTCGATACACAGACTCCCCCACGGAAACACAGTACTCCTTTACTATTTAGCCCAAAATCTGAAGTTTCCCCATTCTTAACCTGTCGAAAACGAGGAACCAATGACTCATCCAACAACAGTTTATCCTTAATCTATTCAGTCCACGTCGGTCTAACTTGTAGCTCAGCCAACAAGCTACCATCATCAAACAAGATGAGACGATAAACATTGCTCTCAAATCAGATACAGCCCTACGGCTTAGTGCGTCAGCTACCACGTTAGCCTTACTAGGGTGGTACTCAATCGAGCAATAATAATCCTTAAGTAGCTCTATCCATCTTCGCTGCCTAAGATTCAGCTCCTTTTGAGTGAAGAGGTACTTGAGGCTTTTGTGATCTGTGTAGATAATACACTTTTCACCGTATAAATAGTGCCTCTAAATTTTCAGTGCGAATACCACCGCGGCTAACTCCAAGTCATGAGTAAGGTAATTCGCCTCGTGAGGCTTAAGCTGACGAGACGCATAAGCAACCACCTTACCCTCCTGTATCAGCACACAACCCAAACCAACGTGTGATGCATCATCTGTATGCATGATGAATTCCTTCCCGCACTGGGTCAGATCAAGACAGGGCCCCAGTCATAACTTTCTTCAGTTCCTCAAAACATTCTTGCTGCTTATCAATCCAGTTAAATGGTACCCCTTTACGCAGCAACTTAGTCAGAGGTACAGCAATCAAGGAAAACCCCTCAACAAAACGTCTGTAATATCCTGCCAGACCCAGAAAGCTTCAAATCTCAGATACGATCTTAGGTGGTTTTCAATCCAGTTTGGCTTCAATTTTTCGAGGATCAACCCTAATCCCCTCGGTAGATACCATGTGGCTCAGAAACGTCACTTCTCACAGCCAGAACTCACACTTTCTGAACTTAGCGTACAGTTGTTTATCCCTTAAAATCTGCAGAACAATTCAGAGATGTGCATCATGTTCATCCTCGATTCTCGAATTCACCAAGATATCGTCTATAAATACCACCACTAACCGATCCAGGTAGGGCTAGAAATACTCGGTTCATTAGGTCCATGAAGGCAGCTGGTGCATTCGTCAGCCCAAACGGCATCACTAGGAACTCGTAATGACCATAACGAGTCCTAAACGCAGTCTTATAAACATCAGCCTCCCTAACTTTCAGCTGATGGTACCAAGAACAAAGATCTATTTTGGAGAAAACCGAAGCTCCTCGCAGCTGATCAAATAAATCATCTATCCTCGGCAAAGGATACTTATTCTTGATAGTCAGTTTATTCAATTGTCGATAGTCGATGCACATGCGCATGGACCCATCCTTCTTCATTACGAACAACACTGGTGCTCCCCATGGAGACACACTAGGTTAAATGAATCCTCGATTCAGCAGTTCTTGGATTTGAGCTTTTAACTCCACCAGCTCCTTCGGTGCCATCCTATAAGGAGCGATGGACACTGGAGCTGTTCCAGGTAGGAGCTCAATACCAAATTCAACTTCGCGGTTCGGAGGCAACCCAAGGAGCTCATCAGGAAATAAATTAGAAAAATCCTTAACTATACTGATATCTCCAACAGAAGGACCCTCAGAATCAGATACACCAATATAGGCTAGAAACGCCTCACAACCCTTGCGAACCAGCTTTTTCAAATTCTTAATGCGAGAGATCACATTAGGCAGAAAGTCCCTTCGCTCCCCAATCACGACCACCTCCTCATCATCTGTAGTCTTCAACACCATACGCTTAGCAGCACAATCCGAACTTGCACGGTGTTTTACCAGCCAATCCATCCCTAAGATTAGGTCAAATTCACCAAACGGTAGCTCCATCAAATCCGCTGGAAATATAACTCCTTGAACCTCTAGGGGCACATCTCTGAACAACTTGTCTACTCTTACTAACTGTCCCAGTGGACTTAACACAGTCATGTCATTAACAGTACTCTCACACATGATACTCAAAGTGCCAGACACGGTGCATGCAATATATGAATGCGTAGACCCTATATCAATTAGAGCAGTGTAAGGTACATTATGAATTAAAAACGTACCGGTTATAACATCTGGAGCATCACCATCCTCTCGGCGATGAACAGCATAGACCAGTGCTGGCTGCCTCGCTTCAATGTTACCAGCACCTCTGCCTGGCGCTCCACAACCTCGTCCCATACTATTTCCACCCCTGATCTGCCCACGGCCTCTCGGTGGCTACTGACCACCTCTCGCTGGCTGAACATAACCCTGACCTGTAGCTTACATCTGAACAGACCTCTGAGGACAATTCTTGACTTGATGCTCCATAGACCCACATCTGAAACATGCCCCAATCTTCTTCCAGCACTCACCCAGGTGATGTCTCCCACAATCAGCACAGGGCTATGGTTTTGCAACAGGAACCCCAGCTCGGACTGGCCCATTAAACCTGGCCTTCTTTTTAGGCCTTCCAGAAGAACTTGAGGTGTAACACCCCAAACCCGGCCCAAACACCACGACCAGTTCTGGAATGTCACTTGGAAAGAATTTTACAAAAACGCGAACTTTTGAAAAACTTCTAAGTTATTTTTGAAACTGTTCATTTGAAAACTTAGTAAAAACTATAATTAGCCCATACTTGTGTATATGTGACATTTGTAAATGCTAGTCGTGACATTCTAGTAGTCATAAGGTTTGTTTTTAGATTTTCGTGCGTAAAATCGTTGCTTTAATTTTGAGGAAAACCCCTTTTTATTTCATTCTATAAAGAAAACGTTTTGTCGATCAAGTTTGTGATATAAACGTCTTAAAAGTTAAACCATAATTAAAACCAAAATAATAGTGGCCTTATTACAAATCAAGAATCCCCAAAAGTAACAAACGATAAATAAAATAAAGTTTTAATAGAATAACCCATGCATGGCCACCTCGAGTCTAATCCAGCCCAATCCACTGAACTAAGAGTCACCTGCAATTTGTTTAAGCAAATAGAGTGAGTCACAAGACTCAGTGTGCAATTAGTCCACATAATCCACAAGTGGGCCTAAGCCCCAACCACAATCGGCTGAAGCCCAATCATTATAGCATACCAAAATAATCAATATGATAACCCAACCCAGCCTAATATTCCATCCTCTACACTCCGCTCCATATGTCCATCCTCAACACTCCTGTGGGGATTTCTACAATCAACCCTCCATCCTCTACACTCCTCTTTGGCGTCATCATGCCGTGATCCTGCTTACTCAAAGGCGATATAATGTGGTCTAGCCACCGATAATTATGTGACAGAGTCACCGATACGATAAGGCACTGAGCCATCAAATTAGTGTGACAGCGTCACCGATATACACTTCCCCTTCATATCATTATCATCCCAAATCCCATGTACATGCAACATAGTAGAATAAACAGGTTATATGGTATTATACATTCAATATTTAGAGCACGCACACAATCATGCTATCAACATAACTATAAGGCTTAATCAAAAGACAACTAACCTGATGTTTCGGTTTTACCCTTCATGGGTAACCCAATAGCCATTGCCGAGATTGCCAGCTTTCAAACATACACATAAATGTTTTATACAATTAAGAATAGTGTAGTATTACACACCTGTAAACACGAAGAACTATACTATCAATCTCGTTAACATCCTCACTCATAGGGATCACAACGATCTGCTTATCCCTCTCCGAAGCCGGCCCACAACCCGGTGGAAAGTCTCGAATGGCTGACACCGCACGTTTTTTGAACTTAGGGGTAGGGACTACAAGTCCGGCCCCCTCCTTTGCTTGGCTGGTATTTGATTCCATGAAAGAGATCTTGGTCAGAAGACCGAGTTAAAGCATTGAATAGGATAAGAGTAAGAATACACGCTTAACTGAAGAGATTTCTTACCTAGATCGACAGAAGTCGAAAGCTTCAGGCTTGGTTTAAGAATCGATTGAATCCCTAAATCGTTACTATGTTAGAAACGATGCCTCACATAAAATAAAAGAATGGCCTTTCGGCCAAACAAGCAAATAGGAAACTCTTACCACCATTCGGCCAACACTACTTACCAAAAGTCTTCCAACCGTAGGCCAGATGCAGAAAAGAACACGAACACAAAGCCCCTCCTACATTCGGCCAAAGCACCCAAAGTACCAAGTTAACCCCTTCAATTTACCAACCAGCAAGAGAATAAGAAAGAATCGAAAAGAAGAAAATGCTTACCATCCAGCAGGAAGAAACCAATTGAGAAGGTAGGGAGAAAGAGTGACGGCAATCCTCTACAACAAGAGCGAATGAATGAGATGAACACCCAAAGGAGATTCGGCCAAAAATAAGAGTAAGAACAAACTCAATGAGAAGGAAGAGAAAATAGGTTTCGGCTTTGAGAAGAACAAAGGGAAGATATAAGAAGAAATGGGCTAGAGAGATTCGGCTTTAGAAGAAAAATAGGGAAGAAGTTGAAGCAGACAAATGTTTCGGCTTTGAAGATACAAATGGGAGAAAATAAAGAAATGGAGAAGGTGATAGGAGAGTTCGGCTAAGGGATTATGATATGAAAAAGAGAGTGTATGAACAAAAGAAGAAGAAATGGTTGAGGTTTCGGCTTTTGGTTGAAAAGAGAAAGAATGCAAAAAGTGAAGTTCCTCAAGAGCTGATTTCGGTTTGAGAATAAGAGAAGAAAAACACTTGTTCACCAATTGCCAAAGAGAATAATGTTTGATTTGCTAACTCTCAACTGAAAGTGACCTATAGAAGAATCGGCTCTCACCCCCACACCTACACCTACAACCAAAAATGCACACAAGAAGAGAATGAAATGCCTAAACCACTTTTGGCACATGCACTTGCCTAGCCCCCAAAACCGAATGCCTACTCAACCCCATTTTGACCGAATTTTCCCCCAACACACCCAAAAATTCGACCAACACTCTCCTCCACCTCCATCCCCTTGATTGCCTCCTACTTTCACTCTCATCCCCTCATTTGAATCGGTTGACAAATTCAAATTCCGCCTTTCACTCTTGTCCATCTATTTGAAATATTTGACTTAGTCCACTTCCACTCTTCAAGGTCCCAAACCGAATCCATCACCTCTCATCCTAACGCCAAAAAGAATTCCCAAAATGCAAACTATACAACTCGAACCTGCTCCCTCACTGCTCCCCTGTGGCGTCACTTACCTGTTCCTTAAGTGGCGTCTCCTTGCAACTTTACCACTGCACTTCTTGTGCCAACAACCACAAGCATTACTCCTTAAGGCTTGTCCCAGCTAGCTCCCCCCTAAAGTGCCAAAAATTGAAATTTTTGCCAAGGCTTCGACTTAACCCCAAGCCTTCCCGGGGACCCCAAACATAACAAATTAACACATAAAGCATTCTAAACACACAAAAACATAACAGATGCAAAGCCCCTAGACCCCGGATGTTACATGAGGGCTCTGAATCCCTCTTATATCTGCCCCTATCCTTCTCACGGTTCTGGCGCTTAGAGCACTTCACGTCCTCGGTGATTTTCACCTTTTCTACTAGGGCAGCAAAATCTCGCTCCCTCTGCGGAGCTATCAAGACTCGTAACTCATCTCGGAAGCCGTCCTCGAATCACACACAGCGTTCATCTTCAGTCACCACTATCCCACGAGCATAGCGACTCAGTCGCGGGAACTCTGCCTCATATTCTGCCAAAGTTTTATTCCCCTGGGTCAAGCTTAAAAATTCTCTTCTTCGGGCGTCCACATAACTTGCACCCACATACTTTCCTTGGAATGCCGCCTTAAAGAAATCCCACGTTAACCGGTCAGCTTGAGCACCCTCTCTCACAGTAAGCCACCACTGATAGGCCTCGTCTCGCAAGAAAGACACACGCACCTTTCGCTTTTTGCTCGAAGTGCGATCGAGGTCGTCCATTATTCTCTCTGTGGCTTCCAACCAGTATTCAGCCACATTAGGGGCTACTCCAAAAATACCCCTAAAAATTTTCGCTCCATTCGACCGGATTCGTTCTGAAATCGACCCACGGCCCACAACACCAGTACTAGTCCCAGCGACCCTTTCTAGAATGCGGAGCATAGCTTGGGATAGTGCATCATCCCCAACCGCTCGATCGTATGATCCCGTCTCAGTCACCGGTGAAGCTGGTGCCTCCCTAGCCTCAACATTAGGCATGTGGCCTGATGCCGAAGAACTAGCCCTAGCACTTCCTCAGCCTCTACCGCGGCCTCGTGTACCCCTTCCGCGAGTACTTCTAGTGCTCATATCAAATAACGTATTATCTGCTTAAGAAGTTTTATGTATCAATTTTTAATTCCAGTAATTATTAGCAGATGTCTTATGAAAAGTAGTAATCAGATTTTTGTTTTCGCAAATCAAGGTCTCCCTACAGTTTCAAGTTTCCTACAGTCTCAGTTTACTCTAACTAAAGAGTTTCAGTACAGTCCTACTATCTATAGTAGTCTCTCAGTGTATTTCAATTCAAGTAGTCTACGGTATAAAGAAAACTTACGGATTCGGCGCTGAAGACTCAGTGTGCCACACTTGTAAACCATTCAAAACACTTCAAGAACAGTTTTCTAGAAATTCCAAATATTTTCAAAACCCATTCCACAGCTGAGTTTTGCAACCTGGCTCTGATACCACTAAATTAACACCCCAAACCCGGACTAGACGTTACGGACGAATCTGGCGTGTCACATTGAAGTCTCTTTAAAAATTGGACTTGTTGGTAAAAACTCGTTTCTAAGTTTAAAACACCTTTATTATTATTTAACAAATCATCTAGTCAAAACGTTTGCCTTATTATCTTCTATTGTTATAATAGGTTGATTTAAAATCGCGGAAGCTTTTGAAAACTCTACCGTTTAAATTTTGTGTCTTTGAAAACAATGATTATTTTGAAAATTCGTCTTCTCTTAAACTAGCAGATTAAAATAAGTAAGCAAAACCCAATTAAAAGTTTAATCCAAACATAAATGGCCTTATTACATAAACAAAACCCAACACAAACTTTAAATTTAAACGAAAGCAATTGGAGAACAGCTGCAGTTGTGTGGCCACCACCGAGTCCCACACAGCACCAAATCATCTATGGCTGAGGATTACCTGCACAGTTAAAAGAAAAAAGGTGAGTTTACGAAAAATTAGTGTGTGATCCCCTATCGGCCCGATCCAAGACACGACATGCAAGAATGATGCGGGCACGAGCCCTATTCAATAATAAAGACAAAGTGTGGGTCTTAGCCCAATATAGTAACAATGTGGGCCTTAGCCCAATACCATATCAGTACAATGCAATAATGCAACCCATCCCTAATCCAGCCAACACACCACTCCGTACCACCAACACACCATGTGGGGATAAAATCGACCCACCCAGCCAACACACCAATATCGCAGCAAAGCGCCAAGATATGAGATCGCAACAAAGTCGCCGATGAATATTGATTGCAAAGATAGTCGCCAAGATAAAGATATGTGGCAAAGCCACCCGATCTGATATACTTCCTCCATAATGATATCTCAACCCCATGCGAAGAAGTCATGTCATAAATCATACGTATATGCGCAGAATGTCATACTCGATGAATGATCATCCACAAATCATGAACACATCACCAACCTACCTTTAGCGGTATAACGGTCATTTCCATCTATTAGGGTAAAATAGTCATTTCACCCTTTAGGGGTATTTTGGTCATTTTTCCTATTTGGTTTCTCGGTGCAAATATCAACCTCTCAGAAGTTCCACAATCACCTCGAGTGACTCCGGTAACCTAAACGGTCATAACAGTGTAAATGGGCCCAAGGCCATTACTCGGCCTATGTGGGCCTACACGCTCGTGCGGCCCGTTCAGCCCAGATTTCGCCACGACTATGAGACCTACATAGCCCAGTCCAGTATTTTCCATAAATCGTGGATTTCATCCATGTGGGACCCACGAGCCCATTGGGCCTAAACGACCCCCTTTTTGGCCCAACGTGGCCCATTACGGTCTAAGCCCATGAAAATGCTCATGGAGGCCTCTACAGTCATACGCACGTGATTCATGGGCTCAGTTTAACCACACGAGCGTTCGCACGCCCATGTGACCTCCAAGCCCAATCTTCTGGCTTTTCGACTTTTCGGCTTTTACCGTTCTACAGTCAAAACAGTGTGAATACACACCTGTTTACGCAACCGCTCCATGTTTCTCAAGCACCCAACCTTGACTGAGTAATGTGCGATTTACTCCTCTTAGATCGCTGACTAAAATGATCGAACGCTACTTGCCGACTTACTGCAATAACAACAGATCTCATCAGGTAGAATCATTCACAAGTGGCTTAAATCCATGAATATCAAACTTGCAGAAACATAGGGATATTTGGCCTATGCTCAAAAACCCAAGATAATGCTTTTACCTTAACTGAGCGATGAACGAAAAAGGTTTTGATTGCTTCAGTCACTTGCACCCCTTCACTCCACTGAAATACCTAGTACCAAACAAACCACCACATAGCAAAGAAAAGACAAGAATCGCAATTAGAACACGTAATAAGAAGCATTTGGCCTTCGAAAAAGATAGAAGAAAACAGATTTGAACATATAAAGAAATAATAGAGAATCAAAGAAGGGAACTTATGAGTACCTACCGATTCGTCAGAACTCTTGTAAGACCAAAACCACAACACCACAGTAGAGTACGAGAACAGTCAGCCAAACCCAAAAACAGAAGAAAATCGAAAGAAAAATAGAGAAAGGAAGGAGGGATATACTATTCGGCCAGATTTGAGAAAAGAAAATGAAAACAAGGGAGAAGAGCGAATCAGCTAGGATAGAAACCGAAAAGAACCAAATGCCGATAAATGAAAGAAAAGAAAAGGAGAATTCGGCAGATGCTAACACCCAAAATGTTCCCCTAATGCCGAAAATGACAAACATTTTCCCCAGCCAAATTCCCAAAGCTAAAGTTCCCCCAAACGGCACAAAACTTCCTCTCAATCAAACTCCTTGATTTTCTCCTAGTATCTCTCCCCCTATCCCTCCTTGAATTACTCCACCGATTTCTCCTCAACTCCCCCAACAACTCCCTTCAAATTCTATTCAAACTCCCCTTAGCTGTGTTTCAGTCCAACTCCACTACCTACACAGCTCAAGCAGCAAAATAAATACTCCATTGTGCAACCCAGGACTTGAACCTCAGACCTCACAGTTACACAACATGCCATCTTTCCAATAGACCACAAGCTCTTTTTGTCATAAAACAAGCACTATTATTTATAAGGCCTATATGCCAGTGTCCAGATTCATTTAAGAGCAAAACTAAAAATTCTGCAAAAGCCAAGACTTGAACCCAAGCTTCTCAAACACTCTCTTACACACCCAAATCACTTAGCCATTAAAGCAAACAAGCAACTTATGTCATATCATGCAAAAATTAAAGACTTAAATTTTTGGGGCGCTACAATGTATATATGGAATGGTTTAGTTGATCGAATCTTATATGTGAATTATGATAAATGAACCATATTGTTGATGTTGTTTTGGGTTATATTTGAGTAAGTGTAATGGTTGTAATTGTATAGCATGAATTGGGATTGATTTGGCTGCATATTTGTGCCTTGAAATGGTACTATTTATATTTATGTAGGTATGTGTAAAATGGGTGGCAAATTGGCCTTGCAAATGGCCTATTTTTGTCCACACGGGCGTATGTCTTAGCTGTGTGTGACACACGGTCATGTTATACGGTCGTGCGTCCCCTGGTGTTGAAATTAAATTGAAGTCAGTATGCTCCACACGGTCTCACATACGGGCATGTGACTGGCCGTGTGGTACAAGTCAGTATACCCCCTAATTGGCACACGGCCTAGCACACGGGCGTGTGACTTGGCCGTGTTGCATAAGTCAGTATACCCTACAGTTTTGGCAAGGCTAAACACACGACCTAGCACACGGGCGTGTGGTCGGTCGTGTGACCCAAGTCAGTATGTATGCCCTGTTTTCACATGTCCTGAGACACGGGCGTGTCTACTAGCCGTGTGAGGCACACGGCATGTTCACACGGACGTGTGACCCTTGTTTACATGAAAAATTTTCTAAGTATCTAGCATTTTCATATGATATCGGTTTAGTCCCGAACCACTTATAAAGCATGATTAAGGCCTCGTAGGCTCGTTTAAGGGACATTTTCATTGGTTGTGATTGAATTGTATTTGAAATGATAATTATATATGAAATGTGTGTTTTAAAGTGTTGTAAGTTTGGTAATACTCTGTAACCCTATTCTGGCGTTGGATACGGGTTAGGGGTGTTACAGTGTGGCACCTCCATTAGCCTTCACTCCAAAACCTTCTCCTTTCCTTTGCTAGAACCCTTCTCTAGCAACTTATTTATATTTAATAATCATACAAACATTATAAATACACATAATCAAAATCATTCATTCAACATTTAATATCCATTAAATGGTTCAACAAGTTATCCAAGGTGTATAAATGAAATGAAATGATAAAATGATAGAATAAGAAGAACCTTTACCAAAATCTCAACTTCCTTGCACTAATGTAATTTCTCCCACTATTCTCATAAACCTTAAATATTTGGATGATGGAGATAATGCTAAAAAATAGTTTAAATATAATTTTTAAGATGAATTATTGCAAAAGATGTCACAGCCCAAAATTGGGCCAAGGAGTTTTTGGGGTATTTTAGGGATTTTAGCTTTAGTGTGCTCTAGAATTTTGTAGCATGGTATTCTAAAATGTTTTCGTTTATGGCTTTTCTAAAATGATACTAAAAAGACTTTCAATTTTGAAATAATGATTGATTTATAAAAGGGGCTAAATTTTGAGTGTTTATAAGACAATTAAACTAAAACTTTAAAATCAACCTAATATCTTTCCCCCACCTACAGATTTCACGATAGTTTTCTCCCTTTTCTTTTGACTTTCATCCCTTGCTCTCCCAATCTCTTCCCATTCAAATTTTGATTCCCAAACTCCATTCCCTTGATTTCTTTCATTCTCCCAACATTAAACCTACATAGTATTTCAAGAAGAACACTCAAAACACCATAGATTTCTCCATTGTTGAGTTTTTGGGTTTTTTGAGTTTTTAATCAAACACTCATTTTTTTCATCAACTAAGGTAACAATTTGTCTTTCTCTTAGTTTTAGATGTTATCTGGTCTTTTAAATTGAGTTTTTAGCCATTAAATCGCATGTTCTAAATAAAGGTCAAAAATTGAGTCGTTAATCGTGGATTTTGGGATTTTGATTTAAAATGTGGTTTCAAAGTGTTTTTCAATTATTTTTAACATTATTAAAAGGTTCTAAACTTACTTTAAAGTTTCATTGAAGATTTCCAACGTTTTAATAATTTTTTGTGAAAATTACCATAAACATGTCAAAGATTTTGATACCATGAATTGGGTAGTTTTGAGTAGTTTAAAGGTTTATAATCTGTCGTTGGTGAATAATTAGATGAATGAAATCAGTTTCAGGCAAAAATATTAAGTATAGATTCAAGTTTGCTATGTCGAAGGTTTCAATTACATGAGAATTTAGCTTAGACTTGTGTTTTAATTGTTTGAAGTGAGTCTTTGGCTGATTGTTGATTGTGTTGTGTGATTTACCTTGATAAAGCTTTGAAAATGTTAGGACCTTCAACAAGTAAAGATAAAGGCAAGGGAAAGCTAGTTTAAGATTTTGGCAATTAGGTGAAAGCGTTATCGGTGAGTGTTTAGAATCGCTCCTTGTAGACACAATTCATAGTGTTACTTGGGAGCTTAGGAATAGCCTAAACCCCTATCCAAAGTTTTTAGTGTAAGCTTTCTATTTCCCTTTCTTTATTTTGACAATTATGTGATTATGTGAATAATTTTGAATTGATTATTATGATGCGATATTGTGATATGAAACATATGTGATGACTATTATGAATTGTGTTGTGTAACGCCCCGAATTTAGGCTTAGTAGAATTGGGCCTATTGGGCTTTGGGCTTTGGGTCTCAGAAACTTTTTAAGTGAGCAAGAAAATGATAAATGACATGTTGGCTTTAAGGGTTTAATAAACTTGGAGTGTCTAGGGGTGTTGGAGAAATGTTGGGTTCGAACTTTGAGGAGAAGGAATTTTTAGTTAATTATTAAAGAAACCAGGGCGGTGAGTAGTTGGGCTTTTAGATAAAAATAGGGGAAAATGGCATCAAAGAGCCTTGTGGTGGAGTGGCTAAGTGACGCCACTTAGGGTATATAAAGGTGGCGTTATGGTCCAGCAAGGAGATCCTAGGTTCAAATCCTAGCTTAGTATTTTTTTTAGGAGTTTAATTTTGGCCTTCTAGAAGGTTGGAAGTGGTGTGATGATGGACTCTAAGGAGAGTGATCAGAAGAGAAAATTTAGGAAAAGGATTGAGGAGTTATCATGGAGAAAAATTAGGAGATGAGATATGTGAAAGAGGTTGAGCCAAATTGGGAATTTGGGGATAGGAAATTCAGCTATAGGTTATAAATAGGTGTTGATTTTGGGGTTCTAGGCTAATGCGAAATTTTTTCTTTTTATTTTTGCTGAAAACTACTTTTCTCTCCAAATACCTGAAAGCCGAAATCCCTTATTCTTCCTCTTCTATTTTGCGCTGATTTCTTCCCTTCCTTCTCATCAAACTCTTTTCTTTCCTTTGCTTTTAGTCTATTTCTTTTGTGCCGAATATTCCTTGTCCCTAAAGTCCAGTATTCCTTTTTTACTGAATCCCTTGTGTGCCACCCCTTTTCTTCCACAATTTGATCAAAGCAATCATTTTTTTTCAGTTACTTAACTGAATATTCATTCTCTCCCTCTTTCAAATCTTTTATTCTCCTCGCGTTGGCTAAATCTTCTAGGACTAGCAATTGCATTCATTTGGCCGATTGATAAGGAATTTACGATGAGCAAAGGGGGATCTAGTAAAGAGTCAGTAAAGATGCCGGCTGAGTATGAGCAAGTGACCACTACTTCCAATTTTAAGCGACGTAAGGTGTCTGCAGTTCGGGACTTTCAGCCTGGATGCGGAAGGGGGACTACAATGGACCTCGGATTAAATAGGCAAATCGCAGTTGATCAAGGCAAGTATAGGTTGTCCTTCGGTGAGTGGCTGTAGTGGATTTATTTTAATTTATTAAGTAAGTGATTGATGGAGGGTAATGTTTTAATATAGGTTCTGACGATTATGAGTACTTAGTACTCCAGGTGGTAAGGTGTGTACTTCTACCCTATGATTCGATAGTTTAATATAAAGCTGAAGGTGTGTACATACACTTCACACACGACAAATCGGCAAAAGCCGAAATCCTAAAAATCGAAATATCGAAAAGCTGAAAAGTCGAAAGGTTGGCGCCGACAACCACACGAGCGTGCGAACATTTGTGTGGGAGCACCGATACAATTATCGGGGCCAAGAGAGTGATCTCATGGTCTCGGGCCACTATTTGGCCAACCAGGCCAGACAGGGCTAAATGGGCCTGCCGAGCTCGTGGGCCCAAATCAGCAAGAGTTGATATGTGAAGTTGAATGATGGATTGATATGGATGGTTGTATGATTTGATTATGATCAGGCCTAATGGGCTACATAAACATGATTGGGCTTAATGGGCTATATGGACATGGTTGGGCTTAGTGGGCCTTATGGGATTTTAGAAATGCATGCTAGGGTTTTAATGGACTCTAGGCCTAGTTCTGATAAATTCTTAAATAGCATAAAACTTAGGTTAATAATCAAACATGTCTGTGGACAAGTCGCTAGGTTAGAGTGTGGCAATGGACATATGCATGTCTAGGATTGGATCTAGGGAGAGCTTGGTACTTAAGCGGTCCTAGTGGCCCACCTCCTCTTCTCTGGGATCCTACCTGGTGCATAGTGTCTGTTCACTTTAGCCGTAAGGACTTGTTGATGAGCCAAAGTTCATAACTAAAACCTGAGATGAAAGAAATTACGAAAATACCCCTGTAGGGTAGATTTAAAAAATACCCCTGGGTAGTGAAATGACTGAAATACCCTTGGTTTACAAAATTACAAAAATACCCTCGATTTATAAAATTACTGAAATACCCTTGATTTGTGAAATGACTATGATACCCCTATGTGTTGAATGTAAGATTTATGGATGTTACATGTACATTTGCTGCATTCATATGATATGCTGTTTAGGTTGCATAAGGGTTGGGAATTGTGGAACGGAGGAAGTATATGAGGATCGCATGGTTGCTTGACAATTGTGGATCCACCGATGGCTTTTTAAAGCCCAATATATGACTAGCAGTTTTACTGCAACTTTAGGTAGTACCGCAACTGGGCTACCATTGCTGTGTAGCGGATGGGTGGGTCGATTTAGAAATCCCCACAGGTGTATAAGGTTGGAAGGGAAATGTTGTGTAGCGGATGGATTATTTGGGGAGGGTTTGCACAGCATTGCATGCACAATATTATTGTGATATTGATGTGATATGGGCTTCAGCCCAAAGGCCACCGCTGCTAAGTTAGGCTCAGGCCCAAAATGACTGATGATTGCTTTATACTCGTTGAGGGTTGTACACACTGAGTTTTTCGAAACTCACCCCCTCCTTTTCAAACTTTTCAGGTGACCCTCAGTAGGCGGTTCGACGAGTGGTGGGACTTAGAGGTGGCCAGCTAGCAAGATATTATTATTTGGATTTTCTTTAAAATTCCTAGTATTTTGAAATTATTTTGGTTTGGATTGTAAAAAGGGCCTTGTATCTCCAATTTGACTTTACATTTGCTTTTTATTATTGTTTCAACTGCCTAGTTATTAAACTTGAATAAATTTCTAAAGTTTAACATGGTTTTCGAAATAACTATAACATATGAACGTTTCTTAAAACATGGACTTTCATCATAACTTAACAAGTTTTTCTTAAGCTAGGGCTGTTTTCAATTATTACATTTCTGCAACTCCATTATTAAATACCAATTTTTACAAATTGTTTATTTTTTTTAGATAAAACTTCTGCAACTAAAAAGGGGTTTGTACTCAACATTTTACTTTATGAAGGGTTTTCAATGAAAACAAGGTTTTCGCTAAAACACTTCAATGTGACACGCCGGATTCGGGCCTAACTTCTAGGTCGGGTTTGGGGTGTTACATGTTGTGTTTGTGGGCATGATATACATGCCAAATGACAGTGATAATGATATGCTAATAATGCAAATATGTAGCGAAAGCGAGCAAAATTTCGGTAAGTATATATATGTGTTGAATTGTGGAATATAATATTATTATGACAGGTAATATGCGAGAATACGTGTATGTGATATATGATGTACTGATTTTAATCATACATATGTGGTCGGATATGTGATGGCTCAATGAGCATTATTGTGGCACTTAAGGTGTAATTAAATGTGAATCTGATAAGCATGTATTGTGTACAAGTTGTGATGTAAATTGATGAATATGAACAGAGATGATGTACATTAAATCAGTAATTAAAAATTTGTAATTGTGGATATTTTGGCCTTGTGATCTCTTGAAACCATTGGATATAGTTGGCATGCCATAGGATTGTGAGTACTCACCTATATGCATTGTGTTTTTGGGCATTGAGGCCCTGGGACAGGTTGGAGAGATAAGGAAATGTGAGCTAAGCTCCATTCAACAGGACATCTTTGGTGTGTTGGAGAGTGTTAGCTTTATGTTTCACTTTTTGGGATATGTTTGACTCTATGAGTCAATTGGTGTGTTGGAGATCCGTGTATCCGATGTGTGGTGATAGAGCCCACTTTTATGTTTCATAGCCTCAAGTGCCAAATTATCGTTTTAATGTGATCTTATATAATGTGAAAATACGATGTGAGATGGATGTATAAACATGTGAATAATATGCTAAATGAGTTTATTTAAGTTTCATGAAAATGTATGTTCTCATAGTAAATTGCATATGTAGTTGTGGTTTGGGTCATTTTTATTTAACTTGTGAATGCATGTGAATATATGAGCTAGACTTGTGAGTTATTAAAGCATGTATACGTTTTTTAGTCTTGATGAATTATTTTTAAATGAATTATATATATAAGCGAGTTGAATGTAATTGCATGCAAGAGTATATGCTAGTTTTATGATTTAATGAAACGTGAATATGTTATTTTGACTTGGTTAGAATATGGTTGTGAATTTGTTGTAGTATGCTCTTATTTAACCTTTGATATTGAGTTTACTTTGTGGTTACTCTGACATTCACTGAGCTTGTTTAAGCTCACCCACACTCTCTAACCATTGTAGATATTTAGTGTTTGCGGTGTGAGCTTTGTGGGGATACCAAGGAAGTGATCCAAGTTAGGCTTTAGTACTTGCGTAGGTGGTATTAATATTATTCTTTGAACTGTGGGGATAAGGCAATGTGGTTAGACTTTGATTGATTATTATTGTGGTCCTCATGATATTTTATGAGTTTAGTTTTCTAGCACTTTTGAAGGATGTTATAATTATTTCATTGGTATTGTTTTGGTTTGAATATTTACTATGTTGAAGTGCCATGAACAGTATGTATAGTCAGTGGACGTTGAATAATGTGGTAGAATTATTGCATAAATGTTGCCATGATGCTTTGGTTATTTTCATAGCTTATTTATTCTTAGGATTTATGGATATTGTTCTTGTTATGTCGCTTGGCTACTTGGACATGTTTTCGATGATTGAATTGTTATTGTGGTTATTTTGATGTTTATTTGACGAGGTATTAGTTACATATTGAATGGTTTATGATTGGAATGAATTATTTACCTTCTTATGCTGTATTTTTTATGTCTAGAGCAAAGGTATCGATATTCGGGTTTTAAAAACGATACCTCTATGATTTTTGAAAGTGCAGGAAGTCAGTATTGTAATTTGGTATCGATACCTTATCACGAGTATCGATACTCGGGGTAAAATAAACTGGTAAGTTTTTAAATGTACCGATATTTTCTTGTGTTTTAATTTTAGGCGAGAAACAGTGTAACACCCCTAGCTCGTATCCGTCGCCGGATTAGGGCTATAGAGCATTACCGAAGCTTAACGTCATACAATGAACAATTTATAACCATAAACAAGTCACAAGTTAAATCATGGCAACATCAATCAAAAGCATTTATACAGTCCCTTATACAAGCCCTCGAGGCCCTAAAAAGACATTGGAAACGAATCGGGACTAAATCAGAAGCATGTGAAATTTTTCAGAAAAAGTTAAAATTTTTCAAACTGCAGAGGTCACACGGCCGTGTGGCCAAGCCGTGTGGGCATTCAAAATGGGGACACACGGTCGTGTCCTAGCCCATGTATGTGCCCGTGTAACTCTCTGACTTGGTCACACAGCCAAGCCAGACACCTCTGTGCTAGGCCGTGTACCCCTATAAGTAACCTCACATGCCCGTGTGCCAGGCCATGTGCTAGGCCGTGTAACAGCCTGACTTGCAACCCTTTTTAAAGCTACAGGGGACACACGACCGTGTCACCTGGTCGTGTGTCACACACGGCTGAGACACATGCATGTGTCTCTGCCCATGTGGACGAAATATATCCCATTTCCAAGCCATTTTTCTCATCCAAACTCACACCTCATGCACAAGCCATTTGAACCTATAATCAAGCATTTAAAACACACTTTACATATACATAATCAATGTAACAGCCCGTTTTTGGCTAAATCGAAATAGTGGTTTCGGGACCACAAATCCGAGGTTGAAATAATTATTTCATTATTATTTTAATGTCTACTGCTTAATAATATGATCGTGTGAAAATTTCGTAAAGAAATTTTATCTTTTGAGTGATTAATTTGATAAAAAGGACTAAATCGCGTAAAGTATAAAACTTAAGTTCTATAAGTTAAAGGTGTTAAATAGCTATAGAACTTTAAAGTAGAGGTCCTTGTGTGATAATTTGACCATTAAATGAGTTAGTGGATGTGCATGGCTTGGTAGTTGAGTAATTTTTAAAATTAGGTAAGGGCATTTTGGTAATTAGCCAATTAATGACAAAATAAACAAAAATTAAAGCAATCATCTTTCTTCCATTCACCTTGTGCTGGCCGAATACTCCATGGGAGAAGAAGAAATTGTTGTCCAAGCTTTTCACTTTCATGTAAGTGAAAAACTATCCCATTTTTATTGATTTTTATTTTTTTGGGGATCGTTGTAGCTTAAGCTAGCTAACTAGGGGATTAAATTGCAAAACTATTGAAGTATTTGAGTTTTTCCATTGATGAGTGTTGAGGTAATTTGATGTTTAATGGTAGAGAAATAATGGTTGTTGTTAGATAAACAAATTTTGTTAAGTAATTTTTGATAAAATTATCAATTAAGGGTTAAATTGAAAAATGTGAAAAGTGTGTGATAAATATGCAAAATTGTGAAATATATGGGCTGTTGTGAGCATGTATAAAATTCGGCTAGGCTTGGGTGTAGTGAAATTTCATGAATTTTTATTTTACGAGCCTAGAGACTAAATTGTAAAAAGGTCAAAAGTATAGGGGCAAAATGGTAATTTTGCCATAATATGAAATTTGATTGAATTGAGTAGAATAATGATTAAATGAGTTAAATTTGATTATATAGATCGAGAAAAATGACGTACGGAATTAGATCGAGGAAAAGACAAAGTTATCGATTAAACAATCGTTTCCGTTGTACGAGTTCGATGTAAGTTTGTATATTTTAAGTTTTAATACAAATGTATTTCATATGCTTTGATGTTGTATAATTGTGAATACGAGATTATGGATATGATCGACAGTGATTCGACGACGATTCGACATTCAAAATCCCAGTTGAACCTTAGGAATAGTTTAGGATACTAGTGACATGTCATTAGGGGATACATTAATTTGGCTCCGGGCCATGATATTAGCACTTCGGGTGCTAGTTATACCGATTTGGCTTCGGGCCATGAATATCGGCTGATTTGGCTTCGGGCCATGATATCAGTACTTCGGATATAAGTTACCTTGATTTAGCTTCGGGCCATGGTAGAGGTACTTATTGTGCGAGACTCTTGAGTATCCGACTTCTATTCCGAATGGTTCAACGGGTATATCAAAGATGTGGATGAGTATGAGATTGATACGAGATGGTACAGGTATGTATGTAAATCGCAAGAGCATTGAATCGAAGAAACTTGTGAAATTGATGGTAGGTTGATGGTTCAAGATGAGATATGTTATGATATGTTTAAATTGATTAAATTTTACATATTTGGAATATATATTTATGATATATGAATACATGGTAAACTTGGTTGATGATTACGTGTTAGGCATTTTGGGCCAAATTGAGTTGTGATATGCTTTGTTTTATTCACTTAAGTTGTGGTTCAACTGATATGAGAAAAATGTAAAGATCGACAAATTCTTCGATTAGAATTGATATTGAAAGCATGGAAAGGTATGAGTTTTTGGATGATTGAAATATATTTAGCCATATGCTTGATATAAGAATGCACATAAGTAATGTAAACTTATGTTATAATGTTTAGTAGTAAATTGCTAGTTTATGTGATGCTAAAATTGAAAAAAATAAGGTTGATTAAGCTAAAGCCAAGACATGTTGGGTAACTTAAAGGATTTTGCTTATAAATTTAAGTTATAAGCTTTGTTTCATTGAATTACGAACTTACTAAGCATTTTATGCTTACTTTGTGTTAAATTTCTTTGTGTTTACAGATATCGGAAGCTCATTCGGGTTGGAAGGTGTCGGAGACATCATCACACTATCTATCGGCTATTTTGGTACTCATGGTTTTATACTTTCAATTATAATGGCATGTATAGGTCATTTTGGCTAATGATAGCCTACGTGTTTTGTTAATGAGGGATTTTAGCCATTTGATTTGGCTTGTAAATGATGTGTATTTTAGTTTGTGAATAGCCATGTGATTTGGCTTATATTGGTATGTATATGTATATTTATGTGTTAATTCTCCTTGGTGATGTGGTTCATAATTACTTGTAAATGGCTGGTTGAAGTTTAGCATTTAAGGTTGATAATGTTTGGAAATTGATATTGTATGCTTGTGGATCTAGGAAAAGTAATGCTTAGTTAAGATAGTGTATATAGATGCTTTTTTTGAATGTGAAATTGGTATGATTTGAATTGGAAAAACATGATATTATAAGCATGTTAGTTGTTGGTATTGAAATGGTAAGAATTATGCTTGGTTGGAGTTGTTTCAAAATGCTCATTTATGCCATGTCTTGATTCCATTTGGTTAGGTGTAGGTGCATCCAAAGTTGGGTGGCAATATGGCTTGGTAAATAGCCTATTTTTGTCCGCACGGGCAGAGACACGGGCGTGTGTCACAGCCGTGTGTGACACACGGCTAGGTAACACGGTCGTGTGTCCCCTGATACTATTCAAAAATCAATTTAATAGCTTCACACGGCCTAGCACAGGGGCGTGTGGCTTGGCCGTGTGAGTCAAGTCAGAGAGTTACATGGGGTCAGACACGGGCTGGGACACGGCCATGTGATCCCATTTTGAATGCCCACACGGCCTGAGACACGGGTGTGTCTCTTGGCCGTGTGAGAGGCACGGCCGGGGCACACGGGCGTGTGACCCCTGTATATTGAAAAATTTCCAATGTTTTTCCAAAATTTTCCTGAGTTATCAGTTTAGTCCCAAACAGCTTCTAATGTTTGTTTTGGGCCCCGAAGGCTCGTATTAGGGACTATATGATGGAATCTGAATGGTTTTAAAATTGGTTGAGGATTATGATTCGAATTGTATGATTGTTTGTGTTGTAAGTCTGGTAATGCCTCGTAACCCTATTCCGGTGTCGGGTACGGGTTAGGGGTGTTACAATCAAGCTTACACAACATAGAAACTATCCATTCAACCAATATGCCAAAATGGCACCTCAACTTCCACAATCAAATTTACCTAAGCAACTATCCAATTCAATCATCATTTAACTACCAAATGAACAAATTCACTAACACATTTTTCATAATGATTTTATACCAAAAACTCATAAACAACCAATGCAAAATGACCATTCTCAACTAATATGTACCATACTAATTTGGCCAAAGATGCTCACTTCCAAATTACCAAAAAACTAGCCATTTTCAACATTATGCCACATTCATTCCACACCAACCATTCATTGATACCTTATCATTTCCATCAACCAAGATAACATATATATACAAGCCACACATAATGGCTAAATTCATAAAACAAAACACTTATACATGCCATTATAACCATGACTCAAAATCATCAAAATATACAGATACAACTAATGGATAGTGTGATGAAATCTCCGACAACTTCCAACCTAAACGAGCTTCCAATTATATAAAATCACAAAGGAAAATAACACGAAGTAAGCATACAATGCTTAGTAAGTTCGTAATTCATAAACAAATCTTACCATTTCAATTTATAAGCATAAAACAATTTGAGACAATCCAACATGACTTGGCATTAGCCTAAGCAACATCAACCTTTCAAATTAGATAATCACATACCTTAACAAATCATCTCAAAACATCATAGCTTTTGTACAAACTACTTATAAGCATTCATATTTTCAAGCATATGGCTAAGCATATTTCAAACATCATCAAATCATACCTTTTCATACTTTCATAGCAACACTTATTGAAGCATTTGTCGAACCTTCCCTTTTTCATACCCGTTGAACCACTAGAGTAATATCGGATACGTAGGAATCTTGCATACTATGTGCCATCATGTGGTCAAAACCACTACTATCTCATATCTCGTATCAATGCTCTCTCTCGACCCATAAATGGGTCTGCTCACACAAGCTGTCAGTCAGGACGTAGCTACACGGTGCTGCTCACACAAGTTGTCATGTAACACCCCTAACCCGTATCCATCGCTGGATTAGGGTTAAGAGGTATTACCAATCAAATCGTAACCTTTAACTTCATAGTTCATACAACATTGAACCATAATCAGTCAACATCACTGAGTCCCTTAATAAGGTTTACGAGACCTTGAACATACATTGGAAAGGGGTCAGGACTAAATCGAGCTAATACAAAACTTTTCTGAAACTTAACAATTTTCAAAGCCACAGAGGTCACACGCCCGTGTGGGTAGGCCGTGTGCCTTACACGGCCTCAGACACACCCGTGTGTCCAAGCCGTGGCAAAACAGGGCATACATACTGACTTGTCCACACGGCCGATAACACGCCCGTGTGCCTAACCCGTGGTCAACACTGACTTATTTCACACGGCCAGTCACACGCCCGTGTGTTTAGCCCGTGTGCGAGTCTGACTTGTTCGATTTGCAAACTTAAGAGACATGGTCGAGTCATACGCCCGTGTGCTCAATCGTGTGGGCAAATGTAAGCCATTTGCAAGGCCAATTTGCCACCCCCACTTTGGATCACACCTACAAGCATCAAACCATATAATTTCATATCCCAAATGGCATCCAAACATACTAAAACATGGCATAGTTTAAACTCTTATCATCATCATTCATTTCCCTATACAACTTCAACTCAACTTACCAACCCAAAGTATCAGCTTCACATCCAAATCATATAATCCATTTATCACTCAATCCTTACCAAATCTTAACATGAAACATACCATTTCCATTTTACTAATTTAAGCCAAAATGATCATTCTCATAGAACACACATACACATATTAACCATCCTTCACACATACCCAAAACATATACCAAAATCATTAAACTATCAAGCCATTTCACATGGCAAGATTTAAACACTTCAAAACATACCATAAACACTAGCCTATACATGCCATATACCAAATATATACAACTTCCAAAAGTACCAAAATGGATAGCCGATAGTGTGATTGAGTCGCTGACGACCCCCGGATCCGAGCTAGCTTTAATGACACTATAAAACAGAGAAACACTTCACACAGTAAGCTTAAAAGCTTAGTAAGTTCGTAATATAACACAATTAATTCAACAATTCAAATTCAATATAAAAAATTACCAACACCTAGTTCAATTCTCCTCAATACACCATTCTCATCCATAACAATTCCTCACTTTCATACATAACTATATATTCAATGAACAAGCATTTACCAAGATACTTAATCTCACTCTTTCCATCATTCATTCACATAACTATCCATTTATCTCAAACACAATTTCATCAACCACATAAGTTATGTACGTACCTGTACCATCACGTATTCAATTTCAACAATTACCATTCAATGCTCCAAGCCGTTACTCATTCAATCCTCTTTAAACATTCGATAAATTCGCACACTCAGTGCCGTATAATTTACCGAGGCCACAATATTATCGCACACTTAGTGCCATCACAGTAAACCAACAATGTCTCGGTTTCGCACACACAGTGCCAACTACTATAATCAATGCTTTCTTTAATTCGCACACTTAGTGCAATGCATCAAAGTATCGATTCCGTTTACGCACACTTAGTGCCACATCTCACAAATCCAAATTTTTCATTTCTAACTCATCAACCACATTTCATTCATTACATAAAATCTATACATGATTAAATCAATTCTTATTATACACGAACTTACCTCGGACGTATAAATAACGATATAAGTCGATCAATCGAGCACTTTATTCTTGCCTCGATCTCGATCCGAATATCTCTTTTCTTGATCTAAACAAATTCAAATTTAACTCTTTTATTCACCAAATCATTAAATTCAATCCAAAAACACACATTTAGGGTATTTTACAAAATAGCCCCCATATTTTCACATTTTGACATTTTAGTCCCTATTTCACAAAATCATAAAATACGCATAATTTCCATTTACATATGCTTAGCCGAATTTTCCCCTAGCTCACATAAGCCCATATATTTCATTTATTTCACATTTTAGTCTTTCAATTTCTCATTTTCACAATTTATCCCAAATTAGTCAAATTCATCAAAAATTCAAAGAAAAAATATTTTAATCTATCACATATCTTTCATATTTCCTCATCAACTATCACAAAGCTCAAGCATTCATCAATGGCACATCTCAAAAGCGTCATCAAATTCTAAAATTAAAGCATGGGCTTGATAATATACTAAGCAACGATCACAAAAACGTAGAAATTATCAAAAACCGAGCTTAAAACATACCTTGATTAAGAACAACAATGGCTGAATGTGAGAAACTTCTAACCCGTATTCTTTCTTCTATTTTCAGCAAAAACAAGGATGATAATGGCTTGTTCTTCTTATTTGTTTTATTTAATACATATTATTTCATCAATTACTAAAATATCCTTTAATAAAACATTATTATTTCATTCATTTAATGGCCATTTATGTCAAAATCCACTATCAATGGTTTAATATCAACATAAGGACCTTTCATTTAAGAAGCCATGCCAATTAAGCACTTTAACAATTAGCACATAGCTTTTACATTTTACGCGATTAAGTCCTTTTTCATAAATTGACACATAAACGATAAAATTTTCACACAGAATTTTCACACATGCTTAATCACATACTGTAAACTAAAAATAATATTAAAATATTTTTCTGACCTCGAATTTGTGGTCTCAAAACCATTATTCCGACTAGGGTCTAAATCGGGCTGTTACATGTCAAGTAACCGCAACACATGCCAGAAACTCTATGATAGCACTAGAAAGAACATAGGTTTTCCCCCTACTTATTGGTTAAATTGTTCCCATTTAGTTATCCTTAGCATACATTTTAGCATTTTTAGTTTAGTAAATTGCATTTTATAACTCAGTGAATCCTAGCCTATTTTATCCTTAATTTTGCTATCATTTTGCATTAATGTTGCTGCATGAGTTAATTCCAGATTGCGTCCAAAATTGTCGCCGCACCTGATAGATGTCTGCAGTGTCGCTGCATGGGTTAATTCCAGTTTGCGTCCAGAATTGTTGCCGTACCTGACAACTGTTAGGATAAGAACAAAAAATTATGTGAGTTGTCCAGTCTGGTATAACCAACCTGTACGAACAAGGACAGAATAATTTTAGGGAAAAGACACTTGTACTAGTGAGAAGGACATAAAAGGTGGAGATGAGAAGAAAAAGAAGTGGCGAGAGCTTTTCTCTCCATCATCATCTTCATCATCCGACCTTTGACCTTGCAGCCATGGTAGCTTAAGCCTCCCACGGGTGAGCTAACGTGAAAACCAGACGCAGAATAGCACCTGACAAGGAGGCCTAAGTGTGCGACAAGAGGGAATAAAGAGATTCTGTCGAGTTGTCTAGGGATAGTATTCTCCATTCGATTCTTTCTTATTTCCTTCTAAATGCTGGTGATTATTCTCTGATTTCTGATTGTATGGAAGTACTGATGAATTCTTGGTGAAACGTTATCTTATTTAATCTTGCTTTTATTGTTTAATCTTGGGGTTTGGATGTTTTTAACACGGAAGTGTTATTGCAGTCACTGACACTGGAAAGTGCAGTGATAGTTCGAGCCAACAAGCATTTCAACGGAAGTTGAGTAAGGATTAGAGGAATTTAGTCCACTTGTTCTTAATAGTACCATATTGCTTTCATCGAAAGGTAAGGTTAATATGCATGTTTAAGTCTCAGATTAAAATAGAGGAGTAACGCTGGGTAAGATATACATTGAATTTTATTGCATCGACAATCACCTATACTTTTATACCTTGTGAGCACTTAGTATTCAACTGAATATTCATGTTGGGGATCCTGGTTTATCATCATCATATTTTATTTTATTGTTTTTAAAGTTATTGCATTGACAACTATCCTCACAATTTATCTCGTTTATATCCAGTTATTGCACCGACATTAATAGACAAAAGACACCCATCCCTGTGGGATCGATATCCGATAGACTCACATCTGTCTACTATACTTGCATCAACAGTGTATGCTTGCACATTATTGTTGTGATGTTGAACAGCCGATCACTTAGCCACCGATAGGACGTACAAGACCAGCACCCAAAACACGGTAACCCCTAATGACATGTCACTTGTATCCTATATATTCCTAAGGTTCAAACGGGATCTGAAAGTCGTCAAAACTTCGTTGGATACTTCCGTAGAGTTGTAATACTGAGAATATAACATAAAATCCTTTAAATCAAACATAATTCAATGTTAATTAAATATACGAACTTACCTCAAACACGAATGGAGAATTACAACTGATTAATCCAATACTTTTTCTTTTCCTCGATCTAAATCCGTACATTGCTTTTCTTGATCTATATAATCAAATTTAACTATTTTAAACTTCATTCTACTCAATTTAATCCAAAAATCATGTTTTTACAAAATTACATTTTTGCCCCTAAAATTTTGAATTCAATACAATTTAGTCCCTAGCTCATAAAAATGCAAATTCATGCAATTTAGTCCACACACATGCTAGTCGAATATCATTTAAGCCCTTAACAAGCCCTACATTTCATTTATTTCACATTTTCACCATGAACATTTTTCTATTTTTCAATAAAATCCTTAAATGATAATTTCATCAAAAGTTCCTTTACAAGAGTTGCTCAACTATTAATAAATATTCATTTTCATCCTTCAAACATCAAAAAAAACTAACATACCTTCATGGTAACACCCTAGACTATTAACAGTTTTACAAATTAGTCCCCGAGCTAGCTAGATTAAGCTACAACGACTCCAAAAAAATAGAAATCATTAAAAACTGAACAAAAATGCACTTACATGCACTAGGAAATGCTGGCCGAATGCTTGGTTGTTCAAAAATGGTGATTTTCCTCCTTTAAGATTCGGCTAGAAGAAGATGGACAAGGAAAATTTGTTTTGTTTTACTTATTTTGTTAATTTAATTATTAAATTACTTATATAACCATTACTAAACACATTAATGGTGTCCATAATCGTCCACTACTTAAATTAATGGTTTAATTACCATTTAAGACCACTCATGATTTAATTTCATATCAAATTAACACCTTCTTCTAATAGAACACAAGTTTTGTACTTTATGCGATTTAGACCTTTTATCAAATTAAGCATGCAAACGATAAAATGTCTTCATGAAATTTTTATACGATGCTACTATCATGCTGCAGACCTTAAAATAATAAAATTAATAAATTTTTTGACATCGAATTTGTGGTCCCAAAACCACTATTCTAATTTCACTGAAAACAGGCTGTTACAACTCTCCCCCTAAGAAATTTTCGTCCCCGAAAATCTTACTAGAGAATAGATTAGGATATTGCTTTCTCATAGCTTCCTCGGGTTCCCAAGTGTCCTCCTCTATCCCATGACGTTGCCAAAGAACCTTTACTAAAGTTATGCTTTTGTTTCTTAACTCTTTAATCTCTCGTGCTAAAATTCTGATCGATTCTTCGTTATACGACATGTGGGGCTGAATCTCAACATCTGCCAGAGAAACTATATGCGAAGGGTCTGATCGGTATTGTCGCAACATGGATACATAAAACACATTATGAATCTTTTCTAACTCTGACGGTAAAGCTAGCCGATACGCCACTGGCCCTATTCTTTCGATGATCTCATATGGCCCAATAAATTGCGGACTAAGCTTCCCTTTTCAACTGAAATAAAGAATTCTCTTCCAAGGCGATACTTTTAGGAACACTTTGTCGTTGATTTGAAATTCAATATCTTTATGTTTCAAATCTGCAAACGACTTCTGCCAATCTAAAGCTGCTTTCAAATTGTCACGGATTACTTTCATTTTTTCTTCAGTTTCACAAATCAAATCGACCTCGAGTATCTTTTTCTCAATAAGCTTGATCCAATACAAAGGAGTTTGACATTTATGACCATACAAAGCTTCGTACGGTGCCATCTTTATACTTGATTGATAACTGTTATTGTACGCGAACTCAACCAATGGTAAATATTTCTCCTAGTTACCTTTGAATTCTAATACGCAACAACGAAGCATTTCTTTGAGTATCTGAATTACTCGCTCAGTCTGACCATCTGTCTGAGGATTAAATGTGGTACTAAAATGTAACCGCAAACCTAGAGCTTCTTGCAGCTTACTCCAAAATAGCGATGTAAATCGTGGATCTCTATCTGAAATAATAGAAACTGGCACCCCGTGCAATCTAATAATCTCAGAGATATATAATTCAGCTAATCTCTCTAGGGAGTAATCTATATGTACCGGAATAAAATGTGTTGACTTCGTTAGACAATCAACAACAACCCAAATAGCATCTTTCTTTCTCGGAGATAGAGGTAAACCCGATACGAAATCCATAGTAACTCGCTCCCATTTCCACTCCGGTATCATCACTGGCTATAACAAACCAGAAGGTACTTGATGTTCAACTTTTACTTGCTAACATACTAAACATCTCGATACGAAATCTAAAATCTCACGTTTCATTACTGGCCACCAGTACATCTGTTTCAGATCATTTTACATTTTAGTGCTACCAAGATGAATGGACAATCTACCACAATGAGCTTCGTACAAAATCTTCAGAATCAACTCTGAATCCCTCGATACACAAACTCTGCCTCTAAAAAGTAAGCAATCATCAGACCCTATCTAAAAATCTGAATCAAGAGTCGTCTCACATAATTTTCGTTGAGCTATCAACGCATCATCGCATTTCTAAGCTTCACAAATCTATTGTAAGAATAACGGTTTTGCTTTTAACTCATCTAAAATAGAACCATCAACGGACAATGACAACTGTGTATTCAATGCTCACAAAGCAAACATAGAATTTCTACTCAGAGCATCAGCCACTTCATTTGTTTTACCCTGAGGATAATCAATAATCAAATCATAGTCTTGCAGCAACTTGAGCCATTTGCGCTGTCTCAGATTCAAATCTTTATGCGACATTAAATACATAAAAATCTTATGATCGGTATAAATGTGACATTTTTTGCCATATAGATAGTGTTTCCAAATCTTTAATGCAAACACCATTGCTAGCAACTCTAAATCATGTGTCGGATAATTCTTTTCATGCGGCCTTAACTATCTGGAAGTATAAGCTATCACTTTACCTTCCTGCATCAAAACGCAACCTAAACCATTCAGAGATGCATAACTAAAAATTACAAATTCTTTACTCGATTCAGGGTGAACTAAAATAGGTGCCTCGGTCAATAGTGCTTTCAGCTTATTGAAACTTTACTGACATTTCTAGGACCATTCAAACTTTACATCTTTTAGTAACAATCGTGTCATCAGAGTAGCCATCATCGAGAACCCTTTGACGAATCTTCTATAATAACCTGCTAATCCCAGAAAACTTCTAACTTTCAATACATTTCTCGAAGGTTTCCAATCAACAACTGCTGAAATTTTACTCGGATCAACTCTGATGCCTTCAGCTGATACTATATATCCCAAAAAACCAACTTCCCTAAGAAAAAAATCACATTTACTAAATTTGGCAAACAAATGTTTCTCACGCAAGATCTATAATACAATTCTCAAATGTTCGGCATGCTCAGACTCCTCTCGAGAATAAATCAGAATATCATCTATAAAAACCATGACGAATCGGTCTAGCTATAGTGTGAAAATTCTGTTCAATTAATCCATAAATACTGCAGGTGCGTTAGTTAACCCAAACGACATCACAAGAAATTCATAATGTTCGTACCTGGTCCTGAATGCAATTTTTGGCACATCCGAATCCTTAACTCGTAATTGATAATAACCAGACCGTAAATCAATCTTCGAAAATACTGTTGCACCTTTCAACTGATCAAATAAATCATCGATTTGCGGTAATAGATACTTATTCTTAATCATAACTTTGTTGAGCTATTAATAATCGATACACAATCTCATTGATCTGTCCTTTTTCTTAACGAACAGAATCGGTGCACCCCAAAGCGAGAAACTAGGTCGTGCAAAACCTCTATCTGTTAACTCTTACAACTGAGCTTTCAACTATGTTGGAGCCATTCTGTACGAAGCTATCAATTTTGGTGATGTTCCCGGTACCAACTCAATAGCAAATTCGACCTCTCTGATCGATGGTAACCCGGGTAACTCCTCTGGAAACACATCTGGATATTCACAAACCACAGACATTGATTCAAGTTTCAACTCAGACACTTTAGAATCCAGAACATAAGCAAGGTATGCATCGTAACCTTTTCTCATATATTTCTGCACTGTCAAAGCTGAAATAATAATAGGCAACTCGCTCAGCTCGTCAAATTCAATCCGAAGTGTTTCACCATTTTGACATTTCAGTACAATAAGTTTTCGTCTACAATTCACTACAGCATCATGCAAAGTCAGCCAATCCATACCCATAATCACATCAAACTCATCGAGTGGAAAAAGCATCAGATTGGTCAGAAAGCTATAACCCTAAGTCATCAAAGGATAGTTCTTGCAGACTTTATCGACTAACACATACTGACCTAGGGGGTTTGATACTTTAACAACGAATTCAGTGGACTCAACAGGAAAACTTTTACTTGACACAAGGTTCGTACAGACATACGAATGAGTTGATCCAAGGTCAATCAAAGCAGTAACTTTAGTGTCAAAGATAGAAAAAGTACCAGTAATAACATCTGGAGTAGAGGCTTCCTCACGTGCACGGATCGCATAGGCTCTAGCTGGTGCTCATGCCTCGGATCTCACAGCTGAGTCCTTAGTCACACTTCGACTATTATTCATATTTCTAAGGTTCCTTGGTGGTCTCCCTCTCGCAGCTGTATTGCTCGGTCGAACAGTCTGAATTTTGTCTTTTTCAGGTAACTCAGGACAATCCTGAATAAAATGCTCCTACGAACCACATCTAATACAAGCTCCATCATTCATCTGACACTCGCCAAAGTGTCATTGTCCACATCATTGACAATCGGGTTTGTTGGCCTTAACGCTACCAACGCTTGCTACTGATGTAGCTTGAGCTTTAGAACTTGCGTGTTGCTTACCATGATCCCTATTAGGATATCCCACTAAAGCGGTCAAACGATTATGGTAATCTTTCTATCTCTTTGACGATGAATGATACGATTTCCCAGTTGATCTCTTTCTTGAATCTCTAGCTTCAGAATCAACTATTCTTTTCTCTTTACTAAGCTCCTCGGCTTTGTGTGCTCTATCAACCAAAACAACAAATTCTTTTAGCTCGAGAATTTCGACTAAAAGCTTTATATCTTCATTCAACCCATCTTCAAACCGTTTACACATAGCAACTTCGGTTGGAATGCATTTTTAGGCGTACTTACTCAATCTGACAAACTCTCTTTCACACGACCCTGTTTAAGCTCAAGAAATTCTTTGCGCTTCTGATCGAGGAATCTTTGACTTAAATATTTCTTTTTGAACTCGGTTTGAAAGAATTCCCATGTGATCCGCTCTCTTGGTATTACAGAAATCAACGTGTTCCACCACTAATATGCTGAATCTTTCAATAATGATACAGCACATTTAAATAATGATACAGCACATTTAACACACTTGGTCGATGAATAAGATAACTCATCAAAGACTCGGATCGTATTTTCTAACCAAAACTTAGCTCTCTCAGGATCACCATCTACTATATGTAACACCCCTAACCCATATTCAACGCCGGAATCGGGCACGAGGCGTTACCGACTTAAAGACCTCAAGATCGCCACTTAGGCACAACATGACCACTCTCTTTGGCCACACAACAACCTCAATCCCGACCTACGAGGCCTCTCTCAAACACACGAGGGCTCTCGAGACCATATCAAAAACTCTTACGATCTTAAAATTTTTCCATCTATACAGGGCTCACACGCCCGTGTAAGATCTGGCACGCCCGTAGATGTCACACACGCCCATGGTCACTACCCGTGCATGAAAACTCAAGCATTCTGCCAATGCCCCACGGTTAGGGCACACGCCCGTGCTCTCCACCCGTGGTGCACACTGCTTACCTTAACACGGCCTAGAGTCTAGACACACGCCCGTGTAGCTAGCCCGTGGCCAACACTGATTAACACACACGTTCTAGGCACACGCCCGTGTAACTAGTCCTTGGTAAAGGATACTTATTCTTAGCCGTCACTTTGTTAAGCTGTCTATAGTCTATACACAACCTCATAGACCCATCTTTCTTCTTCACAAACAATACCGGAGCACCCCACGGTGAGTAGCTCGGTCTTGCAAGACCCTTATCTGTCAACTCTTGCAACTGAACCTTCAGTTCTTTCAACTCTAAAGGTGCCATCCTATACGGAGCAATCGAAATAGGTGTCGTTCCCGGAACTAACTCAATCCCAAACTCAACCTCTCTCACTGGAGGTAATCCGGGTAACTTGTAACAGCCCGATTTAGGGCCTAGTCGGAATAGTGGTGCAAGACCATGAATCCAAGGTGAATTTATGATTTTTTAAGGTTCATGCCATGTTTGCATGTTAGTGTGAAAGTTTCATGAAGCAATTTTGCTAAATTAAAGTTGAATGGTTAAAAAGGACCAAATTGTAAAAGTTGTAAAATGTGAGTTTCTAGAAGCATTTTGTATGAAATAGCTTTAGAATATTAATTATGAGTCCTTAAATAGAAATTTTCCCAAATTATAAATTTTGGACAAAAATGGACATGAGCTAGTAAAAAAGAAATTTTTAAAGAGAATGGCATTTTGGTCATTTGTCTAATAAGTGATTAAAATTGGAAAAAGATGATAAAATTTCATTCATCTTCTTCCTTCCATTGCCGAAAATTTGAAGACTCCATAGCTAGGGTTTTTCATTTTTTTCAAGCTTGCTAGTAAGTTCATCTTAGCCCCGTTTTTAATATTCTTCGTGTTTTTGAAGTCCTCGTATTATGAATTAGCTATTTTTAGCTATAAAATAAGCTAAGATGCATGTTCAAAAATTTCATCTATGAATGACATGCTTGTTAAATGATGTTTTATGGAAGATTATGAGATTTTGATGTTAGATAAACATCTTTTCCTTAATGGATTTCATGAAATATGATAGTATGGACTAGTTTGTAATAGTTATGAAATTAGTCATACCTACTAGAAATAATGAGAATTGATGATTGCTATAGTAGGGAAAATGAATTAGCTAAGCATGTAGCTTAAGAAAGTTGAATGAAAATTATTTTACGAGCCTTGGGGCAAAAGTGCAAATATGAGAAAGTATAGGGGCAAAATAGTAATTTTGCCCAAGTATGAGTAAAGGGTCAATTTAGTCAATGTGAATATTAAATGATCTATTTATGACTATAGATCAAGAAAAACAAAGCCCGGATCGAAACCGAGGCAAGAACAAGGTCGAGGACTAAATTGCATACCTAGCTACATTTTGTATATTGAGGTAAGTTTGTATGATTTCTAAGCTTTATGATTTATATCATTGAATTGCTTAGTATAATGTACAATGTTATTATGAAAAATGTTTAACGTTATGTTAAACAAAGAAATTAATGAGAATCAAGCATGAGAAAGCCCCGATTGAAGTTGAATAACTTAGGATACTCGATCTACCACATGAAACAAGAAAGTCCGTATAAGACCAAGCCGAGGCATGGCATCGGCAAGCAAGCAAGATATCATGTAAGTCCAAGGCAAGCTTGGCATTGAATAAGTTATCATGTAAGTCCAAGGCAAGCTTGGCATTGAATAAGTTATCATGTAAGTCCAAGGCAAGCTTGGCATTGAATAAGTTATCATGTAAGTCCAAGGCAAGCTTGGCATTGAGCAAGTTATCATGTAAGTCCAAGGCAAGCTTGGCATTGAGTAAGTTATCATGTAAGTCCAAGCCAAGCTTGGCATTGAGTAAGTTATCATGTAAGTCCAAGGCAAGCTTGGCATTGAACAAGTTATCATGTAAGACCAAGGCAAGCTTGGCACTGAAAAGTTATTAAGAGAAAGAGATCCCATATAAGTCCAAGTTAAGGCATGGCATTGGTGAGAACAAGAAAGACTTCGTATAAGTCCATGTTAAGTCATGGCCTTGAAATTTAGATGAGATTTAGTATCCTCGGTTATTCATATAAATTCCTCGGGCAAACGAGTTAAGCTCCAAAGAGAGAACAAGAAAGCTAAGTAAGTAAGGTTATTATCAAGTGAAAAGGAATATTATTCATGTTATGAATGGTGAATTAGAAATTATGAGTATTATGTTCAAGTATGCTGATCAATGTGATCTAGTGATACAGGTACTTTGTTTGCCTATCAAGTATGAGACTAGTAAGTTTCATGAGTTATGTAAGAATCAAGTATGAGACTAGTAAGTTTCATGAGTTATGTAAGAATCAAGTATGAGTAAGTAAGCTTTATATAGCTGAATTTATGATGCCATTGTTTATATCAAATGGTCTATATTAAGTAAGAGTGTTGCTATGTGTATTATGCAAACTTACTAAGCTAAATGCTTATGTCTTTCATTATTTCTTTCCATGTAGTCCCGCCAAGCTAATATCGAGGATCACCGTCATCGGAGCTCGGAGCACACTATCAATCGCTATTTTGGTATAGCCAAGTTGTTTTATTAAGTATGGTATATATAGGTAGCATTACATTTTGAGTAAATGTTTTAAGAAGAGCCGAGGTATAGGCTATTAAGTTTGTTATTCTTTTGTATATGGCTAAGTGATTGGCCAAGTGTGTATGTTTATAATTATCAATGAAGCATGTAGTATCATTCAAGATGATGTAGTATTGATTTGTGGAAATGAGTATGAATTGTATCTTAATTTCAGGATGGCAATTGGCTTGGCAAATAGCCTCTAAGTGCCCCACGGGTTAGACACAAGGGGCGGGTGTCAGGCCGTGCGTAAACTGCACCTTAGTCTTATAAGTAAGAATAGGCCACGGACTAATCCCACGGCCGTGTGTTAAGGCCGTGCATGACACACGGTTAGAACATGGGCGTGTGCCCGGACGTGTGAAATAAGTCAGTATATCAAGAAGTAGTACACGGTCTAAGTCCACGGGCGTGTCATGGCCGTGTGGAAATTGGCAGAATACTGAGTTTTAGGGCACGGTCTGAGGACATGGGCGTGTATGCCTATGTACGGGCATGTAACCCCTATTTCAAAGAAAAGTTTTTCGATAAGGTTCCGAAAGTTTACCAGTACGAGTTTAAGGCCTCGTAGGCCCATGAAATGTACGAATTATTTAAGAATGAGAAGTTTTAATTTCGGAACGAAATTTTATAGCCCGTAATGTCATGATTAAGTAAGTTCAAGCATAGTAATGTCTCGTATCTGGTCTGAGCCTCGGACTCGGGTATGGGGTGTTACATAACTCCTCCGGGAATACATCTGGATACTCACCAACCACTGGCACTATTTCAAACTCTACTCCAACCTCTCGAGTATTCAACACAAAAGTAAGATAGGACTCACACCCTTTTCTCAAGCATTTATCAGCCACTAAGAAAGAAATCATCACTGGTAGACTATCCGATCCACCTGATTCAACCCGAACCACATCTCCACTCTCACATTTCAAATCAATAAACTTATTACCACAGTTCACCAAGACACTATGGGTAGTCAACCAATCCATGCCTAGGATTAAATCAAACTCATCAAACGGCAACAACATTAGGTTTGCCAGAAAGCAATGACTCTCAATCATCAAAGGACAATTCTTACACACCTTGTCCACTAACACATGCTTACCTAACGGGTTTGACACCTTAACCACAAAGTCCATAGACTCAACAGTCGTACCCAAACTAGATGCCAATCTCATGCAAATATAAGAATGAGTAGACCCTGGATCTATTAAAGCAATAACAAGGGTGTTAAAGAGAGAAAAAGTACACGTTATCACATCAGGGGAGGATGCCTCTTCGCAAGCGCGAATGGCATACATCCTCGCAGGTGCCCGACCCTCCGGTCTCACAGTAGAGTCTCTAGATTCACCTCTACCACTATTCCCGCCTCTCGGGTTCCTTGGTGGTCTACCTCTTGCAGACACATCATTGGATCTCATTTCTTGCTTCTCTTCCTTATCACGCCTCTCGGGGCAATTTCGGATAAAATGGTCGGGGGAACCACACTTATAACAGTTTCGACTGTTACCCCAACACTCTTCGGTGTGATATCTACCACAACTTGGACACTCCAGTTTACTCTTCGGATTGCCCACACTTTCCATCGAGGTAGCTTGGACTCTCGAACCCGAACGAGTATTGCCCAAGTCTCGATGCAAATAACCCACTGGTGCTGACGTCCTAGGACTCACTTCCTTGGACCTTTTCGATTGGGCTTGGTACGACTTGCCCATCGGCCTCTTTTTAGCATCTCGGGCTTCACTCACAGCCCTTTTCTTTTCTGTACTCAACTCTTCGGCCTTACTTGCCCTTCCGACCAACACTACAAATTCTTTTAACTCCAAAATACCCACTAGGAGTTTGATGTCCTCATTCAGTCCGTCTTCGAACCTCTTACACAATACGGTCTCTGTCGACACACATTCTTGAGCGTATTTGCTAAGCCTAAAAAACTCACGCTCATATTCCGCTACTGACATTCTTCCTTGCTTCAACTCAAGGAATTCCTTCCTTTTTCGATCAGTAAACCTCTGGCTTATATACTTCTTCCGAACTCTTTCGTAAAGAAGTCCCACGTCACCCGCCTCTCTGGGACCACCGACGCCAACGTCTTCCACCAATGGTATCTCGAGTCCTCAAAGCAAGGATATGACACACTTCAAGCTCTCTTGGTGTACAAGAGAGTTCATCGAATACTCTCATCGAGTTCTCTAACCGTAACTCGCCTCTCGTGGTCATCATCAACCTTAGCTCTAAACTCCTCACCCCGTGTTTTCTAATCTTATCTACCGGGGGTTTCGATATCCTCACTACATCAATACCTTGAGGAGCCACAGGAATTGGCTGAGGTATAGGAGGAGGAGGTGGAGGAGGTTGAGCATTAGGGTTCGCTCGAACATAATCCGGGTACCAATTGCTCATCATCGGAGAAAGGCTTCCCGAGCCCCTTCCCCTGACCCCTAGCCTCGGGTCCACTTTGAACAGCACTGGTTCTGCGCAGAGTCGGGCGCATTACTAGTAGCCGCTTCATCGAGTCAATGGATCGAAATCCATATTCTATATAAAATAAGAATTAAAATCATCAGAAGCCACAACACTATCATTGTACACTTATGGCATGTATAGCTAGACTCTTACACCCGCTACGGTAGTCCTAGAACTGACTAAACCATAGCTCTGATACCACTAAATGTAACACCCCTTACCCATATTCAATGTCGGAACCGGGCACGAGGCGTTACCGACTTAAAGACCTCAAGATCGCCACTTAGGCACAACATGACCACTCTCTTTGGCCATCACAGTAACCTCAATCCCGACCTACGAGGCCTCTCTCAAACACACGAGGGCTCTCGAGACCATATCGAAAACTCTTACGATCTTAAAATTTTTCCATCTATACAGGGCTCACACGCCCGTGTAAGATTTGGCACGCCCGTGGATGTCACACACGCCCATGCTCACTACTCGTGCACGAAAACTCAAGCATTCTGCCAATGCCCCACGGTTAGGACACACGCCCGTGCTCTCCACCCGCGGTGCACACTGACTACCTTAACACGGCCTAGAGTCTAGACACACGCCCGTGTAGCTAGCCCGTGGCCAACACTGATTAACACACAAGTTCTAGGTACACGCCCGTGTGACTAGTCCGTGGTCTATTCTGATTTAAAATGCTAACATGCAGGGGACACACGGCCAAGTCACACGCCCATAGGCTGACCGTGTGTCACACATGGCCTAGACACACGCCCGTGTGTCTACCCACATGGACAAGAACAAAGCTATTTGCCAAGTTCTTTTCACCCTTCTAGCATACACAATTATGCACTCATTCAACACATCCATAATCAACTCAAACTCTTACAATCTCACATAGATAACTTCATCTCTTCATATAATAAAGTGCCAACAACTATGGCATTATACAAAATAGATTATCCATCCAAAGGCCAACACATCATAGCCATAAACAACAAAATTCACTAACTTGTCTAGCCCCTATACATGCCATATACAAAACATTGAGTCTAATGTACCAGAGCGTGCTGATAGTTTGGGCGATCTTCCAATTGATCCTCGTATCTAGATTCGGCACTTTTGCTCTATAAGACAAGGGAAAAGAAAGAGAGTAAGCTTTGAGCTTAGTAAGTTTAAACATAAACAATTAAGCAACATAGTATAAGCTAAACAACAATTAGCATTATACTAACATATAATGTACAACTATTCTTACTCTTTCTATCCTTTACCACATTTCCGACACATCATGAGTCACTTACTCATAACCATTGACATGCACCCCCTGCATTCAATATCACATTTACACAATATACAACACATCATTATTTCTCAATAATACATCCACACAGCTATGCTACTCACTATCACATCCACGCAACAAATCTCTCGGTGGTTCCGCACTAAGCCCACCACAATCAATTAATAAGGTAGTATCGCACTTAGCCTACCAACAAGGTATTCATAGTGGTTTCGCACATAGCCCACCAGATAATATACCTAACGATAGCATCGCACATAGCCAGCTCATCGTCAATATGCTTTAGGATGGTATCGCACTTAGCCCACCATTTAGCATTATTATAACACATTCACAAATCTACTTACTTAATCATTCATTTCACTTGAACCACATAGGTTCCCAATCATTCTCAACCATGCTATACACTAGCTAGCATTAACAAATTGTAAGTATGAATGCATTGTTTGTCCATAGACTTACCTCGATACTCAAAAGTATAGAAACGTGCAATTAGTCCACCACTTTACTCTTGCCTCGGTTTCGATCCGGGCTTTGTCTTTCTTGATCTATAATGAATAAATTAGCTTATTCAATATACACATTGACCAAATTGACCCACATCTCATACTTTGGCAAAATTACTCTTTTGCCCCAAATCTCTCTCATAATTACACTATTGCCCCCAATGCTCGTAAAGTGATTTTTATTCAACTTTCTAGCCTTTCATGCTTAGCCGAATCACTTACTCAACTAAAGCAATCATCAATTCTCATCACAACACACATGTATGACCAAACTCAAGATTTTTACAAACTAGTCCCTACATGCATTTTCTATGGAAACTCATTTAGCAAAAGATGTTTCTACTACATCAAGCTTTCATAATCTTCCATAAAACATCAAAATACATGCATGTCATATATGGACACATTTTTGAACATCCATCATAGCTCATCAAATAGCTAAAAATAGCTTACTCATGCAACAAGGACTTCAAAAATACAAAGAATATCAAAAACGAGGCTAGATGCACTTACTAGCAAGCTTGAAATTTTTGAAGAACCCTAACAATGGCTCTCTCAAATTTTCGGTAGCCTTGGAGAAGAAGATGAATGAATTTTGTCATCTTTTCTCCTATTTTAATCACTTAATTGTTAAATGACCAAAATGCCCTTTTTGATAAACTTTCTATTTTAACTCATTCATGCCCAAATTTGTCCAAAAATCAGAAATTGGGAAAATTTCTATTTAAGGACCTCTAATTAATATTCTAAAGCTATTTCACACAATTAGCTTCTAGAATCTCACATTTTGCAACTTTTGTAATTTAGTCCTTTTGGACAATTCAACCGCAATTTCACAAAATTGCTTCATGAAACTTTCACACTAGCATGCATACATAGCATAAACCTCAAAAACTCATTCATATACCTCAGATTTGTGGTCTCGCACCACTATTCTGACTAGGCCCTAAATCTGGATGTTACACTATAGCCCTGAATTCATCAACCCCATATTTGTGAATTTTATCAACAGGCTGCTTACTCGTACGTAAAGGTTCTAAACCTTGAGGAACTACGAGGACCGGTTGGGGAATAGGTGGGGGTGGAGGTCGTTGAGCAGCCAGATTTGTTCGAACAAACTCTGTGAATCACTCGTTCATCATTTGGAAAAAGGCTTCTTTAGCCTCTCCTCCCTAGCCCTCAGATACAGGCCTAGAACCAGTCGACGCTACTCCGTGAACGGAGGCTTGCGCATTACTTTTTACATCATCGGAGTCTGCTTGATTGGAATCCATTACTATATGAAAATATAATTCAAAACGTGTCAGGAGTTATCACACTATTAAAGGTTATATAATGGCATGTATATCTAGACTCACGCACACTATGTTTAGTCTGAGAATCGGCTAAATCGTAGCTCTAATACCAATAAATGTAACACCCCTAGCCCGTATCCATCGTCGGATTAGGGCTACAAAGCATTACTGAAGCTTAATGTCATACAATGAACAATTTATAACCATAAATAGATCACAAGTTAAATCATGGCAACATCAATCAAAAACATTCATACAGTCCCTAATATGAGCCCTTGAGGGCCTAAAAAGACATTGGAAACGAATCGGGACTAAATCAGAAACATATGAATTTTTTTAGAAAAAGTTACAATTTTTCAAACTGTAGAGGTCACACGGCCGTGTGAGAGACACGCCCGTGTCTTAGGATGTGTGGGCATTTGAAATGGGGACACGTGGCCATGTCCTAGCCCGTGCCCGTGCCCGTGTAACTCTCTGACTTGGTCACATGGCCAAGCCACACGCCTGTGTGCTAGGCCGTGTACCCTTCGAAGTAACCTCACACGCCTGTGTGCCAGGCTGTGTGCTAGGCCGTGTAACAGCCTGACTTGCAACCCTTTTTAAAGCTACAGGGGACACACGGCCGTGTCACCTGGCAATGTGTCACACACGGCTGAGACACACGCCCATGTCTCTACCCATGTGGACGAAAAATATGCCATTTCCAAGCCATTTTTCTCACCCAAACACACACCTCATGCACAAGCCATTTGAACCTATAATCAAGAATTTAAAACACACTTTACATATACATAATAAAGCTTAAACAACATAAAAACTATCCATTCAACTAATATGCAAAAATGGCACCTCAACTTCCACAATCAAATTTACCTAAGCAACTATCCAATTCAATCATCATTTAACTACCAAATGAACAAATTCACTAACACATTTGTCATAATGATTTTATACCAAAAACTCATAAACAATCAATGCAAAATGACCATTCTCAACTAATATGTACCATACTAATTTCACCAAAGATGCTCACTTCCAAATTACCAAAAACTAGCCATTTCCAACATTATGCCATATTCATTCCACACCAACCATTCATTGATACCTTATCATTTCCATCAACCAAGATAACATATATATACAAGCCACACATAATGGCAAAATTCATAAAACAAAACATTTATACATGCCATTATAACCATGGCTCAAAATCATCAAAATATAACGATATAACTGATGGATAGTGTGATGAAATCTCTGACAACTTCCAACCCAAACGAGCTTCCTATTATCTAAAATCACAAAGGAAAATAACAAGAAGTAAGCATACAATGCTTAGTAAGTTCGTAATTCATAAACAAAGCTTACCATTTCAATTTATAAGCATAAAATAATTTGAGACAATCCAACATGACTTGGCATTAGCCTAAGCAACATCAACCTTTCAAATTAGATAATCACGTAGCTTAGCAAATCATCTCAAAACATCATAGCTTTTGTACACACTACTTATAAGCATTCATATTTTCAAGCATATGGCTAAGCATATTTCAAACATCGTCAACTCATACCTTTTCATACTTCATAGCAACACTTATTGAAGCATTTTTCGAACCTTCTCTTTTTCATACTCGTTGAACCACTAGAATAATATCAGATACGCAGGAATCTCGCATACTATGTGCCATCATGTGGTCAAAACCACTACTATCTCATATCTCGTATCAATGCTCTTTCTCGATCCATAAATGGGTCTACTCACACAAGTTGTCGGTCAAGACGTAGCTACACGGTGCTGCTCACACAAGCTGTTAAGTAACCGTAATACATGCCGAAAGTTCAGCCACCAGTAGGACGCACAAGACCAGCACCCAAAACATGGTAACCCCTAATGACATGTCATTTGTATCCTATATATTCCTAAGGTTCAAACGGGATCCAAAAGTCATCGAAACTTTGTTGGATACTTTCGTATAGTTGTAATACCAAGAATATGACATAAAAGCATTTAAATCAAACATAATTAAATGCTAATTAAATATACAAACTTACCTCAAACACGAATGGATAATTACGATTGATTAATCCAATACTTTTTCTTTTCCCCGATCTAAATTCGTATGTTGCTTTTCTTGATCTATATAATCAAATTTAACTAATTCAAACTTCATTCTATTCAATTTAATCCAAAAATCATGTTTTGGCAAAATTACACTTTTGCCCCTAAAATTTTGAATTCAACACAATTTATTCCCTAACTCATAAAAATGCAAATTCATGCAATTTAGTCCACACCCATGCTAGCTGAATATCATCTAAGCCCTTAACAAGCCCTACATTTTGTTTATTTCACATTTTCACCATGAACATTTTTCTATTTTTCAATAAAATCCATAAATGACAACTTCATCAAAATTTCCTTTACAAGAGAGTTGCTCAACTATCAATAAATATTCATTTTCATCCTTCAAACATCAAAAACAACTAACATACCTTCATGGTAACAGCCTAAACTCTTAACAGTTTTACAAATTAGTCCCTGAGCTTGCTAGATTAAGCTACAATGACTCCAAAAACATAGAAATCATTAAAAACCGAACAAAAATGTACTTTAATGCACTAGGAAATGTTGGCCGAATGCTTGGTTGTTCAAAAATGGTGATTTTTTTTGTTTTGTTTTACTTATTTTGTTAATTTAATTATTAAATTACTTATATAACCTTTACTAAACACATTAATGGTGTCCATAATTGTCCACTACTTAAATTAATGGTTTAATTACCATTTAAGACCACTCATGATTTAAGTTCATAGCAAATTAACACCTTCTTCTAATAGGAAACAAGTTTTGCACTATATACGATTTAGTCCTTTTTATCAAATTAAGCATGCAAATGATAAAATTTCTTCATAAAATTTTTATATGATGCTGCGGACCTTAAAATAATAATAAAATAAACTTTTTGACATCAGATTTGTGGTCCCAAAACCACTATTCCAATTTCCTTGTAAAACGGGCTATTACAAATAGAATACTAATTTGGTACCGATTTTTCAAGTAGTATCGATACCATGTAAGAAATTTATTAATACCTTAGTTTTAGTATCGGTACCTACGTGATTGTTTTGGAAATTTTTCTAAGTGGTCCTAATGCATGTTTAATTTTTGTTTTAAGTTCGATTGATGAATGTTTAGGACGTTTAAATGATGACTGGAATATGTATGACTTGTAATTATTACAAAAGCTAAAATGGAAGATGGCTTTTAGTTAACAAGATCATTTGTACCGGGCCAGGTATAGGGTGTTACAAAAAAAATAAAGAACAATGGTGGAGATTGAAAATTGTTAAGAGATTCAAAAATGAGAGAAATAATGGTTCTCCTTTTTTTCTTTATATGATTGGCTGCAAGAGAAGAATGGAGAAGATGATATGATTAAGCCTTAAACTTTAAAAATAGCTTAATATGATCTCTAAGAACTTCCCAATAGACCAAAAATAAATTTAATACATTAAAAATGAATTTTCTCGTCAGATGTACGGATAAAGTTTTTGGAAACTCATATGGGGAACCAAAAAATTTTGGGCATTACATTATTGGTGTCGAGTACAGGTGTGTAACAGCCAGTTTTCAGTTAAATCAGAACAGTGGTTTTGGAACCACAAATTCGAGGTCAAAATATTTATTTTATTATTATTTTAATGTTTACAGCATGATAGAAGAGTCATATGAAAATTTCGTTAAGAAATTTCGAAGTTTGCATGCTTAATTTGGTAAAAAGGACTAAATTGCAAAAGGTGCAAAATTTGAGTTCTATAAGCTAAAGGGATTCATTAACTATGATATTAAATGGTTGGAGGGTTTATGATGTAATTAGACCATTTGTTTAGTTGGTGGACATATTTGGACATAGTTTAAATGATTTTTAAAGTTAAAAACAAAGGTTAGTTCAGTAATTAGCAAATTAAACTAAAAACAAATAAAGGAAATAATGTACTCATCTTCTCCAAAGCTCTCTACCACCGAAATTTGAAGGAAATAAAGCCATTTTTAGGGTTCTTGAATTCGGCTAGCTAGAGGGAGTGCATGTAAGTGCATTTTTGCTTGGTTTTTAATGATTTTTATGTTTTTGGAGTCGTTGTAGCTTAATCTAGCTAGCCCAGGGACTAATTTACAATACTGTTAAAGTATTAGAGTTTTACCATTGATGAATGTGTATATGTTTTGATATTTGATGGATAAAAATAAAAGTTTAGTGATAGATAAACAAGTTTTGTAAAGTGATTTTTGTTGAAAATGTCAAATAGGGATTTATTTGTGAAATGTGAAAATTATGTGGTAAATGTGTGAAATAATGAAAATTATGAGCTGCTATGGGTCTATATAGAATTCATCTAGCATGGGTGTGGATTAAATTGCATGAATTTGCATTTTTATGAGCTAGGGACTAAATTGTAAAGAGGTCAAATGTTTAGGGGTAAAATAGTAATTTTGCCATAATATGAATTTTGGGTTAAATTGAATAGAATGATATTTAAATAAGTTAAATTTGATTATATATAGATCAAGAAAAGCTACGTTCGGAATTAGATCGGGGGAAAAATAAAGTAGTGGATTGATCGCTCGATTTTCTCCGTATTAATTCGAGGTAAGTTCGTATGTTAATAAGAATTAAATAATTGTGTGTTAAATGCTTTAATATTGCATTCTTGATAAATATGACTTCATGAAAATACTTGACGAAGATTTGGTAACGTATGAGATCCCGGTTGAACCTTAGGAATAGATAGGATACAAATGACATGTCATTAGGGGTTACCGTGTTTTGGTTGCTGGTCCCATACGTTCTACCGGTGGCTGAATTTTTCGGCATGTGTTGCGGTTACTCATCAGCTTGTGTGAGCAGCACCGTGTAGCTACGTCTTGATCGTCAGCTTGTGTGAGCAGACCTAGTGAAAGCTCGAGAGTGAGCATTTATACGAGATATGAGATAGAAATGGTTTCAACCATGTATTGGCACTTAGTGTGCTAGTTTCTCGAGAATCCGATAGTATTCCAAATGGTTCAACGGGCAAAGATGATGGTATGAGGATATAAGAGATGATACGAACCAATTCAGGTATTTGTGAGAAGTATGACAAGTAATTCATAGTTGATGTATTCATACATGACTAACATGGTTATAATTTTGTGCTAACCTTTGGATTGATTGAAACTTATCTATGTTTACTTGTGATTCTTTAAATTGTGAATGAATGGTAAGTTGTACTTATTAGCCATACGAGCTTACTAAGCTTAATAGCTTACTCTGTTTACTTTTCCGTGTTTTATAGTGATTTTGAAGCTTGCTCGGATTAGAAGTTGTCGGAGATCTCATCATACTATCCAGTCGTTGTTTTGGTACTTTGAATTTTGTATATTTTGGGTTAAATGGCATGTATAGGTGTTTTGGCTAATGTGGCATATATGTCTCATGTTATTCTGATTATGTGTTTAGCCATGTGATTTGGCTTATTTTGATATACTTGATTATGTAAATATGTATAAATGATCTTTTGGTATGTGATGTATAGTTGCTTGTGAATGCCTTAATTGTGTATTGGTATTTTGAGTACAAAATGATTGAATTTGAGAATGTGGTATGCATGTTGAATTAGGCACAAAATCTAATAAGTGAGTTTGATCATTTAGGTATACTTTGGAGGCATATTGGTATGTTTTTGAATGGCTAATTTTGATGCTTATGAGCATTGTGGTTGTTGGTATTGATATTGCATGATTTAGACTTGGTTGTGATGGGTTTGAATACTTATTGACGATTTGGTCATATGTTAATTGGTATGTGTAGGTTAGCACCATTCTGGGTGAGAAATAAGGCTTGGAAAATGGCCTATTTTTGTCCACACGCAGGCAGTGTCTCTCGGTAGTGTGTGACACGTGATCGGGTGACACTACGCAGTGTCCCCCGATATTTACTTAGAAACCAAGTCAGTAGCTTCACACGGCCTAGCACACGGGTGTGTGGCTTGGCCGTGTGGCACAAGTCAGTATACCCTCCAGCTTTCACACGGCTTAGCACATGGCCTGGCACACGGGCGTGTGAGGCCATTTCGAAGGGTACATGGCCTGGCACACGGGTGTGTGGTCTGGCCGTGTGACCCAAGTCAGAGAGTTACACGGGGTCAGACACGGGCTGGGACACGGCCATGTGATCCCATTTCGAATGTCGACACGGCCTAGCCACACGGGCGTGTTTCCCCTGTACTTTGAAAATTTTCAATGTTTTCCCAAATTTTCCTTGAGTTCTCGGGTTAGTCCCGAACCACTTTTATTGCTTGTCTTGGGCCTCGAGGGCTCGTATTAGGGATTATATGACTGAATTTGAATGACTTTTGTTTGGATTTGAGAAAGGAATATGAAATGTAAGATTGTTTAAGAGATAAGTTCGGTAATGCTCCGTAACCCTATTCTGGCGACGGATACGGGTTAGGGGTGTTACAAGGTGTCTATGGGCCGAGTCAGGCTGAGGCTTGGTTCCAGAAAAATTTCAAGCCCAGGCTCATTTTTAGGTCGATCTGATCCGTCCAAAAATTTAGTTTTACTATTTAAAAAATAAAAATATATTTGTAGTTGCTATTTTATATATTTTTATAATTGACTTTAAATTTTTTTAAAAAATTATTATTTAAATTGAATTTGAGCCAATCCGAGACACAAAAATCTTTGTCCAACGGCGAGCTACCCAACCCTTGAACAAGTCTAGCGGTGAGGTCAATTTAAATTTATGTTTCCCCTTTCAATAATTGGTTACAACTACAATCAATGTTTTTACAAAAATTTCAACATCTATAAATGTAATGTAACACTTGGTAGTGTCAATGTGTTTTTTATACAATACTGAGATGGGGATGAAGGTGATAGGATTTGAACTGTATCAAAAGATGTCTAACAAGAGTTTTAAACTTCGCTCAATACTATATTCTTTAATCATTCTACTATAGTTATTCTAATTCCAATGACACGCGTAAAAATAAATTAATTGAATTCATTATCTATGATTATTGAATATCGTTAAAAAGAAAATATTGTGAAAAAAAACTAAACTTATTTCAATAAATACTAAAATATTGAAATATATATTATTTTGAAAGCAAAAATATAAAAACCTTAATGGGCCAACAACCTCTTTGCTTAGTGGCAAAAGTATTACATTGTAGGCACGAGTGATTGAGTTCAATCCTAAACAATCCTATTCCCCACGCTTAATTATAAAAAAAATAAAAACCTTAATGGACAGGAATGGGTTAATTTTGCGGAAATAAAATTTTCGTTAATAAATAATAGGGGTAAACTACACCACATGTCACTCTAAAATAGCGTTGTTCCTATTTTGGTCACTTTAATTTTTTTGTCAATTTAATCCCTCTAATTAAGATAACTACTTCAATTGGTCACTGTCGTTAACAAATCTATCAATCCACTAACGAATTGTTGATGTGGTGTAACGCCTTAACCCGATCCGATAAACCAAATCCAGGTGTTAGGTGTCACACCCTAGTATGAATGTAACTTAGTTTTGACTTATATAAATTTCTATTTTTGACTATTACAAAATTTCAAACTTCGAATCAAATTACCAAATTTTATGCGATGAATGATTTCAAGTACGATGCAAGATGATTAAATCACTGTGATAACTATGTTTAATTCCCGATCTAACGTAAATACCTTAAAACATTGAATTTTACCAACATGCGTCCATGCTTTGAACACACCACTTATCATGCTCTGTTTGCATAATAGTCCATCTCACCACTCCTTTAACGAAGCCCTAGCGTTATCCCTCCAAGCGTAGTCCCAAATTAGCTTACCTGAAACATAAGGCACGGAAGTAAGTTCATGTGAACTTAAATGAGGCAAACATCAATTAACTGAGTCGTATTTGATTATTCCTTTATTCATCTCTTCGTCCTTAACCTTTAACTTAACTCTGGCGAATACCTTTCTAGGATTTCATTCTTTATACCATAAACGTCATGCCTTATTCTGAGATCATACCTTACCCATTCACCTCTTCGATACATTACTCTCGTTCTTCACCTTGCCCATTCATGTTTCCTTGACCATTCCCATTTCAAGAGTCCATACTAACAGAGTATCGTTATTCTTGCGTACATATTCTAAGCCATCGTTTCTTTAGTCATTCACGAAGATCACATACACAAATAGAGATTTCATTTCTTACCTCACCTAACATAATCCTTACTCGGATTTGTTATTTACGTTTAATTGACTCATTCTTTGGATTCGCCACATATTCTGGCGAATACTTTCTTACCTTCCCTTATCTACTCCTTGACTAGAGATCTATTCTCCCAAAACACTGCCATTTTTACATTCATAATTCCTAGGTTGTCAATCCATCGAGACTCATAATTAGTTACACACATAGTTAGTTAATGCCCTTACCAATTTTATGATTTAAATCCTTTCTTGGAATTATGCTTCATGAGCTAACTTATAACTTCTCTATCTACTATCAATCTGTTATCCTTATCGGACCAAAATCTGGTACCCTACTTTATCGAAGTTCATCGATTCTGAGTCATAAAAATTGTACTGATTACACTTACGAGTCTTATTCATGCCACATCCATTTGACATAAAGTTCGCCAAAAGAGATGTTTCTTACTATGCGCCATTGAGAGTCCTTTTATTACGTACCATGAGTGCACCCCTTTAGAGTTCACCACCAGAGCAATGTTGATAGAGTACGCCACAAGGGTCATCCCCTTTAGAGGTCTCCATCATGACTTTTTTTTTCTAAAGTTTACTATGCTTACCGTTCTTTCAGTTTCCGCCATATTTATAGTTTCTTCAGAGTTCGCCACAGAAGCTTTTCTTTCCCACCACGCCATAAAGGCACTTCTTTTCATGATACGCCACAAAGACTTTCCTTTCACATTGCGCCAAAAAGGCATTTCATTCAAGAATCGCCACAGAGGCGTTCCCATCAGATAGTTGCCAAAAAAGCTATTCTTTAGGATGTGCCACGAAGGCGTTCCTTTTCAAAGATCGCCACAAAGGCTTCCATTAAAACCCATTCAAATAATATTTCCCATCATCTCAAACACAAATAACCTATATACAAGGCCATGCCTCTTAAGGCATTCATGCAGATCTACCCTCTTAGAGCTATAGAAATTACCTCAACACAAAGAAATCGCTAATAGAATCCAAGGTTTCATATCCAACTTAAAGAAATGCTTCCGTTAACTTAACCCTAGATCTTAATTTTTGAGGGAAAAGGGAAGAAGATAACTCCCCTTAACCCAACCTGAGTACTCCCTTTAACTTAACCCAAGTCTTTATTGAAACCTAGTAAACGTCACATCCACACTAAGTTGTCTTATCCAAAATCCACCACTTCCAAGAAACTCACTCGATTATTTCCTTAGCATTTAACTTTTCTAGTTCTCATTCAGTTAGTTCCTAACCAGCTTACCTTGTAACTTAACTAGCACAGGACCACGGTTACAGGGTGCACTATACCACTGGTGTAAACTCATACCCTCAAAACCATTTTACTTAACCACAATTATATGCCAATAACATAATAACCCGACATGGAACCCTTATTCACTTATACACAAATCTAAATCCGTCCACTCTATACGCCAAAGGGAGCATTTGGGCAAATGCTACTTCGCTAATAATACTTCTTTAAGACTATGCACCAGATCTTGTATCTGCCAGAACCGGGGTGTTACATATGGCATTTATTTTTTTTACTTTTGACTAAAGTTATGAACCTCTCTGTAATTAGTTCAAAACACTTTTTTTTTTTGTTTATTTGCAACATAAGACTAAAGCATGTAAGGTTTCTTTTTTTCCTTTCTTCTTGTCGTTTATTTCCTGGGGAAAATAATATATAAATAAATAAATAAATAAGGTGTTTTGGATAAATTACAAAAAAGTCTTTAAGTTTAGTCAAAAGTTAAGAAAATGTCACATGAACCATCCGTTAATGGGTTAACAAGATTTTTAAAGTTAGTGACCAATTCGAACAATTATATTAGTTAGAGTAATTAAATTAATATAATTAAAACTAAAATCAACAAAATAATAATGATACTATTTTAGGCTAAGGATATAGTTTACCAAATAATAACTATAATAAAATTGGGGAAAGGACATACAATAACTAAGAGAACCGAACATCAGTTTTGGGCTAAATTTGCAGAGAAGATGGAAGGCGAAGGGGAAGAGCAGACATCAATATGGAACAAAGAAACTGTACCAAAAGTGATGAAAATAGTGAGCACAAGGCTTGCTCAAAGAGACCTCATTTCTCTCCTCCTTCTCAGCCCTTGGATTCACCGCACTCTCATTTCCTACCCTTCTCTTTGGCTTGTACTTTTCTCATTTCTAAATTCCTTCTTTCTTTGTTAAAATTTTTATTGCTTTTTAAGATCTCACTATTTCTTCTTCTCTTTCAGTCTATTGATCTACGTGAGATGAATAATGCTGGAGATCGACTCATAGCTGCGCTTTCACTGGTTTCTCAATTTCTCATCTTCTTTTACTTTTTAACTTCTGAAATTATAAGTTCTTTTTTTTAATCCGTTTAGTATCGGTACATTGGGTTTATGTTAGCAATTAGATAAAAGGTTATGCATATAAAGTGTTAAAGTAACTCTCTTTTCTTTTCTTTTTTTTTTGCTTTTTTCTTTGTAGCCAAGATACCAGCATGTGAAACAAATAAGCCTTGAATTTGCACAAGATATAGATGATGATCATCTAGAAGTCATTAAGAGCAAGGTAAAATATTGTGCAGTTCTGATTTGTAGTTTTTATATGGTTCCTTTGTTGTTGAAGAATTCAGAAAGATACAGGCTAGATGATTTAGGTTGCAATTGGATGGAATTTATGCCATTGAGATCTTAGAATCAAACCTGATTTCAAATTATAGTGTTATGCTCTGAATGGATTCATAGATGTAAAAGGCTGTTGGATATTTCTGGATCCTATTAGTAGTTCACTTCACTTATAGTTATCTTGCTTATGAAGTGTGGTTAATTGTTCTATTATCTCCTGAATTTTTTTTATAATATTTTAAGAATTTCAGTGTTTGGGATCTCTTCAAGATCTTGAGTCTTTAAATCTGAATGGCTGCCAAAAGATATCTGACAAAGGAATTGAAGCTATAACCAGTTGTTGTCCTAAATTGAAGGTTTTTTCTATTTATTGGAATGTAAGGTATTTTCAGATTTCCCTTGCTTAGTACAGATATATTCTGACTTGTGTTCTTATGAGCAATATTTCATTAATTTATAATTCTAATGCATCTTTTCATGGAACTGAACTTCAGGGCCACTGATGAAGGTGTGAAGCATCTGGTGAAGAACTGCAAATATATAGTTGATTTGAACTTTAGTGGCTGTAAGGTATTTGATGACACTGATGTAGATTCTACTTATTTTTCTACAATATAAACATCAATCCAATGAGGGGGACAGAGATTTGACTCAGCTTATGTTACACCTTTGTTTTGTATGTCCTACAAGGCCTATTGCCTGAGGGTTGCAATACAGTCGGTTTAAGTTACCCTAAGGATGATTCTATTGAATGAACCGGAGAAATTCCTAGGGATAAAGTTTGTGAAATTTTGGGACGAATTTGAAGTGCCAATGGGGGTCCGAGGGAAAAAGATGCAGTTGGGAAAGTTGAGGGATGAAATGATTTATATACAAAAAGAGAAAAATTGCATTATTGTTCATTGAAAGAGCGATTGGAGATTTAGGTGTTCTGGGTATCAAGAGAATGGGGAAAAAGCATATTCAACTGGAGGCTGCACTAAAGATACCATGGCCTATGATTTTATGGATCACATTAGAGTGGATAATGAAGAGAGATTGCATATATCCATTTGAATGTCGGTGCAGAATAATGCCTTTTTGTTTTAGTTGATTTGAATATCCAAACATGATCATTTGCAAACTTGTTTTTCACCAAAAAAAAAGTTTGTTGTTTGCATATTACCTTGTTTATTGTGCACGGGGTTTGGTTCACTACTTTACTGTGAAACTTTTATCAATTTGGTTTCATCCATTTAAATAGTTTATGGTTTGCGCATTCTTGTCACTATTCAGTTGTGCAAGTCAATGTATGGTATCCTTTTTTTATTTTCTTTGAATGAAGTACTTTGATGTGGCAATTACAGCATTTATCAGACCAAAGTTTGCAATTAGTAGCTGACAATTACCCCGAGCTGGAGTCTTTGAATATGACGAGGTATGTTAATCTGCTTTGCTTAGTTTTTACTGGGTGTTGTTCATTATTATTTACTAATGTCTGGTGTGATATCGGCTTTTACATATCTTATATACACTCTGCTGCTACTTTTTCAGTTATAGTTCAGCAATTGTTTATTTAATGTAGGGACTAGATGATAAATGTCAGTAGTTAACATGGGAGTTTAACTCTCACAAAAGAAATTGACACTTCACTCTGTTGATGTTGTTTTCACTTCATTTTTGAAGATTTTTATGGAATACTTCTTGTTTTTATACCTGTTGGGGATGCTTGTGTCTTATAATTATCTGGTTCCAGGTGTGTCAAGATGACAGATAGTGGCTTGCAACAAGTATTTGTCAAGTGCTCCTTTCTCCAAAGTTTAAATCTTTACGCACTCTCCAGGTATGCTATAATGTCCTCCCTCGGTAATCTTTGGGTATTTTTCTTTATAGGCTTGTGATTCCTAACTTGTGTCACTTTATTTCATTGCTTGTGCAGCTTCACAGATGAAGCTTACAAGAAGTTATATGTTCTATCTCATCTAAAATTCCTAGATTTATGTGGTGCCCAGGTAAAAACTAAGGTTTCTGAAAATTTTTCAACAGAATGAAGTTTGTGGAAATTGATACTACTAATGAAATATTTGATCACCAGAATCTCTCGGATGACGGACTTTCCTGTATAGCTAAATGCAAGAAACTTGTGTCTCTCAATTTAACATGGTTAGTGAATCGTCTCCTATACAAATCTGTATTCTAATCTGATACAATGTAAAAGCCAGGGGGTCTTGTTTCTTTCTTTTAATAGGTGTGTACGAGTCACTGATGTAGGGGTCATAGCTATTGCTGAAAGTTGCACATCCCTTGAATTTCTCAGGTAAATCTTGAGCGAAATATTGTTTAATTTGTAAGGACCATTACAAATATTTTGTGTCTGCAAATATTGTCATCATTATTATTTTAAACTCTGCATAGCAATACCTCTCTCCTCTATAGGCTTTAATTTTTTAATGTCACTAAAATTAATACCCTACTAATAATTTCAACTTTCTTTGATAATAGCATGAAATAATCAGTTCTACGATATAATAAGTTGACAAGCTGAGAAAAAGCCATTTCTCTGTACTCTTTTTTGTTGTCATCTGGCTGAATAAATTATAGGGAAGCATGTAGATATGAGAATGGTTAAATTTATAAGCACATGAGCATCTGATGCTGATATATTGATGATCCGAAAGTCGCCCTTTAGCCTATAAATTCTTCTCAATTAAAAGTTTTTATCTGATGTGTTGCAGTTTGTTTGGGATAGTTGGGGTAACTGACAAGTGCCTTGAGGCCCTCTCCAAGTCGTGCGCAAATACGATGACGACTCTTGATGTTAATGGATGTATTGGTATTAAGGTAAACAACTGTTCTGTCTATAAAGCATTCTGTTTGTCCTCTGCTTATTTATAGGAAAGTTATTACAGTTATTTTCTAATCAAGAATCTTTATTGTTGTAATCCTATCAAAGATGAACTCCCTTGCTTTTAGATATTGTTCTACTCTCAAGATGTGTTTGGTTGAGGAATTTTAAATTTTTGAAGATTTTTAAAACGGCAATCATTTTAAATTGCTAGTATTTCTAATTATTGTGTTTGAATAAATATTTTTTTAGAAAAATTTGGGCTACTGGAATTTCATAAACTAAAAGAAAATAATTATAAAAGAAGAATAATGATATTATAAATAATATAAAAAATATGTAATATGGATGTAAAAATATATAAATATCTTTTTATAATATAAAATATATATAAAAGATGTATATTGGAATTAAATAAAGATGATACTTTGAAGTTTAAATTTTTTATTTTATAGTTGGACCATGTGTATTAAACGAAAAAAAGATTATGAGAAACTTTGAAAACCACCACTTCCGGTGTGATTCGCATATTCAATTCCCCTTTTGAATATTTTTACAAATTTTGAAATTCTTCATTATTTTTATTATAAACAAGTAAATTCATTTTTGAAATTTTAAAAATCTTGATAGAAATTAAAATCCTCTTCCAAACCTCTCATTCAAACACACTCTTAGGTAGATGAATATACCCGTGTTGCTCTTAACTTATTTTTCTTGGAAGTACCCATGTCAAACATATCTGGAAATGAGGTTGGGGATATGACCCATACATGAAAAACTTAGGAAAAATTGGACATATCTGTGTTGTACATATACCAGTATCTGATACTCCAACCGTATCTGAGTAACATAAAAATATACCCCATTTGGAATGGTATTGCTCAAATGTGAAGGCACCAACAGAACATGCACTAGCAGAAACTACTATATTACGGGGTGCTCAAATGTGTGTCCATGCCTGCAGTACTCAAACCTGATAGTAGATAGCGATTTGTACATGATGGCACGGTGGAGAAGCTGCAACGTTTCCTTCCTACGTAAAGTACAAAGTTTGCTAATAATTTCTGTCAAATTCTTTTGCTAAATGTATGTTGATATTGGTTGCAGAGACGGAGCCGTGATGATTTACTTAAGTTGTTCCCATATCTGAGATGCTTCAAAGTGCATAGCTGATCAGATGGTGTACTAAGTTTGCAAGAGTAACATCAAAATGATGATGCATTCTTCAAAGGGAGGGAGAGGGGGATTATGTAGCATAGGCCTCTGGTATTAAATAGAGAATTAATCGCATTGCCTTGTTGTAGACATGTAAATTAATTATAATGATGACAGTTGAACTGCTTTTACTGGAGTGAGGCCTCAATTGAATTTAGGAATAGGAAAGGAAAAATGACAAATTTTCTGAACCTTTACCCAAGTCTGTTGCTGCATTTTAATTTCTACATAAATTGTATCTGACTGCCTGTGATTCACATTTGACAGTACTCATCAATGGAAATACTTTTTTTTTTTTTTACAGTTTTAATGGCTCAGTTGTTATTTGCGTTGCATATATTCTCCAGGGCACAACTCAAGTCTTCTTGTTATATATATTTTGCGATTTGGGGAAATCTAACATTCTTTATTGGTTAAATTCTTTTCATTGTACTTTGTGAAAGTCATAAAATTATTCCTTTGATCAGTTTTAATTTATATATTTTCCAATTTGTTTAATTTTAATTTTTGTACTTTTGAAGTGAGTTATCAAACTTTTTGTATCCACAAGACCTACTCATCATTGCGCATGACAAATTAAGTATACTTATTATGAAATGTATATACGTATATATCAAATGTATAATATGGATCATTGTCTCTAATTCATTACTTTATAATAAAATTTATATATGATTATCTCAATTTATCTGCAAGGCTTTATACTATCATATCTAATTTCATCATTTAGATTCAAAACATAGCATCATTATTATCTCACACACATTTCATAATGTGTCAATTCGCAAATCTATAATAGTACCCAATGTCTTATAATCCATTTGTTTAGTGATTTGTTATGAATCATCATTCGATTTACAACTCATGTATGTGTTGGGAATTAATTCAAAGTAGTGGGTTGTTTAGTTGACCAAGTATCTCGGTAGAATCTTTGTTAGTTCTAGATTTTCAGTTTAATTGAATAAGTTGTTAGCTATTTTTGTGTTGAGGTAGTTTCTTTGTAAGCCTATAAATATAGGCATTTATGCTTTGTTTTATCAATTCAGTGTTCATCAATAATAGAATAACTTTGATGCATATTGTAATTGTCTCTTTCACGTTTCCTTCTTCAACAAATTTGGCATCGGAGCAAGGTTTGATCTTTTAGGCAATTGAGTGAAAGTTAGGTTTGGGTCCACTAGGTATTTGAGAGAAACACCTTTTTGGGTCTTTGGGAAACACGAGAGAAAAGAGTGTGTGTTCTTGGAATGGCATCAGCTGGTTTTTCTTCCTCTCAACCACTCATACCTATTTTCAATGGTGAGAAATATGAGTGGTGGAGCATCAAGGTGAAGACATTGCTCAGATCACAAGAGCTATGGGACTTGGTCGAGTACGGGTTCGCTAACATACTTGAACCTGATGAAGAAGAAGAAAAGAAATTGAAAGAAACCAAGAAAAACGATGCTAAGGCATTGTTCATTATCCAGCAAGCGGTTCATGACTCTATTTTCTCACGAATTGCTACAGCAATCACATCAAATGAAGCATGGTCAATTTTGCAGAAAGAGTATCAAGGTGATTCAAAAGTTATAGTGGTGAAATTGAAATCACTACGACATGATTTTAAAACCTTGATGATGAAGCATGGTGAATCAATTGTTGATTTTTTGTCACGAACAAGGACAACAGTCGGCCAATTGCGCTCTTACGACGAACAAATTTCAGACGAGATAATTGTAGCGAAAGTTTTGCGAAGCTTGACGACAAAATTTGATCATGTTGTGGATGCTATAGAAGAATCCAAAGTTCTGCCAGTTCTCTCCGTTGATGAACTGATGGGGTCTCTTCAATCTCATGAGACGAGATTCAACAAATCAGCAGAAAAGAGCGAAGAGCAGGCATTTCAAGTGAAGGAGACATTCACAAATCAAGGCGACAATGACCGTTCAACAAACAATGATCGAGGAAGATGAGGATTTCGTGGTGGTCGTGGCTGTGGTTATGGTAGAGGCAGAGGCAGTGGAAGAGTAAAGAATGATGGACAGAGGCAATACAATGAGAAAAGTAACATAAAACATGGCATACAATGTTATCATTGCATCAGATATAAGCATATAAAAGTTGATTGTTGGTATAAGGATTAAAAAATTAACTTTGCAACAGAAAGTGATGAGGAAAACAAGCTTTTTATAGCTTGTATTGATGCTAACCATAAGCCAAGTGATTTGTGGTTTGTGGACAGCGGCTGTTCAAATCATATGACAGGCACCAAATCCTTGTTCAAGGTGCTTGATGAGTCACAAAAGATAAAGGTGCAGCTTGGGAACAAAAGGGAGATGCAAGTTGAAGGAAAAGGCACGGTGAAATTTTTTACTAGCCATGGAGAAGGAAAAATTTTGGACAATGTTCAATTTTGTTCCTCATTTAGGATACAATTTATTAAGTGTTGGACAACTAATGGTTGGTGGATATTCTGTCATATTTGATGATGATGCATGTATCATCAAAAACAAAAAGTTAGGCAAACAAGTCCATGTCCACATGACTCCAAACAAGATGTTTCCGTTGGATGTTTCAAACATGGAGAACTTTGTTCTTGCTACAAGTGCAAAGGATGACTCGAAGCTATGGCATTTAAGGTATGGACATCTCAATATTAAATGCCTGAAATTGCTAAGTGATAAAGGTATGGTTCTTAGACTACCAAAAATTGGCTGTCTTGATTTATGTGAGGGGTGCATTTATGGAAAGAAAACTAGGAAGCCATTTCCTGTTGGAAAAGCATGGAGAGCTACTGAATGTTTAGAATTAATTCATGCTAATCTATGTGGTCCTATGCAAACCGAGTAGCCGTTACTTCTTGTTGTTCACTGATGATTATAGCCGCATGAGTTGGGTGTATTTTCTGGAAAACAAGTCAGAAACTTATGAAAAGTTCTAGAAATTCAAGGCTATGGTGGAGAACCAAAGCGGTTGCCATATCAAAGTTATTCACACAGATCGAGGAGGAGAGTTCATGTAATATCCCGATTTAGGGCCTAGTCGAAATAGTGGTGCGAGACCACAAATCCGAGGTATATGTATGAATTTTGAGGTTTATGCTATGTTTGCATGTTAGTGTGGAAGTTTCATGAAGCAATTTTGTTAAATTGCGGTTGAATTGTCCAAAAGGACTAAATTGCAAAAGTTACAAAATGTGAGATTCTAGAAGCTAATTGTATGAAATAGCTTTCGATTATCAATTAGAGGTCCTTAAATAGCAATTTTCCCAATTTCTAATTTTTGGACAAAAATGGGCATGAGTGGATGATATTGGAAAAGTTTGACAAAGGGGCATTTTGGTCATTTGTCAATTAAGTGATTAAAAAGAGAAAAAGATGAAAAAATTTCATTCATCTTCTTCTGCCAAAAATTTCAGGAAGCCATTGTTAGGGCTCTTCAATTTTTCAAGCTTGCTAGTAAGTGCATCCAAGCCCCGTTTTTTATATTCTTTGTATTTTTGAAGTCCTAGTAACATGAGTAAGCTATTTTTAGCTATATGTTGAGCTAGGATTGATGTTCAAAAATGTACCCATGTATGAGATGCATGTATTTTGATGTTTTATGGAAGAATATGAAAGCTTGATGTAGTAGAAACATCTTTTGCTAAGTGAATTCCATGAAAAATGCATGTAGGGACTAGTTTGTGAAAGTCTTGAGATTGGTCATACATGAGTGATTTAGTGAGAATTGATGATTGTTTTAGTTGAGTAAATGATTCGGCTAAGCATGAAAGGCTAGAAAGTTGAATGAAAATCACTTTACGAGCCTTGGGACAAAAGTGTAAATATGAGAAAGTTTAGGGGCAAAATGGTAATTTTGCTAAAGTATTAGACAAGGGTCAATTTAGTCAATGTGTGTATTGAATGAGTTGATTTATCATTATAGATCAAGAAAGACGAAGCCCGGATAGAAACTGAGGCAAGGGCAAGGTCGTGGACTAAATTGCACATATCCATACTTTTTGAGTGCCGAGGTAAGTTTACGTATAAACGATGCATTTATGCGTATACATTGTTAATGCTAGCTAGTGTGTAGCATGATTGAGAACCTATTCGATTCTAGTGGAATTAATGAGATAGTAGTTGTGAATGGATGAATGTATTACAAAGTAGACATGTGAATGTGTATCGATAATGCTTGATGGTGGGCTAAGTGCGATACCACCTTGATACTTAACAATGATGGGCTGTGTGCGATACTATTGTTAAGCATATTATTTAGTGAGCTATGTGTGGAATCACTATAATTATCCTTTGTGGTAGGTTATGTCCGATACTACCTTATGATCTGATTGTGGTGGGCTAAGTGCGAAACCACCGAGTAATTTAGCTGTGTGGATGTATTATTGAGAAATAATGATGTGTTGTATTTTGAGTAAATGTGATATTGAGTGCAGGGGTGCATGTCAATGATTATGAGTATGTGACTCATGATGTGTTGGAGATGTGGTAAGGGATAGAAAGAGTAAGCATAGTAGTGGATGTGAATTACATAAGTTAGTATAATGCTAATTGTTGTTTAGCTTATACTAGAATGCTTAAATTGTTTATGTGTAAACTTACTAAGCTCAAAGCTTACTTCTTTCTTTTCCCTTGTCTTATAGAGAAAAAGGATTGAATCATGATATGCGGATTAATCGGAAGATCGCCCACACTATCAGCACACTCCGGTACATTAGACTTAATGTTTTGTATATGGCATGTATAGAGGCTAGAAAAGTTAGTGAGTTTTGTTATAATGGCTATGATGTGTTGGCCTTTAGTTGGATAATCTATTTTGTATAGTGCCATGGTTGATGGCTAACTTATATTATATGAAAAGATGTAGTTATCCATGTAAGATTGTGTTTCAATATAAGTTGATATTGGATGAGTTGATGTGTATATGTTGTATGAGCTAGATGGGTGAGAAGAGCTTAGCATATAGCTTTGTTCTTGTCCATGTGGATAGACACACGGGCGTGTGTCTAGGCCACGTGTGGCACACGGCCAGCCCACGGGCGTGTGACTTGGTCGTGTCAATTTGGCAGATTCGAGTGTTATAGGCCACGGGCTAGCCACACGGGCGTGTGTCTAGGCTTTAGGCCGTGTAAAGTAGTAAGTGTTCACCACGAGTGGAGAGCACGAGCGTGTGCCCTAACCGTGGGACATTGGCAAAATGCTTTGGTTTTCATGCACGGGATGGGGACATGGGCGTGTGTGACCTTCATGGGGGCGTGTGGTCCCTGTATAGATGGAAAAATTTTAAATTCGTAAGAGTTTCCGATATGGTCTCGAGAGCCCTCGTGTGTATGAATGAGGCCTCGTAAGTCGAGAATAAGGTTGTTGTGGTGACTTAAGGAGAGTAGTCACGTTGAGCCTAAGTGGCGATCAAGTGGTTTTATTTCGGTAATGCCTCGGGCCTGGTTCCGGCGTAGAATACGGGTAAAGGGTGTTACATTTAGTGGTATCAGAGCTATGGTTTAGTCAGTTCTAGGACTACCGTAGCGGGTGTAAGGGTCTAGCTATACATGCCATAAGTGTACAATGATAGTGTGGTGGTTTCTGATGATTTTAGACCTTATTTTATATAGTATATGGATCCCGATCAATCGAATGCTGATGAAGCAGCTAGTAATGCGCCAGCTCCTGCGCAAGGAACCGCGTCTGGTGAGAGTAGACACGAGGTTAGGGGTCAAGGGGAAGAGGCTCGGGAAGCCTTTCTCTAGATGATGAGTAATTGGTACTCGGATTATGTTCGAGCGAACCCTAATACTCAACCTCCTCCACCTCCTCCTATACCTCAGCCAATTCTAGTGGCTCCTCAAGATATTGATGTAGTGAGGATATTGAAACCCCCGGTGGATAAGATTAGGAAACACGGGGCTGAGGAGTTTAGAGCTAAGGTAGATGATGACCCCGAGAGGGCAGAGTTCTGGCTAGAGAACTTAATGAGAGTATTCGATGAACTCTCTTGTACACCTGATGAGAACCTGAAGTGTGCCGTATCTTTGCTGGGAGACTCGGCATACCATTGGTGGAAGACGTTGACGTCGGTAGTCCCAAAAGAGCGGGTGACGTGGGACTTCTTTCTAGAAGAGTTCCGGAAGAAGTATATAAGTTAGCGGTTTACTGACCGGAAACAGAAGGAATTCCTTGAGTTGAAGCAATGAAGAATGTCAGTAGCAGAATATGAGCGCGAATTTGTTAGGCTTAGCAAGTACGCGCAGGAATGTGTGTCGACAGAGACCATTTTGTGTAAAAGGTTCGAAGAAGGACTGAATGAGGATATCAAGCTCCTAGTGGGTATTTTAGAGTTGAAAGAGTTTGTTGTGTTGGTTGAAAGGGCAAGTAAGGCCTAGGAATTGAGTAAGGAAAAGAGAAGGGCTGTGAGTGAAGCCCGAGATGCGAGAAAATGACCGATAGGCAAAATCATATCAAGCCCAGTTGAAAAGATCCAAGGAAGTGAATCTTCGGATGATAGCACCAGTGGGATATTCACATCGAGACTTGGACAACACTCGTTCAGGTTCGAGAGTCTAAGCCACCTCGATAGAAAGTGTAGGCAATCCGAAGAACAAACCAGAGTGTCCAAGTTGTGGTAGGTATCATATCGGAGAGTGTTGGGGAAACAACTGAAGTTGTTATAAGTGTGGTTCCCACGACCATTTTATCCGAAATTGCCCCGAGAGGGATGACAAGGAAGAGAAGTAAGAGACAAGACCTAGCGATGTGTCTGCAAGGGGTAGACCACCAAGGAACCCGAGAGGTGGGACTAGTGGTAGAGGTGCGTCCAGAGACTCTGCTGTGAGACCGAAGGGTCAGGCACCTGCGAAGACGTATGCTATTCGCACCCGCGAAGAGGCATCCTCCCCAGATGTAATAACGGGTACTTTCTCTCTCTTTGACACCTTTGTTATTGCTTTAATAGATCCAGGGTCTACTCATTCTATATTTGCATGAGATTGGCATCTAGTTTGAGTATGACCATTGAGTTTACGGATATTGTGGTTAAGGTGTCAAACCCGTTAGGAAAACATGTGTTAGTGGACAAGGTGTGTAAGAATTGTCCTTTGATGATTAAGAGTCATTGCTTTCCGGAAAACCTTATGTTGTTGCCGTTTGATGAATTTGACTTAATCCTTGGCGTAAATTGGTTGACTACCCATAGTGTCTTAGTGAACTGTGGTAGTAAATTTATTGAATTGAAGTGTGAGAGCGGAGATGTTATTCGGGTTGAATCAGGTGGATCGGATAGTCTACCAGTGATGATTTCTTCCCTAGTGGCTGAGAAATGTTTGAGAAAAGGGTGTGAGTCCTATCTCGCCTTTGTTTTGAATACTCAAGAGGTTGGAGTGAAGTTTGATACAGTGCCGGTGGTATGTGAGTATCCGGGTGTATTCCCAAAAGAGTTACCCGAATTACCTCCAGTGAGAGAGGTTGAGTTTGGGATTGAGTTGGTTTCGGGAACGGCACCTATTTCAATTGCTCCGTATAGGATGGCACCTTTAGAGTTGAAAGAACTGAAGGTTCAGTTGCAAGAGTTGACAGATAAGGGTTTTGCAAAAAAAAAACTACTCACCGTGGGGTGCTCCGGTACTATTTGTGAAAAAGAAAGATGGGTCTATGAGGTTGTGTATAGATTATAGGCAACTCAATAAAGTGACGGTGAAGAATAAGTATCCTTTACCAAGGATTGATGACCTGTTTGATCAACTGAAAAGAGCTACAATGTTCTCCAAGGTCGACCTGAGGTCTAGTTATTACCAGTTGAGAGTGAAAGAGCAAGATGTGTTGAAAACTGTGTTTCGAACAAGGTATGGCCATTATGAGTTTTTAGTCATGTCGTTTGGTTTAACGAATGCACCTGCGATTTTTATGGATTTGATGAACCGTGCCTTCCGACTGTATGTTGATAAGTTTGTGGTTGTCTTCATTGGCGACATTATTTATATGGTGAGAAGTGTCAAATCTTTACGGATCACAAGAGTTTGAAGAATTTGATAGATCAAAAGGATTTGAATTTGCGACAGAGGCGGTGGCTCGAGTTATTGAAAGACTGAGTTAGTCATTGATTACCACCCGGGAAAAGCGAATGTGGTTGCGGATGCCCTGAGTAGGAAATCCTTGTATGCTCTAAGAGTTTTAAGCACGAATTTAACATTGTCTGATGATGGTGCTATTTTGGCAGAGTTGAGAGTTAAGCCACTATTCGTTCAACAGATATGTGAGGCTCAGAGAAATGATAGTGAGATGCAAGCTAAGAGAGCTAAGTGTGGATCAGAAAGTGATTCTAATTTTTGAGTGGTCTCGAATGGTTGTTTGATGTACCGTGACAGAATTTGTGTACCTAGAGATGAAGAATTGATCCGAAAGGTTTTGCATGAGGCACATACTATTTTTTTGTCAGTACACCCGGGCAGTACGAAAATGTACAACGACTTAAGGAAATCTTATTGGTGGTCGGGTATGAAAAGAGACATTTCTAATTTTGTGGCGAAGTGTCTGATTTGTCAACAAGTGAAAGCTGAGCATCAAGTGCCTTCGGGATTGCTTTAGCCAGTGATGGTTCCTGAATGGAAATGGGATCGGATTACCATGGATTTTGTGACGGGGTTGCCTATGACTCCGAAAAAGAGAGATGTTGTGTGGGTTGTTGTGGATAGATTGACAAAGTCGGCTCATTTTATTCCAGTACGTGTTGATTATTCACTGGACAAGTTAGCCGAATTGTATGTTGCAGAGATAGTGAGGTTACATGGTGTGCCTGTGTCTATATTATCGGATAGAGATCCGAGGTTTACTTCGAGGTTTTGGAAGAAGTTGCAGGAGGCTTTGGGTACAAAGTTAAACTTTAGTACCGCATTCCATCCACAAACAGATGGTCAGTCTGAAAGAGTGATTCAAGTTCTCGAAGATATGCTTCGATGCTGTGTGTTAGAATTCGAAGGTAGTTGGGAGAGGTATCTACCTTTGGTCGAGTTTGCCTACAACAATGAGCTTATCGATCGAGTATACAGATGGCACCATATGAAGCTTTGTATGGTCGTAAGTGTCGGACTCCTCTGTATTAGACTGAGCTTAGTGAGAAGCAGATCCATGGGGTCGATCTAGTAAAAGAGACTGAGGAGAAAGTGAATGTAATCCGTAATAGTCTGAAAGTTGCTTCGGACCGACAGAAGTCGTACGCGGATCTGAAAAGAAAAGAAATTGAGTTTGAGGTGGGTGACAAAGTGTTTTTGAAAGTGTCTCTGTGGAAAAAAATCATGAGATTTGGACGAAAAGGAAAATTGAGTCCGAGATTCATAGGGCCGTATGAGATTACAGATAGAGTTGGGCCAGTAGCATACCGGTTGGCTTTGCCAGTAGAATTGGATAAGATCCATAATGTGTTCCATGTGTCGATGTTGCGACGGTATCGCTCCGATCCTTCACATGTGATTCTTTCAACGGAAATTGAGATAAGACCGGATATGTCTTATGAAGAGGAGCCGATTAAGATCTTGGCTTGAGAAGTGAAACAGTTGAGGAATAAGAGCATAGCCCTAGTGAAAGTGTCATGGTAGAAACACGGTGTGGAAGAGGCTACGTGGGAACTGGAAGAAAGTATGAGAGAGCAACATCCAAACCTTTTTACTGGTAAGATTTTCGAGGGCGAAAATCTCTAAAAGGGGGAGAGTTGTAACATCTTGATTTAGGGCCTAGTCAAAATAGTGGTGCGAGACCACAAATCCGAGGTATATGTATGAGTTTTGAGGTTTATGCTATGTTTGCATGTTAGTGTGGAAGTTTCATGAAGCAATTTTGTTAAATTGCGGTTGAATTGTCCAAAAGGACTAAATTGCAAAAGTTGCAAAATATGAGATTCTAGAAGCTAATTGTATGAAATAGCTTTGGATTATCAATTAGAGGTCCTTAAATAGCAATTTTCCCAATTTCTAATTTTTGGACAAAAATGGGCATGAGTGGATGATATTGGAAAAGTTTGACAAAGGGGCATTTTGGTCATTTGTCAATTAAGTGATTAAAAAGAGAAAAAGATGACAAAATTTCATTCATCTTCTTCTCCAAGCTGCCGAAAATTTCAAGAAGCCATTGTTAGGGCTCTTCAATTTTTCAAGCTTGCTAGTAAGTGCATCCAAGCCCCGTTTTTTATATTCTTTGTATTTTTGAAGTCCTAGTAACATGAGTAAGCTGTTTTTAGCTATATATTGAGCTAGGATTGATGTTCAAAAATGTACCCATGTATGAGATGCATGTATTTTAATGTTTTATGGAATAATATGAAAGCTTGATGTAGTAGAAATATCTTTTGCTAAGTGAATTCCATGAAAAATGCATGTAGGGACTAGTTTGTGAAAGTCTTGAGATTGGTCATACATGAGTGATTTAGTGAGAATTGATGATTGCTTTAGTTGAGTAAATGATTCGGCTAAGCATGAAAGGCTAGAAAGTTGAATGAAAATCACTTTACGAGCCTTTGGACAAAAGTGTAAATATGAGAAAGTTTAGGGGCAAAATGGTAATTTTGCTAACGTATGAGATAAGGGTCAATTTAGTCAATGTGTGTATTTAATGAGTTGATTTATCATTATAGATTAAGAAAGACGAAGCCCGGATAGAATTCGAGGCAAGGGCAAGGTCGTGGACTAAATTGCACATCTACATACTTATTGAGTACCGAGGTAAGTTTACGTATAAACGATGCATTTATGTGTATACATTGTTAATGCTAGCTAGTGTGTAGCATGATTGAGAACCTATTTGATTCTAGTGGAATGAATGAGATAGTAGTTGTGAATGGATGAATGTATTACAAAGTAGACATGTGAATGTGTAGCGATAATGCTTGATGGTGGGCTAAGTGCGATACCACCTTGATACTTAACAATGATGGGCTGTGTGCGATACTATTGTTAAGCATATTATTTAGTGAGCTATGTGCGGAATCACTATAATTATCCTTTGTGGTAGGCTATGTGTGATACTACCTTATGATCTGATTGTGGTGGGCTAAGTGCGAAACCCCCGAGTAATTTAGCTGTGTGGATGTATTATTGAGAAATAATGATGTGTTGTATTTTGAGTAAATGTGATATTGAGTGCAGGGGTGCATGTCAATGATTATGAGTATGTGACTCATGATGTGTTGGAGATGTGGTAAGGGATAGAAAGAGTAAGCATAGTAGTGGATGTGAATTACATATGTTAGTATAATGTTAATTGTTGTTTAGCTTATACTAGAATGCTTAAATTGTTTATGTGTAAACTTACTAAGCTCAAAGCTTACTCATTTCTTTTCCCTTGTCTTATAGAGAAAAAGAATTGAATCGTGATACGGGGATTAATCGGAAGATCTCCCACACTATCAGCACACTCCGGTACATTAGACTTAATGTTTTGTATATGGCATGTATAGAGGCTAGACAAGTTAGTGAGTTTTGTTATAATGGCTAAGATGTGTTGGCCTTTAGTTGGATAATCTATTTTGTATAATTCCATGGTTGATGGCTAACTTATATTATATGAAAAGATGTAGTTATCCATGTAAGATTGTGTTTCAATATAAGTTGATATTGGATGAGTTGAATGTGTATATGTTGTATGAGCTAGATGGGTGAGAAAAGCTTAGCATATAGCTTTGTTCTTGTCCATGTGGATAGACACACGAGCGTGTGTCTAGGCCGTGTGTGGCACACGGCCAGCCCACGGGCGTGTGGCTTAGCCGTGTCAATTTGGCAGATTCGAGTGTTATAGGCCACGGGCTAGCCACACAGGCGTGTGTCTAGGCTTTAGGCCGTGTAAAGTAGTAAGTGTTCACCACGGGTGGAGAGCACGGGCGTGTGCCCTAGCCGTGGGACATTGGCAGAATGCTTGGGTTTTCATGCACGGGATGGGGGCATGGGCGTGTGTGACCTGCACGGGCGTATCTAATCTTAGACGGGCGTGTGGTCCCTGTATAGATGGAAAAATTTTAAATTCGTAAGAGTTACCGATATAGTCTCGAGAGCCCTCATGTGTATGAATGAGGCCTCATAAGTCGAGAATAAGGTTGTTGTGGTGACTTAAAGAGAGTAGTCACGTTGAGCCTAAGTGGCGATCAAGTGGTTTTATTTCGGTAATGCCTCGGGCCCGGTTCCGGTGTAGAATACGGGTAAGGGGTGTTACAGTTCATGTCTAAAGAGTTCAATCTGTTTTGTGAAGACAATGGCATCCGTAGGGAGTTAACAATTCCTTACACTCCATAGTAGAACGGTGTCGCTAAGCAGAATAACCGAACTATTGTGGAGATGGCGAGAAGCATGTTACAAGGAAGGGGACTCTCAAATCAGTTTTGGGCAGAAGCTGTGGCAACATCAGTCTATCTACTGAATCTTTCACCAACAAGGGCTGTCATAAACAAAACTCCATATGAAGCTTGGTGTGGTAGGAAACCCAATGTTAGTCATTTAAGAATTTTTTGGTGTGTTGCTTATGCTTTGGTAAAATCTCACGCTCGTAAAAAACTTGATGAAAAATCTAAAAAATGTATTTTTATTGGTTATTGTACTCAATCCTAAGTATATATGTAACAGCCCGATTTAGGGCCTAGTCGGAATAGTGGTTGCGAGACCACAAATCTGAAGTAGAAATATATGTTTTATGGTTTTTATGAGGTTTATGATATGTTTGCATGGTTGTGAGAAAATTTAATGAAGAAATTTTATGATTTAGTGATCAATCTATCTTTTAGGACTAAATTGCAAAAATTGGAAAATATGAGATTCTAGAAGATTTAAGTATGAGATAGCATTAGAAAATTTATTAGAGGTCCTTATTTAGTAATTAGACCATTATATCTCATGATGGACAAAAATGGACATGGAAGGAGAAAAATCTCATGGAAGGGCCTTAAGGGCATTTTAGTCATTTGGTTAATAAATTAATAAAAAAAGGGGAAAAGAAGACAAAATTTGTGTCCATCTTCCTCTCCATTGCCGAAATTTCTAAGAAGCCATAGCTAGGGTTTTGTTCATCCTTTCAAGCTTGATTGTAAGTACCTCCTAGCCCCGTTTTTATACTCTTCGTATTTTTGAAATCCTCGTAGCTCGATTTAACTATTTATACCACTATTTTGAGCTAGGGTTTATGTTTCAAATTTTACCATGGATGACATTCATGTATTTTGATGTCTAGTGGTAGAATATGAAAGTTTGAAGTGTGATAAACAACTTTTTCTAGATGATTTTTGGTGAAATTGATAAAAAGGACCTACTTGCAAAAGATGAAATAATATGTGTATAGAATGTAAAATAGTTGAAATTTTGGGCTGCTATAAGAGAGGTTATGAATCGGCTAGGCTTGGGTGTGAGAAAAATGAACACATTTCATCATACGAGCCTAGGGACCATTTTGCAAATATGTGAAAGTTTAGGGGTAAAATTATATTTTTTTCCAAAGTATGATTTATGGGCTGTTTTAGTCAATGTGATAATTAAATAAGTGAAATTTGTCATTATAGAGCAAGAAACACGAAGTCCGAACCTAAACCGAGGAAAGAACAATGTGGTGGACTAAATTGAACAACTCTACATATTTTGGTACCAAGGTAAGTTTGTGTGTAATATATCAATATCATGTTATTATGCTTTTAAATGTTTGATATTACGTGAGATGTGTATATTCCTTCTATGAAATTGGTTAATGAAATTTCGATGAGAATATGATGAAGTTTTATTATGTCGAAGTCCCCGGTTAAGAATAAAAAGGATACTCTCGTCACGACATGAGATTAATAAGGTCCCGTATAAGACCATATCTGGGATATGGCCTCGGCACTGAATTGAGATCCTGTGTAAGACCATATCTGGGATATGGCTTCGGCATCGAATAGTGATTCTGTGTAAGACCACGTCTAGGACCTGGCTTCGGTATGAAAACGTATAAGACCATGTCTGGGACATGGCATCGACATGCGATCTCGTGTAAGACCATATCAGGGATATGGCGTCGACATTGATAGGAGATCCCGTATAAGACCATATCTGGGATATGGCATCGGCATCGACATGTGATCCCATGTGAGACCATATCCGAGATATGGCATTGGCATCTTACTATGTGGGTGACAATTTCCGAGAATCCCTCGATATTCCAAATGGTTCAACGGGGTAAGGTAATATAGTTTATGTTAAAGATGAAAAGAGGGCTAAAGTTATATGATGAAGTGATACAGGTACACATGCGAAACTCATGAGAAATGAGTCTGGTATGTGATACGTGATTGGTAAGAGTGAGAATGAGCAAGCCATGTCAATGTTATTTGAGAATTTTGTATTAATCCATGATGTAATATGTGGTTACTATTACAAGATTTTATGTTGTTATCTATTACATGCAAACTTACTAAGCTTTATGCTTACCCCCTCTCTTTTCCCTTTTCTTGTAGTATCGCCAAGCTAGCTCGGGGATCGTAGGATATCGGAGCTCGACTCACACTATCAAGCTATTCTTTTGGGTATAGTAAAGTTTAATTATTTTGGGTATGGCATGTATAGGAACTTGGTCATTTTTTTATATATCATATTGGTTAGCCAAGGTGTTTACTTTTGATGTTACTTATTTCATTTTGTAATGGGCCATTGGAATTGGCCAATACTTGTTAAGTTATATCTATTCAATGAAGATGAAATTCACGAAGTGTAAGCTTGATAAATTGAATGAGTAAAGTGTGAAGTATATGCATGATGAATTCAGTGTGAATTCATGGTGTGGATGTCTTGGTTATGAATATTAGAGGTGCATTATTGTCATGTTATGTGTTGCTAGAAATGGTATAAGTGTGATTGCTTTTCAGGGTGGCAAATGGCTTGGTAAATAGCCTTATAATTGTCCACACGGGTAGACACATGGGCGTGTGTCTAGGACGTGTGTGACACACGGTCTGCCTCATGGGCGTGTAGCCTGGCCGTGTGTCCCCTGCATCTAATTTGCGAAAAATTCAGTTCGTCACACGGGCTAGCACACGGGCGTGTGACTTGGCCGTGTGACCCTAAGTGTCTGCTGACGTCATAAACAGAATGTCAAGGTTTTTACACACGGGCTAAGACACGGGCGTGTCATGGCGTGTGAGAGGACACGGCCATAGACACGGGGCGTGTACGGTCAGTGTGAAAACCCCGTGAGGTTCGAAATGAAAATAAAATCCGCACGGACTATGGACATGGGCGTGTGTGACCACACGGCCTGTCCTCACGGGTGTGTTCCTTTCTACACGGGCGTGTGTGACCACACGGCCTGTCCTCACAGGTGTGTTCCTTTCCACACGGGCGTGTGGCCCTTTTTTTGAGTAAAAAATTTCTAAGTGTTTGTAAGCTTCTGGTTCCATCCCAATTCGCTTTATTAGTATGTCTCGGGTCTCGTAGGCTCATAATGGGGACTATATGATCATGAATGAAGAGTTTTAAAGTTCAAAAGAAATTTATGATCGATTTTGTATGATTTAAGTAAGTTAAGTCTGGTAATGCCTCGTGCTTGGTTCCAGCGTCGAATACGGGTAAGGGGTGTTACAATATAGATTGTATAACCCTCATAGTGGAAAATTTTCAAGTAGAAGAGATGTAGTGTTTGATGAAAATGCAAGCTAGGATATGACTGTAGAGCAGGTACAACAGGAGATTTCTTTTCCCATTGAAGATTCTCCAGATAAAAAATAAGAGTCGGCACCAGCAACATCTACAACACTTGAAGAGTCTTCTAAAGAACCAATTCCACTAAGGAGATCAACAAGGGTCAGAAAGTCGAACCCGAAATATACTGATGACACTTATGCATCCTGTCAATTTGCTCTGGTTGTTTTAGATCCTCTGTATTATGAAGAAGCTTCTGATAAGAAAGAATGGAAAAAGGCGATGATGGAGGAGATGAATCCATCGAAAAGAATGGAACTTAGGAGATGGTCGACTTGCCAGAAGACAAAAATGCAATTGGTTTGAAGTGGGTGTTCAAGACAAAATTTGGTACAGATAGAAGTATCCAAAAGCATAAAGATCGTCTTGTGGCGAAAGGTTATGCACAGCAATATGGTGTTGATTTCAAAGAAACCTTATCTCCGGTTTCCATCGAAAAGAATGGAACTTGGGAGATGGTCGACTTGTCGGAAGACAAAAATGCAATTGGTTTGAAGTGGGTGTTCAAGAAAAAATTTGGTGCAGATGGAAGCATCCAAAAGCACAAAGCTCGTCTCGTGGCAAAAGGTTATGCATAGCAATATAGTGTTGATTTCGAAGAAACCTTCTCTCCGGTAGCTCGGTTCGAAACGGTGAGGCTTGTTCTAGCATTGGCTGCACAATTGCAATGGCCTGTTTATCAATTTGATGTCAAATCAGCATTCCTCAATAGAGACCTACAATAGGAGGTTTATGTAGCACAACCAGAATGTTTCATAGAGAAGGGCAACGAAACAAAGGTGTACAAGTTGAAAAAGGTGTTGTACAGATTGAAGCAAGCCCCTCGAGCATGGTACAGCAAGATCGATGGGTATCTTCAGAAGAAAGGGTACATGAGAAGTGAGAATGAGCACACCTTGTATGTGAAAAAGGAAGGTAAATTGTTTGTCTTTTCGTTGATGATATCATTTATACTAGTTCTTCTAACTTTCTTATTAATGAGTTTAAGTCTCAAATGATGAATGAATTCGAGATGTCGGATATGGGTTTATTGCATTATTTCTTTGGTCTTGAAGTTCATCAAGCTGAATATGGAATTTTTATCTCACAAAGAAAATATCCCAAGGATCTTCTCAGTAATTTTGGCATGCTTAATTGCAAGCCTGCAACTCCACCCATGAATATCAATGAGAAATTGCAGCTAGAATATGGAAAAGAAATGACAGATGCAAGGAGGTTCAGAAGCTTGGTTGGAGGTTTAATTTATTTGACTCACACTAGGCTCGATATTGCATTTCCTATTGGTGTTATTTCTAGGTTTATGCAGCAACCTTCAAAGGTTCATTATGAAGCAGCAAAACGGGTATTGCGGTACATTGCTGGAACTTTGGAGTATGGCATTTGGTACTCAAAAACTTCAAATTTCAGATTGTGTGGGTTCACAGACAGTGATTGGGCAAGTTCTTTAGATGATAGAAGAAGTGTATCAGCAAATGTTTTCACTCTAGGTTCAGGGGTGATCACTTGGAGTTCTAAAAAGCAAGCTACAACAGCATTGTCAACCTCAGAGGCTGAGAATGTAGCAGCAACTGCAGCAACTTGTCAAGCTATTTGGCTAAGGAGAGTGTTAGCCGATCTTCAACAAGAGTAGAAATGTGCAACAGAGATATTTTGTGACAACAAATCAACTATCTCCATGACAAAGAATCCAACATTTCATAGTAGAACAAAGCACATCGGTATTTGTTATCATTCCATTCGTGATTTGGTAGCAAAAGAGGAGATATCTTTGGAGTATTGCAGCACCCAAGAGCAGCTAGCAGATGTGTTAACAAAAGCTTTATCAAATGAGAAGTTTAGCTATTTTAGAAGTCTACTTGGTGTCTGCAACTTTGAATTAATGGAGAGTGTTGAGAATTAATTCAAAGTAGTGGGTTGTTTAGTTGACCAAGTATCTCGGTAGAATCTTTGTTAGTTCCTGATTTTCAGTTTAATTGAATAAGTTGTTAGCTATTTTTGTGTTGAGGTAGTTTCTTTGTAAGCCTATAAATATAGGCATTTATGCTTTGTTTTATCAATTCAGTGTTCATCAATAATAGAATAACTTTGATGCATATTGTAATTGTCTCTTTCACATTTCCTTCTTCAACAATATGAATGCTTTCAGTATTACCATATCTAATCTTACAATTATATTTCAATTCCTGAACCAAATAGTAGTAGTTAAATTGTTTGATTAAATCCAATTATTAGTTTTGTACTATGCATACAATTGTAGATTTACTTCATATTCTTCAATTAGATCATTATAAATCCTTTTATCTTTCGAATTTTGAAATTTCAATTTTGATACAAACGACAATTAGTATTTCATTAATTAGACTTTTAGTAAGTAATATATGAAAATAACAAGTTTACGTGGCATTACACATGATATTATGTTTGTTGCATCAAATTTTAGAAATAGCCTAAGTTGATGAATTTAATGATTATCATTTGATGATGATTGAAATTTTAAATTTTAAAAATACATTAATTAAAAACGACCAAACTAAAATATATGGACTAAAACTACATGTTTTGTAAAGTATAAGGACTAATGGCAGAATTTAACCAAATAAATTTAGGGTAAATTACACCAACAGTCACTCAACTTTGGGGTAGCTAACAAAACAGTCACCTAAGTTTCATTTCAGTCACTCAACTTTTGAAAAATAACAAAACAGTCACTAATCTTATAAAAAAGTGACAAAATTTGAATTACTAATTGGTGCTAGATGCTTAATTCAAAAATGATTTATCGGGCTTGCGGAGTCTTTTAGGCACTAGCTGCTGCATTTTGAGAGAAATAAAGAAATGGGTAAACTCTAAAAAGGTCACTAAATTATTGCCTTGCATTCGATTTTCGTCACTGAACTATTAATTTTTTATTTAATTATTAAATTTTTCGAAATCAAATATTTTGGTCACTCAAAATTGATTTGAGCTTTTTTATTGTCTAATAACAAATTTACTCCTTCAATATTTACAAAATTTTTCATTTTAGTTTGAATTCTAAAATATTCATATAACTTTATCTATAACTAAATTTTATCTTTTGTTTTGAAACTAGAGATGACAACTTGAGCTCACTTTTTCTTTTTCCTATTTCAAGTATTGAATTTTGTTGTTTGGTGATTTTTTTTTTTTATTATAAATTGGTTGGCTAGTTGTTGCAGCCTCTGCCAAAGGTTTGTAATCAACTTTGCTTCATCAATTGTAATATTTTAAATATCATTACCATACGATGTTCTTTTCATTCCTTTCTTCTCTTTTTTATGTCTTGGGCTGGTAAACAGGGTGTATAAAAACAATTTATGCCAAAGACGATGTTAGAAATTTTATGTTGTAGGATAAAATTATAAAATTTTGAAACCTAAAGCTAATATTTCTAGATTAAGAAGCTTAAATTATTAATTTTTGTAAAGGACCAAAAATTAATTTATTAATTTTTTAAAATTAGAACTAAATTGACAAATTTTGTAAATTTTGAGGACTAAATTTATTGAACTTTTTAGAATTCAAACTAAAATGACAAGTTTTGTAAACATTGAGGGCTAAATTTGTTGAATATTTTATATTTATGATCAAATTGATATAACGTGTAAACATTGGGAGCTAAATTTGTTATTAGACCAAAAAAATCCAAATTAGCTTTGAGTGATCAAATTATTTTATTTCGAAAAATTTAATGACTAAATCAAAAATATAATAGTTTAATGACCAAAATAGAACAAATGAAATAATTTAGTGACCATTTTTATAGTTTACCTAAAATTGTTATATCATGTATTCTCTATTGTTTCAAGTTCCAACCCCAGATTGTGCTACTTTTAAACTCTTCAAGGGTCTGTTTGTTTACATGTAAAAAGTTTTACGAAAAATATTTTCTGCATTTTCTTGTGTTTGTTTCACAGAAAACAATTTGGTCAACGGAAAATGACTTACAGGTCAACATAAAATAAACCATTTTTCCTATAGAATAACTTATCATTTCGAAAAGCGTAAGTTATTTTCTAGAAAATAGTTTCTCTATAGATAATTTTATTTTTATATAAAAATTAACTTAAAAGGTAAATGTTGTATTATGAGATCATGAGAGAGAGATTTAGCTCCTTTCAAGATAACCAAAATGTTTTGAATAAGCAACGAATGAGTTGACTATTTTAAAATAAACAATTTGTTTATTTTTTTAAAATATTATTAAATGAACATTCAAAAACAACAAAATATTATAGTATTAGAAAATCCTAAAATTTTCTTTAAAATACTAATATTGTATTTTTTAAAAATTCAATTTTTTAAAAATAATTTCTATATAAGAAAAAAAAATTCCAACTTCCCTTCATAAATTATACTGGTATCACTTATAAATTTTAAAAGTTCTATCAAAAAATTCGTAATAATATTTTTAACTAAAATATGAATTGAAAAAATATTTCAGACTCTTCCCTGTTTTTTATAAAAATAATATTAAAAATAAATTAATTATAAAAATAAATTAGGGAATAAATTAATTACGAAGATGAGGTGTTTGTTAGTGTTCCTCTTGTCATCGGTGTGCCAGACGATATCACCTCACTTTTTGCCCAATCATGCTGCAATCATCAAGTTATTAAAAAAAATTTATTGGTGTCATCATTGGGTCAGGCGGCACCAATATATATTTATAAAAATACCTATGAAAATATGTGAATACAGGGTGGGAAAAAAATGAAAAAAATATTTTTTATTGGTGCCGTCGATGTGTCATGCAACATTACTTGATTTTTTTTCTTAAAAATAAACCTGTCAAAAAAAATTTGAAACGAAAAAAATATTTTTTTATTGTTGTCGTAAATATGTCAAGCGGCACCGCTTGAAAATTAAAAAAAAATAGCTAACACTTTACCACCAACGTGACCAATTAGTCATGGGCTCTCCTCCTCCCCCTCCCAAACAGCTATTTTTATCAACTTTCATTTTTTCCTTTTCTTTTTACTACTTAAACCCTTGGTCCCTTATCTCAGTTTGAAATTGAGGAAGAAAAACAAAAAAATTTGTTTACTCTTTTTTTGTTGTTGTTGAATGTTGGAATTTTGAAAGGAAAAGTGTGTTTCTAATGGAGCTTTAGGGAGAAAGTGTTATAGTTTTAAAGTATGTTTTTTTATTTTTTGTTATAATAATTTTTTATATTATATATATGTTTATATTTTAAATTTTTGTTAATTTTTAGATTTAATATTTAAGATTATATTTTTGTTTGTAAAGATTATATTTGTGTTTAAGTTGTAGGGATAGATTATGATAGTTTTAACGTATGTTTTTTTTACTTTTGTAATAATATTTTGTATATTATAATATTTTACTTATAATATTTAGATTATATTTTAGTTGGTAAAAAAAATTTGTTTGTGTTTGAGTTTTGGGGAGAAAAAAAAGTTGGTTTGTGTTTATATTTATATATTTTTTAATAAAAATACTTAAATTTCAATTGAAAAAATACAGGTTACTTTTATTTGTTTTTTTTTTTGTTTAGTTTGTTATTAAAATTGTTATTATGTGAATATTTCATTTGATTATATCAAAAATAAAATTATTAATGAAAATGGGTTGTGGTAAATATTATTATGTAGAAGCCTTTATGTTTTAAAATGATATGTTTATTCAATCTTGTTTGTGCGAATATCGAAATAGGTTCTTTGATTAGAGCAACTGATTAACAACCATGATGATTAATGTGCCGGTTAAAAAAATTGTTACTTTATATTTATAAAGTTGCACGTCATTATTTTTTTAATTGGCATATTTTACTAATACGTTAATTTATTATGGACAGGGTGAGTATCGTGTTTTAAGGGTGCATGTTCATGGTCCGAGGTATCGGCCGGACGAACATATTTTTCCCTACTTGGGTGCCGTCAGATTTGGAATAGTGGCATTGATTAGGATGTTTAAGTTGAGGGCTAACTTAATATCTACTTTGGTTTAGCGATGGCGCCCGAAGACTCACACGTTTCATTTTTCATGTGGGGAGTGCACCATCACCTTAGAAGATGTCATATTGCAACTCGGGCTCCTAGTTGACATTGATGCGGTCATGGGTTCAAGTAAAGTGTTTGAACCTGCAACGCTCTACTATCAGTTGCTTGGACGATTGCCAAGTGATGGTGAAGCTAAGATTACATGTTTGAAATTTTCATGGTTAAAGCAAAATTTCAAAACCTTATCGAGTAATGCCACTGAGTGGGAGAAGATGTGCACTGCTCTGGCATATATACTGCAGCTGATAAAGGGGGTACTCATGTTGGACGCAAATAATAATAAAGTCCACATGATGTACATGCCTCTATTGGTTGATTTGCAAGTTGCCCGTTTGTACAGTTGTGGTTTAGCAGTGTTAGCAACATTATATCATGAGCTTTATCGGGCCATAAAACAAGATACACAAGATATAGGCGGGTGTATAATACTGCTGCAACCTTGAAGGCTATATAGGATGTCATTTCTAGCTCAATGAGTCACCAACAACCTGTGTTCCCACTTTTAAATAGGTGAAAAAAAATAAAACTTCGATCAAGAATTATTTTTTATGAAAATGTTGTCTAACAAGTTTGCTTTCTTTTCAGATGGTTTACTTGTCCGAGGATCGAAAAATCCAAAAACCTCGTTGTCTACAAATAGATGATTGAGGCATGAGCCGGGGAGGAGGTAATTTTTTTTCAAAATAAAATTATATTCATGTCATGTACTTACTTTAGTTATGTTAGTTTACTCATGTCACTATAATCACATATTAATTTTACAATTCGTGTGGATGCTATATGTGGCGTCAAACATTGCAGGTGTCATTTCTCGTCGGCTTACAACCATTCACTCATGTGGTGCATTAACGCACCCGTGTTGAATTTTTCAATCGTTAAGTGGTACAACGGGGATCAAGTTCTGCGACTAGCGGTGAAAATTTCTTCTTCCCGGTTGTAGTTGGTCGTCCAAGTCGTAGAAGGCAGTGTCTGCAAGTCAACCATAATCCTTGGCACATGCTCCTGCATCACGGCTAACCACCCCTAAAGTTCATTGTACAACATATCTCAATTTCCGTACAACTGCTCCTCTAGCTAGCCCACCATGTTTTCCTGTATGACATTTTGTACTGAAATTGGGATTGCATGTCGGAAATCAGGACCAATACAAGAATGGTAGGCATGTTTTTCACCAGTGGCATGGTGCAGCTACAGATTATTTTCGCATCAAGTTCCCGATGGTCATGCGTCATCTATGCAACAATGCATGTATGAGGCCCTACAAATTTTCGAATCTCCCATAGTTGCAACCTTTAGATGAATGCAGCTTGTACCCTCTAGTTGCAACTTGCTACAGCCCTCCAACACTCTCCAAGATATAATGTCAGTTTAAATACAGTGACTTTGTAGTCCACCGAAACTTCCATACTATACTGCTTGATGGCAAATACATGTTCCTCCTTGTTTGCAAATTTTTGACCTATGAACAACTCTTCTTATTCGAAATCTGTCACCAACCTATGAGAAGGTATTATATTTGGGTATTTAGGGAACTCAGAGGCATGCGCAGCATTGGGATCTACGCTCAACATGTGGGCCCCAAGGTCATTGCATATGACAATGCCACGAGTTAGGTTCCCAAGGGAAGGGGTGTATACATTATCATCATCGTCCGCGCCTTCGTCGTTGATATCATCTGAGATCTCATCAAGATTGGGGTCACTAAAATCTTCACCCTAGTGATCAGAATGACCATCATTGTCGAGTCCTTCTTCACCATCTACATCGGTACCAATCACTAACAGATGTGTCTGTAAACGGGGACCCAAATTAGGGTTGTCATACACAGTCAGAGCATTATGTGGATTCTCGGCCCCTGTCGATGCACTCCATAATCACACGGTTCTACCCACCCAAGATTTAGATCAAAGTCAAAATTGTGTACAAACGATCGCCTATCGACAGATGCTCTTGGAACCTCCGTATATGGGTTTTGAACTCCATATTGTTGATTTAATGAGTGACATTTTGAACGGGCTCAATGTAACACCCCCTACCCGTATCCATTGCCGGAATAAAGTACGAGGCATTACCGAAGAGTACGGAACACTTACAGATAATTTAAACCATTTATTGCTCAAATACCGAAATTGACTATAAAAGTTCTTTTAACGGACCCTCGAGGTCCAAATCATGCATTAGGATCGGGTCGGGACTAAATTAGAATCGTATGAAATTTTTTGCGAAATCCCAAAATTTATCTCATTTACAAGGGTCCCACGCCCGTGTAACTGGGGACACTCCCGTGTGTCATGGCCGTGTGGCTCACATGACCGTGTCTCTGGGGCATGTAACTCTCTGACTTGCATCTATGAAGGAACTCGGGTCACACGGTCTTAGTACACGCCCGTGTTGCTAGGCCGTGTGGTAAAGTTAATTTTCACAAATAAGGCTATTTTCCAAGTCATATTTCTCACTCATTTGATCCTTATTCTTCACCCACATTTAATACATACAAAAATCAATTTAAGATATTCAACTGAGCCTTATACTTAATATCATTTGTTAGCCGTACACTTCATATAAATAACAAGAAACATATATGGGCTCAATTCTCATTAAATTTCTCTTGTACTTATACTTTTTCACACTATGTATTCATATAACATATAACAATCATACCTTTGTATTTCATATACATTTTTATAACAATTTGTCTTGGTTTCAAACTACTTCATATTTGAGTTTTACTTATCAAATCATTTGAAACATCATCTTTACACATATAGTGCACTTGAGATGCACAATTCTATAATTATGAATGAACAGATTTATCAAACATATTCCATGTTTTTATATATTATAGTCTCATATTTCCATGTATCAATTACCATCATTTCTTCGTATTTTGACAAATACGTGTAACAATTCATAAACATGCAATTCACTAACTCTTCTTGCCAATCACAATTTAAATTGACAAATCACTTATTGAGCCAAATTTCAATGTTCACTAAAATCTATTATATAAATTTGGATGTACGTATCCACCAATAAATTCCATGTACAGGTATCATCATCTCATATTTCCACATACATTTACTTTCCATATTATGAACTCAAATAACATATACAAGACATACCAATGTATTTCAAGTACGTTTTCATAATATTTCATTTAGAATTCAGATTATTTCATATTAGAACTCTTCTCATTAACTCATTTGGAATACCAATTCATATGGATAATACACTCAAGGGTGTACAAATATATAATCACAAATGAACTCATTCATCAACCAAGTTCTATGTTCATGTCTCATCAACTCATATTTCCTTATATCACATAATTCTATGTAACACTTACCGAACTTCGTCAAATTAGTGAACGTCTTACGGAATTGGTCTGCACCGGTATGCACTGAATTTCACTGATAATCACTGATGCCATAACATAGCTATGGTCTTTTCACTAGAATGTCATAGCCCAGCTATGGTCTTACATCTTAAACGCGTATCACACCGATGTCATATCCCAGATATGGTCTTACACGGAAATCACTTGTCACTTGTAGCCGAAGCTATCACTATTCACTGATCAGGTAGCCGGAGCTACCACTTTTCACTTTTCACTTTCACTTGTCCTTGATCAGATAAGTGTAACCGAAGCTATCACTTATCACTTTCACTTTTCCTTGATCAGATAAGTGTAGCCGAAGCTATCACTTATCACTTTCACTTGTCCTTGATCAGATAAGTATAGCCGAAGCTATCACTTATCACTTGTTGCCATGGTTCAACCATGGTCTTTTCTGTCAATTCATATTGTCACTGAACTGAAGTGCTCAATTTGATCATTTATTCAATTTTCATGCTTTTACTTTATTCACGATTTTATCATCAATACATATGAAATAACACATCATGAAGTTCATAAAATTAACAAATGATCACTAAAATTTAGCCATATAAACTCACAAGTTCAATTTTTGTATTATAACGATAATCATAATTTCATAATAAATATTCCAAATAAAACATTATATCATTTCTAATTCAACATTTATCAATTATAATCGGGCATGTGATCAATTTATACACAATTTGTTCATATATTCTTCCTCCTCCTCCTCTCCATCCACATCCTTAGTATAAATAACACATTTGTAAGTAACATTATCTATAATTTTTCACTATTTATTTATGTGAATATTCAAGCTGTCCATCCGTGTCATGGTCACTAAATTATTTTTATCTTGAGCTAAAAAACTCCAAATTAAGATCCGCTAATTTTCCCTGAAATTAGACTTACATATATTCTTACCATAAAATTTTTAGAATTTTTGGTTTAGCCAATAAGTACAGTTTATTCTTTAAAGTCACCCCTGTTCCACTGTCTGACAGTTCCGACCCCTCTTCACTAAAAATTAATTATCTCATCATACAGAATTTGGATAATGTTACCGTTTATTTATTTTGAAAATAGACTCATTAAGGATTTTAATAATATAAATTATAACCCATAATTATTTTCCTCCAATTTTTGATGATTTTCCAAAGTCAGAACAGGGGAACCCAAAATCATTCTGACCTTGTCTCACAAAACCTATTATATATCATGAATTACATTTCCATTGCTTACATCATTTCTTCTATAAGAAACTAGACTCAATAAGATTTAATTATATATTTTATTCATCCTCTAATTCGATTTATACAATTTTTGGTGATTTTTCAAAGTTAGACTACTGCTGCTGTCCAAAACTGTTTTAGTGCAAAGTGTTGATTTCCATTTTGCCCCAAATTTCACAGTTCATACAATTCAGTCCTTGTCCAATTAACCCCTCAATTGGGCTAATTTTTCTAAATTAATACCTTATTATATCATTTTAAACTACTTCATAACCCTTGAAAATCAGAAATTTAGCATTAGACCTTAATTCCAAACTCTTTCACAATTAGGTCCTAAAACCAATTTCCATCAATTTTACTTGATAAAATCATCATATATCAAAATTAAAGCTTCAATTCTATATTTATTCATCATATTCTTCCAGCGCTCATCCATAGCAACTTTAAAAATTAGCCATAGAATCAAAAACTAATGACATAGTAAGTTGGACCCAATTGTAAAAGTCCAAAAACATAGAAATTTCAATGAGAAAGCAAGAATTAAACTTACATGAAGCTAGAGTATGAAAACCAGCTTGAACCCTCTTCCATGGCTGTTTTTCAGCTGATGAAAATGAAGAGAAATGAAGAGAATTCTAGATATTCCAATTTGGTCCCATTTTTATTTAGCTAATTTTGGCAATTTTTCAATTTTGCCCTTATTTCACACATTTCCTGATTTTTCTCAGCTATTGCCGCCCAAAATATCTCCTTTGGGCTTATTTGCACTTTAGGTCCTTTCTCATTTGACAATTAAGCTATTTAATCCTTCTAGCAACTTTTACACCTTTTTCAATTTAGTCCTTTTTATTTAATTAACCACCCAAATGTCAAAATTTTCTAATAAAATTTTAATACTACCTTATTGACATTCCGTAAATATTCAAAAAAATATTTATGACTCGATTTATAACACCGAGATCTCGATACCTCTTTTTCTCAATTTCTTGACCAAATACATCTTTATAAAACACAATTTACTATTTTAAAAATCTTTTAAAAGCTACATTTGACTCGTAAATATTAAATAATATAATATATGAGTTCATTTGTCGGATTTGGTGATCTCGAACCACTATTTTCGACATCGCTAAAATTTGGTCTATTACACCCAACATCTGCTAACTTAGTGAACAACTCAAATAGTTTAATGTTCCTAAGCGAACAATAAAGTGCGATCATAGTCTCCATGTCATCATCATCTACAAGTTTCATTTCTGTATATCTGCACAAATTTGACGAAATTGGAAATTTATAGAATAGTCTGGACATCCTCCTCCCACAACATCAAGCAATCTTCACACCAATCTTTTGTTTCATATCATCGACTTTTACATTCTTGTTGAACCTTATTCCTATTTGATGGTGAGACTCAAATATACAACCAACTGTTGTTTGTAAAATTACCCCATGAAAATGAACGTATATGAAGAATTAATTATTCATCTTCGATACTAAATCTATAAAATAAATTAAAAATATAAAAAATATTAGTTCCTATTAAAACAATTCAAATCATTTTATAAAAACAAAATTACTTTTTATCAAACAATATAACTTGCATATCATATTACCAATTATCAATATAAAATATAATATAATATAATTACATAAAAATAATTACAAACTAATCTTATAAACTCTAACTTGATTTTTGAAGTCTAAAATAAAAAGCAAATATGTTGATCTTCAATTTTGATTTCTAAGAACTCATTTTTCTTTCTCGATTTGTTAAACCAATTTTTTCCTCTCCCGTATTACTAAATAATTTTTTTCTTTTTTCTTTTTGGTTATCTTCCCTTATGCTAAATACAATTCTTTTTCCTCCTTTTTTTTTCTCTTAAACACATGGAAATAGTATTTTGGCCGAGGATGGGGGTTTATATGGGGGAGAGGTGCTGCCTGATAGCGTTGCACAACCCAGATTTTCAAACCAGTGCTGCCTCACACACCAGCAACAGCATCTAACGTCAGTCACTTTTTACAATTCAATTGCATTTTTTTTCTGATTGACTTTTTTAAAATTCAAGTACGTCAGGTGACACCAATAAACAAATATTTTTTTTGTCCCACCATATATACTCGTATTTTCATGGGTGGTTTTATATACATACCAGTGTCATCTGACATAGTGGCAGCACTAATAAAAAATTATTTAAAAAAAAACATGATTATTACATGGTTGACTAAAAAGTGAGGTAGTACTACCACTGTGTCAAGCGACACCAATAAGCACTATAATAAACAACACATTTTCGTAATTAATGTCCCCCAACTCATTTTTATAATTAACTAATTTTTAATATTATTTTTATAAAAAAAAGGCTTATCTTTACAAATTAAAATATCAATATAATTTTTTTTTATAATTAAGAGAGGAGAATAAATTACTTGAAATCAAACTCAAACTCTCATGCCTACACCACAAAACTCTTGCCATATGGACTTAAAATTTTATTCAAACCTGTCCATATTTGTAAAAAAACCAACCCAAACTCATTTTAGACACACCTATATTACCTTTTAGATCTTTAAAATTATTATTATATTATTTTAATATTTAAAAATTTTATATATTTTTTGTACAATCACCTTAATATTATTTCAATATTTATATTAGAATAATATTATATATTTAGTAAAAATTTATTTTTTTTAATGTGTTCAATATTACATAATATATAATATTATAAATTTAAAAAACAGACCAAACTATACTTAAACCTTAAATGTTCAAGCCTAACCCATATTTCAAACAGATCTAATTTTTTAACCCATGTCCATTTTTTTGGACCTAATATTTTTCTGAATAATACTAGATATATTCTAATTTTCAATTTACTTTTAGAAAATGATTTAAACCCTACAAAGAACGCCCTTATAGCAATAGTTCAATTTCTTGTTCTGTAAAATTTATTCAAAACACTTGTAAGACCTAAAATTTTAAACTCTATCTTCAACTTAAAATGATGATGGAAAATTAAGATTAACAAATCTGATGTTCAAATATCAAATTTTAACAATTGCAATCTCCTTTTCTAGATAATCAAATAATTTTTTTTGCAATTATCAGAGTACCAGCTTTCATTTCCCCGAGACCCCAAAATGGAAGAACTTAGAAGTACAGTTCATTGATTATACTGAGCCGCTGGACCCATCATATTTCTATAGAAAGGGGAAAAAATATATGAAAAAGGCATAACAATGATTTTTCTATGAAACAGAGCTGTGTGACAACATATTACAAAGCAGCAGATCACAGCAAGGATCCCTCAATGAGATGCCTTGAAAAACAAATGCGGAGGCATGATCTACCCATTCTTACAATTTTACCTTTTATATCTATCCATCAGCTGCTCTTCTCTCGCCCCATCTTCCAACACCTAAACAACCAACAATCTTTCACTACACCTCCGGCCATTTCATGTTCTGCACATACACTGTATGTATCGGCTAACGAATCACCGGCTCAGTTGGCATATATTGTGTATCATTTAAAATCAAAGATCATAACTGCATACCTTAAAGTGTCAGCGTCTAGGCCTAGGCACACACCGAAATTCAGCTAACAGAGCTATATGATCAGAGGACCACTCTGGAGAAGGAAGTGCTGTGTCTTTCCTCAAGCTATCCTCATCCAAGAGTTCCAATAATGACTCAACTGTCAACGAATCCGCTGAAACCACAAAAAAACTGGGTCATAAACAGCTGCAATCACTACATACAAATTAATTATACAAAAATAGATATTTGTATACAATCAATTGATTCAGGTAAGATAAACCGACCTGTGTAAAGTATGTAGTCTAGAGTGCCAATAAAATCTCTCGTGCAATTTGTGAATAAAGGTTCATTGGTTGTGGGGTCCATTCTTCTCCTCTGTTGCTCCAGACCCAGACCACCACCTCTTAGAAAAGATGAGTAAGCACTAACCTGTTTGAAAAACACTAGAATGTCAAAGCAGAATCTGTGGTACGTTTTATAACCCTGCCAACCTTTTTCAACTGAAGGTTGTTTCCTTAGTTTTCTTAAAACTAATATCGAAACATCACTAACAGTGACAGTAAGGCTAAAAACATGAGCAAAATCTGGAAGCAGTTCATGAATATAAAAGAGTTTACCAGTGGTAACTGATGAGTCAACTTGCTGTGAGGTCGCAAAATTGCAAGAGGATCTACCAATAAATCTGCATGCATTGGATCTACCTTTCCCATAGCAAGAAGTGAATGGGGTGCACTGCAGAAAATTAAACAGTGCATTAAATGTTGCAAAAGTAGCCTAACGCATATATAATGGATCTGAAGAAGCACTAAATAATCTAACATCATGTTAAGGATAATGATTTTACCTCCCAGGAACAGAATTAAAATCCCCACACACCAACATTGGAATGTCTGCACTTGCAGCTATTTTCTCCAATCCCTTTAAGAGCGTATGCACCTAATTTAACATTTAAAACAAAGGGAACCAAACTGAGTGAACTTTTGCATTATAGGAATATGCAAGTAACTGTAAAAATAAGAGAAGAATAAGAACCTGCCAGATTTTGACATCCTTTAGCTCTTGTGGAACATTTACATGTGTGTTTGCCTGTATTCCAAAACCAGGAACAGTAGGAAATAGTTACACGAAGCACCTAGAAATTATGAAAGAGTTGCAAAGAATATCATCATTTAATCGAGTCCACTTTCATGAATCTAAAGAATAGCCCAAATGCTAGAAGGAATAAGCATGCTCAACATTTCCATGTCGTTCTGAAACAATTTTGGGTTCTAAAAGAATCAAAATGCCAACAACCTAATAATCAAATATCTTATCCGAATCAGGAGTTGGTTAGTCATAATGAGATAGGGGGAAGTTCCATGGATTCTGGTAATTCTAATTGCTAGAATGAGATTGTGCATATTAACAATTACCACTAACAATATGATTCATATTTTTATCATAAATAAGGCACTAAAGAAAAATCATGCACATTACAGCAGACAATAATAGAGAAGGCTAGAGATATACAATAAAGAAGAACAAAATTAACAATCCTTACCACACAAAGAAGCTGCCGCTTCCCAGGATTGTCAGCTCCCTGATTACTGAACTTTGCTTCCAAAACCACAATTAGTGCAACATTATCCTGCAAACAAAGAGTTTTTATCGTATTATTAGCATTAGCATTAGAGAAATATTTACCATAAGAGAAAGGATATAGATTAAAATTAGTTGCAAGTATTTATTACCTTAACCAAACGATTTAAAGCAGCTTTCTTCTGGGTAGTTTGAACGGCAACCTCAGTCAACGACTGAGCAGCCTTATTAAATTCAACCTGCAAAGACATGATTTACTTTAGCACAACAAATGCATGTATAAATTCATACTCCACATAAAAATACTTCCAAACCTCATATTTTTTGACATGGGAAAATCTATCTCTACGGAAAAATGTGGCACAACCATCAATTGTATGGATATTTCCACTGTAAACCTGCATTATGAACAACATAAATTATACATTAAAGAGTAACATCATAAACCAGTGAAATGAGGATCATGTAGTTCTTAAGCAACCTCATTTGTCTTTCTCTTGTATAAAGCTTGATATCCATGTTTGTCCAGCTCAGGGGCAAAAAATTCCTCAAAATGGTCATTTTGCACCTGCAAAGATGAGAACAGTTGATACTTAGACATGTCACCTAGATGCCCAAAGGAGGAAGACAATTTCCAGCTGATGATTAGATGAACCTACCGACTAAGAAGTTCTAGCATTCAAAAACATTGCTTATCGTTTCACTAAGAACTCTTCTCAGTTTTTAAAACTCAAACCTTTATTCTTAAAAAAGGTACAGGGAGGGTAAAACGATTTCCTTCTAGCATCACTAGTAAGTGTCTGTGTGTTTATCATCTAAAAAAGAGAATAAAATCGAGCATAAACCCAAATCTAAGTCAAGACAGATGAAAATGCAGGTCAGACATCTCCGATCCAAAATATGACAGTAAATATTGAACATAGCAATTATTTGTCGTTCACTAAACTCCAAATCTGCGTCTCAGGGCAAAATTAAACTTCTGAAACAAACTACCATCAAAATATAACTGAGTATTACCTCCTGAAGACAAACAATGTCTGCACGATAACCAACAATTTCCCGCAACAAATTCTGCCTGCGATATGGCCAAGAAAGAGCCCATGAAGGGCAATAACTGTATAACTCACTGCTTGCATACGAGTCAGACAAGATGTTGTAAGAGAGGACAGTAAAACTTCCAGAGGATGAAACACGACCATCTGACTGTAGATTTCCCAACATATCAGCTCCACTTACAGGGACCAAGCGCCTAGGACTAGGGGAAGGTGCCGGAATAACACGAGATGTCAAAATAGTATTGGGATGTCCAACAGGTTGTTTCATCTCAGCATCTACAATAACACACTCAAACTTGAGAACATGGCCAATATCATCAGCTGTTGGTGTATATGTTTTAGAGCGTCCAACTTCAAACCAGGTTTCACCACCACTCCTCTGTGTGACTGCAGCAGGATACAGAGGTGTTGAACCATTTGTCAAGCTAGTGCTTGATGCCGAACCTGTTAAGCTAGCATTTATAACTCCAGAACCTGAGGAATTGTAACGACCAAATATCTCTTCCTCCTCATTTCCATTTTCATTTACAGCACTTGCAGCACGGTCATGCAGAACACGGTGATGCTGCCACGCATCTGAGAAGCACTTTGGAGAGCAATGATAACTTTTAGCAACAGGTATTTTAGCCTTAACACAACCAAGGCACTGCAGCGTGGCTTGCTCAGAGGGATGTACACTACACACAGCAACTTTTCTATCACTTTGTATGCGATACCTGCAAAACAAACACGGGGAGAAAAATTAGACAGGTAATATGAACAGAAAATTTCGAAACAATCAACTTAATACATAAACACCCAGCAAATCCCACAAGCAGACAACAAATTCTAGCGAACACTTGCAATAGGGGCACAGGATAAGGTAAAAAAAAATGCATTTTCCAATATAAGAATCCAGCAATCACAATAAGAATGTAATATCACTGTCTCAAAGTTTAGGTAAACTACAACGCACCTAAAGCATTTATCAATCAATAATAAAGATTGTATTTGATAGTGGTTAAAGTTTTTCTTAAAATGAAAAGACCTAAATACCATCCAAGGACTGAATAATCAATAAATTTAATCTTATTATATTGCTACATGTAACTGATGACAAAACAAAAGTATAAAGTTGACCTAAATACCATACAAGGACTGAACAATCAATAAACTCAACTTCATATTTTACTAAACATCTTTATTATATTACTACATGTAACTGAAACCAAAACCATAACCAAAGTTTAAAGTTCTAGGATCTTTTGTGATGAAACATAAGGCAACCATTATAAATTTCAAGTTTCTATTACCTTTTCAGGAGTTTCTAGTAATTTTTGAAATAAAACTAGACTTACTTGTTCAACCCCAAGTTACTTTAAATAGCAGAAGCTTGATAATTACCAGTAGCACATTAAATGCCTTAGGAGTACCTTTCTGGTAATTCTTTCTTCCTATGATCAAATATTAAGTGTAGTTACTCTCAGTCTAAGTTGAAACGTTCTTACAAGCTTTCATAGGAGTAGTGGTGCCAGGTGGCCACAAGAATGAAAACAAAGGAAACAAATTATTGCCTTCGATGGAAGATTCTAGCTCATTGAACCTAGTTTTGTCTATGACGCATAAAGAGACAAAGAGCTCAATTGCAACAATCTTGACTCAAGCAGCGAAAACTAAATCCAAGTAAAACCAAACAAAATGGCATGAAACTCAATGCCATAATCAGAATCAAGAAACTACTTCTTGATCCTTCAAGAATTTAAAAAATAAACACATCACTAAACGAACAAGATAATACAGAACACGGAGTAACAAAAACAGATTGGAATCCAGTAAAAAGCAACCACACTATCTCCAAATGCACAGGTCGAAAAACTCAACTTATAGACCTCAATTCCACGCATCCCTTACGGAAAAACTCGACAATTTCATATATACTGTATTTACTAAAAACCATAATATATATCAAACCCAAAAACCAAACTCAAACCCCCATTGACCAAAATGAGAACTACACAAAGACCAAAACACCAAAAAGTAAAAAAAAAAGAAAAAAAGAAAAAAGAATGAAACATAAAATCTAAGAAATTGTCTTATAATGCAAACACTTGCCACCTACAAAAAGCAGTTCACACATTTAGTAAAAAGCAATCAAATAATAACACACACAAAAGAACTAGCTCAAAATCCAATTGGCCAACAAGACAACTAACCAAAATACATAAACCAAGAAATAAATAAATAAATAAATAAAGAGTTTAATTGTTAATTAGCCATAAAAAAGTTCATACCACTTGAAAAGTTAAATGAAATTAGCCTAGCCATTGGCATAACCCCCGCCACCAACCAATAAAAAACCTAAAAGATAGATTCTTCGACGGATTTAAAAACACTTACCACTTATACCTCAAGAAGTGGCCATCAAGAGGGGCCGACTCAGGCACATCATCGGTTGTAACGGTCTTGTCAGGTCGGCGTAAGAGCACGTAAGGCGTGAGCTCGCAGCCAACAATTGGTATATCAGAAGGGAGGTGCACACGTAGCACGCTCAGCATGCTTTAACTTCTCGGGCTTCCTTCGTCGGTCACAGTTCGCAACGGTCACCACTTGGTAAACCTATCAAATCCAATCCTACACTAACAAGAGCAGCAGAGCAAGAAATGACCTCGAAATGATGCGCAATCCTATCGAGGCGGAATCCAGGCGGATCCGCCATTTACTTGACCCGAAAACCCGCCAGCCTTGACAATCGTCCTCCTTTTTTTTTTTCTTTTTTTTCCGATTAAACAAACCCTAGAAGACTTGTTGATTAATCCCAAATATGAACATGCAAGAACCAAGAACAGATCTTGTAACGGTATTTAGGGTTTTGAAATAGAGAATGATTGAAGGAATGAATCGAAGAAGAGATATAGAGAAAGAAAGGGGGGAAATGAGGAGATCGAATGATAGTTAGGGTTTTACAGAGGACGTGAAAAAGGAAAGTCTTTATTTATAATATCTTATATTATTTATAGAGAGAAATAATTTTTTTCAAGGATAAAAATTAATACATTTGTAATCTTTCCAGCGATATATCCATATAAAATTGAGGTAATTTTAACTTTAATATTTATTCTTAAAAAAAATTAAAATTAAGGCAACACATGTCTATTCATCTAAAGGAAAGTTTAGGGTGAAAAAGTCCATAAATTGATTGTGCTAAGTAAATCCAATCGATTTAATTAATTTATATGGTAAGATCATCGGTTTAGGTTTTTTGTGTGGTGTACTTTTGGTATTCAATTTTCAAATTAATTTAAATTTAAATAAAAAATTCAATTCACAAAATCCCACTCCACTAGGGTTAAGTTTAAATAAAAAAATTTCACACCTTGGGTCGGCCTGGCTTGAGTTCAATTTCAACAATGATAAATATTTTTAAATTTAAATTTAATTATAAAAGTATATAAAATATCAATTAAAATATAATTTTTAATATTTTATTATTTTTTTAATAGTGAAATGGGCTTTTTGGGTAGACCAAGCTTAGCCGAAAACGAATCTGGACTTGAAAAGTTTTTTGGAACCGGGTCTCGACCTAACCCATGGACACCTCTACCGTAACTCTACCCCAATAAGGGATGGCAACGGTGTGAGGCAGGATGAATTTTTGCCTATCTCGACCCCAACCCAAAGTTTGACCAATTTGCCCCGACCCAACCCCGAGTCTTAAGAAAAAACTCACCCTAAACCCGAACTCAAAATTTAATAAAATGCCTAACTCCATCTCGATCCAACCCGAAATTAATTAAATTATTTTATTTTTTATTTAGAAGCATATAAGAATAATTTTTTAATTTAGACTTAAATATTAATATATTTATTTTTTATATATGTATTTATTAAAAGTAAATATTTAATATATGTATATATTAGGGGCAATTTTTTTTGTAAATATCTCAGGGCAAGGCAAATCCAATCTCGACAGACTATTTTTTATGGTTTCACCCATCTGAATCCTATTTTTCAAAAAAAAAATGTAACACCCCAAACCCGGCCCAGAAGTTAGGCCCGAATCCGGCGTGCCACATTGAAGTGTTTTAGCGAAAACATTGTTTTCATTGAAACCCTTCTAAAGAAAAGTTAAAAAGGACAATTCCAAAACGAATTTGCTTAAGTTTAAGATTTAAAAAAAAAAAAATATTTAAGTTGAATGATTAAACAGTCGAACAATAATTAAAACCTAAATGTAAAATCAAATTGGAGGTACACAGCCTTATTACATCCCAATGAAAATAAAGTAATTAAAATAGAGCTATTCGAAACAAATAAAGAAAAACTTCTAAGTAGCTTGTAGTGTGGCCACATCCGAATCCTCTTCCACATCGAGCCGTTTACTGAGGGTCACCTGAAACATTTAATAAAAAGGGTGTGAGTTTCAAAACTCAGTGTGTACGACCCTTGGTAAACAAATCAACATGCAATTATCACAATTATCACGTTGGGCCTAAGCCCTATCAAAATCGGTGGTCTTGGGCCTTAGCCCACAATGACCTCATATCACATCAGTATCACATGAATGCAATGCACCCATCCCAAATCCAACCCTGCACTCCACCCGTACCAACCCTACACTCGTGGGGATATAAATATCAACCCACCCGACCTTACACTTACACTTCAAAGGTAGCACCAACAATGCAGCACTACTCCACGTTGCAAAGAAAGTCGCTAAGCATATAATGGGCTTAAAGCCACCGGTGGATCCACGATCGTCAAGCGACTATGCGATCCTCACATATCTTCCTTCGTATCATCAAACCCACCCAAGTGCAACATATATCTCATGAATGCAACATACACATTTTCACACATTAAGCACCTAAGGGTATTTTAGTCATTTCACTACCCATGGGTATTTTAGTAATTCTACCTTACAGGGGTATTTTCGTAATTCTGCCCTACAGAGGTATTTCCGTAATTTCTTTCACCTCGGGTTTCAGTTATAAACTTTGGCCCATCAACAAGTCCTCGCGGTTAAAATGAACAAACACTATGCACCAGGTAGGATCTCAGAAAAGAGGAGGTGGGTCACTAGGACCGCTTAAGTACCATGCTCTCCCTAGATCCAATCCTAGACATGCATATGTCGGTTACCACACTCTAACTAATCGACTTGTCCACAGACATGTTTGATTAATAAATTAAGTCTTATGCAATTTTAAGAATTTATCAGAACTAGGCCTAGAGTCCATTAAACCCTAGCATACATTTCTAAAATCCCATAAAGCCCACTCATGTTCATATAGCCCATTAGGCCCCAATCATATTCGTATAACCCATTAAGCCCAATCATGTTTATATAGCCCATTAGGCCCGATTATAAACACATCATACGACCGTTCATGTCAATTCATACTCAAGTTCACATATCAACCATTGCCGATTTGGGCCCATGAGCTCGGCAGGCTCATTTAGCCACTTTCGGCCTTTCGGCTTTTCGGCGTTACCGACATCATGTGTGTGTAGTGTTTGTACACACCTGGTAATAACGCGTGCCGCAAACCCTTTAATCACGAACCTACAATAGACATCACTTAATGATTAATCATGGCTTAATACACACTTTCTCAAAACCCGAAACCTCACCGTAACCTTACCGTGTGCCACCAGTTCTAGTAGCCCTTCCTTAGCTACTATTTGCGAATATCCCCTCGATTTGCACCCAAACATATATCATCAAAATCAAGTGACTCATATTCCACATAAGTCACCTCTATAAGCCATACTTACATTCGGCCATCCACTAATCCATAACTGAGATGAGTACACTTACCACTTGCTAACGATCCTTACCACACTTGCGATCTTTGAACCCTACCCTTGTTAATACAAGGTTAACGACAAGGAGTAGTTAGATAGCCCTTCGGCTTTTAACAAAACACACTAAGGAAGTTGACTGAGTACTTACCGAAACCCTCCTTTGATCCTGCGGCCTAGATAGCTATTGAACAAGATCCGGCTTTTAAAACTTGATTAAGAGTAGATAACAGCAACCGATTTGTGATGGAGGAAAAACAACAAGGAATCGGCAAAAAGATAGGGCTATTCGATTATAAGGGAGTATTCGACTTTCAGAGAAAGAAGAAGAACACAACACCAATAGGGATTTCGGGAAAAAAGGAATGATGGTTTTTTGGCAATGGAAGAATTCGACAACAGAAGAACAGAATGAGGGGGAGAAAAGAAAAGATCATATATGCTTGCGTGAGGGTAACTACAGGATATTCAGTTAAGAAAAGAAAGACTGACCTATTTGTAAAACTCTCCAAATGCTGAAAGCCACAATGAAAATTCGCAATTCCCCCTAAAAGACCCAAAAACGACACTTATTTACCCTCCTAAGCCGAATTTATACACTTCACACTTCCCACAACGGCACCAACTCTTTACACTTCTCAGCTCCTAACTTTTCTCCTGATAACTCCTCAATCTCATCCTAAATTTTCTCTAAGATAAGCTCATTTATCCCTTCCTTAATTTTCTCTTATGAACACTTCCTTCAGAGTTCACATCCAACGCCACTACTAACCATCTAGAAGGCAAAAATTAAATCCCCAATAAAATACCATGCCACTACTCGAACCTTGGACTCCCTTGCCTGCTAATGACGCCACATCCCTGCTCCCTAAGTGGCGCCACTTTGCCACTACACTACATGCTCTTTTGTGTCATTTTTCTTCTTCATTTATTTAAAAGGCCTACTACCTGAAGTCACAGTTCCCTTGGGGCTAAAACCAAAATTTTTCCTATACCCTTAGTTGATCCCAGGATATCTCCAACACCCCTAGACACTCCAAATACATTAACCCTCAAAGCCCACATGGCAATTGTCATTTTCTCGCTCACTTAAAAATTTTCTGAGATCCAAAGCCCAATTCTTCTAGGCCCAAATTCGGGGCGTTACAATTCTACTCCCTTAAAGAAATTTCGTCCTCGAAATTTCCAACTAACTACTAATCGCACCGCTCAAGTCACACCACTATGCTTTCGCTGCGCACTCTGATTTTAATAACACTAACACACTTTAACTCTAATTGAACCCTTTTACACTTACCCCCCCAAAAAAAACCTACCCATTGGAGCAGATAAACATTGCACGCACACAGTTCCTATACCCAAAATATCACATCCATACAAAACATACCCGTTATCACATTTGGGCATCCCCGTCTTCCCGGCGCTCATCGTTGATTCTCGTATTATCAGAATTAGGAATTTTATGAAGTTTTAGTTAGTTTGATAATTAAGGCGATGTTTTATGATAATATTAAGTAAAGAGGTTGTTTTCGTAAATCCTCTCTGATTTCAAGTTCCTACGGGTGTAGTTTCACTCTAACTAAAAAAAAAAACTTTAATATAATCATCTAAAGTAGCCCAATATCTAAATACTGATTTGATAATTTAAACAGTGCAATAACAGAAAAAACTTACTTGACTCGGCGTCGAGGCTCGTGCGAACCACACTTCAAGAATCTCTTAAAAACTTTTTTAATCTACTTGTTTAAAAAACCCAAAATCTAAGGCCCATTTCACAGCCCGAGCTTTGCAACTTGGCTCTGATACCACTAAATGTAACACCCCAAACCCGGCCCAGAAGTTAGGCCCGAATTCAGCGTGCCACATTGAAGTGTTTTAGCGAAAACCTTGTTTTCATTGAAACCTTTGTAAAGAAAAGTTAAAAAGGACAATTCCAAAACGAATTTGCTTAAGTTTAAGATTTAAAAAAAAATTATTTAAGTTGAATGATTAAACAGTCGAACAATAATTAAAACCTAAATGTAAAATCAAATTGGAGGTACACAGCCTTATTACATCCCAATGAAAATAAAGTAATTAAAATAGAGTTATTCGAAACAAATAAAGAAAAACTTCTAAGTAGCTTGTAGTGTGGCCACCTCCGAGTCCTCTTCCACATCGAGCCGTTTACTGAGGTTCACCTGAAACATTTAATAAAAAGGGTGTGAGTTTCGAAACTCAGTGTGTACGACCCTTGGTAAACAAATCAACATGCAATTATCACAATTATCACGTTGGGCCTAAGCCCTATCAAAATCGGTGGTCTTGGGCCTTAGCTCACAATGACCTCATATCACATCAGTATCACAAAAAATGCAATGCACCCATCCCAAATCCAACCCTGCACTCCACCCGTACCAACCCTACACTCCTGTGGGGATATAAATATTAACCCACCCAGCCCTACACTCCAAAGGTAGCACCAACAGTGGTACTACTCAACGTTGCAGCAAAGCTGCTAAGCATATAATGGGCTTAAAGCCACCGGTGGATCCACGGTCGTCAAGCGACTATGCGATCCTCACATATCTTCCTCCGTATCATCAAACCCACCCAAGTGCAACATATATCTCATGAATGCAACATACACATTTTCACACATTAAGCACCTAGGGGTATTTTAGTCATTTCACTACCCAGGGGTATTTTAGTAATTCTACCTTACATGTGATATTTTCAGTAATTCGCCCCTATGAGGGTATTTTCAGTAATTCTTCCCTACTGAGGGTATTTTTCGTAATTTTTTCACCTCGGGTTTGAGCTTATGAACTTTGGCCCATCAACAAGTCCTCACGGTTAAAGTGAACAAACACTATGCACCAGGTAGGATTTCAAAAAGAGGAGGTGGGTCACTAGGACCGCTTAAGTACCAAGCTCTCCTAGATCTAATCCTAGACATGCATATGTCGGTTACCACACTCTAACTAATTGACTTGTCCACAGACATGTTTGATTAATAAATTAAGTCTTATGCAATTTTAAGAATTTATCGTAACTAGGCCTAGAGTCCATTAAACCCTAGCATACATTTCTAAAATCCCATAAAGCCCACTCATGTTTATATAGCCCATTAGGCCCCAATCATATTCGTATAACCCATTAAGCCCAATCATGTTTATGTAGCCCATTAGGCCCGATTATAAACACATCATACGACCGTTCATGTCAATTCATACTCAAGTTCACATATCAACCATTGTCGATTTGGGCCCACGAGCTCGACAGGCCCATTTAGCCACTTTTGGCCTTTCGGCTTTTCGGCTTTGTCGACATCGTGTATATGTAGTGTTTGTACACACCTGGTAATAACGCGTGCTGCAAACCCTTTAATCAAAAACCTACAATAGACATCACTTAACGATTAATCATGGCTTAATACACACTTTATCAAAACCTGAAACCTCACCGTAACCTTACCGTGTGCCACCAGTTCTAGTAGCCCTTCCTTAGCTACTATTTGCGAATATCCCCTCGATCTGCACCCAAACATATATCATCAAAATCAAGTGACTCATATTCCACATAAGTCACCTCTATAAGCCATACTTACATTCGGCCATCCACTAATCCATAACTGAGATGAGTACACTTACCACTTGCTAACGATCCTTACCACGCTTGCGATCTTTGAACCCTACCCTTGTTAATACAAGGTTAACGACAAGGAGTAGTTAGATAGCCCTTCGGCTTTTAACAAAACACACTAAGGAAGTTGACTGAGTACTTACCGAAACCCTCCTTTGATCCTGTGGCCTAGATAGCTACTGAACAAGATCCGACTTTTAAAACTTGATTAAGAGTAGATAACAGCAACCGATTTGTGATGGAGGAAAAACAACAAGGAATCGGCAAAAAGATAGGGCTATTCGATTATAATGGAGTATTCGACTTTCAGAGAAAGAAGAAGAACACAACATCAATAGGGATTTCGGCAAAAAAAGGAATGATGGTTTTTCGGCAATGGAAGAATTCGGCAACAAAAGAACAGAATGAGGGGGAGAAAAGAAAAGATCATATGTGCTTGTGTGAGGGTAACTACAGGATATTCGGTCAAGAAAAGAAAGACTGACCTATTTGCAAAACTCTCCAAATGCCGAAAGCCACAATGAAAATTCGTAATTCCCCCTAAAAGACCCAAAAACGACACTCATTTACCTTCCTAAGCCAAATTTATACACTTCCCACTTCCCACAACGACACCAACTCTTTACACTTCTCAGCTCCTAACTTTTCTCCTGATAACTCCTCAATCTCATCCTAAATTTTCTCTAAGATAAGCTCCTTTATCCCTTCCTTAATTTTCTCTTATGAACACTTCCTTCAGAGTTCACATCCAACACCACTACTAACCATCTAGAAGGCAAAAATTAAATCCCCAACAAAATACCATGCCACTACTCGAACCTTGGACTCCCTTGCCTGCTAATGACGCCACCTCCCTGCTCCCTAAGTGGCGCCACTTTGCCACTACACTATAAGCTCTTTTGTGTCAATTTTTTTCTTCATTTATTTAAAAGGGCTACTACCTGAAGTCACAGTTCCCTTGGGGCTAAAACCAAAATTTTTCCTATACCCTTACTTGATCCCAGGACATCTCCAACACCCCTAGACACTCCAAATTCATTAACCCTCAAAGCCCACATGCCAATTGTAATTTTCTCACTCACTTAAAGATTTTCTGAGATCCAAAGCCCAAAGCCCAATTCTTCTAGGCCCAAATTCCGGGCGTTACAAAAAATCCTACTCTCATGGATCGGGTTGGGCCGAAACCTGTCAAATTCAATTTTTTTTTGCCATCTTTAATCCCTGCCCTTAAATAGGAAGATAAGTGCGCTTCAATGTGCTCGAACCCACATTCTCTTGTACCGGCAACAATGACGATGCCAACCGAGCTAAGACTCAATCAACAAAAATAATTTAATTTAATTCAACTAATTTTAAAAGAATTCGATTGGTGATTAAATCAAATGCATTATCAATTTTCAATTCAACCAATTTTAACTAGTTAAACCATCTATTTAATAATAGATAAATCTCAAAACTATACATAAACTATGGTTTAATGTACAATTGTATACATGAACTTTGATTTTGAGCAATTTTATACATAAAATTTTGATTTGGTCCAATTCTTGTAAATTATTAACACAATTATTGATATAACATCATTTTATGTTTATATATTGCATGCATAAATAATTATATTTATCTAATTTAAAAATAAATTGATGTATTTATTTATTTAAATTTTGAGCAATTTTATACATAAAATTTTGATTTGATCCAATTCTTGTAAATTATTAACACAATTATTGATATAACATCATTTTATGTTTATATATTGCATCCATAAATAATTATATTTATCTAATTTGAAAATAAATTGATGTATTTATTTATTTAAATATGTATAATTAAATTAAAATTAAAGTTTCAAGTATACATTTGAACCACAATTAGAGTTTCATGTATATAATAACATGACCCGCAAATTAAAATTCATGTATATAATTACACATTAAATCAAAGTTCATATATAATTTTGAGACTTATTTCATTCAATAATTACAAAATAAAAAGTTTTAAAAAAATACAAAATTATATATAAATAAAAAAATCCCAATAATAATATCATGACCGGAAAATAAAATTTATTTTCTCTTGTCCATTTATTTTGCTGATTTGAAGAAGATGTTGAACCAAATTTCATCTGAATGATAATTGATTGATTGATTGATAAAAACTACTACAATTTATCGAATCATATTATATTGAATTTTATCAATAAACTTTTAATTAATTATTAGGTAAAAAATAACAAATTAGTCATTGTAGGTTAGATCAAATAATAAATTGGATTTTCTATTAAAATTTTTATCAATTTCTATTGTTAGTAATGATGTGGCTGACAAAGTAACCAAATAGCGACACATGGTGTGCCACATGTACCTCATATTGATATAGCATTGTTGTCATGTTATCAAATATTTTAAAAATAAAAATTCCTAAAAGTTAAACAAATTTTTAATTATTATTTTAAAAAAACACATACATGTTTATTCTGAATGTGGTTTTTTAAATAATTATAAAATTATAAAAAAAAGTAAAAATATAATTCTTAATATTTTTAAAATAATTTTTAAAATTATTTAATAATATGGACAAATGGTTATTCTAAGTTCATTCTAGCCCAAACAATTATTGTCCAAGTTCATCATAGATATTGCTTTTACTATTTTTATTTTTATAAATTTTTAATAATTTTAATAATTTTATAACTTCTTATAATTCTTTATATTTTTTATAATTATTTGAAAAATCATGTGTTGGATTGTAATTTCTCAAAAATTTCAATTTGACACATAACACTATTCTTGTAGCAGATACAAATAATTGGTGAGAAAAATTTGAAAATGAGTCATATAAAGGAATCATATGAAAGCAAATTTGATAACTGGGTAGAAAATTATGAAAAGAATTTTTTGTAGTGAAAACATGACAAAAATATTAAATTGTAAATTTTGAAAAGTTTAAAGATTAAAATACAAATATGATGAAAAGAGAATTATTATTGATGAATTAAAATAAGTGTAAATTGGAATACGCATGAGTTTGGTGAAAAATAACTTTTGAAACTAAATTAAAAAAATTGAAAAATATATTGATTAAATTGTAAATTATAAAGAGAAAAATATGTAATTTTCACCCTACATTGATTTATATTAAAGATTATAAGTGATTGTTAGATTTGGTTTTGATAATTGTGATGAAATTATACAAAGAATCAAAAGTAACAAAATGATGAGCGATATTTTATGCTAGAAATAATATGAAATTCATTTGTATCATATGGGCCATGAGTTATGAGCCACAATTTATGAAATGTCAGGTTTAAAAGTTGGACTTGGGCTTTTAGCCCACTTGGATGCTTTTTTTTTTAATTGAAAAAGGATGAGGACAACCCCCTCCCCTCAATTTCAGATAAGGAGCGGCCAACCATGCCTTTCATGGGAGCTCTCTCTCCCTTACTTTCTCCTTCATTTTTTTTTTTTTATCAAAAATATCTTCACCCATTTTGAGATTTTGTTGTAGTCACTTATAAACTTACCTTCTAACCACATTTTCATCATCAATCATATAATTTTTAGTCTAAGTTTTTATGAGTTTTTGAGAGAGAAAATAGAAGGCATTGAGAAAGAACTTTAATAATATAAATAATGGTGTTTTTCATATTCCTTGACATGATATTTGAGTTTGATTTTTATGAGAAAGCTTGGAAATATTATATGCTAATTTTTGTTATATTTTTTTAATATGAGAAAATGATGAATTGATGGAAATGAAGTTTTCAAGTTTGTGTGGAAGAAAATTCAAGGTATTAGGAAGCTAATAATTGTTTTTTTTTTTTTACACATTGAAAGAAGTAAGTACTCTTGAATTTCTTAATTTGTCCGTTAATATTGTAGTTATTACTTTGAAATAAATAATGAGGTTTAGAATAGCTGAAGTGAAATATGAGTGCAATTATTAAAATCCATTGCTAATAATTTGAAATAAATAATGAGTTAATAATTGTTGATAAAAATGGTTAATAGTTTGAAAGTGTTGTTAAGGTAAAATTTGGTCTAATCTAGTAATAATAAAATTTAGAAAGTGTCGAGAGAACATTAAATACTATGATATATGTAGAGAGAGAAAAGAGAGTGATAATAAGAAGTGATAAGTGACTAAATTCCAAAAGATACAGTATGCTAATTCAATACAACGAAATGAAATAATGGTAAATGGTAAAAGTTAAACTATCGATAAGGCTAATAATGTCTTGTAATATCTTAAAGTAGAAAATGTGAAATGTCTAAAAGTGGGGGATAAAATGATTATATGTTAAGTGTTATTAGTAATGTTGTCAAGTGATGGCTATAAAGCCTTGTTGAGAAAAGGATATTGCAATTTATATAAATGTATATACGTGCTTGAATATGTTTTGGTGATATAAATTACCTAAGTGATATGTGAAATAGTGAAAGTGCATAAAGTGACATTGAATGGCTTCCTAAGTAGTCCTAGGTGAACTTGGTTAACGAGTAATAATAAGTGTTTAATACAAAATGAGAATATGTGTGTATAAGAATTGTTGTATGGAAATGATGTGTAATATGGATTTTGTAATGAAATAAATAATCTTATAACCAAATTGCCTTTGTAACCTTAGTGAAATAGTGAGGATACAATTGGCATGCCATAGGGATTAGTGTGCGCACTTATGTTGAACACAATGTTAGTGTGAAAGCAACATTTTATGCCTTATGGCATAGCACGTAAGTGCATATTGAAGATCCTAGTATTTAGTGTGATGGTTAGGTTGCACCTTTATTGCAACAAGTGTATAGTGTTTGGTTGGAATCTCAAGTACCCGAGTGTATTTTACTAAAGTTTATTAAAGGTGAAGTGTTAAAGTTAATTAATAAGAAATAATAATGAATGCATCTGATTAAAAGTGAAACAAAAGTGAAATGTCCTAAGTGCTTGTAATAAGTGTTGAGTGATATGAATAATAAGGGAGTGATAAATGTAAATGATTGATGGTAAGTAAACATAATAAGTGAATGTTAACGTTAGTAATAGTGAAACTAGTGAACTAAGAACTTAATTAAGAAATATTGAGTGAAATAAGTTTGAATGACATAGTTATACGTTTTGTAATAGGAGAAGTTTGTGAATCTATATATATTATAAAACCAGCTCCTTTAAGAGCCATTAGAATAAATAGAGTTAAAATTAACTTTTTAGTTTAGTTTTTTTTATTATTTATACATAAAGCTAGTGTCACGAGGCTAGAACTTTAGTCTCGCAATCCGTACGGCCTTAGGTGGTCCTTTTGTTTCAAACACGCCTAAATCAGCCTAACCACCAAACAATTGAGGATTCACAAAGAATTTCTCCAAGGCGTCAATTTATATAGTGGAAGCAACACAAATCAAAAGAAGGCTTAATGAACAGAATAACCACAAAAAACAAGTCACGAAAGGTGTTTGAGTAAATACTCTCAATTGTATTCATTCTTAAAGAATACAATGGATACAAATGGATTATTTACAAGTGAGGGGAGGCTCTCTATTTATAGTTAAGCTCCCAAAAACCGACGGTCTAGATCAAGTTATATCGATGGATGAAATGAAGTCTATCCCTACAATCAAGGGATTTACAAGATTTAAAATATCAAATCAAATCAAATCATATCATATATGATTCCCCTCAATCTTCTAAGATTAGTTTCCCTATTTGCCAAGGTGGCCTAACTTTTCATATCCGCATCATTGGGCCCCGAGGCTTCAAATGGACAGACTTCTTCAACAACTCTTTGAATCGGGCTAGCTCTCGTGGGTCAAATGATTCCCATCTAAACGATAGACCTTCATGGGATGCATTTTGTGCGATGGTCACGGGCATTGAACTGCGGCCCGTGACACTAGTTTGATCTTTTAAATAATTATATAAAGTTAATTTAGTATTTTAACTAAATAAGAATAAATGTATTTTTATTATGTATTATCATTTAATAAAATACACTACATTTGCCTACTATTGTTATACCCCTATCCGTATAAGGAAACGTGGTAAGCTAGAGGGACACTTAAATAGCAAGTCAGTTGGCACCGAAATGGGAAGTCATCCGCAAGTCCTACATTTCGGCACAACCATCCGAACAAGAGCAAGCCATCCACTACTCAAACCTTCAGTCTTTCGTTGCGAATGCTCAACTGCTCTATACCATCAAGTTAGAAAGAATGGCAGGATTTGTCCCATCAAAGAAATCCACCCCACACGTTCCGTAATGATGACTAGATGGCAAATCCAACATGTTAGCATCACCTTACATGGGACTGTCCCCTATAAACACCTCTAGGAAAAATGAGAAAAAGATCGACTCTCCAAAGATACCAAGCCTATACTCTGCCAACTTACCTTCAGCTCTCGACCTTAGCCTCCTTTTCACCTCCACTCTTTACAACCTTCGATTCTCTACCCTGACTGGGTGAATCGACCTCTGTAACAATCATCACCCTCTCCTCTATAGCTCCTCCTTGTTGTATCACCTATACATCCTCATTGTTGCATCACTGTATCAACATTGGTGCTGTGAACGTGGACAACTTGGCTTCACAATCCCATAGTGGTATCCCCGTTGACCCTACCAACCAGACCAATGATCCAGCCAATCAGATCAACTCCCTCGCTCCATCTAACATACCCATCTTGCCTAGTTCAGGCACTTCTCCCAGTTTGAACTCTACTTAGACTCCTTCTTCTATCCCTGCAGGAAATCCTTTACAGTACGCACGTATCCTCCTTCCTAGGGTTGAGCAAAAATATGACCAAATTGAGAAACCAAATTGAACCGATAATTTGGTTTGGTTCAAATTGAGTTTTTTTATAGTTCAATTCGGTTTCGATTAGACAGTTTCATTGAACCACATCAATTTGGTTTATTCCATTGGACACAGAAAAGTCCAAAAAAAAGATCATTTAAAAATTTAAAAAACAACCCAATATTTTTTGAACATATAAGCACAATATATAAACCCATTTAAAACCTAAAACAAAACTCATTTCTTCTAAATTATAAATAACGCTTTTATTATACTTTTACCAATTGAATTAGTTTATTGCTAACCCATATATTAAATAATGCATAAAAATAATGCTCCTACCAAATGTAGCATAAGAGTTATAAAATACAAATAATTTAATATATGATTATGTTCTGTTTAGTGAACATTTGCACTAATTTCAGTAAAAAGGAAGAAAGTTAGTTTAGTATTTTTATTTGTTACTTTAGATATAGCTTAAACATTATTTTATTTGAATTTGCACTAAATTTTTTTGACTTGATTTGATTAGTAATTGCTTAACTTGTAATTAAATTGACAAAAACATTTACCGATGATCCCTTGGGTTCGATCCTTGGAATGCTTTAGTGTTCCATTGACACTATAAATATTACAACTGACACTGTATGCTTGCAGTTAAAACCACACTTTTAAATTGTTTTATAAATTTGTTTGTTTTTATACACGTGCACATGCGGGTCAACTAGAAAAGATTGAAGCTCCCTATCTCCCCCTTTAGCTTGTTGTACATCACACTCCCACCCTTTCACGGGAGTTAATGTCATTGAGAAAAAGGGAATCGATTTGGAAGGCCTTGAGGCTAGGCTTGAGACCCAACTCCCCAAGGCGCAACCAATAGAAACATCAGAGCCTATCCACTTATACTAAGAGGAGCTCGAGAAAATCACCTAGATCGCCTCGACCTTCCCTTTGAAGAGAAAGAAAGTTTGAAGTGCCTAAGACAGAGTGTCGAGACGTCTTCTTCTGGAAGGCGACGAATATGCCAAGAATTCACCTATTTGTTATTCAACACCCCTTGGGAGTGGATCGAGTGCCCGACCAGTGGAGTAGAAGAAATGAAAATTCTCCAACAAGAATGTCACAACTACTAAAGAAGAAGTAAATAAGCTATTAGCTGTAGGTTTTATTCGAGAAGTTACATATTCGAATTGGGTCTCCAATGTAGTAATGGTACCCTAATCCAAAAATAGATGGCGAATGTGTGTAGACTTCACCAACCTTAACAAAGCTTTCCCAAAAGATAGCTTCCCACACCCATCCATAGATCGATTGGTATATGCTCCCATACGTGATTGTGCCTTGGTGTACGTGTACCGAGGCTATAGAGCCAATGCATATTAAATATATATATGCGGTATACTGCAAGTGAACTTGTCAAATTGTAACATATATTTATTTACAACGAAATACTGGAGTTATCTGAGGATCGTACCCAAGGGAGGTATGACTAAAAATCAAACTAAACAGTAGTAACAAGCATGCAAAACTAAGTCTAAGTAACTACTAATCTACTTAATATAGTACGGCTAAATATAAATTAAAGGTGTAAAATTAATTACTTCTAAAGGACCTAATTGCATAAATATCGAAACTAGTAGATTAATGATCAAGAATGAAAAACAAGAGTTTGATTAATATCCATTGTTGTAATTAACCTAAACTTAGGGATTTTACCGATTAATTACTAACCGACCTATTAGTACCTTTCGGCCTATAATTACATCAATGAATCAATTTAGTCCGCTTACCTTTTAACTTAACGGATCTAAAAAGGGACAAATTGACTTGGTTCCAATTAGAATCTCCTTTTGATCTCGTCTACCTAAATCACTACCTAGAGGCATCAATTCTAGGGCTTAAGTTCATTCGATTTAATCCAATTAATTAGTTTCAAACCTTAAATCTGGTTAACTATTGCTCACCTCACTACGTGTGAACGTCGAGAGTGTAAATACTACAACTAAATATATGAAATAGGTGGTGTCCGCAAATATACAGGTTAGGTTGTAATATAGTTTTTTACAATGAAATACAGAGTATTCATAGGATCATATCCAATGGAGGCTTGATTAAACTAGTAATTAACTTCTACACTAACAAGTCTAAATAGCAGTCAAGCAAAATCATAGTACAAAGCATCAAAGCTAAAAATATATTAGAGAATAACATGGGAAACAAGAAAACAAAATAAACAATCGAAAATCACTCAATTAAGCAAACAAAAGACTAACTCATTTCAGTGTTCATAATTAACTACCGATTTAGGGTTTTAATTAATTAGCTAGTAATTAACCTAGATATTACATTCTGGCTTCTAACTAAATTAACTACTCGGTAGGAACTACTTATCTTTCAAACTCACAATTCAAACAGGGACAAATTGAGAGATGTACAATAAACTTATTCTTCCGGCCTATCTACCTAAATGACTTCCAAGGGTCGTCAATCCTAGGGTGTAATTTCACTCAACTAGATCAAGCTAATTCTAAGAGAAACCCTAAAATGTTCGTTAGTTAATCCCACGTCCACTCGCTAATCTTCTTAGGTCTAGTTACCCATGAATCTAAATGCGAAAATCCATAATTTGAATTCATACATTAAAGTAAACATCAAAACACAAAAGAGAGAAAAGAGAAATTGGATACAAATATGTCGATTGTGCGCAAGAACTGAAAATCCCGTGACAGATGTTGAGCAAATTGCTATCTAGAATAGAAAACACAAGTAATTGAAGAAAGAATTAAGCTAAAATTGAAAATAACTTAAGTTTGAACAACAAGAACCATAACAATAAAACTTTAATCTAAAAACTATACTAAAAAATAAGGAAAGAGGTGCCCAATCAGTTCTTGAGCAATAATATTTATATAAGTCGTGTTAGATGACTCATTTAGACCTAATACAAGTGACTAATCATAACTGATTGTAGCTGTATGAATGAAAACACCCTTGACATTTTAAGTTGCCTCATCTGTAACACGCCAAACCCGATCCTTTAGAAAGATCCAAGTATGACGTGTCACTACTTAGAAATCATCTTAAATTCAAAACCAGTTCTGGTGAAAACTTTGTAAAACTTCAATGTTTGAATTAAACCATTGTTTGATTAAATATAATGTTTAAATCTTATAGCGTATAAACTCAAGTATAATAACTTTATTAAACAACATATAATACTTAATATCCAATGAAATATCATTAAGATTTCATAAAAACAAAGTCTTAACAGACAGAAGTTATTTGTACATTTTTTGCTCAAAATACACTTAGATGTCACCCCCATGTGTCATGCATAGTACTAGCAAAACAATTATCTGACAGCAACAACAACATTCTGGCGTAGTCCTTCAGAAAAGTCTTCCTTCAATCAACAAGCTTGAGAAGGAAAAGGTAACGGAGTAAGTTCGTATGAACTTAGTGAGTTCCAAAGAGATCTTAAGCATTCCAACTGCATAACTGAACCTTTAAAAAATATTTCACACATTAACAAAGAGTACGTCCAATTAGGGGTGAGCAAAATCTGATTCGATTCGAAAAATTCGATAAAATTTTCAAATTTTGAATTAAATAGTTCGAGTTATTTGAGTTAATCAAGTTATTTGGATCAACTTGAATAAAAAATTAAGTTTTTTGGTTTAACTCGAATATGAATTACACAATTCGAGTTATCCGAAAATTCGAATAAGAAAAGGCAAAACTACGCCATTTTGATAAATGTTTACCTTTTCTAAAGTTAAAGTCAAAACCATTAAGTTAAAAGGCAAAACTACGTTGTTTTGATAAATGTTTACTCATTAAGTTAAAAGGCAAAACCATTATATTGTTTATGTAGTTAAATAATTTTATACTTCGTTTACTAGTTAAATAATCGGTTCATGTAAACGTAACATTGAGTATAAATAATAGGATTTGTTAACTCGACTTGACTTGACTCAAAAAATTTTGACTCGATTCGATCCGATTCGAAAAAAATTCAAATTGAGTTCGGTTGCTAAAATAGGATTCGTCAACTCGACTAACTCGAAATTTTTTGACTCGATTCGACTCGACTCGATCGAATACTCACCCCTACGTCCAATGGTGCATATAGAACTCTGACAGATTCAGTACGCCAATGGTGTATCACATAGGCGAATACAATACGCCAACTCAACATAACTCAGACAATCCATTTTCATGCCAATCACGTACCCAAAATTCAAAGCAAGATACATAACATACGGTCTCATTCATATACATTCTTCACCATATCTTTTCATATCATTTTCACTCAGTATAGAATGTTTTATTATGTTCTGCCAATCCAGTTTACAATATACTTGCCCTATCGGAGGCTACACAAACATATCTCTTCATCTCTATCTTCACATATCAATTCATATCAGAAGTAGTTGGTAGTGGCTTAAACATGAAAAACGGCGCATACTTCATATCACAGACATATTGAACTCAGACTAATGACTCTGGATAATAATTATTCACACCCATACACTTTTCATCCTTTACAAAGAAAGAATACTTACTTTATACAACTATAAAATAAAGAAGGCTACAACATATGGAAATAAGAAGGAACTCACTAGAAATCATAGCAAAGTCTAAAAAGCAGGTCCTTTGCCTTTATCACTTAGACCTTCAGTAGCTTCTTGAGCTAAAAATGAGGATCATTAAGCATATCAAATAACCAATCTATCAAATCTAAACATGCATGCAAGAATCATTAACACTTAATCTAGAATTAGGAAGTTTCCTTCCTTACACACGATTCTAATACTTATGTTTGCAGAACTAAAAAAATGTAAATAACTCTGAGGATAACCTAAGATTCATCAATAATTACTAGTGAGCTGGTACAAACGTATAAGTTAGCTGAATACAACGAACTCAACTTTGGAGAGGTTTTCTAAACTTAATTTTTTAAAGAGTTCAAAGAAAATCAAAAAGAAAAAAGAAAACAAAGAAGACGTAAAGATTTTCAGAGAAGTCATCGCTATTCTTATATACTTAAGCACGGAGACAAGGTTTAGCGGAAGATCAGATAATTCCACTAACACTATTGATTCTCGTGATTAAGTGCGCTTATAATAATTTAAGTCTTTTCATCTACAGTAGCTTAGTTCCATTCTAACTAAATCTCAACTTAACTAATTGATTACCTTACTAAAATAATAAAAAAATCTAATCAAATGGTAACTTGACTAGTTCGCCAAAGCATCTGGGGTGGCGTATACTTAATAGAAGAGTCCATCAAACCGCAGATCTTGCCAAAGCTAAAAGTTCACCAATTGGTGTAACAATCACCACTCTATACTTAACCATAACAAACACTTACTCTTATCTACCCTTATTTTACCAATTATAAGCCAAACAAAAATAAGATACAAAGACTTCACTGGGCAGGTTGTTACATCGTCGCAGTGGTGTCGCGACATTGAAGTCAGTATACTCTTTTTGCATGTTAAGGTTAGGTGTCACGACATTGTGTGGTTGGTGTCATGACATCGAAGACAAAATGATCCTTTGAGTCCATTGGAGTGGGTGTTGCGACATCCAGGCTTGGTGTTGCAACATAGAAGGCAATCCACTGACTCTTCGGCCTGAAGTGATGTCCTGTATATTTAATCAGCATGTTAGTCTTCCCTTAGGCTAGAATTGACCTAAAAGGTCATAAAACACTCAAAATTTCTCATTTTATTAACTTTTTACTAAAACAGAAATCCAACTAAAATATTACTGAAATGCTTAGAAATAAGCTCATTAATTTTCAAAAAGATCTTGATTTACCACAACGAATTGTGGCATATCAACCTCCCTCGTACTTAACTCGTTGCTTGTCTTCATGTAAACAAAACATGTCAAAAGCAAAAACAATTAAAAAGACGACACTTGAGAATTTATTATATAAGTAGTTAGTTCGAAACATAGTTGATATGAAATTTTGTTAACATACAACTTCAACATGATATATAACTGACTCTCAATTTTGAACTTCAAACAGGTTAGTTCATTAAATTACAAGGTGAACAAGTGAAAAGACCATTAAATACATTACTCCATCAGAATGACTACACAAGTATCGCATTTATTTTCGGGGAATACAAGTAACTATCATTTTACATGCTTAGTTTAATTTTCATCCATAAACAGAGTTGCCTAAGTCACATAGGACTTTTCGGCTTGTAACGTTCTGAGGCTTAAGGTTGGTTCAAATTTCAAGGATAAGGCACTACAAAATGGTTCAAGCATGAAAATAGTTTGGCACATCATATTGTATTCTATACACCCCTTGATATAGATTTAAGCTCACCTCCTTTTATCCCCTTCTCTCACCTTCCTTTTCTTTCCTTATGTAAGACACGATATGATATTAGAAACTAAAGTCTGCTTAGCAAGTTTCTCGTGCAACATGAATGATATTTTCCTACATTTTTGTGATTTTGATTTAATCACTTTATTTCGCTCATTGTCACTTACACCACTTTTAATACATTTTATGCTTTTATATCTCTCGCTTTGCTTTTAACCCCCACAATGCTTTTGTTCTCTCACTATTATCATTTTAGGCACTTTTGCTTGCAAGAATCCTATACTTACTATATTATACTGTTTCTTACTTTTCACTCTGGTTTTTATTTTGGAAACCTCCTTAATGTATCTACCTATCCCTCAATATGTATGGCCCAATGTCTAAGTTCGTGCATTTATGTTAGGGACAAAAAAGAGAGAAATAAAAATTATTTTCGGCAAGGTTTCTTATGAAGGTTTATACAAGAAGTGGGTTTAGGTGCAAGTCACGATACTAGGGTATACATGTATCTAGTTGGGTTTTTGGCTATAGGGTTTACCAAATAATGCCTTAGGTCATCCCTAGGCACTTCAATATTCATGGATTTAATTAACTAAGTTATAAAATTCTAACTACCTACCGTTAAACGAAACATGCATGCCTCCCTATGTATTCATTCATCATGTGGTATAGTCAATTACTTTTTCCTATTCACAGTGTAATATATTGAACTTACTAGTTTAAAAATTAAACACTTTAGAATCTGTTACTATCATTCCAAATTTACAGTGTATACATTCAATCCTATTTATATGTTTCTAACCAATCACTTGTATTTCTACAAATTCAAGCACAAATCACACACAAAACATAAAAATTTAAGCGAAAACTAACTAAAAGTACTAAAGAAAATTATTAAAATTTTCTATGTTACCCCCTAAACTTTAGATGACACATTATCCCTAATGCGCGTCCCATATAAGTAAGAGAAAGATACTACCTATTTCTTCGTGAAAGTGCCACGAGGTATGTTAGGTCGTTCTCCTCTCGTTCATTTTAGCTCCATATTGTAATCCTTCCTCGTATGCGGTTCCTACACAAAAAACAAACAATAATTTTTTTTTCAATTTGTTCATAATAATAAAAAATTCCTACTCTAAAGCAAAAATTAAAATTATCCATGTTTAAAACTATTTACAATCCTCCCAAAAATAAAAATAAAGTTAAATTATTTTTGGAATCGATTTTCGACCATTCTTCCATGCGTGCCTTCCCCTGTCTCTTCCAGCAACCTGTTTAGATGCTCTTCCACTTGATGAGTAGGCTGGGTGGGTTGGGTTGTGGATATGCACACCTTTTACGGAGGGTCTTTCTGGTTGGAATGCCTTATTATAATTATAGGCAGTAGGGGAATCTTCCTCCATCTCCTGTTCTTCTTCTTCTTCCTTCTCCTCCTCCTCCTCATCATCATCTTCCTCACTTTCTTCCTCCTCGGATTGGTTGTTGAATTGCATCGGGGCATGTTTATTCAATGGAGGCTTGGGTACTCACAAATCTTACCTCCTCGCATAATATTGGCCAATTGGCCCTATCTACTGCATCCACCGTATGATCCATTCTGAGTTGAGAATGTTACTTCCGTTTTGGCTTTATCGAGCCTTTGCTTTACCCTTTCTTTTTAGGGAGTGTGCTACACCCATCTTTTGTTTGCCTCGTTGGTTCCACTCCTTGATTTGCTTCCTATGAAGCTTTGTGAACTGTGTATAGATAGTGTCTCCAATTAGAATCCTTGTTAGCTTCATAAATTGCTCTATGCGGTCATAGGAACCTTTGCCTTTTTGCACAATGTAACACACCAAACCCGGTCTAGACGCTATCGCCGAATCTGGCGATACAACATTGAAGTGTTTTTCGTAAAGTGTGATATCGATGAAAACCCCTTTTCTATTTAACCTCTTTGTGTTATTTTATGATGATTCCAAGAGGTGTCATTCATTTTCAAAACATGAGTCATTATAAAAAAGTTATTCACTTTAAAACGTTATTAATTTTCAAAACGTCATTTATCGTGGAAGCTTTTGAATAGGTTGTGTATTCGTGGTATTTTTGCTAAAACATTTGTCTTTTTGAAAATCGCGTCTTATCCTACTGCTAGCAGTTATAAATCAAAACGACCAGAATCCCAAATTAAAATAAAAATCCAAAGAGGCCATTATTACAGTAAAATACCCTAAAAATTTAAATCGAAATCATAAAATACTAAATCGAATTAGACAGGTCGTGTGGCCACCGCTGAGTCCTCCGTTACACCGATCTGCTTATGTCTGGGGATTACTTGTACAGTTAAAACAGAAGGGTGAGTTTGCGAAAACTCAGTGTGTAATCCCATATAAGCAAAGCAGCATGTAAAAGAAACACGATGCAGGCCTAAGCCATTCGATGCTCGATATCAATATCAACATCGGGTTTGGGCTTTAACCCATCTCAAAGCATGTAACAAATCACGTGTTTAGGCCCTGGCCCATTATAGTATCAATGATCAGTGCAATAACAGATGTAAACAGTACAAAAGTCCTACCCATCCAGCCTCTACACTCCATTTCCGTCCAACCCTACACTCCATGTGAGGATATAATCAACCCACCCATTCCTACACTCCAAAGAGTACCGAATGCGGCACTATACAGTAATAGGCAGCTGGGCTGCCAGTAGTTTAGGCTCGAAGCCTTTCAGTACACTTCCTTTGATAAATGTAAAACCCATCCCCATGCAATGCATCATGCAATCACGTTATGACATACCATGGTATCATACATGTATTCAGGACAATTTAAATAACATGCTAAATTACAGTCATACATGTACATATATATATACATCACACAGGGGTATAACAATCATTCAATCAATTAGGGGTCCAGGTAAGCTTACCGACCCTACAGTAGGTCCACAGTCGACTCGAGCGACCCGTGCAACCTTAGCAGTCAAATAGTAAAAATGGGCCTACGAGCCCATGATGCTAGCCCATGTGGGCCCACACACCCCGTGTAGCCCACACGGCCCAAAATGGCCTTGGCCGTGCGGATCACACGGCTTGGCCCAATAATTTCCACACACCCGTGTGGTTTGCTCGTGTGGGGCCCACACGCCCGTGGGGCCCACACGGTCCAATTTAGCCCGGCCTATGAAATCGCACATGGCTGGCCTTGTCGATCACACACCCATGTTTAGTCACACGGCCAACCATACGGGTAGCCGCACGCCCGTGTGGCATCGACGTTTCGCACTTTTCGGCATTTCACCGATATTATTTATAGAGTACTGTTACACAGTTGAGAATAGCACACTCAGTCCTTGAACCCTCCAAATCTAAGTTCAAAACATAAGCAATTGATTAGTCGTAAGACCAACGAATTTAAAATGACTCTACTCGACCCACTTAATCACTTCGTTGACATCCATTTACCTTGTTTAAACAACCGAGGCCTGCCCAACTTAAACTGTCGAAACAGAAGGATCACTAGTTCCTGCAATTCAACCGAACCTTTATTAACCAATATTCGTATGAATAGTTTAAACCAAACCTGAAATCAACTTACCAAAAATGCCAAACCACGAAGAGGGAAAGAAACTAACGATACAATAACACCAAAAGAAAGGGCCAATGTCACAGTAATTCGACAGTGAGCAGAAAAAGATGATGATTACGACAGCAAGGGAAGAAAGTAGGGAATGGCACAGAGGGGGAGCAGAAGAAAAAGAATTGTCAAGAGAGGGGAAAGGAAAATCAGACGTGGGAAGGACAAGACCGAATGGAACCACAAGATGTAGCAAACTCCCCACTAACAAAATTCGGCACAAGTCTTCGGGAAGAGTAAGAATTCAAAATGAGCAAATTAGCAAAATAAACAACAAATCAGCAGGGTTGGAATGAAGAAGATCAGCAACACAAGCAAGGTGTTAGGAGAAGTAAACCAAATCGGCAGAGAAAATTAGGAGGGTGTGGCGGCAGAGAGGGAGAAAAATTGAACAAAATCCAAAAAAAAACTCTCTGAAAGACCGAAATTGGCAAATTTAGGGCAGGGGCCGAATTCAACATTCACCAAATCGGGATATTCCCTCAATCCCATAATTTCCTCCTCAAATCACTTCAACCTTCCCACTACTTAGACTTTTAATAAAACACAAACACTAGCCGTCCATAATAGCAAAAATTTGACCCCTTTTTGTGCATGTAAGGGTTCGAACTTTAGCCCTCAAATAACAATATCACGCCCCTTACCCCTTAGACCAGCAGGCCCATTCTGACATATTTTTACCAACTTTTATTAATAAGCCTACTGACCAAAGTTTAAGGGTTTAATTAATTAAAACAACAAAAACTGCCCAAGCTAAGGCTTGAACTTGGGACCTCTCAGACACTTCCTAGAGCACCTAACCACTGAAGCAGATAGACATTGTGTAACAACAATATACGAAAATAATTTATAAAGGATTTTGGGGCGTTACAACTCTACCCCTTTAAAGAAAATTTCTACCTCGAAATTTTACTTGATCAGAACAGATGAGGATATTGCTGTCGCATCACATCCTCAGGCTCCCACGTGGCCTCCTCAAAACTATGATTACGCTAAAAAACTTTAACCAATGCAATGGACTTTCTTCTCAGAACTTTAACATCGCGGTCCAATATCTGGATTGGCTCATCCTCAAAGGTCAGATCTGGCCTAACCTCGATCTCCTCAACAGGCACAATATGCGTGGGATCAGAGTGGTAGCGCCTCAACATAGAGACGTGGAACATATCGTGAATCCGCTCTAACTCTGGAGGTAGCTCCAGCTGGTAGGTAACTGGTCCCACACGCCTCAGTACGCGATAAGGTCCAATGAATCTGGGGCTCAACTTGCCCTTACGACCGAATCTCAGAACCTTCTTCCACGGCGAGACCTTGAGAAAAATGAAGTCCCCCACAGAATACTCAATCTCTCGAAGCTTCAGATCCGCATATGACTTTTGCCTATCAGATGCCTCTTTTAGTCAATCTCGAATCAACCTGACCTTATTCTCGTGATCGAACCCGATTCAGACCTGCATCATCTGAGCTCGCCCAACTCAGTCCAACATAAAGGAGTACGACACTTATGACCATAGAGCGCCTCGTAAGGTGCCATCTGTATGCTAGACTGGTAACTTTTGCAGTAAGCAAACTCTGCCAACGATAAAAACTCCTCCCAACTGCCTCGGAAGTCAATTACACAACCCTTTAACATATCCTCCAGTATCTGAATCACCTTATCAGATTGACTATCTGTCTGAGGATGGAACGCAGTAGTGAAGTCCAACCTTGTACCCAGAGCTTCATGTAGCTTCTTCCAGAACCGATACATGAAGCGGGGATCCCTATAAGATATTATCGAAAACGGTACCCCATGTAGTCTCACTATCTCAGACACATACAGTTTAGCCAGCTTCTGCAGAGAGTAATCAGTACGAACCGGTATGAAATGGGTAGACTTGGTCAACCGATCCACGATGGCCGACATTGAATCTTTCTTAGTAGGCGTTAAGGGAAACTCACTTACGAAATCCATAGTCACTCTTTCCCACTTCCAAAGCGGTATTTTAACTGGCTGTAGTAAACCTGAGGGTAGCTAATGCTCAGCCTTAACCTGCTGGCGTGTTAGACATTTACTCACAAATCGATAACATCTTGCTTAAGACCTGGCCACCAGTATAGCTCACGAAGGTCTCAGTACATCTTGTTCCTGCCCGGATGCATAGCATAAGGGCTACTATGCACCTCTCGCAATATAGACTGCCTCAACTCGGCATCATTCAGTACACAGACTCTCCCACGAAAATAGAGAACCCCTTCGCTATTCAATCCAAAATCTGATGTATTACCACTCTCAATCTGTCGGAATCGAAGACCCAGTGACTCATCCTCCAAATGTTTACCCTTAATCTGCTCGATCCACATCGGTTTAACCTAGAGTTCGGCCGACAGGCTACCATCATCAAATAAACTGGGATGAGCAAACATCGCTCTCAAATCAGTCACAGCCCTTCGGCTCAGTGCGTCGGCCACCACATTGGCCTTACCAGAATGGTATTCAATCGTGCAGTCGTAATCCTTTAGCAGCTCAATCCATCTATGCTACCTAAGGTTTAGCTCCTTCTGGGTGAGGAGGTATTTGAGACTTTTGTGATCAGTGTAAATGATACACTTCTCACCATAAGAGTAATGCCTCCAGATTTTCAGTGCGAATACCACTGCGGCCAACTCCAAGTCATGCGTAGGATAATTTGCCTCATGAGTCTTAAGCTTTAGAGATGCGTACGCAACCACCTTACCTTCTTGCATCAACACACATCCTAAACCGACATGTGATGCATAACTGTACACATTAAACTCTTTCCCAGACTCTAGCTGTATCAGAACAAGGGCCTCGGTCAATACAGTCTTGAGCTTCTTAAAGCTCTTTTGCTGCGCATCAGTCCAGTTAAACGGCACACCCTTACGTAGCAGCTTAGTCAAGGGTGCTGCAATAATAGAAAACCCCTCTACAAATCGTCGATAGTACCCAGCCAGTCCCAGAAAACTACAAATCTCTGATACAGTCTTAGGCTGCTTCCAATCTAAGACAACCTCAATCTTTCGAGGATCGACCCTAATCCCCTCAGCAGATACTACATGACCCAGAAATGTTACTTCTTTTAACCAAAACTTACACTTACTGAGCTTGACGTACAGTTGTTTCTCCCTCAAAACTTGCAAAACCACTCGGAGATGTTCATCATGTTCATTATCAGTCTTCGAATACACCAGAATGTCGTGAATAAAGACTACAACGAACTGATCCAGATAGGGCTGGAACACTCAGTTCATCAGATCCATAAACGTTGCTAGTGCACTCGTCAATCCAAACGGCATTACTAAGAACTCGTAGTGTCCATAGCGAGTCCTAAACGCAGTCTTGTATACATCAGCCTCCTTAACTCTCAACTGATGGTACCCAGATCAGAGGTCAATTTTAGAGAAAATCGAAGCTCTTCGGAACTGATCGAACAGGTCGTCTATCGTCGGTAAAGGGTACTTATTCTTAATGGTCAGTGATAAACCGTAATATATACATATTTTAATCCCACATTTAGCATACTTTTGGATGATTTAATCCCTTGAATTGTGGAATTTGATGCTCTTAATCCTTTAATTTCATGTTTTATACTTAGGAGAGCATCGGAGGATGAAAAGAATGAGAAACGGGCCAAAAACGGAGAAAATAGGCCAAAGTGAGAAATCAACACGGCCTGGAGTTCACCACACAGCCGTGCCACCTTAGCAGGCCCAAACACGGCCTGGGCCTGATTCACACGGGCGTGTCTCTGTCGTGACCCGTTGTAATTCTACTCGAAAAAGGATACTTAGGGGAGAAGAAAGACATTCCGAAGTCTATATAAACACCCTAAGTATGACCTAAAAGGGGGGGCGAAGCCAGAGAGGGCTGAACACAGGGAAATTACTCGAAGACAGCCAGTTGATTCATCCTAGAAGCCGAAATCACACTCAAGACGGAAGATCTTCCCATCAATTTCCTTCAGGGGGTTTTAGGGTTTTTCTTATATTTTGTTATTTACTTTTGTCTGAGATGTATTCTTTATTAAACATGAACTAAACCCCTCAAATACCTGAGGGGGATGAAACCTAAGATGGATCTTGTTATTGTTTTCTGAACTGTATGATAAATACTTGATTTGTTCTTAATTATGTGTTTTTAATTCTTGTTTTAATATTTCAGGATATTGATTCAAGTATTGATGTGCTTAGGCAGTAGAGCAAAAGTCCCTGTTTAAGAGTAGATCTAGCATAGTTAAGTAGAGTTGATCGCAACCCTAGAGATAGGATGACGAAAATCTGCCGGATTAGGGTCAAACCTAATATTAGAGTTAATAGATCGAGTTAATTCAACACTAGGGGTTTTAATTAGAAAGAGATTTCAATTAATCAACCTAGGGTTAGACGTTAGTAGCCTCGAAAGAGGTATTAATATAAATTAGGGAATCCTACGAATCAAGTCAAGTGAATAAATAAATGCAGTTCAGAGTTAAATAACAAGTGAAGTCTAGGTGGATTCTTCCTCGGGTATTGTCTTAATCAACTGGTTTTCCCAAAAGTATTTTTCCCAATTCACTCTCTGTGTCTTAGCATCCTTAGTTTAGTAATTTAATTAAACATCGATTCCCTTAATACTTAGGCTAGATAATAAAAAGATAGTAATTACTAGTACTCTTGGTCCTTGAGGATACGATATTCCCGGTCTTGCCATAGCTATACTACCAAACGATAGGTGCGCTTGCCTTATTCGTTGTCATAGTTAGTTTGGACACGATCAAGTTTTTGGCGCCGTTGCCGGGGACTAAGATATTAGGAACACTTGATTTTTATTACTTTAGCCATTCTATTTATTTGTAATTTATTTTTATTTTTTATTCTATTTTAACTTTGCTAATTTTTCTTTTTCCTTGCTTCTGGCAGGTATTCTAGTTTATGACTAGACGAAACCCGTCAGGACCTCTACTTTACGATAGTGATATAGAAGGAACCGTTCGCGGCGAAGAGAAATTAGGCGAAGCTTCACTGAGTACATACAAGAAGAGCAAGAGAACGATACCAACACTACCGAAGAGATGGCTGATAATAATTCGCTACCTCCTGTAGTTGCCGCAAACCCGGTTAATCAAAATCCTGTTCCTCGAACTATGTATGATTATGCTAAATGATAAATCGTAAAAGTAACATATTTTAATCCCACATTTAGCATACTTTTGGATGATTTATCCCTTGATTTATGTAAAAAGGTGCTCTTAATCCATGCTTTTCATGTTTTATACTTAGGAAAGCACCAGAGGATGGAAAGAACGAGAAACGGGCTCAAAACGGACCAAATTGGGCCAAAGTGAAAGTCGACACGGCCTGGACTTGAGCCAACACGATCGTGTCTCCTTGCTAGACTAGAACACGGCCTGATCACGATTTACACGGGCGTGTCACCTCATTAAAGTCCGAACACGGCCTAAAGACGATTCACACGGGCGTGTGCCATGGCCGTGTCCCTGTCGTGGAAAAGAGCAATTTCACTCGGGAAAGGATACTTAGGGGCAAAGAAACCTATTTCAAAAGCCTCTATAAACACCATAAGTATAACCTAGAAGGGGGCGGTGAGCTAGGCCAAGGAGCCGAGCCGAAAAGGTCAGATTTGTGGGAAACACTCGAAGATAGCCAGTTGATCCATCTCAAGAAGCCGAAATTCTACTCAAGACGGCGGATCTCTCCTTCAATTCCTTCAGGGGGTTTTAGGGATTTCTTATGTTTTGTTTTATCTTTTCTTCTGAGATGTTTTCTTTTATTGTTATGAACTAAACTCTCGAGATACATTGAGGGGATGAAACTTAGATGAATCTTGTTATCGCGTTTATTTGAACTATATGATAAATATTTGACTTGTTCTTAATTATGTGTTCTTAATTCTTGTGTTGATATTTTCGGGATATTGATTCAAGTTTGATGTGATTAGGTGGAGGAGCAAAAGTCCTTACTTAAGAGTAGATCTAGCATAATTAAGCGGAGTTGATCGCGCGCCTAGAGATAGGGTGACGAGATTTTGCCAAATTAGGGTGAAACCTAATATGAGAGTCCATAGATCGAGTTAATGCAATTCTAGGGGTTTTAATTAGAAAGAGATTTCAATTAATCAACCTAGGGTTAGACGTTATTCGCTTCGAGAGAGGGTTTAATATACATTAGGGAGTCTTACGGATCAAGTCAACTGAATAAATTATCTGGTTCAGAGTTAGTTAACAAGTGAAGTCTAGGTGAATTCTTCCTAAGGGTATCGTCTTAATCAACTGAGTTTTTCCAACAGTATTTCCCCAATTCATTCTTTTTGTCTTTGTGTCTTTAGCTTAGTAGTTAGTTAAATTTAGATTAAATAACAACTTCACTTATTTTAGGCTAGATAATAAAAAGAAAGTTAGTATTAGTACTTTTGGTTCCTTTAGGTTCGACAATCCGGTCTTGCCTAAGCTATACTACTGTTCGATAGGTGCGCTTGCCTCAAATCGTTGTCATAGCTAGTTTCCAGGTTCGATCATTCTTTTTATAAATTTTAAGACTTTGAAATCGCGAAAACAACAATCAAGTTTTTGGCGCCGTTGCCGGGGAACTAAAATATTAAGAAAGCTCAATTTTTATTACTTTAGCCATTATTATTATTATTATTATTTTACTTTGCTAAATTTTCTTTTATTTGATTTTGGCAGATAGAGGAGATGGCACTAAATAACTATCAGTGGCAAGTTACAAGGAAAAAACCAACAAAATCAGCCAGAGTTTTCAACCTCGACGTAGTAACCATGCTATCAACACTGGTAGAGATGATGAATAAAAAGCTTGATAGTTTGTGTTCTTCGCAGGTACATCCAGTAATGCAGTGCGACGCAAGTGGAACTGTGGCGAATCCTGAGTACCCACCCTACCAACCGGGCACAGAAAGTGAACAGATGAACTATATAGGTAATAATTTCAGATCTAATAATAACTCTTATAGTAATACTTATAATTCAGGTTGGAGGAACCACCCAAATTTTTCATGGGGAGGACAAGGAAATCAAGGAATTCAGAGACAACAACCTCTTCAAAATTTCCAAAATCAGCCCTATCCACAGGAAAAGAGGCCGAACCTTGAAGAGATGCTTTCAAAATTCATGGCAGCCACAGATAACCGTCTCCAAGACACTGAAACCACCCTTTAGAATCAACAAGCATCGATCAAAGGGATCGAGAATCAAGTCGGGGAACTTACTAAGACAGTTGGAAAACTTGCAAAGTTAATTTCCGAACGACCGCAAGGGCGTCTACCAAGCAATACTGAGATTAACCCAAATGAGCAAATTCAAGCCATAACAGCTCAAGAAAGTGAAGGGTTAGACGATCCCAATTCAAGGTAGGAGAATGTGATCAAAGAAGATAAGGTTGAGGTAAGTAATAATAAGCCAAAACCGGTAATCAAAAAATTACCAACCTCGCATTCCTTATCCCGAAGCGATGAAGAGAGACGATACAGAGGAACAGTTCGGTAAGTTTCTTAAACTTTTAAAGAAATTACATATAAACTTACCGTTACTTGAAGCTCTTTCACAGATGCCAGATTCTAGAAAATTTTTAAAAGAGCTTTTGACGAACAAGCGAAGGATAGACGAGGCATCATACGTGGAACTAAACGCAATGTGCTCGGCAATCTTGCAAAATAAACTACCACGAAAATTAAAAGATCCAGGGAGTTTTACGATTGCATGTTTAATTGGTAGTTTACCTATGGATAATGCGTTAGCTGATTTAGGGGCAAGCATAAATGTCATGCCTTATAAATTGTTTAAACAACTAGGTCTAGGGAAACCCAAACAAACTAGGATAAGCATTCAACTAGCTGATAAAACTGTTAGAATTCCTAGGGGTATTGTCGAAGATGTTCTTGTAAAAATTGATAAATTCGTTTTCCCAGTAGATTTTGTTGTCTTAGACATGGATGAGGATAATTCGATTCCTTTAATTTTAGGAAGACCATTCTTAGCAACTGCTAGAACTAAAATCGACATTGATGCAGGAGAACTAATACTTTGTGTAAGTAATGAGACAGTCACTCTCCAAGCTCTCGATTCGGCTAGAACATTGAGTAATCCAGGTGAGAAACCAAATTCTATTGATAACCATTCAGTTAACCCTTCTTTTCAGGAAACACCAGGAAAGAATACAACTGAACCCGATTCTATACCATGTGCCAACAAAGAAATAACACACGAAGAATAAGGGATTCAGATCGATGATCTAGACGAGTGGAAGACGCATTTCAAGGAAAAATTAGAAATACACGAAGCAGAACCAGAGCCACTCCACGAAGCAAACAAGTTCAAAATCGGAGATCAGGTATTGATAGAAAAAATAGACCCTCGAACATCTCCTCTTGACCCTAACACAAACAAAGAAATACTGTTTAGGGTAACCAGTGTTTTCCCATACGGAACAGTCGAGGTAAGTAACCCTATTTTTGGTACTTTCAATATAAACGCTTCTCGACTTAAACTTTATCAAGGAAATAGAACTGATAGCATGATGGAAGATATTCAAATTTTTAAACCACCCTGATTTGTTGTGAATACGAGGAAAGTCTAGCTTAAGACTTTAAACGAGCACTTCTCGGGAGGCAACCGGAGCACTAACCCTAATTACTTTCGTATTTGTTTTCATTTTATTTTCTTCTCTTATCTTAGTCTTAAACACCTAGTTTTAAACTAACCAAAAGTGCAGATTTCCAGCCCACACGGCCTTGCTCACGGATGTGGCCGTGGCTGTGTGGAGGTACAGAATCTCCGTACTAACAATGGTAGAAGAGGTACAAGTTAGAAAGAATCAAATTTTCAGAATCACAGACTCCAACCACCACCCCACGAGCACTGACAAAACGCCACGGCCGTGCGATGCGGCCGTGGACGACACTGACTTATCACAAACGGGTGTGGTAATCTATAAAATGGGCGTGGGAGACATGAACGACGCTCAACACGGCCGTGCGATACGGCCGTGGTCGACACTGGTAGTTTACACACGGGCGTGGCAACCAGAACATGGGCGTGGGAGAAACGATACGATGCATAACACAGCCGTGCAAGGTGGCCATATGAATCAACACGCCCTTGGTACACGGGCGTGGGAATGTACCTGACTTGAGAATTCTATTTAAACCACCCACCCCTCCCTCTTCTCACCCATTCAGCCCATTTAGTTTTTCTTTTCTTTCTCAACCCTCTCCCTACTTTTCTTCTCCAATGCATTCCCAAAACCCTTGAGCTACACCAAATGCCGAAGAAGCGGAAGGAATCAAGCATAGTCTCCCAGAGGGAGACCGATCTATATAAGTTCATGCTGGCGACTTCAATCATTCGACGAGCCAAGGATATTTGAGGCCATTTAGTTTTTATTTCGTTTTTCTCTTTTGCTTCAATTTCCTTATCTTTACTCCTCTTCTGCTTAATTTAACTTATTTTATTTTAGTTTCTTGGTTTTAGGTTCTTCAGGCTGCTTGGAAATCACACCACGACCACCACCATATCCAAAGCCTTAGAAATCACACCCAACAATAAGGACTCTACGGTCCATTTATATTTTCTTTTAATTTTAGTTCACTTTTTATTTTTCTTCACTTTAGCTTGCTTTTCTTTAATTATTTAATTAGTGTGGGGGAAATGTACATCTTAAGTATGGGGGGTGAACAACCTAAAAAGGTGCCTAACTTTTTTTCCATTATTCTAAAATTCCTGAAATTAGGTGCCAAACTTTTTGCATTGTTCTCAAATCCCTGAATTGAAACACCCCAAACCCGGCCCACAAGCCCCGACCGGATCTGGTATGCTTCTTAAGAAAAATTCGTTTTGTCGTTTTGTAAAATGATGTGATTTTGTGGTAAAGAATAGATTTGAAGTACGAACTTGTTAAAAATCGTTTTGAAATTTAAATTTGTTTATATATATAATCATCAAAATCTATGTTTTTAATAAAAAATATTTTATCAAAAGAAGATCCAAATTTATGATTTATTAATATTTTGAAAAACCATAAGTATTTAGATGTCAAAACATTTTCATACGATTATCGAAATATTTAATTGTTTAGCTGAAATTGATCATAGCAGAATATAAATTAAAACGTAAAAGTAACATAGCTAATGGCGACCTTATTACAAAAACATATCCCAAATTAAATCCCAAAATATATAAGAAAAGCGTAGTAAGTTTAATATAAAGGAAAACCCAATTTTCGAGTTGAGCAATGGCCACCACGTAGTCCTTGCGACCGGTCCAAATCATTGAGTATCACACTGAAAAGATATCCCATGAAGGGTGAGTCAACAGACTCAATGTGTAACAATATACTAAAAGTCCAATCGATCATAGTAATAAAGCCCATAATATAGCAAATCGATAATAAATGATTAAATCACATATACATATAAATGAAATGCAATCCGAACCCAACTTAGATATCCATCCGCTACACACCACCCGTACCTACCAATCACACCGTGGGGATTACTAAATTGACCCTCCATCCGCTACACACCATCGAAGGCGGTTCTTTGCGATCAACATGCACATCGCCCTTATAATCGTGGCATAGCCACCAAATAATTGTGACAGAGTCACGGATTCATAATATCGTGACCGAAGTCACCGGATTCATAATATCGTGACCAAAGTCACCGGATAATGTGGTAAAAACCACCGGAACACTTCCCTTTCAATATTACCCATATGCCCATGCAATAACATATTATTTCAATACCATGCCATATATCCCGAAATCATATCGGAATCATATACATTTCATATTTATGCTTATAGCATTATTAACGATGCGAGATATCATTCCTAGTACATTACCCCAAAATCATAACCAAATATCGGATATGTCTCATATCAAAATTTATACAAAATGTTAAGGAATAACGTGCTGAATTCCTTTGTACCATTAAATGATACCCGAAGCCATAATCATTTATATTTCTTTATAAACACATTTTCATCAATAATACTATTAATCTATTAGAATTTTAGTGTAAGCTACACACCTTGTAAACACGGAGATTGATAGAATACTTAAGATTTCCGACTCTTGCCTACAACGTCGATAAAGCACCTACATAACACTTATATGAGAAATCGATTATCACTAAAAGATATGGCCTTTAGCCGAATTTCATTATCTCCTTACCTTGGATTATTCAAATCCCGAATGATCCCCTAAATGTTGGCTACAAAGAAACCCAGAACTTTCCTTCAAGTTTTGGCCAAAGATAATAAAAGGAATTAGAGTTTCGCTTTTCAATCGTTAGAAAAGAAAGGGATAAAGAAATGAGTCTAGAAGAGGTTCTTACCAAAAGTAAAGACCAAAATGCAAATGGTCTCTAAACTCCAAAAAAATTCAGCAAGATGAAATAGAAAAATAGATTCAAATGAAAAAGATGATAGGTTTTTGGTACTTAGAAGCAATCGGTTTCAATGGTATCAATGGAGTGAAATTTTCGGTTTTAGAAGAGAATGGAAAAGAAAAAGAAAAGGAGAAATGATCAAAGAGAATAAATGGGTTTCGGTTATGGAAGAAATTGAATAAAGAAAAAGTTGTTGGTAATGGTCAAGTAAGAAAGGATGAAAGAAAAATGCCTTCAAAAGTGGTAATATTTTGGTACCAAAAAGAGAGAAAAGGTTGAGAGAAAAAAAAGAAGAAGAAAAAGAGTACCAATTTGGTCAAAATATGATAGCCAAAACAAAACAAAGTTTTCACCTAAAGCAAATGACAATTTCGGCTAAGAAGAAAAATTTGGAGAAAAGGGAAAAGATACACAAATTGTTAAGATTTTGGCCAACTAACACCCCCTAATCCCATACAACATTCGGCCAAATCACAAGCCAACACAATCCCCCTTTTTCCTCCTCATTTCTTCCCTATCATCTCCTTAATCACTATCACAATTAAACCAACCCCCCTTAGCCCTTATGCCGTCTAGGTTCATGGTCAAATGACCATGGAAAAACTTCCAAAACATCACCCACTCTTCAAGCCTTTTGTCCCCTAAACATTCCATAACAACTTGATTCCTTACCTTAACTACTAACTTTCCTTTTTCCTTTGGTCTGCTATCCAAAAATAAAAGAAGAATCCATCCATACTAGATAAAGCTTGACCGACACTATAGGAAAGAGAACAAAAATTAAAATTCCTTCCAATTGCTAGCTAAGGGATTCGAACCTCTACCCTCATGCATTCACCCATGCGCTATCACCACTTTACTAATTGACTTGTCTTGTGATTAAACCTCAAATTAATTCTCTTAAGGCCAAACTTGCTTAGCTCCCCTTCTAAAACTAAAAATCTAATATTTTTCTAAGGCATTCTCCTATATTCTAAAATTCTCAAGTCCCTAAAACTCATACAAAGAGCACACAACAAAACAATACACACATTCAAGCGAAAAATTTCATAACCCCTAAATCCTCGGATATTACAATTCTACCCTCCTTAAAAAAAAAAATTTTGACGTCGAAATTACTACGACAAGAATAAGTGAGGTATTCTTTGTCGATAGCTTCCTCCCGGCTCCCACGAAGCTTCTTCCGATCCATGGTTACGCCTTAACACTTTGACGAGAGGAACCGATTTCCTCCGTAACACTTTCACATCCCGATCTAGAATTTGAATCGGTTCCTCCTCATAGGAAAAATCTGATCGTAGTTCTACCTCCTCAACTGGCACTATATGAGATGGATCCGACCGGTAACGACGTAACATCAAAACATGAAACACATCATGCATTTGCTTCAACTCCGAAGGTAACTCTAACTGATATGCCACTGGTCCAACCCGCTTCAAAACCCGATAAGGTCCTATAAACCTGGGGCTTAACTTTCCTTTGCGACCAAATCTCATCATCTTTTTCCAAGGCGACACCTTTAGGAACACTTGGTCTCCCACAACAAACTCTATTTCCTTTCGCTTCAAATCTTTGTACGACTTTTGCCTATCAGATGCCTCCTTCAACCGAGCCCGAATTACCTTAACCTTTTCTTGGATTCAGCCACAATCTCTGGACCCAAAACCTGACGTTCCCTAATTCTGTCCAACACGTAGGAGTGCGACACTTCCGTCCATATAGTGCCTCATACGGTGCCATCTGAATACTGGCTTGATAACTGTTGTTGTATGCAAACTCTGCTAAAGGCAAAAACTCTTCCCAGCTTCCTCTGAAATCTATCACACATCCCCTTAACATGTCCTCTAATACTTGGATTACTCGCTCGGACTGCCGATCGTGTGGATGAAATGCCGCATCTTTGAAGTCTAATCGGTGCCCAAAGCCTGATGTAATGCTTTCCAAAATCGAGACGTAAACCTCGGATCCCTATCCGAAATAATCGACACCGGCACTCCATGCAATCTTACAATCTCTGCCACATACAACTTCGCCAATTTCTGCAAAGAGTAATCAACTCGCACAGTTATGAAATGTGCAGACTTCGTCAATCGATCCACTATCACCCACACCGAGTCATTCTTGGTAGGCGTAAGGGGAAGTCCACTAACAAAGTCCATGGTGATACGCTCCCACTTCCATTGCGGAATCTTTATCGGCTGAAGCAATCCCGATGGAACTTGGTGTTCAGCCTTAACTTGCTGACACGTTAAGCACTTCCCCACAAATTCCATAACTTCCCGCTTAAGACCAGGCCACCAAAATTGATCCCGAAGATCCCTATACAACTTACTACCTCCCGGATGCATCGCATAAGGACCACTATGCGATTCCTGAAGAATTCTCCGCCTAAGCTCTTCATCCTCCGGCATACAGATCTTACCATTGAAACACAAAACTCCATCGCTGTTAACACCATAATCTTCCAACTCTCCATTTTGCACTTGCCGTAGCTTAACACTTAAATCATCATCTACAAACTGTCTTTCTTTCACCTGACTCAACCACATCGGCTTTACTTGTAATTCCGCCAACAAACTTCCGTCGTCAAAAGACTAAGATGTGCGAACATCGCTCTTAGATCCGACACCACTTTTCCGACTTAGAGCATCCGCCACTACATTCGCCTTGCCGGGTGATACTCTATAGAGCAATCATAGTCTTTTAACAACTCCACTCATCTTGTTTGTCTCAGATTCAACTCCTGAGTCGAGTCGCAGATACTTAAGACTCTTGTGGTCCGTGTAGATTCTCGATTTTCTCCATACAAATAATGCCTCCACACCTTAAGAGCAAAGACTACCATTGCTAACTCCAAGTCATGCGTCGGGTAGTTAACCTCGTGAGGCCTCAATTACCGAGACGCATACGCAACCACCTTTCCGTCTTGCATCAAAACACATCCCAATCCAATGTGAGAGACGCATCACAATACACCACAAAGTCCTTCCCTGCCTCAGTGAATCAAACCGAGCTTGGTCAAAACCCTCTTAAGCTTCTCAAAGCTCTCTTCTTCGCTTATCCGCCCACACGAAAGGTATCTCTTTTCTCAACAACCGTCAAAGGTGCCGCTATCGAGGAGAATCCTTCGACTAACCTTCCGTAGTAACCCGCTAATCCCAAGAAACTACGAACCTCATTTCATGAGACTTAGGTGGTTTCCAATCTATCACCGCCTCAATTTTCCGAGGATCCACCCTTATCCCTTCGCGGACACCACATGGCCTAAAAACGCAACTTCTTTCGGCCAAAATTCGCACTTGCTGAATTTGGCATAAAGCTTCTTCTCCTCAACACTTGCAACACTATCAGAAGATGCTCATCATGTCAGTAACTCGGACTTGGAATACACAAGAATGTCGTCTATGAACACAACAACAAACCGATCCAAGTAGGGTTGAAAACCCGATTCATCATATCCATGAGCGGTGGGGCATTAGTCGTTTCGAACGGCATTACCAAAAATTCATAATGCCCATATCTTGTTCGAAAAGTGTCTTGTGGATATCCGCTTCCTTCACCTTAAGGCGATGATACCCCGACCTTAAATCTATCTTTGAGAATACCATAGCTCCCTTAAACTGATCGAACAAGTCGTCTATCCTTGGCAAAGGATACTTGTTCTTGATGGTCAGCTTATTCAACTGTCGGTAATCTATGCACATATGCATAGTCCCGCCCTTCTTCTTCACGAACAAGACCAGGTGCTCCCCATGGTGACACACTAGGTCGGATAAACCCACGATCAAGCAACTCTTGAATTTGAGCCTTAAGCTCAACCAACTCCTTTAGTGCCATTCTATACGGAGCGATAGATACATGGCGCGTTCGTGCAACAAGTCAATCCCAAATTCCACTTCACGATCCAGGAGGCAATCACGGAAGTTCTTCGGGAAAGATATCCACGAATTCTCTCACGCCCCGACCTCTTCAACGATTGCCTCCTTAGCCTCCAAGGGCGACCAACATAAGAAAAGCCAAAGAACCTTTCCTAACCATCTTTTCCGCCTTAAGAGCGAGATACTACATTTGATAAGTAGTTCCGTCTCTCGCCCAACACTACAACTTCCTTATCGTCCATAGACCTTAGTGACATCCACTTAGCGGCACAATCCACATTCGCATACGATACTTCACTAGCCAATCCATGCCTAGAATCAAGTCAAATTCTCCAAATGGCAACTCCATTAAATTAGTCGGAAATCTGCGTCCCTTGAACTTCTAAAGGCACTTCCTTAAAAGAGCTTATCTACTACTACGATCTGTCCTAAAGGACTAAGTACGATCATCTTCCTAGGTACAGATCTCGAGTTCACATGTAGAGTTCGGATACCTCACTAGCGATGTAAGAATGAGTCAACCCTATATCTATCAAAGCAATAAAGGGCAACCCAAAAATAAGAAAGCGTGCAGTGATAACATCGGTGCATCACTATCTTCCCGACGCGAACCGCATACACCAAACACAGTTTGTCTAGCCTCGGTGCTACCACCGCCTCGTCAGGAGTCCCGCGACCTCTACCGAACCATTACCTCGCCACTCGAACCACGACCCCTCATCCGGTGCTTTGTCCACCTCTGCCACTGATTAAAACTCGACCCTCTTGAACGATTCCTCTCTGTATCCAATGGACAATCCCTAATCATATGATCCTTGGACCCGCACTTGAAACATCCTCCTGTCTTCTTCCAACATTCTCGGGTGCATCTTTCCACATTGAGCACAAGTACGGTATTGTCCTCCGAAGCAACTTGCGACCTCGGCCCATCAACTCTAGGTTTCTTTTGAAAATTCGGATGACCCTCAAGACCCATAGCTCCTCTTATTCTTATTCGACCTCGATCTGCATTGCGTCTCTCGGTCCGCTTAACTTCTTTGACTATCCGTCTTTGTATCCACTAAAACCGCAAAATCTCTCTCACGATGCGGTGCAATCAAGACTCTCAGCTCATCTCGTAACCCATCCTCAAATCGACACACCGCTCATAATCGTGAGCTACAATCCTCTCGGCATATCGGCTTAACCGCAAAAACTCCGCTTCATACTCGGCTATCGACTTATTTCCTTGTACCGCATTCGAGGCGCCTTTCTCTCGAGAATCAATGTAGCTAGCTCCGACATATTTCCCTTCAAACTTAATCTTAAAATACCCCCAATCCACACGATCCACGGGAATACTCTCTTTGACGGTGAGCCACCATCGTGCGCCTCGTCACGAAGCAATGAAATAAGCGCGCTTTCGACTTCTCCTCAAGCGGTCTGATCCAAATCGTCCATGATCCTCTCGATTGTTTCTAACCAATACTCCGCTACATTCGTAGCTACCCCGATACTCCCTAAAAACCTCGGCTCCATTAGATCTAAGTCTCTCACCCGCGACTTTCGTGCTCCATTACCCATACTAACTCACGCTACTAGTTCTAAGACTCATAGCATAGCTGCGATCTGGCGTCATCTCCTCCGGTTTGCTCATGAAATTCCGCTCCAACAGCTGGTGGCGGTGCCTCATTTTCAGAACCCTGACCAGATCTAACTGGTTCCAACATAGCCATTCTGCCTCTACCGCGTCCACAACGACCACGTCCCCTAGAACTCATGTCTACTTGATGCCTTATCTGTTTTTACGAAAATTTTATGCATTAGAGTCTTTTCACTTTCTTGTTTAAAGAAAATTTTATGCAACAGAGTTTTAATCAGTGATTTTCCCCGTATAAGTACTCATATACCTAGGGTCCATATCTCTAAAGTATAGTTTCCTTAGGCTTATCAACATACTGAAATCGATTTATCAACAAAAGAACTTACCAGGTGGACTTGGGTCGAGAACTCGGGTGCCATGCTTCTATAAAAACCATTTTTTTTGACCAAAAATTTTCAAAATCAATCATTTGGGCCAAATTTTGAAAACGTTGTGGACTTCAAAACCCAAGGCCGAGTATTTAAAACTGGGCTCTGATACCAAGTTGAAACACCCCAAACTCGGCCCACAAGCCCCGACCGGATCTGGTATGCTTCTTAAGAAAAATTCGTTTTGTCGTTTTGTAAAATGATGTGATTTTATGGTAAAGAATAGATTTGAAGTACGAACTTGTTAAAAATCGTTTTGAAATTTAAATTTGTTTATATATATATAATCATCAAAATCTATGTTTTTAATAAAAATTATTTTATCAAAAGAAGATCCAAATTTATGAATTATTAATATTTTGAAAAACCATAAGTATTTAGATGTCAAAACATTTTCATACGATTATCGAAATATTTAATTGTTTATTTGAAATTGATCGTAGCGAATATAAATTAAAGCGTAAAAGTAACATAGCTAATGGCGACCTTATTACAAAAACATATCCCAAATTAAATCCCAAAATATATAAGAAAACGTAGTAAGTTTAATATAAAGGAAAACCCAATTTACTGAGTTGAGCAATGGCCACCACGTAGTCCTTGCTGACCCGGTCCAAATCATTGAGTATCACCTGAAAAGATATCCCACTGAAGGGTGAGTCAACAGACTCAATGTGTAACAATATACTAAAAGTCCAATCGATCATAGTAATAAAGCCCATAATATAGCAAATCGATAATAAATGATTAAATCACATATACATATAAATGAAATGCAATCCGAACCCAACTTAGATATCCATCCGCTACACACCACCCGTACCTACCAATCACACCGTGGGGATCACTAAATCGACCCTCCATCCGCTACATACCATCGAAGCGATTCTTTGCAGTCAACATGCACATCGCCCTTATAATCGTGGCATAGCCACGGATAATTGTGACAGAGTCACCGGATTCATAATATCGTGACCGAAGTCACCGGATTCATAATATCGTGACCAAAGTCACCGGATAATGTGGTAAAAACCACCGGAACACTTCCCCTTTCAATATTACCCATATGCCCATGCAATAACATATTATTTCAATACCATGCCATATATCCCGAAATCATATCGGAATCATATACATTTCATATTTATGCTTATAGCATTATTAACGATGCGTGAGATATCATTCCTTGTACATTACCCCAAAATCATAACCAAATATCGGATATGTCTCATATCAAAATTTATACAAAATGTTAAGGAATAACGTACTGAACTCAACTGTACCATTAAATGATACCCAAGCCATAATCATTTATATTTCTTTATAAACACATTTTCATCAATAATACTATTAATCTATTAGAATTTTAGTGTAAGCTACACACCTTGTAAACATAGAGATTGATAGAATACTTAAGATTTCCGACTCTTGCCTACAACGTCGACAAACACCTACATAACACTTATATGAGAAATCGATTATCACTAAAAGATATGGCCTTTGGCCGAATTTCATTATCTCCTTACCTTGGATTATTCAAATCCGAATGATCCCCTAAACGTTATTACAAAGAAAACCCAAACTTTCCTTCAAGTTTCGGCCAAAGATAATAAAAGGAATTAGAGTTTCGCTTTTCAATCGTTAGAAAAAGAAAGGGATAAAGAAATTAGTCTAGAAGAGGTTCTTACCGAAAAGTAAAGACCAAAATGCAAATGGTCTCTAAACTCCAAAAAAATTCAGCAAGATGAAATAGAAAAATAGATTCAAATGAAAAGATGATAGGTTTTTGGTGCTTAGAAGCAATCGGTTTCAATGGTATCAATGGAGTGAAATTTTCGATTTTAGAAGAGAATGGAAAAGAAAAAGAAAAGGAGAAATGATCAAAGAGAATAAATGGGTTTCGGTTATGGAAGAAATTGAATAAAGAAAAAGTTGTTGGTAATGGTCAAGTAAGAAAGGATGAAAGAAAAATGCCTTCAAAAGTGGTAATATTTTGGTACCAAAAAGAGAGAAAAGCTTGAGAGAAAAAAAAAGAAGAAAAAGAGTACCAATTTGGTCAAAATATGATAGCCAAAACAAAACAAAGTTTTCACCTAAAGCAAATGACAATTTCGGCTAAGAAGAAAAATTTGGAGAAAAGGGAAAAGATGCACAAATTGTTAAGATTTTGGCCAACTAACACCCCCTAATCCCATACAACATTCGGCCAACTCACAAGCCAACACAATCCCCATTTTTCCTCCTCATTTCTTCCCTATCATCTCCTTAATCACTATCACAATTAAACCAACCCCCCCTTAGCCCTTATGCCGTCTAGGTTCATGGTCAAATGACCATGGAAAAACTTCCAAAACATCACCCACTCTTCAAGCCTTTTGTCCCCTAAACATTCCATAACAACTTGATTCCTTACCTTAACTACTAACTTTCCTTTTTGCTTTGGTCTACTATCCAAAAATAAAAGAAGAATCCATCCATACTAGATAAAGCTTGACCGACACTATAGGAAAGAGAACAAAAATTAAAATTCCTTCCAATTGCTAGCTAAGGGATTCGAACCTCTACCCTCATGCATTCACCCATGCGCCATCACCACTTTACTAATTGACTTGTCTTGTGATTAAACCTCAAATTAATTCTCTTAAGGCCAAACTTGCTTAGCTCCCCTTCTAAAACTAAAAATCTAATATTTTTCTAAGGCATTCTCCTATATTCTAAAATTCTCGAAGTCCCTAAAACTCATACAAAGAGCACACAACAAAACAATACACACATTCAAGCGAAAAATTTCATAACCCCTAAATCCTGGATATTACATGAATTATGCCTTGTCTTAAAGTAAATTTCTCATATTATCATTAGAATGAAATTTCCATGATTTATGATCTTTATTGACATGTTTTAGATTAAGTCATTGATAATTGTGCATTGATAATTAAATTCTAAGATACTAGAGAATCAAGCATGATAAGTCTATTTTTCGGTATTAAAATTTTTTTTAGGTTGTTAACCTGAATTTGAATATTACTTTGAAATTTGAAATTTACGAGGTTGATATCAAAATACCCATAATTTTTTGTGAGATTTTGAGCCTTATAAGAGCATATATCCTTTTTCATGCTCACTTTTTGATTATGAGTGTGTCAACATTGAACTGTTATTCTAGAACTTACATCGATTATACATGTTGAGACCACATCTTTGATTTGATATACAGAAATGATAAAGGCACCTAGGATTTAACCCACTTACTCCATAAAAAGCGTACCTTCATAATTAACCCCTAGTGAACCCCTTTGATCCTAACAACCCTTTTTATTGACTCACCCATTTATATTAACCCAAAACCCTTTGTATTTGTTATCACCATCCTTTTTAACTACCCTTTTTGTCAAGATTTGATTTTGAGCAGTTGCCTAACTATGTTCTATATTTTAGTTGTTAAAGTACTTTCTTATTATTGTAAATATTTGATTATTTGTTCTTAAAAAAAATCGAAGTATATTCAGTATTAGTATGATGAAAAGCGAGCTTGTACAGTTAACGTCTATTTATTGAAGAAGAAGCTCGTATTATTAGTTTCAAAGTTTCAATTCATGTAATTATTTATTTTTCAGTTCGTTGTTTCTAGTTAGGTAATTTTTCAGGTCGATCTCGATTCTAACCCTCTAATTCAGCCTTCATCCACACCTTTAACCCAAGCCCTGTTACAACCCTATTAAAGACCTTTTGATTTGTGCATCATCTCATATTACAATGGTGGAGATTTGATTTTCATGCAAGCCTATGGGATTAACTTTTCAGGTTTGACATTTGAGTGCTTAATTCTAAACCTTAAACACTTCGAGTGATTTGAGTGAATCTTTTGTGAGGATGTCAATCCTTGTAGGTTTTGGATCAGAGGTAATTATTTAGATGAAGAGAAACACCTATGTTTTGTGCTACAAATGTATGACTTATATTGTTTGAATCTTTAGGACTCTTTGAGTTAAATTATCCATGTATAAATTATCTATGAATTATGATGAGACATTGTTGATAGGAATATTGAATTATGGAAAGTTCGTTTTAATTGTAAGTTGAGAATTTTGATTGAGGACAAGCAAAAGCTTAAGTGTGGGGGTATGTGATAAACCATAAAAGTAACATATTTTAATCCCACATTTAGCATACTTTTGGATGATTTATCCCTTGATTTATGTAAAAAGGTGCTCTTAATCCTTTCTTTTCATGTTTTATACTTAGGAAAGCACCGGAGAATGGAAAGAACGAGAAACGGGCTCAAAACGGACCAAATTGGGCCAAAGTGAAAGTCGACACGGCTGGACTTGAGCCAACACGGCCGTGTCTCCTTGCTAGACTAGAACACGGCCTGATCACGATTTACACGGGCGTGTCACCTCATTAAAATCTGAACACGGCCTAAAGACGATTCACACGGGCGTGTGCCATGGCTGTGTCCCTGTCGTGGAAAAGAGCAATTTCACTCGGGAAAGGATACTTAGGGGCAAAGAAACCTATTTCAAAAGCCTATATAAACACCATAAGTATAACCTAGAAGGGGGCGGTGATCTAGGCCAAGGAGCCGAGCCGAAAAGGTCAGATTTGTGGGAAACACTCGAAGATAGCCAGTTGATCCATCTCAAGAAGCTGGAATTCTACTCAAGACGACGGTTCTCTCCTTCAATTCCTTCAGGGGGTTTTAGAGATTTCTTATGTTTTGTTGAGATGTTTTATTTTATTGTTATGAACTAAACCCTCAGATACCTGAGGGGGATGAAACTTAGATGAATCTTGTTATCGTTTGCTGAACTATATGATAAATATTTGACTTGTTCTTAATTATGTGTTCTTAATTCTTGTGTTGATATTTCTGGGATATTGATTCAAGTTTGATGTGCTTAGGTGGAGGAGCAAAAGTCCCTGCTTAAGAGTAGGTCTAGCATAATTAAGCGGAGTTGATCGCGCGCCTAGAGATAGGGTGACGAGATTTTGTCGAATTAGGGTGAAACCTAATATGAGAGTCCATAGATCGAGTTAATGCAATTCTAGGGGTTTTAATTAGAAAGAGATTTCAATTAATCAACCTAGGGTTAGACGTTATTCGCTTCGAGAGAGGGTTTAATATACATTAGGGAGTCTTACGGATCAAGTCAACTGAATAAATCATCTGGTTCAGAGTTAGTTAACAAGTGAAGTCTAGGTGGATTCTTCCTAAGGGTATCGTCTTAATCAACTGAGTTTTTCCAATAGTATTTCCCCAATTCATTCTTTTTGTCTTCGTGTCTTTAGCTTAGTAGTTAGTTAAATTTAGATTAAATAACAACTTCACTTATTTTAGGCTAGATAATAAAAAGAAAGTTAGTATTAGTACTTTTGGTTCCTTTGGGTTCGACAATCCGGTCTTGCCTAAGCTATACTACTGTTCGATAGGTGCGCTTGCCTCAAATCGTTGTCATAGTTAGTTTCCAGGTTCGATCATTCTTTTTATAAATTTTAAGACTTTGACATCGCGAAAACAACGATCACTAAACCTAATTTAACAGGAACTGAATCAAGTATTGTTAGACCTGCTATCGCTGCAAATAATTTTGAACTAAAACCTAACACTATACAGATGATTCAACAATTTGTTCAGTTTGATGGTTTGCAGGATGAGGATCCTAACACACACTTAGCGAACTTTTTAGAATTATGCGATACGTTTAAAATTAATGGCGTTTCTGATGATGCCATTCGCCTTCGTTTATTTCCCTTTTCTTTAAGGAATAAAGCCAAACAGTGGTTGAATTCTCTTTCACGAGGATCAATCACTACATGGTAGCACATGACCAAAAAATTTTTGTTAAAATATTTTTTGCCGGCTAAAATGGCTAAGTTGAGGAATGATATCTCTTCTTTTGTGCAGATGGATTTAGAGACACTTTACGATGCATGAGAGAGATACAAGGATTTATTGAGAAGATGCCCTCATCATGGGTTACCATTATGGCTACAGGTTCAAACCTTCTATAACGGTGTGAACCCCTCAACTAGGCAGCTTATTGATGCAGCCGCCGGTGGAACCCTAAATAACAAAACCCCTGAAGCGGCTTACAAATTCATTGAAGAGATGTCATTGAATAACTATCAGTGGCAAGCTATGAGGACAAAGCCGACAAAAGCTGCCAGTGTTTTCAACCTCGACACAGTAACCATGCTATCAAATCAGGTAGAACTTTTAAATAAGAAAATTGATGGTTTATATGGTTCTTCGCAGATACACCCAGTGATGCAGTGCAATGTAAATGGAGGAGGGATGAGCAATACAAAATACTAGCCTTACAACCCAAGCATTGAAAATGAGCAAGTTCACTATACGGGTAACAATCCTCGACCTCAAAATAATCCTTATAGTAACACTTACAATCCAGGGTGGAGGAACCATCCAAATTTCTCATGGGGAGGTCAAGGAAATCAAGGAAATCAGAGACAACAACCCCCTCTGGGATTTCAGCAACCACCTTACCGACAGGAAAAGAAACCAAACCTTGAGGAGATGCTGGAAAAGTTCATCTCGACATCAGAGACTCATTTCCAGAATATCGAAACGGCATTGAAAACTCAACAAGAATCACTTCAAAGGATTGAAAATCAAATTGGACAGCTAGTCAAGTTAGTTTCCGAAAAGCAACCAGGTAATTCACCTAAATCAAAAGAGCATGTAAAAGCAGTTACACTAAGGAGTGGAAAGGAGTTGGTTGAAACTGAAAGGAAGATGCCAAAAGAAATTACTAAAGGAAAAGAAGAGGAAGTGAACGAGATTGTAACGCCGGCACTTAAAGAACCACCAATTCCATATCCAGCACAGTTGAAGAAAGACCACATGGACGCACAATTCAGTAAGTTTCTTGAACTCTTTAAACAATTACATATTAACCTACCTTTTGTTGAAGCTATTTCGCAGATGCTTACATACACAAAATTTCTAAAGGAGCTCTTAACGAATAAAAGGAAGCTTGAAGAACTGTCAACCGTGGAGCTTAACGAGGAATGCTCAGCTATTCTTCAGAATAAGTTGCCAACCAAATTGAAAGATCTAGGAAGTTTTACTATTCCTTGTTTAATTGGTAGTTTAAATATTGAGAAAGCATTAGCTGACTTAGGTGCCAGTATTAATTTAATGCCTTATAAAATGTTCAAGCACCTCGGTCTTGGGGAACTAAAACCCACTAGGATGAGTATCCAACTAGCCGATAGATCTATTAAATACCTTAGGGGAATTATTGAAGACATTTTAGTTAAAGTTGATAAATTCATATTCCCTGTTGACTTTGTTGTGCTTGACATGGATGAGGACGTTGAAGTACCTTTAATTTTAGGACGCCCATTTTTAGCCACTGCTAGGGCTAATATTGATGTAGGTAATGGTAAGCTTGTACTTAGGGTAGGTGATGAGGAGATTATCTTTAAAATCTATGATGCTATGTGATACTCTAAAGAGCAAGATGATTCCTGTTATTTTATTGACTCTATTGATCATTTTATTCAAGATTCTTTTCAGGAAATAATACATAAAGACACGTTGGAATTGTGTCTTGTTCAAGGCGAGGAGGCAGATGATGATGCCAATGAGATGGGGGAAACAAAAATCAAAATAAATCCTAATAGCTCCTCCCTAAGACAAAAAGAGTATGAGGGCATTGAAATAAACGATGAATCTAAACAAAGGCCCTCTATTGAAGAACCCCCCAAATTGGAATTGAAACAGTTACCAACACACTTAGAGTACGTATTCCTTGGGAGTAATTCTTCACTACCGGTAATTATTTCTTCAGACCTAGAACCCAATGAGAAAGAAGAGTTACTACAGGTGTTAAAGGATCATAAAAGAGCCATAGCCTGAAAAATCTCAGACATTAAAGGGATAAGCCCATCGTTTTGCACCCACAAAATCTTAATAGAAGATGAATATAAACCATGTGTGCAACCTCAAAGACGATTAAATCCCAATATGAAGGAAGTTGTCAAAACCGAGGTAATTAAACTTCTAGATGCTGGAATTATTTATCCTATTTCTGATAGTTCTTGGGTAAGTCCTGTGCAGGTTGTTCCAAAGAAAGGAGGCATGACTGTCATAGCTAATGAAAAGAATGAATTAATTCCAACAAGAACAGTCACAGGTTGGAGAGTTTGCATCGACTATAGGAAACTGAACGATGCCACAAGAAAAGACCACTTTCCTTTACCCTTCATTGATCAGATGCTAGAAAGATTATCTGGGCATATGTACTACTGCTTCCTAGACGGACTCTCTGGCTACTTCCAAATCCCCATAACTCCTGAGGATCAAGAAAAGACAACATTCACATGTCCATACGGTACGTTTGCTTATCGAAGAATGCCTTTTGGATTATGTAACGCTCCTGCTACTTTTCAGCGCTGCATGCTAGCCATCTTTGACGAACTTGTGGAAGATATCATGGAGGTATTTATGGACGACTTTTCGGTATTCAGTAATTCGTTCCACCTTTGCCTTAAAAATTTAAAATGAGTTTTAATGAGATGTGAGGAAACGAACCTTTTGCTTAATTGGGAAAAGTGTCACTTCATGGTTCGAGAAGGGATTGTGTTAGGTCATAAAATTTCTAGTAAATGGATTGAGGTTGATAAAGCAAAAATTAAAACCATAGAAAAATTACCTCCTCCCAGTTCAGTTAAGGCTATTAGAAGTTTTTTAGGACATGCCGGTTTCTATAGAAGATTTATTAAGGATTTTTCTAAAATAGCTAAGCCTTTGTTTAAATTACTAGAAAAGATGTACCTTTCAATTTTGATCAGGAATGTTTAGATGCATTTAATACTCTAAAAACTAAATTAACAAATGCCCCAATTATTATTGCACCTGATTGGAATTTACCCTTTGAACTAATGTGTGATGCGAGTGATTTTGCAGTAGGTGCAGTTTTAGGTCAGCGAAGAGACAAGCATTTTCAACCGATCTATTACGCTAGCAAGACACTGACAACCGCACAAGAGAATTACACCACCACAGAAAAAGAATTGCTAGCTGTGGTTTTTGCATTTGATAAATTTAGACAATATTTAATATTATCTAAAGTCATCGTTTACACTGACCATTCAGCCCTTCATTATCTTTTAACTAAATCTGATGCAAAAACTAGACTCATAAGATGGATTCTACTTTTACAGGAATTTGGTTTGGAAATTCAGGATAAGAAATGAGCTGAAAACCTGGCAGCAGACCATCTTTCTAGACTTGAAAATCCACATCTTAAAGAACTTGATGAGAGTGAGATTAATGACTCATTTCCTGAAAAACAACTCTTGGCTATATCTGACACCGAGGTACATTGGTTTGCAGATATCGCAATTTATTTAGCTGTTAACGTCTTACCAAAAGGGTTGACACATTAGCAAAAGAAGCGATTCTTTACTGATGTGAAAAACTATTTTTGGGAGGACCCTTTTCTTTTTCATATATGTGCAGATCAAGTAATTCGGAGATGTGTCGCGAGGGAAGAAGCAAGCAAAATCCTAGAACATTGCCATTCAGGACCAACAGGAGGACATTACAGTGGGACAAAAACAGCACATAAAACACTCGAATTAGGTTTTTATTGGCCCACTCTTTTCAAGGACGCTAACAGGTATGTTAATTCATGTGATAAATGTCAGAGAACAGGTAATATCTCTAAACGCGATGAAATGCCTCAAACATATATGCTATCATGTGAAATATTTGATGTATGGGGTATCGATTTTATGGGTCCATTCCCTAGCTCATTTGGGAATAAATACATCATCGTAGCGGTTGATTACATGTCAAAATGGGTGGAAGCTCAAGCTTTACCCACCAATGATGCAAGAGTGGTAGTGCGATTTCTTAAGAAACTTTTTTCTCGATTTGGAACACCTAGAGCAATTATTAGTGATAGGGGTACTCATTTTTGTAACATCCAATTCGAGAATATCTTAAAGAAATATGGAGTACACCACAGAACAACTACCCTTATCACCCTCAAACCAGTGGACAAGTCGAAGTATCCAATAGAGAACTTAAACGTATCCTAGAGAAAACTGTAGAATCAAACAGGAAATATTGGGCATCAAAAGTAGACGACGCTTTATGGGCCTATAGAACCGCCTTTAAAACTCCCATAGGAACATCCCCATACAAACTTGTTTACGGGAAGAGCTGTCATTTACCATTTGAACTCGAACATAAAGCATTTTGGGCTATAAAATTCTTAAACTACGATCTTAAACTTGCAGGCAAGAAAAGATTGATGCAGTTGAACGAGCTTGATGAGTGGCGAGCGAACGCCTACGAGAGGTTACGATTATACAAAGAAGCAACAAAGCGACGCCATGATGCTAGTCTAAAGTGACCTAAACAATTCGAAGTTGGAGATCTCGTGTTACTTTATAATTCAAGACTCAAACTATTCCCTAGAATGCTGAAATCAAGATGGTCAAGTCTATTCGTAATCAAAACTATTTTCCCTTACGGCACAATCGAGGTAACTCATCCGACTTATGGCACTTTCAAGGTAAACGGTCAGCGACTGAAAATTTATAACGGTGAAGATTTTAGGGATATAAGAGAGGAGCTTCAGCTCTGTGAACCTTCATATAGAAATAAAAACAGGGTAAGTCTAGCTTAAGACTTTAAACGAGCGCTTCTCGGGAGGCAACCCGAGCACTAACCTCATTAACATTCATATTTTTGATTTTAGCATCTAACTAAGAACTAACTAATTTCATAAGCGTAGGGTTTCCTTCCCATACAGCCTAGAACACGGGCGTGGCCGTGGCCGTGTGAAACACCACGGGAAGAGACAAATGCGTGGCGGAGACCGTGTGGGCCAAGAAAGAATTTTTTTTCCCAACACGGGCTACGATAAAACACCACGGCCGTGCGATGAGGCCGTGGCCAAAACTGAGTAAACGACATGGGCTGTAATTAAAGGGGCCACGGCCGTGGTCGATACTGAGTAAACGACACGGGCGTGAGACACGCCCGTGCCCAGAAGCCGTGGTTGAAACTGAAAGAACCACACGGGCGTGAGACACGCCCGTGCCTATAGGGCATGGTCGACACTGACTAAATCAACACGGGTGTGCTAACGGTCACACGGGCGTAGGAGAAGCGAACAAGATAGTACACAACTGTGCGATACGGCCGTGTGATCCAACACGCCCAGGTAACACGGGCATGGGACACAACTCAGACGCGCTTAAACTCAAAATTCTCGGGACACACGGGCTAAATAAAGGAAACACGTGCGTGGCCCCTAACCGTGTTCCCTATTTCCTATTTAAACCAACCCACTATTCATCTTCTCCTCAATTCCTTAACCTCAAAACCCTAACCGTTTCTCCCTCTCCCCTACTCAGTCCGACCATCACCGTTAACACCCACCCCAAGCTTCTTCTTCTCTCTTTTTCCTCATTCCCTTTCTCCTTTTCCCGCTCTCTTCTTCTCCACACAAGTCCACGCCCGTGCAACTCCTGTCCCACAGACCACGCCCGTGCAACACCGCCACGACCGTGCGCCATCGCCACATCCGTGCCACCACTTCCCCTAACTCCACCGGTACGTAATGACCCCACCACGAGGGAAAAAGATCGCTGTTCCCATTTCCAAAAAATGGAAAGGTACCAGTGCAACTTCCTCAAGCGCTTCCGCCGAAGTGCGCCATCCATTCCTACGGTTTCCTCCGGGATCACAGGAGGACCTTTTTCAAATACTTCGCGCGTGACTCCTTGGCGTAGGGAGGTGCATTGATTGGACCGCTTTGGAGCAGGTCCAACTAGCCGACGACGTCCGAACCCTCCTAACTACCGACCCATGGGGGAAATTCTTCGAGATCATCAAGCCCACATATCTAGAGCTCACTTTGGAGCTCTGCTCCACATTCCACCTCCAGACGGTGATGACGAACCACGATGACCCCGGCACAGTCTAATTCCGTCTCGGAGGCATTGTACGTGAACTGAGTGTCCCACAGTTTGGGGTCGCCTTGGGGCTCTACACCGACGAATTCATGGCGGACAATGATCTCGAGAACCTCCATCGACACATCCATAACTCCCCTTCTAGATGTTGGAATAACATAGCCCCTGTCTCGGCCACCTATGACCCCAGTTGCTCCAAGGCAACAGCTCTCGCTCCATCCCTGAGGTACTTACACGCCATTTTAGCTCATACATTGACAGGTAGGCGAGAGAGTACAGGCGTCGTCAATACTCACGACGCCTACTTCCTATGGTGCATGGCGAACGGGCACGTCTTCGACTTAGCATACTTCATAGCTCGCGCCATTCAACATCAGACGGAGCAGCATAGAAGATGGGTCATCTCCATGGGTCCATACATCACACGTCTGGCTCAGTATTTTGGACTCCTCAACACCGCCGCTCAGTCCTCCTCACTCACACTGATAGAACAGATGCCCCCACAGGGCATCCAGACGATGCTCCACATGAGGATGATTGAGCGCCGCCGTGGGTTCGATCCTCCCCAGTATAGGTTATCACGAGCTACCGTCGACCCAGAGGACATTACTGATGATGTCCCTCCACAGCACGAGGAGCCACCTTCGGCACCACACCCCCTTCGCCGACCAGTTCATGCGGCAGCTTCTATTTCAGACATATCTGAGCGCCTAACATGATTCGATCAGCAATGCTTCCAGCATTTCGATCACATCGACGCCACCTTCTACCAGATATGTCAGCACCTTCACATTTCATCGCCGCCCCCACCTCGCGACCCAGCAGATGACGAGGACCTTTGAGTCCTTTTATTTTCTTTATTTTTATTGTTATTGTTATTTTTATTTTTATTTTTTATTTTTATTTTTATTTTAGTTTATTTTCTTTTATAATTAAACTTTTTACCTTTCTTGTTTTAAAACTTTCATTAGTATAGTTGAATTTCCTTTATCGCTGGCTGTCTAACTCTGAGTAGCTATAACAACATTCATTAACTAGTACTCCCTAAAATTTAACTGATGACTTCACAGTGTAAAAAGGTTCAATGTGCCACTCAAGGAACGAACACATCACCTATGCCTAGTCATCATGTTCATCATTGATCGTCCCTCAAGGATTTCATCCATAATTCAGGAAGTTTCACCTCTCTCCCTCTCTTATTACTTCCTTACTAATCATTATCTATCTTTGTACATTGAGGGCAATGTACATCTTAAGTGTGGGGGGGTGGATTTTATTCCTAACTTTTTGCATCCCTGAATCATGTCTTGTTCTTAAGTAAATGTTCTCATATTACTATTAGAATGAAATTTCCTTTAATTTATGATTTTTTTTGATATGTTTTGGATTAAGGCATAGGTAATTGTGCAGCGATGATTTAAACTTTAGGAAAATAGAGAATCAAGCATGATTAGTCTATTTTCAGAATTAAAAATTGATAGGTTGTCTACCTGAATCTAATTATTACCTTGAAGTTTGAAATTTACAAGGTTGACATCAAGAACCATAAATTTTTGTGAGATTTCGAGCCTTTTAGAGCATATATTTTTCGTGCTCACTTTATTGATTATGAGTACGTCAACATTGATTTGTTATTCTAGAACTTACTTCGATTATACATGTCGAGACCACACCTATGATTTGATATACGGAGATGATAAAGGCACCTAGGATTTAACCCACTTACTCCATAAAAAGCCTACCTTCATAATTATCCCCTAGTGAACCCCTTTGAGACTAACAAAACCATTTCTTGACTCACCCATTAATATTAACCCAAAACCCACTTTGTATTTGTTATCACCATTTCTCTTGACTACCCCTATATCGAGATTTGATTTGATCGGTTACTTAACTATTTTCTTTATTTCAGTTGTTAAATTCTATCTTATTATTATTGTACTTGATTTGTTCTTAAAAAAAAAAATTCTGGGAATCTATTCATTATTACTTCTTTATTATTGGAGCTTAAGATGTTAATTTTACATTTTGAGAAGAAGCTTGTGTTATTAATTCTTAATTGATGTAATTATTTAAGTTTTAGATATTTTTATAGTTAGGTAATTTATCAATTCGGTCTCAATACTAACCCTCTAATTCAGTCTTTATCCACACCCTTAACCCAAGCCCCGTTACAACCCATAAAAGACCTTTTGATTTGTGTATCATATCATCTTACAGTGGTGGAGATTTGATTTTCATGCCAGCCTATGGGATTAACTTTTCATGTTTGACTCTTGAGTGCTTATTTTTGAACCTTAAAAACCTTGAGTGATTTGAGTGAACCCTTGGTGAGAATGTCAATTTTTGTCGATTTTGAATTAAAGGTAATTATTTAGGTAAGGGGAAACACCTATTTTTCGTACTATAAAAACTATGACTTTGATTGTTTGAATCTTTAGGAACCTTCTGGTTAAATTATCAATGTATGAATTACCTATGAATTATGATGGAACATTATTGATGAAGGTTATAAATTGAGGGAATTCAATTTTAATTGTGAGTTGAGGATTTTGCTTGAGGACAAGCAAATTCTTAAGTGTGGGGGTATTTGATAAACCGTAATATATACATATTTTAATCCCACATTTAGCATATTTTTGGATGATTTAATCCCTTGAATTGTGAAATTTGATGCTCCTAAACCTTTAATTTCATGTTTTATACTTAGGAGAGCATCGGAGGATGAAAAGAATGAGAAACGGGCCAAAAATGGAGAAAATGGGCCAAAGTGAGAAATCAACACGGCTTGGAGTTCACCACACGGCCGTGCCACCTTAGCAGGTTCGAACACGGCCTGGGCTCGATTCACACGAGCGTGCTCCACGGGCGTGTCTCTGCCATGACCTGTTGTAATTCTACTCGGAAAAGGATACTTAAGGGTGAAGAAAGACATTCCGAAGTCTATATAAACACCCTAAGTATGACCTAAAAGGGGGGCGAAGCCAGAGAGGGCTGAACACAGGGAAATTACTCGAAGACATCCAGTTGATTCATCCCAGAAGCCGGAATCACACTCAAGACAGAAGATCTTCCCTTCAATTTCCTTCAGGGGTTTTAGGGTTTTTCTTATGTTTTGTTATTTACTTTTGTCTGAGATGTATTCTTTATTAAACATGAACTAAACCCCTCAAAAACCTGAGAGGGATGAAACCTAAGATGGATCTTGTTATTGTTTTCGATTGTATGATAAATACTTGATTTGTTCTTAATTATGTGTTCTTAATTCTTGTTTTAATATTTCAGGATATTGATTCAAGTATTGATGTGCTTAGCAATGGAGCAAAAGTCCCCTGTTTAAGAGTAGATCTAGCATAGTTAAGCGGAGTTGATCGCAACCCTAGAGATAGGATGATGAAAAAATCACGGATTAGGGTCAAACCTAATATGGGAGTCCATAGATCGAGTTAATGCAACACTAGGGGTTTTAATTAGAAAGAGATTTCAATTAATCAACCTAGGGTTAGACGTTAGTAGCCTCGAAAGTGGTATTAATATAAATTAGGGAATCCTACAGATCAAGTCAAGTGAATAAATCGTCTGGTTCAGAGTTAAATAACAAGTGAAGTCTAGGTGAATTCTTCCTCGGGTATTATCTTAATCAACTAGTTTTCCCAAAAGTATTTTCCCAATTCACTCTCTATGTCTTAGCATCCTTAGTTTAGTAATTTAATTAAACATCGATTCCCTTAATACTTAGGCTAGATAATAAAAAGATAGTAACTACTAGTACTCTTGGTCCTTGAGGATACGATATTCCCGGTCTTGCCATAGCTATACTACTAAACGATAGGTGCGCTTGCCTTATTCGTTGTTATGGTTAGTTTGGACACGATCAGTCAGTTTGTTCAGTTGCCGGTAATCGATGCACATGCGCATGGATCCATCCTTCTTTTTCACGAACAGCATTGGTGCTCCCCACGGAGACATACTAGGGCGAATGAACCCACGATCCAGTAATTCTTGAATCTGAGCTTTAAGCTCCACAAGCTCTTTCGGTGTCATTCTATAAGGGGCGATGGACACCGAAAATGTACCAGGAAGGAGCTCAATCCCAAACTCAACTTCACGGCTTGGAGGTAACCCAGGTAGCTCTTCAGGGAAGACGTCCGGAAAGTCTTTAATAGTTCTGATTTCCCTAACAGAAGAATCCCCAGAATTTGAAACACTGATATAGGCCAGATACGCCTCACATCCCTTACGAACCAACTTTTCGGCCCTCAATGCCGAAATCACATTCGACAAGTAGTTTCGACGTTCCCCAATTACAACTACCTCGTTGTCCTCCTCAGATCTCAGTACAACCCGTTTAGTTGCACAATCCAAAATCACTCTGTGTTTGACCAACCAATCCATCCCCAGTATCAGATCGAATTCTCTAAAAGGGAGTTCCATTAGATCGGCCAGAAAAATAACTCCTTGTACCTTTGAAGGGACGTCTTTAAATAACTTATTAACCCGGACGGAATGCCCAAATGGACTTAATACCGTAATTTCACTCGGAGTACTCTAAACCGGAATCCTCAAGTTTTCAGTAACAGAGCAGGAAACATATAAATTAGTGGATCCTATATCTATCAATGTAGTATTAGGTACATTAAAAATTATGAACGTACCCGTGATGACATCCGGAGCATCTCCCTCATCTTAGTGACGTGCAGCATATACCAGAGCCGGCTGCCTCGCCTCAGACTGATTAGCACCTCTATTCGGTGCTCTCTGCCCACGACCCAACTCATTACCACCTCGAGCCTGACCGCGGCCTCTCAGTGGCTGCTGAACACCCCTCTGCGACTGTGCAGTACCCATACCAAGAGCTTGCCTCTGATTAGGCCTCCGTGGTCACTCTCTGATACGGTGCTCCAATGAACTGCACTTTAAACATGCCCCAGTTCCTTTCCAACGCTCGCCTAGATGGCGTCTCCCACAATCAGTACAAGGCTGCTGTCCAGTAGCAGCAACAAGGGCCTCAACTCTGACCGGCCCATCTACTCTAGCCTTTTTCTTAGGCCTCTGAACGGAACTCGAGGGCTCCGAATCCCTCTTGTTCCTACCTGTTTCTTTCTCACGGTTCTGGCGCTCAGTATGCTTAACTTCCTCGGCGATCTTTGCCTTATCAACTAGTGCAGCAAAGTCTCGCTCCCTTTGTGGAGCTATCAGAACCCTTAAGCTATCCCCGAGGCCATCCTCGAAGCGAACACATCGCTCGTACTCAGTTGCCACCATACCTCTCGCATAACTGCTCAGTCTTAAGAACTCGGCCTCATACTCGGCCACTGATCTGTCCCCCTAAGTCAGATTTAAAAACTCTCTCCTCCGGGTATCCACATAACTGGCACCCACGTATTTTCCCTGAAAGGCAGATTTGAAGAATTCCCAGGTCGGTCGTTCGGGCTGAGTGCCCTCCTTTACTGTGAGCCACCACTGGTATGCTTCATCTCGTAGCAGTGATACGGTACGCTTTAATTTTTACTCGGGGGTGCAGTCTAGGTCATTCATAATTCTCTCCGTGGCCTCTATCCACTACTCAGCCACGTTAGGGGCAACTCCAGCAATACCCCTAAAAATCTCGGCTCCATTAGAACGGAGTCATTCCGTAACTGACCCTCGACCCCCAGTACCAGTATTGGTCCCAACGACCCTCTCTAGAATTTTTAACATGGCTTGGAACAATGCGTCGTCCCTAGCCGCTCGATAATGAGACCCAGTCTCAGTCATAGGTGAAGCCGGTGTCTCACTAGTTTCCAAATTAGATATGTGACCTGATGATGAGGACCCAACTCGAGCACCTCTACGGCCTCTACCACGGCCTCTTGTACCCCGTCTGCGAGTACCTCTAGTACTCATTGTCTAATCTCGTATTATCTAAATTAACAGTTTTATGCAAATTAGTTTACAGTTTCAATAATTATTAACAAAGTTTTATGTAAAACAATATCAGTAATTCAGTATTTGTTTTCATAGAGCGCAATATCTATCTGTTTTGCTACAGTCCCAATGTACACTACTAAGGTGTTTGCAGTATAGTATACTACCTAATGTAGTCTCAGTAATACAACCTATAATAGTTTCAGTTCAAATCATAATACAGTTTTCAGAGAGAACTTACAGAATCGGCGACGGAGACCCAGTGTACCACACATTCAGTAACACCTTTCAAAACACTTCGAATCATTTAAAAACAGTTCTTTAGGAATTTCAAAATTTTAAAACCCAATCCACAGCCGAGTTTTGCAACCTGGCTCTGATACCACTGAATGTAACACCCCAAACCCGACCTAGACGCTATGGCCAAATCTGGCAATGTCACATTGAAGTGTTTTTTGCAAAGTGTGATATCGATGAAAACCCCTTTTCTATTTAACCACTTTTTGTTATTTTATGATGATTCCAAGACGTGTCATTCATTTTCAAAACATGAGTCATTATTAAAAAGTTATTCACTTTAAAACGTTATTAATTTTCAAAACGTCATTTATCGCGGAAGCTTTTGAATAGGTTGTGTATTTGTGGTATTTTTGCTAAAACATTTGTCTTTTTGAAAATTCGCGTCTTATCCTACTGCTAGCAGTTATAAATCAAAACGATCAGAATCCCAAATTAAAATAAAAATCCAAAGAGGCTATTATTATAATAAAATACCCCAAAAATTTAAATCAAAATCATAAAATACTAAATAGAATTAGACAGGTTGTGTGGCCACCGCTGAGTCCTCCGTTGCACCGATCCGCCTATGTCTGGGGATTACCTGTACAGTTAAAACGGGAGGGTGAGTTTGTGAAAACTCAGTGTGTAATCCCATATAAGCAAACAGACAGAAAACAAACACGATGCGGGCCTAAGCCTGCTCGAGATCGATGTCAATATCGGTTTGGGCTTTAACCCATCTCAAGACATGCACGATTCGTGTTTGGGCCCCTGCCCATTACAAAGATCAATGAGCAAAGGCGAAGAATGATTTAAACAATACACAAGTCCTACCCATCCAGCCTTTACACTCCATCTCCGTCTAACCCTACACTCTATGTGGGGATATAATCAACCCACCCATCCCTACACTCCAGAGAGTACCGAATGCGACATTATACAATAATATGCAGCTGGGCTGCCAGTAATTTAGGCTCGAAGCCTTTCAGTACACTTCCTCCGATCAATTAAAACCCATCCCCATGCAATGCATCATGCAATCACGTTATGACATACCATGGTATCATACATGTATTCAATACAATTTAAATAGCATGCTAAATTACAGTCATACATGTACATATATATATACATCACACTGGGGTATAACAGTCATTTAGTCAATTAGGGGTCCAAATAAGCTTACTGACCCTACAGTAGGTCCACAGTCGACTCGGGCGACCCGTGCAACCTTAGCAGTCAAACAGTGAATATGGGCTTACGAGCCCATGATGTTGGCCCATGTGGGCCCACACGCCCGTGTGGCCCAAACGACCCAAAATGGCCTTGGCCGTGAGGATCACACGACCTAACCCAATAATTTCTACACGCCTATGTGGTTTGCTCGTGTAGGGCCTACACGCCCATGGGGCCCACACGGTCGAGTTTGGCCTAGCCCATGAAATTGCACATGGCCGGCCTCGTCGATCACACACCCATGTTTAGTCAAACAGCCAACCACACGGGTAGCTGCACGCCCGTATGGCGTCGATGTTTCACACTTTTCGGCATTTCACCGATATTGTTTATAGAGTACTGTTACACACCTGAGAATAGCGCACTCAATCCTTGAACCCTCCAAATCTAAGTTCAAAACATAAACAACCGATTAGTCGTAAGACCAACGAATTTAAAATGACTCTATTCGACCAACTTAATCACTTCATTGACATCTATTTACCTCGTTTGAACAACTGAGGCCTGCCCCACTTAAACTGTCGAAACCGAAGGATCACTAGTTCCTACAATTCAACCGAACCCTTATTAACCAATATTCGTATGAATAGTTTGAACCAAACCTAAAATTAACTTACCAAAAACGCTAAACCACGACGAGGGAAAGAAACTAATGGAACAATAACACCGAAAGAAAGGGCCAATGTCACAGTAATTCGACAGAGAGCAGAAAAAGATGATGAGCACGACAGTAAGGGAAGAAAGTAGGGAATGGCACAGAAGGGGAGCAGAAGAAAAAGAATTGTCAAGAGAGGGGAAGGGAAAATCAGGCGTGGGAAGGACAAGACCGAATGGAACCACAAGATGTAGCAAACTCCCCACTAACAAAATTCAGCACAGGTCTTCGGGAAGAGTAACAATTCAAAATGAGCAAATTAGCAAAATAAACAACGAATCAACAGGGTTGGAATACAGAAGATCGGCAACACAAGGAAGGTGTTAGGAGAAGTAGACCAAATCGGTAGAGAAAACTAGGAGGGTTTGGTGGCAGAGAGGGAGAAAAATTGAACAAAATCCCCCCCCAAAAAAAACTCTCTGAAAGATTAAAATTGGCAAAATGAGGGGAGGGGCCGAATTCAACACCCACCAAATCGGGATATTCCCTCAATCCCATAATTTCCTCCTCAAATCACTCCAACCTTCCCACTACTTAGAATTTTAATAAAACACAAACACTAGCCGTCCATAATAGCAAAAAATTGACCCCTTTTTGTGCATGCAAGGGTTCAAACTTCAACCCTCAAGTAACAATATCACGCCTCTTATCCCCTAGACCAGCAGACCCATTCTGACATATTTTTATCAACTTTTATTAATAAGCCTACTGACCAAAGTTTAAGGGTTTAATTAATTAAAACAACAAAAACTGCCCAAGCTAAGGCTTGAACTTGGGACCTCTCAGACACTTCCCAGAGCACCTAACCACTGAAGCAGATAGACATTGTGCAACAATAATATACGAAAATAATTTATAAAGGATTTTGGGCCATTACAGCACAAGGCCGTAACAAGGTGACCTTCTGGCTACAAACGCATCAGACCATATTTTTGTAAATCCATCTCCCTATGCAAACCTGTTTCTTCTCGATTATGATTTCTTCCATGATTTTAGAAAGATTGCTTGTTGTGGAGCTTCTAATCTTCTTAACCTGCAAGATAAGAATTAAAAATCTAGATATTCCGGTTGTGCGTAAGAACTGAAAATCCCGTGATAGAAGTTGAGCGAATTGTGATCTAGAATAGAAAACACAAGTAATTGAATAAAAGAATTTAGATAAAATTGAAAATAACATAAGTTTGAACAACAAGAACCCTAACAATAAAACCATAATCTAAAAACTAAACTAAAAATTAAGGAAAGAACAATCAGGTCCTGAGCAATAATATTTTTAGAAGTAATGTTAGATGACTCATTTAGACCTAATACAAGTGACTAATCATAATTGATGTAACATCCCCAAACCCGGCCCACAAGTCTCGTCCGGATCTGGTTATGTCACTGCGGAATGACGGTTAAAAAGCTTTGTCTTTAGAGTAAAACTTGAAAATTTTGTTAACTTTCGGGAAGTAAGTCCATTAAAATTATTAAATAATATAAGCTTGTTGAAAACTTCCGAATTAAAACATTGTTATAAATTACTATAATATGAACCTTTTAAAAAAAAATATTTCTGAATATAATGTAAACTTCAACAAAATTAAATAGAGTACTTTAATCATAGTGGCCCTTATTACATCAAATAAATTAAACCAAGTACTTCAAATTAAAATGCTTGAAATAAAAATATTCAAAACGTCTACTTCTGCATGAAAATCTGCTTGCATGGCCACCTTTGTATCTACTCCAACCCGTCCACTAATCACGGCTCACCTGCGATGATTAAAAAGTTGGGTGAGTCATACAGACTCAGTGTGTAAGTTAACCACTGAAATCCACCCACATGCTAGCCACATAATATCCCAATTATCAAATGCAACAAGTAATATATATTCATTTTAGCAATTACCACAATCTGGGCTTGGCCCACATTCAAATCATACTCAAATACTGGGCTAGGCCCATTTCTCAATAAACCACATATCAACTGGGCTTGGCCCATTTCCACGTATGTTCCCAAAACATACCTATCCACATGTCATATTGGGCTTGGCCCATTTCCATATTATTACAAAAATAATGCAACATGATTCCCAACCCTACCTAGGGTCCATCCGCTACACACCCCTTATCCAAATTTACCACACACTGGGGACTATCGAGTCACCTCTCCTTTTCCCTCCAAAAGGCAACCAATGCCATCCACGATGTAGCGTATAGCTAACATCAAACCATGATGGAGCACACAAAGCAATCCATCAAGCCACGATATGGCATAAAGCCCATATCAATCAAGGTAACCACGCGAACTAAATCGCAAAGATCCACAACGCGACCTCGATCGGCGCCAATCCACGATGTAGCACAAAGTCGACATCAACCACGCACTCAAGTACACCCGCATACCTTCTTTTCATAACCCACCCATGCACATGCCACATAAAATATAATCGTGATCATGCATGCACATGCTTATTAATGTCCATAAACATACTCATAAACAAATAATCACACCGCAATAGATCCGATGCTAACACTGGTCATCGCTTATACCCTTTAGGGGTATATATGGCACACTTATTATCGCACTTGTTAGTAAAACATATAACACATAAAACCCGGAAAAAGTGGGTTAGTTACACACCTTATTACTAGGAGTTCTAGACTCTCGATCCTCGACGCTATCGTTTAGTGAGACTACGGCTATTTGCCTAATGTTTTTCATTCTGTCGCCCACACCCCGGTGGCCAATCTCGCATGTGCAGAAACGGATCTTTTCTTAAACTTTGGGATGGGGACTTTCCTTTTCCTTCAAGACCGGTGTTGGCCTCCATCGAAAGTCACTTAATCGTAACCACACGATTAATCAACGAAGTCATAATCAACTAATTCTAAGTCACTTACTAATGTCCTTACCGAAATAACTGAGATCCCGAAGGCTTCCTTTGCTCTTGTCGATATGCCCCAAAAAAAGAACATAGCCACTCTTTGGTCAACACAATATTACATAATAAGGCCTAAGGCCGAATACCTTACCACTCTTACCTTGATGAGTCCAAACAATTCGAGACCTTCCTTTAGACTCCTTGGCTGGCTACAAACAAGCAAAACACATCACTTATAACCTATAGAGCATTCGGCCAACCAACACTAAGGCCAACCATTCGGTTTGGCCTCTAACCAATTAACTAGGATACTTACCTACAATCTTTAGATGTCGACAAAGACCACACTTCACCTGGTTCGGCTTCAAACTTGATAAAGTAGAAGAGAGATGGAGGGCTAAAGATTTCGGCTATCAAGGGATTAAAAGAAAACAAAAGAAATATTTGACTACAAAGGCCAAAGGAGAAATCGGCACACCAAGAGGGAGAGGGAGAGATTTGGCAAAAGACTTGAAGAATAATTGGCACTCTACCCCCTATTTATAGCATTCGGCCACCCCTAGAAGACTCCAAGATCGGCCAACTAATTCAAATCAATTTGAATTAGTTCAATTCAAAAACAATTTGAATTGTTCCACTATTATCCCACTTATCAAAAATAAATAATAATTATCCCACACTTATAACTTAATAGATAAATAAAAATAAATAAAAATAGAAAAAACACATTATCCTCATCTAAATAAAAGTCTTCTAGCCGTCCAACACCTTCAAAATTGCTGCCAAAAAGGAATAAAAATTAAACTCCAAAACGCAGCTCTCTCTTGGTTCGAACTCGGGACCATCACGCACACCTTGCCCCCAACGCCTGTGCCACTCGGCCACTTTGATTTTTATGCCATAAAGCCCCACATTTATTTTTAAACCCTTCTTATCTCAGCCCATAACCGCACAAAAATAAAAACGCCAACTGCAGCTCAGCGCTCGAACTGCGCTTGCTCTCTCTCCAGCGCCTAAGTGGCGCATGAGAGCCACTTCACCACCCCATCTTTCTTGTCCGAATTCCTCACCATATACCTTTAAGGCCTTACAAAGCCCAACGCCCAAAACAAAAATAAACGCCAAATGCTTCTCCAGGCCCCGAAACCGCGACCTCACTCACCTCCAGCGCCTAAGTAGCGCCCAAGAGCCACTTTGCCAATTGGACTTTTATGTCCATCAACTTGGACATTTATTTTTAAGGCCTACTTAGCCCAGTCCCTTGACGCAAAAATAAAACAACATTGCTGCCTTAGCAGCTCGAACCCTTGCTCCCTTAGGCGTCACCTTCCAAAGCTCCAAGCAGCGCCTCCATGCCACTCTGCCAAGCCATTTCTTGCGTCCTAAACTCCCCCAATTTATTTTAAGGCCTTCCTGCCCTATTTCCCCTTTTTACACTAAAAATAAAAAATTTTCCAAAGCCCTTCCTTTTTCATCCAAGCATTCTTAAACCTCTAAAACACATCCAAAAACACCCAAAACCTTCCAACACTGGAGTTATACCCAAATTGCATAGCCCCTAAATCAGGGTGTTACAATTCTACCCTCCTTAAAAATAATTTCGTCCTCGAAATTACTTACTACCAAACGTCCATACAACCTATCTTACCACCTTACGCTTATGCTGCGCACTCTGATCTTACTAAGGCTATCGTACCTACACAATCTCTAAATTCGCGCTCAAAATTCGAAACACCTCTCTTAGCAACACAGAAAAGGCTAACTCATAAGCAAGCAAATTAGTTAAAACATGTACCAAAGCAAAGGAGCTTACCAGATATCACATCCTTGGTTGACTCTGACTAGAACCATTCCTTCCATGACTTGAACCACGACCCCTCGTCGCTCGAGGACAATTCTTAACTAAATGTGCCTTAGATCCACACCGAAAGCATTCTTTACTATTTCCCCAACACTCTCCTGTGTGAGGTCTTCCACATCGAACATAAGAACGATTCCGATCCATTGGGGCAAGTGCATGCACAGGATTCTCGATCCTTGGTCTTTTCTGGACATTACCAAACGATGCTGACGGTCCAATATTTCTCTTATCCTCGTTCCTATTCTTCTCTCGGTTTTCTCTTATAGTCTTTTTAACCTCTTCAGCAATCCGAGCTTTCTCTACCAGAATGGCAAAATCCCTTTCTCTTTGTGGCGCGATCAACTCCCGCAACTCATCTCGCAGCCCATCTTCGAATCGAACACTCCTTTCATAATCAGTAGCCACGATTCCTTTGGCGTACTGACTTAGTCGCACAAACTCAGCTTCATACTCTGCTATCGACTTATTCCCTTGTACTAGGTTTAGAAACGCTTTCCTTTGCGCTGCCTAAGTAACTTGCTCCAACGCACTTTCCTTCAAACTTTTCCTTAAAGTACTCCCAATCCAATCGATCTGCCGGTACACCTTGTTTGACAAATGAGCCACCAACGATAAGCTTCGTCGCGAAGTAACGAAACAACACCTTTCGACTTTTCTTCGTTGGTACACCCAAATCGCCCATGATTCTCTCGATCGCTTCTAGCCAATACTCCGCTACGTTCGAGCTACTCCAGATACTCCTCTAAAGATCTCGGCCCGTTCGATCTAAGCCTTCCGATACCGACTCCGAAGTTCCATTTCCTCTACTAACTCCCGCTACTCGCTCTAGCACTCGCAACATGGCCCGCGAGCATCTGCGTCATCTTCTTCCGTCGATCTTGGTCCTCCGCGACCATCTGCTGGCGGTGGCACTTCACTTTCGACCCATGGCGCACCCTACCGGGTTCCAAGTCGCCATTCTACCTCTACCGCGGCCCCCTAGAACTCATCTCTATCGTCGTGATTTAATCGATTTAAGAAATTTTATGCATTAGAAATTTTGTTCCACTATTTAATCGCGAGCAAATTTTTATGAAAGAAGGGTATTTTAAAGTAGTTCTTTCGATCACACAAAGTCTCGCCCAGCCATACCCTAATTCAAAGAATCACATTTACACACTCACACATTCATTCGCCCACAAGAACACATTTCTCCTCAATAGAGGCACATTGATGGTATCTACCACCCACATTCACTATCAGGACCTTTCTCGCCGCGTTTCTACCCTGTGGGTATTTCCGTCATTTTTCTACTCTGTATTTTCGTGAATAAATCAAAGCGATTTTGAAAACTTTACTAAATCAGATCTCTTTTAAAATTCCCAAAATCAAGAGTATTTTGAAAATTCGCAAATTAAAGGTATAACAGATTTTGTAACTGTGGGTATTTTGGTAATTTTGGTAAATTGAGAAAACGTTTTTTTGAATTAGATTTAGGGTTTACAAATAAAAGGGTAAGTTTGAAAATTAAAAAAAAATTAAGGGTTTTAAAGTAGTGAGGCAAATCCCTTTCGGGTTTTAATAATTGGTTTAGCCTATGAACAAGTCCTCTTGGTTAAGGTGAACCGTAGCTACGCACTGTAGGATTCCAGCAAGAGGAGGTGAGTCACGAGGATCGCTAAGTACTGTGCTCTTAGGATCCACTCCTAGACATGCGCACAATGGTTGCCACACCTTAACTCGGCGACTTAATCACAGGTTTGTTTAGTAATTTTAAGTCTTATGCATGTGTTTGAGTAGACTAGTCCTAGGGTTCAATAGCCCTAATATTCTAATCTACGAGCCCAAATAAGCCCATAACAATTCATCACAAATTACTTCACAAATCTGAAGTACTTACCTGGTGGACTCGGGTCGGAGGTACAGGTGCCATGCCAGAAAAACCTGAAAAAAAATTTCTTAAAAGCCCATATTTTTAAAAAGTCCATTTTGAAAATGTTTTTGGGCCCAAAACCCTCAAAGCCGAGTTTTGAACCGGGCTCGATACTAAATCAGAACATCCCCAAACCCGGCCCACAAGTCTCGTCCGGATCTGGTTATGTCACTGCGGAATGACGGTTAAAAAGCTTTGTCTTTAGAGTAAAACTTGAAAATTTTGTTAACTTTCGGGAAGTAAGTCCATTAAAATTATTAAATAATATAAGCTTGTTGAAAACTTCCGAATTAAAACATTGTTATAAATTACTATAATATGAACCTTTTAAAAAAAATATTTCTGAATATAATGTAAACTTCAACAAAATTAAATAGAGTACTTTAATCATAGTGGCCCTTATTACATCAAATAAATTAAACCAAGTACTTCAAATTAAAATGCTTGAAATAAAAATATTCAAAACGTCTACTTCTGCATGAAAATCTGCTTTTGCATGGCCACCTTTGTATCTACTCCAACCCGTCCACTAATCACGGCTCACTGCGATGATTAAAAAGTTGGGTGAGTCATACTGCACTCGAGTGTGTAAGTTAACCATGAAATCCACCCACATGCTAGCCACATAATATCCCAATTATCAAATGCAACAAGTAATATATATTCATTTTAGCAATTACTACAACTGGGCTTGGCCCACATTCAAATCATACTCAAATCTGGGCTAGGCCCATTTCTCAATAAACCACATATCAACTGGGCTTGGCCCATTTCCACGTATGTTCCCAAAACATACCTATCCACATGTCATATTGGGCTTGGCCCATTTCCATATTATTACAAAAATAATGCAACATGATTCCCAACCCTACCTAGGGTCCATCCGCTACACACCCCCTTATCCAAATTTACCACACACCGGGGACTATCGAGTCACCCTCTCCTTTTCCCTCCAAAAGGCAACCAATGCCATCCACGATGTAGCGTATAGCTAACATCAAACCATGATGGAGCACACAAAGCAATCCATCAAGCCACGATATGGCATAAAGCCCATATCAATCAAGGTAACCACGCGAACTAAATCGCAAAGATCCACAATGCCACCTCGATCGGCGCCAATCCACGATGTAGCACAAAGTCGACATCAACCACGCACTCAAGTACACCCGCATCTTCTTTTCATAACCCACCCATGCACATGCCACATAAAATATAATCGTGATCATGCATGCACATGCTTATTAATGTCCATAAACATACTCATAAACAAATAATCACACCGCAATAGATCCGATGCTAACTGGTCATCGCTTATACCCTTTAGGGGTATATATGGCACACTTATTATCGCACTTGTTAGTAAAACATATAACACATAAAACCCGAAAAATGGGTTAGTTACACACCTTATTACTAGGAGTTCTAGACTCTCGATCCTCGACGCTATCGTTTAGTGAGACTACGGCTATTTGCCTAACGTTTTACATTCTTCGCCCACACCACGGTGGCCAATCTCGCATCACAATGAAACGGATCTTTTCTTAAACTTTGGGATGGGGACTTTCCTTTTCCTTCAAGATCGGTGTTGGCCTCCATCGAAAGTCACTTAATCGTAACCACACGATTAATCAACGAAGTCATAATCAACTAATTCTAAGTCACTTACTAATGTCCTTACCGAAATAATCTCGAGATCCCGAAGGCTTCCTTTGCTCTTGTCGATATGCCCCTAAAAAGAACATAGCCACTCTTCTGGTCAACACAATATTACATAATAAGGCCTAAGGCCGAATACCTTACCACTCTTACCTTGATGAGTCCAAACAATTCGAGACCTTCCTTTAGACTCCTTGGCGCTGGCTACAAACAAGCAAAACACATCACTTATAACCTATAGAGCATTCGGCCAACCAACACTAAGGCCAACCATTCGGTTTCGGCCTCTAACTAATTAACTAGGATACTTACCTACAATCTTTAGATGTCGACAGCACCACACTTCACCGGTTCGGCTTCAAACTTGATAAAGTAGAAGAGAGATGGAGGGCTAAAGATTTCGGCTATCAAGGGATTAAAAGAAAACAAAAGAAATATTTGACTACAAAGGCCAAAGGAGAAAATCGGCACACCAAGAGGGAGAGGGAGAGATTTGGCAAAAGACTTGAAGAATAATTGGCACTCTACCCCTATTTATAGCATTCGGCCACCCCTAGAAGACTCAAGATTCGCCAACTAATTCAAATCAATTTGAATTAGTTCAATTCAAAAACAATTTGAATTGTTCCACTATTATCCCACTTATCAAAAATAAATAATAATTATCCCACACTTATAACTTAATAGATAAATAAAAATAAATAAAAATAGAAAAAACACATTATCCTCATCTAAATAAAAGTCTTCTAGCCGTCCAACACCTTCAAAATTGCTGCCAAAAAGGAATAAAAATTAAACTCCAAAACGCAGCTCTCTTGGTTCGAACCTGGGACCAGTCTGCTGCACACCTTGCCCCCAACGCCCAGGCCACTCGGCCACTTTGATTTTTATGCCATAAAGCCCCCACATTTATTTTTAAACCCTTCTTATCTCAGCCCATAACCGCACAAAAATAAAAACGCCAACCTGCAGCTCCAGGCGCTCGAACCTGCGCCCTTGCTCTCCTCCAGCGCCTAAGTGGCGCATGAGAGCCACTTCACCAGCCCATCTTTCTTGTCCGAATTCCTCACCATATACCTTTAAGGCCTTACAAAGCCCAACGCCCAAAACAAAAATAAAACGCCAAATGCTTCTCCGGCCCCTCGAAACCGCGACCTCACTCACCTCCAGCGCCTAAGTAGCGCCCAAGAGCCACTTTGCCAATTGGACTTTTATGTCCATCAACTTGGACATTTATTTTTAAGGCCTACTTAGCCCAGTCCCTTGACGCAAAAATAAAACAACATTCTTCGCCTTAGCACTCGAACCCTTGCTCCCTTAGGCGTCACCTTCCAAAGCTCCAAGCAGCGCCTCCATGCCACTCTGCCAAGCCATTTCTTGCGTCCTAAACTCCCCCAATTTATTTTAAGGCCTTCCTGCCCTATTTCCCCTTTTTACACTAAAAATAAAAAATTTTCCAAAGCCCTTCCTTTTTCATCCAAGCATTCTTAAACCTCTAAAACACATCCAAAAACACCCAAAACCTTCCAACACTGGAGTTATACCCAAATTGCATAGCCCCTAAATCAGGGTGTTACAATTGATTGTAGCTGTACAGACGGAAACACCTTTGACAATTTAAGTGGCCTCGTCACAATGGTGTCGCAACATCCTCAGGCTGGTGTTGGACATCAAAGGCAGTATACTCTTTTTGCACGTTCAGGTTGGGTTTCGGGACATCGTGTGGCTGGTGTCGTGACACCGAAGGTAGAATGGTCCTTTGAGTCTATTGGGGTGGGTGTTCCGACATTCAGGCTTGGTGTTGCAACATCAAAGGCAACCCACTGACTTTTTAGCATGAAATGAAGTCCTACACACTTAATCAACATGTTAATCTTCCCTTAGGCTTGGATTGGCCTAAAAGGTCATAAAACACTCAAAATTTCTCATTTTATTAACTTTTTACTAAAATAGAAATCTAACTAAAATAATACTGAAATGCTTAGAAACAAGCTCATTAAGTGTCAAGAAGATCCTGATTCACCACAACGAATTGTGATAGACCAACTACTCCCACCTCAATTAACCAATCTCCTTAAGGAATTAGTTACTACCCATTCTAAATATACCCAACTCAATTAATTCGTGGAACATTAATATAATGAAAAACAAAAAAAAGTAAAGGGTTAAGAGGTACTGACCTGCCACCAAATGTGGTGGTAGTTTTAGTACATTTGAACACTTAAGGAGCTTGTTTTCTGGCCGTTTTATATTTAATTATCAAATTTTTGGCTTTTGTAGTTTAGATTTAATTATTTGCAAAATAAGCGGTTTTACGCAAGAATTAATGTTAATTGACCTATTAAGCCAATATGGGCCTTAAGTTGTTTTTAATATGCTTAATTGAGTGTGCTTGATGTGTATTTAGCAACCTAATAACCTTATGGATGACACCCGAGTGTAGCACAAGTTTCCCGAGATGTAACACATGAAACCAAAACTCCAAGCCTAATATATTGGTGTCGTGTCACGATAGACTTTGACTGTGTTGCAACATAGGTTTAAACGTGGGAGGCACAAATCGACAAGGTTAAAATAGTCCGCACAATTAATAATTTTTGAGATTATGGCCTGTAATATACATAATGAAGGTTTCTAAATATCTCTATAAATAGTAAGGTTATTGCTAATATGTAAGCAAGCCTTTAGGAGCCGTAGATTTAGGTTTTATTTTGTTTATTTTCAGTTTCTAAATACTTTGTTCTTTTCAAATAGGTTCAGTTTGAACCTAAGTCTTTTATATTGAAGTATTCAATAACATTTTTTCATTATTTTTTCAAACATCAAGATCAGTTAGCTGTCAAGAGATTACGCAACTCCGAGCACATTTGGTTCAATCAATTGAGTAATTTCTTTCGCTTTCTCTTACTTTAATTTATTTGTGTTATTTTACATGTTTAAATTAAATCTAAGAGTTATGACATATAGATCCATGAGAGGCTAAGTCTCTAGGGATATTAACGAGTGGATATGGGAGTAGTTAACGGAAGGATCAAGGTTTCTTGATAGGAATGAACTGGTTTTAAATTATGTGTGCCTAAACCCTAGGATTGACGACCCTAGGAAGTAATCTAGGTTAAACGTGGTCAGGAGATAAGCGAGTTCCTGTCGATTAGTTAATTAGTAGAGGCCAGGAGGTAATACTAGTTAATTAATAGTTAATTCCATTTAAACCCTAATTCTGAAGTTAATTACAACCACTGAAACGAGTTAATCTCCTGCCTGTTATTCTGATTTAATTGTTTGTCAATTTCCTATTTATTCAATTCAGTTTAATTCAGTTTATGCTTGTTATCTATTTTATTGTTTACCGTAATAAAATTTTAGAAGTAGATTTCTGATTTAATTTGTCCTCCTTTGGGTACGATCTTTAGAATACTTCCATGTGTCCGTTGTACACATCTATATTGCCATTTGACCCGTATGCTTGCGGACACTGCTGTTTTAGTTTTATATATTTTTGGTGTGGTATTTTCTAGTCAAATGTTCATACATTTGGCGGTAGTCAAACTGTTGGCGCCATTGCAGGGGAGGTTTCGACATTAAATCAAAATTTTATTTTTCTACAATTAATAAGATAAATAGGAAAGTTAAAAATTATATATACAATTTTTTTATTTTTATTTTTTAATTTTATTCTTAGATCTTAGTGTATAACTCGAAGCGGAGGTATCCCAATCGAGCCATACCCCGGTCCGGAATAACTTCTAAGGCGTAACCATGAAGAAAGAGAAGACAATCTAGCCGTGGTAGTTAGTTTACCTTAGGAGAACCCTTTGTTTGAAGATCCACCAGAACAACAAGAACAAATCCATGGAGAGATACTGATGGCTCAACGAATGTTGCACGAGTTCACATTACCTAAATTAGATGCCCTGTGAGGCATTATTGAAAGACTGATGATCACCGACAATAATTTTGAGATAAAGAAAACTACAATCCAAATGATCCAGAACACGTTGTAGTTTATGGGCAATATGGTAGAGGATTTGAATGAACACTTGAAGTGGTTCCTTCAACTTTGCGACACCTTTAAGTATAATGGAGTATCCGATGATGTTGTTCATCTCCAGTTATTTCCATTCTTGTTATACGATAACATAGCTGATTGGTTAGATTCACTAGAGCCAGGTTCCATAACCACTTAGGACGAACTAGTGGAAAAGTTTCTTCATAATTTTTTCCCTATCAGCAGAACCATTCAGCTAAGACGCGATGTCACCAACTTTAAGAAATTTGAAGGTGAAACACTATACGAGGCATGGGGAGCGTTTCAAATCGATGACATGAAAGTTTCCCCACCATGGATTGCAAGAATGGCTTCAAATCTAAATTTTCTACTACAGTGTAGATAGTAACATTAAGTCTAATATAGATGGAGCAGCTGAAGGGTCTCTTATGCATCACACATTTGAGAGAGCATGTCAAATTATAAGCGACATGACAATGAATTCGTATATATGGCCAAATGAGAGATTCATGTACAAACCAAAACCCCCAATAATGAAAGCAATCAACGAAGAGGTCAAATATCAACAAATGTTGGAGAAGCTGAATCGGTTGGAGATGATTGTCAAACCTACAAGAGTAGAGCCATTCGTGGAGAACATATTTCAAATTAAACATATTCAAGCTTAAACTAAGCTAGCTGAATTTCTTATAGTCCTTGAACAGCCCAAATATTTCATAATTTCACAATAGTTTCATGAGATTTTACTACTTTAACAATTTAATCCTTAAACGTAAAAATCACTAAAAAATACTTTAAAAAATAGTCCTATTTAGCTATCAAGCTTATAAAACGATCATCAAAATTCAAAAACTTCACAAAATCAACAATGGCACATTTCAAAATGTCTAACAGTTTTACAAATTAACCTTTGGGTTAGCTAGATTAAGCTACAACGATCTCAAAAACATAAAATTTACTAAAAATGGGAACCAAAATCACTTACATGCACCTTAGGAACTTGGTCGAACCTTGAGCATGCTTAAAAATGGTGTAAACGGTGGTGCAAAAACATGAAAAAGAAGATGACCATCTTTTTCTTTTGTTTTTGTTAACATATATACCTATTTACTAATTTACCCTTGAAATTGACCTTAAAAATTAACCAAATCATAACCTTAATCATCCAATATAATTATTTATGGTTTAATTACCATTTAAGGCCATCAAATCAAGTTTCTAAAGCTATTGAACCCATTTGAACTAATAACAATAAAAATTTTCAACTTTTACGATTTAGTCCCTTTTACTTAATTAACTATCTAAATGTTAAAAAATTGTAACCAAATTTTAATACAATTTTGTAATAATTCTATAAATAAATAATAAATAATAACATACTGGCTCACTTGTCAGAATTGTGGTCTCGAAACCACTATTTTTGACACCATTGAAAACGGGTCGTTACAAGTTGTATGTAATTGATTTTTATTTGTTTGTAACATCCTATTACTCGAGTTTGGTGACCGGACCGGGGAAGGGGTGTTACAATAGGATTCTTTGTTTAATGTTCTAGCAGACTTCCTTTTTTCCATAAGGCCAACCTGTCCTCCACTGGATCATGCCATGGACATTTGACTCCAATGAGTCAATAACCATTTTCATGGTGTCATTCTGTAGAGCCAATAGATAACCATTCTCATAGTACTTTAATTAATTCTTACCTAAGCATGAATAGATCTAATTAGTACTTTAATTGGACTATATTATGAAGAATAAAAAGAAAGGTATTGGTGATATATACTAATAATACTAATAAAAGAAAGTAAAGAAATAAATAAAAAACGAGAAATTAAAGAGTAAAATATATCAAATCTGGTCATGGGTGATTAGCTTGGATTGGTTGTCATAATCAACTGTCACTTCAGGTTTTCTCGTTCAATCAACTAGTCGATATCCTAGTAGGATCTTCCGATCTTCTACTAGAATAATGAGTCGACAAGAACTACTTATCTCTCGACCTCACAGTCCAAACCGGTCCAAGTTTAAGGCGTTCATGGATAGGCCATACCAAATTTGGGTTAATTCCCACCTTACCAACTTCCTAGGGTTATTAGGCTTAGGGTTTAGGTTCTTCTTTTCCTGAATAGCTGATCCGTTAAGAGAACCCTACAAAGCAGTTAATTAATCATACCTCTACTCGTTATTCTCCCATAGGAGGATTAGTTCTTTATGGATCTAATAAACAATATAAACTTGATAGAAAGAATAAACATGAAGAATAATTCAAGAGAATAAAGTTTAGAAGAAGCCTGATTTATATTAGAATTAAGCGTAGAATCCTCCCTAAGTTTGATTATGTTCCAAAAATCTGATTTCTCCCAGAAAAGCAAATAATAAGAACTGAAATAAAATCTAAAACATAAGAAAAGAGAAAAACTAAAGACTAAATCTAAAGAGAAAATTATACAATACGAAAGCTATCCATAACGTGTGTTAAATGAGTTTATTTATAGAATTTAGAGTAGCTGTTGTCCTTAACCCTAGGTCAGCTGCCGTCCTCGTCCTTAGTATTTGATTGTACAGACCAAAACACCCCTAGCTCGTAATTATTTCCTGTACTTAGGTTATGTTGTGACACACCAGGTATTGTGTCACGACATTGAAGGCAATATGCTCATCTTTAGGGTATCTTCAGAGGTATGTCGCGACATTATTAGGTTGTGTTGCAATATCGAAGGCAGTCTTGGAATTCTTTTATTCTGCTCCCTCTGTTATGACATCCACTGCTCTGTGTTGCAACACAATGACCTGTATCAAGTTATTATGCCTTCTAGTGGTCTCATGCACGCTCATAGAGTATATTAGCTCACCCTTAGGCCTCATTCAACCCCGGAGGTCAATAAAAGACTCAAATACTTTATTAAATTTAGCTAAACTTACGAAAACATAATTAAAACTTAACTAAAATGCTTATGTTCAAGCTCTTAAAGTGCGAAAACTAGTTTAATCTGCTACACCGAATTACGACAGATCAAACTCCTCCACACTTAAGTTATTGCTTGTGCTCAAGCAACACAAACAAAAATAGTAAATGAAAAGACAATCTGTAACATCCTAGAATTAGGGGTTCTGCATTTTGTGCTATTCTATGTGTTTGGCTCGCTCAGCTTGTTATTTAGGTGTGGTTGGGGGTCCTGGGGAGGCTCAGGTTTGAGTCAGAGCTTTGGAAAAATTTTGTTTTTAGGGCACTTAAGAGGGAGAGCTAGTGGAAGCAGGCCTTAAGGATATTTATTTGTGTTTGATGTCAAAAAGTGGGCATGAGGTGGAGTGGAGGTGGCGTCACTGGTAGAGCAAGGGGGGAAGGAGTTCGAATCCCATCTGCTGTATTGTGGAGCTTTAATTTTTGTGCTCAAGGAGGGAAAGAGGTGGCATTCGGCTGGGACTCTACCTAGCTGGTTGTTGAATGGGTCAAAGGTTTTCAAATGGATGGAGGAGAGGAGCTTGGGGAGTTTGAATTGGTCAATCAATTCGAAATGGGAGATGGAGAGTGAATGGAGGAGAAAAACAAGGGATTTGAAGAGAGTGGATGAGAGTTGGCCGAATGTGGGAGTTGTGGGGGGAGAATTTTGGCTATGTGATGTAGTTGGCTAGGGAATTTCGGCATTTTGGTGTGTGATAGCAAAACCGAACCATTTAGTGGAATGTGCCGAATTTTATAGTTTTCTTTAGCTTTTCTATTTAACGAGGTGGTGTTTTACTCTTAAGGCATTTCGGGTTTGTTACTCATTTTTGGTACTTGTGCTGAATCTCTCAAACTTTCCTCTCCATATTTTCTTTTCATTTGTGTGATAGCCGAATTTCAACTCTTCTCCTACTTCTTTTGTTTCTTTCTTTCCTTCTTAGCACCTCTATTTCTTTCTTCTCTTGACTGAACCATTTTCTTCCACACCCTTCCATTTTCTTTGACTCCCTATACCTAAGCCGAATCACTCTTCTTTTACACCCTTTTCTCCATAGCCGAACCTCAGCTTGCCCACTTGCTTTTCTTTTCGTTTTGTTTCTTCTTTTTCTATTGTTCTAGCCAAAACTTGCTTCTTATCATTCTCTCTTTTTTTTGCATCTTCTTCTATACCATTCACCATTAGCCGATCATTTGGTGGACTAAAGCTTGAGGGTTCGTTGGTTGCCGAATCATATCTTTCCCTTCGATTCATCATTGGTGTTAAGTGCCGAATCTCCTATTTGGGTTTCTTTCGAATATTAGACCGAACCTCTGTCTCTCTCTCAACTCATCTACGATTCAAGGATGAATCGGTGGTTGTCTGCAGTTCCTCATTTATTAAGGTAAGGAGTTCTCTTTATTCGATTTCATTCCTCTTTCTCGCTTTCGTTTTACTCTGCCATAACCAAGCCTCCTTGTTAGTTAATCACCAATCCTCATTGTATTACGATCTCTGATCGAGATTTTCTTCATGGATGCGAGTGCTAGCCAATCTAAGGGGGTAGTGTTAAAGGAGCACGAGGGGAGTGGACTCGTAGTCTCTACTCCCAAGTTCAAATGACGTACGGTGTCGGCGGTTCGAGACTTTTCGCCGGGTTGTGGTAGAGAGTCGACATCCATTTGGGATAGGTAGATAGTGGTTATTCCCGCTAGTGAGAGTAGCGACGATCAGGAGTGTTTAGTCCTTCGCGTAATCAAGTGTGTAATTCTCACACCTTCTCTTATGGTTCAGTAATAATTATGTGTATGGTTAAAAAGCCGAAATAATCAGAATTAGTTAGAGATACCCTTGAGGGTAAGGTTGGAGATACCAGGTCAGTAACCTTTATGAATATGTCATTTAAATAACTTTGCGTGAATATATGTATGCTCCGATTATCCGATGAACCCTGATATATGTTTGCATTCATTACATTATGATAATATTTGCATGGAATTGGGATATGATATTGATGAAAAGGGGCAGTGTATTTCGGTGGCTCTGCCACATATTTCGGTGACCCTGTCACATTATTTCGGTGGCTCTGCCACATATTTCGGTGACTTTGTCACAATTTCAACTTTGAGCAGCATGACTGTCATCATGACTGCCAATGAGGTGTGTAGCGGATGGAAGGTTGATTGTAGAAATCCCCACAGGTGTGTTAGGTTGGATACGGAGTGGTGTGTAGCGGATGGAATACTAGGTTTGGGTTGGGTTGCATTGCATTCATTATCGATATGCCATGTTTTAGGGCTATGGCCCATTCGATCCGTATGGGCTTTGGCCAATTTGCTTAAGAGAGGCTAAGGCCCAATTTGTTTTGGTGGGCTTAGGCCAAAAATGTTGTTCTTGAGGGAATTACACTTTGAGTTCTCGTAACTCACCCTCTACTTAATTTTTGGGTAATTCCTAGCTTTATGGATTTGGAGCCGAGGCGAACTCTGTGGTGGCCATGCATTGTTTCTTTAGTAAACTCTACTTTACATTACTTTAAATTTACTTTAACTTTGGAATTATGTTCTGTAATAAGGCCGCTATGATTTTAATTTGGTTTTTATGCATTTATTATCCACTATGAATTGACTAATATGGGGTTTTCCTAAAAACTTAAATAACCGTTTTCCAAAATACTAAAGAATGGATCACCAACTATTGACAATGAAATTCGGGATTTCCTTAAAACTACAATACTTGTTTTCAAAAACGTCCCATACTGAAATCCGCTGGTTTTCGATTCTCGTATTATAAAACAAGTTTTCGTTGGTTAGTATTATTTATAACCTTTTTCAAGAAAACATAAAATCAAGTCTGATTTTCAAAATGGAATCAAAACTCGAAATTTTTAAACGATCACGAAGTTTCTTTAACAACCTTTCCTTGTGACATGCCAGATCCGGTTGTAACGTCTAGGCCGGGTTTGGGGTGTTACACAATCCTTGAGCAAGTATGGTACAAATGTTAGCTTTAGAGCACATGAATAGTTTTTTTCATATTCACACATCATCTTGGCATGATATATAGCTGACTTACCACTTTTGGCATCAAACACCTAAGTTTAGTATATTATAAAGCATACAAGCATTAAGGGTCCCCGAATGTAGGAATCCATCAATAAATTATACAAGTAATTTGATTAACTTAGCAGAATACAAGTAGTTACAAATGCAATTATTCAGTATGATTTCAAATTGTGAATAAGTCTACCTAGATCACATAGGGCTTTTCGGCTTGTAACGTTCTGAGGCTTAGATAGGTATGGATTTCTAGAATAGTAAGCATTAAATAGTTTCAAGCACGAAAATAGTTTGGCACATCATATTGTCCCCTATTCTCCCCCTTAGTGACCCTTTACCGCTTATCGCCTTATTTCTCATTCTCTCACCTTCCTTTTATCTCCTTATAGGAAATGTCATCATCATATAGTATCTACGGCTAGCTCACGAGTTTTTGTGCAATAATGACCAAGTTTTTCTATAGTTGTGACTTTGTCACTTTTTTCTTTATTTTTCACGGTACCTCACTCACAATTATTTTCACTTTTCTTGTAATTTTCTACTATTCTTTTTTATTTCTTTTCTTTTTGCCCTTTTAAGCTAAACTATAATCAATATACTCTCCTAACCTTTCCTATCATTCTATTTTTACAAAACCACCATAATGTATCTACTTATCCCTCAATATGTATGGTCAAACGTCTATAATCATGCAATTTAGGACCAAAGAAAAAGGTAAGCACAAATTATTGTTTTTAGCTCGGGTTTTGTATAAAGGTTCATCAAAAAGTGTTTTCTAGCTCAAAATAGGTACTAAGGATGAATAAATAGGGTTAGCTTTTTGGCTCTGGGTGTATACCAAACAATGCCATAGGTCATCCCTAGGCATCTCAATATTCACAAATTTGGTCAACCAAATAATCACAGATTTAACAATTTATCATTCATACTACATGCTCGTTTCCTTGTATTCTCTATACCATTTGGTACATTCGATTGCTTAATACCTATTTACAATGTAATATATAGAACTTAATAGTTTAATAATAAAAAAATTTAGAATCACCTATCCTCATGCCAAATTTATTGTAAATACAATCAACTTATGTACATGCTCCTGTCCACTCACTTGTATTTCTACAAGCTCATGCACACAATTGACAAGAAAAATCAAAGAAAAGCATAAAAATTTAAAACAAATTTTCTATGTTACCCCCCACACTTTAGATAACACACTGTTCTCAATATGTAGCCTTGAACAGATAAGGAAAGAAGTTAACTGATTGGTCTTGATAGTTTCGCAGACAATTGATGAGTGCTTCTTCCCTGAAAATTCACACTGTTTATGTTTCTACGGTGTGAGGAGTTTGTACAAAAATTCATAAACATATCAATTGAATTCTTTAATAGTTTATTAAATATTATAATATCCTAACAATTAATTTGATTCCCTAACAGAATTTAAACCTAAACAAAAAATATAGTTTTACTAAATATATATAATTTTATGCATTAATCATCTTCCTCTTGGAGTCCTTGTCTTCTTCTCTCCTCATTTTGTTTCCTCTATAAAATCATGTACTGCTTATAGACATCGTCTCTTAACAGCTTATTCAGAGGATTCATCTCTTTATCCAGCTGCTCCATAGGCACTCCTACTCTCTGGCATAACCTTGTAATCAGATGCGGAAAGAATGCTCCTTTTTTCTGATTTCGTGCACATTCGATCATATTTTGATATATCCATGTGCTGATGCATAATTGCTTCTTTTGCAAGATGGCATAAACTAAAATCGCTTGGATTGGGCTAATACCGAAGATATCAGCTGTAGGCCAGATCCTAGAACACACAAATTTCATCCATATATTTTCCTTTGGGGTCATTAATGCTTGGCTGAATGTCTCAGGTATTGGTTTTCCCGTCTTATATGTCTACACTTCTTTTCCTTCTGTTAAGAATCTCAAAATCTCTTCCATGTCTACATTCTTGAATTCCTTGAGATCCATTTTGTACAAGTAATCCGGATAATAATATAGGGCATCATAAAACTGATAAATACTTCTTTCAGTTACTGGGAAATTAACTCCTCTGACTTTCACAAAGGTTCACATCTCATAGAATGGTCTTGTCGCTTCTCTTTCTTTCAATGCCAGATAAAATTCTTGTACTACAGGTATTACTGTTAGTTTTTCAGGTGGCAAACAAAAATTATTCCACTCCCGTTTGTGTTGCAATCTCCCACATGCCTTCACAATAAATCATTAATGGATCAAATCCTTGTTCTTTGATGAACGTGTAAGGCTGGAGTTCTTGTATATATTCGTCTATACGACTTTTCTAAAATCTAACAGCTGAATTCATGATGTTTATATAAAAATTCTTTTCAAACCTGAACTGGCTATCATGGCTTTTCTTATTCTTGTCATGTTCTTGAATAGTGGCAAAGGAATCTTATTTTCTCCCTTAATGATGTGTAGGTGATGAGAAGAGTGATATGACCTATTTATCTTTGAGGAAGATAGTAATATACTTTGGGAATTATAGTTGTGTTAGGAAAGATACTTTTAATTGTTAGAAGTTTAAATAACTCTAAATCTACCAGAATTCAATTAAAAAGATGTCAGTAGTTAGTTAAAATTCAAATAGCAGATTACGCAGGTTTGTCGCGACATCCTTTAGAGATGTCGCGACGTCAAAAGCAATTTACCTGTTCCAAATTTCGTGCGATGTCACGACATGAGATGTTGAGGTCGCGACACTAAGACTAGTTTGCTTCAGTGTTTTCTGTTGTGTCACTTGTTTCATTTGGTTTCCATTTTTTCTTTAACTGATCCTCATTCCTATCTTGGCTCCATATGGTATTGTATTATAAGGTTTGAGTGTCAATGACTTCCTTTGTTGTTCCTCGAAAGTAATGTTTGACTTTCTACCCATTTACAAGAAAAAATTGACCTCCTTTTTCGATAAGTTTTATCTCCCCATGAGGTGTCACCTGGTTTATGGTATATGGACCAGTCCATCTTAATTTTAGCTTTCCAGGGAATAATTTCAATCTTGAACTAAATGACAACAATTTTTTTCTAGGTAGGAACTCTCGCTTGTTGATCTTTGCATCATGCCGAAGTTTGCTCCTTTCTTTGTATAATTTCATATTTTCATATTCCATGAAACAAAATTCTTCTAGTTCCTGTAATTGAAATAATCTTTCTTTCTTTACTAGATCTAGATCTAAATTCAATTCTTTGATTGCCAAGTATGCTCTCATTTCTAATTCAATCGGTAGGTGGCAATTTTTTTCGTAAACTAGTTTGTAAGGAGACATACCTAGCAGAGTTTTGTACGCTATTCTATAAACCCATAATTCATCATCTAATCTTGTTTACTAATCTTTCCAACTTGAGTTTACGGTCTTTTCTAAAATGCTATTAATTTCTCTGTTGGATACCTCTGCTTGGCCATTAGCCTGAGAACGATACACTGTTGTTATTCGATGTCTCACACTGTATTTGGCCAGGGCTTCAAATTGTTTACCATAGAAATGTGATACTTCATCACTTACCAACGCACGGGGTGTCCCAAATTTAGAAAAAAAATATTCTTCCTTCAAAATCTCACCACTATTTTAGTGTCATTGATAGGTAATGCTACAACTTCCACCCATTTAGAGATAATCAATAGCTAGCAGAATATATTGGTTCCCAAAAGAACTTGAGAACAGTCCCATAAAGCCAATTCCCCAAACATAAAATATCTCTACTTCAATGTATCCTGATTTGTGGCATTTTGTCTCTTCTTGATATACTCTCGGTTCTTTGGCATCTCTCACATCTTTGAACAAATTCATAAGCATCTTTATTCATTTTTAGCCAATAGAATCCTGATTGTAGTTCTTTTTGGGCTGTTCTTTTTCCTCCAAAATGTCCTCCATATGGGGATGTATGACATCCTTGTAGACAATCAGCTACTTCCTCCTCTGCTACACATCTTACCAATTGATCTGCACACCGCCGGAAGACATATATGTCTTCCCAAATATAATTTTTTGCTTCGTGCATGATCCTTTTCTTTAGTTGTCATGATATTTTTGGTGGAGAAATGCCCTTAGCGATATAGTTTACATAATCAGCATACCACAGAGTGCCATTATTTCTAAACCTTGTTTTGTGGATGTCTACTCTAAAAAACTGTTGTAACAGCCCGATTTAGACCCTAGTTAGAATAGTAGTTTTGAGACCACAAATACGAGGTCAGAATAATATTTTAATATTATTTTTGGTGTTGATTATATGTGAAATAGCCTGTGTGAAAATTTTGTGTGATAATTTTATCGACTGTGTGTCAAATTGTGAGAAAGGACTTAATCGCATAAAGTGTAAAAGCTGTGTGCTGATTGTTGAAGTATCTATGTGTTATGGCTTTTAAATGAAATGGCCTTATAAAGCAATTAAGCCATTATATAGTGAGTGGATGGTAGTTGGACAATTATAACCAACTATCATGTGTTATATTATGTTAATAATAAAGGATAAAATAGTAAAATGTATATTATGTTAATAATAAAACATAAAGAGAAAATGCATGGAGTTGTTCATCTTTTACACCGATTGTGGAAGAAAGAAAAGGGTTTTAAAAGCTTTTTAAATTTTTGCACTTGCTAAGCTCAATTGAGGTATGATTTTTGATCAATTTTTGATAATTTCTACGTTTTCGTAATCGTTGCTTTGTGCTATTCCAAACCCATGTTTAAATTTTGTGAATTGATGATGTCTTTGAAATGTACCATTGATGGACATGCGAGTTCTTGAATGTTTGATGGTGGAAAATGAAAGCTTAGTGTTGGGTTAACATAGTTTGTATTGGAAGTTTTGATGAAATTGAGTAATTTGGGTTAAATTGAGAAAAGTGTAAATTGAGGGACTAAAATGTGAAATAAATGAAATATGTGGGCTTGTATGAACACAAGGAAAATTTGGCTAGGCTTGTGTGGAAAGAAATTATGTGAATTTGATGATTTTGTGAATTAGGGACTAAAGTGTCGAAATATGAAAATGTGAGGGCTATTTTGTAAAATGCCCCAAATATGTGTGTTTGGACTAAAATGAATGATTTGGTAATTGAATGGATTGAATTTGAATGTGTATATACCAAGAGAGGAGAGGTTCGAATCGAGATCGAGGCAATGATAAAGTGCTCGATTGACCGACCGTTTTGATAGTTCGACGTCCGAGGTAAGTTCGGACATAATACGAATATTTAGTTATGTTAAATGCTATAAAATGAATGTTATAATGATATTGAAATGTGGATGCTATGTGGGAGTTTGAGTTTGAGTTATGTGGCACTAAGTGTGCGTATTCGGAAACGTGATTGAGATGTTTAGCACTTTGTGTGCGATACCGATTGAAGAGCGATTTGATATAAATGCACTATGTTTGCGATGTTAATTAAGCTTCGACTAAATATCTGGGCACTAAGTGTGCGATTGAATAGAAGAAGAAACGAAAGTTGATCGAAAGGGAATAGTGAGATTGAGTAGCAAATGTAATTGATTACTAGGTGTTGGCTAAGGTACGCTCGGAACCTATGTGGTTGATGAATCTATGAATGAGATTATGATATGTTAAATGAGCATTTTAGTTTTAGATGGTATGATATATATATGTATATGTGAAATAATCTATGTGGTGGTTTGTTTGATTTAAATGTGTTATGTTACGAACTTACTAAGCTTTGGAAAGCTTACTGTGTGATTTGTTTCTCTGCTTTGCAGTGTCAGTAAAGCTAGCTCAGATTCGGGGATCGTCAGCATATCAATCACACTATCGGCAATCTATTTTGGGTACTTTTGGAAAGATGTATATAGATTAAATATGGCATGTATAGGCTAGAAGTTATGGTATGATTTGTGATGTTTAATCCTTGTCATGTGATTTGGCTTGGAAGTGAGACAATATTGAGTTTGTGTATGAACTATGAATGTGGTATGTTTCATGACTTTATAGTTGATGAAAGAGGTGATTAGAAGATGAGTTTTGGTATGAATTATATGATAATTGAATTACATGTGTTTTGAGATGTATAATTGTCTCTTTAAATGGCTTTAGTTGTGATGATAATGAGCATGGAAGTAAATGGTCTAGTTGGTGATTGAATAATGCATGAAATGGTATGATTGAATACATTTGAAAGCATGAATTGGTATTGTATTGATGCTTGTAGGTATGACCCATGTGTGGGTGGCAAGTTGGCCTTGCAAATGGCCTGTTTTGTCTACACGGTTATGGCACACGGGCGTGCCTGGTGGTCGTGGGGATAAGTCAGTGTATTGCTTAAGAGTACACGGCCTTAGCACACGGGCGTGCTTGGTGGCCTTGTGGGGAAGTCAGAATACATGGGTGTGTCTAGTAGCTGTGGGAGGCACACGGCCTGGCTGCACGGGCGTGTGACCTCTGCAGTGTTTAAAAAGTTTTAAATTTCCGAGAATTTCTGTATGTGTTCGGTTTAGTCCTGACCCTTCTCTAAAGCATGCTTAAGGTCTCGGTGACCTATCTAAAGGACATAGTGATTGAAATTGATAACTTGTTTTATGAAATATCTGTAAACGTTTCCGATTCGTTCGGTAATACCTTTAACCCTAATCCGACGACGGATACAGGTTAGGGGTGTTACAACTGTTCTTCAATAAAAGTCTCTTTTATTTCTTCAGAATTCAGTTGTTTTGGTTCATTCTCTATTTTGGATAGATGGTCTGCAATTTGATTTTCCGTTCCTTTCCTGTCCATTATCCATAAATCGAACTCTTTAAGCAGTAATACCCATATCATTAATCTAGTATTCGTTTCCTTTTTCTTCATGACATATTTTAATGCTGAAAGATCAGTGTAAACATAAACTCTTTTTGCCATCAAATACGACTGGAATTTTTCACAAGCAAACACAACGACAAGCATTTCACTGTCAGAAATAGCATAAACAATATATGCATCTAACCATTTAAGCAATTCTTGTTTTACCACTTCCTTTATAGCTGTATTAAACAGGCATTGTGCATCCACTACAGGTTTTTTTCCTTTTTCTAATCTAATCTTATGTTGACACAACACAAGATTGATTCACTTAATGTCAGCGATTGTCCATCTTATGGCTTTTCTGTGTGTTTTTAAAACACTTATAAAGCCACTTCTTGTTTTGAACTTAGCCGATAGCTATAATCACCGGTAATGTATTTTGCTTCCCAAAATATCTGTATTTTAAGTGTTTCAATAAAGGTTTTAATTCTATCTCAAGAGGCTTAATAATGGAAGGCATCATTTTTGTTGTGCTTAGAATAATTTGTTCTGGTTGCCCCTTATTTTGATGCCACCAATCTAGTTGAAGAGCTATCTAAACATTTTCCCATTCAGTATCATACCATTTTTCTTCTTCTGATTCATATTCATGATCCTTCAAATTTGCTGTAATGGTCTCTAGTTTATTGCACTTTTGCTCATTTGTTTTGCTCTTTTCCAACTCCCCAACTTCTAATTCTTGACGTTTTCCCCAAGCAAATTCATTTTCACTGAATCTTTCTATTATTTCCCTGACTTCCTTTCCTATTTTTTCCAGATGCTTCCCCCGGTCATAATATCAAACTTTAGCCTCTTTTGGCTATCCAACCTGTCGTAAAAGTGTTGGATTTCAACCACAAAATGTATGCCTCATCCCAATAATGATCTAATAATCATTTTAAATCTTTCCCGGGCTTGTCCTAATGTTTCATCAATATGTTGTTTGAATTGAAATAGTTTTTCATAAATACTAAGTACCTGAGTCATAGACAAGACCCGATGGAGGAATAACTGTACAAAATCAGTCCATTTAGTAATAGTATCGGGTGGGGGTGCATCTAACCAAGCTTTCGCTTTCCCATTCAAAGCAAAAGGGATTAGTAATAATTTGATAGTGCCTGGCGGAACTCCAACATAAGTAACAGTGTTCCATAAATATTCAAATTTCCGTAGAAAAGCTATTGGGTCCTCTATCTTAGGATCATTAAATGTGAAATTATTAGAAATACATGTTAGTAAGGAAGGATTTAACTCAAAATGCGAATTATAAACAATGGGATGGGTAATACTAGATCGCAACCAGTCCGTATAAAAAATGTTCCTAATGCTTGCGTCATGCTTCTTGTATTAAAAAAGAATTAAATAAATGTTAGTATTTAAAGATTTAAAATTCATATATATAATAAATCATTTTTGTAATTATTCTATCCACATGCAGAAATTAAATTTAAATTAGTGACGTTGTCTCCCCGAAAACAGCGCCAACAACTTGACCGCCTCCGGACGTTCCAACTTTCTGAGTAGGAATCCTGCACAAAAGATATAAAAGTTGGTATCCGCAAGTATGCGAGTCAGGTTGTAATATAGTTACAATGGAGTATGTAAGTACTACGAGGATCGTACACAAGGGAGGCGAGGACTAAACTAATTCTAACCTAAGCATGAATAGATCTAATTAATACTTTAATTCGATTATATTACAAAGAATAAAAAGAAAGGTTTTGGTGATCTATACTAATAATAATAAAACAATGCAAAGAAATAAATAAAACACGAGAAATATAAGAGTAAAATATATCAAATTTGGTCATGGGTGACTAGCTCACTTCGGGAGTCATAATCAACTGTCACTTCAGGTTTTCTCGTTCAACCAACTAGTCGATATCCCAGCAGGATATTTCGATCTTCTACTAGAATAATGTGTCAGCAAGAACTAATTATCTCTCGACCTCATAGTCCAAATTGGTTTCATGGTTAAGGTGTTCACGGATAGGCTATACCAAATTTGGGTTAATTCCCACCTTAGTGACTTCCTAGGGTTGTCAGGCCTAGGGTTTAGGTTCTTCTTTTCCTGAACAGCTGATCCGTTAAGAGAACCTTACAAAAAAGTTAATTAATCATACCTCAACTTGCTAATCCCCCACAGGAGGATTAGTTTCTCATGGATCTAATAAACAATATAAACTTGATATAAAAAATAAAACATAAGAAAAGAGAAAAACTAAAAACTAAATCTAAAGAGAAAATTATACAATACGAAAGCTATCCATAAAATGTGTTAAATGAGTCTATTTATAGACTTTAGAGTGGTCGTTGTCCTTTCTTAGTATTTGATTATGCGAACCAAAATGCCACTGGCTCATAATTTTTTCTCGTATAGAGGTGATGTCGCGACACAGCAAGTCCTGTGTCGTGAAATCGAGGGCAGTATGCTCATCTTCAAGGTATCTTTAGGGGTATGTCACAACATCCTCAGGTTGTGTTGCGACATCGAAGGCAGTCTTGGAATTCTTCTATTCTGCTCCCTTGTTGCGACATCCACTACTCCATGTTGCAACACAATGACCAGTATCGAGTTATTACGCCTTCTAGTGGTCTCCTACACGCTCATAGAGTATATTAGCTCACCCTTAGGCCTCATTTAGCCCCTAAGGTCAATAAAAGACTCAAATTACACACTTTACTGAATTGAACTAAACTTACGAAAGCGCAATTAAAACTTAACTAAAATGCTTATGTTCAGGCTCCTAAAGTGCGCAAACTAGTTAATCTGCTACACCGAATTTCGACAGATCAGGATTCAGTGCAGAACATGCAAGCAGCACAGCGACCAGAACAAACTAGAGCAACATTCAAATAGTTCAGTATAGAACCCCACCTACTATTCTTCATCCTCGCCAGCTTAGCTTTTCCAAATGCTAGAGCTTCCTTCGTCATGGCAGCTAAGCATGACAAACTATACACCAATTGAACTGAAGGTATTCAAAATTTAAAAAAAAAACCCAGAATCTAGTATCATGTAAAAGCTTTTCAAAGATTTAAAAAATCCTTACTTCTATTTTTCTTAAATTCACAAATACAAAGAAATTAAGAAGCTTACCAGCTTATCGAATTCTCTACTTTCCAGACTCAACCCTCTCGATCATTGCCCCATGCCGAGCTTTCCTCAACTTTCTCTTCTTCGGGGCAACTAAAGAAGATGATGTAAAAGAGAAGAAAATAAAATAAAAATGAGAAGAATTCTGCATGTAGAATAATCCTCCTTATACATATATATAACCCCTTTCACGCACTGTAACCAAAATCCCGAATAAGTCAACCATTGTTAATCATTTTGTTCCCCACTAAGGAACCAATCGGTTCCAACTTAACTGAACCAGAATTGAGACCCAACTAATTTCCATTAATCCACTAAAATTTCCAAATTTTCAGTAGAGCCCACTGAATTTACCATCTATTTTAATTAACTCCCAAATCTTACTTAATTTCTGGACCTTAATGGAAAATAAGTGGATAGAGGAGATGCTTTGTCTTGAGCATCAAAGCGGATGACTCTTAGAAGATAGAGACATAAATGTGACCGACTAGAATGACAGTACATTAAACATGACCCAAGTAGAATAAATCCTGAATCTGTTTATGGATTTATTCACTTATGACGTTTATAGTCTGACATACCTTAATCTTGAGTGGATGATGGACTATGTATGTGTGACTCGTATACTTTGTCGTAAGTTAAAGCTTAAGTTCAAATAGATAAGGAACCGAGAGCTATTGCGTTGAGTATACAACTTCTGCAATATGTAGCATCATTCACAATAGGGGAATTCATAGCCTAAGAAATGGGTAAATGATATCATCTCATTGGCATTACATGATAGATGACAAGTAAACATGGACATGAGTCATGTAACACCCTTTACCCGTATCCAACGCCGGAACCGGGTACGAGGCATTACCGGACTTATCATACTTAATCATACAATATCAGCCATAGATTTTCATTCATACTTTAGAATTCTTCATTCGTATTCATAATGCCCCTATTATAGGTCTACTAGACCTGAAACATACATCTAGACTAGTTCGGGACTGAACCGGAGGCTTACGAACACTTAGAAAATCTTGACCCAAAACAGGGCCACACCGTGTGAGAAAAGTTACATGCCCGTGTGGCATGTCACACGCTCGTGTGGCATGTCACACGCCCGTGCTTCAGGCCGTGTCCAAAATAAGGGACATTCTGTTTATGACGTCAGCAAATCCTTAGGGGGACATGGCCAAGCCACACGCCCGTGTGCTGGCCTGTGTGACGAACTAAATTTTTCGTAAATTAGGTGTAGGGGACACACGGCCGGGCTACACACCCATGTGGTAGATCGTGTGTCACACACGGCCTAGACACACGCCCGTGTGTCTACCCGTGTGGACAAATGCAAGGCTATTTACCAATCCATTTGCCACCCTGAAAGGCAATCACACTTATACCAATTCATTCAACACATAGCATAGCAATAATGCACCATTAACATTCACTAATCCTTCATACATCTACTTCACACACTACTCATTCGATTGCATCAACTTACACTTTCATGAATTTCATCATCATTGAATAGATATAACTTAACTAATATTGACCAATTCTGATGGCCATTTACAAAATAAATTGAGTAACATTAATAGCGAACACTTTGGCTAACCAATATGACATATGAAAAAATGACCAAGTTCCTATACATGCCATATTCAAAATAATCAACTTTACTATACCAAAAGAATAGCTTGATAGTGTGAATCGAGCTCCGACGTCCTACGATGCCCGAGCTAGCTTAGCGATACTACAAGAAAAGGGAAAAGAAAGGGAGTAAGCATAAAGATTAGTAAGTTTGCATGAAATAAATAGCAACATAGAGGCTTATGATAACATCCATACATTACATCGAGTAATAACACAAATTCTCAAGCACAATGACATAACTTACTCATGCTTACTCTTACCGATCACTTATCACATATCGAACTCATTTCTCGTAAGTTACTCATAGGTACCTGTATCACTTCATCATATAACTTTAGCACTCTTACCATCTTGAACATAGACTTAGCTCTTTATCCCGTTGAACCACTTGGAATATCGAAGGATACTCAAACTCGTCATGCATGTAACACGATGCTAATGCCATATCCCAGATATGGTCTTACATGGGATCACATCTCGATGCCGATGCCATATCCCAGATATGGTCTTACACGGGATCTCATATCGATGTCGATGCCATGTCCTAGACATGGTCTTACACGAGATCTCTATTTGGTGCCGAGGCCATGTCCCAGACATTGTCTTATACGGGACCTTCCTTTGGTGCCGATGCCATGTCCTAGACATGGTCTTATACGAGACCTTCCTTTGGTGCCGATGCCATGTCCCAAACATGGTCTTATACGGAACCTTCCTTTGGTGCCAATGCCATGTCTCAGACATGGTCTTATACGAGACCTTCCTTTGGTGCCGATTCCATGTCCTAGACATGGTCTTATACGGGACCTTCCTTTGTCTCATGTCGTGACAATGGTATCCTTGCTATTCCTAAGGTTCAACCGGGACTTCAACTTAATATAATATCATCATACTTTCATCGAGACATCATTAGTCAATCTCATAAAGATAATATACATTTCTTATGATATCAACAAGTTAAAAACACAACATCATTATGTAGCTTTAATTTCACACAAACTTACCTTGGTACCAAAATATGTTTAGTTGTTCGATTTAGTCTACCACCTTGTTCTTTCCTCGGTTTCGGTCTGGACTTCGTGTTTCTTGATCTATAATGACAATTTCACTCTTTTAATGATCACATTGACTAAAATAACTCATGACTCATACTTTGGCAAAATTATGATTTTGCCTCTAAACTTTCACTTATTTACACTTTTGCCCATAATCTCGTAAAATGATTTTTATTCAATTTTCTTGTATTTTAAGCCTAGCCGAACCATTTTCATAACTACAACAGCCCACAATTTCCACTAATTCACACTTTTATGAGAAATTTCATATCTTTTACAAATTAGTCCTTTTATGGATTTTCCATGAAAATCACTTAGAAAAAGATGTTTATCTTACATTAAACTTTCATATTCCTCCATTAAACATCAAAATACAAGTATGCCAACATGGGTAAATTTTTGAACATGAACCCTAGCTCAAAATAAGGGTAGAAATAGCTAAATCAAGCTACGAGGATCTCAAAAATACGAAGAACATTAAAAACGGGGCTAGGAGGTACTTACAATCAAGCTTGAAAGTTAAAGAAACCCTAGCTATGGATCCTTGCAAATTTCGGCACTTAGGGAAAGAAGTTGAACACTAATTTTGACTTCTTTTTCCCTTTTTATTAACTTATTTAGCAAATGACCAAAATGCCCTTAAGGCCTCTTTCTTGAGATTTTTCCTTCCCATGTCTATTTTTGTCCATCATAAATTATAATGGTCTAATTGCTAAATAAGGACCTCTAATAAATTCTTTATTGCTATCTCATACTTGAATCTTCTAGATTCTTATATTTTTCAATCTTTGCAATTTAGTCCTAATGAATAAATTGATCACTAAATTATAAAATTTCTTCATGAAATTTTCACATAATCATGCAAACATGTCATAGACCTCATAAAAACCATAAAACACATATTTCTACCTCAAATTTGTGGTCTCACAACCACTATTCCTACTAGGCCCTAAATTGGGCTGTTACAAGTCATTTGTCTTTGTGATGAATGACTTAATTAATATTTGATAGTAATTGAGTTTTCATGAAGGAAGATGTAATGGTTACCATGAGATAAAATAGGATCATATTGGGAGAATGAATTTATCCAAAAGAGATAAAATATATCTTATGAGTGTAACACACTTATGATAAGGTCATTGGGCAAGCACTGATCAAGTAGCTTTCGTAATGGTATGTAATTGGGGAGAGCTCAGTCACGATACTATAGTGGAATGACTTCATGACTAAATGAGTTTATAATTAATAGGTGAAAAGATAGAGCTTAATTATAAATGACTTGAGCCCTAATTATTTATGTCCAATCGGTCCCTCCACTAGCTCGTTGAAACAAAAAACGAATTGCATATATAATAAAATGAACAAAAATGGATAGAAATGATAAAGTTAGTAAAATCGGATACATCAAGAAATGAATGTGGTTTCTCATTAAGTTTAACGACCCAATTTCTAGTGCTGTCGAAGAATATGGTTTCGGACCCTATTTTCGTAAATCAAGTCCATAAATATTAAATAAGGATATTTACGGAGTTATTGTATAGATGAATTGAAATTTGGTTAAGCGATTCAACTGAAATTGTGAGTAATTTTGGCTTAGGGACTAAATCGTAAAATTTTAATTGTTATAGATTTTTAATTTGATTAAGGCTTGGGGACTTAAATAGTAATTATCCAAAGGACTAAAATGGCTAATAGACCAATTTTAAGTGGATGATAGTGGGATGTGATTTTTAGTATCATTAGCCTAAGTTAATTAAGGATTATGGTTTAATTAATTATGATTATGTAAATTAACTAAGTTTAATTAAAATTAATCAAACTATATAATTTTATTAAATGGAAAAAAATATGACAAAGTCATCACCTTCTTCCCAAAGAACCATCGTCCACCATTTGATAAGAAAAGAAAAAGCTTTCAACCTAATTTCATATTCGACCCTTAATTTCAAGTAAGTCCATAGCCATTTTTCTTTGAGTTTTTTAGATTTGAGGTCATGGAAGCTTGATTGAGCTAGCCCATGTATCAATTTGTAAAACTGTTAAACTTTTTGAAAGTTTTCATTATTAAGAATTGAATGAAATTGTTAGAAATTATGCTTAGATTATGAAAAATGACTAACTTGTAAAGCTAAATTTTTAGTTTAGTACATTAGGGACCAAATTGAATTAAATGCAAAAATTTTATGAATTGTGATAGTACTAGAAGGAACATATGTTTTTCCCTACTTATTGGTTAAGTTGTCCCCATTTAGTTATCTTTAGCACATATTTTAGCATTTTCAGTTCAGTAAATTGCATTTTATAACTCAGTGGATCTTAGCCTATTTATCCTTAATTTTGTCATGTTTTGGTACTGATGTCGCTGCATGAGTATTTCCAGATTATGCCCAGAATTGTCGCCACACCTGACAGCTGCTCGGATAAGAATAAAAAGGTGTGAGCTGGCCAGTCTGGTACAACCAACTTGTACGTACAGAGGCAACATGATTCTGATGAAAGGACACCTAGGCTATTTGGTAGAATATAAATATTCACGTGAAAAGAAAAAATAGGGGCTTTTTGGGGGGTATCATCTTCTTCAACCTATCTTTTGAAGCTTTTCGGCTCTGGCGGCTTAAGCCTCCTACTGGTGAACCGACATGAAAGGGATGAAAATTAGTTCTTGAAGAGGAGCCATGAGTACAACACAAGAGGGAGTTGAGAGATCAAGTTGAGATTTTCTAGGAATAGTACTCTCCACTTGTTTCTTTTATTTTTTTTCTAAACGCTGGTGATTTCTTTCTATTTCATGTTTGTATGGAAGTATACATGATTTCTGGGTTAAATGTTATTTTATTCAATCTTGCTTCTATTGTTTAATCTTTGGGTTTGAATGTTTTTAGCATGGAAGTGTTATTGCGGTCACTGACACTGGAAAGTGCAGTGATAGTTCAAGCTAACAAGCATGACAATGGAAGTTGCTTGAGGATTAGAGTAATTTAATCCACTTGTTCTTAATAGTGCTCCATTGCCATTATCGGAAGGTGTTGCTAATGTGCATGTTTAAGTCTTAGAATAAATATAGAAGTTAAGCTTGGTAAGATATTCATTGCAATTTAATGCATCGAAAATCACCTATCCTGTTATACCTTGTGAGCACTTAGTATTCTTTTGAATATTCACGTTGGGAATCCCAGTTTATCATTATCATATTTATCTTATTGTTTTCAAGTTATTGTTTCGACAACTACTCTCACAATTTATCTCATTTCTATCTATTTATTGCACTGATATTGATAGAAAAAAGACAACCATCCTCGTGGGATCGATATCCGACAGACTCATATCTGTCTACTATACTTGCATCGATAGTGTACACTTGCACATTATTGCTGTGATGTTAAACAACCAATCAAATTGTTGGCAGGGTTATAAAATAGAAGGTCCCTAATGAGTCATGGTGAAATCAGATTCTAATCTAAGACCCTAAATTGAAAGTTCTCTTGTCCTAGTTGAAGGGACTAAATTGAATAAATTGAAAAATATGTGAAATTTGATATTTGATTATGATTTAGCGGGAAGATGATACTGTAGTATGTTTTTTGATTATTCGTAGTTAAGGACAACACCGAACAACCGAAAGGGAAAGGAAAAGCGAAAATCGTTGACGAGTGATGCGCAAAACCTTGGTTTGTATTTCTATGATTTAGGTAGAAATATTCAATTATGTATGCATGTTTATTGATTGATGAGTTAGTGGGATGATTCTTTTGTGATAATATGAAATATTTCGATTAATTTGCTATGGTTGAGATTGAATATCGAAATAAAGACTAAATTGAATAGAATAGAAAGTAGTATGATTTAATTAATAAATGATAATTGGTAAGAAATTGAGATGAAATATACTATGTTACATGATAGATTGATGATGAATTGTGAATAATGTAATTGGGCTAAGTCAGATATAATTTGCATGCCATAGGATTGGATTATGTATTGGTTTATGTCCTTACACGCCAGATGCACTTCGTGTGCCAGTATGCGCTTTGTACGACAGGATGTGCTTCGTGTGCCAATATGCACTTTACTTGCCAATTTCCATTACTCGATTTTTATGTTAATGCATTTCAGTGCTAGTTTGATGTGTTGGTTGGATGATCTGTGTATCTATCTGAGTTTGAGTTAGGTTAATAGGGGTTGTTAATAATAATCTTGATAACTTATACCAAAATGAATTAATATCATGCTTGAGATGTAACACCCTCTACCCAACTCGAATCACTGGATCCGGATAATAGATGTTACAACGCAAAAGCACTTAAAACAAAAATTTATACATCTGGCGTGATCTATTCTAAAACATACTTCTTATTTCTTTTGTACTATTACTTAACATAAAAAAAATTAATTAGTAATTACATTAAATCTTTGCACAGCGCAAAGTGATTCCAAACTTTGACACTCAATACAAAACTTATTTCCTTACTTGGAAAATGAATGTACTCCTCAGAAGAATATCCAAAGAGAACCTCTTTCGGCGGACTCTCACACTGAATTTGATAACTATCATATTACAAATCAAATCACATCTTGCATCAACCCGAAATCAAAACTTACACTGATGATGAAACGTTCTAAATCATATAGAAGAATTCGAGATGACTTATCACATATCATGAGAACGCCAAATTTGGTGAGCAACTTAAACATTAGATAACCTTTATATAACTTGAAGCCCTCAGATTGGTAGATACCATAGCATTTTAATATCTTCAATACATAATGTTGACAAGCTTGAGACTGTAGAACACTTACTTGTTCATAGTTACGAATACACCAGATTTCTTGAACTGACAGACTAATATTACAAATTCACCCTTAAGATAACATTGCTGGAGAATCTTTCAAAAGTTTTACTTAGATCATATTCATATTCTACCATAAGACTAGCTAAGCAGAGAGAGATCATCAAACTTACCAATTCTCTATCATCACATTAGTTAGTAGAGAAGTCTCGAAGTTTACCCAGATCACGTGACTGCCTTCAGAAGTACTAACGTCCAGAGTGTGAATGCTGCTACAAAATATATAGAATTGAGGCGGTGTCCGCAAGTATACGGGTCAGGTTGTAATATAGTTACAACGAAGTAGGTAAGTACTTCGAGGATCGTACCTAAGGGATTGTAGTTTGGGGAAAATTGCTATCAAGCCAATTACTGGAAATAATTTCTAATATACTTAAGTCACGAATTAGTAGTGTTAATATAGAAGCAAGATGATGATAATACTAATAAACTAAATAAATTGAATTAAATCTAAATATACTCTTAAGTTCATGTATCGACTTCTCCTATCCCTTGTTTCGACTATGCGAGTTCTTTTAACTTAGATCCAATTATTTTACCTAATTAATTATTAATATGGGTTCCAATCAATCAACTAGTCGATACCCTAGCAGGATATTTCGATACATCCACTAGAATAGCGAGGCCTTATCTTTAGACCTCACAGTCCAGACCAGTTCGGGGCTAAGGTGTTCACGGATAGGCCATACCAATTTTGGGTTAATTCCCACTTAAATGACTTCCTAGGGTTTCCAAGCTTAGGGTTTAAGTTATTCCTCTCCAAAACAACTGACCACTAAGAAACTTAATCCTTCAATCAATTAATAAGATTAGAACAATTGAAATCATGCGAGATATGGATAAAGCATAAATTGATTCTAATCGTTACACAAACATTCAATTAAAAAATGTTAAAGAAAGAGATATAAAGAATAGAATAAAGGAAAAGAGATGCTCATGGATTTATCGATGAAAGCATGGCTCAAGAATAATCTCCACTCGCGAGAGTCTCACTTCAGAATAAGATCTTTCGATTACAAGGACATAAAATACCCTAAGGAAAAACTAAGAATGAAATTAAAACCCTAAGTATATTTTTTGTCTCCCTAAAATTTTGTGTTTAAGCTGATTATAATGGCATTTATATAGCGCAAACTCGGTATATTAAAGTGCCTAAAATATTCTTGAAGTCCTTAGAGTTCGACTAGAAAATGCAACCAACCTCGAGAGTATGTCACGACATAGGAGGGTTGTGTCATGACATCGAGGGCAATTTTGCTCCAGAACTTGTTTTTGACTTCTGTCTGCGATGTTGAGACATCAGTGTCTTGGTGTCGCGACATAGGCATCAGTTTTGGCCCGAATAAGAATTTTTAGCTCTCGACTTGACCTACAAGACCATGTAACCTTATTTAGATATATAAAATGTAAAAAAAACTACTATAAAGCATAAATTACTAATTTAAGTATGAAAACCTAAATATATACTAAGATGCTTTGATTTAACTATCAAACAAGCTAATGTTATGTGTAAAAAGGATGTAAATAATAGTGTATATCATGGCAAATCACTCCCCCACACTTAACTTGTTGCTTGTCCTCAAGCAACCAAACACATAAAAAAAATAAGAAAAATATGAAAATGACTTAATTTCTTTCTTTAAACAAGCGAAAGTTAGTGAAGATGGATGTAAATAAGAATCTCACATCTAAACTCCGCCACAGTTAACTTTTTTGCTTGTCCTCAAGCAAACCAAATCTAGACACATAACATGCAATAAGAAGACATCCCTTGGATTTTATTACTACTATGAACATGGTTGTCAAATGTTAAAGGGATAACAATTCTTATCGCACATGTAACTTAATCTTTATAGTTTGATGCATTGAAAATTTTTAAAGTAAATTAGGATTAGTTTACAAAGTTACATTACTAACAAACTAGAAGTAATTCCCATGACCAAATATTTAAAAATCCAACATAAAAGTAAATCAAATAGATATATAGCAGACACAATCATGTGAATAAAAAATATTCATTAAGTATAATTTTTAGCAATTCTGGAAGATTATGCACAGAGAGCGCTTAAGTCACATTGGTCTTCTAGGCTTGTAACATTCTGAGGCTTAGGACATTATGAGTTCAAAGAAAGATATGGCTCAAAATGGTTCAAACACTAGAAATACTTAGGCACATGACATTTTTCCCTCTCTTCCCCTTTAATGTCCTATCCAAGCTCATCGCCTTTTGTCTCCCTCTCTCACCTACGTTATTTCTCCATGTAGGAAGATACAATCTAATACTAGCAACTATGGTTGGCTTAACAGGTTTTGGTGCACTGATGACTGAGTTTTCTCTCACTTTTGTGACTTTTTGTTTTGTCACTTGACTTTTTACTTTTTTTCTCAGTCACAATGCTTTTGTCTTTATTTTTTACTTTTTTTCTTGTAACACCCTGAAATTGGGCCTAGTAGAATTGGGCCTATTGGGCCTTGGGCATGGGAGCATTTAAAATTTTTAAGAACAAGAGAACGACACAATTGCATGTTGGATCTGTTGGGAGAGTGATTTTGGAAGGTTAGGGGGCTTCTATGAAGTCCTGGGTTCAAGCCATGTCATATGGAAAATTTTTATTTTTAGCATTAGGGGAACCTTGACTCCTGGTATTAAGCCTTTTAAGTAATTGTAATTAAAAGAGACACAACGAGAGCCTGTGGTGCAGAGGTTGTGGCGTCACAGGTAAGGCAAGGAGAACAGAGGTTCAAGTCTCACTGCATGGGGGATTATTTATTTTACTCTTGTGTGGGCAAGAGTTTGTGTTGGATTTGAACTCTGTGTTGGAGAGTTTGAATTGGTTAAGTGAGTGATTCAAGGAGTGGATTATGGAGTGATAATTGGAGGAAATTAAGGAATTTCAAAGTTGGTGTGTTGTAGCCAAATAGGGACTCTATGGGTAGCTTGTTGGTGCAAAATTCGGCTAAGGGGTTTGGGATGTGCATTTCGGCAAATGGTGTTTTGAGTAAGTGCCGAATTTCCTCTTAGTCATTTTGGGGTTTTTGCATTTTTGGCTCCTTTCCTCTATAGTGTCGATTTTTTGGTAATCACTTGTGTTTCTTCGGGATATTTTTTTTAGCGCAAGTCTTTGTGCCGAATCGTAAGTGCTAAAATACCGAAAGTCTTGTGTCGTTTCTTCTTAAACCTTTTTCTCTCTTCCTTGTTTCAAAAGCTGCCGAATCACTCATAGTCGAATATCTGTTACCTTTCCTTTCTTCTAGCCGAACTCAACTTCTTCTTTTACCTCTCATTGTTTCTTTTCTTTTCAAGATAGCCGAATACTTCTCTCTCAAAACCTTTGTTCTTCTTGTGTTGACCGAATCTGTTAAGGCCTCAACACCTTCTTTTCTTCGTTCCTAACCATTTCTTAATCTCTTCGATTTATTGGTAAGTGGTTACTCTAGCCGAATCTTGGTTGGCTTCTTTCTCCATGCTCGGTTTGGTATCTCTTGGGCCGAAGGGCTGTTTCCTCCTTGTTTTCCATGGAGATAAGTTTATCTGACACCTCCTTTTTCGTTCGAATGTTTCTAGGGACTCGTTTTCCTTAACCAAGGGGTAGGCCGATTCCTTTTCCCCTGCAAGGGATCTTTTGGTTCGTGGTAAGTGCTTTAAGCATAGTATATATTTATTCTTATGGGATTGTAGATTCTTATGAATCAGATAACGGTTCTTGAGAAGGTAATAGCATTGAAAAGAATACGTGGTTTTGGGACTAGAGGAGATTGCGGTTGTGACTGGTAAGTAGCATTAGTTTGATTAAAGCGTTTTCAATTTTATGGTGATGGATTAACAAGGGTTTGAGACTGATTGATGGGGTTGTTGTTATGATAGGTGTTTAATCTTGGAAGCGCTTCAACTACAAACCATAACAGGTGTGTACACACACCACTCCAAGTAGATCGGCAACAGCCGAAAAGCCAAAATATTGGCGAATGATGCCACACGAGCGTGCGATTGCATGTGTGGTGGACTAAGCCCACGAATATGGGCGTAAGATGGTTGAGACCACCGTGAGAGTCCTCATGGGCTAAGGCCGTTTTTGGGGCCAAAAGGACCGACTTGGGTCGAGTGGGCCCAATGGGCCCGTGGGCCCTACGCAAGTAAATTTTGTGGATGGATAGGAAATAATGAGCCGGCCATGACGATCACATGGCCAAAGGCAGTTTTGGGCTAAATGGGCCACACGAGCGTGTGGGCCCATTTGGGCCGAATAATGGGCCTTGGGCCTAATAATATCGTTTTGACCATATATGTTATCTGTGTCGCTCGAGGCGAGTGTAGACCTTCGGGAAGGTCGTAAATTGATCGAAATACCCCCATAGGGTAAATTGACCGTAATACCCCCATAGCGTAAATTGACCGTAATACCGCCATAGCGTAAAATGACTGTAATACCCTCATAAGGTAAATTGACTGTAATACCCTCATAGGGTAAATTGACCGTAATACCCCCATAGGGTAAAATGACCGTTATGCCCCTGAAGGGTAAAATGCCTAAGATGCCCCTACTTGTTATATGATTGTTACTGTATGTTATTTATGGTATGTCTGCATTCATGTGATATTATGCTGCATGGGGGATGGGATTATTGACCTGGAGGAAGTATATGAATTGTTAGGGTTGCATGGTCGCTTGACGACTGTGGATCCACCGATGGCTTTAAGCTGATTATGTGATTGGCAGCTCTGCTGCAACATTGGTTAGTGCCGCAACCGGTGCTACATAAGGAGTGTAGGGATGGGTGGGTCGATTAAATCCCCACAGGAGTGCAGGGTTGGACAGGAGACAGAGTGCAGGGTTGGTATGGGCATTAATGCATTGCATACACTTGTTCTATTATTGAGATGGGCTTAAGCCCAGATAGATGTGATCTGTGACATTTGGTATGGGCTCAGGCCCAACTGAGGCTGTATGGGCTAAGGCCCAAACGCCACCGTTACTTTGTTGGGCTTAGGCCCACATTGATTACTGTAATGGGCTTAGGCCCGGATTGATGTGATGCATGCTTTATGATTGATGAGGGTTGTACACACTGAGTTGTCGTGAACTCACCCCCCTCTTTTTAATTTTTCAGGAAATCCCCAGTAAGCGGTTCGACGTACGGGAGGACTCGGAGTTGGCCACACTACGATCAGCTTTAAATTTTAGTTTTTATTTTACCTTACTTAACCATTTTTTTTATTGGGTTGTAATAAGGCCTCTTTTAACATCTGGTTTTAATTTGGGATTTTCAGTTTACTACATTTTTATCTGTTAAGAGTAGTTTGTGGTTTTCCAAAACAATAACTGTTTTCAAAACACTATGCTTTCGCAAGTAAATTTGTAAATATCATGTTTTCGTAAATCGGTTACTTTTAAACTTAGCTTCTGCAACTGAAAAGAAATTTTGGGAATAAACTTAATAATTTTTCTATATACCACATTTTAAATAATAATAAATAAACTAACGTAACTAGGATTTTACTCAAGCTTTTCTTTAAGAAGGGTTTTCAATGAAAACATGGTTTTCGAAAAACACTTCAATGTGGCACGCCAGATTCGGGCCTAACTTCTAGGCCGCGTTTGGGGTGTTACATTTAGTGGTATCAGAGCCAAGTTGCAAAACTCGGGCTATGAAGTGGGCTTCAGTTTTTATCTTAAAGATGCTTACAAATTTGATTTTGAAGTAGTTTTGAAAGATTTTTGTGTGGCACACCGAGTCTCCGACGTTGAACCAAGTAAGTTCTCCTGATACTAAAATCTGTTTTAAACTGTTATACTGTAAATAGTTACTGGGCTTACCTTAGATGATAGACTATACCTAGACTCTTTAGCTAGAGTAAACTGAGAAACTATAGGAAACTAAAACTGTAGTGAGCTTGCGATTGCAAAAACAACTCTAAACTACTGTTTCTCATAAGACATCTGTTTAATTACTGAAATTGTAACTAAATTTTATAAAATTTCTAATTCAGATAATACGCGAAGCATAATGAGCACTAGAAGAGGTGCAAGAGGCCGCGACAGAGGCCGTGGAAGTGCTAGGGCTGGATCTTCGGCATCAGGCCATATGCCCAACAATGAAGTGAGAGAGGCTCCGACTTCATCGATAACCGAGACAGGGTCGTTCGACCGAGCTGTTGGGGATGTCGCTCTGTCTCAGGCGATGCTTCGTATTTTGGAAAGAGTTGCTGGGTCTATTGGGCCTAATACCATTATTGGGGGCCGTGGGTCGGTTACGGAACGACTCCGGTCAAATGGAGCAGAGATCTTCAGGGGAGTTTCTGGGGTGGCCCCAAGTGTGGCGGAGTACTGGTTGGAGGCCACTGAAAGAATTATGGACGACCTTGACTACACGCCGGAATAAAAGTTGAAGGGTGCCGTGTCCTTCCTGAGGGATGAAGCCTACCAGTGGTGGCTTACGGTAAAAGAGGGTACCCCGTCTGATCGATTGACTTGGGAATTCTTCAAGTCCACATTTCAAGGAAAGTACGTGGGTGCAAGCTATGTGGATGCCCGGAGGAAAGAATTCTTAAACTTGACTCAGAGAGACAGATCTGTGGCAGAGTTCTTACTACTCAGTCGGTATGCTAAAGGAATAGTGGCAACAGATTATGAACGTTGTGTTCGGTTCGAAGATGGCCTCAGAGACAGTCTTCGGGTACTGATTGCTCCTCAAAGGGAGTGGGATTTTGCAGCATTGGTTGAGAAAGCAAAGATCACTGAATATGTGAAGCGCTCGGAGCGCCTAAACCGAGAAAGAGAAAGGGGCAGAAATAAGAGGGATTCTGAGCATTCCAATTCTGATAAGGGACCTAAGAGAAGGGCCAGAGTGGATGGGCCAGTTAGAGCTGGGCCCCCTGTTGCTACTACTGGGTTGCCACCTTGTGGTATTTGTGGGAAAGGTCATGTGGGTGAGTGCTGGAGGAGGACGGGAGCTTGTCTGAGTTGTGGTTCTATGGAACACCATCTCAGAGAGTTTCCCAGAAGACCGGATCAGATGCAGGCCTTCGGTAGGGGTAATGTACAGCCACCGAGGGGTGGTCAGCTACCGCCTAGAGGCCGTGGACAGGCCAAGGGTGGAAACGGTTTAGGTTGTGGAGCTCCAGGTAGAGGTACTGGTCATGCGGAGGCGAGGCAGCCAGCTTTGGTTTATGTAACACGTCGCCGAGAGGACGGAGTCGCTCCAGATGCGAATACTGGTATGTACTTTACCCATAGTGTGCTATTTACCTAATTTGCAATTAGGATTAGAGTGCGTAGCAAAAGTGTAGTGGTGTAACCTGTGTTGTGCGGCTATTAGATAGTTGGAAATTTCGAGGACGAAATTTCTTTAAGGGGGTAGAATTGTAACACCCTGAAATTAGGCCTAGTAGAATTGGGCCTATTGGGCCTTGGGCATGGGAGCGTTTAAAATTTTTGAGAATAAGAGAACGGCACAATTGCATGTTGGATCTGTTGGGAGAGTGACTTTGGAAGGTTAGGGGGCTTCTATGAAGTCCTGGGTTCAAGCCATGTCATATGGAAAATTTTTATTTTTAGCATTCGGGGAACCCTGACTCCTGGTATTAAGCCTTTTATGTAATTGTGATTAAAAGAGACACAAAGAGAGCCTGTGATGGAGTGGTTGTGGTGTCACAGGTATGGCAAGGAGAACAGAGGTTTAAGTCTCACTGCATGAAAAAAGGGATTATTTATTTTACTCTTGTGTGGGCAAGAGTTTGTGTTGGATTTGAACTCTGTGTTGGAGAGTTTGAATTGGTCAAATGAGTGATTCAATGAGTGGGTTATGGAGTGATAATTGGAGGAAATCAAGAAATTTCAAAGTTGGTGTGTTGTAGCCGAATAGGGACTCTATGGGTAGCTTGTTGGTGCAAAATTCGGCTAAGGGGTTTGCGATGTGGATTTCGGCAAATAGTGTTTTGAGTAAGTGCTGAATTTATTCTTAGTCATTTTGGGGTTTTTTCGTTTTTGGCTCATTTCCTCTCTAGTGTCGATTTCTTGGTAATCACTTGTGTTTCTTTGGGATTTTTTTAACGCAAGTCTTTGTGCCGAATCGTAAGTGCCAAAATACCGAAAGTCTTGTGTCGTTTCTTCTTAAACTTTTTCTCTCTTCCTTGTTTCAAAAGCTACCAAATCACTCATAGCCGAATATCTGTTGCCTTTCCTTTCTTCTAGCCGAACTCAACTTCTTCTTTTCCCTTTCATTGTTTATTTTCTTTTCAAGATAGCCGAATACTTCTCTCTCAAAACCTTTGTTCTTCTTGTGTTGACCGAATCTGTTAAGGCCTCAACACCTTCTTTTCTTTGTTCCTAACCGTTTCTTAATCTCTTCGATTTATTGGTAAGTGGTTACTCTAGCCGAATATTGGTTGGCTTCTTTCTCCATGCTCGGTTTGGTATCTCTTGGGCCGAAGGGCTGTTTCCTCCTTGTTTTCCATGGAGATAAGTTTATCTAACACCTCCTTTTTCGTTCGAATGTTGCTAGGGACTCGTTTTCCTTAATCAAGGGGTAGGCCGATTCCTTTTCCCCTGCAAGGGATCTTTTGGTTCGTGGTAAGTGCTTTAAGCATAGTGTATATATATATTCTTATGGGATTGTAGATTCTTATGAATCAGTTAACGGTTCTTGGGAAGGTAATATCATTGAAAAGAATACGTGGTTTTGGGACTAGAGGAGATTGCGGTTGTGACTGGTAAGTAGCGTTAGTTTGATTAAAGCGTTTTCAATATTATGGTGATGGATTAAAAAGGGTTTGAGACTGATTGATGGGGTTGTTGTTATGATAGGTGTTTAATCTTGGAAGCGCTTCAACTACAAACCATAACAGGTGTGTACACACACCACTCCAAGTAGATCGACAACAGCCGAAAAGTCGAAATACCGACGAATGATGCCACACGAGCGTGCGATCACACGTGTGGTGGACCGAGCCTACGAATATGGGCGTAAGATGGTTGAGACCACCGTGAGCGTCCTCATGGGCTAAGGCCGCTTTTGGGGCCTAATAGACCGGCTTGCGCCGAGTGGGCCCAATGGGCCCGTGGGCCCTACGCGAGTAAATTTTGTGGATGGATAGGAAATAATGAGCCGGCCATGACGATCACATGGCCAAAGGCAGTTTTGGGCTAAATGGGCCACACGAGCGTGTGGGCCCATTTGGGCCGAATAATGGGCCTTGGGCCCAATAATACCGTTTTGACCATATATGTTATCTGTGTCGCTCGAGGCGGCTGTAGACCTTCGGGAAGATCGTAAATTGACCAAAATACCCCCATAGGGTAAATTGACCGTAATACCCTCATAGGGTAAAATGACCGTTATTCCCCTGAATGGCAAAATTTCTAAGATGCCCCTACATGTTATATGATTATTACTGTATGTTATTTATGGTAAGTCTGCATTCATGTGATATTATGCTGCATGGGGGATGGGATTATTGACCTTGAGGAAGTATATGAATTGTTAGGGTCTCATGGTCGCTTAACGACTGTGGATCCACCGATGGCTTTAAGCCGATTATGTGATTGGTAGCTCTGCTGCAACATTGGTTAGTGCCGCAACCGATGCTACATAAGGAGTGTAGGGATGGGTGGGTCGATTAAATCCCCACAGGAGTGCAGGGTTGGACAGGAGACGGAGTGCAGGGTTGGTATGGGCATTAATGCATTGCATACACTTGTTCTGTTATTAAGATGGGCTTAGGCCCAGATAGATGTGATCTGTGACATTTGATATGGGCTCTCAGCCCAATCGAAATTTGTTATGGGCTAAGGCCCAAATGCCACTGCATCGTGTTAGCTTAGGCCCACATTGATTACTGTAATGGGCTTAGGCCCGGATTGATGTGATGCATGCTTTATGATTGATGAGGGTTTACACACTGAGTTTTCGTAAACTCACCCCCTCTTTTTAATTTTTTAGGAAATCCCCAGTAAGCGGTTCGACGTACGGGAGGACTCGGAGGTGGCCACACTACGATCAGCTTTAAATTTTAGTTTTTATTTTACCTTACTTAACCGTTTTTTTATTGGGTTGTAATAAGGCCTCTTTTAACATCTGGTTTTAATTTGGGATTTTCAGTTTACTATGTTTTTATCTATTAAGAGTAGTTCGCGGTTTTCCAAAACAATAACTGTTTTCAAAACACTACGCTTTCGCAACTAAATTTGTAAATATCACGTTTTCGTAAATCAGTTACTTTTAAACTTAGCTTCCGCAACTGAAAAGAAATTTTCGAAATAAACTTAATAATTTTTCTATATACCACGTTTTAAATAATAATAAATAAACTAACGTAACTGGGATTTTACTCAAGCTTTTCTTTAAGAAGGGTTTTCAATGAAAACATGGTTTTCAAAAAACACTTCAATGTGGCACGCCGGATTCGGGCCTAACTTCTAGGCCGGGTTTGGGGTGTTACATTTCTCATTCTTCTTTTGACTTTTTATGGATTTTTTCTTATTTTTTTCCACACATTTTTGCCCGACCTATAATCATGGTATCACATTGTTTCTTCCTTTTTTTGCTCTTTTTTTAAACCACCGTAATGTATCTACCTAAATTGTAACACCCCTTACCCATGTCCGATGCCGGGACAGGATACGAGGCATTACCAGACTTAACTTGCTTAAACATACAACATCAGGATATAAAATTTCATTTCAACTTAAAGCTTCTCATTCAGATTCATAACATCCTTATTATGGGCCTATGAGTCCCTAAACATACATACGGAAGGTTTCAGAATTAAACCGGAAACTTTTGCGCACTTAGAATTTTTTTACCTAAACAGGGCCACACGCCCGTGTGGGTAGGCTGTGTGGTCACACACGCCCATGTTCCTAGCTCGTGTGGAATTTATTTTTCATTTCAAACCTACAGGGGTTTTCATACGGCCATACACACGCCCGTGTCATGCGTGGCGTGTCCTCACACGGCCTAGACACGCCCGTGTCCTCTCACCCGTGTGAAAAACACCGGGTATTCTGTTTATGACGTCAGCAAGCTCTTAAGGGTACACGGCCTAGGCACACGCTCGTGTGCTGGCCCATGTGACAAATTGAATTTTTTCGCAAATTTGATGCAGAGGACACACGGCCTAACAACACACCCATAGGGCTGGCCGTGCGTCACACACGGCCTAGACACACGCCCGTGTGTCTACCCATGTGGACAATTAAAAGGCCATTTCCCAAGCCAATTGCCACCCTGAAACATAAACACACATATGCCGACACAAGCAATACATAACATGGCATTAATACACTATGAAAAATCACTAATCATCATTCATACACTTCACATTTTACTCCATCAATTGCATGAACTTTCACTTCATAAAACTCATCATCATTAAGATATAAAACTTGACAAATATCAGCCAATTCCTAATGGCCATTTACGAAATGAGTGTATAACATTAATGGCCAACACTTCGGCTTTCAAATATGACATAACACAAGATGACCAAGTTCCTATACATGCCATACCCAAAATAAATCAACTTTACTATACCAAAAGAATAATTGATAGTGTGATCCGAGCTCCGACGTTCTACGATCCCCGAGCTAGCTTGGCGAAACTACAAGGAAAAGGGAAAAGAAAGGGGTAAGCATATAGCTTAGTAAGTTTGCATGAATTAAAATAGCAACATAAGTACTCATGGTAAAATCTATTCATCTCATAGAACAATAACAACACAAGTTCTCAAGTACTTTGACATACTTACTCATACTTACTCTTACCCATCACATATCACATTACGGTTTCATAACTCGTATTTTACTCGTGGTACCTGTGTCACTTCATCACATAATTTAGCACATATGCTATTTGAACATAAACTTGAATCATTATCATCCTTAACTTAAATGTAACTCTTTGTCATCTTTGTATAGCTTAGCTCTTTTTCATCTTTGCATATTTAGCTCTTTTGCCCGTTGAACTACTCGGAATATCGGAGGATACTCAATCTCATCATACATGTATTACGATGCCAATGCCATATCCCAGATATGGTCTTACATGGGATCACCTCTTGATGCCGATGCCATATCCCAGATATGGTCTTACACGGGATCTCTTAACTCGATGTCTATGCCATGTCCCAGACATGGTCCTATACGAGATCGTACATAGATGTCGATGCCATGTCCCAGACATGGTCTTACACAGGACCTTCCTTATTCGGTGCCGATACCATGTCCCAGACATGGTCTTACACGGGACATTCCTTATTCGGTGCCGATGCCATGTCCCAGACATGGTCTTATACGGGACCTTCCTTATCTCATGTCGTGACATAGGTATCCTCGTTATTCCAAATCTTCAACCGGGACTTCAACTTAATACATTCTCATCATTTTCTCATCGAGGCTTCATTACTCGATTTCCATGAAATGATATTCATTATCATAAGATCAAGCAATTTAAAATATAAAAACACTATGAAACTTTAATTTCACACAAACTTACCTCGGTACTCAAAATGTGTGTAGATGTTCGATTTAGTCCAACACTTTGTTCTTGCTTCGGTTTCTTTCCGGGCTTCGTGTTTCTTGATCTATAATAACAATTTCACTTGTTTAATACTCACATTGACTAAATTTGTTCATGAATCATACTTTGGCAAAATTACGATTTTGCCCCTAAACTTTCACATAATTACACTTTTACCCCTAGGCTCGTAAAATGATTTTTATTCAACTTTCTTGTATTTTAAGCCTAGCCAAATTATTTTCTTAACTACAACAGCCCCCAATTTCCACTATTTCACTTATGTATGACCATTTTTTATAACTTTTACAATTTGGTCCTTTTATGCATTTTTCATGAAAATCACTTAGAAAAAGATGTTTATCACACATCAAACTATCATATTCTTCCTTAAAACATCAAAATACATGCATGTCATACATGGGTAAATTTTTGAACATAAACCATAGCTCAAAATATAGCTAGAAATAGCTAAATCGAGCTACGAGGATCTCAAAAATACGAAAAACATTAAAAACGGGGCTAGGATGCACTTACTATCAAGCTTGGAAGTTGAAGAAACCCTAGCTATGTCTCCTTGCAAATTTTGGCACTTAGAGGAAGAAGATGGACAAGATTTTGACTTATTTTTCCCTTTTTAATTCATTAATTAACTAAATTACTAAAATGCCCTTAAGGCCCTTTCTTGAGATTTTTCCTTCCCATGTCCATTTTTGTCCATCTTGGAATTTAATGGTCTAATTGCTAAATAAGGGCCTCTAGTAATTTTTATAATTCTATCTCATACTTAAATCTTCTAGAATCTCATATTTTCTAATCTTTGCAATTTAGTCCTAATGGACAAATTGATCACTAATAAATAAAATTTACTCATGGAATTTTCACACAATCATGCAACCACATCATAAGCCTCATAAAAATCATAAAACACATATTTCTATTTCGGATTTGTGGTCTCACAACCACTATTCCGACTATGCCCTAAATTGGGCTGTTACATAAATCCTTAATATCTATGGCCTGACATCTATTTCGTTATGTATTAAAGGACCAAGGATAGGGGAGAATTCAAGTTTTCAATTTATGTGTGGTCTTTGTGTTTCAAATTTTGTACGTTCATCAAAAAGGAGTTATCAAGCTCAAATAAGGAGACCAGGGATTCATAGTATTAGTGTATAGTCATTTGAGAACTGGCTATTCAAACAATGCCTTAGGTCATCCCTAAGCATCCCACCATACACAATTTCTTTGATGCTTCGAATTAAACCAAATGAATAATAATCAATTCAAGCATTCATGTCTCTACGACTATCTATAAGACTTATATCTCATATGGCATCATCAAACATTCTTATTTAGGTACTTCTAATCTATTATGCAATTTAATTAGGTAACCTAATCAATTTTCCTTAAAAATAATCAAGTTATCTTGTATTAATAAAAAATTTCATGCTTGACAAGAACCATTACATGCTTTATTATCTTCAACCGCTATTCATAGTATTAATATAATCCAAACACCATGCAACAAAAACAATAATAATTTTTTTTGGTCAATAAATAATCATTTAAATCAAAGTGAACACACAAATGAAAACACACAAAAAATTAATCTTATGTACTTCCCCCCACACTTTGGAAATACATTGCCCTTAGTGTAAAATAATTAAAGTGCAAACAAGAAAACTTCCCTGAGCAGGTCGAATCCTTGTTGTTATGATAATCTTGGGGTTTGTGTGCTTCAAGCGGACAGAGAGTACCTAAAAAAATTCTATGAAAAGAAATATGAAATATAATATAAAGAAAATAAAAATAAAAATAAGAAGAAAAAGATAAAGTGTCAAGAATGGATGGCAGAACGTCTACAAATATTTGGACGAACTTGGGCCTTCAATGTTGCAAGGTGTGTACTATCTACGATGTCGCGACATCAAGCCTAGTTTCTGATTTCTTCAATTTTTTTTGTTCCGTCACTCCATGATATCGACACCTATTATGGAAAAAAAACTAAACGCAACTAAAATTAATAATAATAAAATAAACGAACAATAAAATATAAAAAAACAAAAACAAAATTTAAAGCAGAAAATAGAAGTTCTTTAAAAATTGGGACGATCTGTGTTGCCACCATAGAAGAACTTCTAGCTAGTTCTCGACACTTTGATTCAATGTTTGTTCCTCTGTTGATTTATATGAACTAGCCCTTTTGGTCATTCCAACGATGTTGCCTTATCTTCGAACGACACGACATCCACATTACAAGCCATTTGGTACCAAATCTAAGCCAACCCCAAATCATTTTTGGGGTATTATTGCCTCGAGCTTCCTCCCCTCAAAGTCGTGTGAAGTTTTGGCCACTCTAATTTTATTGTCCTTTTCAGATGGGAATAAGTCAAACTCATCGATCTCTTCACCTGGTAGCTTATTTACTATGGCCAGCAAGTGTATTGGCTCCTCTACACTTTCATTCAGAATTAGTTTATGCTCCATGTTAGTGGTTACTTCTACTTTTACGTCAGCGGCTATATCTACTGTTATATTTGTTTCTACATTAATTGGATCGGAGACACCTTCGAGTATGTTTAGTTCATCAACATAGTCCCTAATTCCAAACTCTTATTGATTTCCATCATTTAAGTCCAGACAATTGTTGGTAATATAGTGGTCATCATGGTCAGAGTTGAGAACATCACGTACGACCTCGTCCCTTGGAGATAATGCCTCTGATATCTCTCGGAGCATTGTCATCATTTGTGTCATCTTATTTGACATTCTTGATAAAATGTTGGATGTTTTGTTGTTAGCTTGGTAGGTTCGATCACACTCGAATGGATGTTTATTCAGCTCACGTACGGGTTCCTCCGGATACTTACTTTTATCTTTGTGGTCATAACTCCCATACGTATCATAAGGTAACTTGTCCAGATGTTCTGGCATATTGTATTCATTGTTATCACTCCATTGGTTTGTCAAATCTCCATTCAACCAAATTTGTCCCTCATTATTGTGCCACTCATCATAACAAAAGGACGACTCATCTGACTCAGACCCACTATCATCATCATCAAATTTATCCATGTATGCATCTATGTTCTTGGCTAAAGTTTTGTCGGGCTTAATTGTTCCACATGACAATATCTCTGGTGGATTAGAAAGAGACTCTATTGGGTATTCGAGCATATCAATCTTTTTATCATCTAACAGATACATAGGTTCATATGAATACCCTTCTTTTCCATATTCGCTATACAAACTCCATTGATCAATCGAATCTCCATCTAACCAACTTGATTCCATGTCATCGTATAAATTATCCCACGTCTTGCCTTCATACCAACTGTAATCATCATTAATTGTACTTGTAATAGACTATTTTTAGTGAAATCGAAACAGTGGTTTCGGAACCACAAATTCGAACCGAAAAGAAAAATTAATTTTATATTTTTGCATGATTTGCATTTAGATAGAAATATCATGTGAAAATTCTGATAAGAAAATTTTATCAATTTAGTACTTCACTACAGGAAGGACCAAATCTCATAAAATGTAAAAGTTGAATTCTAGTAGCTAGAAGGATCAAATAGCTATGGAATTCAAAACTTGAGATCCTTGTATTGTAACACCCCTAACCCATAACCGTTCCTGGAATAAGGTTAAGAGGCATTACCGGTCAATCGGAACATTTCATATCCATTTCACAACACAAAGTCAATTATCATTCAATCATATTCAAATATAATCATATAGTCCCTTAAAAAGGTCTACGAGACCATAAACACATGTTAGAAAGAGGTCGGGACTAAACTGTACACATACAAAAATTTTCAAAATTCAAACAATTTTCAAAACTGCAGAGGTCACACGCCCGTGTGGGTAGGCTGTGTGCCTCACATGGCCTCGGACACGCCCATGTGTCCAAGCCGTGGCAAAATAGGGCATACCTACTGCCTTGTTCACTCGGCCTAAGACATGCCCGTGTGCCTCACCCGTGGTCGAGCCTGACTTGTACCACATGGCCAGTCACACGCCCGTGTGTCTAGCCCGTGGTCGAGCCTGACTTGAATCAAATTACAAATTCAAAAGACACGGTCGAGCCACACATCCGTGTGCTCAACCGTGTTGGAAATTATAGGCCATTTTCAAGGCCAAACTTGCCTCCCACACATTGAATCACCTACAAGCCTCAAATCAATACCAAATCATGTCTCGAAATTTGCAACCAAACATGCCAATATAAGCATCAATCCATCATTAACCATACCATCTATAGCCATGCTCAAACTCATCTCAAATACGTCCAACTAAAATACAAATTCCACATCCTAAATCATGTTAGCAAAACATCACTTAATCAAGCCACAAATTCACACATAAAACATTATTTCCTTCAACTAATTCAAGCATGAAAAATACCATTTCCAACCTCACTATATCATACCACCTTCATCATTTTCATTTCCTCTCATATGAACCATCAACATTCAACTTTCTAGCCACATCACATGGCAAGATCCAACATTACAAAACATATCATGACTTCTAGCCTATACATGCCATATACCAAATATGTACATCTTTCAAAAGTACTGAAATAGATAGCGGATAGTGTGATCGAGTCGCTGACGATCCCCGAATCCGAGCTAGCTTTACTGGCACTGTAAGACAGAGAAACAAATCACACAGTAAGCTTTCAAAAGCTTGGTAAGTTTGTAATATAATACAACTAACTCATTAAATCTAATCAATCTACAAATTGAACCATCACATAGATAATTTACCAATGATACACAAGCTCAACTATATCCAATACTCACATAACCTTCCATTCATCTACTTTCAAATTCACCCATCACATAGGTATCATACATACCTTTGCCATCACATAGTTACTCACCAATCATGCTACCCAACCTCTCGACTTTACATTTCGCTCGACCTTTGCTATTCTTTTGATTCATTCGCACACTTAGTGCCATTTTCGTAGTCAAACATAATTGTCATCGCACACTTAGTGCCAATACGTTAAACCAAACTTATATCGGTATCGCACACACAGTGCCAACTCAATAAGCTGAAGCTTCTATTGTTTCGCACACACAGTGCTAATCGTCTCTGTCTCGCTTCTAAATTCGCACACTTAGTGCCTCAATACTCGAGTTCATATATAACACATTTCTATTTCATTAATATAAATTCATTCATTTCTCATCACATAGATACAAGTTTAATGGTAAGTATTAGATTCGAACTTACCTTGGTCGTCGAAATACCGAAACGGTCGATTAATCGAGCACTTTGTCTTTGCCTCGATCTCGATCCGAACCTCTCCTTTCTTGGTCTATACACATTTAAATTTAACTCATTCAATCACCAATTCATTCAATTTAGTCCACACACACATATTTAGGGCATTTTTCAAAATAGCCCTCACATTTTCACATTTTGACACTTTAGTCCTTAATTCATCAAATCACAAAATACACCAAATTTCTATTCACATAAGCTTAGCCGAATTCTTCCCATGCTAATACAAGCCCACACATTTCATTTATTACACATTTTAGTCCCCCAATTTCTCATTTTCATAATTAAACCCAAATTACTCAATTTCACTAAAAATTCAAAGACAAAACATGTTCATCCTTCACATATCTTCCATATTTCATCATCAACTATCACAAAGCTCAAACATTCATCAATGGAATATCTCAAAATTACCATTAAATTCTAAAATTAAAGCATGGGCTAGGTAGAGCACAAAGCAACGATCGCAAAAAAATTGAAATTATCAAAAACCGAGTCAAAAACTTACCTTAATCAAGCTAAGCCCTAGCCGAATTTATCAAAGCTTCAAACTCTCTTCTTTGGTTCTTCTTTCGGTGGAAGATGGGGAATAATAGCCACTTTCATGTTTTAATTTGATATAATATAACCTATTTTAACATTATTATTGTTTTACCTATTTAACCTTTACTAAATATTACATGAAACATATATTATAAGGTTAATTTAGTCCATTGCCGTCCACTACCTTCATTAATGGCCAAATTGCATCATAAAGCCTCCATATTAAAAAGCCAACAACAATTAGGCACTTATAAATCAGCACACAACTTTTGCTTTCTACGCGATTAAGTTCTTTCTCATAATTCGACACACAAACGATAAAATTTTCACACCAAATTTTCACACATGCTCAATCACATATTATAAACATAAAAAATAATAATGAAATATTTTTTCAACCTCAGATTTGTGTGACTAGGGTCTTAACCGGGCTATTACAACTCTCCCCCCTTAGGGATTTTTGTCCCCGAAAATTTTACCAGTGAATAGGTGTGGATATTGCTCTCTCATAACGTTTTCAGGTTCCCACGTAGCCTCTTCTACTCCATGTTTATGCCACAACACTTTCACTAAGAAAATTCTTTTGTTTCTCAATTCTTTGGTCTCTCGTGCCAAAATTCGAATCGGTTCTTCACTATACAAAAAATCTGACTGAATTTCAACCTCAGTAGGAGGAATCACATGAGACGGATCAGATCTGTACCGTTGAAGCATCGACACATGAAACACATTATGAATCTTTTCTAACTCAGGTGGCAACATCAATCTATAAGCAACCGACCCTATTCGTTCAATGATCTCATACGGCCCGATGAACCTCGGACTTATCTTTCCTTTTCGACCAAATCAAAGTATTTTCTTCCACGGAGACACTTTCAAAAACAATTTGTCACCAACTTCGAATTCAATATCTTTTCGTTTCAAATCTGCATAAGACTTCTGACGATCTGAGGCCGCTTTCAAACTGTCACGAATCACCTTTAGTTTCTGCTCAGTCTCTTTTTTATCAAATCAACTCTGTGAATTTTATTCTCACTCAGCTCAGTCTAATATAATGACGTTCGGCATTTTCGACTGTAAAGAGCCTCATACGGTGCCATTTTAATGCTAGATTGAAAACTATTATTGTATGTGAATTCAATCAACGGTATATGCTTCTCCCACGTACTTTCAAATTCAAGAATACAATACCTCAACATATCTTCGAAAACTTGAATGATCCGCTCGGATTGTCCATCTGTTTGCTGATGAAATGCAGTACTAAATTGTAGATTCGTGGCTAAAGCCTCTTGCAATTTCTTCCAAAACCGCGAGGTAAATCTCGAATCTATATTAGATACAATAGATAGTGGCACCCCGTGCAATCTTACAATCTCAGCAATATACAATTCAGCCAATTTATCAAGTGAATAATATGTCCTCACTGGAACAAAATTAGCTGATTTCGTCAATCTGTCAACTATCACCCAGATTGCATCTTTCTTTCCCGAAGATAAAGGTGGTCCCGACACAAAGTCCATCGTGATTCTTTCCCATTTCCACTCAGGAATCATAATCGGCTGTAACAAACCGGATGGAACCTGATGTTCAGCTTTAATTTGCTGACAAACTAGACACTTCGACACAAAGTCTGAGATATCCCGTTTCATACCATGCCACCAGTAAAACTGTTTCAAGTCATTATACATTTTTGTACTCCCCGGATGAACAGTCAAACGACTATTGTGAGCTTCGTTTAAAATCATTTGAATCAACTCTGAATTCCTCAGAACACAAATCCGATCTCTGAATCTCAAACAATCATCATTATCAACTCAAAATTTTGAATTAGAGTTCAAATCACATTGAGTTCATTTTGCTATCATCTCATCATCACTTTTCTGGGCATCACAAATCTGATGTATAAACATCGGCCTAACTTTCAACTCAGCTAAAACTGAACCATCATCACATAGATCTATCTGAGTACTCGTTGCTCACAAAGCACATATAGACTTTCGACTCAAAGCATCAGCAACAACATTAGCTTTACCCGGATGGTAATCAATCACAAGCTCATAGTCTTTTAACAATTCTAACCATCTTCTCTGTCGCAAATTTAATTCTTTCTGAGTCACCAAATATTTCAAGCTCTTATGATCTGTAAAAATATGACATTTCTCTCTAAATAGGTAATGACGCCAAATCTTCAATGCGAATACAATTGCGGCTAATTCAAGATCATGCGTCGGATAGTTCTTTTCATGCGACTTTAACTGCCTCGAAGCATAAGCGATGACTTTGCCTTCCTGCATTAACACACAACCCAAACCATTCAATGATGCATCATTGTAAACTTTGAATTCTTTACCCGATTCAGGTTGAACTAACACGGGTGCCACTGTCAACAATGCTTTCAACTGTTCAAAACTTTGCCGACACTTTTCTTTCCACTCAAATTTAACATCTTTCTGTAGCAATTTTGTTAACGGAGTCGCAATCATCGAGAAGCCTTTCACAAACATTCTATAATATCCCGTTAGTCCCAGAAAGCTACAGACTTCAGACACATTTCTTGGAGGTTTCCATTTTAAAATAGCTAAAATCTTACCCGGATCAACTCGTATTCCCGCAGCTGATACAATATGTCCCAGAAAACTGACCTCACGCAACCAAAACTCACTTTTGCTAAACTTTGCATACAATTGCTTCTCACGCAGAGTCTGTAGCACAATTCTTAAATGTTCGGCATGTTGCGTCTCATCACATGAATAAATCAGAATATCATCAATGAAAATCACAACAAAACGATCCAAATACGGTCTAAATATTCGATTTATCAAATCCATAAACACTGCAGGAGCATTCGTTAGTCCGAAAGGCATAACTAAGAATTCATAATGTCCATACCTCGTTCTGAAAGCAGTCTTCGGTACATCTTATTCTTTAACTCTCAACTGATAGTAACCCGATCTCAAATCTATCTTAGAAAACACTGTAGCTCCTTTCAGCTGATCAAACAAATCATCAATATGTGGCAGAGGATACTTATTCTTTATCGTCACTTTGTTCAACTGTCGGTAATTAATACACATCCTCATAGTGTCGTCTTTCTTTTTCACAAACAACACAGGAGCACCCCAAGGCGAGAAACTCGGTTGTGCAAATCCTCTATCAGTCAACTCTTGCAACTGAGACTTCAACTCTTTCAATTCCGTCGATGCCATTCTATACGGAGCTATTGAAATAGGAGTAGTCCCCGACTCTAATTCAATACCAAATTCAACTTCTCGGATTAGAGGTAACCCCGGTAGTTCTTCAAGAAACACATCAGAGAATTCACAAACTACAGGCACAGATTCAACTTTCTTTTCTATCACTTTTGTATCTATTACATATGCCAGATAAGCTTTGCAACCATTTCTCACATAGTTCAAAGCTTTCATTGATGATATAACAGCCGGCAACCCATTTAAATCACTGGATTCAATTCGAACTATCTCACCATTCTGACTTCTCAAATCAATACTCTTCCGTTTACAATTCACTATAGCACTATGCAAAGTGAGCCAATCCATACCCAGAATAATATCAAATTCATCCAAAGGTAGCAACATCAAATTAGCCGAAAAACAGATATCTCGAAACATCAACAGGCAGTTCTTGCACACTTGATCCACCAAAACACACTTGCCTAAGGGGTTCGATACTCTAATCATAAATTCAGTAGACTCAACAGGTAGAGTCTTACTTGATACTAGATTTACACACACATAAGAATGAGTAGAACCTGGATCTATCAATGCAATTACATCAGTATCAAATAAAGTGAAAATACCAGTAATGACATCTGGAGATGACGCTTCCTCTCGTGCGCGAAAAGCATATGCTCGGACAGGTGCTCTCGCCTCTGATCTCATAGCTGTATCGGTAGTCCCTCTTTGACTTCCACTCACATTTTCGGTGTTTCTGGGTAGTCTACCCCTAACCGTCGTATTGCTCGGTCTCGCACCCTGAACATTATCTTTCTCAGCTAACTCTGGGCAATCTCAAATAAAATGGTCTCGTGATCAACATTTGTAACAAGTTCTATTATTATACTTGCCCCAGCATTCTCCAACGTGTCGTCTTCCACACTGTCTACACTCGGGCTTGTTGCTTTTAACACTACCAACACTTGATTCAATCGGAGCTTGAGTTCTTGGACCAACACTCTATCTCACCCGATCTTTACCCGATTGTCCAAATGAAGCATTTGAGCGATTTCTTGCATCTCTAAATCTCTTCGTCGAAGGTTGAGACATCTTACTCATTGATCTTTTTCTTTCATCTCTAGCCTCAGAATCTGCTTTCTTCTTTTCTTTATTAAGCTCTTCGGCTTTGCAGGGTCTTTCAACTAACACAACAAATTCATTCAAGTCAAGTATTCCAACCAGTAATTTAATGTCTTCATTCAGCCCTTCAATGAAATGTTTACACATAGTAGCTTCGGTCGAAACACATTCCTGCGCGTATTGACTCAGCCTCACAAACTCTCGTTCATACTCCGTAACTAACATACGGCCTTGTTTCAGCTCTAGAAACTCCTTACGTTTCTGATCTATGAATCGTTAACTGATGTACTTCTTTCAGAATTCAGTTTGAAAGAAATCCCAAGTGATTTTCTCTCTTGGAACCACAGATATCAATGTCTTCCACCAGTTATATGTCGTATCTCTCAACAAGGAAACAACACATTTAATACATTCATCAGGAGTCAACGACATCTCGTAAAACACTCAAATAGTATTCTCGAGCCAAAACTCAGCTCGCTCGGCATCATCATCAGCTGTGGCCTTAAACTCTTCAGCCCCATACTTTCTGATCTTATCCACATGAGGCTTATTCAATCGAATCGGATCTGCAACTTGTGGCACAACAGGGTCTTGTGGGGGTGGAGGTTGTGAAGCAGCCGGGTTCGTTCGAACGAACTCCGAAAACCACTCACTCATCATTCGGAAAAAGGCTTGTTTAGCCTCTCCCTCTTGGCTACCATCATTCGGCCTAGATGTGGCCGGCGCTGTCCCTTGAGCGAGAGCAGGCGCATTACTCTCTGCATTGTCAGCAACTGCTCGATCGGGATCTATTACTATATAAAAAACATTTTTAGCTGTCAGGATTCATCACACTATCGCAATTATATATATGGCATGTATAGCTAGACTCACACGCGCTACGTTAGTCTGAGAATTGACTAAACGGTAGCTCTGATACCAATAAAATATAACACCCCTAACCTGTAACCGTTGCCGGAATAGGGTTAAGAGGCATTACCGGGAAATCGAAACATTTCATATCCATTTCACAACACAAAGTCAATTATCATTCAATCATATTCAAATATAATCATATAGTCCCTCAAAAAGGTCTACGAGACCATAAAAACATGTTAGAAAGAGGTCGGGACTAAACCTAACACACAAAAATTTTCAAAATTCAAACATTTTTCAAAACTGCAGAGGTCACACGCCCGTGTGGGTAGGCCGTGTGCCTCACACGGCCTCGGACACGCCCATGTGTCTAAGCCGTGGCAAAACAGGGCATACCTACTGACTTGTTCACATGGCCTGAGACACGCCCGTGTGCCTCACCTGTGGTCGAGCCTGACTTGCACCACACGGCCAGTCACACGCCTATGTGTCTAGCCAGTGGTCGAGCCTGACTTGAATCAAATTACAAATTCGAAAGACACGGTCGAGCCACACGCCCGTGTGCTCAACCGTGTGGGCAATTATAGGCCATTTTCAAGGCCAAACTTGCCTCCCACACATTGAATCACCTACAAGCCTCAAATCAATACCAATTCATGTCTCAAAATTTGCAACCAAACATGCCAATATAAGCATCAATCCATCATTAACCATACCATCTGTAGCCATGCTCAAACTCATCTCAAATAAGTTGAACTAAAATACAAATTTCACATCCTAAATCATGTTAGCAAAACATCACTTAATCAAGCCACAAATTCACATATAAAACATTATTTCCTTCAACTAATTCAAGCATGAAAAATACCATTTCCAACCTCACTAATTCATACCACCTTCATCATTTTCATTTCCTCTCATATGAACCATTAACATTCAACTTTCTAGCCACATCACATGGCAAGATCTAGCATTACAAAACATATCATGACTTCTAGCCTATACATGCCATATACCAAATATGTACATCTTTTAAAAGTACCGAAATAGATAGCCGATATTGTGATCGAGTCGCTGACGATCCCCGAATTCGAGCTAGCTTTATTGACACTGTAAAACAGAGAAACAAATCACACAGTAAGCTTTCAAAAGCTTAGTAAGTTCATAATATAATACAACTAACTCATTAAATCAAATCAATCTACAAATTGAACCATCACATAGATAATTTACCAATGATACACAAGCTCAACTATATCCAATACTCACATAACCTTCCATTCATCTACTTTCAAATTCACCCATCACATAGGTATCATACATACCTTTGCCATCACATAGTTACTCACCAATCATGCTACCCAATCTCTCGACTTTACATTTCGCTCGACCTTTGCTATTCTTTTGATTCATTCGCACACTTAGTGCCATTTTTGTAGTCTAACATAATTGTCATCGCACACTTAGTGCCAATACGTTAAACCGAACTTATATCGGTATCGCACACACAGTGCCAACTCAATAAGCCGAAGCTTCTATTATTTCGCACACACAGTGCTAATCGTCTCTATCTCGCTTCTAAATTCTCACACTTAGTGCCTCAATACTCGAGTTCATATATAACACATTTCTATTTCATTAATATAAATTCATTCATTTCTCATCACATAGATACAAGTTTAATGGTAAGTATTATATCCGAACTTACCTCGAACGTCGAAATACCGAAACGGTCGATTAATCGAGCACTTCATCTTTGCCTCGATCTCGATCCGAACCTCTCCTTTCTTGGTCTATACACATTTAAATTTAACTCATTCAATCACCAATTCATTCGATTTAGTCCACACACACATATTTAGGGCATTTTGCAAAATAGCCCTCACATTTTCACATTTCAACACTTTAGTCCCTAATTCATCAAATCACAAAATACACCAAATTTCTATTCACATAAGCTTAGCCGAATTATTCCCATGCTAATACAAGCCCACACATTTCATTTATTACACATTTTAGTCCCCCAATTTCTCATTTTCACAAGTTAGCCCAAATTACTCAATTTCACTAAAAATTCAAAGATAAATCATGTTCATCCTTCACATATCTTCCATATTTCATCGTCAACTATCACAAAGCTCAAGCATTCATCAATGGCATATCTCAAAATCACCATTAAATTCTAAAATTAAAGCATGGGCTAACTAGAGCACAAAGTAACAATCGCAAAAACATAGAAATTATCAAAAATCGAGTCAAAAACTTACCTTAATCAAGCTAAGCCCTAGCCAAATTGATCAAAGCTTCAAACTCTCTTCTTTGGTTCTTATTCCGGTGGAAGATGGGAAATAATAGCCACTTTCATGTTTTAATTTGATATAATATAACCTATTTTAACATTATTATTGTTTTACCTATTTAACCTTTACTAAATATTACATGAAACATATATTATAAGGTTAATTTAGTCCATTGCTGTCCACTACCTTCATTAATGGCCAAATTGCATCATAAAGCCTCCATATTAAAAAGACAACAACAATTAGGCACTTATAAATCAGCACACAGCTTTTGCATTCTACGCGATTAAGTCTTTTCTCATAATTCGACACACAAACGATAAAATTTTCACAACAAATTTTCACACATGCTCAATCACATATTATAAACATAAAAAATAATAATAAAATATTTTTCCGACCTCGGATTTGTGGTCTTAAAACCACTGTTCCGACTAGGGTCTAAACCGAGCTGTTACATATATGGTAACTAGACCATTAATCTAAAGTTAGTAGATATTTTTTATGATTCATCCATGGAAAAATTAGAAAAGGCTAAGGACTAAATCGGAAAGTGATAAAATTAAAGATGATAATTAAATTAAATAGAAATATCATCTTATTTTATATCGTCTTCCCCAAAATTTACATGGAAACCCTAGGAGGGAGAGAAGAAACTAATCAAGCTTAATTGGGTAAGCTTTCTTGTCCCGTTAGTAATTTTTATTTTTAAAACTGGGATAGTTTACTCTATCTATTTGGGGAATTAATTTGAAAAGTTATCAAAGTATATAAATTATGCCATGGATGAATATGCTGAAAATTTAAAATTTATGGTGAAAAATGAGAGGTTGTTGATAGATAAACATCTTTTACAAAGTGATTTTTCTTGAAAACATGATTTAGGGACTAATTTGTAGAGTTATGAAAATTGAAAATTTTGAAATTTATGGAACACATGTGCTGTAAATTGTATATTGAAATTTTGGTTAGGCTTGGAATAGGGAGTAAATTGCATGAATTTCATTTTCCGAGCCTAGGGATGAAATTAGAATTTATGGAAAGTTTAGGGGCAAAATGATAATTTTGCCTTGGATGTAAATTGAGTCCAATTGAATATGAAATGTGATAAATTGATGATTAAATTCATTTATATAGATCCGGATAACTCAAATTCAAAGTTAGATCGAGGAAAGGACTAAAGTTTCGGATTAGTAGATTTATATACGCGAACAAGTGTCGAGGTAAGTTCGTGTAATTTAATTGAACATGTAAATATGTTGAATTGAATGTTGTATTTGTATAGAATGTGATTTATATTTATGTGAATTAATTGGATTTTATAATATAAGATTTGAATACATGTTTGATATTGTTTGAAAAGGGTTAAATTTCGTTTGAATATTGGATTTCGATGGACAAATGTGATTTCCCTATTGAATGAGGTCCTGCATTCGTTGCTAACGGGATTTAGCTCGGACGAATAATCCTATTGACCTCATTACAGAAAGGATTTAGCCTGGACTGATAATCCTAATATAAGCCCTCTTGAGCATATGTTATAAATAGGATTTAGCCCGGACGGGTAATCCTGATTAAGCTCTTATGAGCATATGTTGGAAACAGGATTTAGCTTGGACAAGTAATCCTTTTATATGATTTATGGCTCGAGAGTGTGCTTCCTGATTAAGTGCCTTAATGGGTACTCCTGAATATGAATTGACGGGTTATTAAATTGTACACCTTGAGTGTACTATTTGAGTATCCATCGAAATTTCAATGATTCAATGAACAAAATACTTGACATGATATGAGAATTATGAGATGAAATGAATAATGTCTTGAAAGAATATAACATGATGAGCTCATCTATGTGTACTTGATGTATATGAAAATTTTGTGACTAACATGTTTGACTGAATGCATGTGTTTAGGCAATTTTACCAAGTTGATGGAAACATGTTATTATATGCTTAATTTTAATAAATGAGATTGGTAAGTTTAATTCCAGTTATATGAACTTACTAAGCATAATATGCTTACTAGGTTTACTTTTCTCTGTTTTATAGTGCTCGAAAGCTCGGGAAGGTTGATGAACGGTTGGAGCTTCATCACACTATCCACAAGCTTATTTTGGTATAAATAGTAAACTTATTTTGGTATAATGGCATGTATAGGTTAACTTGATCATAGATAGATAGAATATGCTATTTGTAAATTAGCCATTGGAATGGTTAGTAATGGTTTGTTTTGATACTTATAAAGCATTATGTCATGACAAATACATATATGTTAAGTATGCATGATCAACTGATGTTTAATGTTTAGGTTAAACTAAGGTAATATTATAAACATAATTATATATGCAATGATACATCATATTAGATGTTAGAATTTTCTTGAAATCAATGCTTGAATTGGTTGGTATTAAGATGTAAGTTTTAGTGCAGGATATTGGTAAAATTTTGGGTGAGAAATGAAGCTAGAAATGGCTTTATTTTGTCCACACGGGTGTGTGTCTAGACCGTGTGTGACACACGGCCTGGTATATGGGCGTGTGGTTAGGCCGTGTGTCCCCTGCATCTTAAATTCAAGAAACAGAATGCTCAGAATTGAGCACACGGGCAGGGACACGGGCGTGTGTCTTAGCCGTGTGTGCTACACGGCCTAGCACACGGGCGTTTGGCTGGCCGTGTGGTGCAAGTCAGAGAGTTACACGGGGTCGGACAAGGCATGTTTCACGGGCGTGTCATATGATCACACGGGCATGTGCCCTGACCACACGGGCGTGTGTGCCCTGTATTTTGGAAATTTTTTGAAATATCGTGAAAAATTCTATGAGTTCTCGATTTAGTCCCGATTCGATTCTAATACTTATATTGGGCCTCGAGGGTCCATTTAAGGGACAACATGAATAATCTTGGAATATGAATAGTAATTAACATGGATTATATGTAATTATTCTGAAAACTCTAGTAATATTCTGTAACCCTGTTCCGGCGACGGATACGGGTGAGGGGTGTTACAGTACTCATGATTAAATTTGCTTAATCAACAAGGGAAATAATAAAATAATAAAAATGATGAAAAACAAAAATTGAGCTGAAATAACAAATTAATAAAATTGCCACAGCATCTAACTCATTCATCCTTTGAATAATATTATTTGTAAGTAATTGATTCAATAAAAAAATATCACCGTCGCAATCCCCGACAACGACGCCAACAACTTGACCGCCTCCAGACGTACTAACATCCAGAGTGTGAATACTGCTACAAAATATATGGAATTGAGGCAGTGTCCGCAAGTATACGGGTCAGGTTGTAATATAGTTACAACGAAGTAGGTAAGTACTCCGAGGATTGTACCTAAGGGATTTTAGTTTGGGGAAAACTGCTATCAAGCCATTATTGAAAATAATTACTAATCTACTTGAGTCGCGAATTAGTAGTGTTAATATAGATGCAAGAGGATGATAATACTAATAAACTAAATAAATTGAATTAAATCTAAATATACTTTTAAGTTTATGTATCGGCTTCTCCTATCCCTTGTTTCGACTACTCGAGTTCCTTTAGCTTAGATCCAATTGTTTTACCTAATTAATTATTAATATAGGGTTCTAATCAATCAATTATTCGATACCCTAGCAGGATATTCCGATACATCTACTAGAATAGCGAGTCCTTATCTTCCGACCTCACAGTCTAGATCGGTTCGGGGTTAAGGTGTTCATGGATAGGCCTTACCAATTTTAGGTTAATTCCCACCTAAATGACTTCCTAGGGTTTCCAAGCCTAGGGTTTAAGTTCTCCCTCTCCCAAACAGTTGATCTGCTAGGAAACTTAATCCTTCAATCAATTAATAAGATTATAACAGTTGAAATCATGCGAGATATGGATAAAACATAAATTAACTATAATAGTTACACAAATATTCAATTAAACAATATTAAAGAAAGAGATATAAAGAATATAATAAAGGAAAAGAGATGCTCAAGGATTTATCAATGAAAGCATAGCTCCGGAACAATATCCACTCGCGAGAGTCTCACTGCAGAATAGGATCATCCAATTACAAGAACATAAAATACCCTAAGGAAAAACTAAGAAAGAAACAAAAACCCTAAGTATATTTTCTGTCTCCCTAAAATTGTGTGTTTAAGCTTATTACAATGGAATTTATATAGGGTAAACTCGGAATATTAAAGTGCCTAAATATTCTTGAAGTCCTTAGAGTTCGACCAGGATAGATACTCCTAATTTCCCTAAAAAAACCTAATTAAGATGTGCATGAGTTTATGAGTTGCGCAGGGGGTTGGTTGCAACACAGACCTGTGATGTCACAACCAACCCCGAATAAGCATATTTAGTTCCTGACTTGACCTACAAGACCATGTAACCTTATTTAGATATATAATATATAATAAAAACTACTAGAAATCATAAATTACTAATTTATGTATGAAAACCTAAATATATACTAAGATGCTTTGATTTAACTATCAAACAAGCTAATGTTATGTGTAAAAAGGATGTAAATAATAGTGTATTTCATGGAAAATCATCACGACACCGAAGCGTTTGACCAGACTTTTCCACAAGGGCATTGCAAAATACGTAACACAAATAACACATAATAAGCCACACATGTTTCACCAGATACGTCATAAAGGCCTTACAGAACATGCCACGAAGGTGTGACAAAGAATTACATGTTTACTGTCCCATCAGACTATCTCAGAGGTTTCCATGGGGTTTCTCCCATATGGTCTTATATGTAACTTCATGTCTTGATCTGCCAGCCCGGTCCATATTTCACTGGAGGCATCACCATGAGTGTTTTTTTTTTTACATAAAATGCCACGGGTCTCAGCCTTATGGACTTATACATCCCCATGTCGTGTTCTGCCAATCCTATTTACATGTCATCGGAGGCTACACCATGAGTATACTTGTTAACGTGATCCGCCTGTCTGATTAGCAATGTACCTACCTTACTGAAGGCATCACAAATGGATGTTTGTTCATCCCACACAAAATAAACTTACTCAGATTCATTGACATGTAACACCCCTTACCCGTATTCGATGCTGGAACAGGGTACGAGGCATTACCGGACTTACAACATAAGCATTCACACAATTTCGAATTATAAATTTGCATCCAAATTAAAACCAATCATATTCAATCATAAAGTCCCTAATACGAGCCCATGAGGCCCAAAACGTGCTTTGGAAATGGTTCGGGACTAAACCAAGTACTTAGGAAATTTTTATAGAACTTAGAAAACTTTTGCTAGAAACAGGGCTCACATGTCCGTGTGGTCCAAGGGACACGCCCGTGTGACCCTGGGACACGCTCGTGCTTCAGACCGTGTTTGATTTAGAGTGCTCTCTGACTTGTGCAACACGGCCATGCCACACGCCCGTGTTCTAGGCCATGTAGCACACACGGCTGAGACACACGCCCGTGTGCTCAATTCTGGACATTCTGTTTCTAAATATTAAGGTGTAGAGGACACACGGCCGGAACACATGCCCGTGGGGTAGACTGTGTGTCACACACGGCCTAGACACACGCCCGTGTGTCTACCCGTGTGAACAAAATAAAGGCTATTTACCAAGCCATTTGCCACCCTTCTTCACACATACACTTACACCAATTCAAAGGCACAAAACATAACATACTTAGGCAAAAAAATCAACATCTATCATACTCACAACAATTATTAAGCCACAATTGACTGCTTCCAAGATACCTAATTGTACACCACTTTACCATCCTTTCAATAGGCCACATTGCCAAACATTTCACATTCATGTCATAAATCGCATTTCCATCATTCACCAAGCATACCATGATCATATCACCAAATACATTGGCACATATATAAGTATACTTAGGCTTACAACCATGTTAGCCCAAATAAGCCAATCTACATGGCCAAATATCAAAACAAGCCTTTGACAATTACAAGCCAACACATTGGCTACAATCATAATGACACATATAACCAAATGACTAAGTCCCTATACATGCCATACTTTCAAAATACTAAGATCATCAATACCCAAAATGAGAGGGTTTGATAGTGTGATCTGAATCTCCGACGATCTCTGATCCCGAGCTAGCTTGGTAACACTATAAGATAAAGGAAAGAAAATGGGTAAGCTACATAGCTTAGTAAGTTCATATGCAAATAATACAAAACATTATTCATACATTTATCATATAAATAACTTAACATATATTAACATAATTGTCATTAAAGCTTCATAAGCACAACTTAGTCAATCACATTCTTACCAATAGTTCATCATATACTGAGTTCATTTCCTTTGAGTTTTACGTACGTACTTGTACCATCTCATAACATATTCACGTACTTTCTCATCTTTGACATACCCGTTGAACCACTTGGAATACTATCGGATACATGAAAAATTTGCACATAAGTGCCACATATGTAGCCAATGCTACCACCAATCTAATGACACATATAGGCTCACTCTCGAGCTATCCACGGGCCTGCTCACACAAGCTGTCAGTCAAGACGTAGCTACACAGCGCTGCTCACACAAGCTCTCAGGTATCCCTCAACTCATGCCGGTATACCCAGCCACCGGTAGGACATACAAGACCAGCACCCGGGACACATAATTCACATGATTACATACTCACATGGGTTCCTAGTGACATGTCACTTGTATCCTAATCTATTCCTAAGGTTCAACCGGGATTTTCTCGCTTGTTGGAGCTTCGTCAATTACATCTATAGAGTCAATCATACAATTCATGCAATATCAATACATTATAAATTCAATTGTAACGTTGAATTATTAGTATACGAACTTACCTCGGTACAAAAATAGCGAAAATGGACCTAATCGTCAAACACATTGGTTTTCCCCTGATCTAGACCCGAACTTTGTTTTTCTTGATCTATAATACCACATTCATCTCATTTAATCATCACATTATTCATTTCAACCCAAAAACACACTATGGCAAAAATTAAATTTTTGCCCCTAAACTTTTGACATTTTAAATTTTAGTCCCTAGGCTCGTAAAATGAATTTCATTCAATTTCTTAAAAACCCAAGCCTAGCCGAACCATTTTCATACTCATAACAGCCTACATTTCTCATTTATTCACATTTTTCTACTCATTTTATAGACTTTTACAACTAAGTCCCTATTTATCGTTTTTACCGAAAATCACTTTACAAAAGTCGTTTAACAAACAACGAACATGCATTTTCTACCATCAAACATCAAAATACACACATATTCAACATGGGTAAAATTTTAGACTTTAATCCCTCTTTAAATTAGTCCTTGGAAAGGCTAGATTAGGTTGAGACTGTAACACCCCATACCCGTATCCTATGCCAGAACAAGGTACGAGGCGTTACTTAACTTAATAACATGCATACAAACACTTTCGAGTTATGAAATTTCGTTCAAATTTAAAACTTTTCAAACTTCATCTTAAAAACCCTAATATGGGCCTACAAGGCCCAAAACATACTTTGGGAATGGTTCGGTACTAAACCAGGCACTTTAGAAAACTTTGAAAAATTTCACTGAAAATAGGGGCACACGCTCGTGTGGCAAAGGACACGACCGTGTGGTCACACACGCCCATATCCCTAGCCATGTGGATTTATTTTTCAATTCGAACCTACAGGGGTTTTCACACGGCCATGACACGCCCGTGTCTCAGCCCGTGTGTTAAAACATTGACATTCTGTTTTGACATCAGCAACATTTTACGGTCACACGGCCAAGGCACACGCTCGTGTGCTAGCCTGTGTGGCGAATTTAAATTCGCATTTAAGGTGCAGACTTCACACGGCCTAGGCACATGCCCATGTATTATGGTCGTGTCATCCACACGGTTGAGACACGCAGCCGTGCCTCAGCCCGTGTGGATACTACTGGGCATTCTGTTTTACCAAATTAAGGTACAGGGGACACACGTCGGGACTACACGACCATGGGGTAGACCATGTGTCACACACGGCCTAGACACACGCCAGTTTGTTTACCCGTGTGGACAAAAACAAGGCTATTTACCAAGCCCTTTTGCCACCCTTACTTGCACCAACATAAGCCACATCAAGTAACACCAATCCACACATAACCATCTGACCAAATCAGCCACAACCAAGACATACATTGTAACACCCCTTACCCATGTTCGACGCCAGGACAAGATACGAGGCATTACCGGACTTAGCTTGCTTGAACATACATTATCGGGCTATAAAATTTTGTTTCAAACCTAAAACTTTTCATTCAAATTCACAACGTTCTTATTATGGACCTACGAGGCCTTAAACATACATTCAAATTGATTTGGAACCAAACCGAAAACTTTTACGCGCTTAGAAAATTTTAGCTTAAATAGGGGCCACATGCCGGTGTGGTCCAAGGGACACGCCCGTGTGCCCCTAAGACATGCCCGTGTTCGACACCCGTGGTCGAACCTGACTTATTTCACACGGCTGAGCACACGGCTGTGTCTATAGCCCGTGTTCTTCACACGGCCTAGACACGCCCGTGTCTTCCACCCGTGGAGCTCTCTGTTTGTGACGTCATCATACTGTTAATATCACACGGCCAGGGCACACGCCCGTGTGATGGCCCGTGTGACGAATCATATTCTCGTAATTAGAATGCAGGGGACACACGGCCTACCAACATGCCCATGGGGCTGGCCGTGTGTGACACACAGCCTAGGCACACGCGTGTGTCTACCCGTGTGGACAATATAAGGTTATTTTCCAAAGCAATTGCCACCCTGAAACATAAATTGTAACACCCCAAACCCGGCCTAAGCGTTACGACCGAACGGCATGTCACATGAAAGGAATGTCTAAAAGCGTGCATTCGTTAAAAGCTCATATTCTTTATAGTTGTGGTGAGAAATCGAGTTTAAGTAATTTTGAATAAGAAATGGTTTATTATCATTTTAGGAAAATCCCATATTGATCATTTAATAATAAGCAATAAACAAATTGAAAGTGAAACCAAATAAAATACCCAAGGCCTTATTACATAACAAAAACTCAAATAAAAATAAGTCCAAATAAAAGAAACGAATTTACGAGTAAACATATGTATAGCCTCCACGAGTCCACCTCAGCTCCCAAATCCGCGATCTAATGATTACCTGCAAAATTTAACTAAGGGGTGAGTCATCGAGACTCGGTGTGTAAATCCCCATCCAAATGTGCCCTTACACAATTTCATATGAAAATATGCATATCATGCACCCAAACCTAGCCATCCGCAACTCCTTTTTCTACCCCGTGTGGTACCAAAACCTTTGGTGGTGCCAAACCATCGGTGTCCAAGGACACGATATTCATCAATATTGTGGTGCCAAACCACTGGTGACTCGAAGTCACGAATAATAGTGATGGGGCCAACCCATCGTGTGATACCAAATCACTAGCGTCAATCCCGTTGTATTATCTGTGGGGCCAACCCATCGTGGTACGAAGCCACGGGACGCGAGGCGCTATGAGGTGCCAAACCTCGGTGTCCGGAGACACGAATGTGATACCAAATCCTTTGGTGACTCAAAGTCACTAATAATCCATCTGTGGGCCAACCCACGTGTGATACCAAATCATGGCGACGATCCCATATCTCAAAAGTGGGGTCAACCCACGGTGGTGTTAACCACGAGGGACGAGTCGCTATGAGGTGCCAAACCTCTGGAGGTGCCAAAACCTCCGTGACCGTAGTCACAATGTGGTACCAAACCACCGGTGCCCGTCGACACGAATATCATCGCCCTCCACTCATATAACCCATGCAATATGACATAATAATTCGTGTATGCAGATGTCATGTATGCTAGACATATATCAAATATAAGTATAACATGAATTACCATCATAATCAGATAGACATAAAACAACATAATCACCCTAATCAACCTCTAAGGGTATAACCGTAATTTTACCTACCAAGGGCATTTTCGTAATTTACCCACCAAGGGTATATCGGTAATTTACCCACCAAGGGCATTTTCGTAATTTACACATCAGTGGTATTTCAGTAATTTACCCACTAAGGGTATTTTGGTAATTTTGTACCTGGAATGGCCTTTCCAAAGGCCCAGTGTCGCCCCGAGCGACCCAACTACCATTTCTGGTCGAAATGGACTATTGGGCCTAAAGCCCAATTTCGGCCCATTCGGGCCCACACGCTCGTGTGGCCCACCTAACACAAATCTAGCCACGTTTATGAGATTCACCTAGTCTAGTTCACTATATACTACACCATCATACATTTTACTATATTGGGCCCACGGGCCCATTGGGCCCCGCCGGCCCATCGCGCCCAAGCAAAGCCCCAACCCACAAGAATACTACCGATGGCCTCAACTATCGCGTCGGCCCCACACGCGCTCGCATGCGCTCGTGTGGCTACTATTACCGTGATCGGCACTTCCGGCATTTGCCGCTCTCTGACTAGAGTAGAGAGAGTTACACACCGATAGGACTCGTGTTAATCCGCGCTCCGACCACTCCTCGTGCCCAAACGCCTTCCAAGGTGTGTCAACCCTCCTCTGGAATGCTCTTTATATAGCTAGCTCTTCACCTTCCTTCTTTGTATCTTTCCGATGTGGGATCCCTTCGTCGAGAGAGTTTAAATTCAGCTGAAACTCTTCCCGTCCGCATCATAAAATAAATACTCCCTTGCTTCTCATGAGATTCGAACCTAGGCTCCTTGCAACATAATCCACGCCGCTAGCCACTTGGCCACAAGCTCCTCTTGTGTCTTAAACCATGCGCAACTAAATATAAATCTATAGCCAAATTCCGAGGTCCAAGTAAAAAGAAAACCAAAATGCAAAAGCCAAGACTTGAACCTTGGACCTCCTTCCTTCCTTATGGCGTCATCCCTTGCTCCCTAAGTGGCGTCACTTTGCCACTACACCACACACTCCACTTGTGTCATTTTTCCCACATTTTATTCTTAAGGCCTACCGCCAACTTCCAGGTTTTTTTTCACCTAAAACCAAAATTTCCCCAAAGCTAATATTTGATCCGGGACTTCATAGAAGCCCTCTAACCTTCCAAAATAACTTACCTAATAAGTCTAACTTGCATTAATGCCGTTCTCAAAAATTTTAAAACAAGGCCCATTGGGCCCAATCCTACTAGGCCCAATTTCAGGATGTTACAAATCTACCCTCCTTAAAGAAATTTCGTCCTCGAAATTTCCAACTACTGAACATTGTACCACCTAACCTACAACGTTTGTGCTCACGCTGCGCACTCACGATTCCAATAACCCTAATATACTTTTAACTAGAATTTAGAAATCCTACACATACTAAAAAAACCTAACCATTAAAACTGCATAAATATTTCAGATTTAATCAACTCTATATCCGAACATCACATCCAACCCAAACACACAGAATAGATATTCAAAATACAAAGATATAACAAAGCAAAGTATCAGAAACTTACATGCATGGATTGGTGCAGGAGACTCGGGTGCCATATTTCAAAAAAAAAAACAGATATATATTTTTCTAAACCATTTTCCAAACCATCTTTTGAAAACATTTTTTGAACCCAAACCCACAACGCAGAGTTTTGAACTCGGCTCGATACCACAATTGTAACACCCCAAACCCGGCCTAAGCGTTACGACCAGAATCTGGCATGTCACATGAAAGGAATGTCTAAAAACTGTGCATTCGTTAAAAAGCTCATATTCTTTATAGTTGTGGTGAGAAATCGAGTTTAAGTAATTTTGAATAAGAAATGGTTTATTATCATTTTAGGAAAATCCCATATTGATCATTTAATAATAAGCAATAAACAAATTGAAAGCTGAAACCAAATAAAATACCCAAGGCCTTATTACATAACAAAAACTCAAATAAAAATAAGTCCAAATAAAAGAAACGAATTTACGAGTAAACATATGTATAGCCTCCACGAGTCCACCTCAGCTCCCAAATCCGCGATCTAATGATTACCTGCAAAATTTAACTAAGGGGTGAGTCATCGAGACTCAGTGTGTAAATCCCCATCCAACAGGCCCTTACACAATTTCATATGAAAATATGCATATCATGCACCCAAACCTAGCCATCCGCAACTCCTTTTTCTACCCCGTGTGGTACCAAACCACTGGTGGTGCCAAACCACTGGTGTCCAAGGACACGATATTCATCAATATTGTGGTGCCAAACCACTGGTGACTCGAAGTCACGAATAATAGTGATGGGGCCAACCCATCGTGTGATACCAAATCACTGGCGTCAATCCCGTTGTATTATCTCGTGGGCCAACCCATCGCGTGGTACGGCCACCGGGGACGACGCTATGAGGTGCCAAACCTCCGGTGTCCGGAGACACGAATGTGATACCAAATCTTTGGTGACTCAAAGTCACTAATAATCCATCTCGTGGGGCCAACCCACGTGTGATACCAAATCACCGGCGACGATCCCATATCTCAAAAGTGGGGTCAACCCACGGTGGTGTTAACCACGAGTGGACGAGTCGCTATGAGGTGCCAAACCTCCGAGGTGCCAAACCTCTGGTGACCGTAGTCACAATGTGGTACCAAACCACCGGTGCCCGTCGACACGAATATCACGCCCCTCCACTCATATAACCCATGCAATATGACATAATAATTCGTGTATGCAGTATGTCATGTATGCTAGACATATATCAAATATAAGTATAACATGAATTACCATCATAATCAGATAGACATAAAACAACATAATCACCCTAATCAACCTCTAAGGGTATAACAGTAATTTTACCTACCAAGGGCATTTTCGTAATTTACCCACCAAGGGTATATCGGTAATTTACCCACCAAGGGCATTTTCGTAATTTACACATCAGTGGTATTTCAGTAATTTACCCACTAAGGGTATTTTGGTAATTTTGTACCTGGAATGGCCTTTCCAAAGGCCCGTGTCGCCCGGCGACCCAACTACCATTTCGGTCGAATGGACTATTGGGCCTAAAGCCCAATTTTTCGGCCATTCGGCCCACACGCTCGTGTGGCCCACCTAACACAAATCTAGCCACGTTTATGAGATTCACCTAGTCTAGTTCACTATATACTACACCATCATACATTTTACTATATTGGGCCCACGGGCCCATTGGGCCCCCTCGGCCCATCGCGCCCAAGCAAACCCCAACCCACAAGAATACTGCGATGGCCTCAACTATCGCGTCGAAGCCCCACACGCGTGCGCTCGCACGCTCGTGTGGCTACTATTACCGTGATCGGCACCGGCATTTGCCGCCTCTGACTAGAGTAGAGAGAGTTACACACCGATAGGACTCACGGTGTTAATCCGCGCTCCGACCACTCCTCGTGCCCAAACGCCTTCCAAGGTGTGTCAACCCTCCTCCTGGAATGCTCTTTATATAGCTAGCTCTTCACCTTCCTTCTTTGTATCTTTCCGATGTGGGATCCCTTCGTCAGTAGAGTTTAAATTCAACTGAAACTCTTCCCGTCCAGACCGCAAAATAAATACTCCCTTGCTTCTCATGAGATTCGAACCTAGGCTCCCTTGCAACATAATCCACGCTGCTAGCCACTTGGCCACAAGCTCCTCTTGTGTCTTAAACCATGCGCAACTAAATATAAATCTATAGCCAAATTCTGAGGTCCAAGTAAAAAGAAAACCAAAATGCAAAAGCCAAGACTTGAACCTTGGACCTCCTTCCTTCCTTATGGCGTCATCCCCTTGCTCCCTAAGTGGCGTCACTTTGCCACTACACCACACACTCCACTTGTGTCATTTTTCCCCACATTTTATTCTTAAGGCCTACCTGCCAACTTCCAGGGTTTTTTTTCACCTAAAACCAAAATTTCCCCAAAGCTAATATTTGATCCCGGGACTTCATAGAAGCCCTCTAACCTTCCAAAATAACTTACCTAATAAGTCTAACTTGCATTAATGTCGTTCTCAAAAATTTTAAAACAAGGCCCATTGGGCCCAATCCTACTAGGCCCAATTTCAGGATGTTACAAATCTACCCTCCTTAAAGAAATTTCGTCCTCGAAATTTCCAACTACAGAACATTCGTACCACCTAACCTACAACGTCAGGCTCACGCTGCGCACTCTGATTCCAATAACCCTAATATACTTTTAACTAGAATTTAGAAATCCTACACATACTAAAAAAACCTAACCATTAAAACTGCACAAATATTTAAATGCACGCAATCAACTCTATATCAGAACATCACATCCAACCCAAACACATGTAATAGATATTCAAAATACTGAAGATATAACAAAGCAAAGTATCGAAACTTACGGATGCATGGATTGGTGCAGGAGACTCGGGTGCCATATTTCAAAAAAAAAAACAGATATATATTTTTCTAAACCATTTTCCAAACCATCTTTTGAAAACATTTTTTGAACCCAAACCCACGCAGCAGAGTTTTTGAACACGGCTCGATACCACAATTGTAACACCCCAAACCCGGCCTAAACGTTACTTACCGAATCGGCATGTCACATGAAAGGAATGTCTAAAAACGTGCATTCGTTAAAAGCTCATATTCTTTATAGTTGTGGTGAGAAATCGAGTTTAAGTAATTTTGAATAAGAAATGGTTTATTATCATTTTAGGAAAATCCCATATTGATCATTTAATAATAAGCAATAAACAAATTGAAAGTCTGAAACCAAATAAAATACCCAAGGCCTTATTACATAACAAAAACTCAAATAAAAATAAGTCCAAATAAAAGAAACGAATTTACGAGTAAACATATGTATAGCCTCCACGAGTCCACCTCGGCTCCCAAATCCGCGATCTAATGATTACCGCAAAATTTAACTAAAGGGGTGAGTCATCGAGACTCGGTGTGTAAATCCCCATCCAATGGCCCTTACACAATTTCATATGAAAATATGCATATCATGCACCCAAACCTAGCCATCCGCAACTCCTTTTTCTACCCCGTGTGGTACCAAACCACTTTGGTGGTGCCAAACCACCGGTGTCCAAGGACACGATATTCATCAATATTGTGGTGCCAAACCACTGGTGACTCGAAGTCACGAATAATAGTGATGGGGCCAACCCATCGTGTGATACCAAATCACTAGCGCCAATCCCGTTGTATTATATCGTGTGGGCCAACCCAGCGTAGTGTACGGCCAGCGGGACGAGACGCTATGAGGTGCCAAACCTGCGGTGTCCAGGAGACACGAATGTGATACCAAATCACTTTGGTGACTCAAAGTCACTAATAATCCATCTGTGGGGCCAACCCACGTGTGATACCAAATCACCGGGCGACGATCCCATATCTCAAAAGTGGGGTCAACCCACGGTGGTGTTAACCACGGGGACGAGTCGCTATGAGGTGCCAAACCTGCGGAGGTGCCAAACCTCTCGGTGACCGTAGTCACAATGTGGTACCAAACCACTGGTGCCCGTCGACACGAATATCACTTTGCCTTCTCCACTCATATAACCCATGCAATATGACATAATAATTCGTGTATGCGTTATGTCATGTATGCTAGACATATATCAAATATAAGTATAACATGAATTACCATCATAATCGATAGACATAAAACAACATAATCACCCTAATCAACCTCTAAGGGTATAACCGTAATTTTACCTACCAAGGGCATTTTCGTAATTTACCCACCAAGGGTATATCGGTAATTTACCCACCAAGGGCATTTTCGTAATTTACACATCAGTGGTATTTCAGTAATTTACCCACTAAGGGTATTTTGGTAATTTTGTACCTGGAATGGCCTTTCCAAAGGCCCAGTGTCGCCCCGAGCGACCCAACTACCATTTCTGGTCGAAATGGACTATTGGGCCTAAAGCCCAATTTCGCCCATTCGGGCCCACACTCGTGTGGCCCACCTAACACAAATCTAGCCACGTTTATGAGATTCACCTAGTCTAGTTCACTATATACTACACCATCATACATTTTACTATATTGGGCCCACGGGCCCATTGGGCCCCCTTCGGCCCATCGCGGCCCAAGCAGCCCCAACCCACAAGAATACTACTGATGGCCTCAACTATCGCGTCGAAGCCCCACACGTGCGCTCGCACGCTCGTGTGGCTACTATTACCGTGATCGGCACTTCGGCATTTGCCGCTCTACAGCTAGAGTAGAGAGAGTTACACACCGATAGGACTCGTGTTAATCCGCGCTCCGACCACTCCTCGTGCCCAAACGCCTTCCAAGGTGTGTCAACCTCCTCCTGGAATGCTCTTTATATAGCTAGCTCTTCACCTTCCTTCTTTGTATCTTTCCGATGTGGGATCCTTCGTCAAGAGAGTTTAAATTCAATGAAACTCTTCCCGTCTGCATCATAAAATAAATACTCCCTTGCTTCTCATGAGATTTGAACCTGTGCTCCCTTGCAACATAATCCACGCTGCTAGCCACTTGGCCACAAGCTCCTCTTGTGTCTTAAACCATGCGCAACTAAATATAAATCTATAGCCAAATTCCGAGGTCCAAGTAAAAGAAAACCAAAATGCAAAAGCCAAGACTTGAACCTCCTTCCTTCCTTATGGCGTCATCCCCTTGCTCCCTAAGTGGCGTCACTTTGCCACTACACCACACACTCCACTTGTGTCATTTTTCCCCACATTTTATTCTTAAGGCCTACCTGCCAACTTCCAGGGTTTTTTTTCACCTAAAACCAAAATTTCCCCAAAGCTAATATTTGATCCCGAGACTTCATAGAAGCCCTCTAACCTTCCAAAATAACTTACCTAATAAGTCTAACTTGCATTAATGCCGTTCTAAAAAATTTTAAAATAAGGCCCATTGGGCCCAATCCTACTAGGCCCAATTTCAGGATGTTACATAAACACACTTATACCATCCCAAGCAACTTAATTATTCCATCCACTACATAAAATTAAATGCTTAATCTTATCATCATGAAAGGTATATAACTTAAGCATTTTGACCAATTTCAAATGGCCATATACAAAAAGAATGCATAAACTTGGTAATTTACCATTCACCCTCAAATGACATAACTCAAAATGATCAACCTCCTATACATGCCATACACAAAATAATCAACTTTGCTATACCAAAATAGTGGTTGATAGTGTGATCCGAGCTCCGACGTCCTTCGATTCCCGAACTAGCTTGGCGAAACTACAAGGAAAGAGGAAAAAGAGAAGGGTAAGCAAATAGCTTAGTAAGCTTGTATAAAATCTTAAGTAGCAATACAATTGCTCAAAATAAACTCATTCATCATGAAATAAGAACACCTAAACTCTTGAGCTAAAGCTTACTTTCTCATACTTACTCTTGCTCATTCTTACCATTACTTTAGGGATTACCTTATCTTGTATTTACTCATAGTACCTGTACCACTCATTACATGGTTTAGCATTTAAACTATCATGGTCAAAACTTGAGTCTTTATCTTTCTCAACTTGCATGTAACTCATAATCGTTCTTATACAAATTTTTCTTGTCATCAACTTTACTTACTTGTTTTATCTATTACCTTTTTCATACTTAACTCTCTTTTGCCCGTTGAATTTCTCGGAATAACGGGGGATACTTAACCTTGTCAAACTTGCGTCTTGATGCCAATGCTATATCCCAGATATGGTCTTACACGGGATTCCTTAGCTTGATATCGATGCCTTGTCCCAGACATGGTCTTACACGAAATCTTCCTTTGGTGCCGAAGCCATGTCCCAGACATGGTCTTACATTGGACCTTCCTAATATGGTGTCGATGCCATGTCCCAGACATGGTCTTACACGAGACATTCCTTATTCGATACTGATGCCATGTCCCAGACATGGTCTTACACAGGGTCTACGTTCGGTGCCGATGCCATGTCCCTGACATGGTCTTACACGGACTTTCCTTATCTCATGCTGTGACATAGGTATCCTCGTTATTCCGAATCTTCAACTGGGACTTCTTCTTACTTGTTCTCATTGATTTCTTTATTAAGGCATAATTAATCATCTTTATGGGAATATTGCACATTATACAAATTAGCAAATAATTTAATCATAAAAGCATATGTAAGCATAATTTCATACAAACTTACCTCGGTACTCAAAATGGGTAGAGTTGTGCAATTTAGTCCTCGACTTTGTTTTTGCCTCGGTTTTGATCCGGGCTTTGCATTTCTTGATCTATAATGACAATTTAACTTGTTTAATATTCAAATTGACTAAATTGACCCATAACTCATACTTTGGCAAAATTACAATTTTTCCCCTAAACTTCCCCATAATTATACTTTTGCCCCTAGGCTCGTAAAATGATTTCCATTCAACTTTCTTATATTTCAAGCCTAGCTGAATCATTTTCCTAACTACAACAACCTTCAATTTCTACTATTTCACTCATGTATGACCATTTTCATAACTTTTACAATTTAGTCCTTACATGCATTTTTCATGAAAATCACTTAGAAAAAGATGTTTACCTTACATCAAACTTTCGAAATTTTCCATGAAACATCAAAATATATGCATGAAATACATGGGTAAATTTTTGGACATGAACCCTAGCTCAAAATATAGCTAGAAATAGCTAATTCAAGTTACGAGGATCTCAAAAATACGGAAAGCATTAAAAACGGGGCTAGGATGCACTTACTTTGAGCTTGAAAATGAACAAAACCCTAGCTATGGAGTCCTTGCAAAATTCGGCACTATAGGGAAGAACATGGACATGATTTTTGACTTATTTTTCCCTTTTTATTCTTTTATTAACCAAATGACCAAAATGCCCTTAATGACCCTTTCTTAAAATTTTTCCTTCCCATGCCCATTTTTGTCCATCATCAAATATAATGGTCTAATTGCTAAATGAGGACCTTTAGGAATTTTTATAATTCTATTTCATACTTGAACCTTCTAGAATCTCACATTTTCTATTCTTTGCAATTTAGTCCTAATGGACAATTTATTCACTAATTAATAAAATTTCTTCATGAGATTTTCACACAATCATGCAAATACCTCATAAGCCTTGTAAAATCATTTAAACACATATTTTTACTTTGTATTTGTGGTCTCGCACCACTATTCCGACTAGCCCCTAAGTCAGGCTGTTACAATTCTCCCCTCTTTAGGGATTTTCGTCCCCGAAAATCTTACCAGTGAAAAGGTTTGGGTACTGGTTCCTCATAGCCTCCTCGGGCTCCCATGTAGCCTCTTCTACCCCATGTCTCTGGCATAAGACTTTCACTAGAGCTACACTTTTATTTCTCAACTAGTTGACTTCCCGTGCTAGAATCTTAACTGGTTCCTCACTATATGTCATGTCGGGTTGAATCTCAACCTCAGTCGGTGTGATTACATGTGATGGGTCTGATCGGTAGCATCGTAACATCGACACGTGAAACACATCATGAATCTTTTCTAACTCAGTCGGCAAATCCAACCGATAGGCTACCGGCCCAATCCTCTCGATGATCTCATATGGTCCGATGAAACGCGGACTCAACTTGCCTTTCCGGCCAAATCTAAGAACTTTTCTCCATGGTGACACCTTCAAGAATACTCTATCACCGACTTGATATTCAATATCTTTCCTTTTTAAATCCGAATAAGATTTTTGTCGATCAGAAGCAGCTTTTAAGCAATCTCGAATCACCTTTACTTTTTCTTTGGTTTCTCTAACCAAGTCAACTCCGTGAATTTGGTTTTCCTTAAGCTCAGTCCAATATAAAGGCATTCGGCACTTACGCCCATATAAAGCCTCATAAGGTGCCATTTTCAAACTTGAATGAAAATTGTTGTTGTAGGCAAATTCTACCAACGGTAGGTATTTTTCCCAGCTGCCTTGTAACTCAAGAACACAACATCTAAGCATATCTTCAAGTACTTGTATCAACCTCTCCGACTGATCATCAGTTTGGGGGTGAAAGGCCGTACTAAAACTCAACTTTATGCCCAAGGCCTCTTGCAACTTTTTCCAAAATCTGGAAGTGAATCTCGGATCTCTGTCTGAAATGATTGATAAGGGTACTCCGTGTAGTCTCACTTTCTCTGTCATGTACATGTTTGCCAACTTGTCAAAGTGAGTAATCAACTCGTACCTGTATAAAGTGGGCTGACTTAGTGAGTCTATCGATCACAACCCGTACAACATTTTTCTTACTCGGTGTTAACAGCAAGCCCATTACAAAATCCATAGTAATTTGATCCCACTTCCACTCGGGTACCATAATAGTTGAAGAAACCTGAAGGTACTTGATGTTCGGCCTTTACTTGCTGACAAATCAAACATCTTGAAACAAACTCAGAAATATCTTTCTTCATACTAGGCCACCAGTACCATTTCTTCAAATCATTATACATCTTGGTGCTACCCGGGTGTACAGATAAACATCCACTATGTGCCTCATGCAAAATTCTCCGAATAAGCTCATCATTCCTTGGTACACAAACTCTGTCTCTAAACATCAGACATCTATCAGAAATAACTCGAAAATCAGACTCAACGCCTGACTCGCACTGAATTCTCTTGGCTTGTAAGTCGCTATCATCTTTCTGAGCCTCATAAATCTCTTGAAGAAACATCGGTCTAGCCCTCAGCTCGGCTAGAATTGAACTGTCATTAGATAAACTCACACGTGTATTCATAGCCCTCAAAGCAAATATGGATTTTCTGCTTAAAGCATCAGCGACTACATTCGCCTTCCCTGGGTGATAATCAATAATTAACTCATAATCTTTTATCAACTCCAACCATCTTCGTCACCTTAAGTTCAATTCCTTCTGAGTCATCAAATACTTTAGACTTTTGTGATCCGTGAATATCCGACATCTTTCACCATACAAATGGTGTCTCCAAATCTTCAATGCAAAAACTATGGCAGCCAACTCTAAATCATGTGTCAGGTAGTTCTTTTCATGTGGCTTTAACTGTCTAGATGCGTACCCTACCACTTTGCCTTCTTGCATAAGTACACAGCCCAATCCATTTAAGGATGCATCACTGTAGATCACAAATTCCTTTCCCGACTCGGGTTGTACTAGAACTGGAGCCTCTGTCAATATTGCCTTTAATCTCTCAAAACTTTGTTGGCATTTTTCTGTCCATTCAAACTTTACATTTTTCTATAATAACTTTGTCATTAGATTCGCTACTATGGAAAACCCCTTGACGAATCGCCTATAGTAGCCAGCTATGCCCAGAAAACTTCTAACCACAGATACATTTTTAGGCGATTTCCAATCAACAATGGCTGAAATTTTACTTAGGTCTACTCGAACTCCCTCTCCCGAGACAATATGTCCCAGAAATCCAACTTCCTTAAGCCAAAATTCACTTTTGCTAAACTTGGCATATAACTGGTTATCTCGTAGAATATGTAGAACGGTCCTCAAGTGCTCAGCATGCTCGGACTCATCTCGGAAATATATCAATATATCATCAATAAAAACAACCACAAATTTATCTAGGTATGGCCGAAAGATACGATTAATTAAATCCATAAACACTGCCGGGGCATTAGTTAGACCAGAAGGCATGACTAAAAATTTGTAGTGCCCATACCTCGTTCGAAAAGCAGTCTTAGGCACGTCTGAGTCTTTTACTCTCAACTGGTAATATCCCGACCTCAAATTTATCTTGGAAAACACGGTGGCTCCCTTCAATTGATCAAATAAATCGTCTATCCTTGGCAATGGATACTTGTTCTTCACAGTTACCTTATTAAGCTGTCGGTAATCTATGCACAATCTCATGGAACCATCTTTCTTTTTCACAAATAATATTGGAGCACCCCATGGAGAACAACTTGGTCTAGCAAAACCTTTGTCCGTCAACTCTTGCAATTGTGCCTTCAATTCTTTCAACTCAGTTGGAGCCATTCTGTAAGGAGCAGTCGATATCGGCACAGTACCGGGAGCTAACTCAATGCCAAACTCGACATCTCTAACCGGAGGTAATCCTGGCAATTCCTCGGGAAAAACATTTGGGTACTCACATACTATTGGGACTGATTCAATCTTTAACTCAGTTTCCTTGGCATTCATCACAAAAGCAAGATATGCCTCATACCCTTTTCTTATATACCTCTGAGCCGACATGTGAGAGATCACTACCGGCGATCTGTCTGATTCATCTAATTCAACACGAAGAGTGTCCCCATTTTCACATCTCAACTCAATATATTTCTTTCCACAATTTACTGTCACATCATGAGTAGTTAACCAGTCCATACCAAGAATGATATCAAATTCATCAAATGGCAATAGCATGAGGTTGGCCTTAAAGTAATGACCTCTAATCATCAATGGACAATCTTTGCATACTTTATCAACTAATACACTTCTACCTAACGGATTAGACACTTTTATCACAAACTCAGTGGACTCTATGGGCATACTCATACTAGATACTAATTTCATGCAAATGTATGAGTGGGTAGATCCGGGATCTATTAAAGCAATAACTTTAGTATCATGAAGAAAGAATGTACCCGTAATAACATCGGGAGAAGATGCTTCTTCGCGAGCACGAATAGCATAAGTCCTCGCAGGCGCCCTACCTTCGGGTCTCGCAGCCTGCTCTCTGGGATTACTCTTACTACTTGCCCCACTTCCCGGGTTCCTTTGTGGTCTTCCCCTAGTAGTGCTTCCAGATTTCACACTCTGAGTTTTCTCTTCTTTAACCATATCAGGGCATTCTCTGATAAAATGATCTTGGGAACCACACTTGAAACAAGCGTTCTCATGTGCTCGGCACTCACCGGGATGTCGTCTGCCACACTGTGGGTATTTCGGTCTATTAGGTCGAACGTTCCCAACACTAGAGACTGAAGTGGTCCGAGCCTTATTCCCAGAATACTATTTACTCTTGCCTCTGCTTGAAAACCCGACTGAAGTAGCTGATCGGGTGGAGAAATCTATTGATTTCTTGAACGAGAACTGGAATGACTTACTCCACTGTCTCTTCCTCGAGTCACGAGACTCCATCTCAACTTTTCTTTTCTCTTTTACTAATTCCTCGGCTTTACAAGCCCGATCCACCAATACAACAAATTCTTTCAACTCTAGGACAGCAACAAACAATTTAATGTCTTCTTTTAGTCCATCTTTGAATCTCTTGCACATGATGGCTTCAGTGGATACACACTCTCGAGCATATTTACTGAGCCTTACAAACTCACGCTCGTACTCTGTTACTGACATTTTACCTTGTTTTAATTCCAAAAATTCCTTCCTCTTTTGGTCGATGAACCTCTGGCTAATATACTTCTTCCTAAATTCCTCTTGGAAAAACTCCCATGTAACCCTTTCCTTTGGTACCACCGACACAAGGGTATTCCACCACTGATATGCAAAATCTCTTAGAAGAGAAACTACACACTTCATGCACACATCAGGTGTGCACGAAAACTCATTAAATACCCTGATGGTATTTTCTAGCCAAAACTCTGCCCTTTCCGGGTCATCATCTTTTCTAGCTCGGAATTCCTCTGCCCCATGTTCTTCACACGGCCTAGACACGCTCGTGTCTTCCACCCGTAGAGCTCTCTGTTTGTGACGTCATCATACTCTTAATATCACACGGCCAGGGAAAATGCCCATGTGATGGCCTATGTGACGAATCATATTCTCGTAATTAGAATGCAGGGGACACACGGCCTACCAACATGCCCATGGGGCTGGCCTTGTGTCACACAGGGCCTAGACACACGCCCCTGTATGGACAATATAAGGCTATTTTCCAAGCCAATTGCCACCCTGAAACATAAACACACTTATACCATCCCAAGCAACTTAATTATTCCATCCACTACATAAAATTAAATGCATAATCTTATAATCATGAAAGGTATATAACTTAACCATTTTGACCAATTTCAAATGGGCATATACAAAAAGAATGCATAAACTTGGTAATTTACCATTCACCCTCAAATGACATAACTCAAAATGATCAACCTCCTATACATGCCATACACAAAATAATCAACTTTGCTATACCAAAATAGTGGTTGATAGTGTGATCCGAGCTCCGACGTCCTTTGATTCTCGAACTATCTTGGCGAAACTACAAGGAAAGAGGAAAAAGAGAAGGGTAAGCAAATAGCTTAGTAAGCTTGTATGAAATCTTAAGTAGCAATACAATTGCTCAAAATAAACTCATTCATCATGAAATAAGAACACCTAAACTCTTGGCTAAAGCTTACTTTCTCATACTTACTCTTGCTCATTCTTACCATTACTTTAGGGATTACCTTATCTTGTATTTACTCATAGTACCTGTGCCACTCATTACATGGTTTAGCATTTAAACTATCATGGTCAAAACTTGAATCTTTATCTTTCTCAACTTGCATGTAACTCATAATCGTTCTTATACAACTTTTTCTTGTCATCAACTTTACTTACTTGTTTTATCTATTACCTTTTTCATACTAAACTTTCTTTTGCCCGTTAAATTTCTCGAAATAACAGGGGATACTTAACCTCGTCAAACTTGCGTCTTGATGCCAATGCCATATCCCAGATATGGTATTACACGAGATTCTTTAGCTTGAAATTGATGCCATGTCCTAGACATGGTCTTACACGAAATCTTCCTTTGGTGCCGAAGCCATGTCCCAGACATGGTCTTACACGGGACCTTCCTCATATGGTGTCGATGCCATGTCCCAGACATGGTGTCGATGCCATGTCCCAGACATGGTCTTACACGAGACCTTCCTTATTCGATGCTGATGCCATGTCCCAGGCAAGGTCTTACACAGGGTCTACGTTCAGTGCCGATGCCATGTCCCTGACATGATCTTACACGGACTTTCCTTATCTCATGCTGTGACATAGGTATCCTCGTTATTCTGAATCTTCAACCGAGACTTCTTCTTACTTGTTCTCATTGATTTCTTTATTAAGGCATAATTAATCATCTTTATGGGAATATTGTACATTATAAAAATTAGCAAATAATTTAATCACAAAAGCGTATGTAAGCATAATTTCATACAAACTTACCTCGGTACTCAAAATGGGTAGAGTTGTGCAATTTAGTCCTCGACTTTGTTTTTGCCTCGGTTTCGATCCGGGCTTTGCGTTTCTTGATCTATAATGACAATTTAACTTGTTTAATATTCAAATTGACTAAATTGACCCATAACTCATACTTTGGAAAAATTACAATTTTGCCCCTAAACTTCCCCATAATTACAGTTTTGTCCCTAGGCTCTTAAAATGATTTCCATTCAACTTCCTTATATTTCAAGCCTAGCCGAATCATTTTCCTATCTATAGCAACCTTCAATTTCTACTATTTCACTCATGTATGACCATTTTCATAACTTTTACAATTTAGTCCTTACATGCATTTTTCATGAAAATCACTTAGAAAAAGATGTTTACCTTACATCAAACTTTCAAAATTTTCCATGAAACATCAAAATAAATGCATGAAATACATGGGTAAATTTTTGGACATGAACCCTAGCTCAAAATATAGCTAGAAATAGCTAATTCAAGTTACGAGGATCTCAAAAATACGGAAAGCATTAAAAACAGGGCTAGGGTGCACTTACTTTGAGCTTGAAAATGAACAAAACCCTAGCTATGGAGTCCTTGCAAAATTCGACACTATGGGGAAGAACATGGACATGATTTTTGACTTATTTTTCCCTTTTTATTCTTTTATTAACCAAATGACCAAAATGCCCTTAATGACCCTTTCTTAAATTTTTTCCTTCCCATGCCCATTTTTGTCCATCATCAAATATAATGGTCTAATTGCTAAATTAGGACCTCTAGGAATTTTTATAATTCTATTTCATACTTGAACCTTCTAGAATCTCACATTTTCTATTCTTTGCAATTTAGTCCTAATGGACAATTTATTCACTAATTAATAAAATTTCTTCATGAGATTTTCACACAATCATGCAAATACCTCATAAGCCTTGTAAAATCATTTAAACACATATTTTTACTTTGGATTTGTGGTCTCGCACCACTATTCCGACTAGCCCCTAAGTCGGGCAGTTACATACACACATCAAGGTCACTACACTCCATTCATATGCAAAACTTATCACATACTTTATCAATCCAATCGTGTGACTTACTCATTCATGCATTAACACACCATTTACATATGTCAGTAACAAGTATTAGCCATCATCTATGGCCTTATACAAAATGAATAAATCTTCAAGACAAGCCAACACATTTGGCCAAACAATATGACACTTGACAAAAGACCATGTCCCTATACATGCCATACTCAAAATGATAAATCTAATTATACCAAATGTTCAAATTGATATTGCGATCGAGCCTCTGACGTCCTTTGATCCCCGAGCTAGCTTGGCGATACTATAAGAAAATGGAAAAGAGAGAGAGTAAGCATAAAGCTTAGTAAGTTGCATGTAAATAAGTAACAACATCAACCATGCATCTTTAAACACATAGCATATTATAAACCAGCACAACATTCTTGATTTAACAATGGTAGATTTACTACGTATTTACACATCACAAGTATAAGCCAAAGATTTCAAGATCGTCTTGAAATCATTCTCATAGATAGAACTTACTCAATTTCATCCTTACCATTAAGGCATCATAACTAAGCTCATATCTCATGAGTTTCGCGTAAGAACCTGTACCACTCACAACATGATTATATCCTTCCATATCTTTATCATAAGCTTTACATAACCCGTAGAACCATCTGGAATACTAAAGGATATCCGATAAGCATCACACAAGAGGGTAAAACGCCGATGCCATGTCCCAGACATGGTCTTACACTGGCTCACATGTCGAGGCCGATGCCATGTCCCAGACATGGTCTTACACTAGCACACATATCACCCAAATGTCATGGCATGGATATCCAATCTATTCCTAGGGTTCAACCGGGAGTATACCACCTCAAATTTCGTCATGCATATTCATAACAATAATCAAACATTTTATGCAATATCAATTGTTTAATGCATAATAACAATAGAGTTGTATTATTTTTGTACAACTTACCTCGGGATACAAAATATGGGCGACTAGTTCGATTTAGTCCGATAGCTTGGTTTTCCCTCGGTCTAAGTCCAGATCCCGTTTTTCTTGATCTATAATGACAAATTCACTTATTTAATCACTACATTAATCAATACAATCTATAATTCATACCTGGGCAAAATTACTATTTTGCCTCTAGACTTTCACATAATTACGATTTTACCCCTATGCTCGTAAAATGATTTTAATCAAATTTCCTCCTTTAACAAGCCTAGCCGAACCTTTATTACTCTTATAGCAACTCAAAATTTTCAATTTTTTCACACATTTACAACCTATTTTATAAACTTCACAACATGGTCCTTTTAGGTGTTTTAATGAAAACCCCATTCACAAAAGTTATTTATTTAACAACCAAGATTCATTTTCTTTCATAAAATTTCAGCAAACAATATAAATACTACCATGGCAAGACCCTAAACTATCAAACATTTTGCAAAATAGTCCCCTCATTAGCTAGATTAAGATATAGGGGTTCCAAAAACACAAAAATTATCAAGAATGACCATTAAAATCACTTACTTGCAAGGGTGAAGAGTTGCTGAAATTTCAAGCGTCTAAAACCCTTATTTTTACTGATATTTTTGGTGGAGAGGAGGAAGATGAAAAGGTGATATCTTTTTCTCTTTATTTTATTTTATTTCTAGTCAAATTTGTCACCAAAACCTCACCTAACCTTTGACAAATTTCATTTCCTTGTCTCTATGGCTGGCCATCACTCTCTTAAAGGCCTATTTTCACATTAAGGACATCTAATTTAAGGTTCTCTAGCTATATTACACTTCTAATTAGTAGAACACAAATTTCGCCTTTTATGCGATTTAGTCCTTTTTCAAAATTAAGCATAAAATCGCTAAAATTATTTCACCAAAATTTTCATGCACTCATATAATCATGCTATAACACATAAAATAATATTAAAAATAATTTCTCCGGCCTCGGATTAATGGTTCCAAAGCCACTGTTCCGACTAGCCCCAAAATCGGGTTGTTACAGAGACAACTTTAAAAACATAAAAATCATGAAAAACGGGGCAAGAATGGACTTACAATCGAGCTTGGAAGCTTGGAAAACCCTAGATATGGTTTCCTTTGGGACATTCGGCCATGGAGGAATGAAAATAGAAAGATGAACATCTTTTATTTGTTTTATTTTGTAACACCCCTTAACCCTAAACTGTCGCTGGAACAGGGTTATAAGGTATTACCTGACATATCAAATCAAATACGAAATTTAAAAAGATAATTTACATACATTTCATAAATATATCATATGTATTATCCAAATGAATTCAATTGATTTCATTCAATCCAATTCAAATACCATACCAAAATTGTAATGCCCCGATTTTCTTTAATTTTGGCTTTTGTAATTTTGTGACACAATTGTGTATCTGCTTCAGTGGTTAAGTGCTCTGGGAAGTGTCCGAGAGGTCCCAAGTTCAAGCCTTGACTTGGGCAAATTTTGGTATTTTTATGAATAAAGCCCAAACTCTGGTTAGTAGGCTTATAAGTAAAAGTGTATAAGTAGTTAACAGAATGGGTCTGCTGGTCTAGTGGCTAAGTGGGGTGTTGAGGTTGGTGGAGGTCTGGAGTTCGAATCTCTGCGTGAGCATTATTTTTGCCTGTCATGTCCAGAGTGTTTGTGTTGGACTAAAAATCTGATAGTAGGGAGAGAATTAAGGGGAAAAGGTTGGGGGTTAACAATTTCTATTCAGTACTGCCTCTCTTTTTGAAAAATTTGGCTAGCCTTTTCTTTTTCTTCCCCTCTAGTTGCTACCGAATTTCCCTTCCATTTCCTCTTTTGCTGTCGAAATTCTGATGCTTTCCCCTTGTATTCTGGTTCTTTTTCTCCAATCGTTTCTATTATTCAGATTGGAGACGCGTGTTGGTAAGTTGTGGGTTGGATTAACCTTAGCCGCTCCTTTGAATGTTTAAGTTTTTCTAAAGGGTTTTTGTTGTGTGTAAGAGTTATTTGAAAGGTTACAATCAGCGTTGCGTCGATTTGACTCGAAGTAGTGATCGATTTGTTAGCGGTAAGTCGAGTTTGGGAAATTCCTTAATGACGAATTCATTAGTTTTAGTCTCTAAATTGCTAAATCAAGGCTGTGTATACTGATTTGTAGGCTTTGGAGGGCTTAGGAGTGCTAACGCATCAAAAATGATACATGTGTGTACCCAAAAATGCAGAAAGCGAGGTTTCGGCGAAAGCCAAAAACCTTACTGTCGACGCCACACAGGCGTGTGGTTGCCCGTGTGGTAGGCTGTGTGCAAGACTGTAAGTCACCACACGGCCGTGTGATCGACGAGCCAGGCCATGCGTGAGTGACAAGGTCGTGTGACGACTGGGCAAGGCCGTGTGAGACACACGGGCTTTGACCAATTGGGCCATGTGGGCCACACCGGTGTGTGGGCCCACATGGGCGTGTGGGATTCTAGGCCAGGCCGTGTGATCCACACGTCCAAGGCCAATTTGGGCCATGTGGGCCACACGGGCGTGTGGGCCCACACGAGTAGGCCACATGGGCGTGTGAGCCCATTTTTCTGTAATGTTCTGTAAGGTTGCACGGGTCGCCCTAGTCGACTGTAGACCTAATGTAGGGTCGGTAAGCTTTACCCAGACCCCTAATTATGCGACTTGACTTTTTGATTTCTGTATTGAGCACGAATTCTGATATCTGAGTGTATGAACTATGTTTGTATAATAGCATGACATTTTATGTTTGTTGCATTGCATCGGGGTGGGTTGATGATTCGAAGAAAGTATCTGAAAGGCTCTCAAGCACGTTATCCGTAGTTTGTCTTTGCAACTTTACGATTATGTGCCGCATTGGCACAAACATGGTGTGTAGGGATGGGTGGGATAATTTTATCCTCACATGGTGTGTAGGGTTGGATGGAGTTGGCGTGTAGAGGCTGGTGGGTAGGATTACGCTATTGCATGCGACCGCTTATTATGTCTGAAATGGGCTAAGGCCCTAAAACATATCTGATTATGTATCTGAGTGGGCTAAGGTCCACACCGTTTCTGTAATGGGCTCAGACCCGAACTATGAATTTATGTCTATTTTTACGATATATTTGTGTGTATGTTTTCTCGTGGGAATACACACCGAGTTTGCAAAAACTCACCTTTTCTCCATTTAATTTGTTGAGTAATCCCCCCGGTGAGACGATCGGTGCAGCGGAGGACTCGGCGGTGACCACGGTTCTGGACCTTTACGATTTTTACTTTTATTTATGGTTTTGATTATATTGGGAAGTTTTATATAACTTTGTCCTTTACGGATTTTTGTTTAAAATTTGGGATTTTTATTTTATAAACTGCTAGCAGTAGGATAAGACGCGAGTTTTCAAAATAAACAAATGTTTTATCAAATACCCATCAATTCGCTAATTTCATTAAAAGCTTCCGCAACATATAATGTTTTGAAAATGAATAGTGAATGAGTAAACAACACGTTTTTGACAGTAACCTATGACATCGAAAATGGCTTTGTTATAATTACGTTTCTAAAGCACTGTCATGTGACATCGCCAGATTCGGCCATAACGTCTAAGCCGGGTTTGGGGTGTTACAAAAATAACCTAGGTACATGTCATTTTTCAAAAGAGAATATACATCACCACTTTGCTGAGTTCAGGATTTGCTTGGATGCGGAACAGGAACTTTTGACTTCAACTAACCTGCGCACGGAAACAAACCGTACGTTGAGTATATACACTCAGTGGTATTACTATAATTCAAATTTATAAATAATATAGTAAATTATGCATATTCAATTTACACAATTAATCTTTCAATAACCATTTCATAGGTTGTATTCAATTAAACTCATATACTATTTCATTAATTTCAATTCATTTCATTCTCACTTCTCATTCCGATATCTCAATCCATTTCATATACATAATCATTCGGTTTATCAATTCATTCAATGCCAATTCTAATTTCCAATTCGTTCATTTACCCCTACTAACTTGACTCGGACTTTGACAGATACACGGATCCAACCAAACACACTAGTACGACACCTTGTGCCTCATCGGCCTTGCCGAAGTGAATCGGTACCTAGTACCTCATTAGATTTAATCTGAAGCAATAATATGACACATAGTGCCTTATCAGAATTATCCAAAGCAATATTTTGACACATATAGTGCCTCATAGACTCGAGGTCGAAGTATCCCTGAACACTTCCAATCCTATGGCATACCAACTATATCCGACTTAGCCCGACTAGTTAATAGGGTTTCCAATTCACTTTCTCAATTCAATTTCAATCAAATTCATACCAATCTCAAGTTCTCATATTTTCAATTCAATATCACAATAACTTATTTAATTCAATTCAAATCACTTTCAATTTCTAATCAATATACATTCAAATATTCACATAATTCACAATTCAATATCATTTCTTACCTCAATTCCACTTAAAAATAAATAATAACTAAATTCGAATTATAGTAATACAAACAGTAATTTCGAATAACTCCTCGTCGACTTTTCCTTTCCTTTCTTGGTCGATGTCTCCGGCACAATGTTAGCAAATTAGCTTGGAACCCTAATTTCCCCTTTTTTTTCTTTTTCTCCCTATTCTTCTCTGTTTTCGTTTGCTATTCTGTTTATGTTTCTTTTCTTTCTTTTGTTTATTATATATATATAATAATACAATAATATAATATAATAATATAAATTAATATAAATTACTTATTTATTAAGTTATTATAATATAATATATTATATTTTAATAAAAATATCTTTGATATTTCTATCATAAATCGCCTCAGCATTTGAAAATGGCATAATTGCCTATTTGGTCCTTTTAACTTTCTTTAATCTATAATTAAACTTTCACCTCTATTGCAACTTAGTCCTTTTTCCTAGTTACTCTTATTTTAAGCTAATTTACCTAACCAAAACCTAATTAAACTTACAACTAACTTCGTAAATATTTTTTAATAAATATTTACGAATTCATTTTACTAAAATGAAGACCCGACAACTCACTTTTTTGATGCCCGTAAATTTTGGGTCGTTACATTTCTCCCCCTTAATAAATTCTGTCCTCGAAATTTACCTGAAAAGAGGTGGGGGTACTGAGGTCTCATAGTTTCCTCTAGTTCCCAAGTTGCTTCTTCTACACTATGACTTCTCCATAATACTTTCACTAAGGGAACCCGTTTATTTCTTAATTCTTTTATCTCTCGTGCTAATATCTTAATTGGTTCTTATTCATATGTCAAATCAGGTCAGATTTCAATATCTTCTGTCGAAAGAACATGAGAAGGGTCTGATCTATATCTCTGTAGCATGGAAACATGAAAATCATCATGAATCTTCTGTAATTCTGGAGGCAATGCTAAACAATAGGCAACCAGTCCAACTCTTTCCACAATCTCGTATGGTCTAATAAAACGAGGACTCAATTTTCCTTTCCGACCAAATCTCAATATTTTTTTTCCAAGGTGATACTTTGAGAAATACCTTATCGCCAACAAAGTGCTCAATGTACTGGCGTTTCAAATCTACATATGACTTCTGTCTGTCAAAAGCTGCCTTTAATCTATCTTGAATTAACTCCGGCTCGATTATTTTTCTTTCATTTAATTCCATCCAACACACAGGTGACCGACACCTTCGTCCATATAGAGCTTCATACGGAGCCATTTGAATACTCGATTGGAAACTATTATTATAAACAAACTCAGCTAAAGGTAAATAACGTTCCCAACCTAATTCAAAATCAATAACACAAGCTCGAAGCATGTCTTCTAATATTTGAATAACTCGCTCCGATTGCCCATCAGTCTGTGGATGAAAAGCTGTACTGAAATTGAGCCGTGTACCAAGAGATTCATGCAACTGTCTCCCGAATATAAACTTCAGCAAGTTTCTGAAGTGACCAATCAATTCTGACTACTATAAAATGAGCTGACTTTGTAAGCTGAATGTATAATCACCCAAATAGCATTTTTCTTGCTTACTGACAATGGTAAACCCGTTACGAAATCCATCGCAATACAGTCCCATTTCCACTCAAGAATATTAATTGGCTGAAGTAATCCAGTAGGAACCTAATGCGCTGCCTTTACTCATTGACAAGTCAAACACTTAGCCACATACTCAACTATATCTCTCTTCATTCCCGGCCACTAATATAATTCTTGTAAATTCTGGTACATTTTCGTTCCTCCAGGGTGCAAAGCAAATGGACTATCATGAGCTTCACGAAGTATCAACTCCTTTAGTTCAGAAACAGCTAGAACACAGATCCAATCACGGTATCTCAAGCAACCATGCTCATCAACACTGAAATTCTCTATCATGCCATTCTGAACCATTTCTCTTTTCTTCACCAACTTGTCATCTTCTAACTGTGCTGACCTGATCTGATCAAACATCACTGGTTTAACTCTCAACTCAGCTAATAAGCTTCTATCTTCATTGATACTGAGCTGTGCAAACATTGCTCATAATTTAATTGTTGCTTTTCTACTCAATGTGTCGGCTACAACATTAGCTTTACCAGGATGATAATCTATAACACAATCATAATCCTTTAAAAGTTCAATCCACCGACGTTGTCTCAAATTTAACTCCTTTTGAGATAAGAGATACTTAAGACTCTTATGATATGTATAAATATAGCATTTCTCACCGTATAGATAATGTATCCAAATCTTCAATGCAAAAATCACAGCAGCTAGTTCCAGATCATGCGTCGGGTAATTACGCTCGTGCGATTTCAGTTGACGAGATGCATAAGCTATTACCTTTCCATCTTGCATCAGTACGCAACCCCGACCACTCAAAGAAGCATCACTATACATAACAAAATCTTTTCCCGACTCTGGCAAAGTCAAAATCGGTGCCTCAATTAACATTTGCTTCAACTTCTTAAAACTATCTTGACACTGATCATCCCAAACAAAAGGTACATTCTTTTGCAGTAGCTTCGTCATCGGCAATGCTATCTTTGAAAATCCATTTACAAATCTTCTATAGTACCCAGCCAATCCAAGAAAACTACGCACCTCAGACACATTTCTCGGTGCTTTCCACTGAACAATCGCCTCAATCTTTTTTTTAACAAATAATACTGGAGCTCCCCAAGGTGAAGTACTAAGTCGAATAAAACCTCGATCCAGTAAATCATGCAGTTGTACCTTCAGTTCTTTTTAATTCTATAGGTGACATTCGATACGAAGGTATTGATATCAGAGTTGTACTAGAATAAACCTCAATTGCGAACTCCACTTCCCGATCAGGTGGTAATCTCGGCAATTCTTCAGAAAAAACATCAGGAAATTCACATACAGTTCGGATTTTATTGCATTGGCTTTCAATAGAATCAGAATTAATAACATATGCCAAATAAGCTGCACAACCCTAATGAAGTAGTTTATTAGCCTGAATTGCTGAGATAATACAGGTTGACCCACTAGTCCGAATCCCATTTACCTCAATCTTATCCCCATCTTCACTCTGAACAATAAACCTCTTTTTGCAACAGTCTAAAATCACTCCATGCTCAAATAACCAGTCCATTTCCAAAATTATATCAAAATCACCAAATGGCATTATCAACAAATCAACAGGAAAGATTCTATTTTGTATCCTTAACGGGCATCTTCGATAAATTTGGTCTATCGACACTGTTTGTCCTAATGGACTTGACACCGCTACGGATACTCTAGACATTTCAGATTTTAAATTTCCCGACTCAACTAATTTTGTATTAACATATGAGTGTGAAGACCCCAGGTCTATTAAAGCATAAACAAGTTCTGAATTCAATAAAAATATACCTATTACCACATCATGAGCATCGCCCTCTTCTCAGGTCCGTACTACATATGCTCGAGCCGGTACTCTGGCCTCTGATTGTTGGGTAACAACATCACTTCCTCTTCTCGCATCTCCTCTAAAAATTGAACCCCCTCTGCCTGATCCTCGACCTCTAGCAGTAGATACAAATCTCTGTGATGTAACGGGTGTAGCACTTTTATTTTCCAGACAATCTTTAACAAAATGCTCGGTAGATCCGCAACAAAAATAACACCCAGTCATTTTCCAACACTCACCCCGGTGTTTCTTTCCACAGTTTTCACATTCTGGTATTTCAATATCCGGTGATGGACCCTTTACACTGCCGGTAGAGATGGTTATCTGTTTCCCACTACTTCTGTCACCTCTATCTAATCTGAAACTTGGTCTCCAGCTACTGTGAAATTTCTTTGATCTTTTAGATTGCGGATTCGAGCTGACTGTCCCAAGCCGTTTCCCAGTTGAACGGGTAATTTCAGGCTTTTTATCAAGTCCTAAAACTTGTTCAACCATCTTAGCTCTTTCAACCAGATCTACGAAATAGTGATTCTGTGAGATACTAGTTGTACTCTCAATTCATCTCGTAAACCCCGTAGAAATCATTTACAACTATCAGCTTCAGTCGGTACAAATTCAGATGCATACCTACTAAGTCTCGAGAATTCTCGTTCGTAGTCCACCACTGACATCTCACCTTGTTTAAGCATGAAAAAAATCTTGATTTTTGTCTTCTATATACAGTTCTCCAATATACTTTTTCTCAAAATTCTTTCTAAAAGAAATCCCAACTTACTTGCTCTGCTGGTATATGCCGAATCACTGATTCCCATAGGCTTCCCCTTGTAATAATGAAATAGCACATAATAAACTCTCCCGATGAGTATATTCAAGCTGTTGTAGGATTCTTTTCGTTGATTCCATTCAAATTTTAGATGTTGATGGATCAACTCCTTTTAGACCCAAAAATTTGTGGCACCTTACTTACGTAATTCTTTGATCGGAGCTCGTCGGGTAGTGGGAACAGATGTTGTGGCAGATGTAACACCCCTTACCCGTATTCAACGCCGAAACAGGGTACGAGGCATTACCGGAGATAAACACAAGCAAACATATAAAATCGATACATAAATTTCCATCCAAGTTTAAACCTTTCACATACATTCATATCATCCCTATCACGAGCCTAGGAGGCCCAAAACATGCATCGAAAGTGGTTTGAGCCTAAACCAAGAACTTTGGAAACTTTTGGGAAACTTAGAAAAAAACTTAAAGTAAAAGAGGTCACACACCCGTGTGGGTTCGGGACACACTCGTGTGACCCTAAGACACGCTCGTGCTTCATGCCATGTTCAAATTAGGGAGCTTTCTGTTTATGACATCATCATCAAATTGAGGTCACACGGCCAAGTCACACGCCCGTGTGCTTAGGCCGTGTGATCGATTAAATTTTCATAATTTTTCATAAAATAGGTGCAGACTTCACACGGCCAGGGCACACGCCCGTGTTCGAGGCCGTGCCGTCCACACGACTGAGACACATGCCCGTGTCTCTGCCCGTGTGCTCATTACTGAGCATTCTATTTTGCAAGAATTAAGGTGCAGGGGATACACGGCCAGAACACACGTCCATGGGGCAAGTCGTGTGTCACACACGGACTAGACACACGCCCGTGTGCCTACCCGTGTGGACAAAAATAAGGCTATTTACCAAGCCCTTTTGCCACCCTTTTTATGCACATACCTAAACCAAAAAACATAACACTAATCCAAGCATATACATACAACCAATCAACCATAACCAAGACATTAACACTTCCATCACATGCCACCATTTATCACATACAAGCATCACATGCTTAACAACTCATACCATGCAAACTTCCACATCCATGAAAGGCATCATCAATTGTATATATATACCTAAACCAATATTAGCTAATTTCAATGGCCATTTACAAAATGAATTATCAACCATCATAAGCCAACACATTTGGCCAAATCAATTATGACACATAACTAAATGACCAAGTCCCTATACATGCCATAACTCAAAATGTTAAATTCATCGGTACCCAAAATGATGTTTTGATAGTGTGAGTGAATCTCCGACAGTCTCCGATCCCCGAGCTAGCTTGGTGACACTATAAGACAATGGAAAAGAAAGGGGAGTAAGCTTTAAAGCTTAGTAAGTTCCTATGCAAATAATAGGCATTATAACACACATTTAACACATAATTAACATGATGTAACTTAACATAAATGTCATTCTAAATCTCATAGTCAAACTTACTCAATCACAAACTTACCGAGGGTTCATCACATATCGAGCTCATTAAGCATGAGTCTTATGTACATACCTGTACCCAAGTGCAACATACCAAAGTCTTTCACAACTTTAACATTTCTGTCGAGCTACCCGTTGAACCATTTGGAATACTAAAGGATACTCGGGACATCACGCATTAACAGTTCCATACCAATGTCATATCCCAGATATGGTCTTATATGGGATCTCATATCGATGCCAATAGCCCAGCTATGGTCTTACACTAAGTCTCATATCGATGCCATATCCCAGATATGGTCTTACACGAAATCTCAATAACCCTAATGTCATGACATTTGTATCCTAACTATTCCTAAGGTTCAACCGGAATTTTCTCGCTTGTCGAACTTTGTCGATTACGTTCAAGGAGTCGATCATAATTCAAACAATATTAAAGCATTTAGAAACATAAATAAAACAATGCATTATTTACATACAAACTTACCTCGGTACAAAAATAGTAGGAATGGGACCTAATCGTCAAATACTTTGTTTTTCCCCCAATCTAGGTTCGAACCTCGTTTCTCTTGATTCATAATAGCAAATTTAACTCATTTATTATTCACATTATTCAATTCAGTCCAAAAACCATATTATGTCAAAATTACATTTTTGCCCCTAAACTTTAACATATTTACATTTTTGCCCCTAGGCTCGAAAAATGAAATCTATTCAATTTCTTCGATTCCCAAGCCTAGCCGATCCTCTTTTGTAGTTATTACAGTCCACAGTTTTCATTTAATCACACTTTTACACACATTTTATAATCTTTTTACAAATAAGTCCTTTTGACATTTTTATCAAAAACCACCTAGCAAAAGTTGTTTATCACACATCAAACATGCATAATCCACCATTAGACATCAAAATACACAAATATCCAACATGGGTCAAACCCTAGACCTTGATTATTCCTTAAATTAATGGTAGAAATAGATAGATCGAGTGATAACGACTTCAAAAATGTAAAGAGCATTATAAACGGGGCAAGAACGGACTTACAATCGAGCTTGAAAGTTGGCCAAACCCTAGCAATGTCTTCCTTCTAATTTTTGGCACAAGGGGGAGAAGATGGACAAGATTTTTGGCTTGATTTTCCCTTTTTATTCATTTATTTACCAAATGACCAAAATGCCCTTCACTTAAAACTTTGAAATTTTATCTCACCATGTCCATTTTTGTCCACTAACTTAACAAATGGTCTAAATACCATCTAAGGACCTTCAATTTAAAATTTCATAGAAAATAGTCACCTCTAGCATGTAGAACTCAACTTTTGCACATTTTACAATTTAGTCCTTTTTACTAAATTGAGTGCCCAAACGTCAAAATTCTCGAACGAATTTTTCGCGAAATCATTTCGTAAAACTGTAGACCATAGAGATGTAATAAAAATGAATTTTACTACGTCAGATTTGTGGTCCCGAAACCACTGTTCCGACTAGGCCCGAAATCGGGCTGTTACAACTCTCCCCCCTTAGGGATTTTTGTCCCCGAAAATCTTTCCAGAAAATAGGCTTGGGTATTATTTTCGCATAGCTTCCTCAGGTTCCCACGTAGCCTCTTCAACACTGTGTCTTTGCCATAAAACTTTCACTAAGGCTATACTTTTATTTCTCAACTGTTTAACTTCTCGAGCCAAAATCTTGATCGGTTCTTCACCATAAGTCATATCAGGTAAATCTCAACCTCTGTCGGAGAAATCACATGTAAAGGGTCTAATTGATAATGTCGCAGCATAGACACATGAAACATATTATGGATCCTTTCCAACTCTGTTGGTAAAACTAATCGATATGCCATTGGCCCTATTCTTTAAATAACTTCATACGACCCAATGAAACGTGGACTCAACTTGCCTTTACGGCCAAATCTTAGAATCTTCTTCCACGGAGATACTTTCAGAAAGACTTTGTCACCGACCTGAAATTCGATCTCTTTTCTTTTCAAATCTGCATATGACTTTTGTCGATCTAAAGCGGCTTTCAAGCAATCTCGGATTACCTTTACTTTTTCTTCAATTTCCCTAACCAAGTCAACCCCGTGAATCGGTTTCTCACTGAGCTCGGTCCAATACAAAGGTGTTTGGCACTTGCAGCCATACAATGCCTCATAAGGCGCCATCTTTATACTCGACTGAAAACTGTTGTTAGATGCAAATTCGATCAATGGTAGATAATTCTCCCAACTACCTTCAAATTCCAGAACACAACATCGGAGCATATCTTCAAGAATCTGAATCGTTCTTTCAGACTAACCATCGATTTGCGGATGAAACACGGTACTAAAATTTAATTGCGTACCCAAAGCCTCTTGTAACTTTTTCCAAAATATCGAAGTAAACCTCGGATCTCTATCCTAAATAATAGAAACAGGCACCCCGTGCAATCTCAAAATCTCAGAAATGTACAATTCAGCTAACTTATCTAGTGAGTAGTCAGTACGTACCGGTATAAAATGAGTTGATTTCGTTAATCTCTCAACAACAACCCATACGGCATCTTTCTTTTTCAGAGTTAAAGGCAATCCTGTTACAAAACCCATCGTAATCCTATCCCATTTCCATTCGGGTACCATCATTGGTTGAAGTAAACCCGAAGGCACTTGGTGTTCGGCTTTTACTTGTTGACAAATCAAACATTTCGAAACAAACTCTGAAATATCTCGTTTCATACCTGACCACCAGTACAATTGTAACACCCCCAGACCCAGCTCAGACGTTATGGCTGAATCCGGGAATGTCACATCAAAGGCATAATTCAAAACGATTTTGCTAAGTAAAAACTTAAGGCCTAAAAGCCCAAAATCCTTGACACCTTGTTAAGTAGCGATAAAAGCCCATTTAATTATTTTAAGTATCCCGAAAACCATGTTTAAACATAAGAAATTACTCAGGTTTAATAATTAAGTAAACAGTTGAAACAACAAATCTCAAAATCCAAAGCCAAAACGGAGTACAAGGCCTTATTACATCTAATGAAAATAAAGCAATTAAAATCATGTCTTTTGAAACAAATAAATAAAACTTCTAAATGTCTTATAGTGTGGCCATCTCCGAGTCCTCTCCCACGTCGAGCCGTTTACTGAAGATCATGTGAAACATTTAATAAAAAGGGTGTGAGTTTCAAAACTCAGTGTGTACGACCCTTGGCAACCTAATCAACATACATATATTACATTGGACCTAAGCCCTATCAAAAACGGTGGTCTTGGGCCTTAGCCCATAACGACCTCATATCACATCAGTATCACATGAATGCAATGCACCCATCCCAAATCCAACCCTGCACACCATTTCCCTTCCAACCCTACACACTTGTGGGGATATAAATATCAACCCACCCATCCCTACACACCAAAGGTAGCACCAACAGCGGCACTACTCAAACGTTGCAGCAAAGCTGCTAAGCATATAATGGGCTTAAAGCCACTGGTGGATCCACGGTCGTCAAGCGAATATGCGATCCTCAAATCTTCCTCCGTATCATCAAAACCCACCCCAAGTGCAACATATATTTCATGAATGCAACATACACATTCTCACACATTCGACGCTTAGAGGTATTTTAGTCATTTCACTACCCAAGGGTATTTTCGTAAATCTACTCTACAGGGGTATTTAGTTAATTTTGTAAATCAGGGATATTTTGGTGATTCCGCAAGTCAAGGGTATTCTGGTAATTTTACAATCAGTGGTATTTTAGTAATTTTTCAAATCTAAGGATATTTTGGTAAATTCAAATCAGGGGTATTTGGTCCCTCTCGGGTTTTAGTTATGAACTTTGGCCCATAAACAAGTCCTCGCGGCTAAAGTGAACAGACACTATGCACCAGGTAGGATTCCAGAGAAGAGGAGGTGGGCCACTAGGACTGCTTAAGTACCAAGCTCTCCCTAGATCCACTCCTAGACATGCATATGTCCGTTGCCACACTCTAACCCAGCGACTTGTCCACGGACATGTTTAGTTATTAGAATTAAGTTTTATGCAGTTTGAGAGTTGTTCAAAACTAGGCCTAAAGTCCATTAAACCCTAGCATACTTGTCTACGTCTTCATAAATCCCATCAAGCCCATTTCACGTTCATATAACCCATTATGCCCAATTCACATCCTTATGGCCCATTAGACCCAAATCTCATTCATATGGCCCATTAGGCCCAAAAGAATTCCAGATCATGTAACATGCATGCCTAACTCAATTCATATAATCAAATCAATCAATTTCATCCAACTTAGCGTCAGGGCCCATCGGGCCCATTTAGCCACTTTCGGCTTTTCGACTTTTCGGCATTGCCAATATCATGTGTGTGTAGTGTTTGTACACACCTGGTTACTGCGACGTGCTATACTATCCTTGGTCTTGAACCTACAACCAACCAACCTTCAATCAATCACCCATACTTAAACAAAATATCTACCAAAAGTCGAAACCTTACCGTAACCTTACCGTGTGCCACCGGGTTCTAATAGCCCTTCCTTAGCTACTAATCAGAAGTATCCCCTAGATCTGCACTCACACACACACCATCAAGATTCGAGTGAGTCATAATCCACACAAGCCACCCCTATAGATCAAACTCACATTCGGCCATTCACTTAAACCACAATCAAGTTGAGTACACTTACCCTTGCTAACGATCCTACCACCCTTGCGATCTTTGAACCTTATCCTTGTTATCATAGAGTTAACGACAGGACAGTTAGATAGCCTTTCGGCTTTTAGCAAAACGTACAAAAGAGGTTAACCGAATACTTATCAAATCCCCTTTCGATCCTGCGGCCTAGATAGCTATTAACTAGATTTGGCTTTCAACACTTGACTGAAAGTAGGTAACAATCGATTTGTGATGGAGGAACAACCACCAAGATTCGGCACTATTAGGAATTTCGGCAAGAGAAAAGATGGTGGTAATTCGGCTATAGAAGAGTTTGGCTATGAGAGAATTCGGCACAAAGGAATTCGGCTTTAGGAGATTTCGGCAATGGGAGAGTTTGGCTATGGGAGGACTCGATTGAGGGAAGAAAAGAAAGAAAAAGAATGGAAAATTCGGCATTACCTAGGACCCCAGATTCGGCACACACACATTTATATAGCCTATAGCCGAAACTTAGCCACCCCTAAAGTCCAATTCGGCACCACTTCCTCCACTGCTCATCTCCTAATTTTTCTCCATGATATCTCCCTTATCCTTCTCCTAAATTCTCTCTACTGACCACTTCTCCTTAGAGTCCCTCTACACGCCATTTCCGGCCTTCTAGAAGCCTAAAATTAAATTCCAAAATAAAACTGAGCTAGCACTCGATCCTCAGACCTCCCTACATGCATATGTCGCCACCTCTCTACACCCTAGTGGCGTCACTTAGCCACTTCACCACAGGCTTCTTTGTGCCATTTTTCACTTATTTTTATTTAAAAGCCCACTACTCATAACCCTGATTCCTTAATTAATTAAATTAAGAATCCTCCACCACAAAACTCGAACCTAGAGCTTCTCTAACACACCTACACACTCCAAATTCATTAAACCTTTAAAGCTGTGATGTCATTTTTCATTTTCTTTCTTACTTAAAAATTTTATGAAACCCAAAGCCCAATGGGCCCAACTCTACTAGGCCCAAAATTCGGGGCGTTACAACAATGTCTTCAAATTGTTATACATTTTCGTACTACCCGGATGCACAGACAAGCAACCATTATGTGCCTCACGGAGAATTTTCAGAATAAGTTCATCATCTTTCGGTACATATATTCTACCTCGGAACATCAAACAACCATCGGATCCGATATGAAAATCTGAATCACTGCCCGATTCACACTAAGCTCTCTTAGCTTGCAAATCACTATCACATTTCTTAGCTTCAAAAATTTGTTGAAGGAACAACGGTCTAGCTCTCAACTCGGCTAGAATCGAACCATTACTGGACAAAGTCAACCGTGTATTCATCGTTCTCAAAGCGAACAAAGATTTTCTACTCAAGGCGTCGGCGACCACTTTCGCTTTACCCGGGTGATAGTCAATCACCAACTCATAGTCTTTCAGTAACTTAAGCCATCTTCGTTGTCGTAAGTTCAAATCTTTTTGAGTCATCAAGTACTTCAAGCTCTTATGATCAGTAAAAACATAACATTTCTCACTGTACAGATGATGTCTCAAAATTTTCAAGGCAAACACAATAGCAGCTAGTTCCAAATCATTCGTCGGATAATTCTTCTCGTGCGGTTTCAACTGTCTCGAGGTATAAGCTATCACTTTACCCTCCTGCATCAACACACATCCCAATCCATTCAGTGACGCGTCACTATAAATTACGAATTCTTTTCCCGGTTCAGGTTGTACTAAAACCGGTGCCTCAGTCAATAATGCCTTCCATTTCTCAAAACTTTGTTGACATTTTTCGGACCATTCAAATTTAACATCTTTTTGCAACAACTTGGTCATTGGAGTAGCAATCATTGAAAATCCTTTGACAAAACGTCGGTAATAACCGGCTAAGCCCAAAAAGCTTCTAACTTCAGATACATTCCTTGGTGGTTTCCAATCAACAATTGCCAAAATCTTACTTGGGTCAACCCGAATACCATCACCTGAGACAATATGTCCTAAAAATCTGACTTCTCGGAGCCAAAACTCACTTTTACTGAACTTAGCATACAACTTCTTATCTCTCAAAGTCTGCAAAATAGTTCTTAAGTGTTTGGCATGCTCAAACTCATCACGAGAATAAATCAAAATATCATCAATAAACACAACCACAAACTTGTCCAAATACGGTCTAAAGATTCGATTCATTAGGTCCATAAAAACTGCAGGAGCATTCGTTAACCCAAAAGGCATAACAAGGAATTCATAGTGTCCGTACCTTGTTCTGAAAGCGGTTTTCGACACATCCAACTCTTTTACTCTCAACTGATAGTAACCAGATCTCAAATCTATCTTCGAGAACACTATCGCTCCTTTCAGTTAGTCAAATAAATCATCAATCCTTGGCTAAGGATACTTGTTCTTAATGGTTACCTTATTGAGCTGTTGGTAATCTATACAAAGTCTCATAGACCCGTCTTTCTTCTTTACGAACAATACTGGAGCACCCCAGGGAGAATAACTTGGTCTCGCAAAACCCTTATCTGTCAACTCTTGCAACTGAGTCTTTAACTCTTTCAATTCGGTCGGAGCTATTCTATACAAAGCAATAGATATCGGTGAGGTCCCTAGTACTAAGTCAATACCAAACTCAACTTCTCTAACTGGTGGTAACCCAGGCAATTCTTCTGGGAACATATCCGGATATTCACAAACTATTGGCACTGATTCAATTTTCAATTCAGACTCTTTTGTATTTAACACATAAGTAAGATAAGCTTCACAGCCTTTCCTTACATATCTTTGGGCAAACATCGAAGAAATTACAACGAGTAACTAACCTGATTCATCTGAATCAATCCGAAGAATTTCACCATTTTCATATTTCAGTTCAATAATCTTTCTTTTACAGTTCACTACGGCATCATGCAATGTCAACCAATCCATGCCCAAAATAACATCGAATTCATCAAATGGCAACAACATTAAATCCACCAAAAAATAGTGACCTCGAATCATTAATGGACAATTCTTGCAAACTCTATCAACTAGTTTATGTTTGCCTAAGGGGTTTGACACTCTAATCACAAACTCAGTAAATTCAACAGGCAAGTTCTTACTAGTTACCAATTTCACACAAACATAAGAATGAGTCGATCTAGGATCAATCAATGCAACTACATTAGTATTATAGAGAGAAAAAGTACTAGTGATAACATCGGGAGATGTCGCTTCTTCATGAGCACAGATGGCATAGGCTCTAGCAGGTGCTCGAGCTTCGGATCTCACAGTTGTATCTTTCATCACACCTTTACTACTAGCTCCATTTCCAGTGTTTCTCGGTGGCCTACCCCTATTAGTAGTATTACTCAAACCGCAGACTGATATTTTTCTTCTCACCATTTGGGGCAATCTCGAATAAAATGCTCTTGAGAACCACACTTGAAACAAGCCCGGTCATTCACCCTACACTCACCGGGATGTCTTCTTCCATAATGTTGACATTCGGGCCTGTTAGACCTCACATTACCCACACTTGCCATTGAAGTAGCCTGAGACTTAAAACTCGAATGTTGCTTCCCACGATCTCAGTGTGAATACCCCGCTGAAACTTTCGAACGGGAATACACTTCTTTAGATTTCTTTGACTGAGACAGAAATGACTTACTCATAGGTCTTTTCCTCGAATCCCTAGCTTCAAGATCAGCTTTCCTCTTCTCTTTATTCAACTCTTCGGCCTTACAAGCCCGTTCAACCAACACAACAAATTATTTCAGCTCTAAGATCCCAACTAACACACGAATATCCTCATTCAAACCATCCTCGAATCTCTTGCACATAATATCCTCGGTGGAAACACACTCCCGAGCATATTTACTAAGTCTGACAAATTCTCGTTCATATTCGGTAACAAACATACGGCCTTGCTTTAGCTCAAGAAATTCCTTACGTTTCTGATCGGTGAACCGCTGACTCATATATTTCTTCCGGAACTCCTCTTGAAAGAATTCCCATGTAACCCTCTTTCTTGGTACCACCGATACCAATGTATTCCACCAGTGATATGCAGAATCCCTCAGAAGTGAGATGGCACACTTTAAACACTCATCCGGTGTGCAAGATAGCTCATTAAATACCCTGATGGATTTTTCAAGCCAAAACTCGACTCTCTCGGGATATCATCCACATTAGCTCTAAAATCTTCAGCCCCATGCTTTCGGATCTTATCAACTAGGGGCTTATTCATTCTTACAAACTCCATACCTTATGGAGCTACGGGAACCGGTCGAGGAATAGGTGGGGGTGGAAGAGGTTGGGAATTCGGATTTGTTTGAACAAATTCCGTATACCATTCATTCATCATGTGGAGAAAGGCTTCCCTAGCCTCTTCTCCTTGACCAACCATAGTGGGTCTACTATCAGATGGCGCTGCCCCTTGAGCGGAAGCCGGCGCATTACTTTCAACATCATCAGCCACAGCTCGATCGGGATCCATTACTATACGAAAACACAATTTAAAATTCTCAAAAGTCATCACACTATCACAGTTCATTTATGGCATGTATAGCTAGACTCTTACACACGCTACGTTAGTCTGAGAATCGACTCTGATACCACTAAATGTAACACCCCTTACCTGTATTCAACGCCGAAACAGGGTACGAGGCATTACCGGACATAAACACAAACAAACATATAAAATCGAGACATAAATTTCCATCCAAGTTTAAACCTTTCACATACATTCATATCATCCCTATCACGTGCCTACGAGGCCCAAAACATGCATCGAAAGTGGTTCGGGACTAAACCGAGAACTTTGGAAACTTTTGGGAAACTTAGAAATTTTTTTTCAAGTAAAAGGGGTCACACACCCGTGTGACCCTAAGACACGCCCGTGCTTCAGGCCGTGTTCAAATTAGGGAGCTTTCTGTTTATGACGTCATCATCAAATTGAGGTCACACGGCCAAGTCACATGCCCGTGTGCTTAGGCCGTGTGATCGATTAAATTTTCATATTTTTTTATAAAATAGGTGCAGACTTCACATGGCCATGGCATATGCCCGTGTTCTAGGCCGTGCCGTCCACACGACTGAGACACATGCCCGTGTCTCTGCCCGTGTGCTCATTACTGAGCATTCTATTTTGCAATAATTAAGGTGCAAGGGACACACGGCCAAAACACACGCCCATGGGGCAAGCCGTGGGTCACACACAAACTAGACACACGCCCGTGTGTCTACTCGTGTGGACAAAAATAAGGCTATTTACCAAGCCCTTTTGCCACCCTTTTATGCACATACCTACACCACAAAACATAACACTAATCCAAGCATATACATACAACCAATCAACCATAACCAAGACATTAACACTTCCATCACATGCCACCATTTATCACATACAAGCATCACATGCTTAACAACTCATACCATGCAAACTTCCATATCCATGAAAGGCATCATCAATTGTATATATATACCTAAACCAATATTAGCCAATTTCAATGGCCATTTACAAAATGAATTATCAACCATCATAAGCCAACACATTTAGCCAAATCAATTATGACACATAACAAAATGACCAAGTCCCTATACATGCCATAACTCAAAATGTTAAATTCATCGGTACCCAAAATGATATGTTGATAGTGTGAGTGAATCTCCGACAGTCTTCGATCCCCGAGCTAGCTTGGTGACACTATAAGACAAGGGAAAAGAAAGGGGAGTAAGCTTTAAAGATTAGTAAGTTCCTATACAAATAATAGGCATTATAACACACATTTAACACATAATTAACATGATGTAAGTTAACATAAATGTCATTATAAATCTCATAGTCAAACTTACTCAATCAAAAACTTACCGAGGGTTCATCACATATCGAGCTCATTAAGCATGAGTCTTATGTACATACCTGTACCCAAGTGCAACATACCAAAGTCTTTCACAACTTTAACATTTTTGTCGAGCTACCTATTGAACCACTTGGAATACTAAAGGATACTCGGGACATCACGCATTCACAGTTCCATACCAATGTCATATCCCATATATGGTCTTATATGGGATCTCATATTGATGCCAATAGCCCAGCTATGGTCTTACACGAAGTCTCATATCGATGCCATATCCCAGATATGGTCTTACACGAAATCTCAATAACCCTAATGTCATGACATTTGTATCCTAACTATTCCTAAAGTTCAACCGGGATTTTCTCGCTTGTCGAACTTTATCGATTACGTTCAAGGAGTCTATCATAATTCATACAATATTAAAGCATTTAGAAACATAAATAAAACAATGCATTATTTACATACGAACTTACCTCGGTACAAAAATAGTAGGAATGGGACCTAATCGTCAAATACTTTGTTTTTCCCCCGATCTAGGTCCGAACCTCGTTTCTCTTGATCTATAATAGAAAATTTAACTCATTTATTATTCACATTATTCAATTCAGTCCAAAAATCACATTATGGAAAAATTACATTTTTGCCCCTAAACTTTAACATATTTATATTTTTTACCCTTAGGCTCAAAAATTGAAATATATTCAATTTATTCGATTCCCATGCCTAGACGATCCTCTTTTATACTTATAGCAGTCCACATTTTTCATTTAATCACACTTTTACACACATTTTATAATCTTTTTACAAATATGTCCTTTTGACATTTTTATCAAAAACCACCTAGCAAAAGTTGTTTATCACACATTAAACATGCATAATCCACCATTAGACATCAAAATACACAAATGTCCAACATGGGTCAAACCCTAGACCTTGATTATTCCTTAAATTAATGGTAGAAATAGATAGATCGGGTGATAACGACTTTAAAAATGTAAAGAGCATTAAAAACGGGGCAAGAACGGACTTACAATCGAGCTTGAAAGTTGGCCAAACCCTAGCTATGTCTTCCTTCTAATTTTCAGCACAAAGGGGAGAAGATGGACAAGATTTTTGGCTTGATTTTCCCTTTTTATTTAGTTATTTACCAAATGACCAAAATGCCCGTCATTTAAAACTTTGAAATTTTATCTCACCATGTCCATTTTTGTCCACTAACTTAACAAATGGTCTAATTACCATCTAAGGACCTTCAATTTAAAATTTCATAGAAATTAGACACCTCTAGCATGTAGAACTCAACTTTTGCACTTTTTACAATTTAGCATTTTTACTAAATTGAGTGCCCAAACGTCAAAATTCTCGAACGAAATTATCACGAAATCATTTCGTAAAACTGTAGACCATAGAGATGTAATAAAAATGAATTTTACTACGTCAGATTTGTGGTCTCGAAACCACTGTTCCGACTAGGCCCAAAATCGGGTTGTTACAGCAGATGCAGTTCCTGCCACTCTCTGAAGGGCATCGACTATGACTCAAAGTAATTGGGAATCATCTCTTTCTCTAACATTTTTCCCGCCCCACATTAGGGGTTGATTACTTACCGAATTTACACTAGGAGTAGGCGACTCTGTTTCATCTATTTCATGGTCTCCCGTATATATTTGTTGTTCTACGTTATCTATACGTTCATCCGACATCTTAACTATTAAAAAAATCAAACAGATATATCAACATCCAAATCCCGACTCAATTTCGACTCAATTATGGCATGTACCTCTAGACTCATTTCTGAGCTCGATTTAGCCTGAGAATCGGCTGAGCCTAAATAGCTCTGATACCAACAAATGTAACACCCCTTAACCCTGAACTGTCGCCGGAATAGGGTTATGAGGTATTACCTGACATATCAAATCAAATACGAAATTTAAACAGATAATTTACATACATTTCATAAATATATCTGTAACATCCCAAAATTTGGCCTAGTAGAATTGGATCTATTGGGCCCATTGGGCCTTGAGCGTAGAAGCGTTTTAAAAATTTTTGAGAATAAGAGAACGGCATTATTTCAAGTTGGACTTACTAGGAAGGTGATTTTAGAAAGTTACGGGGTTCTATGAAGTTCCGGGTTCAAGTTGGGCTTTAGTAAAATTTTGTGTTTTAGCACTTTAAGGAGAGATAGTAAGTGGCATCAAGGCTTATGGAAATAAGAGAGCAATTTGCTTACATAATTGAGCATATGGTAAAGAGGTTATGGCGCCACATGAAGGACTTTGAGGAGGAGGTTCAAATCCCATCAAGTGCAAAATTTTGACTATTTTTTGTACTCTTTCCTAAGTGTCGCCAAGCTTGTAAATAAGACAAGTTGGACTTTTTAATTTTGGCAAGGTGGCTAAGGAAATATGGTAAGGAAGAGTGGATGGAAAGGAGTAAAAGAAAAGGGAAGGAATAGGGAACATGTTGGCATTTTTCGTGGGGGATGTTTTGGAAAGGTTTTATTTGGTCTATGTTCATCTTTTGGAAAAGATGATAATGGTTTGGGGAAAGGAGAGGGTAGCCGAATTTTGATGGGAGCATTTTGATAGTTTTGGTGTTGGTTAGGCCTAATTCCTTTTGGCATCCCTTGTGTTCATTCTTTCAACTTCTCCTCTCATTGCCGCAACTTCAAGACAATAGTGGGCATTTTCTCTTTTCTTTCTTGTCTTTCCGAAAACACCTAGCCTTTGTGACCAATTATTTTCACTCATCTTCTCTTGAAAACCGAAACTACCGATCCTTCTTTGTTGTCTTGCTACTAGTGCCAAACCGTGTTCTTCATTTCGGTTCATCCCTATTATTAAGGTAAAGGTTCTTTCTTCTTATTCATGTTGTTTGTTCTTTCTTCTCTTGACTTGGCTAAGCCGAAACTCTCATCCCTTGACTAAGCCGAATCTAGCCACTTGTTGTTATTTTAAACTCCTCTTATTCTCTTTTGATGAAGGCCGAATCAAGCCATCCTTGCTGCTACTTATCTTTCTCTTAGCCTTGGTTTCGAAAGTTGATTGGGACTCGTTGCAATAGCCAAGGTGCAGGACCGGATTTTAGAATCTAGTAGGGAAGGATTGCGGTTGTGGTAAGTGACTCTTGTGAGTGAGTACTTTTGGACTTTTGGAACTTTTAAGAAATCGAGGCTAATTTTTGATCGATTTTATTTTTAGGGGGCAACGAAGAGTGGTTCTTTAGGGAATCCTTATCAGGTGTGTAATCTCGTACCCTTCCAAATATATGTTTGAAATGGTGTGTAATCTCATACCTCTCTGAAAGTTTGCATGATATGTTCTGTGATTCGGTCGAAATACCGAAGGAAAACCGGAAACCGGCACCCGTGACCACTCGGGCGTGCGTATATTCGTAGTGGTAACCATATTTTTGCAATGAAACAGTTTGGTCAGTAGCAGTGACGTGAATTTGAAAAATCACGAAAAATAGGATAAAGGGATTTAGAAAGTGAAAAAGATATCGGATTAAAGATTACTGTGTCTATTTTTATATGAAAGAAACAGAAGAGGAAGAGAAATTTTATATTCTGTGATATCTTAATTTTGGTGAGACTGGTTCTGATTGACTTTGTGGTTCCCTGTTCTGTCTTGGAAAAATCATTCAAAATTTTAAAAGGTGAATTAAGAGTTATAATTTATATGTATAGATTCCTTAGTGAGCCTATTTTCAATAGAAATAATTGGAAGCAACATATGAAAACCGTACAGAGAGATATTTGAATTTTGGGTAAGAGAGGTCAGAACCTTTGGTCAGTGAAACAAGGGAATCTTTAAGAAATAAAATGTATTAAACGGCTAATCCAAAAATTCTGGAAAACTTGTAGTAAGAAGATATATGAGTCTAGTTTCAAGGAAAATTTACGGATCTAAATTTCGAGTTTCCTAACTCAAGTTATAGTCAGTTTAGTTAGTATGAAGCAGATGGACAGTTTCAATTTTTATGCCTCACATTAGTAGTTAAGTCTAGGTTGCCGAATTACCAAAATACCCTTGGAGGGTAAATTACCGAAATACCCATGGGTTGCGAGATTACCGAATTACCCTTTAGGGGGTAAAATTACCAAATTACGAAAATGCCCCTAAAGGGCCGAATTACGAAAATGCCCTTATGGGCCAAATTACGAAAATGTCCTTATGGACTGATTTACCGAAATGCCCCTATGGGCCGAATTGATAGAATGCCTTAGTGGGCTGAATTACAAAGCTCAATAATGGGCCGATTCATCGTATTAAATTACTAGACTAATGGTTGTTATACATGTGGATATTTTATGTTGTTATGTGTATTACATCATCACATATTGCATGGGATGGGAAACTTGAATGAAGAGAAGTATAGACCGGTGGCGTTGCCACAAATTCTGATAATGGCTATGTGCCAATTTAAAGATGGCTTTGTGCCATCGTGATTAAGGCTGTGTGCCGATTATATTACCGTATATGATACTCTGGTGGTTAAGCCACAAAATTATTATAAATGGCAGCTTGTGTGCAAATTGGAGAGACTGGCGGGGTGGGTTGACTTGATCCCCACAGGAGAGACTGGTTGGTAGGTTGGATGGGTTGGGTTGCATACATTTGCTTCATATATATATATGTTCTGTTATGAAAGTGGGCTTAGGCCCAAAATATTGCTAAATGGGTTTCAGGCCCAGTGGATGACGGTAAGGGGTTTCACACTGAGTTCTTGTAACTCACCCCCCTTTTCTTAACCCTTGTAGGTAATGCTCCGTAATGAGGACTTGGGCCCATGGATGACTCGGTGGAGGCCATACTTCAGAAATAGTGTTATTGAACTTTAAATTTCTATTTTGGTTTATTTTATTATTTTGCTATTTTGGTTTAAGTTGTAATAAGGCCTCTGGGATATGTTTTAAATTGCTTTATGTTTAGTCGTACTTATTATATTGCTTGAATTGTTTTAACGGGGATTTTCTAAAATCATAAATAATGGTTTTCCAAAATTGATTAATAAATGGATTTTATAACAAACTTTTACAAATATTTTTTTAACTCGAAAATTTTCTCTCGAATTATCAACAATATTTTCAAAAACCACGGTTTTAAAGCTCACTACCTCGATTTTCGACTCATCAAACGATCTCTCAAAAATACTTGTATTTTATCTACGTTTCATAGCGATTTCAAAATATTCTGCAACTCTATTTCTAAACATCACATTTTTGTAAATTTTTTATTTCAAATATGCTTTCGCCACCAAAAAGGTTTTTAAAGATAATTACGTTTTCAAGTAGTTAACAATTGCTTAAGTGTTTTGGATTTTAACAAAGAGGCTGTAATTCTCAAATAAGTTTTTCCATGTGACACACCAGATTCGGGCCTAACTTCTAGGCCGGGTTTGGGGTGTTACAATATCATATGTATTATCCAAATCAATTCAATTGATTTCATTCAATCCAATTCAAATACCATACCAAAATAACCCAAACATGCCATTTCATAATCTTAACATTTCATTTATATTGTATATAACCATCCAAGGTTAATTTATAATACCATTCACAAACATATTCAAAATTACCTATACAATCAACCTAGATACATGCCATTTTACAAAAGAGAATATACATCACCACTTTGCTGAGTTCGGGATTTGTTTGGATGCAGAACAGGAACTTTTGACTTCAACTAACCTATGCACGGAAACAAACCATACGCTGAGTATATACACTCAGTGGTATTACTATAATTCAAATTTATAAATAATATAGTAAATTATGCATATTCAATTTACACAATTAATCTTTCAATAACCATTTCATAAGTTGTATTCAATTAAACTCATATACTATTTCATTAATTTCAATTCATTTCATTCTCACTTATCATTCCGATATCTCAATCCATTTCATATACATAATCATTCGGTTTATCAATTCATTCAATGCCAATTCTAATTTCCAATTCGTTCATTTACCCCTATTAACTTGACTCGGACTTTGACAGATACACGGATCCAACCAAACACACCAGTACGGCACCTTGTGCCTTATCGGCCTTGCCAAAGTGAATCGGTACCTAGTACCTCATTGGATTTAATCCGAAGCAATAATACGACACATAGTGCCTCATCGGAATTATCTGAAGCAATATTTCGACACATATAGTGCCTCATCGACTCGAGGTCGAAGTATCCTTGAACACTTCCAATCCTATGGCATGCCAACTATATCCGACTTAGCTCGACTAGTTAATAGGGTTTCCAATTCACTTTCTCAATTCAATTTCAGTCAAATTCATACCAATCTCAAGTTCTCATATTTTCAATTCAATATCACAATAACTTATTTAATTCAATTCAAATCACTTTCAATTTCCAATTAATATACATTCAAATATTCACATAATTCACAATTCAATATCATTTCTTACCTCAATTCCGCTTACCACACACATTAATTAAAATTCAAAATAAATAATAACTAAATTCGAATTATAGTAATACAAACCATAATTTCGAATCACTCCTCGTCGACTTTTCCTTTCCTTTCTTGGTCGATGTCTCCGGCACGATGTTAGCAAATTAGCTTGGAACCCTAATTTCCCTTTTTTTTTTCTTTTTCTCCCTATTCTTCTCTGTTTTCGTTTGCTATGCTATTTATGTTTCTTTTCTTTCTTTTGTTTATTATATATATATATATAATAATAATAATAATAATAATACAATAATATAATATAATAATATAAATTAATATATATTACTTATTTATTAAGTTATTATAATATATTATATTATATTTTACTAAAAAATATCTTTGACATAATTGCCTATTTTTTCCTTTTAACTTTCTTTAATCTATAATTAAACTTTCACCTCTATTGCAATTTAGTCCTTTTTCCTAGTTACTCTTATTTTAAGCTAATTTACCTAACCAAAACCTAATTAAACTCACAACTAACTTCGTAAATATTTTTTAATAAATATTTAAGAATCCATTTTACAAAAATGAAGACCCGACAACTCACTTTTCCGATGCCCGTAATTTTGGGTCGTTACATATTTGTCTTTATTTACCATTTTACCAAAATGCCCTTAAAGCCAAACTTTGAAATTTCACCTAACCATGTCTATTTTTGTCCATACCAAAGTATAATGGTCTAATTACCATCTAAGGACCTCTAATTTAAGAGCTCATAGTAATTGGACACCTTTAACATATAGAACTCATATTTTGCACTTTTTACAATTTAGTCCCTTTAACTAAATTGAGTGCCCAAACATCAAAATTTTCGAATGAAATTTTCACGAAATCATTTCATAAAATCGTAGACCATAAAAATGTAATAAAAATAAATTTTACTGCATCAGATTTGTGTTCCCGAAACCACTGTTTCGACTACACTCAAAATCGGGCTATTACATCACATGCCTGAGTTAACATGCATTTACATCACACATCATGCTATTCATATAGTGATTCATTTACTTACTCACTTACCAGTTATCCATGATGATATCAACATGTGTCTTTACAATTAAAATTAACTTACATGAGTCAGAGTAGAGACTCACCTGAAACTCACCTATTGTAGCTAAGAGTTCCCAAAGTCGAACGTTCTTTTTGAACTAGTAGCAACAATTGCTTAAAGAACATGGAACCATAATTAAAACTTATTTGCAAACATTCTATTATCATTTGAACTACAGATGACCCCCATGCAGGGCCTCCCATTCATAACTTATTGTTTATAATCTTCTTAACATCCTCACTCTTTCAAAAACTTAACATGCCGAGCTATCAGACTTACCAGAAGGTGGAATATCCATTGATTAACTCAAAACCTTAGCTTCCAACTTAAAAAGAAGAAGAGAACATTGAAGTTTAAGAAGAAGAACTAGAGAGTAATATTGAAGTAAGAAAAACCCTTCAGACGTTCCCTTCTCAACACATATATATATCCTACAATACCTCTTAATGGATCTAGACAAGTTTCAAATGCATACAGAAGATTTCCCTTTAATGTCCTACAAAAATTAAAATTAACTTACATGAGTCAGAGTAGAGACTCACCTGAAACTCACCTATTGTAGCTTAGAGTTCCCAAAGTCGAACGTTCTTTTTGAACTAGCAGCAACAATTGCTTAAAGAACATGGAACCATAATTAAAACTTATTTGCAAACATTCTATTATCATTTGAACTACAGATGACCCCCATGCAGGGCCTCCCATTCATAACTTATTGTTTATAATCTTCTTAACATCCTCACTCTTTCAAAAACTTAACATGCCGAGCTATCAGACTTACCAGAAGGTGGAATATCCATTGATTAACTCAAAACCTTAGCTTCCAACTTAAAAAGAAGAAGAGAACATTGAAGTTTAAGAAGAAGAACTAGAGAGTAATATTGAAGTAAGAAAAACCCTTCAGACGTTCCCTTCTCAACACATATATATATCCCACAATACCTCTTAATGGATCTAGACAAGTTTCAAATGCATACAGAAGATTTCCCTTTAATGTCCTACAAAAATCAAAGAAAATATAAAAGAAAATTTGATGCCGATGTTATTTGATCGGTCAAACCATTCAACTGACTCTCATCCAATCACTTTACAGAACCCATCTTGCATATATTTTGAGCAAATGTGGCGTACCCTACCAATTGCGATAACTCGTATATGCCGTGGCCTTACAAACACTTTAGCCCCTTACAACTTTAACATATACTTAGTAGCCGCATCATGCTCAATCAACATTCCAAGGCGTAGTCTTCGCTTTTCATACTCTTTCTTCAATTGAAAAATGCTACAAGAATAAATCCTGAGATACTCTTGCGGCGGATACTCTATATGCCAAACATTAGTTCACCCGAAGCTTATAAATTGGCAGACTAACTACCGAAACGCGCCAAAATAGATAACCTTCACATCCACCCTAAACCCAGCCTAGACGTCATGGCTGAATCTTAAAGATCATATTGGCCAACTTGTTAGCGCAGAAAATCATTTTCACTATTTCCTTAATAATTGTCTTTATTTATAAAAACGCCATTTTATTTCTCTTAAAGAATAGCCAAATATAGTCTATAATTTTTTTTGAAAGATTTTGTCAAATCGTCTAAATTAGAAAACTCTAGTATTGATAGTTTCTAGAAAACATCATTTTCAAAATAAACGTCTGACCGTCTCCGGATGTACTAACGTCTAAAGTGTGAATACTGCAATAAAATATAGAATGACAAGGCGGTATCCACAAGTATACAGGTCGGGTTGTAATATAGTGTCACAATGAAGTAGGTGAGTACACCGAGGATCATACCCAATGGAGGCGAGTGCTAGATCAATTCCAACCTAAAAACTAAAAGATATAATTAGTATTTTTAAATAAATTATAGTACGAGAGCATAAAGAAGGTTTTTATGGTTTTTATAGTAATAAACTAAGACAACATAAAATAAATAAAACTCAAGAGATAGAAGAGTAAAGTAAATCAAATATCGATTATGGGTGATTAGCTCGTTTCGGTAATCCTCATCAGCTGTTGCTTCAGGTTCCTCGTCAATCAACTAGTCGCTACCCTGGCAGGATCTTCTTATCTTCCACTAACATAACGAGTCAGCAAGAACTACGTATATTCCGACCTCACAGTCCAGACAAGATTAGGCTGAAGGTGTTCACGAATAAGCAATGCCAATTTTGGGTTAATTCCTACCTTGATGACTTCCCGGGGTTGTCAGGCCCAGGGTTTGTTTCACGTTCTTCCTTTCCCAAACAACTGATCCATTGAATGACCCTACAAAATAGTTAACAGATCATACCTCCACTCGCTAATCCCCTACAGAGGGATTAGTTCCTCATGGCTTTCATAAATAACATGGAATAGTGGAACGACGAAAATGTGCAAGTGTACACAATCGTAACAAGTAATAAAGTGACAAGTAAATGTCGAGTTATCGTACCCACGGGGATTGTGAAAGGAATTATTTATGAATGCAATTTAAAACACTTTGGTGAAGAAAAATATTTTGATTTGAGGAGGTTATTGAAAACTAGGATTTAACAAAGTAAAATAAATAAAAATAAAATAAAGTTCTAATACACGATTTCAAAACATGATTTTAACCAATATGACATAATTGTGCTAGGTTAATTACATTTCTTAACTTAGACTTATTAAACTCATGTTTATGTTGTTACGAATAAATTCACGGTAACTCGGTAATTTGCTAACTTATGAACAAACTCACCTACCAAAATCCATTCATCTCTTGACTATATCTCTATGTCAATTCAACCGATTAAACAAATTTTAATAGGCAAATGTGTTAATGCACATACATACTTTATGAAATTAAAATAATCTCTTACACATACCTCTATGCCAATTCAAACAATTAGCTCAATCTCATAAGAACATAAAAGATTACGTGAGGTAACAATGTATTTCTACCTTGAAACAGTTTAATCACAATAATCTTGCAAGTTATGCAAGGCAAATGTATCGTTAGATACCGTTGCTAATTTAACCCTCAGCTACCTTAGATGATTAAACATGCACTGATTAAGTATCGTGTCAATTAATTACAATTTCGATCCGTTTAAATAGTTAATTCATTAGTTACCTTACAATTGTAATGCAAGAATAACTTAGTCATGGTTTTACTTAATCAAACATCTTACCGAGGCCTATAACAACACAAACACAATTTTAATAAATTAAGTAGACAAAATGCAACCAACCTAACACAAATTAAATTTAAGCCATATCAATTAAATTAAACATTTCAACATCACAAATTTTCATCATAACAACAACAAAAAATAAAAGGATAGGGAACAAGAATCAAATCTGGTGTTTCTCCGTAGCTTGACTGGTTTGCTCCACTCTTTCTTCTCTGCTTGTTCTTGTCGAACCAAAGCTGCTACAAACACTTTAATGCTACTCCAAATGGTGGATGAATGAATCTTTTTCAAGAGGTGAAATCGGCAAAAGAATAAAGAAAAATGGATGGGAAATGAAGAGAGAAAATTGAGAGAGGAGAGAAGAGATGAGAAAGTTGAGGTGTGTTTCAAATGAGCAGCCAAGGGGGGTTTTTATAGGTTTAGAGAGATGCTAAAAATAGCCAAAATCAGCAGCCAAAGAGCCCTCCCATGGCCGGCCACACACATGGCAAGTTTGAAGCTTTCAAACTTGCTATATTAAGGTAGGGGCAAATCTAGAAAGGCATAATTAGTGGAGGGGTTTATTTGCAATTTAAACAAGTCTCCAAGGGCCATTTTGCAAGCCAATTAATCAGCCAAGCAAGCTGATTGGGTCAGCATGTGGGACGGTTTTGGGCTGCCTAGTAATCGATCGATTCGGTTTTTCTCGGTTCAACTCAACTGGGCCACTTTTCATAATTAATTAATAATAATTTATTTAACCCAAATTAAATTGGATATAAATTAAAATTAATTATATTATGAATTAATACACAAAATTTGGACCGTCTTAGGCTGAAAAATTAATTTGCCTTGATGCTTCAAAATTGTTTCTCGATTTTGCGCTTTTAGCAGTGTCTACCGAGCCGCTTTTCGCCCTTTGTGCAAATCTGTCGAAAATAATCAAAATTAATCAAAATTAATTATAAAATTAATTAAAATTCATTATGTCAATAATTTAAGTAAAAATAATTATTTTATAATAATTATATATTTTTCGACAAGAATTTTACCGAACTTGCATGAATTTGAGTTAAAAAGGGCATGAAAAAGTGTGTATATTTTCGTGTTTCCAAATAGATGGAAGAATTAATCATAATGAATGAATTGAAGTAAAGAGTTTAAGAAAAGCCTGATTGATATTGATAATAAATGTAAATCTGTAGAAGTTGATCTCCTTCACAATTCAGATCTCTTGAAATAAAACAAAGACAAATAAAATAAACTCTAGAAAACATAAGAAAGCAAGAAAACAAAACTAAATCTAAAGAAAGACTCTAAGCTAATGGAATGTGTCCATAACATGTGCTAAAGGAGCCTATTTATAGCTTTCAGGTGGCTGACATCCTTAACCCTAGGTCAGCTGACATTCCCGAGCTTTAAGTTTGATTGTGCAAACCAAAATGCCCCTGCTTCATATTTATTTTCCATCCCAGAACCGATGTCACAACACACCAAGACCTGTGTCGCGACAGAGGTGGTAGTATACTCCTAATTAAGATGTCTTTAAGGGTATGTCGAGACACCCTCAATCTATGTTGTGACATCGAAGTAGTTTCGTACTCTCTCTATTATGCTCTCTATGTTGCGGGATCGGGCCTTCCATGTTGTGACATAACGTCTAGTATCAGTCTAAAATGCATTCTAATGGTCTCTTGCACACTTACAAGGTACGTTAGCTCTTCCTTAGGCCTCCTTCGGCCCTTAGGGTCAATAAAAGACTCAATTTGCACATTTTATTGAAGGTAAGTAAAACTAAAGAAACTTAACTAAAATAAAACGAAAATGTAACAGCCCGACTTAGGGCCTAGTCAGAATAGTGGTGCGAGACCACAAATCTGAAGTAGAAATATGAGTTTTATGATTTCTATAAAGTTTATGAGGTGATTTCATGATTGTGTGAAAATCTCATGAAGAAATTTTATTAATTAGTGATTAAATTGTCCATTAGGACTAAATTGCAAAGAATAGAAAATATGAGATTCTAGAAGATTTAAGTATGAAATAGAATTATAAAAATTTCTAAAGGTCCTTATTTAGCAATTAGGCCATTATATTTTATGATGGACAAAAATAGACATGGGAAGGAAAAATCTCAAGAAATGACCATTAAGGGCATTTTAGTCATTTGGTTAATAAAAGAATTAAAAGGGAAAAAGAAGCAAAAATCATGTCCATCTTCTTCTCCCTTAGCCAAAATTTGCAAGAAGCCATATCTAGGGTTTCTTCAACTTCCAAGCTTGATAGTAAGTGCATCCTAGCCCCGTTTTTAATGTTCTTCGTATTTTTGAGACCCTCGTAGCTCGGTTTAGCTATTTCTAGCTATATTTTGAGCTAGGGTTCATGTTCAAAAATTTACCCATGTGTGACATGCATGTATTTTGATGTTTTATGGAAGAATATGAAAGTTTGATGTATGATAAACATCTTTTTCTAAGTGATTTTCATGAAAAATGCATAAAAGGACCAAATTGTAAAAGTTATAAAAATGGTCATACATGAGTGAAATAGTGGAAATTGAAGGTTGCGATAGTTGAGAATATGATTCGGCTAGGCTTGAAATACAAGAAAGTTGAATGAAAATCATTTTACGAGACTAGGGGCAAAAGTGTAATTATGATAAAGTTTAGGGGCAAAATCATAATTTTGCCAAAATATGATTTATGAGTCGATTTAGTCAATGTGTATATTTAACAAGCGAAATTATTATTATAGATCAAGAAACACGAAGCCCGAATCGAAACCGAGGCAAGAACTAAATCGAAGACTAAATCGAGCATCGATACACATATTAAGAATCGAGGTAAGTTTGTATGAAGTTAGAGTTTCATAATGTTCGATATTTGAAATTACTTAATATTATGACAATGTATGTTATTGCTATAAAAATCAAGTGATGAAGCCTCGATGAGGAAAGGGTGAAAATAAGTTATTGTGAAATTCCGGCTAAAGATTCGGAATAATGAGGTTACCCATGTATTAGCATTGAATAAAGAAGGTCCCGTGTAAGACCATGTCTGGGATATGACCTCGGCACCAAAGGAAGATCTCGTATAAGACTATGTCTGGGATATGGCATCGACATTCATATACGATCTCGTATAAGACTATGTCTGGGACATGGCATCGACATCGAGTTATAAGATCCCGTGTAAGACCATATCTGGGATATGGCATCGGCATCAAGGGGTAATCCCATATAAGACCATATCTGGTATATGGCGTTGGCATCAAGATTTATGCACGATAAGTTCGAATATCCTACGATAATCTGATTAGTTTATGGGCAAAAAAGCTAAGTATGTAAAATAGTATAGAGCCAAATCCGTTTATGGATAATCTTGAGTTTATTCATGATAAGAATGATGAAAAATTGAGTTTATGTTCATGTTAGTACATGTGCTAAGTTATGTGATTGAGTGATACAGGTATCATGATTAAGTACAAGTTAAGAAATCATAATGTGACATGAGATGGGTAAGAATAAGTGTGAGTAAGTATGAATAAGTATGCCTGAGCATTTGAGACTTATGTTGCTATTGTTTCATAAGATGGATGAATTTAGTTTGAGCAATTATGTTGCTTAGAATTTCATGCAAACTTACTAAGTTGTATGCTTACCCCTCTCTTTTCCCTTTTTCCTTGTAGTTTCACCAAGTTAGCTCGGGGATCACAGAACGTCGGAGCTCGGATCACACTATGAACCGTTCTTATGGTATAGTAAAGTTAATTCATTTTGAGTATGGCATGTATAGGAACTTGATCGTTTTGTGTCATGTCATGTTTGAAGGCCAAAGGGTTGGCTTTTAATGTTTCACACTCATTTTGTAAAGGGCCATGGTGAATTGGCCAATATTGTCAAGTTTATGCGATAAAGTTGATGAGTTTAATGAAAAGAATGTTCATGCAAGATAATGAGTAAAATATGGATGGATTGAATGATAATTTGGGGATTATTCATGGTTGATATGGTTATATTATTTGTTTATTGTGCTGAAATGAATGAGTTTAAGTTTCAGGGTGGCAAAAGGGCTTGGAAAATAGCCTCTAAGTGTCCACACGGGTAGACACACGGGCGTGTGTCTAGGCCGTGTGTGATACACGGTCAGCCCCCATGGGTGTGTTAATAGGCCGTGTGTCCCCTTGCATCTAGTTGCGAGAATATGATTCGTCACACGGGCGTGTGCCCTGGCCGTGTGCCATTATGGGTTTGATGACGTCATAAACAGAGAGCTCCACGGGTGAAGGACACGGGCGTGTCTAGGCCGTGTGAGGGACACGGGCTACTGACATGGGCGTGTGTCCGGCCATTTGAAAATGCCTGCAGGTTCGAAGGAAGAATAAATTCTACACGGGCTAGGGACATGGGCGTGTGAGACCACACGGCCTGCCCACACGGGCGTGTCCCAAGTCACACGGGCGTGTGACCCCTGTTTAAGCCAAAAATTTTCAAATAGTGCAAAAGTTTCCGGTTGAATTCTGAAAGCTCTCGGATGAGTGTTTAAGGCCTCGAAGGCCCTTATTATGCACATTAAGATTAAGACAGAAAGGTTTTAAGTCAGAACAAAATTTTATAGCTCGATAATGCATGTCCAAGTAAGGTTAAGCACGGTAATGCCTCGTATCATGTCCCAGCATCGGACACGGGTAAGGGGTGTTACATTTAGTGGTATCAGAGCTACGGTTTAGTCGATTCTCGGACTAACGTAGCGTAAGTAAGAGTCTAGCTATACATGCCATACGTAAGAGTACTTGTGTAATGATAGTGTGACGACTCCTGACAATTTAAATTGTATTTTTATATAGTTAATGGATCCTGATCCTGACTGAGCTGCAGCTGATGATGCTGCAAGTAATGCACCGGCTCCCGCACAAGGGACCGCGCCAGTAGAGAGTGGACCCGAGACTTTGGGTCAGGGAGAAGAGGCCCGGGAAGCCTTTCTCCGTATGATGAGCAATTGGTACACAGAGTACATTCGAGCAAATCCTAATGCTCCACCTCCTCCACCCCCGCCTATTCCTCAACCTACCCCTGTAGTTCCTCAAGTGGTAGAAGTGGTAAGAAGAGAAAAGCCTCCAGTTGATAGAATCCAGAAACAAGGAGCCGAGGAATTCCGGGCTAGTAAAGATGATGATCCGGAAAGAGCTGAATTTTAGTTTGAAAATACCATCAGGGTATTTGATGAATTATCTTGCACACCTGAATAGTGCATGAAGCGTGTGGTTTCTCTTTTGAGAGATTCCGCTTATCAGTGGTGGAATACCCTTGTGTCAGTGGTACCAAGGGAAAGAATTACATGGGAATTTTTCCAAGAAGAATTCCAGAAAAAGTACATAAGTCAAAGATTTATTGATCAGAAGAGAAAGGAATTCCTGGAACTGAAACAAGGTAAGATGACGGTGACTGAGTACGAGCGTGAGTTTGTGAGACTCAGCAAGTACGCTCGGGAGTGTGTGTCCTCTGAAGCCATCATGTGTAAGAGGTTTGAGGACGGACTAAATGAAGATATTAAATTATTTGTTGGTGTCCTCGAGTTGAAGGAATTTGTTGTGTTAGTGGACCGAGCTTGTAAGGCCGAGGAATTAGTGAAAGAGAAAAGAAAAGCTGAGATGGAGTCTCGCGACTCAAGAAAGAGACAGATGAGTAAGTCGTTTCAATCTTCATCCAAGAAGTCAAGAGACTTTCCTACCCGATCAGCTACTTCAGTCGGGTTTTCAGGCAAAAGCAAGAGCAAACAGTATTCAGGGTCTAAAGCCCAGACCACTTCAGTTGCTAGTGTTGGCAACGCCCGACCGAGTAGATCGGAGTGCCCGTAGTATGGCAGACGTCATTCCAGTGAATGTTGAGCCAATGAGAAGGATTGTTTCAGGTGTGGGTCTCTAGACCATTTTATTATAAATTGCCCAGAGGGGGATGAGAAAGAGAAGCCTCAGGATGCAAGACCGGGAGGCACTGCTAGAGGAAGACCATAGAGAAACCTGGGAAGTGGAACAAGTAGTAAGAATACGCACAAAGAGCAGGTTGCGAGATCTGAGGGTAGAGCGCCTGCGAGGACCTATGCCATTCGTGCCCGCAAAGAGGCATCATCTCCTGATGTAATTACGGGTACATTTTCTCTTCATGCTACTAAAGTTATTGCTTTAATAGATCCGGGATCTACCCATTCATACATTTGCATGAAATTAGTATCTAGAATGAGTATGCCCGTAGAGTCTACAGAATTTGTGATAAATGTGTCAAATCCTTTAGGCAAAAGTGTGCTAGTTGATAAGGTATGTAAAGATTGCCCATTGATGATTAGAGGTCATTGTTTTAAGGTAAATCTCATGCTATTACCATTTGATGAATTTGACATTATTCTTGGTATGGACTGGTTAACCACTCATGATGTGACAGTAAATTGTGGAAAGAAATATATTGAGTTGAGATGTGAAAATGGGGACACTATTCGTGTTGAATCAGATGAACAAGACAGGTTGCCGGTAGTGATCTCTCACATGTTGGCTTAGAGGTATGTAAGAAAAGGGTATGAGGCGCATCTTGCTTTTGTGATGAATGCCAAGGAAACTGAGTTAAAAACTGAATCAGTACCGATAGTATGTGAGTACCCAGATGTTTTTCCCGAGGAATTGCTAGGATTACCTCCAGTTAGAGAGGTAGAATTCGATATTGAGTTAGTTCCTAGTACGGCACCCATATCAATTGCTCCATACAGAATGGCTGCAACAGAGTTAAAGGAATTGAAGGCACAGTTGCAAGAGTTGACGGACAAAGGTTTTGCAAGACCAAGTTATTCCCCGTGGGGTGCTCCAGTGTTATTTGTGAAAAAGAAAGATGGTTTCATGAGATTATGTATAGATTACCGGCAGCTTAATAAGGTAACAGTGAAGAACAAGTATCCGTTGCCGAGGATCGATGATTTGTTTGATCAATTGAAGGGAGCCACTGTGTTCTCTAAGATATATTTGAGGTCTGGATATTACCAGTTAAGAGTATGATAAACCATAACCTACACATATTTTAACCCCATGCTTAGCTTAATTTTGGATGAATATTCATTAGATTTGATGAATTCGATGCTTCTAATCTCTTGATTTCATGTTTTATACTCAAGAGAGCTTAGGAAATCGAAAAGAACGAGAAACGGGCCAAAAAGGGACAAAATAGGCCTACCTTAGAGACTCACACGGCCTAGGCTATCACCCACAGCCTGGGCTATCACCCATGGCCGTGTGTTTCGAGCAACAACCTAGACACGGCCTGGACTATTGACCACGGGCAGATCACACGGGCGTGTCCCTGCTGAAATCAAGATGAAGTCTATTCGGAATAGGATACTTGTGGGCCAAGTAAGGCATCTCAAAGCCTTTATAAACACCCTAGGGGGCAACTTAAAAGGGGAGCTCGACAGGATGTCGAAGAGATGCCGAGTAAAAGGAGGAAATACTCCAAGACAGCCGTCGGGAACAGCTTAGGAGAATGGTCTCCATCAAGACGGAGGATCTCCCATCAAGTTCTTTAGAAGTTTTTGGGTTTTCTTATGTTTTGTTGTTTTTCCTCTTTTATGATGTTTCCCTCTTTTAGTATGAACTAAATCCCTTAAATACCGAGGGAGGATGAAACCTAGATGAATCTTATTATTATTTGATTTATGAGATAAATACTTGTGCTTATTCTTAATTGTGAGTTCTTATTCTTGTTTAGATAATTCAAGTTATTGATTCAAGTCAAATGTGCTTATTCAGTGGAGCAAAAGTCCCTGTCTAAGAGTAGATCAACACAATTAAGCGGAGTTGATCGCAACCCTAGAGATAGAGGCGAATTTAAAATCGCAGATTAGGGTCAAACCTAATAAGGGAATCCATAGATCGAGTTAATGCAACAATAGGGGTTTTAATTAGAAAGAGATTTCAATTAATCAACCTAGAGTCAGTTGTTAGTAGCCTCGAGAGAGGTATTAATATAATTTAGGGATTTTTACGGATTAAGCCAAGTGAATAAATCGCATGAATCAAAAGTAATAAGTGAAGTCTAGGTGGATTCTTCCTTAGGTATTGTCCATCTCATATAAGTTGTTTAAAAGTATTTTCCCCAATTTACTCTCTGTCGCGTTCATCGTTAGTTAAATTAGTTAATAGATTTTAGATTAAAAATAAATCCCCTTAATTATTAGGCTAGACAATAAAAAGATAGTTAATACTAGTTTCGAGGTCCATCAAGTTTTTGGCGCCGTTGCCAGGGACTAAGATATTAGGAGAACTGAATTTTTATTACTTTAGCCATTTTATTTATTTGCAATTTATTTTTATTTTTTTTTAACTTTTCTAATTTTTCTTTCTTTGCTTCTGGCAGGAACTTTTAGTTTATGACTAGAAGGAACCCGTCAAGACCATTACTTTTTTACAGTGATATTGAAGGTACCGTTCGCAGAAATCATAGAGAGATAAGGCGAAGCCTACAGTACATACAAGAAGAGCAAGAGGACGACACTAACACTACCGAAGAGATGGCTGATAATAATCCGCTACCTCCTGTGGTGGCCGCAAACCCGGTGAATCAAAATCCTGCTCATCGTACTATGTTTGATTATGCTAAACCTACTTTAACAGGGACTGAATCAAGTATTGTTAGACCTACTATTGCTGTAAATAATTTTGAACTGAAACCTAACACTATACAGATGATTCAGCAATTTGTTCAGTTTGATGGTTTGCGGGATGAGGATCCAGACAATCACTTGGCAAATTTTCTTGAGTTTTGCGACACTTTCAAGATTAATGGCGTTTCTGATGATGTCATTTGCCTTCGGTTGTTTCCCTTTTCGCCGAGGAACAAAGCTAAACAGTGGCTAAACTCATTACCACGAGGATCAATCACTACATGGGAACAAATGACCGATAAATTTCTGTTAAAATATTTTCCGCCGGCTAAAATGGCTAAGTTGAGGAATGATATTTCTTCTTTTGTGCAGATGGATCTAGAAACACTTTACGATGCATGGGAGAGATATAAGGATCTACTAAGGAGGTGCCCTCACCAAGGGTTACCTTTGTGGCTACAGGTTCAAACCTTTTACAACGGTGTGAACCCCTCAACTAGGCAGTTGATTGATTCAGCCACCGATGGAACCCTAAATAACAAGACTCCTGAGGCAGCTTATGAGTTTATAGAGGAGATGTTACTGAATAACTATCAGTGGCAAGTTACAAGGACAAGGCCGACAAAAGCCGCCAGTGTTTTCAACCTCGACACAGTGACCATGCTAACAAACCAGGTAGAACTCCTTAATAAGAAAATTGATGGTTTGTATGGTTCTTCACAGGTACATCCAGTGATGAAGTGCGATACAAATGGAGGAGGGACAAACAATACAAAATACCCACCCTACAACCCTGGCGTAGAAAGTGAGCAGATGAACTATATGGGTAATAATTTTAGATATCAAAATAACCCCTATAGTAACAATTATAATCCAGGTTAGAGGAACCACCCAAACTTCTCATGGGGTGGTCGAGGAAATCAGAGACAACAACCCTCTCCAAGCTTTCAACAGCAACATTACCCGCAAGAGAAGAAGCCGAACCTAGAAGAGATGCTAACAAAATTCATCGCGGTGTTAGAGACACGTTTCTAAAACACCGAAATAGTGCTCAAAAATCAACAAGCATCGATTCAAGGGATCGAGAACCAATTAGGACAACTTGCTAAGATCATATCTGAACGACCACAAGGCAGCTTGCCAAGCAACACTGAAACTAACCCAAAGGAGCAAATTCATGCCGTCTCTGTTCACGACAGTGAGGGGTTAGACGAACCAGAACTGAGGCAAGAGAATATGGTAGGGGAAGGTAAGGTTGAGGTAAGCCACGATAAACCAAAACCGGTAATTACAGAGTACCAACCTCGAGTGCCATACCCCAATGCGATGAAGAAAGACAACACAGATGAACAATTCGGTAAGTTTCTTAAACTTCTAAAGAAATTACATATTAACTTACCATTCCTTGAAGCTCTTTCACAGATGCCAGATTCAAGTAAATTTTTACAAGAGATGTTGACGAACAAACGGAGATTAGACGAGGCGTCACATGTGGAGCTAAACGCAGTGTGCTCAGTAATTTTGCAAAATAAACTACCACAAAAATTAAAAGATCCAGGGAGTTTTACAATTCCATGTTTAATTGGTAGTTTATCTATTAATAATGCCTTAGCTGATTTAGGGGCAAGCATCAATGTTATGCCTTATAAAATGTTTGAACAACTAGGTCTCGGGAAACCCAAACAAACTAGGATGACCATTCAATTAGCTGATAAAACTATTAGAATTCCTAGGGGTATAATCGAAGATGTACTAGTAAAAATTGATAAATTCATATTCCCAGTAGACTTTGTCGTTTTAGACATGGATGAGGACAATAATATTCCTCTAATTTTAGGAAGACTGTAACACCCCAAACCCGGTCAATACGCCACGACCGAATTTGGTATGTCACAGGGGAAAACGTTTTGAGGAAAAACGAGTTACCGATTAAATTTTAGTGAAAAACTCTTTGTTGTTCAAAGTTCGTAGAAATCAGGTGTATAATAAATTAAAAGCGATAATTTACTTTGAAATCCGAAAATAAATCTTTAAAACTTAGTTGCAAACTTAGATTCGTAAACCATTTATAAATTAAAGAGAAACTAAAGCAATTAGGTTGAAAATCGTATCTAATAGAAATTTGGAAACTTAAGTTTTGTAAAATAGTTTGAGTTATCGAAAATACTTAAGTTGTAAAAAAATTATCAATTTATTTAGGTTACCCGATGGTAACGTTTTAAAAACCATCGCGCTTTGTATTTTAGAAAACTTTGTTCACATATCATTAAATCAATCATGTAATTTGCAAGTTATTCCTAAAACAAATCCAAAGCATATAAATAATCCAAAAACATAATTAAAGAGGCCTTATTAAAAACCCATAAAAATGAAAACCAAATTAAAGTCAAGTACCCAAATGGAAGTTCATGTAAAACCAGATTTCATTGCATGGCTTCCTCGAGTTCATCCGGCTCCTCATCCGCGAATTTACGAATTACCTGAAAAAGTAAGGGAGAAGGTGAGTCACCAAGACTCAGTGCATATTCTCTCTAGGGTAAATACCACATACTTACACAAATTATAACCAAGCAATATATATATTATGCACCTAACCTAGCCATCCGTAACTCCTTTTTCTACCCCGTGTGGTACCAAACCACTGGTGGTGCCAAACCACTGGTGACCAAAGTCACAAATAATCAAGTTGTGGGGCCAACCCACTTGTGATACCAAATCACTGGCGACAATCCCATATCTCAAAAGTGGGGCCAACCCACGGTGGTTTTAATCCACAGGGACGAGTCACTATGAGGTGCCAAACCTCTGGTGTCCCAAAGACACAAATGTGATACCAAATCACTGGAGGTGCCAAACCTCTGGTGTCCGAAGACACGAATATCAATCTTCCCCCTCCTCTCATATTGCCCATACCAATGCAATAGATAAACAAATCATGTCAATATACTTTGATATGAACATATAACCAATACATATCGTAGATCGTGATATTAAACAACATATAGCAACATCATATCGAAACGGACTTACCCGTATCCTTGCTCATACCCATCAAGGTATCATATCAATATCTCATAGTTTCGGCTTTAACAACTTGAATAGTTATTTAACACACACATATATATATATAAACCAAGTTATAAAGTGTGTAAGATACACACCTTTCACTAACGCAAATACTAACTTCCGTAGACTCGATCTACCTCACTAGATCACCTTGTCCTACATTCGGCCAAACCACAAGATTATAAGCAAAACCATTCGGCCAACATCACATCTTAATCCCAATAGCCTTTGGCTTTTCAACCATTAAAAGAATGATGAATCGACCAGAATCCTTACCACTTGACTTACCAACTTTGATTGCTAGAGAAGTAAGGCTTAGATCAAATGCTTCCAAAGTCCCAAAGAGCCTATAAGAATAATCGGTTCCTAATAATAGTTAGAACCTTGCAACAATTGTCCATAGGTTCGGCCTTTGACCACAAGAAAACGACATAGAAAAGAGAAAGAAATGAAGGAAAAACGGTCATGAACACTTACCCTTTTTCCAAAACCGATTGAAAAAAAACCAAATGAAGGCCTACCCTTGTTGATATTCGGCCAAAACAATACAAAAAGGAAATGGGAAGTTTCGGCAATATGGTTAAATGGTGAAGGGATTTTCGACTATGGTTTTGAAAAGAAGAAAGCAATTGATTAGAGACTAAAAAGAAATGAAGTACGTGAGTAGAAAAGAGAATAAAAATAAGAGAGGGAGGATTCGGCTTAAGCAACAATGGAAGAAAAGAAAAGAGAGTTTGGGGAAGAAAGAGGTTCAGCCAAAAGAAAGTAAAAGCAATTTGTAAGTGTTAACATATATGAGAAGAAAAGAATAGGAAGATGAGAACCAAAAGAGGTTCTTTTGGTTACAAAGAATTTAAAAGATGAGAGGAGGTTCCAAATGAGTTTGGCCAAATGCCTAAGAGGAAAAATCAACAACACCTAATGGCATTCGGCTATGGTTCACTTTGGTGCACAAGAGAGAAGAATTGGTAAGGTTCAAAAGGGATTTTTGATATGGCTCAAAACAAGAAATGAAAGCATTCCTAACTAACCGAAAATGACCACCATCCAAAAGAAATTTTGGCACCAACTAGCTACCAACAAGACCAAGATTCGGTCACTCCCTCTAGCCACACATGCCGTCTACATTCATGGAATAATGGCCTAAGAAAAGTTTCCAAAACATTTTCCATCATCCAAGCCTTTTGTCCCCTTATCCTTCCATAACATCTTGATTCCATACCTTAACTAATAACTTGCCTTATTCCTTAGTCTACTATCTATAAAAGACAATAGTCCAACCTTACCTTAATTAGAGTTTGACCAACATATGCCATATAAATGCAAAAATAAAAGTCACCTAAAGTCCATCCATGGGATTCGAACCACTCCCCTCAAGCAACCATTCATGCGCCATAACCACCTTGCCACTAACTCCTCATGTGCTTTAATTTAACACTTAAATTATCTTAAGTGTCAAGCTCACTTAATCCACTTCACTAAATTTTCCACACTAAAAATTATTCTAGCTTAGCTAATATTTCCAAGCCTTCACACAAATATACTAAGCACACAATAACAATCATATCCGAGCTAACACAAATAACAAGATGATACTCTAATATTTTTAGGATGTTACAAAGACCCTTTTTAGCAACTGCCAGAACTAAAATTGATATTGATACAGGTGAACTCATACTTCGTGTAGGTGACGAAACGATCACTCTTCAGGCTCTTGACTCGGCTAGGACATCGCGTAATCAAGGTGAAAACATAAACTTTACTAATGACCATTTGGTTCAACCTTCTTTACAGGAAACACCATGAAACTACACAACTGAGCCAGATCCTAGACCTCATGCCAACAAGGAAATAACTCATGAAGAACGAAGGCTTCAGATCGATGAACTAGAGGAGTGGAAGACACATTTCAAAGAGAAACTAGGAACACACGAAGCAAAATCGGGGCAACACCATGTCAAACTTAAAGATGAGACATACCAATTGTAGATCGGGGATCAGGTATTGTTGGATAAGACAGACCCTCGAATCGCCACTTCAGACCTTAACACTAATGAAGAGATCCCTTTCACGGTGCTGAATGTCTTCCCATACGGAACAATCGAGGTAACTAACCCTAAGTTCGGCACTTTTAAGGTAAACACTACTCGACTAGAACTATATAATAATCATAGAAATGATAGCAGCGGAGAGGAGTTTCAACTCCTCAAACCACCATGATTATACAAATGAGAGGTAAGTCTAGCTTAAGACTTTAAACAAGCGCTTCTTGTAACAGTCCAGTTTATACCCTAGTCGGAACAGTGGTTTCGAAATGTTTAGTCTGTCAGCAAGTAAAAGCCGAACATCAAGTTCCGTCTGGATTGCTTCAGCCGATTCTGATTTCTGAATGGAAATGGGATAGAGTAAAATTGGACTTTGTTTCTGGTTTGCCTCAAACTTCGAGAAAGAAAGATGCAATTTGGGTCATAGTTGGCCGACTGACGAAATCTACCCATTTTATTCTGGTAAGATCTGATTATTCACTTGATAGATTAGCCGAGCTATATATTTCCTAGATTATTAGATTGCACGGAGTGCCACTATCCATTGTGTCAGATAGAGATCCGAGGTTTACATCAAGATTCTGGAAGAAACTGGAAGAAGCTTTGGGCATGAAATTACACTTCAAGACTTTTCATCCGCAAGCGGATGGTCGATCCGAGCGAATCATTCGATTCTCGAAGATATGTTAAGATGCTGTGTACTTGAGTTTCATGGTTCGTGGGAACAGTATCTGCCATTGATCGAATTTGCGTATAATAATAGTTTTTAGTCGAGTATTAGAATGGCACCATATGAAGCTCTGTACGGACGCAAATGTCGTACCCCTCTGTATTGGACTGAACTCAGTGAAAATAAGCTACACGGTGTTGATTTGATAAGAGATTCAGAACAGAAAGTGAAACTGATCCGAGATTATTTAAAAGCAGCATCTGATCGTCAGAAGTCGTATGCGGACTTGAAACGAAAAGATATAGAATTTGAGATTGGCGACCAAGTATTTCTGAAAGTGTCTCCGTGGAAGAAAGTGCTTCGATTCGGACGTAAAGGAAAATTAAGTCCGAGGTTCATCGGACCATATGAGATCGTTGAACGTGTCGAGCCTGTTGCATACAGATTAAGATTGCCCTCTGAATTAGAAAAGATCCACAATGTGTTTCATGTCTCGATGCTCCGTAGATATCGATCTGATCCGTCACATGTAATTGCTCCATCAGAAATTGAAATCCGATCTGACATGTCATATGAAGAGGAACCGATCCGTATCTTAACTCGTGAAGTAAAAGAGTTGAGAAACAAGAAAATTCTGTTAGTGAAAGTATTATGGAATCGGCACGGAATTGAAGAGGCAACGTGGGAACCAGAAGATTCAATGAAACAGCAATATCCGAATCTGTTTAACGGTAAGATTTTTGGGGACGAAAATCCCTAAGGGGGGAGAATTGTAACAGTCCAGTTTATACCCTAGTCGGAACAGTGGTTTCGGGACCACAAATTCGAGGCTGAATAATATTTTAGTATTATATTCTGAGCCGTTGATATGTGACTAAGTATGTGTTAAATTTTCGTAAGTTAATTTGTCTGTCTGTGTGTTTAATTTGACAAAAGGATTGAATTGCATTAAATGTGAAAGTTGCTTGCTATTTGTTGAAGTATCAAAGTGTTGTGGCTTTGTAAAGGTGAAGGCCTTATATGGAAAATAAGCCATCATTGGGATAGTGGATGATAGAATGTCTTAATAACCTTAGTATTAATTTGTCTTATATGTTTAATGGATGGGCAATTTAGTAATTGAATTATTAACCTTAGATTAATAAAACAAAAATATGAGTGTTCATCTTTTAAATTCTCTTCTTTGGCCAAAAGTTAAAAGAAAAAGAAAGGGTTAAGTTTGTTTCATTCGGCCATGGTTCAAGCATAAATCGGGTATGTATTTTTAATCGATTTTTGACAATTTCTACGTTTTTGCAATCGTTGCTTTGAGAACTACAAAACCCATGTATTAATTTTGTGAATTGATGATGTTTGTGTGATATGCCATTGATGATATGTCAAGCTTTTTGATGATTTATGGTGTTAAATGAAAGATATGAGCTAGATGAACATACTTTGTTCTTGAATTTTTGATGAATTTAGCTAAATAGGGCTAAATTGAGAAAATGGTAAATTAAGGGACTAAATTGCAAATTTGATTAAAAATGTGGCCTTGTATGTGATGTATATGTATTCGGCCAAGCATGTATATGTGTGGATTTTGTGAATTTGATGTTTTGTGAAAAATGGACTAGATTGATAAAATGTACAAATGTGAGGCTAGATTGCAAATAGTCCAAAATGTGTGTCTTTGGATTGAATTGAATGAGCTATTGAATAAAAGGGTTAATTCTGAATATGTTTAGATCAAGAGCCAAGGAAAACGGATTTAGATCGCGGGAAAGTGAAAGTAACCGAGTGCTTAGTTTTCATTAGATAAAGCCCGAATCAGAGGTAAGTCACTATGCAAATAAATGTATATGTATGTAATTATAATTGTTCATATGATTAATGTTGGTAATGAATGCCTATTAGAAGTTACGCATATAAATTTCGAGAAAAGTTCGATATAGTGACTAAGTCCGAGAAGTCGTGTGAACCTAGGAGTCGATAGGATTAGCTATGTCATGACATAGGTATACATTCATTTTATCATGTAAGACCACGTGCGGGACGTTGGCGTTGATTTGAGATTTCGTGTAAGACCTCGTTTGGAACGAAGGCAACGATACGAGCTTTATGAGTAAGACCATGTCTGGGACGTTGGCATCGATATGAGCTTTATGTGTAAGACCATGTCTGGGACATCGGTATCGTATTGATTCGTGTAAGACCCTGTCTGGGAAAGTGCATTGATATCCGAGTGCATGTAAGACCTAAATGCTGGGGCGTTGGCATTGTACGACTATTTCGGGCTTTTCGAGTATCCTACTAAATTCCTAGTGGTGGTTCAAGCGGGCAAGTTTGTGATACGAATTACAAATCCGAGCTATGAACAATTAGGTGATATTAAATCCGATTCAGGTACGTTGATTATACACTATTTGTGTATATAAGGTAAGCATCTAAGTGATCTTACTATGATGAGATGTATATGGAATTTATGATATGATAAGAATTGTTTTGGCTAGATGAGCTATATGTTTATATGATTCTTGAATGGTGAAAATGGTTAATGTCGTTAAAATTGTATGAACCAAAGTAAATAAGTGAGAGTTTGCTAAGTGATTGATATGTGCCAATGTATTTATTTGCTTATATGCCTTCCATATCAAGTTTATTTGTATATGACTTACTAAGCTTTTGAAAAGCTTACTCTGTGTATGTTTTCTCTGTTTTATATGTCGTCAAAGCTACTAAAGGCTCGGGACCATCAAGGATCGTCATCACACTACTAAACTCTTTTTGGTACATTTTGGAAATGTTTATGGGCTAGACATGGCATGTATAGGCTAGTATATGATCTAGTTGATGTATAAACTTAGTCATGTGATGTGATTAATTGTTGGGTCATATTATGCCTTGATGAATGTGGTATGTGTGATTGTTTTGGTATGGATTGATGCTCATGAAATGGTCAAGTTTTTGGGTAGGCAAATGAATGAAATATGCTTTAGTTATGTATATGTTTTGTCTTGAAAGTTGTCATGAATGAAATAGGTATTGAATGTGTATATTGAATGGTCAATTTAGATTATTTTTGGTTGCTATATATGTATGATATGAGATGGATAATGTTGCTTGTAGGTATGACCCTGTTTGGGTGGCATTTTGGCCTTGTAAATGGCCTATAATGTCACACGGATGTGGCACACGGGCGTGCCTAAGACCGTGAATGAATTCGTAGAATGTAGCTTAAATAGCACATGGCCTCGACATGGGCGTGTCAGCTGGCCGTGGTATGCAAGTCAGTAGCTAGCTAAGAGCACACGGCCATGGCACACGCAGGCGTGCTTGGTGGCCGTGTTGGAAAAGTCGAGATATGGTGCAGTAGCACACGGTCATGGCACACGGGTGTGCCTAGTGACCGTGTTGATATAGTCAGTATATAGACACGGGGGTGTCTAGAAGCCGTGGAGGGTACACGGTCTCCTACAACGGGCGTGTCTTCCCTGAAAGTTAGAAAAGTTTTTAATTTTCATGAAATTTCATATGTGTTCAGTTTAGTCCCAACTCGATTTATATGCATGCTTTGGGTCTTGATGACTCATCTAAGGGACACTATGATTGTTAATAATGAAATGTAATGTATGAAATGTTATGTAAGTTTCCGATCTGTCTGGTAATGCTCTTAACCCTAGTCCGGTGTCGGTTACGGGTTAGGGGTGTTACACTTCTCGGGAGGCAACCCGAGCACTAACCCTACTAATTAGTTTATTTTTACTTCTTTTCATGTTTAAACGCAGATTTTTGACCCACACGGCCTGAACACACAGGCGTGTCCTTGGTCGTATGAAAACAGGACAAAAATTTTCCCCAAGACATGGGCTGTGATAAAATGCCACGACCGTGCGATGCGGCCGTGGTCAAAACTGACTAAAGAACACGGGCGTGCGACACGCCCGTGCTTGTAGGCCGTGGTCGACACTGATTAAGTAACACGGGCATGTGAACCTATACACGGGCGTGGATTAAAAACTCAGACACACCCTAATTCAAAATTTGCGAAACACACGGACTAAACATAGGGCACACGGGCATGGGCCACGACCGTGTGCCCCAATCCCTATTTAAACCCCCTCCCCCATGTTCACCTTCTCCCTCAAATTTCCCACAACCCTAGCCACCGCAGCTTTCCGACCATCGCCCTCCTCCTTCACTTTCTTCCTTCCTCCCTTCTTCAATATATATTTTCCATTATTTTATCTTTTTTTTTATTTTCTTTATCATTTTCTTATTATTCTTCATGCCATTTAGATTTAGCGTAGGATACATTAAGATCAGGCCGGCTGTTTCAAGGATTCAATTTCAAACGGTTCAAGGCGCTTCCCCACGTTCACCTCTGTCCAATCCTATCCCGTTTCTTTTCATTGACTCCATCCAAAATTCAGGAAGTTCCACTCCTCTCCCTATCTTATGATTTTCTTAATATATTGTCATTATTTATTTTTGTACATTGAGAACAATGTACATCTTAAGTGTGGGGGTGAAATTTAAAAGTTCCTAACTTTTTGCATTATTCTCAAATCCCTGAATTTTGTCTTTTTCTCAAGTCACTTTCTTATATCACTGTTAGAATGAAATTTCTTTTGATTTATGATTTTCATTTATATGTTTTGGATTAAGTCATAGTTAATTGTGCATTGATGATTTAAACTTTAAGATATTAGAGAATCAAGCATGATAAGTCTATTTTCCGTAATTAAAATTTCTAGGTTGTTTTCCTAAATTTAAATATTACTTTGAAGTTTGAAATTTGCAAGGTTGACATCAAAAACCATAATTTTTGTGAGATTTTGAGTCTTTTAGAGCATATTCTTTTCTTGCTCACTTTATTAATTATGAGTGTGTCAACATTGATTTGTTATTCTAGAACTTGCTTCGATTATACATGTCGAGACCACACCTTTGATTTGATATATTGAGATGATAAATGCACCTAGGTTTTAACCCACTTACTCCATAAAAAGCCTACCTCCATAATTAACCCCTAGTGAACCCTTTTTAGCCTAATAAACCGTTTCTTGACTCACCAATTAATATTAACCTAAAACCAAATTTTTAATTCCCCTAATCTTTTGACGTCCCTTTTGTCGAGATTTGATTTGAGCAGTTGCCTAACTATGTTCTCTATATCAGTTATTAAAGTTCTTTCTTATCATTGTTTGTTATTATTCTTAAAAAAAAAACGAAGTATATTCATTATTAGTTCTATGCTATTTGAGCTTATGCGTTAATTTCACATTTTGAGAAGAAGCTCGTGTTATTAGTGATGAATTCTTAATTGTTGTAATTATTTAAGTTTTAGTTATTTTTATAGTTAGGTAATTTATCAATTCAATCTCGATACTAACCCTTTAATTCAGCCTTTATCCACACCTTTAACCCAAGCCCCATTACAACCCTTTTAAAGACCTTTTGATTTTTGTATCATCTCATTTTACAGTGGTGGAGATTTGATTTTCAGGCAAGCCTATGGGATTAACTTTTCATGTTTGACTTTTTGAGCGTTTAATTTGAACCTTAAACACTTTGAGTGATTTGAGTGAATCTTTAGTGAGGATGTCAATTCTTGTCGATTTTGGATCAAAGGTAATTTATTTAGATGAGGGGAGACACCTATATTTTCGTGCTATAAAAATTTATGACTTAGATTGTTTGAATCTTTAGGACTCTTTTAGTTAAATTATCAATGTATGAATTATCTATGAATTATGATGAAACATTATTGATGAGGATTATGAATTGAGGGAGTTAATTTTAATTGTGAGTTGAGAATTTTGCTTGAGGACAAACAAACGCTTAAGTGTGGGGGTATTTGATAAACCATAATCTACACATATTTTAACCCCATGCTTAGCTTAATTTTGGATGAATATTCATTAGATTTGATGAATTCGATGCTCCTAATCTCTTGATTTCATGTTTTATACTCAGGAGAGCTTAGGAAATCAAAAAGAATGAGAAACGGGCCAAAAAGGGACAAAATAGGCCTACCTTAGAGACTCACACGGCCTGGGCTATCACCCACGGTCGTGTGTTTCGAGCAACAACCTAGACACGGCCTGGACTATCGACGATGGGCAGATCACACAGCTGTGTGTGGCGAGCAGGATCGACCACGGCCAAGGAAGTCCACCACGTGCATGTCACACGGGCGTGTCCCTGCCGAAATCAAGATGAAGTCTATTCGGAATAGGATACTTGTGGGCCAAGTAAGGCATCTCAAAGCCTATATAAACACCCTAGAGGGCAACTTAAAAGGGGAACTCGACAGGACGTCGAAGAGACGCCGAGTAGAAGGAGGAAATACTCCAAGACAGCCGTCGTGAACAGCTTAGGAGAAGGATCTCCATCAAGACGGAGGATCTCCCATCAAGTTCTTTAGAAGTTTTTGGGTTTTCTTATGTTTTGTTGTTTTTCCTCTTTTATGATGTTTCCCTCTTTTAGTATGAACTAAATCACTTAAATACCGAGGGAGGATGAAACCTAAATGAATCTTATTATTATTTGATTTATGAGATAAATACTTGTGCTTATTCTTAATTGTGAGTTCTTATTCTTGTTTTGATAATTCAGGTTATTGATTCAAGTCGAATGTGCTTATTTAGTGGAGCAAAAGTTCTTGTCTAAGAGTAGATCAACATAATTAAGCGGAGTTGATCGCAACCTTAGAGATAGGGTGACGAAAATCTGTCGGATTAGGGTCAAACCTAATAAGGGAATCCATAGATCGAGTTAATGCGACAATAGGGGTTTTAATTAGAAAGAGATTTCAATTAATCAACCTAGAGTCAGTTGTTAGTAGCCTCGAGAGAGGTATTAATATAATTTAGGGATTTCTACGGATTAAGCCAAGTGAATAAATCGCATGAATCAAAAGTAATAAGTGAAGTCTAGGTGGATTCTTCCTTAGGTATTGTCCATCTCATATAAGTTGTTTAAAAGTATTTTCCCCAATTTACTCTCTGTCACGTTCATCGTTAGTTAAATTAGTTAATAGATTTTAGATTAAAATTAAATCCCCTTAATTATTAGGCTAGATAATAAAAAGATAGTTAATACTAGTACTCTTGGTCCTTGAGGATACGATATTCCGAACTCACCACAGCTATACTACTGTTCGATAGGTGCGGTTGCCTTTGTCGAAATAATAGTTAGTTTCGAGCTCCATCAGAGTAAAAGACTCAGATGTGCCGAAGATTGCTTTTCTAACGAGGTATGGGCATTACGAATTTTTAGTCATGCCTTTTGGATTAACTAATGCCCCTGCGGTGTTTATGGATTTGATTAACCGCATCTTTCGGCCATTTTTTGATAGGTTTGTTGTGGTTTTTATTGATGATATACTGATATATTCCCCGTCTTTGAGAGTGAGCATCTTTGAGCACTTAAGACGCTTTTACTGATTTTATGAGATAATCGGATGTATGCCAAGTTTAGTAAAAGTGAATTTTGGCTCAAGGAAGTTGGATTCTTGGGACACATTGTCTCGGGAGATGGAGTCCAAGTTGACCCAGGTAAGATTTCGGCTATTATCGATTGGAAACCACCGAAAAATGTATCTGAAGTTAGAAGTTTTTCAGGCTTATTTGGTTACTATAGGCGCGATTCGTCAAGGGGTTTTCCATGATAGCGACTCCAATGATGAAAGCTATTCTGAGAAAAATGTAAAGTTTGAATGGACGGAAAAGTGCCAACAGAGTTTTGAGAAATTAAAGGCAATGTTGACAGAGGCTCCAGTTCTAGTAAAACCTGAGTCGGGAAAGAAATTTGTGATCTACAGCAATGCATCCTTAAGTGGATTGGGTTGTGTACTTATGTAAGAAGGCAATGTGATAGCATATGCCTCCAGACAGTTAAAGCCACATGAGAAGAATTACCCGACGCATGATTTAGAGTTGGCTGCTATTGTTTTTGCATTAAAGATATGGAGACACCATTTGTATGGTGAGAGATTTCGGATATTCACCGATCATAAAAGTTTAAAGTACTTAATGACTCAGAAAGAATTGAACCTAAGGCAGTGAAGATGGTTAGAGTTGATAAAAGATTATGAGTTGGTTATTGACTACCACCCGGGAAAGGCGAATGTAGTCACTGATGCTTTAAGTAGAAAATCCCTATTTGCCTTGAGGGCTATGCATACACGGGTGAGTTTGTCCGGTGATGGTTCTATTCTAGCTGAGTTGAGGGCTAGACCAATGTTCCTCCAAGAGATTTATGAGGCACAGAAAGATGATAGCGAATTGCAAGCCAAAAGAGTTCAATGTGAGTCGGGTGTTAAGTCTGACTACCGGATCAATTCAGACGGGTGTTTAATGTTTAGAGACCGGGTCTGTGTACCGAGGAAAGATGAGCTGATTCAGAAGATTTTGCATGAGGCACATAGTGGATGCCTGTCTGTACATCCAGGTAGTACCAAGATGTATAATGACTTGAAGAAATGGTATTGGTGGCCGAGTATGAAGAAAGATATTTCTGAGTTTGTTTCAAGATGTTTGATTTGTCAGCAAGTAAAGGCTGAACACCAAGTACCCTCGGGTTTTCTTCAACCTATTATGGTACTCGAGTGGAAATGGGATCGGGTTACCATGGATTTCGTAATGGGTTTGCTGTTGACACCGAGCAAGAAAAATGTTGTATGGGTTGTAGTCGATAGACTTACGAAGTCAGCCTATTTCATACCGGTGCGTGTCAACTACTCATTGAATAAGTTGGCAAACTTGTACATTTCTGAGATTGTGAGGCTACACGGAGTGCCTTTATCGATTTTATCGGATAGAGATCCGAGATTCACATCTAGATTTTAGAAAAAGTTGCAAGAGGCCTTAGGCACAAAGTTGAATTTTAGTACAACTTTTCACCCCCAAACCGACGGTCAGTCGGAGAGGTTAATACAAGTACTTGAGGATATGCTCCGGTGTTGCGTTCTTGAGTTTCAAGGCAGCTGGGAAAGGTATCTACCGTTGGTAGAATTTGCCTACAATAACAGTTTTTAGTCAAGTTTGAAAATGGCGTCTTATGAGGCTTTGTATGGGCGTAAGTGCCGAACGCCTTTACATTGGACTGAACTTAAGGAAAACCAGATCCATGGGGTTGATTTGGTTATAGAAACCGAAGAGAAAGTAAAGGTGATTTGCGATTGTTTAAAAGCTACTTCTGATCGACAAAAATCCTACTCGGATTTAAAAAGGAAAGAAATTGAGTATCAAGTCAGTGATAGAGTATTCTTGAAGGTGTCACCATGGAAGAAAGTTCTTAGATTTGGCCGGAAAGGCAAATTGAGTCCGCATTTTATCAGACCATATGAGATCACCGAAAAGATAGGGTGTAATGCCCCGAATTTTGGGCCTAGAAGAATTGGGCCTTAGGCATGGGAGCGTTTAAAATTCTTGAGAACAAGTGAACGGCACAATTGCATGTTAGATCTGTTGGGTGAGTGACTTTTGAAGGTTAAGGGGCTTCTATGAAGTCCTGGGTTCAAGCCATGTCATATGGAAAATTTTTATTTTTAGCATTAGGGGAACCATGACTCCTGGTTTTAAGCCTTTTAAATAATTGTGATTAAAAAGAGACACAAAAGATCCTGTGGTGTTGTGGCAAGGTGGCGTCACAGGTGTGGCAAGGAGGTGGCGTCACAGGTGTGGCAAGGAGGTCAGAGGTTCAAGTCTCACTGCATGCAAATGGGATTATTTATTTTGCTCATGTGTGGGCAAGAGTTAGTGTTGGATTTGAACTCTGTGTTGGAGAGTTTGAATAGGTCAAATGAATTATTTAAGGAGTAGATCATGGAGGAAATTAAGGAGGGGATCATGGAGAGGTAATGGGGGAGGAAATCAAGGATATTTGTGGTTGGAGAAGAGTTGGTGCCGAATGGGATTTGTGGCACTCAAGACTTTCGGTTTTGGGGAGTTTAGGCACTCTATTTTTGAGAGCTATGAGCATATTGGCTTTTTTTTTCTGTTGAGGTCGAATAATGCTAGGGAGGTTTTGGGAGTATCATTCATTTTGCTGGCATCGGTTTGGCACTTCTCCTGAGGTCTCTTATTTTTCTTTTTTTGACTCTTTTTCCCTCCTTCTTAGCCGAATTCTCTCCTTACTCTCTCTCTCAGTTCTTTTGACTCTACCAATCCTTCTTTTCTGCATCTCGTGCTTAGTCGATTATTCCCTATTTCGTCCTCTTTCAAATTTTCCTTTTTCTTCCAGTGATAGCCGAATACCTTTTCTCCCTTTTCTCCCTTTTCCTTTGACTCTTTTCGAGTGTCCCTCCTTGTATTGCTAAAACCGAATACTCTTTCCCTCATTTCATTCTGTCGGTTCTCTACGTTTTGTGCTAGCCGAACATTCCATCTCAGGGGTGCGATTATTCCATTTTGCCTCTATCATTCTCTGTACTTTCGGCTTTTATATGGGTGTGGCGATTGTTATTTTCTTCTAATCTGGACTCTGCATTTTCGGTAAGTGACTTCTCATCTAGTTCAAACTGTTCAATTGTTGATGGTTGATAAGTGTTGGTTGGAATGCAGATAACCCTTAAGGCCTATTAATCAATCTCTTGCGACGGTTTAAGTGAGTGATCCTCAATCGTTTGATCAAGGCAAGTAATAAATCATATCTTGGATAGTGGTATAGAAAGGGATTGTTTAATCCTGTTGTTAAAGGACTGATGGTGTATCGTGTTGGATATAGGTTCTACGCTCGTGGGCTACTGCGTTTTTTCTCCAACAAGGTGTGTACACGCACCACTCCAATTGTAGATCGGCGAATGCCGAAATCCCGAAATGTCGAAAAGTCGAAAGGCTGAAAGTACGGCTACGGCTATCACACGAGCGCACGAACGCGCGTGGGGATAAGTCGATACAACGACAGAGGTCACCATGAGCATCTCGTGGACTTAGGCTGTCTTTGGGGCCAAATAGACCGGAATGGGCCGAGTGGGCCCAATGGGCCTGTGGGCCCTACGCGAGTAATTTTATTTGGTGGATAGGAAATATAAGCCGGCCATGACGATCACATGACCAAAGGCAGTTTTGGGCTTAGTGGGCCACACGAGCGTGTGGGCCCACTTGGGTCGAATATTGGGCCTTGGGCCTATTTACACCGTTATGACCATTTAGGTTATCTGTGTCGCTCGAGGGGACTGTAGATCTTCGGAAAGGTTGTAATCTGCACTGAAATACCCCCATAGGGTAAAATAACCGTAATGCCCTCATAGGGTGAAATGACCGTTATGCCCTTGAAGGGCAAAATGACTAAAATGTCCTATATGTTATATGATTGTTATTGTATGCCATTTATGGTATGTTTGCATTCATGTGATATTATGCTGCATGGGGGATGGGATCATTGATTTGGAAGAAGTATATGATTTGTTAGGGTCGCATGGTCGCTTGACGACTCTGGATTCACCGATGGCTTTAAGCCGATTATGTGACTGGCAGCTCTGCTGCAACATTGGTTAGTGCCGCAACCGGTGCTACATAAGGAGTATAGGGATGGGTGGGTCGATTTAATCCCCAAAGGAGTGTAGGGTTGGACGGGATTCAGAGTGCAGGGTTGGTTGGGTATTTGTGCATTGCATGATCGGATTTGATTGAGATATGGGCTCAGGCCCAACTGAGGCTATTATGGGCTAAGGCTCAAATGCCACCGTTACTGTAATGGGCTTAGTCCCAGATTGATGTGTTGCATGCTTTATGATCGATTAGTGTTGTACACACTGAGTTTTTGTACACACTAGGTTTGACGTACTGGAGGACTCGGAGGTGGCCACACTACAAACAGCTTTAAATTTTAGTATTCTATTTTACCCTACTTAAACCGCTTTCTTTTTGGGTTGTAATAAGGCCTCTTTTAATTTCTGGGTTTTTTTTTTAATTTGGGAGTTTCAGTTATTACGTTTTCTATCTGTTAGAAGTAGTTCACGGTTTTCCAAAGCAATAACTATTTTCAAACGCTACGTTTCCGTAACTCAATTTTTAAATATCACGTTTTCGTAAATCATTTTGTTTTAAATTAGGCTTCCGCAACAATAAGGTTTTAAAGGGAATAACTTTTTAATAAACCACGATTGAAAATAAACAAACTGAGGTTTTATACAAGTTTTTGAATGGCAAGAAGTTTTAAATTTCAAGAAGGGTTTCAATGAAAACATGGTTTTCAAAAAACACTTCAATGTGACACGCCAGATTCGGCCATAACGTCTAGGCCGGGAGTGGGGTGTTACATAGGGCCGGTAGCCTATCGTTTGGCTTTGCCATCCGAATTAGAGAAGATTCATGATGTGTTTCACGTGTCTATGTTGCGACGCTACCGATCAGACCCTTCGCATGTGATCACACCGACAGAGGTTGAGATTTAACCCGACATGACATATGGTGAAGAACCAGTTAAGATCCTAGCTCGAGAAGTCAAACAGTTGAGAAATAAGAGTATAGCTCTTGTGAAAGTATTGTGCCAAAGACATGGGGTAGAAGAGGCTACATGGGAGCCCGAGGAAGCTATGAGGAACCAATACCCAGACCTTTTCACTGGTAAGATTTTCGAGGACGAAAATCCCTAAGGGGGGAGAATTATAACAACCCGACTTAGGGCCTAGTCGGAATAGTGGTGCGAGACCACAAATCCGAAGTAGAAATATGAGTTTTATGATTTCTATAAAGTTTATGAGGTGATTTCATGATTGTGTGAAAATCTCATGAAGAAATTTTATTAATTAGTGATTAAATTGTCCATTGGGACTAAATTGCAAAGAATAGAAAATATGAGATCCTAGAATATTTAAGTATGAAATAGAATTATAAAAATTTCTAGAGGTCCTTATTTAGCAATTAGACCATTATATTTGATGATGGACAAAAATGGACATGGGAAGGAAAAATCTCAAGAAAGGACCATTAAGGGCATTTTAGTCATTTGGTTAATAAAAGAATTAACAGGGAAAAAGAAGCAAAAATCATGTCCATCTTCTTCCCCCTTAGCCGAAATTTTCAAGAAGCCATAGCTAGGGTTTCTTAAACTTCCAAGCTTGACAGTAAGTGCATCCTAGCCCCGTTTTTAATGTTCTTCGTATTTTTGAGACCCTCATAGCTCGGTTTAGCTATTTCTAGCTATATTTTGAGCTAGGGTTCATGTTTAAAAATTTACCCTTGTGTGGCATGCATGTATTTTGATGTTTTATGGAAGAATATGAAAGTTTGATGTATGATAAACATCTTTTTCTAAGTGATTTTCATGAAAAATGCATAAAAGGACCAAATTGTAAAAGTTATAAAAATGGTCATACATGAGTGAAATAGTGGAAATTGAATGTTGCTATAGTTGAGAATATGATTCGGCTAGGCTTGAAATACAAGAAAGTTGAATGAAAATCATTTTACGAGCCTAGGGACAAAAGTGTAATTATGATAAAGTTTATGGGCAAAATCGTAATTTTGCCAAAATATGATTTATGAGTCGATTTAGTCAATGTGTGTATTTAACAAGTGAAATTATTATTATAGATCAAGAAACACGAAGCCCGAATCGAAACCGAGGTAAGAACAAAATCGAGGACTAAATCGAGCATCGATACACATTTTGAGAATCGAGGTAAGTTTGTATGAAGTTAGAGTTTCATAATGTTCGATATTTGAAATTACTTAATATTATGACAGTGTATGTTATTGCTATGAAAATCGAGTGATGAAGCCTCGATGCGGAAAGGGTGAAAATAAGTTATTGTGAAATTTCGGCTAAAGATTCGGAATAATGAGGTTACCCATGTATTAGCATTGAATAAAGAAGGTCCCGTGTAAGACCATGTCTGGGATATGGCCTCGGCACCAAAGTAAGATCTCATATAAGACCATGTCTGGGACATGGCATCGACATTCATGTACGATCTCATATAAGACCATGTCTGGAACATGGCATCAACATCGAGTTATAAGATCCCGTGTAAGACCATATCTGGGATATGGCATCGGCATCAAGGGGTGATCCCATATAAGACCATATCTGGGATATGGCGTTGGCATCAAGATTTATGCACGATAATTTCGAATATCCTACGATAATCTCATTAGTTTATGGGCAAAAGAGCTAAGTATGTAAAATAGTATAGAGCCAAATCTGTTTATGGATAATCTTGAGTTTATTCATGATAAGAATGATGAAAAATTGAGTTTATGTTCATGTTGGTACATATGCTAAGTTATGTGATTGAGTGATACAGGTACCATGATTAAGTACAAGTTAAGAAATTATAATGTGACATGAGATGGGTAAGAATAAGTGTGAGTAAGTATGAATAAGTATGCCTGAGCATTCGAGACTTATGTTGCTATTGTTTCATAAGATGGATGAATTTAGTTTGAGCAATTATGTTGCTTAGAATTTCATGCAAACTTACTAAGCTATATGCTTACCCCTCTCTTTTCCCTTTTTCCTTGTAGTTTCACCAAGTTAGCTCGGGGATCACAGAACGTCGGAGCTCGGATCACACTATCAACCGTTCTTTTGGTATAGTAAAGTTAATTCATTTTAAGTATGGCATGTATAAAAACTTAATCGTTTTGTGTCATGTCATGTTTGAAGGCCAAAGGGTTGGCTTTTAATGTTTCACACTCATTTTGTAAAGGGCCATGGTGAATTGGCCAATATTGTCAAGTTTATGCTATAAAGTTGATGAGTTTAATGAAAAGAATGTTCATGCAAGATAATGAGTAAAATGTGGATGGATTGAATGATAATTTAGGGATTATTCATGGTTGATATTGTTATATTATGTGTTTCTTGTGCTGAAATGAATGAGTTTAAGTTTCAGGGTGGCAAAAGGGCTTGGAAAATAGCCTCTAAGTGTCCACACGGGTAGACACACGGGTGTGTGTCTAGGCCGTGTGTGATACACGATCAGCCTCCATGGGTGTGTTAATAGGTCGTGTGTCCCCTGCATCTAGTTGCGAGAATATGATTCATCACACGGGCTAGCACACGGGCGTGTGCCCTAGCCGTGTGCCATAATGGGTTTGATGACATCATAAACAGAGAGCTCCACGGGTGAAGGACACGGGCGTGTCTAGACCGTGTGAGGGACACGGGCTACTGACACGGGCGTGTGTCTGGCCGTGTGAAAATGCCTGCAGGTTCGAAGGAAGAATAAATTCTACACGGGCTAGGGACATGGGTGTGTGAGACCACACGGCCTGCCCACACGGGCGTGTCCCAAGTCACACAGGCGTGTGACCCCTGTTTAAGCCAAAAATTTTCAAAGAGTGCAAAAGTTTCCGGTTGAATTCCGAAAGCTCCCGGATGAGTGTTTAAGACCTTGAAGGCCCGTATTATGCACGTTAAGATTAAGACGAAAAGGTTTTAAGTCAGAACGAAATTATATAGCTCGATAATGCATTTCCAAGTAAGGTTAAGCACGGTAATGCCTCGTAGCCTGTCCCGGCGTCGGATACGGGTAAGGGGTGTTACAGAAAATGCTTGTATTCGAGCTTTTTTAATGTGAAAACTAGTTTAATCTACTACACCGATTTATGGCATATCAACGCCACAACAAAAATTAACATACTAAAACTCGTTTTGGACATTTTGAAAATGTAGGTTTAATATATATATGTATCTCATAAATTACTAGGTTGTTAGGTAAGTAGCATCAAGTTTTGACATCAAAGTATTATGTTTGAAAACATTATCGTCGAGATGAATTTAACATTATTGTGAAAAATCCATTGTAATTATCATTTTCGTAAATCCTCTTAAGTGATAGTTTAAAAACGTAAATCATGAAAAAACCATCCAAAAACCAAAAACCAAAATCCAAAGTCCAAAAGAAAGTCCCAAGCCAAGGTCCACAGAAATAAAAACACATCCTACAGTATATCAAGTACCAAATAAATAAGTTTTTCTGAAAATGTCCAAGAGCACCTCCGAAAGCTGAGCCCATCTTTACCTCGATTATTATCTAAAAGGTCAGAACAAAAAGGAGTGAGCCTAAAAAACCCAGTGTGGGTTGCAATCCATAATAACATAAATTAACACATAAAAGCACCAGTTTAAGCAAATCATATTCATACAATATTCAGTTTACAAAATCACATTTATCAGAATGCATAATGATGATGTCAATGCAATTTTTTTTTTCAAAATCAATGCAGATATTTTGAAAAATAGATCCTATCCATCTCCGCTACACACCATAACGAGTTCCCTAGAAATCATCCATCCAATAACACACCAATATTGTGGACAAACCACCATATAGTGCAGTCGAGCTGCCAAGACAGAATATTGTGGTCGAGCCACCAGATAATTGCAAATACAAAATATTATGGTCAAGCCACCAGAAATTTCAAATATACTGCCAGATACTTCCTCTGTACACATTATCCTAACCCCATGCATGTGATATGGCATATAGAACAGATTTTACAGTAGGCATGCTTTACATGCAAATCAGATTTATTTTCTGTTTAACACAGTGGCATGCTTAACATGCGAATCAAAATCAGAATTATGGCATGCTTAACATGCGAATCATACGCAGAACAATAGCATGGTTAACATGTGAATCATAATCAGAATACTCATAATCACATACGAATCAGAATATCAATGTAGCAATATCATGTTTACAATACATGTATTATCCAAATCGCCATATATCACATGTCATGAGTGTAAGGAAATTACACATCAATATTTTTAACAGAAAAACCAGACAAACCCATATTTCACCACAGGTGTGAAGTTTTGGACTTACTTAAAATCCTCCTTTAACGGATTTATACCAATCCATACGAACACTTAAAGTATTCGCCCAATGTCACTTTTCAGATAATTATTTAAACAATAATTAATTATTTGAAATATGATATCAACCATTGTTAACAAAAATAAATCCCTACACCTTTGCAATTTCGTTCACAATAATCCTGATTCCAACTTCTAACGGGAGAGTTTTATTCCCAAGCCTCTAAGTTTAAAACCATTCACATGTATTAGAATAGGTTACTAAAATAAATAATCCTTTAATTATTTGATTTGTTGAGATACTTACGTAATCCTTCGACTTATTCGCACAGTTCTAAAAGTGGGGGTATGAATCCAGGATTTTTTATTTGCACTTTAGTTAAACCCATAAATCGAAATGGTTAGTGTTGTCTTAATCAAGTATGTATCTATATAATATACGAGAGTGTAACAAGAACAAAAGTTTGACTATACTTACGTAGTAATGGAGGAAAATGACTCAACTCTTCCCACAAAATATTGATTAGAGAAGAGGATTCATCACTAAATGGAGAAAATCATATTATAAAAATAAAAGTTAGAAAGAAAGAAAGAAAAATTGAATGTGGGATAATCTTTTTATGAACAAAAATCAGAATTGAGAGGTTAAAGAAAACAGTTACGAAAAGATGAAAATAAAAGAAGAAAATCTAAATTTTTTTGTGGTGATCGAAGGTGGCGGTGCAGTAATGGTGACTGCAGCGGTGGTACGGCGACAACGGAGGAGAGATGGTCGTGAGATGGAGGTGTGGTGGTCTTTTGTGGTGGTGGAGTGGAGGAGAAATGAGAAGAAAAGGGTGACTTAGGTGGTGAAATGGAAGAAAAAAAAGAGAAAAATGGAGGAGAGAAAAATGAAAAAAATAAAAAGTGAAATGGATATGTCTAGGTGCATGGCCGACCAAGGTAAGGTAAGGGAGGAAATTTGGTATGTTGAGGGGACAAATGCATGGAAAGGGGATCATGGGAGTGAAAAAAGGATAAAAAGGGAAATGTTGACCTTGTAATAAAGGAAAGAATCTTCCCAAGTATGGCAATATATGGGTTGGATGGTGAGATTATGGGGGCTTGAACTTGGGACCACTTAGAATAAATTCACACACTTAACCACTAGGCTATTTAATCTCTTATGTTATGAACTAGCGCAAATAAATAAATAAAATATAGGGTGTGATACACGCCCTTCTTTTGGATCCGCCACCTTTGGGGTTTGAAATATGATTTTGAATATGTTAATATATGAATTGAATTGAGAAGTATGTAATATCTCATTTTTCAGTGGTATCAGAAACGGTGGTTTTGGGACCACAATTCTAACAAGTAAGTTATTATTTTATGTTTATTTAAGGTTTATATAGTTATATTGGAGTCGTATTAAAATTTGGGTAAGAAATTTTAATGTCTAGTTAGTTAATTTAGTAAAAAGGACTAAATTGTAAAAGATGCTAAAGTAGCTTCTATTAGTTAAATGTGCTTGATTGTTAAAGAAAACCTAAAATAATGGACTTGATTGATAAATAAACCCTATGGTTAGTTAATGGACAATTATGGACATGCTATGTTAATAATTTCGTTAAGATTAAAAGGTTAATTTGGTAATTAGTTTAATTAAAGAAAAGAAACAAAAGAAAAAGAAAACGGTATCGCCATCTTCCCAACTCTCTCCCATCAAAAAAGAAAAAAAAAAAGAAACTCCATTTTTGGAGCTTGAAGTTTCGGTTAGCAAATTGGTGCATGTAAGTGTTTCTCATTGTAAAAATTTTAAAGTTTTAACGATTGGTTAGTAATGGAATTTTGGTGTTCATGAGTTTTAATGGTAGTTGTATATATTTGAATGTTGATTAAGATGTTTTTGTAAAAGAATTTGTGTTAATTTCGAGTTTAATGATCAATGTGTAAATAATTAAAATTTACATATAAATTTTGTGAATTGTGAATAATTAGGAACTGTACTAGTTTAGAAAGAAGTTAGGCTTCTAAAAGTTTCACCCTGGAAAAAGATTATTCATTTTTTACTAAAGAGGAAACTTAGCCCGAGATTCATCGGGCCCTATGAGATTTTGGGACGTATAGGGCCAGTAGCATATCGTTTAGCTCTTCCACCAAAGTTGTCCAAGATCCACGACGTATTTCATGTGTCAATGTTGAGGAGATATCGCTCTAATCTAGATCATGTGGTTTAGTTGAAGACATTGGAGGTGGAACCAAATTTGGCTTACGAGGAAAAGCTTGTGTGTATCCTAGACAGGGAAATTAAGATGCTCAAGAATAAATAAATTCCTTTGGTTAAAGTCTTGTGGCGAAACCACAAAGTTGAAGAGACTATATGTGATAGAGAAAGCACCATGAGAGACCAATATTTGTATATCTTCATAGGTAAAAATTTTTGAGGAAAATTTTTTTTTAAGGGTGGGGGAGTTGTCACACCCTGGTTTGGCGAGCCAGATCAGTTTGGGATGTAACAGCCCGATTTAGGGGATAGTCAGAATAGTAATCTCGGGGTCACTAATCTGAGAATTGAGAAATTTATTTTCATGTTATATTATGAGTCGGATCATGACAGTATATGTGCATGAGAATTTGGGTGCTTTAATTTTAGCGATTTCACGTTTAATCACGAAAAAGGACTAAATTGCATAAAGTGCGAAAGTTCCATTCTATAAGATAGAGGTACCAAATAGCATTAGAATGTAAATTGGAGGTCTTTAAAAGGCAATTAGACCCCCAATATATGCTTGGCCGGCCATGGACTAGCATAGGAGACAAAGATGGATAAAGAAATTGGTCAAAGTAGTTGATAGTTAGTGACTTGTTTGACTAGTTTAATATTAGAATAAAGAAAGAGAAAATATCATCTTTCTCTCCATCTTTCTCCATCAAAATTTGCAATCAAAATAGGGGTTTGAAAGCTCACAATTTTCAGCAAGCTCTCCTCCATTCTAGTAAGTGATTTTGATGATTTTTCTTTATGATAATTGTACTTTTAAGACCACTAGAACTTAAGCTTTTAAATGAGAGGACTATTGTGCAATTTGATGCAAAGTTTAGAGTTTTACCATGAGAGCTTTCATTGCTATTTGCTGCATTTTTATGGAAGAAAATGAGTCTTAGTTGTTAGATGAACAACTTTTGTGAAAGGTGTTGTCTTGAAAACACCTAATTTGGACCTTGATGAAAAGGTTACAAAATTGTAGTAAATATGTGAAATGTTGAGTTTTGATGATAGCTATAAGAGTATTAAATGTTCACCTAGGCTTGTTGAAGGTAGAAATGTGATTAGAATTTATTTCTAAGCCTAGGGGCAAAATGGTCAATTTGCCAAAGTCTAGGGGCAAAATAGTAATTTTGCCTAAGCATGATTATTGAAATGCTTTATTAATGAGATGATTAAAATGAGCTAAATTGTTGTTACAGAGCAAGAAGAACCGAGGATCCGCCTCGATCGGGGAAAGAACAAAGTCTCAGACTAAATCGTCGAGCTAGCTCATTTTGAAATCGAGGTAAGTTTATATGTGATTAATGAAATATTTATGTTAGCATAATTGAAAATGCTCGGTATCACATTGATTTATGATATTTCATTGAAATGAGAAATTGATGTTAAGTATGATGTTGAAGTCCTAGTGGACTATAATGAATATGGGATTGCTATCATCGAGATGTGAATCAGATAAAGTCCCGTATAAGACCATGTCCGGAACATGGGCCTCGACCGAAGTTAAGATCCGTATAAGACCATATCCGGATATGGCTTCAGAAAAGAATAAGAAACTCGTTAAGACCACATTCGAGATGTGGCAACGATAATTGATGTGAAAGTCCATATAAGACCATATCTGGGATATGACATTGGCATTTAGAAGTAACTCCATGTAAAACCACCTCGGGGATGTGGCATTGGCTTCGTCTCTGCATGAACAACATCGAATATACGTCTTTGACTATCCCTAATGATTAAAGGGATAAGTAGATGAGTTTAGAAGTAGAAATGAGATTTGCACTAAAGTCATATGAATGAGTGAATACAGGTACTCGTGAATGAGTCACGAAGAAAAGTTTACGACATGTGGCATGGTATGTGCTAAATAAGGGCAATTGTGAGTAAGTATGGCAAGAGGCCTATGACTCGTGTATGGTTAGTTAATATCATGGATGGATTATTTTATGAGCTTATTGTTGCTATTTATATTCATGCAAACTTACTAAGCTTTATGCTTACCCCTTTCATTGCCCTTCTTCCTTGTAGTATTGCCAAGATAACTCGAGGATCGTGGACGTAGGAGTTCGGAGATCACACTATCGACATCACTTTGGTATAAAAATTTAGACTTATTTTGAGTATGGCATGTATAGGACTCGAGTATTTTGTTAAGTTGTAATTGTTAGCCAAAGTGTTGGCTATGTATGTTACTAAAGTCGTTTTGTAAATGGCCTTAAGTTAGGCAAATACTTGGCAAATTCTTTTGTTTAATGAAAGTGATTTTCTTGAAGTGTATGCCCTTGTGTATGAATGTTGAATTGGGTATTTAGATGTGTCTTTGGGTCATGAATTACGTTATGGAATTGAAGTATGTATGTTTGCAATGTAGGGTGGCAATGGGCTTGGTAGATAGCCTTCTAATTTTCTACATGGGTAGACACACGCGGGCGTGTGTCAGGCGGGTGTGAGAGAGGCAGCTACAGCACATGAGCGTGTGCCCGTGCCGTGTGAAGTCTGCACCATGCACTTGGAATTTAAATCGCCACACGGTTGAAACACACGGGCGTGTGTGTGGGCCGTGTGGATTAGTCAGAATGCCAAGGTTTGGCACACAGGCCAAGTCCACGGGCGTGTCAAGGCCGTGTGAAATTAGTCAGTTTTGACCACGGGTGGTAGACACGGGCATGTCTTAGGGGCACACGGGCGTGTCCCTAGACCCACACGGGCGTGTAACCCCTGTTTTGTTGAAAAGTTTCTCGAACGTGTAAATGTCCCCAGAATAGTCCTGATACCTCTCGGAAGTATGTTTAGGGCCTCTTAGGCCAAGTATAAGTAAGTGATGGGTTTAAACGAGACTTTGTAACCCTATTTGAGATGTTTAAGCAAGATTAGTTCGGTAATGCCTCGAACCCTGTCCCGGCTTGAAGACGGGTAAGGGGTGTTACATTTATTGGTATTAGAGCTACGGTTTAGTCGGTTCTAGGACTAACGTAGCGTAAGTACGAGTCTAGCTATACATGCCATATGTAAGGGTGTCTGAGTAATGATAGTGTGATGGCTCTTGACGTATAAAATTGTGTTTTATGTAGTATATGGATTTTGATCCAGACCGAACTGCAGCCGATGATACTGCGAGTAACGCGCCGGCTCCCGCTCAAGGGACCGCGCCAACTAATAGTAGACCCGAGACCTTGGGTCAGGGGGAAGAGGCTCGAGAAGCCTTTCTCCACATGATGAGCAACTGGTATACTGAGTATACCCGAGCAAATCCAAACGCTCAACCCCCTCTACCCCCACCAATCCATCAACCTGCTTCAGTAGCTCCTCAAGTAGTTGAGGTGGTGAGAAGAGAAAGACCTCCGGTGGATAAGATCCGGAAGCAAGGAGCCGATGAATTCCGGGCAAATAAGGACGATGACCCGGAGAAAGCGGAATTCTGGCTCGAGAATACCATCAGGGTATTCGATGAGTTATCCTGCACACCTGAGGAGTGCTTAAAGTGTGCGGTATCTCTCCTGAGAGATTCAGCCTATCGATGGTGGAACACCCTGGTGTCGGTGGTGCCAAGGGAGAGAGTTAGCTGGGAATTTTTCCAAGAGGAATACCGAAAAAAGTACATCAGTCAGCGGTTCATCGACCATAAGAGGAAGGAGTTCTTGGAACTGAAACAAGGTCGTATGTCAGTAACCGACTATGAATGGGAGTTCGTAAGGCTTAGCAAGTATGCACGGGAGTACGTGTCTACCGAAGCCATCATGTGCAAGAGATTCGAGGACGGATTAAATGAAGATATCCGTTTATAGGTGGGAGTCCTCGAACTAAAGGAATTTGTAGTGTTGGTAGATAGAGCCTGTAAAGCCGAAGAGTTGGCTAAAGAGAAGAGAAGAGTTGAGAATGAGTCTCGTGACTCGAGGAAGAGACAACTAAATAAGTCTCACCAATCCTCATCTAAGAAATCGAGGGATTTTGTTACTCGATCAGTCACTTCAGCGAGGTTTTCAACCCAAATTAAAGGGAAGCAATTTTTGGGGTCGAAAGGGCAGACCACATCAGTTGCTAGTGTGGGCAACGTCCGACCAAGTAAACCGAAATGCCCTCAGTGTGGTAGGCGCCATTCTGGTGAGTGTCGAGCTAATGAGAAAGCTTGCTTCAGATGTGGGTCCTTAGACCACTTTATCAGATACTGCCCCGAGGTGGGCGAGAAAGAAAAGCCTCAATATGCAAGATCGGGAAGTACTACTAGGGGAAGACCACTGAGAAACCCGAGAAATGAGATGGGTAGCAAGAATCCACCTAGAGAGCAAGCTGCTAGAGTCGAGGGTAGGGCACCGGCGAGGACATATGCCATTCGTGCTCGTGAAGAGGCATATTCCCCCGACGTAATCGCGGGTACCTTTTCTCTCCATAATACTCATGTTATAGCTTTAATTGATCCGGGATCCACCCACTCATACATATGCATGGAATTAGTCTCTAGCATGAGCATGCCTATAGAGTCTACCGAATTCATAATAAGAGTGTATAATCCCGTAGGCAAGTGTGTGTTGGTTGATAGCCCTTTGATGATTAAGGGTCATTATTTCCTGGTCGATCTTATGTTATTACCGTTTGATGAGTTTGATGTCATCCTTGGGATGGATTGGTTAGTTGCTCATGGTGTAATTGTGAATTGTGGGAAGAAGCATATTGAGTTGAGAGATGAAAATGGTAATCTTATTCGTGTTGAATCAGATAAGCCAGATAGGCTACCAGTAGTGATGTCAACCTTGTCGACTCAGAAGTATTTAAAAAAGGGATACGAGGCCTATCTTTCCTTTGTGTTGAACGCTAAAGAGACTGAATTGAAAATGGAGTCAGTACCCATAGTATGCGAGTACCCAGATGTTTTCCCGGAAGAGTTGCCAGGACTACCTCCTGTTAGAGAGATCGAATTTGGGATTGAGTTAGCTCCGGGTACTGCCCCTATTTCTATTGCTCCCTATAGAATGGATCCAACCAAGCTAAAGGAGCTAAAAGAACAGTTGCAAGAGCTATCGGATAAAGGTTTTGCAAGGCCGAGTTTTTCTCCGTGGGGTGCTCCCATTTTATTCGTAAAGAAGAAAGATGGTTCCATGAGACTATGTATAGATTATCGACAACTTAACAAGGTAATTGTGAAGAACAAGTACCCGTTGCCGAGGATCGACGATCTATTCGATCAATTGAAGGGAGCCACGATATTTTCCAAGATAAATTTAAGGTCAGGGTACTATCAGCTGAGAGTCAAGGACTCGGATGTGCCGAAAACCGCGTTTAGGACTAGATATGGCCACTATGAATTTTTGGTCATGCCTTTTGGCCTAACAAATGCCCCGGCGATCTTCATGGATTTGATGAATCGCATTTTTCGGCCATACTTGGATAAATTTGTTGTGGTTTTCATCGATGACATACTAATCTACTCTCGGGACGAGAATGAACATGCTGAGCAACTGATTATGGTTCTGCGAGTTTTGAGAGAAAAACAATTGCATGCCAAATTCAGTAAGAGTGAATTTTGGCTCAAGGAAGTGGGATTTTTGGGACACATTATCTCGGGAGACGGGATTAGAGTCGACCCGAGTAAGATTTCAAACAATTGTTGAATGGAAACCGCCGAGGAGCGAATCAAGTAAGGAGTTTTCTAGGCCTAGTGGCTATTATAGGCGTTTTGTCAAGGGTTTTCCATGATAGCTACCCCGATGACTAAACTTTGCAAAAAGATGTGAAGTTCGATTGGACGAGAAAAGTGTCACATGAGTTTTGAGAAATCAAGACATCTTTGATCGAGGCCCCTGTTTTGGTGCAACCTGAGCCGGGAAGAGAATTTGTGGTTTATAGTGACGCGTCCTTGAACGGATTGGGTTGTGTACTCATGCAAGAGGGTAAGTTGATTGCTTACGCCTCTAGGCAATTGAAGCCGCACGAGAAAAATTACCCGACTTATGATTTAGAGTTGGCCGCAATTGTGTTTGCGTTAAAAATTTGGAGGCATCATTTATATGGTGAAAGATGTCGGATTTTCACCGACCATAAAAGCCTAAAATATTTGATGACTCAAAAGGAATTGAATTTGAGGCAACGAAGGTGGTTAGAGTTGATTAAGGATTATGAGTTGGAAATTGACTACCATCCGGGAAGGGCGAACGTAGTCGCCGATGCTTTGAGCAGAAAATCAATGTTTGCACTAAGAGCCATGATTACACAGATGACCTTGTTGGTTGATGGTTCCATTTTAGCCGAATTGAGGGCTAAACCCTTGTTTCTCTAAGAAATCTGTGAAGCTCAGAAAGATGATAACTGTTTGCAAGCCAAGAGAATTTTATGTGAGTCGAGCGTGGAGTCAGAATTTCGGGTAAATCCTAATAGATGTCTAACATTTTGAGATAGGGTCTGTGTACCCAGAAATGACGAGCTTTTTCATAAAATCTTGCATGAAGCGCATAACGAATATTTGAATGTACACCCAGGCAGCACGAAGATGTACAATGATTTGAAGAAATGGTATTGGTGGCTTGGTATGAAGAAAGACATTTCCAAGTTTGTATAGAAATGTCCGATTTGTCGCCAAGTGAAGGTGAACATCAAGTACCTTCGGGTTTACTTCAAACCCATTATGGTTCCCGAGTGGAAATGGGACCAGTATTACCATGGACTTCGTGGATGGGCTTACCGTTGACTCCAAAGAAGAAAAATGCAGTATGGGTAGTGGTTGATAGACTCACAAAGTCAGCCCATTTTATACCAGTACGAGTCGACTATTCTCTTGATAAATTGGCAGACTTGTACATGTCAGAGATAGTAAGACTCCATGGTGTACCGTTGTCGATCATTTCAGATAGAGATCCGAGATTCACGTCACGGTTTTGAAAAAAGTTACAAGAAGCCTTGGGCACGAAATTAAATTTTAGTACAACCTTCCATCCACAAACCGACGGACAGTCGGAGAGGGTAATCCAGATACTTGAGGACATGCTTCGATGTTGTGTTTTAGAATTCCAAGGTAGTTGGGAGAAATACTTACCGTTGGGGGAATTTGCCTACAACAACAGTTTTCAGTCAAGTTTGAAGAGGGCACCTTATGAGGCATTGTATGGGCGTAAGTGTCGCACGCCCTTGTATTGGTCAGAACTCAGAGAGAAACAGATACACGGGGTCGATTTGGTTAAGGAAACTGAAGAAAAAGTAAAAGTGATACGTGATTGTCTAAAAGTCGCCTCAGATAGGCAAAAGTCCTATTTAGATTTGAAAAGGAAAGAGATAGAATTCAAAGTCGGTGATAAAGTGTTCTTGAAAGTATCACCTTGGAGGAAAGTCCTCAGATTTGGCCAGAAGGGCAAATTAAGTCCGCGCTTTATCGGACCTTATGAAATTATTGAGAGGATAGGACCGTTAGCTTATCGGTTGGCCTTGCCACCTAAACTAGAAAAGATTCATGATGTCTTTCACGTATCCATGTTGTGCCGATACCGTTCAGATCCTTCACATGTCATTGTACCAACAGAGGTAGAGATACAACCGGACTTGACTTATGGTGAAGAGCCGGTTAAGATTTTGGCGCGAGAGGTCAAATAGTTGAGAAACAAAAGCATAGCCCTTGTGAAAGTTTTATGGCAAAGGCACAGAATATAAGAGGCTACATGGGAGCCCGAGGAAATGATGAGAAACCAATATCCCAACCTTTTTACCGGTAAGATTTTCGAGGACGAAAATCCTTAAGGGGGGAGAATTGTAACAGCCCGATTTAGGGGCTAGTCGGAATAGTGATCTCGGGGTCACTAATCTGAGAATTGAGAAATTTATTTTCATGTTATATTATGAGTCAGAGCATGATAGTATATGTGCATGAGAATTTTGGTGCTTTAATTTTAGTGATTTCACGTTTAATCGCGAAAAAGGACTAAATCGCATAAAGTGCGAAAGTTCCATTCTATAAGATAGAGGTACCAAATAGCCTTAGAATGTAAATTGGAGGTCTTTAAAAGGCAATTAGACCCCCAATATATGCTTGGCCGGCCATGGACTAGCATAGGAGACAAAGATGGACAAAGAAATTGGTCAAAGTAGTTGATAGTTGGTGACTTGTTTGACTAGTTTAATATTAGAATAAAGAAAGAGAAAATATCATCTTTCTCTCCATCTTTCTCCACTGAAATTTGCAAGCAAAATAGGGGTTTGAAAGCTCACAATTTTCAGTAAGCTCTCCTCCATTCTAGTAAGTGATTTTGATGATTTTTCTTTATGATAATTGTAGTTTTAAGACCCCTAGAACTTAAGCTTTCAAATGAGAGGACTATTGTGCAATTTGATGCAAAGTTTAAAGTTTTACCATGAGAGCTTTCATTGCTATTTGCTGCATTTTTATGGAAGAAAATGAGTCTTAGTTGTTGGATGAACAACTTTTGTGAAAGGTGTTGTCTTGAAAACACTTAATTTGGACCTTGATGAAAAGGTTACAAAATTGTAGTAAATATGTGAAATGTTGAGTTTTGATGATAGCTATAAGAGTATTAAATGTTCACCTAGGCTTGTTGAAGGTAGAAATGTGATTAGAATTTATTTCTGAGCCTAGGGGCAAAATGGTCAATTTGCCAAAGTCTAGGGGCAAAATAGTAATTTTGCCTAAGCATGATTATTGAAATGCTTTATTAATGAGATGCTTAAAATGAGCTAAATTGTTGTTATAGAGCAAGAAGAACCGAGGATCCGCCTCGATCGGGGAAAGAACAAAGTCTCGGACTAAATCGTCGAGCTAACTCATTTTGAAATCAAGGTAAGTTTGTATGTGATTAATGAAATATTTATGTTAGCATAATTGAAAATGCTCGGTGTTACATTGATGTATGATGTTTCATTGAAATGAGAAATTGATGTTAAGTATGATGTTGAAGTCCTAGTGGACTATAATGAATATGGGATTGCTATCATCGAGATGTGAATCAGATAAAGTCTCAGATAAAACCATGTCCAGGACATGGCCGCAGACCGAAAGTTAAGATCCCGTATAAGACCATATCTGGGATATGGCTTTGGAAAAGAATAAGAAACTCGTTAAGACCACATTCGGGATGTGGCAACAATAATTGATGTGAAATTCCATATAAGACCATATCCGGGATATGGCATTGGCATTTAGAAGTAACTCCATGTAAGACCACCTCGGGGATGTGGCATTGGCTTCGTCTCTGCATGAACGACGTCGAATATATGTCTTTGACTATCCCTAGTGATTAAAGGGATAAGTAGATGAGTTTAGAAGTAGAAATGAGATTTGCACAAAAGTCATATGAATGAGTGAATACAGGTACTCGTGAACGAGTCACGAAGAAACGTTTACGACATGTGGCATGGTATGTGCTAAATAAGGGCAATTGTGAGTAAGTATGGCAAGAGGCCTCTGACTCGTGTATGGTTAGTTAATATCATGGATGGATTATTTTATGAGCTTATTGTTGCTATTTATATTCATGCAAACTTACTAAGCTTTATGCTTACCCCTTTTATTGCCCTTCTTCCTTGTAGTATTGCCAAGATAACTCGAGGATCGTGGACGTAGGAGTTCGGAGATCACACTATCGACATCACTTTGGTATAACAATTTAGACTTATTTTGAGTATGCCATGTATAGGACTCGAGTATTTTGTTAAGTTGTAATTGTTAGCCAAAGTGTTGGCTATGTATGTGACTAAAGTCGTTTTGTAAATGGCCTTAAGTTAGGCAATTACTTGGCAAATTCTTTTGTTTAATGAAAGTGATTTTCTTGAAGTGTATGCCCTTGTGTATGAATGTTGAATTGAGTATTTAGATGTGTCTTTGGGTCATGAATTACGTTGAATGGAATTGGAGTATGTATGTTTGCAATGTAGGGTGGCAAAGGGCTTGGTAGATAGCCTTCTAATTTTCTACATGGGTAGACACACGGGGTGTGTCTAGACCAGTGTGATGCGGCACGGCTAGCACATGGGCATGTACCAGTGTGTGAAGTCCGCACCATGCACTTGGAATTTAAATCGCCACCACGGTTGAAACACACACGGGGCGTGTGTGTGGGCGTGTGGATTAGTCGAGAATGCCATGGTTTGGCACACGGGCCAAGGCCACGGGCGTGTCAAGGCTGTGTGAAATTAGTCAGTTTCGACCACGGGTGGTAGACACGGGCATGTCTTAGGGGCACACGGGCGTGTCTCTAAACCCACACGGGCATGTAACCCCTGTTTTGTTAAAAAGTTTCTCGAACGTGTAAATGTCCCCGGAATAGTCTTGATACCTTTCGAAAGTATGTTTAGGGCCTCTTAGGCCAAGTATAAGTAAGTGATGGGTTTCAACGAGACTTTGTAACCCTATTTGAGATGTTTAAGCAAGATTAGTTAGGTAATGCCTCGAACCCTGTCCCGACTTGAAGACGAGTAAGGGGTGTTACATAGGAGACTACACCGGTGAAGACCGCCTAAGTTTCGAGACTTAGAGCAGATAAGGTTGGTAACTTCATGGCGGAGAACTTTGTAAAAGTTCACCAATACTATGGAGTACCATTTCGAGTGATGACGAGATCGTAGTTAGGATAAGGACCTTATTAGGCAGACTTTCCTACTAATAAGATCACCACCCATGTTTTTAGTGTCATTACTAAAGTAAGTATGATAGCTTGTGGGATACGTTTAAGTCACCTAACATCAAGTGGAGGCAATGTGTTAGTAATTAGGACACTTGGTGAGCCTAGTGGGATGTGATTAATTAGTGGATGCATGTAAGAATGAGCAATGATTAGATATAATTCTGATTGAGATTTGGAAGAGAGTTATTTATAAATAAGATAGTGTGATAGTGGAGAGAAGATTTTTGATTCATCTTCTCTACTAGACTTTGTTATCATTAAAAAAAACTGAAGAGTTATTCTTTGCTAATGAAGGTGTTGATTGTTAAAGCTTAAGGAACCTTCCATACTAGTTATCTACTAGTAAATTCGTCAACCTTCCTTTAAGCTTTACTAGATAGATAGAAGCTAACGTAATAAAGGTTGGTAGGATTTCTTTGAATACTGGGTATGAAGGAAACTTCTACCTAGAAACTATTTGCATGTCTAAAGATTCATGCTATATTGTAAAGTTTTAATCATTTTTTATGTTTAAATGAGTTGTTTTGTTATTTTAGCTATAGAAACGGGAGATCCCAGTATAACAGGGAAGGACCAGTAGAGTAGGCAAGCTCTGAATAAAATATTCTGGTGAGTTCCTTTGTACATTGAGTCTGGTATATACGTTACTCCTAATCACTGTACAACTAGGTAAGTGGCTCTGTCATTTGTCTCAGGTGTTCATGTCTAAGGAAACATACTCAAAGAGTCAATGCATGCAAGTTTATATACGGTTAAATAAACCCAGAAAACTTGGTATATACATGGTATGAGTACTCTTTCCTTGGTGCACAAGCTCTGTATCTAGACTGGTGTAAGGAGGTTATAGAGGGATGTGGTGTATAATGGTAAAGAAGACACAGGATAAAATGTTTTCCCTCTAGTACGACACTTTGTTATAAACCATGATTGGTGAAAACTCAGCCTTGCGGGAGAACACCTATGTGTTTAAACAAGGAGGGGAGTAAGGAGGATACGAAAGGATGTTTGTTAAATAGCTTTAAAGAGCATATATAAAGATACAAGAAAAATTGGTTCTTGGAACCAGGATTAGAAGCTAGCACAAGGAAGGGAGTACGTGAGAAAAAGGGTGCATGTGGTAGTGCATGTTGCATAAAAGAGTAAACAGTAAGCTTTTCAGTCATTAAATGGTAGTCCACGCAAGTGGCGTATTTGCGGAACAGTTATGTTGATGACCGTCAAGTATGAGTTTAGAAATCAATGTTGTCTGCCAATAGGCTGAGTTTGATGGCGATAGTATTTGCCAATTGAATTACGGATCAGAGGGATGTATCCGCCAATAGGCTGAGTTTGATGGCGATAGTATCCACCAATTGAATTACGGATCAGAGGGATGTATCTGCCAAATATGGAAAACTTATCTGTTAGCTTGAGTCCCATTCCTTACTATTTAATACGAAATATAATAGGATTAATTTCCCCAGAAACTCACTAAGTTCTCATGAACTTACCCTATTTCTTCTTACTTTTAGGTTCTTAAGTTGAGCGTGGTGAGTGAAGGGATATAGCTAGATCTGTGGCCATTTGTGAGCCTTCATATTTTCGTGGGTAACATGTAATTACTTGGGGTACGAAAGCTGTTAGATACTTCAATTTTTAAACTATAAGTTTGTACTTGAAACGTTATTTTGAATACTTCGAATATTGATCAGTAGCCTTAATGGCTTATCATTATTTGTGATTTATAAACATTATTTAAGAAGTTGCTAAAGGCTAATTCTTGTATTTTTGGTAACATTTTTTTAAAAAAATGTTTCCAAGGGAATATCGTCTTAAATTAACGGAATACTATGTTGGGACAAGAAAAAGGGGGTACTCGCCAAAATGGACATTTGTTTTAAAAGGGGAAAGTTTGTGTTTCCAACAGGTCAACCTATGACATTCCATACTCGGATTCGACGATCAGGTCGAGCGTGGGGTGTTACATCGGGACCACAATTCTGACGAGTGAGTCCGTAAATATTATTATTTAATATTTACAAATCAACTACAATGTTATAGTGAATTTTGATTTGATTAATTTTGCTAATTGGACAGTTAATTAAAGTCCAAATAGTTTTGGAAAATGAGGTATTGATACCTCGTTTCTGTGAGCCCGTGAATATTTTTATTAAATTTTTACGGTATTTTTATATAGATGAATTGAAGTTTTGTCCAAAAATTTTAGTGATTGGATGGTTAATTTAGGTGCAATGACTAAATCGTAAAAACTGTAAAAATTAATCGGTATTGAATTTTATTAGTTAAATGGTTTAATTAATAATGGTGCAAGGGCCTAAGTGATAAATATACCCCTTTCTATTATGGTGGACGGTTGGTGGCCCTTTAGTTTATAAAATTTGCTTAATTTATATTAATAAATAATATATGATAAAACATTAAACTAAAGTCATCATCCTTAACATTTCTTCTTTCCATTGAATTTCCACCATATTTAAAGAGAAAGAAAAGCTCCAAGCTATCAAATCATTCGGCCCTTGCATGGTAAGCCCCCCAAAGCCCGTTTTTCTTAAATTTTATGTTTTTGAGATTGTTGCAGCTTGATCTAGCTAACTCGGGTATTAAATTGTTAAACTGTTAAAGTTTGTTAAAGTTACCATTGATGAATGTTAGATGTTTTTGATAGAAAAATGGTAGATTTGAAAGCTAAGAGATGTTTAAAGACTATTTTGTGAAGTGATTTTTTTTTGTTAGTTTTGTATTTAAAGACTAAAATGAAAAGCTAATAAAAGTAGCATGAAATTTTGGTAAATTCATATTTTAGAGGGCTGTAGAAGGGCATTATTGAAATCGAATTGAAAAATGAGGTTCAATTGTGAAAGTGATAGTTGTTTCGGTTTAAGGGACTAAATTGAATAAAAAACAAAACTTTCAAAAATTGTGATAAATGAATAAAAGATGCCATATACAAGAAATGAGATGATTTAAAGTGTTTGGAACTGGTAATTAAAAATAAATTACTGTATAGATCAAGAACTGGTAGATAATCAAGGAAAAGGGAAATTTACAAATTAGTCCCTAACACTCCTACTTTTTTTGTTTGCCCCTGGTAAGTTCATACAATATAACTAAGTTTTAATTGATGTTGTATTATGTTTAAATGTGTAGTTATGTTTTATTGAAAGTTTGAATTGGTTATGAGTTAGTATACAAATTGAGGATTTAACTCAATTGAAATGGAATGGTACTGAATGGAAATGTTGAGATTAATCCCAATGAACTTAGTAAAAGTCTCGTACACGAGGTTACGGGTTGATGCCCGATGATTCCGAGCTCCAGCATTTGTTGTGGGCTCGAAGATACACGTGACACAAGTTTAACTCAGACAAGTAACCTGATGTCGTTTTATAGGTTTAGCCTGGACGGGTAACCTTACATGTATATAAAGCCCTAGCCAGGCTATTTTTTGTGTCAATATAAGTTTAGCCCGGACAGGTAACTTAACACTAGTGTTTATGGTTAGCTCGGACTAGCATTTGACATTATTTTCACCTATGTACTGAGTTCTTGTATAAGTTTTCATCAAGTAAAATAAAAGATGAAAAATGTGGAATTATGAAGTTGATGTTGGCAAAAGATACAAATGAAATGTGGAAATTATGATGTTGACATGAGCAAAGTGATGATTACAAATTGATACATGAATAATTTTTTACTTGAAATTTGTACTTTACCATTTGTAATTATATATGTGGTCATGATTTGAATCTCACTTGGTTGATGTTATTGTGAATGCTATGATAGGTGAAATTGTTTGCATATTGAATTGTAATTGTTCAATGAATAAGGTAAGTCATTTGTTTATATTGTATGAGCTTACTAAGTATTTATAATACTTACTCGTTGTTACTACTTTCTTTGTAGATTTTGGACGTTCAGAACGTGTCAATTGGATCAACGAGAAGCACACACCCTTCGTCTCCTGTTTTGGTAGACTTTTGTTGTTTCGAGTTTGGTTATATGTGGCATATACATAGGTGGTCAAACATTTGTAAAAGCATATATGTATGTTTTGGTATGGTTGAACTTTACACATAAGCATATGGTAACTTAATGCAATGTTGATTAGTTGGTTATATAGTCTTGTACATGGAATGGCTTATGTGAATGGCAAAGTTTAGTAGATGATATGCATATGATTCAATTTATGCTATGAAATGATTAAATGTGATGATATAACTTGTGATGACTTATGCTTATTAATTATAATGGTGCAAAATGTGGCATATTGGTTGTATGTTTAGATGGTTATTGAAATTGAAGTTTTGGCTTGCAATGTATATGTTTTGGACAAGTTTTGTTGGTTGTTGAATATATAAGTTGTTAAGCTCGGTAAAACAAGAAACTAATGTGATGTGGTTGAATGGTTTTGTAGTTGGTTAATTACATGTGTTGGTATAAATGTTAGTTGATTTTGTACAGGGAATTTGACCATTTATGTATTATTTGAAGCATTGGTTTGATTTGGTACATGGTAGATAATTAAAAGATACATTTTTGCTCCACACGGGCTAGTATACTGGCGTGTGCCTCACACGAACTAGCCACATGCCCTTGTGGGTACTATAGGTTTGGTAAGTTTTGAACCACACTGTCACAGTTAGTTACACGGCCTGGACACACGATCGTGTGACTTATGCACACACAGGCACAATTTTTCACACGGCCTGACCACACGGCCGTGTGAAATCTGTTTTCATGTTTTACCTTCTTTGTTTCAAAAGTTTTAATTTGGTCCTCATTAAATTTCGAACTTGTTTTAGAACTTTCGTAAGCTTGTTTTAAGCCCGATTTTGTTTGCAAAGAATGAATTGTATGTTATATGAGATTTATTGGATCTCAAATGAATTCTTGATTTAAAATTTCATGTAAATGTTGTTATTTGCTATAGCATCCCGCAACTCGATTTCGACGTCGGGAACGAGTTAGGGATGTTACAGTAAAAGGGGTAGTAAGCCTTTATTATGTCACTCTGCTCCCAACCTTCAAATCCCCTTCGATGTTAGTCATGGGTAACGTTTTGGCCTTCTTGTTCTTGGTAATTGCAACCTTCACAGTTTAGAGACATAACTTCTTGTTGGGTTCCCACAAACAACACCAATTGTTATAACACTAAAGTTATACAATATGTTAAGTAGTACAACAAGAGAGGTTTACAGTATATGAGGTGTGAAAAGTCACTAAATGAGTCATTTAAGAGTTTGGGGTTAAGTAGTGGGAAGGTGTATACTATGTGGATAGCTTTTCCTTTACTTTTACCCTAGTGTTAAGGGGATATTTATAGGAAGGATGTGGTTGGGAGTAGATCCCACTCATTGAGTTCCCTACTCCACGGTATGTCGTGATAGGGTGGCGGATGTTAACATAGAGATTGTTGGAGTTGATTTAAAGAGACACGATAAGACACTTATCAGGTCAAGATGTGATGGATTGATGAGTGTCATCTTAATTGTTTTCCCATGTCTTTTGAGGTTTGTGTAAGCTCGCAAGGTGTGTAGGGTGTTTAGGCGAGGAATATTGCTTTTCTTACGCTGTCATGAAGTCGAGCTTCACCATGTATAAGGCCACGTTTTAACACCTGACGAGGGAATCAAATAGCGAGAATATAATGATAATTATTTTTAAAATGAATTATAGTATAAATAGTATAAATTTAAAAAAATAAAATCATATTATAATTAGATAAATTGAAAAAAGATCACTTAAACAATAGTATTAACTATAATTAAACACAGATTTAAGACGCCGTTGGCCCGTTAGGGGAGCTTCTTATTTATGACGCAAGCCCCAAATTGTACGGTCACCAAACTACATTTGTAGATTTTTTCTCATTCTCTCACATTTTTTCTAGCTGCAACCAAACAAAACCCAAAGAAAAGGCAAAGAAAAGAAAAGAAAAAGCTTTGATTTTTTTTTTAAAAAAAATCTTCAAGTGAAAAATAAAAGTAAAGGCACCCGATTTTTCAGCTTCCTGACCCCATCTTTCAAAAGAATTTCCACCAAGGTTTCTTGTGTTCCTCTCATCAATTTTCGTAGGTTTTTTAAGTTCTTTTTTGCAATTTGCTTGTATTATATTAATCGCATTTCTTTAGTAAACTTTTTTTTTATGTTTTCTGTTTGTTGTCTTTGCTTGCATTTTCATTGATCAGGTCTGATCTACAAGAAGGGAGAGGATAAGAGGACTGGATTTAACTTTACTTTTTTTTTTTGGTGTTTTTGTTAGGATATTTATTTGGTTTTCTTAGGTTTTCGAAATAATGAGAACTTCCTGGGCAGATTCTGTAGCAAACTCTGCATCTGAAATTGCAGTTTCAGACAATAGCTCCGTACCTCGTCCAACTCGATCCACTTATGTACCGCCCCACCTTCGTAACCGTCAAGCTTCGGACGCACCTAACCTGCCAGGTCCGGCTACTGAGAGGGCAGCTTTTACCGGAACCGCTGGTGGGTCCCTGGGCTCCCGATGGAGCAGCGGCCCGCCTAAGCCCGAAATGGGGCGGCCTGGTCCGGGTTATGGTTACGCTGGAGCTGTAGCTGTAGCTGGACGAGGTGGCAGTGGCGGTGGTTGGAATAATAGAAGTAGAGGTTGGGATAGGAGAGAAAGGGAAGTGAACCCATTTGATGATGATGTTGATGATAAGACTGATGATGCCGAACAAGCTTTTAGTGAGCAAGAGAATACGGGGATCAACTTTGATGCTTACGAGGATATTCCGGTGGAAACCAGTGGTGAAAATGTACCCCCTCCTGTAAATACATTTGCCGAAATAGATTTAGGGGACCTGTTGAATCAAAACATTAGAAGGTGCAAGTATGTGAAACCCACTCCCATTCAACGCCATGCTATCCCTATAGCATTAGCCGGAAGGGATCTAATGGCTTGTGCTCAAACCGGGTCAGGGAAGACAGCTGCTTTTTGCTTTCCAATTATTAGTGGCATTATGCGGGAGCAGTATGTTCAGAGACCACGTGTAGCACGAACCGTTTACCCTCTTGCTCTCATTCTATCACCCACCAGGGAGCTTTCTTGTCAGGTGGGATCTTTAGAATATGTAATGTAATCTTTTTGAATGGTTTAACATATTTTTGTATTGATATTGTTGATAATAATGCACTTTCAGATACACGACGAGGCCAAAAAGTTCTCATATCAAACTGGTGTCAAAGTGGTGGTTGCCTATGGAGGAGCACCAATTAATCAACAGGTTGTTATCCCCTCAAGTTTGGTTTTGAGTATCATTCTTGCTCTATATTTTTGACATTTATAGTTCTTGTTTCTTGTGTCTCATGCTAAACTAATTTCTATATTATATCTATGTACTACGAATTTGATCATTTATATATATTTGACATTAATCCAAGGTTGTAATTGTTTTTAGGATTTCTTTCTAATTTATGTTTTTCCTTTTCTTTTATTTTTTTGCTTGGATGTATTTACCGATAGAACTAACAAAAGTAGAAAGGGTCTAGTTATTGATAGAAGGAAGAATGTTGCTGATAGATTTCTGATTTTGACTCAAAGTAGTTCTTGGTTTATTTCAAATAGGTTGTAGTTGTTTTTTTTTGGGGTTGTCTTTTTACAGTACTGTCTTCCTTGGGCTGGAGTGTGAAAGCGAGTTATTTGTGTTTCACAAGCTGTCAGATGGGGTAAGGTTGAATGGTGGTGATAGGGATATTAGCTTGTTTAGATTAATTGTCAAGGAAACTTAGTTTATACACTATATCCAATTATGTTGCCTGACTTTCTTTTATGCTCTTATGGGATCTTTTGTTTTTTTTTTCCCCTTCTCCATTCTCTAAATATATCTACTGATTTTTGGCTTAAGTCTCCTTACAAATCCCTACATCCTAATAACATTATTATCATTATTATTTTGTTTTTTATGCTAATGCTTTGTTCTATACTTAGTTGCGAGAGCTGGAGAGAGGAGTTGATATTCTTGTGGCAACTCCAGGACGATTGGTTGATTTGCTAGAGAGGGCTAGATTGTCATTGCAGATGATTAGGTACTTGGCCCTTGATGAGGCAGATCGGATGCTTGATATGGGTTTTGAACCACAAATCAGAAAGATAGTGGAGCAAATGGACATGCCTAATCGGGGTGTGAGACAGACAATGCTGTTTAGTGCCACCTTTCCAAGAGAGATACAGGTTGTTTATAACTGTTCAATAAGGTTTCCTTTTTTGTTATAGCTGTATTTCTTGAGATATGCAACTCATGTTTTCACTTATAACTGAAAAATGTTTCAAGTTGCTATTGACTTCCTCCCGTTCTTCTGAAATTTAATTTTGGTCCTGGTTTCAAATCTTCCTGCTACCTCTATATATGTTTTATAGAAAATGGAAATTGTTTACCAAGCACAGTAAGAGTGCATTCATTACCATTAGCTCAGAGCACTAAATGATTGGGTGGGGTTGGCTATTCCACTTTCAAAATTTACCAAGTCCAAAGAAGTAAACATGTTCTTTTACCTTGAATTTTGCTTTAGAGTAAATTTCAAATGCAATCAAGATAATAGTGTGACCTCTCGATAATGAAAAGAAGACTATCTAGATACATCACATAATTCTTTTCTAAATTGGTGGCTTTGCAGAGACTTGCCTCTGATTTTCTTTCAAATTACATATTCTTGGCCGTTGGGAGGGTTGGTTCAAGTACAGATTTGATTGTTCAAAGGGTTGAATTTGTTCATGAGTCTGATAAGAGGAGCCATCTCATGGATCTTCTGCATGCACAGAGGGAAAATGGAGCTCATGGCAAGGTAACGTGAGACTATCATGTATGAACTTTCTTATTGAAGTTCCTTTATCTTGGATGTTGTTAAGGTGTGCACCTAGTTGTTGTGCCTTAGTGCTAGGAAACAAGATCACCTCACATTTTTTATTGAGGCACATTTGATGAGGCGTGCTCTTTTGCAAGACGGTAGGTGCAATAAGAGCTCGGCTGGTTGAAGTTCACTTAATTATTATTGTAATATCTTTACTATTCAAAAGGGGTGTAATATCAGTCTATTCTCAATGTTCAGTATTCAACTGAGGCCATGGGATCATAAGGAAATCATGCATATTGGCCAATAAAAGAGAAAATAAAATTTTGCATGTTGTGCCTTGCTTGACTCAGCTAGCGCATTTTTTTCACCTTGTGCCTTGGACAAGATATGGTTCTAGTACGCAGAGTGCACCTTGCACCCTTGACAACACTTCTCACTCCATATTTTTTCCAATAGAAGTTAATTAGTGGATATGTGTTTCGGTTAATATTTACTGTTCAGGTGCTAATTCTGGTATTTAGTCTCGTTTAATCGGTAGTTCTGGGATTATTAATAGCTGTTGATGGTTGTCTTTTACTTTGCAGCAAGCTTTGACATTAGTTTTTGTGGAGACCAAAAAGGGAGCTGACTCATTGGAACATTGGTTGTGCATTAATGGATTCCCAGCGACAACCATTCATGGTGATAGGACTCAGCAGGTAATTGTTAGAAAATAAGTTTGCTAGAGAGAAGTGAAAGACTATGGTCTTTGTGGTTTTCTGGAAGTGTATGCTTGTCCTCTGAGTGGGTTGTTTAATATGATGACTATCTTGATTTTCTGGTTGCCTATGTTATGTGCTAGTCTTATTTATTCTATTGAGTGGGGTTCTATCATTCTGGTGATTTCTTTCTGTATGTAGACTTGAATATTAGGAACTTTGTGGGAAGCCAGAGTTGGACAAATAATCCGGATTTTGCATTATGGCATTTGCTAGATATACTAATCCATATCGTTAGTGATATTAAAATGCATTCATTCCCTCTTCTAATTAATTCTTCTTCTGTGATCTATTTTTATTTTGATTCCAAATACATTCAGACGTTTTCTAGGATTGTTTAAATAGCCTGATTCTAATGTGGTACAAACCTTAATATAGAAAGAGTCTCTTAAATAATGCTATATGCTATATGTTTACCTTAATGTAGAAAGAATGTCTTTAAATAATGCTGTGTATTTGCAGGAAAGGGAACTGGCATTAAGATCTTTCAAGACTGGAAAGACCCCAATTTTGGTAGCAACTGATGTGGCTGCTCGTGGTCTTGATATACCCCATGTAGCTCATGTGGTCAACTTTGATCTTCCCAATGATATTGATGATTATGTCCATCGGATTGGAAGGACAGGGCGTGCTGGTAAATCAGGGTTGGCTACAGCTTTCTTTAATGAGGGCAATTTGTCCCTGGCCAGGCCTCTAGCTGAGCTGATGCAAGAAGCAAGTCAAGAGGTACCTGCTTGGCTCACCCGTTATGCATCCCGAGCTCCTTATGGAGGTAGCAAAGGTCGGCGATCTGGGGGAGGGCGTTTCGGTGGGCGTGATTTCAGAAGGGAAAGTTCATTTGGTAAGAATCTGGATTACTACGGTGGAGGAGGGAATGGTGGTAGTGGATATGGAGTTCCTTCTAGCAATTATGGTGGAGGATATGCTCCTGGGGTGACAAGTGCTTGGGATTAGGTCACACTTTATACTGGATTAACTTTTTGCATGTTTGTCTTGAGTATATATATATATTCCCTCCCTCAGATTTGGAGAATAATTTTTCTCAAATTCCATATTTATCTGGATTCTAACATAGGATATATATTAATGAGGGCCCCCATAGGATTGATATTGTTTGTTAATTGATGATGCTGTCGTTGGGATAGTGACAAAGGAAACTAACCATTTAAGTGTGTCTACGACTGGTTCACTGATAAGGAGGTTGTGGTTAACATTTTAGGGCTTGGGGCGCCTTAGTAGCTTAGGAGGACCCTAGGTTGCAATGTTGGTACGGTGTGCGTGTGTGGTAAGGTACGTACATTTGCAACCAAATTATGGGTGAGTGGTGAAAGAAGAGATGGGCGTATGGCTGTGAGTGATTACTTTTAATTTTTTTAAAACTTCCTTTTATGTAATTAGCAATGTTTTTGCAGAGTAAACTTTCGCACAATCCAATGTTTTCAGAGTGAAGATGTGTGTTTTGGAAATCAACTTTATCGAGTGTTGTGAAAAAAAGAGCGGTGTTTTTCATTGCATTGCTATCAAAAATTGTAGAAAGTTTTAGACATTATTGAAAAGTAAAAATAATTTAATTTAAATGATACATTAAATATAAATTTAAAGTATTTTGAAGAAATTAATATAAATTATTTAATTTTTAAAAATAAATAAATATAGTATAAACATTAAGAATTTTGTTTTTATCTTGCCATGTTTTGTATCGTATTTTTAAAATAAATATAGGATAAATTATCTATAAATTTATCTATACCTACAGTAGATGTAAGCAGTAAGAGAAGTCGGTAGTGTTGGAAAAATTCTAGTTTGAAAATAATTTTCTTACCCGACTCAAAATTAAAAATTTAAAAATCGACTTGATTTGTGATATTTATAATAATAAACCTTAATTGAATTTGTACCTGTATTTTCAATTTAGCGGGTGTTCGTTGTTCCCGGATATTAATAAAATGATCTTTTCTGCTATTATCGTACCACGAACTACTTCGAATGTGGACTCGAATCAATTGAATCGAAACATTGAACTAGAAAAATTCTCTTCTTTTGGGGTGAAAACGAAAATTCTCTCTTCATAATAGAAACTGATAGAATTGTTATTCCGGAAAAATATTTGTAATAGTTGAGAATAAATTCTTTCTATTTTTCGCCAGAATAACAACCTCTGAAAGTTATGTTAATAGCTCTACTGGTGCCATCTATTTATAGGAACAGAATGTAGAATCCTTGTTGAGTTGTAGTGGTTTATTTCAAATAGAAAAATGACATCCTACTTAGAATAGGACTAGGGTGGACGGCACACCCTAGTATTCCTATTAGGGTTACCGCCCCCTTCATGTTCATGAGAGATTTTTGGGCCTCTCTCACATTGGATCCAATTATGAATACTTCTTAAGCCTTTTTGATCCAGTACTCTATAATGTGATCCAACCCGATTCAATTTTTCTATTTCCTAAAATAAATTTTAATGTTTATATATAAAATAAATTTTTTTATCCCTATTTTACCCCCAGCAAAATTTTGACGATTTTATCCCTAAATTTTTTTTGACAATTTTACCTCTGGTAAAATTTTGATGATTTTGTCATTGGTAAAATTTCGAGAAAATATATTTAATATTTCACAACTCAACATGTTAACTATGACCGAATGATTTTTTTTTATTTTCAGGTTTCAAAATAGTCCAAAAACATAAACTCATTCTTCTGATTAATTTTGAAGTAATTCATAAATGATTGCAAATTGATTATTTCCATTTTTGGAAACCTACATTCATTTTCAAAAAAATTCATTTCTCCATTTCGGATAAAACCATAATCATTCCTGAATATTTCTCATTTCTCTTTTCCTATTCATTCCGTTCATTTCTATTCAAACACGCAATTCATTTTCGGTTTCAATGAGCTAGTGGAGGGACCAATTGGACATATGTAGTTGAGGCTCAAATGATTTATAATAAAATTTTGACTTTTCGCCTATTAATTATAAACTCATTTAGTCACGAAGTCATTCCACTATAGTATCGTGATTGAGCTCTCCCCAACAACATACCATTACGAAAGCAACTACTCAGTGCTCGTCCAATGACCTTGTCATAAATGTGTTACCCTCATAGGATATCTTTGATCTCTTTGGGATAATATCCATTCTCCCAATATGATCATATTTTATCTCATGGTAACCATTACATCTTCCTTCATGAAAAGTTAATCATTATCAAATAGTGATCAAGTTATCCATCATAAAGACGGACGACCCATGGCCATGTTTACTTTTCATCAAAACCATGTAATGCCAATAAGAGGATATCATTTACCCATGTTTTGGACTATGAATTCCACTGTTTTGAATGATGCTACATACTATAGAAGTCGTAAACCAATGCACCAGCTTTCGGTTTGTCTACTAATACAAATTATCTTTCCGTACTACGATAGGACCACGTAATACCGCTTAGTATTAGTTAAATATTTAGACAACTAATGAGCAACATTTGCTTCCATTTTGCTTTGTGTGCCTTGGTCCTGAATTCGCCTGGTATTAACTTACCAACCCCACTGCAAAACAAATATCTGGACGTGTGCATAGCAAAACATACATGAGACTTCCTACTGCCGAAGCATAAGGAACCTTTCTCATGTTCTTTCTTTCTTTCGCTGTCTTAGGACAGTCCTCTAGAGAGAGATGAAATATCGATATGGAGGGTTGATTTCCCTTTTCTGAATCAGTCATTGCATAATGCTCCAATATATTGTCTATGTATGAAGCTTAAGATAGTGCTATCACTTTGTTCTTTCGATCCTTTAGGATTCAAATACGTAAAAAAAGATTAGCTTCTCGCAAGTCCTTTGTGCTAAATTGATGGACTAACCATAGTTTAACTGATGACAATGTCTTTACATCATTCCCAATGAGTAGAATATCATTAACATATAGAACGAGAAAGACCACCTTTTTATCCCCTAAACATTTATAAACTTAAGGTTCATTTATGTTTGCTCAAATCCAAAAGTTTTGATCACTTGATCGAATCTTTGATTCCATGAGTGAGACACTTGCTTAAGTCCATATATGGATCTAAGTAGTTTGCAAACTTTATACTCATTTCCTTTAGCTATATATTCGGTGGGTTGCATCATGTAGATGCTCTCTTCAAGATAGTCATTCAAAAATGTTGTCTTGACATTCATTTGCCAGATCTCGTAATCGAGAGCCACCGTAATGGATAGTAATATGTGGATTGACTTGAGCATGGAAACCAGAGAGAAGGTTTTTTTTGTAATCGATGCCTTCTTTCTGAGTATAACCTTTTGCTACAAGTCTGACGTTATAAGTTTCCATTTTCCATCCGTATTTCTTTTCCTCTTGTAAATCCACTTACACCCTATGCATTTTATCCCTTTCTGTAAGTCTACAAGTTCCCACAATGAGTTGGAATACATGAGCCCATCTTAGCTTTCATAGCTATTTCCTAGAGCTTGAAATTAGCACTTTGCATCACTTCGTCATATATGAGTGGGTTATCATCTTTATGTTCTGCAGACTCAGTGTTAAAAACACTTTCGCTAGATTGGAAGAACTCAGGCCTAGGAGAGACCCTTCCACTGCGATGAGGCTCCCTATGATGCTGATAGTTTGTAAGTCTACTATTAGGAGTTGATTCTGGAACCATTTTCATAGGGTTTTGTATATTTCCCAAAAGCTCCTCGAGTACCTCTTTATTACGAGGTTTGAAGTCATTCATGTAACTTTCTTCAATAAAAGTAGCACGAGTTGAGACTATAACAGTTTCCTCTTTCGGGATATAAAATAAACCACCTTTTTTCCTTTTGGATATCCTACAAACATGCACAATTCTGTCCGTGAGTTCTGTGACACCCTTTACTCGACCCGAATAACTGGATCCAGATATCGGATGTTACCACATACAAACAGTTAGCATAAAATTTAACAAAGTTGTTAATAATTCTTTTTCAACATACTTCTTGCTATTTTATTTAATTACATAAGATATAAAGAAATAGTATCCAACAACACAACAGATACTTAAAGATACTATAAGACATTACATCACAATAATTTGTTAAAGACAGACTCCCCTTGGCTTAGAGAACTACATGCCAAACTCTTAAGATTTTTCTGTATGCATAGTAACCCTGCACGCTGCCTTTCTTTGGTGCATTTCTGGATTGTCTCTCTTGGTGCACTCATTCGTACATCAACACTTGAAACAAGAACAACACTTGTAAGTTTAAGAGAACTTAGTGAGCTATAGTACAAAATACCTTGGCAGGTACTTTCGTAATATTGGATATATGCCTATACGCCAGTTTCCATACTGAACATATCACTTCTGATTTGGGTGGACACTTTCATAATATCATACTTGCTGTAACACCCCTAACCCGTATCCGTCGCCAGAATAGGGTTACAGAGCATTACCAAAGTTTACATTTCAGAACTATCAAAATTTTTAAAACATTTAATTCATATCATCAATAACAACAAAACCAATCAATAGCATACATATTATCCCTTAAACGAGCCTTCGAGGCCCTAAAAACACATTATAAAAAAATCGAGACTAAATCCGAAACATATAGAAATTTCAGGGAAAAGATGAAAATTTACGAACTACAGGGGTCACATGGCCGTGTGGCCAGTCAGTGTACCCTTTGAAAACTACAGAGGACACACGACCGTGCTGCCTGGCCGTGTGTCACACACGCCTGAGACACACGCTCGTGTCTCTGCTCGTGTGGATGAAAATAGGCTATTTTACAAATCATTTTTCTCACCTAACAAAGCATGTACTTACAGTAAAAAATGCACGTGTATACTAGCCATAGCAAGGCACCAAAATCATGCATAATCTAGCTTTATGCAAATAGTATAACCACACTCAATCAATATGTACATAGGCATATCAAATAACAACTTATAAAAATGTACCACCTAGTACTCCATTTGGTCAAAATAAACAACTAACTTCCAATTTGATTTGCATCCATACATACTATAAATCTTACTTACCAAAACACAACCCATTCCAAAATGCCATTCTTTAACTAATATCAATTAACTAAAATACTTATACATAACAAGGTACCAAATCACCACATATACCGCATATCATAAAGCACATGTACCATATGCATATTCAACTACCATTTCATCTTTTATCATTCAAACAAACAAGCCAAACATTAACCATAACAAGGCTACTCATATACATGCCAAACTTTGCCATTATACAATCAATATACCAAAACTCAACCAAGTCAAATGGCCATTTTGACATTCAAACACATAGACCAATATTAATCAGAATACCTATACATGCCATTATAACCTTAACCAAGACATCAACATATACCGATATAATCGCTGGATAGTGTGATAAATCTCTGACGAGCTTCCAACCCGATTGAGCTTTCGATAGTCTGAAAAGTAAAGAAAAATAACTACGTAAGCAATGAATGCTTAGTAAGTTCATATAAACATTAATCAGATCAATCCATTTCCAATATGAAATTTATACATATTAAGAATAATCATATACTGATACCACACGATTCATGAAACCAAATTCAACAACTCACAAAATGTGTAAATCTACAGTATCACTTATACGTATTATCTCTAGCATAGTAGGATTTTAAACAACTTTAAACTCTTCCAAAATTTTTTATTTTCATTTGCATTTCATATCTTTCCACACCTATTCCATATGCATAACACATAAGACATAAGCATATCATTCAACCATAGCCACAAGCTAGTGCATTTAAACATAACCCTTTTCGAATTAATCACATGATAAGCCATTTCATAAGAAATTGCATACTTTAAATCTTACCACTTTTTCTTGAGTACGAGTATATTTTCATTCGAGCACTTACCATTCCAATGCAACTTATAAGTAAAAACAATACCATTCAACCAACAGCTTGGCACTTGCCTAAGCATCAAACAATAACACAGGTTAGCATACTTGAACACATTTCATATAAATTTAACTTTGATAACCTTATTTTCTCAACACGTCACTCTTGAGTTTATTACTCGTCTCAACTTGCATAATTACCATGTATCAACACATCAAAGATATTCATATGTGTACATGTCATTATACATATAATTATCTCACCGTTTCATCATATACATATATCATCCATTTCAATGTATCAATATATAAACCATTTCCATGTAATTCACGTAAATACCTGTTCCTGTTGGTATCGAACCCATATAGCCTCATAACTGAACTGTGCCCGTTGAATCATTTAAATATCGATGGATACACTTATTTCAGATCAATACTAATAATAACCATAAGTCTTTCAATATTAATTTCATATGTCACTTACCAAGTCTTTCCAAATCTGAGAGCGGCTTACGGATATGAGTACATTGTCTTCCTTGTGCCATAGTCCAACTATGGTCTTACACATGCATTGCCATGGCCCTGCCATGGTATTACATTCGTAGTTCCATAACCCAGTTATTGTCTTATCATTAGAATGCCATAGCCCAGCTATGGTCTTACATATAAATACTGCCATGGTCCAACCATGGTCTTATGTTCAAGGTGCCACAACCCAGTTATGGTCTTTTCATCAAAATGCCATAGCCAAGCTATGGTATTACATATAAACACTGCCATGGTCCAACCATGGTCTTATCCGTCAATTCATCCTTTGCCACAAAATGATTGTACTCAATCCTGCGTTGTACTTGTTTTGAACATTTAATTCAATTTCATAATTCAACAATAATTTTATTTTCAACAATAGATATGAACAAATACATAATACCATTCATCAATTTAATAAATAAAAATTAAAGTTTAACTATACGAACTTACCTGGCTAAATTGCAGAAATACCAAAGTTTAGGGGTATTTTGGTAATTTTCTATTTTTCTCGATTTTCCAGCTGATCTTGATCTAAATTAATATTTTCATTCAATATATTAATTTAGACAATAAAACAATTCATTTCGTACAATTTGGTCATTTTTGAAATTTTTACAAAATTGCCCCTAAAGTTTTACTTTTATTCAATTTAGTCATTGAGCCCAAAACATGCAAATTAACCATTTTTAATGCAAAACCAAGCTAGCCAAATGTTCATAGTATCCAACATAGCCTATTTATGCAACAATTTTACATTAAATCCTTGTATTTTTATTAATTTAACAAATTAGTCCCTAATCGAAAATTTCATCAAAATTACTTAACAAAATACTTTTAAATATAAATAAACATTCCAAATTCATCATCTAACATCAAAAATCACGAGATGCATCAATGGAAACTTTCAAAATCTTTAACAGTTTCAAAATCGAAGGTACGGGCTAGTTGGACCTAGTTGCAACGATCTCAAAAACATAAAAATTACAAGAAACTAATAATTTAGGGGCTTACATGCAGGGGATTTATTTTGCTGAAATTTTCCAGCTTCCATGGGTTCTTTCTTTTGCATTTTTGGATGGAGAAGAGAAATTAAAGATGACAATTTGTTTTATTTTATTTATCTTTTATTACTTATTTACAAAATTACCCTTACCTAACCTTAATGCCAAGCCACGCACATCCCCTATCACCTTTAATGGTCTATTTATCATACAAGGACTTCCACTTTAAAGTTCTATAGCTATTTAATACTTTTAGCTTATAGAACACAACTTTCGCACTTTACGCGATTTAGTCCTTTTTGCTTAATTTACTATCGGAACGATAAAAATTTCCAACAAAACTTTAATACCACCTTAATTACACTCCGTAAATATTTATAAAAATATTTACAGCTCGATTTACAGAAACGAGGTCCTGATACCTCATTTTCTAAAACCACTTGAACTTAATAAATCATTTATACAACAAAAATCACTATATCAAAACCCAACTTTTTTTAATCACAATTAATTCGTAAATATTAAATATAATATTTTAAAAATTACTTGTCGGATTTGGTGCCCCTAAAACCACTGTTTCCGACACCACTGAAAAACAGGCTGTTACAACTCTTCCCCCCTTACAAAAATTTCGTCCTCGAAATTTCTCACTTGGTACAACTATTAAGTCAAGTCTTTCTTCCACCTTTTTAATTGAAGTTCAAAAAGATTAATCATGACTCATATCGACTCCGAACTCATATCAAAACTAATTTTAGAACTTGATACTACACTCGAACTTAACTGAGTAGCTTTGTTGTTCTCTTGTCATCACTTTATCATTGGTAGTATAACTACCGAGAAAGTCCCAGTAATCATCTGTCGAAACACAATCGAGAAATTTGAATTATCAAACTCTGACTGATGCTTCTGACGTGGTTGCATCTGTAACTTTTAACTGATATTTGTTCCCCTTTTCTAGGAAAACGTCAAGCAATATTATTTTCACATGTGCGGTAATTTCAACAATCGGAACAACTTTAACTCATAATAACGTTTTTCGATTAGAACTGATCTGATAGACATATTTCTGTATCATGTCTTCTAGAATATGAATTCTTCATTCAGATTGTCCGTCTATTTACCCGTGAATACACAAAATTTATTCCATGACCTGAAGATAGACTCAAATGCGTATAACTCAATTAACTTTTTAAATGAATAACCCATTCTAATTAAAACAACCGAGTCGATTTTATCTATCAGATAATAACATTTCAGGATAATCCCTTCTTCTTATTGTCAAGACAACCCAGACATACAATCTATCACAATTCCCTCAGAATACTAATCAAAGATCTTTAAAAAAAAATTTCATTAACTCAAACGAAACATAACATCCCATTTTAACTCGTTGACATTAATCAAGATTACCTGAGGAATGATAACTAATATACAAATTTGAGCTTGATCTTCCACCGCCTACACTTTTGTCGATGTCAACCCTTTCACGAAAACTAGAAAGGGATTATATATAATAAAGCTATTTCAATTATTAACATCGAAGCTTTGAACTATACCGAAGCCACAACCATCAGATAGATTAAAAACCATAGTGTTATAATAAGACTAACGTTTCGACCGTATAGATAAAACAATACCTCAACATCAATAGTGCACTCCTAAATAGAAGAGGAAAACCGAATGTAGTTCCAGTAACAACCAATACAGGAACACAACCTCTAAAAACCTAAAATCTGTATAACCGTACTTTCATGATTGAACTAGGAATCATATCCGTAATAGATGTAATTACTTCTAACCAATGAATATCCTTTACAAATTAACCATGTTTGATAGATAATGAAGTCCAAGATGTGAAGCTATACTGAATATCCTAGAATACAACCCGTATTGAATGATAAAGAGCTCGATGATATCCCAGAGAAAATCCAAAAGAAGAATATCGCCTATATGCACTGGAAACAGTTGTGATAGAAACAATGTAAATTGCATATATGTAATTCAGAGCATCAACCAGTAGAAGTAGAAAATAGCATCATATGAGTCTTATCATCAAGTCTTCTATCGAACATAATGGATTAGAAAACCAAATAAAGACAGAGTGATGCCGATCATCAATCAACCAGACTAACAATAATTCTGCCTAATATTATGATTACCCAGCCTTTCTATATGATAAGAATCACATCTGAAAATGAACAGTTACATATACCTCTGAGAATAAAAGAACATATAGAATACCTAGAGGAGATCGCTGTAAAATACTCAACTATAACAGCTGCATTAAAATATCTTTGCAATTCAAACATTATTCCACTGACTACTACAATCATCAGTAATCCCAAATTATTCCATTCACTAAAGAAATCAATTCAGAATAAATCTCGGTTAACCCGTTCTTTAGATACCATACCTAAATAAATCGATTAGTCAAGATTAACTTCTTCTTTAACAGCGACATTGCGTAATCCGAATGATCTTCAGAAAAAATCTGACATGTCTTCTAAAACTGTCTTTACTTGCTAACCCATTCTCAACTATAACCGCATTACTAATCATTCAGCCACTGAACTCTTCGGTTTCACACTTGTGAACTTAATCAATATAAATCTCGTGAATTTCATTGTATAAGACGTACATGTGAGGGGGTGAAGGTTGTAAAGCCTTAAAATTTGACTCTCATATATACACACATATAACATAACATTTATCAATAACACAATAATACTATGAACTTCTATTCATACCTTTATGAGTTCCGACTCATCAGAAGCAACATTTTTACTCAGATACTTGAGTATCGCTTTCAGCATTATCAGAATTAGCTCGGTTGGAAAGCATCTCTATCTAAAAATGAAATAAATCACATCAGCGTCGGGAGATATCACACTATCACAGGTTATATAATGGCATGTATTTCTAAACTTCACACATACTACGTTTAGTCTGAGAACCGACTAAACCGTTGCTCTGATACCAATAAATGTAACAACCCTAACCCGTATCCGTCGTCAGAATAGGGTTACAGAGCATTACCGAAGTTTACATTTCAGAACTATCAAAAATTTTAAAACATTTAATTCATATCATCAATCAACGTAAAAACCAATCAATAGCATACATATTGTCCCTTATACGAGCCTTCGAGGCCCTACAAAAACATTATAAACAAATCGGGACTAAATCAGAAACATATAGAAATTTTAGGGAAAAGATGAAAATTTACGAACTGCAGGGGTCACATGGCCGTGTACCCTTCGAAAACTACAGAGGACACACGACCGTGCTGCTTGGCTGTGTATCACACACGGATGAGACACACGCCCGTGTCTCTGCTCGTGTGGATGAAAATAGGCTATTTTACAAATCATTTTTCTCACCTAACAAATCATGTACTTACAGTAAAAAATGCACATGTATACCAGCTATAGCAAGGCACCAAAATCATGCATAATCTAGCTTTATGCAAATAGTATAACCAAACTCAACCAATATGTACATAGGCATCTCAAATAACAACTTATAAACATGTACCACCAAGTACTCCATTTGGTCAAAATAAACAACTAACTTCCAATTTGATTTGCATCCATACATACCATAAATCTTTCTTACCAAAACACAACCCATTTGGTACCAAAATGTCATTCTTTAACTAATATCAATTAACTAAAATACTTATACATAACAAGGTACCAAATCACCACATATACCGTATATCATAAAGCACATGTACCATATGCATATTCAACTACCATTTCATCTTTTATCATTCAAACAAACAAGCCAAACATTAACCATAACAAGGCTACTCATATACATTCCAAATTTGCCATTATAGAATCAATATACCAAAACTCAACCAAGTCAAATGGCCATTTCGACATTCAAACACATAGACCAATATTAATCAGAATACCTATACATTCAATTATAACCTTAACCAAGACATCAACATATACCGATATAATTGCTGGATAGTGTTATAAATCTCTGATGAGCTTCCAACCCGATTGAGCTTCTGATAGTCTGAAAAGTAAAGAAAAATAACTACGTAAGCAATGAATGCTTAGTAAGTTCATATAAACTTGAATCAGATCAATCCATTTCCAATATAAAATTTATACATATCAAGAATAATCATATACCGATACCACACGATTCATGAAACCAAATTCAACAACTCACAAAATGTGTAAATCTACAGTATCTCTTATACGTATTATCTCTAGCATAGTAGGATTTTAAACAACTTTAAACTCTTCCAAATTTCTTTATTTTCATTTGCATTTCATTTATTTCCACACCCGTTCCATATGCATAACACATAAGACATAAGCATATCATTCAACCATAGCCACAAGCCAGTGCATTTAAACATAACCCTTTTCGAATTAATCACATGATAAGCCATTTCATAAGAAATTGCATACTTTAAATCTTACCACTTTTTCATGAGTACGAACATATTTTCATTTGAGCACTTACCATTCCAATGCAACTTATAAGTAAACAGAATACCATTCAACCAACAGCTTGGCACTTGCCTAAGCATCAAACAATAACACAGGTTAGCATACTTGAACACATTTCATATAAATTTAACTTTGATAACCTTATTTTCTCAACACGTCACCCTTGAGTTTATTACTCGTCTCAACTTGCATAATTACCATATATCAACACATCAAAGATATTCATATGTGTACATGTCATGATATATATCATTATCTTTGTAACACCCCAAACCCGGCCTAGACGTTACGACCGGATCTAGCATGTCACATAAAAAGGTTGTTTAAAATTGCGCGTTCGTTTAAAAGTTCGTATTCTTTTTGAAAACTTCGAGCTTTTTTGTTTCTGAAACTCAGATTTATTTTTATGGTTTTCTTGTAAAAATGTTATTATTATTATTTTTGAAAACTTTGTTTATAACAGAAATTAGATTCAGCGAATTGCGAGGATGTGATATTTTGAAAACAATTATTTTCGTTTTAAGAAAACTCAGTATTCTATCATTTAACAATTTAAAAGTAACCGAATTGAAAGTTAAAAGAAAAATAAAATCCAATGGCCTTATTACATAAATTAAACCCAAATTAAAATAATCTTAAAAGAAAGCAAAAACGAAATTTACTAAAGTTCGTGAGAAATACTCCGACGTATGGCCACCACAGAGTCCTCCGTAGCTCCAAATCCTCTAATGCTGGGGATCACCTACAAGGTTAAAGCAGATGGGGTGAGTTACGAGAACTCAGTGTGTAATCCCCTAATCGGTCATTAACTGGGCCTGAGCCCATACAGAAACAGACTGGGCCGAAGCCCTATAAACATGATAAAGCAGATAATGCATGCAGCTCAACCTAATAATCCATCGCTTTACACCCGTACCACATCAACACACACTGTGGGGACCAAGTCAACCCACCCATTTAACACACCAATATGGCGGACAAGTCGCTAATCACAGAATTTGTGGCGGAGCCACCAGAATAACAGAATATAGGTGGCATAGCCACTATACAGAATGTGGCAGAGCCACCAGAATACACTTCCTCCGATCATCAATATCCAAATCCCATGCAGAATGTCATGTATGCAAAGCACATATAAAAAATGATGTTTGAAATAAATTACCATCATAACCAGTTAAACAGAATACACACAATCATACTAATCAACCCTTGAGGGTATAACAGAAATTTTACCCACCGAGGGTATTTCAGTAATTTACCCTCCAAGGGTATTTTGGTAATTTACCCTCTAGAGGTATTTTGGTAATTTACCCTCCAGGGGTATTTCAGTGATTATATCAACCCCTCAAAAGGTCTACAGTCGCCTCGAGCGACTCAAGTATTCTAAACAGAGATAACGACGCGAATGGGCCTAAGGCCCATTCTCGGCCCAAGTGTGCCCACACGCTCGTGTGGCCCATTTAGCCTAAATCTAGCCACAGATATGAGATTCACCTAGACTAATTCAATATCTACTACATAATCATACAATTTATTCATATGGGCCCACAGGCCCATTGGGCCCACATGGCCCCTCTCGGCCCATCGTGGCCCAAACAGCCTAAACCCACAAGAACACTAATGGTGACTTCAACTATCACGTCGAAGCTCCCACACGTGCGCTTGCATGCTCTACAATTAAAGTAGTGTGAAATACACACCTGATAGGAATCTGGAGTTAATCCGCGCTCCGAACACTGTTCTGCGCAGAAGCCAACAATGACCGCACCCTTGACCCCCAAGGGGTGTGTCGATCAACTTCGGTCACCACCACCGTGACCCAACGACATACAAATCAACGAATGATCCAACGCCAACCCAGGTGTGCAGCTTCTCACCTTCCCTCTTGCTAGCTTCCCGATGTGGGATCCCTCCTTCAGCAGAGTTTAAATCCAACACAAACTCTGGCCATCCAATCCGCAAAATAAATATCCCTTTCTACTTGCAATGGGATTCGAACCCTTGTTCTCTCATCAGCCTTTTCACGCCACTTGCCACTTAGCCACAAGCTCCTATTGTGTCTAAAATCATGCGCAACTAAATTTAAGTCTATGGGCCAAAGTCTAAGTTCACTTTAAAAAATAAATCAAAATGAAATGCAAGCGCCAAAACTTGAACCTTGGACCCCTTGCTTCCTTGTGTGGCGTCATTCCCTTGTCTCCTATGTGGCGTCATTTGCCACTAGACCACAACTCCTTTTGTGTCATTTTTCTCCACATTTTATTCTTAAAGCCTACCTTCTAACTCCCAGGGTTTTATTCACCTAAAACCAAAATTTTTCCTAAAGCCCAGGTTTGATCCCGGGACTTCATGGCAGCCCCCTAACCTTCCAAAATCACTCACCTAATAGGTCCAACTTGCGTTAGTTCCGTTCTCTTGTTCCTAAAAATTTTAAACGCTCCCAATCCCAAGGCCCAATGGACCCACTTCTACTAGGCCCAATTTCGGGGCGTTACAATCTTACCATTTCGTCATATACATATATCATCCATTTCAATATATTAATATATAAACCATTTCCATTTAATTCACGTAAATACTTGTTCTAGTTGGTATCGAACCCATATAGCCTCATAACTGAACTGTGCCCGTTGAATCATTTAAATATCGATGGATACACTTATTTCAGATCAATATTAATTTCATATGTCACTTACAAAATCTTTCCAAATCTGAAAACGGCTTACGGATATGAGTACATCATTTTCCTTGTGCCATAGTCCAAGTATGGTCTTACACATGCATTGCCATGGCCCTGCCATGGTATTACATTCGTAGGGTCATAACCCAGTTATGGTCTTATCATCAGAATGCCATAACCCAGCTATGGTCTTACATATAAATACTGCCATGGTCCAACCATGGTCTTAAGTTCAAGGTGCCATAACCCAGCTATGGTCTTTTCATTAAAATGCCATAGCCCAGCTATGGTCTTACATATAAACACTGTCATGGTCCAACCATGGTCTTATCCGTCAATTCATCCTTTGCCACAAAACGATTGTACTCAATCCTGCGTTGTACTTGTTTTGAACATTTAATTCAATTTCATAATTCATCAATAATTTTATTTTCAACAATAGATATGAACAAATACATAATACCATTCATCAATTTAAAAACTGGCTAAATTGTAGAAATACCAAAGTTCAGGGGCATTTTGGTAATTTTCTATTTTTCTCGATTTTCCACCCGATCTTGATCTAAATTAATAATTTCATTCAATATATTAATTTAGACAATAAAACAATTCATTTCGTACAATTTGGTCATTTTTTAGATTTTTACAAAATTGCCCCTAAAGTTTTACTTTTATTCAATTTAGTCATTGAGCCCAAAACATGCAAATTAACCATTTTTAATAGAAAACCAAGCTAGATGAATGTTCATAGTATCCAACACAGCCTATTTATGCAAAAATTTCACATTAAATCCTTGTACTTTTATTAATTTAACAAATTAGTACCTAATCGAAAAATTCATCAAAATCATTTAACAAAATACTTTTAAATATAAATCAACATTCCAAATTCATCATATAACATAAAAAATCACAAGATGCATCAATGGAAACATTCAAAATCTTTAATAGTTTCAAAATCGAAGGTACGGGCTAGCTGGACCTAGTTGCAACGATCTCAAAAACATAAAAATTACAAGAAACTAATAAATTAGGGGCTTACATCCAAGGGATTTATTTTGCTGAAATTTTCGAGCTTCCATGGCTTCTGTCTTTTGCATTTTCGGCTGGAGAAGAGAAATTAAAGATGACAACTTGTTTTATTTTATTTTATTTATCTTTTATTACTTATTTACAAAATTACCCTTACCTAACCTTAAAATTACACTAATGCCAAGCCATGCACATCCACGATCACCTTTAATGGTCTATTTACCATACAAGGACTTCCACTTTAAAGTTCTATAGCTATTTAATACTTTTAGCTTATAGAACACAACTTTCGCACTTTACGCGATTTAGTCCTTTTTGCTTAATTAACAATCGAAATGATAAAATTTTCCAACAAAACTTTAATACCATCTTAATTACAATTCGTAAATATTTATAAAAATATTTACAGCTCGATTTACAGAAATGAGGTCCTGATACCTCATTTTCTAAAACCACTTGAACTTTATAAATCATTTATACAACAAAAATCACTATATCAAAACCCAACCTTTTTTTAATCATAATTAACTCGTAAATATTAAATATAATATTTACAAAATTACTTGTCAGATTTGGTGGCCCCAAAACCACTATTTTCGGCACCACTAAAAAACGTGCTGTTACACTTGCACTTATACACCAACTACCATACTTAATGTACCAGCTTTCACTTCACTTCTTGGTTGACTTCAGATCTTACTAGACAATATTCTATTATCTTTTTCCCTTAGAACAACAAAGGTACTTCTTTAGGGAATATCACTATAGAGTCCACTTCCTACGGATTTTCTCTTCAAACCAATACTTACTATTTTTGTAACACCCCTAACCCGTATTCCTCGCCAGATTAGGGTTACGGGCATTATTAAACCTCACACAAGATAATACACTGTATAAGATCAATTATTAATGTACATGTATGTTTCATCTATTATCAAATCATTTATTAAAGCAATACAAATAATATCGTTTCATCAAATAAGGACTAATTACAAACATATAGTAAAGTACTATTTACTGAACCATTCATATACACCTAATCATTCAACCATTTCATCCATTACTTTAACCATTCTTTTCGATTTTATTTAACCTTTAATGCATTCAAGGCCGAACATGTACCATTAATAACATACACGTATACAATATACACTTCTTACCAATGATGCATAGTCACTTAGCTACCCTTATAACCATATGCCAAATTTATCAATCACCATTCAAAACCATATAGACTCTTAGGTCATATCATATAAACAAACATTGAATACTACTCATCATGACATATAAATCTATAATAAACTTTGACCATGACCGAAATCATATAAGTTCTAAACAACCAAAACTTAGCCATTTTCGCATGGCTTTCATATACATTTCAACCAAAAGAGACCAAAAATATTCAAGCTTATACATGCCATAATTTCTAAGGCTTAACGTAAAAATTTATACCAAAAGTAGATGATAGTGCGCTTGACTTCGACAAGGATTTCCCGATTGCAAGCTACCACTCCAGAGATCTATACCATGAGCAAACAATTACACAAACGGTAAGCTATTACAACTTAGTAAGTTATAAGCAAAGGGTAGTATATATATATACAAGAAATTTAATAATTTCTAATTAACTTAACTAACACATGGATTAGATTGCATCATCCATACACATAATATGCTATCATTAATAAATATCTTACTTATTTGGTCTCCAAATAAAACCGAGTATTCACATGTTAAATTTCCATACCAAAATAGCTTACCCAAATTACACCAAGAATGAATTATCGTATAACACATACATACCTAACACTCTCGTTTACCTCCACTAAGTGTTTTCGTCTTTTAGGAAAATCTGAAACCCGCACACGTAATACAAAGCCTGTAACGTATCGCTCACATAGAGCCGTTACTTAACATTTCCGCACACTTAGTGCTAACTTCCCGTAACGTATTGCTCACATAGAGCCGTTACTTTAGATTTTCGCAAACACAGTGCCAACTTTCCGTAACGTGTCGCTCACATAGAGCCGTTACTTTACATTTCCGCACACACAGTGCCAACTACCTGTAACGTATCGCTCACATAGAGTCGTTACTTTACATTTCCGCACACACAGTGCCAACTACCTGTAACGTATCGCTCACATAGAGCCGTTACTTTACATTTTCGCACACACAGTGCTCATTAACAAACCTCCACATAAACATAACATATAAATTCATATATTATAAATATGAACATACATAAATACACACATTCAACCCGGATCTTTCTTCCTATAATTTACCATCACATTCGGCCTTACTTAATTAAACACATAATTATTTATTCAATCACCACCATCACTCATTTCATGTTCCACAATTAACTACTACTTAACCCATAATTATTTATCCAGTCCAAACATATCAATATTTCATACCTAGGCCAACCATACATTCGGCCAATACAAATACGTAATCTATACTCTATCACATTGGTAACATTTATATATCTTTATATATATTCCAACCCACCAAGAAATTTGTATGAATAAGTACATGTCCATAATACTTTCACATTCGGCAATCACATTTAAAAATCACCATATCTATTCGGCAATCAAGACTTTATACAAAATTTCATTTGAAAATGTACATTTCAATTTAATACTTATTCATTTAACACCAATTGCTTATAAACTTACTTGGTAGTCGATGAATTAAAATTTTTCGGCTATTCGTTTACTTTCGCTTTCCCCCGATCCAATTTTGGTTCTTTCCGTTCTTGATCTAAAATAATTTCAAAAAGAGCTCATTCAAATTGGATTACATTCATTTTAGCTCAAAACATATAATTGGACAAATTTTCAAATCTATCACTCATAGTTTGCATTTTTACAATTTAATACTAACTTTTACTCATTCGAAATGTGTCAAATTTACACATTTTTGAGCTAGGGCCGAATGTTCCCTAAGCTCATTCTAATACTCGAACGCCATTCAATTTGATCATAATACATAATTTGATTTTTTTTTACTAATTCACCCTTATTATAGCAATCTATTCAATTTATTCCATATCAAATTTCTCTCAAATTATACAAAAAATGAATTTACTTTCTTTATAGCCGAATCACCCTAGGAACCATTTAAGTCCATAAAAACTATTTATTTAGCATCCTAATCCCTCATCTAATTATTTAACATAATTTCTAATTTTACTAAATATCATCAAAATTCCTACTCTAAACATGTTATTTTCAAACATATATCAAGCATTCTTCCATCAATCATAGAAAACAAAAACACCCTTCCATGGCCGAATCTATAATATGCTCTAAACTCAAAAAATCCACCATGGGTTTGATAGCTCTCAAGATAGCTAACTCAAAAATGCAAAAATCTACAAAAATTAACCTCAAATGCTCACCTCAATAGGACATGCAATAGCCGAAAGTTGAAAACTTATGCTTTCTCCTCTCCCTTATGAGTTTCGGCAATGGTAACTAAAGGTGGAAGATGAACATCCACTATCTCTTTTTTTTATGTTTCTTTATTTTAAAACTTATTACATATTATTAATATAATTTTCTTTACTAAAATAATTGAATTTAAAATAAACATCATCATCATGCCGTCCACTCAATTGGATTTAGGGTAATTTGACATGCAAGTCCATACATTCAAGAAACAAATCAATTAAACCATCTAACTTAATAAAGGCTACTTTTACTACTTTAACAATTTAGTCCTTTCTTTTAAATTAAGCACACCAAAGAGCAAATAAATGCACGAAATTTTAGCACGTATTCAATCATAAATATTTAACACGAAAAATAATATTAATATATATATTTTATTTTTTTCTGACTCGAATTTGTGGTCCCGAAACCTCCGTTCCGATTAGGGTCGTAATTGGGCTGTTACAACTCTCGCCCCATTTAGGAATTTTCGTCCCCGAAAATCTTACCAGTGAACAAGTGTGGGTAACATTCTTTCATTGATTCTTCCATTTCCCAGGTTGCTTCCTCAATCCCGTGCTTAAGCCACATTACTTTAACCAGTGATATCTTCTTATTTTGCAACTCTTTCACTTCACGAGCTAGTATGCGAATTGGTTCTTCCTCATAAGTCAAACCGGGCTGAATTTCAATCTCGGAGGGACTGATCACATGAGAAGGATCGGATCTATACCGTCGAAGCATCGACACGTGGAAAACATTATGAATCTTGTCTAACTCAGATGGCAACCTCAATCTGTACGCAACTGGCCCGATACGCTCGATAACCTCATACGGCCCAATAAATCTTGGACTTAACTTTCCTTTACGACCAAATCTAAGTATCTTTTTCCACGGCGATACTTTCAAAAACACTCGATCACCTACTTGAAACTCTATATCTTTTCGTTTCAAATCCGCATATGATTTCTGACGATCTGACGCAGCTTTCAAATTTTCCCGAATTACTTTAACTTTCTGCTCCATTTCTCTAATCAAGTCAACCCCGTGTATCTTGCCCTCACTTAGTTCCGTCCAATATAAAGGTGTACGGCATTTTCGACCGTACAATGCTTCGTAGGGTGCCATTTTAATACTTGATTGAAAACTGTTATTATACGCAAATTCAATCAAGGGCAAGTATCGTTCCCATGTACCCTCAAACTCAAGAACACAACATCTCAACATATCCTCGAGTATTTGAATAACACGCTCGGATTGACCATCCGACTGAGGGTGAAAAGCTATACTAAAGTGTAACTTGGTACCTAAAGCATCCTGCAGTTTCTTCCCAAACCGCGATGTGAACCTCGGATCCCTATCCGAAACAATAGAAATAGGTACTCCGTGTAGCCGCACGATCTGCGATAAGTACAACTCAGCCAACTTATCATGTGGAAAATCCGTACGTACCGGAATAAAATGAGCCGATTTCGTCAATCTATCAACAATAACCCAGATTGAATCTTTCTTACTTGGCGTCAAAGGCAAACCCGATACGAAGTCCATCGTGACATGAACCCACTTCCACTCTGGTATCATAATCGGTTGAAGTAGTCCAGATGGTACTTGATGCTCAGCTTTTACTTGTTGACACACTAAACACTTTGATACATAATTTGAAATGTCTCGTTTCATACCATGCCACCAGTAATACTGTTTCAGATCGTTATACATTTTTGTGCTACCCGGATGAATCGACAATTTACTACTATGAGCTTCATCACAAATCCTTCGAATCAATTCAGGGTTCTTCGGTACACAGATCCGATTCTTGAACCGTAAACATCCTTCAGCATCTATCTGAAAGTCTAAATCTGCACACGAGTCACAATGACTTTTCTTTGTTTTTAAATCATCATTAACCTCTTGGGCTTCTCGAATCTGCTGTTCAAACAATGGTCTCACTTTCAACTCAGCAACAATCGCACCATCGTCAGTCATAGCTATATCCAAATTCATTGCACATAGAGCAAATAGCGACTTTCGGCTAAGTGCATCTGCAACCACATTAGCCTTTCTCGGGTGATAATCAATCACGAGCTCATAATCTTTCAACAATTCTAACCATCGTCGCTGTCTCAAATTCAAACCCTTCTGAGTCATTAAATACTTTAAACTCTTATGATCCGAATAGACGTGACATTTCTCACCGAACAGATAGTGACGCCAAATTTTCAAAGCAAAAACTATAGCGGCCAACTCAAGGTCGTGCGTCAGATAATTTCTCTCGTGTGGTTTCAACTGTCTCGAGGCATAGGCTACGACTTTACCCTCTTGCATCAATACACAACCGAGTCCATTTAAAGATGCATCACTAAAAATAACAAACTCTTTACCCGACAGGCCTGAACGAGCGAGTGCAGGTGCTTAGTTAACAAGGTCTTGAGTTGATCAAAACTCTTCTGACACCTTTCTGACCACTCAAATTTCACATCCTTTTGTAATAGTTTTGTCATCGGGGTTGCTATCATCGAGAATCCTTTCACGAAACGTCTATAGTATCCTGCAAGCCCTAAAAAGCTACATACCTTAGAAACATTACGCGGAGGTTTCCAATCCAATATAGCCGAGATTTTACTCGGGTCAACCCGAATACCTGACGATGAAATAACATGCCCCAGGAAGCTGACTTCTTTCAACTAAAACTCACATTTACTGAATTTTGCGTATAATTGCTTGTCACGCAAAATCTGTAACACTAGCCTCAAATGCTCAGCGTGCTCGGTTTCGTCTCGTGAATAAATCAGTATGTCATCTATGAACACAACCACAAAATGGTCTAGATACGGTCTGAATACCCGGTTAATCAAATCCATGAAAACAGCAGGGGCATTAGTGAGCCCAAATGGCATCACCAAGAACTCGTAATGTCCGTATCTCGTCCGAAAGCGATCTTGATGCGTCCGATTCTCTAACTATAGAATCGATAATATCCTGACCTCAGGTCAATTTTTGAAAACACCGAGGCTCCCTTCAGCTGATCGAACAAATTATCAATACGTGGCAATGAGTATTTGTTCTTAACTGTTACTTTATTGAGCTGCCGATAATCAATGCACATTCTCAAAGTTCCGTCTTTCTTTTTCACAAATAAAACAGGCGCACCCAAGGGAGAGAAACTCGGTCTGGCGAAACCTCTATCTGTCAATTCTTGCAACTGAGCTTTCAATTCTTTTAATTCAGTCGGTGCCATTCTATACAGAGCTATCGAGATCGGAGTGGTCCCTGGCACTAACTTAATGCCAAACTCTACTTCTCGAACGGGTGGCAATCCCGGTAATTCCTCCGAAAACACATCTGGATATTCACTAACAACCGGCACAGATTCAATATTCTTTTCGGTTATCTTACTATCAATCACATACGCAAAGCTTCGCAACTCTTTCTCAAATACTGCCGAGCCAACATCGAAGATATCACAGCAGGTAGTCCATTCAAATCCGCAGACTCTATTCAAACGATCTCGTTATTCTGGCATCTCAAATCAATAGTCTTTCGTCTGCAATTTACTACTGCATCATGAACTGTTAACCAATCCATACCAAGGATAATATCGAACTCATCGAAAGGTAATAGCATCAAATCGGCCAGAAAACACGAGTCTCTAATCATCAAAGGATAGTTCCTGCACACTTTATCAACTAGTACATATCGACCCAGGGGGTTTGAGACCCGAATCACAAACTCAGTAGACTCAACAGGCAAAGTCTTACTGAATACTAATGTTTCACATACATACAAATGAGTTGAGCCAGGATCAATCAAAGCAGTTACACTAGTATCAAAGAGGGTAAAAATACCGGTAATAACGTCTGGTGACGAGGCCTCCTCTCTAGCACGGATGGCATAAGCTCTAGCCGGTACACGGGCATCTGATTGAATAATCGCATCTGTAGTCCCCCTCTGTGCACCACTCCTACCTCCTCCAATCTAAGATGATCTACCTCTAGTTGTAGTGCCGCTAGGTCTCGCACTCTGAGCAGTACCCTTTTCAGCGGTTTCCGGGCAATCCCGAATGAAATGATCCTACGAGCCACACTTATAACAAGTGCGAGAAATAGATTTACCCCAGCACTCTCCAAATGTCGTCTGCCGCACTGCTGACACTCAGGTTTGCTCGATCGAACATTGCCAACACTAGCCACTGATGTAACCCAAGAACTCACTGGTGGTCATTCTTGTATAGAAATCCCGGTGTTAGGCTTGGATCGGCTACCATCATTCTTGAACTTCTTCATTGCCATCTGCGAAAATTTACTTGCAGATCTCTTTCGAAATCTTTAGAGTCAAGTTTAGCTTTTCGTTTTTCTTTTCCCAGCTCTTCTGTTTACAAGCTCGTTCAACTAGTACCACGAACTCGTTAATTTCAAGAATGCCAACCAGAAGCTTTATATCTTTATTTAAACCATCTTCAAACCTCCGGCACATAGCAGCCTCCGACGAAACACACTCGCGAGCATAGCGACTAAGTCGCACAAATTTGCGTTCATATTCGGATACGGTCATACGACCCTATTTAAGCTCAAGAAATTCCTTGCGCTTAGAGTCTATGAAGAGCTTGCTTACATACTTCTTACGAAATTCCGTCTGAAAGAAGTCCTAAGTAACCTTTTCTTTCGAAACAACTGATACGAGTGTATTCCACCAGTAGTAAGTAGAATCCCATAATAATGATATGGCACACTTCAAACACTCATCAGGTGTGCAAGACAACTCGTCAAAAACACGAACAGTATTATCGAGCCAAAATTCAGCTCGCTCAGCATCATCATCATCCTCGGCTCTAAATTCTTGAGCTCCGTGTTTTCTAATGCGATCAACCGGAGGCTTGTTTATTCTCTCAAGATTCACAATCGAGGGTACTACCGGTACTACAGGGGGATTACTCGAATTCAGGGCTGGTTGAACAGCCTGATTGGTTCGTATGTACCGACTGAACCAATCATTCATCATACTATAGAAGGCTTGTCTAGCCCCCTCATCCGGATTACTCGTAGCCGGTCGAGATTCCTCTAGCGCGGGAGCGGGCGCCACACTCTCGATGTCATCAGCTACAACCCGCTCAGAATCGGGATCCATTACTATATGAAAGAAATAAACACATTTCACTGTCAGAAGTCATTGCACTATCACATTCTAAATTATGGCATGTATAGCTAGACTCACACGCGCTACGTTAGTTCGAGAACCAACTAAACCGTAACTCTGATACCAATCAAATGTAACACCCCTAACCCGTATCCGTCGCCAAATTAGGGTTACGGGCATTATTAAACCTCACACAAGATAATACACTATATAAGATCAATTATTAATGTACATGTATGTTTCATCTATTATCAAATCATTTATTAAAGCAATACAAATAATATCGTTTCATCAAATAAGGACTAATTACAAACATATAGTAAAGTACTATTTACTGAACCATTCATATACACCTAATCATTCAACCATTTCATCCATTACTTTAACCATTCTTTTCGATTTTATTTAACCTTTAATGCATTCAAGGCCGAACATGTACCATTAATAACATACACGTATACAATATACACTTCTTACCAATGATGCATAGTCACTTAGCTACCCTTATAACCATATGCCAAATTTATCAATCACCATTCAAAACCATATAGACTCTTAGGTCATATCATATAAACAAACATTGAATACTAATCATCATGACATATAAATCTGTAATAAACTTTGACCATGACCGAAATCATATAAGTTCTAAACAACCAAAACTTAGCCATTTTCGCATGGCTTTCATATACATTTCAACCAAAAGAGACCAAAAATATTCAAGCTTATACATGCCATAATTTCTAAGGCTTAACGTAAAAATTTATACCAAAAGTAGATGATAGTGCGCTTGACTTCGACAAGGATTTCTCGATTGCAAGCTACCACTCCAGAGATCTATACCATGAGCAAATAATTACACAAACGGTAAGCTATTACAGCTTAGTAAGTTATAAGCAAAGGGTAGTATATATATATACAAGAAATTTAATAATTTCTAATTAACTTAACTAACACATGGATTAGATTGCATCATCCATACACATAATATGCTATCATTAATCAATATCATACTTATTTGGTCTCCAAATAAAACCGAGTATTCACATGTTAAATTTCCATACCAAAATAGCTTACCCAAATTACACCAAGAATGAATTATCGTATAACACATACATACCTAACACTCTCGTTTACCTCCACTAAGTGTTTTCGTCTTTTAGGAAAATCTGAAACCCGCACACGTAATACAAAGCCTGTAACATATCGCTCACATAGAGCCGTTACTTAACATTCCCGCACACTTAGTGCTAACTTCCCGTAACGTATCGCTCACATAGAGCCGTTGTAACACCCCAAACCCGGCCCATACGCCACGGCCGAATTTAGAATGCCACTGCGGAAAACGTTTGAAAAATATTTTGACTTAGAGTGAAAACATAAAAATTTATTGTCTTTAATAAAACATTGTATATTTATAAATCCAAATAAAATCAAGTTGTTACAAATTCTTCGATTTGTAATTTTAACATATATCTTTAAGATATGATTTGCTAAAAATATAACATATCCAAATAATAAAAATTGTCAATCCACTTTAAAACATAATAATAAACTTCATAACCTTTTAAGTGGCCCTTATTACAATAAATAATAATTCGAAAATACTGATAATATAAAATGCATAAATTAAGTGAAAACATCTTTCTGCATGGGCCACCTCGTATCCACTCCAACTCGGTCCAAGCTTTATGCATCACCTGTAAGGTTTGAGAAAAATTGGGTGAGTCACACTGGACTCGGTGCATAGTTATTACACATGTCCCCACATATGGGCTTGGCCCATATCCACACGATCCACATGCAAAATTATGCAAAATGAAGCCCAACCCAACCTAGTTCCATCCATTACACCAACCTCGCACACACTGCGCGCCCAAGGCCGTGGCTAATCCACCGATCACCTAAGTGATCCCACATAACTTACCTCGACGGACTTGTTGCTCAAGGCCGTGGCTAAGCCACCGATCACATAAGTGATCCCACATATCAATTAATCCACGGTGATGCACACGGCTATCAACCGCCGAGATGGGCACCTAGCCAACACCTCCTTGATGAAGCACATAGCTAACATCAAGCGCCAATGTAGCACAAGGCTAACATCGGACCACGTACATAAAGTACACCCTTTCCTTCGATAGTCACATCCCAAGTCCCATGTATCATGCCACAATATCATAAAAATAAGCATACATCACATGCTATCACGTTTTCAAACATAGATCATATGTAAATTAACATCATAAAATACTAACCTTGTTAATCGATTATTCAACATGGGTATCCATCATTTTAGCCATTATTGCTTGGTTCTCAGTACACATCATACGCATATACATAATAACACATATAAACAATCAAGAAACAAAGTCACGATAACTACACACCTTTTTGGCACGGTTTACTCAATCCGAAACTCTCTTATTCCAGTCGATTTGTTCCTAAGAACCAAAGTCGAAATCGGTCATCACTTAAACTCATGCAATGGCCTATGGCGAATACTACAAATCACCTACTTTGCTTAACTAAATCCCGAATCACCACATAACACTTACCTTGATGAATTAAATTCTTACAATCCACCTTAAGGCTCCTTACCGTTGGCTACACAAAAGAAACACAATATGACTCTACATACATTTGGCCATCCCTTAGAAACCAAGGCCAACCATTGGTTTCGGCATACTAAATGAAGAAGAAGAGAATTCGATTACTAAGAAAATACTTACTATACTCGAAACCGATTGGAAGATTGATGAAAAGGAATGTCGACACCTCCCCCTCTAAAGGCTCTAAAAGATTCGGCAAGAACTCCCAAATGGAGATGGGATAATCGGCTAACACAAAATAGGTATAGAAAAGAAGAAAAGAAGTGTAGATGAAAGTTAGGAGAATTCGGCAATGAAGAACAAAGGTGGAGAGGTTTTGGCTTTGTTGCAAATGAGAGGATGTGTTTGATTTTTAGGAAGTGAATGGAAGGAAAATAAGTTGCAAAAAGAAAAAAGATGCACAAAATGACTTCCAACTTTGGCTTTTGGTCAAGAAATAGGGTGCAAATTTCGGCAATGGCAAGGGTGAAAAGAAAGTTTCAAAAGAGAATACTAAAGAAAGAAAGAAAAACCAAAAAGAACTTCTAGACCTCAAATAGGAAATTTGGCTATTCCCCCTCCCACTCATGACCGAAATTATCACCCAAAAGAGACCCACATTCGGCCTCCACACTCAAAATTCTTTTGCCATCAATTCAAACTAATTTTGAATTAAACTCACTCCTAAATTTCTCCTTATTTCCTCCTAATCACATTCAAAATTAAGTCAACCCCTAGTCCACTAAAGCTGTCTACATTCATGGTCAAATGGCCATAGAAAAATTTCCAAAACGACCCTCCATACTTCAAGCCTTATGTCCCCTTATCCTACCAAAATTCCTTGATACTATACCTTAACTATCAACTTGCCTTTTTTTTTCCATTAGTCTACTATCCATAAATGATAAAGTCCAACCTTATCTTAATTAGAGTTGACCAACACATGCCATACAATGCAAAAATAAAAGTCACCTTATTGTCATCCATGGGATTCGAACCTCTTCCCTCATACAATTACTCATGTGCCAACACCACTTTACTACTTGCTCACTTATGCTAACATTAAACACTTAAATTAACTTAAGCATCATAATCACTTGATCCACTTCACTAAATTCTCCATACTAAAAATTATTCTAAACCAATTAATTCCAAGCCTTCATAAGACTATATTAAGCACACAATAAAATCATACCTGAATTAACTCAAGCAACAATATGATACTCAAATTTTTCCTAAAGCCCAAGGCCCAATCGGCCCAATCCTATTAAGCCCAATTTCAGGATGTTACAGCCGTTACTTTAAATTTCCGCAAACACAGTGCCAACTTTCTATAACGTGTCGCTCACATAGAGCCATTACTTTACATTTTCGCACACACAGTGCCAACTACTTGTAACGTATTGCTCACATAGTGCCATTACTTTACATTTTCGCACACACAGTGCCAACTACCTGTAACATATCGCTCACATAGAGCCGTTACTTTACATTTCCGCACACACAGTGCTCATTAACAAACCTCCACATAAACATAACATATAAATTCATATATTATAAATATGAACATACATAAATACACACATTCAATCCGAATCTTTCTTCCTATAATTTACCATCACATTCGGCCTTACTTAATTAAACACATAATTATTTATTCAATCACCACCATCACTCATTTCATGTTCCACAATTAACTACTACTTAACCCATAATTATTTATCCAGTCCAAACATATCAACATTTCATACCTAGGCCAACCATACATTCGACCAATACAAATACGTAATCTATATTCTATCACATATCTTTATATATATTCCAACCCACCAAGAAATTTGTATGAATAAGTACATGTCCATAATACTATCACATTCGGCAATCACATTTAAAAATCACCATATCTATTCCGCAATCAAGATTTTATACAAAATTTCATTTGAAAATGTACATTTCAATTTGATACTTATTCATTTAACACCAATTGCTTATAAACTTACTTGGTAGTCGATAAATTAAAATTTTTCGGCTACTCGTTTACTTTCGCTTTCCCTCGATCCGATTTTGGTTCTTTCCGTTCTTGATCTAAAATAATTTCGAAAAGAGCTCATTCAAATTGGATTACATTCATTTTAGCTCAAAACATATAACTGGACAAATTTTCAAATCTATCACTCATAGTTTGCATTTTTACAATTTAATACTAACTTTTACTCATTCGAAATGTGTCAAATTTACACATTTTTGAGCTAGGGCCGAATGTTCCCTAAGCTCATTCTAATACTCGAATGCCATTCAATTTGATCATAATACATAATTTGAAAATTTTTTTTTACTAATTCACCCTTATTATAGCAATCTATTCAATTTATTCCATATCAAATTTCTCTCAAATTATACAAAAAATGAATTTACTTTCTTTATAGTCGAATCACCCTAGGAACCATTTAAGTCCATAAAAACTATTTATTTAGTATTCTAATCCCTCATCTAATTATTTAACATAATTTCTAATTTTACTAAATATCATCAAAATTCCTACTCTAAACATGTTATTTTCAAACATATATCAAGCATTCTTCCATCAATCATAGAAAACAAAAACACCCTTCCATGGCCGAATCTATAATATGCTCTAAACTCAAAAATTCCACCATGGGTTTGATAGTTCTCAAGATAGCTAACTCAAAAATGCAAAAATCTACAAAAATTAAGCTCAAATGCTCACCTCAATAGGACATGCAATAGCCGAAAGTTGAAAACTTATGCTTTCTCCTCTCCCTTATGAGTTTCGGCAATGGTAACTAAAGGTGGAAGATGAACATCCACTATCTCTTTTTTTTATGTTTCTTTATTTTAAAACTTATTACATATTATTAATATAATTTTCTTTACTAAAATAATTGAATTTAAAATAAACATCATCATCATGCCGTCCACTCAATTGGCTTTAGGGTAATTTGACATGCAAGTCCATACATTCAAGAAACAAATCAATTAAACCATCTAACTTAATAAAGGCTACTTTTACTACTTTAACAATTTAGTCCTTTCTTTTAAATTAAGCACACCAAAGAGCAAATAAATGCACGAAATTTTAGCACGTATTCAATCATAAATATTTAACACGAAAAATAATATTAATATATATATTTTATTTTTTTCTGACTCAGATTCGTGGTCCCGAAACCACCGTTCTGATTAGGGTCGTAATTGGGCTGTTACAATTTTTCCCAGAATGGTTGTTCATAGATGCTATTCACGGGCAGATACTTACTATCTGGATTCACGTTTAGTGAATTCTCATGCTAATTTCTATACTATCAATCTATCAATCTATCAATCAAATCATATCCCAGTTCAAAACCAACACATGTTCATACTGATAATGAACTATCATATCATTTAGAAGAATTCTACACATCTCTGTTACAAGACACAAGAATATCCAAGATGAAAAACAACTCAGATTTCATAAAATCCCAGAATGAGACATAATATTATTCAGATATGGCAGATACTAGATAACTCAGATTTCAACCCTACATAGCACAGACAAACTCAGATCAACAAATACTTATATCTCTCATAACAATGAATACACTAATATTCTAAATTGGTAGACTACTATGGCAGATTCTCTCTTTAAAAATACAAATACATACCTTCTTTCAGGAAACTTCCCTTAAGACTCATTTGATTACACCACTGAACTAATCTAACCAATTTAAATTTAGACGTATCATATCCTTATTATAGAATTATCTATCAAAGAACTCCCAAAACTGTAACACCCCAAACCCGGTCAAAACGTTACGACCAGATCCGGCATGTCACATAAAAGGGTTGTTTAAAAATTGCGCGTTTGTTAAAAATTTCGAGTTTAATTATGTATTCGCTTGTTATCCTTTTGTTAACATTTTGGAAAACGGTTATTAAGGGTTTAGGAAAATCTCATATTAAATATTTAAGAATAATAGGCAGTATCATATTAAAAGCTAAACCAAATAAAATACCAAATTTAAAGTTAAAGCGGCCTTATTACAAAATATTAACCCAAGTTAAAAATAAGTAAAATACTAAAGTCCAAAACTGCTCGTAGTGTGGCCACCTCTGAGTCCTCCAGTACGTCGAACCGCCTACTGAGGATTACCTAAGAAAAATGTGCTTAAATCATATTTAGATTCTTATGCCTTTTAGGATTTTGCCTCAAGAAAGTTACTAAGACAATTCTAAAGATATAAACCTTCGTGGATGTCTATTTCTAAGGAGAGAAAATTTTCATGGCAAAGACTATATGAAACTAATGAAAATAAAAGCATATTATAACTAAGCTAACATAACAAGAACTTAAATAAATTGAAAAATTATACTTGCATATGCGCTAACTTATTAACAAAAATTGTTTCTAAGCATCAATTTATTTCAACATACTTATGTGAGTCATGAAGACTGCTTAAGTACCAAGTCTTTCTTGAAAAATCCAATCCTTAGACATATACATTCACATTGCCACACTACTATATTTTTTAATAGAGAACAAAATAAATGGAAGATGTTGGCTTAGTTTATTCATGAATTGCAAATTATTCAACTTTATTATGTATAAAGTAAAATATTCCTTAAATAAATTGTAACATCCCAAATATGGGGTTATTTGGAATTAAATTATTTTCTTATTATGAACTACTGTGATATTATTAATGGAATAATAGAGCTTAATTTAAGGCTTTGGGTGTGCGGTTTGATAGAAAATTTCAGTTTTAACTTTAAAAGTAGGAGCCTTAGCAAGTGGGTGTTATAAGAATAAGTGTGGGTAATTTAACACAAAAATGAGCCTAGAATAAGTGGCAAAGTAAGCCCACTTAAGAGCTAGCATGTGACGCCACAAGGGATAGGGGAGAGCCTTGGTTCGAGTCACAAAATCCCCTTTCTTTTGCACTATGTTGGGACGGCACAAGTGGGAGAATTTTTCTCCTTCAAACTCTTTTATTAAATAGTATTAATAAGAGATAATATGAGCATTGAAATTAGATTTTTAATTGTTTAATCTCAAGGATAATGGGAGATAAATGAGGATTATTAGGAGATTATTTTTTGTTTAATTCAAAATTGTTTGAATTAAATCAAGTGGGTGGCCTAGAGAAAAACTAGGTGTTGGCGAATTTGGGACTCCTTGTTGAAGAGGAGTGGACGGCTAGGAGACTCGAGTATAGGGGAGAGTGCCGAATTCTCTTAAGGCACCTATTCATCATTTGATTCTTCTTTTTTCCCTTTGCAAATAGCCGAATTTCCTCTCTCTCATCTTCTAATATTTTTCCACTTCTTTCTCATTCTCTCAAAACCGAAACCACCATTGACATCTTCCTCATTTTCTTCTTTTGCTTAACACCAAGAACCCTCTACTCCTTTCTTTGTGAAACCCCTATCTCCCTTTTCCACTATTTCTTTCTTTCCTCCTCTTTAGCCGAACATACTCCATTGTGGTGCCGAAATCTCTTTTCTTCCAAAAAGATCTACTTTGGCCGAATATCAAGTGGGCATAGGTTCTTCTCAAGAGTTCCTCTCCAATCGGTTGTAAAGGGTAAGTAATGGCCGAATGTCCATCTCCCCTTTGTCTTCTTTCTTTGTCGATTTCTTTTACAAGGGGAAGTGCCGATTTCGGCAAAGGTTAACAAGGCTTCTAAACATTGGTAAACGATCTCTCCTAGGTACCCCAAGTTTGTGAAGAAGTCGACCCAAACTCCTAATCTCTAGCATTCGGCTTTGGTAAGTAGTGGTAAGAAGATTTCCTTTAGTTTACTATTCGTTTAAGCCAAAGGCTAATAACTCTAGTGATGGCCGAATGTAGGAGTGAAGCAGGAATCGCATACCAAGTACCGAAGTGAGTACTCAAGGGGTGATAGGTAAGGTTCGGGTTCATAAGGAACCCCTTCTAATAATTTGACTTGGCCGAATAGGCCATAGTACTAATATGGGTATTTGGCCGAATATAGGGATCAGTAGATCTAGGGTGGCCAACGTTTCTTTTTCGGATTTAGAGCATCCAAGGGTGACAGGTGTGTACATACACACTTATAATTAATTAAATGTACTAAACTGTTGTGTGTGCTAACCGGATCTGTGTAGATTCGGGATTAATACCATGAATGGTATAAGCAAGGAAACAGGTAAGTCCTTGTTGACTATGAAATATTTAAGATGCTTTTGGGAAGCATGGTGTGTTTAGTACACGTTGCTTATTGCTGATGGTAAAACCTGTATATGTGATTAAGTACATGGTAGCATAAGTTATGTGATATAAATGTTGATGTGGGATTGATGAGTGGAGGGGGCAGTGATGTTTCGTGCTGACGAGCACCGGTGTTTTGGTAACACATTGTGACTATAAGTCACGGAGAGGTTTGGTACCTCCAGAGGTTTGGTACCTCATAGCGACTCGTCCCCGTGGTTAACACCACCGTGGGTTGGCCCCACTTGAGATATGGGATCGTCTCGCCGGTGATTTGGTATCACACGCGATGGGTTGGCCCCATCACCCGATTTGTGTCTACGGACACCGGTGCTTTGGTAGCACATTGTGACTATATGTCACCAAAGTGGTTTGGCACCACCGGTGTTTTGGTAACACATTGTGACTACGGTCACCAAAGTGGTTTGGTACCACATGGGGTAGACAAAGGCGTTTGGTTGGCTAGGTTGGGTGCATGGCTTAGTACATGATGATTAATTATATGCTGTGTATGAATTTGTTTACATACGAGGGAAGGGTTACATACTGAGTCTTGGTGACTCACCTTCTCCTTTAACATTTTACAGGTGACTTGTAAATGGCGGTTGAGGAGCCGGTTGGACTCGAGGTGGCCATGCAGTGGACTTGCATAAACTGAACTTAAACTTGGTTATTTTATTTTATTGGGTTGTTTTTGTTTTGGTTGTAATAAGGCCTCCATAAACTTTACTTTTGTTATTTCTTATATGTTGGATATTTTATTTAAACTATATTATTAAAATTGAATCAAATCACATGTTTTCTTAAATTAACACGGAAATGTTTTATCGTGCCATCGGGCACACTTGAAACTTGTATAATAACCGGACTTAATTAAATTTCCAAAGTAAAAGTGTGGCTTTGGCAAGATAACCAAAAATGAGAAGTTTTCAATAAAACTTAAATAGGTATTGAAATAGTGTTCACAAGGTTTTTCTCCTTAACAAATCAAATTCGGTCGTAATGTTTGGGCCGGGTTTGGGTTGTTACAAAATTGGTATCAGAGCCCAGTTCAAAGCTCGGCTGTGGGGGCCCAAGGCCCAAAAATGTTTTAGTAGGCCTTTTGAATTGTTTTTGGGTTTTAAGCAGCATGGCCCGAGTCTCCGGCACCGATCCGCCCAGGTAAGTACATCTAAACCTCTTTGTGAATTATATTTTGTAGAAGGGTAGGAAGCATGGAACGTAAATAGACTTATAGGAACTTGAACCCTAGGTTTAGACTACTCAAACACACAAACAAGACATAAGACTTAAAGAACTAAACCAACCTATGACTTAGTCAATGAGCTAGGTGTGGTAACCCCTCAGACGTATGTCTAGGATTGGATCGGGAAGAGCCTGGTATTTAAGCGATCGTCGTGACTCACCTCCTCTTCGCAGTATCCCACAGTGCGTAGCTTCCGGTTCACCCTAACTCGGAGGGTTGGTGGTGTGGCAACCTCAGGCGCATGTCTAGAAAGGTTCGGTGAGAGCTTGGTATTTAAGCGGTCCGCGTGACCCACCTCCTCTTCACTCGAATTCTGCCTGGTGCGTAGCTTTGGTTCACCCTGACCAGGAGGGCTCGGTCATAGGCTAAACACAATGATTAAAACCCGAAAAAGGGAATTAGCCTTGTTTTTCGAAATAGAATGAAACAACAAGCCCTAATGTTTTCAAAACTTGTCCAATAACCCTCTCAAATCCTAGAACATTACTTTTACAACGTTTTTCTCGAAAAAACGTAAATTTGTGAAAAATTACGAAATACCCTTAGGAGTAAAATTACCAAAATGCCCCTGACCCATAAAATATTAATTCAATGGTTTTGCCCAAAAATTTCAACTATTTTACAAATATTCAATAACTTAGCTTTGGAAATCATCAGCCAAAATATTTTGGTTCTCGGAAAATTACGAAAATACCCCCAGTAGGAAAAAAGACGAAAATACCACTGGGTTAGTAATGGGCGAAATGTCCGATGAGCGAATAGGTATGGAAAGTATTAAGGAATGGATGCATGAACTTCTTTGTGTGAACTAGGATAGAAAGCTCAAACATTGTTTGCTCGAAAGAATCTCCGATTAAACCTTATCCATAAAATTTCTTCGCGAGTAATAAAGTGAAACAAATGCTAACGCATAAAATTTTTCTTAATCGAGATTAAAAGCGCGGTAGATAGAATGAGTTCTAGAGGACGTGGACGCCGTGGACGTGGTAGGGGTAGGATGACGATTGTCTGAACCCGTCAGTCGAGGACAAGGTTGAGAAAATGAGGTACCACCGCCACCACCACCTCCTACTTTTAGAGTGAGGAGCCGGATCGAGGCCGCATGGCGGCGGTATCGCAAGTCGTGTTACGAGTCTTGGAGATGGTGGCTGGGGCTGGTGGAAATGTGGGAGCTCGAAAATCTGGCCCCCGAGCGACTACGATCTAACGGAGCGGAGGTATTCCGAGGTGTGTCGGGAGTGGCACCAGTCTGCGTGAATCATCAAGCTAGAGTCAAGCCCGAAAGAATCATGGATGACCTTGACTGATCGAGGAAGAAAAGCTAAAAAAGGCGGTGTCGCTTCTAAAGGATGAAGCGATCGGTGGTGGCTTACGGTTCGAGATGGGGCTACTGCAGAGATGATTTGACTTGGGAGTATTTCGTAACCACCTATCGAGAAAAAGTATGTGGGCATCGGCCTACACCGATGCGCAGAGAAAGGATTTTCTCGGGATTAGTGCAAGGAACTAAGTCCGTGTCGAATATGAGGCGGAATTTCTAAGGTCGTGAGTAGGTATGCGAGAGGCATCGTGTCTCATCGAACATGAGAGCGCCGTGTCCGCTTTGAGGACGGACTCGAGATGATTTAAGGTTCTTGATTGCCCCACAGCAGTTCGTGAGTTCTCATCCCTAGTGGAGAAGGCTAAGGTAGCCGAAGGGATCAAGGAGGCCGTGAGGCGAGCTATAGTAAGAATAATCGAAGAGAGGATTTGGATCATTTGGATCAAGCGGAAGTGCTCGAGAAAAGGCTAGGCCAAGTGGGCCCAATCAGCGACAAGGCCCACGATCGCTAATCGAGGCCGACTTCGGTGTAACCGTGTGGAAAGACCCATTGGGGAGGATGTTGGACCGGTGATAAAGGATGTTTTGAGTGTGGGTCTTTGGAGCATCGTGTCGAGATTGTCCTCGAAACTAGCTAAAGCGCCAGAGGGGCGTAACGTGCTCGGGATAGAAATGTAGGACCACGGAGGGTCGTGGTAATGGCAGAGGAAACAACGGTCCTAACCGAGGTCGTGGAACTCAAGGCAGAGGTTCAGCAACACGAGAGGCTAGGCGGCTGGCTTAGTTTACGCAAATGAGGTGTCGCGAAGAAGGTGACGCACCGGATGTCATAACCGAGACGTTTCTAATTTTTGGTTTTCCTTATGTTGCATTGATTGATGTGGGCTCGACGCACTCGCACATTGCTAGTAGTGTGGTAGGAACTATGGACCTAAACTGAAACTACTTCTAGGAGATGACCTGTAGTTAGCCCCTTAGGTCACTCCGTAGTCGTAGATAGACTTTATAGAGGCGCACCCTAGAACTTCAAGGGGTAGTATTTGTAGTCGATCTAATGGAACTACCGTTGGGGAGTTCAATTTGATCCTTGGTATGGATTGGTTGGTTAAGTACCAAGCTTAATTTGGATTTGCGGCTAAGCGCATGGTCCTTAAGACGGTGAAGGTGATGAAGTGGTTATGATAGGAGATAGAAGGAATTATCTATCCAATGTAGTGATGCCTTGAAAGGTCTGAAAAGATGGTCAAGAAGGGTTGTGAGGCGTATTTGGTTCAAATCGTGCTTTGGAAGCTAAGGGGTTAGTAGTTGGAAAGGTCCGAACGGTTTGGGAGTTTCTTTGATGTATTCCCGGAAGAACTTAGGGTTTGCCTCCGGATCGAGAAGTCGAATTCGGTATAGACTTGCTACCGAACGGCACACGTGTCCATAGCACCATACCGAATGGCACCAAAGGAATTGGTGGAGCTAAAGGCTCAAATTCGGGAGCTCTTGGATAGAGGGTTTATACGACCAAGTATATCCCGTGGGGAGCACTGTGTTGTTTGTCAAGAAGAGGGCGGTTCTATGCGGATGTGTATCGACTACCGTCGGTTGAACAAGTTAACGATCAAGAACAAGTATCCGTTGCCTCGGATCGATGACTTGTTTGATCAGCTGAAGGTGCCTCGGTGTTTTCGAAGATAGACCTTAGGTCAGGTTACCATCAACTTAAGGTGAAGGAGGCTGACGTTCACAAGACGGCATTCCGAACTCGGTATGGGCATTTCGAGTTCTTGGTAATGCCATTCGGGTTGACTAATGCGCCAATCATTTATGGACTTGATGAATAGAGTATTCCAAAGCAGACTTGGACCCGATTCTTCGTGGTGTTCATAGACGACATATTGGTTTATTCAAAGACGTAAGAGGAGCATGACAAGCATTTACGGATAGTTACGCAAGTATTGAGGAGAAGCGGTTATATGCCAAATTCGTAAGTGCGAATTTTGGGTGAGGGAAGTGGCTTTCTTAGGACATGTAGTATCAGTGGAAGGAATTAGAGTAGACCCTCGCAAGATTGAAGCAAGATTGGAGTGGAAACCACCTAGGTCGGTGGGTGAAATACAAAGTTTTCGGGTTTAGCGAGGTACTATCGGAGATTCGTGGAAGGATTCTCTCTAATAGCTTGCGCCGTTGACCAAGTTACTAAGGAAAGGTGTTCCATTTGTATGGACGGAGAAGCAAAGAAGAAAGCTTTGATAAGTTAAGGAAAATTTTGACTGGAAGCTCGGTTTGAGTACGACTGAAGCGGGAAAGTTATTCACAGTCTATTGTGATGCATCTCACACCGGTTTGGGATGTGTGTTGATGCAGGATGGGAAGGTAGTAGCCTATGCATCCCGTCGATTAAGACCGCATGAGGTTAACTACCCAACGCGACGACTTGGAGTTAGCGGCGGTCGTCTTCGCTCGAAGATATGGAGACATTACTCAGATGGGGAGAAGTCGATAGTCTACACGGATCACAAAAGCTTGAGGTATCTTCGACTCGAAGGATCCGAACTCGAGACAGCGTCGGTGGATTGAACTACTAAAGGATTACGATTGTTCAATCGAGTACCATCCGGGTAAGGCTAATGTGGTAGCTGACGCATTGAGCCGGAAGGTGGTAATGGACTTAAGAGCAATGTTCGCTCGGTTGAGTCTATATGATGATGGGAGTCTTTTGGCGGAACTTCAAGTAAAGCCGACTTGGATTGAGGAGATTAAGGAAAAGCAGTTAGTGGATGAAGGCTTGAGCGCTAAGAGAGTACAAGTTCAGGATGGTGGCTTGGAAGGGTACAGTTTGTCTAGTGATGGAGTGCTTTGTTTTCAAGGACGAGTATGTATGCCAAAGGATACAGAATTAAGGCAGAAAATTCTCCAAGATGCACATAGCAGCCCATACGCTATGCATCCTGGGGGAAGCAAGATGTATGGAGATTTGCGAAAGCTTGATTCCGTGGCTGGGGTTGAAGCGTGAGATAAGCGAGTTCGTAGGGAAGTGTCCGACATGCCAGCGAGTTAAGGTGAACATCGATTACCATCGGGATTACTCCAACCGATAAAGATCCTCAATGGAAATGGGAGAGGATCACCATGGATTTTGTAAGTGGGCTACCCTTACGCCCACCAAGAAGGATGCGATTTGGGTAATTGTGGATCGCTCGACTAAATCAGCTCACTTCATGCCGGTGAGAATGGATTACTCACTCCGAAGCTAGCGAAGCCGTATGTGGGTGAAATAGTGAGGTTGCATGGCGTGCGATGATCGATTATCTCGGATAGGGATCCCAGATTCACGTCAAGGTTTTGGAAAGCGTTGCATCAAGCTTGGGTACACGGTTAGATTTCAAGACGGGCTTTCCATCCACAAATCGGACGGACAATCGGAAGGGTGATCTGATTTTAGAAGACATGTTAAGAGGTCGTGTCTTGGATTTTAGTGGTAGTTGGGAGGAGTACCTACCATTAGCAGAATTCGCTTATAACAATAGTTATCAAGCGAGTATTCAAATGGCTCCATACGAGGCCCTATATGGACGAAAGTGCCGTACTCCTACATGTTGGACGGAGTTGGGAGAACGACAAGTTTTGGGTCCAGAATTGGTAACCGAGACGGAAGACAAAGTCGAGGTGATTCGGTCTCGTCTCAAGGAAGCATCGGATAGGCAGAAGTCTTATGCCGACCTCAAACGCAAGGAAGTGGAGTATGCTGTGGGAGATAAAGTCTTTCGAAAGTGTCGCCTTGGAAAAAGGTGTTGAGATTTGGACGGAAGGGAAGCTAAGCCCAAGGTTCATCGGGCCATATACTGATTGTAAAGCGAGTAGGACCGGTAGCTTATCACCTAGAGTTGCAGAATCGAATCGATTCATGACGTATTTCATGTATCAATGCTTTGAGACAGTATCGGTCGGATCCTTCGCACGTTGTGCCGATGAGCGAGAGATTGAGGTGAACTCGGATTTATCTTTTGAAGAAGAACCGGTTGATTGTAGACCGAGATGTGAAAGTTCTACGTAGGAAGGCGGTGCCTTTAGTGAAAGTGCTATGGCGGAACCACGAAGTGGAAGAAGCTACGTGGGAGCCCGAGGAGGTGATGCGGCAGCAATACCCCCATCTCTTTTGATCAAGGAATTTCGAGGATGAAATTATTTTAAGGGGGGTAGAACTGTAACATCCCAAATATGGGGTTATTTGGAATTTAATTATTTTCTTATTATGAATCTTTGTGATATTATTAATGGAATAATAGAGCTTAATTTAAGGCTTTGGGTGTGCCCGGTTTGATAGAAAAATTTCAGTTTTAACTTTAAAAGTAGGGAGCCTTAGCAAGTGGGTGTTATAAGAATAAGTGTGGGTAATTTAACACAAAAATGAGCCTAGAATAAGTGGCAAAGTAAGCCCACTTAAGAGCTAGCATGTGACGCCACAAGGGATAGGGAGAGCCTTGGTTGAGTCACAAAATCCCCTTTCTTTTTGCACTATGTTGGACGGCACAAGTGGGAGAATTTTTCTCCTTCAAACTCTTTTATTAAATAGTATTAATAAGAGATAATATGAGCATTGAAATTAGATTTTTAATTGTTTAATCTCAAGGATAATGGGAGATAAATGAGGATTATTAGGAGATTATTTTTTGTTTAATTCAAAATTGTTTGAATTAAATCAAGTGGGTGGCCTAGAGAAAAACTAGGTGTTGGCGAATTTGGGACTCCTTGTTGAAGAGGAGTGGACGGCTAGGAGACCGAGTATAGGGAGAGAGTGCGAATTCTCTTAAGGCACCTATTCATCATTTGATTCTTCTTCTTTTCCCTTTGCAAATAGCCGAATTTCTCTCTCTCATCTTCTAATATTTTTCCACTTCTTTCTCATTCTCTCAAAACCAGAAACCACCATTGACATCTTCCTCATTTTCTTCTTTTGCTTAACACCAAGAACCCCTCTACTCCTTTCTTTGTGAAACCCTATCTCCCTTTTCCACTATTTCTTTCTTTCCTCCTCTTTAGCCGAACATACTCCATTGTGGTGCCGAAATCTCTTTTCTTCCAAAAAGATCTACTTTGGCCGAATATCAAGTGGGCATAGGTTCTTCTCAAGAGTTCCTCTCCAATCGGTTGTAAAGGGTAAGTAATGGCGAATGTCCATCTCCCCTTTGTCTTCTTTCTTTGTCGATTTCTTTTACAAGGGAAGTGCCGATTTCGCAAAGGTTAACAAGGCTTCTAAACATTGGTAAACGATCTCTCCTAGGTACCCCAAGTTTGTGAAGAAGTCGACCCAAACTCCTAATCTCTAGCATTCGGCTTTGGTAAGTAGTGGTAAGAAGATTTCCTTTAGTTTACTATTCGTTTAAGCCAAAGGCTAATAACTCTAGTGATGGCCGAATGTAGGAGTGAAGCAGAATCGCATACCAAGTACCAAGTGAGTACTCAAGGGGTGATAGGTAAGGTTCGGGTTCATAAGGAACCCCTTCTAATAATTTGACTTGGCCGAATAGGCCATAGTACTAATATGGGTATTTGGCCGAATATAGGGATCATAGATCTAGGGTGGCCAACGTTTTTTTTGGATTTAGAGCATCCAAGGGTGACAGTGTGTACATACACACTTATAATTAATTGAATGTACTAAAGCTGTTGTGTGTGCTAACGGATCTGTGTAGATTCGGGATTAATACCATGAATGGTATAAGCAAGGAAAGCGAGTAAGTCCTTGTTGACTATGAAATATTTAAGATGCTTTTGGGAAGCATGGTGTGTTTAGTACACGTTGCTTATTGCTGATGGTAAAACTCGTATATGTGATTAAGTACATGGTAGCATAAGTTATGTGATATAAATGTTGATGTGGGATTGATGAGTGGAGGGGCGGTGATGTTTCGTCTTGTGAGCACCGGTGTTTTGGTAACACACCGTGACTATAAGTCACCAGAGGTTTGGTACCTCCGGAGGTTTGGTACCTCATAGCGACTCGTCCCTCGTGGTTAACACCACCGTGGGTTGGCCCCACTTGAGATATGGGGATAAATGCGCGGTGATTTGGTATCACACGATGGGTTGGCCCCATCACCCGATTTGTGTCACGGACACGGTGCTTTGGTAGCACATTGTGACTATATGTCACCAAAGTGGTTTGGCACCACCAGTGTTTTGGTAACACATTGTGACTACGGTCACCAAAGTGGTTTGGTACCACATGGGGTAGACAAAGGCGTTTGGTTGGCTAGGTTGGGTGCATGGCTTAGTACATGATGATTAATTATATGCTGTGTATGAATTTGTTTACATACGAGGGAAGGGTTACATACTGAGTCTTGGTGACTCACCTTCTCCTTTAACATTTTACAGGTGACTCGTAAATGGCGGTTGAGGAGCCGGTTGGACTCGAGGTGGCCATGCAGTGGACTTGCATAAACTGAACTTAAACTTGGTTATTTTATTTTATTGGGTTGTTTTTGTTTTGGTTGTAATAAGGCCTCCATAAACTTTACTTTTGTTATTTCTTATATGTTGGATATTTTATTTAAACTATATTATTAAAATTGAATCAAATCACATGTTTTCTTAAATTAACACGGAAATGTTTTATCGTGCCATCGGGCACACTTGAAACTTGTATAATAACCGGACTTAATTAAATTTCCAAAGTAAAAGTGTGGCTTTGGCAAGATAACCAAAAACGAGAAGTTTTCAATAAAACTTAAATATGTATTGAAATAGTGTTCACAAGGTTTTTCTCCTTAACAAATCAAATTCGGTCGTAATGTTTGGGCCGGGTTTGGGTTGTTACATAAATAAATAAATGTCTTAAGAGCATCACTAAGAAACAGAAATTCCCCTTTTATTAATTAGAATCATCCCCCTTTGTCTTATTCCTTTTCCCTCCCATTCTCGTTTGTATTCATGTCCTCTTTTTTCCGTTACTCAAAGATATGATTTGGGAACTCATGAATGAAACTGTTAGATATATTTTTAAAAGTATTTCTTATGGAATCATCTCTAATTTTTGCATAATTCCAATAAGTCTGTTGTTGGTTATACATAAATTTCCACATATCCATCATAGTTGAAAATTCCAATTTCTTCATAGTGTTTGAAGAAGTGGGCATTGGAATGGTCAACTCAGGATTAACACTTGGCTCAACTGGTTTAGCAATATTTGGTTCCACTCTCGGTTTAGGGCTGTTTGGTTCGCCTTTAGATTTTGCTTCTTCTGTTTCATTTACCGAGTCAGCTTCTAGTTCATATTTGGTTGATGACTCATCAGATTCTGGTTCGTTCGGTTCATTCGGCTCGATCTGGTTCAATTGTTCAACATTCTCCACTAACCTTTCAAGATCATGTCTTGTTATGCAACCTTGAACATAACGACCCTTCAGGTTTACTTTTGATTTAACTTGGGCCCTCAAGCAAAGTGAAGTAATCAATGATGGAAAATAAGCACTTCCTTCCCTTTTCCTTGCACAATCTTGGATTTGTTTGAGAATATTTTTCCCAATTTGATTAACTTCTCTATCATAATTGCATATAACAAAAACATTCATTCCAACGAGATGGTGGAACTATGTGAGATAGGTATGAAGCTATATCAAACAAAGTAGAACCATATGTTAGCCATTGGTTTTAGGTATTCTCTTCGGCAAGAATGACTACCGTATTTTCTTATAATCCATTAGGATCCTGGATTTGTAACGACATTAAGTACATGTTGAAGAAAATCCCAATCGATATTTGTCATCATGGAAGAGTACTCATCTTCTTCAACATTAGGCAGATTAAACAAATCATTAATGGATTTAGAAGTAAGGGGTACCTCATTTTTACGAAAAAGAACCTCAGAAACGTTTGACACATTTAAATTGACATAGAATTCTAGCATTAATTCCTCTTCAGGCAGTGATCGTCCATCACAAAATTTATTTCAATTTAGAGCCTCAATTGTGTTTCAAATTGACAAAGGCACAATCATCATGTTAGTTCTCTCCAAATTGAAACCTTTTTCCAGCATCATGGGCTGATTTTTGAAGATAGAATCAAATCTTTCTATAACAGCCCGTTTTCAGTGAAATCGGAACAGTGGTTTCGGGACCACAAATCTGAAGTTGAAAAATTTATTTTATTATTATTTTATTTCCTACAGCATGATAGTAGTACAGTATAAAAATTTTGTTAAGAAATTTTACCGTTTACATGCTCAATTTGATAAAAAGGACTAAATCGCATAAAGTGCAAAAATTAAGTTCTAGTAGCTAAAGGTATTAAATAGCTATAGAACTTTAAATTTTAAGTCCTTATATGGTAATTAGACCATAAATGGTGATAGTGGAATGTGTTGGCTTGGTATTTAAGAAATTAGTAATATTTTATAAAGTTATAAAGGTAAAATAATTAATAATGATAAAATAACATAAGAATTATATGTCCATCTTCTTCACAAAAACACTTCAACCGGTTCTAACATGGAGAAACCATAGATAGGGTTTGGCCATGCTTGTTTTTCTTGATTGGTAAGATATTTTGTCCCGTTTTTAATTATTTCTATATTTTCGAGATCGTTGTAGCTTAATCTAGCTAGCCTAGGGACTAATTTGTGAAACTGTTAAACTATTAGGGTTTTTCCATGAATGAATATAGATTTTTTTTTTATGTTTTATGGAAGAAATTGGATGGTTTTTCTTAGATAAACAACTTTTGTTAAGAGATTTTTGATGAAATTGTCAAATAAGGACTAGATTGAAAAATAGAAATTTTTACATGGTGAAATTGTAAAATAAATGAAATATAGGGCTTGCTAGGGACCTAATTGATATTCAGCATTTCCATTTTTATGAGCTAGGGAAAAAATTTCAAAGAAATTAAAAGTATATGGGTACAATGGTAATTTTCCAAAATATGAATTGAGTTAAATTTATCCGTTTAGATCAAGGCAGGCCGCGTACTGCTTTAGATCGGGGCAAAGAGAAAGTCTCGGATTAATCGCCTCCGTATCTATGTATACTCGTCGAGTTAAGTTTGTGTGATAAAAATGTGTTTATATGTTTTACACTGAATTATGTATGAGTTGTGAATTGCCATATGTATACACGATTGCATATCCAATGACGTACGACAATTACCGAGCCTCATTTGAACCATAGGAATTCGTAGGATACAAATGACATGTCATTAGGGTTACATGATTCGGGTGCTGGTCCTGAACGTCCTACCAATGGCTGAGGTCCGACATGTGTTGCAGATACTCCACAGCTTGTGTAAGTAGCATCATGTAGCTACGTTCCGACCCACAGCTCGTGTGAGCAGGCCCCATATTCACAGCTCGTGTGAGAATTCTGATTCACAGCTCATGTGAGCATACATGTACAGGATTTGAAGGATTACAGTTATATGAGTTAGCACACTATGTGTGAGCTATCCCGGGTATCCAACGATATTCTAAATGGTTCAACAGGCACTATTCTGATAGGAAATGGTAAGAGTTCGATGCGGATTATTACAGGGACACATGTGAATTACATTGAAATGTTATTACATGGTATATTGAAAGTAGAAATGGATGATATATGTATATGCTACATGAATAAATGTTGTGTTCATCCATGTTCTCAATGCCTTATTATATGTTTAATATAGCTAATATGTTTGGTGTACATGATTAAGCTTTTGCCAAGTATAGTTGGATTGTGCCATGTTTATCTTACCTAATCTATCGGTAAGTTTTGTTTTATATTATTCAAACTTACTAAGCTTATATGCTTACTTTGTGTTATTTTCCGTGTCTTATAGTGCATTGGAGGCTCGTTCGGGTTGGAAGCTTGTTGGAGCTATATCACACTATCCATCGGCTCTATCGGTTCTTTTGGGTGTTTAATTTTGGTTATAATGGCATGTATAAGTATTTTGGCTAATGTTGGCCTATATGTTTGGTTGTTGAAATGATCATTTGGTTTGACTTGAGTTATGGTATTTTGGTGTTCAAATGAATTTGGTTTTGGCATGTAAATATTAGCCTTAATATGGATGATGTTTGGCATGATATGGTTAAATTATGGAAGATGAAATTATAGTTTGAATATGCATATTATATATGGTTTGTAACTAGTTGGAAATGTTGTGAATTGGTACTTTGTTTTGAATGACTTATATGATTATTGAGGTTAGTGGTTGATTGGTATATTTAGTACCATTTGGGTATGTTTTTGGTAAGTGAAATTTATGGTATGTATTGATGCAAACATAGTTGGAAGTTAGTTGATCATTTTGGCCAAATTGATTACATGGTTATACATGTTTACATGTTGTCATTTGAGGTTCCTATAGACATTGGTTGTATGTTAGTATACCTTATGTATATAGCTTGATTATGCATGTAACATCCCGAAATTGGGCCTAGTAGGATTGGGCCCAATGGGCCTTGATTTAAAATTTTTGAGAACGGCATTAATGCAAGTTAGACTTATTAGGTAAGTTATTTTGGAAGGTTAGAGGGCTTCTATGAAGTCCCGGGATCAAATATTAGCTTTGGGGAAATTTTGGTTTTAGGTGAAAAAAAACCCTGGAAGTTGGCAGGTAGGCCTTAAGAATAAAATGTGGGGAAAAATGACACAAGTGGAGGTGTGGTGTAGTGGCAAAGTGACGCCACTTAGAGGCAAGGGAGTGACGCCACAAGGAAGGAAGGAGGTCCAAGGTTCAAGTCTTGGCTTTTGCATTTTGGTTTTCTTTTACTTGGACCTCTCGAATTTGGCTATAGATTTATATTTAGTTGCGCATGGTTTAAGACACAAGAGGAGCTTGTGGCCAAGTGGTTAACAGCGTGGATTATGTTGCAAAGGAGCCTGGTTCGAATCTCATGAGAAGCAAAGGAGTATTTATTTTCATGGTGCTGGACGGCAAGAGTTTGATTGAATTTAAACTCTCTCGACGAAGGATCCCACATCGGAAAGATACAAAGAAGGAAGGTGAAGTGCTAGCTATATAAAGAGCATTCGGGAGGAGGGTTGACACACCTTGGAAGGCGTTTGGGCACAGGAGTGGTCGGAGCGGATTAACACCGAGTCCTATCGGTGTGTAACCTCTCTCTCTACTCTAGTGTAGAGCGGCAAATGCGAAGCGCCGATCACGGCAATAGTAGCCACACGAGCGTGCGAGCGCGCGCGTGTGGGGCTTCGGACAGCGATAGTTGAGGCCATCAGTAGTATTCTTGTGGGTTGAAATTTGCTTGGGCGCGATGGCCGAAGGGGCCCAATGGCCCGTGGGCCCAATATAGTAAAATGTATGATGGTGTAGTATATAGTGAACTAGACTAGGTGGAACTTATATACATGGCTAGATTTGTGCTAGGTGGGCCACACGAGCGTGTGGGCCGAATGGGCGAGAAATTGGGCTTTAGGCCCAATAGTCCATTCGACCAAAAATGGTAGTTGGGTCGCTCGGGCGACATGGGCCTTTGGAAAGGCCATTCCGGTACGAAATTACCGATATACCCTTGGTGGGTAAATTACGAAAATGCCCTTGGTGGGTAAATTACGAAAATGCCCTTGGTGGGTAAATTACCGATATACCCTTGGTGGGTAAATTACGAAAATGCCCTTGGTAGGTAAAATTACGGTTATACCCTTAGAGGTTGATTAGGGTGATTATGTTGTTTTATGTCTATCGATTATGATGGTAATTCATGTTATACTTATATTTGATATATGTCTAGCATACATGACATAACGCATACACAATTATTATGTCATATTGCATGGGTTATATGAGTGGAGGGCGTTGATGATATTCGTGTCGACGGGCACCGGTGGTTTGGTACCACATTGTGACTACGGTCACCGAGGTTTGGCACCTCCGGAGGTTTGGCACCTCATAGCGACTCGTCCCCTCGTGGTTAATACCACCCGGGTTGGCCCCACTTTTGAGATATGGGATCGTCGCGGTGATTTGGTATCACACGTGGGTTGGCCCCACAACTTGATGATTCGTGTCTTGGACACGGTGGTTTGGCACCACCACCGGTGATTTGGTATCACATTCGTGTCTTCGGACACGGAGGTTTGGCACCTCATAGCGACTCGTCCCCTGTGGTTAATACCACCGTGGGTTGGCCCCACTTTGAGATATGGGATGGGATCGCCCGCGGTGATTTGGTATCACACGATGGGTTGGCCCCATCATTTGCTTTGTGACTTCGGGTCACCACGGTGGTTTGGCACCACCGGTGGTTTGGCACCACATGTATTGACGGATATTGTGACTTTAAGTCACGGTGGTTTAGCACCACCGGTGGTTTGGTACCACACGGGGTAGAAAAAGGAGTTGCGGATGGCTAGGTTTGGGTGCATGATATGCATATTTTCATATGAAATTGTGTAAGGGCTCGTTGGATGGGGATTTACACACTTTGAGTCTCGATGACTCACCCCTTAGTTAAATTTTTGCGGTAATCATTAGATCGCGGATTTGGGAGCCGAGGTGGACTCGTGGAGGCCATACATATGTTTACTCGTAAATTCGTTTCTTTTATTTGGACTTATTTTTATTTGAGTTTTTGTTATGTAATAAGGCCTTGGGTATTTTATTTGGTTTCAGCTTTCAATTTGTTTATTGCTTATTATTAAATGATCAATATGGGATTTTCTTAAAATGATAATAAACCATTTCTTATTCAAAATTTCTTAAACTCGATTTCTCACCACAACTATAAAGAATATGAGCTTTTTAACGAATGCACAGTTTTTAGACATTCCTTTCATGTGACATGCCAGATTCGGTCGTAACGTTTAGGCCGGGTTTGGGGTGTTACAATGCATGATCTTGGTGCCTTGTTATGGCTTGTATATATGTGCAATTTTGGGTGTAGGTACATGCCAAGATGGGTGAGAAAAATGGCTTGTAAAATGGCCTATTTTCGTCCACACAGGTAAAGACACGGGCATGTGTCTTAGCCGTGTGTGACACATGGCCAGGCGACACGGTCGTGTGTCCCCTATAGCTTTCAAAGGGTTGCAAGTCAGGCTGTTACACGACCTAACACACGACCTAGAACACGGGTGTGTGAGGTTATTTCGAAGAGTATACGGCCTGGCCCATGGGTGTGTGGCTTGGCCGTGTGACCCAAGTCAATCAGTTACACTGTAACACCCCTCACCCGTATTCAATGCCGGAATAAGGTTATGGAGTATTCCCGAACTTACAACACATTTATACATACTTTTAATCAATTCAACATTTATCAATCATTATGTCCTTAATACGAGTCTACGAGGCCCTAACATGCATTGGGAGTGGTTCGGGACTAAACCGATAACTTTTAAAACATTTGGAGCACTTAAATTTTTTTCTCAAAACAGGGGACACATGCCCGTGTGGCTAGGCCGTGTGTCTCACACAGCCACCAGACACGCTCGTGTCACAGGTCGTGTGAACATTCGAATTGGGAGCACATGGCTGTGTCCCAGCCCGTGTTCTACCCGTTTTCAAACAAGTGAGCTTACTGACTTGGGTCACAGGGCCAACATACACGCCCGTGTGGCTAGCCCGTGTGCCTTAAAAATGGCCATACATGCCCGTGTACTAGGCCGTGTGCTAAGCTGTGTCAAACATGTAGGGTATACTGACTTATGCAACACAGCCAAGTCACACGCCCGTGTGCTAGGCTGTTTGCCAATTAAGGGGTATACTGACTTGTGCCACATGGCCGATCACACGCCCGTGTGTGAGACCGTGTGGAGCATACTGACTTCACTTCAAATTCAACACCAGGGGACACATGGCCGTATGTCATGACCGTGTGTCACACACAGCTGAGACATACGCCCGTGTCTCTGCCCGTGTGGACAAAAATAGGATATTTACCAAGCCATTTTGCCACCCAAATTTAGGTACACCTGCACATCTCAAATAGCACACCATATAGCATCAAAAGGCATATATTTCAATTCCAATCAAACATGATTTATACTAATTCCAACACCAGCCAATACAAAACATAAATACCACATATTGCCATCTAATTTCATGCCAATCTTTGTCTTCTCAAAACATCAAAATGACCACTTAAAATTTCCAAAAACTAGCATGCTTACTATCTCATGTTTTACTCATTCAAATTATACCAACTTTACATATTCAAATCAACTAATTAAACCTTTCAAGTGCTCATTCACAATACCATATACATTCGTCATAATTTCTCCCATTCAAAGCTCAAATGGTTTATACACATACCTGAACCATCTCGTACCAATCTCATATACATTCTCGGCTTTCATTTACCCATTGAATACTAGATATCTCGCACACTAAGTGCCAATGCATAACCGAAGCTATTATAATCTCGCACACTAAGTGCCTTATATAGCCGAAGCTATTCCGAATCGCACACTAAGTGCCATACATAGCCGAAGCTATCACAAATCACACACCAAGTGCCATACATAATCGAAGCTTTGTAGAATGTTTCCGTGTAATTTTATTCATCAAAAATTCAATATAAAGCATTAAATCTCAAATATAATAATGCTTATTAACATACGAACTTACCTCGTTCGCTGTAACGACGAATTAGGTCGACTAATCTGATACTTTGTTTTCCCCCGTTCTAGATCCAAATCTTGTTTATCTCAATCTATATAATATCAAAATTTACTTATTTAATCATCATTTCATTCAATTTAGCACAATTTACACATTTTTTCAAAATTACATTTTTGCCCTTATTATTTCACATTTTGTCAATTTAGTCCTTATAACATAAAATCACAATTCATTCAATTTAATACAAATTCATGATGGCTGAATATTACCCATTCTCATATCAGCCCATATTTTTCATCTATTTTAAAATTCAACCACTAAATTTTCATATTTCACAATTTAATCCAAAATTGACATTTTTACCAAAATTCACTTTACAAAACTTGTACATCTAACAACAATGATTTATTTTCCATCATCAACTAAAAAAATACTCATGCATTCAATAATGGCAACATTCAAATACTTTAACAGTTTTGCAAATTAGTCTCTGGGCTAGCTAGTACTAGATGCAACGATCACAAAAACATAGAAATCATTAAAAACGGGACAAGATACATACCAAAATAGCCAAGTGAAGTTGCCGAAATTTTGAAAGCTTGAAAATGGCTTTATTTCCCTTATACAATCGGTTGGAGAAGATGATGATAATATAAAATGGTTTTTTGTTTTATTTATTTTTCATTAATTTATCAAATTACCTTTTTAACCTTAATAACCTTTAATAACTACACCAAATACCACTCCACTATCATCCACTAACTCTCAAATGGGTTAATTACCACTTAAGGACCTTTAATTTAAGGTTCCATAGCTATTAAACACTTTTAACTAATAGAACGGCACTTTTACACTTTACGCGATTTAGTTCTTTTTACCTAATTGAGCATTCAAATGCAAAAATTTCTTAACGAAAATTTCACACCATCATATATTCATACTGAAAACAATAAAATAATAATAAAATAAATATTTTGACCTCATTTTTTGGTCTCAAAACCACTGTTCTGATTTGACCAAAATCGGGCTGTTACATACACGGGCACGAACATGGGCTAGGACACGGCCGTGTGTCCCTACTTTGAATGCCCACACGACTTGAGACATGGGTGTGTCTCTTGGCCGTTTGACCCCTGCAGTGTTGAAAATTTTCACTATTTTCTGAAAAATTCTCTGAGTTTCTGATTTAGTCCCGACTTGTTTTTAACGTGTTTTTAGGGCCTCGAGGGCTTGTATAAGGGACAATATGTATGATTTAGATTGGCTTTAATATGATTACTGATATGATTTGTAATGTTTGAAATTTATGTTCGTTTGATTTGAAAACTTCGGTAATGCTCTGTAACCATGTTTCGGCGACAGATACGGGTTAGGGGTGTTACACTTTCCCTCACTTCCTCATCTTGAATCACAATTGGATTTTTAGCAGAAGTCTTTGAAGATCTCGTTCTCTTTCGGGACATGATGAATCAACAAGGATTTAGGGAAAGAATGTAACGTCCCAAAATTTAGGGGCTGTAATTTTTGTTTAAAATTCATGTTGTGTTTGAACGGCTAGCTATTTGAGTGTATTTAGGGGTTCTAAGGAGGCCTAGGTTCGAGTCTGAGCTTTGGGAAAATTTTAGTTTTTGGCCCTCAAGAGGAGGGGGCTGTTAGCAGTAGGACTTAAGTACATTTGTGTGCGTTTAGATGTCATAAGATGAGCATGTGACTTGTGGCTGTGGCGTCACTGAAGTAGCATGGGGGAGTGGGGTTCGAATCCCAAAAGTAGCAATTGGGGACTTTTATTTTATGCTATGGGAGAGGAAGAAGTAGAGTTTGGATCAAACTTTACAAGGAAGGTTGAGGACTTGGTCAAATATTTCAAACGAAAGGTGGGGAGCTATTCTAGGAGACTTTGGTGGAGAAAATCAAGGAAGTGATGTGTGTGGGAGTGTTGGCCGAATTTGGGAGTGTGGCTAAGTGAGAAATTCGGCTAGAGGGGTGGCATTTGGGAGCATTTCGGCAACATTGTGTGTAGGTAGAAACCGAAAATCTTTTTTTGCCTTTCGGGTTTTATTTTGCTCATCTCGGTATTTCCTATCGGTAGAGGTGTTTTGTGCAACGTTGTTACCATTCAGGTCTTTTGCTCGTCCATTATTTCTCCAACCGCGCCCACTCTCGCGCCTACACCTTTTTCTTTCTTTAGACTCCTTGGCCGAATTCAACACTCTTTTCCCTCTCATCTTCCATTCTATTCTCTTCAGGATAGCCGAACCTATTCTCCCCCTTGTTTTCAACACTCCATCTTTTGTTCTTTAAGTTGTTTAAGCTGAAACTAACCCCTTCTTTCCCTTCTAGTGTACTTTCATCTCTCGGGTCGTCTATTCTCTGTTGCTAGAAGAAAATGTTTTTGCCGAATTGAAAAAGTAAGTAGTATTGACTTTCTTTTAGTCAATGGTTGGGTAGTACGGTTCTTCCCTCTTCTGTACCGAATCTTCCCTTTTTCCTTGGACTAATGTTGTATGGTATTTAGGTTCCCTCGAGGAGTGAAAAGGGGCAAGCGTCCGAGAGCATTCGAAGCATTACTCGGAGTCCTTGAGCAAGTAAGTATTCGTGCTTTGTGTTTGGTTTGAGGACCGATTTTGCCTAGGGGGTTTGGTATTTGTCAAGGGTGGATGTTAACCACATTTGTATACAAACTCTTTTAATAAGGGTGCATTGTAACACAGGATATCTTCAGGGATTCTTAATCTTCACTAAAATTCAGAAAGAACTTAGTAAAACTCGGTGAAACAAGGTAGGTGTTAATGGGGTTTCAATTTTGTTGTGTTTGGGAAGATAACCCCCTTGACTGATTGACTAACTGTTGATCTTGTCTAACGTAGGATCGGTGCTAAGGGATTGGTGGCACGTTCGTAATCAAGGTGTGTAATCGTACACCACTTTAGATCTGATAATGCGATGAATGGAGGTGTGTATTCACACCCTGATAAACTGTGAGTTGGCTAAAGCCGAAGAACCGATAAGCCGAGACTTCGACATTTGAGATCACTCGAGCATGCAAGTGCTCGTAGAGATAAATCGAGCCACAAACATTGGCGATAGACCATTGGGAGTGCCGCGAACTTTCTCGTGGGCTTAGGCCGTAGTGGGCCTTGTTGGGCCGAAGTGGGCCCATTGGGCTAATGGGCCCATAGGGGCGAAATCCATGGTAAGTGCCGGATAATAGATGTGGCTGCTAGGTTCGTAGAACCATGACCAAAAATAGGCCGGATGGGCCACACGAGCGTGTGGGCCTGCTTGGGCCGAGAATTGGGCTTTCGGCCCAATTTTACTGTTTTGACCAGAAAGGGTATCTGTGTCGCTCGAGGCGACAGTAGGCCTCTGGAAAGGCCGTTAGATGTTTGAAATTACTAAAATACCCTCAAGGGGTAGAAATACTAAAATTACTGGAATATCCTCAAGGGGTGGAACTACTGAAATTACCGAGATACCCTCGTTGGGTAAAATTACCGGAATACCCCCGAGGGGTATATTACCATTTTACCCCAACTGACCAGATGACCGTTAAACCCCTAGTGGTAGTTCTAGTGATGTATGTGAATCTGTATGATTGATTATGATTGTGATATATTGCATACATGGATTATATATGACACGACATGTTGCATTGGGTTGGGTTTTGTATTTGGAGGAAGTACTGTACTGGTGGCTATGCCACGTTATACTGACTTAGTGGCTTTGCCACGTATACTAATTTTGGTGGCTCACCACGTTATCGCATCGCGCTTTCTTTGCATTATTATTATGACTAGACTGCATTATTGGTGTGCTGGCTGGGTGGGTTGACTTGGTCCCCACAAGGTGTGTTGGCTGGACTGTGTTGGGTTACATTTCTTTATTGCATTGATATGTTTTTGGGCTTTGGCCCACTCTGATACTAAATAGGGCTTAGGCCCAGACTGTTACTGAATAGGGCTTAGGCCCAGACTGTTATTGAATAGGGCTTAGGCCCAGACTGTTACCGTAATGAGGGATTACACACTGAGTTCTCGTAACTCAACCCCTTTTTCCTTAACTGTGCAGGTAATCCCCAATCTTAGACGATTTGGAGCCGCGAGGGACTCGGAGGTGGCCACACGCTCGACATGTTTTACTCGTATACTTAGTTATTTCATTTAAATTAGTTTTAATATATTGGGCTATTGATTCTGTAATAAGGCCATTTAGGATTTTTTAACTTTAAATTGGTATTTTCATTTCATTACTTCTTGCTAGACTAGGAAACGCGAGTTTTAAAACGACAACGATTTTTAAAGGATATTACGATTTTCAAACCTTAAAAGGAAAATTTACAACTCAATTGAACTTCCGCGATATTTAATTCTGGTTAGTAAATGATGTGTTTAATAAGGTAATGATGTGTTATGAAATAACAATCCTACAAGTCTCAAAGAGAATAAACGTTTGGTATTGAGTTTTTCGAACTTACCTGTTTACAAACGTCACTTTGATGTGACACGTCAGATCCGGTCATAACGTCGAGGTCGGGTTTAGGGTGTTACAAAGAAAGTAATCGACATGGTGGTTATGGTGGCTAGGGTTTGAGATAGTAAAAAGGTTGCGGTGACAAGAGGATATTTTTAGAGGTAGCTTTTTCTATAAGAATGCACTGCACTCCTTCGTTAATGCTACAGTGTTGAACTTAGTAAACCTATTTTTCTTGGATAGAATGTCCTTCATGATCTTGACATAGTTAGGCATTTTTACAAAGGCTTGTACCAACGGGATATTGATGTGAAGCTGCTTTAGAACATCTAAAAACTTCTTGAATTGCACCTCCTACTTCTACTACTTGAGTCTTTGTGGATATGGAGGTGATGGAACTTTGGCTTGAACTGGACAACTTCTTTGAGGAAAGAAATTTGCATCTGAAGAAGGTGTTAGCTTATCAAAATTCACAAATTTAGATTTTACCTTTTTAGACTTTGTAGAATATGGTTCTTTTGGTGCAAGGATTTCAACTACCGGTTGATTTTCCTTTTCCTTAGCAAGTTCATCTTCAATCTTAACTACCTTGGGTTCCAAAGTCTTCCCATTTCGTAAAGCAACTGCTTTGTAGTATTAATTACCCAAATTCCTTATATTTTTCGTGTCACTTGACGGGTCTCCTTGCGGTCTATTACAAAGCTCCGTAGCTAACTGACCCATTTGGTTTTCCAAGTTTTTCAGTGTTACTGCTTGGCTTTGGTTTAAGGCGTCATTCTTAGCTATGTATGCCTTCAACAAATTCTCCAAATTGTTGGACAGTTCAACTTGTGGTGGTTTCTGAACTTGTTAGTTTCATCCTTGAGGTTGATTTGATTTATGTTGCATGTAGGTGTTGTTCGATCCACCTTCTTGGTTACTCCAAGAGAAGTTTGCATGGTTTTGCCGTGATGGATTATAGATGTTTGAATGTGATCCTTGTCCACTTCTATTTTGGATTTGATTCCCTACATAATACACAAACTCAAGATTTGATGAACAATTCACAAAAGAATGTCCGTCCCCAAAAATACACAGGAAACATTGTCGAATTGACTTGGTGGCTGAGCTACAATATTATTCAAATCGTTAGTAGTAAACTGTTTCAACATTGAAGAGATAGAAGATACCTGAGCTGAGAGTGAAGTGAGAGTGTCTCCTTCATGCACTACTCTACTACTCATCTTCCTAAAGCTGCTCGATTTGTTGGCCATTGGTAGTTGTTATTGGCTATTCTCTCATTAATTTCATAAGCCTCATTACAAGACTTAGAAAGAAGAACACCATTCGCAGAAGCATCTACCACCATCCTATTATGTGCGTTGAAACCATTATAAAATGTCTTTAGCTAGATGTAATGTGGAATCCCGTTGTGAGGGCACTTGCGAAGTAATTGTTTAAATCTTTCCCATGCCTTGTATAGGGATTTGTCATCCATTTGCTTGAAAGTGGTAACACCCCAAACCCGGCCTAGATGTTGCGCCCGGATCTGGCATGTCACATGGATAGGTGGTTTAAGGACCGCGTTCTCGTTAAAAATTTCGTATCCTTTTTGAAAACTACGACCTTTGTTGTTTGTGAAATACAAGTTGCTTTGACGGTGTTATTGGAAAAAATATTGTTATTACTACTATTGAAAACTTTGCTTATTACCGAATTCAAATTCAGCGATTTTCTAAAATGTGATATTTTGAAAACCGTAATTGAAATTTTAAAAAGAATCCCGAGTTTAACCATTTATAGATTGAAAAATAACCGAAATTAAAGTTAAAAAGAAAAATTAAGTCCAATGGGCTTATTACAAACATTAAACCCAAATTTAAAATAATTCTCAAATTAAAGTGAAACGGAATTTTACTAAAGTTTCGATGTACGCCACCACAGAGTCCTCATGACTCCAAATCCTCAGTCTTTGGGGATCACCGCAAGATTAAAGCAGAGGGGTGAGTTACGAGAACTCAAAGTGTGTAATCCCCTAATCGGTCATTAATCGGGCTCGAGCCCATACGTAAAACAACCGGACCAAGCCCTTATGAAGAATGCATCGGGCGAAGCCCTATTCGTAAAGCAGATCGGGCCTTAGCCCTATAAACATGATAGTGCAAATAATGTAATGTAGCCCCAACCTAATAATCCATCCGCTACACACCACCCGCATTGCCCCAACACACCGTGGGGATTTCTAAATCGACCGCCCATCTGCTACACACCTCGATGGCGGACATTTGCTCATCACGAGAACTGTGGCAAAGTCACGAATAACGAGAATATATATGGCAGCCACCAGGACAAAAATGTGGCAGAGCCACAGACCGTAATGTGGCAGAGCCACCAGAATACACTTCCTCCGATCATCAATATCCCAACCCCATGCAGAATGTCATGTATGCAAAGCATATATAATAAATGATGTATGAAACAAATTACCGTCATAACCAGATAAACAGAATACACACAATCATGCTAATTAACCCGTAAGGGTATAACCGTAATCTTACCCACCGAGGGTATTTCAGTAATTTAACCACCAAGGGTATTTCAGTAATTTTCAACTAACAGCCTTTCCGAAGACCCACTGTCGCCTCGAGCGACACAGAACCCTTTTTGGGTCTCCACGGAACTATTGGGCCTAAAATCCATTTTAGGCCTAAATGGGCCCACACGCTTGTGTGGCCCAAAACGCAAGATTTCAGTGTCAGATTTGAAGATTTCGAATTCAGACTTATCATTTGATAGCTTTCCTACAGTTTTGCCCCAGGTGGGCCGGATAGCCCATTGGGCCCATTTGGCCCGCTTTTTACTCGATTAGGCGAATTCTGACCTCGATGATCGCGAGTGCTCGTGTCACTCTCAACGACTTACCGCCCTTATTTGTATCTCAATTTACCACTACGAGCGTTTGCACACTCGAGTGGTCACAGATGCCGATTTCTGGCTTTTCAGCTTTCGGCCGAGTCACAGAACATCCCATGTAAATATTCAGATTGGTGTGAGATTACACACCTGATCACGCAGAGAACTACACACTCACGATCGTCGTCACCTATTCCAAATATAACACACAATTAACAGAAGAATTGGAAGTCTTAAATCCGAACTCCTAACTATACGATTTACTAACACTTACCCTCACTAGAGCGAGCAATCGCGATTTGTCTATCAGAACCAGATGTCGACTCCCTTCCACAACCCGACGAAAAGTCCCGAACCACTGACACCCTACGTCGTTTAAACTTGGGAGCAGGGGCTACGGATCCACTTCCATTAGGCCCTTTTTTGGATCCCCCCTTAGATTGGTTACCACCAGACTCCATGAAGAACTCTTGATTAGTAAAGTTCCACGAAAAGTGACAGCTGCTCAAGGTTTCGGCTTCCACACAAAAAGAGAAAAAACGAGACTTTAGATGGAGCAGAGTATTCAGGTACAGCCTTAAACAAGAAGAAGGTAGTCGATGAGAGATTAGTTAAAAAGAAAAGGATATAATCACTTACCGATACTCGAATGTTGAATGATCAGACAAAAGATAAGCTTGATCCCTAATGAGTTTCGACCCTCACCAAACGGAACACGAATGTCTCGGGTTAGAGAAAAGTTAATAGATTCGGCCTTGATCAGGGATGAGCCGAATGGGAAAGAAGGTTTCGGTACAAAGAGTAGCACCACGAACTAATGATGAACGAAGAAGAGAAGTGAAAGTTCAGCCCTTGGAAGAGGAAAATGACAAATATGATAGAAAGAGGGGGGAAGATTTGTTGGTACGGCTTAGGGGTAAACAAGAGGAACGAGTGATAAGAAGGAAAGAGATGAAAGCAAAACTTACCAATTCAGCACCTAACAGGAGAAAGAAGGAGGAATAAGACGAGAAAATGAGATGCAAACAATGGGAATTCGGCCAGGGTCAGAGAAAAAGGAAGAAGCAACAAGTTTTCCAAAAAGAAGAAGCGGTCTGAATAGTTACCAAATACCAAAATGCCAACACTTCTCTAAGAATAATTTTTGCAAAAATTCGACACTTCCCTCACCTAAAACTGAATGTGCCAATCCCCCAAAAGACCTCTCATGACCGAAATTGCCTAACCCCACTTACCCAAATTCGGCCACCACTTGCACACTCCTCTATCCCTTGATTTCCTCCACCATTTCCTCCTAACTTTTCTCTCCATCACCCACTCAAACAATTGACCAAGTCTCCCCATCCACAATGTAGAGTTCTATTCCAACTCCACCTCTTCTCCTCCTTGAGCACAAAAATAAAACTCCCCTATGCTGCATGTGGGATTCGAACACCAGCTCACTTTGCTTCCCTACTGACGCCATAGCCACCTTACCACTAGACTCCTTGTGTCTCCTAAATGCACCCAATTATTCTTAAGTCCTACTGCCATCAGCCCTATCCATTAAAAGGCCAAAAATGAAAATTTTTCCTATGGCCTAACTTGAACCCGGGACTCCATAGAAACCCCGTAACCTTCCAAAATCACCTTCCTAACAGGTCCAACTTGAAATAATACCGTTCTCATCTTCCCAAAATTCTAAAATGCTCCCACGCTTGGGGCCCAATAGGCCCAATTCTACTAGGCCTAATTTTGGGGCATTACAAATCTACCCCCTTAAAGAAATTTCGTCCTCGAAATTTCCAGCTATCTAACAGTTGTTTAACACAGACTACTCTACCACGCTACCGCTGCGCACTCTAATTCCAATAACACTAATACACTTCTAACCTAATCTAGAAATCTCTTCACCCAACCAGATATCCAACCACAGAAGCAAACAGGTACTTATCACACATTCATAAATTTTCTATATTCAAACGCCACATCCAACCAAAACATACCCGATTTAATGGTGATGGAGCAATCCCGAGCCTTATGCTCCTTAGACCCGTACCTCAAGCATGCTCCTGACCTTCTCTGGCATTCACCCAGATGACGCCTTCTGCAATAGTCGCAAGTCAAAAAGTTTGGACGTGCCTTCACATGCTTCACCGAACGAGACTGCGACCCTAGAGAACCGCGATCTCTTTTCTTCTTACAGTCCACGTACCCAACTCGAAGTGTTTCACCAATTTCTTTAACCTCTTTCAATACCTCCCTAACTAGCTAAGTCAGCACATCAGCTCCGGCTCGGTCATGAGACCCCGTCTCAGTCACTAGCGATGCCGGTGCCCCCCTTTCAGGCCTATGCCCCAATGCTGAGGATCCAGCCCTAGCACCTTGGCCTCTACCATGGCCGCGTGTACCTCGTCCACGTCCTCTCGTACTCATACTATTGAATCGAGTTAATCTGATCAAGAATTTTATGAATAAGTCTATAATTTTAATGTTTATTAACAAGTGTCTTATGGAAACAAGTATAAGAGTTGTTTTCACAGATCAAATTTCCTAATGTCTCAGTCTCTATAGTCTTAGCTCCTATAGCTAGAAGTTTTAGCATACTACCACTAACTCTAGTAGTTTTCTCTCTTACAGACATTTCATCATATAACAAAACATAAAGTAAGAGGACTTACGGATTTGGTGCCGGAGACTCGGGGTGCCATACATCCAATGAAGATATATTTTTCTAAACCATATTTCAAACAAATTTTGAAAAACATTTTCGAACCCATTCCACAGCCGAGTTTTGTAATCGGGCTCTGATACCACAAAATGTAACACCCCAAACCCGACCTAGACGTTACGCCCGGATCTGGCATGTCACATGGATAGGTTGTTTAAGGACCGCATTCTCGTTAAAAATTCTGTATCCTTTTTGAAAACTACGAGCTTTGTTGTTTGTGAAATACAAGTTGCTTTGACAGTGTTATTGGAAAAAAACGTTGTTATTACTACTATTGAAAACTTTGCTTATTACCGAATTCAAATTCAGTGATTTGCTAAAATGTGATATTTTGAAAACCGTAATTGAAATTTTAAGAAGAATCCCGAGTTTAACCATTTATAGATTAAAAAATAACCGAAATTAAAGTTAAAAAGAAAAATTAAGTCCAATGGCCTTATTACAAACATTAATCCCAAATTTAAAATAATTCTCAAATTAAAGTGAAACGGAATTTTACTAAAGTTCCGATGTATGGCCACCACAGAGTCCTCCGCAGCTCCAAATCCTCAGTGCTGGAGATCACCTGCAAGATTAAAGCAGAGGGGTGAGTTACGAGAACTCAGTGTGTAATCCCCTAATTGTAACATCCTAGATTAGGGGTTATGCGTTCGTGTGTAATTCATGAGATAGTGGGCTCAGTGGGTGTGTTGGATGTGTTCTGAGGAGTTCTAGGAACCCTAAGGTGCATGGAAATGTATGGAAATGGAAATGAACATTTTTGGAAACTTGAACATTTTGGAAACTGAACATTTTTGAAACCCGAACATTTTCGGAAACACGAAATGTAAGAAAATGGTCAACAAACAGAGCCGATCGGAAATTTTAGGAAACTTAGAAATGATGCCGAAATGTCAAATTTTAAAGTTCAAAATAGGAAATAAGGGCTAGAGGGCCTTAAAAGAAAAAGTTGGAGAAGTTTGACACACAAACAGGCTTGGAAAAGTGGTCCAAGATGCCACTTAGGGCCTCTGGAAATGGCGCCATATGCAAGAGGAATGGGCCTGAGTTCGAGTCACTTGAGAAGCAAATAAATAAGTTTTATTTTTGCTACTGAATAATGAGGTGGACGGCATGGGTTTCTAGAAAAGGAAGAGTTTTATTTGCATAAATATGTGAATAATAAGGGATAAATAATGGATTTATTTTAGATTATTTTCAAGAGATAAATGTGGATATTATTTCTTTTATTTTGATAGATAAGGAAGAGATAAAAGAGGATTATTATTAGTATTATTTTTATTAAGAGATAATTATTGGATTAAGTTTTATTAAAGTGATAAATCAAGGGATAAAGCTATCAAAATAGAAGAGTGGTGGCCAAGTAAAGGACTCTAGCTAGTAATTTTGGCTATAAAAGGAAGAGTAAGGCTATTCTTCATTCATTCTTTTCTTTTCAAGAAAACCTCTAGAAATTCTCTAAAGTTTCTCCTCTTCTCTCTCGCCGAATTTTCTCGCCATTATTCTCTTTTTCTCTTTTCTTTTCTTCTTCTATTACAAACACAATCAAAAGCCAGAAGATACCAATAGCCCTAGTCGATTTCTCACTAAGCCTCAAGAGCCGAAATTGTTATCCACATCAAAGCCATAGCCGAACATCGCTAAGGGTTCAAGCAAGAGTTCCATCAAATTCTTCATGAAGGGTAAGATTAGGTTAGATTCTCATTCTATTTCTTTTTAAGGTCATCGAAATTAAGATTCTAATACCCTTAATATCAATTGTCGAAGAGATCTTTCGGGATTTACTAAGTGTCAACTACAAGGAAGGAGAAGTTCTTTTCAGAAGGTACACCATAAGCCGCGTGTTCCTAGTTATTCGGTGAATTTTGGATTTAAGAATCTAAGGTAAGTCATATTTAACATACGGCTAAGGGTTATTTGTTGTGAATAAATGTTAGAAATTGATCTAACATGTAGTTATAGGGATTTCACAGAGAGGATACAAGGATTTTGGGATTTGAGAATTTCAAGGTAAGTTTTAAGAATACTAATCCTACTAGGATTTGGAGTTATGGCCGAATGGCTTTTTATTAAATTAGTAAGTGATTAATCAAATGTAGGAATTTGAGATCTAAGGCGATGGAGATCATTTCGGGATTTCAAGGAATTCGTTAAGCAAATCGGGTGTGTACCCTACCCTAAGTTTTGATAGGTTCATGGCTATGTTTAAATTAAATGTATTATTAAGAATGTGTGTACTCATACTAACCTTCGATATATCATATGGCAATTATTTTAATATATGAATATGCATAAGAATGTGAATGTGGCTAAGTACCACAAATGTGGTAAAAGTACCAGTGCACGTTTCCTACTACGATAGGATTATGAATATGATATATTTTGAACATATGAATAGTAACATGAATGAGAATTAAGTATGTTATGCATGATATAAAATTTATGGGGCATTCGGGATCTATGTGAAGGGGAAGAAGGTGTTGACTTTGGTCTCACCAACGGAATATGGTGACTACGGTCACAAAATTTGAATATGGTAACCGGTTACATTATCCGAATTTGGTAACTTCGGTTACATTATTTGAATATGGTGTCTAATGACACAAATTATATGGGCGATGAGCACGTCGATCGCAATGATCGCTTCGATGGTGTGTAGCGGATGGAGGGTTGACTTAGTAGTCCCCACGGTGTGATTTGGCAGTGCGGGTGGTGTGTAGCGGATGGTTAATTAGGTTTGGGTTTGGGAATGCATCATTAATTGTATTCTATGATTTGAATGTGTATCATTTGCATGCCCGATTCTATTATGACTTAGTGTTGTGTACACATTGAGTCTGTTGACTCACCCCGTTTGGGAATATTTTTCGTGTGATGAGCGATAATGGATGGACCTGCGGGGAGCTTAAAGGTGGCCATGCATAGCAAGAAATTTATGATTTGGACTTTCAATTTATTTTAAGTATTTTAAGTTTTACTTTGGGATCATTGATATAATAAGGCCATTGTGGTTTACTTTATTTTTCTTTTATTTATTATGTTTATGGATTTTTATCAATTAAAGTTTAAGTAAATTCCTTTTTAAAATTAACTCTAAATGTTTTGTCACCTTAAATAAATGGGTTTTAACATAAGATAAATTTGTTTTCAACTCAAGCCCAACCCAAACAGTATTTTTTAAAAATCATACAAGTTTTTCCTAAGTAACAAAAGAATTTTGAACCGGTTTACTTGAGGAACATACCAAATCTGGTCAAAGCTCGTGGGCCGGGTTGGGGTGTTTCACTAATCGGTCATTAACTGGGCCTGAGCCCATATAGAAACAAACTGGACCGAAGCCCTTACAGAAGTAGACTGGGCCGAAGCCCTATTCAGAAACAGACTGGGCCTTAGCCCTATAAACATGATAGTGCAAATAATGTAATGTAGCCTTAACCTAATAATCCATCCGCTACACACCACCCGTACTAGCCCAACACACCTGTGGGGATTTCTAAATCGACCCGTCCATCCGCTACACACCTCGATGGCGGACTCACCGCTCATCACAGAATTTGTGGCAAAGCCACCAGAATAATAGAATATATGTGGCATAGCCACCAGACAGAAATGTGGCAGAGCCACCAGAATCAGAATGTGGCAGAGCCACCAGAATACACTTCCTCCGATCATCAATATCCCAACCCCATGCAGAATGTCATGTATGCAAAGCATATATCATAAATGAAGTATGAAACAAATTACCGTCATAACCAGATAAACAGAGTACACACAATCATGCTAATTAACCCGTAAGGGTATAACCGTAATCTTACCCACCGATGGTATTTCAATAATTTTCAACTAATAGCCTTTCCGAAGACCCACTGTCGCCTCGAGCGATACAGATTCCTTGTTGGGTCTCTACGGAACTATTGGGCCTAAAATCCATTTTAGGCCCAAACAGGCCCACACGCTCGTGTGGCCCAAAACGTAAGATTTTGGTGTCAGATTTGCAGATTTCAAATTTAGACTTATCATTTGATAGCTTTCCTACAGTTTTGCCCCAGGTGGGCCGGATAGCCCATTGGGCCCATTTGGCCCATTTCGACTCGATTAGGCCCGTTACAGCCTCAGTATCGCAAGAGTGCTCGTGTCACTCTCAATGACTTACCGCCTTTATTCGTATCTCAATTTACCACTACGAGCGTTCGCACACTCGAGTGGTCACAGATGCCGATTTCTGGCTTTTCAGCTTTCGGCCGAGTCACAGAACATCCCATGTAAACATTCAGATAGGTGTGAGATTACACACCTGATCACGCAGAGAACTACACACTCACAATCGTCGTCACCTATTCCAAATATAACACACAATTAACAAAAGAATTGGAAGTCTTAAATCTGAACACCTAACTATACGATTTACTAACACTTACCCTCACTAGAGCGAGCAACCCCGATTTGTCTATCAGAACCAGATGTCGACTCCCTTCCACAACCCGGCGGAAAGTCCTGAACCGCTGACACCCTACGCCGTTTAAACTTGGGAGCAGGGGCTACGGATCCACTTCCATTAGGCCCTTTTTCAGATCCCCCCCATAGATTGGTTACCACCAGCCTCCATGAAGAACTCTTGATTAGCAAAGTTCCACCAAAAGTGACAGCTGCTCAAGGTTTCGGCTTCCACACAAAAAGAGAAAAAACGAGACTTTAGATGGAGCAGAGTATTCAGGTATGGCCTTAAACAAGAAGAAGGTAGTCGATGAGAGATCAGTTAAAAAGAAAAGGATATAATCACTTACCGAGACTCGAATTTTGAATGATCAGACAAAAGATAAGCTTGATCCCTAATGAGTTTCGGCCCTCACCAAACGAAACACGAATGTCTCGGGTTGGAGTAAAGTTAATAGATTCGGCCTTGATCTGGGATGAGCCGAATGGGAAAGAAGGTTTCGGTACAAAGAGTAGCACCATGAACTAATGATGAACGAAGAAGAGAAGTGAAAGTTCGGCCCTTGGAAGAGGAAAACGACAAATATGATAGAAAGAGGGGAGGAAGATTTGTTGGTATGTGTTAGCGGTAAACAAGAGGAACGAGTGATAAGAAGGAAAGAGATGAAAGCAAGACTTACCAATTCGGCACCTAACAGGAGAAAGAAGGAGGAATAAGATGAGAAAATGAGATGCAAACAATGGGAATTCGGCCAGGGTCAGAGAAAAAGGAAGAAGCAACAAGTTTTCCAAAAAGAAGAAGCGGTCTGAATAGTTACCAAATACCAAAATGCCAACACTTCTCTAAGAATAATTTTTGCAAAAATTCGGTACTTCCCTCACCTAAAATCGAATGTGCCAATCCCTCAAAAGACCTCTCATGACCGAAATTGCCTAACCCCACTTACCCAAATTCGGCCACCACTTGCACACTCCTCTATACCTTGATTTCCTCCACCATTTCCTCCTAACTTTGCTCTCCATCACCCATTCAAGCAATTGACCAAGTCTCCCCATCCACCATGTAGAGTTCTATTCCAACTCCACCTCTTCTCCTCCTTGAGCACAAAAATAAAACTCCCCTATGCTGCATGTGGGATTCGAACACCAGCTCACTTTGCTTCCCTACTGACGCCATAGCCACCTTGCCACTAGACTCCTTGTGTCTCCTAAATGCACCCAATTATTCTTAAGTCCTACTGCCATCAGCCCTATCCACTAAAAGGCCAAAAATGAAAATTTTTCTTATGGCCTAACTTGAACCCGGGACTCCATAGAAACCCCGTAACCTTCTAAAATCACCTTCCTAACAGGTTCAACTTGAAATAATGCCGTTCTCATCTTCCTAAAATTCTAAAATGCTCCCACACTCGGGGCCCAATAGGCCCAATTCTACTAGGCCCAATTTCGGGGCGTTACAAAAGTGGTGATCTCATTCTGCAACTTAGCATTTTTTTCTAGGTGGGAAATACTTTACCAGAAAGGGTCTAGCTAATTCTTGCCAAGTAGAAATTGAATTTGGTAACTATGAATTAAGCCATGCTCGTGTTTTATCTCGCAACGAGTATGGAAATAACTTCAACCTTAATGCGTCTTCAGTTACACATGCTATCTTGAAGGAATCATCACCTCCATGAACAAACGAAGGTGAAGATGTGGAATTTCTGTAGGCATTCCACTAAACCGCCCACACCAAGCATCCAAACATCACAAAGCTTTGGTTCAAATCGCGGTGCCTCAATCTCTGGTCTCCTAATTCCTGGAGTTAGCTCATTAAAAAAAGTGGCACAACATACTGCCCTATAGCTTGATCCCTATCATCAACAATAAGGATTAGATTACGAGCATAAGTGGCTCCATTCCCTTGAACTCCGTTTTGATTTTCAAGGTCTATTTCTGTGGCTTGTCTCTGGGCTAATATTTTTTGTCTTCTTTGTCTAAATGTTCACTTGATTTCAGGGTCTACAAAAAGTAAATCGATGATTCAATATATGCTCATAAACACCTGAAAAGATAATCACAAAAAATAAAAAATTAATTAAATAAAAATAAAAATAAATAAACCAAATTACAAGAAATAATTTCACAAATAATGATTAAATTAACAGTCCATGGTAATAGCTTTAAAAGCTTGGTTCGTGATGGAATGTGTATGTGTACACAGTTGTTGTTAAGTAATAAGTAAGCAAAAGAGTTATTGTCTCTACAGAGACTGTATCTGTTAATCAAATAATTGTAAAATTATGAATTAACAAGTTGGTAAGAAAAACACAATATTTTGGGGTGATGGATGTTAAATTAAATTAATTAAATAAATGCAAATTATCCTAAATACAATGAAATGTAACAAATGCAATGAGATGGTTTAGCAACAATTTCACAAGTTTAACAACAATAACATGAATAAGCTAGAATAATTGCAACACTTGACTTAATTCATTTTTCATCATGCTTAACAATTTTTCAAAAAAATTCCATAGAAACTCGATCATTCATTAACTTGGAATCTGATATAAGTTCTTTCAAAATCTTATACTTAGAAAAACATGTATATTTCTATGTCGATATTTAACTAAGGATTCTTTAGAATTTATGTGAAGTAACAGGGAAGGGTTAGGTTTGAAACATTTTAATTGGGTTAAGATCTAAATTAAGCATGCACCTTCCAATTATTGTGTCCATTAATAGCCATCTGGTTAGGATTGATCAACTAATTCTAATGCATTCAAACATATTTTAATGCATGAAATACATAAATGATTTTAATTGGAAGTATGAACAATTGAGGCACAAAACATCATAAACATGAATCAAATGAACTTCATCAAATTAATGCAATCATTCCAGCTAAAACAAAATTAAGTCATCATTATTAATGGAAAAACATCAAAACAATTTGCAAACATGTTGAATAAATAAGAACAAAAATAGGAAGAAAAAACTCTTGATGATTTCGGTGGTTCTTTGAAGACCGATCGTGGTGGCTTATTCGAATACTCATGATTGCTCCTTCGTAAAATGCTCCTCAAGGTACCGGCCAAGAGTGGTTTTCCTCAAGGGAAGAGGCTAGCTAAAGGAAATGGGGAAATGGGAATGCTTAAGCGTGGAAGAGAGAAAGAAAGTGAGTTGATGGAAAAGTGAAGAATAAATGAAGGATGAATGAATGATGTTTGGAATGGGAGATGAGAGGTGGTATTTGTAGTTGAAGAGTAGCATGAGAGTTTACTAGAAATATCTTGGAGATACCTTGAATTGCTCCTTTGCTTGGAGGTTGGGTGGTTGCTTGATTCATGCTTGAGTTCATGCATGAATCATGCAAGGGAGTGGACAATAATCAAGGTGGAAGTTGGAGGCTGATTTGCGATTTCTTTGCACATGTAGGGACCTTCAAATTAATTATCCCAGAGCTAATTTGGGTAGCTCTCATGCCTTTTCCGAATTTGGGTCATTCTTCCCCCTTATTGGATGGTTTTGACAACCCAATTGAGAGCAGACTTCATTCTTCTTAGCAACCACCTTCCAAGTTGGGTTGAATTGAATTTATGAGTCCAATTGATGAGCTTGCTGTCCACATGAAGTAGAAATTAACTTGTGTTCATGTGTGGTATTATAGATTCCCACATGAATTAATTTAGTAGTCCAACTGCAACAAATTGAGTAAAAATTAACATATAGCATAAAATAGCAAAAATATGTAAAATTAATACTAAATTGTATAAAATTACAAACTTCACTCAAATTATGTCTAATGTCTTAATATGAATTAAAATGACTCAATTGGCTACCCACATGATCAGAATTTGCATAAATTATGAGTAAAATGGTGCTAATAAAACCTATATAGTTTAAATGTATCACACCCCCAAACTTAATCCATTGCTCGTCCCGAGTAACGTTTCATGCAAAGAAAAAATTTAGGGCAATCTTGAACAATATTTACCAAGAACCAACTTTTCACATAATCATGTAGCAACAAATTTATGCTCTCAAACTCTTTTTGCTAATAACTTGCTTACAAGCAGATATTATTTCAAAATCTTATGTTAAGTACAAGAAAATGCTATCATAAGTCATAATTTGCATGCATCTCAAAGTCATATATAAAATTCACTATTCAACAAATTTTCCTTATCTTGTTAGACAAACAATCCTAAGGTTTAATTATTGGTCTTCATATGTTGCACTTAATAAATTCTCTCCACTAATGTAGTCGACATAATTATCAAAATCAATATGTCTTTTATAAGGTTGTAATGGGGCTAGGCTCAAGGTAGGGATAAAGAGAAGTGATTTTTAAGCTAAATCATCTTAATCCTAACTTTGTCTTAGATATTTTAGGGCACAATCTTCCTACTAATGGGTTTTAACACCTACAAACTTAATTTTAAACTTATGCTCAACAATATATCTCAACACATGAGTAGAGATTTTTCTTTTTCTTTTTTTAATCATGTACATCCTTCTCAATTTCCCCCCGAATTTTACTCACCAAGACAAGTATAGTTAAGAGTGGTGCAAGATAGTGTAAAAATTTAAAAGATGATAATATGTCAACTTATTATGTAGGTAAATAATAATAAAATAGGCTATATGGCTCAAACTTTGGTTTCAAGGGTTAAATTCATATGGTAGGCTTGAAAGGCTCAAACGATCAAAATAAAATGTGCCTAAATCATATTTAGATTCTTATGCCTCCTAGGATTTTGCCTCAAGAAAGTTACTAAGACAATTCTAAAGACTTAAACCTTCATGCATGTCTACTTCTACGGAGAGTACATTTCATGGAAAAGACTATAAAATCAGAAATTATACTTGCATATGAGCTAACTTATTAACAAAAAATGTTTCTAAACATCATTTTATTTCAGCATACTTATGTGAAAATTGAAAATTTTAAAAATCATAGAATATTGGCCCTTACCCCCCATTAAAAAGAAGTAATGTTCTCATTGCAAAATAATAAAGTAGTGAATGGAAACTGTACACCAGGTAGGACTTAGAAAAGAGAGGTGAGTCATGAAGACCGCTTAAGTACCAAGTCTTTCTTGAAAAATCCAATCCTTAGACATACACATTCACATTGCCACACTACTTTGTTCTTTACTAGAGAACAAAATAAATGGAAGATATTGACTTAGTTTATTCATGAATTGCAAATTATTGAAATTTATTATGTATAAAATAAAATATTCCTAAAATAAATAAATAAATAAATATCTTAAGAGTGCCACTAAGAAAAAGAAATTCCCCTCTTTTATTAATCTGAACCACCCTATTTGTCTTGTTCCTTTGCCCTCTCATTCTCGTTTGTATTCACGTCTTCTTCTTTCCATTACTCGAAGATATGATCTGGGAACTTAGGAACGAAACTGTTAGAGATATTTTTATAAGTATTTCTTATGAAATTATTTCTAATTTTTGCATATTTCCAATAAGCCCGTTGTCGGCTATATATAAATCTCCACATATCCATCATAGTTTAAAGTTCTGATTTCTTCATAGTGTTTGAAGAAGTGGGCATTGGAATGGTCAACTTAGGATTAACACTTGGCTCAACTGGTTCAACAATATTTGGTCACACTCTCAGTTTAGGGTTGTTTGGTTCGCCTTCAGATTCTGCTTCTTCTATTTCATTTACCGAGTCAGCTTCCGGTTCATATTTAATTGAGGAATCATCGGATTCTAGTTTGTTCGGTTCATATGACTTGGTCTGGTCCAATTGTTCAACATTCTCCACTAACCTTTCAAGATCATGTCTTGTTATGCAACCTTGAACATAACAACCCTTCAGGTTTGCTTTTGATTTAACTTCCTGTCTTTTTCCAAGCACAATCTTAGATTTCTTTGAGAATAATTTTCCCAACACTGATTGACTTCTCTATCATAATTTCATATAAAAAAACATTTGTTCCATCGAGATGGTGGAACTATGTGAGATAGCTGTCATAATTCGATATAGCAAATTAAACTAATTATCGCACTTTAGGAGCTTGAAAACAAGCATTTTTAGTAGATTTGGATTATGTTTTCTTAAGTTTTAATAAGTTAATAAAATGAACAAAATTGAGTTTTTATTGACCTTAGGGGCCAAATGAGGCCTAGGGTGAGCTAACGCACTTTGTGAGTGTAGAAAAGACTTTTAAAAGGCATATTAAATTGATACTGGTCGCTACATCGCAACGCGGGATCACCGATGTCGCAACATAGGGAGCAGAATAGAGAAACCTCAAGACTGCATTCAATGTCGCGACACAGCCTGAGAGTGTCGTGACCTACCCCTGAAGATATCCTAAGAGGAGCACACTGACTGCTATGTTGGGACACAGATCCTGGTGTGTCGCGGCATCGACTCTAGAACAGAAATTAAATATGAAATAGGGGCATTTTGGTCTGCACAATCAAACTTAAAGCTCAAGAACATCAACCGACCTAGGGTTAAGGACGACGACCACTTAGAATCTATAAATAGGCTCATTTGGCACATGTTATGGATTTCATGCAATTAGCCTAGATTCTCTCTTTTAAATTTAGTTTAGTTTTCTTCTTTTCTTAGGTTTTTAGAATTTATTTTCAGTTGTTCTTTGTTTACAAGAGATCTGATTTGTGGAGATCGTCAAACTCTATGGATTTATTTTTATCTTTAATACAAATCAAGTGTTTTCTTAAACTCTACACTTTAATCCATTTATCATGTTCTCTCTTTACACTCCATATTGTTTGTGAAAGCCATGAGCAACTAGTCCTCCTATGAGGGATTAGCGAGTAGAGGTATGATTTATTAACTATCTTGTAGGGTTACTCAATGGATCAACTATTTGGGAAAGGAAGAACGTGAAACAAACCCTAGGCTTGACAACCTTCGGAAGTCATCAAGGTGGGAATTAACCCAAAATTAATATTGCCCATCCGTGAACACCTTCACCCTAAACCAGTTTGGACTGTGAGGTCGGAAGATAAGTAGTCCTTGCTGAGTCATTTTGTTAGTGGAAGATCGGAAGATCCTACTAGGGTAGTGACTAGATGATTGATGAAGAACCTGAGACGAAAGTTTGTTGGGATTACCGAAGTGAGCTAATCACCCAAAATCAAGATTTGATTCACTCTACTAGTCTATCTCTTAAATTTTATTTCTTTTATGTTATATTATTTTATCATTATAAAAATCCTAAAAACCCTTTTATTCTATTCTCATATTATAACTGATTTAAAGTACTAATTAGATCTTTTAATGTTTAGTTTAGAATTGATCTAGCACTCGCCTCCCTTGGGTACGATCCTCGGAGTACTCACCTACTTAGTTGTAAAACTATATTACAAATCGACCCGTATACTTGTGGATATTTCCTTGTATTTCTATATTTTATTGTAGTATTCACACTCTGGACGTTGGTATGTTCGGAGGCGGTCAAGTTGTTGGTACTGTTGCCGGGGAGGCAACATCACTAGTTGAATTTTAATTTTTGCACGTATAATAATTAGGAAAATTTTAAGTTATAGATACGATTTTATTTTATTTTATTGTTAGTAATCTTCTCTTTCTGGGTTTAGTGTATGACTTATAGTAGGGACACACCTATTGTAGAATCCATAGATCCAGCGAGAACAATTCGAAGAAATCACTAACAACAATAGCAGCAGCAACAACAGATGCAAGATCCACTAACACTTGCTGCAAGTAACGTACCACATGAGAATCCACTGTTCAGTGATGCTGACGATAACGTCCTAGGAAACCCACCAGCACCACAGTTTCCCATAAACGTACATATGGCTCAAAACGAGAGAATCCTAAGGGATTATGCCTTACCAAGCTTGGGCATGGTTCAGGAAAGTATAGCAAGGCCAGCAATTAAAGCTAATAATTTTGAGATCAAACTGATGATGATTCAGATGATTCAGAATAATCTGCAGTTTAGGGGCACGATGACAGAGGACCCTAATAAGCATTAAAAACGGTTTCTCCAATTCTGTGATACTTTTAAGTATAACGAGGTCACTGATGATGCTATTCATATTTGGTTGTTCCCATTCTCCTTGATTGATAACACCTTTTCTTGGTTAGACTCGTAGGTTTCAGGATCTATCACAATATGGGATGAACTCACTGGAAAGTTCTTACAGAAATTCTTCCCGATTAGCAAAGCAGTTCAACTAAGAAGAGAGATTGCTATTTTAGACAGATGTAGGGAGAAAGCTTCTATGAGGCGTGGGAACATTTCAAAATGTTGATTCAAAAATGCCCGCACCACAGATTTTTTTGAGTTGATTCGACTGTAGGTATTTTATAACGGGTTGGATGCAAACGCACGATCTGAATTAGACAGAGTAGCAAGATGAGCCCTTTTGAACAAGACGTATAAGGATTTGTACAAAATTATTGAAAACATGGCATTGAACTCCTGCCAGTGGCCGATTGAATGATTCACATATAGCCAGAAACCAGCTATGGTTAAAACTATCCAAGAGGATGACAAGTATCAGCAGATAGTGAATAGACTTAACTGTAACACCCCATACCCGAGTCTGAGACTAAGACTTGATACGAGACATTACCATGCTTGAACTCACTTAATCATGTGCTTACGGGCTATAAAATTTCGTTCCGAATTAAAAACTTCTCTTACTTAGTCAAATCAGACATTTCATGGGCCTACGAGGCCTCAGACTTGTGTCCCAAAACTTTCGGAACTCATCTAGAAACTTTCTCTCCAAACAGGGGTCACACATCCGTGTGACTTGGGACACGCCCGTGCACCCCTAAAACATGCCCGTGTCTTTTACCCGTTGTGGATACTTGCAATTTACACATGGCCTGGACACGCCCGTGGCCCCAAACCGTGCCTAAAACCCTAGCATTCTGTCAATGCCCCACGGCCAAGGCACACGCCCGTGCTTACCACCCGTGGTGCGCACCGACTACCTTAACACGACCTAAAGTCTAAACACACGCCCGTGTGACTGGTCCGTCGTCTATTCTGACTTAAGATACAAAGGTGCAGGGCTCACACGGCCTAGACACACGCCCGTGTGTCCAACCGTGTGAGCACTTAGAGGCTATTTACCAAGCCAATTGCCACCCTGAAATCAAGACCAAACTCATGCTCAATTCAGCAACTCAAGTATTACATCTAACATGAACAAGGATGCATACTTCATTGATAGATTAATATATACATACTTAATCATTCATGACTCATCTCTTTGGCCATATACAAAAAGAATACTAAGCTTGATAGCCAACAATTTGGCTAGTTTTAATACATAACTCAAAATTAAATGATTCCTATACATGCCACACTTAATAAAAACAACTTGGCTATACCAAAATAGCGATTGATAGTGTGTTCCGAGCTCCGGTGACGATGATCCACGAGATTAGCTTGGCGGGACTACATGGAAAGAAAGAATAAAAGACGTAAGCATTTAGCTTAGTAAGTTTGCATATAATGCACATAACAACATACTTGCTTAATATAAACCATTTGACATAAACAATGGTATCATAATTTTAGCTATAAAGCTTACTTACTCATATCTGATTCATACGAATCTCATGATACTTACTAGTCTCATACTTGTGAAGTAAACAAGGTACCTGTATCACTTGATCACATTGATCAGCATACTTTAGCATAATAATCATAATCTCTAACTTATCATTCATAACATGAATAATACTCATTCTCAACTTGATGATAACTCTGCTTACTTAATTTCTTGTTATCTCATTTAAACTTTACTTGTTTGCCCAAAAAAATTTCTATGAATAACCGAGGATACTAAATCTCATCTCACACGCTCGATGCCAAAGCCATATCCTAGATACGGTCTTACATGGAATCTCTCATCTTGGTTTCGAGGCCATGTCTTGACATGGGCTTATACGAAGTCTTTCTCGTGAGTTCCCTTGGGAACTTACCATTGCCATGTCATGACATGGTCTTACTTGGTACCTTTACTCATGAACTGGTCAATGCTGAGCCTTGGCTTGGACTTACATGAAATCTTCCTTGTTACTCACCAATGCCATGCCTTGGCTTGGACTTAGATGGGATCTCTATCTCTTGATAGCTTTTCAATGCCAAGACTTGTCTTGGACTTACATGACATCTTTGCTTGGAGACTCACCAATGCCATGCCTTGGCTTGGACTTACATGGGTCTTCATCTCATAAAAACTCTTCAATGCCAAGACTTGTCTTGGTCTTACATGATAACTTGCTTGGTTGTCGATGCCATGCCTTGGCTTGGTCTTATACGGGCTTTCTCATTTCATGTGGTAGATCGAGTATCCTAGGTAATTCAACTTCAATAGGGAATTTCTCTTGCTTAATCTTACTGATTTCTTTGTTTAACATGACATTAAACATTTTCATGATAATATTATACATTATACCAAGCAATTCAATGATATTAATCATAAAGCTTAGATATCATACAAACTTATCTCGATATACAAAATGTATGTAGGTATGCAATTTAGTCCTCGACTTTGTTCTTGCCTCAGTTTCGATCCGGGCTTCGTTTTTATTGCTCTATAATCATAAATGGATCATTTAACACTCACATTGACTAAATTGACTCTTAACTCATACTTTGGTAAAATTACTATTTTACCCCTATACTTTCTCATATTTGCACTTTTGCCCCAAGGCTCGTAAAATGAATCTCATTCGTCTTTCTTAAACTTCATGCTTAGCTGATTCATTTTCTCTACTATAGCAATCATTAATTCCCACTATTTCTAATAGGTATGACCAATTCCATAACTTTTACAAACTAGTCCTTACTAGCATTTTTCATGAAATTCACTTAGAAAAAGATGTTTATCTAACATCAAACTCTCATAAACTTCCATAAAATATCATTTTACAAGCATGTCACTCTTGGGTAGATTTTTGAACATGCATCTTAGCTCATTTTATAGCTAAAAATAGCTAATTCATAATACGAGAACTTCAAAAACACGAAGAATATTAAAAACGGGGCTAAGATGAACTTACTAGCAAGCTTGAAAAAAATGAAGAACCCTAGCTATGGAGTCTCCAAATTTTCGGCACAAGAGGAAGAAGGTGAATAGATTTTTATCGTCTTTTTCCTATTTTAATCAATTATTAGACAAATGACCAAAATGTCATTCTCTTTAAAAATTTCTATTTTTCTAACTCATGTCCATTGTTGTCCAAAAATTATAACTTGGGAAAATTGCTATTTAAGGACTTCTAATTAATATTCTAAAGCTATTTCATACAAAAAGCTTCTAGAAACTCATATTTTGCAACTTTTGCAATTTAGTCCTATTTGATCATTCCATGTCAATTTCACAAAATTTCTGCATGGAACTTTAATACTATCATGAAAACATGTCATAAACCTTAAGAACTCAATTTACTAACTCAGATTTGTGGTCTCACACCACTATTCCGACTAGGCCCTGAATCGGGATGTTACAATTCTCCCCCTCTTAGGAATTTTCGTCCTCGAAAATCTTACCAAAGAAATGTGTTTGGATACTGGTTTCTCATGATTTCTTCTGGTTCCCACGTAGCTTCTTGTACTCCATGTATTTGCCACAATACTTTTACCAGGGCAATACTTTTATTCCTTAGCTGCTTGACTTCCCGAGCTAAAACCTTAATTGGTTCTTCACCATAAGTCATGTCGGGATGAATCTCTATTTCTGACGGGGTAATTACATGTGAAGGATCTGATCGGTAGCGTCTCAACATTGACACGTGAAACACATCGTGAATCTTTTCTAACTCTGATGGCAAAGCCAATCGATAAGCTACCGGCCCAACTCTTTCAGTAATCTCGTATGGTCCGATAAAACGTGGACTCAACTTGCCTTTCCGGCCAAATCTGAGAACTTTTCTCCAAGGTGACACTTTCAAGAAAACTTTATCTCCGACTTGATACTCTATCCCTTTCCTCTTTAAGTCCAAATAGGACTTCTGTCTGTCTGATGCAGCTTTTGAACTTTCTCGTATCACTTTCACTTTCTCTTCAGCTTCTCTAACCAAATCAACCCCGTGAATTTGGTTTTCTTTTAGTTCAGTCCAAAATAAAGGCGTTCGACACTTACGCCCATATAAAGCCTCATAAGGTGCCATATTTAAGCTTGACTGATAGCTATTATTATAGGTGAACTCCACCATTGGGAGAAACTTTTCCCAACTGCCTCGGAATTCAAGAATACAACATCTGAGCATATCCTCGAGTACTTGAATTAACCTCTCCGACTGACCGTCAGTTTGAGGATGAAAAGCGGTACTAAAGTTCAACTTTGTACCCAAGGCCTCTTGTAACTTCTTCCAAAATCTGGATGTAAACCTCGGATCCCTATCCGAGATGATTGACAATGGAACACCGTGAAGCCTTACTATTTCTAAAATGTACAAGTTTGCCAACTTGTCTTGTAACGACCCGAAATTGGGCCTAGTAGGATTGGGCCCATTGGACCTTGAGCATAGAAGCATTTTAAAATTTATGGGAATTTGAGAACGGCATTATTTCAAGTTGGACTTATTAGGAGGGTGATTTTGGAAAGTTACGGGGTTCTAGGAAGTTCCGGGTTCAAATTGGGCCTTAGCAAAATTTTTGTGTTTAAGCACTTTAAGGTGAGAAGGTAAGTGGCATCAAGGCTTATGGAAATAAGTGTGCATTTTGCTATCACAAGTGAAGCTAGTGGAGGAGTGGTGTGGCGTTGCATGTATGGGCTTGAGGGGTGGAGTTCGAATCCCACCTAGTGCAAATTTTGGGATTTTATTTTTGTATTCCTTCCCTAAGTGTCAGCCAAGGTGGTATTTAAGGCAAGGAAGACTTTTGGTTTTGGAAAGGTGGCTAAAGAAATATGGTATGGAGGAAGATAAGGGTTGATGATGGAAAGAATCAAAAGAAAAGGCATGTGAAGGGAACATGTTGGCTTATAGTGTGGAAAGTGTTTTGGAAAGATTTTTATTTGGTCAATGCTCATCTTTTGGAAAAGATGATACATGGTTTTGGTTAGGGAAAGAGGGGAGCCGAATTTCTCTAGCTCTCCCTTGCATTTTCACATCTTTGGGGGTCATTTCTTTTTCCTTTCTAAATATTTTGGTTCTTTTGATTGCATTTCCTCTTGACCGAAACTTCAATTTGCCTATTGACTTCTACTCTTTTCTTTTCAAACATTCTCTTTTATACACCATAATCGAAACATCAACTTCATCTCATAGCCGAAACTTGGTTTTTGTGGTTACCGAAGCTTCTTTGCCTTCTCGGGTTTTCGGTGGTTGCAAGGTAGTGTTCTTCCTCTTCTTTTATTTTCTTCTTGTTTCTCTTTTACTCCCTCTTCTAAAACCGATTATTCACCCTGTTCTTTTGACCAAGGCCGAATCTATTCCTTGCTACTTCCATATTCTTGGTTCTCTTGGTGTGGGCCAAATCGGTAGAGTGTTAGCTTACACTCTTGTCATCTTTCTAGCCTTTGACTTTCGGAAGAGGGTTGGTAAGTAGGTAGGGCCGAATATAGGTGATGGGGGTGTATTGTTTGGGTGATTCTTACTCAAGTCGAATAAGATGTGGCTAAGATCTGTACTTGTGTTAATCACTTCTAGGGTCTCGAAGTACTTTATTGGAGGGCCAATCAAACACCTATCCCTCGTAATAAGAGACTCGGATTGTTGGTGCCGCGGAGAGTATCGTGTTACGGATTCCGAATAAGGTGTGTAATCTCGTACCCTTCCGAATCTATTTGAAATGGTGTGTAATCTCATACCTCTCTGAAAGTTTGCATGAAATGTTCTGTGATTCGGTCGAAATACCGAAGAAAACCGGAAACCGGCATCCGTGACCACTCGGGTGTGCGTATGTTTGTAGTAGTAACCATATTTTGCAATGAAACAGTTTGGTCAGCAGCAGTGACGTGATTTTGAAAAATCACGAAAAATAGGATAAAGGGAGTTAGAAAGTGAAAAAGATATCGAAATAAAGCTTACTGTGTCTATTTTTATATGAAAGAAACATAGGAGGAAGAGGAATTGTATATTCTGTGATATCTTAATTTTAGTGAGACTGGTTCTGATTGACTTCGTGGTTCCCTGTTCTGTCTTGGAAAAATCGTTTAAAATTGTACAAAGTGAATTATGAGTTATAATTTATATGTATAGATTCCTTAGTGAGCCTATTTTCAATATAAACAAGTGGGAGCAACATATGAAAACTGTACAGTTAGATATTTGAATTTTGGGTAAGAGAGGTCAGAACCATTGGTTAGTGAAACAAAGGAAACTTTAAGGAATAAACTGTACTAAATGGTTAAGCCAAAAATTCTGGAAAAATTGTAGTAATAATATATATGAGTCTAGTTTCAAGGAAAATTTACGGATCTAAATTTCAAGTTTCCTAACTCGAGTTATAGTCAATTTAGTCAGTATGACGTAAATGGACAGTTTCGATTTTTATGCCCCACATTAGTAGTTAAGTCTAGGTTGCAGAATTACCAAAATACCTTTGGAGGGTAAATTACCGAAATACCCCTGGGTTTCGAGATTACCGAATTACCCTTAGTGGGTAAAATTACTGAATTACGAAAATGCCCCTATGGGCCGAATTACGAAAATGCCCCTATGGGCCTATTTGATAGAATGCCTTAATGGGCCGAATTGCAAAGTGTTATAATGGGCCGATTTACCGTAATAAATTTCTAAATCAATGATTGTTGTTTATATTTGTGGATATTATGCTTTATTATGTTTGCTTTATTATGTATGTTGCATTTACATAATTTGCATGGGATGGGAAAAATGTTGAAGAGAAGTGTAGCCCTATGGCATTGCCACAAAAATGTTTGTTATTATGTTTCATTCTCGATTTCGTGGCTCGCCACAATTCTCGATAATGGCTATGTGCCAACCTAAATATGGATTTGTGCCATCGTGATTATGGCTTTGTGCTAAACATATTTACCCGGGCTATGTGCCTAACATATGAATTAACGACTGGTGTCGATCATTTTTACCAAGGTCGTAGCCGGTTATATTACCGTATATAATATTCGTGGCTCGCCATTAATCAGATAGTGGCTATGCCACTCATAATTATGACTCGTGGCTTTGCCACAAAATTATGAAAAGCGGTTTCAGCAGCGGTGGCTTGGCCGCAAAATATATATTAAATGGCATCTTGCTCGCGATTGGTGTGTTTGGCGTGGTGGGTTGACTTGATCCCCACAGTGTGATGGGATGGGTACGGGTGGTGTGTAGCGGATGGATTACTAGGATGGGTTGGGTTGCATACATTGCACATATATAAATATATTCTGTTTTGTAAATGGGCTTTGGTCCAAGTGTATGTTAAATGGGCTTAAGCCCAAGATAATGCTAAATGGATTCAGCCCAGTGGATAATGAAGAAGGGGATTATACATCGAGTTCTTGTAACTCACTCCCTCTTTTCCTTAACCCATGTAGGTAATGCTCCGTGACGAGGACTTGGGGCCATGGATGACTCGATGGAGGCCATACTTCAGAAATGGTGTTCTTGAACTTTAGAATTTCTATTTACGTTACTTTATTTCTTTTACTATTTTGGGTTTTTAAGTTGTAAAAAGGCCTCTGGAATATTTTATTATTGCATTATATTTGACGTATTTATTATTTTGCTTGAATTATTTTAAATGGGGATTTTCTAAAAGCATAACCAACGGTTTTCCAAAATTGATTAATAAATGGATTTTATAACAAACTTTTACAAATATTTTAACTCGGAAATTTTCTCTCGAATTATCAACAATATTTTCAAAAGCCACGGTTTTAAAGTTCACTACCTTGATTTTTGATTCATCAAAACAACCTCTCAAATGTAGTTGTATTTTATCAAATATTTACATCCAACCTTGTTTTCTTAACCATAACCAAATAACATTCAATTTAGTACAAATCACAAGGACTTTATACGTTTTCCTCATGTGACATGTCAGATCCGGTCGTAACGCATGGGCCGGGTTTGGGGTGTTACATGTCTAGTGAGTAATCAACTCGAACAGGTATAAAATAAGCTGACTTCGTGAGTCTATCAACTATAACCCATACGGCATCTTTCTTGCTCAGAGATAATGGTAGACCCGTTACAAAATCCATAGTAATACGGTCCCATTTCCACTCCGGAACCAAAATGGGTTGAAGCAAACCCGAAGGTACTTGATGTTCAGCCTTTACTTGCTGACAAATCAAGCATTTGGAAACAAACTCTGAAATATCTTTCTTCATTCTCGACCACCAAAACTGTTGCTTCAAATCATTATACATCTTGGTACCACCCGGATGTACAGACAAACATCCATTATGGGCCTCACACAGAACTCCCTGAATAAGCTCTTCCTTTCTCGGTACACAAACTCTATCTTTGAACATCAGACTTCCATTGGGAATAATCCGGAAATCAGACTCAACATCTGTCTCGCACTGAGCTCTCTTGACTTGCAATCCACTATCTTCTTTTTGAGCTTCAATGATCTCTTGGAGGAAAGTTGGTCTAGCTCTCAACTCAGCTAGAATAGAACCATCGTTGGATAAAGTCATCCGTGAATTCATTGCCCTTAATGCAAATAGGGATTTTCTACTCAAAGCGTCAGCGACCACATTCGCCTTCCCGGGATGGTAGTCGATAACCAATTCATAGTCTTTTATCAACTCTAACCATCTCCGCTGCCTTAAGTTCAACTCTTTCTGCGTCATCAAGTACTTTAAACTTTTGTGATCGGTGAAGATCCGACATCTCTCACCATATAGGTGGTGTCTCCATATCTTCAATGCGAAGACTATGGCAGCCAACTCTAGATCGTTGGTCGGATAATTCTTCTCATGTGGCTTCAACTGCCTTGAGGCGTAAGCAATCACTTTGCCTTCTTGCATAAGTACACAGCCTAATCCATTCAAGGATGCATCGCTGTAAATCACAAATTCTTTCCCTGTCTCAAAGTTGTACTAGAACCGAGCTTCACAACATCGCTTTCGGTTTCTCGAAACTTTGTTGGCATCTTTCTCGCCCACTCAAACTTCACATTTTTCTCAGAATAATTTAGTCATCGGGGTTGCAATCATAGAAAACCCCTTGACGAATCGTCTATAATAGCCGGCTAGGCCTAGAAAAATTCTAATCTCAGAGATATTCTTCGGTGGCTTCCAGTCCATAATAGCCGAAATCTTACTGGGGTCTACTCGAACTCCTTCTCCCGAGACAATATGTCTCAAAATCCTACTTCCTTGAGCCAAAATTCACTTTTATCGAACTTAGCATATAATTGATTTCCTCGAAAAGTCTCAGAAATCAGACGTAGGTGCTCAAAGATGCTCATTCTCATCTCGGGAATAAATCAGTATGTCGTCAATGAAAACAACTACAAACTTGTCGAGGTATAGTCTAAAAATGCGGTTCATTAAGTCCATGAATACCGCAGGAGCATTGGTCAAACCAAAAGGCATGACTAAAAATTCATAATGCCCATACCTTGTTCAAAAGTCGTCTTGGACACATCCGATTCCTTTACTCTCTGGTTTGGTAGTACCTCGATCTCAAGTCTATCTTAGAGAACACAAAGTGGCTCCTTCAACCGATCGAACAAATCATCGATCCTTGGCAATGGGTACTTGTTCTTTACTGTCACTTTATTAAGTTGACGGTAATCTATGCACAATCTCATGGTGCCATCTTTCTTTTTCACAAATAAAATCGGAGCACCCCATGGAGAACAACTTGATCTCACAAAAACTTTATCTGTCAACTCTTGCAACTATGACTTCAACTCTCTCAACTCCGTTGGAGCCATTCTGTAAGGAGTAATCGATATTGGTACAGTATCGGAAGCTAGCTCAATGCTGAACTCAACTTCTCTAACTGGTGGTAGTCCTGGTAATTCTTCGGGAAAAATATCCACGTACTCACATACTATTGGTACTGACTTAATCTTTAACTCTGTTTCTTTATCATTCACCACAAAGGCCAAATATGCCTCATACCCCTTTCTTACGTATCTCTGTGCCGTCATGTGAAAAATTATTGCCAGAGATTTACTTTGCTCATCTGATTCTATATGGAGAGTATCCCCATTCTCACATCTCATCTCAATATATTTCTTCCCACAATTAACTATTACACCATGAGTGGTCAACCAGTCCATACCAAGAATGATGTCAAACTCATCAAATGGTAGCAACATAAGATTTGCTTTAAAGTAATGACCTCTAATCATTAATGGACAATCTTTACATACTTCATCAACTAACACACTCTTGCCTAAAGGATTAGACACCTTAATCGTAAATTCTGTAGAATTTATAGGCATGTTTATACTAGATACTAGTTTCATACAAATGTAAGAGTGTGTGGATCCGGGGTCAATTAAAGCAATAACTTTGATATCATAAAGAGAAAAGGTACCCGTAATAACATCAGGAGAAGATGCCTCTTCGCGAGCGCGAATGGCATAAGTCCTCGCAGGTGCCCTACCCTCGGGTCTCGTAGCCTGCTCTCTAGGGTTACCTCTACCACTTGCCCCGCTTCCGGGGTTCCTCTACGGTCTGCCTCTGACCATACCCCCAGATCTCGGGTTCTGAGTTCTTTCTTCTTTCATCATCTCAGGACAATCCTTTATAAAGTGATCCTGGGAACCACATCTGAAACAAGCATTTTCATGTGCTCGGCATTCACCAAGATGTCGTCTGCCACACTGTGGCCATTCGAGTCTGTCAGATCGGATATTCCCTACACTAGCAAATCAAGTAGTTCGTGCTTTGTTTCCTAACTCGCCTACTCTTGTTTTTCTTGGAAAATCCAATGGAAGTAGCCGATCGGGTAGGGAAATCTCTTGACTTCTTGGATGAAGATTGGGATGACTTATTCCACTGTCTCTTTCTTGAGTCGCGAGACTCCATTTCAGAATTTTTCTTCTCTCTTACTAGCTCATTGGCTTTGCAAGCCCTCTTTACTAGCACCACGAATTCCTTTAGTTCTAAAACAGCAACAAACAGTTTGATGTCATCATTTAGCCCATCTTCGAATCTCTTGCTCATGATGGCCTCGGTGGATACACACTCTCAAGCGTATTTACTGAGTCGTACAAATTCACGCTCGTAATCAGTCACAGACATTTTGCCTTGCTTCAGTTCTAGGAATTCCTTTCTTTTCTGGTCCATAAACCTTTGACTGATATACTTTTTCTTGAACTCTTCTTGGAAAAATTCCCATGTGATCCTTTCCTCGGCACCACCGACACAAGGGTGTTCCACCATTGGTAAAGGTGAATCTCTTAAAAGAGAGACTACACACTTCATGCATTCTCGTGTGTGCATGACAACTCATTAAATACCCTCGATAGTATTTTCTATCCGTAACTCACCTTTCCAGGATCATCATCTTTTCTAGCCTGTAATTTTTCCGCCCATGTTTCCTAATCCTATCAATGGGAGGCTTCTCTCCTTACCACCTCTACTACTTGAGGGGCTACTGGGATAGGTTGAGGAATAGGTGGGGGTGGAGGGGGTTGTGCATTCGGGTTCGTACGAACGAACTCCGTATACCATGTATTCATCATATAGAGGAAGGCTTCTCTAGCCTCTTCTCCTCCTTCTTGACTCACCGTAGTGGGTCTATTCTCATTCTCGCTCAAAGACCGTCCCTTCAATGAGCCGGCAGATTACTTTCTACGTCATCCGCCACAGCTCTATCGGGATCCATTTACTAAAATGTATAAACATAATTTAAGTCGTCAAGAGTCGTCACACTATCATTATAAAAACATTCTTACGTATGGCATGTATAATTAGACCCATGCTCGTGCTATGTTAGTCCTAGAACTGACTAAACCATAGCTCTGGTACCACTAAATGTAACACCCCATACCCGTGTCTGAGACTAAGACTGGATACGAGACATTACCATGCTTGAACTCACTTAATCATGTGCTTACGGGCTATAAAATTTTGTTCCGAATTAAAAACTTCTCTTACTTAGTCAAATCAGACATTTCATGGGCCTACGAGGCCTCAGACTTGCGTCCTGAAACTTTCAGAACTCATCTGGAAACTTTCTCTCTAAACAGGGGTCACACGTCTGTGTGACTTGGGACACACCCGTGCACCCCAAAAACATGCCCGTGTCTTTTACCTGTGGTGGATACTGGCAATTTACACACGGCCTGGACACGCCCGTGGCCTCAAACCATGCCTAAAACCCCAGCATTCTGCCAATGCCCCACGGCCAAGGCACATGCCCGTGCTTACCACCTGTGGTGCGCACTGACTATCTTAACACGACCTAAAGTCTAAACACACGCCCGTGTGACTGGTCCGTGGTCTATTCTGACTTAAGATACAAAGGTGCAGGGTGCACACGGCCTAGACACACGCCCGTGTGTCCAACCGTGTGAGCACTTAGAGGCTATTTACCAAGCCAATTGCCACCCGAAATCAAGACCAAACTCATGCTCAATTCAAGAACTCAAGTATTACATCTAACATGAACAAGGATGCATACTTCATTGATAGATTAAAATATACATACTTAATCATTCATGACTCATCTCTTTGGCCATATACAAAAAGAATACTAAGCTTGATAGCCAATAATTTGGCTAGTTTTAAAATATAACTCAAAATGAAATGTTTCCTATACATGCCACACTTAATAAAAACAACTTGGCTATACCAAAATAGAGATTGATAGTGTGCTCCGAGCTCCAGTGACGATGATCCACGAGATTAGCTTGGCGGGACTACATGGAAAGAAAGAATAAAAGACGTAAGCATTTAGCTTAGTAAGTTTGCATATAATGCACATAACAACATACTTGCTTCATATAAACCATTTGACATAAACAATGGTATCATAATTTCAGCTATAAAGCTTACTTACTCATATCTGATTCTTACGAATCTCATGATACTTACTAGTCTCATACTTGTGAAGTAAACAAGGTACCTGTATCACTTGATCACATTGATCAGCATACTTTAGCATTATAATCATAATCTCTAACTTATCATTCATAACATGAATAATACTCATTCTCAACTTGATGATAACTCTGCTTACTTAATTTCTTGTTATCTCATTTAAACTTTACTTGTTTGCCCAATGAATTTCTATGAATAACCGAGGATACTAAATCTCATCTCACACGCTCGATGCCAAAGCCATATCCTAGATACAGTCTTACATGGAATCTCTCATCTTGGTTTCAAGGCCATGTCTTGACATGGGCTTATACGAAGTCTTTCTCGTGAGTTCCCTTGGGAACTTACCATTGCCATGTCATGACATGGTCTTACTTGGTACCTTTACTCATGAACTGGTCAATGCCGAGCCTTGGCTTGGACTTACATGAAATCATCCTTGTTACTCACCAATACCATGCCTTGGCTTGGACTTACATGGGATCTCTATCTCTTGATAGCTTTTCAATGCCAAGACTTGTCTTGGACTTACATGACATCTTTGCTTGGAGACTCACCAATGCCATGCCTTGGCTTGGACTTACATGGGTCTTCATCTCATAAAAACTCTTCAATTCCAAGACTTTTCTTGGTCTTACATGATAACTTGCTTGGTTGTCGATGCCATGCCTTGGCTTGGTCTTATACGGGCTTTCTCATTTCATGTGGTAGATCGAGTATCCTAGGTAATTCAACTTCAATAGGGAATTTCTCTTGCTTAATCTTATTGATTTCTTTGTTTAACATGACATTAAACATTTTCATGATAATATTATACATTATACCAAGCAATTCAATGATATTAATCATAAAGCTTAGATATCATACAAACTTACCTCGATATACAAAATGTATGTAGGTATGCAATTTAGTCTTCGACTTTGTTCTTACCTCGGTTTCGATCCGGGCTTCATTTTTCTTGATCTATAATCATAAATGGATCATTTAACACTCACATTGACTAAATTGACTCTTAACTCATACTTTGGTAAAATTACTATTTTACCCCTATACTTTCTCATATTTGCACTTTTTCCCCAAGGCTCGTAAAATGAATCTCATTCGTCTTTCTTAAACTTCATGCTTAGCTGATTCATTTTCTCTACTATAGCAATCATCAATTCCCACTATTTCTAATAGGTATGACCAATTCCATAACTTTTTACAAACTAGTCATTACTAGCATTTTTCATGAAATTCACTTAGAAAAAGATGTTTATCTAACATCAAACTCTCATAAACTTCCATAAAATATCATTTTACAAGCATGTCACTCTTGGGTAGATTTTTGAACATGCACCTTAGCTCATTTTATAGCTAAAAATAGCTAATTCATAATACGAGAACTTCAAAAACACAAAGAATATTAAAAACGGGGCTAAGATGAACTTACTAGCAAGCTTGAAAAAAATGAAGAACCCTAGCTATGGAGTCTCCAAATATTCGGCACAAGAGGAAGAAGATGAATAGATTTTTATCATCTTTTTCCTATTTTAATCAATTATTAGACAAATGACCAAAATGTCCTTCTCTTTAAAAAAATTTATTTTTCTAACTCATGTCCATTTTTGTCCAAAAATTATAATTTGGGAAAATTTCTATTTAAGGACTTCTAATTAATATTCTGAAGCTATTTCATACAAAAAGCTTCTAGAAACTCATATTTTGCAACTTTTGCAATTTAGTCCTATTTGATCATTCTATGTCAATTTCACAAAATTTCTGCATGGATCTTTAATACTATCATGCAAACATGTCATAAACCTTAAGAACTTAATTTACTAACTCAGATTTGTGGTCTCGCATGACTATTCTGACTAGGCCCTGAATCGGGATGTTACATTAACTGTATCGAGTCTAATTCTACACCATCTATGCATGGAGGAGACAAACCGCTCTTCTATTATATCAATAATCCCACTGAGGATGTAAACTACAGGCTGGTAACCCTTATTCGAATACATATAACACCGGCTGGAGGGGTCACTCAAACTTGAGATGGGGAGGAAATCAATGATGAGGTAACAACTTAAATCAAGCTAAAACTACTAATTATCAACCTATTTGCAAAAACCTCAAGATAGGGTCAATCCAAGTGACCATAATATATGTAGTCAACATCTGGATAGAATCGAGGGAGAAATGTAGTCAATGAGAATGAATGTCAAGCAGGTGTAGTCTGAGTGCACCATTTCAACAAGAATATTGACTAAACTACAGGATCAAGTGAGCATATTAATGAGAATGATGGGTAACATCAAAAGGAAAATTGAGACAGGTCTTCCCAGTAATACAGAAGACAATCCACGGAAGGAAGGTAAGGAGCACGTGAAAGCGATTGCGCTCCGATCGGGCAAAGTACTGAGTAGCCCAGAAACCATTACTCCAGAGACAATTGCAGAGAATAATAACGATCCTCAAGAGGAATCCTTAGAGACGGGAGATGAGCCGGAACCAGAAGAGGTAACCACACTGGTAGCGGAGACATAGAATGAAATAACTAAAGATTCTGTCGGTGCAAAATCCCATTCCCTTCAAGACTAGAGGGAAAACAAAAGTGAGGTGAGGATGAATTCGCAAGTTTCTTAAACTTGTTCAAAACATAAAATGTTAACCTGCCCTTAATCAAGTTAATAGAGAAAGTTCCTAAGTACACCAAGTTTTAAAATAAATTATGTCTAAGCATAGGAAAATTAAGGTAGGTGAACAAGTTAGTATAAGCGCTTCCTGTAGTGCTATTATCTCAAGACGGGTTCCCCAAAAATTAAAAGACCCGGGAAGTTTTAGTATTCCTATAGAGATAGGAAGCATTTATTTTAATAAAGCTCTATGTGACTTAGGAGCTAGTATTAATTTGATTCCTTTATCTATATTTGAAAAATTGGGGTTAGGGGATCTTAAAAATACGTATATAACACTACAATTGGCCTACAGATCTTCAGTTCATCCAAAAGGTGAACTAGAGGATGTGTTAGTCAAAGTGCGTAGTTTCATTATTCCAACAGATTTTGTGGTGCTTGATTTTGAGGAAGATCGTGAGATATCGATCTTATTAGGTAGACCTTTCCTGGCCACTTCTAGATCCACCATTGATTTAGATAAAAATGAATTGACTATGAAAATCAATGGTGAGACTGAAAATTTCACCATTGGACAAATTTCCCAATTTTTAAATTTCTGGTCAGCTGTTTCAGTTTTAAACACAATGCATCTAGCCTACTTTTCAAACCATTTACATCAGATTAGAGAGCTATAAAATTTGTTTTCTTTGCATGGTTTTAATGATTTATCATCAGAGAATAGGTTCAACAAATTTCCTTCTCAAAATACTCTCTTTTCACCCAAAATTATTAAAAAAAGTAGCCAAAAATATTTTGAAATTTCTCAAGATTCTTGAATCAAGATTTTCAATCAAAGGATTTAGAACAAATAAAAGGTAATTATTATTTCTAAACTTATTTTTATGATGATTAAAAGCATATTTACAAGATTTGAGTGATAATTACATGATTTTTAATCAATGTCATCTTCTTCAAAAGCTTAAGGTGCTTTAATGGTGGATCTTGAATTTTGAGAGGAAATCCAAAAATCAATGGATGTTCCAACTCAAAATGGATCTATTAGAAGGTTTTTAATCTTATTTATCAAGATTAAACATGTTTTGTAAGGTAATTTAAGGAAATTTGAATTTCATCATCTTCATGAACTGATTTTTTGGATTTTTGTGAAATTGATTTAAATGTGAAATTGATGCTTAGTATATGTTTATTTGGTCTAGTATTGATGTTTGGAAGTGATTAGGAGGGCTGGATTGATCGATTTTGTGAGGAATCGAGTTTTTGACTTGATGATACAAATCCAGTAAGTAACTTTGAGTAAGAATTTCGTGTAGCCTAGTTGATGAAAATGTGTTTATTATATCTTTTGGAAGGTGGTAATATCTATTTTATCTCTATTGAAGCTCCGAATCTTGAAGATGATCGAGCTAATCGAAGTTGAAGCTTGGATTTGCTTGGTTGATCACTTGGTTGTGGTTGAGTTAGTTGTGTGGTGAGTGTTATTAAAGGGCGATTTGGTAAATTGACCCTCACTTATGCTTAATTGGATGATTAATTATTGATTTCAAATATTTAATTGAGTTTTTGTTGGTTAATTTTGCAAGATTATTGATACATGTTTAAGTGATGAAATTTCTGTTAAGTGTTGGTAAGTGAGCATCTAGTGATTTTATGTGCTTGATTTGATTAATTATAATGGTGAACTAAACAAGTATGCTGGAGTTTTTGGTTCATGGTATGTTGATATTTCAATTGATAAATGAACATTGATAATAGGTAATTGGTATGCCAGATTTAATTTGATTTTAAAATGGCTATGTTACATGATTCACATATGCATTTTGGCACTTTAAATTGAGCACATTATTGACTGAAATTATGTTATGATTGATTGATTATATTGGCATTATAGCATGGCAGATCCATTGGATATAGTTGGCATGCCATAGGATTTGTGAGTACTCACCAAATTGATATGTTATTTGTAAGAAATCAGGCTCTAGGTGGACTGATTTGGAGTAGATAAGGGAGTGTTGAGTTTGTGTCTCCACTCAACAGAACTGATTTGAGGCAATATAAGGGAGCATGTGGGCTCGGCTCACTCAATTCTGGACTGATTCTGATTCTGATTGGGAGAAAGGATATCCATTTATCCGATATATGATCACCCGATTAAGCTACGATTGTATATGCCAATATAAATGTATGAATTGTTATATGCTAATTGTATATGCCAATATAAATGTATGAATTGTTATATGCTAAATTAATGATTATATGCCATGATTAATTATGATTTTTGATACATGGTTGAGCATATGACATTGAAGTATTATGGATTGATATTTTCACTGAAAATTTGTATTTGATTGGTTTCGATTTAAGCATGATTTGGGTGCTAATTTACTCATCGTTTTATTAACATTCACTAAACTTTTTAAGCTCACACCCTCACATTTGTCCAGTTAACTGATGGGATTGAGGAGCTGAGGAGCCGAGAAAGAGAGTTCCAAGAGATTAAGGCTCGGTAGAGATTTAGTTACACATTTTAGATATGTTAACTGGGCATTTTGGGACTTCCGGGGCTTAGTTTAATTTTGGTTGTAATTGGACGTGGACATTGGACATTTTAAATTTTGAATGGTTTTATAATATCATATATGCATGTTTGAGTTTGATTATTGAATAATTTACGATGTATTGTTGCTTGATAACCCGGTGATTGATAACACAGTGTGTGAGGCATGATGTTTACACTAACCATTGTTTAAATGAAGCTTCCATGGAGTGGTTTACTAGCAACTAAGGTACGACACTTGTTTAAATTAACCGGTGGGCGATATACATGAAATCGAATGTTTAATTCTATTTAATTGAGGCTTAATTGGTGTTAATATATTCAATTAAAGGTGTATGAATATGTATGATATTTAATTGTAGCTAAATCGGGTTTAATTGGCCATTAAAATACTCAAAATCGGGTTTAAAATCGAATTTTTTGCACAAAAAAAAACTACAGTAGACTGTTGGGGTTTGAATTCTGGTCTTTTTAAATTGGTTCTCTAGTCCGTTTAAATTACAAATTAGTTCTGTAACTTGATACGTCTAATTAGAGCCTTAAATGATAAGGAAAATTGATAAAATTATAGGATTAGACTTTTAATTGATAAAATTTGTTAGAAACGTACTCAATTTGATATTCGGGGTATAGTACTGATAGTTTGAAATTGTTACGATTTAGTCCTTAATGATAAAACTTGAATTAGACAAAGAAAAAAAACTCGGATTAAGCTGAAATTTTTAGGGCTTACATAAATTGCCTAAAAAAGGATTGGTAAATGTATAGATCTAAATTCGGGTTAGTTTAACCTATGTGGCAAAATGACAAAAATGCCCTTAGGTTAAATTACTTATAAAAAGTTTAAAATTGGTTCACAAATTGCTTATACATTAATAAATAACTATTAAATGGATAATATTGAGGTGTTATAAGGTTGGGGTCTGTCTTGGTAGGTCGTTAGCTGGAGAGTCACTTAGGTGGCTAATGTAACGCTTCGAATTCGAGTCGGTCCATCTCGATCGGGTTGGGGTGTCATATGGAATTAGAAACCTTAGTTTCTATGGAAAGAAATTTTGAAGAAGACCCGTTAGAGAACAATTTAGGGTCTAAACCATTCGAAGATGAAAAAGGTAATGAAGGTATGGCTTTGATGGAAGCCAATCCGAGGAGTTATGGTCAACCACTGCGGTTCTAACCGCTACAATTGGAAGTTCGGGAATATACACAACCCAAGTTATCAATCGAGGAACCGCTTAAGCTTGAACTAAAGGTACTTCCATCCCATTTAAAATACGTTTATCTTGGTAACTATTCTACTTTGCCTGTGATTGTTTCAACAGACTTAATAGAACATCAAAAGGAGCAATTGATTGTTGTTTTAAAGAAATCTAAAAAGGCAATTGGTTGGACCATAACTGACATATGAGGTATAAGCCATTCCTTTTGTATGCATAAGATTATTTTAGAGGAAGGTGAAAAAGGTAAAATTGATGGGCAATGGAGACTTAACTCTATCATGAAAGAAGTGGTACAAAAGGAAGTGATCAAATGGTTAGATATGGGAATTTTTTTACTAGATATGGGAATTTTTTACCTCATCTCAGGTAGTTCTTGGGTAAGTCCAATACAATACGTACCAAAGAAAGGAGGAATCACGATTGTCAAGAATGAACGTAACGAGTTAATCCCAACGAGAACTACCACGAGTTGGAGAATCTATATTGACTACAGAAAGTTGAACAAAGCCACTCGTAAGGATCATTTTTCGTTGCATTTTATGGACTAGATGTTAGACTGACTGGCAGGTAACGAATTTTACTACTTTTTAGATGGATATTCAGGATACAACCAAATAGTTGTAGCCCCGGAAGACCAACATAAAACTAATTTTACCTGTCTGTACGGTACATTTGCTTTTAGGCGAATTCTTCCAGCTTATGTAATGCACCTGCCATATTTCAGCGATGTATGATGGCAATTTTCACTGATATGGTTGAAAATTATGTTGAGGTTTTCATGGATGATGTTTTTTTTTGTAACACTTATGATGTTTGTTTGAATAATTTGTCTAAGGTACTTAAAAGACGCGAGGAGACGAACCTTGTCCTTAACTGGGAGAAATGCCACTTTATAGTTAATGAGGGAATTGTCTTAGGACATAAAATTTCCAAAAATGGAATTGAAGTGGATAAAGAAAAGGTGGACGTAATTGAAAGATTACCACCACTATTTAGTGTGAAAAGAGTTAGAAGTTTCTTAGGCCATGCCGGTTCTTATCATAGATTTATGAAGGATTTTTCAAAATTTTCTAAACCTTTATGTATGCTTTTAGAAAAAGATATTGTTTTTTTATTTTAACAAAGCATGTTTAGAAGCTTTTGAGAAATTAAAAAATCGGTTAATCTCAGCCCCAATAATTGTTACACCTAATTGAAACTCATCTTTTGAGTTGATGTGTAATGTAAGAAATTTCGCTATTGGAGCTTTGATGGTTCAAAGAAGGAACAAAGTGTTTCATCCTATCTACCATGCAAGCATAACTTTTATAAGAGCCCAGATCAATTATACGGTAACTAAAAAAGAACTCTTTTCTATAATTTTTTCTTTTGACAAGTTCCATTCATATCTTATAGGTACCAAAGTTATAGTGTTTACCGATCATGTGACTATTAAGTATTTACTCACAAAGAAAGATGCTAAACCGAGGCTAATTTGTTGGATACTTTTACTATAATAATTTGACCTTGAGATCTAAGAAAGAAAAGGTGTTGAAAATCAAGTAGCTGATTATGTATTGAGGTTGGAACATAATGAGGTAACTTCTTCACTTGATCCAATTAATGAGAATTTTCCTGATGAACATATCTTCGAGGTAAGTTGAATCTATGAAACACCTTGGTTTGTTGATTTTGCCAATTATTTAGCATGTGGAATAGTTCCTCGAGAAATGACATACCAACAAAGGAAGAAATTCCTTCATGATAGTTGGTACCGTTTCTGGGAGAATCCGTTTTTGTTTAAACAATATGCAGATAACATAATCAGGAAGTGCATAGCTAGAAGTGAGATTGACGAGATTTTGTACCACTTCCATTCATCTACGAGTGGGGGACACTTTGGTGGTTCCCGTACAGCAGCAAAGATTTTACAAGCTGGATTCTTTTGGCCTACAGTGTTTAAAGATGCATATGCGTATGTGAAAAATTGCAATCGATGCCAAAGAACTGGAAATATATCAAGGAGGAATGAGATGCCCTTGACAAACATTCTAGAGGTTGAACTATTCAACGTATAGGACATTGATTTCCTAGGCTTGTTTCCTTCTCCCTGTGGGAACAAGTATATTTTGGTAGCTATGGACTATGTATCCAAATGGATTGAAGCCGAGGCCTACCCAACAAATGATGCTAAGGTAGTCATGCGATTCCTACATAAGCACGTATTTACACTGTTTGGGACTCCTGGAACTATAATTAGCGATGAAGAATCTCACTTTGTAAATAAGTGGCTTAAGTGGCTGCTTGAAAAGTATGATGTGAAGCATAAGATTGCTACTGCTTATCACCCACAGTCAAATGGGCAAGTTGAAAGGGTGAATCGTGAAATCAAAGGTATTCTTGAGAGGGTGGTGCGCCCTAACAAAACAAATTGGTCTCGAAGGCTCAATGATGCTCTATGGGCCTATCAAACCGCTTTTAAGATGCCATTAGGAATGACTCCCTATCGGTTAGTTTTTGAAAAGGCATGTCATTTGTCACTTGAATTGGAGAATAAAGCTCCCTGGGCTTTGAAGCAATTAAATTTGGATCTTAAGCAAGCCGGTGAGAGAAGGATGTTACAACTTGATGAGTTGGAAGAGTTGAGGTTATTTTCATATGAGAATGCCAAGATGTGTAGAGAAAGATATAAGAGATGGCATGATAGTCGTATACAACCTCGTGAGTTCAAATAAGGTCAGAAAGTGTTGTTTTAATTCAAGGGTAAGGTTATTTCCTGGAAAACTGAAGTCCTGATGAAAAGGACCTTATACGATCCACAAAGTTTATCCATATGGAGCTATAGAATTGTATGACAACCATGGAGGTACATTTAAAATTAATGGTTTACGTCTCAAGCACTATTGGGATGGTGAAGTTGAGTGAATTAAAACCTCGTTCACATTATTAGACCCTTAATTTTTCATAAACCTACTTTTTAATAAAATGTTAGAAATTATTTTCTTAAATTAGTATATTTAATTAATTTTGTCTAAGGAGATTGGAACTTAAGCGGGACCGCTGTGACCCCTCCAACCTTTTCTGGGAATTAATTTAATGTAATCTTTTGAGAAGAAAATTTCTAATTAATTTTAAAATTTTTAGTTTTAGTTTTATTTTTATTTTTCATTTTTATCTTTGTGTTTGTATTTAATTTTTAATTTAATTTAATTTGTTTATGTTTAATAAAGGGGGTCAAATTGGCCCAAGTACTAATTAGTTTATTTATTTTTAAGCAGTCTAGTTTGTAAATGCAATTTGGGCTCAGGGCTCAAAACAACAAAGAGGAGAAATTTACCCATTGTTTCCGTTCATTAGGGTTCCCTAAAACCCTAATTTTGCCACCATTTTTTACCTCCATCTATACTTGCCGCCTAAGTCATTTAAAGTAGCTAAAATTTTTCTACAAGATTGCCCTAATTCACCACTATATAAACCCCTCTCTACCACCATAATTTTCACAACCCTTCAAGCGATTAGCTTAAACCCTAACCACTCATTCTTTTTCCTTTTAGCCGTCGGCCTAAATTCCAAAAAATTTCCCCAAAATCCTTTCCTTGTCGCAAAACCCTAGTCTTGCCACCGCAAGCTTTTTACCAGAGCAACCCTATCGCCGCCGCACTCCTATCGCCGCAGCATCCTATCATCGTCGTAAGCTTCAAGCCACTGCAAGCCCATCGTTGTCGCAATTCGATCATCACCGGAAATCCCTTGCTTCATTCATTACCGACTTTTCTTCTCTTCTTATTGCTAAAAATTTGCCTATTTTTTAGGAAAAGTCACCATGTCTCGCAAAAGAACTAGATCTTCTAAAACCTTTTTCGAAAATCCCATTGTGATTCAAGATGAGGAGGTAAAAGTAAGGTTTGATTCAAACTTCAAGAATCAACCTATGATGCCGAAAAAAGGTTTCAACTTGGAAAGTAATGATAAGATGGTTGTGCCTTTGCCGATTTGAAAGACAATTGATTCCCTCAATTGGAATTATTTTTGCAATGTATGATCATTACCTGATGAGGAGTTATTCGAGAGTTTTACGCCAATTTGACTAAGCCAGATGCGACTGAAGTTCTTGTTCGTAAGAAGAAGGTACCCCTAAATTCTAAGTCCATTAATGATTTGTTTAACTTACCTGATGTTGAAGAAGATGAATACTTTGCCATGATGATAAACATTAATTGGGATTTTCTTCAACAAGTGTTTAATGTTGTGACAAATCCAGGATCCTAATGGATTTGGTGGTCATTCTTGCCGAAGGGAATATGTAAAACTATTGGCTAAGGTATGGTTCTACTTTGTTCGATATAGTTTGATGCCTATCTCACACAGTTCCACCATCTCAATGGAGCGAATATTTTTGTTGTATGCAATTATGACATAAAGGTCTATAAATGTTGGGAAGATCATTCTCAAGGAAATCCATGATTGTGCTAGAAAGAAGACCTATGCGCTTACTTTCCATCATTGATAACTTCACTTTGTTTAGGGGCCCAAGTTAAAACAAAAGCAAACCTGAAGGGCCCATATGTTCAAGGTTGCATCACAGCCCATGATCTTGAAAGGTTATTGGAGAATGTCCATGAACTGAACCCACATAAATCGAGTGAACCAATAGAACCAGAAACTGATGAGTCATTGAACAAATTCAAAACTGAGGCTAACTCAGTTACTGAAACAAAAGAAGAAGAATCTAAGGAAAAACCGAATGATCCTGAATTAATAAAGGAACCGGAAGTCTCTGAACCAAGAGAGGAGTCAAATGCTGATGAGCCAGTTGAACCAAGTGTTGATCTTGAGTTGACTATTCCTATACCCAGTTCTTCAAGTATTGTGAAGAAATCGAAATTGTCAATTATGATGGATATGATGAAATTTATGCATAACCAAAAATGGGCTTATTGGAAATATGCAAAGATTAGAGATGATTATATAAGAAATTCTTTTTAAAATATATCTAACAATTTTGTTCCTGAGTTCCTAGATTATATCTTCGAGTCATTAAAGGAAGATGAGAATGAAAGCGATGATGAAACATCAAAGGAGGAAGACGAGGAGGATAAGTCAAATAAATAAAAGGGGAATTTCTTATCTTTAGTTTTTATTTCTTTTTAGGTGATTATTTTAGAATTTTGCTTTCGCATAATAAAATAGCAAGCATGAATAAATAAGCCCAATGCCTCTTCCGTAACAACCCGATTTTGGGGCTAGTCAGAACAGTGGTTTCGAGACCACTAATCCGAGGTTGAGGAAAATTATTTTAGTATTATTTTATGTGTTATAGCATACATATATGGCTACAAGAAAATTTTGGTGCTTTAATTTTAACGATTGAATGCTTAATTGTGAAAAAGGACTAAATCGCATAAAGTGTGAAAGTTCTATATTTCAAGGTAGAGGTGTCTAATAGCCATAGAATATTAAATTGAAGGTCCTTAAAGTGCAATTAGGCCATATAGAGTGTGTTGGCCGGCCATAGGAAGCAAGGGGACAAGAGCATTAATTATAGTCAAATTTTGGTAACATTAGGTGATAAAAAAAATGAATAAAATAAGATAAAAAGATGATATCTCATCCTTTACTATTCATTCTTCTTCTACCACCGAAATTTGAAGGAAATTAGAGGGTTTTGGAGTCCAAACTTTTAGCCAAGCAACTTTCTTGCAAGTAACTGATTTTGATGGTTTTAGTTGATAATTTTTGTACTTTTGGAACCCCCAAAAATTAAGCTAGCTAATGAGGGGACTAATTTGCAATATGGTTGAAAGTTTAAGGACTTTCCATGAGAGTGTTTATGTTGTTTACTGAGTTTTTATGGAAGAAAATGAATGTTAGGGAGATGAGAAACAACTTTTGTGAAAGGTGTAGCCATGAAAACACCTAAATGGGACCAAGTTGTAAATATTGTGATTTAGTAATAAATTCATGAAATAGTTGGAATTGTGAGTAGTTGTAGGAGAAATAAATGTCCAGCTAGGCTTGTTTAATGAGAAAATGTGTTGAAAAATGATTTATTGAGCCTAGGGGCAAAATTGTAATTTTGCCATAGTACAAGGGCAAAATGGTCATTTTGCCTAAGTAGAGATTAAGATGCATTATGATCATAAAATGATTTAAATGAGTGAATTTTGTTGTTATAGATCAAGAAGAGCGCGGAATTAACCTTGATCGGGAAAAGGCAAGGTTTTGATTAGGCGCAAATTAACGCATTTTGCATCGAGGTAAGTTTGTGTAAACGATGCATCTTAAATATACATGTTGTTACTTATTGGTGCTTTGTATGATTGATAACACTTACTATTTAAATGGATTGAATGTGGTAGAAAATGAATAAATTCCTTATGGATGTTGAATTAGATATATAGGTATGGAATATTATCCGTAGTAATTAACGGTGGGCTGTGTGCGATACCACCTTAATTATTCATGTTGGTGGGCTATGTACAATACCACCTTAATACTTATTCACGATGGGCTGTGTGCGATACCATCGTTTGGTGGGCTAAGTGCGATACCACAGTAAATAATCTCGTTGGTGGGCTATATGCGATGCCACCCCATTAAAGTTTAATGGTGGGCTAAATGCGAAACCACCGAGTGTTAGGCAATACTATGAATGGCTTATTGTGCAATTGTTGAGTGTTGTTTCATGAGATTATGTGGTGTTAAGTGCATGATTGTACGTTAACTAATGTGAGCATTTGGCTCGTGATAAGCTTGGAATGTGGTAAGGGATGAAATGAGTAAGCATGATCATGAAAGTGGATTGTTCTTGCTTAGTATGTGATGCTATTTATTGATTAGCACATATTATGATGTTTATTGTTTACATGTAAACTTACTAAGCGTAAAGCTTACTCCCTTTCTTTTGCCTTATTTTATAGTGTCAAAGAGCCGAGTCGGGATACGAAGATAATTGGAAGATCACCCACACTATCAGCTCATCTCGGTATATCTAGAACTAGCATTTTGAGTATGGCATGTATAGGGGCTAGACTTAGTGAATTGTTTTGTTATTTTGGCCAAGTATGTATTGACTTCCTTAAGGATGAATTCTTTTGTATATTGCCATAGTTGATGGCTCATTATGTTTAAGTTTTGAAATATGAGGTTATTCAAGAAAGTGTTGTTGCATTAATTGAGTTGCTTGATGATGTGTTGAATGGAAATATGTTGTGTGAACTAGGGTGGCAAAAAGAGCTTGGCAAATAGCCTTGTTTATGTCCACACGGGTAGGCACACGAGCGTGTGTCTAGGCCGTATGTGACACACAGTCAGTCCCATGGGTGTGTGACTAGGCCATGTGTCCCCTGCATGTTAGTGTTTCAAGTCAGTGTCGACCACGGGCTAGCCACATGGGCGTGTGCTTAGGCCGTGTGTCCCTTATGAGATTGCTGACGTCACAAACAGAATACCCAGGTTTTTACTCACGGGCAAGGACACGGGCGTGTCTAGGCCGTGTGGAACACACGGGCCAAGAACACGGGCGTGTGTCCGATCGTGTGAAAACCCCTGTAGGTTCGAAATGAAAATAAATCCCACACGGGTTAGGGACATGGGCGTGTGTGACCACACGGCCTGTCCACATGGGCGTGTCCCATTTCACACGGGCGTGTGGTCCCTGTTTAGACAAAAAAAATTATATGTAAAAAAGTTCCCGGTTGGGTTCTGAGATCCTCCGTATGCTTGATTAAGGCCTCGTAGGCCCTTAATGAGTATGTAATTATTGTAAATAGGAAATGTTAAGTTGGAATGAAGTTTTAAAGCTTAAAGTTGTATGACCTAGAAAGTCAAGTTCGGTAATGCCTCGTACCCAGTTTCAGCGTAGAATACGGGTAAGGGGTGTTACATTTAGTGGTATCAGAGCTATGGTTTAGTCAGTTCTCAAACTACCGTAGCATGTGTTAGGGTCTAGCTATACATGCCATAAGTGTATAATGATAGTGTGGTGGCTTCTGACAATTCTAAACTTTGTTTTCATATAGTAAATGGACCCCGATCGAGCGGCTGCTGATGACACAGCTAGTAACGCGCCGGCTCCCGCGCAAGGGACCGCGCCTGTAGAGAGTGGACCCGAGACTAGGGGTCAAGAAGAAGAGGCTCAGGAGGCCTTTCTCTAAATGATGAGTAATTGGTACACGGAGTATGTACGAGCAAACCCAAACGCCCAACCTCCTCCACCTCCTCCTATACCTCAGCCAGTTCCAGTGGCTCCTCAAGGTATAGATTTAGTGAGGATAACCAAGCCCCCGGTAGATAAGATTCGGAAGTAAGGGGCCGAGGAATTCAGAGCTAATATAGACGATGACCCTGAAAGGGCGGAGTTCTGGCTTGAGAACTCGATGAGGGTGTTTAATGAACTCTCCTGCACACCTGAAGAGAGCTTAAAATGCGCCATGTCCTTACTGGGGGACTCGACATACCATTTGTGGAAAACGTTGACGTCGGTGGTCCCAAGGGAGAGAGTGACGTGGGACTTCTTTTTGGAAGAGTTCCGAAAGAAGTATACAAGTCAGAGGTTTGTGGACCAGAAACGGAAAGAATTCCTTGAATTGAAGCAAGGAAAAATGACTGTGTCAGAATATGAGCGCGAGTTTGTTAGGCTCAGCAAGTATGCACAAGAGTGCGTGTCTACAGAAGCTATTTTGTGCAAGAGGTTTGAAGATGGATTGAATGAGGATATCAGACTTTTAGTTGGATTTTAGAATTAAAAGAGTTTGTAGTGTTGGTTGATAGGGCATGTAAGGCCGAAGAACTGAATAAGGAAAAGAGGAAAGCTGTGAGTGAGGCCCAGGGTGCAAGAAAAAGACCGATGAGTAAATCATACCAAGCTCAATCGAATAGGTCCAAGGAAGTAAACCCTCGAACGACTGCATCAGTTGGATACTCACATAGAGATCGAGGTGGTACCTATTCGGGCTCAAGAGTTCAAGCCACTTCGATGGCGAGTGTGGGCAATCCGAAGTCCAAATCGGAGTGTCCAAATTGTGGTAGGCAGCACACTGGGGAGTGTTGGGGAAACAATTGGAATTGTTATAAGTGTAGTTCCCCCGATCATTTTATTCAAAATTGTCCTGAGAGAGATGATAAGGAAAGGAAGCAAAAGATAAGGTCTAGCAATGTATCTTCAAGGGGTAGATCACAAAAGAACCCGGGAGGTGGGACTAGTTGTAGAAGTACGCTTCGAGATTCTACTGTGAGACCGGAGGGTCGGGCTCCTGCAAGGACTTAAGCCATTCGCGCTCGCGAAGAGGCATCGTCTCTGGACGTGATAACGGGTACTTTTTCTCTTCATGACACTTTTTTTATTGCTTTGATTGATCTGGGGTCTACCCATTCTTACATTTGCATGAAATTGGCATCTAGTATGAGCATGATTGTTGAATCTATGGAATTTGTAGTAAAAGTGTCAAACCCGTTAGGCAAACATGTGCTAGTTGACAAGGTGCGTAGGAATTATCCTTTGACAATTAGAGGTCATTATTTTCCAGAAAACCTTATGTTGTTGCCGTTTGATGAATTTGACTTGATTATTGGTATGGATTGGTTGGCTGCCCATAATGTTTTAGTGAACTGTGGTAGCAAATTTATTGAATTAAAGTGTGAAAATGGAGATTTCATTCGGGTTGAATCAGGTAAATCAGATAGTTTGCCTGTGATAATTTCAACTATGGTAGCTGAGAAATACTTGAGGAAAGGATACGAGTCCTATCTCGCCTTTGTGCTAAATACTCAACAGTCAGAGGTAAAGATTGAATTAGAGCCGGTGGTATGCGAATATCCAGATGTGTTTCTGGAAGAGTTACCCGGGTTACCTCCAGTTAGAGAGATCGAGTTTGGAATTGAGTTAGTTCCGGGAGTGGCACCTATCTCAGTTGCTCTGTATAGGATGGCACCATTAGAGTTGAAAGAACTGAAGGTTCAGTTGCAAGAGTTAACGGATAAGGGTTTTGCAAGATCGAGCTATTCGCCGTGGGGTGCTCCGGTACTTTTTGTAAAAAAGAAAGATGGGTCGATGAGATTGTGCATAGACTACAGATAGCACAATAAGGTGACAGTGAAGAATAAGTACCCTTTACCAAGAATAGATGATTTATTTGACCAACTGAAGGGAGCTACAGTGTTCTCCAAGATAGATCTAAGGTTTGGCTATTATCAGTTAAGGGTTAAGGAGCAGGATATACCGAAAACTGCATTTCGGACGAGGTATGGCCATTATGAGTTTCTTGTCATGCCATTTGGTTTAACGAATGCTCCTACGATTTTTATGGTTCCGACCGTATTTGGGCAAGTTTGTAGCTGTCTTTATCGATGATATACTAATTTATTCTCGGGATGAGAGTGATCATGCAGAGCATCTGAGAATTGTTTTGCAGACGTTAAGAGACAAGCAGTTGTGTGCTAAATTTAGCAAGAGTGAGTTTTGGCTCTGAGAGGTCGGATTCCTAGGACACGTTGTGTCGGGTGATGGTATTAGAGTTGATCCGAATAAGATCTCGGCTATTGTGGAGTGGAAACCGCCAAGAAATGTGTCGGAAGTCAGGAGCTTTTTGGGTTTAGCGGGGTATTACAGACGGTTCGTAAAGGGGTTTTCCATTATTGCTACCCCGATGACGAAGCTACTTTGCATAAAGATGTCAAGTTTGAATGGGTCGAGAAATGACAATGAGCTTGAGAGATTGAAAACCTTATTGTGAAGTTACCGATTTTAGTGCAACCCTGAGTCGGGCAAGGAGTTTGTAGTATATAGTGATGCATCATTTAATGGACTCGGCTGTGTGTTGATGCAAGAGGGTAAGGTAGTAGCTTACGCCTCGAGACAGTTAAAACCACATGAGAAGAATTATCCCACTCACGACTTGGAGTTGGCTGTGATCATTTTCGCATTAAAGATTTAGCGTCATTATTTATATGGTGAGAAGTGCCGAATCTTTACCGATCATAAGAGTTTGAAGTACTTAATGGACCAAAAGGATTTGAATTTGCGACAAAGGCGGTGGCTCGAATTATTGAAGGATTATGAGATAGTAATTGATTATCATCTGGGGAAAGCAAATGTAGTGGCGGATGCCTTGAGTAGAAAATCTCTGTATGCTTTGAGGGCCATGAGTACGAGCTTAGTGTTGGCTGATGATGGTGCTATATTGGCCGAGTTGAGGGCTAGACCGCTATTTATTCAACAGATATGTGAGGCTCAAAAGAATGATAATGAGATGCAAGCAAAGAGAGCTAAGTGTGAATCGGGAAATGATTCTGACTTTTGGGTGAGTCCAGATGGTTGTTTGATGTTTCACGACAGGACTTATGTACCTAAAGATGATGAGTTGATCCAGAAAATTTTACATGAAGCGCACAGTGGCCATTTGTCAGTACATCCCGGTAGCACAAAAATGTACAATGATTTGAAGCAATTTTATTGGTGGCCGGGTATGAAAAGAGACATCTCTGAGTTCGTGACAAGATGTTTGATCTGTCAGCAAGTGAAAGCCGAGCATCAAGTACCTTCGGGATTGCTTCAGCCGGTGATGGTTCCAGAGTGGAAGTGGGATCGAATCACTATGGATTTTGTGACCGGGTTACCTATAACTCTGAGAAAGAAAGATATTGTGTGGGTTATTGTTGATAGACTAACGAAGTCGGCTCACTTTATACCGGTGCGAGTAGATTATTCGCTTGATAAGTCATTTGATTTGTATATTCTTTGAGGTAGTGAGACTTCATGGAGTGCCTATATCTATCATCTCGGACAGAGATCCGAGATTTACTTCTAGATTTTGGAAGAAGCTACAGAAAGCTTTAGGCACAAGGTTGAATTTTAGTACTGCGTTTCATCCCCAAACCGATGGCCAATCTGAAAGGGAAATTCAAGTTCTGGAGGATATGCTCTGATGCTGTGTGTTGGAGTTCGAAGGTAGTTGGGAAAGATACCTACCTTTGGTTGAGTTTGCTTACAACAACAGTTATCAGTCGAGTATACGGATGGTGCCGTACGAAGCCTTGTATGGTCGCAAGTGTCGGACTCCCTTGTATTGGACCGAACTTAGTGAGAAACAAATTCATGGGGTTGATTTAGTTAAAGAAATCGAAGAGAAGGTGAAAGTGATCCGTAATAGTCTGAAAGCTGTATCGGACCGACAAAAGTCGTACGCGGATTTGAAAAGAAAAGAAATTGAGTTTCAAGAGGGCGACAAAGTATTTCTGAAAGTATCCCTGTGGAAGAAAATATTGAGATTTGGTCGGAAGGGCAAATTGAGTCCACAATTCATAGGGCCGTATGAGGTTACCGAAAGGATTGGGCCAGTGGCATATCAGTTGGCTTTACCGGTAGAGTTAGAGAGAATACACAACGTGTTTTATGTATCGATGTTGCGGCGATACCAATCCGATCCTTCGCATGTAATCCCTCCATCGGAAATTGAGATACGATCGGACATGACTTATGAAGAGGAGCCAATTAAGATATTAGCTCGGGAGGTTAAACAGTTGAGGAATAAGAGCATAGCTTTAGTAAAAGTGTTGTGGCAAAAACACAGTGTGGAAGAAGCTACGTGGGAACCGGAAGAAGCCATGAGAGAACAATATCCAAACCTTTTTACCGGTAAGATTTTCGGGGATGAAAATCTCTAAAGGAGGGGAGAGTTGTAACAGCCCAATTTTGGGGCTAGTCAGAACAGTGGTTTTGAGACCACTAATCCGAGGTTGAGGAAAATTATTTTAGTATTATTTTATGTGTTATAGCATAAATATATGGCTACAAGAAAATTTTGGTGCTTTAATTTTAACGATTGAATGCTTAATTGTGAAAAAGGACTAAATCGCATAAAGTGCGAAAGTTCTATATTTCAAGGTAGAGGTGTCTAATAGCCATAGAATATTAAACTGAAGGTACTTAAAGTGCAATTAGGCCATATAGAGTGTGTTGGTCGGCCATAGGAAGCAAGGGGACAAGAGCATTAATTTTAGTCAAAATTTGGTGACATTAGGTGATAAAAAAATGAATAAAATAAGATAAAAAGATGATATCTCATCTTTTACTATTCATTCTTCTTCTACCACCAAAATTTGAAGGAAATTAGAGGGTTTTGGAGTCCAAACTTTCAGCCAAGCAACTTTCTTGCAAGTAAGTGATTTTGATGGTTTTAGTTGATAATTTTTGTACTTTTGGAACCCCCAAAGCTTCAGCTAGCTAATGAGGGGACTAATTCGCAATATGGTTGAAAGTTTAAGGACTTGCCATGAGAGTTTTTATGTTGCTTGCTGAGTTTTTATGGAAGAAAATGAATGTTAGGGAGATGAGAAACAACTTTTGTGAAAGGTGTAGCCATGAAAACACCTAAATGGGACCAAGTTGTAAATATTGTGATTTAGTAATAAATTCATGAAATAGTTGGAATTGTGAGTAGTTGTAGGAGAAATAAATGTCCAGCTAGGCTTGTTTAATGAGAAAATGTGTTGAAAAATGATTTACGAGCCTAGGGGCAAAATTGTAATTTTGCCATAGTACAAGGGCAAAATGGTCATTTTTGCCTAAGTAGAGATTAAGATGCATTATGATCATAAAATGATTTAAATGAGTGAATTTTGTTGTTATAGATCAAGAAGAGCGCGGAATTAACCTTGATCGGGGAAAAGGCAAGGTTTCGGATTAGACTGCAAATTAACGCATTTTGCATCGAGGTAAGTTTGTGTAAACGATGCATCTTAAATATACATGTTGTTACTTATTGGTGCTTTGTATGATTGATAACACTTACTATTTAAATGGATTGAATGTGGTAGAAAATGAATAAATTCCTTATGGATGTTGAATTAGATATATAGGTATGGAATATTATCCGTAGTAATTAACGGTGGGCTGTGTGCGATACCACCTTAATTATTCATGTTGGTGGGCTATGTACAATACCACATTAATACTTATTCACGATGGGCTGTGTGCGATACCATCGTTTGGTGGGCTAAGTGCGATACCACCGTAAATAATCTCGTTGGTGGGCTATGTGCGATGCCACCCCATTAAAGTTTAATGGTGGGCTAAATGCGAAACCACCGAGTGTTAGGCAATACTATGAATGGCTTATTGTGCAATTGTTGAGTGTTGTTTCATGAGATTATGTGGTGTTAAGTGCATGATTGTACGTTAACTAATGTGAGCATTTGGCTCGTGATAAGCTTGGAATGTGGTAAGGGATGAAATGAGTAAGCATGATCATGAAAGTGGATTGTTCTTGCTTAGTATGTGATGCTATTTATTGATTAGCACATATTATGATGTTTATTGTTTACATGTAAACTTACTAAGCGTAAAGCTTACTCCCTTTCTTTTCCCTTGTTTTATAGTGTCAAAGAGCCGGGTCGGGATACGAAGATAATTGGAAGATCACCCACACTATCAGCTCATCTCGGTATATCTAGAACTAGCATTTTGAGTATGGCATGTATAGGGGCTAGACTTAGTGAATTGTTTTGTTATTTTGGCCAAGTATGTATTGACTTCCTTAAGGATGAATTCTTTTGTATATTGCCATAGTTGATGGCTCATTATGTTTAAGTTATGAAATATGAGGTTATTCAAGAAAGTGTTGTTGCATTAATTGAGTTCCTTGATGATGTGTTGAATGGAAATATGTTGTGTGAACTCGGGTGGCAAAAAGAGCTTGGCAAATAGCCTTGTTTATGTCCACACGGGTAGGCACACGGGCGTGTGTGACACATGGTCAGTCCTATGGGTGTGTGACTAGGCCCTGTGTCCCCTGCATGTTAGTGTTTCAAGTTAGTGTCGATCACGGGCTAGCCACACGGGCGTGTGCTTAGGCCGTGTGTCCCTTATGAGATTGCTGACGTCACAAATAGAATACCCAGGTTTTTACACACGGGCGAGGAAACGGGCGTGTCTAGGCCGTGTGGAATACACTATCCAAGAACAAGAGCATGTGTCCGACCGTGTGAAAACCCCTGTAGGTTCGAAATGTAAATAAATCCCACACGGGTTAGGGACATGGGCGTGTGTGACCACACGGCCTGCCCACACGGGCGTGTGTGACCATACGGCCTGCCCATACGGGCGTGTCCCATTTCACACGGGCTTGTGGTCCCTGTTTAGACAAAAAAATTTATATGTACAAAAGTTCCCAGTTGGATTCTGAGATCCTCCGTATGCTTGATTAAGGCCTCATAGGCCCTTAATGAGTATGTATTGATTGTAAATGGGAAATGTTAAGTTGGAATGAAGTTCTAAAGCTTAAAGTTGTATGACCTAGAAAGTCAAGTCTGGTAACGCCTCGTACCCGGTTCCGGCGTAGAATACGGGTAAGCAGTGTTACATCTTCAGTAGAAAAAATAAAGTGATGTGGTAATGGGAATGAACATGTCTAGGATTGGATTGTTGAGAAAGACTTGGTACTTAAGCAGTCTTTATGACTCACCTTTTTTTCTTACAACCCTATCTGGTATTCAATTTTCATTCATTACTTTGTTTTCACAATGAGGACACTGCTTCTTTTTAAAGGGGGTAAGGCATTTCGCATGAATTTTAAAGTATGTTTCAATCTTTTTACTTAAGAATGCTGAAATAAATGAATGTTCAAGAAGAATTTGTGTTCATAAGTTTGTTCAAATGCAAGCATGATTTCTGATTTTATCTAAGTTATTCGTATGTTATCTTAAGTGATGGAATACTTGTATGATCTTTAGTCTTCTGTATTAATTGCCATGAAAATTTTGATTTCTTTACAAATAGACATGTATGAAGGTTTAAGTCTTTAGAATTGACTTAGTAACTTTCTTGAGGCGAAATCCTAAGAGGTATAAAAATCTAATATGATATAGGCACACTTTCTTTGGATCGTTTGAGCCTTTCAAGCCGACTTATTAAATTAACCCTTGAAACTTAATTTTTGAGCTAAATGGCATGTTTATTGCAAAGTACCTACATTATAAGCCACATTATCATCTTTTTAATATTCTTTTGTACCTATCTTAACTGAATTTGTCTTGGTGATCAAAGTTTGAAGAAAGATATGAAAAGATGTACTTGCTCTTCCCATGAATCAAAAAAAGGAGAAAGAATGAAAGAACAAAGGTAAGTTTGTTCAAAAGGATAAAAAGCAAAGAAAAGTTTGCCCAAATTCTAAAATAGTAAAAGTTGAGCATGAGTTTGAAATAAGTTTGGGGGTGTTCCAAATATCCAATTTTATGAAGGTTGTGACACAGAAAGATCCAAGACAAGTTAGTGTTAAGATGATTGAACCTAAAAATTCACTTCTCTTTATCTCTACCTTTAGTCTAGCCCCATTACAACCTAATAAAAGACCTATTGATTGGATGATTATACCGACCACATTAGTGGAGAGGAATTACTAAGCTCAACTTATGAAGACCACTAATTAAATCTTGGGATTGCTATGTTTAATTGACAAGGAAAGCATATTGATTGGTGATGTTATGTATGACTTTGAAAATGCATGCAAACTATGATTCATGTAAATGTTATGATGTCCTTAGTATAAAGTTTGGAAATAATATTTGTACTTGAGCTACCTATTAATAAAAAAGTATTTTTGAGCATGATTTTGTTTATGCATAATTATGTGTGAAGATTCATGCTACTTTATCATTTTACAAATTTTCATTAGCAAAAGTTGTGTAGTGCATGAACATTACTCGGGATGAGCAATGGTTTAAGTTTGGGGTGTGTAAACTCGAAATTATATAGGATTTTTCTACATATTTTTAACACCTTTTTACTTAATAAATATGATAATCTTGAGTAATTGTTATTAAAATAAGTGAATTTTACTTAATTAGTAATATTGGGTATGAATTTATAAGTATGTGAAATTATGATTAATTACATGATTTTTGTACATTTTATATTATTTCATGTTAATTTATTAATATGTGATTTTTCACTATGTAGGAGGGCCATTGAAGATGTGATTAATGTGAATGAAAGATAGACATGCACAAATCAATTCATGTGGACGACAAGACCATGCAACTTGGGTCATGAGGTTGATAATTTGACCTAGTAAAAGATGTGCTAAAAGATGAACATGTCTGCTAAATTATTGGACTGAGAAACCGTCTAACAAGGGGGAATTAAAGCCCAGTTTCGACACAAGTAGATGGCTGCCCAAAAGCAAGCTTTAGGGTATTTAATTGAAGGTCCTTACAGTTGGAAAATAATCAGACATTTGCCCAACAACTTTGCTATTGAAATCATCCACCCTATGACTATTAATACCCTTGGTTTGAATTCAAAATGAGGAGACTAAGTTATCCCCTTCTCCTTGAAATGTGGCCAGCCATGTGTGATAGAAAAAGAAGGAATTCAAATTATATTTTTAGCAAAATCTACCCCTTACCTTCACCTATAAATACCATGCATCAATCCCTTAATCCCTCATTCCTCACAACTCATTTCTCCTCTCATTAGCATTTACTCTACATTCCATTTCCCTTTTCCTTCCCTTGCATAGCCACCATCTCCCTTCCATCCTTTAGCCGCAAAAGCTTTGTCAAAAGCATTCTTTGGCTGGCCACCTTAGGAACTCCTTAGCAAAAGAAGCATCAAGCAGAACAAACGAGCGCATCAGTCAGAATAGATCTAAAAGGCTGCTGAACTGAATAGAGTTTACTCTTTCCTCTCGTTATTTATTTTAATTATGTTTGCTTTGAGTTTATTGTTTTTGACATCAACAATGATATTTTAAATCCTATTTGCTAGGATGATTATGTTAATTCAATAAGATTTATTTTATTCGTGTTAAATGTGTTTAGGCCTCAGTCGGTCATGTTTTCAATTAATATCATGATGCATTTCATTCATACGTCATTGAGTGCACTCAAATTAGCTGAGCGATCCTAACCAGACGACGACTAGTAGACACATGATTGAAAAGTGCAATGCTCAATTTAGATCCTTAAACCCGACTAAGTTGAGGTTCATAATATCTTTAGTTAGCTCTATTATCTTGCATAGTTTTTCAGTTTATGTGATTAAACTGTTGCAAACGTAAATGTCTCTGTTACCTCGCATAAATACTAAGGAACCCTTAGTTAATATGATTAGTAAAATGCATATTTAAAAAAGTAAAAGACTTCGAAAGGACTTAATTTGGTTTCCAAACTCATGAAAAATCGAGTTGCCATGGAAGTATTTTCGAACATTATTAAGCATGATAAAGTAAAATTGAATTGATTAATATAATTATCCTAGCCCATTAATGTGATTGTTTTTGTTGCTAAAGTCATTCATTCATAAATTTAGGTAAATTGCATCTAGATTAGAATTACATAGGGATCGATCTTTGCATCTAGTTAATTTTACTTAGTTTAATCATTACCATCCAAACTATTGAGTTTTTACATCAAATTGTTAATTATAATTTTGCAATTAACCGGTTAAGCTTATACAATCCCTGTGGAGACGATAACTCATTTTACTTACTTATTACTTGAACGACTGTGTACACCTGCACAAACCACGTTACAACTACTAGTGGGGTAATTTCATAATTTCTCTAAACTTTTGGGTCAAGTTGTGTATTAGAAAAAATATCTCTAGAAATTTTCTAAAATAACCTCTTTAGAGAATTTTCTCTCTACAACTTTCTCTTGAATTCAAATGTGTAAAATAATGACCCAAGACTCTCTTTAGATAAGGAGAGTTTATAGAGTTCAACTATGATTAAACTTAATCATTTTAATATTAAATTAATATAATATATATCGATAAATATTAGATTAAATTTAATATTAAATCTTATTAATAATAGAATGTTGATCTACAATATAAACATTGAATTAAATTTAATATTAAGATAATCATTTTAATATTAAATTAATAAAATACTATTAAGATAAGTTTTAAATTAAATTTAATATTAAACTATTAAAATAATACTATTTTTTGAATAGTTAATTTGAAATCAAATTCTCTGGTAGAGTCTTAGTAGGAGTGTAACTCTTCCACTGCTCAACCACCGAAGATCAACCACTGCCGGCCACTGGAACACCGCCGTCGCAGCCGCCAACACCACCATGTCCGGTGAAGCAAGTGCGACACCTTTATGGCACCCCGAGCCAGTTCGATTATTGTTGGTTCGGCCCAGGTCAATGACGACCCAACCGGTCCGATCTAGCCACTAGTTGGACCGTCATCCTGGTTTCACATACCGAGCCCGATTCGGCCAGTTTTTTGGATCTTGGTCTCGATTTTGGGCTCCTAGGCCCAATTTATGATCTCAGGTCCAATTTTCAAGTTCAATTACCCATTTGGCCAATTGTCTGACTTGAAAGCTAATATTCAAAAATATCATATTAATTTTAATTAATTTTATTAATTTAATTTTACTTTATCAAAATTAATTTTCTCAAAAATCACTTAGATTTTCCAAATAAATTTTTCAAGAAAATTCTTTAATCAAATTCTCTAATTGAACAATTCTTAGACCATCTAATTTAATTCCACATCAAATAAATCGATTCAATTAAATTATTTCTAAAGTCATAGAATTTTCTTCTGATTCAAATGCAATCCAATCGATCTTTTGTTGAGCTAGCAAAGGGACCAATCGGATATATACAATTAGGCTCTAATAATTGCAATTATGTCCAGAAGCATCGTTATGATAATTTCCAATTACTTAATCATGGAATTAGTCCAAAAGAAGTACCATTATTGAAAACTCATTATTGCATACTCTTTACGAAAGCAATTCATCCAACCACTTTTTCCAATTACCTCGTCAAGTGTGTGTTACCCTCATATGATATCCTTGATTCCTTTGAATTAAATTTGTTCACTCAAACAATCCTATTTTATCTCATTGACACCTTTGTGTCTTCTTAATGATTAATATGATCACTGTCAACAAATGACTATGATAAATTGCTCATTCGAGAACTAGCAACCAGTGGCCACATTCCATATTTATCATTCCACACAATGCTAATGAGAAGATATCATTAACTCTTTAATTGAGCTATGAATTCCACTGTTGCTAGTAAAGCCATGCCGTACACAAGTCATGTACCCAACATATCGGCTATGAGCTTGATCATCTTTAGAGCATAAGCCTCCACTTATATCAAAGCACATGAGTTACATATGTATGGTCAGTGACTAACTCAGGATTTAGGTAAATCAAACCATGAATGTCACAAGTAAATTAATTCACAAATGGATTCAGAATTAATTCATCTTGGGTCCAGTCCAATGTATCATTCTACAAATGAATACATCTATGTCTCTACTTGTGGAGTCAACTGCTCCGATAGCCAAGACTAGCCATCTTCCCAATTGGAATTGTAGACGACATAATAATCCTTCTCAGTATTTGAATCAAATGCTCACTTTGATTCTTTTACGAGATTACAAACTTATTTAGATTATCTATTGAAGTAAGTTATCTTTCTCACAATGTAAACATTCTTACAATGCCACTTATCTTTAGTTTGAACTTAGACAAACAATGAGCTAATATTTTCTTGTTACAATTTCTCTATGCACGCAAAATATAAAAGATAGAAATACAAAAGACATAATAGTGAAATGTGAAATTAAGTTTATTTATTTACTTATCGTTCAAATAAATAGAAAACAGTTACATGTTTACTACAATATGGACACATTTCCCAACAATCTCCCACTTGCCCTAGTGAAGAAAATGTGTCATGTTTCGCATTCTCAAATCCTCGACATGTTTGTTAAAACTCCTAGTTAAAAAAGTCTTAGTAAACGGATCCGCAAGGTTATCTTTAGAAGCTACTTTCATCACATCTACAATTCTTTCGGCTACTGCCTCTCATATCAAGTGATACTTCCGATCAATGTGTTTCGTCCTCTTGTGACTTCTCATTTCCTTGGTATTAGCTATTGTAGCACTTTTATGACAATACAGTGTTATAATTTTTTTCCGTACTAGGAATGACTTGAAAATCGGTTAAGAACTTTTGAAGCCATATTGCTTCTTTCGTTGCTTCTGAAGCAGCCACATACTCGACCTCCATAGTAGAGTCAACAATGCAAGTTTGTTTTACACTTATCCATGCTATGGCTCCACGGCCTAAAGCGAATACATTTCTCAATGTCGATTTATTCGAATCTTTACAGGTTTTGAAGCCTGAATCTATATATCCAATAGGAGTAAGGTTCTCCCCAGAATACATAAGCATATAATCCCTGGTTCTTTTAAGATACCTTAATATATGCTTTACAGCTTGCCAATGCCTGAGACCTAGATTCGCCTGATATCAACTAACTATTCCTACTGCAAAACAGATATCCAGACGTATGCAAAGCATCACATACATAAGGCTTCCAACTACTGAAGCATATGGAACCTTACTCATATGCTCTCTTTCTTCCGCTGTCTTAGGATAGTCATATAAAGAAAGATAAAAACCTAATGCAGTTGGTTGAACTCCTAGCTTTGCATCAGTCATTGCAAAATGTTTCAGTACCTTATCAATGTATGAAACTTGAGATAGAGCTATCGTTTTATTCTTTCGATCCCTAATGATTTGAATTCCAAGAATATAACTAGCTTCACCCAAGTCCTTCATGCTAAATTGTTGAGCTAACCACAATTTAATTGATGACAATTCTCTTATATCGTTTCTGATAAGTAGAATATCATCGACATACAAAATGAGGAAGACCACATTTTTGTCCTTTATACGCTTATAAGCACAAGGTTTATCAGTGTTTTGCTCAAATCCAAAATTCTTAATTGTTTGATCAAATCTTTTATTCCATGAGCGGGACGTCTGCTTAAGCCCATAAATGGACCTTAGCAGATTGCAAACTTTCTGCTCCTTTCCTTTGACAACATAGCTAGTGGGTTGAGCCATGTAAATGGTCCCATCAAAATAGCCATTTACGAAAGATGTCTTGACATCCATTTTCCAGATCTCATAATCAAGAGTAGCGGCAATGGATGAGAATATGCGAATAGACTTGAGCATGGCTACCTAAGAGAAGGTCTCATCGTAACCGATGCCTTCTTTCTATGTGTAGCCTTTTCCCTACAAGTCTAGCTTTGTGTGTTTCCACTTTCCCTTCCACATTTCTCTTCTTCTTGTAGATCCAGTTACACCTTATGGGTTTAATTCCAATCGGTAAGTCTACAAGTTCCCACACCATATTGGATTTCATAGAATCCATCCCAGTATCCATGGCCTATTTTTAGAGGTTGGAATCAACGTCCTGCATAGCCTTATCGTAAGTGAGTGGATCATCATCCTCATGATTGGCTTCCGTATTATAAATACTACCATCATAGATGAAAAAGTCTGGTTTCTTAGAAACTCTCCCACAACAACGGATTCCCTATGCTATTAATCATTTGCAGGCCTTTCTACAACTTTCCCAAGAATTGAACCTAGTGATTGTTCTACCACTCCCGAAAGTTCCTTGAGTACTACTTTACTTTGAGGCTTAAATTTATCCATGTAGCTTTCCTCGAGAAAAGTAGTATGAGTAGAAACTTTAATCATATTATCTTTCGGATTGTAGAATAATCCTCCATTTGTTCCTTTTGGATATCCTACAAACACACACAATTCTATCTTTGCATCCAACTTCTTTGCATCCTTATCCAGAACGTGTGCTGGACAACTCCATATTCTAAAGTGATTTAGAGAAGGTTTCTTTCCATGCCACAGTTCATAAGGTGTCTTACAAGCAAACTTGGTTGGCACATCATTAAAAATATAGCAAGCCATTTGTATCGCATATCCCAGAAGGAAGTAGGAAGTTATTAATAGCTTAACATTAAATGAACCAGGTCAAGAAAGGTTATATTCCTTCTTTCAGCTATGGCATTCTATTTTAGAGTGCCTAGCGTAGTCAATTGGGATAAAATCTCATTCTCTGTGAGGTATCCTAAGAACTCGTCAAACAAGTGTTCCCCACCTCGGTCAGACTGAAGATTCTTTATGGATAATCCTAATTGCTTTTCCACTTCTGCACGAAACTCTCAAAATTTATTAAAGGTTTCGCTTTTGCGGTGCATTAGATACACATATCCATATTGAGAATAATCATCGATAAAAGTCACGTAATAATTGTAGCTACCTCGGGAATTGATGCTCATGGGACCACATACATCAGTGTGCACAAGTTCTAAAGGTTTATTGGCCCTTATACCTTTCGCATTAAAAAACCTCTTAGTCATTTTACCTTCCAAGAAAGATTCACATTGTGGAAGACTAACTTCCTTAAGCATACTTAGGGGACCATCTTTCATGAGTCTGGTGATTCTTTCTTGGTTAATATGGCCAAGTCTTAAGTGTCATAGGTACCCCTCATTAGAGTGAGAAGTTTTAAGTTTTTTATTCACTATTTCGGTTTGAAGCATCGAGTAGTTATTTGGTTTGATAAAGTAGAGATTATTTTCCATCCATCCATTACAGATTAAAGAACAATTTATGTGAATAGCAATCCCTTTATTAAATATCACGGTATAACTGTCATAAAATAAACATGTTATAGAAATTAAATTCCTCTTAAAATGAGGTACATAAAACACGTTCTTTAAAATAATCTTCCTAAAATTATCAAAGTGTAAAATAACTTCTCCCACAGCTTCGGCTGAAACATAGCTCCCGTCTCTAGTCCACAACGAGATGCTCCTGTCACGCAGACGTCTCGTTTCTCTGAACCCCTGTAAAGAAACACACACATCGTTAGCAGCTTCAGAATCAATAACCTAGTTGTCAATTTATTCTCCCACTAAGAAAGCTTCAACCACAAAGAGTTTCATTCATTTGCTATTTTGGCTAGGTAATCCAAATACTCCTAGCAATTTGATTTGAAATGCCTTTTCCTGTTGCAGAAGAAACATTTGATATTTTTAGGATCTTTTGACTTCTTAGCATTCTTCCTATCACCACGAGGTGGAACCGAAGACTTAGTCGGCTTCTTCTTTCCCTTAACTTTCTGCTTCCTCTTAGAGGATGAGGGGCCCATAGCTAAGTTTGCTTTAGGTTTCTCCTGAACCGACTTAGCACCATTCAGCATCACCTCATATGATTGTAATTCCTTTATAAGCTGAGTTAAGGTAAGTGCCTTATTCCCCAAGTTATAAGCGACCCTTAAACCAGCAAACTCCTTGGTTAAGGATTTGAACACTATTTCAATCTAAGTGTTCACGTCTAGTTCAGCCCCATTGTCCTCCGCTTCCGCAAAAAATCCCATCAGCTTAAGCATATGTTCTTTGACTGAAGTGTCGATTTTTTGTTGAGAATTCATCAAATTTTAATTGCGGATTGTCGAGCCAATGTGACTTGGCCTCCGAGCAAATCTTCCAAATTTGTCATGATCCCTTTGGTAGTAAGGAAATTCCCGTGTTGCTTTTGTAACACACTATTCTTGCTCACTAACATATAACATCGAGCAAATAAGTCAAAATCTCTCTAGCAATTTCTCGCTTTGGGCTGAGCTTCAGGATGGCACGTTTCGTCCAGAACGAATTTGTGTTTCTCACAGTTGAGAACTATTAGCAAGTTTTGTTTCCATTCTTGAAAGTTATCCCCATTTAATTTATTCTCAGTAAGAATGCTAATAAGAGGAGTAGGAGACATATTTGAATTGAAAAACAATAAAGATTCACTAACTACTATCTTTGTATTAAGCAAATATTTTTCATGTCAGCAACATATCAAGAATGCAATATGATGCATGTGTCTTGTATTAAAACCTTGAAAAAATATTTTTCCGTTGCTATGATCATTCTCACACCCATCAACCATGTCATCTTGGGGACCCATGATTAACTAGTAAGAACACAGATTACATCCAATCAGTTCGTGAATCTTAATTCTCAAGACTCTACACGAACTAATGACCGTTTAACGTTTGGCCATCATCTCTAACTTAAATATCGTTTCTTGGGAAACTATTTAATAAGAGATGATCTTGAATGTGTAACCATTGACTCAACACCCATAATGAACATGCTCTCATTTGTGAGTCATCTTGGGACAATCTCTCTGAAAGTCATGCATGACTAGTTGTCCTTAAAAGGAAATCCCATCTAGTGAACCCACATGACAAAGTTCAGGGGTGTGGCTAGGGTAGGAACCGGCTTGAAACTTTAACATGCTATCACTTAGGGACCATCAATGGAGGCTGTAGGTCTTATTCGAGGACCTTCTCCCACTCAATATTTTAAAAACATGCAAGGTTTTTTATCTCAAATTTCAAGAATGATCATACAATATTCTTAGTGGCATTCTTACCTAATCTAAATGATTTGCTTCCAATATATGCATAGCATGCTATGGAAATTTTATAATATTCACATTCATTCACAAGAATCAATCAATCATAAAACAAACAATTTTGATTCTCCACAGTTTTTCTTTTAAGGGAAAAATCGAAGAAGTGAATGTGAACCATGCACCAGGTAAGGTCCTAGGAAAGGAAGGTGAGTCAAATTTGACTACTTAAAAACCAAGCATTTCCTAGCTAGAGCCAATCCTAGACATGCACATTCTCATTACCACACTTCTAATTTTTCAAATAGTTAACTGTGGATCATCTCATATATATATATCACAATTATAACATTACATAATATAAATATTATAAACAATTATAAAATAGATATATAATGAGATAGGTAATTAAAATAAAATTGTCAGTCAAGGTTTCCATGGTTCTATTTCTAGAAAAAAAAATTATATAATTTTTTGCCACAAGGCATTCCTTGGGTCTTCAATCGCCCATCGCATCTTTTCCTTGTCATGGACTCCTTTTGGAAAAATTACATTTAAGTCCTATGTCCGTTTTTGGCTCACAAGAATTCTATGAATTTAAAAAAAAATCCCTATGTGGAGATATGCACAATAAATGTCTCTGTAAGGGTGTTAGGGTACAATTACTGTGGATAGGTGTATGTGCCCTTTGTTGATTGGCTTACTTGCCAAATAGCATTTTTGGAGCATGCTTTCACGTATCATGGACGTTATCGAACATTCACAACTCATTCAAGGGCATGCTTCTTGTCCCTAGTTGTCTATAAAAAGAAGTCTTTGGCCTTAGGGCATTTCATTCTTATCACCAAAATATTAGAAACTCCTTACTTTCTTTAGCTTTTGTTGTGTACTCATTCTCTTCTCACTTGAACGTCCATTCTTTTTTATTATTCTCCCTTTGCAAGAGTGTTGCTCTTTGCTTTTTTGGGTAAGCCTTTCTTTTCTTTAGTTTTTTTTTCTTTCTTGTTCTTTCTAGTATCTATTCTTAGTGACGCTGAGGCATGGAAAGAGCGGTGCAAGCTCGTCATAAAGGTCAAAGCTTGGGAGATTAAAGGATGTAATAGTCTTTAAACCTTTTATTTATTGTATCACTAATAAAAAAGAGATGGAAATGTATCATTGTGTCATTCACTCCATGTACACAATTACGAATTCAATTTCATTTGTCTGTGAGTTTGCAATACCTTTATTGGCCTGCCTAATGTCTATATACAATGTCAGCCATCTTCCTACTATTGTATATGTTTGAGGCGAGATTTCATTTACCCCTATAATTATTTTGGTGTGAGGTGTTGCACATTTATCGTGTGTCTCCTAGGTAGCTCTCAAGGATATCAAGATGGAATTGGGTGGCATTTTTCTTGGATTTCCATATTAACGGGTAGCTTCCTCACTTGACAAGCTTTCAAATTTTCTTCAAGCTGACTCCCTCTAATTAAAGAAGGGATCGAGGAATGCAAGGGATGTTGTACTCCTCCTCCTTGTTGCGAGGTGCCTTCTTGTTTCCCACTTTTATGTTTTGATTTCTTTTTATCCATTGCTCATTGGAAGATTTATAATTACAACTCCCATGGCAGAGGCATCAATGAAGCTAGTGACAAGACGACTTGGTGAGTCAGATAATGGAAAAAAAGGGTGTCATACTTGAGAGTGTACTTGGTAGTGCAAGGATTTTTAATAAAGAGAAACAATGATAATAAAGATAAAGGAAACAAGGTTTAAGTGATGTTTGGTTTTAAAGCAATGAATGATCCAGTAGTCGATGAGTCAAATAAAAGCATGTTTATGGGTAGGATTGATTTGCCAAGTGCTAATTAGCTGAAAGATCTTATCATGAAGCTCAAGGGGACGCCCATTGACATTAAAGGTATGCATTTTCAGAGGAAAGACACCAGTAAGGCTTCATTCATAGATATTGGGAGTATCAATATATTCGATAATTTTGGAAAATTTAAGAGCGATTTCTTTTCCCATAAGATAAGATGAAATGGAATGGACTTTCTCACTCGAAGGATCATAAACTAATTTAGCATTGGAGTAGAAAGCCTATCCAAGATGGCCACTATAAGAAACGCATTTGTTCTAACTCCACTCATCTAAAAGATCAACATATCTAAATTGAAGATCATTTTTAAGGAAGTTGTAATCTAAAGGATGGGAGACTTGGACTTTTCTAGTGCTAAAGTGTTCGCTGAAATGTTCAATCTTGTCATTAGTACGAAAGAAATCAAATAAAGAAGGTGGTCTAGATGCGGTATCGAGCTCATTATTCCTAAGGCGTTTAATGGCAACTCTTTTGTACATAATATGGGGAGGCATGATTCTAATGGGTTAAAAGAGACTAAAGGATATACGAAATGAATATTAGGAGAGTGGGAAAAAAGAACCTGCAAAAAAAAGTGTAACACCCCCATACCCAACCCGAACATCGGGTCAAAGCACCAGGATGTTACATTCGTTGCCAGAGCAACTTCGGTGATTACACGTCAATTAATCATTATAAAACTCAAATTATATCAAAATACTTGAAATAATTTATTTACATGTCATATTCTATAACCAAAATATCAAATTCCTACCCTCTTTAAGCCTTGGTGATGTGATGAGATGAGATGCATTGAAATCTCAACCTGAATCTAGAGCTTTATTTCAATCTTCCACCTATGCATTTAAAACACGCGTTAAGCTCATAAAAGCTTAGTAAGTATCCAGGAATCCAAATCTCATTTTTACCTTGATTTCTATATATTAAAAACATTATTACTATTATAATTCCTGAATATATCATAATAATCAACAGAGTATATTTTAACAATTAGCAAATCATTCTATATTTATAGGATTAATTATTACCATAATTTGCTACTTTTATCTTTTCATGGATTGATAGGAGCAAAACTTTTACCAGTCTAATTCTCTACATTATCACTTCACGGTTGAATAGAAATTGTTATCAGAATCATTTACTTGTCATCTTATTGTGTAACATGAAATTTTTATCAGAACTTGCTTACCATAACTTTTTATTTTAACATTATATTTTATTATTCAACAGAGGCCCAACGTAGACTTAACAGAATGCATAAGATATATGAAAATAGTACAGTAATGCACTGAAGTGCAAATACAAAACAAGACATCGAAGTGCGTATTCAGAACAGAGAGCGTGCTAAATTTTCCTTAATGGTATGCCATTTATATCTTATTAGTTCTCATCTCGTCTATTTGAGCAATTATATTAGAATTAATGTCATTTCCTTCTTTCATAAAAGAATTTAAATACTTTGGACTTATTTCAATTTAGTCCACATTGTAACAATTCAAAAACAAAAATTCCAACTTTCTTTAATACATATAACATATCTCACTACTTAATAAAATTTCCATAATTCACTGCTAAAACTTACCATATTTCTCACATGTCACTTTTACGTATTTTACAATTTAGTCCTTTTTCTTTTTTCATAATTCTTTCATTTCACTAAAATAATTCACATAATAAATGTAATGTAATAATTATTTCAATCATTCACCATTCTTTGTAATTCAATCTCACTCTCACTTTTCATACATATACTATTTCATCACACTTTCTTACGCATTCTATTTATCCATATTATATTTCACAATTTAACTACAATTTTACATTTTTTCAATTTAATACTTATCTTTCCACAACATAAAGAACAATTGCAATTTTAATTAAAATAATCATGAAAATTTTGCATTCTCTACTACCTTCTTCACTTATCAAATATTTCTTGTAAACTTTCATAACTTTTCAATTTAGTCCCTTTTTGTCATAAAAGTTCAATATTCACTAATTAATCATATTAAGTCCATTTTATTTCTTGTTAAACTTTGATCTCATAATTTATATCAATATCTTGTTTCACATCAATTTTTTTTTTTTTTGTATTTCATTTCTATTATTTCATCCACATGTTTTCTCAAGTTTGACAATTTAATCCTTATTATCATAAAAATTCCATATTTTTCCACAATTTCACTTTTACAACACTTTATGCATATTTCATCATCTCATAACACATTCATTAAACTTTTATCATATTTTCCTTATTCACATATTAAATTATTTCACATTTTATTTTACTAATTTACCACAAAATTTCATCATCTCTACATTTTAATCCTTAAATAACAAGAGAATTCATGGGTACTTACGATTTTCAACTTCAAAGCACTTGCTCTTCCTTTTTCCTCATCACTTGATTCATTTTCTCAATCTCTTTCTTCAAGATCATATCAAAACATAAAACATTCCATAAGTAATCTCCACTTGAACATCTTTTCTATACTTTTCTATCAATATAAAATTAGAAAACAATATGAAACCTTAACATTCATGCCTAGATTTAGCTTGATTTTCTCTCTCCTTCAACTTCTATTTTCTTGAATCTAAATTGATATTCTTACTCTCCATAGTCTCCTTATAATTTTTTTCTCTCTTAGTGGTTATAGAAATTCCTTTGATTTCTAAGTGAAAATGATGGATTTTTTATTAAAGGACCAAATTGTAAAGAAAGCAAAACTGTAACACCCTAAAATTCAAGTATCGATTTATTGCATGTTTTGGTGTTTAGATTATGAAGGAAAATTTTCTTATTTCTTTTCGTGCCTATTATAGTCCTGAAGAAGAGTATAGAATTATTCGGGTATGGAATAATTTTTAGTTTGAGAATTTATTGAAGTGGAGCAAGTGGCATTGACACTTAAGTTAAATTAAGTGTTAAAAAGTAGCATAAGATGAGTAAATGGCAAGGTGGTGTTGGCGCATGAGTTATTGCATGAGGGGAGTGGTTCGAATCCCTTGTATAGCATTTAGACAACTTTTATTTTTGCACTTGTATAGCAAGTGTCGGCCAAGCAATAGATATGGTAAGGTTGGACTTTTCATTTTTGGTAAGTAGACTAAAGGAACAAGGAAATAGCTAACTTATAGTATGGAATCAAGAAAATTTGGAAAGATAAGGGGACATAAGGCATGTATCAAGGAAAAGGTTTTGGAAACTAATTCATGGCCATTTGACCATGAATTTGGACGGCAATGTGGTCTAGGGGGTTGGCCGAATATGCTAGTAGTTGGCTAGGATTAGGAGTTTGTTTTGGTCATTCCTAGCATTTTGTGCAAAGGTTTGCAATTCTCTTTTCAACCTCTTTTCCTTTGGCCGAATTTGATCTTTTGGTAAGCCTAATTCTTTTGACCATTTGGTCATTTTTACTCATCACTTTAGCATTCTTTTGTGCCTCTTCATAGTGCCGAAATTGCTAGTACCAAAAAGGCCATTCCTTTCTTTTTGTTCTCTTTCTCCATTTCCGAATGTACTTTGCTCCTAAGCACATCTTTTTCTTTCTCTTTTCTCCTTTTTGAAAACCGAAACATCATCATCATCCCTTCTCTTATATTTTATTTCTTTTCACTCATACCTTCTCCATTAATTTTCTCATGGCCGAATGTTAGTGAGCCATAGCCGAACCATTTTCTCTTTTCTTTGGTTAATCATAGCCGAATCTTTTTCTATTCATAAACATCTTTCTCAATCGTCTCTTTTCAACCGGACAATAGGTAAGAATTCTTTTTAGTTCATGTTAGTTAATAGTTGTCATGGCCGAATCTTGATAGTGGTATAAAGGTTTTCTTAGATCGAAATAAACGTTCATTCTATTAACGTTTTTATTTGTTATACTTTAGTGCGATAACGGAAGATCAGAAATCAAGTGTTCGTAAGTAACATAGAACGTTGGAATCGATTTAAGGTGTTAAGGGAACATTTTGGTTGACTCTCATTTTTGGAACAAGGATCTTTGTGGTAAGCAAATTTCACCCTTAAACCCTTAGTCATATTTCGATGTAATATTAGATTGGATTAACGATCTTTTGTCTTTGAAGACAATCAAAATAGGGAAGAAAAGGGCGGTGAATAGTTTTCGGAATAGGGGTGGTTCCGTTATTCCCCCTAAGTTTAAGCGAAGGACTGTTTCAGCAATCCGGGATTTTCCACCGGGTTGTGGACGTTCATACGAGGAGAATCAACTGTTCGAAGTCGTTCGTACTCCCGAACCATTATTTTTTCGTGGATTTGATTCGGTTAACGAACCATCAATCGGGGAGAAACCGCAAGTAGAAGTAGTTCGAAAACCCGAGGGTAAAATTTTAGATCGGTTTCATTAATAAATTATAGTGTTCTAATTATCGTGATACGTATAGGTGTTGACGAGCGGGAAAGTCTAGTTCTCACTATAACCAGGTGTGTAACTTCACACTTATCTTTCGGGTTAGATACTAAACAGTAAGTATTTTGATAAATCGTAAAAATGGCAAAATCGAAAATTATGTGATAATTAACACTTTTGTGTAAATGCATGAAAACGGTTAAAGTCGGAAAAATTGCTAGATCGATAAATTGAGCCGAAATATTGCTAGATCGATAAATTGAGCCGAAAAATTGCTAGATCGATAAATTGAGCCGAAAAAAACTGCTAGATTGTTAAATTGGGCCGAAAAACTGCTAGATTGTTAAATTGGGCGAAAAAGCGCTAGATTGTTAAATTGGGCGAAAAAGCGCTAGATCGATAAATTGGGTCAAAAGACTGCAAGATCGCTAAATGGGCCAAAAACCTTCTAGTTCGACATTTGGGCCTAAGTTCGCTAGATTGCTAAATGGGCTAAATACTATTTTGTTTAATGGACCCAAATGAAAAGTTTAATTAAAAACTCATTTGTATTATGGATTACTTGATAAATTATTTATGATTAAAGTTTGTTATTCATACATAATTGCATGGGATGGGATACATGATGAAGAGAAGTAAGGCCTGTGGCCATGAATCTAGTTCGGTGGCTCGCCACAAATTTGGCTTAATGCCTCTAGTTAGGTGACTATGTCACAATCTAGTTGATGAGTGCACTACAATATTATTTAAAAGGCTAAATGCCTACGATTGGTGTGTTTGGCGGGGTGGGTTGACTTGATCCCCACAGGTGTCTTTGGTTGGTGCGGGGGTGTGTAGCGGATGGAAATTAGGCTTGGTTGGGAAATTCATTTTACATGCATTTTATATATTTTATTTCATTTTATATTGTTAAAATTTGTAATTGGGCTCAAGCCCAAATTAATGCCTTGATGGTCTGGCCCAATAATGGTGGTAAGTGAGTTACACACTTGAGTTCTCTTGTAACTCACCCGTTTTATTATCCATCTCGGGTAATGGAAATTGATGTGGACTTGGGCGGGGATGACTTGGTGGAGGCCATACTACGAGCTTGGGTTTTATAAACTATGAACTTTATTTAAGTTACTTATTTTAATTACTATTTTGGGTATGATGTAATAAGGCCTCTAATTATGTTTTTATGGATTTTTATGTGTGGATGGATTTAATATTATTTTAAGACTCTTAATATGGGCTTATGTTAAATCTATAAAGTTTTCTTAAAAATATTGTGTTTTATAACAATTTTGGACACCTAAATTATTTTTCAATTTCTTTCAAATTCTTCTAAAACTACGTTAAGGTTTTGACTAATATATATAAGATTTCAAACAAGTATTTTTCTTAATTCATAATCATTGTACTTAGTTTTTATTAAACCTTATTTCTAAAGGTTTTGCATTCTTTGTTTTACTTAAATCATTAGAGAATTTTGGATGTTCGTTCGAGTGTGACAAACCAAATCTCGTCTTAACGCATAGACACTGGTTTGGGGTGTTACATTTAATGGTATCGAGCTAGTTTCAAAAACTCGGGTGTGGTTTGGGTTCAACAAAGATATTTGTTTGAGAAACAACTCAAATTTCTAGACTTTTTGATTTAAAGGTAGTATGGCACCATGAGCATCCCGCGCCAAGTCAAGTAAGTATCGTATATTGATTGTTTATTATCATTGTGATATGATCATAAGAAACACTCTAGAACTTCTAGTTTTAGGTGTTGAAAGCTGTAGAGATTGAGACAATAAGGATATGATTGCGGAAACAACTCTATCTCTTTTATATCATAAAACATCGTTAATAAACACTGAAATAGTATTCTGATTCATAAAACTCTTAATCAGATTAAATCAGTCACTATGAGCACTAGAGGACGTGGTCGTGGACGCGGTAGACGTGGCCGTGGTAGAGGACGAGGTGTTAGAGGCGCAACTGAAGCGCCGGATCATATGCCGGAAATGGATGCACCTGCGTCACTCGAAAGTGAGACGGGATCACATGATCATATGGAAGAAGATAATGCGGTGACGCGAGCAATGCTGCGAGTCCTTGAAAGGGTCGTTGGAGCTAGAACTGGGTCAACAGCTCGTGGGTCGATATCGGAATGATTGAAATCAAGTGGTCTTTGAGGTTTTCGTGAGAGTGTCTCGGTGTAGCTCCAAATGTCATTTGAATATTGGCTTGAGGCGATGGAGCGAATTATGGACAATCTTGAGTGCACGGTGGAACAAAAACTAAGGAGGCGGTGTCCTTGTTAAGGGGCCGAAGCATACCAATGGTGGCTTATTGTCCGAGAAGGCATCAAGTTGCATTAGTTAATTGGGAATTCTTTAAAGTTTCCTTCCAAGGGAAATATGTAGGAACGAGTTATGTTGATGCGGAAGGAAGGAATTCTCGAATCTGGTCCAAGGAATAAGACGGTGGCGACATATGAAGTCGAGTTTTTGCGCTTGAGTCGCTATGCTCGAACAATAGTGGCAACGGATCATGAGCGTTGTGTACGCTTTGAGGATGGCTTGAGCGATGAATTGCGGGTTTTAATAGCCCCACAACAAGTTAGAACTTTTGCCACGCTTGTGGAAAAGGCCAAGATAGCCGAAGAGGCTAAGAACTCGGAACAGCGAGAATCGGGAACGAGCTAGAGGCAAGAGAGATATGAAGTATTCGGGTTCTTCAAGAAGGTTTCAAGAGGCCTCGGAATGATGAACTGTACTCAAGGTAGAACACCAGAATCGTGAATCGAGTCGAGATTGTGCTTTGATTGTGGGAAAAGGCATTCGGAGAGTGCTAGAAGAAAACGGGTGCTTGCTATAAATGCGGTCGATGGATCATCAATATAGGAATTGCCCTCATCGAATGGATACAACTCGGGAAGCTCGTAATCTTCGATGCACCACCGCAAGAGGAATTCAAAGCAACCACCGAGAGGTCGTGGACCCGGTCGTGGTGGTAATGGGGCCTGGACGTGGTCAAGATGCGTGGTCGAGGCAATGGTCCTAGAGGCAACACGGATGCAAGACGGCCCGGGATTGCTATATGCGGTTAGACGCCGTGAGGATGGTAATGCACACGATGTGATAAGCTGATACGTTCTTCATCTTTGATGTACCGTTATTGCTTTGATAGATATTGGTTTTACCCATTCGTATGTTGCTAGCACTATATATGGAAACTTGAATTTAGACTCTGAAATTTTCGATAGTGAGATGAAGGTAATTAGTCCTTTAGGACGATCGGTATTAGTAAATAAAGCTGTTTAGAGATGTGCCCTTAGAAATTTAAGGAGAAATATTTTTGGCGAATTTGATGGAATTGCCTTTCATGAGTTCGATATCATTTTGGGCATGGATTGGTTGGTTAAGCACCGGGCGAAATTGGATTGTCTTTGAAAAGCGGATGTCAATAAGGACGGTGGAGGATAAAAAAATAGTTATGATAGGCGAACGAAGGAATTACTTGGCAAATGTGGTATCGCGTTAAAAGGAGAAAAGTTGATGCGGAATGGGTATGGAGCATTTCTAGCTTTATTAGTGCTTTAGATGCCAAAGAATTGTCGAGTGGAAGATGTGAGAACAGTGAAGGAATTTCGGATGTATTTCTGAAGAACTTCCCGGCATACCTCGGATCGGGAAGTGGAATTTGGTATTGAGCTCTTGCGGGAAGCTCCCGGTGTCCATTGCTCCTTATAGAATGGCACCGAAGGAGTTGGCGGAGCTTAAAGCTCAAATTCAATAATTGTTGGATCGGGGTTTTATTCGACCGAGTGTGTCTCCGTGGGGAGCACCGGTTTTGTTTGTTAAGAAGAAAGATGGGTCAATGCGTATGTGTATTGTCTACGTGCAATTAAATAAATTGACGATCAAGAATAGGTATCCTCTGCCAAGAATTGATGACTGTTTGATCAAATGAAGGAGCTTCTGTTTTCTCCAAAATTGATTTGAGATCGGGTTATCACCCGGCTTAAGGTGAAAGAAGCGGATATTCACAAGACGGCTTTCCGAACTCGTTATGGACATTATGAGTTTTTGGTGATGCCGCGTTTGGGTTGACCAATGCACCAGTGCATTTATGGATATGATGAACCCGGTCTTTCAACCATATTTAGACCGGTTTGTGGTGGTATTCATAGATGACATTCGGTATATTCAAGGAATGAAGAGGAGCATGACTCGTGATCTGCGAATTGTATTGCGATTACTTGAAATAATCAATCGCATGCCAAATTCGTGAAATGTGAATTTCGTTAAGGGAAGTGACTTTCTTGGGTCATGTGGTATCGGTAGAAGGAATAAGGGTGGATCCTCGGAAGATTGAGGTCAGTATTGGATTGGAAACCACCAAAGTCGATGAGTCGAGATTCGGAGTTTATTGGGTTTGGCTGGTTACTATAGACGCTTTGTTGAGGGGTTTTCATTGATTGCTGCACCCTTAACTAAGCTATTGCGGAAGGGAGTACCATATATATGGACCAATAAACAGCAAGAAAGTTTTGAGAAATTGAAGAAGATTTTAAGCAAGCGCCAAGATCGATTCAACTCGAGAAATTTGGAAAGGAGTTTATAGTTTACTGCGATGCATCACACACGGGCTTAGGGTGTGTATTGATGCAAAGTGGGAAAGTGGTGGCTTATGCTTCTCGTCAGCTGAGACCACACGAAGTAAACTACCCTACTCATGACTTGGAGTTAGCTGCAGTAGTGTTTGCTCTAAAGATTTGGAGCCATTACCTCTACGGTGAAAAGTCTATCATCTATACGGATCACAAGAGTCTTAAGTATCTTCTTACTCAGAAGGAATTAAACTTGAGACAACGAAGATGGGTGGAGCTGTTAAAGGACTATGATTTCTCAATCGAGTATCATCCTGGAAAAGCTAATGTGGTAGCAGACGCGTTAAGTCGTAAGGTGGTATCTGGATTTGAGAACAATGTTTGCCCATTTGAGTTTGTACGAGGATGGTAGTCCGATAGCGGAACTTCAGTGAAGCCTGCGTGGTTAGAGCAAATCAAGGAAAAACAGATATCAGATAAGAAGTTGGGACTTTTAATTCAACAAGTTGAAAATGATGGAATAGAGGATTTTAGCATAAACGCGGAAGGTGTGTTATGTTTTCGTGGGAGAGTTTGTATGCCTAAGGACTCGAGATTCGAGACAAATGATTCTACGGGAGGCGCATAGTAGCCCTTATGCTATGCACCGGAGGAAATAAGATGTATCGGGATCTTCGTGAACAATATTGGTGGCCGTGGTTGAAGCGTGAGATTTACGAATTTGTGGGAAAATGTTTAACTTGTCGCCAAGTGAAGGCGGAGCATCAATTGCCGTCTGGATTATTATTACAACTGTAAAGATTCCTCTTTGGAAATGGGAGCGGATAACAATGGATTTTGTTAGTGGGTTACCTTTAACACCTACTAAGAAAAATTCCGTTTGGGTAATTGTTGATCGTTTGACGAAGACCGCTCATTTTCTACCGGTTCAGTATGGATTACTCGTTACGTAAGTTGGCTAAAGCATGCGTATCCGAAATCGTAAGGTTGCATGGGGTACCCAGGTCTATTATATCAGATAGGGATCCTAGGTTTACGTCACGCTTTGGAAAGCTTTGCATGAAGCTTTGGGAACAAAGCTAAACTTCAAGACGGCTTTTCATCCTCGATCGATGGTCAATCGAAAGAGTAATTCGATTGGAAGACATGTTAAGGGGATGTAATCGACTTCAAAGGTAGTTGGGAGGATTTTCTACCGTTGGCGGAATTTGCTTACAACAATAGCTATCGATCTAGCATTCGGATGGCACCCTACGAGGCATTATATGGTCGAGGTGTCGTTCTCCTAGTTGTTGGACCGAATTGGGCGAACGATGCAGATGTTAGGTCCTGGTGATCTCGAAACGGAAGAAAAAGTAAAAGCTATTCGAGCACGGTTAAAGGAAGCTTGGATAGACAAAAGTCGTATGCTGATCTGAAGTGTAGAAGTATTGAGTATTTGTGGGGATCAAGTTTTCTTGAAGGTCTCACCTTGGAAGAAGATTTTGAGTGTTTGGGAAGAAGGGCAAGTTGAGTCCTAGATACATTGGACCATATCGTGTGGTGAAGCGTGTTGGTCCAGTGGCCTATCGATCGAATTACCTCCGAGTTGAGTCGATTCATAATGTTTTTCATGTTTCCATGCCGAGGCGCTATAGATCGGATCCTTCGCACATAATACCTGCAGAGAAGAAGTGGAGTTGAATTTGATTTGTCTTTTGAGGAGGAACCGGTGGAAATCTTAGACCGAGATGCTAAGGTGTTAAGAAAGAAAACCGTGCCATTGGTCAAGGTTTTATGGCGTAATCACGGAGTGGAGGAAGCTACGTGGGAGCCCTGAAGATGCAATTTGGCAACAATACCCTCACCTTTTTCAACCATGTAAATTTCGAGGACGAAATTTTCTTTAAGGAGGGTAGAGTTGTAACACCCTAAAATTCAAGTATCGATTTATTGCATGTTTTGGTGTTTAGATTATGAAGGAAAATTTTCTTATTTCTTTTCGTGCCTATTATAGTCCTGAAGAAGAGTATAGAATTATTCGGGTATGGAATAATTTTTAGTTTGAGAATTTATTGAAGTGGAGCAAGTGGCATTGACACTTAAGTTAAATTAAGTGTTAAAAAGTAGCATAAGATGAGTAAATGGCAATGTGGTGTTGGCGCATGAGATATTGCATGAGGGGAGTGGTTCGAATCCCTTGTATAGCATTTAGACAACTTTTATTTTTGCACTTGTATAGCAAGTGTCGGCCAAGCAATAGATATGGTAAGGTTGGACTTTTCATTTTTGGTAAGTAGACTAAAGGAATAAGGAAATAGCTAACTTATAGTATGGAATCAAGAAAATTTGGAAAGATAAGGGGACATAAGGCATGTATCAAGGAAAAGGTTTTGGAAACTAATTCATGGCCATTTAACCATGAATTTGGACGGCAATGTGGTCTAGGGGGGTTGGCCGAATATGCTAGTAGTTGGCTAGGATTAGGAGTTTGTTTTGGTCATTCCTAGCATTTTGTGCAAAGGTTTGCAATTCTCTTTTCAACCTCTTTTCCTTTGGCCGAATTTGATCTTTTGGTAAGCCTAATTCTTTTGACCATTTGGTCATTTTTACTCATCACTTTAGTATTCTTTTGTGCCTCTTCATAGTGCCGAAATTGCTAGTACCAAAAAGGCCATTCCTTTCTTTTTGTTCTCTTTCTCCATTGCCGAATGTACTTTGCTCCTAAGCACATCTTTTTCTTTCTCTTTTCTCCTCTTTGAAAACCGAAACATCATCATCATCCCTTCTCTTATATTTTATTTCTTTTCACTCATACCTTCTCCATTAATTTTCTCATGGCCGAATGTTAGTGAGCCATAGCCGAACCATTTTCTCTTTTCTTTGGTTAATCATAGCCGAATCTTTTTCTATTCATAAACATCTTTCTCAATCGTCTCTTTTCAACCGTGGACAATAGGTAAGAATTCTTTTTAGTTCATGTTAGTTAATAGTTGTCATGGCCGAATCTTGATAGTGGTATAAAGGCTTTCTTAGATCGAAATAAACGTTCATTCTATTAACGTTTTTATTTGTTATACTTTAGTGCGATAACGGAAGATCAGAAATCAAGTGTTCGTAAGTAACATAGAACGTTGGAATCGATTTAAGGTGTTAAGGGAACGTTTTGGTTGACTCTCATTTTTGGAACAAGGATCTTTGTGGTAAGCAAATTTCACCCTTAAACCCTTAGTCATATTTCGATGTAATATTAGATTGGATTAACGATCTTTTGTCTTTGAAGACAATCAAAATAGGGAAGAAAAAGGCGGTGAATAGTTTTGAGAATAGGGGTGGTTCCGTTATTCCCTAAGTTTAAGCGAAGGAATTGTTTCAAAGAATCGGGATTTTCCACCGGGTTGTGGACGTTCATACGAGGAGAATCAATCTGCTCAAGTCGTTCGTACTCCCGAACCATTATTTTTCGTGGATTTGATTCGTTAACGAACCATCAATCGGGAGAAACCGCAAGTAGAAGTAGTTCGAAAACCCGAGGTAAAATTTTAGATCGGTTTCATTAATAAATTATAGTGTTCTAATTATCGTGATACGTATAGGTGTTGACGAGCGGGAAAGTCTAGTTCTCACTATAACCGGTGTGTAACTTCACACTTATCTTTCGGGTTAGATACTAAACAAGAAGTATTTTGATAAATCGTAAAAATGGCAAAATCGAAAATTATGTGATAATTAACACTTTTGTGTAAATGCATGAAAACGGTTAATCGAAAAAATTGCTAGATCGATAAATTGAGTTAAATATTGCTAGATCGATAAATTGAGTAGAAAAATTGCTAGATCGATAAATTGAGCCGAAAAAATCGCTAGATTGTTAAATTAAATAAAAAGCGCTAGATTGTTAAATTGGGCGAAAAATCGCTAGATTGTTAAATTGGGCGAAAAAGCGCTAGATCGATAAATTGGGTCAAAAGAGCGCAAGATCGCTAAATGGGCCAAAAACCTTCTAGTTCGACATTTGGGCCTAAGTTCGCTAGATTGCTAAATGGGCTAAATACTATTTTGTTTAATGGACCCAAATGAAAAGTTTAATTAAAAACTCATTTGTATTATGGATTACTTGATAAATTATTTATGATTAAAGTTTGTTATTCATACATAATTGCATGGGATGGGATACATGATGAAGAGAAGTAAGGCTGTGGCCATGAATCTAGTTCGGTGGCTCGCCACAAATTTGGCTTAATGCCTCTAGTTCGGTGACTATGTCACAATCTAGTTCGGTGAGTGCACTACAATATTATTTAAAAGGCTAAATGCCTACGATTGGTGTGTTTGGCGGGGTGGGTTGACTTGATCCCCACAGGTGTCTTTGGTTGGTACGGGGTGTGTAGCGGATGGAAATTAGGCTTGGTTGGGAAATTCATTTTACATGCATTTTATATATTTTATTTCATTTTATATTGTTAAAATTTGTAATTGGGCTCAAGCCCAAATTAATGCCTTGATGGTCCGGCCCAATAATGGTGGTAAGTGAGTTACACACTCGAGTTCTTTGTAACTCACCCCGTTTTATTATCCATCTCGGGTAATGGAAATTGATGTGGACTTGGGCGGGGATGACTTGGTGGAGGCCATACTACGAGCTTGGGTTTTATAAACTATGAACTTTATTTAAGTTACTTATTTTAATTACTATTTTGGGTATGATGTAATAAGGCCTCTAATTATGTTTTTATGGATTTTTATGTGTGGATGGATTTAATATTATTTTAAGACTCTTAATATGGGCTTATGTTAAATCTATAAAGTTTTCTTAAAAATATTGTGTTTTATAACAATTTTGGACACCTAAATTATTTTTCAATTTCTTTCAAATTCTTCTAAAACTACGTTAAGGTTTTGACTAATATATATAAGATTTCAAACAAGTATTTTTCTTAATTCATAATCATTGTACTTAGTTTTTATTAAACCTTATTTCTAAAGGTTTTGCATTACTGTTTTACTTAAATCATTAGAGAATTTTGGATGTTCGTTCGGTGTGACAAACCAAATCTCGTCTTAACGCATAGACCTGGTTTGGGGTGTTACAAAAACATTCTTTCTTCTCTCTTTCATGGACTTTAGAAGCTTTGGTGAAAATCTTTCTTCATCTTTCTTTCTTTTTATACTAATTTTAATTAAATAAAATATTAATAAATATCTTATGATTAAATAACAATAAAATTTCAATCAATTTATGTTTTAACACTTTTCATCCTTAATTATTACACCATATAATTGTCTAGTTTGGGTAATGACCATTTTAACCTTCATGTTTCTTCAAAATTTCATCCTTGAATCCTTACTTAAGTTGGTAAAATTGTGATTTAGTCCATTATATTTCTCCACTTATTCAATTTGGTCCCTGCACACCAATTCACATCATAAGAAATTGGGTTATTTTCACTTTTGGTCCCTCAATTTTATCATATGTATGCTTCAACCCCTCAAATTTTGAATAATTATACTTGACCCTTAAACTTTTTACATCTTTACAATTTAGTCCTTGCTTTAATTTAGTATACCACAACATACTTCTCAATTCAACTTTCTTTGATACTCCTCAACCTTCTCTTTTATCAATTTCATTTCCTTATTTTACTTTACCAGGAAATCTATGGCACTCAATTCTCACTTAATATTACTTTTATAGCATAGTGATTTTAAGGGGTGTTACATTTCTCCCCCCCTTTAAATAAATTTCGTAAAATTTCTATGATTTTCCTAACTATGAGTCTCATTATCTATTTATTCTTCAATTCTTTCTAATTTGATCATCTTCACAATTATTTTTTGTTCTACACTTCTATTCACATAACATTATTTTGCATTTCTTTGATACTCCTCTTCTTTTATTCAACCTTATAACAAATATCTTAAGTCCTTATAAAATTTTTGGTACCTCACATACAATGATGTCCTTTTCTTAACTCTCTTCCTCCATTTAATCAAAATTCCCTAATCTCATTTCCTTGAAATCATCTTTATGATTTCATATATTTTCAATTCATCAGTGACCTATAAATTTCTTGTCATTCTTCAAACTCTTATCGTGAGCATACAGCTTTTTTACTTAAATATACTCTTCATTGCTTACTTCTAATTCACTTATTATTCTTCTTCACTTAATCCATTCTTAAATATATAATGTATACTTATCCTATTGTGTCAACTATCAATTTTACTTCTCACTCAATTTATCTTATCATATCACCTCAAATACCAAATACATACTTGTCTTTTCCTAACTTTGCAACTTATTTCCCTAATCTTTTACAATATCCATCACTTTCCAATTTCTTATAAACCTTTTTCTATCTCTAAACATTTAAATCATTTTATTTCTTCTCACTTCCTTTGTAATGCACTTTCTTGTGATCATTTGCCAATACTTCTTATTAACATCTCGCAACTTTTCAATCTTTAATAATTTCTACTTCTTTACAATGCTTGCTTCAAAGTATCCTCACTTTACTTTTTTCCTTTACATATATTTTACCTATCATTGGAAATCATTTTCCATTACTTGTGAATCTTCAGTACCCTTTTAGATTATTCGCAATACTTCACTACTCCTCCTTTATTATGAGTACGCTATTAAGCATTTCTATATCCATATTCTCTTTTCAATTCAATTTCTTTAAGTCATCCTCACTATTTTATTAAATGCTTCTCTTTATTTACTATCACTTTACACTATACAAACACTCTTATTCTTCTCAAATATTGGTCTTCTTTCATTCCTTGTCTCAAATATTTCAAATTCTTATACCATTTTACATTATATTACTCATAAAGATCTTCTCTTGTTTCTTTTCCTCATACTTGATCAAAGGTCCTTACTCTGTCCAAATTTTCTTGCAATCATCTTCATATTTTCATACTTCTTCCTTCTATTTTAATTCTACATTCTCTTCAAACTCATATTGTACACTTCAATCCAAAATTTTCTTTAAATTTTTTTCTTAATTTCCCCTTTCACAAATATCTAACTTATATAAATTTCTCTGTAAAGCCCCGAATTTAGGCCTAGAAGAATTGGGCCTATTGGGCTTTAGATCTCAGAAAATTTTTAAGTGAGCAAGAGAAAGACAATTGGCATGTGGGCTTTGGGGGTTAATGAATTTAGAGTGACTAGGGGTGTTGGATATGTCCTGGGATCAAGTAAAGGGATAGGAAAAATTTTGGTTTTAGCCCAAGGGAATTGTGACTTCAGTTAGTGGGCCTTTTAAATAAATGAAGAAGAAATAGGACACAGATGGGCTTGTGGTCCAGTGGCAACGTGGCGTCACTAGGGGAGCTACAAGGTGGCATGAAGAGGTCCAAGGTTCGAGTAGTGGTAAGGTGTTTTTGGAGTGTTTAATTTTGCATAGTGGACGGCCAGAGTTGTGTGGAATTTGGACTCTTTCGTTGAAGTGTTTGAATTGGTCTTGTGAGCTGATAAAGGAGGGAATTTTGGATGAGATAAGGGAGATATCATGGAGAAAAATTAGGAGATGAGAAGTGGGAAGAGTTGGTGCCAAATTGGACTGTGGGGGAAGGTAGGATTCGGCTATTGTCTACAAAAAAAGGTGTCAAATTCCTTTGAGAGGTTCCTTAGGTTCCATTACTTTTCTTTTTCTCCCCCTTAGCCGAATTCTTCCATTTGCCAAAAAAAAACCCCATCATTCCTTTGCCGAAATTTTGGTTTTCTCTCTAGCCGAATTCCCCATACCTTCTCTTCTTAAATTCCTTTTCTTGTTCACCTTTAGTTCTAGCCGATCACTTCTCTTCTTCTTCTCCCTATTGGTGCCGAATTGTCTCTGTCACCATACTAATCTCAAAAGCTGAATTTAGGCCGCAGGATCAAAAGTGGATTTGGTAAGTATTCGGTTAACCTCTCTTGTACGTTTTGCTAAAAGCCGAAAGGCTATCTAACTGACCTATCGTTAACTCTGTGGTAACAAGGATAAGGTTCAAAGATCGCAAGCGTGGTAGGATGGTTAGCAAGGGTAAGTGTTCTTTACTTCGGTTTAAGGGTTGGCCGAATGGTCATATATGTTGTGAGGGTGACTTGTGTTGGATGCAAGTCATCTATTACTTAGGCTCTAATGGTTAAGTTGGTACAGATCTAGGGTCTAATCGCAGTTGGTGTTAAAGAAAGGAGCTATTAAGGCTTGTCGCACACGGTAAGGCTACGGTGAGGTTTCGGTTTTTAATAAAGTTTGTATTTAGCCTATGATTAATGATTAAGGAATATCGAATGTAGGTTCATGACTAAGAGAAATTCGCAGCATGTGCTATTACCAGGTGTGTACAAACACTACACACACACGAATGGTCATATATGTTGTGAGGGTGACTTGTGTTGGATGCAAGTCATCTATTACTTAGGCTCTAATGGTTAAGTTGGTACAGATCTAGGGTCTAATCGCAGTTGGTGTTAAAGAAAGGAGCTATTAAGGCTTGTCGCACACGGTAAGGCTACGGTGAGGTTTCAGTTTTTAATAAAGTTTGTATTTAGCCTATGATTAATGATTAAGGAATATCGAATGTAGGTTCGTGACTAAGAGAAATTCGCAGCATGTGCTATTACCAGGTGTGTATAAACACTACACACACACGATATCGGCAATGGCGAAAAGCCAAAAAGTCGAAAGTGGCTAAATAGGCCTGCCAAACTTGTGGGCCCAAAACGGTAATGGTTGATATATGAGCATGAATGATGAATTGGCATGAACGGTTGTATGATTTGATCGTATTCGAGTCCAATGGGCTATATGAGCATGAAATTGGTTTAACGGGCTATATGAGCATGAAATTGGCTTAATGGGCTATATGAGCATGAAATTGGCTTAATGGGCTATATGACATGAAATGGGCTTAATGGGCCTTATGGGTTTTTGAGAAATATATGTTAGGGTTTAATGAACTCTAGGCCTAGTTTGACAAACTCTTGAATAACATAAAACTCTTGTAATAATCAAACATGTCTGTGGACAAGTCGATAGGTTAGGATATGGTAACGGACATATGCATGTCTAGGATTGGATTTAGGGAGAGCTTGGTATTTAAGCAGTCCTAGTGGCCCACCTCCTCTTTTCTGAGATCCTACCTGGTGCATAGTGTTTGTTCACTTTAACCGCGAGGACTTGTTGATGGGCCAAAGTTCATAACTAAAACTCGAGATGAAAGAATTACGGAAATACCCCTGTAGGGCAGAATTACAAAAATACCCCTATAGGGCAGAATTACGAAAATACCCCTGTAGGGCAGAATTACGGAAATACCCCTGCAGGGCAGAATTACAGAAATACCCCTATAGGGTAGAATTACGAAAATACTCCTATAGGGTAGAATTACGAGAATACCCTTGATTGTGAAATGACTAAAATACCCCTATGTGATGAGTATGAGTTTTATGGATGTTACTCATGTGCATGCCGTATTCATATGATATTCTGTTTAGGATGCATATGGGTGGGAATTATAGTACGGAGGAAGAATTTGAGGATCGCATAGTCGCTTGACGACCGTGGATCCACCGGTGGCTTTAAGCCCATTATGTGATTAGCAGCTTTGCTTCAACATTGAGTAGTGCCGCTATGAGTGCTACCATTAGTGTGTAGCGGAGGGGTGGGTCGAGCTAGAATTCTCCACAGGTGTATAAGGTTGGAAAGGAAATGGTGTGTAGCGGATGGATTTTTGGGGAGGGTTTTGCATTACCTTGTTTTGCATATGATATGATATGAGGTCATTGTGGGTTAAGGCCCATGACCACCGATTTTGATAGGGCTTAGGCCCAATGTTATAATTGTATATTAAATTGATTGCCAAGGGTCGTACACACTGAGTTTCGAAACTCACACCCTTTTATTTAATGTTTGGTGGACGCCATGAGAGACGGCTCGACGTGGAAGAGGGACTCGGAGATGGCCACATTGCAAGTTAATTAGAAGTTTTTTTTGTTTATTTATTTCGAATGACTTTAGTTTAAATCATTTATTTTCATTGGTTGTAATAAGGCCTTGTATCTCCAATTTGACGTTTCTTATGGGTTTTATTATTTTTTCCGCTGCTTAATTTTTATTTCAACTTAAATAAATTTCTAAAGTTTAACAAGGTTTTCAAAATAACTATAACCTATGGGCTTTTATTTTAAAACATGGGCTTTCTTCTTAACTTAACAAGATTCAAGGATTTGGGGCTTTTAGGCCTTAGATTTTAACTTAGCAAAATTGTTTGAGATTGTGCCTTTGATGTGAAATTCCCGGATTCAGCCATAACGTCTGGGCCGGGTTTGGGGGTGTTACATTCTCTCTTCAGCTAAAATTTCTCATTTTCTCTTGTAACCGTATTTCTTTTAATTCTTATTTCAGAGTATCTCAAATCTCAATATTATCTTGCACTGTACTAATCTCAACATTTTTCTTCTCACAATATTTTCCTTAATTCTACATTGCTAGTACTTTTAAATCTTTTATTCATTACTTCTATCATTTATCATAACTAAATCATTTGCTACCTTTCCACTAAATTTCTTTATACATATTCCTTTAATTCTCTCTTTTCGAAGCAAACATTGATTTTCCCAGTTATGGATCGAAATAAATCCTCTCGATCAAATCCTCATAGAATTTAATTGGCTTAGCCGCTGCCAGCAAACTCTTTGAGGTGACTGGTTTTTATCAAATTTTGCTTTTTTGTTGATTTCTTGAAGAATTAGGCTTCAAATTGATAAAAATTAAGCCTAGTTTATGAAAAGGACTAAATTGTAAAGCTTAATTGTTAGTTTTGTACATTAGGGAGAAATTTGAATAAAATGAAAATCTGTTATAAAATTTCGGTAGGAATAGAAAGTAGAAGGCCCTTACTAAGTAAATGTGAAATCAGATTTTAATCCAAAGCTTTAGATCGAAAGCTATTATTGTCCCGAGTTTAGAGACTAAATTGAATAAACTGCAAAATATGTTTGAATTTTTATTTGAACGTAATTTGATATGGAATTTAATATTGTGTTATTGTTTAATTATTATTCGTAACTAAAGATGACGCAGGGCCGTCAAGAGAGAAAGGAAAGGCGAGAGTTGACGACGAGTGACACAAGCTTTCGATTTGTATTTCTATGATTCGAGATTAACTTAAGCATTGCATATTCATGATATTTTGCATAATATGACATTGAGGTGAGTTGAAAAAAAATATTTGAATGGAATTGATATGTTTGGGATTGAATACCAAGATAGTGGACTAAATTGGATAGAATAGAAATTCGCATGAATTAATTGATATATGTCATTTGACATGGAATTGGGTTGAATATGCTATATGATATGTTGAAATAGTGAAATTGATAATGAATTGAGAAAAATAGAATGTGAATTCAGTTATATGATGAGATTAAAAAATTGGTTACCCTATTAACTATTCGAGTAGAGTCGGATATAGTTGGCATGCCATAAGATAGATTGAGTATGGGTTACTGCGACTATATGTCGAAGAGCGCTGGGCGCATTTTCCTTCGGACGTTCCGATGAGTGTTATGCAAAACTTTTACGTCGGTTATACCAATGAGTGTTAGGAATAATCTATTTATTTCAGACGTTCCGATAAGTCACTGGGTGCCAAATTGGTGTATTGGTTGGGATCTATGTATCCGTTCAAGCCCGAGTCTGAGTCATGTTAATAGTGGATATAAATTGCTCAATTGGTTTAATGATGCTCGAAATGAACTAAGGTTATGAAATTGTACTACAGGTACATATATGCAATATATGATTATTGATAGTATGTAAAAGACTATGTAAATCAGTTAAACAAGCCTGATGACCGATATAGAAAGATAACGATTGAATTGACTCGATTCAGAAATGAAATGCGATATTAATTGATGTGTTAAATTGGATAGAATTGTGAACATTAATGATATTGGTATGATATATTCAACTAGCTTAATAATTGAGGTAATATATATAGTTGGTTCATTTGACATAATTGGGGTATCTTATGGCATATACATGTTGTTTTGTGGGTTGAGGATTAGCATGATTTTCATATGAATTTTTTGATAATGGTATTTTAATTGGATGTATGCAATTGGTATAAACTTGTATTGCTTTGTCTTGAATCATGGAAATACCACTGAGCTTTATCGCTCAGTGTATAATTTGTTTTCCCCATACAAGTGTATGTACATCCCGAGGTCCCGAAAAGTGATTTTAGCATCCAGCCAGAAATCCCTGACTCATCAATGTTTGTAAAATATCTTTCGTTTGTTATATGTCATATACCTAGCCTGAGTCGGTTTGTTTATTATATGATCAAGCCACGTTAGGAGTTAGAATAATGAATTAGAAATGGTTAAATGGTTGGATTGTATGGATAAACTACGCAATTAAATGCTTTGTATGAGAAGATGAAATACTTGTGTTCATACTCAATTGTATATGTCCATTTGGTAATGTTTTGAAGTTCATGATTATTGTAACAGCCCATTTTCGATAAAATCGGAACAGTGGTTTCGGGACCACAGATCTGAGTACGAAAAAAAATATTTTAATACTATTTTATGATCTACAGTATGATAATAATATTTTCTGAAAATTTCGTAAAGAAAATTTATCGATTACATGTTTAATTTGATAAAGGACCAAATTGCACAAAGTGAAAAAGTTGAGTTCTAATAGCTAAAGGGATTAAATAGCTATAGAACTTTAGATTGGAGGTCCTTATATGGTAATTAGACCATTAATGAAAAGTTAGTAGATATTTTTGGTTGAATCATCCATGGAAATTTAGAAAAAGGCTAAGGACTAAATTAGAAAGTGATAAAATTAAAAGATGATAATTAAATAAAATAGATAATATCATCTTATTTTCATCATCTTCCCCAAAATATACATGGAAACCCTAGGAAAGAGAAAGTAAACTTTCTTGGCCAAATTAGGTAAGTATTCAAGTCCCGTTTTTAGTAACTTTTATATTTTTGAAACCGGGATAGTCTAATCTATCTATTTGGGGGATTAATTTGAAAAGATATCAAAGTATAGAAGTTATTCCATGGATGAATATGTTGAAAATTTGAAATTTATGGTAGAAAATGAAAGGTTGTTGATAGATAAATAACTTTTACAGAGTGAATTTTGATGAAAACATGATTTAGGGATTAAATTGTGAAGTTGTGAAAATTGAAGAAAAATTATGAATTTTATAGAATACATGTGCTGTAAATTTTATACTAAAATTTCGGTTACGCTTGGAACAAAGATTAAATTGCATGAAGTTCATTTTCCGAGCATAGGACGAAATCGTCATTAATTAAAAGTTTAAGGGCAAAATGGTAATATTGCCTAAGATGTGAATTGGACTGAATTGAGTTTAAATTGTATTAAATTGATCTTAAATTTACTCGTATAGATCCTGATAGACTAAATTTGGAGTTAGAAGGAGGAAAAGAGGAAAATATCGGATTACTAGATTTTACGTATACGAACATTTGTCGAGGTAAGTTCGTGTAACTAAATTATGTATATTTATATGTTTGAATTAGATGTTGTGTATGTGAATTGTATAAATATCATATATGTATGACATTGAAAACATATCCGACAAAGCCCGATAAATGATAATGCCTGATAAATGATAAATGATAAAAATGTTACTTTTATGTTTGAAGTGAATGAGGAATTTGTTTATTTGAATTATATGAATGTTATAGATGTATGAAATAATCACATGTCTGATAAGGCCTGAAAAATGTTAAATCCCGTTTGAATAAATGAAAATCGATGGATACGTGATTTCCCCTATTGAATGAGGTCCTGCATTTGTTGCTGACGGGATTCAGCTCGGACGAGTAATCCTATTGACCTCATTACAGAAAGGATTTAGCCTGGACTGGTAATCCTGATATAAGCCCTCTTGAGCATATGTTACAGAAAAGATTTAGCCCGGACGGGATCCTGATTAAGCTCTTATGAGCATATGTTGGAAACAGGTTTTAGCTTGGACAAGTAATCTTGTTATATGATATGTGGTTCAAGAGTGTGCTTTCTGATTAAGTGCCTTAATGGGTACCCCTGAATATGAATTGACGGATCCTGATTTGTACACCTCGAGTGTATCACCTGTGTATCCATCGATATTTCAGATAAATTCAAAGGGGAAAAATCCTGACATGAGAGGATATGAATAAGAAATGAGTTATTACACGTATCTGCCTGAAATACATGAAAATGATGATACATGATAATTGATATATGGAAACATGAGATGATGATATTTGTACATGGAATTTATTTGATGAATATGTTCATCCTTGATTATAGATTTGTACACCTTGAGTGTACTACTCGTGTGATATTGATATTTCGAATGATTTAATGGTAAAGTTCTGACATGAAATAATCTGAACTCGAGATGAATTATTATGAAAATGTACTTAAATTACGTGGACTTGAATTATACCTGTTACATGAACACATAATATGAGAAATATTTGAACATGGAAATTTGACTAGTGTCGAGAAATATATTTTCTGATATTCATGAAAAATATATGTTTAACATGAATCCAAAACAAACTATTATTGAAACAAGTTTGAGATACATGGAAATGATAGCATTTGTTATGTTGAAGTATGATGTACTTGATACAAGAATGTGGAACATGCATAATGACTTTGTACTTTCGTGATATATTGAAAATATGTGTATGAAATTGTCTGACAATTGTGTATATTCGTGATTATGAGTTATTACACGGAATACATGACTGACATGGTTAATGAGGACATGTATTTAGGCATTTGGCCAACATGACTTGGGAATAAATTAAATGCTTACCTAAATTTAAGATAGTGGTAAGTTAAGTTCCAAGTTATACGAACTTACTAAGCATAATATGCTTACTCTATTTTATTTTTCCTCTGTTCTACAGTGATTCAGAAGCTCGTTAGATTGGAAGCTTGGCGGAGATCACTCACACTATCCATCGACCCATTTTTGACGTGATTCAGCTCGGTAAGTTGAGTCGAGTCGACATAATTGCCCGATCGTCGTCGAGGAAGTATCGTTCGGTTTTAAGATATTTGTATATTTGGCTAAGTATAGGATATATGATGAAATAAAGGCTTAAATGGTTATAGGAAGATAGGGTAATTACGGCTAACAAAGAATTAAAATATGGATGATAGGTGGATGGTTCGGTTTAACAAATAAGATAGATAGATAGAGGTAGTAAAGAACTTAAACGTCAAGAGCGATTCAACTCTATAATGAGTGTCACCCCGATTTTTATATTATTTAAGGTGGAAAGATGGTTCCGTAGAAGGATAGATGAACGCCACACCAAAAGGTTGGTGATAAGTTCAGAAACAAGTTCGGGTTGACGCCACTAGCACGCTAGATAAGTCACTTGAGACTCGTACGAAAACAGAGAGGAAGTTAACCTCACAGAAACGGAGTTTCATTCAATAAAATGGCAAAAGTTTTTTCTCTAGTTTACAAAGCAACAATTTATAAGCCTAATATGCCTATTGATATTCGGCATCTATGATGTTCAAACTAACTTAAATTCTGTTCACATTTGTATCTAACATGTTCACACAAAAGCATTAAAATTCGGTTCATGCTTGAAGATGGTGCATGAATTGGCCGAACCATCATGTTGCTTCACTTGATGTATTCATGCATATTTAGCCTTGAAGAATATCCATAATGCCATGAATGTGCAGCCCTTTAATACTCCTACATCTCCCTTGGCCGAATGAGGCTTTAATGTGCCTTGAAATACTTGAATTGAATTTGTAGAAATTCATCTCCCTTGTGGCCAACGTCCATGCACTTTAATAAATGGTAGAATAATCATGCATGGGAGAAGAAATTGTTTGTTCTAGATGCTGGTTGGTACTTGCACGAATTTCCCAAGCATTTATCTTCCAATTATCCATAAATACGGTCCATGAATCTTCAAATACATGAACAATCAGTAGCTTCCCCTTGCATGAACGTCCCAAATGCATGTGTCCCTTTGAATGTCGTCTATTGAACCTCAAATATGCATGCACCTTGCATTAACTCCTCTTCATGCATTCGGCTGAACCTAAACACACATTAAACACACTAAATCAAACATGAATTCGGCTGAACCTTAACAAAACATCATCTAGACATATTGATTAACATATTAAATAAATTAAAACACATTTAATTATGGACTAGCTAGTATATTAAATTCGGCTAGCTCAAAACAAGTGAAAACAATTAATGAACTAAATTGAGCTAGGATATTCGGTCATGAGCTGTAACAAATAAAATAAAATAAAACTAATACTTAGTTTATTATAATGATAAAAGAAATGAGCTGAAACTAAGCTAGGTTGAGCTCAAACGAGCTTAAATGAACTCAAGTGAGCTGATTCGAGTTGAATGGAGCTTGGGGAGCTGAAGATGAGCTAAAATCAGTTTGCACTAAGGTGCAAGGAGCCTTTAATGAGCTGGCCCGAGCTTCTCCATCAACATCGAGCTGGTTTTCACTCCAAAGTTGAATGAATAAAGCTGAAACAGCTTCTTGAAGTTGCTTAGCTCAAGCTCGATTCATGGGACCTTTAGGGAGCTCGATGGGATCGGGATTAGAACTCGTTGAGCTCCGGGGCATGGTCATGTCAATTTTGGTATATCCGGTAAATCGATTATGGTTATAATGGCATGTATAGGTTGTTTCACCAATGATGGCATGTAAATGTTTTGAAATAAACTAGCCATTGGGATGGCTTGTGTTTGACATATTTTGATATGTTTATAAGTGGATCTATCATGTTTGAAAATGAATGTAATCATGCATGTGTACATTTGGTAAATAGATAAATATGAAAGATAGATTAACATGATAATAAATTGTCATTTGTGGTACCTAAAGGTACATTGGTTGTATATGATATTATGTCATGTTTAAGACATGATTTGGACTTGTTTTGAATGCTTGAATTGGTTGGTCTATGAATGTAAGTTTCGGTGTAGATTATTGGCAAAGTTTGGGTGAGTAATAAAGCTAGAAAATGGCTTTATTTTGTCTACACGGGTAGACACACGGGCGTGTGCCTTGACCGTGTGTGACACACAGCCTGGCACATGGGCGTGTGGTTTGGCCATGTGTCCCCTGCATCTTAAAATTTAGAAACAGAATGCTTAAAATTTGGTAGACGGGCAGAGACACAGGCGTGTGTCTCAGTCATGTGTGCTACATGGCCGTGTTAAACCTGCACCTTAATGTTCTGCAAGTCAGAGAGTTACACGGGCTAGGGACATGGCCGTGTGACCTATTTCATACACCACACGGCCAAAGACATGGGTATGTCACTTGGCCTGTGAGCCACACGGCCTATTCACACGGGCGTGTGACCCCTGTATATGAGAGAAATTGTGAAATTTTGCAAAAAATTTCCTGAGTTCCCGATTTAGTCCCGACTTGATTCCAACGTTTATAATGGGCCTCGAGGGTCCATTCAAGGGACAATATGACTAGTTGCGAAAATGAACAGTATTTAACATGAATTATCTGTAATTATTCTGTAAACTTCGGTAATATTCTGTAACCCTGTTCTGACGACGGATACGGGTTAGGGGAGTTACAATTATCAAATATGAAATTGAATGATTATGAATTACAAATGACCATGTTAATGATGAAACATGTTGGAAATGTATGTTTGAAATGACATTTTGGTTGAAATGGAAATTAGTATTGATGGAAATGAATGATTAGGTGAAACAAGTTGGTGCCATTTTGGCCATTTTTAAAATAGACGGTCACGTCGTGACGTAGAGCATTTATTATCGCGATGAGATCAAGTCAGTATGTTGCATCGCGAAGAGGCACCCCGAAGTTGCAACGTCAACTTGAAATTTTGAAAATATTACAATTTGGTTCTAATTCGATATCGGGTTAACAATAAAGCTTTCAAAAGCTCGTATAAGATCCGAAAATGATTACGTATTGTATTATACACATGTTTTACTTATATTTGAATCTTTAATTATTTTAAATCAAATATAATTCTATCATAGTTGCTCCGGCAACGAATGTGGCACCTTGTAGCTCGGACCCGATGATTGGGTCAAGTATCGAGGTGTTACAATCACAAAATATATACAAATACTCAAAGAAAAATCATATAAACATGCTTAAAATGGAAAATCACTAAGGGACTTGTGAGGAGAAGCATAAAGTGCACTAATGTGCCAAGATACTAAGAGATAAAAAAATATGGCATATTAGAAATTTTGGTAAATTCTTAGATACTAATTTTGGTAAAGTCTTAGAAATTTTTGTGTAACTTTAGAAATTTCAATAATTTATTAGAAATTTGGTAACTACTTAGAAGTTTTTGTAAATCTTTAAAAATTTTGGAATTTCCTTATAAATTTTGGTATGTACCAAAATTTGAATATATACAAAATTAATTTCCAACCCTAAATAATATTTAATTACAGAGTAAAATTATTATTATATATTAGTTTCCATGTCATCTTATTTTAATGCATTAAGAAAATATATTTAAATATGTGATATAAACCAAATTCCATTACCAGTCTGGATAAAAGAAGAACTTAGATACTAATTTGAAAATTGGAACAAAACTTAGATACTAAAAATATAATATCCCTTTATATTTTTCTTTTCCCGTTAGCATTTGAAGGGAGCTTAAGAAAATCTCATTGTGAGGAGCGCTCCCCGAAACGTGTGGTGAAGTGGCTTTATAACAGTTTAGTAGTGTGACGTGGCTTAATAACACTCACACTGTTCACGCTCCACTCTCTGTCTCAGTTCACGCGCCCTCCCATTTCATTTCGTCTTCATGATAGAAGCAAGAGAGCCAGGAAAAGAGTGTAAAAGAGATAAAAAAGAAAGTTAAAACAAAAAGAAAAAAGAAAATTCTCAATCCAAAATAGGGTTAGGGTTATCCCTAATCAGGATAACGATTTCCACGCTCGATTCTTCCAACTGATAAATTTAACATGGGCGGCAATTCGTCACCAACAGACTTGACCACCGATCTCGATGAGCAGATCTCGCAGCTCATGCAGTGTAAGCCACTTTCGGAGCAGCAGGTACCTTAATTTTTTCTCTATCTGTTTGTTTCCAAGAAAGTGCTGAAATTTACCAGGAATTAATCCAATAATATATTTTTTAAAATTTGTGAATAATCGATTAGGCTCTGATTTGTGAATAGTGTTATTGCAATATTTACAGCTAATTCTCTTCTTTTTTTTTCTGTTTAAATTTCAATTCAGAGTTATGAACAAAAACTGCAGCTTCTTTTTCTTCTTCTTTAAAGCAGGGAAAGAAAATGATTTATTTTTATTTGATATAGGTAATTTCAACATAACTCGGGGTATTTGCTCGGAATAAGTGTTGTGGGTTTAAATTTTAAACTTGTTGCTCCTGGAGTTTTCTTCGTTTCATCTTATTTGTGTTGTTTTAATTTGGGTCAATGGAAGCTTGTCTCTTTCTGTCTTGTGTTGTGGAATATAACTTTTAATAACTCTATTTTTTTCTCATATTGTATTGTTTAGGTCAGAGCATTATGTGATAAGGCAAAGGAAATACTGATGAAAGAAAGCAATGTCCAGGTTTATTATCTTAGTCTGGCTTGTGTTTCAGGCATCTATGTCTATATTTGTTTATTTATTGGCGTATTTTGGAGATGTTGAGATTGCTCCTCCGTAAACTGGGAAAGCATTGATTTTTTTTTTAACAGCCTGTGAGAAGCCCGGTGACAATTTGTGGTGATATCCATGGGCAGTTTCATGATCTTGCAGAACTTTTTCGAATTGGAGGGAAGGTACTTGTTCTGACTTTGACTGTTGATTTTTGTATTCAGTTCTGTTTCAGCGGGGAATGTGTAAAATAATTAGTTGAGACCTCAATGTTTTGAAGTTGGAGCTCTCCAGAGGTATCTTGATTGATCATATTTGTAATGCGAATATTTTTAATTTATGCTCTTTTGCATGCATTGACATGTGAGCTTTTTGTCTCCACTCTCCAGCACTTTCATGCGTAAGTGTTCTGTTTTAATAAAATTTATCTACTTAATCTTTTACCTGTTTTTGCCATTAGATTGTGCTTTATCAGTGTCATTCTTGCATTTGTAGGACGCTTTTCAACTAGTTATATGCTTTTCCCCTATCTGTTACACAATTTTGCTTCATGATTGGTCTTTCCTTTGAGTGAATCCCTTAATGTGTTTTATCCTACTTGGCAGTGCCCTGATACAAACTACTTGTTTATGGGAGATTATGTGGATCGTGGATACTATTCTGTTGAAACCGTTACGGTATGTACATCTTAAATTACGAATTTCCTTTTTCAGCCCTTGTCATGAAATTTTGTGTTCTGCTTCTGCTAAAGTAGAGGCAGAAATAACATATTTAGATAACAATTTTAAGGGTTCTAAGTGCTAGTTGTGTGAATGGAATTTGACCACATCCTGCTATCAGGACCAGGAAAAACACCTGCCTTGGTTTAAACTCAAAAGCCTTCAACACTAAGAATTTGAAATGCCTTTGCCTTTTTGAAGATTTCAGTTGTTGTTGGGCCAATAATACTGGGTAAAGAGAGGGTGGGATCATTAGATCTTTGTTCGGATAGGAGTTTTGGATCTATAGTTACTGCACTATCTCCTATCACTTTTGGTCTCTATCTTGAAGGACTTCTAAATTCGATGTAGTACAGGAGGAATATTATGCGGAGCTTTTTTTTTAGCAGTTTATCATTGCTATCCACTTCAATGATAGTATACTCCATGCTAGATATTTCTCAAAACACCGGAGTTAAATGATGTTGCGTACTGTTACTTTTTCTGTTCATAAAGATGAATATTATATCACACTCACAGACAGTTTTGCATTTGCTAGCATAAACTTTGTAAGTAGAGATCAATAGCAAACTTAAGTCATTCACATTTTCTATATAGATGATACTGATTTTTTCTTCTTTCAGCTGTTGGTGGCTTTAAAAGTTCGTTATCCACAGCGGATTACCATTCTCAGAGGAAATCATGAAAGTCGCCAGGTATGAAATTTACCTTGTCCAAGCAAGTGCACATATGCAAAAGTTTGGCTTTTATGGTGTTATATTTTTGCAATTTGCACATCTGAGTCTTAGCAAAGAGTTTGATATGAACTCTTGACTATCATAGGAAATTTTAAGCTAATTCTTGAGCCTTTCCTTTTTGGGCAGATCACTCAAGTTTATGGGTTTTATGATGAATGTCTTCGGAAGTAAGTTCAATACACAACATCATTTAAAGGGCTGTAGTATTATGAGCCATCAGTGTACTAGCTTTACTAAATGTCTTCTTATTCTTTATCTTTTTTCTTTTCAATGATATTTTCAAATTACTCTTTTTTCCAGTTAAGGAAAAAAAAGTAGTATTGTATTTGCTTTACGTGGTATGATATACTAGATTTAAGTATCTGGAGGTAATACTCTTAAAATAAATTGCATATGTGGAGGCAATATAGTTGCTTCTTCCTTTTGCAAATCAATGACAATACTTTTTCTGGTGATTTACTTATAGGTATGGCAATGCTAATGTTTGGAAGATCTTTACAGACCTTTTTGACTATTTCCCATTAACTGCTTTGGTGAGTAAAACTAGTGCAAGGTGCATATTAATTTGAAGTAATTGCTTTAGTCTTGGTGTTATTTGACGTTTATGCTTAAATGGGCTTCTATTTTATTTGTCCTGTATACCTTGTATTGTTGTCTTTCTAGTATTATATAATTTTAGTTTAAAATGTTATTCCTATTTATTTTGGGGGTTTGAATGACTTTCCTATGCATTTATGCTTGCTATAATCTCATTACAAAGCATCTTGAGATATTTCTAAGAAACTAAAAGTCTCTTAGCTCCTAACCTTCAAAAAATATCATCAATTTTTCCAGAATGTAGGACTGTTTCTTGTATTTATGTTTAAGCTAGATTAAAGACAGCTACAAGTTTTAACAAATATGGTTTTCACTGCATTAGAAGATTAATTGTTTAATGATTAATGTCAACTCAATATAACCAACTTCATTGCTATATGGTCTGTACCTGTCTAAAGGTTTATATGGCTTTTGTAATGTTTGCATGTTAACTCTGCACTTGCTAGAGCTGAAGTGGAGATGATGATAGTTAAAATGATATTGGTATTTCTGTTCACTAATGTAGTGCTGATATCTTCATTCTAGGTGGAATCAGAAATATTTTGTCTGCATGGTGGATTGTCCCCTTCAATTGAAACCCTGGATAATATAAGAAACTTTGATCGTGTTCAAGAGGTTCCTCATGAAGGACCCATGTGTGACTTATTGTGGTCTGACCCAGATGATAGATGCGGTTGGGGTATTTCACCACGTGGTGCTGGATATACTTTTGGTCAGGTAACTTATGTTCAGAGTGTCCAGTCTTCAACGCTTTTGTGGTTGCCTTTGCCTTCTATTTTTATTTTCTATAATCAAAATGTTGCATTCTTCTCTGCAGGATATATCTGAACAATTCAATCACACGAACAGTTTAAAATTGATTGCTAGAGCTCATCAGCTGGTTATGGATGGATTTAACTGGGCACATGTACATATGATTGTCAAAAGTTAAATTATTATTATTTTTTCTTGTATGCTCTGTGCAAATTGCTTCAGGTTGTTGATTCAGAATTATTTTATTGGGACAGGAACAAAAGGTGGTTACTATATTCAGTGCTCCTAATTATTGTTATCGCTGTGGAAACATGGCTTCTATATTGGAAGTTGACGATTGCAAGAGTCACACATTCATCCAGGTCTCTCTCTCTTTCTAACCTTTTGCAATCTCTGCATGCACTTTTGTTCACAAATAAATGTAAAAGGAGCAACGCTAACCTTTGAAATTGACTCCTTGGATTCTTCCGTGTATTTGCAAAATCATTAAGTTCATCTTGCTGCAGTTTGAGCCAGCTCCAAGGAGAGGTGAACCTGATGTTACCCGTAGAACACCGGATTACTTCCTGTGAAGCAGCTATATGCCACAACTTATTCAAGATACTCAACTTTTGTTCCTCTCCTCTCTCCCCTTACATAGTCAGGTAGTTGTGGATCCTTTGCAGATGTCTGTTGCATCTACTGCCTGCCATTCTTACATATCTTTTTTTTTTTTTTGATGATGGTGAGCACAAAAAGCATGTATGCTAGCTATGAAGATGACCTTTAATCTGTCTTACCCTTGGATTTTCTGTCATAGTGATTGCATAGCAGATAAAAGATGGGCAATATCGGACTGTATCCATTATGCAGTTTTTTTTTTTTTTTTTTTTTTTTTGGGGGGTTCATCCTATCTTTTTGACCTTGGTACAGAGATGGAAAACTTAAATACGTAATGTGTTTATTGCTTTCTGAGAAATCCGTCATTATTAACAGGGTGACACATCTCCCAGTAGTGTATGAATAATGGTTGTTTTACTTTCCCCCCAAGTATCCATAACCTAACCTTAATGTTTGTTAATACTTGGGGTTGAAAGAACGGAACCCTTCCATGATGTCAATTTTATTATTAGTTTTAGGTTGGGCAGGTTTCTGATCCGTGTATATTTTATTGATCATAATTGTGTTTAAAGTCTTTTAGGAGGGATAGGGATTGTTGAGGGATCCAACATTAGACTGAAGGTCTTTTGCTATTTCACCTATAAATTTAGATATTTATGTATTTTTATATTATTCTCATATTGAAGTAGAAATTTGAAGGATATAGGTTAGGTCTTGTAAAATTACTAGTTTATTTCCAATTTTCTTTCAACTTGGAAAATACATCTAAACTGAGTTTCAAGTTGAAAGAGCCAAACTTGGTAAACTAAATTCTAATTTCTGTGAGGAAAGGAAAAGAATGCCAATATTTCTTTTTTAAAACAATTAGCAGTGATTGATTGAAGAATTTTACTAAACCAGAGTCATTATGGTTTGATTCTAAGTAAATGGGAAACCTGGGTTTGAAATAAATTTAGTATTAGTCAACTAAATAAATAAACATATGATCAATGAAAATCAACTCTACTTTTCTTTGAACAATTGTTAATCTAATGCTCCAATCTTGCGACATGCTTCTAACTTATTATTGTTACTACTCTTTTTAATTTAATGTTATTTATAATGTTTAATCTTAATTTTAATTGATTTAATGCTATAATAATAATAATAATTAAGTGACAATCATTTTAAAGTGATTAGTGTAATTTAGTTAAAAAATTAATTTTAAAAATCTAATTTAATATCGATATGATCACTAATTAAATGTTAATTAATTATTTAGTATTGATATCTTTTATCTATTATTAAAAATTAATTATTGTTAATAACTTAATCCAACTTGCATAACTCAAATTATTACAAACTTTATTATATAAAAATACAATTTAATAATATAATAAATAGTAAAATATATTTCCATTAGTTTATAAGTTTTTACATTCGTTATAGATAATGGAACCATCATCCAACTATAAGCGCACTGCAAATTGACACATTAGGCATCATCTATAAATCTATATATAATATAATAAGGTACATAGGTTATATATGCAAGAAATGGGGCTTTCTCACTTTTTGCATTTAATTTCTATTTTTATCAAATATTTTTCATTAAATATGAATTTAAATATTTATTAACATCCCGTGCATTCCCTAAATATTTTATCTAATATTTATTAATTAAAATATATTATAAAATTGTATCTATAAATTCATATTTAAAATTAAATTAAAAAATATAACTAATTTAAATATTAAAAATAGTATAAAATATTAACTGAATCTAAATATATCCCGTATATTAAAATATTCATAAACTTAAAATATAATATGAGCCTATATTTTAAGTTAATACAGTGATCCATATATTAATAATATTTTAATAAACTCAATATGACTCGTAAGTTAAGATATATTAGGTGTGTTTTAATATAATATTAAATTGAAATAGTATTTTAATATTAAATGAATTTAATTTTTATATTTTAATTATTAAACACATACTTTCTTAGAGGTCATATTTAGATTTAAACTTCTCTAATAATTTGTTTTAATATATTTTAATTAACTAATTTATTATAGTTTAAATTAAACATAAATATTTGTATAGTATATTTCAATATACTAATTTATTTAGTTTATATATTTAGTATATTTTAATTAAGTAACTGGTTTAAATTATTTTAAAATTATCACATTTTTTTAAAATTATTTTTTAAATTACATAACTTATCTATTCAATATATATATATATATATATGATAACTTAAACAAAATTTTAAAAAATTAAATATTTGTGATAAATTTAAATAAAATGATAAGTTCAAGGCTCCGTTTGTTTGCCAGTAAAATGTTTTCTAGAAAATGATTTCTGGAAAATGATTTACTTTTCTGGAAATGATTTACTTTTCTGGTGTTTGGATGCTGTTGTTTGGCAGATTTTCTAAAAATATTTTCCGGAAAAGCTATTTTTACATATAATAAATTTATATATATATATTAATAAATTTATATTTTAAATTGTTTTTACATATATTGCAATGATTTATTTATAAATAAATCAAATTAAATATATAATAATACTCAATTATTAAGCTAGAATATTAACCGTCATAAATTGAAAACAACCAAAGTCTATTCACACTTTTTCAGATAAACGTTAAACACAAATACTTTAAGAAGAAAAAGAAAAACCCCTATAACATAGGTTTTCCTTGTATACATAATGGAAGTTTATTAGCTTAATATTGATGACCACAAAAACTTTATTGTTCATCAATTTAATTTAACAGAGAAATTATTTTTTCTCAGACAAATGTATAATTTGAAGACATTGAAACTAGGAGCTCAAGTCAAAGCTCAAAGCCTTGTATGAATATACAACCAGTGACAAGGAACTAATTAATATCCTAAGAAAGCTGTTCTGTATTGGTGCAGGCTTCAACTTCATGCCATGTTTATCTGTCATGTATCATGCTGCTTGTTTTGGATTAGTTCAACTAATCAATCCTTTCTAGATTAAACATCACCATATCTTCAAGCCTTAACCGGAAATCGCTTTGAGGAAGACATTGGAGACTCTTGATTGCAATATCAGCTTTCTCTTTTGCCAACTCTTGTGCCCTTTCGATTCCCCCGCATTGCTTTACTAGTTCGATTGCTTCGTCAAGGGAACCAATCTTGCAGAACTCAGATTCAATGATATCTCTAAGTTTTGGCTCCTTTTCGAGCGCAAAAATTACAGGTGCTGTGAGGTTGCCTTTTGCTAGATCACTACCGGTGGTTTCCCATTTGCTTTCTTTGATTGTGTAAAATCCAATATGTCATCAACAACTTGGAATGATAGGCCAAGATTCTTTCCATATTCATACATTTGCTCTGTTACACTACGATCAGCTTCACTGAAAATGGCGGCTTCCTTGGTACTAGCTGCAATCAATGAAGTTGTTTTGTAATAACTCTTTAGCAAATAGTCCTCAAGTTTGACATCACAGACAAACAAACTCAAAGGCTGCTTAATCTCACCACTTGCAAAATCCTTAATAACCTGCAATATCATTAATGAGGATACACTTGAGACTAGTTAAAGTGAAATATCAATAGTTTGAGAACTATCTCCATAGCCACAGCACGTTTCGAATCTCCACAGGTGGTACTTTTTAGTCAATACTTGGGTTTACATCCAAACGAGATGGTAAATGTTAGGCCTAGGTCTTACATACCTTGCTAATGAGCTTAATGACTTCAAGGTTTTCAAGATTTGCAAGGTACCATGACGACTGAGCAAACATGAAGTCCCCAGCCAGTATGGCTACTCTCGTCTGCCGCATGATTGGTGAACTGTCTCTTTTCCCGCAATTAAAGTAACATCTGATTCCAAATTAGCGAGTCTCTCTGAATGATGAAATACTAGGAGAAAAAAAGATATTGAAGAAATTCAAGCTCTTCCCATGAGATCAAAGCTTCTATTATTATTGTTACCATTACTATTGAATGTTAAAACCGAAGCGATCAAATGAATCATTCGATGGAATGGTAGGTGCGATGGTTCTGTCCCTAACATGCACAAAGCTAGAAATTTGGCTATAGTTTCACTCTTAAACACCACCACAACTACCAATTTTCTATATATGTACAAAGAACATGGACGCCCCACATTTACACATGCACTTATTGTATATACTAAAATAGAAACTGTGTCTAGTGCCCTTATACATGTGTATAGAAGGCTGCAAACATAGCCTCAATTATCCCAAAGAAAATAATCACAGTAAATACAACCAATGCAAGTGCTATGAATTTGAAACTTGCAGAGAGCTCTAAGCACCAACCTGTTTGAAGAAATGGACGTACCTTTTACTCGCAGCAAAACTCCAGGAAGTCGCTGGTTCGAACTTAAACGTGGCCTACTTGAACTACTTACACAAACTGGTTGATGCACGACAAAGCCAAATTCATTATAGCATTTCTCTGAAAGACACTCAAAATATTCATTACTGAAGAAGAGGTACTAGCAACACTAGCTCAATGCACTTAACTGTTAAGTAATTTCCCCAAAGTAAAAGCAAATCACAAAGTAATGCAATATCAAGCAATCTTATCTATCTGTATACATATTATATGTTATTGGATGAAATTTACAGCAATTTTGTAACACCCATTACCCGTATTGAAGCCGAAACAGGGTTTGAGGCATTACCTAACTAAACTTCCTTAAACATCTCGAGTAGGGTTATAAAATTTCGTTTAAACCCATCCCTTACACATACTCGGCCTAGGAGGCCCTAAACATACTCCCGAGAGGTATTGGAACTATCTCGGGAACTTTTACGAATTCGAGAAACCTTTCAACAAATCAGGGGCCACACGCCCGTGTGGGTTTAGGGACACGCCTGTGTGCCCCTAAGGCATGCCCATGTCTTCAACCCGTTGTCGACACTGACTAACTTCACACGGCCTTGGCACGCCCATGGCCCTGGCCCGTGTGCCAAACCTTGGCATTCTGACATATCCACACGGCATATACACATGGACGCGTGCTTCAGCCGTGTGGCGATTTAAATTCCAAATGCAATGTGCAGACTTCACACGGCCTGGGCATACGCCCATGTGCTAGCCGTGCCTCCCACACGGTCTAGACACACGCCCATGTGTCTACCCATGTGAACAATTAGAAGGCTATCTACCAAGCCCTTTGCCACCCTACATTTCATGTATACATACACCCATTTCCATTCAACACAATTCATGACCCAAAGACACATCTAAATACTCAATTCAACATCTATACACAAGGGCATACACTTCAAGAAAAAAATCACTTTCATTAAGCAAAAGAATTTTCCAAGTATTTGCCTAAGTTAAGGCCATTTACAAAATGACTTTAACAACATACATAGCCAACACTTTGGCTAACAATTACAACTTAACAAAATATCCAAGTCCTATACATGCCATACTCAAAATAAGTCTAAAATTGTTATACCAAAGTGATGTCGATAGTGTGATTTCTGAACTCCTACGTCTATGATCCTCGAGTTATCTTGGCAATACTACAAAGAAGAAGGGCAATGAAAGAGGTAAGCATAAAGCTTAGTAAGTTTGCATGGAAGTAAATAGCATTAATAAGCTCATAATATAATCCATCCATGACATTAACTAACCATACACGAGTCAAAGGCTTCTTGACATACTTACTCACAATTGCCCTTATTTAGCACATACCGTGCCACATATCGTAATCGTTTCTTCGTGACTCATTCACGAGTACCTGTAATCACTCATTCACATGACTTTAATACAATTCTCATTTGTAATTCTAACTCATCTGCTTATCCCATTAATCACTAGGGATAGTCAACGACGTATATTCATCGTCATTACTCTAGGTACGAAGCCAATGCCACATCCCCGAGGTGGTCTTACATGAAGTTACTTCTAAATGCCAATGCCATATCCGGATATGGTTTTATATGGACTTTCACATCAAGTATCGATGCCATATCCCGGATATGGTCTTATACAATTTTCATATTCATTACCGAAGCCATATCCCGATATGGTCTTATACGAGATTTCAACTCGGTGCCGAGGCCATGTCCCGAACATGGTCTTATACGGGACCTTATCTATTTTATATCTCGATGATGACATTTTCATATTCACATGGTCCACTAGGACTTCAACATCTCATTCAACATCAATTTAATGGAGTGTCATGCATCAATATGATACCAAGCATTCTCATTTATGCTAACATAAATGTTGCCTTAATCACATACAAACTTACCTCGTTTTCAAAATGAGCTAGTTTGTCGGTTTAGTCCAAGACTTTGTTCTTTCCTCGATCGAGGCAGATTCTCGATTCTTCTTGCTCTATAATAGCAAATTAGCTCATTTTAATCACTACGTTAATAAAAGCATCTCAATAATCATGTTTAGGCAAAATTACTATTTTGCCCTTAGACTTTGGCAAAATGACCATTTTGCCCCTAGGCTCGGAAATTAATTCTAATCACATTTCTACCTTCAACAAGCCTAGGTGAACATTTAATACTCTTATAGCTATCATGAAAACTCAACATTTCACATATTTACTACAAATTTGTAACCTTTTCATTAAGGCCCCATTAGGTGTTTTCAAGACAACACCTTTCACAAAAGTTGTTCATCTAACAACTAAGACTCAATTTCTTCCATAAAAATGCAGCAAATAACTATAATATCTCTCATGGAAAAACTATAAACTTTTCACCATATTTCACATTAGTCCCCTCATTTGAAAGCTTAAGCTTTAGGGGTCTCAAAAGTATAACTATTTTCAAGAAAAGGTCACTAGAACACTTACTTTTTGAAGAGAAGAGTGTGCTGAAATTTTGAAGCTTTCAACCTCTATTTGGATGTAAATTTTCGGTGGGAGAGATGAAGGAGAAAGATGATATCTTTTCTCTCCTTATTCTAATATTAAACTATCAATTAAGTCCACCTATTCACCCACTTTGACCAACTTGGTCAATCCTTGTCCCCTATGGCCGACCAAGCCTTTTCAAGGGGCTAAATTTCCTTTTAAATGCCTCAAATTAACAATCTATGGCTATTTGGCACCTTTAGCTTATAGAATAGAACTTTCTCACTTTATGCGATTTAGTCCTTTTTCGCGATTAAACATAAAATCGCTAAAATTAAAGCACCAAAATTCTCATGCACTTATACTATCATGCTCTGACTCATAATATAACATGAAAATAAATTTCTCTAATCTCGGATTAGTGATCCCAAGATCACTATTCCGACTAGCCCCTAAATCGGGCTGTTACAATTCTCCCCCTTAAGGATTTTCGTCCCCGAAAATCTTACCAGTGAAAAGGTTGGGATATTGGTTTCTCATCGTTTCCTCGAGCTCTCATGTAGCCTCTTCTATTCCGTGCCTTTTCCATAGAACCTTTACTAGGGCTATGCTTTTGTTTCTTAACTGCTTGACCTCTCGCGCCAAAATTCTATCTGGTTCTTCACCATAAGTCAAATCCGGTTGTATCTCTATCTTTGTCGGCACTATGACATGTGAAGGGTCTAAACAGTATCGGCGCAACATAGATATATGAAAAATGTCATGAATCTTTTCTAGTTCAGGTGGTAAGGCTAACCGATAAGCTACCTGTCCTATCCTTTCGGTAACTTTATAAGGTCCGATAAAGCGCGGACTCAATTTGCCCTTCCGGCCAAATCTGAGGACTTTCCTCCAAAGTGATACTTTCAATAATACTTTATCACCGACTTTGAATTTGATCTCTTTCCTTTTCAAATCCGAATAAGACTTTTGTCTATCTGAGGCGACTTTCAAACAGTCACGTATCACTTTTACCTTCTCTTGCTTTCATACTTGAAGTCGACCTGCCGTATCTGTTTCTCTTTGAGTTCTGACCAATACAAGGGCGTTCGACACTTACGCCCATACAATGCCTCATAAGGCGCCATTTTTAAACTTGACTGAAAGCTGTTGTTGTAGGCGAATTCCACCAATGGTAAGTATTTCTCCCAATTACCGTGGAATTCCAAAACACAACATCGAAGCATGTCTTCAAGTATCTGAATTACCCTCTCCAACTACCCGTCGGTTTGTGGATGAAAGGCTATACTGAAACTCAATTTCGTGCCCATGGCCTCTTGCAACTTTTTCCAAAACCGTGACGTGAATCTCGGATCTCTATCTGAAATGATCGATAACGGTACACCATGGAGTCTTACTATCTCTGACATGTATAAGTCCGCTAATTTATCAAGCGAATAGTCGACTCGCACTGGTATAAAATGGGCTAACTTTGTGAGTCTATCAACCACTACTCATACTGCATCTTTCTTCTTTGGAGTCAACTGTAAGCCCGTCACGAAGTCCATGGTAATACGGTCCTATTTCCACTCAGGAACCATAATGGGCTGAAGTAAACCCGAAGGTACTTGATGTTCAGCCTTTACTTGCTGACAGATCAGGCATTTCTATACAAACTTGGAAATGTCTTTCTTCATACCAAGCCACCAATACCATTTTCTCAAATCATTGTACATCTTCGTGCTACATGGGTGTACATTCAAACATCCGCTATGCGCTTCATGCAAGATTCTACGAATAAGCTCGTCATTTCTGGGTACACAGACCCTATCTCGAAATGTCAGACATCCATCAGGATTTACTCGAAAGTCTTTCTCAACGTTCGACTCACATAAAACTCTCTTGGCTTGCAACCTGTTATCATGTTTCTGAGCTTCACAAATCTCTTGGAGAAACAATGGTTTAGCCCTCAATTCGGCTAAAACAGAACCATCATCCAACAAAGTCTTCTGAGTACTCATGGCTCTTAGTGCAAACAATGATTTTCTGCTCAAAGCATCGGTGACTACGTTTGCCTTTCCCAGATGGTAGTCAATTACCAACTCATAATCCTTAATCAGCTCTAACCACATTCGTTGCCTCAAATTTAATTCCTTTTGAGTCATCAAATATTTTAGGCTTTTATGGTCCGTGTAAATCTGACACCTTTCACCATATAAATGATGTCTCCAAATTTTCAACGTCAATACAATTGCAGCCAACTCCAAATCATGAGTCAGGTAATTCTTCTCGTGCGGCTTTAATTGCCTAGAGGCATAAGCAACCACCTTACCCTCTTGCATAAGTACGCAACCCAATCCGTTTAAGGACGCGTCACTATAAACCACAAATTCTCTTCCCAGCTCAGGTTGCACTAACACATGAGCCTCAGTCAACAGTGTCTTCAGTTTTTCAAAACTCTATCGACACTTTTCTGTCCAATCGAACTTTACATCTTTTTGCAAAAGTCTCGTCATCGGGGTAGCTATTACGGAAAACCCCTTGACAAAACGCCTATATTAGCCGACTAGGCCTAGAAAACTCCTTACTTCAGTTAAGCTCCTCGGCGGTTTCCAATCCACAATTACTGAAATCTTACTCGCGTCGACTCTAATCCCGTCTCCCGAGACAATGTACCCCAAAAATCCCACTTTCTTGAGCCAAAATTCACTCTTACTGAATTTGGCATACAACTGTTTTTCTCTCAAAACTTGCAGAACCATACTCAAATGCTCGGCGTGTTCGTTCTCATCTCGAGAGTAGATCAATATATCGTCGATGAAGACTACAAAAAACCTATCCAGGTATGGTCGGAAAATGCGATTCATCAAATCCATGAAGATCGCGGGGGCATTCGTTAGACCAAAAGGCGTGACCAAAAATTTATAGTGGCCATACCTAGTCCTAAACGCGGTTTTCGGCACATCCTTGTCTTTGACTCTCAGCTGATAGTACCCCGACCTCAAATCTATCTTGGAAAATACCGTGGCTCCCTTCAATTAATCGAATAGATCGTCGATCCTCGGCAACAGGTACTTGTTCTTCACAGTTACCTTGTTGAGTTACCAGTAATCTATACATAGTCTCATAGAACCATCTTTCTTCTTTACGAATAAAACGGGAGCACCCCACGGAGAGAAACTCGGCCTTGCGAAGCCTTTATCCGTTAGTTCCTGCAACTGTGCTTTTAGCTCTTTTAGCTCGGTTGGAGCCATTCTATATGGAGCAATAGAAATAGGGCGATGCCGGAGCTAACTCAATACCAAATTCAATTTCTCTAACCGGAAGGTAGCCCGGGCAACTCTTCGGGAAAACCGTCCGGGTAATCGTATACTGTGGGTACCGACTCAATTCTCGAATCAGTCTCTTTAGTGTTCAACACAAAGGCAAGATAGGCCTCGTATCCCTTCCTTAAATACTTCTAAGTCGACAAGGTTGACATCACTACGGGTAGCCTATCTGGCTTATCTGATTCAACACGAATAAGACTATCATTTTCATCTCTCAACTCAATATGCTTCTTCCCACAATTCACAATTACACCATGAGCAACTAACCAATCCATTCCCAGGATGACATCAAACTCATCAAACGGCAATAACATAAGATCGACCGGGAAACAATGACCCTTAATCATCAAAGGACAACCTTTGCAAACTCTATCAACCAACACACACTTGCCTAGGGGATTAGACACTCTTTTTATGAATTTGGTAGACTCTATAGGCATGCTCATGCTAGAGACTAATTTCATGCATATGTATGAGTGGGTAGATCCCGGATCAATTAAAGCTATAACACGAGTATCATGGAGAGAAAAGGTACCCGTGATTACGTCAAGGGAGGACGCCTTCTTACGAGCACGAATGGCATATGTCCTCGCCGGTGCTCTACCCTCGACTCTAGCAGCTTGCTCTCTAGATGGATTCTTGCTACCTATCTCAATTCCCGGGTTTCTCAGTGGTCTTCCCCTAGCAGTACTTCCCGATCTTGCATTCTGAGGCTTTTCTTTCTCGCCCACCTCAGGGCAGTCTCTGATAAAGTGGTCTAAGGACCCACATCTGAAACAAGCTTTCTCATTAGATCGACACTCACCAGAATGGCGCCTGCCACACTGAGGGCATTTTGGTCTACTTGGTCAGACGTTGCCACACTAGCAACTGATGTGGTCTGCCCTTTCGACCCCGAAAATTGCTTGCCTTTACTTCGGGTTGAAAACCCACCAAGTGATGATCGAGTAGCGAAATCCCTCGATTTCTTATATGAGGATTGGTGAGACTTATTCAGTTGTCTCTTCCTCGAGTCACGAGACTCATTCTCAGCTCTTCTATTCTCTTTAGCCAACTCTTCGGCTTTACAGGCTTTATCTACCAACACTACAAATTCCTTTAGTTCAAGGACTCCCACGTATAAATGGATATCTTCATTTAATCCATCCTCGAATCTCTTGCACATGATGGCTTCGGTAGACACGCACTCCCATGCATACTTGTTAAGCCTTACGAACTCCCGTTCATAGTCGGTTACTAACATACGGCCTTGCTTTAGTTCCAAGAACTCCTTCCTCTTATGGTCGATGAACCGCTGACTGATGTACTTTTTCCGGTATTCCTCTTGGAAAAATTCCCACTCACTCTCTCCTTGGCACCACCGACACTGTGGTGTTCCACCATCGGTAGGGGTGAATCTCTCGGGAGAGATATCGCACACTTTAAGCACTCCTGTGTGTGCAGGATAACTCATCGAATACCCTGATAGTATTCTCGAGCCAGAATTTTGCTTTCTCTGGGTCATCGTCCTTATTTTCCAAGAATTCCTCGGCTCATTGCTTCCGGATCTTATCCACCGGAGGCCTTTCTCTTCTCACCACCTCAACTACTTGAGGAGCTACTGGAGCAGGTTGAGGGATTGGTGGAAGTGGAGGGGGTTGAGCGTTAGGATTTGCTCGAGTATACTCAGTATACCAGTTGCTCATCATGTGGAGAAAGGCTTCTCGAGCCTCTTCCCCCTGACCCAAGGTCTCGGGTCTACTATTAGCTGGCGCGGTCCCTTGAGCAGGAGCCGGCGCATTACTCGCAGCATCATCGGCTGCAGTTCGGTCTGGATCAGAATCCATATACTACATAAAACACGATTTTATACGCCAGGAGCCATCACACTATCATTACTCAGACACTCTTACAGTTGGCATGTATAGCTAGACTCGTACTTACGCTACGTTAGTCCTAGAACCGACTAAATCATAGCTCTAATACCAATAAATGTAACACCCCTTACCCGTATTGAAGCCGGAACAGGGTTTGAGGCATTACCTAACTAAACTTGCTTAAACATCTCGAGTAGGGTTATAAAATTTCGTTTAAACCCATCCCTTACACATACTCGGCCTAGGAGGCCCTAAACATACTCCCGAGAGGTATTGGAACTATCCCGGGAACATTTACGAATTCGAGAAACCTTTCAACAAATCAGGGGCCACATGCCCGTGTGGGTTTAGGGACACGCCCGTGTGCCCCTAAGGCATGCCCGTGTCTTCCACCCGTGGTCGACACTGACTAACTTCACACGGCCTTGGCACGCCCGTGGCCCTGGCCCGTGTGCCAAACCTTGGCATTCTGACATATCCACACGGCCTATACACACGGACATGTGCTTCATCCGTGTGGCGATTTAAATTCCAAATGCAAGGTGCAGACTTCACACGGCCTGGGTATACGCCCATGTGTTAGTCGTGCCTCCCACACGGTCTAGACACACGCCCGTGTGTCTACCCATGTGAACAATTAGAAGGCTATCTACCAAGTCCTTTGCCACCCTACATTGCATGCATACATACACCCATTTCCATTCAACACAATTCATGACCCAAAGACACATCTAAATACTCAATTCAACATCCATACACCAGGGCATACACTTCAAGAAAAAAATCACTTTCATTAAGCAAAAGAATTTGCCAAGTATTTGCCTAACTTAAGGCCATTTACAAAATGACTTTAGTAACATACATAGCCAACACTTTGGCTAACAATTACAACTTAACAAAATATCCAAGTCCTATACATGCCATACTCAAAATAAGTCTAAAATTGTTATACCAAAGTGATGCCGATAGTGTGATTTCCAAACTCCTACGTCCACGATCTTCGAGTTATCTTGCAATACTACAAAGAAGAAGGGCAATGAAAGGGGTAAGCATAAAGCTTAGTAAGTTTGCATGGAAGTAAATAGCATTAATAAGCTCATAATATAATCCATCCATGAAATTAACTAACCATACACGAGTCAAAGGCTTCTTGACATACTTACTCACAATTGCCCTTATTTAGCACATATCGTGCCACATATCGTAATCGTTTCTTCGTGACTCATTCACGAGTACCTATAATCACTCATTCACATGACTTTAATACAATTCTCATTTGTACTTCTAACTCATCTGCCTATCCCATTAATCACTAGGGATAGTCAACGACGTATATTCATCGTCATCACTCTAGGTACGAAGCCAATGCCACATCCCCGAGGTGGTCTTACATGAAGTTACTTCTAAATGCCAATGCCATATCCCGGATATGGTCTTATATGGACTTTCACATCAAGTATCGATGCCATATCCCGGATATGGTCTTATACGATTTTCATATTCATTACCGAAGCCATATCCCGGATATGGTCTTATACGGGATTTCAACTCTGTGCCGAGGCCATGTCCCGGACATGGTCTTATACGGGACCTTATCTATTTCATATCTCGATGATGACATTTTCATATTCACATGGTCCACTAGGACTTCAACATCTCATTCAACATCAATTTAATGGAGTGTCATGCATCAATATGATACCAAGCATTCTCAATTATGCTAACATAAATGTTGCCTTAATCACATACAAACTTACCTCGTTTTCAAAATGAGCTAGTTCGTCGGTTTAGTCCAAGACTTTGATTTTTCCCCGATCGAGGCGGATTCTCGATTCTTCTTGCTCTATAATAGAAAATTAGCTCATTTTAATCACTACGTTAATAAAAGCATCTCAATAATCATGCTTAGGCAAAATTACTATTTTGCCCCTAGACTTTGGCAAAATGACCATTTTGCCCCTAGGCTCAGAAATTAATTCTAATCACATTTCTACCTTCAAAAAGCCTAGGTGAACATTTAATACTCTTATAGCTATCATCAAAACTCAACATTTCACATATTTACTACAAGTTTGTAACCTTTTCATTAAGGTCCCATTAAATGTTTTCAAGACAACACCTTTCACAAAAGTTGTTCATCTAACAACTAAGACTCAATTTCTTCCATAAAAATGCAGCAAATAACTATAACAGCTCTCATGGCAAAACTCTAAACTTTTCACCATATTGCACATTAGTCCCCTCATTTGAAAGCTTAAGCTTTAGGGGTCTCAAAAGTTCAACTATTTTCAAGAAAAGGTCACTAGAACACTTACTTTTTGAAGAGAAGAGTGTGCTGAAATTTTGAAGCTTTCAACCTCTATTTGGCTGTAAATTTTTGGTGGGAGAGATGAAGGAGAAAGATGATATCTTTTCTCTCCTTATTCTAATATTAAACTATCAATTAAGTTCACCTACTCACCCACTTTGACCAACTTGGTCAATCCTTGTCCCCTATAGCCGGCCAAGCCTTTTCAAGGGGCTAAATTTCCTTGTAAAGGCCTCAAATTAAAAATCTATGGCTATTTGGCACCTTTAGCTTATAGAATGGAACTTTCGCACTTTATGCGATTTAGTCCTTTTTCGCGATTAAACATGAAATCGCTAAAATTAAAGCACCAAAATTCTCATGCACTTATACTATCATGCTCTGACTCATAATATAACATGAAAATAAATTTATCTAATCTCGGATTAGTGATCCTGAGATTACTATTTCGACTAGCCCCTAAATCAGGCTGTTACAAATTTAGCTTAGGGCTCAGAACTCAGATAAATTATCGAGAAATTTTTACATTACATAACTACTTTTCAGTAATTCAACTAATAGATTTAGCTTTAAGCTACTGATTTTCAAATTAAAATAAATTAATTAATCAAAATTTTATTTCGAAAAAATGAAAATTCAATCTATTTTCACTTCCAAGAACATCTATTAATTCGTATACTTATTTTTTCCTTTTTCCGTTTTTCTTTCCTAAGCAACCAAACGAAAAAAAAACATTAATCTTGCTTTTATCCCTCGATCAAACTAGAGCTTAGGTTTATATACATACAAGAAGACATACATCCATCATCCATTCAATGAACCGAAAGTAACTGGTTCAATCAGCCAAAAAGACAACTCCTTTTTTTTTTGCAATCATCTATTAGAAATAGTTTCAATCAATTTCAACTCATTTTGACTAAATTTCATCGAATCAATAGCAGAAAAATCTAACAGATATTCGATTCGAAAACAGAAGAACTACTTGAAACAACAACGGAATCTTGAGGAACCGCAACAAGAAGATGAATCTGAAGAGAGATCAACAACGAAAAGAAAAAAAATCGGATATTTTTGAAACCGATCAGTTTCAATTTCAAGCTTGTTTCCGGTATTTCTCTTTTCTAAAAATTTGAGCTCAGGAATCCCAAAATCATTCAAGTTTCTTGCCTATCTAAAGAAACAAAGAAAGGCAACAAATTTCAGGCATTAAATCGGTTAAAAATGTGGACAAGTAAAGAACAAGAAGAAAAAAAAGAGCTTTATGCCATACCATAAGCCAAGACCCAGCGAAGAATTCATGGTCGTTTGCCTGAGAAAGAGAGAAAGAGAGGAAACGAAACAGAATATGCTGAGAAGAGAAGATATGAGATGGACTTTTACCTGGAAGAGAAGATGAAGAACGGAAGAAGGAAAAGGAATGAAGAACGGAAGAAGGAGAAGGAGCCTTACCTGGATGAAGGAGGAACCGGAAAATTTCTTATAGAAATGAAATCCGTAAGACATTTTCCCCTAAAACCCATTCATTTTACCCGTGTCTTGGAAAATATTTTCCAAATGTAAAATGTTTTCAGTCAAACAAACACTGGAAAACCAGGAAAACATTTTTCAGAAAATGTTTTCCTGCAAACAAACGGACCCTAATATTAATTTGAATTTCTGAATTTGCGTGATTAATTATAGCCTAAATTAGGTTTACATTTAATTATAAATACTGGCTTGAAAATTTTCTAATATCTCCCACTCTACCTATGTCTCAAATTTCTTTATATTTACTCCAAAATCCATTTTCCCTTCTAATCAATCATAAATTTCTATCAAATTTCTTTGAAATGCCATGTGCAACATGTGAGGCCGGGAAGATGGTGAAGGTCAATATGGCTATGGTAATACCAATGAGCATGAAGAGGAGGCGCGGCTCCCGGAGCATGTATCACACTGCATGCGTGACAAAGGCTCATGGTTTAACCGATTAAGGAATATGAATCTGAAGCATGCTGAGTCTCATGACCTCTTTATCTGAACTCCCACCTCGTTTATCTTCAATTTAAAAATTTAAACCCAACTTATAAGGTAAGAGAAAAATTAATGATATTAACACAGTTGTATTATTTTAGAAAATATTTTTTTTTATTTTTAATTAATGATTTTAATATATCTGTATTATTTTAATTTGAATATATAATACATATTAGATATTAACATAACATGGAAAACAACATATTACATGTATTTGGATTAAAGTTTCAAAAAAGGGTAATATTTATATACCAAATATAAAATATTAAAAATTTTACATTAGCATTTACAATTTAAAATGAATTCATTAAACTAGAAGCTATAGCATCTCTTGTTAATTCCATTTCAAAACCACTTGAATTGTTTGATTCACCATCATCATCATCATCATTACCATCATCACTTTCTCCATCATGCACATCTTCTGGATTAATAATATTCTCATATGTACTGTTAATATTTTCGTATTTCATAAAATTGCATCATTTCGACCGACATGTTTTCGAATAAAATTGTATATCGCCATTATAGCAACAACAATCATCATTTGCTTTTCTTTCTATCACACTACATAATGATGAATGTGAATAATTGAATATCTCTTTTTTACCAGATATTAGTCTACCTCTACAAAAGTCATGTAAATGATATCGCTGACCTCTATATGGTCCAAGATAACCTTTCATTTAAGGATATCTAGAACCAACAAGATAATATTTTCCTACATGTCATAATATGATAAACAATTAATTCAAGAATTTTTTATTTTTTTAAAATTATAAATTAAAGAACTTATAATTTATTATTTAAAAAAAAGAAATAAATGAAATATCTTACCATTTGGTGGGTGTGAAAATTTGTATTTTGGATCTCGAATTACATCAAGAAATATTCTAGTGTCATGTGTCGGTCCTTCCCATCCAGCCATAAGAAATGTGAAACACATTAAAATCACACATTGTCATAACATTCTGAGTCGGTACAGCTTTTCTTCCAATGTAAGGAATTTATTCATTTGGTGGAAGAATAGTCACAATATGAGTATCATCAATTGCACCTATGCAATCCTGAACAAATAATCATATTAGTCCCATCATATTTTTAATCGAAAAAAATATTAGAATATAATGATATAATATTAAGTTTTAACCTTAAAATGCGACATATATCTAGAATTATTATGTATTTGTTCGGGTATTGAGCTAAAAAAAAAATCTTCGGGTGCAATTAGATCAATGACCATCCTTGAAACTTTTTCAAGCACAATTGCAAAGTATCGATTTATTGTTGCTCCAAACCTTTGAAATCTTTCTCAACATTGGGAAACTTTTGCACCAGTGCCCAAGATGTAAAAAAAAAATTCCCAACATTTCACGAGAAGATATGTGTCTTGAAGTTTACAAATTGCATCTTGTCTCCAAAACTCTCAACAAACTTGTGAATACAATTTTAGACATCCTAAAATTAATCATACAATGTGATCCATGACCGTCAAGGATCTCTCGGATCCATGCCTCACCTGACTATTTTGCATCCATGCATAGTTGCTTCAATATATACTTCTCATAATATAATTGCACAAAAGAAGATGCAACAACAAATAATCGGTTAAAACATTCCATGCATTGTAAAATCCCTTTCTTTTCCCTTTCATCATCACTTTCATCACCGTGGGAATTGTCAACCATACTCATCACTTGTAAAAAAAATTTATATCCAAAATTAAATATAAACAACTATTGATAAAACTATATTACACATAAATAAGTAGAACATAAATTCAATATCCAAAAACCAAACATAAACAACTATTGATAAAACTAGTTTAACATTGTTGTTTAGTCACATAGTAGATATATCTAGACCATAAAAGACTAGAAAATTTTCAACCATCCCATATTTCCATCTTAAGCCACAAAGCTCTAATCTTGGAATTAATTGATAAAAACATAATTTACTTGTCCTTATTGAGTAATAATTTCAGTGAGAAAAAGTATAGTGGACTAGCTTTAGGAACTTCTTCCGACATCCAATTAAGCACTTTGACTGCTTGTGGAATACCATATGGATCCATAATAGGAGTCAAACTAGATGTAGCTTGACTCATATTTTCAGCTGCATTGCATAATTTTTCCATTTGACTGGACAATCTTGCATCCCCTCCAATTTGCTTTGAGGATTTCTTCCTTCCAGTTTTAAAATGTGAAGTTGATATCTCAGGTGTTTTCCTTTTTTGACTGTTTCCATCAATGTGAACATCATTTAAAATGTGAACATCATTTCTCACATTTTCTTCTTCATTTTCTTCAGGTATGTCATTGTCAACATCCTCAAAAAGTTCACTACGGAGTGTACCAGAAGAAGGTGTCCATGTTTTATCATCGGTTGCAACTACCTCCATGAACATTTGGTCCAACTTCCCTTTGAATTCAAGATCAATGCCCGGTGTTCTAAATTTTTGAGCTTCAGGCACAACCTATATATAAATTACTAGTTTAATAAGAAATTGTCAATAACCTCATAAATAAGAAAAAAACAAAAATATTGAGAATTATTAATATACCTTTAGCCTACTCTCCCACCAATCATCTGATACATCAACGTTTCTTTTTATAGGATTCCACCCTAGAATAGTATGTCCACCTTTAAGTTTCTTCCAAGATTTCCATTCTTTTTTCAAGCCATCCCACCTATTTTTAGGTGGCCTTTGTGAATAAGCCTTGCCTGTTTCTGTAACGCCCCAAAATTTTAATTTTTGATTTCGTGTATGTGTGATGACGTCACGAACTAACTAAAATACGACAAAAGCAAGTGCACCTATCGAACAGTAGTATAGCTATGGTGAGTCTGAAATATCATATCCACGAGGACTAAAAGTACTAGTAATTACTATCTTTTTATTATTTAGCCTAATAATTAAAGGAGTTTTTTAATCTAAAATTGAACTAACTAATTAACTATGAGCGCGGTAGAGATAAAATTGGGAATATATTTGAAGGAAACCAATGAGAGAGACAATACCCAAGGAGAAATCCACCTAGATTTCACTTATTATTATGATTCTGAATTAAACGATTTATTCACTTGCCTTGATCCGTAGAAAACCCTAAATTATGTTAATATCTCTTTCGAGACTACTAACAACTGACTCTAGGTTGATTAATTGAAATTTCTTTCTAATTAAAACCCCTATTATCGCATTAACTCGATCTACGGATTCCCTTATTAGATTTGACTCTAATCCGACAGATTTATGTCATCCTATTTCTAGGATTGCAATCAACTCCGCTCAATTATACTAGATCTACTCTTAAGCAGGGACTTTTGCTCCATTGATTAAACACATCAAACTTGGATTAATATCCTAAAAATATTAAGGCAAGGATTAAGAACACATAATTAAGAACAAGAACAAGTATTTATCATGTAATTCAGATAATTAAATAATAAGATTCATCATAAGTTTCATCCTCCCTAGGTATTTTAGGGAGTTTAGTTTATAATGTAAAAGGAAAATATCTCAAAATAAGGAAAACAACAAGACATAAAGAACCCAAAAACTTCTAAGGAAATTTGATGGAGATCTTCAATCTTGAATGAGATCCTGTTTCTGAATTGATTCCGATGGCTTCCTTCGAGTAATTTCTTCATTCTACTTTGCGCGTCCCCTTCTTAGGTCTTCTTCTAGTATGTATTTATAGACTTTTGAATGCTCAGAAACCCTAAAAATTGGCTTTTTCTGCGTGTTTGGGAAACAGGGAGCGATATCGACACGGGCTGGCACATGGGCGTGTGGCCTGCCCGTGTGGATCACATGGGCATGTGCCCAGCCCGTGTGGAAAATGCCCAGGCCGTGTGGATCCTAAAAACTCCGATTTTGGCACCTTTTTCGCTCCTTTTGCTCCCAAATGCTCTCCTAAGTATAAAAACATGAATTTAAGGGATTAGGAGTATCAAATTCACTAATTCTCATCATAAATCATCCAAAAATATGCCAAGCATGGAATTAAAATATGTTACATTTATGGTTTATCAATGTGTGACACACAATGTCTATCTGCTTCAGTGGTTATGTGTTCTGGGTGTGTGTGAGAGGTCCCAAGTTCAAGCCTTACTTGGGCAAATTTTGGTATTTTTATAAATAAAGCCTTAACCTTGTGCAAAGGGCTTAAGTTTAAATGTTGGGAAAATTACATCAGAATGGGCTTGCTGGTCTAGTGTTTAAGTGGTGTGTTATTATGGTGGAGGTCTTGTGTTCGAATCCCTGCGCAGGCAAAGGTATTATTATTTTTTTGCTCAGATTTCAGGATAGAGTTGTGTAATAGGGGGATTCTGAGTAGTGGATGTGAAGTAGGAATTAGGGGAGAAGATTAAGGGATTTTAGGGGTTATCGGGATTTTATTTTATTTTTTCCCATAACCGAATTTTAGTTCCCTTCTCCAAAAATAATTTCTGCCGTCTATTATTCTCCCTTTCCTCTTGTCGAAATTCTCCGAGTTTTTCCATCTTTCTCTTCTTTTTCTTCTTCTTGATTTTTCCCTAATCCATTTATTTTCCTTTGTTTTTGCACGCAAGTTAGTGCTTGCTTAGTTTCGTAAATGTTTCTCTTCGTTTCACATGAATCTCTTAGCGATCAAGTGGTAATTTTTTTCTCGCGATTTGGGCGTAGGGGAGGCTCGGATCGTGAATCGGTGTTGTTCGTCTTAACAATAGTTAAACGGAGGGTTATCGTTGGCGGTAAGTTGGGTTTCTGTTCGTTCTTGGTTGTCAATTCGCTTGTAAATCCGTTAAATTGATGTTGAGTATCTTGATTTTAGGCCTTGAAGTGCTCGGGAGTGATTAGGCATCAAAATGATACCAAGTGTGTACCCGAAACGCAGAAAATGGGGTTCAATAAAAGACGAAATTGCTTGCTATCGAGAAATAAGAGAAATAAGAGAAAATGATGCGAAAAATTGTAGAGAAAGGAAATAAGGGTGTTAAAAACTGGGAAATCAACATTTTGCACTAAAACAGTTTTGGACAGCAGCAATAGTCTAACTTTGAAAAATCATCAAAAATAGTGTAAATTGATTTAGAGGTTGAATAAAATATGAAACTAAATTTTATTAAGTCTAGTCTTTCATGAAACAAATAGTGTAAGCAATGGAATTTTAAATCATGAGTTATAATTAATTTTGTAAGACAAGGTCAGAATGATTTCGGGTTCCCCTATTCTGACTTTGGAAAATCATAAAAAAATTTAAAAAAATAATTAGGAGCTTAAATTTATATATTTAAATACTTAATGAGTCTATTTTCAATAAAAACAAACGGAAACATCATCTAAATTCCGTACTAAGAGATAAATAATTTTTAGTAAGGAAAGGTCGAAGCAGTCAAATAGTAGAAGAGGGATAACTTTAAAGATTTTACTGTACTTATTTGATAAACTATAAATTTTGAAAATTTTATGGTTGAAAGGTATTTGAGTCTAGTTTCAAAAACATCAAGCTGATTTTAATTTGAAATTTTGTAGCTCAAGATATACATAATTTAGTGATAATGACTCAAGTAGATAGCTTTGAGTGAACATATAAGTAAATAGTGAAAACATATATGAGTATTGAGCTAGCATGGGTTACTTTAAAAATAGATCACACGGCCAAGGCCAATTTAGGCCGAGTGGGCCACACGGGCGTGTGGGCCCACACGGGCAGATCAAATGGGCATGTGGGCCCATTTTTATCGAAATGTTTTTAAGATTGCACGGGTCGCCCAAGTCGATCGTGAACTCACCGTAGGGTCTGTGAAGCGCTAATTAGACCCCTAAATGTGTGAAATTGACTGAATGATATCTGAACTGGGCATGTTAATATCTGAACTGAATATATGTACTAAAATGGCATAATAGCATGTCATCCATTGTGTGTTGCATTGCATTGGGTTGGGGTTGTTATTCGGAGGAAGTGTCTTGAAAGGCTTTAAGCCTAATTTATTAGTACTCAACGCAAACTCATCAGACAGCCGCATTAGGTACTACTTGGAGTGTAGGGATGGGTGGGTTGATTATATCCCCACATGGAGTGTAGGGTTGGACGGAGATGGTGTGTAGAGGTGGTTGGGTAGGTTTTTGCTCTGCATAATCAGTATCGCATCGATACTTTGATGGGCTAAGGCCCTACCGCATTTTGACACTTATCGAGACGGGCTAAGGCCCAAATCATCATCGATCATCGAAAAGGACTTAGGTCCAAGACTGCATTCAAGCGTAATCGTGAATACCGATTGTTTGTTTGTTTCATGCGGGATTACACGAAGTTTACATAAACTCACCCTTTTTGTTTAATGTGCACAGTAATCCCGGACTTGACGAATCGGTGCAGCAGAGGACTCGACGGTGGCCACACGTATTTTAAACTGTTTTAATTTCAATTTTGGTATTTATTTCTTTATTATTTTCTGGGTTATTTTTTTATATAAATTGAACTTTTTGGACTGTTTGCTTTTATTTCGGATTTTAGACTGTTTTTGTGGATTTAAAATATGCACAAACTCAACGAATAAATGGTTTTCTCTAAAACAAAGGGGTTTTCTAAGATGGACAGATTTACCTAATTAACTTGGTTTTTCATAAAATAAATGATTTCTAAAGCTTTCGCAACGAATTGTGTTTTAAAACAATCAATTAAATAAGTAAGCGATTTTGGAGTCAACAAGAGTAGATAAATGAAAACGGTTTTATCGTAACAACTTAGTTTCAACACGCTATTATGTGACATCGCCAGATTCGGCCATAACATCTAGGCTGGGTTTGGGGTGTTACAGTTTCTTTCTTAAAGTTGGTCATTATTTTCAACCATCCATCTTTTGTGAAATGACTACCTGTAACAACCCGATTTTGGGGCTAGTCAGAATAGTGGTTTCGGAGCCACTAATTCGAGGTCGGAGAAATTATTTTTAATATTATTTTATGTGTTATATCATGATTATATGAGTGCATAAAAATTTTGGTGAATTAATTGTAGTGATTACTTGCTTAATTTTTGAAAAAGGACTAAACCGCATAAAAGGTAAAATTTGTGTTCTACTAATTTGAGGTGTCATATAGCTAGAGAACCTTAAATTAGAGGTCTTTAATGTGCAAATAGGCCTTATTTAGGGTGATGGCCGGCCATAGGGACAAAGAAATGACATAGTCAATGGTTAGGTGTAGTATTTGGTGACTTAATTGATAAATAAAATAAAATAAAGAAAAGCTATCATCTTTTTCATCTTCTTCTTCCTCCACCGAAAATATCAACAAGAATAGGGGTTTGGAAACTTGAAATTTTCAGCAACTTATACTCCTTGCAAGTAAGTGATTTTTGTGATCATTCTTGATAATTTTTGCACTTTTGGGACCCTTGTAGCATAATCTAGCTAATGAGGGGATTATTTTGCAAAGTGGTTGAGAGTCTAGGGTTTTGCCATGTAATTATTCATGTGTTTGCTGAAATTTTATGGAAGAAAATGAATCTTGGTTGTTTAATGAACAACTTTTGTGAAAGGATTTTTGCATGAAAACACCTAATAGGATTATTTTGTAAAAGTTATAAAATGGATAGTAAATGTGTGAAATAATTGGAATTGTGAGTTGCTATAAGAGAGAATATGAATCATCTAGGCTTGGGTGTGAAAAAAATGAGGCTTGGGTGTGAAAAAAATGAACACATTTCAATTTACGAGCCTAGGGGCAAAATCATAATTTTGTGAAAGTCTAGGGGTAAAACGATAATTTTGCCAAAATAGGAATTTTTGGAGTGATTTGATTAAGGTGGTTATTTAATAAGCTAAATATGTCATTATAGATTAAGGAGAACGTGAAATCAACCTTGACCGAGGAAAAGGCAAGGTTTCAGACTAAACTTCAAATTGACATATTTTGTATCGAGGTAAGTTTATATGTAAGCGATACATCCTTTTTACTTATGTTTTTACATATTAATGTATTATGTGAAATGTGAATGAATATTATTGACATCTATTAAAATGGTAGAAAGTAAAGAAATTCTCGAATGAACCTTCGGAATAGGAAAATGATACGGATAAAAAAACCGTGGATATGTTATTATTGGTGGGCTGTGTGCGATACCACCATATTTATTATTATTGGTGGGCTGTGTGCGATACCACCGTGGATATGTGATTATTGGTGGGCTGTGTGCGATACCACCGTGTTATTTATTAATGGTGGGCTGTATGCGAAACCACCGTGTATTCGATATTATTCCGAAGTGTTCATCGAGAAACTTTGACTAAGTAAAATTTCGTGTGGCTATGTGGTGACAAGTGCAGGGTATAAGTGCATGTAAATGTGAGCAATGTTTATGATATGTATTTGGAATGTGGTAAGATTTGAAATGAGTAAGTACAACTACGAGGATCTAAATTGTTCTTGATTGATAAGTATGTGGTATGATGTTCATTGTTTACATATAGACTTACTAAGCTTAAAGCTTACTCCCTTCTCTTTTCCCTTGTTTTATAGTGTCAAAAAGCCAACTCGGGATACGGAGACCGTAGGAGGATCACTCACACTATCCACACATTTTGGTATATTGAGATTTACATTGAATTATGGCATGTATAGGGACTTGATCTTTTTGGTTATATGTCATATTAGTTTAGCCAAATGTGTTGGCTTAGGATGATATTTGATTCATTTTGTATAAGGCCATGAGATGTGGCTCATAATGATTACTTGGATGTAAATCTATTCATATATGCATGTATGTGTCATTGCCATTATGATATGGCCTATGATTATTGATGGTTGAATAATGATATGTTGCATGTGATTATGGATGTTTGATGATGATGAAGCACTTAGTTATGCTATATTAAGTGCCTTGAATTTATATGTATATATATTTGGATTCGTTTGGTTTGATGTTGTGTATGTTGGTGCAAGTATGGGTGGCAAAAAGGCTTGGTAAATAGCCTTATTTTGTCTATATGGGTAGACACACGGGTGTGTGTCTAGGCCATGTGTGACACACGGTCTATCCCATGGGCGTGTGGTTTGGCCGTGTGTCCCCCTGCATCCTAAGTTGGTAAAATAGAATGCCTAGTAGTAACCACACGGGCTGAGGCACGACCGTGTGTCTCAACCGTGTGGAAGACACGGCCATAGGACATTGGCATGTGCCCAGGCCGTGTGAAGTCTGCACTTGATTTTAGGAATTTAATTCGCCACACGGCCTAAGGACACGGGCGTGTGTCTTGGCTGTGTGACCCTATTTGGGTGATGATGTCATAAACAGAATGTCCCCTATTTTTGACACGGCCTGAAGCACGGGCATGTGATGTGCCACACAGGCGTGTCCCTTCTCCCACACGGGCGTGTGGACCATTTTGATGAAAATTTTCTAAGTTTTCCCAAAAATTTCTAAAATTCTCAGTTTAGTCCCGAACCACTCCTTATGTATGTTTTGGGCCTCGTAGGCTCGTTTAAGCGGTGATATGAATGTTTATGAAAAGTTTTAAATTTGAGTGGGAAGTCATGTCTCAGTTTTGTTTGATTGCTTACATATAAGCCTGCGTGAACGCTCGCACTGCTCCGCGCCGACACGGGTAAGAGGTGTTACATTTAGTGGTATCAGAGCTATGGTTTAGTCAGTTCTCAGATTGCTGTAGCGTGTGTGAGAGTCTAGCTATACATGCCATAAATATATTATGATAGTGTGGTGACTCCTAACAACTTTAAACTGTGTTTTAATATAGTAAATGGATCCCGACCGAGCTGCTGCTGATGATGCTGCAAGTAATGCGCCGACTCCTGCGCAAGGGATCGCGCCAGTAGAAAGTAGACCTAAGACCTTGAGTCTAAGAGAGGAGGCTCGGGAAGCCTTTCTCTATATGATGAGTAATTGGTATACTGAATTTGTTCGAGCAAATCGTAATGCTCAACCTCCTCCACCCCCTCCTATACCTCAGTCGGTCCCCGTAGCTCCTCAAGGTATTGATTTGGCAAGACTGACTAAACCCTCGGTTGATAAGATTCGAAAGTAAGGGGCCGAGGAATTTAGAGCCAACATAGATGATGATCTTGAGAAAGTAGAGTTCTGGCTTGAGAATTCTATGCGGGTATTCGATGAACTTTCTTGCACGCCCGAAGAATGCTTAAAATGTGATGTATCATTACTGAAGGACTCGACATACCACTGGTGGGAAACGCTGACATCTGTAGTTCTGAAGGAGAGAGTGACATGGGATTTCTTCTTAGAGGAGTTCTGAAAGAAATACATAAGTCAGCGGTTCATCGATCAGAAACGGAAAGAGTTCCTCGAATTGAAGCAAGGCAAAATGTCTGTGGCAGAGTATGAACGTGAATTTGTCAGACTCAATAAGTATGCTCAAGAGTGTGTGTCTACCGAAGCTATTATGTGTAAGAGATTTGAAGATGGGCTGAACGAGGATATTAGATTGTTAGTTGGGATCTTAGAGTTGAAAGAATTCGTGGTATTGGTCAATAGAGCTTGCAAGGCTGAAGAGCTGAATAAAGAAAGGACAAAAACTATGATGGAGGCCCGAGATGCAAGAAAGAGGCCGATGAGTAAGTCATTCCAATCCCAGTCAAAGAGGTCCAAAGAAACGAACCCTCGGATGACTGTTTCAGCTGGGTATTCACACCGAGATCGTGGTAAAACATATTCGGGCTCTAAAGTCCAAGCCACCTCGATGGCAAGTGTGGGTAATACGAAGTCTAATAAACCTGAGTGTTAGAATTGTGGTAGACAACATATTGGAGAGTGTTAGGGAAATAATCGAGCTTGCTACAAGTGTGGTTCTCGAGAACATTTTATCAGAGACTGTCCTGATAATGTTGAAGGAGAGAAACTTCAGAGTGTTAGACTGAGTAACACTACTAGCAGAAGTAGACCACCGTGAAATGCCGGAAGTGGAGCTAGAAGTAAAAGTATAATAAAAGAGTCAGTTGTGAGGTCAGAAATGAGAGCACCTGCTAGAGCTTATGCCATACGAGCTCGTGAGGATGCATCATCCCCCAATGTGATTACGGGTATATTTTCTCTTTATGATACTAATGTTGTTGCATTAATTGACCCGGGATCCACTCATTCTTATGTTTGTGTGAATTTGGTAAATAGTAAGAAATTATCTATTGAATTGACTAAATTTGTGATTAAGGTGTCAAACCTTTTAGGCAAGTATGTGTTAGTAGATAAGGTTTGCAAGAATTGTCCTTTGGCGATTCAAGGTCACTGTTTTCTGGCTAATTTGATGTTGTTGCCATTTAATGAGTTTGATGTTATTTTGGGCATGGATTGGTTGACATTACATGATGCTAAGGTAAATTGTAGATAGAAAACCCTTGAGTTGAAATGTGAAAATGGTGAGATTCTTTGGGTTGAAACAGATGACTCAAATAAGATGCTTGTGTTGATTTCACACATGTCTGCTCAGAAGTGTATGAGAAAAGGGTGTGAAGCATACCTTGCATATGTGTTGAATACTGAGATGTCTGAGCTGAAGCTTGAATCTGTGCTAGTAATTTGTGAATTCCCGGATGTATTTTCGGAAAAATTACCTGGGTTGCCTCCGGTTAGTGAAATTGAGTTTGCTATCGATTTGATACCTGGGACTGCACCGATTTTCATTGCTCCGTATAGAATGGCTCCGACCGAATTGAAAGAGTTAAAGGCTCAGCTACAAGATTTGACCGATAAGGGATTTATTAGACCGAATTTTTGTCCCTGGGGTGCTCTCGTATTATTTGTAAAGAAGAAAGACGGAACAATGAGACTTTGCATTGATTACCGTTAACTTAACAAAGTAACTATAAAGAACAAGTATCCATTACCGAGAATTGACGATTTGTTCGATCAACTGAAGGGAGCAACCGTGTTCTCAAAAATAGATTTAAGATCCAGCTACTATCAGTTGAGAGTCAAAGAATCCGATGTGTCGAAAACTACTTTTAGAACGAGGTATGGACACTATGAATTTCTTGTGATGCCTTTCGGTTTAACTAATGCACTAGCTATGTTTATAGATTTAATGAACCGAATTTTTTGGCTATATTTGGATAAGTTTGTGGTAGTGTTCATAGATGATATACTGATTTATTCCCGAGATGAGTCCGAGCATACTGAACACTTAAGAATGGTATTGCAGATTCTACGAGAGTAGAAATTTTTTGCTAAGTTCAGTAAAAGTGAGTTTTGGCTTCGTGAAGTCAGATTTCTGGGACATATAGTTTCAGGTGATGGTATTCGGGTTGATCTGAGTAAAATTTCGACGATTGTTGATTGGAAACCGCCAAAGAACATATCCGAGGTTAAAAGCTTTTTGGGCATAGCCAGGTATTATCGATGTTTTGTCGAGGGATTTTCAATAATTGCTTCTCCTATGACTAAGTTACAAAAGAATGTTAAGTTTGAATGGACTGATAGATGTCAACAAAGTTTCAAGAAGTTGAAGGCACAATTAACTAAAGCACCAGTTTTGGTACAACCTGAGTCGGGAAAGGAGTTTGTGATCTATAGTGATGCGTCAATGAATGGTCTTGGTTGTGTATTGATGCAAGAGGGCAAAGTAGTAGCTTATGCCTTGAGACAGCTAAAACCACATGAAAAGAATTATCCGACGCACGATTTGGAGTTGGCCGCCATCGTCTTTGCTTTGAAGATTTGGCGTCATTATTTGTATAGGGAGAAATGCCGAATCTTTACCGATCACAAAAGTTTGAAGTACCTGATGAACAAAAAGGACTTGAATTTGCGACAACGGAGGTGGCTCGAATTATTGAAAGATTATGAGCTAGTGATTGATTATCATCCGGGGAAAGCGAATGTAGTCGCAGATGCCTTGAGCAGAAAATCCTTGTATGCTTTGAGAACTATGAGTAAGAGTTTAGCTTTGTCTGACGACGGTTTGATTTTGGCCGAGTTAAGGGCTAGACCGTTATTTCATCAGCAAATTTGTGAAGCTCAAAAGAAAGACAAGGAATTGCAAGTTAAAAGAGTTCTGTGTGAATCGGGTAGTGATTTAGATTTTCGAATCGGACCAAATGATTGCTTGATGTTCCGTGATAGGGTATGTGTACCAAAGAATGATGATTTAATTCAGAAAATTTTACAGGAGGCACATATTGGTTGTTTGTCAGTACATCCGGGTAGTACAAAAATGTATAATGATTTGAAGAAGTTGTATTGGTGGCCGGGTATGAAAAGAGACATCTCTGAGTTTGTGACAAAGTGTTTGATCTGTGAACAAGTGAAAGCCGAGCATCAGGTACCTTCGGGTTTACTTCAGCCAGTGATGGTTCCCGAGTGGAAATGGGACCGAATCACGATGGATTTTGTAACAGGGTTACCCATGACTCCGAAAAAGAAAGATGTCGTGTGGGTTACTGTTGATAGATTAACGAAATCGGCTCACTTTATACCAGTACGTACTGATTACTCACTTGACAAGTTGGCTGAGCTGTATATTGCCAAAATTGTGAGATTACATGGGGTACCTATGTCCATTATTTCGGATAGAGATCCGAGGTTTACTTCGAGGTTTTGGAAAAAGTTGCAAGAAGCCTTGGGTACGAAATTGAATTTTAGTACCGCGTTCCATCCGCAAACTGATGGTCAATCCGAAAGAGTGATTCAAGTTCTCGAAGACATGCTCCAATGCCGTGTTTTAGAGTTCGAAGGTGGTTGGGAAAAATATCTACCTATGGTCGAATTTGCCTACAACAACAGTTATCAGTCGAGTACACAGATGGCACCATACGAAGCATTTTATGGTCGTAAATGTCGAACTCCTTTGTATTGGACCGAGCTTAGTGAGAAACAAATTCACGGGGTTGATTTAGTTAGAGAAACCGAAGAGAAAGTGAAAGTGATCCGTGATAGTCTGAAAGCTGCTTCAGACCGACAAAAGTCATACGCGGATTTGAAAAGGAAGGAAATTAAGTTTCAGGTGGGTGATAAAGTGTTTCAGAAAGTATCCCCATGGAAGAAAATACTGAGATTTGGTAGAAAGGGCAAATTGAGTCTGCATTTCATTGGGCCATATGAGATTATTAAAAGGATTGGACCAGTAGCTTATCGGTTAGCTTTGCCGGCAGAGTTGGAGAGAATACACAATGTGTTCCATGTGTCGTTGTTGCGACGATATCGTTCTGATCCTTCACATGTAATTTATCCTGCAGAAATAGATATATGACCGGATATGACCTATGATGAGGAACCAATTAAGATTTTGGCTCGGAGGTTAAATAGTTGAGGAATAAAAGTATAACATTAGTGAAAGTGTTATGGAAAAAACATGGTGTAGAAGAGGCTACGTGGGAACCGGAAGAAGCCATTAGAAAGCAGTAGCCAAACCTCTTTACCGGTAAGATTTTTGGGGACGAAAATCCCTAAAGGGGGAGAGTTGTAACAGCCCGATTTTGGGGCTAGTCAGAACAGTGGTTTCGAAACCACTAATCCGAGGCCAGAGAAATTATTTTTAATATTATTTTATGTGTTATATCATGATTATATGAGTGCATGAAAATTTTGGTGAATTAATTGTAGTGATTACTTGCTTAATTTTTGAAAAAGGACTAAATCTCATAAAAGGCGAAATTTGTGTTATACTAATTTGAGGTGTCATATAGTTAGAGAACCTTAAATTAAAGGTCTTTAATGTACAAATAGGCCTTATTTAGGGTGATGGCCGGCCATAGGGACAAATAAATGACATAGTCAATGGTTAGGTGTAGTATTTGGTGACTTAATTGATAAATAAAATAAAATAAAGAAAAGCTATCATCTTTTTCATCTTCTTCTTCCTCCACCGAAAATATCAACAAGAATAGGGGTTTGGAAACTTGAAATTTTCAGCAACTTATACTCCTTGCAAGTAAGTGATTTTGGTGATCATTCTTGATAATTTTTGCACTTTTGGGACCCTTGTAGCATAATCTAGCTAATGAGAGGATTATTTTGCAAAGTGGTTGAGAGTCTAGGGTTTTTCCATGTGAGTATTCATGTGTTTGCTGAAATTTTATGGAAGAAAATGAATCTTGGTTGTTTAATGAACAACTTTTGTGAAAGGATTTTTGCATGAAAACACCTAATAGGACTACTTTGTAAAAGTTATAAAATGGATATTAAATGTGTGAAATAATTGCTATAAGAGAGAATATGAATCGGCTAGGCTTGGGTGTGAAAAAAATGAACACATTTCATTTTACGAGCCTAGGGGCAAAATCGTAATTTTATGAAAGTCTAGGGGCAAAATGATAAATTTACCAAAATAGGAATTTTTGGAGTGATTTGATTAATGTGGTTATTTAATAAGCTTAATATGTCATTATAGATCAAGAAGAACGTGGAATCAACCTTGACCGAGGAAAAGGCAAGGTTTCGGACTAAACTTCAAATTGACATATTTTGTATCGAGGTAAGTTTATATGTAAGCGATACATCCTTTTTACTTATGTTTTTACATATTAATGTATTATGTGAAATGTGAATGAATATTATTGACATCTATTAAAATGGTAGAAAGTAAAGAAATTCTCGGATGAACCTTCGGAATAGGAAAACGATACGGATAAAAAAATCGTGGATATGTTATTATTGGTGGGTTGTGTGCGATACCACCGTATTTATTATTATTGGTGGGCTGTGTGCGATACCACCGTGGATATGTGATTATTGGTGGGCTGTGTGCGATACCACCGTGTTATTTATTAATGGTGGGCTATGTGCGAAACCACCGTGTATTCAGTATTATTCCGAAGTGCTCATCGAGAAACTTTGACTAAGTAAAATTTCGTGTGGCTATGTGGTGACAAGTGCAGGGTATAAGTGCATGTAAATGTGAGCAATGTTTATGATATGTATTTGGAAAGTGGTAAATTTTAAAATGAGTAAGTACAACTACGAGGATCTAAATTGTTCTTGATTGATAAGTATGTGGTATGATGTTCATTGTTTACATATAGACTTACTAAGCTTAAAGCTTACTCCCTTCTCTTGTTCCTTGTTTTATAGTGTCAAAAAGCCAGCTCGGGATACAAAGACCGTTGGAGGATCACCCACACTATCCACACATTTTGGTATATTGAGATTTACATTGAATTATGGCATGTATAGGGATTTGATCTTTTTGGTTATATGTCATATTGGTTTAGCCAAATGTGTTGGCTTAGGATGATATTTGATTCATTTTGTACAAGGCCACAAGATGTGGCTCATAATGATTATTTGGATGTAAATCTATTCATATATGCATGTATGTGTCATTGCCATTATGATATGGCCTATGATTATTGATGGTTGAATGATGATATGTTGCATGTGATTATAGATGTTTGATGATGATGAAGCACTTAGTTATGCTATATTAAGTGCCTTGAATTTATATGTATATATATTTGGATTAGTGTGGTTTGATGTTGTGTAGGTTGGTGCAAGTATGGGTGGCAAAAAGGCTTGGTAAATAGCCTTATTTTGTCCACATGGGTAGACACACGGGCGTGTGTCTAGGCCGTGTGTGACACATGGTCTGTCCCATGGGCATGTGGTTTGGCCGTGTGTCCCCTTGCATCCTAAGTTGGTAAAACAGAATGCCCAGTAGTAACCAGACGGGCTGAGGCACGGCCGTGTGTCTCAACCGTGTGGAAGACACTGCTATAGGACATGGGCATGTGCCCAGGCCGTGTGAAGTTTACACTTGATTTTAGGAATTTAATTCGCCACACGGCCTAAGGACACGGGCATGTGTCTTGGCCTTGTGACCTTATTTGGGTGATGACGCCATAAACAGAATGTCCCCTATTTTTTACACGGCCTGAAGCACGGGCATGTGATGTGCCACACGAGCGTGTCCCTTTTCCCACATGGGCGTTTGGACCGTTTTGATGAAAATTTTCTAAGTTTTCCCAAAAATTTCTAAAATTTTTTATTTAGTCCCGAACCACTCCTTATGTATGTTTTGGGCCTTGTAGGCTCGTTTAAGGGGTGATATGAATGTTTATGAAAATTTTTAAATTTGACTGGGAAGTCATGTCTCAGTTTTGTTTGATTGCTTGCATATAAGCCCGGTAACGCCTCTTACCCTATTCCGGCGTCGATTACGGGTAAGGGGTGTTACAGTACCAGACCTATTGCCTTTCAATAACTCTTTAATACAAATATCACATAATATTTCTGTCAGTCTCTTATCCCACATTTCTTTGACTTTTTCACCACTAACTTCAACCACTAAAGTACTCATCTATTGTGTATATTGGAAACACAAAAATATATTGTAACATCCTGAAATCGGGGCTATTTGTGATTGAATTATTTTTCATGTGTTTGAACTTTTGTGTTATTAATTGTGGTGTGGTAAGGCTTAATTATGGACTTTGAGTAGGTTCGGTTTAGTAGAATAAATTTTTGTATGGTTTATTTAATGAAGTGGATTAAGTGAGCTTAGCACTTAAGTTAATTTAAGTGTTAATTAAAGCACATGAGGAATTAGTGGCAAAGTGGTTATGGTGTTTGAACTTATAGCTTGGGGTTATAGGTTCGAGTAGCATGTTTAACATTTTGAAGGTTTATTTTTGAATCCTTGCATTGATGGACGGTCAAACTTATTTATGATAGGTTGGACTATTCCTTTTGGTAAGTTGAAAATTTGTTATGGAAAGCTTGAAGATAGGGATAAGAATCTTGAGTTTATGGTATAATGAGGGGACAAAGGCATGGAAGGTGGGGGATGTTTTGGAAAGAAATCCTATGCCTTAATGCATGAATGTGGACTGCATGTAAGGCTAGGGGAGTGGCGAATTTTTGGTAGGTAGCTTGAGAGGATGTTGACCAACCTTTTGTTTTGTGCATCATTTTGTGTTTGTTTTTCCTCTCCAAAAAGCTCTCATCTTTGGCCGAATGTATAGGGTACTTTTGGTGCAAAAATATTTCTTTTGATGACAACTTCATTTTGTTGGAAACAAAATACCACTTTCTTTCTCTCATTTGTCTTTTGAACCAAACTACATTTTTGCATCTTGTGCATTTTCTTCTTTGGTAAAGTTTGTGGTGACCGAATATCATTTCTTCCATTTCTCTTTTTCTTCCTTTGATCAAATTTTTTTCATTCTCTTTTCAAATTTTATCAAAACCAAAAACCATTCTTTCTTTCTCTAAACTTTGGCCGAATCTCCTACACCATTATCTTTCATCTACTACTTTTCTTTTCTTCTCAAAACCGAATCCCCTATTTCTCCTTTCTTCTCAATAATTTCTTTATTAGCCAAATATACTCCTTTGGGTGTGCCGAAACTCTCTTCTTCCATTTAGAAGTATCTTGGTCGAATATTGAAGGTGGTAAGGATTTATTTTAAGGGATTATTCTTTTGATTATTCAAAAGTCGAAGGCTATTACATTAATGGTTGCCGATTGTAGGAAAGTGAAGCGCCAGCATCACGATTGTCGTAGTTAGTACTCGAAGGCGATTAGGTGAGGTTTTGGATTCAAATGATAACCCCTCGAGATTATTTTGGTTTGGCCGAATGGCCTTGGTACTAACTTTGGGTAATGGCCGAATATAGGGCAAGGGAAACTTGTGTGGCCGATTGTCTCCTTAGGGATTTAGACTATCGTTGGTGTGTGTGTACATACACACTTTATAATTAATTAACGTGCAAAGTATTATGTGTATGCTAATCGGATTTGTGTAGATTTGAGTTTAATACCATAAAGGTATAGCAAGGCTTGAGGTAAGTCCTTGACAATATGATTTGCTATTTGATGCTTTTGGGAAGCATGACATATTTGGTATATGTGACTTATAAATGATTATTGGTAAATCCTATATATGTTGCTAAATGAGTATGTTGGCATGATTTCTGTTAACTATCATTGATTGATGTGGGTTTTATGAGTGGAGGGGGCAGTGATATTCGTGTCGAGCGGACACCGTTGTTTTGGTAACACATTGTGACTACGGTCACCGTGAGGTTTGGCACCTCAGAGGTTTGGCACCTCATAGCGCCTCGCCCTCGTGGCTTAGTACCACCGTGGGTTGGCCCCACATTTGAGATATGGGATTGACGCCGGTGATTTGGTATCACACGATGGGTTGGCCCCATCATTTGATTGTGACTTTGGTCACCAAAGTGGTTTGGTACCACAATATTGTGATTTCGTGACTATACGTCGTCACGGTGGTTTGGCACCACCGGTGGTTTGGTACCACACGGGGTAGAGAAAGGCGACGGATGGCTAGGTTGGGTGCATATTAAACTTTTGCATATTAAATTAATTATGATTTGTGTATGATGTTACATTAAACCGGGGAAAAGGGTTACACATTGGGTCTTGATGACTCACCTTTTTCCTTTAACATTTTCAGTGACTCGTAGTTGCGGATAAGGAGCCGGGTGAACTCGAAAGTGCCATGCAATGAAAATATGGTCTAGGTGGATTTGAAACTATTTTTATTTTAATATGGGTTTGATTTATTTTGTTTAAGATGTAATAAGGCCTCCTAAAATTTGCACTTGGATTATTTTATGTTTTGATAAATTGCTTAACTATTTTATGATATTAAAATGGGTACGCATGTTTTTCTCAAATTAATTCGTAAAAATGTTTTATTGTGCCATCGGGTACACTTGAAACTGTAACAACCTAACTTAGTATATTTTTAAATGACATTAAGTAATGCTTTCTTCATAACACCTCAACTGTTTTAAATCAAAACAATATCTTTTATCAAAATTTAAAACGACTTAAAAAGGGATTTTCAAAAGTTTTTCCTCCGTAGCATACCAAATTCGGTCGTAATGTTTGGGCCGGGTTTGGGGTGTTACATATATAGACTTTTTCAACACCTTTTGAGCTCTAATTCATGTAGTTTTGTAGTAAATTTTGTCAAAATTTACACTTTAATTATGGAATAATTAATTTTCACTTAAATTATTAACATATTTAATTTTAATTATTTTTATAATAAATTTTCACAAATTTGGTTTATTTTCGACAATTTTGCACAAAAGGTGAAAATTGGCTCGGCAGACACCTTGAAAGGCTTGAACCGTTGGAGAATTTTTGCATCAAGTGAACCAAGGGAAAGATTAAATATTTTTCCAGCCAAGGTCGGTCCAAATGATGATCATTTTATATACTTTATATTTAATTTTTATCCAAGTTAAATTGGGTTAAAATTTAATATAAAGCCTGAAGGAGAAAGTGGCTCAGTGTGCTAAGCATTGAAGACTGATCCAATAAGAAAATTTGCAGCCCGAAACTGACCAAATCAGCTTATTTAGCTGATTAAATTAATTGAAAAATAGCCCTTAAGTTTCCTTAAAATCCTATTCAAACCCCTCCACTTTTTGTGCCTTTGAAGATTTAGCCCAAGCTAAATTTAGCGAAGTTTGAAACATTCAAACTTTGCTCCATATGTGGCCAGCCAAGGGAAGTGTGTGGCTGCTAATTATTTGCTACTTTTAGCAGCCACTCCCACCTATAAATACCCCCTTCACCTATTAACTCAACACACCTTCATTTCCACACATCTCTATCTCTTTCATTCACTTTCTCTCCTTTGTTTTTCCCTTTTTCTTGTCCATTTCCCTTGTCTATTTCCCTCTTGAAAAAGAGCCATCTTCCACCTTGGAATAGCATCATTCAATTGTTTGTGGAGGCCTCAGTTCAACAAAACGAGTAGAGAAGAAAAGGAGAGCACTATTCTGGCTTCAGAGAAACACTGGATTTACTTTCTAGTTCCCTTCTCTTTAATTTTCTTGTTTATGTTGTTATTATGAACATGAATAATTATCTTGTCGTTGTTCTTGTTCTAATTAAAATAACTTAAATTAATTCATGTTAGATTGATTTCATTCTGTCCACTTGAATTAGTAAAATCATGTTTGTGTTGTTATATGCCTTGGTGAGTTGTTCAATTAAATAAAATCATGATTATGTTATACTTGCTTTATAAAATGTAAGGTAATGAATTAATTAATTATTAAACGTGTTGAAATTATAATTAATCGAAACAATATTTAATTGGTGCATGCTTAATCTTCTATGGTAGCTGAAGTTTAAATTAGCGACGGTATTAAATGGTACATTAGCCTTGCATAACTTGTAGGATTATTGTGATTAAACTGTTTTAACATAGAATTATATTGTTACCTCACTTAATCTTTTATGTTCTTATGAAGATAAATTAATTGTTTGAATTGACATTGAAAAATGTTCAAGAGATTAGTTAATTTAGTAAGTACGTATGAGTAGTAGTTAGCAAATTACCAAGTTGCCATGAAAATATTTGTAACAACATGAACATGGGTTTAGTAATTCTTAGTTAAGGAATGTAATTGATCTAACACAATTATGTCATCTTGATTAAAACCATCTTTTTGAAATCGTGCTTTGGAATTTTTACTTTTTATTTCTATTACTTAGTTAGTTTTTAATTTTTAAATCACTTCTTCAAAACAAAATATTTTTCCCATCACCAAAGTGTTTGATTTACATTTCATAAATATTTTTCTTTCACAGTCCCTGTGGGTACGATAACTTGACATTTACTTGTCACTTTATTACTTGTTGCGATTGTGTACACTTGCACATTTCCGTCGTTCCAGATATGAACATATTCGTTTCAGCCAGTAAAGCAAATAAGAAAATCATATATGGAGACCAAAGGCATTTACCTCACAAGGAGAAAATAAAAAAGGAAAAATAAAATAAAAAAGCATACCTTAAAGGAACAGAAATCAAAAGATATATCTTTGAAGAAGAAAGACAAGTCCTCTTTCAATTTGCATAGGTTACAATGAACATAAATACGATAATTATTACATAATATTGCACAATTAACAAATGGCACCTAAGTATATTTTTTACATGTTTGAAACTATTGAAAGGAATAATTGAAGATAACATGATTGTTCCAAATGGTGATGTGTATCAAAATCAAGACAGGATCCTAAGATATTTTTTTCCTCAATCCAAATCAACTTTTCGAGATTGGAATAATAGCTAAGAAAGAGAACACAACTAATAACAGCATCAAACACAATTAAAAAAGCAAGTATAGGCAAGATTTGGTCAAGATCAACAAGATCTAAATGGAACCAACTATCCCACCGACAAACTTTTTTTTTAAAAATTATTTCTTTACCTAATCATGAAATCTAAAAATACCAAATCAATAGATTTTTATGACTTGATTCAAATAACCCACATGAAATCAGGTAAAAAGCCTAATCATGTTTCTTGTTCCCATTCTTTTTTCAGCTTTGGTGTAAATGATTTTTTTTTAAAAAATTAGTTCTCATCAAACTTTGATTAATTAGTCTGTCACCACTGTCAAATGTGGACATTTCCACACTTTCTCTTTACAAATATAAAGACCAAAAAGGAAAAAAAAAAAACCCAACAAGAACACACACCTATCAATCGACTGCATGTGCTAGGAAGAATAAATAAATAAATAAAATTGAACACCAATAAAGAAAGATGGAAATGATTAGTTAGTTTAATATAATGGTTAATTATAGGGTTCTAAGTAGCCATGGAATCAAATAAGATAAATACATATACTTTTCACAAAGAAACTATTGAAAGGAATAATTGAAGATAACATGATTATTCCAAATGCTAAATGATTGTTCAAAGTATAAAAACTATATATCCTGTTAACAAAGAAAAGTTTTGTTTATTCCCATGAAAGTAAATGCCTTGGATTCAGGGATAAAACTAAGAACCAGGTTATTAGAAGTAATGTTTAAGCAACATTCCTGTCACATCCCATTTTCTTAATTAATTTAATTTAGTTAAGATGGTGAATATATCAGCTCCAATGTTTTAAAAATAATTGCGCAATTTGAAAATAAGGAAGTGTTGTGGTTGAGTGGTAGGAAGCTTCTTAGCTATCTTTGAGGTCTCTAGTTTGAACCCTTATGTATACACATTTTTTTATTTAATATTTTCACATTTTTAGCATGTGCTAGCTAGCCTTTCCGTCCACCTATGTTGCCATATAGGGAGGATTCCTTTCCTCCATTAGCAAGTCAAACTTGCCTTTTTAAGAGAAACATATCCCCCTTATTGCTCCTATGTTCCCTCATCTTTCCCATACCTCATCCTTACCAAAAGTGATTGTGTTGACCACCAAAACACCCATTGGTTGGCCATGCACCCCATTTTCCATCATTTTCTTCCTCCTCTCCACTATTCGTTTCTTTCTTTTTGGCCACCACAACCACCACCCTTTTCTTTCCACCACCTTGAGTTTATTTCCACCAGCACCCCACCACCGTCCACAACCAACATTCCCTCTCTTTTCCTTTAGGTTTCCTTTCTCCTCTTCCACCATGCGCTGTCGTGTCCACCGCCACAACCACCGCGGGTCACATTCTCCTCCACCATTTTTCTTCTCATCTCTCCGTTTCTCCTTTCTTTCAATTAAAAGTGACCAAACCTTCCTTCCTAATTGTATTTTGCACCACCATCGAACAACTGCACCCCCGTAGTTGGACCACCGCCAAGCCGCCGCCATCAGTGATCGATTTCTTCATTTTTGTTTTCTCTTTCTTTTACCAATTACCCTAGTGACTAAAACATATATTTTATTTTCTTTTATTTGATTATTTTAGATTATCCAACCATCAATTTTGCTCCATTTTCGTTCCTTCGATCATCTCAAAACAAAACAAGTGTAAGTGAAGTTTTGGGATTGAAAATCTTTCGTCTTAAATTTTTTTCACATATCCGAATGGTATAGGGCCTAAATAATTTGTATTTCATTTTTATTATTTCAAAAAATCATTAGTACTAATACGGTCTTGTGCTAACATGAAGGACCGATTAACAATCCTCCGAGAAATCAATAGTAAAACATCGCGAGAGTGACAAATTCGAACATTCGAATTGAGGGTAAGTATTGGTGATATTTTCACATTAATTCTCGTATTAAAAGAAATGTTATTCGAATAGATCATGACTAAAATGGGTTAATCTTGTGTTTAGATTTACGATCAAGACTAGAACTAAACGAAACTTCTACAAGGGAGCAAATGATTTAGATCTATATAAAGGTGTGGGATCTAATTCTCATTTTAAGTGAAGTTTTAATATTACTATTTAATTAAAATTTTATTTAATTAATTAATATGTGAGTACCTTAAGTACTCGTGTGGAGTTGAAAAACTCAATCGAAGAGGAAATCAAGTAAGTGACCTAAATTATTAAGTGTTGTGAGAAATTTGTGATTCGTGATATGTGATGCGTGAAATGTTGATCTAAACTATATGTTATGTGATTTATGCTAGATTAATATGCGATGATCTAAAACGTGATATCTGTATGTATATGATAAGATCCATGTTCTAACACAGATTATGTATGTTAAAGCATGCGAAAGTGAAACTATGTGATATGTGAAAATATGAGCAGGATACATGCATACGTGAAAATCGAGATACATTAGTTATGAGCATCAAAATGCGAAAAATGTTATAAGTGATAAATATATGTTAAAATGGTCATATCACATGCATGGGGTGGGTTTGTAAAAGGAGGAAGCTATGTGACAGTTCAACTGCAATTATGTGGTTGTTATCGGCAATTATGTGGTGGTTTGTCCATGATGTGCTATGTGACCGTTCATCGGTATCTATGTGGTGGCTTGTCCGCAAACTGGTGTGTTATTGGATGGATGAGTTTTGGGGAACTTGATCTTTGTGTGTAGCGGAGATGGATAGGAAATCCTATAATTGTGCATTGTTCATAAGCAAGCCATGTTTTGATTCAATAAATGCGATAATATGTGAATTCTGTGAAAGATGCTTTATGATATTTTGATGTGTTATGTTATGTGTTAAAATAAGTGTTTGTATTGATCTCACACTGAGTCTTTTAAAGCTCACTCATGATTTTCGTGTGTCTCAAGTAATCCTCGTACTTAAGGATCAAATTTGGATCTTCGGTGAGGCTCTCGATATAATATGTTTTCGTGGTTATGGATTTTGGAAATGGTTTGGTTTTTTTATGGACTTTTTGAACTTTTGGACTTTTACAAAATGGACTTTAAATTGGGTTTGTTTAAATGATTTTGGGACATTAAATTTTATATTATGAACTGTGGTATGAGACACTATTTTGATATAATGAGGTTTTATGCATGAATTGTTTTTATGTGATTTCTAAACGATTAAAGAAATGTTTTAGTGATTATTAGCCGTTGTAAATATGCATTTTAAAAAATAAGTTACATTTCAAATAATTTTTAAATATAAAGGAACACATAACTCTATAATGAAAAGTACAAGATGTTTTACAAAATCAAATGTTTTCAAAAGGTAAGTGAATTTTCTTTTAAAAAATCATTTTGGCCATCTTCAAAGCTAATGTAATCGCTATGATTGGGCCATAGCGTTTAGGCCCGATTTTAGGGGTTATAACTCCTTAACAATAGGAAACATTCCTTGTAACACCCTAAAATAGGGCTTAAGAGTTTTAAGGATATTTTAGGAATTTTAGCCTTAGAGTGTCTGGAATTTTGAGACATGGTATATCAGTAATGTTTTCGATTATGATTTTTAGAAAATCAAATCAATTTTTGATAAAGTGTTTTATAAACCTCTAATTTTAGAAATAATGACTAATTTGCAATAGGGTCAAAACTGTGAGAATTTTTGTGGCGGTTTTACCAATTTTTAAAAATACAACCTATTTTCCTCTCCATCTTCCCAAATTCATGTTAGCTTTTCTCCCATTTATTTTCCTTGTCGTCACTTACCCTTCCAAAGTCCCAACTCTTCAATTTTGATTCCCAAACCATATTATTTTGATTTCTATCACCACCTAAGTTTTAAATCTCCATAGAATTCCATTAAAACTGTAACAGCCCGATTTTGGGTCTAGTCGAAATAGTAGTTTCGGGACCACAAATCTGACGCAGTAAAATTTTTTTTATTATATATTTATGGTCTACAGTTTTATGGAATGATTTCGTGAAAATTTCGTTCGAAAATTTTGATATTTGGGCACTTAATTTAGTTAAAAGGACTAAATTGCAAAAAGTGCAAAATGTGTGTTCTAGAAGCTAGAGGTGTCTAATTGCTATGAAACTTTAAATTGAAGGTCATTAGATGGTAATTAGACCATTGGTTAAGTTAGTGGACAAAAATGGACATGAAGTAAGAGAATTTTTATGTTTTAAGTTAGGGGCATTTTGGTCATTTGGCTAATTAAATGAATTAAAAATCAAATTAAAAGCCAATTTTTGCTCATCTTATACCCCTTGGTCAAAATTTACAAGAGGAAGACATAGCTAGGGTTTTTCAAGCTTCCAAGCTCGATTGTAAGTCCGTTCTAGCCCCGTTTTTAATGATTTTTATGTTTTTGAGATCCTTGTAACTCAATCTACCTATTTCTAGTACTAATTTGAAGTATGATTAAGGTCTAGGGTTTGAAACATGTTAGATATTTGTGCATTTTGATATTTAATGATAGATTATACAAATTTGTGGTTGGATAAACAACTTTTGCTATGTGATTTTCGGTAAAAATGTCAAAAAGGACCTATTTGTAAAAGTTATAAAATATTTAGTAAAAGTGTGATTTAATGGAAATTGTGGGTTTTTACGAGCATGAATAAAGTTTGGCTAGGCTTGGGTTTTAAAAAAATTAAACATATTTCATTTTACGAGCCTAGGGTCTAAAATGTAAAATGTCAAAAGTTTAGGGGCAAAAATGTAATTTTGCCATAATATAATTTTTGGGATGAACTGAATAATGTGATGATTGAATGAGTTAAATTTGTTATTATAGATCAAGAAAAACGAGGTACGGACCTAGATCGGGGAAAAACAAATTATTTAACGATTAGGTCAAATTATACTATTCTTGTACCGAGGTAAGTTCGTATGTAAATAATGCAATGTTATATTTATATTTTAATGTTTTGATATTGTATGAAATGTATGATTGATTCTATGAGCATATTCGATAAAGTTCCGGCAAGAGAGAAATCCCGGTTGAATCTTAGGAATAGATTAGGATACAAGTGACATGTCACTAGGAACCCATGTGATTATGTGATTTATGTGATTTATGTTGTGGATACCTGACAGCTTGTGTGAGCAGCACCGCATAGCTACGTCTCGACTGACAGCTTGTGTGAGCAGGCCCGAGGATAGCTCGAGAGTGAGCTTAAGTGTGTTACGAGATTTGTGGTAGCATTGGCTACATATGTGGCACTTATGTGCAAAGATTTCCATGTATCCGATAGTATTCCAAGTGGTTCAACGGGTATGACAAAGATAAGAAAGTATGTGATTATGTTACGAGTTGGTACAGGTATGTATGGAAAAATCAAAGGAAATGAATTCGGTATATGATGATTTATTGGTAAGAATGTGATTGAGTATGTTATGTTCATGAGGTTTTAATTTCATTTAGGTTGATATACGTATGTTACTTATATGGCAATTGTATGGTTTATGTTGTTTATTATTTGGATATGAACTTACTAAGCTATATAGCTTACACCCCTTTCTTTCCTTTGCCTTATAGTGTCACCAAGCTAGTGTAACACCCCCTGCCCGTATCCGTCGCCGGAATAAGGTACGAGGCATTACCGGAGTTTATAGAACCATTTTTCATTAAATCGAGTCAATTTACTATTCATATTCCGAACGTAATTATAATGTCCCTCTATTGGGCTCTCGAAGCCCAAAACATACATTAGAAACGATTCGGGACTAAATCGGGATCATAGGGAATTTTTTGCATAATCCAAAATTTTTTTTCTCTATTAAAGGGGTCACACGCTCATGTGCTATAGGGACACGCCCGTGTGGCTTAGGCCGTGTGACCAACACACCCATGTGACTTACCTCGCTCCAAGCCATGTGACTTCACACGCTCGTGTCCCTAGGCCGTGTAACTCTCTCTTGCAACTCATGAACAAATCGATCTCACACAGCTAAGGCACACGCCCGTGTTGCTAGGCCGTATGGTTAATTTTTATTTTCAAATTAGGTGCAGGATTCCCACGGCCGTATCACATGCCCGTGTATCCAGGCCGTGTACCACACACGGGTAAGGCACAAGCCCGTGTGGGAGCCCGTGTGCTCGATCCTAGGCATTCTGTTTTGCAATTTCTGAATACAGGGGACACACGGCCTTGACACACGCCTATGTACTAGACCGTGTGTCACACACGGCCTAGACACACACCCGTGTGTCTACCCGTGTGGACAAAAACAAGGCTATATCCAAGCCCAATTTCTCACCCAATTGGTCTTTTACTTACATCAACATTTAAATATGTTCAAGATTCAATTTATATGGTTAAATATCTAGATTTATCAATCAACTATTCATATATATATATAGACATATTCATAAATTTTTATAGCATTCTTAACCATCCTCTTCATCCCTATACTTATACCATCTCATCATTTGTTCATTTTAAACCCATATCAAACATGATAAAATCATAATTATATGTAACTTAAAACTTACTAAATACAAGCCATACCAATGGCTAGTTACAGTTAGATCATTTATAAGCCAACATTAACTAATTAACCTATACATGCCATTATAACCATAATTCATTTACCATACATACCAAAATAGGCCAATGGATAGTTTGAGTGATCTCCGTCGAGCTTCCTAACCAACAAGCTTCCAAAAACTCACTCATTTAAATTTAATATAAACATACAAGGCATATTCAATCATCTTGATCACGAGCCCTAACACATAACCTCATCACCCTTGTTAGTCGTACACTTCATATAAATACCAAGAAACATGTATGGGCTCAATTCTCATTAAATTTCTCATATATATATACAATTTCACATTATGTAATCATATAACATATAGCAACCATATCTCTGTATTTTAAATACATTTTCATAACAACTTATCTTGATTTCATACTATTTTATATTTGAGCTTTACTCATCAAAGTATTTGAAATATCATCTTTATGCAAATAGTACACATGAGGTACATAATTCCATAATTATGAATGAACATATTTATCAAACATATTCCATGTTCATATATCATAGTCTCATGTCTCCATATATCAATAACCATCATTTTCTTGTATTTCAGATAAATACTTGTAACCATACATAAGTATGCAATTCGCTATTTCTTCCTGTCAATCACAATTTCAGATGACAAATTCTTGTGAATACGCTCACCAATTTCATAATTCCATGTATTTACCGTTTTCCATATTTATCTCGTTGAATTCCTTAGAATTTCGATGGATTTCATGTAGTACTCTCATGGTGTACAATCTCATTAACCGTCAATTCGTACACATATATACATAAGTCCTTTTCAGATAGCACACTTCCGCGAACCTCATTTCTTACAGCAAGATTACTAGTCCAGGCTAAATCCCATGTAAGATAGCACACTCCCGCGAACCTCATTTCTTACAGCGGGATTACCAGTCCAGGCTAAATCCCCTGTAACATATTCTCAAAGAGTATTGTCGGGATTACCAGTCTAGGCTAAATCCCCTGCAATGACAAATACTCTATAGAGCTTTGTTTGGATTACTAGTCCAGGCTAAATCCAGACTCACATTTACTTTGGATTACCCTTCCGGGCTAAATCCATTTCATACATATTCTTCGGGAGGGCTTATATCAGGATCACCCGTCCGGGCTAGATCCTTTTTACCGTCAAATCCTTTTTAGTGATCCATCAAATTCCATTCCATTCAACCGGGATTTATTTCCCTTTTTATTGAATATTATCAACATTTCATCAATAATCATACATTGAGCATTCAAATCACATTTTCATCACATAAACATACATTTCAAACATTTAAGAATACAATTCAAGTTATACAAACTTACAATTCAATTTTTATACCATAACGATAATCTTAATTTCATAATAAATATTTGAAATAAAACATTATATCATTTCTAATTCAACGTTTATCGATTATAATCGGGCATGTGATCAATTTATACACAATTCATTCATATATTTTCCTCCTCCTCCTCTCCATTCCATATCCTTAATGTATATATCACGCTTATAAGTAGCATTATCTATAATTTCACTATTTACTTATATGTATATTCAAAGTTGTCCATCCGTGTCATAGTAACTAAATTATTTTTATCTTGAGCTACAGAACTCCAAATTAAGATCTGCTTGATGTTTTTGAAACTAGATTCATATATAATTCTATCATAAAAATTTAAAAATTTATAGTTTAGCCAATTAGTACAGTAAAATCTTTAAATTTATCCATGTTCTGTTGTTTAACAGCTTTGACCTTTGTTTACTAAAAATTAATTATCCCTTAACACAGAATCTGGATGATGTTCCTGTTTGTTTATCTTGAAAATAGACTCATTAATAATTTAAAAATATAAATTTAAGCCCCTAATTATTTTTCTCCAATTTTTTATGATTTTCCAAAGTCAGAACAGGGGAACCCGAAATCATTCTGACCTTGTCTCACAAAATTTATTATATCTCATGATTTACAATTCCATTGATTACACCGTTTCTTCTATGAGAAACTAGACTCAATAAGATTTAATTTCATATTTTATTCATTCTTTAATTTGATTCCCAAAATTTTTGGTAATTTTTCAAAGTTAGACTACTACTGCTGTCCAAAACTGTTTTAGTGCAAAATGTTAATTACCATTTTTCCCGTAAACTTTTAATACATGACAATTTCGTCCCTAGGCTCGGAAAATGAATTCTTGCAATTTAATCCTTATTCCAAGCCTAATTATTCTCATACATACCAATCACAGCCCATGAATTCCATGAAATTTCATAATTTTCCATAAATTCAACACTTTTCAATTTAACCCCTAAAACATGTTTTCATCCAAAATTCTTTAATAAAACACCTTTAAACATCCATTAACATCTCAATTTCATCATCAAATAACAAAAATCATATGAACTTATTAATGGTAACTTCCAAAATTTTCAAAAAATCAAAAATTAATAGAATACTAAGTTGGACCTAATTGTAAAAGTCCAAAAATATAAAAATTTCAAGGAAAAAGTAAGAATTGAACTTACTTGAAGCTAAAATATGAAATACCAGCTCAAAACCCTCTTCCATGGCTGTTTTTGACAGAAAGTTGAAGAAGAAATGGCCTAGAAATCATTAAAATCAACTTTGGCCATGTAACTTTTGTTAAAATTCCAATTTTGTCCTTTTCACATAAAAATCTTTGATTTTTTTCACTCTATGCCGGCTCAGCCATTTTAAAATGGTCCATTTTCCCTTTTAGTCCTTCCTTATTGAATGGTTAAGCTATTTAATCACTTTAGCAAGTTTTGCACCTTTTCAATTTAGTCCTTTTTATCTAATTGACTACCGAAACGTTAAAATTTTCTGACGAAATTTTAATACTACCTTATTGACACTCCGTAAATATTCATAAAAGTATTTTATGGCTCGGTTTATAACACCTAGATCTCAATACCTCTTTTTCTCAATTTCTTAACCAAATAAATCTTAATAAAACAATATTTACTATTTCAAAAATCTTTTAAAAGCTACATTTGGCTCGTAAATATTAAATAATATAATTTACGAATTCATTTGCCAGATTTGGTGGTCTCCAACCAGTATTTCCTACATCACTGAAATTTGGGCTATTACAGCTAGCTCGGGATTGGAGATCGTCGGAGATCCATTCACACTATCAACTATTATTTTGGTACCAATGAATTCAACATTTTGAGTTATGGCATGTATAGGGGACTTGGTCATTTTGCTATGTGTCATAATTGATTTGGCCAAATGTGTTGGCTTATATTGGTTGAAAGTTCATTTTGTGTAAGGCCATTGAAAATTGGCTACAATTGGTATGAGCAATTTATATGATGATACCTTTCATAGATGTGGGAATTTACATGATTTGAGTTGATAAGCAAGTGATGTTTGTGTATGATAGATGGTAGCATGTGAATGATGTGTTGATGTCTTGATTGTGGCTGATTTGGTTGTATGTAATATGCTTGGATGGGTGCCATATGATGTTGTGTATGTATGTACAAGTAAGGGTGGCAAAATGGCTTGGTAAATAGCCTTATTTTTGTTCACACGGGTAGACATACGGGCGTGCGTCTAGGCCGTGTGTGACACACGGCCTACCCCACGGGCATGTGTTTCGGCCGTGTGTCCCCTGCACCTTAATTGTTGCAAAACATAATGTTCAGAATTGAGCACACGGCCTCGACACGCCCGTGTCCTCACTTGTGTGTGAAAAACCTGGATATTCTGTTTATGATGTCAGCAAGCTCTTAAGGGCACACAGCCTAGGCACACGCCCGTGTGCTGGCCCGTGTGGCGAATCGAAATCTCACAAATTTAATGCAGGGGACACACGGCCAAACGACACACCCATGGGGCTGACCGTGTGTCACACACGGCCTAGACACACGTCCGTGTGTCTACCCGTGTGGACAATTAGAAGGCTATCTACTAAGCCAATGTTCCACCTTGAAAAACAAACACACTTATACCACCACAAGAAACACATATCATTGCAATAATACACTATGAAGAATCACTAATTCATCATGCATACACTTTTCATTTTCACTCGATCAATAGCATGAACTTGCACTTCATGAATATCATCATCATCATAAGATATATAAAACTTGACAAATATCGACCAATTCCTAATGGCTATTTACAAAATGAGTGTATAACACTAATAGCCAACAATTTGGCTTTCAAATATGACATAACACAAGATGACCAAGTTCCTATACATGCCATACCCAAAATAAATCAACTTTACTATACCAAAAGAATGATTGATAGTGTGATCCGAGCTCCGATGTTCTACGATCCCCGAGCTAGCTTGGCGATACTACAAGGAAAAAGGGAAAAGAAAGCGGTAAGCGTATAGCTTAGTAAGTTTGCATCAATTAAAATAGCAACATAAGTACTCATGGTAAAATCCATTCATCTTATAGAACAATAACAACACAAGTTCTCAAGTACTTTGACATACTTACTCATACTTACGCTTACCCATCACATATCACATTACGGTTTCATAACTCGTATTTTACTCGTGGTACCTGTGTCACTTCATCACATAATTTAGCACTTATGCTATTTTGAACATAAACTTGAATCATTATCATCCTTAACGTAAATGTAACTCTTTGTCATCTTTGTATAGCTTAGCTCTTTGTCATCTTTGCATACTTAGCTCTTTTGCCCGTTGAACTACTCGGAATATCGGAGGATGCTCAATCTCATCATACATGTAACACGATACCAATGCCATATCCCAGATATGGTCTTACACGGGATCTCTTAGCTCGATGTCAATGCCATGTCCCAGACATGGTCTTATACGAGATCGTATATAGATGTCGATGCCATGTCCCAGACATGGTCTTACACGAGATCTTCCTTTGGTGTCGAGGCCATGTCCCAGACATGGTCTTACACGGGACCTTCCTTATTCGGTGCCGATGCCATGTTCCAGACATGGTCTTATACGAGACCTACATTCGGTGCCGATGGCATGTCCCAGACATGGTCTTATACGGGACCTACATCGGTGCCGATGCCATGTCCCAGACATGGTCTTATACAGGACCTTCCTTATCTCATGTCATGACATAGGTATCCTCGTTATTCCGAATCTTCAACCGGGACTTTAACTTAATACATTCTCATTATTTTCTCATCAGGGCTTCATTAGTCGATTTTCATGAAATGATATTCATCATAAGATCAAGCAATTTAAAATATAAAAACACTATGAAACTTTAATTTCACACAAACTTACCTTGGTACTCAAAATGCGTGTAGATGTTCGATTTAGTCCAACACTTTTTTCTTGCCTCGATTTCAGTCCGGGCTTCGTGTTTCTTGATCTATAATAATAATTTCACTTGTTTAATACTCACATTGACTAAATTGATTCATGAATCATATTTTGGAAAAATTATGTTTTTGCCCCTAAACTTTCACATAATTACACTTTTGCCCCTAGGCTCGTAAAACGATTTTTATTCAACTTTCTTGTATTTTAAGCCTAGCCGAATTATTTTCTTAACTACAACAGCCCCCAATTTCCACTATTTCACTCATGTATGACCATTTTTATAACTTTTACAATTTGGTCCTTTTATGCATTTTTCATGAAAATCACTTAGAAAAAGATGTTTATCACACATCAAACTTTCATATTCTTTCTTAAAACATCAAAATACATGCATGTCATACATGGGTAAAATTTTGAACATAAACCCTAGCTCAAAATATAGCTAGAAATAGCTAAATCGAGCTACGAGGATCTCAAAAATACGAAGAACATTACAAACGGGGCTAGGATGCACTTACTATCAAGCTTGGAAGTTGAAGAAACCCTAGCTATGTCTCCTTGCAAATTTCGGCACTTAGAGGAAGAAGATGGACAAGATTTTGACTTATTTTCCCTTTTTAATTCATTAATTAACCAAATGACTAAAATGCCCTTAAGGCCCTTTCTTGAGATTTTTCCTTCCCATGTCCATTTTTGTCCATCTTGACATTTAATGGTCTAATTGCTAAATAAGGACCTCTAGTAATTTTTATAACTCTATTTCATACTTAAATCTTCTAGAATCTCATATTTTCTAATCTTTGCAATTTAGTCCTAATGGACAAATTGATCACTAATAAATAAAATTTCCTCATGAAATTTTCACACAATCATGTAACCACATCGTAAGCCTCATAAAAATCATAAAACGCATACTTCTACTTTAGATTTGTGGTCTCGCAATCACTATTCTGACTAGGCCCTAAATCAGGCTGTTACAATTCTCCCTCCCTTAGGGATTTCCGTCCCCGAAAATCTTACCGGTAAAAAGGTTTGGGTACTGGTTTCTCATAGCCTCTTCGGGCTCCCATGTAGCGTCTTCTACCCCATGTCTTTGCCATAATACTTTCACGAGAGCTATAATTTTATTCCTTAGCTGTTTAACTTCCCGTGCTAGAATCTTAACCGGCTTTTCGCCGTATGTCATGTCGGGTTGAATTTCAACCTCTGTCAGTGTAACCACATGCGAAGGATCTGATCGGTAACGTTGTAACATAGACACGTGGAACACATCATGTATCTTTTCCAACTCAGATGGCAAAGCCAATCGATAAGCTACCGGCCCTATCCTCTCGGTAATCTCATATGGTCCGATGAAACGTAGACTTAATTTTTCTGGCCAAATCTGAGAACTTTCTTCCATGGTGATACTTTCAAAAATACCTTATCACCAACTTGAAACTCAATCTCTTTTCGTTTCAAGTCCGAGTAGGATTTTTGTCTATCAGAAGCAGCTTTTAAACAATCACGGATTATTTTTACCTTCTCTTCAGTTTCTCTAACCAAATCGACCCCGTGAATCTGATTTTCCTTGAGTTCAGTCCAATAAAAAGGCGTTTGACACTTACGCCCATACAAAGCCTTATAAGGCGCCATTTTCAAGCTCGACTGAAAACTGTTATTGTATGCAAACTCTACCAACGGTAAATACTTTTCCCAGCTGCCCTGAAACTCAAGAACACAACACCGGAGCATATCCTCAAGTATCTGTATTAATCTCTTCGATTGTCCGCCAGTTTGTGGGTGAAAAGCTGTACTAAAACTCAGCTTTGTGCCCAAAGCTTCTTGCAACTTTTCCCAAAATTGGGATGTGAATCTCAGATCTCTGTCTGATTTAATCGACAAAGGCACTCCATGAATCCTTACAATCTCAGAGACATACAAGTCTGCCAACTTATCAAGCGAATAATCAACACGTACTGGTATGAAGTGGGCCGACTTCGTAAGTCTATCTACCACCACCCAAACGGCATCTTTCTTGCTCGGTGTCAATGGCAAACCTGTTACAAAGTCTATAGTAACACGGTCCCATTTCCACTCGGGAACCATAATAGGTTGAAGCAAACCCGAAGGTACTTGGTGTTCAGCTTTCACTTGTTGACAAATCAAGCATCTTGATACAAACTAAGAAATATCTTTCTTCATACTCGGCCACCAATACCATTTCTTTAAATCATTATACATTTTTGTACTGCCCGGATGTACAGATAGACATCTGCTATGTGCCTCGTGTAAAATCTTCCGAATAAGCTCATCATTCCTCGGTACACAGACTCTGTCTCTGAACATCAAACATCCATCAGAATTAATCTGAAAGTCAAACTCAACACCCGACTCGCACTGAACTCTTTTGGCTTGTAAATCACTGTCATCTTTCTGAGCCTCATAAATCTCTTGAAGGAACATCGGTCTAGCCCTCAACTCAGCTAGAATGGATCCATCGTTTGACAAAGTCACCCATGTATTCATAGCCCTCAATGCAAATAGGGATTTTCTACTCAAAGCATCGGCGACTACATTCGCCTTTCCCGGGTGGTAGTCAATGACTAGCTCATAATCCTTTATCAGCTCTAACCATCTTCGCTGCCTTAAATTCAATTCCTTCTGAGTCATCAAGTACTTTAGCCTCTTACGATCAGTGAATATACAACATCTTTCACCATACAAATGGTATCTCAATATCTTCAAAGCAAACACAATGGCAGCCAACTTTAAATCATGTGTCGGGTAATTCTTCTCATGCGGCTTTAACTGTCTAGAGGCATATTCTATCACATTGCCTTCCTACATAAGTACACAGCCCAATCCATTCAAGGATGCATCGCTGTAGATCACAAATTCTTTTCCCGGTTCAGGTTGCACTAGAACTGGAGCCTCAGTCAATAATGCCTTTAGTTTCTCAAAACTCTGTTGGCACTTTTCTATCCAATCAAACTTCACCTCTTTTTGTAACAACCTCGTCATCAGTGTAGCTATCATAGAAAATCCCTTGACAAACCGTCGATAATAGCCAGCTAGGCCCAGAAAACTTCTAACCTCTGATACATTTCTCGGTGGCTTCCAATCAACAATAGCTGAAATCTTGCTTGGGTCTACTCGGATTCCATCTCCCGAGACAATGTGCCCAAAAAATCCAACCTCTTTGAGCCAAAATTCACTTTTGCTAAACTTGGCATACAACTAATTATTTCGTAAAATTTACAAAACCGTCCTCAAGTGTCCGGCATGCTCATGCTCATCATGTGAATATATCAATATGTCATCAATAAAAACCACAAAAAACTTATCCAAGTATGGCCGAAATATACGGTTCATTAAATCAATAAACACAACAGGGGCATTTGTTAAGCCAAAAGGCATGACTAAAAATTCATAGTTCCCATACCTTGTTCGAAATGCAGTTTTCGGCACATCTGAGTCTTTGACCCTCAAGTGGTAATAACCAAACCTCAAGTCTATCTTGGAGAACACAGTGGCTCCCTTCAATTGATCAAACAAATCGTCAATCCTTGGCAATGGGTACTTGTTCTTCACAGTTACCTTATTAAGCTGCCGGTAATCTATACATAACCTCATAGAACCATCTTTCTTTTTCACAAATAATACTGGAGCACCCCACAGAGAATAACTTGGTCGTGCAAAGCCTTTGTCCGTCAACTCTTGTAACTGTGACTTCAATTCTTTCAACTCACCTGGAGCCATTCTGTATGGAGCAATCGATATAGGTGCAGTACCAGAAGTTAACTCAATGTCGAATTCAACCTCTCTAACCGGAGGCAACCCTGACAGTTCTTCTGGGAATACATCTGGATACTCGCATACTATCGGCACTGATTCAATTCTTAGCTCAGTTTCTTTGGCATTCATTACAAAGGCAAGATAAGCTTCGTATCCCTTTCTTAAATATTTTTGGGTAGACAAATGAGAAATCACTACAGGCAATCTATCCTGTTCATCTGATTCAACACGAAGAGTGTCCCCGTTTTCACTTCTCAATTCAATGTATTTCTTTCCACAATTTATTGTCACATCATGAGCGGTTAACCAGTCCATACCAAGAATTATATCGAATTCATCAAATGGAAATAGCATGAGATTTGCCTTAAAATAATGACCTCTAATCATCAATGGGCAATCTTTGCATACCTTATCAAGTAATACAATTTTGCCTAAAGGGTTGGACACTTTTATCACAAACTCTGTAGACTCTGCAGGCATGCTCATACTAGATACTAATTTCATGCAAATATATGAGTGGGTAGATCCCGGATCAATCAAAGCAACAACATTAGTATCATGTAGAGAAAATGTACCCGTAATTACATCAGGGGATGACGTCTCTTCGCGAGCGCGAATGGTATAAGTCCTCACAGGCGCTCTACCCTCAGATCTTGTGGCCTGCTCTCTGGGTGTACTCTTACTACTCGTTCTACTTCCCAGGTTTTTCTGTTGTCTCCCTCTAGTACTGCTTCCAGATCTGACACTCTGAATTTTCTCTTTTTCAACCATCTCAGGGCATTCTTTAATGAAATGATCTTGGGAACCACACTTAAAACAGGCTCTCTCATGGGCTCGGCACTCACCGGGATGACATCTGCCACACTGTGGACATTCTGGTCTATTAGGTCGAGTGTTCCCAACACTAGCAACTGAGGTAGTCTGAGTTTTAATCCCCGAGTCTTCATTTACTCTTTACTGTTTGAAAACCCAGGTGAAGTAGGCGATCGGGTAGGGAAGTCTCTTGACTTCTTGGATGAAGATTGAAATGACTTGTTCATTTGTCTCTTTCTTGAGTCACGAGACTCCATCTCAGCTTTTCTTTTCTCTTTAACCAACTCTTTGGCTTTACAAGCCCTGTCCACTAGCACAACAAATTCCTTCAATTCTAGGACACCAATAAATAATCGGATATCTTCATTTAATCCGTCCTCAAACCTCTTACACATGATGGCTTTAGAGGAAACACTCCCGAGAGTACTTGCTGAGCCTTACAAATTCACGCTCATATTCAATTACTGTCATTCTACCTTGTTTCAATTCAAGGAATTCCTTTCTTTTCTGATCAATAAATCTTTGGCTAATGTACTTCTTCCAGAATTCTTCTTTAAAAAACTCCCATGTGATCCTTTCCCTTAGTACAACTGACACAAGGGTGTTCCACCACTAATAAGCGGAATCTCTTAAGAGAGACACCACACATTTCATGCACTCTTCAGGTGTGCAAGATAATTCATCAAATACCCTGATGGTATTTTCAAGCCAAAATTCTGCTCTTTCCGGATCATCATCTTTACTAGCTCAAAATTCCTCGGCTCCTTGTTTCTAGATTCTATCGACTGGAGACTTTTCTCTTCTTACCACTTCCACCACTTGGGGAGCTACAGGAGTAGGCTGAGGAATAGGTGGGGGTGGAGGGGGTTGCGCATTCGGGTTCATGCGAACAAACTCCGTATACCATGCATTCATCATGTGGAGAAAGGCTTCCCTAGCCTCTTCTCCTCCTCTCTGACTTACAGTCATTGGTCTATTCTCATTTTTATTCAGCACCGTCCCTTCAGCGGGAGCCGGCACGTTACTTTCTACATCATCCGCCACAGCTCTATTGGGATCCATTTACTATATAAAAACACAATTTAAATCGTCAGGAGTCATCACACTATCATGATGTAAATACTCATGTGTATGGCATGTATAGCTAGACTCATGCTTACGCTACGTTAGTCTGAGAACTGACTAAATCGTAGCTCTGATACCAACAAATGTAACACCCCTTACCCGTGTCTGACGCCGGGACAGGATACGAGGCATTACCGGACTTAACTTGCTTAAACATACAACATCGGGCTATAAAATTTCCTTTCAACTTAAAGCTTCTCATTCAGATTCATAACATCCTTATTATGGGCCTACGAGGCCCTAAACATACATACAGAAGGTTTCAGAATTAAACCGGAAACTTTTGCGCACTTAGAAAATTTTTGCCTAAACAGGGCCACACGCCCGTGTGGGTAGGCCGTGTGGTCACACACGCCCATGTTCCTAGCCCGTGTGGAATTTATTTTCCTTTTCGAACCTACAGGGGTTTTCACACGGCCGGACACACGCCCGTGTCTATGGCCTGTGTCCCTCACACGGCCTTGACACGCCCGTGTCCTCACCCGTGTGTGAAAAACCTGGATATTCTATTTATGATGTCGGCAAGCTCTTAAGGGCACACGGCATAGGCACACGCCCGTCTGCTGGCTCGTGTGGCGAATCAAAATCTCGCAAATTTGATGCAGGGGACACACGGCCAAACGACACACCCATGGGGCTAACCGTGTGTCACACACGGCCTAGACACACGTCCGTGTGTCTACCCGTGTGGACAATTAGAAGGCTATCTACCAAGCCAATTGCCGCCCTGAAAAACAAACACACTTATACCACCACAAGAAACACATAACATATCAATAATACACTATGAAGAATCACTAATTCATCATGCATACACTTTTCATTTTCACTCGATTAATAGCATGAACTTGCACTTCATGAATATCATCATCATCATAAGATATATAAAACTTGACAAATATCGGCCAATTCCTAATGGCCATTTACAAAATGAGTGTATAACACTAATAGCCAACACTTTGGCTTTCAAATATGACATAACACAAGATGACCAAGTTCCTATATATGCCATACCCAAAATAAATAAACTTTACTATACCAAAAGAATGATTGATAGTGTGATCCGAGCTCCGACGTTCTACGATCCCCGAGCTAGCTTGGTGATACTACAAGGAAAAGGGAAAAGAAAGGGGTAAGCATATAGCTTAGTAAGTTTGCATGAATTAAAATAGCAACATAAGTACTCATGGTAAAATCCATTCATCTCATAGAACAATAACAACACAAGTTCTCAAGTACTTTGACATACTTACTCATACTTACGCTTACCCATCACATATCACATTACGGTTTCATAACTCGTATTTTACTCGTGGTACCTGTGTCACTTCATCACATAATTTAGCACTTATGCTATTTTGAACATAAAATTGAATCATTATCATCCTTAACTTAAATGTAACTCTTTGTCATCTTTGTATAGCTTAGCACTTTGTCATCTTTGCATACTTAGCTCTTTTGCCTGTTGAACTACTCGAAATATCGGAGGATACTCAATCTCATCATACATGTATCATGATGCCAATGCCATATCCCAGATATGGTCTTACATGGGATCACCTCTTGATACCGATGCCATATCCCAGATATGGTCTTACACGGGATCTCTTAGCTCGATGTCGATGCCATGTCCTAGACATGGTCTTACACGAGATCTCCCTTTGGTACCGAGGCCATGTCCCAGACATGGTCTTACACGGGACCTTCTTTATTCGGTGTCGATGCCATGTCCCAGACATGGTCTTATACGGGACCTTCATTCGGTGTCGATGCCATGTCCCATCCATGGTCTTATACAGGACCTACATTTGGTGCCGATGCCATGTCCCAGACATGGTCTTATACGGGACCTTCCTTATCTCATGTCGTGACATAGGTATCCTCGTTATTCTGAATCTTCATCCGGGACTTCAACTTAATACATTCTCATCATTTTCTCATCGGGGCTTCATTAGTTGATTTTCATGAAATGATATTCATTATCATAAGATCAAGCAATTTAAAATATAAAAACACTATGAAACTTTAATTTCACATAAACTTACCTCGGTACTCAAAATGTGTGTAGATGTTCGATTTAGTCCAACACTTTGTTCTTGCCTCGGTTTCAGTCCGGGCTTCGTGTTTCTTGATCTATAATAACAATTTCACTTGTTTAATACTCACATTTACTAAATTGATTCATGAATCATACTTTGGAAAATTTACGATTTTGCCCTTAAACTTTCACATAATTACACTTTTGCCCCTAGGATCGTAAAGTGATTTTTATTCAACTTTCTTGTATTTTAAGCCTAGCCGAATTATTTTATTAACTACAACAGCCCCTAATTTCCACTATTTCACTCATGTATGACCATTTTTATAACTTTTATAATTTGGTTCTTTTATGCATTTTTCATTAAAATCACTTGAAAAAAGTTGTTTATCACACATCAAACTTTCATATTCTTCCTTAAAACATCAAAATACATGCATGTCATACATGGGTAAAATTTTGAACATAAACCCTAGCTCAAAATATAGCTAGAAATAGCTAAATCGAGCTACGGGGATCTCAAAAATACAAAGAACATTAAAAACGGGGCTAGGATGCACTCACTATCAAGCTTGGAAGTTGAAGAAACCCTAGCTATGTCTCCTTGCAAATTTCGGCACTTAGAGTAAGAAGATGGACAAGATTTTGACTTATTTTTCCCTTTTTAATTCATTAATTAACCAAATGACTAAAATGCCCTTAAGGCCCTTTCTTGAGATTTTTCCTTCCCATGTCCATTTTTGTCCATCTTGACATTTAATGGTCTAATTGCTAAATAAGAACCTCTAGTAATTTTTATAACTCTATTTCATACTTAAATCTTCTAGAATCTCATATTTTCTAATCTTTGCAATTTAGTCCTAATGGACAAATTGATCACTAATAAATAAAATTTCCTCATGAAATTTTCACACAATCATGTAACCACATCGTAAGCCTCATAAAAATCATAAAACGCATACTTCTACTTTAGATTTGTGGTCTTGCAACCACTATTCTGACCAGGCCCTAAATCGGGCAGTTACAAAACATGTCAAAAAAGTCGATACGATGAATTGCATATTTTATTGTAGTTTAAAGGTTGGGAATTAATCATAGGTAAACTATAAGATGAGCAAAATTGGTTTTAGGCGAAAAGACTGGGTATAGACCAAGATTTTAGCTTCTCGGTGAAAATGTATTGGTGAGTGTTTGGAATCGTTGCTCGTAGACACGAGTCATGTGTTATTTGGGAATTTAGTAGTAGCCTAAATCTCTACTCTAAATTTCGAGTGTAAGCTTTCTCATACCTACGTTTATCTTGTGAATTATGTGCTTATATGAATATGAACATGTAAACTGGGATGTGATACTATAACAAGTGATATGTGGTTGTGATAGCTGTTATGAAAATGCAAATGTGTACATGTTATGTATATGTTAAATGTTAGTGACAGTGCTTTTCAAAAAATGCAAATATGCAGTGATAGTGCACGGATAATCAGTAAGTGATATGTGTTTGTTTTGGATATTTTGACCTTGTGATCTTGAAACTATTGGATATAGTTGGCATGCCATATGATTGTGAATACTCACCTATATGTACAGTGATTTTGGGCGTTGAGGCCCTGGGACATGTTGGAGGGATAAGGGAATGTGAGCTAAGCTCCATTCAATAGGACATGTGAAGGAAAATAAGGAGAGTGTTAGCTATATGCTTCACTTATGGGATATGTTCGACTCTATGAGTCATTTGGTGTGATTGGAGATCCGTGTATCCGATGTGTAGTGATAGTGCCCATTTTATGTTTCATAACTCAAGTGCTAATTTATCGCCATACGTGAATGTGTGTAAGGTGATACATTATTAATGGAATATGTGTTATGTAATTTATGCTTGAATGAGTATTTTATTGCTATGTAGATGAACTAATAGATAATGCATGAATAGATATTATATGACACTAGACATAAGAACATTGTATTTGTATATATATATGGTTGTATTGAGTATGCATGATGACATGTTTGCGTAGTGATTATTCTAATCATTCACTAAGCTGGTTGAGCTCACCCACTCTTTTTAAACCCTTGCAGAGTAGTTGTGTGCCGGTGTGAGTGGTGTGGTTTCGAGGGGCAATCCAAGCAAGTCCATTTGTAACATCCTTAAATCAGGGTGTCTGCATTTTTCTTGTGTTGCATGTGATGAATTGTTTATAATGTTGATTTAACATGTTTTGGGGTCTAGTTATAACCCTAGGTTAGGCCTGAGTTAGGGCTAAGAATTTTGTTTTAGCACTTAAGGAAATAGAGCTAAGGGAAATGGGGGTTAAAAGAATTTATTGGAGGGTTTAGACACAAGAGGAGTTTTGGTAAAGTGGCAAGCAGGCGCCACTTAAAGCTTGGAGGAGGTGACGCCACAGGGAGCAAGGGGGCCTTGGTTCAAGCTGTAGAAATCCCCCTTTGTGTCTTTATTTTTAACGCCACAAGCAGGAAGTGGAGTGTTCAGGAGGGACTCTTGAAGATGAGGATGGAAGGGGTCAAACAAATTTGAATTGGTGGAGGGGAGGAAATTTAGGAGTTTGAATTATTTCAAACTCACTTGGGAAGAGTTGGCCGAATGGTGGACTGTGGGCAAGGAGGCTATCGGTTTTGGGGAGCTTTTGGTGTGGCCGAATGTCAATAGGGGTTCTAGGGAGTGTTTCGGCTAGCACACCAAAGTACTTTTTCTTTTCTTCTTTTTTGGCAACTCTAACTGCTGGCCGAATTACCCCCTTTTGCAAGTTTTGCCAAAGTGCCGAAACTCAATGCTCACACTTCCTTTCTTTACCTTTTTGGTCATTCATTGTTAGCCATATTGCCGAATTCACCTTTCTCCATCTTCTTCCTATTGTGTTCAAAATCGAAACCACCATTGCTCATCTTCTCTTCCTCCTATTTTTGATCATAGCCGAAACTTTATCCACTCTTCCTTGCCGAAATTGATCCCATTCCATCTTCTTCCATCTTTTCCTTGTTTTGAAAACACGAAGCCAATACCCTCTACTCCATTCGAATTCTTCTTTTAGTCCCCTTGTGTCGAAATACTCAACCTTCTTCTCTTCTACCATTCGGCATCATCACTCTTCTTCTTTTACGTTTCATTTTTCTTTTCTTCTCTTTTGGACTCATAGCCGAATCCTCCTGGTGAGTATAGATTCTTTATTTTTTCTTTCTCAGTTGCTTTGGGTTAAGCCGAAATCTCTTTTATCATGATTCTTTCATTTTCCATTCGTTGTAGATTGAGATCTCTTTGTTTTATGGAGTAGCCGAAACCCCTAACATCACTTAGGGGTGCCGAATGTTGGTGCTTGGTAGCCGAACTTGTCATTAAGGTAAGGGGCGTCAACTCATGTGGTTTCGGGATTTGTTAATCATGGCCGAATGGCCTATGGATTCTAAGCGTTGTGTAAAACCGATTGTAGGGAGGAGTAAAGCCAAACGCAGTGAATCTCCGGGATTGGTGGTCGATCTAGGTAAGGGTTTTAACATCGCAAGATCTATTTCTTGATTGATCAAAAGCCGAAGGCTAATTGTTTCTATGTGTTAGTGGTTGGCCGATTGTGAAGGAGATCAGCACGTAGCTTCGGGATTTGGTTGGAAACCAAATCGACTTTAAGGTGAGTACAATATTGGGCGACATATCCCTTGGGTTTCTAATAGAGCCGAATGGGCTTTTGGATTACTAACTAATGTTGGCCGGATGTAGGAGGGAGCAACGTTCGGGATTCTTACTTAGATCTGCGATTAGTCAGGTGTGTAAACTCTTACACACTTTATTAGTATAATGATGCTTACTATGTTACTGTATAACCGTTGGTATTAGTGACTTGCCTTGTGGGCACGAGCTTGGATTCCGGGTAAGTCCCCTGTTTTGTGATTTATGATATGCATCGTCATGTTTTGTTAAATGCTATGCTATGCCTTAAATGCATGATACATGATATTATGACACGTATGATATGAGCATGATGATGATGGGATTGATGAGAGGAGGAGGATGATTTATATGGACTGTCACCAGTGGTTTTGACCGCAAGATGGGTTGGCCCCATCATTTGATTTGTGACTACGGTCACCAGTGGTTTTGACCACACTACTATTATTATTTGTGACTAAGTCCCAGTGGTTTTGACCACACTATTGATATTTGTGACTATGGTCACCAGTGGTTTTGACCACAAATGGATTATTGTGACTCGTCCCAGTGGTTTGGTACCACAGTAGGTTGGCCCTACATGATATATTACGGGATTGTCATCAGTGGTTTTGACCACACGATGGGTTGGTCTCATCATCTCATTTGTGACTACGGTCACCAGTGGTTTTGACCACAACGATATATATTTGTGACTTCGGTCACCAGTGGTTTTGACCACCGGTGGTTTTGACCACACGGGGTAGTTAAAGGAGATTGGATGGCTAGGTTATGGGTTACATAATCCGCATGTTTTCTTGATGATCTGTGTAAGTGCTTGAATTATCGGGTTGGGGATTTATACATCTGAGTCTTGGTGACTCACCCTTCCTTATATTTTGCAGATGAGGCATAGGTCGCGGATATGGAGCCGGGAGGACTCGAGGTGGCCATGCATCTTAGTTGGTTTTGATTTTAAAGCGCTATTTCAATTTTAGAAATTTTCCTTAAATTTGGTTTTGGTTTTGTAATAAGGTGCTAAGTTTATTTTGGGTTTTTGTTATTACTTGCTTTTATTCGCCTATATTTTACATATGTTGGATTTATGGACTTGATAAAATTAACAGGTAAAAGCAATGTTTTCTAAACTATATCTCTTGGGTTTTCAAACGTTACCATCGGGTACAAAATAATAAGGTAACTTGGATATTTTTATAACTCAAATTTTCAAATCACTTTAAAGGCAAATGGTTCGGAACTTGATTTCACTCCGTAACATACCAGATTCGGTCGTGGTGTGTTGACCGGGTTTGGGGTGTTACAATTGTGGTATCAAAGCCAGGTTCAACAGCTCAGCTGTGGGCCCAAGGCCCAAAAATGTTTTAAAAAGGATTGTAAAAGGCTTTTATGGGAAAAGTGTAGTGATGGAAAGCATGGCACCGAGTCTCCGGCACCTATCCACCCAGGTAAGTACCCCGAACTATTGATTGCTGAGTATATGATTATGATGATGGCATGATGGAATAGTAATAGGAACTACTTAGAGACATAAACTATAGGATGATGGGTATTCCCGAAACAACCCCTTATTAAAACTTCTCAGAAAACTGTGCTCTAAAAGACAGTGGAACAAAAGTCTAACGCACAAAACTTTTAAACAGCCTGAATATATCGGTAGATATGAGTGCACGTGGACGTGGGCGTAACACTCGTGGACAAGGTAGGGGTAGGATGACAGTATCGGAACCGGTAGAGTCCAGACATGAGTCAGAAAACGAGGTACCACCGCCGCAAGTTGTGGGCGCGGAATATCAGGATCAGACGGGTGGTAATGACGCAGTGTCGCAAGCTGTGCTGCGAGTGCTGGAGAGGGTTGCGAGTGCATGAGTAGGAACTGGAGCTCAGAAATCTGTGACCGAGCGACTCAAGGCTAATGGTGCAGAAGTATTTAGAGGTGTATCTGGTGTGGCACCTAGTACAGCGGAATATTGGTTGGAGGCGACGGAACGCATCATGGATGATCCGGATTTTTCCGAGAAAAAGTGAAGGGCATAGTATCTCACGCGAGATGAGTCGTGATCGATGGTGGCTCACGATTAGGGATGGAGCGATAGCAGATGACCTCACTTGAGAGTTCTTTAGGCGACCTATCGGAGGAAGTACATAGGGGCTAGTTATGTTGATGCGCAGCTGCATGAGCTTTCTTGAACTTGGTCCAGGTAATAAGATCGTAGCGAAATATGAGGCGGAATTCCTCGGTTGAGTCGATATGCTCGAGGTATTGTGGGTACCGAGCATGAGTCTTTGTGTCGATTTGAGGATGGGCCGAGAGACGAGTCATGCGGATGATAATTGCCCCAAGCAGAACGAGAATTTGTCGTTCTAGTGAGAAAGCTAAGGTTCTTTGAAGGGGTAAAAAAGCATCTGTAAGGCGTAATCAGGATAGGGGTTGGAATAAGAGGAGTTCGGATCATCCGGGTTTTCCGGGAACCAGCGAGGAAAGGGTTAGATATAGTGGGCCGAATCAAGTCGCTAGGCTGCTCGCCGCCAACACTCGATGGCGCCGCAGGTGTGCTCGATGCGGGAAGTCTCACACGGAGAATGTTGGACCGTAGTAACGAGGATGCTTTGAGTGTGGATCGATGGGGCATCGAGTTAGGGATTGTCCACAGAGATCGGCCTAGGTCGCGATCGAGGATCGTAATCGTGCATAGTTTAGGAGGATAATCGCAGACCACGCAGAGAGGCCGTGGTTCGATCGGGGAGGTAATGGCTCTGGTAGGGGTCGTGGAGCATCGGGCAGAGGTGCAGGTGGTACAGAGGCGAGGCAGCCTAGGTTAGTCTACGCAGCGAGGCATCGAGAGGAGGGCGACGCACCGGACGTCATAACCGGTATGTTCTTAATTTTTGAAGTACCTTATAATGCTTTAATTGATGTTGGTTCGACACACTCGTATGTTGCTAGTAGCATAGTGGAAACCATGAACTTAGACTCTGAGATTACTTCTAGGTAGATGACTGTGATAAGCCCTCTGGGTCACTATGTAGAAGTAAGTAAACTATATAGGGATGTACCCCTAGAACTTCAAGGGGTCGTGCTTCTGGCTGACTTGATAGAACTGCCGTTTAGGGAGTTCGATCTGATTCTCGGGATGGATTGGCTAGTTAAGTATCAAGCTAGCTTGGATTGCGCGGCTAAGCGCATGGTGTTGAAGACCATGGAAGGTGTTGAGGTGGTGATGATAGGTAATAGGAGAGATTACTTATCTAATGTTATCTCTGCACTGAAGGCTGAGAAAATGGTTAGAAAGGGTTGTGAATCATTTTTTGCGCATGTTTGTGCTTTGGAAGTTAAAGATGCAGCTGTGAAGAATGTCCGAACTGTAGGGGAATTTGCTGATGTTTTTCTAGAGGAACTCCCGGGTATACCCCCTGACCGCGAGGTTGAGTTTGGTATAGACTTGTTACCCGGAACAGCGCCAGTATCTATTGCTCCATATAGGATGGCGCCAAAGGAATTGGTGGAGTTGAAGGCCCAGATTCAGGAATTGTTGGATAGTGGTTTCATCCGACCAAGTGTATCACCTTGGGGAGCTCCAGTGCTTTTTGTTAAGAAGAAGGATGGTACGATGCGGATGTGTATAGACTATCTTGGTGAACAAGTTGACAATCAAGAACAAGTATCCGTTGCCTAGGATTGACGACTTGTTTGATCAACTCAGGGATGCATCGGTTTTCTCTAAGATCGACCTTAGGTCGGGGTATCATCAGCTCAAAGTGAAGGAGGCTGATATTCATAAGACGGCATTCCGTACTCGGTATGGGCACTACGAGTTTCTGGTAATGCCTTTTGGTTTGACCAACGCTCCGGTAGCATTCATGGACATGATGAATCGGGTGTTCCAGCCGTATCTGGACCGATTTGTCGTAGTATTTATAGACGACATTTTGGTGTACTCGAAATCTGAGGAGGAGCATGACGCGCATCTTCGAGTGGTTCTACTGAGTTCTAAGGAGAAGCGGTTATGCACGCCAAGTTTAGTAAGTGCGAGTTTTGGCTTAAGGAGGTAACTTTCTTGGGTCATGTGGTATCAGCTGAGGGAATTAGGGTGGATCCTCGTAAGATCGAGGCAGTATTGGATTAGAAACCACCTAAGTCGGTTGCAGAGATTTGAAGTTTTTTGGGTTTGACAGGATACTACAGAAGGTTTGTAGAAGGGTTTTCCTTGATTGCAGCACCGTTGACTAAGCTGTTGAGAAAAGGGATTCCGTTTGTGTGGACTGAGAAACGGCAAGAGAGTTTTGACAAGTTGAAGAAGATTCTAACTGAAGCTCCAGTCTTGATTCAGCTTGAGGCAGGAAAGGAATTTACGGTTTATTGTGATGCATCACATACTGGTTTAGGGTGTGTGCTTATGCAAGATGGAAAAGTGGTAGCGTATGCATCTAGGCAGTTGAGGCCTCATGAAGGTAACTATCCAACGCATGACTTAGAATTAGCTACAGTGGTTTTCGCCTTGAAGATTTAGAGGCATTACTTGTATGGGGAGAAGTCAATAGTGTATACGGATCATAAGAGTCTGAAGTACCTCTTGACTCAGAAGGATTTAAACTTGAGGCAGCAAAGGTGGATAGAGTTGTTGAAGGACTACGATTGCTCGATTGAGTACCATCTGGGTAAGGCTAACGTAGTAGTGGATGCGTTGAGCCGTAAGGTGATAGCTGACTTGCGAGCAATGTTTGCTCACCTCAGTCTTTATGATGATGGAAGTCTTTTGGCAGAATTGCAAGTAAAGCCGTCTTGGATTGGTCAGGTTAAGGAGAAACAGCTGACATATGAGGTTTTGAGTGCTCGGAGGTTACAAGTGCAGGATGGTGAATCTGAGGGGTACAGCTTGGATAGTGATGGAGTACGGCAATTTCAGGGGAAGGTATGTATGCCTAAGGATATTGAATTGAGACAACGGATTCTTCAGGAAGCTCATAGCAGCCCATACGCTATGCATCCTGGAGGCAGTAAGATGTATCGTGATTTGAGGGAACAATTCTGGTGGCCAGGTCTTAAGCGGGAAGTGGCGAGTTTGTAAGCAAGTGTTTGACATGCCCAGAAAGTTAAGGCTAAGCATCGATTACCATCGGTACATTGCAAATGGTAAAGATTCCATGAGAGAAGTGGGAAAGGATTATGATGGATTTTGTCAGTGGGCTTCCCCTTACGCCTAGCAAGAAGGACTCAGTCTGGGTTATAGTGGATCGTTTGACTAAGTCGGCTCATTTCATACCGGTGAGGGTTGATTATTCGCTTCAAAAATTAGCCAAGTTGTATGTGCGAGAGAGATAGTACAGCTTGCATGGGGTGCGGTGTCCATTATCTCGGACAGGGATCCCAGGTTCACGTCGAGGTTTTGGAAAGCTTTGCATCAGGCTTTGGGTACCAGATTGGATTTCAGCAAGGCTTTTCATCCGCAGTCTGATGGACAGTCTGAAAGGGTAATTCAGATTTTGGAAGATATGTTAAGGGGCTGTGTTCTGGATTTTAGCGGTAGTTGGGAGGAGTATCTACCGTTGGCAGAGTTCGCTTATAACAATAGTTATCAAGCGAGTATTCAGATGGCACCGTATGAGGCACTATATGGACGAAAATGTCGTACTCCTACGTGTTGGACAGAATTGGGTGAACGGCAGATGTTGGGTCCGGAGTTGGTGACAGAAATAGAGGATAAGGTTAAGGCGATTCGGGCTCGTCTTAAGGAAGCGTCAGACAGGCAGAAATCTTACGCCGATCTTAAGCGCAGAGATATTGAGTATGCAGTGGGTGATAAGGTCTTTCTGAAGGTATCGCCTTGGAAGAAAGTATTGAGATTTGGTCAGAAGGGCAAGCTAAGCCCTAGGTTCATCGGGCCATATACAGTGTTGAAGCGAGTGGGACCGGTAGCTTATCAGCTTGAGTTGCCAGCAGAATTGAGTCAGATGCATGACGTCTTTCACGTTTCAATGCTTAGGCGCTATCGGTCAGATCCGTCATATGTGGTACCAGTGGAGGAGATAGAGGTGAGCCCTGATTTGTCTTTCGAGGAGGAACCGAGACGGGTTTTGGATCGGGATGTCAAGGTTCGCTGACTAAGTCGGTTCCCTTGGTGAAAGTATTATGGCGAAACCATGGTACGGAGGAGGCCACGTGGGAACCAGAGGATGTGATGCAAAAAAGAATAATACCTCAACTCTTCCGACTGTAATTTTGAGGCCGAAATTATTTTTAAGGGGGTAGAGCTGTAACATCCTTAAATCGGGGTCTCTGCATTTTGCTTGTGTTGCATGTGATGAATTGTTTATAATGTTGATTTAATATGTTTTGGGGTCTAGTTATAACCCTAGGTTAGGCCTGAGTTAGGGCTAAGAATTTTGTTTTAGCACTTAAGGAAATGGAGCTAAGGGAAATAGGGGTTAAAAGAATTTATTGGAGGGTTTAGACACAAGAGGAGTTTTGGTAAAGCGGCAGCGTGCACCACTTAAAGCTTGGAGGAGTTGACGCCACAGGGAGCAAGGGGGCCTTGGTTCGAGCTGCAGAAATCCCCCTTTGTGTCTTTATTTTTGACGCCACAAGCAGGAAGTGGAGCGTTCAGGAGGGACTCTTGAAGATGAGGATGGAAGGGGTCAAACAAATTTGAATTGGTGGAGGGGAGGAAATTTAGGAGTTTGAATTATTTCAAACTTATTTGGGAAGAGTTGGCCGAATGGTGGACTGTGGGCAAGGAGGCTATCGGTTTTGGGGAGCTTTTGGTGTGGCCGAATGTCAATAGGGGTTCTAGGGAGTGTTTCGGCTAGCACACCAAAGTACTTTTTCTTTTCTTCTTTTTCGGCAACTCTAACTGCTAGCCGAATTACCCCCTTTTGCAAGTTTTGCCAAAGTGCCGAAACTCAATGCTCACACTTCCTTTCTTTACCTTTTTGGTCATTCATTGTTAGCCATATTGCCGAATTCACCTTTCTCCTTGTTCTTCCTATTGTGTTCAAAACTGAAACCACCATTGCTCATCTTCTCTTCCTCTTATTTTTGATCATAGCCGAAACTTTATCCACTCTTCCTTACCGAAATCGATCCCATTCCATCTTCTTCCATCTTTTCCTTGTTTTGAAAACCCAAAGCCAATACCCTCTACTCCATTCGACTTCTTCTTTTAGTCCCCTTGTGCCGAAATACTCAACCTTCTTCTCTTCTACCATTCGGCATCATCACTCTTCTTCTTTTACGTTTCATTTTTCTTTTCTTCTCTTTTGGACTCATAGCCGAATCCTCCTGGTGAGTATAGATTCTTTATTTTCTCTTTCTCAGTTTCTTTGGGTTAAGCCAAAATCTCTTTTATCATGATTCTTTCATTTTCCATTCATTGTAGATTGAGATCTCTTTGTTTTATGGAGTAGCCGAAACCCCTAACATCACTTAGGGATGCCGAATATTGGTGCTTGGTAGCCGAACTTGTCATTAAGGTAAGGGGCGTCAACTCATGTGGTTTCGGGATTTGTTAATCATGGCCGAATGGCCTATGGATTCTAAGTGTTGTGTAAAACCGAATGTAGGGAGGAGTAAAGCCAAACGCAGTGAATCTCCGGGATTGGTGGTCAATCTAGGTAAGGGTTTTAACATCGCAAGATCTATTTCTTGATTGATCAAAAGCCGAAGGATAATTGTTTCTATGTGTTAGTGGTTGGCCGATTGTGAAGGAGATCAGCACGTAGCTTCGGGATTTGGTTGGAAACCAAATCGGCTTTAAGGTGAGTACAATATTGGGCGACATATCCCTTGGGTTTCTAATAGAGCTGAATGGGCTTTTGGATTACTAACTAATGTTGGCTGGATGTAGGAGGGAGCAACATTCGGGATTCTTACTTAGATCTGCAATTAGTCAGGTGTGTAAAATCTTACACACTTTATTAGTATAATGATGCTTACTATGTTATTTGTATAACCGTTGGTATTAGTGACTTGCCTTGTGGGCACGAGCTTGGATTCGGGTAAGTCCCTCGTTATGTGATTTATGATATGCATCGTCATGTTTTGTTAAATGCTATGCTATGCCTTAAATGCATGATACATGATATTATGACACGTATGATATGAGCATGATGATGATGGGATTGATGAGAGGAGGGGGATGATTTATATGGGTGTCACCGAGTGGTTTTGACCACAAGATGGGTTGGCCCCATCATTTGATTTGTGACTACGGTCACCAGTGGTTTTGACCACACTACTATTATTATTTGTGACTAAGTCCCAGTGGTTTTGACCACCAGTGGTTTTGACCACACTATTGATATTTGTGACTACGGTCACCAAAGTGGTTTTGACCACAAATGGATTATTGTGACTCGTCCCGGTGGTTTGGTACCACAGTGGGTTGGCCCCACATGATATATTACGGGATTGTCATCAGTGGTTTTGACCACACGATGGGTTGGTCCCATCATCTCATTTGTGACTACGGTCACCAGTGGTTTTGACCACAATGATATATATTTGTGACTTCGGTCACCAGTGGTTTTGACCACCAGTGGTTTTGACCACACGGGGTAGTTAAAGGAGATTGGATGGCTAGGTTATGGGTTGCATAATCTGCATGTTTTACTGATGATCTGTGTAAGTGCTTGAATTATCGGGTTGGAGATTTATACACTGAGTCTTGGTGACTCACCTCTTCCCTTATATTTTGCAGATGAGGCATAGATCGCGGATATGGAGCCGGGGAGGACTCGAGGTGGCCATGCATCTTAGTTGGTTTTGATTTTAAACTGCTATTTCAATTTTAGAAATTTTCCTTAAATTTGGTTTTGGTTTTGTAATAAGGCCGCTAAGTTTATTTTGGGTTTTTGTTATTACTTGCTTTTATTCTGCCTATATTTTAAATATGTTGGATTTATGGACTTGATAAAATTAACCGGTAAAAAGAAATGTTTTCTAAACTATATCTCTTCGGGTTTTCAAACGTTACCATCGGGTACAAAATAATAAGGTAACTTGGATATTTTTATAACTCAAATTTTCAAATCACTTTAAAGGCAAATGGTTCGGAACTTGATTTCACTCCGTAACATACCAGATTCGGTCGTGGTGTGTTGACGGGGTTTGGGGTGTTACACCATTTCCATGTTTCTGTAGGTGTTATCATTATTTGTTTTCGTTTTGGGAATAAGGCAATGTGGTAGACTTTTAATGATATTTGTCTTGATGTTTTGGAAGTTTCATAGCTTAATTGCTCTTAGGATTTTGAGAATTGAATTGTATCATGCCGATTATCATGTGAACTTATTTTCGATGTTTGAGACTACTATTACGGTCGTTTTGATGTTTATTTGATGATGATATGATAGCATGATGAATTAGTACTAGTTGGAATGACTTATATGCTTAAAAATGTTGTATTTTTCTGGTTTGTAGCAGAGGTATCAATATTCATGTTGTAAAAATAATACCTCTATTTTTTGAACGTGCAGGGAAGTCAGAATAGAGATTTGATATCGATATCCTTGCTCAAGTATCGATACTTGGGGGTAAATATATCGATACTCTATTACATGTACCGATTATTTTCGACATTATGATTTTTGTGTGAGAAACATAATGTAAGTTTGGTATCAATTTTCCAGGTGGTATCGATACCACTTAAAGAAAATATAGATACCTTAGGGTCCGTATCGATACCTACGTGATTGTCTTGAAATTTTTGCTAAGTTGTCCAAAAGCTTGAATTTTTAACATGGTTAGTTACATTGATGTATGTCCAACATGTTTTTAATGATGATTGATGTATGCATGACTTAAAACCTGTGCAAATGCGAAGAATAACATGTGTCGGATTTAATAAAATGAACATTGTAATGTACAAGTAGTGAGACGATGGTATGGCATCTTTATATTCGGGCTCGACGATCGGGCCGAGTATAGGGTATTACATTCCTTGATTGGGGTTCTCTAGTAAGGTTAAAGTTTTGAGCTAAAACATAGAATTTAGCCTTGCTCATATCATACTCTTGTAATAGAAATGGAAAGAAATGAAGGCGAATCCAATGCCTGCCTTGTTCTTTGATTGAAAAGTTGTAATAGGAAGGTCCATTGAAGATTCTAACAGTTTAATACAATGTTGAATCATGGTAAAATGAGATGAAGTTTGAACTAGAATTGGAAAAAATCTGCTCTAGGGCTGAAAGTGTATGAGTTGAAGTATTTGTATTATCAACTAGAAATTGTCAAACACCTATTGATCTATTTTTGAAGGATCCAAAATCTATCAAATAGTTATCTACAGAGTTGAATCCTAGTGAAACGAAATCCCAAAAACCAATCTGAAATTCCCAGGATTCTCCATGAGAGAACAAATTGTTGTTAAAAATGTAATATATATATATATATATATAAACCCAACAAACTATAATGCAAAAAGAAACTAACCTAAGATTTGTAGATATGAAGCTAACACAAAAAGTAGCAACCAAAAATAGCTTAACCTAAAATGGGGAAAAAATGAAAAAATGAAATGGGGAGTTGAAATGAGAAAATGGGATTAGGGGAGTAGAGAGAGAGAGAGAGAGCAACAAAAACCTTGAAGAAAATGGAAGAATCAAAGAAAATAAAAGAGAAGGAGAACTAGAGAACCAACTTTGAAAGAGAAAATGAAAAAGAAATTGGGAAGTATACCGTGTGTTTTGGGAGAAGAAAAATGGAGGATGAAAAAGTAAATTAGCAGCCAAAAGTGCTTTTGGCTTAAAAAAGCTAAAATTTTTAGCTTCTCCATTTGAACAAAAGTACTTTTTAGAAGTCAAAATTTGCATACAAATGAAGGGGAAGGCCTCTATTTATAGTTGAGCTCCCCCAAACCAACGGTACAAATTATGTTACATTGACGGTCAAGATCAGAGCCTACTAACAATTGAGAGTTCTAAGGAATTTAAACTTTATACAATCTTATCCCTTTAGGATTTACCCTATTTACCCTGGTAAATCTGGGCACAAAATAACAATCCTCCACACATAAATCAAGTCTACTAGGCAAGGATAAAATACGTGTTTCTACAGTTAATGCAACAACTCTTGCTCCATTTCCAACTCGCAGGTCCACATCCCCTTTAGTTAGATTCCTACTCCTTTGTAGTCCTTGTACAGAGGTACAAATATGAGAACCAAAATCGATATCTAATACCTAAGAAGTATACGTTGATAAATTAATATCAGTACTATAAATACCTAAAGTGGACGCTCCACTTTCCTTTGCCTTCTTGACCTCTTCAAGATAGATAAGGAAGTTCCTCTTCCAATGTCCGGTCTTATCGTAGTGGAAACATTTTTCTTCCTTAGCAATTCCTCCTTTAGGTTTCAATGCAATTTTTTCTTTGTTAGGTTTGGCCTTGTCGTTCTCCTTAGGCTTTTCCTTAGCATTAAACTTTCTTTTGCCCTTGTCCTTGCTGACCATCAAAATGGGCTTGGGTCCAGCCCTTTTTCATGTCACTTTCAACAATTCTAAACATGCTGAGAAACTGTGGCAAAGTCTTATTAATTTCATTCATGTTGAAATTAAGGACATATTTACTAAAACCATCTGATAACGATTGCAGGATAACATCAGTGGCCAATTCCACACCTAGAGGGAATCCAAGTTTTTCAAGGCTTTCAATATAACCTATCAACTTGAGAACATAAGTTCCCACAGGAGTTCCCTCAACCATTTTGCATCTATACAAAGCTTTAAAGGTCTCGTACCTCTCTTGACATGCTTGCCCTTCATATAATTCTTTGAGGTGCTGGATCATATCATAGGCAACCATATCCTTATGTTGCTTTTGAAGCTCAGGAGTCATGGTGGCAAGAATTAGACATCCTATGTCTAACATGTTGTCAAGATGCTTCTTATAAGCATCCTTGTAAGTCTAGAGGCATTATTTGCTGGTTCATTAGGAACGTGTTCTTCAATGACATAATTTTTGTTCTTGTTTGAGGACAATCCTCAACTTATGGAATCACTCAAGGAAGTTCAAGCCATTTAACTTTTCCTTCTCAAGGACACATCGAAATGACAAAGAGTTTGAGTTGTTTGCCATAATAAATCTATAATAATAAAACATGCCCATGAGTAAATTTACCAAGTTTATTATAATCATTAAAAGGACTTTATTAAAAGATGCTCCCACTATTTTATTCAAAATTAATAACCCTCATTTAATTTTGAAAAATCCTTTCTCTAAAGTTTTTCTGGTGGGTAAAGATCCATATTTCATCTCCTCTTAAGTCAACTTTAGCTTTACTCTCAAGATTATGGTTATTTAGGTAAGCAACACGTGCTAATTACATCATATGCAACTCCTTATTTGGTGGACAACTCTTGTTCCAATCATCTCATGATTATCCAAATCTTTTGCCTCTAGGATTTTAATCCTATTAAAGTAACCTAGTTAAGTTATTAACCAATATTATAACAGACGAATATCACTGGCATATTATTCGCGTTTTACCAAGATAGATACAAGTACTTCACTTTAGCAGAACCCACGTTGTATCGATCGTGGCTTTAACGGGGGTAAATATTGGAAGGCAATCTTAACTTAATATTTTACTGAGGGTATTTTATAATTCATCTCACCATTAATGGTCAATATTAGTCCAATTATTCCTTTAATTGATCTTATCAGTTTCCTATAATATTCATGCTATGAATAAAATAAAATAGTAAATAAATGCAATAGTTATAGCCTATAAAACTAAGGTGGTTCCTCTCAAGCCAATGGGAGAACCGAAAGGTATCCTAAGGGTGCAAGTCGCTTCTTAATCTTCTTTTCCACTTTAGGTTGCTCAACCTTTATCACCTCTAGTCCACAGCATCTCGTACAATTTACAATTATAAAAACTCATTTTACATACGAGGGAGTAGGGTGAGAAGAGAAATACAAGAGAAAACTAGAAAGGTAAGACACACAGACCGTATTCATAAAATTACAACATTTGTAAATAATAAATCAAATGGGCTATCAGGCTATACCTATGCATTTCCAACCATCGTGCAAATCAATCATAGCATACAACATATGATATATTTTTATTCAATCGCTTATTAATGTGAATAAAAAAAATGTCCTTACAAATAATGTTGCCTATGTATGGGGTCAAGGGGCGGAACCCCCTGCGGGGGTCCCACCGCCTGGATAGCGGCGGCGATCTTGTTGGCCGTCAATCGTGGACTTCGACGAAATGTAAGAAATCGTGACCGAGATCTCTGTGGAAAAAACATCACTGTTTGTCAATTTTTTATCAAAAACAAAATATTTTTAATATTTTGATATTTGAGTCTTCTTACTGGAACAAATTTTGTTCCTTTTTCAAATGTTACTAGCAAGTTAACTATTAACTTCGAATAACAAAAACTCGACTTCCCCAAGACAAATTAGTTAACGCTTTAACAAATAATATATTAGACCTATTAGGCATCAAAATCAATGATTAACATTTAATTAGTGATTGAGAGAAACAAGTTATCACATATGTTTAACAGATTAATTATACACGGTTTATTAAACAGATTAAATGTATCATATATACATAAAACAAATAGATTAAATAAAATCAAATAGCATGTATCTCATACAATCATATCAACAAATCAATTTAATCCCAAATTTGTATCGTAAAGTTGCTCTGATGTCACTGTTTGATCGCCAATACACCCTGTGGCGCAGTGAAAAAATTATTCTGGTGATCATCAACCATGGATCTATGTACGAGGAATAAATCGGGTTGAAATAGGGTCCAAGATATACCTATTTTTTCGATCTGATCCCCTTGCGTGATGTCAATTCCAAGTCGCTACAAAGTTGTTTCAGCCTCTACGTAGTCCACCTAGTCGAAGAGCGAACAAAAAATCCTCTTGAACCTTTCAAAGAGAATTCCGAAACATGGCTACTAGACCCTTTTTGTTTTTTTTGGTAACCTTCACACAATCAAAGATTTTCATCGTTTTTATTTTTCCTTTAATATCACATAATCAGAAAAACGGAATTATTCCCCTAAAATTTATAAAAGCATATGGAAAACATATTAAAAAGATTATATTCTTTCGAAAAGAATATCAACTTCCATGTCTTTTTTTATCTTTGATCGAAATTATTATAACTATTTATATTAATAATTTCGATAAACTATATTCAGTAAATACTTTATGTTAATCGAATTCATATATTAATTTTAACTATCTCCTCTATTTGCGCACAAGAAGTTTGTACATATAATGCATTTAATATTTAACTATCAAATTAATTTAATTCATGTTACAGCTAAACACAATACCAACCATATTTAGATTTTGTTCGTTTCAACTATAGGGTTTGACCCTATAGGCTCTTGTAACGTTGGTAGTAATACTAGAACATTTCTAATGCCACAAGCAATGAGTGGCATCTACCAATGCATTATTGCTACCCAAGTTACAAGAAGTCATGATTCAACATAGCCTTTTTATGAGAATTTTTCATGTATTATATCCTTTTATCATTTATATCTAGATTGGACACAAGTTATGATATAGTTACACTTGTATAGTTCAATCTCATATTTCTTAATATTCTGAGTAGACTACAATAAACAAATAAGTGTGATATCTCATACCAACTTATTTGAGTATGACCATACATTTCTAGTCTCACTCCATCAAGTGGCCTAAGATATTGCTCCCATTGTGTAGGAGGGACAAATCCTATCTTGATGAATCATATCCCACTACATAGATTGTAGCATACCCAACATTAGTATTTATAGTACAACCTATTACGGTAGATGTTTGGCTATATCAAAATATACGACTCATGATGTTTGGACAATGATGATCTCAAGTCTGAAGATTGTATACATGGTTATCACTATGAGTAATTTTGTGACTATTACATAATAATCCAAGAAACATACATACTCATAACAGGTTAGTCCAGTATGTTATTCTCTAACACATGCCCATGTATTGATTTTGACATCCCTATGTCAATGACAACACTTTGTCATCAATCAACTACATATTAGTCTTAATGCATTATTATTGTCCAAGCCCATAATAATACTTGACTAAGGACCTTTTAAGAATAATCATATTATTCTCAAGCCTTTATTATTAATCATGTAACACCCCTTACCCGTGTTCAACGCCGGAATAGCGTACAAGGCGTTACCGGACAATAACATTCGTGACTGAACAATTTTAAGGCATAAATTTTTGTTTAAAATTTAAAACTTTTATCTTATATCATCAAGTCCCTATAATGGGTCTACGAGGCCCAGAACAGGCTTTGGGAGCGATTCGGGACTAAACCGAGAACTTTTAAAACTATTGAAACATTTAAAAAATTTCCTTGTTTTGGAGAGTTACACGCCCGTGTGGGCAGGCCGTGTGGTTACACCCGCCCGTGTCCTCCACCCGTGTAACTCTCTATTTATGACGTCATCATTCATTTTGGATCACACGACCAAGTCACACACCCGTGTGCTAGATCATGTCCTTCACACGGCTGAGACACACGGCCGTGTCTCTGCCTGTGTGGTCAAAAAGTTGGCTATTTTCCAAGCCAATTTCTACCCTATCATGCCCATACTTGAGTATAACTTGAATGACACATTTCATGACATATTAAAGCTACCAAAACATACACCACACACACGTAACGAGTCATAGCATACAATTTACTCAACCCTGGAATGCATCATCATGGGTTTATAGCATAACCAATTTATTTGGTCACATCAAATGACCTTATACAACAATGAACTCCGAACATCAAGGTTCATTATTCTAGGAAAACTCATAGTAACATACACACATGACCAAGTTCCCTATACATGCCATAACCTTAAGTATAACATCATCGATACCTAAATTGTAAGCTTGATAGTGTGATAGATTCTCCGGTGACTTCCAACCCGAGCTAACCTGAGTACATTATAAACACGGAAAACAACGGAGTAAGCTATAAAGCTTAGTAAGTACGTATGTAAATAATAAGAAATTTATTACAATGCTTTTAACAATCCTCATTGTAAGCTCTCAAGATAACACCATCATTATTACATAAAATTTCACAATTCATTTATGTTCATCTTGAGCTGTTTACTTGAGTTATAGTCACTAAATTATTTTTTTTCCGGAGCTACAAAACTCCAAATTAAGATTCTCTAATTTTCCCTAAAACTATACTCACATATCTTCTTACCATAAAATTTCCAGAATTTTTGGTTCATCCAATTAGTACAGTTTATTCTTTAAAGTCTCCCCTGTTTCGCTGTCCGACAATTCCAACCCCTCTTCACTAAAAATTAACTATCTCATTGTACAAAACTCGAATGATGTTCCCATTTGTTTTTATTGAAAATATACTCATTAATAAATTCAATCATATAAATTTTATCCCATGATTATTTTTTTACAATTTTTAATGAATTTCCCAAGTCAGAAAAGGGGATTCCAAGATCATTCTAACTCTATCTCACTAAAATCCAAATATCTCACCATATGAAATTATTTTGCTTATTCTATTTCTTTTATGTAGAAATAGACTCAATAAGCTTTAATTTCATATCTCATTCAACCTCTAATTCAATTTTCACCATTTTTGGTGAGTTTTCAAAGTGATACAATTTCTTTCTTTGTCCAAACTGTTCTATTGCTAATTTAACTCTTTCATGTTTCCTTTATATTAATTTTTCATTTACACACATATAACACGAAAGTATATCCATGGTTAGCCATTCCAATAACTAGTCATTATCAAATATTTACAAGCCAATCATTGGCCAATTTAACCTATTCATCAACAACAAAGACTTAAACATATCATTTCTCAATTTAATTTGGCCTAAAAGCCTCACACACGATCATCAATCACATTTACTACGTATTCATACCTCATAAGCATGGACTTATAATCACAAGGTCATTCTCATAGGTATAACTTACTCGTTTACATTCTTACCAAAATTCGATTACATACTGAGCACATTGCTCATGAGTGTATACATACATATACCTACACTTAATCGTCAGATAATCACATTCATTTACACTTTAGTCATTTTCCATCTTTAACATAAACTTTAATTCTTTACCCCGTTGAACCATTTGGAATATCGAAGGATACTCGAAAATTGTCATACACGTAGTAGGATGCCAATGCCATATCCCAGATATGATCTTACATGAGATCGTATGTCGATGCCATGTCCCAAACATGGTCTTACACTAGCTCTCGTCTCAATGCCGATGCCATGTCTCAGACATGGTCTTACACTGGCTCTCATAATGTGGCCGATGCCATGTCCCCGACATGGTCTTACACTAGCACACATATCACCCAAATTTCATGGCATTTGTATCCTATCTATTCCTAAGGTTCAACCGGGATTCTCATTCTTGATTCTTCGCCAAATCATCATCAATCGAATCCGTAGAAACATATATATACAATTCATGCAATATCAAAATATTAATTACATAATATAATGTTGTATTATTCACACACGAACTTACCTCGACTTAAAATGGCGAAAGGGACCGAGTCGTCCAATATTCGTCTTTCCCCCGTTCTAAGTCCGAAACTCATTTTTATTTATCTAAAATATCACATTTGACTTATTTAGTTATTATACTATTCAATTCAGTCCAAAAATCATATTATAGTAAAATTACATTTTTGCCCCTAAACTTTGTCATATTTACACTTTTGCCCCTAGGCTCGTAAAATGATTTTTATTCAATTTACTTGTATTTTAGGCCTTTCCAAACCATTTTCATAACTATAGCAGTCCACAATTTGCATTATTTCACACCTTTACCACCTATTTTACAACTTTTACAAAATGGTCCATTTTAGGTGTTTTCATGAAAATCACTTAACAAAAGTTGTTTATTTAACAACCAAGATTCATTTTCTTCCATAAAAATGCAGCAAACAACATGAATATTCTCATGCAAAACCCTAGACTTTCAACCATTTTGCAAAATAGTCCCCTCATTAACTAGATTAAGCTACAAGGGTTCCAAAAATACAAAAATCACCAAAAATGGCCATCAAAATCACTTACTTGTGAGAGTTAGAAGTTTCTGAAATTTTCAAGCTTCCATGGCCATTTCCTTGGGTAAGAATCGGTGGAGAAGAAAGAGAAATAAAAAAAAAGATGGTAGCTTTTTGCTATTTTGCCCTATTACCCTATTAACTTATTTTCCAAATTAAACCTTTTAATAACTTCACCAAATCCACCTACTACATGTCCATCTTTGTCTCCTCACTTTTCTATTGGTATAATTACCATGCAAGTGCTCATACTTTTAAATTCAATAGCTATTTAGTGCCTTTATCAATTAGACCTCAAGTTTTTCACCTTACGCGATTTAGTCCTTTTTATCAAATTGAGCACTCAAATGAGGAAATTTCTTTATGAAAATTTCACACAACTTTAGTATCATACTATAGACATCAAAATAATAATAAAATAAATTTTTTGATGTCGAATTTGTGGTCCCGTAACCACTATTCTGACTAGGCCCAAAATCAGGATGTTACAAATCAATTTATTTACACATACAGAAAAAAAAACTGAAATAACAGTAGTGATACCTTATATTAACAAACAAGGTAAAATGAGTATATGATTACAATCATCGCATGATTGATATTTAGGCACACTCTAACATCTTCCTTACCAAATAAGATTTATATGTAAATTATGTTAAATTTTCTATATTAATTTGCTTCTAATTTGCTTTGTGCCCAGCGCTATCAAATTGTAACATCCCGAAATTGGGCCTAGTAGGATTGGACCTTTAGCTTTAGGAAAAATTTGAGTATTATTTTTGTGTTGGCTCGGGTAGGAATTTTGTGTGTTAGCATAGTCTTGTGAAGGCTTGATTTTATTTAGGAAGTTAGATAATTTTTAGTATGGTTTATTTAATGAAGTGGATTAAGTGAGCTTAGCACTTAAGTTAATTTAAGTGTTAAATTCTAACACATGAGGAGTTAGTGGCATAGTGGATAAGGAGCTTGAAAGGTTACTTGAGGGAAGTGGTTCGAGTTCCTTGGAAAGCATTTTGAAGACTTTATTTTTGTATCCTAGCATTGATGGACGGTCAAACTCTAATTATGATAGGTTGGACCTTAAGTTTTTGGTAAGTTGAATATTGGTTTAAGGAAAGCTTGAAATAGGGGATAAGAATCTTAAAGTTATGGAAGTTTGGGGAGACAAAGGGCTTGGCTTAAGGAAGATGTTTTGGAAACTCTTTCAAGGCTTTTAGTGCATGTATGTGGACGGCAAGTGTGGCTAGGGGGGTGGCCGAATGTTGTTAGGTGGTTTGGGGGAGGATATTTGGTCAACCTTTGGCATTTGTGCATCTTTTGGCATTGTTTTCTTTCTCTCCAAAAACTCCCCTCTTTGGCCGAATGTTTTTGTGCATTTTGTGCAAATTTTGCTTTTGGTTTAGCCTTCATTTTGTTGGAACCAAAAATGTTATTTCCTTTCTCTCATCTTTGCTCTTGAAACCGAAACCTCACTTGGCTTTTGTGCATTTTCTTTTTGGCAAATAAGTGTTTGGCCGAATCTCTCTCTCACATATCTCACTTTTCTTCTTTTGATATTGATTCATAATCACATTTTCTTTTATACTCTCTCTTGGCCGAATCCTTCTCCTTCTCAAGTTCCATTTCTTTTCATCCATTTCCATTCTATTTTTCTTTCTTCCACTTTTGCTCAAACCGAAAACATTCCTCTCCTATTGCAATTTCTTTCTTTTCTCTTTCTCCACTCTAGTCAAATCCTTTTGTTATTACAAATCAACCATAGCCGAAATTCCCTTCACCATTTAACCATATTTAGAAACTTCCCACTCTCTCTTTTGAATTGTCTTGGCCGAATATCAACAAGGGTAGGTCTTCATTTGGTTTTCTTTAATCGGTCTTGAAAGATAGACTCTTTGGGACTTTGGAAGCAATCGTTCTAAGCCTCACTTCTTTGACAACCGTTTTGGGGTAAGTCAAGTGGTAAGGATCTTTATACTTGTTATATCGTTTTAGATGGACTACTAATCGATTACATTTTTTGGGGACTCTATCTCTCGTTTATTATATTTTTTTCCGTGAACGTTAGATTTTGGGGCAATCAAGAATGGGTTCGAAAAGAGCGATTAATAGTGTTTGGAAGAAGGGTGGATCTGCTATACCCTCAAATTTCAAGCGAAGAAAGGGTCGTGGTCGTGATTCGAGACTTTCCACGGGATGTGGACCTCTGCGGCGATAATCGTTTATTTGAAGTCGTTCGTACCCCCGAGCCATTGTTTGTTCGTGGTTCTTCAACGGGTTATGAACCATCAATCGGAGAGAAATCGCATATAGTTATTGTTCGAGATTCCGAGGGTATCGGCCTGAATGGAAAGTTTAGTTATCACTATTATCGGGTGTGTAACTTATGCTAAACTTCTAATAGATCAATAGCTTTATTGATAAAAAAATGTTTATAAAGAAATATAAATGTTTATGGCTTCGGGTACCATTCAATGGTACGGTGAATTGAGGTATGTTATTCCTTCGTACTATGTATGATTCTAATATGAAACATATTCGATATTTGATTATGATTTTGATATAATGTACAAGGCATAATATTTACATCGCTAATAATGCTATATGCATAATATGAAATGTGTCCGATTCCGATATGATAATGGGGCATATGGCATGATAATGAAATAATATGATATTGCATGGGCATATGGGTAATATTGAAAGGGAAGTGTTCGGTGGTTTTACCACATTATCCGGTGACTTTGGTCACGATATTATGAATCCGATGACTTTGGTCACGATATTATGAATCCGGTGACTCTGTCACAATTATCTCAGTGGCTATGCCACGATTATAAGGGCGATGTGCATGTTGACTACAAAGAAAGCGCTTCGATGGTGTGTAGCGGATGGAGGGTCGATTTAGTAATCCCCACGGTGTGATTGGTAGGTACGGGTGGTGTGTAGCGGATGGATATCTAAGTTGGGTTCGGGATTGCATTTCATTTTATATGTACATGTGATTATCTCGATTTGCTATATTATGGGCTTATGGCTAAATGTGATTTAAATGGGCTTTATTGCTATGATCGATTGGGTTTTTAGTGTCTTGTTACACATTGAGTCTGTTGACTCACCCTTCATGGGACATCTTTCGGGTGATTCGTGAGATCGCGGATGTGGAGCCGGATGAACTCGAGGAGGCCATGCAATAAAAATTGATTTTTACAAGAACTTCCATTTGGGTACCTTATTATATTTTAATTTGGGTTTTCATATTTTATAGATTTGTAATAAGGCCTCTTTAATTATGGTTTTGGATTATTTATATGCTTTGGGATTTATTCTAAACATGTTAAAGTATATCACTTGATTAATTTAATAATTGAGTTAAAGTTTTCTAAACTATAAAAACACTATGGTATTTTATCTTACCATCAGGTAATCTAAATTGTTTATAATAAAATTTTAAATTAAGTGTTTTCTACAACTTAAATGATTTCCAAAATTTTAAGTTTCTACATTCAAATGCAAATGGTTTCAAAGTATTAATTCGAGTTTTCTTAAAATGAAACAAATGTTTTCTAACCTATGATTTATCCACTTAGTTTAAAAGTTTTATTTATGGAATTTCAAAGTAAATTTCCAGTTTTTTTAACTTATTAAACATCTGATTTCTACAAATATAGAGTTACAAAGAATTTTTCACTAAAATTTAATCGCTATCTCAATTTTCTTCGAAACGTTTTTCTTCGTAGCATGCCAAATTCGGTCGTGGCGTATTGACCGGGTTTGGGGTGTTACAAATTGGTATCAGAGCTAAGTTCAAAAGCTCGGCTATGGGCCCGAGGCCCAAAATGTTTTAAAGAATGGATTTTAAAATGTTTTGTTTAAAATTATATGGTTGGAAAGGCATGGCACCGAGTCTCCGGCACCGATCCGCCCAGGTAAGTACCCCTAGCCTTTGGTTGTGATTTTTGGATGTTATAAACTTTGAATGACTAGTGATAGTGGACTAGACTTTAGAGACATGGACCCTAGGTATATGTGTACTTCTACGAAAAAACCACTTATTAAAACTCTGTTGCATAAAATTTTCTTTAAACAAGAAAGTGAAAAGACTATAATGCATAAAATTTTCGTAAAATCAGATAAGTCGAGACTTTAGACATGAGTTCTAGGAACGTGGTCGTCGTGGATGTGGTAAAAGCCGAAGTGTTAGGGCTAGATTTTCAGTACCGAGGCATAATTCCAATAAGGAGGCATTAGCATCGCTAGTGGCTGAGACAGAGTATCATGATTGAGTTCGGATTGATGAGATGACTCAGATAGTTAAAGAATCGGTGAAGCACTTGGAGTTGGGTCTGTGGACTGTAAGAAGAACAGAGATCACAGTTCTCTAGGGTCACAATCTCGTTCTGTAAAACATGTCAAGGCATGGTCGAACTTTTTGGCTTGCGATTATTGTGGAAGGTGTCATCCGGGAGAATGTTGGAGGAAGATAGGAGTATGCTTGAGATGCAGGTCTAAGGAGCTTAAGGCTCAGGATTGTTTCCTCACTCTCAAGTCAGGTATGTTTTGGTTGGAAGTGATGGTTGATTGTAGGAAAATTTTTGGTATAAGTGTAAGTGTTAGATAATGGTTTGCTATGGTGGATTAAGATTTTGTTAAAAGTACATTGTGGTTTTATTAAGATCAGAGTGCTTGTGACAAGAACGTAGTATGGCGAGATAGGATGTACGACTGTTAGTTAGTTGAAAATTTCGAGGACGAAATTTCTTTAAGGAGGGTAGATTTGTAACATCCTGAAATTGGGCCTAGTAGGATTGGGCCTTGAGCTTTAGGAAAAATTTGAGTATTATTTTTGTGTTGGCTCGGGTAGGAATTTTGTGTGTTAGCATAGTCTTGTGAAGGCTTGATTTTATTTAGGAAGTTAGATAATTTTTAGTATGGTTTATTTAATGAAGTGGATTAAGTGAGCTTAGCACTTAAGTTAATTTAAGTGTTAAATTCTAACACATGAGGAGTTAGTGGCATAGTGGATAAGGAGCTTGAAAGGTTACTTGAGGGAAGTGGTTCGAGTTTCTTGGAAAGCATTTTGAAGACTTTATTTTTGTATCCTAGCATTGATGGACGGTCAAACTCTAATTATGATAGGTTGGACCTTAAGTTTTTGGTAAGTTGAATATTGGTTTAAGGAAAGCTTGAAATAGGGGATAAGAATCTTAAAGTTATGGAAGGTTGGGGAGACAAAGGGCTTGGCTTAAGGAAGATGTTTTGGAAACTCTTTCAAGGCTTTTAGTGCATGTATGTGGGACGGCAAGTGTGGCTAGGGGTGGCGAATGTTGTTAGGTGGTTTGGGGAGGATATTTGGTCAACCTTTGGCATTTGTGCATCTTTTGGCATTGTTTTCTTTCTCTCCAAAACTCTCCTCTTTGGCCGAATGTTTTTGTGCATTTTGTGCAAATTTTGCTTTTAGTTTAGCCTTCATTTTGTTGGAACCAAAAATGTTATTTCCTTTCTCTCATCTTTGCTCTTGAAACCGAAACCTCACTTGGCTTTTGTGCATTTTCTTTTTGGCAAATAAGTGTTTGGCCGAATCTCTCTCTCACATATCTCACTTTTCTTCTTTTGATATTGATTCATAATCACATTTTCTTTTATACTCTCTCTTGGCCGAATCCTTCTCCTTCTCAAGTTCCATTTCTTTTTCATCCATTTCCATTCTATTTCTCTTTCTTCCACTTTTGCTCAAAACCGAAAACATTCCTCTCCTATTGCAATTTCTTTCTTTTTCTCTTTCTCCACTCTAGTCAAATCCTTTTGTTATTACAAATCAACCATAGTAGAAATTCCCTTCACCATTTAACCATATTGCGAAACTTCCCACTCTCTTTTTGAATTGTCTTGGCGAATATCAACAAGGGTAGGTCTTCATTTGGTTTTCTTCAATCGGTCTTGAAAGATAGACTCTTTGGGACTTTGGAAGCAATCGTTCTAAGCCTCAATTCTTTGACAACCGTTTTGGGGTAAGTCAAGTGGTAAGGATCTTTATACTTGTTATATCGTTTTAGATGGACTACTAATCGATTACATTTTTTGGGGACTCTATCTCTCGTTTATTATATTTTTCCGTGAACGTTAGATTTTGGGGCAATCAAGAATGGGTTGAAAAAAGCGATTAATAGTGTTTGGAAGAAGGGTGGATCTCGCTATACCCTCAAATTTCAAACGAAGGGTTGTGTCGTGATTCGAGACTTTCCACCGGGATGTGGACCCTCCGCCGCGATAATCGTTTATTTGAAGTCGTTCGTACCCCCGAGCCATTGTTTGTTCGTGGTTCTTCATCGGGTTATGAACCATCAATCGGAGAGAAATCGTATATAGTTATTGTTCGAGATTCCGAGGGTATCAGCGAGCGGGAAAGTTTAGTTATCACTATTATCAGGTGTGTAACTTATGCTAAACTTCTAATAGATCAATAGCTTTATTGATAAAAAAAATATTTATAAAGAAATATAAATGTTTATGGCTTCGGGTACCATTCAATGGTACGGTGAATTGAAGTATGTTATTCCTTCGTACTATGTATGATTCTAAAATGAAACATATTCGATATTTGATTATGATTTTGATATAATGTACAAGGCATAATATTTACATCGCTAATAATGCTATATGCATAATATGAAATGTGTCCGATTCCGATATGATAATGGGGCATATGGCATGATAATGAAATAATATGATATTGCATGGGCATATGGGTAATATTGAAAGGGAAGTGTTAAGGTGGTTTTACCACATTATCCGGTGACTTTGGTCACGATATTATGAATCCGGTGACTTCGGTCATGATATTATGAATCCGGTGACTCTGTCACAATTATCTGGTGGCTATGCCACGATTATAAGGGCGATGTGCATGTTGATCGCAAGCAACTACCTTCGATGGTGTGTAGCGGATGGAGGGTCGATTTAGTAATCCCCACGGTGTGATTGGTAGGTACGGGTGGTGTGTAGCGGATGGATATCTAAGTTGGGTTGGGATTGCATTTCATTTTATATGTACATGTGATTATCCGATTTGCTATATTATGGGCTTATGGCTAAATGTGATTTAAATGGGCTTTATTGCTATGATCGATTGGGTTTTTAGTGTCTTTGTTACACATTGAGTCTGTTGACTCACCCTTGATGGGACATCTTTTCAGGTGATTCGTGAGATCGCGGATGTGGAGCCGGATGAACTCGAGGAGGCCATGCAATAAAAATTGATTTTTACAAGAACTTCCATTTGGGTACCTTATTATATTTTAATTTGGGTTTTCATATTTTATAGATTTGTAATAAGGCCTCTTTAATTATGGTTTTAGATTATTTATATGCTTTGGGATTTATTCTAAACATGTTAAAGTATATCACTTGATTAATTTAATAATTGAGTTAAAGTTTTCTAAACTATAAAAACGCTATGGTATTTTATCTTACCATCAGGTAATCTAAATTGTTTATAATAAAATTTTAAATTAAGTGTTTTCTACAACTTAAATGATTTCCAAAATTTTAAGTTTCTACATTCAAATGCAAATGGTTTCAAAGTATTAATTCGAGTTTTCTTAAAATGAAACAAATGTTTTCTAACCTATGATTTATCCACTTAGTTTAAAAGTTTTATTTATGGAATTTCAAAGTAAATTTCCTGTTTTTTTTAACTTATTAAACATCTGATTTCTACAAATATAGAGTTACAAAGAATTTTTCACTAAAATTTAATCGCTATCTCAATTTTCTTCGAAATGTTTTTCTTCATAGCATGCCAAATTCGGTCGTGGCGTATTGACCAGGTTTGGGGTGTTACACAAATAGATTGACACCCAGTGTCTCATCGGTTAAATCGAAGCAAATTGTCACCCAGTGCCTCGACTCATAGTCGAAGAAATCTCTGAACTCTTCCAATCTTATGGCATGCCAACTATATTCAACTCTGCCCAAACTGCTAATAAGGTTTCCATTACTTATTCATTCTCAATCCATGTACCAATTCACATCAATTACCTCATTAACTCATTTATGCAATCATATAATAACATAAAATATTTCATTATACATTCAATTCCACATTTACATAAATACACACATCTTTCACATATGCTCAAATTAATCCTCAAGAACATCAATCATTTTTACCAATTCAAATACATCTCAATTTCCTAAACAGACTCACCTTATTTTCTTACCATACAAACACAATTCAAATGCAGCAATTTACGAGTAATTCAAATTATAGAAACAGAAACCGTAAACTCTGAGCTATTCGTCGACGACTTTGTCTTTTCCTTTCTTTTTCGAAGAATCCGGGTCGACGTTAGCAATTTGAGCTTGAAATTTAAAGAACCCTAACCGTGCGTTTCTTTTTCTCCCCTTTCTTTCTTGTTTCAAAATTGAATAGATGTAAAAAGAATGATTTTTTTTCTCTTTTATTCCACCAAAATAACATCTTTTCATTTTAATTTAATTTTTATTTTATTTTATTTATTAATCATTTTAGTTTATAACATTTCAAGCCATATCTAACCCTTATTATTGTCCACTACCATTATAACATTAGTTTAATTTCTGATACGGTCCGCCTCGGGATGAGTCGAAACGCATGCGAGTTGCCCAATCATCTACGAGGAGAAAACAAGCCTTCGGGAAAATATTAGAGAAAGTATGGAAAAGATAGGGGTTTGGTGAGTTGATTTACGGAAGCTTTTAATTGAATTGGGTTTAAAAAGAGAACTAAGTTAGGAATGGAGGTTTGAGAAATGATGGAAACGGTTTTTAGAAAATGGGAGGATAGGTTCGGTTTTAGTGATAGAAAAAGTTATGGTTGATGTAGGTTTTCGGTTTATGGAAAATTGTAGGGAGATAAATTTAGTAAAAGATAGTTCATGGAAATGGATAACTGAACCTGAACAAAGAAATGATTTAACACTAGTAAGTGTTCCCCCGGTTTCTATATGGTTTAAGGTGGAAATATGGAAATCGATATGGACCACGACCCGTTATCTAGATAGATAAGAACCGTTGGTATAAGGCTATGGAAGAGAAACGATTGACGCCACAAGCAAGCTTGATAAGTTGGAATCGAAACTCGTACGAAGGATAGAGAGGAGAATAATCTCACTCAATGAACAAAAGTTCATAAAATATATTCAAAGTTCAATAACTGTGTCCTTACAAATGAAAATTAGCAAATATTTATAGCCAACTAAAGAGCTAGCCGAATGGACATAAAACCCTTAATAACTAAGTTTAATTTCAGCCATAAATTGCTGGAAAAATCAGGAATAAAGTCTAATGATCTTCTTGGCTAAGTTCGGCTGAATGGGAGACTAATGGACAGCTTCTAGATGGATCAATTACTTGGTAAGCTGAATGCTTGAAGAAGGTCAATGGCCAAGCTCCAAATTCAGCCTCTTGGGGCGTTCTAAAGTCACCTTAATGGAGAAGGAAAGTTGCTGAATGTATTTAGCAGCAAAAGGAACTCCATTGGACGGTTTCTAGAAGGTTTATTGTCCAAAAATTCGTCCAAGTCCATGTGCAGGCTCTGGGGACATCAAGGGGCAACTTTCTAGAAGGAGAAATGTATTTTAAGGTCCCTTGAAGATGCATGCAGCAGCTAGGTACGTCCCTTACTTAATTAGGCTCTTAAATTGGTGTCTTTTGGATGAAAAGTGTGTAACCGAACAGCCTTGACTTGTGCAGCAAGTGTGAAACGTCTTTGATGTGTATGGGGGAGACATTCGGCCACCTTGGAGTGGTGAATGGGCTGGTGTCTCTTTGGCTGAAAGGGTGCCTTTTGGGAAGCTAAAAATGAGCGGCCAACATGCATGTTCCAGCCGTCCATGCATCCTCCAAGTGCATTGATGCATTTGGTCACATAGATTGCACCTAGGTGCATGTATCTCTTAAATGTGCTCCATAGATTCGGCTGAACCTACAAAGGCCATGAGTTCACATTAAATCAAGCAAAATCAGCTGAATATAATTAAATACATGCTATGGACACATTAATGGATGTTTTAGACAACTTAAAGACACCATTAGGACACATACTAAATTCGGCAGCCCCTAATTTAACCAAAAAAACTGCACATTAGTTTTAGTTTTAAAAACACTTAAAAAGCTGTAATAAATTGAGACAAATTAAATTCATACTTAGACAAATTAAATCCAACACTAAATAAGATATTTAGACACATTTAATTTGCTGTAGGAAATTAAATAAATTAAAACTCAATTTATTTAAAACATTAAAATTAAGCAATTAGCTCAATGAGCTGGAGTGAGCTCGAGTGAGCTCAAATTGAGCTCAAATGGACTAATCCGGCACAAGTTGGAAATGCAACAAAGCGCATATCAACTTCACGGAATTTGGAACATTCGATCCGAGCTCCTTCAATTTGAAATTCGTGGGTGCCCTGGGCGTGCCCGTATCATCCCCCCTCTTCAAGACGATCCGTCCTCGAATCGACCCGTTGGTTTTCCGAACAAAATTCCTTTTGGCTCGGTTTACCTCGGTCAAATGGGGCGGATATCTTTCGAATATCCTGAAAGAGATAACCATGAGTTAGCAATATTTGTGTCAAACAGATTTGCAAACCAAATATGAACAAAACAAAACAAGTAAATGGCACGCAATCGGGCATAATCACTTTATCATATAAAAGTAACAAAGCCTTATCAAATGTTTGAAACATAAGCGAATAGGCTTCATGGCATGCATACGATTTAAACAGTTTCCACAAAACAAAATCATCATGCGAGTAACACATCAAAGGATAAATATAATCGTCACAGGCAGATAGGTGAGAAAGTACATATGGTACTCGAAACCGAACAACCAAATCTTGCATTGTACGATATATGAAATCACTCCCACACGAATTATACAAATTTTCGAACACAAGATTCTTTTTGTTAATCATTAAAGCAGATAGAACATGAACAGGCAAAATGGAACGATTAAGCATTTCATGTTCCAAATGTTTTACAAATTGAAAATTAACATCATGTGTTCCATCAACATCCACAACAGATAGATCACAAGCAAGCAAATTAGAACAGCTAAGCATATCATGATCTAATTGTTTTGCAAAAATGAAATCATCAACATGATGTTGAACACCGTCCGAGGAGAACAGAATTATTTCAAGAGTTTCAGGGATCTTACCTCTATGGGCAAGATGATAATGATCGAGTTTACCTTTTTCATCTAATACGAACCTTCTCTCCTCGGGATCATAATGTAGTTGATACTTCGGGGTTGGGTTAGTCTCAACCAAACGATATGTAAACTTCAAGTACAACCACATAAATTGTTTAAGGAACGAATAAAAATTGAACAAAAAGTTGACAAAATTCGTTATCTTATTCAACGACCACGAATCAAAATGATAGAAAGGATTCGCACACAATCGATTTTGCTTGATTTTCCAACAAGATATACCAGATGATACAAAACATACTCCCGGTTTAAAAACATGCGTTTGACTATTCAAGTTAAAATATAGCAATGGTTTCGATAAATCAAACATGTTAAACCAATGGGATATGTGCAAGCTCAAGATCGAGCGATCAAAACTCTTGACGTGCTTCAAAACAGACTTACAAGAACTCAAAGATTCTGTATTAGACAATTAAACAAATCTCGTAATAACCACAATCGAACAAGTTGGGATTAAAAGAAAGGTCATCGTCATACCTATTCGAATCCTGCATTTTTCGAATATATGTTACTCCACCGTCACACTTTGCATCACAATGATTATTATGGAATAAACTCATCTTATCATTATTTAAAACATCACAATTACTCGAGGAATGGAAAATGACGAAATCATCCACATAACCACAAGCATTAGAAAAATTTGGTGGAATCTGAATCGTTTCTAAGCACTTACCTTCCTTACCTTCTGGCTCGTGTAATTCAATTTTACCTTTTTCAATCATATGAAAACATTGCTCGTCGGGAAGGTATTGTAGTTGAAGATCATCGTGCGATTTATCGAGGACCTGAAAAGTAGAAATAGAAGAACAAAATTTTGATGAGTTAGCTAAATCAATACTCACTTTTTCTCGCTCATCTTATTCTCTCGTTTCTTTTTCAACATCTTTTTCTTTTTCAATTTTTTTCTCAATCTCAATTTTCTTTTCTTCATTCTCAATTTCTTTTTCAATGTTTCTTTCTTCTTTTTCTTTTTCTCTCACGATTTCTTTTTCCTCTTTTTCAACTTCTTTTTGTTCTTTCTCTTCTTTTTCACTCTCATTTTCTTTTTCTTTTCTTTCGATTTCTTTTTCTTGTTCTTCTTTTTCAAATTGATTACAGCAAGAAGATGATACAAAGGAATCATAAAACGAAGGGTTTAACTCAAAGAAAGAAGTCATTTTCTCGTAGAAATCATTTGCTATTTTCTGTGAAAGGTTCTTCGAGTGGGACTTCTTTGAAGCGTTCAAAGAGTAGCTCGTACTTTCTTCTTGTTCGTCACCATAATAGGTTTCGAACTTTGCTTTACTTTGCATTGAATCCTTCGTCGAATAGGAATCATAGTATGAACCAGTTCGAGAACGATCTTTCGTGGATGAATTCTTCGACGTATATGAACCACGTTCACTCCTTCGCAAAGGTTTCTCCATAGATAGATATGTTGAAGCTTTTGAAAACGAAGTCATACCTTCTTGATGATAACCTTGAAAGGCCTCAAATTCGCGGTTTGATTCATACCGTCTTGAACTTCTATATGAACCATAATCTTGATCGAAATCTCTTTTTGAATGATCTTCGAAAGCGTGTCTTCGAGAAGACCTTGACTCCGACCTTCATTTTGAAGAAAGGCATTCTTGTTGGTCTCGTTCCTCGATTCAATCCAATCGCTTATGTAACTTGTCAAACTTGGTGTTCATGATTCTTCGCATTCCGTTCAACAGATATTGATAATCAGATTCTGACAATGCTTCTTGATTCATGTTTATTTTCTGCAAAGAAAGATTGTTAAAACGAAGATAAAACCTTACCAGAAAAAAAATCTCACAAGTCACTCCCAAGAAAATCACTCCACTTGTGTTTCACTCATTTTATGGCTTTTTCTTTAATGAGTACACTCGTGCCTTTTACCGCTCTTTCTCATCTCACAAATTCGTACTTCGTTTCGAAAAGACCTATTGCGACTTGATGGTCAGCTACAAAATTGGTTAATAAGGGATTGATGTCGGGTATAAGGGAGGCTGAACAAAAGAAAATATTGGTATCGGGCAGGCTAAAACAAAGGGCTTTGGCAAATAGGGTAGGGGTGGCGTTGGGGTAGAAGGTTGAACGAAAAAAGAACTTGCAAAAAAAACTTCTCCACTTTTTTTTTTTACTCGTATATTTTTTTTTGAAATTTTGTAATTCTTTTTTTTTTACTTCAATACAATATATGCTTGATTACAAAGAAATAAAATACAATCTTTTTTTTTACGAACCTTTTTTTTAACTTACGGACTAACTTCCGACTTCACGATCGTTATTGAAAATCCTCGTTTTGTAGCTCTGATACCAGATGATACAGTCTGCCTCGGGATGAGTCAAAACGCATGCAGGTTGCCCAATCGTCTACGAGGAGAAAACAAGCCTTCGGGAAAATATTAGAGAAAGTATGGAAAAGATAGGGGTTTGGTGAGTTGATTTGCGGAAGCTTCTAATTGAATTGGGTTTAAAAAGAGAATTAAGTTAGGAATGGAGGTTTGAGAAATGATAGAAACGGTTTTTAGCAAATGGGAGGATAGGTTCGATTTTAGTGATAGAAAGAGTTATGTTGATGTAGGTTTTCGGTTTAAGGAAAATTGTAGGGAGATAAATTTAGTAAAAGATAGTTTATGGAAATGGATAAGTGAACTTGAACAAAGAAATGATTTAACACTAGTAAGTGTTACCCCGGTTTCTATATGGTTCAAGGTGGAAATATGGAAATCGATATGGACCACAACCCGTTATCTAGATAGATAAGAACCGTTAGTATAAGGTTATGGAAGAGAAACGATTGACGCCACAAGCAAGCTTGATAAGTCGGAATCGAAACTCGTACGAAGGATAGAAATGAGAATAATCTCACTCAACGAACAAAAGTTCATAAAATATATTTAAAGTTCAATAACTGTGTCCTTACAAATGAAAATTAGCAAATATTTATAGCCAACTAAAGAGCTAGCCCAATGGACATAAAACCCTTAATAACTAAGTTTAATTTCAGCCATAAATTGCTGGAAAAATCTGGAATAAAGTCTAATGATCTTCTTGGCTAAGTTCAGCTGAATGGGAGACTAATGGACATCTTCTAGATGGATCAATTACTTGGTAAGCTGAATGCTTGAAGAAGGTCAATGGCCAAGCTCCAAAGCTCTTGGGACGTTCTAAAGTCACCTTAATGGAGAAGGAAAGTTGCTGAATGTATTTGGCAGCAAAAGGAACTCCATTGGACGGTTTCTAGAAGGTTGATTGTCCAAAAATTCGTCCAAGTCCATGTGCAGGCTTTGCGGACATCAAGGGGAAACTTTCTAGAAGGAGAAATGTATTTTAAGGTCCCTTGAAGATGTATGCAGCAGCTAGGTACGTCCCTTACTTAATTAGGCTCTTAAATTGGTGTCTTTTGGATGAAAAGTGAGCAACCGAACAGCCTTGACATGTGCAGCAAGTGTGAAACGTCTTTGATGTGTATGGGAGAGACATTCGGCCACCTTGGAGAGGTGAATGGGCTGGTGTCTCTTTGGCTGAAAGGGTGCCTTTTGGGAAGCCAAAAGTGAGCAGCCAACATGCATGTTCCAGCCGTCCATGCATCCTCCAAGTGCATTGATGCATTTGGTCACATACATTGCACCTAGGTGCATGTATCTCTTAAATGTACTCCATAGATTCGGCTGAACCTACAAAGGCCATGAGTTCACATTAAATCAAGCCAAATCAGCTGAATATAATTAAATGCATGCTATGGACACATTAATGGACGTTTTAGACAACTTAAAGACACCATTAGGACACATACTAAATTCTGCAGCCCCTAATTTAACCAAAAAAACTGCACATTAATTTTAGTTTTAAAAACACTTAAAAGGCTGTAATAAATTAAGACAAATTAAATGCAGACTTAGACAAATTAAATCCAACACTAAATAAGATATTTAGACACATTTAATTTGCTATAGGAAAATAAATAAATAAAAAGTCAATTTATTTAAAACATTAAAATTAAGCAATCAGCTCAATGAGCTGGAATGAGCTCAAGTGAGCTCAAATTGAGCTCAAATGGACTAATCCGGCTCAAGTTGGAAATGCAACAAAGTGCATATCAACTTCACGAAATTTGGAACATTTGATCCAAGCTCCTTCAATTTGAAATTCGTGGCTGCCCCGGGCGTGCCCGTATCAATTTCCTTACAAGTTCCTTGTTATTGATTATAATTAGAATTTCTTAGCAAATTGTACATTTACCACTTATGCGATTCAGTCCCTATACTTAATTCAAGCGCTAATTCGATAAAATTACCTAACCAAAAGTCAATCCACTTCTAATAAAACTCCTTAAATATTTAATAAAAATATTTACAGGCTCGGTTTAAAGAATCAGAGTTCTAAAACCACACTTTTTGACACCACTAGCTTTCAGGTCATTACAAATTTTATCCAATTACACCGATCTAATTTTTTCGAAAAAATCTAGCTTATGTGAACACAGAAAAGGGGGAAAACTTGATGTAATAGCAAATTTTGGCCCAAATTAAAACCCAAAAAAATCCAATAATAAGTGTCCAGTTATAACAGACAAACACGGCCCAAATTTCAAACCCTAAGCCCAACATAAATCAGCCCATTACTAAAAAAAAAAAGCAAAGCGAGCAAACCCTAGCCCAGTGCGCGCACGACCTTTCATCTCCCTCCTTGGACACCACGCACGCCACCAGCAGCTTACGCCTTTTCCTCTGACACTTGCAATGACAAAACAACACGCAAGCAAGAAGAAACAAAGAGAAAAACGACAAACAAAACAAAGAAAACAAAATGAAAACGACAAAGAATGACAGAGAAACAAAAAGAAACAGCCAAAACCGAATCTTAGAAATCGGTTATAAAAACCAAACCTTTGTATCTTCCTTTTTTTTACGAAATATTTAGAAAAAAGAACAGAATAGAAGTTTAAAGAAGGTGGATTTTTAGTCTTTCGATTCTTTTTTTACTTTCTGTTGTTTAACATTGCTTCATTTTTTTATTTATTTACTTTTCTTGTAAAAATTCTTCTTGCACAAAAAAATAATAAAACAAGAAACGATAAAAGAAAAGGGGGAATAATACTTGTTATTCGGAGTCGCGCCATTGTCGGAGGTCACCTCCGTGCGCGCCGAAACCACGTAAGCCCCTTAGGTTTCCGTTCGATCTTCGTCCAAAAGAAACAAGGGCTTCGAGAGAGGACCAAAAGGTCTGATTTTTGGGCATCACCGGCCACCGATACGGTGGTGGCACGGTGGTGCGATGGGCACATGGAGGAAGCCCAATCATCGGGCATGAAATGATGGGGGAGGAGAGGAGTTCTCTGCCTTTTTTTAGTTTTGAGAGAAAAAAGGGGGTGGAGGCACTATGAACCCTTTTTTTTTTCTACCAAAAACCCTAAAATGAATAAAAAATTTCTGATTTTAATAACAAAAGAAACGGCGTCGTTTGGATACAAGAGAAACCGTGCATGTCCCTTTAAAAGGGATATTTGCGCGACGAGTCCCTCCCTCTTGCGGCGCTGTTCAATCGGATCCCATTTTGCATTTTTTGTCTTTTTAAATTTTGCCCCATTATTTTATTTCATTTTCAATTTGATCCGCGCCTGGGCCATTTGAAACGTCGCAAGATTCGTGGTGGGTTATTCACCCATTTAGTCCCCATAAGTCCGCTAGCAAGACACGTTATGGTCCCTGTCCCGCTTTCTATTTTGATTTATTGCGATTTTGGTCCTCATTAATTTACTCTGATTTCAATTTAGTTTTCAACCTGTTTTAATGAGTTTATTTATTTATTTTTCTTCAAAATTTCGTTATTATTATTATTATTTATTTTAAGCTGTTGTATATTATTTTTATTAAACTTTATGTATACTGTTTATTTTAAATTTTGACATTATTTTAAATTGTTTCACATATTATTTACTTTTTTTATGTATTCTTTATTTAAAATCATTTTGTTAATTATTTTAAATTGTTTTATGTATTATTTCTTTTTAAATTGTTTAATTCATTAATCTTTGACTGTTAATGTTGATATCTAAATAATGTAAGCTATGTGATTATCATTCTTGCATGTATTATAATTTGTTTGTTCGTATTTCCATATCATTGATATTATCATCATCGTTATTATTGCTTATATTATTGTTCCATTATCGTTATTATTATTCATGCATGTAAATATTTTAGATCAAGGATACCAATGTTATGTATTATGTGTATTATGTTATCGTTACACCAAATTCGTGTCACATTACCATTATTCGTCGAGCACAACCCCATTCACGCTTTAAATAAGGTTTCTTTAAAATCTAAACTACCAAACGTATATCATTTTTAAATATTTTATCAATTTCATCCAAAAAACAAAAGTTTTCAAAACAAAGCAATATTCTATGTTTGGAAACCCGAGAGATCGTGCCCTACGTGCTAGGTTTCAGTTTTTTCGCTTGGCCAAACAATCGAATATCCTTTTGATATATTTTAATGCATGAGTCTCGGGAATATTGAGATGATCTTAGATTCGAGGATTTAAATTATCGTGTCCTAACGTACTGGATGTGATATTTTGTTCCTTCGAAATGAGAAAATCTTAATATTCAATTCGAGAAAATTCAATTTTTAATATTCAATTCGAGAAAATTCAAACATATCGAAACGAGATTAAATTTTTGAATTCTTTTTAAAATTTTCAACTTTCGACATTGAGACATTAATTAATCAATTTGGTACCAATTTTGGGCATGACGAGGGTGCTAACCCTTCCTCGCACGTAACCGACTCCCGAACCCGTTTTCTCGAATTTCGTAGACCAAAAACACTGTTTTAGTAAACCAAAATGTTTTATTAAAACAAAGGTGATCCGATCACACCAAATAAAGATTGGTGGCGACTCCCATTCGTTTTATTTTCGTTTTCAAAACCAAGTAGATTCCCGTTTTCAAAAAAATGGTTACGACAGCTTGGCGACTTCATTAGGGATGCTACAGAGAGTCGAGCCGTAAAATTGGTTGTTTTCTGTCTTATCGTTGAAAATTGAAAACCTGATTTGAAAAAAATTACGATTATTTGATTGCATTTGTTCGTATTATTATAATTGTGGTTTGAGTCTCGCATCATATTGCATAGGGACCATTTTGGTCTTACCCCTTTAAGTGGGAGTGAGAAGCTACTCCTTTGTGTGGTTTTCACCTCCGTGCAGGATAGTGGATCACTTTCGGGATACATCCGTACTTATGTCTTCGTGAGATTTTCATCTCCGTGAAGCCATAGGGAAATGTATTCCCCTGAACCAAACTCGGTCCATATGAGCCTATAATGGGTGAGGATCGAGAAATCGGCTGGTTCGAGTACCTCTATTTAAAACCAAACCACATATAGTGAACCTTAAGAGCCCGCCTTAGGTAGAATCGCGCCAAACCCTAGTGGTCACCCATTTAGGTAATCTATTTTGTTGTTTATTTTTCTTGTGCTAACGTGTTTTGTTTTGTTTATGATTCCATTGCATTGCATCGCATCATCTTAGAAATGAGGTGTTGATTCATATTCGATTGCTAAATAGAAAAGCTTGTCATAAGAAAACGAATTTCTTGATATAGTGAAATATAGTACGGCCGTCCGAATAGGGTTCGAGTAAACAACAAGAGAAGACTGATAGTCCGTGGAGGGATATGTGACTTTGCATCGTTGCCCGAGGATTCAAACCGACAAAGATTATTTGAGAACTGTCACAGCTAACGAGCATCGCAAGGATAAGTAAGCAATGAGACGTGGACCGGATCAAGCAAAAGGAGCCAGTAGAGACATCCATTGGAAGGTTCGCGAGATTCGACCTTACATCCGGATACGAAGAAAAGGATTAATGTCTTCACTTTGAATATTGGGGCAAGGCCGTATGTGTAATCCGTTTTATGTAAAGAAATTTGTTTTCTAGAAAAGTTGTTCTAATGGAATTGAATTCAGAATCAACACCTTTCTTTCTTTGTGCATTCATGCATCTGCATGGCATTATATCATATGCATTAAGTTCCATAAAAAGACCATGATTAATTAAATTATGATAGTTACCCTGGAAACCAACCAAAATCCACTGACTAAATATCGCTACAATACCCGCCGTAAAACAAGAGCAATGGATCAGAGACTAGAAAGATTGGAACAGATGCAAAGGGATATGCAAGATCAATTGCAAGCACAGATGCAAGAGTAATTAGTTAAAATGCAACAAGACGTGAGGGATCAGATGCTGGAATCTCAAAGAAATATGATGAATCAACTGGCCCAGCTATTAGCCGGAGGTCCCGACAAAGGAAAGAGCCCTGTGACCAATCCTGGTGATGACAATGAAGAACCGCCCTATCCTCCGAATTTTACACCGACGAACACCCAAACGCAGCCAGAGGAGAATCCTCAAAGAGTACCTGTTACCATCAGGCCCCAATATCAGGCTGGCATTTCGGCACAAATAAACTTTCCAACGGGCTCGGGTTCTAACCCAGGGGATAATCCAACTAATCCCGTTGTCCCGAATCTCGACGATATGGCAGAGATGGAGAAAACAAGGAGGGATTTTCCAAAACAACTTGAGGACCGATGCCGATGGTTGGAAGAGAAGTTTAGGGCTATGGAGAACACCGATTATCATTGCGGAATCAATGCAAAAGACCTAAGCCTAGTCCCTGACTTGGTGCTCCCGCCAAAGTTCAAGACTCCGGAGTTTGAGAAATATAATGGGACTAGCTGCCCTGAAGCTCATATTACGATGTTCTGCCGAAGGATGACAGGATACGTCAACAATGACCAGCTGTTAATCCACTATTTTCAAGACAGCCTGATCAGATCTATGGCCAAGTGGTATAACCAGTTGAGTCGTGCCCAAATTGGTTCATGGAAGGACTTGGCTCAAGCTTTCATGAAACAATATGGCCATGTAACGGACGTGGCACCCGACAGAATCATGATACAGAATATGGAAAAGAAGTCGAGTGAGACCTTTAGGCAGTATGCCCAACGATGGAGGGAAGTGGCGACGCGAGTCCAACCACCACTCTTAGAGAAAGAGACGACCATGCTTTTTATTAATACACTGAAGGCCCCGTTTAACACTCATATGCTAGGGAGCACTACAAAGAGCTTCCCGGACATTGTAATGACTAGAGAAATGATTGAGAATGCCATAAAAAGTGGAAGGATAGAGGCAGGAGGAAGTAACAAGAGAATGGCCACAATGAAGAAAGAAAATGAAGTGAATAATACAAGCAGGGGGTACTCGAAGTCGATTACCGTTAATCAACCAAAAACAGTGACTACTAGGTATAAAGGTCCATCAAGAAAAGAATCTGGCACAAGGCAAAACACTAAAAAACTCCAATTTACGCCGATCCCAATGACGTATAAGGAGTTGTATCAAAGTTTATTTGATGCGCACGTCGTGTCCCCCCACCACCCGAAACTGATGCAACCTTTATACCCAAAATGGTATGACCCAAATGCCCAGTGTGAGTACCACGCGGGGGTTGCGAGGCATTCGATAGAAAATTGCCTTGCTTTCAAGAAATTGGTGGAAAAATTCATCAGCATGGGTATTGTGAAGTTAGATGACTGGCCAAAGACAGAAAAATGAATCTTGGAGCGTTTTGAACAATGGGACTGTGGAAGGGATCCCTGTAATTTTAGAACTAATTTAGAGTAATGTCCAAAACGCGCTTATTGCTCTAAGCCTAGGAGCAATAAGAATCTTTTTGTGAAATAGGCTTATGTTCAATATCTATATTTTCAATGAAAATGCATTTTTGTGTCTCACTTTGAGCAAATATTCTTTTATTCATTTATTTCATTCATGTACATTTCACATAAATAATTATCCTTAGATTTATTTGTCCTTTGAATATTCTTTTGTACCTACAACAGGTCCCTAGATATCAACGACATGAGCCATACTGCTACTGACTTAGAGTCTACTTTTGAGCAAGATATGTGTCTAGAGGGATCTCAGGACTTTGAAGATGACAGAGATTATGGCTTATCTACCTGATTCGTTAAGAATGGTAGGGCAAGATGAAGAATAGATCCTACCTTACGAAGGGTCAGTGCACATTACGAGCCTAGGAAAGAGAGCCTAGCTCACCAACAAGGCGAGACATCTTTTCAAAGATGTTTTCACGCGATCATATCAAGAAACGCCGAACTCTTTGAGACATGGGTATCTTTTGTTAAGGCTAAGGGAATTTTAGAAGACGAGGATCATATTCACGATAGTCAAGCTAATCATGAGATTCAGATTTTGCTTTGGTCTATCATAGGAGGATTGCATCGATTATGCCGTGAATGCCAAATTTATGAAGACAAGATTCATGTACCTCCTTCGCGTTTCTTCGTGAGACCTCATCTATGTGGGGCATGGAGTTTATTGGGACTATCTCGTCGGAAGCTTCTAGGAGCATTAATTATTTCACTAAGAGGGTGGAAATAGCTTCGTAGGCCAATATTACAAGGTCGATAGTCATTAGAACAAAAAAGAGAAAAACAAAAAAGAATACCAGAAAAAAAAAAGAAAAGTCAAAGAATCACATTCAACCGCACAATGTCGAAAGTTTGCGGATCAGGTGCCACATCACCATGAAGGAAAGGCAACCAAAAAAAAAAGGAGAGCAACAAAACAAGGATCATTACGAAGATGACCTAGACTTGTAAAGATTGGCATATAAAAGTTACGTTTACCCTTTATGCTTATTAAACGTCGGCTGGGACCCCAACCGGGGCAACGCCTTTATCATCAAAGTTGAGGTTCCTTCTCTTCAAGTCTTGTCAGAGATGAAGTTGGATCTAATTTCGATATGATCAAGTAAACTTGATTGAAGAAAAGAGATGGAAAGCTATCCAAGATTATGACGAAAAGGTTAGCCCTAGAGAATTTCAGGAAGGAGACCTAGTTTTGAAAAGGATCTTTCCCATACAGAAGGACTTCTGAGAAAAGTGAATGCCAAACTGGGAAAGATCGTATAGGGTAAAGAAGGCCTTTTCTGGAAAAGCGTTGATCTTGACCGAGAGGGATAACAAGGACCTGCCTAATTCTATGAGTTCAAATCAAGAAATATTTCAAAAAAAAAAGAAAAAGATAAAAGAAGAAGATAAAAAGAAAAGGAAAAATAGAAAAAGAAGAGGTAAAAAAAATATGAGAAAAGAAAAGAAAAGGAAAAGGAGAGGCCAAGGTGAAAACCCGAAAAGGGCGCCTTGAGACCAAAAGGGTTTTGAATTGAAAACCCGTAAAGGGCAATTCAAATTTTAATAAAAATGGGGCATGCGGTAGTCTCGCTTTCTCCTAATTAATAAGAAGGAGAGATGTTACGTCTTGGGGCATCAACAGAGTACTCTAGATCCCCTAAACACATATTGAGCTTAAAATGGTCCTCAAGAAGTTTAAACAGAGAAGCTCATGCTGCGATATCTGGGGCACCTAGTTTTCATCTTACCCAGATTGAATTTACTATCTTTGATTACTTTATTCTTTTAAAGATACGCTCCCAATAAATTTCATTTGTTATCTTGATTAATTCATTCTCATTTTGTGGTTTTTCAAAATTTGATATCTTGACTAACTTGTTTGTTTCGAGCTATGCTCCCAATCAATTTCTTTCTTGTCCATTGTTATAATCTTTTTCAAGCATTTTGCATTGAAATAATGATTAGTGGACTAACAATACTTTCATAAAAGGAGTTTCGCATATTACTTTGGAAGCTTCTGAATAATACAAGAACCTGAAACAGAACTGTTGTTTAAAACTCACCAAGCCCAAGGTTTAGAAATATCAGAGAAAGATGATTATCTTTTTGGACTTTTTATCAGTTGAACAAAAAGACAAGATATCTCATCGGTGATACAACCTCGACAAACAATGAGCAATGTCAGCCTAGGTGAACAAGGGGATCATTCTCGGGAAAAGAAAAATGATACTCTACCTTCATACAAATATCAGGCATATGCATTTGGTCATTACACCCAGAGAATGGTGTAACAGATTAAATTGATTGAAGATGATACAAATCCTATACCCCAGAGTTGCAACAGGGTGGATAAAAGAAACCAAATATTATTCTCCTGGAGTCACAGTGGGAGGTACACACTTTGAAATTACAGTAGGGAAAGCTTGCTGAGCAGAATATGATTGTTTCTTTGGGTTTTTCGTCAAGAATACCAGCCGAACAAGATGGCAGCATAATACGTCAGTGATGATGCCTTGATGAACAATGAGCAGTGGCACCTTAAGCATTTGAAAAGGAATTATTTTCATGACATTCTGCATTCATGCAAGATACATTTGGTTAGGAGCATTCGATTCATTCTGATCGCCGCATCCTAATCATTGTAAAAAAAATCATTCTCATGACATTCGACATTTATGTGAATACATTTAGTTAGGAGCATTAGATTCATTTCGATCATTGCATCCTAACCATTCTGCATAAGTATAAACACAAAACTAATTTTATAGGACAGGCCCCCTAGAGGACGCTGTCGCAACATCAGTGAATTCGAAGATCTTGCCTTCATGAGCGAAGTGGATCGAAGACATCAGATCTTGTCTCCCTGAGTTTGCAGTGGAGCAGATTAAAGATAGCAGATCTGGAAATCCTGAGGTTGCAGGAGCAGATCGAAGCCATACAAGTATTATCTCCTCGAAGTTCCAGTGGAGTAGAATGAGGCTACAAATCCCTTCTCCCTGAGTTTACATTGAGGATAAGTCCTTATTTCTTTGAAGTTTCAGCAGAGAAGATTGAGGTTACGAATCTCTTCTCCCTGAATTTTCATCTCCTCAAAGTTCCAGTGGAGTAGGTTGAGGCTACAAATCCCTTCTACCTGAGTTTACATTGAGGATCAGTCCTTATTTCTTTGAAGTTTCAGCAGAGAAGATTGAGGTTACGAATCTTTTCTCCCTGAATTTTCATCTCCTCGAAGTTCCAGTGGAGTAGGTTGAGGCTACAAATCACTTCTCCCTGAGTTTACATTGAGGATCAGTCCTTATTTCTTTAAAGTTTCAGCAGAGAAGATTGAGGTTACGAATCTCTTCTCCCTGAATTCTTATCTCCTCAAAGTTCCAGTGGAGTAGGTTGAGGCTACAAATCCCTTCTCCCTGAGTTTACATTGAGGATAAATCCTTATTTCTTTGAAGTTCCAACAGAGAAGATTGAGGTTACAAATCTCTTCTCTCTGAATTCTCATCTCCTTGAAGTTCCAACGGAGTAGATCGAAGCTACAAATCTCTTCTCCCTGAAATAACATTGGAGCGAATGAAGCCAACAAACCTTATCTCCCTGGAATTACAGTGGAGCAGGTTGAAATTACAAATTCTTATCTCATTGAAGTTCCAGCGGAGTAGATCGAAGTTACAAATCTCTTCTCCCTGAAATTACATTCGAGCAGATTGAAACTACTAATTCCTATACCCCTGAAGATGCAGTGGGTTAAAGCGAGGCCACTCGAAGAACAGAAGCACCAAAGAAGTCAAGACTCGGCGAGACTAGGCAAAATTGGCTCTTTTGAAGTCTTTGCTCAATTCTCATTACACGACAATGATCAAAGAGGGGCAGCTGTAATAGCCAATTTCGGCCCAAATTAAAACCCAAAAATATCCAATAATAAGTGTCCAGTTACAACAGACAAACACGGCCCAAATTTCAAACCCTAAGCCCAACATAAATCAGCACATTACAGAAAAAGAAAGCAGCAGGGAAACCTTAGCCCCAGTGCCGTCGACCTTTCATCTCCCTCCTTGGACACCACGCACGCCACCAGCAGCCTACGCCTTTTCCTCTGACACCTGCAACGACAAAACAAAACGCAAGCAAGAAGAAACAAAGAGAAAAACGACAAACAAAACAAAGAAAACAAAATGAAAACGACAAAGAACGACAGAGAAACAAAAAGAAATAGCCAAAACCGAATCTTAGAAATCGGTTATAAAAACCAAACCTTTGTATCTTCCTTTTTTTTACGAAATATTTAGAAAAAAGAACAGAATAGAATTTTAAAGAAGGTGGATTTTTAGTCTTTCGATTCTTTTTTTACTTTTTGTTGTTTAACATTGCTTCATTTTTTTATTTATTTACTTTTATTGTAAAAATTCTTCTTGGACAAACGAATAATAAAACAAGAAATGATAAAAGAAAAGGGGGAATAATACCTGTTATTCAGAGTCACGCCGTTGTCGGAGGTCACCTCCGTGCGTGCCGAAACCACGTAAGCCTCTTAGGTTTTCGTTCGATCTTCATCCAAAAGAAACAAGGGCTTCGAGAGAGGACCGAAAGGTCTGATTTTTGGGCATCACCGGCCACCGATACGGTGGTGGCATGGTGGTGCGATGGGCAGATGAAGGAAGCCCAATCATCGGGCATGAAACGATGGGGGAGGAGAGGAGTTCTCTGCCTTTTTTCAGTTTTGAGAGAAAACAGAGGGTGGAGGCACTATGAACCCTTTTTTTTTTCTACAAAAAACCCTAAAATGAATAAAAAATTTCTGATTTTAATAACAAAAGAAACGGCGTCGTTTGGATACAAGAGAAACCGTGCATGTCCCTTTAAAAGGGATATTTGCGCGACGAGTCCCTCCCTCTTGCGGCGCTGTTCAATCGGATCCCATTTTGCATTTTTTGTCTTTTTAAATTTTGCCCCATTATTTTATTTCATTTTCAATTTGATCCGCGCCTGGGCCATTTGAAACGTCGCGCATTCAGGGGCTGGGTTATTCACCCCTTTAGTCCCCATAAGTCCGCGCGCATTACGTTATGGTCCATGTCCCGTTTCTATTTTGATTTATTGCGATTTTGGTCCTCATTAATTTACTCTGATTTCAATTTAGTTTTCAACCTGTTTTAATGAGTTTATTTATTTATTTTTCTTCAAAATTTCGTTATTATTATTATTTATTTTAAGCTGTTGTATATTATTTTTATTAAACTTTATGTATACTGTTTATTTTAAATTTTGACATTATTTTAAATTGTTTCACATATTATTTACTTTTTTTATGTATTCTTTATTTAAAATCATTTTGTTAATTATTTTAAATTGTTTTATGTATTATTTCTTTTTAAATTGTTTAATTCATTGATCTTTGACTGTTAATGTTGATATCTAAATAATGTAAGCTATGTGATTATCATTCTTGCATGTATTATAATTTGTTTGTTCGTATTTCCATATCATTGATATTATCATCATCGTTATTATTGTTTATATTATTGTTCCATTATCGTTATTATTATTCATGCATGTTAATATTTTAGATCAATGATACCAATGTTATGTATTATGTGTATTATGTTATCGTTACGCCAAATTCGTGTCACATTACCATTATTCGTCGAGCACAACCCCATTCACGCTTTAAATAAGGTTTCTTTAAAATCTAAACTACTAAACGTATATCATTTTTAAATATTTTATCAATTTCATCCAAAAAACAAAAGTTTTCAAAACAAGGCAATATTCTATGTCCGAAACCGAGAGAGATCGTGCCCTACACGGCCGGGTTTGGTTTATTCAACTTGGCCAAATAATCGAATATCCTTTTGATATATTTTAATGCATGAGTCTCGGGAATATTGAGATGATCTTAGATTTGAGGATTTAAATTATCGTGTCCTAACGTACTGGATGTGATATTTTGTTCCTTCGGAACGAGAAAATCTTAATATTCAATTCGAGAAAATTCAATTTTTAATATTCAATTCGAGAAAATTCAAACATATCGAAACGAGATTAAATTTTTGAATTCTTTTTAAAATTTTTAACTTTCGACATTGAGACATTAATTAATCAATTTGGTACCAATTTTGGGCATGACGAGGGTGCTAACCCTTCCTCGCACGTAACCGACTCCTGAACCCATTTTCTCGAATTTTGTAGACCAAAAACACTGTTTTAGTAAACCAAAACATTTTATTAAAACAAAGGTGATCCGATCACACCAAATAAAGATCGGTGGCGACTCCCATTCGTTTTATTTTCGTTTTCAAAACCAAGTCGATTCCCGTTTTCAAAAAAATGGTTACGACAGCTTGGCAACTCCATTGGGGATGCTACAGAGAGTCGAGTCGTAAAATTGGTTGTTTTCTGTCTTATCGTCGAAAATTGAAAACCTGATTTGAAAAAACTTACGATTCTTTGATTGCATTTGTTCGTATTGTTATAATTGTGGTTTGAGTCTCGCATCATATTGCATAGGGACCATTTTGGTCTTACCCCTTTAAGTGGGAGTGAGAAGCTACTCCTTCGTGAGGTTTTCACCTCCGTGCAGGATAGTGGATCACTTTCGGGATACATCCATACCTATGTCTTCGTGAGATTTTCATCTCCGTGCAGCCATAGGGAAATGTATTCCCCTGAACCGAACTCGGTCCATGATGAGCCTATAATGGTTGAGGATCGAGAAATCGGCTGGTTCGGGTACCTCTCTTTAGAACCAAACCACATATAGTGAACCTTAAGAGCCCGCCTTAGGTAGAACCACGCCAAACCCTAGTGGTCACCCATTTAGGTAATCTATTTTGTTGTTTACTTTTCTTGTGCTAACGTATTTTGTTTTGTTTATGATTGCATTGTATTGCATTACATTGCATTGCATCACATCATCTTAGAAATGAGGTGTTGATTCATATTCGATTGCTAAATAGAAAAGCTTGTCATAAGAAAATGAATTTCTTGATATAGTGAAATATAGTATGGCCGTCCGAATAGGGTCCGAGTAAACAACAAGTGAAGGTTGATAGTCCGTGGAGGGATACGTGACTTTGCATCGTTGCCCGAGGATTCAAACCGACAAAGATTATTCGAGAACTGTCGTAGCTAACGAGCATCACAAGGATAAGTGAGCAATGAGATGTGGACCGGATCAAGCAAAAGGAGCCAGTAGAGACATCCATTGGAAGGTTCGCGAGATTTGACCTTACATCCGGATACGAAGAAAAGGATCAATGTCTTCACTTTGAATATTGGGGCAAGGCCGTATGTGTAATCCGTTTTATGTAAAGAAATTTGTTTTCTAGAAAAGTTCTTCTAATGGAATTGAATTCAGAATCAACACCTTTCTTTCTTTGTGCATTCATGCATCTGCATGGCATTATATCATATGCATTAAGTTCCATAAAAAGACCCTGATTAATTAAATTATGACAGTTACCCTGGAAACCAACCAAAATCCACCGACTAAATATCGCTACAATACCCGCCGCAAAACAAGAGCAATGGATCAGAGACTAGAAAGATTGGAACAGATGCAAAGGGATATGCAAGATCAATTGCAGGCACAGATGCAAGAGCAATTAGCCAAAATGCAACAAGACGTGAGGTATCAGATGCTGGAATCTCAAAGAAATATGATGAATCAACTGGCCCAGCTATTAGCCGGAGGTCCCGACAAAGGAAAGAGCCCTGTGACCAATCCTGGTGATGACAATGAAGAACCGCCCTATCCTCCGAATTTTACATCGACGAACACCCAAACGCAACCAGAGAAGAATCCTCAAAGAGTACCTGTTACCATCAGGCCCCAATATCAGGCTGGCGTTTCGGCACAAATAAACATTCCAACGGGCTCGAGTTCTAACCCAGGGGATAATCCAACTAATCACGTTGTCTCGGATCTCGACGATATGGAAAAGATACAGAAAACAAGGAGGGATTTTCCAAAACAACTTGAGGACCAGTGCCGATGGTTAGAAGAGAAGTTTAGGGCTATGGAGAACATCGATTATCATTGCGGAATCAATGCAAAAGACCTAAGCCTAGTCCCTGACTTGGTGCTCCCGCCAAATTTCAAGACTCTGGAGTTCGAGAAATATAATGGGATTAGCTGCCCTGAAGCTCATATTACGATGTTCTGCCGGAGGATGACAGGATACGTCAACAATGACCAGCTGTTAATCCACTGTTTTCAAGACACCCTGATCGGATCTGCGGCCAAGTGGTATAACCAGTTGAGTCGCACCCAAATTGGTTCATGGAAGGACTTGGCTCAAGCTTTCATGAAACAATATGGCCATGTAACGGACGTGGCACCCGACAGAATCATGCTACAAAATATGGAAAAGAAGTCGAGTGAGAGCTTTAGGCAGTATGCCCAACGATGGAGGGAAGTGGCGACGCGAGTCCAACCACCACTCTTAGAGAAAGAGACAACCATGCTCTTTATTAATACACTGAAGGCCCCGTTTATCACTCATATGCTAGGGAGCGCTACAAAGAGCTTCCCGAACATTGTAATGACTGGAGAAATGATTGAGAATGCCATAAAAAGTGGAAGGATAGAGGCAGGAGGAAGTAACAAGAGAATGGCCACAATGAAGAATGAAAATGAAGTGAATAATACAAGCAGGAGGTACTCAAAGTCGATTACCGTTAATCAACCAAAAATAGTGACTACTGGGTATCAGGGTCCATCAAGAAAAGAATCTGGCACAGGGCAAAACACTGAAAAACTCCAATTTATGCCGATCCCAATAACGTATAAGGAGTTGTATCAAATTTTATTTGATGCGCACGTCGTGCCCCCCCACCACCCGAAACTGATGCAACCTTCATACCCAAAATGGTATGACCCAAATGCCCAGTGTGAGTACCACGCGGGGGTTGCAGGGCATTCGATAGAAAATTGCCTTGCTTTCAAGAAATTGTTGGAAAAATTCATCAGCATGGGTATTGTGAATTTAGATGACTGGCCAAAGACAGAAATATGAATCTTGGAGCGTTTTGAACAATGGGACTGTGGAAGGGATCCCTGTAATTTTAGAACTAATTTAGAGTAATGTCCAAAACACGCTTATTGCTCTAAGCCTAGGAGCAATAAGAATCTTTTTGTGAAATAGGCTTATGTTCAATATCTATATTTTCAATGAAAATGCATTTTTGTGTCTCACTTTGAGCAAATATTCTTTTATTCATTTATTTCATTCATGTTCATATCACATAAATAATTATCCTTAGATTCATTTGTCCTTTGAATATTCTTTTGTACCTACAACAGGTCCCTAGATATCAACGACATGAGCCATGTTGCTACTGACTCAGAGTCTACTTTTGAGCAAGATATGTGTCTAGAGGGATCTCAGGACTTTGAAGATGACAGAGATTATGGCTTATCTACCTGATTCGTTAAGAATGGTAGGGCAAGATGAAGAATAGATCCTACCTTACGAAGGGTCAGTGCACATTACGAGCCTAGGAAAGAGAGCCTAGCTCACCAACAAGGCGAGACATCTTTTCAAAGATGTTTTCACGCGATCATATCAAGAAACGCCCGAACTACTGAGACATGGGTATGCTGTTAAGGCTAAGGGAATTTTAGAAGACGAGGATCATATTCACGATAGTCAAGCTAATCATGAGATTCAGATTTTGCTGGTCTATCATAGGAGGGGATTGCATCAGTTATGCCGTGAATGCCAAATTTATGAAGACAAGATTCATGTACCTCCTTCGTTTCTTCGTAGACCTCATCTATGTGGGGCATGGAGTTTATTGGGACTATCTCGTCGGAAGCTTCTAGCAGGCATTAATTATTTCACTAAGAGGGTGGAAATAGCTTCGTAGGCCAATATTACAAGGTCGATAGTCATCAGAACAAAAAAGAGAAAAACAAAAAAGAATACCAGAAAAAAAAAAGAAAAGTCAAAGAATCACATTCAACCGCACAATGTCGAAAGTTTGCGGATCAGGTGCCACATCACCATGAAGGAAAGGCAACCAAAAAAAAAGGAGAGCAACAAAACAATGATCATTAGGAAAATGACCTAGACTTGTAAAGATTGGCATATAGAAGTTACGTTTACCCTTTATGCTTATTAAACGTCGGCTAGGACCCCAACCGGGGCAACGCCTTTATCATCAAAGTTGAGGTTCCTTCTCTTCAAGTCTTGTCAGAGATGAAGTTGGATATAATTTTGATATGATCAAGTACACCTGATTGAAGAAAAGAGATGGAAAGCTATCCAAGATTATGACGAAAAGGTTAGCCCTAAAGAATTTCAGGAAGGAGACTTTGTTTTGAAAAGGATCTTTCCCATACAGAAGAACTTTTGAGAAAAGTGAATGTCAAACTGGGAAAGACCGTATGGGGTAAAGAAGGCCTTTTCTAGAAAAGCATTGATCTTGACCGAGAGGGATAACAAGGACCTGCCTAATTCTATGAGTTCAAATCAAGAAATATTTCAAAAAAAAAGAAAAAGAAAAAAGAAGAAGATAAAAAGAAAAGGAAAAATAGAAAAAGAAGAGGTAAAAAAAATGAGAAAAGAAAAGGAAAGGAAAAGGAGAGGCCAAGGTGAAAACCTGAAAAGGGCGCCTTGAGACCAAAAGGGTTTTGAATTGAAAACCCGTAAAGGGCAATTCAAATTTTAATAAAAATGGGGCATGCGGTAGTCTCGCTTTCTCCTAATTAACAAGAAGGACAGATGTTACGTCTTGGGGCATCAACAGAGTACTCTAGATCCCCTAAACACATATTGAGCTTAAAATGGTCCTCAAGAAGTTTGAACAGAGAAGCTCATGCTGCGATATCTGGGGCAACTAGTTTTCATCTTACCCAGATTGAATTTACTATCTTTGATTACTTTATTCTTTTCAAGATACGCTCCCAATAAATTTCATTTGTTATCTTGATTAATTCATTCTCATTTTGTGGTTTTTCAAAATTTGATATATTGATTAACTTGTTTGTTTCGAGCTATGATCCCAATCAATTGCTTTCTTGTCCATTGTTATAATCTTTTTAAAGCATTTTGTATTGAAATAACGATTAGTGGACTAACAATACTTTCATAAAAGGAGTTTCGCATATTACTTTGGAAGCTTCTGAATAATACAAGAACCTGAAACAGGATTGTTGTTTAGAACTCACCAAGCCCAAGGTTTGGAAATATCAGAGAAAGATGATTATCTTTTTGGACTTTTTATCGGTTGAACAAAAAGACAAGATATCTCATTGGTGATACAACCTCGACAAAAAATGAGCAATGTCAGCCTAGGTGAACAAGGGGATCATTCTCGGGAAAAGATAAATGATACTCTACCTTTATACAAATATCAGGCATATGCATTTGGTCATTACACCCAGAGAATGGTGTAACAGATTAAATTGATTGAAGATGATACAAATCCTACACCCCAGAGTTGCAACAGGATGGATAAAAGAAACCAAATATTATTCTCCTAGAGTCGCAGTGGGAGGTACAAACTTTGAAATTACAGTGGGGAAAGCTTGCTGAGCAGAATATGATTGTTTCTTTGGGTTTTTTGTCAAGAATACCAGCCGAACAAGATGGCAGCATAATACGTCAGTGATGATGCCTTGATGAACAATGAGCAGTGGCACCTTAAGCATTTGAAAAGGAATTATTTCCATGACATTCTGCATTCATGCAAGATACATTTGGTTAGGAGCATTCGATTCATTCTGATCGCCGCATCATAATCATTGTAAAAAAAAATTATTCTCATGACATTCGACATTTATGTGAATACATTTAGTTAGGAGCATTAGATTCATTCCGATCATTGCATCCTAACCATTCTGCATAAGTATAAACACAAAACTAATTTTACAGGACAGGCCCCCTAGAGGACGCTGTCGCAACATCAGTGAATTTGAAGATCTTGCCTTCATGAGCGAAGTGGATTGAAGACATCAGATCTTGTCTCCCTGAGTTTGCAGTGGAGTAGATTAAAGATAGCAGATCTGGAAATCCTAAGGTTGCAGGAACAGATCGAAGCCATACAAGTATTATCTCCTCGAAGTTCCAGTGGAGTAGGATGAGGCTACAAATCCCTTCTCCCTGAGTTTACATTGAGGATCAGTCCTTATTTCTTTGACGTTTCAGCAGAGAAGATTGAGGTTACGAATCTCTTCTCCCTGAATTTTCATCTCCTCGAAGTTCCAGTGGAGTAGGTTGAGGCTACAAATCCCTTCTCCTTGAGTTTACATTGAGGATCAGTCCTTCTTTATTTGAAGTTTCAGTAAAGAAGATTGAGGTTACGAATCTCTTCTCTTTGAATTTTCATCTCCTCGAAGTTTCAGTGGAGTAGGTTGAGGCTACAAATCCCTTCTCCCTGAGTTTACATTGAGGATCAGTCCTTATTTCTTTGAAGTTTTAGCAGAAAAGATTGAGGTTACGAATCTCTTCTCCCTGAATTCTCATCTCCTCAAAGTTCCAGTGGAGTAGGTTGAGGCTACAAATCCTTCTCCTTGAGTTTACATTGAGGATCAGTCCTTATTTCTTTAAAGTTTCAGCAGAGAAGATTGAGGTTACGAATCTCTTCTCCCTGAATTCTTATCTCCTCAAAGTTCCAGTGGAGTAGGTTGAGGCTACAAATCCCTTCTCCCTGAGTTTACATTGAGGATAAATCCTTATTTCTTTGAAGTTCCAGCAGAGAAGCTTGAGGTTACAAATCTCTTCTCTCTGAATTCTCATCTCCTTGAAGTTCCAACGGAGTAGATCGAAGCAACAAATCTCTTCTCCCTAAAATTACATTGGAGCGAATGAAGCCAGCAAACCTTATCTCCCTGGAATTACAGTGGAGCAGGTTGAAATTACCAATTCTTATCTCGTTGAAGTTCCAGTGGAGTAGATCGAAGTTACAAATCTCTTCTCCTTGAAATTACATTCGAGCAGATTGAAACTACTAATTCATATACCCCTGAAGATGCAGTGGGTTAAAGCGAGGCCACTCGAAGAACAGAAGCACCAAAGAAGTCAAGATTCGGCGAGACTAGGAAAAATTGGCTCTTTTGAAGTCTTTGCTCAATTCTCGTTACACGACAATGATCAAAGAGGGGCAGCTGTAATAGCCAATTTTGGCCCAAATTAAAACCTAAAAATATCCAATAATAAGTGTCCAGTTACAACAGACAAACACGGCCCAAATTTCAAACCCTAAGCCCAACATAAATCAGCCCATTACAGAAAAAGAAAGCAGTAGGCAAACCCTAGCCCCAGCGCCGTCGACCTTTCATCTCCCTCCTTGGAAACCACGCACGCCACCAGCAGCCTACGCCTTTTCCTTTGACACCTGCAACGACAAAACAACACGCAAGCAAGAAGAAACAAAGAGAAAAATGACAAACAAAACAAAGAAAACAAAATGAAAACGACAAAGAACGACAGAGAAACAAATAGAAACAGCCAAAACCGAATCTTAGAAATCGGTTATGAAAACCAAACCTTTGTATCTTCCTTTTTTTTACGAAATATTTAGAAAAAAGAACAGAATAGAAGTTTAAAGAAGGTGGATTTTTAGTCTTTCGATTCTTTTTTTACTTTTTGCGGTTTAACATTGCTTCATTTTTTTATTTATTTACTTTTCTTGTAAAAATTATTCTTGCACAAACGAATAATAAAACAAGAAACGATAAAAGAAAAGAGGGAATAATACCTGTTATTCAGAGTCACGCCATTGTCGGAGGTCACCTCCGTGCGCGCCGAAACCACGTAAGCCTCTTAGGTTTCCGTTCGATCTTCGTCCAAAAGAAATAAGGGCTTCAAGAGAGGACCGAAAGGTCCAATTTTTGGGCATCACCGGCCACCGATACGGTGGTGCGATGGGCAGGTGGAGGAAGCCCAATCATCGGGCATGAAACGATGGGGGAGGAGAGGAGTTCTCTGCCTTTTTTCAGTTTTGGGAGAAAAAAGGGCGTGGAGGCACTATGAACCGTTTTTTTTTCTACCAAAAACCCTAAAATGAATAAAAAATTTCTGATTTTAATAACAAAAGAAACGGCGCCGTTTGGATACAAGAGAAACCGTGCATGTCCCTTTAAAAGGGATATTTGCGCGACGAGTCCCTCCCTCTTGCGGCGCTATTCAATCGAATCCCATTTTGCATTTTTTGTCTTATTAAATTTTGCCCCATTATTTTATTTCATTTTCAATTTGATCCGCGCCTGGGCCATTTGAAACGTCGCGCATTCAGGGGCTGGGTTATTCACCCATTTAGTCCCCATAAGTCCGCGCGAATTACGTTATGGTCCCTGTCCCGTTTCTATTTTGATTTATTGCGATTTTGGACCTCATTAATTTACTCTGATTTCAATTTAGTTTTCAACCTGTTTTAATGAGTTTATTTATTTATTTTTCTTCAAAATTTCGTAATTATTATTATTATTTATTTTAAGCTGTTGTATATTATTTTTATTAAACTTTATGTATACTGTTTATTTTAAATTTTGACATTATTTTAAATTGTTTCATATATTTTTTACTTTTTTTATGTATTCTTTATTTAAAATCATTTTGTTAATTATTTTAAATTGTTTTATGTATTATTTCTTTTTAAATTGTTTAATTCATTGATCTTTGACTGTTAAAGTTGTTATTTAAATAATGTATGCTATGTGATTATCATTCTTGCATGTATTATAATTTGTTTGTTCGTATTTCCATATCATTGATATTATCATCATCGTTATTATTGTTTATATTATTGTTCCATTATCGTTATTATTATTCATGCATGTTATTATTTTAGATCAACGATACCAATGTTATGTATTATGTGTATTATGTTATCGTTACGCCAAATTCGTGTCACATTAATATTATTCGTCGAGCACAACCCCATTCACGCTTTAAATAAGGTTTCTTTAAAATCTAAACTACCAAACGTATATCATTTTTAAATATTTTATCAATTTCATCCAAAAAACAAAAGTTTTCAAAACAAGGCAATATTCTATGTTTGGAAACCCGAGAGATCGTGCCCTACGTGCTGGGTTTCGATTTTTTTGCTTGGCCAAATAATCGAATATCTTTTTGATATATTTTAATGCATGAGTCTCGGGAATATTGAGATGCTCTTAGATTCGAGGATTTAAATTATCGTGTCCTAACGTACTGGATGTGATATTTTGTTCCTTCAGAACGAGAAAATCTTAATATTCAATTCGAGAAAATTCAATTTTTAATATTCAATTCGAGAAAATTCAAACATTTCTAAATGAGATTAAATTTTTGAATTCTTTTTAAAATTTTTAACTTTCGACATTGAGACATTAATTAATCAATTTGGTACCAATTTTGGGCGTGACGAGGGTGCTAACCTTTCCTCGACATAACTGACTCCCGAACCCGTTTTCTCGAATTTCGTAGACCAAAAACACTGTTATAGTAAACCAAAACATTTTATTAAAACAAAGGTGATCCGATCACACCAAATAAAGATCGGTGGCGACTCCCATTCGTTTTATTTTCGTTTTCAAAACCAAGTCGATTCCCGTTTTCAAAAAAATGGTTACGACACTTGAAATTCATTAAAATTGGATACCGATCTATCAAATTGAGTTCGAATAGCTTCTATTTAGTTAAAAATATATAAGAAATAAATAAAAAATAATAGGTTTACTCATTATTTCAGATTTCACCATTGTTGAACTAAAATTTGATTAAAAAGTTTTAAATCTTAAAAGAGCTCTCAACACACTCGATTAAATTTCGAATTAGAAAAGAAACAACCTTAATCTAATCATAATAAGTCAAGACATTACCTCAATTTGAAGAAAACAACGAGTTGTGGAGCTAATTCGAAGTTGAACGTGAGAAGAGTAACGACGAAATTGCTGAGGATTTAATGATTTTTCTTTAAAATTGGAAGGTGTTGAGGTGTTTGGACCGCTCGAAAATCACTAAAGATGAGTTAATTTTGAGAGAAAATATCAGATTTGAACTTGAAATTTTTTTGAATGTGAAGCTAAATGGGAGGGAAGGGACGTCGGTTCTTAAAGAAGCAAGGAAGATGAATAGTTTTTTTAATTAAGGGAAAATTGCCTTTTAAGGACTGCCTATTTTCCCTTGTTTTTCAAATCAGTCCTTAGTTTAATTAAAACACAATTTCTCAATTATTTTCAAACCCGATTTTATTTTCAAAATCCATTTTAAGTTATTTAATAACCGGCCACCTAATCCTAATTTTCACCACCTAATTTTAGACCCAATAATTATTTTAAAATTTTATTATTACCATTATTATTTAATTAATTATTTTATCCTAATTTAATTTATATGATATTAAACCCAATTTTTCTCTTGAGCTCACAACCAAATACCAAATTCTACTAACCCAATTTTCGGGACGTGGAAGTTATGTTTGATTTCTTTGTAGATTATTGGAAGTTTCGATTGAATGAAATTCAAGTCGGAACTCACACTATCCGTTCAACAATTTGGTAGAACTTTTGATCGTTTTGATTTAGTTTAAAAGTGACATGCAGTAGGTGGTTTAAACTTCTTATGGATTTAGTCAAGTTGTAATATAATTTTGGTTATGTATTTATGGTTGATTCTCCTTGGTACATAATTATGGATATACATATATGAATGATTTTGATCATGTTTGTTAGGTTGGTTTGGTACGTGATAAGATAAAATGACTTGATGATTGATGATTGATGAATATGAATTGTATACATGGTATGTGTTGATGATGTTATGCTTTGTGTCAAGGTGTTATGTAATGGTTTCAGATGATTTGGTTCATTTTGTATAGGTTTGCATGATAATATAAGTTGTTTGTATAGCTTATGCACTTGGATGTTGTATGGTGTTTAAATAAAAATATTTGGTAACTTGTAATTGTTTGATTTGAGGTGCCTTATATGGCATATTGGTTAGACTTAGGATGAATGAGTTTTATACATGAAATTTGTTGATCTACATGAATCTATAAATTTTGGTTTTAGGTTTGGACATGAAATACTCTTTTAAACTTGTGATTTTTGACCATTTTTACAAAGGTATTGGTAAAAATGGATCAAGGTATTGATATCGAATCAAATTATCAGTTTTAGAAATTACAGAATGCTAATTTGGTATTGGTATTTTACTAAGTATCGATAAATTTACTAAAATATCAATACCTCCAAAAAAGGTATCGATAAAAATGTTTTGAACCAAAATCTCCAATTTGGTAGAATGTCAAATTGGTATCGATTTTTAAAAATGATATCGACACTGAAAATAAAAATATCGATTCCTTGTACAAATTAGGGAAATTTTACAATTTCCAAAAGAATATATTCTTTTTATCAACTTCCATGTCTTTTTATCTTTCCAAAAGAATATCAACTTCAATGTCTTTTTATCTTTGACCAAAATTATTATAACTATTTATATTAATAATTTCGGTAAACTATATTCAGTTAATATATTATATGAATCAAATTCATATATTAATTTTAACTATCTTCTCTATTTGTGTACAACAAGTTTGTACATATAATGCGTTCAATATTTAATTGTCAAATTAATTTAATTCATGTGACTGTTAAACACAATACAATCTGTATTTGGATTTTGTTCGCTTCAACCATAGGGTGTGACCTTGTAGGCTATTGTAATGTTGGTAGTAATACTAGAACATTTCTAATTTCAAAAGCAATGAGTGGCATCTAGCAATGCATCATTGCTACCCAAGTTACAAGAAGTCGTGATTCATCATAACCTTTCTGTGATTATTTTTCATGTATTATATCTTTTTATCCTTTATAAATAGACTGGACACAAGTCATGGTATAGTCACACATGTATAGTCCAATATCATATTTCTTAATATTTTGAGTAGACTACAATAAACAAATAAGTGTGATATCTTATATCAACTTATTTGAGCATGGCCATGCATTTCTAGTCTCACTCCATCAAGTAGCCTAAGATATTGCTCTCATTATGTATGAGGGACAAATCCTATCTTGATCAATCATATCCCACTATATAGATTGTAGCATACCCAACATCAATCTTTGTAGTACAACCTATTACGGTAGACATTTGACTGTATCAAAATATACGACTCACGATGTTAGGACAATGATGATCTCAAGTCTGAGGATCGTATACATAGTTATCACTAGGAGTAATGTTGTGACTATTACATAATAATCCAAGAAACATACTCATAGCAGGTTAGTCCAGTATGTTGTTCTCTAACACATACCCATATCTTGATTTTGATATCCCTATGTCAATGACAACACTTTGTCATCAATTAACTACACATTAGTCTTAATGCATTATTATTGTCCAAGCCCACAATGATACTTGACTAATGACCTTTTAAGAATAATCATATTATTCTCAAGACTTTATTATTAATCAGTTTATTTACACAAACAGAAAAACAAACTGAAATAACAATAGTAATGCCTTATATTAACAAACAAGGTAAAACGAGTATGTGATACCAATCATCGCATGATTGGTATTTGGGCATACTCTAACATCTTCCTTACCAAAAAGAGATATTATGTTAAATTTTCTATATTAATTTTACATATCTAATTTATACTTGAATATATATTTAGTTACATGAATAGCAAACAAGTGCAAAGCGTTGATATATTGTATGTTAACAAAGGCTAAATTGAAAAGGGTGTGAGAGTCTTTCCTTTTCATTACGGCAATATATATAGGTTCTAAGTGAAATGGATAAAGAAGAGCAAGATTCACGAAAAAACATTAATCAAATGAAGAGGTCATTCATTTATTAATTTTCAATTTTCCTTCTCACCATGATATTTAAATCACACAACATTGCAATTTTTTTAATATCGATGTTAAGAAAAGGAGATACACCATGCTACTTTTCAGTATTGAAAATGTTGAGATGAATTTAACATATCAATCTATACAGAGCCGGCCCTGGGCCAGGGCAGGTGGGGCAACTGCCCAGGGCCCCTACCTAGGACCCACTATACTATTTAATACCCAACCTAAAAAACCCAATCCTTAAATTTAATCTAAACCCAACTCAACCCAATCCAACCCAATTCTACACTAAAACTAAAAATAAAATTAAACCCAACTCTAACTAAGTTAGTAAATAGTAAGTAAATGAGACCTCACGACAAAAAAAAAAAAAAATTCATAACCTTCTTCAAGACTTCAACTTCAAATCCCTAATAGAAAACTCTCAAAATTTTTACAAAGTATTTTTATACGAGATTCCATTTTGTACCCTCCAGATCGACAACGAGCTAGCTAGATATTGGAGTTTAACTTCGCTCTTAAGGAAGCTAAATAGCTAATGAGAAGAATGAAGAAACAAAGTCTTCAAGAGAAACTCCAGTCACTAATTCAGCCTCTGTAATGCTTTTTCTAATTAAAATTAGGTTATCTACTTATCTTTGAGTTTAAAAATTATGTTATTTTAGCAAACTAACCAATTTTGGGTTTTTAAATATAGGCTGAATTTGGGTAGAGAAAAAAAATGGGGTTTGAAGTGAAAGGGAAACTGGGAATACATTTATTAATTGGGGGGTAGTGAGTAGTGACTTGAGTGAAAAGGTGAAAGGGATATTGCTGAAATTTTAGAAACTTGGAGTAATAATCCAGGTTTATATACTACTGCTTTTTCCCTGATTTAGAAAATAAGGGAAAGGAAAAAGAAGAATAAACTTTCTAAAATAATTGGATCAAGTGATCAACAATTGAAACAAAGTTTTTCTGGATCCTTAATGTAGTAACATTGTTTAGTAATTTTACATGTAGTTGTAGAGAGCAAGGACCCATTTTGTACCCTCCAGATTTTTCATTGAATGTTGATATATAGGCAAATCGCAAACTGATGAGTGATGATGTGTTAACCTGTCAAGTTATTTTATTTTTAAATTTGGTGTTTAAAGGTTAATGAAGCAGCTCATGTACATAAAATAAAAGATGTATATATTATTCATTGTGTGTGTATTTTTTATTCTTAACGCCATAAATTATGCTTATGCAAACAATTTACCTAGTTATATCAATAAACAGTTTAATGTTTAATGTCTAATAAAATAATATCATTTTGGTCTTACCACTAGGATGATTTTTATATGCGGGTTTATTTAGAAAATGAAGTGCGAGGTTATTCTTGGTGGTAATTATGTATTATTATTAGGTAAATTGGTAATGGAATTTAAAAATTTCATAAGCAAAAGCTATAATGTGTTTTTTTAATTAATTTCGATTTTTTCGTTTGAAGATTTCGATTTTTGAATGGGAAAAATTGAGAGTTTTTGTTTGAAAATATCTAATTGGGAATTGGGAATTTTCCCTTATAAAAATTGACGATTTGATCTAGTTTTCTATAGTTTGATTGTGATTATTTGTTTTTGGCTTTGTTTAATTAGTCGGTTTATTGGCGGGAACCTTGGCTCATCATTGCAAATTAAGAACGCTAAGGATTAAGCTGATTATTTGTTCAATTCTACTGACCCTACTGGTGCCATTGTTCTAACCTATATTAGTTTTATTAGCTATTAGTTATATTGCTAAATAATGTTGCCTAAATATTTTTTGGAAGTGAGAAAAGAAAGAAACGAAAACAAAGAGATGAGTTAGTAGAATCACAAAGGGGATCTCTTGATAGATTTTTAAGAAAAAATATGAGAGACTTTGAAGGAGTGGAAGTAGACAATGTGGACCAATCTAATGAAAATTTAAATGATAATGCTATTAATTTGGATGATCTGAATTATGACTATGACCGTGCCAATGTGGTTGAACTTGATCCAAATGAACATAATAATTCTCCAAATCATATCAATGAGGAATTTGCTACTGTGAATGACCCTAATGATGTACAAAATGAGTCAAATGTTGAAGATGTTAGGGATGATCCGCATTTTATTCCTTCTTTAGACATTTACGATCCTAGAAATTGCGGTATCCTTGATAACAAGTCTAGAGATATTTTAGTTGAAAAGGGGCCTTTAAGGGAATTGAATCTTAAATTTCCCTTAGATGGTAATTCTAGGCATTTCTCGTATGCTTATTTTTCTAAAAAGTTGATTAATGGAGAGACTAGCGATAGAAAATGATTAGTTTACTCTAAACATGTATATAAAGTTTTTTGTTTTTGTTGTAAGTTATTCACAAAACTAAATAGAAAGAGTTACTTGGCCACTGATGGTGTGAATGATTGGAAACACTTAAGTGAAAAACTCAAAGAACATGAGAATAGTTTTGACCATATGACTAACATGAATGTTTGGACTGAATTAAGAGTGAGATTGAAGACTAATCAGACTCTTGATAAAGACTTGCAACAAGGAATCTCAAAAGAGAGAGAATGTTTGAGACATGTTTTCTTGAGAATACTTGCTTTGTAGTTAAATGTCTTGGTAAGAATAATTTAGCTTTTCGAGGATCAAATGAGAAACTTTATGAGGAGAATAATGGTAATTTTTTGAGCCTAATTGAAATGATTGCTGAATTTGATTTGTCAATGCAAGACCATATTAGACGCATTCAAAATGAAGAAATGCATTATCATTATCTTGGTCACAAAATTCAAAATGAGCTAATTTCTATATTGGCCCATGGTGTTAGAAGTTCTATTTTGAAAATCATTCAAGAGGTAAAATATTTCTCTGTTATTCTTGATTGTACCCCTGATGTGAGCCATCAAGAACAAATGACTTTAATAATACGATGCGTTAATATGTCAAGTGATAAAGTAAAAATAGAAGAATACTTTTTAGAGTTCTTGAAAATGGATGATACATCTGGTATGGGGCTTTATAATGAGTTATTAAATGCGTTAAAATCTCTTGAGCTTAATGTTGATAATGTGAGAGGCCAAGGATATGATAATGGTTCTAATATGAAAGGAAAACATCAAGGTGTTCAAAGGAGACTACTTGAATTAAATCCAAGAGCTTTGTATATGTCGTGTGCTTGTCATAGTCTTAATCTCACTCTTTACGATATGGCACATTCTTGTACAAAAGCTATTTCATTTTTCGGTATTGTGCAACGATATATACATTGTTCATAAGTTCTACCAAAAGGTGGACACTTTTGCGTGATAATGTTTCGTAAATCTGTGAAATCTCTATCGAATACTCGATGGGAAAGTCGAATTAAAAGTGTTAAAGTTATTAGATTTCATGCTTCCAAGATAATATTAGCTTTGTCAAAATTATACGAATCTTTAGGTAATGATGCTAAGGTGAAAAGTGAAGCAGAAAGTTTGGTTAATGCACTTCAAAATTTTGAATTTTTACTTGGAATTGTTATTTAGTATGATATCTTGTTTTCAATTAACAAGGTGAGTAAAAAGTTACAATCCAAGACAATGTGCATTGATACTACGATGAAAGAAGTGGAAGGTATAATATTATATTTTGAAAATTATAGAAAAGAAGGGTTTGAAGCTAGCATTAGTGTTGCCAAAGATCTTGCGTTTAGTATGGATATAGATCCAAAATTTTCAACTAAACGTCCTATTTTTAGAAAAAAACAATTTGGTGAGGATGGTCATGATGAATATTTGCAATCACCTGAGGAATCTTTTAGAGTTAACTACTTTTTGGTGATTGTGGATATGGCAATTACTTCTTTGAAAGAAAGATTTGATCAATTAAAGATTTTTGAAAATATTTTTGGATTTTTAATTGACTCAACAAGGTTGAAGTCTTTAGAAAGCAATAGATTAAGAGATTGTCGCAATAACTTCAAAGATACATTTTCTCATAATAATTTGTCAGATGTTGATGCTGATGACCTTTATTCTGAAATGAAAGTGTTACAAATGACTTCACCAAATGAGCCAATGACAGCAATTGATATTCTTGAATTTGTCAAAAATGCAGATTGTTATCCTAACGTTTCCATTGCATATCGGATCCTATTGACGATGCCTGTGACAGTAGCTTCCGCGGAAAGAAGTTTTTCGAAGTTGAAATTATTGAAAAATTACTTGAGATCGACAATGTCGCAGGAGAGATTAAATGGTTTAGCAATGTTATCTATTGAGAGAAATATGTTAGATAAAATTGATGTAGATATGATCATAAATGACTTTGCATCAAGAAATGCTCGAAGGAATTGCTTTTTATAAGTATAATATGTATCTTTCATATACATTTTTTTAAATTTATATGGGATGTAACGAATTTTTATATTCTTTTATATGAATTAGTATTTCAAAGAAAAAGTGCGTTAGGGGCCCATTTTTTTCAGTTCGCCCCGGGCCAAAGAAAATTCAGGAACGGCCCTGAATCTATAGGGCCGACATTAAATCATTAATCCCTGCATTATATTGATTGTTTTATATTATCTATAGTAGTGTAAATCCTAAACAAATTATATCATGTCTTAAGTTTACAAATTATTTATAAAAAATTGTGAAATTTTTAATATATTTATTTCAATAACTAGTATATATTAATATTTATGTTTAAATTTTTTTTAAAAAAATAATTTATGGATGTGTTGTTTAAAATAAATAGTTAATTAGATAAATAAAAGTTCTAAATGCTTATTTATCATTTTAATTTAACTTAAATAACTGTTTTTATTTAATTAAAACTTTAATAATCCTACTTATCACAGTATTAGGAGTGAATCTAACATAATTAAAATAAAAACAACACCACCAACAACATAAACCCATTGTTTCTCTCAATCAAACATAAAGAAGCCTATATTGAAGCGAATTAAGCAAAGACAAGAACAAACAGAAGTAACTTCAAAAGCATACAATAGCAAGCAAAGATCATCAAAACAGAAGTTTCTCCAAAACAACTCAGATCTTTCCACTCACAGTTTCGCCATTGAATCTGCAATTGCCAAAAAAAAAACACAAAGATTTTGGTTATTAACCGAAACTAGTTTAAACCATAGACACAAAGCAAATTGAATAAAAGAACCTTTGTTTTTTTGCTTTAAATTTGCCCAAGGATGGATTTGAGAAGCAAAAGCTAGGAAGTCGGGGTCATGTTCCAAAACAGCCATAACTTTATCGGGTAGAGTAACCCATGCTTCAATGGAGTTGTGATCCCTAGCCTGTTTTAGAATAAAACGATCGCTGAATCCTGGGTTATGGCTATCGACCCCTGGGATGCTAAACAAACTCGACTTTCCCCACCCAAAATCTTGTTTCCCGTCCAGTGTATTCAACCAACTCACTAAAGTGTAAAACTCGGCATTTCCTTCTGAAACCATTTCTGCTATCTCAGTTTGTTGCTCTTTTATAGTTTTAAATCCTTGGAGAAGATCCTGGGAATACTTATCCACGCTTTTCACTGCTTCACTCGCTAGATAAGCCAACTCAGTTAACTCCACATCTTTCCCAACTGAGTTATATGTGGTAGTTGGCAACAAATACAGATTCCCAATTGAATAATCTGGTAGTTGTGGTTTCATTTTTCGTCGAATATTCACCGTCTGGCATAAAATAGCTGGCTTTCGACTTCCTGTAACTGATCTAGAAGCCTGGATGGCATGTTTCCATAAGAATGCACCCAGAGATGCAACTCGGGAAGGCTGTTCCAAGCTTTTGCTTTTGGCTTTGAACATTAGGGTGGCAATTGCATTGGCATCAAACACGAAACTCCTTGACTTACGCCTGCCTTCGTTGAACAGCAGGCGTTTCAAGTTGATACTTGTGGGCATCGACTCCATTGGAGGAAAAAACCTTGACCCTGCCTCTAACAAATCAGGATCCGGTATTTCACCATTAGAGCCGAGACTAAAAGCTGCCCAAGTTTTCAAGAAACAAGAAATGGTTGTGGCATCGATGATCTTGTGTAAACAGCACAAAGCTAGTGCAATCCCACCGCAATCGAAGATGTTTACTTGAATTCCCAGTTGGGGTAGCGCTGAGTAGTCTTGGAAAAAACAAAAGGGTCGGCAAGGAAGCAACTGGTTCAGTGCCTCTAGCTCTAGTACTTCACCAGTTGCCTCAATGAAATCAGATAATCGGCCTTTCACCCTGGCTTCAACAAATGGAACTCCTTCATCGTAATGACTGATAAAGAGGTTGTTCCTTGTCCGACCAGAGAGAGGGTAAAACTGAGTCAAAGCTTTCGACAGTGATTGTTTCAGTTGATTTGAGAATTGGGAACCGTCAATATGGGAATCACAAGGTTTGGGGTAAAAGAAGATGAATGGAACATAATTTGTTGTACTGACTTGGTCGATAAGGGAAAGCTGGAATGGCTTCAAAAAATGAATCTTTGAAGAAGAGGGCTTAGCCATTTGCTTTGATGTTATTTGAACTTCCATTTCTACAACAATTGCTATGAAACCGTACAAAATGAAAGCTTAAACGTCTAATGACAAACGGGCCATCTATTCTACTTATAAGCAAAGCCGGCGACTCGTCCATTAAAATATAAAGAAGTATTTTTTTTAAAAAAACAAATCTTAAAAAAATAGGGAATTGTGTTATTTGGATTTTTTTCCATGTATCACAATTGTTTCCAAAATAATAGAAATTCATCATAATTAATTCACCATAATTAGTTAATATTGTATCACAATTAATTACAGCTACATGCTTTTCAAGAAATGTATTTAATATGTATTTTTTCCTCATAATTAGTTAATATATATTTATCATAATTAATTTACATAATATAAATTCACCATAATTAGTTTACATAATATAAATTCACCATAATTAGTTTAAATGATATAAATTCACCATAATTAATTTGCATATTTATGTTTCAAATTAATTACAACTCTATTTAATTGAAAAAAAAATCATATTTAATATGTAAAAAGATTCATGTAACAAAATTAATTAGCCAAATACGAAAGTATTTAAAAAAAATCAAATACTTCATTAAAAAGACGATATAAGGCACACAAAATCAACGAGGAAAGGCGAAACTAAACCCAAGCCATCAAGCTTACCCCATACACCCGAGTTTAAAGCCTTTCCACACCAGTATTAAGCACACCATCAGACTGTAAAACATCTAAAAGACATGTTGGAAAAATAGAAAAATAGACGGATTCGCATGAAACAAGCCTGGCCACGCTAGAATGTGAGCGACCTAGTTGGCAGACTATCGAACACAACAAACAATGAGACTTTGAAATTGCATCTGCAAAAAACAACGGTCCTTTAAAAGGGCACCAAATTCTAAAATGCTTGGTCGAGCCAATCGAATAGCATTGAACACCTCCAAACAATCACCTTCAAGGATCACATTGACCACATGCCCTCCAATTTGAGCCATGAGAGAGCTTCTCGGACAGAAAACACCTCAACTAGCTGGGAATTAAGCAATTCGACAAGAACCCGAGAAAGCTTTGACAAACAGCCCTTTTTCATTTCCCATATAAATATATTTTTCGATTTCCCTCATATTTTACATTTTATTCAATTTAGTCCTTGAATTCAGGATAGGTATAACTTTCAATTTCTAGCTTTGGTTTAACATCCGATTTCATGTATTCTCATTAGGGACTCTATATTACCTATTTCTATTATAATTTCATGACAAGTTTTACATTTATTCAATTTGGTCCCTAATCTAACAAAGTTAATAAACAAGCTAGATTAACTTTACAATTTAGTCCTTTTTATAAGCTAAGCTTAAAATTTATCAATTTTAAGCTTAATTCTTCACGTAATCAACAATGGAAACTCCCTAAACCTTTAACAAGTTCATCAACCGGTACATGGGCTAGCTAAATAAAGCTCCCATGACCCCAAATCTATACAAATTACAAAAAAAAATTACTTGAATTTCATACCTGACCGCTCCCTCGCTGTCCTCATGGACCACGAGGGAAATCAAAACAAATAAAAACAATTGAATTAGAATAATAATGGGTGGTGTCTGCAAGTGTGACAGGTCAATTGTAATATTTTTAGTATCAATGGAACGCTAGATGATAAGTGATAAAAGTAACATATTTTAATCCCATTCTTAATGGTTTTTGGATGATTATTTATGCAAATTGGTGAATTTTATGCTCATAATCTTTTGAATTCATGTTTCTATACTTATGAGAGCATTTGGGAGCAAAAGAAGCGACAAACGAGTGAAAATCGGACAAATAGAGCAGATTTTAGGAGCCACAAGGGCTGGGCCTTTTCACACGGGCTAGACACACTGCCATGTGCCAGACCGTGTCGATTTTGGGGCTTTCATCCCAAACACGCAAAAAAACACAATTTTTAGGCTTTTTTGGCATTCTAAAGTCTATAAATATCAAATAAAAGAAGAGAAGAGGGGGTCATCAGAGAATATTAAAGAAAACAACTCAAAGAACATGATTGGAGCTAACTCTGAAGCAGATTTCCATCAAGATTGAAGACCTCCTTTGTAACACCCCATACCCGAGTCTAAGGCTAAGACTGGATACGAGACATTACCATGCTTGAACTCACTTAAACATGTACTTACGAGCTGTAAAATTTTGTTCTGAAATAGAAACTCTTCTTTCTTAGTCAAAACGTACATATCATGGGCCTATGAGGCCTTAAACACATATCCGGGAACTTTCGGAATACAATCGAGAACTTTTCCTCGAAACAGGGGTCACACGCCCATGTGGCTTGGGGCACGCCCGTGTACCCCTAAGACACGCCCATGTCTCCCAACCGTGGTCGACATCGACTAATCTCACACGGTCTTGACACGCCCGCGGGATGAAACCGTGTGCTATACCTTGATATCTTCGACTTGTTCACACGGCCGGGCACACGCCCATGTTCTAACGTGTATCACACACGGCCTAAACAAACGGCCGTGGGATTAGCCCGTGGTCTATTCGACTTAAGATACAAAGGTGCGTGGTGCACACGGCCCAGACACACGCCTGTGTGTCCATCCGTGTAGGCACTTAGAGGCTATTTACCAAGCCAATTGCCACCCTGAAATCAAGACCAAACTCATGCTCAATTCAGCAACTCAAGTATTACATCTAACATGAACAAGGATGCATACTTTATTGATAGATTAAAACATACATACTTAATCATTCATGACTCATCTCTTTGGCCATATACAAAAAGAATACTAAGCTTGATAGCCAACACTTTGGCTAGTTTTAAAACATAACTCAAAATGAAATGTTTCCTATACATGCCATACTTAATATAAACAACTTGGCTATACCAAAATAGCGATTGATAGTGTGCTCCGAGCTCCGGTGACGATGATCCACGAGATTAGCTTGGCGGGACTACATGGAAAGAAAGAATAAAGTACGTAAGCATTTAGCTTAGTAAGCTTGCTTGGACGTATCTTTACTTGTCAATGTCGAGCCTTGGCTTGGACTTACATGAAATCTTTCTTGTTACTCACCAATGTCATGCCTTGGCTTGGACTTATATGGGATCTCTATCTCTTTATAGCTTTTCAATGCCAAGACTTGTCTTGGACTTACATGATAACTTTGCTTGGAGACTCACCAATGCCATGCCTTGGCTTGGGCTTATATGGGTCTTCATCTCATAATAACTCTTCAATGCCAAGACTTGCCTTGGTCTTACATGATAACTTGCTTGATTGCCGATGCCATGCCTTGGCTTGGTCTTATACGGACTTTCTCATTTCATATGATAGATCGAGTATCCTAAGTAATTCAACTTCAATCGGGACTTTCTCATGCTTGATCTCATTGATTTCTTTGTTTAACATAGCATTAAACAATCTCATGGAATTTAAAATATTTTCTACATTATACTAAGCAATTCAATGATATTAATCATAAAGCTTAGAAAACATACAAACTTACCTCAATATACAAAACGTGTGTAGATATACAATTTAGTCCTCGACTTTGTTCTTGCCTCGGTTTCGATCCGGGCTTCGTTTTTCTTGATCTATAATAATAATTAGATCATTTAATACTCACATTGACTAAATTGACTCTTAACTCATACTTTGGAAAAATTACTATTTTGCCCCTAAACTTTCTCATATTTGCACTTTTGCCCCTAGGCTCGTAAAATGATTCTCATTTAACCTTCTTAAACATCATGCTTAGCTGATTCATTTTCTCTACTATAACAATCATCAATTCTCACCATTTCTAATAGGTATGACCAATTTCATAACTATTACAAATTAGTCCATACTATCATTTTTCATGAAATTCACTAAGGAAAAGATGTTTATCTAACATCAAACTCTCATAAACTTCCATAAAATATCATTTTACAAGCATGTCACTATTGGGTAGATTTTTGAACATGCATCTTAGCTCATTTTATAGCTAAAAATGGCTAATTTATAATACGAGAACTTCAAAAATACGAAGAATATTAAAAACGGGGCTAAGATGAACTTACTAGCAAGCTTGAAAGATGAACAAACCCTAGCTATGGGGTTCTTCAAATTTTCGGCACCAAGGAAGAAGATGAATGAAACTTTTATCATCTTTTTCCTATTTTAATCATTTAATTGGTAAATGACCAAAATGCCCTTCTCTTTAAAAATTTACAATTTACTAACTCATGTCCATTTTTGTCCAATAATTATAATTTGGGCAAATTGCTATTTAAGGACTTCTAATTAATATTCTAAAGCTATTTCATACAAAAAGCTTCTAGAAACTCATATTTTGCAACTTTTGCAATTTAGTCCTATTTGATCATTCCATGTCAATTTCACAAAATTTCTACATGGAACTTTAATACTATCATGCAAACATGTCATAAACCTTAAGAACTCAATTTACTAACTCAGATTTGTGGTCTCGCACCACTATTCCGACTAGGCCCTAAATCGGACTGTTACATCCTTTTAATTTCTTTTGAAGTTTTTATGAATTTCTTTATTTCTTGTGGTTATTCTAATTTTGAGATGTTTTTTATTCACAATTATGAACTAATTCCCTAGATACTTAGGGGAGATGAACCCTATGATGAATTCTATTTTATGCGATAAATATTTGATTCTTGTTCTCAGTTATGTGTGCTTATCTCTTGTCTTAATATTTTCAGGATATTAATTCATGTTTAATGTGCTTAAATTAGAGGAGGAAAAGTCTATGTTTAAAAGTAGATCTAGCATAATTGAGTGGAGTTGCATGCAATCCTAGAAATAGGACGACATAAATCTACCGGATTATAGTCAAATCTAATAGGGGAATACATAAATCGAGTTAATGCGACAATAGGGGTTCTAATTAGAAAGAAGTTTCAATTAATCAACCTAGAGTCAGTTGCTCTTATTCTCGAAAGAGATATTAGCATAATTTAGGGATTTCTACTGATCAAGATACCAAGTGAATAAATCGTTTAATTCAGATTCATAATGGCAAATGAAGTCTACGTGGATTCTTTCCTAGGAATTGTTTCTCTCATTGGTTATTATTCAATTATTTTCTTGATTTATTCTCTGTTGAGTTCTTTAGTTAAACTAATTTAGTAATTTTAGTTTAAACCAATCACTCCAATTTGTCATCTAAATAATAGGAAAATGGTAATTACTAGTACTTTTAGTCCTCGCGGATACGATATCTTTACTCACTGTAACTATACTATTTACCGATAGGTGCACTTGCCTTTGTCGTATTTTTAGTTAGTCACGTGAACACACATCACTAGAGTATTCTAAGGATCGAACCCAAGAGAGTTAGTGATTTAATGATTCCTACTTGACAAGCATGCAATGAAGGACTCTAGCTAGCTACTCACTAAGCACTATATTACGAAAGACCATAAATGAAGTTGATTAACACTAATTAATTACCTACAATAGAAAAGGACTAAATTACAAATAATGTAAAGTGTAGAACTAACTAGTACGATAACAGACAGCGGTTGGTTGATTTCCATGTTGTTGGTTAACTTTTAAATTAGGGATCTAAATTGTTATTACTCCTAAATTGGCTCAATTTTACATCTCGGCTTTAATTTTACCAACATAGACAAATTAGTCTGGTTTATCTCTCGACCTCACCAACTAAGTCGGGATTATTGAATCGGTGCCCGATAAGATCTCCTCTCAATCTCACTTACCTAAAATTTCCCTTAGAGTCGTCAATCCTAAGTTTTGAAGTTTATTCGAGTTAGTCCAATTTTTTTTTACGATTTAGTCCCTATACCAAAAATTAGCTAGATAACATTTTCATCAACCAACCGCTTTAGATTCAGCTACCCATACTCCTACTTAAGCAAACAAGAACACAATAATAACATAAAATATGCATAAATGGTAAATGAAAAAAAGATGAGAAAAGCTACGGGTTTTTTTAAAAAGCTTAAAGATAATGAAAATGGCGGTAAAGTAAATGTAGAAGAACACTTAAAATCATATTTTTAACAAATAAACTAAAATGAAACTGAATTATGTTAAAACTATAAGGTAAATTGAAATTACACAAAGGTTTGAAGCACAAAATGAGTAAATAAAACCAAGTTACGATAAAAACTAACTAACAGCTAAGAAACTAAAAAGGTGATAAACTAAAACCCTAAAAAGATAAAGAAGAGACAACTACTCTACTCTTAAGCTAAAAAGATGAAAAAACCCTAAACTAAAAAGCTCTTTCTTATTCTCAACCAAAAGTGGCTTTTAATAGCTGATTACAACCTAAAATTTTGTGACCAAAATGTCCCTGGACGTCTAATTTTGGTTGAGGGACATTTTGGGCAATGATTGCCTCTGTGATCATTTTTTTTTATTCTCGTCAGGGATATCGCAATACCCATGGCCTAGTATCGCAATATCCTCATCAGTCTTGACTTGGGGGGTTCCTTGGGAGTTGGATATCGTGATACCCATGCTTAGATATCGCGATATCATTGTGAAAGGTCTCGACCCTCTTCAATTCAACACTTTCAGGGGTATCACAAATTCTAGGCTTTGATATCACAGTACCTTCCTTCTAGGTGACATTTTCTCTCATGTTCGGGCCTTTGATGACTCCCTACAATACTCAACCAACCATTAGGTCCTCGATGGAGCATTTGGCCATTTCGGGTCTCAAAATTAGCATAAAACACAATTTTTCATTTACTAAAGCAAAGAATGAAAACTAAATAAAAATATGACAAAAACACAATGTAACGGGGAGCTTAAATTGACATATTAATTTACGAAAGATAAAAATCCCCCACACTTAAGTCTCTGCTTGTCCTCAAGCAAACACAAAAAACATGCAAAAAAGCGACCCTTGGACTAAATTGGACTAAAAGAAAAAATGGTCATAAAATCTTTAACTCGTATCTGAACTACCCCGCATGCAACCTAAGATTAATGTAACAACCTATTTTTCAGTGGTGTCTAAAATGGTGATTTCGGGGCTCCAAATTTCGACTAGCGAGTTAGTAAATATTATTTATTTAATATTTAAGGTGTGTACCAATGTCACTTTCTTTAAGGTTCTATTTTTCCACACCTATATTATGGTGTGTAAAAGAGTCACTAGAAAATGAACCTCAAGGATACAATGAAGTCCAGTGACTGTCTACGTTTTGCACTGACAAAAACAGTCAATTGAGTATTAAGCGGAGCATAGCAAATATATCAATTTATATGAAGAATTTCTGCAGTAATTCTTTATAAAATAATCCAGAAATATAAAAGATGGTGAGAGAATAGAAAGAAATTGAGTTTCTATGTTTTTGGGTATATCTTACAAATGAAATTCCTCTTTTATTTATAGGTCTCATGTCTCTTCATAGGGACATAACTACCCAAATGGATAGTCATATCTTTAACCATAAACATAATTATTAAATAGGTGTCTACTTGAATAATTATGACCCTTTTGTTATTAATTAACTGGTATAACTTTTGGTGACAAGATGCATAATTGATCACTATGAATAGTGACAACTATTGCTTAATAACCAAGTGGCATTATTTTTTGGATCACTTGTACCTTTTCATTTGTAACTATTGAAAGACTATGTATATTTTGAAAATGTTCCAATATAAACAATGCAAGTTTAAAAGTTAAAAAAGATGAAAAAAATTAAATGAATAACTAAAATAATTTTTTTTTATAAAATTAGAAGGCTAAATAAATCATTGTTCCTTATAAATATTATCGAGTGATTCAGTATTATTCATTAGAATCGCTTCGAACATAAATATTCATTATACAGCCTAAATTAAACATACTCTAGATGGAAATACTTTCAAATATAAATATAAGATTTTAAAAAATAAATCTAGATATTCTCTAGACATAAATTGTACCAATATGAGACTTGAATATAAACGGTCAAGATTCCAAGTCTTCAAACTTGTCAAATTTGAGTCTAAGTGGAGAAGCAAATGTGAGGAATTCCTGATCATGTTCCAAAAAACCCATGTCTTTGTCGGATAAAGTAATCCATGCTTCAATGGCATTGTGCTGCATAGCTTGCTTTAGAATAAAGCAATTGTTGAACTCATGATTATGGCTATCGACCCCTGGGATGCTAAACAAGGTCGGCTTTCCCAACCAAAAATCTTCTTTTCCATCCAGAGTATTCAACCAACTGCTTAAAGTATAAAATTCTGCATTTCCTTTTGACACCGTTTCTGCTATTTCACCGAGTTCCTTTGTTATAACTTTAAATCCTTCTTCACCTTGGAGAAGGTCCTGGAAATCACTAGTGACACTTTTCTCTCCTTCTCTAACTAGGTAAGCCAGTTCAATTAACTTTATATCATTCTCAACTGAGTTATATGTGGAACTTGGCAATAGAAACAGATTACCAATTGAATAATCTAGTAATTGGGGTTTCAGTCTTTGTCGAATACTCACTGCTTGGGATAAAATAGCTGGCTTTAGAGTTCCCGAAGTTGATCGAGCAGCCTGGATGGCATGTTTCCATAGGAATGCACTGAGAGATACAACTCGGGAAGGATGTTCCAAGCTGTTAGAATTAAGTGACCTAAATCCTTATTTAAATAAAATACAGTGGTAAAATAAAATAAAAGTAAAATCCATATAAAACTATACTTCTTTTATTTTAGAATAAGGTTTTTAAACCTTATTAAACTCCATCTATTTTATATTGATTAGAATAAGGTGTTTCAATCTTACTACACTCCTATTAGAATATGGCTTTACAAGCCTATAAATAGACATAGTCTATTCCTCTTGTAATAATTCGAATTCGACATAGTGAATTTTCTTCTCCTCTGCTCGTGGTTTTTTCCCGAAAAGGTTTCCACGTAAAATCTGTGTTCTTTATTTTTTATTTCTCTTTTCTTTGTGATATATTTGTCATTACCGACGTTATATTTTCACAAATTAGTATCAGAGCTTCCGAGTTTTTCATTTCGATCACGATAATGGCGTCTTTGAAGTATGAAATTCCGTTGTTGGATCGCAACACCAGATTCGCGTTGTGGTAGATAAAAATGCAGGCAGTTCTTGCACAGATGGACTTAGAGGAAGCCCTGCTAGGGGTAGATAAAACGCCTTCGACATTGACGGAGGAAGAGAAGAAACGCAAGGATCGAAAGGCGTTAACACAGTTACATCTACATTTGTCTAACAAAATTTTGCACGATGTGATGAAGGAGAAGACCGCCGCTGCATTATGAAATAGGCTAGAACAAATATGTATGTTTTAAAACTCTAACCAGCAAGTTGCATATGAAGCAATGTCTTTATGCTCATCGTTTGGAAGAAAGTGCGTCTGTGCACGAATACTTACAGTGTTTAAAAAAATTCTCTCAAACTTGGAGGCCATGGAGGTTCAGTATGATAAGGAAGATCTAGGATTGATTCTACTTTGTTCGTTGCCTCTGTTTTATTCAACCTTTAGAGACACGATTTTATATAGCCGCGAGTCTCTCACAGTTGATAAAGTTTATGATTCTTTAACCTCATATGATAAGATGAAGCATCTTGTGGTTAAAACTAACTCTAAACTCTCAAGGAGAGGGTTTCATTGTTCGTGGGAGACAAGATCAGAATGTTGTTGATGATCGTGGAAGGACACAAGAACGGAATCCTCGCAGTAAATCTAAGAGTAGATCGATGTCTTCAAATAGAGGTAAAACTTTTAACTTCTGTAAGAAAAAAGGGCACAAGAACGCTTTAAGAACAGCGTGGGAATATGATGCAAGGATGGATGAGTGGAAGGAGTTAAAACCGATGAGCGAGGAGTGAGACGAGTGTCAAGGGGTGGTGATTGGGTCAAAATTCTGGGTGGTGAGTGGATATAGAACGAACAATCAAGGGCAATTCGAGGGGAGCGCCGAGGTAATGGAGTTAGAGACAGGTCAGTGGGTTAGTGTAGATGAGGCTTGAAAGGCTAGCCAGTGCCCAAGGTCTTGTGTGGGAGTTGGAAAAGAGAAGAAGCTCTTCAGCTGGGCAGACTGTGATTCAACAATACGAGTTGGTGTTTGCTCGATCCCCTTGGGAGAGTGGACATTTGTGTCTGAATCAGCTCATCAGGGTGATCCAACAAGGCTCTTTTTGGTTGATCTACAAACTAGAAAGTTCAACACCATGGACGAAATTTCACAACAGTTTTCTGGCTTCATACAATCCGGTTGTTGTGTAGATATCTAAGCAAAGCTGCCTTGTTCAGTCCTTTGGTGACATGGAGAAACACACCTCCAGACAGGTGAGCAAAAGCTGACAGTCGCATGTGGATATAGTAAAATATAGCAAGGATTAGGCAGAAGGATAACATTTGTTATCATCACCGCATCAGGGAAATCTAGCGGCATCAAGATAAGAGTGTATTTGTTATTTCTGTATTAAACTTCGTGACATGAATATGTACATTACCCTTACCTTGTCTGTATATCCTTTCTTCTTCCACATCGGTTTTTGATTTTATGAACCACAAGATTAATGGAAGATCCAATGGATTTCTCCATTTCAAGCAGAAACTACAGTAACAACTTACATACATTACATGGCATGATGCCACCACATCAACTCTTAACCATTACCCAAATCAACATATAATCACAGCCACAGATTTGGGTATACCAACAAGATTAAAAAATAAATAAAAAGCCTATCCGTAGACAAAATGGGCCTACCCAAATCCCAACTCGGACTCCAACAGAAACAAGCATCTAATTACCTATCCAAGAAACGACACTGATAAATGAAAAATCTCAATAAAGATCATTTAAGGATGGCAAGCATTGTCAGCATAGAATATTCAAACAGCATGCTTATGTTTTAACTTTATTACTAGCCATAATCAGCACTAGAAACTAAACAATCAACTTTGAAGTCACTCATACACTGCTGATACAAACCTAAACTTAAATCATCTAGACAACTAACGTGGAGAAATACTCCCGAATACATACTAACCCAGCCACCTTCGAATCAGTCACCTAGAATGGTCCAAACTTTGGCTCCTGCTCCTACTAAAGCTCCGGCTTGGACTCCTCGAGCCATAGGGTGACCTCAAGTAAGACCGTTCTCTATATCTCTTATCTCCAGGTGAAATTAACCTGTACAAAAAACAGAAGGCAACATCAACAGGACAATTCATAAAACATAAATGCTTAAAACAATAATAACATTGAACAGCTGACCTTGAGTAACGTCTTTGCCTAGGAGAAGGAGAATAATAGTATGGACTGCGGGAGTAACTTCGAGCATATCTTGGTGATCGAGAATAACTTGGTGGAGAGCGCCTATAAGCCCGACCACTTTAATTAATATCATGAACATAATTTACCATGTAAACAACATAAAAAATTTGCTCTAATAACACACATAATTTCTCTAACCAGAAATCCTTAACAAATACAATTTTTTCTCCTGTTTTCCTAAATCCCTTTGTGTCAACATCATCTAGGAAAAGAGGCTAAAAAGTAGTGGGGGTAATTATGAGCATTGCAAAAGAATCCATTCTCACCTTCTGCGTTCTCTTGCCCTCATTTCTGAAGGTTTCTTCCTGTTTTCCTCAGCAAATACAACAGTAATTTCTCTTCCAAGAAGAACATAGCCATCCATATGATATTTTGCATCAGCAGCATCAGCAGGATCTAGATACTGGACAAATCCAAAACCACGTGGTTGCCTGCATCACAAAAAAGGTAGCTCGCATAAACATAGCATAAATATATAAAGGTACCAGATTGCAATTCATCAGCCAAACATGCTCACTGATTTTCAAAATCACAACAATGATCTTGACTCCAGAGTATCACAAAATCATGATAGCAAGTCAATGCTTCATACAATTTAAGTACATATGATTATGCTGCTGCTAACCTTGTGGGAGCCAAATTTTAATTGAGTTGATATTCTTCAAGACTTGCACTTCTTCACAATGAAATCAAAACCAACTTCCTTCCAAACTTGATGTAAATTAAGGTCATCTTGAACAGTTTTCATTAGTTGAAAGTGTCTTCAACAGAGTACTCTAATACTTCATTGGTGTCTTCAACACAGTACTCTTATTACTTCGTTGGTGTCTTCAACACTTTCAATAAAAAACAACCAAATTCCCATAAACCAATGGACATAATAAAGAAACAACCCCATCACCCAAACACTCATGTGAGACAGGATGAAGACACACAAGTTGACACCATCAGACACAAATACACACTGATTTACCATTTGTCAGTTACCTATAAGGATTATACTTACCCAGTATAATAATCCCGAGGCAGGTAGACGTCCTTGAGGCGACCAAATTGCCCAAAAGGTCCACGCAGATCTTCTGGCCTGCAAATGAGACATAATTAGAAATTGGCTCTACAAAAACAGTTTGATGAGACTAAATTTTTTACTTGTATCAGGACGATCATGTTCATTTTAAACAAAAGAACAAAGATGTACACTAGGTTTGGATTGGTGAGCAAGGAAAACAAATCACAGCATAAATGTAACACCTTTAGTTCTCCTCAAAAACCTTCGCTCTTACTTATCCCTAGAATTTATTTTAAAACATAACCATGAGAGCATTAGGATATTGGATTTGAGAAAATTGACAGTCTGACGCCGATAAATACGAGGGGATGCTACAAACCTGCAGTCATGGCGAAGGTTCCGAACCAGAAGACTGGTGGGAAGATCTCTACCACGACCTCCATAGCGACCCCTAGGGCTAGGGCTACGATGCCGCCTCCTTCCATAACCCCTTGGTGGCGAGGGACTGTAACTGTAACTTCTACCCCGCATCTGCAACAAACCTAAGGCATTTAATACTCACAGAATTGCTTTTAACCAAGATTAAACTGGAAAATTTTCGAGCATGGAATTCAAAGTAAAAAGAACAAAAGAGAGAAACTGGGCGATCCCATACGCAGTGCAATGAAAAAACAAAAGAATCGATTAAAAGGAGCCTGAAATTACCAAAATCCTGTTTTCTCTTGAACTTAGAATCAATCCCAGTCCCAACCTAACTTTTCTCCCAATAAAATATTTCTATAAAATAGAAATTAAAAATAAAAATATCTGGGAACTACAAGGAACATAAATTACAAAATACATGCAAAAGAAAACAAAATCTTCACCAAGAGATTTACGAAAAAAATGAAAGAAGATGATACAAAAAAAAAAAAAGGAGGTAGAATGAATTGAGAACATACAGTTACGAAATCGCAGACGAAGAAAATCCCAACCTTCTTTGATGCTTTTCTCTTTCCTTTGGCGTTTGGTTGTTAATCACGGGGTGCTTTAGATTTTCACCTACCTTCTAAATTGGAACTCCAGAAGCTTCCAGTTACTTTCTGAGGCCTCTCTCCCTGCAACACAAACCGTCGACGTGTGTTCAAAAAAGAAAATCAACGGTCGGACGCCATTTAAGTTAGTTTGATCGGGTCTATCATTAATCTTTGATCCAATCTTTGATCCAACGACAATTTGGCTGAGGCCTAAAGGCCTTTTTTTTCTAATGCCTGCTTAAATCATGTATATATAATATATATATACATTTTATAATGAGGTTTAATTTGGTAGAAGAACATGCCTGATATCGAGGATGGTAATTTTTTGCCTTTTTTATAAAAATAACTTTTAAAAATTAATTAATTACTTAAATAATCTATTTTTTTATAAAATACAAAAATAACTCAAAATCTACAGTAAAAATTAATAGAGCCAAATTGTTTGGTACCACCAACATGCCACATCAGCAATCTACATTAAAAAACTAATTTTTTGGTGGAACCATGTAGAATGGCGCTACTTGTATAAATACTAAGGAAATACTGTGATTTTTAAAAGTATAAGGGAACTTTAGCAATTTTATCTTTTTTCTGATAAAGCCAAATAAATTAGCGCCACTAAATTTTAAAAAAATTCTTAACACCCTATTGGCTATTTCCCTATTCAAAGTTTCAAACAGTTTTGAGGTAAATTTTTTATATTTTTTTCACTGTCAGATTCTTTGTTTTGTTTTATTACTTTTTTCTTTCTATTTTTTTTATTTATTTACTTTTTTAAATTTTTTATTTGTCCTTATTTATTTTTTTATTTATTTGTTTATTATTGATTTTAAAAAATTTGATATGTATATTTGAAATGTTTTATAATATTTTTTTAAAATTTTAAATATTATTTTTTAATTTTAAATATATTTTTTAATAATATAAAACATTTAAATATTTTAAAGATATGACCTTTCAAATTTATTATTAGTTTGATAATATTTTAAATGTATTTTTAAATATTTTTTAAATTTTACATATAATTTTTTAAAATTATGATTTTTTAATTATTTTTAAAGATATTCAAACCTTTTTTAAATACTATTTAAAATTTAAAAAAATAATATTTTATTTTAAAAAGTGAAATTTGAATTAATTAGAAAAAAAATAGTTGTTAAAAAAAGGATTTATTTGTTAAAAAAAATATGACTTTATTTATAAAATATATATTAAAAAGTAAAAATTTAAATTAAAAAATTAAAAAAATATATTATAGCTGGTCACATCGTGTCAGTGATATTAGCGATGTGACCAGTCATAAACCTAAATATTAATTAAAATAAAAGGATGAATGTTATATAAGGTGAGGTTTGGTCCCTCTTAGAAGGAAGGAAGAAAATGAGAAAAAAAAGTAAGTTCTTTAAAATTTTTATTTTGTATTTTTATATTTTATAGTTATTGTAATATAATAATTAATTATATTGTATTTATGTTTTTTTTATATTATGCAGATATCAAAATGTCTTCTGGAGCAAATACGGATCACACTTCATTGAGGATTAACGAAATAGTAAAATTTAATTATAAATTAAATAAAAAAATCGTTTTAGTTTCTCTTTTATTTTTGCTAATCGCTACTCTGCTAAACGTGTTTTGATTGCATGAAATTGATCTTTATTTAGTTGTTATTATTTATTTTTAACTATTTTCTTGCATGAAATTAATCTCTACGTGTTAGTTATAATTTTTTAATTTTAGTACACATTCATAAATTTATATATTAATTTTTTAATATGACGACCTTTCTGCTTAATTTTACTGTTTATTGTGTTTGGTTCCATTTGTGGGGTACAAAAAAGTTATATTTGTCTTTAACGAGTGAATTTTTTTTATAAAAGTTCTCGTATGTAAGATAAATTTTCGAGTTTGAATATGCCTAGTTTATATAATATGTAAAACTCTATGTATTATTATAGATATCAATTCAATAAAAATAAGTCTTTTTTTTATTTTTATATTTACCCATACCACCTATAATTTTTAAGACATTATTATTATTTTTATGTACTTTTTGTAGTTATATAGTTGCCTTTAGTTTTAATGCTTAACTATGATTAGGAAATAATAATCACATTTGATTTCTACATGTTATTATTAATATTTTATGACAAATCTTCATTCTATAATTAATATATTATTACTTATTTAATTTAACTTAAATAAAAAATACTTAGAATGGCTACATTGGTATAGTATAAGTGTGATGTTTTTGTTTTCTCAACTTTTCAATTTTACTCTTCAATATATAATTTTATGTTTAAATTATATAGATAATTGATTTATCATATTTTTATAAAAAAAATTGCCATACAGGATGGGTATCGGGTTTTGAGGTCGCGGTTTCATTTTCCCAAGTACGATCCGGACGAGCGGATCATGCCATACTTATAGTTGGCGAGATTTAGGGACGTCGCATTGATCCGGAGGTTTGACCTGAGGGCGAACTTAATATCCGCCTTGGTTGAGCGGTGGTGTACGGAGACCCACACCTTCATTATGCCGTGCGGGGAGTGCATTATCACATAGGAAGACGTTGCTATGCAACTTGGGTTACGAGTTGACGGTGCTGTGGTCACGGGTCGAAGCAAAGTGTTGGAACCTTCAGTACTATGCCACAGATTGCTTGGACGGTCCCCTAATGATGGGGAACAAATTTTCACATGCTTTACATTGGCATGGTTGAGAGCAAATTTTAAGAAGTTATCGAGCACTGCCATTGAGCACGAGGTGATGTGTGCTGCTCGAGCCTATATTATGCAGCTGATCTAGGAGGTACTTATGCCGAGCAACACGTCTAATAGGGTCCACTTAAAGTACTTGTCTCTATTGAAGGATTTTTCTCGTGCCGGTAATTACAGCTGGGGATCGGCAGTGTTGGCCGTATTGTACTATGAGCTTTGCCGAGCAACAAAACATGGGGTTAGTAACATGGCTGGTTGTCTGGGTCTGCTGCAGTCTTGGGCTTTATACAGGATGCCGTTTCTAGCGGCTGTTAGGCACTAACCATATTCGTGGCCACTTATAAATAGGTAAAAACAAAATTATACTTAACATTTAACGACTCATAAGGGTGGATAATATTTTCCAAAGTTTAACTACTAACGTGTTTGTTTCGGTTTCAGATGGGCCACGTCTCCGAGAATTGGTGCGACCCAGGCATTAATCATTTACCGCCAAATGATAGAGGCGTACGCTGGAGAGAAAGTAATATATATTAATATGGTTTAAGTAACATTGATTTAACTTATCCACTTGCAGTATGTGATGTGACTTGACACATTATGTTATATTGTGCAGTTCTTATGGATGCTGTATTCTACACTGAACACTGCAACCCTTATTCCTCAGTGGGTTCACGTTGAAGCCCATATGTGGTGCATTAACACGCCGTTGCTCAACTTCTTAACCGTTGAGTGGTACAACGGTGATCGAGTTATTCGACAATTTAGGTGTAGATAATTTGTGCCGCTCGAGCCACAACAATTTGTTGATGTCCACGGTAAGACCATGAGGGGGAAACATACAACAGGTTGGAGCGTGGAACATCAATGTTATGTAGCACTATGGAATGCCTGGTACGACAGGCGGCCTGAGATGCACTTCTGCATGTTTGACTTCAGTCCCTCGACTGAATACATGCAGTGGTACATGACTTGATGGCGCGTTTATTTATATGGTGGACAACTTATGATAGTACCGGGTCACGGCTATAAACGTGGAAATCAACCTATGGGAGAGCTAGAGGATCAACATATGGCGGAGCCCGACTTGGAGGACCAACCTTTGAGCACATTGGACCAATGGGTTGGCGCTTTTTGTGATGAGTCGCAGAGCAGTTCATGTCACCCGGACATGGGCGGTTCGAGTTCATATCACCCGGACATAGGCAGTTCGAGTTCATTTCACCTAGAGCAACCACTGATATCATTTGATATGTTTGGTAATAACATGTACTCCACCCCGCCTCAGGCCACGTTCGATCTAGCTGCCAATCCTCCTGATGTGTACAATACACCCCAACGTCCACCCCGTCAATGAAGGCCCGTAAACTGCTATACCCCGAACGACGATACCACTCCTGGTTCTTTCCAATTTTGAGTTATGTAAATTTCAAGTGTTATGTAATATTTGTTGTATTGGTTTAGGGTTCCACAACTTATATATTAGTCTTTTTTTGTATAATTTATAATATCTTTTAAAGTATTAAAAGTTGCAACTATTAATTTTAAATAAAAGCTTAACACTAAATAATACAAACTTTATTTCTAAAAGATCATAAAATGCAAACATCAGGTACAACAATTAATTTCTTTTAGACCGTGAAGATTGACCGGTGTAGACGTTTCCATGGGGGCATTTGTTCTAATTGTGGCCAACTATTCTACATATGGTGCAACGCTTTCGATCGACTTGTTCTCTTATATCCATGTAGTTTCGAATCCTCATTGTTGTCGGTCTACCTTTGACTCTCCTACGTAGTGACCGATCTGGCAACATCTCGAACGCAGGCGGTTGTACTTCCCATGTCGATACAACCCTTAATAGGGGAACTCGTTACCCCAAATACACAACGTATGTTTAAGTGTGTACACATCGTCGATATATTGTTCGACATTCAAACTTTAGGTAGCACACGCTGCAACCACATGCGCACACGGGTACCGTAGTGTTTAGAACATCCCGCACTCACACTGCCTGTTTCGGAGATCAACTCCGTAGGACCGTGGCGGGATCCCCGATCGATGACCGATATACTCTATCACTCGAAAAGTTTCCAAATTTTGGGAATATAGTTCTGCATTCATCGACCTAGCCCTTTGAGCGTTCTCTTTCATGGCATCCCTGATTTTTTCGACGTGCACATGTCCTGCCTCTAACTGTTTTGCTTGTTTCAACCCCATTTTTGGCATTAAGGTTGCTAGCCTGTAAAATGTGGCTGAAAAAATCACTGAAATTGGCAAGTGACGCGTACGCCTCAAGACGGAGTTAACGACCTCAACGAGGTTAGTTGTCATATGACCATATCGGTACCCCTCGTCAAACCATTGAGTCCATTGCCACGGCTCCATGCTACCCAACCACTGTCTAAGAGAAGGTTTGGACCCCACCATATTAGTCTCTAACCTCGCCAACTTATGTCTGAATCAGTGTGCTTCCAGCTCGTATCCTACGTATGTATTCCGATAAAATGCGTTACCATCCCAAATAGGATGTAACACCCCAAACCCGGCCCAAACACCACGACCGGATCTGGTATGTCACTAAGAAAATTTTGGAAGAACATGTCGTATTTTCAGAAAAATGTTTTTCTAAAGTTTATCTTCTTATTCGAGAGAAATTTAATAGTTGATAGTTTAAATAAAATATGCCTTTATAAATTAAAAACCCAAATTTAAATAGATACATTAGTTCAATAAGAATTTAAATAACTAAAAGTAATTAAAGCCCAAAATAAAACAAAACATAAACTAGTGGCCCATAGCCTTATTACAACGAGATTTAAAATCCATTAATTAAAAATATTAAGTATTAACTTAAGACTTTTTGCTGGATCTAGTTGGTCTTTTGCATGGGCACCTTACGTTCCTCTCCAGCCCGGTCCGAAACACTAGGTATCACCTGAAAGGTTAATTAATAGGGTGAGTCGCGAGACTCAGTGTGCAACCCTCATGCACCACTAGATTTTGGCCTTAGGCCCATAAAACAGATTAATAATTCCATTTATAAAAAAAATAACAATTAATATGCAAGGCCCAACCCGTTTGCCTAGGTTTCCATCCGCTACACACCCCCGTACCAGCCATTCACGCCATTGGGGATTTCTACAATCGACCCACACCGCTACACGCCAAGATGGCGTCATGTCGCTCATCAACATATTATGGCCAAGCCCTTATAATGAGATCACGGCATTAGCCGCTACAACATATAATGATCACGGTATAAACCGCTACACATAAAACGTATAACTTCCTCCTTTCATCAACCCAACCCATGCGGTCATAAAATCAATATGCTTTTATCATATAAAGTCAAACATTCATCGACTGGTGATTTGCTTCACCCTTCTCGGGTTTCCAACATTAGACCGAGATATCGGTATTTATCACAACATATAAACTTATGAGCATACATTAATAATCAGATCTAGACGGTGGGAAGTATTACACACCCGATATCGCTAAATCCAATATTCTTAGTCGATGTCCTTGCTATCCGGATCTATTATCCTCAATGTAAAGCCTTGCTCAAAAGCCGAAAAAATCACACGTAAGATTTAGCCCTTCAATATTCGGCCAAGGTTAATAAAATCTCAATTTACACGTTAACTACTAATAGATCTCTTACCTAATTTTGTCGATCCCGAAAGTCCTTAAGAAAACGTCACCTTCCTACCTTGGCTTTTCCACAAATCGGCACTACAGATCTCAAAGCAAGAAAGGATCTTGGCTTCAAACAAGAGAGTAAAATCGACAGGCCTTAGAAAACTGATTCGGATTAAAAGAGAATTGAAGAAATTGCAAAGGAGCAAAATCCCGAAACTTACTAGATTAAAGAGGAGTATTCAACTATGGTGCACCTTCGGGAAAATTAGCCTTGAAGATTCGGTTATAGGAGAAGGAAAATATGAACAAAAGAGAATTCGGCTTTTAGAGAAAATACCGAGGAGAGGAGAAAATATCTAGGGAGTTTCAGTTTTGAAAAGAAATTAAAACAAATGGAAGAAGAGAATTTCGGTTAGGTGAGGAAGAAGAGAGAAAAAATTGAAAGAAAGGATGATCACTTGGCTTATATAGATTTCGGCAATACAATCCCCCTCCCAGAGTTAGATTTTCGGCCAACTCTGTTGTCATCTGATAGCTTTTATCCCACCTATTATCTTAATCCCTTAGCTCCTAAAAAAAATAGCCCTAATCTTTCTCTTCATTATCTTTCTATTATCAGCACTTTATCACTAAAATAAAAGAATTAAATCCCCTAAATTTTAGCAAGTGTGCCGTCCATCTAACTTTCCTGGGCTGCCGAATTTTTGACCCAATCTTTTGGGCTCCAAGCGGCCAAATTTGGCCCCTTCCCAAGTGCTTGTGACGCCACTTTAAGCTCCCCTCATGTGTGCTCCCTAGCTCTTTGGGCCACAAGCCCAATATATCAATTAAAGTACCCAAAACACTATTTTTAAACCCTAAGGTGACTAATCCAAATATTTTAATCAAGGCCTCAGTTCAACCTCAAATTCTTAAATTACAAATTAATCGAGTACCACATATAAATGCACAGGCCTATATTTAGGATATTACATAGGAAATGGACTCGAAATATTTACAAATACGAATTTAAATATGATATTTTTACCCATGTTCACAATTCGTTTGCGCCAGTCTTTATTCTTGTACTCATTGTGGAAGTTGACAGCAATGTGACGAATACAATAGACGGACCTCCACAAAAATTCAGATTGCCAAATCGCAGCAACAAGACCCTTCGGTCTGTCGAAGATAATGCAAATGTTTCTTGCCTGACAACATGTCTTCGCAAGTTCCGGATGAAATATGCCCACAATTCGGAGTTCTCCGACTCTACGATGGCAAAAGCGATCGGTAGTACATTTTCGTTACTGTCTTGTGCAACTGCAATCAGAAGTATTTGCATGTATTTTCCATAAAGCCATGTTCCATCAACTTGCACTAGCGGTTTGCAGTGGGAGAAGGCCCTAACACATGGATCGAAAGTCCAGAACAGTTGACGAAAAACTCTTTTCCCTAGTTCCAATTGTCCATTAGGGCCTCAAGGCAACGTTTGCAAGTCCACGACAGTTCCTGGGATGTACTCCACCATCGCTGAAATCCAACCCTGAAGTTCATTGTATGACTCATCCCAGTCGCCGTACAATTGTTGTATGGCCATTTGTTTTGCCCACCACGCTTTCCTGAATGACACTCTATACTGAAATCGAGCTTGCATGTCTGCAATCAATGTCGACACAGGAATGATTGGGCTATCTTTCACTAGTGGCATGATGCAGTTGCAAATACTTTTGGCATCCAATTTTCGGTGGTCTTGAGACATACGTGTGACAGTACATGTATGACGCCCTTCAAATTTTCGTATTTGCCATTGTTGAGTCCTCTGTATAAATGCAGCTCAAACTCGCCAACCACACCCATCACCGGCTCTCCAACATTCCCCAACATATAATGTCAGTGTAGATTTGGCAACCTTGTAATCAATTGACAACTTCATGTTGTATTGTTTGATGGAAAACACACAGTTCGCCTTGTTCTCGAACTGTTGCCCAATGAACAACTCCTCGAATTTTGAATTTGACGTCAATCTATGAGCAGGTTCTATATCGGCGTACTCAGGGAACTCAGATGCATGCGCTGCATCTGGATCTACGTTCAACATGTCGCCCCCAGGTTCATTTCGTAAAATAATGCCACGACTCAGGTTACTAAATGAAGGGCTGTGAATATCTTCAAGCTCCTCCGGGCCTTCATCATCGATATCGTCCGGAACCTCATCAACATCGGGGTCACTAAAATGTTCAACGTCTTGATCAGAATCTTCACCATTATTAGTCATTTCTCTAACATTTGCCTCTGTGCTTATTATCACCTCTGGATGTATTTGTAAACGGAGATCGGGGGTAGGGTTGTTATATGAACTCCCACCATAATTAGGATTTTTGGGTATCTGCGATGTCCCTTCGCATTCTAATTGGTCTGTCCATCCAACATTAAGATCAAAGTCAAATTCGCGATGTTGACTTATTGGACTAACATTCTCAACAGGCTCTAAGTCTTCTACCTTAGCAAATAATTCAACTGGTTGGGGGTTCTCACTCCCAGTCGACCACCATATTTCCATCACAGTGCCCAAGTCATCATCATCTAATAGCTGCATCTCACAGAATTTGAACGGGTTTGTAGAGATTGGAAACTTGTAAAATAATTTGGACATCGCCCTTCCACAACGGATAGCAATTTTCGCACTGATCTTCCTTTTCATTTCTGCTAGCTTCACTTTTTTTTTGAATCGCAAACCTACTCTTTGCCGACCTTGAAATACACAACCAACACCACCTTCTACAATTTCACAATAAAAAAATAACATACACCAAAAACACCTCATTATTCATCTTCAATAGATTTTTTGAACTCTCCTAGTGAACACAACAATTTCACCATTCTATATATGCTAGAGAACCAAGAGGTGGAGCCATAAAGAATGGCTCCACCAAAATAAAATATTAAATTTTTATATTAAAAAAATATAAAAAACTACACTATAAAGTGATGGAGCCATTCTAAATGGCTCCACCAAATAAAATACTAAATTTTAAAATTAATTTTAAAAAACGTTTGAATATATTTAAAATTAATTTTAAAATTCATAATTTTAAAAAAATATATTTAAAATTTTAAAAATAAATATACATTTAAAATATTATAAAAAATAAATTTGAAAGGTCATATCTTTAAAAATAATATATTTTAAAAAATTAAAAATATTATAAAACAAATTAAAAATATTTTAAAACAAATTAAACATATTTAAAATTTAAAATATACATTTAAAATATTATAAAACTAATAATAAATTTGAAAGGTCATATATTTAAAATATTTAAATGTTTTATATTATTAAAAATATATTTAAAATTTAAAAAATAATATTTAAAATTTCAAAAATATATATTTAAAATTTTAAAAATATTATAAAACATTTCAAATATACATTTCAAGTTTTTTAAAATCAATAATAAACAAATAAATAAATAAAATAAATAAGGACAAATAAAAAACTTAAAAAAAGTAAATTAAAAAAAAAAAGAAAGAAAAAAGTAATAAAACAAAACAAAGAATCTGACGGAAAAAAAAAATAAAAAATTTGCCTCAAAACTGTTTAAAACTTTGAATAGGGAAATAGCCCATAGGTGTCAGGAAATTTTTTGAAATCTAGTGGCGCCAATTTATTTGTTTCAATGACACTCTTAGCCATTCTATTCGAGATCAGATTATCAATGAAGTTGAAAAATACTTTTTAAAAATTACGATAGAAAATCATTTTTGAAAAGATAAAATGCTTATTTTAAATATTATGTTGTAAAAAAAAGTATTTAAATGATGTTTGAATTTGTTAGTATTATAATTCATGGAATATATATAATCTTAAATTATATAAAAATATTAAAATTTAATACTAAATAATTAATATCATGGAATATATCAAATCAAATTATAATAAAAAATTACAATTGATTTCAATGTGAAATATTCTTATTTCACATTTATTATTATTGTTGTGTTATGGTATGTTATTATTATTTTGATATTAATAAATATTTAATTTTGAATACAATTCAAATACAATAAAATAATGAATCACTAAACTTTGATTAAATTTATATTTTAGTTACTCAACTTTCAAAATTTACAAAGTTGTAATTAATATTATTGAGAAATGACTTGCGTGTCTTTTGTATTTATTTTATTTCCATCTTTTTTTTTCTTTTCCCTTTTTTCCTTCTTCATCCTCTTCTTCCTCAAATGAAACCTTAGTCATCGCCTCTCGCTGGCTATTGGAACCAAAACTTAACTTGTCTGGTTTCTAAGCAAATCCTTTTGCTAAGCCCCAATCTTTGTTTCTCATCTGGATGAGGGCACTAATTAAAGAGACTAAACCAAAAACCAAATTGAAAATTGTTAATTTCTAAAACAAAATAAAAATTGATTAATTTTCACAATTCATACGAGTCTATAAAAATGTTTAATGCAAATTGGAAAACGGTTAATTTCAACAACATTATTATTAACAATTTATCAATTTTCATAACATGTCGATATAAATAAAAATCTAATTTAAAATTAGCTCGAGTAACACATTTAGGAAATACATTCAGACACACAAGTGTCCAACCAAAAACCAAACACAATGATGAAGACGTAAGTGTCACGAGCCGCAGTTTAAAGCCCGTGACAATTGCACACAATGCATCCCATAGATGTCTATCATTGACATGGGGATCATTTGGCCCACAAGAGTTGGCCCGATTCAAAGATTTGTTGGAGACGCTTGTCAGATTGAAGCCTGGGTGACCCAATGATGAAGATATGGCAACATAGGCTACCTTGATAAACAGGGAAACTAATCTTAAAAGATTGAGTGGAATCATATCTTATAAGATTATATTGATTTGATTATGTAAATTGATTGTGTAATCTTGTAAATCCCTAGATTTAAGGGATAGGTTAATCTCATTTGTCGATGTAACTTGATCTAGACTGTCGATTTTAGGGGAGCTCAACTATAAATAGAGAGCCTCCCCGTCACTTGTAACTTATTCCATTCTTTATTGTTTCTTGTATTCTTTGAGAGAAAGTAACACAATTGAGAGCATTTACTCAAACACCTCTCGTGTACAGTTTTCTTTGGTTTTTTGTTCTTTTGTGCCTTCTTTTGGCTAGAGTTGCTTCCGCTATATAAATTGGTGCATTGAAGGAATTCTTTGTGAAGCCTCGATTGTTTGGTGGTTAGGCTGACTGAGGCATGTTTGGAACGAAAGGATCACCTAAGGCCGCACAGAACGCAAGACTAAAGTTCTAGCCCTGTGACAAGTGGTATCCGAGCTTTGGTTACGAATGCACCGTCAAAATGTTGAAAGAAGTTGTCGATCAGAAGTGGGCCAAAAAACTAGTCCTTTTGAAAGATATGTTGTTGGTAGTAGAGGAACGAGTGAATAAACTCGAGGAGTCCATGGAGGACATGCATGAGTCACATGATGTGCTTGGTGAGCACATAGATGAGTTGAGGGAGCAGTCCAGGTACTTTGTGATCATGTCTCTCACTTATAATAGGAAAAGTGTGCAAGAGTTGTTGAATTCCCATAAAAAGAAGCTGACGGAGAGGAATGGTGCTCTCGAGGCCATGGTGATGGCTTTGAAGGAGAAAACAATGGCCACAGCAAAGGCTTTGAGCATAAGAATAGAGGAGCTCGAGGGAGAGCATTTCTTGTGTGGAGCAACCGTGGGGAATGGAGTGTCGAGTGCAACACTCAATTGTGAGGATGTTTCGAAGCCGAAAGAGTTTGCAGGGACAAGATCTGCATGCCATATGGACAGTTTCTTGTTGAGGATGGAGCACTACTTTCGTGCCAAAGACATCATGGAGGATGTAAATAAGGTAAATACTGCTTCCATGTTCCTTACTGATTTTGCGCTTTTATGGTGACGAGGCAGGTCCACAGATAAAAGGCATAGTGAGTTGGGACGTGGGAAGAGTTCCAACATGAGTTCAATGGGTAGTTTTATCTAGAATTTTCCGAGGAAAAAGTTCGGGCAAAGTTGTGATGGCTTACGCAATGAGGCACAATAGGGGAGTATGTTCGAGAGTTCAAGGAACTCATGCTCCAAATTTCAGATGTGACTGAGATAGAGGCATTGCCTGCTTTCAAGAATGGATTAAAGTCGTGGGTCAGACATGAATTAGAACGATGAGGTGTCCAAGAGTTGTCAAAAGCCATGACGGTACGTGGTCAAGCTTGGTCTAGGGAAAGACAAGTTTGAGTCTGCCAAGTTCAAATAAAAGGGCGTATGTGAAGGGAATTGTAACAACCCTTACCCGTATTCTACACCGGAACCGAGCCCGAGGCATTACCGAGTTAAAACCACTTGATCGCCACTTAGGCTCAACGTGACTACTCTCAATAGCTACCACAACTACCTCATTATAGACCTACGGGGTCTTAAACATACATACGAGAGCTTCCGAGGCTCTACCGAAACTTTATCGATCTTAAAATTTCTTTCACTTAGATAAGAGTCATACGCCCATGTGGAATGGGACATGCCCGTGTGCCCTCAAGACATGCCCGTGTCTTCCACCCGTGGTCGATTAATCGACTAAATTCACACGGGTTCGACACGCCGTGTTCTCCACCCGTGGTGAACATCGACCACTTTACATGGCCCTAGGCACACGCGCCCGTGTGGCTAGCCCGTGGTCTATTCTCGACTTAAAATGCTAACATGCGGGGACACACGGCCAAGTCACACGCCCATGGATGACTGCAGTGTCACACATGGCCTAGACACACGCCCGTGTGTCTACCCTCATGGACAAGAACAAAGCTATTTGTCAAGCCCTTCTCACCCCTCTAGCATACACAACATGTACTCATTCAACACATTCATAACCAACTCATTTTGAAACATAATCTTACATGGATAACTACATCTTTTTATATAATAAAGTAGCCAACAATCATGGAATTATACAAAAATAGTTTATCCATCTAATGGCCAACACATCTTAGCCAATACAACAAAATTCACTAACTTATCTAGCCCCTATACATGCCATATACAAAACATTAAGTCTAATGTACTAGAGTGTGCTGATAGTGTAGGCGATCTTCCGATTAATCCACGTATCACGATTCAATCATTTTTCTCTATAAGACAAGGGAAAAGAAAGGAGTAAGCTTTGAGCTTAGCAAGTTTACACATAAACAATTTAAGCATTCTAGTATAAGCTAAACAACAATTAGCACTATACTAACATATGTAATTCACATCCATTACTATGCTTACTCTTTTTATCCCTTACCACATCTCCAAAACATCATGAGTCACATACTCATAATCATTGACATGCACCCCTGCACTCAATATCACATTTACTCAAAATACAACACATCATTATTTCTCAATAATACATCCACACAGCTAGATTACTCGGTGGTTTCGCACTTAGCCCACCACAATCAGATCATGAGGTAGTATCGCACATAGCCTACCACAAAGGATAATTATAGTGATTCCGCACATAGCTCACTAAATAATATGCTTAACAATAGTATCGCACACAACCCATCATTGTTAAGTATCAAGGTGGTATCGCACTTAGCCCATCATCAAGCATTATTACTACACATTCACATGTCTACTTTGTAATACATTCATCCATTCACAACTACTATCTCATTCATTCCACTAGAATCGAATAGGTTCTCAATCATGCTACAAATTAGCTAGCATTAACAATGTATACGCATAAATGCATCGTTTATGCGTAAACTTACTTCGGTACTCAAAAAGTATGGAGATGTGCAATTTAGTCCACGACCTTGCCCTTGCCTCGGTTATGATCCGGGCTTCGTCTTTCTTGATATAAAATGATAAATCAACCCGTTCAATACACACATTGACTAAATTGACCATTATCTCATAATTTAGCAAAATTACCATTTTACCCCTAAACTTTCTCATATTTACACTTTTGTCCCAAGGCTCGTAAAGTGATTTTCATTCAACTTTTTAGCCTTTCATGCTTAGCCGAATCATTTACTCAACTAAGGCAATCATCAATTCTCACTAAATCGTTCATGTATGACCAATCTCAAGACTTTCACAAACTAGTCCCTACATGCATTTTTCATGGAAATCACTTAGCAAAAGATGTTTCTACTACATCAAGCTTTCATATTCTTCTATAAAACATCAAAATACAGGCATGTCATACATGGGTACATTTTTGAACATCAATCCTAGCTCAACATATAGCTAAAAATAACTTACTCATGTTACTAAGACTTCAAAAATACGAAGAATATCAAAAACGGGGCTAGGATGCACTTACTAGCAAGCTTGAAAAATTGAAGAACCCTAACAATGGTGTAACACCCCTTACCCGGGTTCTACGCCGGGAACCGGGCCCGAGGCGTTATCGAACTCAAACCACTTAATCGCCACTTAGGCTCAACGTCATTACTCACTATAACCTCATTCTCGACTTACGAGGCCTCACTCATACACACGAGGGCTCTCGAGACTAATCCGGAACTTTTACGATCCTTAAAATTTTTCTCTTTTATACAGGTCCCACACGCCTGTGCAAGATTAGACACGCCCGTGCATGGACACACACGCCCATGTTCCCTAGCCGTGCTAAAAACTCGAGCATTCTGCCAATTGCCCCACGGCCATGGCACACCCGTGCTCCCCAACCGTGGTGAACATCGACTTCCCGCACGGCCTAGAGTCAGACATACGCCGTGTGGCTAGCCGATGGCCAACATCGATTAATCCCACACGCCCTAGGCACACGCCCGTGTGACTAGTCCGTGGTCTATTCTGTTTTAAAATATTAACGTGTGGGGGGGACGACGCGCCACAAAGACACGCCCGTGGGCTGACTGGCGTGTGTCACACATGGTCTAGACACGCGCCCGTGTGTCTAACCACATGGTCAAGGACAAAGCTAAGTGCCAAGTTCTTTTCACCCTTCTAGCATACACAACAAATACTCATCCAACACAATCATAATCAACTCAAAATGAATATAATCTCACATAGAAAACTATATCTTTTCATATAATGTAATAGCCAACAACTATGGCATTATACAAAATACACTTCCCATAAAAAGGCTAACACATCTTATCCATTTACAACAAAATTGACTAACTTGTCTAGCCCCTATACATGCCATATACAAAACATTAAGTTTCATGTACCAAAGTGTCTTTGATATGTGGGCTATCTTCCAATGATCCTCGTATCTCGATTCACCACTTTTAATCTATAAGATAAGGGAAAAGAAAGGCGATAAGCTTTGAGCTTAGTAAGTTTACACATAAACAATTAAGCATCATAGTATAAGCCAAACCACAATTAGCATTATACCAACATATAATATACAACTATGCTTACTCTTTCTATCCCTTACCATATTACCAACACATCATGAGTCACATGCTCATAACTATTGAAATGCACCCCTGCATTCAATATCACATTTACACAATATACAACACATCATTATTGCTCAATAATACATCCACATAGCTAACTCACATAGCTAATCCACACGGTAATATCTCGGTGGTTTCGCACTTAGCACACCACAATCAATTTATAAGGTGGTATCGCACTTAGCCTACCACAAAGGTAATCATAGTGATCTCGCACATAGCCACTAAATGATATACCTAACGATAGCATCGCACATAGCCAGCTCATCGTCAATATGCATTTGGATGGTATCGCACTTAGCCCACTATATAGCATTATCACAACACATGCACAAGTCTATTTACTCAATTATTCATCCATTCAAATCTATATTACATTCATTGTACTTGAACCACATAGGTTCCCAATCATTCTCATTAATTCTCATTCATGCTACACCCTAGCTAGCATTAACAAATTGTAAGTATGAATGCATTGTTTATGCATAGACTTACCTCGATACTCAAAAGTATTGAAATGTGCAATTTAGTCCACCACCTTGCTTTTGCCTCGGTTTCGATCCGGGCTTTGTCTTTCTTGATCTATAATGAATAAATCAACTTATTCAATACACATATTGACTAAATTGACCCACATCTCATACTTTAGCAAAATTACTATTTTGCCCTTAAACTTTCTCATATTTACACTTTAGTCCCAAAGGCTCGTAAAGTGATTTTATTCAACTTTCTACTCTTTCATGCTTAGCTGAACCACTTACTCAACTAAAGCATTCATCAAATCTCACTAAATCACACATGTATGACCAAACTAAAGTTTTTTACAAACTAGTCCCTACATGTATTTTCATGGAAAATCACTTAACAAAAGATGTTTCTACTACATCAAGCTTTCATAATCTTCCATAAAACAACAAAATACATGCATGTCATACATATGTACATTTTTGAACATCCATAATAGCTCACCAAATAGCTAAAAATAGCTTACTCATGCTACTAGGACTTCAAAAATATAAAGAATATCAAAAACCGGGCTTAAGAGCACTTACTAGCAAGCTTGAAAAATTGAAAGAGCCCTAACAATGGCTTCTCTAATTTACGGCAGCTTGGGGGAGAAGATGAGTGAATTTTTATCATCTTTTCACCTATTTAATCACTTATTTGATAAATGACCAAAATGCCCTTTTTGATAAACTTCAAATTTTGACTCATCCATGCCCATTTTTGTCCAAAAATTAGAATTTGGATAAATTACTATTTAAGGACCTCTAATTAATAATCTAAAGCTATTTCACACATATAGCTTCTAGAAACAAAAATTTTGCAACTTTTGCAATTTAGTCCTTTTGGACAATTCAACCACAATTTCACAAAATTGCTTCATGAAATTTTCACACTAGCATGCATATATAATATAAGCCTCAAAAACTCATTCATAACCCTTAGATTTTTGGTCTCGCACCACCATTTCGACTAGGCCCTAAACCGGGATGTTACAACTCTCCCCCCTTTAGAGATTTTCGTCCCCGAAAATCTTACTAGTAAAGAGGATTGGATGTTGCTCTCTCATAGCTTCTTCCGTTTCCCACGTAGCCTCTTCCACACCATGTTTCTGCCATAACACTTTCACTAGTGCTGTGCTCTTATTTCTCAACTGTTTCACTTCTCGAGCCATGATCTTAATCGGCTCCTCTTCATAAGACATATCCGGTCTTATCTCAATTTTCGTTGAAGAAATCACATGTGAAGGATCGGAGACACATGGAACACGTTATGAATCTTTTCCAACTCTACCGGCAAAGCCAACCGGTAAGCTACAGGCCCAATTCTATCTGTAATCTCATATGGCCCTATGAACCTTGGACTCAATTTCCCTTTTCGTCCAAACCTCATGATTTTCTTCCATGGGGACACTTTTAAAAACACTTTTTCACCCACTTCAAACTTAATCTCTTTTCTTTTCAAATCCACGTACGACTTCTGTCGGTCCGAAGCAGCTTTCAGACTATTACGGATTACTTTCACTTTCTCTTCGGTCTCTTTTACTAGATCGACCCCATGGATTCGCTTCTCACTAAGCTCGGTCCAATACAAAGGAGTCCGACACTTACGGCCATACAAAGCCTCATACGGTGCCATCTGTATACTCGACTGATAACTGTTTTTATAGGCGAATTCGACCAAAGGTAGATATCTCTCCCAACTACCTTCGAATTCTAGCACACAGCATCGAAGCATATCTTCAAGAACTTGAATCACTATTTCAGACTGACCATCGGATTGTGGATGGAACGCAGCACTGAAATTCAATCTCGTACCCATGGCTTCTTGCAACTTCTTCCAAAACCTCGAAGTAAACCTCGGATCTCTATCCGATATAATAGACACAGGTACACCATGCAATCTCACTATATCTGCCACGTACAACTCAGCTAACTTATCTAGTGAATAATCAACGCGTACTGGAATAAAGTGAGCCGACTTCGTCAATCTATCCACAACAACCCACACAACATCTCTCTTTCCCGGAGTCATCGGCAACCCCGTCACAAAATCCATGGTAACCCGATCCCACTTCCATTCGGGAACCATCACTGGCTGAAGCAATCCCGAAGGCACTTGATGCTAAGCTTTCACTTGTTGGCAAATCAGACACTTTGCCACAAACTCTGAAATATCTCTTTTCATACCTGGCCACCAATACAACTTCCTCAAATCGTTGTACATTTTCGTACTACCCGGATGTACTGACAAGCATCCACTGTGGGCCTTATACAAAACCTTTCGAATCAACTCCTCATTTTTAGGAACACAAATTCTATCACGATACATCAGACAACAATTCAAATCCACTCGAAAATCAGAATCACTTTACGATCCGCACTTAGCTATCTTAGCTTGCATCCATTGTCATTTCTCCGAGCCTCACATATTTGTTGAACAAATAGTGGCCTAGCTCTCAACTCTGCCAAAATAGCACCATCATCAGACAATGCTAATGTAACACCCCTAACCCGTAACCGACACCGGACTAAGGTTAGGAGCATTACCAGACAGATCGGAAACTTACATAACATTTCATACATTACAATCATCATTAACGATCATAGTGTCCCTTAGATGAGTCATCAAGACCCAAAGCATGCATATATACCGAGTTGGGACTAAACTGAAACACATATGAAATTTCATAAAAAATAAAAACTTTTCTAACTTTCAGGGGAGACACGCCCGTGGGAGGAGATCGTGTGCCTTCCACGGCTCCTAGACACCCCCGTGTGTCCATCCGTGTTTACATACTGACTATATCAACACGGTCACTAGGCACGGCCGTGTGCCATGACCGTGTGGTACCAGACCATTTACTGACTTTTCCAACACGACCACCAAGCACGCCCGTGTGCCATGGCCGTGTGCTCTTAGCTAGCTACTGACTTGCATACCACGGCCAGCTGACACGCCCATGTCGAGGCCGTGTGCTATTTAAGCTACATTCTGCCAATTCACCCACGGTCTTAGGCACGCCCGTGTGCCTCAACCGTGTGACATTATAGGCCATTTACAAGGCCAAAATGCCACCCATAAGGGTCAACCTACAAGCAACATATCCATCTCATATCATACATATATAGCAACCAAAAACAATCTAAATTGACCATTCAATTTACACATTCAATACCCATTTCCTTCATGACAACTTTCAAGACAAAACATATACATAACTAAAGCATATTTCATTCATTTGCCTACTCAAAAACTTGACCATTTCATGAGCATCAATCCATACCAAAACAATCACACATTCCACATTCATCAAGGCATAATATGACCCAACAATTAGTCACATCCCATGACCAAGTTTATACATCAACTATATCACATACTAGCCTATACATGCCATGTCTAGCTTATAAACATTTCCAAAATGTACCAAAAAGAGTTTAGTAGTGTGATGACGATCCTTGACGGTCCCGAGCCTTCAGTAGCTTTAACGACCTATAAAACAGAGAAAAACATACACAGAGTAAGCTTTCCAAAAGCTTAATAAGTCATATACAAATAAACTTGATATGGAAGGCATATATGCAAATAAATACATTGGCACATATCAATCACTTAGCCATTTTCACCATTCAAGAATCATATAAACACATAGCTCATCTAGCCAAAACAATTCTTATCATAACATAAATTCCATATACATCTCATCATAGTAAGATCACTTAGATGCTTACCTTATATACACAATTAGTGTATAATCAACGTACCTGAATCGGATTTAATATCACCTAATTGTTCATAGCTCGGATTTGTAATTCGTATCACAAACTTGCCCATTGAACCACTAGGAATTTAGTAGGATACTCAGAAAGCCCAGAATTGTCGTACAATGCCAACGTCCTAGACGAGGTCTTACATGCACTCGGATATCGATGCCACTATCCCAGACAGGGTCTTACACGAATCAATACGATGCCGATATCCCAGACATGGTCTTACACGTAAAGCTCATATCGATGCCAATGTCCCAGACGTGGTCTTACTCATAAAGCTCGTATCGTTGCCTTCGTCCCAGATGAGGTCTTACACGAAATCTCAAATTAACGCCAACGTCCCAGACGTGGTCTTACATGATAAAACAGAACAGATACCTATGTCAAGACATAGCTAATCCTATCGACTCCTAGGTTCACACGGGACTTCTCGGACTTAGTCACTATACCGAACTTTTCTCAGAATTTATATGCATAGGTTCTCATTAACATCCATAACTAACATTGGTCATATGAACACATGTAATATCATACAAGTACGTTTATTTGCATAGTGACTTACCTCGGATTCGGTTTATCGGAATAGAAACGGCTACTCGTTTACTTTTACTTTCCCGCGATCTAAATTCGTTTTCCTCGGTTCATGATCTAAACACATTCAGAATTAACCCTTTTATTCATTAATTCTTACAATCTAATCCAAAGACACACATTTAGGGCCATTTACAAATTAACCCTCAAATTTGCACACTTAATCAATTTAGTCCATTTTTCTCAAAACCTCAAATTCACAAAATCCACACATACACATGCTTGGCCGAACCTCTCTAGGAACTATATAAGTCCAAATATTTCATCAAATTTACAAATTAGTCCCTCAATTTTCTATTTTCTCAATTTAGCCCTAATTAGCTAAATTCATCAAAAATTCAAGAACAAAGTATGTTCATCAAATACATATCTTTCATTTAACACCATAAAACATCACAAGGCTCAACATAGCATCAATGGCATTTTACACAAACATCATCAATTCATGAAATTGAGACATGGGTTTTGTAGCTCTCAAGGCAACGATTGCAAAAACATAGAAATTATCGAAAACCGACTGAAAACATACCTTGAATTTAGCTTTCAAATGGCCGAATGAAACAAAGCCTTTCTTTCCTATATTTGCTTGAGTTTTCGGTGGAAAAATAGATGAATTAAAGTCCATTTCCATGTTTTAATCATAATATAACATTAATAAACAATTTCCTATTTTAGCCTTATAATCTAAAATATTTATAGCATACAAAACAAGGTCATTTTTTACCATAACCACCCACTTACACAATAATGGCTTATTTGCCATATAAGGCCATAACTTTAAAAAGCCACAACACTTTAGTACTTTAATAAATAGCAAGCAACTTTCACATTCAATGCAATTTCATCATGTTGTCAAATTAAACATACAAATGGACAAATTAACTTACGAAAATTTACCACATGCTTAATCACATATCAAAGACACAAAATATAATATTAAAATATTATTCAGACTCGGATTTGTGGTCCCGAAACCACTATTTCAACTAGGGTATAAACTGGACTGTTACAATTCTCCCCCATTAGGGATTTTTGTCCCCGAAAATCTTACCGTTAAATAGATTCGGATATTGCTGTTTCATTGAATCTTCCGGTTCCCACGTTGCCTCTTCAATTCCGTGCCGATTCCATAATACTTTCACTAACAGAATTTTCTTGTTTCTCAACTCTTTTACTTCACGAGCTAAGATACAGATCGGTTCCTCTTCATATGACATGTCAGATCAGATTTCAATTTTAGATGGAACAATTACATGTGACGGATCAGATCGATATCTACGGAGCATCGAGACATGAAACACATTGTGGATCTTTTCTAATTCAGAGGGCAATCTTAATCTGTATGCAACAGGCCCGACACGTTCAACGATCTCGTACGGTCCGATGAACCTCGGACTCAACTTGCCTTTACGTCTAAAACGAAGCACTTTCTTCCACGGTGACACTTTCAGAAATACTTTGTCACCGATTTCAAATTCTATATCTTTTTGTTTCAAGTCCGCATACGACTTCTGACGATCAGATGCTGCTTTCAAACAATCTCGGATCATTTTCACTTTCTGTTCTGAATCTTTTATCAAATCCACACCGTGTAGCTTATTTTCACTGAGTTCAGTCCAATACAGAGGGGTACGACATTTACGTCCGTACAGAGCTTCATAGGGTGCCATTCTGATACTCGACTGAAAACTATTATTAAACGCAAATTTGACCAATGGCAGATACTGTTCCCACGAACCATGAAACTCAAGTACACAGCATCTTAACATATCTTCAAGAATCTGAATGATTCGTTCAGACTGACCATCTGTTTGCGGATGAAAAGCTGTACTGAAGTGTAATTTCGTGCCTAAAGCTTCTTGCAGTTTCTTCCAGAATCTTGATGTAAACCTCGGATCTCTATCTGACACAATGGATAGTGGCTCTCCGTGCAATCTAACAATCTCGAAAATATATAACTCGGCTAATCTATCAAGTGAATAATCAGATCTTACTGGAATGAAATGAGCAGATTTCGTCAGTCGGTCAACTATGACCCAAATTGCATCTTTCTTTCTCGAAGCCTGAGGCAAACCAGAAACAAAGTCCATTGTTACTCTATCCCATTTCCATTCAGGAATCAGAATCAGCTGAAGCAATCCAGACGGAACTTGATGTTCGGCTTTTACTTGCTGATAGACTAAACATTTCGTAACAAAGTCAGAAATGTCTCGTTTCATACCAGACCACCAATAGTGTCGTTTCAAATCCTGATACATCTTAGTACTTCCCGGATGAACAGATAAACTACTATTATGTGCTTCACTTAAAATCAGCTGAATCAACTCTAGATTTCTCGGAACATACATACGACCTCGGAATCTCAAACAATCATCAACAACTCAAAATTCAGATTCAGAATTCAAATCACACTGAGCTCGTTTTGTTGTTAACTCATTATCAGATTTCTGAGCATCACATATCTGTTGTAAGAATAACGGCTTTGCTTTTAATTCAGCTATCATAGAACAACCATCAGACAAATCTAACTGAGCATTCAAAGCACGTAGTGCAAACAATGATTTTCGACTCAATGCATCAGCAACCACATTTGCTTTACCCGGATGATAACCTATCACAAGTTCATAATCTTTTAACAGCTCTAGCCACCTTCTCTGATGCAGGTTCAAATCTTTCTGAGTCATTAAATACTTCAGACTTTTATGATCTGAAAACACGTGACACTTCTCACTATACAGATAATGTCGCCATATCTTTAAAGTAAACATAATCGGTGCTAGCTCAAGATCATGAGTCGGATAGTTCTTCTCATGGGATTTTAGTTGTCTTGAGGCATATGCTACAACTTTTCCTTCCTGCATCAAAACACATCCTAGACCGTTTAATGAAGCATCACTGTAAATCACAAATTCTTTGCCCGATTCTGGCTGTACTAACACTGGAGCTTCCGTTAACAGAGTTTTCAATTGATCAAAACTTTTCTGACATCTGTCAGACCATTCAAATCTAACGTCATTCTGAAGTAATTTTGTCAACGGAGCAGCTATCACTAAAAATCCTTTCACAAATCGACGATAATAGCCAGCTAGGCCCAGAAAGCTACAGATTTCAGACACGTTCCTCGGAGGTTTCCAATCCAGAATAGCAGAAATCTTGCTCGGATCAAATCGGATTCCAGAAGCTGACACAATATGCCCCAGAAAACTAACCTCGTATAACTAGAATTCACATTTGCTGAATTTTGCGTACAATTGCTTTTCTCTCAGAGTTTGCAATACAATCTTCAGATGCTCGGCATGCTCAGTCTCATCCCGTGAATAAATCAAAATGTCATCAATGAATACGACAACAAATCGATCTAGGTACGGTCTGAAAATTCTGTTCATCAGATCCATAAAAATAGCAGGAGCATTGGTTAGTCCAAATGGCATAACTAAAAGCTCATAATGCCCGTACCTCGTTTTGAAAGCAATCTTCGGAACGTCTGAATCTTTAACTCTCAGCTGGTAGTACCCCGATCTCAGATCAATCTTGGAAAATACAGTAGCTCCTTTTAACTGGTCGAATAAATCATCAATTCTGGGCAACAGATATTTGTTCTTTATAGTCACCTTGTTCAACTAACGGTAATCAGTACACATCCTCATCGTGCCATCTTTCTTTTTCACAAACAGAACAGGAGCACCCCAAGGCGAGAAACTCGGTCTAGCAAACCCTCTATCGGTCAATTCTTATAATTGCGACTTTAACTCCTTCAACTCTGTTGGTGCCATTCTATACGGAGTTATTGAAATAGGTGTAGTACCCGGCAATAACTCAATACCAAACTCAACTTCACGAATCGGAGGTAAACCAGGCAATTCTTCTGGAAACACATCAGAATATTCACAGACGACAGGCACTGACTCAACTTTCTTTTCAGACACCTTCGAGTCAATAACATAAGTGAAATATGCTTCATATCCCTTTTTCACATAACTTTGAGCTTTCAAAACCGATATCGCAACAGACAATCCATTCATATCATTAGACACAATCCGCACAGTTTCATTATTCGAACATCTCAAGTCAATAGTTTTTCTTTTACAGTTCACAACAGCATCATGCAAAAACAACCAATCCATACCCAGAATAATATCGAACTCATAAAATGGCAACAACATCAAATCAGCAGGGAAACAGTTATCTCGAAACATTAACAGACATTTCTTGCATACCTCATTAACCAGGACACTTTTACCTAAGGGGTTCGATACTTTTATAGCAAAATCGATGAGACTCTACAGCAAAGTCTTCTTTGAACACTAAATTCATGCATATATATGAATGCGTAGAACCAGGGTCTATCAAAGCAATCACAGAAGTATCATAAAGAGTAAAAGTACCCGTTATAACATCAGGTGATGAAGCTTCCTCTCGAGCTCGGATACCATACGCTCTGGCTGGCGCTCTAGCTTCAGATCTGACAACATTATCTGTTGTAGTTCTCTAACTACCACTGACATTCTTTACATTCTTCGATGGTCTACCTCTCACAGGTTCAATATCAGATCTCAGAGTTTGAACAGTCACTGGCTCAAAAGGCTCAGGGCAATCACGGATAAAATGATCAAGTGATCCACATCTCAAGCAAGCTCTGTCGTTCAATCTACAACTTCCCGGATGTCTTTTTCCACAATGTTTACATTCAGGTCTCTCAGTCCGGACATTACCAACACAAGCATGAAGTTCTTTGGAGTTTTGGAACTCATTTGCGGTTTAGATTGATTTCTGTTCGAATATCTCATATTATCCCTGAATCTTTTCGGAGCAGATTGAAATGATTTACTCTGAAATCTCTTTCTCATATCTCGAGTATCAGACTCAGCTTTTCTTTTATCTTTCCCGAGTGCCTCTGCTTTACAAGCTCGGTCAACAAGTACAACAAACTCCTTTATCTCTAAAATTCCGACTAGCAAACGAATGTCTTCATTAAGCCCATCTTCGAAACTTTTGCACATTATAGCTTCGGATGATACACATTCCCGAGCATACTGACTCAGTCTCACGAATTCTCGTTCATACTCAGAAACAGTCATTCTGCCCTGTTTAAGTTCCAGAAATTCCTTCCGTTTTTGATCAACGAATCTTTCACTGATATATTTCTTTCGAAACTCGCTCTGAAAGAAGTCCTATGTAATTCGCTCTTTCGGAACAACAGAAATTAGGGTTTTCCACCATTGATAAGCTGCATCTCGGAGTAACGATACAACACACTTTATGCATTCATTCGGAGTCAGAGACATTTCATCGAATACCCGAATCATATTCTCTAACCAAAACTCAGCCTTTTCAGCATCATCATCATTGGTAGCTCAGAATTCTTCAGCTCCATACTTGCGAATCTTGTCTACCGGAGGCTTATTTAACAGATTTGGATGCATAACTGGTGGCACAACTGTAGTCTGAGGGGGATTATTCGAGGGCAGAGGTTGTGAAATAATCAGGTTATTCTTTACAAACCGAGTGAACCACTCACTCATCATCTGGAAGAAAGCTTGTTTAGCTTCTTCCCCTTGACCGCTAGTAGCCGGTCTAGATTCAGAAGGCGCTGTCCCTTGCGCGGGATTAGGCGCATTGCTTTCTACGTCGTCAGCTACGGCTCTTTCGGGATCCATTACTATATAGAAATCACATTTATACGTCAGGATTCATCACACTATCACAATTCAGATATATGGCATGTATAGCTAGACTCTGACACGCTACGTTAGTCCGAGAATCGGCTAAACCGTAGCTCTGATACCAACCAAATGTAACACCTAAACCCGTGAACCGACAATGGACTAGGGTTAGGAGCATTACTGCATGGATCGGAAACTTACATAACATTTCATACATTACAATCATCATTAACGATCATAGTGTCCCTTAGATGAGTCATCAAGACCCAAAGCATGCATATATACCGAGTTGGGACTAAACTGAAACACATATGAAATTTCATAAAAAATAAAAACTTTTCTAACTTTCAGGGGAGACACGCCCGTGGGAGGAGACCGTGTGCCTTCCACGGCTTCTAGACACCCCGTGTGTCCATCCGTGTTTACATACCGACTATATCAACACGGTCACCAGGCACGGCCGCGGTGCCATGACCGTGTGGTACCGCATCATTTATCGACTTTTCCAACACGGCCACCAAGCACGCCCGTGTGCCATGGCCGTGTGCTCTTAGCTAGCTACTGACTTGCATACCACGGCCAGCTGACACGCCCATGTCGAGGCCGTGTGCTATTTAAGCTACATTCTGCCAATTCACCCACGGTCTTAGGCACGCCCGTGTGCCTCAACCGTGTGACATTATAGGCAATTTACAAGGCCAAAATGCCACCCATAAGGGTCAACCTACAAGCAACATATCCATCTCATATCATACATATATAGCAACCAAAAACAATCTAAATTGACCATTCAATTTACACATTCAATACCCATTTCCTTCATGACAACTTTCAAGACAAAACATATACATAACTAAAGCATATTTCATTCATTTGCCTACTCAAAAACTTGACCATTTCATGAGCATCAATCCATACCAAAACAATCACACATACCACATTCATCAAGGCATAATATGACCCAACAATTAGTCACATCCCATGACCAAGTTTATACATCAACTATATCACATACTAGCCTATACATGCCATGTCTAGCTTATAAACATTTCCAAAATGTACCAAAAAGAGTTTAGTAGTGTGATGACGATCCTTGACAATCCCGAGCCTTCAGTAGCTTTGACGACCTATAAAACAGAGAAAAACATACACAGAGTAAGCTTTCCAAAAGCTTAATAAGTCATATACAAATAAACTTGATATGGAAGGCATATATGCAAATAAATACATTGGCACATATCAATCACTTAGCCATTTTCACCATTCAAGAATCATATAAACACATAGCTCATCTAGCTAAAACAATTCTTATCATAACATAAATTCCATATACATCTCATCATAGTAAGATCACTTAGATGCTTACCTTATATACACAATTAGTGTATAATCAACGTACCTGAATCGGATTTAATATCACCTAATTGTTCATAGCTCGAATTTGTAATTCGTATCACAAACTTGCCCATTGAACCACTAGGAATTTAGTAGGATACTCAGAAAGCCCGAAATAGTCGTACAATGCCAACGTCCCAGATGAGGTCTTACATGCACTCGGATATCGATGCCCTTTGTCCCGCATGTGGTCTTACACTAATCAATACGATGCCGATGTCCCGCATATGGTCTTACACGTAAAGCTCATATCGATGCCAATGTCCCAAACGTGGTCTTACTTATAAAGCTCGTATCGTTGCCTTCGTCCCAGACGAGGTCTTACACGAAATCTCAAATCAACGCCAACGTCCCAGACGTGGTCTTACATGATAAAACAGAACAGATACCTATGTCATGACATAGCTAATCCTATCGACTCCTAGGTTCACATGGGACTTCTCGGACTTAGTCACTATATCAAACTTTTCTCAAAATTTATATGCATAGGTTCTCATTAACATCCATGACTAACATTGGTCATATGAACACATGTAATATCATACAAGTACGTTTATTTGCATAGTGACTTACCTCGGATTCGGTTTATCGGAATAGAAATGGCTACTCGTTTACTTTTGCTTTCCCGCGATCTAAATCCGTTTTCCTCGGTTCTTGATCTAAACACATTCAAAATTAACCCTTTTATTCATTAATTCTTACAATCTAATCCAAAGACACACATTTAGGGCCATTTGCAAATTAACCCTCAAATTTGCACACTTAATCAATTTAGTCCATTTTTCTCAAAACCTTAAATTCACAAAATCCACACATACACATGCTTGGCCGAACCTCTCTAGGAACTATATAAGTCCAAATATTTCATCAAATTTACAAATTAGTCCCTCAATTTTCTATTTTCTCAATTTAGCCCTAATTAGCTAAATTCATCAAAAATTCAAGAACAAAGTATGTTCATCAAATACATATCTTTCATTTAACACCATAAAACATCACAAGGCTCAACATAGCATCAATGGCATTTTACACAAACATCATCAATTCATGAAATTGAGACATGGGTTTTGTAGCTCTAAAGGCAACGATTGCAAAAACGTAGAAATTATCGAAAACCGACCGAAAACATACCTTGAATTTAGCTTTCAAATGGCCGAATGAAACAAAGCCTTTCTTTCCTATTTTTGTTTGAGTTTTTGGTGGAAAAATGGATGAATTAAAGTCCATTTCCATGTTTTAATCATAATATAACATTAATAAACAATTTCCTATTTTAGCCTTATAATCTAAAATATTTATAACATATAAAACAAGGTCATTTTTTACCATAACCACCCACTTACACAATAATGGCTTATTTGCCATATAAGGCCATAACTTTAAAAAGCCACAACACTTTAGTACTTTAATGAATAGCAAGCAACTTTCACATTCAATGCAATTTCATCATTTTGTCAAATTAAACATACAAATGGACAAATTAACTTACGAAAATTTACCACATGCTTAATCACATATCAAAGACACAAAATATAATATTAAAATATTATTCGGACTCGGATTTGTGGTCCCGAAACACTGTTTCGACTAGGGTATAAACTGGACTGTTACAGCTAAACTCGCTCTCATAACTCTTAGAGCATACAGGGATTTGCTACTTAAGGCATCCGCTACCACATTCGCTTTTCCTGGGTGGTAATCAATGACTAACTCATAGTCTTTCAACAATTCAAGCCACCATCTCTGTCTCAGATTCAGATCCTTCTGATCCATCAAATACTTTAAACTCTTGTGATCTGTAAAGATTCGGCACTTTTCGCCATACAAATAATGTCGCCAAATCTTTAACGCAAACACAATCGCAGCCAACTCCGAATCGTGAGTCGGATAATTCTTCTCGTGCGGTTTTAACTGCCTCTAGGCGTAAGCGATTACCTTACCCTCTTGCATCAACATGCAACCGAGACCATTAAACGACGTATCACTATAAACCACGAACTCCTTCCCCGATTCTGGTTGAACCAAAACCGGTGCCTCAGTCAACATTGTTTTCAGTCTCTCGAAGCTCTATTGACATGTCTCAGTCCATTCAAACTTGACATCTTTATGCAATAGTTTCGTCATCGGGGTAGCAATTACAGAGAACCCCTTTATGAAACGTCTGTAATATCCCGCTAATCCCAAGAAACTTCTGATTTCTGACACGTTCCTCGGCAGTTTCTAATCCATAACACCCAATATCTTACTCGGGTCAACTCTGACACCATCACCTGACACCATGTGTCCTAGGAATCTGATCTCTCGGAGCCAAAACTCACTCTTGCTAAACTTAGCATACAACTGCTTATCTCTCAAAGTTTGCAAGACAATTCTCAAGAGCTCTTCATGATCATTCTCATCCCGAGAATAGATCAATATGTCGTCAATAAAGGCAAGCACAAACTTGTCCACATATGGTCTGAAAATACGGTTCATCAGATCCATAAAAATCGCAGGTGCATTCGTCAAACCAAACGGTATAACCAAAAACTCATAATGGCCATACCTTGTCCGAAACGCAGTTTTCAACACATCTTGCTCTTTCACTTTGAGTCGATAATAAACTGGACTTCAAGTCTATCTTGGAGAACATCTTTGTAGCTCCATTCAGTTGATCGAAAAGATCATCAATCCTTGGTAAAGGATACTTATTCTTAACCGTCACTTTGTTAAGCTGTCTATAGTCTATACACAACCTCATAGACCCATCTTTCTTCTTCACAAACAATACCGGAGCTCCCCACGACGAGTAGCTCGGTCTTGCAAAACCCTTATCTGTCAACTCTTATAACTGAACCTTCAGTTCTTTTAACTCTACAGGTGCCATTCTGTACGGAGCAATCGAAATAGGTGCCGTTCCCAGAACCAACTCAATTCCAAACTCGATCTCTCTCACTAGAGGTAATCCGGGTAACTCTTCCGAAAATACATCTGGGTACTCACATACCACTGGCACTGTTTCAAACTCTACTCCAACCTCTTGAGTATTCAACATGAACGCAAGATAGGACTCACACCCTTTTCTTAAACATTTCTCAGCCACTAAGGAAGAAATCATTACGGGTAGACTGTCCGATCCACCTGATTTAACCCGAACCACATCTCCACTCTCACATTTCAATTCAATGTACTTACTACCACAGTTCACTAAAACGCTATGGGTAGTCAACCAATCCATGCCTAGGATTAAACCGAACTCATCAAACGGCAACAACATAAGGTTTGCCAGAAAACAATGATTCTCAATCAACAAAGGATAATTCTTACACACTTTGTCCACTAACACATACTTTCCTAACGGGTTTGACACCTTAATCACAATGTCCGTAGACTCAACGATCATACTTAAACTAGATGCTAATCTCATGCAAATATAAGAGTGAGTAGACCCTGGATCTATTAAAGCAATAACAAGGGTGTCAAAGAGAGAAAAAGTACCCGTTATCACATCGGGAGGATGCCTCTTGCGAGCGCGAATGGCATACGCCCTCGCAGTGCCCGACCCTCCGGTCTCACAGCAGAGAATCTCTGGGCGCACCTCTACCACTAGCCCCACCTCTTGGGTTCCTAGGTGGTCTACCCCTCGTAGACACATCACTAGGTCTCACTTCTTGTTTCTCTTCCTTATCATCCCTCTCGGGACAACTACGGATAAAGTGGTCAGGGGAACCACACTTATAACATTTCCGACTGTTTCCCCAACACTCTCCGTTGTGATACCTACCACAACTAGGACACTCCGGTTTACTCTTTGTATTGCCCACACTTTCTATCGAGGGGGCTTGGACTCTCGAACCCGAACGAGTATTGCCCAAGTCTCGATGCGAATAACCCACTGGTGTCGTCGTTTGAGGATTCACTTCCTTGGATCTTTTTGACTGGGCTTGGTATGACTTGCCCATCGGTCTCTTTCTAGCATCTCGGGCTTCACTCATAGCCCATCTCTTTTCTGAACTCAATTCCTCGGCCTTACTTGCCCTCTCAACTAGCACCACAAATTCTTTCAACTCCAAAATGTTCACTAGGAGTTTGATATCCTCATTCAGCCCATCTTCGAACCTCTTGCACAAGATGGTCTCTGTCGACACACATTCTTGAGCGTATTTGCTAAGCCTAACAAACTCATGCTCGTATTCAGCTACTGTCATCCTTCCTTGCTTCAGCTCAAGGAATTCTTTTCCTTTTTGGTCAAGAAAACCTCGGCTTATATACTTCTTCGGAACTCTTCAGTAAAGAAGTCCCACGTCACCCGCTCCTTTGGGACCACTAACGTCAGCGTCTTCCACCAATGGTATGTCAAATCTCTCAGCAATGATACGACACACTTCAAACTCTCCTCAGGTGTACATGAGAGCTCATCGAACACCCTCATCGAGTTCTCTAACGTAACTCCGCCCTCGTGGTCATCATCTACCTTAGCCCTAAACTCCTCAGCCCTGTGCTTCCTAATCTTATCCACCGGGGGTTTTGATATCCTCACTACATCCATACCTTGAGGAGCCACTGGATTTGGCTGAGGTACAAGAGGAGGAGGTGGAGGAGGTTGAGCATTAGGGTTCGCTCGAACATAATCCGAGTACTAATTACTCATCATTTGGAGAAAGGCTTCCCGTGCCTCTTCCCCTTGACCCCTAACCTCGGGTCCACTCTCAACGGGCGCGGTCCCTTGCGCAGGAGCCGACGCGTTACTCGCTGCTTCATCAGCAGTCAATGGATCGGAATCCATCTACTATATAAAACAAGTTTTAAATCATCAGAAACCACCACACTATCATTGTACACTTATGGCATGTATAGCTAGACTCTTACACCCGCTACGGTAGTCCTAGAAACGGCTAAACCATAGCTCTGATACCAATAAATGTAACACCCTTTACCCGGGTTCTACGCCGGGAACTGGGCCTGAGGCGTTACCAAACTCAAACCACTTAATCGCCATTTAGGCTCAACGTCATTACTCACTATAACCTCATTCTCGACTTACGAGGCCTCACTCATACACACGAGGGCTCTCGAGACTAATCTGGAACTTTTACGATCCTTAAAATTTTTCTCTTTTATATAGGTCTCACACGCCCGTGCAAGATTAGACACGTCCGTGCATGGACACACACGCCTATGTTCCCTAGCCGTGCTAAAAACTCGAGCATTCTACCAATTTCCCCACGGCCATGGCACGCCCGTGCTCCCCAACCGTGGTGAACACTGACTTCCCTCGCACGGCCTAGAGTCTAGACACACACCCGTGTGGCTAGCCCGTGGCCAACACTGATTAATCCCACACGCCCTAGGCATACGCCCGTGTGACTAGTCCGTCGTCTATTCTATTTTAAAATATTAACATGCAGGGGACGCACGGCCACAGTACACGCCCGTGGGCTGACCGTGTGTCATACATGGTCTAGACACACACCCGTGTGTCTAACCACATGGTCAAGGACAAAGCTAAGTGCCAAGTTCTTTTCACCCTTCTAGCATACACAATAAATACTCATCCAACACAATCATAATCAACTCAAATTGAATATAATCTCACATAGAAAACTATATCCTTTTCATATAATGTAATAGCCAACAACTATGGCATTATACAAAATACACTTCCCATAAAAAGGCTAACACATCTTATCCATTTACAACAAAATTGACTAACTTGTCTAGCCCCTATACATGCCATATACAAAACATTAAGTTTCATGTACCAAAGTGTCTTTGATATGTGGGCTATCTTCCAATGATCCTCGTATCTCGATTCACCACTTTTAATCTATAAGACAAGGGAAAAGAAAGGCAGTAAGCTTTGAGCTTAGTAAGTTTACACATAAACAATTAAGCATCATAATATAAGCCAAACCATAATTAGCATTATACCAACATATAATATACAACTATGCTTACTCTTTCTATCCCTTACCATATTACCAACACATCATGAGTCACATGCTCATAACTATTGAAATGCACCCCTGCATTCAATATCACATTTACACAATATACAACACATCATTATTGCTCAATAATACATCCACATAGCTAACTCACATAGCTAATCCACACAGCCAATATCTCGGTGGTTTCGCACTTAGCACACCACAATCAATTTATAAGGTGGTATCGCACTTAGCCTACCATAAAGGTAATCATAGTGATCTCGCACATAGCCACTAAATGATATACCTAACGATAGCATCGCATTAGCCAGCCACTCATCGTCAATATGCATTTGGATGGTATCGCACTTAGCCCACCATCTAGCATTATCACAACACATGCACAAGTCTATTTACTCAATTATTCATCCATTCAAATCTATATTACATTCATTGTACTTGAACCACATAGGTTCCCAATCATTCTCATTCATTCTCATTCATGCTACACCCTAGCTAGCATTAAAAAATTGTAAGTATGAATGCATTGTTTATGCATAGACTTACCTCGATACTCAAAAGTATTAAAATGTGCAATTTAGTCCACCACCTTGCTTTTGCCTCGATTTCGATCCGGGTTTTGTCTTTCTTGATCTATAATGAATAAATCAGCTTATTCAATACACACATTGACTAAATTGACCCACATCTCATACTTTAGCAAAATTACTATTTTACCCCTAAACTTTCTCATATTTACACTTTAGTCCCAAAGGCTCGTAAAGTGATTTTTATTCAACTTTCTACTCTTTCATGCTTAGCTGATCCACTTACTCAACTAAAGCATTCTTCAAATCTCACTAAATCACACATGTATGACCAAACTAAAGTTTTTCACAAACTAGTCCCTACATGCATTTTCATGGAAAATCACTTAACAAAAGATGTTTCTACTACATCAAGCTTTCATAATCTTCCATAAAACAACAAAATACATGCATGTCATACATATGTACATTTTTGAACATCCATAATAGCTCACCAAATAGCTAAAAATAGCTTACTAATGCTACTAGGACTTCAAAAGTACGAAGAATATAAAAAATCGGGCTTAAGAGCACTTACTAGCAAGCTTGAAAAATTGAAAGAGCCCTAACAATGGCTTCTCTAATTTTCGGCAGCTTGGGGGAGAAGATGAGTGAATTTTTATCATCTTTTCACCTATTTAATCACTTATTTGATAAATGACCAAAATGCCCTTTTTGATAAACATCAAATTTTGACTCATCCATGCCCATTTTTGTCCAAAAATTAGAATTTGGATAAATTACTGTTTAAGGACCTCTAATTAATAATCTAAAGCTATTTCACACATATAGCTTCTAGAAACACACATTTTGCAACTTTTGCAATTTAGTCCTTTTGGACAATTCAACCACAATTTCACAAAATTGCTTCATGAAATTTTCACACTAGCATGCATATATAATATAAGCCTCAAAAACTCATTCATAACCCTCAAATTTTTGGTCTCGCACCACCATTCCGACTAGGCCCTAAACCGGGATGTTACAAATGGCTCCCTTCAAATTTCGGCAGCTTGGAGAAGAAGATGAATGAAATTCTATCATCTTTTCCCATTTTTAATCATTTAATTGATAAAAGACCAAAATGCCCCTTCTCACTAAACTTTCCAATATCATCACCTCATGCCCATTTTTGTCCAAAAATTAGAATTTGGGAAAATTACTATTTAAGGACCTCTAATTGATAATCCAAAGCTATTTCATACAATTAGCTTCTAGAATCTCACATTTTGCAACTTTTACAATTTAGTCCTTTTGGACAATTTAATCGCAATTTAACAAAATTGCTTCATGAAACTTTCACACTAACATGCAAACATAGCATAAACCTCAAAACTCATACATATACCTCAGATTTGTGGTCTTGTACCACTATTCTGACTAGACCCTAAATCGAGATGTTACAGGAATCATGAGGAAGATAATGGCGATGACAACGACAATTATGGTGGTAATGGGAAACCATAAGTTGGGAAGAAGAAACCCAACAAAAAAAGGGGCAAGATCAAATGCTTTCTTTGCAACGATCCACAATTGTTGAAGAAATGTCTAAAGAAATCTGTGCTTTCTAAGAAGGACAAGTCAGAAGGTAAGGTCGTGAGACTTGGTTCGAGCGCAAAGAATGTTGAAGCCAAGGATGCCAAAGGTGAGAAAAAGCCAGTGGAGTGCTTCTTGTGTCATGGTCCGCATAGGTTGTAGAAATGTCCAAAGAAGTCTACCATCAAAGAGGACGATGCGTCAGACAAGGAGCCAAAGAAGCTTGGTTTGAGTAAGGGAAAAGTCAAAGCCAAGAGGGCAAAGAGGAGCAAGAAGAAGCAAGTAAAGTGCTTCTTGTGTCGTGGTCCACATGAGTTGCGGGACTGTCTAAAGCAAACCATGGTTAAAGAAAAGGCAACATCGGAGCTTGTTGAGTCATCGGAGGGGCTTCCACCCAAGGAAGAGGTGAGTTTGTCATTGGACTTAGGGGAAAAACTGGCGATGAAAACAGTGAAACTAGGACCAATGAGACTCAATTCGAGGAAAGCGATGGATTTGGCCAAGTCGTCGACGAGGCTTCCACCCATGAAAGAGGTGAGTATTGAATCAGACTTAGAGGAAGAAGTAGCGATGCAAACTTTGAAGCTAAGATCAATGAGGTTGACTTCTGTTGACATATCGGAGGAGCTACCACCTTTGGGTAAGGTGGGTTGTGCATTAAACTTTGGAAAGTGGTGTGATGCAAGTTGGATAGTTGGACCGAGTAAATGTGATGAGTAAGGTACATTATGAACACTTTGGTAGTGTTTTGTATTCTAACTTGTTGACTTGGCAAGAACGTAGGGACCCTTTCAAAGTTTTTAAGCAAGGAGGCCAAGGGACTGTGGGTAATTTGAAGCCAAGTTTTCTAAATCAAAAGGATTTCGTTTGAAGCGAGTTAGAATGTGGGCAAGAAAGAGCTGTGGCTTCTTGCCAATGAGATGTACCAACGAGTGGGATAGTTTCAGTTAAGAGGTGACGAAAGCCAAGGCAAAAGTTTTGAAGGAAGGAAAAAGCTAAGGCGACAAGACGTGATCGAGTTGAATCAAGTCAGTGCCATTCCGAAGGCACAACGAGGGCGTTGCGAGAATTAGTGGGGGAGAATGTCACGGGCCACAGTTCAAAGCCTGTGACCATCGCACACAAAGCATCCCACAGAGGTCTATCATTGATATGGGGATCATTTGGCCCACAAGAGCTAGTCCGATTCAAAGAGCTGTTGGAGAAGCCTGGGTGGCCCAATGTTAAAGATATGGCAACATAGGCTACCTTGGTAAACAGGGAAACTAATCTTAGAAGATTGAGGGGAATCATATCTTATAAGATTATATTGGATTTGATTATGTAAATTTATTATGTAATGTTGTAAATCCCTAGATTTAAGGGATAGGCTAATCTCATTTGTTGATCTAACTTGATCTAGATTGTCAGTTTTAGGGGAGCTCAACTATAAATAGAGAGCCTCCCCCTCACTTGTAACTCATTCCATTCTTTATTATTTCTTGTATTCTTTGAGAGAAAGTAATACAATTGAGAGCATTTACTCAAACACTTTTCGTGCATATTATTTTTTGGCTTCCTGTTCTTTTGAGCCTTCTTTTGTCTAAGTTGCTTCCGCTATATAAATTGGTGCCTTGGAGGAATTCTTTGTGATTCCTCAATTGTTTGGTGGTTATGTAACAGCCCGTTTTTGGTCAAATTAGAATAGTGGTTTTGGGACCATGAATCCGAGGTCAAAATATTTATTTTATTATTATTTTAAGTTTTACAGCATGATAGAATAGTTGTGTGAAAATTTCGTTAAGAAATTTTGTCGTTTGATTGGTTAAATTGATAAAAAAAATAACTAAATCGCGTAAAATGCAAAAGTGCCGTTCTATTAGCTAAAGGTGTCTAATAGCTATGGAATCTTAAAGTGGAAGTCCTTATGTGGTAAATAACCCATTTATGAGATAGTATATGATAGTGGAGTGGTATTTGGTGTAACTAGTAAGTGTTTTAAAGGTTAATTATGTAAATTAGTTATTAAAGTTAAAATTAAATAAACAAAATCAACATTTTCTCATCATCTTCAACCTCCACTAATTTTGAAGAAGAAAAATAAGCTATTTAGGGCTAGACATTCGGCCATGGCATTTTTCTTCAATTAGGTATGGTTTTTGTCCCCCTTTTTTATGATTTTTACGTTTTTGAGATCGTTGCAGCTTAGTCTAGCTAGCCCAGGGACTAATTTGCAAAAATGTTAAAGATTTTGAATGATGTCATTGATGAATAAATGTGTGTTTTGATGTTTGATGATAGATTTTGAATGCTTATTGATAGATATACAAGTTTTGTTAAGTGATTTTTAAAGAAAATGCAAATTAGGGGCTAAATTGTGAAATGTGCAAATTTAGGGGTTAAAATGTGAAATAAATGAGAAATATGGGCTGATATGAGTACTATAGAAATTTGGCTAGCATGGGTTCATTTTGAATTTCACTAATTTGTGATTTTTTGGAATAAGGACTAAATTGTGAAAAATGTGAAAGTTTAGGGGCAAAAGTGTAAATATGCCTTAAAGTGAAATTTGGACTAAATTGAATAAATAGATGATTAAATGAGTTGAATTTGATATTATATAGATCAAGAAAAGCGAAATACGGGCTTAGATCGGGGAAAGAACAAGAATTCGGATTAGTGACCCGCGTTATCGTTTTTGCATCCGAGGTAAGTTTGCATGTTAATAAGCATTATTATAATTGAGATTTAATGATTTATATTGAATTGTTGATGAATACAATTGTACGAAAATATTCGACAAAGCTTCGGCTATGTATCGACACTTAGTGTGCGAGATCGAGATAGCTTCGACTATGTATGGCAATTGGTGTGCGATTTGAGATAGCTCCGATTACGTATGACACTTAGTGTACGATATCTAGATAGCTTCGGCTATGTATGGCACTTAGTGTGCGAGATTAAAATAGCTTCAGCTATGTAATGGCACTTAGTGTGAGAGATATCGAGTATTCGACAGTATTTCGAACAGGTATGAGTTGGTTACGAGTTTGTACAGGTATGTACATGGAAAGTATAAACTTCAATTGGAAGAGTTATGAATTTTCATATAAGTTCATGATTAAGCATATGGAAAGCTTGTTGTTACCATGAATTACATGTTAAATAGTTCAAGTTGTTGATTTATGTAATATGATTTGTTGAGTTTAATTCATACGAGCTTACTAAGCTATAAAGCTTACTTTGTTTATTTTTCCCGTGTTTTATAGTGAATTCAAAGATAGCTCGAATTGGGGGATCGTCGGAGGCTACGTCACACTATCCAACCATCACTTTGGTACTTTTGAACTTATGGTTTGATCATATGGCATGTATAGGAACTATGGTCATGTTGGTTATGTTTGGTAGTGAGTTTTGCCATTTGAGATGGCTTGTAAATGTATTTGTTTTGAGTTGTGTATATAGCCATGAAAGTTGGCTTGTTTTGGTATATTTGAGCATAGTGTATGTACATATAAGTATATGACTTATGTTATGAAGTTGTGGAATTAGTATCATGCTTGTGAATTGGTACTAAATGAATTATGTTTGGAAAATGTTCATAGATGTGCTAATGCTACTTTGTGAGGTGTTTAATGTTACTTGGAAATGGTTGATGAATTGATGATGTTGTGATTGAGGTTAAAGCTAAGAAATGCTTAGATGAAATGGTAGGAATTATGTTTGATTTGGTTATCTTGGGTTGCCTATTATGCTTTGTTTTGGTGCCATATGTGTAGGTGAAGGTGTGTATCAAATGGGGTGGCAAAATGGCTTGGTAAATAGCCTATTTTTGTCCACACGGGCAGAGACACGAGCGTGTGTCTCAGCCGTGTGTGACACACGGTCATGATACACGGCCGTGTGTCCCCTGGTGTTGAAATTGAAATGAAGTCAGTATGCTCCACACGGTCTCACACACGGGCGTGTGATCGGCCGTGTGGTACAAGTCAATATACCCTTTAATTGGCACACAGCCTAGCACACAGGCGTGTAACTTGGCCATGTTGCATAAGTCAGTATACCCTACAGGTTTGGCATGGCCTAGCACACGGCCTTGAACACGGGCGTGTGGTTGGCTGTGTGACCCAAGTCAGTAACCTCACTTGTTTGGACACGGGGTAGGACACGAGCTGGGACACGGTCATGTGCTCCCAATTCGAATGTCTACACGGCCTGTGACACGGGCATGTCTGGTGGCCGTGTAAGACACACGGGCGTGTGTCCCCTATTTTGGAGAAAAATTTGCTAAGTGTTGAAAAATTTCCCGAGTTTCCGGTTTTGTCCCGAACCACTCCCAATGCATGTTTAAGGCCTCGTAGGCTCGTTTAAGGGACACTATAATTGATTATGATTGGTTTGTATTTGATTAGATAAATTGTATATGAAATGTATGTTTAAAGGTGTTGAAAGTTCTGTAATGCTCTATAACCCTATTTCGGTGTCGAATATGGGTGAGGGTTGTTACAGGTTAAGTTAACTTAGGCGTATTTGCATAGAAAGGACCGCCTAAGGCCGCACGGAATGCGAGATAGAAGTTCTAGCCTTGTGAAATAAGACACTTCTTATAACAGTAGCAATACTCTAGTGTGCATTATACGCGACTTAATCAGTAACCAATCGAATACAAATGCACAAAGCACAACAATAGTAATATTCTCGGATGCACAAGGTAATCTGCACAATACAATATATAATATAAGACCCCTATATTCTACGACAACTTGACTATATTCGAAAGCTTTCTAACACATTTTTCTGAGCATTTAGGAATCTGAAACATCCCAAAATTGGGCCTAGTAGAATTGGACCTATTGGGCCCATTGGGCCTTGAGCGTAGAAGCGTTTTAAAATTCATGGGAATTTGAGAACGACATTATTTCAAGTTGGACTTATTAGGAAGGTGATTTTAGAAAGTTACAGGGTTCTATGAAGTTCCGGGTTCAAGTTGGGCTTTAGTAAAATTTTGTGTTTTAGCACTTTAAGGAGAGATAGTAAGTGACCTCAAAGTTTATGGAATTAAATGAGTAAATTGCTAGCATAATTGAACAATTGGTAAGAAGGTTATGGCGCCACATGAAGTACCTTGAGGGAAGAGGTTCAAATCCCATTGTGTGCAAATTTTGACTATTATTTTTGCATTCCTTCCCTAAGTGTCGGCCAAGCATGTAAATAAGGCAAGGTGGACTTTTTATTTTTGGCAAGATGGCTAAGGAAAATAGGAAAGGATGAAGGTGATGAAGAAATCAAGAGAAAGGGGAAAGTAAGGGGAACATGTGGCCTTTTTCAAGGGAAGTGTTATGGAAAGTGTGGTTGGCCAATTTTTGACCATTATGGTCATGAATGTAGACGGTTTTGGGTGTAGAGGGAGGTAGCCGAATTTTCTTTGGCAATTGGTAAAAGTTTTGGTGTTGTTTTGGCCAAAAACTCCTATTTGCAACTTTTGTGTCATTTTTCTTTTCTCTCCAAATTTCCTTCTCCTTCTTGCCGAATCTTCAAGCTTTGAGTGTACATCTTTCTCCTTTGTTTGGCCGAATCACTCACCTTTTGTTCATCTCCCTTAGATAGCTGAAACAATCTAGCACTCTTCTCTCCATCCATTCTTTTCTTTTGACCTTTTCATCAACATTTTCTCTATTCTTAATTCGACATTACCTTGTGATCAAATCATCCTCTTTTCGTAGTGATTTAAGTGAGTGGCGCTACAAGGAACTTAACAATCGGTAAGTAGTAGTTCTCTCTTTGTCGATAACTTTGTTTCATCCGAGTTTTTCCTTAATAATCGAGTGTTCTTCTTTCTCTCTCATTGGGTCTGAGTTACATTCTTTTATGTGATATGGCCATCTTTGGATTTAGGGCTTTCAACAAGGTGAAGGAGCACAAGTGATTTGTATTAACCAAATCGTTATCGTCGACTTGTCAAGCAAGTTGGGTAAGAACGTTGTTATAAGATTTGTTTTGATCAAAGGTGGGATAATTGCTAACGAATCTTTCGCTCACCAAATATTGTTAGGACGGGATTTCAGTAGCCAAAGGGTAGGATCAATTTTTGGTGCACTGAGGGAGATCACATTCGTGGTGTTGAAACGGTAGAAAGCACAACTTGTAGCCAAGGTGTGTAATCCCGTACCCTTCCGAATATATGTTTGAAATGGTGTGTAATCTCATACCTCTCTGGATGTTTGTATGAAATGTTCTATAATTTGGTCGAAATACCAAAGAAAATCAGAAACCGGCATCCGAGACCACTCGGGAGTGCGTATGTTCATTGTAGTAACCATATTTTGCAAAGAAACAGTTTGATCAGCAGCAGTGACGTGATTTTGAAAAAATCACGAAAAATAGGATAAAGGTAATTAGAAAGCAAAAAAGATATCAAATTAAAGCTTACTGTGTCTATTTTTATATGAAAGAAACAGAGGAGGAAGAGGAAGCTTATATTCTGGGATATCTTAATTTTAGTGAGACTGGTTCTGATGGACTTCGGGGTTCCCTATTCTGTCTTGGAAAAATTGGTTAAAATTGTACAAAGTGAATTATGAGTTATAAGTTATATGTATGGATTCCTTAGAGAACCTATTTTCAATAGAAACAAGTGGGAGCAGTATATGAAAACCGTACAGTGAGATATTTGAAATTAAGGTAAGAGAGGTTAGAATCGTTGGACAGTGAAACAAGGGAAATTTTAAGGAATAAACTGTACTAAACGGCTAAGCCAAAAATTCTGGAAAAATTGTAGTAAGAAGATATATGAGTGTAGTTTCAAGGAAAATTTACGGATTTAAATTTTGAGTTTTGTAACTCGAGTTATAGTCAATTTAGTCAGTATGACGCAGATGGACAATTTCAAATTTTTATGCCCAAATTAGTAGTTAAGTCCGGGGTTGCGAAATTACCAAAATACCCTTGGAGTGTAAATTACCGAAATACCCCTGGGTTGCGAGATTACCGAATTACCCTTAGTGGGTAAAATTACCGATTTACCAAAATGCCCCTATGGGCCGATTTGATAGATTGTTATAATGGGCCGATTTACCGAAATATCCTTATAGACCGATTTACCGAAATGCCCCTATGGGCTGAATTGATAGAATGCCTTAGTGGGCTGAATTACAAAGCTCAATAATGGGCTGATTCATCGTATTAAATTACTAGACTAATGGTTGTTATACATGTGGATATTTTATGTTGTTATGTGTATTGCATCATCACATATTGCATGGGATGGGAAAACTTGAATGAAGAGAAGTATAGACTGATGGCTCTGCCACAATCTGTATAGTGGCTATGCCACGCATAATTATGACTCTGGTGGCTCAGCCACAATTATTATGAAATGGCATCTTGCCTGCGAATTATTATGAAATGGCATCTTGCCTGCGAATTAAATGGCATCTTGCCTGCGAATTATTATAAATGGCGGCTTTGTCTCGCAGATTGAGAGATCGGCGGGGTGGGTAGACTTGATCCCCACAGAGAGACCGGTTGGTACGGGGGAGAGACTGGTTGGATGGGTTGGGTTGCATACATTTGCTTCATATATTTATATGTTCTATTATGAAAGTGGGCTCCGGCCCAAGATATTTCTAAGCGGGTTCAGGCCCAGTGGATGACGGTAAGGGGATTTCACACTGAGTTCTTGTAACTCACCCCCCTTTTTCTTAACCCTTGCGGGTAATGCTCAAATGACGAGGACTTGGGCCCATGGATGACTCGGTGGAGGCCATACTTCAGAAACGGTGTTTTATTTTGAACTTTAGATTTTTTAATTCCGTTCACTTTACTATTTTGGATTTTTATGTTGTAATAAGGCCTCTGGAGTGTTTTATTATTTGCTTTATGGTTGATATACTTATTATTTTGTTTAAATTGTTTAAAACGAGAATTTTCTAAAACTTAAATAAAGGTTTTCCAAAATTGATTAACATATGGATTTCATAACAAACTTTTACAAATATTTTTAACATTGGAAATTTTCCCTCAAATTATCAACGATATTTTCAAAAGTCACGGTTTTAAAAGATTACTAGTTCGATTATCGATTTATCAAACAACCTCTCAAAAATACTTGCATTTTATCTACGTTTCCGTAACGTTTTCAAAATGCTTCTGCAACTCTATTTCTAAACATCACATTTTCGTAAATTGTTTATTTCAAATATGTTTCTGCAAACGAAAAGGTTTTAAAGATAATTACGTTTTCAATTAGATATGAATTGCTTAAGTGTTTTGGGTTTTTAACAAAGAGGCTGTATTTCTCAAGCAAGTTTTTACTTCCATATGACACACCAGATTCGGGCCTAACTTCTAGGCCGGGTTCGGGATGTTACATTTTATGGTATCAGAGCCCGATTGCAAAACTCGGCTGTGGTTTGGGTTCAAAAGTGTTTTCAAAGCCGTTTAAAATTTTAATTACATGTTCTAAAGGAAGTATGGCACCACGGGTATCTGACACCAAGTCAAGTAAGTATGTGTTTTTATTTTATGATTATTGTGTTAGTACTGTGGTAAGAAAATTCCCAAAAATAGAATACTCTAGAACTTTTAGTTTTAGGAGCTGAAATTATAGAGATTGAGACTATAGGATACGTTTTGCGAAAATGACTTTACTTCCTATACTCCATAAAACATTGTTTATTAAACACTAAAATAGTATACTGATTCATAAAACTCGTAATAAGATTAAGTCGACATTAGTGAACATGAGCGTTAAAGGACGTAGACGCGATAGATGTGGACGTGGTAGAGGCCGAGGTGCTAAGGCTAGATCTTCTGCATCGGGGCATGTTTCCGAAAGGGAGGTGCTGGCATCGCCAGTGGCTGAGACGGGATCTCGTGATCGAGCTTGGGTTGTTGAGCTGACTCAGATAGTTAAGGAAGTATTGGAGGAGGTTAAAGGAATCAGTGAAGCACTTTGAGTTGAGTGTGTGGACTGTAAGAAGAAAAGAGATCGCGGTTCTTTTGGGTCGCAGTCTCGTTCTGTGAAGCGTGTTAAGGCATGTCCAAACTTTCCGGCTTGCGATTATTGCAGAAGGTGTCATCCGGGAGAATGCTGGAGGAGGTCAGGAGCATGCTTGAGATGCGGGTCTAAGGAGCATAAGGCTCGGGATTGTTTCATCACCATCAAGTCAGGTATGTTTTGGTTGGACGTGATGATTGAATGTAGAAAATTTTAGGTATAAGTTGTAGATAACTGCTTGCTTCTGTGGTTAGGTGTTTGGTTGTGTGAAAGAGGATTCAAGATTTTGTTAAAAGTATATTAGTGTTATTAAGATCAGAGTGCGAAACGAAAGCTTAGTGGTGTGATTTGAGCGATGCGTTTAGTAGTTGGTTGGAAATTTTGAGGATGAAATTTCTTTAAGGAGGGTAGAATTGTAACACCCCAAAATTGGGCCTAGTAGAATTGGACCTATTGGGCCCATCGGGCCTTGAGCGTAGAAGCGTTTTAAAATTCATGGGAATTTGAGAACGGCATTATTTCAAGTTGGACTTATTAGGAATGTGATTTTAGAAAGTTACGGGGTTCTATGAAGTTTCGGGTTCAAGTTGGGCTTTAGTAAAATTTTGTGTTTTAGCACTTTAAGGAGAGATAGTAAGTGACCTCAAAGTTTATAGATTTAAATGAGTAAATTGGTAGCATAATTGAACAATTGGTAAGAAGGTTATGGCGCCACATGAAGTACCCTGAGGGAAGAGGTTCAAATCCCATTGTGTGCAAATTTTGACTATTATTTTTGCATTCTTTCGCTAGGTGTCAGCCAAGCATGTAAATAAGGCAAGGTGGACTTTTTATTTTTGGCAAGATGCCTAAGGAAAATAGGAAAGGATGAAGGTGAGGGAAGAAATCAAGAGAAAGGGGAAAGTAAGGGGAACATGTGGCCTTTTTCAAGGGAAGTGTTATGGAAAGTGTGGTTGGCCAATTTTTGACCATTATGGTCATGAATGTAGACGGTTTTGGGTGTAGAGGGAGGTAGCCGAATTTTCTTTGGCAATTGGTAAAAGTTTTGGTGTTGTTTTGGCCAAAAACTCCTATTTGCAACTTTTGTGTCATTTTTCTTTTCTCTCCAAATTTCCTTCTCCTTCTTGCCGAATCTTCAAGCTTTGAGTGTACATCTTTCTCCTTTGTTTGGCCGAATCACTCACCTTTTGTTCATCTCCCTTAGATAGCTGAAACAATCTAGCACTCTTGTCTCCATCCATTCTTTTCTTTTGACCTTTTCATCAACATTTTCTCTATTCTTAATTCGACATTACCTTGTGATCAAATCATCCTCTTTTTCGTAGTGATTTAAGTGAGTGGCGCTACAAGGAAATTAACAATCAAGTAAGTAGTAGTTCTCTCTTTGTCGATAACTTTGTTTCATCCGAGTTTTTCCTTAATAATCGAAAGTGTTTTTCTTTTCTCTCGTTGGGTCCGAGTTACATTCTTTCTCGTGATATGGCCATCGTTGGATTTAGGGCTTTCAACAAGGTGAAGGAGCACAAGTGATTTGTATTAACCAAATCATTATCGTTGACTTGTCAAGCAAGTGGGGTAAGAACGTTGTTATAAGATTTGTTTTGATCAAAGGTGGGATAATTGCTAACGAATCTTTCGCTCACCAAATATTGTTAGGACGGGATTTCGTGTAGCCAAAGGTAGGATCAATTTTTGGTGCATCGAGGAGATCACATTCGTGGTGTTGAAACGGTAGAAAGCACAACTTGTAATCAAGGTGTGTAATCCCGTACCCTTCCGAATATATGTTTGAAATGGTGTGTAATCTCATACCTCTCTGGATTTTTGTATGAAATGTTCTATGATTCGGTCGAAATACCGAAGAAAATCGGAAACCGGCATCCGAGACCACTCGGGAGCGCGTATGTTCATAGTAGTAACCATATTTTGCAAAGAAACAGTTTGGTCAGCAGCAGTGACGTGATTTTGAAAAAATCACGAAAAATAGGATAAAAGGAATTAGAAAGCAAAAAAGATATCAAATTAAAGCTTATTATGTCTATTTTTATATGAAAGAAATAGAGGAGGAAGAGGAAGTTTAGATTCTGGGATATCTTAATTTTAGTGAGACTGGTTCTGATGGACTTCGGGGTTCCCTGTTCTGTCTTGGAAAAATTGGTTAAAATTGTACAAAGTGAATTATGAGTTATAAGTTATATGTATGGATTCCTTAGAGAACCTATTTTCAATAGAAACAAGTGGGAGCAGTATATGAAAACCGTACAGTGAGATATTTGAAATTAAGATAAGAGAGGTCAGAATCGTTGGACAGTGAAACAAGGGAAATTTTAAGGAATAAACTGTACTAAACGGCTAAGCCAAAAATTCTGGAAAAATAGTAGTAAGAAGATATATGAGTCTAGTTTCAAGAAAAATTTATAGATTTAAATTTAGAGTTTTGTAACTCGAGTTATAGTCAATTTAGTCAGTATGACGCAGATGGACAGTTTCAAATTTTTATGCCCAAATTAGTAGTTAAGTCCGGGGTTGCGAAATTACCAAAATACCCTTGGAGTGTAAATTACCGAAATACCCCTGGGTTGCGAGATTACCGAATTACCCTTAGTGGGTAAAATTACCGATTTACCGAAATGCCCCTATGGGCTGATTTGATAGATTGTTATAATGGGCCGATTTACCGAAATGTCCTTATGGACCGATTTACCGGAAATGTCCTTATGGACCGATTTACGAAATGCCCCTATGGGCCGAATTGATAGAATGCCTTAGTGGGCTGAATTACAAAGCTCAATAATGGGCCGATTCATCGTATTAAATTACTAGACTAATGGTTGTTATACATGTGGATATTTTATGTTGTTATGTGTATTGCATCATCACATATTGCATGGGATGGAAAAACTTGAATGAAGAGAAGTATAGACTGGTGGCTCTGCCACAATCTGTATAGTGGCTATGCCACGCATAATTATGACTCTGGTGGCTCAGCCACAATTATTATGAAATGACATCTTGCCTGCGAATTAAATGGCATCTTGCCTGCGAATTATTATGAAATGGCATCTTGCCTGCGAATTAAATGGCATCTTGCCTGCGAATTATTATAAATGGCAGCTTTTCTGCAGATTGGAGAGACTGGCGGGGTGGGTTGACTTGATCCCCACAGGAGAGACTGGTTGGTACGGGGGAGAGACTGGTTGGATGGGTTGGGTTGCATACATTTGCTTCATATATTTATATGTTTTGTTATGAAAGTGGGCTCCGGCCCAAGATATTTCTAAGCGGGTTCAGGCCCAATGGATGACGGTAAGGGGATTTCACACTGAGTTCTTTTAACTCACCCCCCTTTTTCTTAACCCTTGCAGGTAATGCTCAGTGGCGAGGACTTGGGCCCATGGATGACTTGGTGGAGGCCATACTTGAAAGCGGTGTTTTATTTTGAACTTTAGATTTTTAATTCCGTTCACTTTACTATTTTGGGTTTTTATGTTGTAATAAGGCCTGCTGGAGTGTTTTATTATTTGCTTTATGGTTGATATACTTATTATTTTGCTTAAATTGTTTAAAACGAGAATTTTCTAAAACTTAAATAAAGGTTTTCCAAAATTGATTAACATATGGATTTCATAACAAACTTTTACAAATATTTTTAACATTGGAAATTTTCTCTCAAATTATCAACGATATTTTCAAAAGTCACGGTTTTAAAAGATTACTAGTTCGATTATCGATTTATCAAACAACCTCTCAAAAATACTTGCATTTTATCTACGTTTCCGCAACGTTTTTAAAATGCTTCTGCAACTCTATTTCTAAACGTCACATTTTCGTAAATTGTTTATTTCAAATATGCTTCCGCAAATGAAAAGGTTTTTAAAGATAATTACGTTTTCAATTAGATATGAATTGCTTAAGTGTTTTGGGTTTTTAACAAAGAGGCTGTATTTCTCAAGCAAGTTTTTACTTCCATGTGACACACCAGATTTGGGCCTAACTTCTAGGCCGGGTTCGGGGTGTTACAGAATCATTTAAAAGCAATTTTATATAACATATAAAATATTTCTATCAATGTAACACCCCTAAAATCATTATGTTATAAAAGTAGTATAAAGTGAAAATCGTGCATAATGGATTCCCAAGTAAAGTAAAATATGGAATATAATTGATGAAAGAGAAGACTGATGGATGCTAAGGGAAGTTTAATTAATAAGTAAGTCATTATATATATTAATTTAAGGTTAGGATTAAATCGTAAAGACGTGAAAAATTTTGGGACTCAAGTATAACTATTCAAAATTTAAGGGGTTAAAATTTAAATATAAGAAAATTAAAGGACCAATTGTGAAAATAATCTGATTTCTTGTGACACGAAATTGGTATGCAGGGACCAAATTGAAAAAGTGAAGAAATATGAGGGACTAAATCATACTTTTACCAAATTAAGAGATGATTCAAGGAAGGAATTATAGAGAATGTTGGTGTAACGACCTGAAAGTCAGTGCTATTGGAAAGTGTGATTTCGAAACCTCGTTTTCGTAAATCAGATTAATAGAAGTGAATTAATTTTTGGTCAAGTAAATTCATGGAATTAGTGCTTAATTTTAGTGCAGGGACTAAATCATAAAGGTGTCAAATTTTCAATTGTTATTAAATATTAATGTAGAACACGACTACGAGACTTTTGAAGTAATTAGATCAATGAATCATTAGTAGTGGACAATAATGAAGCATTAAAAATATATATGTTGGTAATATAATAATAAATTAAATTAAATAAAACACATTTACATTAGTGGAGAGTAAGCGAAAAATAACTTTGCAATTCACTTTCCAAAAACTCAAAGCTTAGGAGAAAGGGAGAAGACGCATGGCTAAGTTCTTCAAGGTTTCAAACCCTAGTTTGGTTAGTTCAATTTAGTTTTTTTTTTCTTGTAAATTTTATGTTTTCAAAATCTCGATAGTCCAAGCTAGCTGACCCATGTCATAATTTTTGATACTATTAAAAATTGTAAAGGTTACCATTGTTAGATAGTTGAAGCTTTTGGTGATATTTTAATAGATTTTAAGTTTAGTATAGAAAAAGGACTAAATTGTAAAGCCAATTGATGATTTTATGTAATAGGGACTAAAATACACAAATTGTAAAATTTGTGCTATAATTGAGAAATAGGAAGTCCTGTAGGGAATTTAGTGAAATCAGTATTAGATTTGGGGGTTAAATGTGAAAATTATATTAGTCCAGCTTTAGGGGACTAAATAGAATAAAATACAAAAGTTACATAAATTAGCAATTGAATGTGAAAATGATTGTGTATTGATGCTTTGGTGTATTTATGTTAATTCGTAGCTAACGTCAACCTGGATTCCGCAAAACAAAAAGGAAAAGATAAAGTCATCTACAAATAGCTCAGAATTTACAGTTTGTATTTCTATAACTCGAACCTTTTCAATTGTTGTATTTACGAACTGTGTTGCATGATAATAACACAAGGTAAGTTGGAAATGATAGAAAGAGCTGAATTAAATCGATTCGAATTAGTTTTCTTGATAAGGACTAAATTGAATGTATTTGAAAATACAACATATTGTTATAATCGTGCAATTGAATTCGATTTGTGATGAATTGTGCTGGAGCATATGTGATTTGATAATTGGTTGATGAAATAATGTTGTAGAATTGAGAAATTGATTATTATAAATTGAAATAAGGATGGTTAGTGGATATTGAATTATAAATTCATAAATGTAAAATTTGACTGTATAAACGAGTTATATATTGTGACATGTAGATAGTCATATTAATTTGCATTTGAACTCTCTTTTGTTAATTCATGCATTACATGATTTATATTATGATTTAAAGTCCTGATATAGAAATACCACTGAGTTATACTCAGTGTACGGTTTTGTTTTCTGTGAGCAAGTTAGGTGTATTACGATTCAATCATTGACTCAGCATCTAGTGACAATCCCGGACTCAATTGTTGGTGATGTGATCATTTTGGGTCTTGGCATGTACCTAGGAAGTCTTTTGGTTATTATGACCATTTTGTTTCTTATTGGTATTTTGGATATTAAGTATATAAGTGTATATATATATGTGTGATGATAATACTTTTGTTGATGATGTCTTGATAGGTTGCTTGGGTTATGAAACACCCCACACCCGGCCCACGAGCCTGGACCGGATCTGGTATGCTCCTTAAGTAAACTGGTTTCAAAGTTCTTTGTTACTTAGAGAAAATTTGTGTAATTTTAGAAAATTATCGTTTTGGGTTGGCTTAAGTTGGAAACCCATTTATTTTACTTAGAAATCATTTAATTATGGTGACAAAATAATTTTAGGGTTTATTTTGAAAGATAAATATATAGAGTATAATAAATGAAAATTTCTTAATCTTTAACTTAATAAAGTTTGCAAAAATAAAATAGTTCAACGATGGCCTTATGGCCTTATTACAACAAATAAATCCATATAATTTGAGTATTTAAATGGAATAGAAATGTTCATTAAAAAAAACAAAAAAACTTCAAGCTGAGCATGGCCACCACAAGTTCTGCCGTCCCGGTCCATCACTGATCATCACCTGAAAAATATTCCCCAACGGGGTGAGTCAAACAGACTCAATGTGTAACCAACACTAACATTCAATAGATCAGGCATACATGTTCATATCAAACACTTATTCATACAACAGATATCAATGATGATGCAACCCGAACCCAAAACCTAGATGCCATCCGCTACACATCCCCGTACCAACCTGCACACCGTGGGGACTACTAAGTCGACCCTCCATCCGCTACACACCTTCGAAGGCAGTCGCTGCAGTCGACGTGCTCATCGCCCATATAAAATTTGTGGCATAGCCACCAGATATAGTTGTGTCAAAAGACACCAGATTCAGATAATGTAACCGAAGTTACCACATTCAGATAATGTGACCGAAGTCACCACATTCAGATAGTGAGACCGAAGTCATCACATTCACTTCCCCTTTCTCATAAATCCCGAATGACCCATATTTTTCATATCATGCATATCATACTTAAATTCACATTCGTGTCACTTTTCACATGTTAAAATATAACATATTTCGTAATCCTAGCAGGAGTAGGAAACGTACCTGAGTACTTTGTACCACATTAGGGTACTTTAGCCACAGTCACATTCTTATACATTCATATATCAATTATTTGCCATATAACATATTAAAAGTTAGTGTGGGTACACACCTGATTCGCTTAGCAATTCCTTGAGATTCCGAAAAGCTTGATCTAATGCTTAGATCCTTAATCCCTACATTTGATTTATCACTTATTACTTAACATAAATCCTATTCGGCTATAATCCTAGTAGGAATTGTATTCTTACCTTTGATGCCGATTTGATGATTATTCAAATCCCGGAATAAATCCTTGCTTCCTTACTGCTGTCGAAAATCCTTGAGTCTTAGAAATCTCGAAGCTTCGTTGTACTTCTCCTTGTAGTCGACAACTACTAGATCTCGAAAAAAACCTTCCAAATTTCGGCCATGGAATTCTAAAGGAGTGAGATTCTATATTTCGGCTAAAGAGAGATTGAAAATCAAATAATAGTTGATCTTACCTTTTGGATGAAATCGGCAACACCCTTCTGTCACAACAAAGATTCGGCTTTGGCAGAATTTCGGCTTTTGGTGCTATGAAGAATTCGGCTAGGTTGGATTGTGTTTTTGGTTTTGAATAAAAGAGAGAGGAGGCTAGGGAATTCGGCTAGACAAAGGAAAAGAGAAAAGAAGAGGAGAGAACCCTAAGAATTTTAGCAGAGTAGAAAAAAAGAAAGCGATGAGTATCCTTCCTTCCTTCCTTCCTTTTATAGACGAAATTATCGTGAAGGAGTCCCTTACTTGGCCACCACTCTTCAATTTGATAGCTTTATCCTTTAATTATCATAAAATAAAAGAGTTTAATCCAGCCTTTATCTCATGGAAATTATGATAAATAAATTCCTTTTGAAAATACTTAAGATAAATCATCATTTATCTCTCCAATAAAAAAAAACCTTCATTTATCCTTAATAGCCGAATTTTAAAGAGGATAAACCTCCCTTTTCTAGAAGCCTTGCCGTCCACTCCTCGGTCTTACGGAAGCAAAATAAAACTCCTTTTCATTTGGTTCCCAAGTGACTCGAACTCAGGCCCAACACCTTGCATGTGGCGCCATTTCCATAGGCCCCTAAGTGGCATCTCCAGCCACTTTTCCAAGCCTGTTTGTGTGTCAAATTTCACAAACTTTTTCTTTTAAGGCCACCTTGCCTTGATTTCCTATTTTAGAATTTAAAACTTGACATTTAGGTCATTTCTAAGTTTCCTAAAATTTTCGATCGGCTCAGTAAACTTGCCATTTTCTTACATTTCTAAGTTTCCAGAAATGTGTACTTTCCATTTTGAATCATTTCCTTACATTTCCAGTTTCCAAAATGTTCATGTCTATGCATTTCGAGTTTCCAAAATGTTCATTTCCATTTTCATTTTCATACATTTCGAATTTCCAAAAATATTAAAAATTTATTCATATTACTTAAGACTTGTCATTTCGTACAATTAAACCGAAAATGCATAGGCCCTTTCCAGGATGTTACAGTTCTACCCCCTTAAAATAATTTCGTCCTCGAAATTACTTACTAACGAACAACAATCGTGCGGTCTAACTCACCCCACTACGCTATTGCTGCGCACTCGATCTTAAAGAACTATCACACTTTCTAGGCACATTCTCTAGGTTCACATCCAAGGTTTTGAGTCACTTTCCTAGCAATACAAGAATAAGCTAACCCTATAACAAGCAAAGCATTTAAGGGTATTCCAGAAATAAGGAACGTACCCGTTGTCATATCTGGCACATCTTCCTCCTCACGACGGCCAACTGCATAAACCAACCTTGGTTGCCTCGCGTCTGCACCTTCAGCATCTCTGCTTGGTGCTCCACATCCTCGGCCCGAACCATTTCCTCCATGGTTCGGTCCACGACCTCGCTGAGGCTGCTGTCCACCTCTACCAGCCTGATTAATATTCTGAGTTGCTTGTCGACTCTCATCTAGTTTCTTGGGACAATCCTTGAGCATATGGTCCTTGGACCCACACCGAAAACATCCTCCCGTTTTTTTTCAGCACTCCCCTAAGTGCTTCTTTCCACAATGCTCACAAGGACGATACTGCCATCCTGTACCAGCTTGCTGATTTCACGGCCCATCAACTCTAGGCCTCTTATTCTCAGATGATCCAGACAATCCAAAACCTCTTTCTGGCTTATTCCGATCAGTGTTCTGCCTTGCAGAATCCTTAATTCCTTCAGCCACTTTAGCCTTTTCCACTAACGCAGAAAATTTTTCGCTCCTGATGCGGTGCTATCAACAATCTTAGATCATCCCTTAGCCCGTCCTCAAAATGGACACAGCGCTCATGCTCAGTTGCCACTACTCCTCGAGCATATCGACTCAACCTCAAGAATTCAGCCTCATACTCCGCCACGGACTTGTTCCCTTGAACCAGCCCCAGAAAATCCTTCCTTTGCTCATCTGTATACCTGGTTCCCACATATTTCTTCTGAAATGCTTCCTTAACATACTCCCAGGTCAGATCCTCAGCCGTGGTACCATCCCGAACAGTTAACCACCATTGATACGCTTCATCGCGTAACAATGCCACCATCCCTTTCAACTTCTCCTCAGGGATCAGATCAAGCTCATCCATTATGCGCTCCGTCGCTTCCATCCGATCACGGTATCTTGGGTGCTACTCGAACACTCCACGAAACATTTTCGCTCCATTAGCTCCGGAGCCGTTCGAGCATGAGACTTTCGATTTCCCAAATTTCCTCCCGCACCACCACCAACTCCAAAACTCGCGACGAAACTACGACACACGGCATCATCCCCGTCCGAGCTTGTCGCTCAACATTAATGGTGGGGGTGGTGGTGGGTGTGGTACTTCATTATCGATCCTTGACCCGATCTAACGGGTTCCGACCTAGTCATTCTTCCTCTACCCCTTCCACGACAACCACGTCTTCTAGAGCTCATTTTCTCACGTCGAGATCTGATTAAGAAGTTTTATGAATTAGTCATTGTTCCACTTATTTACCCGCGAAGGAGTTTTATGAAAAGAAAGGATTTAGGAGTGGTTCTTTCGTATTCATACAAACACACAGTCTTTCCATTCATTCATTCATCCATCAAACAAGTATGAACTTTCGTTCATTCAGAGAAACGTTGTAGTTTTTATTGTTATTGTTTTTCCACTACCCAGGGGTATTTTCGTAATTTGTCCTACAGGGGCATTTTCGTAATTTTTCGAAAGAAAAAGTTCCTTGGTGATTTCGACAAAAAGTATTTTGGTAATTTCAAAGTCCCGGAGTAATTTGGAAAAAAATTTGAAATCCGGGGGTATTTCGGTAACTTTTCGCAAACCGGGGCACATTTGTAAAAGTTAACAAATCAGCGATATTTTAAAAGTTGTAAGACTTTGAGGGTTCTTTTTGTGAATTGTTCTTTTCAAAACGATGATGTTGCAGAACCTTTGAAAATCAAGGTCATTTTGGTAATTTTGTAAGTTGAGGGCAATTTCGTAATTTTCCAAAACCAAGATATTTTTGATAGTTTGCAAATTAGGGTTTTTGAATACTTATAAAATAGCAAAATTTTGGTAAAACTGTTCAGTAATTTGTCATTTTATAAACCAAGGGCATTTTGGTAATTTTACCACTATGGGTATTTTTGGAATTTCATAAAGAGGAAATTTTTAGGAGAATTTTGTAAAGATGGTTTTCATGAATTTAGAAGAGAGTTTTAAAACTAGGGTTTTGTTGTGTTTATAGCAAACACGGCTAGTTCCCTTCGGGTTTTAGTTATCGTGTTTAGCCTATGACCGAGTCCTCTTGGTGGGGTGAACCAAAGCTACGCACTGTAGGATTAGTGGAGAGGAGGTGAGTCATGCGGTGCTTAAATACCAAGCTCCCACCGAAACCATTCCTAGACATGCGCACTGAGGTTGCCACACCTACTCAGCCCTCTGGGTTAGGGTGAACCGAAGCTACGCACCAGGTAGGATTCCTACGAAGAGGAGGTGAGTCACTAGGACTGCTTAAATACCAGGCTCTTCCGGATCCAATCCTAGACATGCGTACAGGGGTTACCACACCCTAGCTCAGTGACCTAGCCATAGGTTTGTTTAGTGCATTAAGTCTTATGTGTTTTGTGTTTGAGTAGTCTAATCCTAGGGTTCAAGTTCCTATCATACTATTCTACGTTCCATGCCTTTTCTACCCTTATACAAATCATAATATAAATCACATAATAGATTGGGGTACTTACCTGGTGGACTGCGGGTCGGAGACTTAGGTGCCATGCCAGAAAACCTGCTCATCTTCAAAAATACTTTCATAAAACTCATTTGGGCTCGATTTGAAAACGTTTTGGGCCTTAGCCCACAGGCTGAGAGTTTTAAAACTGGGCTCTGATACCAAATTGAAACACCCCACACCCGGCCCACGAGCCTGGACCGGATCTGGTATGCTCCTTAAGTAAACTGGTTTCAAAGTTCTTTGTTACTTAGAGAAAATTTGTGTAATTTTAGAAAATTATCGTTTTGGGTTGGATTAAGTTGGAAACCCATTTATTTTACTTAGAAATCATTTAATTATGGTGAAAAAACAATTTTAGGGTTTATTTTGAAAGATAAATATATAGAGTATAATAAATGAAAATTTCTTAATCTTTAACTTAATAAAGTTTGCAAAAATAAAATAGTTCAACAGTGGCCTTATGGCCTCATTACAACAAATAAATCCATATAATTCAGAGTACTTAAATGGAATAGAAATGTTCATTAAAAAAAACAAAAAAACTTCAAGCTGAGCATGGCCACCACAAGTTCTACCGTCCCGGTCCATCACTGATCATCACCTGAAAAATATTCCCCAACGGGGTGAGTCAAACAGACTCAATGTGTAACCAACACTAACATTCAATAGATCAGGCATACATGTTCATATCAAACACTTATTCATACAACAGATATCAATGATGATGCAACCCGAACCCAAAACCTAGATGCCATCCGCTACACATCCCCGTACCAACCTGCACACCGTGGGGACTACTAAGTCGACCCTCCATCCGCTACACACCTTCGAAGGCAGTCGCTGCAGTCGACGTGCTCATCGCCCATATAAAATTTGTGGCATAGCCACGGATATAGTTGTGTCAAAAGACACCAGATTCAGATAATGTAACCGAAGTTACCACATTCAGATAATGTGACCGAAGTCACCACATTCAGATAGTGAGACCGAAGTCATCACATTCACTTCCCCTTTCTCATAAATCCCGAATGACCCATATTTTTCATATCATGCATATCATATTTAAATTCACATTCGTGTCACTTTTCACATGTTAAAATATAACATATTTCGTAATCCTAGCAGGAGTAGGAAACGTACCTGAGTACATTGTACCACATTAGGGTACTTTAGCCACATTCACATTCTTATACATTCATATATCAATTATTTGCCATATAACATATTAAAAGTTAGTGTGGGTACACACCTGATTCGCTTAGCAATTCCTTGAGATTCTGAAAAGCTTGATCTAATGCTTAGATCCTTAATCCCTACATTTGATTTATCACTTATTACTTAACATAAATCCTATTCGGCTATAATCCTAGTAGGATTTGTATTCTTACCTTTGATGCCGATTTGATGATTATTCAAATCCCGGAATAAATTATTGCTTCCTTACTGCTGTCGAAAATCCTTGAGTCTTAGAAATCTCGAAGCTTCGTTATACTTCTCCTTGTAGTCGACAACTACTAGATCTCGAAGAAAACCTTCCAAATTTCGGCCATGGAATTCTAAAGGAGTGAGATTCTATATTTCGGCTAAAGAGAGATTGAAAATAAAATAATAGTTGATCTTACCTTTTGGATGAAATCGGCAACACCCTTCTGTCACACAACAAAGATTCGGCTTTAAGTGCAATTTGCTTTTAGTGCTATGAAGAATTTGGCTAGGTTGGATTGTGTTTTTGGTTTTGAATAAAAGAGAGAGGAGGCTAGGGAATTCGGCTAGACAAAGGAAAATAGAAAAGAAGAGGAGAGAACCCTAAGAATTTAGTGAGTAGAGAAAAAAAGAAAAAGCAGTGAGTATCCCTCCTTCCTTCCTTCCTTTTATAGACGAAATTATCAGCTAAGGAGTCCCTTACTTGGCCACCACTCTTCAATTTGATAGCTTTATCCTTTAATTATCATAAAATAAAAGAGTTTAATCCAGCCTTTATCTCATGGAAATTATGATAAATAAATTCCTTTTTGAAAATACTTAAGATAAATCATCATTTATCTCTCCAATAAAAAAAAACCTTCATTTATCCTTAATAGCCGAATTTTAAAGAGGATAAACCTCCCTTTTTCTAGAAGCCTTTCCGTCCACTCCTCAGTCTTCTGGAAGCAAAATAAAACTCCTTTTCATTTGGTTCCCAAGTGACTCGAACTCAGGCCCAACACCTTGCATGTGGCGCCATTTCCATAGGCCCTAAGTGGCATCTCCAGGCCACTTTTCCAAGCCTGTTTGTGTGTCAAATTTCACAAACTTTTTCTTTTAAGGCCACCTTGCCTTGATTTCCTATTTTAGAATTTAAAACTTGACATTTCTGGGTCATTTCTAAGTTTCCTAAAATTTTCGATCGGCTCTGTAAACTTGCCATTTTCTTACATTTCTAAGTTTCCAGAAATGTGTACTTTCCATTTTTGAATCATTTCCTTACATTTCGTGTTTCCAAAAATGTTCATGTCTATGCATTTCGTGTTTCCAAAATGTTCATTTCCATTTTCATTTTCATACATTTAGAATTTCCAAAAATATTAAAAATTTATTCATATTACTTAAGACTTGTCATTTCGTACAATTAAACCGAAAATGCATAGGCCCTTTCCAGGATGTTACAGTTCTACCCCCCTTAAAATAATTTCGTCCTCGAAATTACTTACTAACGAACAATCGTACGGTCTAACTCACCCCACTACGCTATTGCTGCGCACTCTGATCTTAAAGAACTATCACACTTTCTAGGCACATTCTCTAGGTTCACATCCAAGGTTTCAGTCACTTTCCTAGCAATACAAGAATAAGCTAACCCTATAACAAGCAAAGCATTTAAGGGTATTCCAGAAATAAGGAACGTACCCGTTGTCATATCTGGCACATCTTCCTCCTCACGACGGCCAACTGCATAAACCAACCTTGGTTGCCTCGCGTCTGCACCTTCAGCATCTCTGCTTGGTGCTCCACGTCCTCGGCCCGAACCATTTCCTCCATGGTTCGGTCCACGACCTCGCTGAGGCTGCTGTCCACCTCTACCAGCCTGATTAATATTCTGAGTTGCTTGTCGACTCTCATCTAGTTTCTTGGGACAATCCTTGAGCATATGGTCCTTGGACCCACACCGAAAACATCCTCCGCTTTTTTTCAAAGACTCCCTAAGTGCTTCTTTCCACAATGCTCACAAGGACGATACTGCCATCCTGTACCAGCTTGCTGATTTCGCGGCCCATCAACTCTAGGCCTCTTATTCTCAGATGATCCAGACAATCCAAAACCTCTTTCTGGCTTATTCCGATCAGTGTTCTGCCTTGCAGAATCCTTAATTCCTTCAGCCACTTTAGCCTTTTCCACTAACGCAGAAAATTTTTCGCTCCTGATGCGGTGCTATCAACAATCTTAGATCATCCCTTAGCCCATCCTTAAAATGGACACAACACTCATGCTCAGTTGCCACTACTCCTCGAGCATATCGACTCAACCTCAAGAATTCAGCCTCATACTCCGCCACGGACTTGTTCCCTTGAACCAGCCCCAGAAAAGCCTTCCTTTGCTCATCTGTATACCTGGTTCCCACATATTTCTTCTGAAATGCTTCCTTAACATACTCCCAGGTCAGATCCTCAGCCGTGGTACCATCCCGAACAGTTAACCACCATTGATACGCTTCATCGCGTAACAATGCCACATCCCTTTCAACTTCTCCTCAGGGGTCAGATCAAGCTCATCCATTATGCGCTCCGTCGCTTCCATCGAAGATCACCAGTATCTTTGGGTGCTACTGCAGACACTCCACGAAACATTTCCGCTCCATTAGCTCTGAGCCGTTCAGGCACAGACTTTCGATTTCCCGAATTACCTCCTGCACCAGCCACCAACTCCAAAACTCGCAGCACAGCCTGCGACACAGCATCATCCCCCGTCTGAGCTTGCTGCTCAACATTAACAGCTGGGGGTGGTGGTGGCGGTGGTACTTCATTATCTGATCCTTGACCCGATCTAACGGGTTCCGACCTAGTCATTCTTCCTCTACCCCTTCCACGACGACCACGTCTTCTAGAGCTCATTTTCTCACGTCGAGATCTGATTAAGAAGTTTTATGAATTAGTCATTGTTCCACTTATTTACCCGCGAAGGAGTTTTATGAAAAGAAAGGATTTAGGAGTGGTTCTTTCGTATTCATACAAACACACAGTCTTTCCATTCATTCATTCATCCATCAAACAAGTATGAACTTTCGTTCATTCAGAGAAACGTTGTAGTTTTTATTGTTATTGTTTTTCCACTACCTAGGGGTATTTTCGTAATTTGTCCTACAGGGGCATTTTCGTAATTTTTCGAAAGAAAAAGTTCCTTGGTGATTTCGTCAAAAATTATTTTGGTAATTTCAAAGTCCCGGAGTAATTTGGAAAAAAATTTGAAATCCGGGGGTATTTCGATAACTTTTCGCAAACCGGGGCACATTTGTAAAAGTTAAAAAATCAGCGATATTTTAAAAGTTGTAAGACTTTGAGGGTTCTTTTTGTGAATTGTTCTTTTCAAAACGATGATGTTGCAGAACCTTTGAAAATCAAGGTCATTTTGGTAATTTTGTAAGTTGAGGGCAATTTCGTAATTTTCCAAAACCAAGATATTTTTGATAGTTTGCAAATTAGGGTTTTTGAATACTTATAAAATAGCGAAATTTTGGTAAAACTGTTCAGTAATTTGTCATTTTATAAACCAAGGGCATTTTGGTAATTTTACCACTATGGGTATTTTTGGAATTTCATAAAGAGGAAATTTTTAGGAGAATTTTGTAAAGATGGTTTTCATGAATTTAGAAGAGAGTTTTAAAACTAGGGTTTTGTTGTGTTTATAGCAAACACGGCTAGTTCCCTTTCGGGTTTTAGTTATCGTGTTTAGCCTATGACCGAGTCCTCTTGGTCAGGGTGAACCAAAGCTACGCACCAGGTAGGATTCGAGTGGAGAGGAGGTGAGTCATGCGGACTGCTTAAATACCAAGCTCCCACCGAAACCATTCCTAGACATGCGCACAGAGGTTGCCACACCTACTGAGCCCTCTGGGTTAGGATGAACCGAAGCTACGCACCAGGTAGGATTCCTACGAAGAGGAGGTGAGTCACTAGGACTGCTTAAATACCAGGCTCTTCCGGATCCAATCCTAGACATGCGTACAGGGGTTACCACACCCTAGCTCAGTGACCTAGCCATAGGTTTGTTTAGTGCATTAAGTCTTATGTGTTTTGTGTTTGAGTAGTCTAATCCTAGGGTTCAAGTTCCTATCATACTATTCTACGCTCCATGCCTTTTCTACCCTTATACAAATCATAATATAAATCACATAACAGATAGGGGTACTTACCTGGTGGACTACGGGTCGGAGACTTAGGTGCCATGCCAGAAAACCTGCTCATCTTCAAAAATACTTTCATAAAACTCATTTGGGCTCGATTTGAAAACGTTTTGGGCCTTAGCCCACAGGCCGAGAGTTTTAAAACTGGGCTCTGATACCAAATTGAAACACCCCACACCCGGCCCACGAGCTTGGACCGGATCTGGTATGCTCCTTAAGTAAACTGGTTTCAAAGTTCTTTGTTACTTAGAGAAAATTTGTGTAATTTTAGAAAATTATCGTTTTGGGTTGGCTTAAGTTGGAAACCCATTTATTTTACTTAGAAATCATTTAATTATGGTGACAAAACAATTTTAGGGTTTATTTTGAAAGATAAATATATAGAGTATAATAAATGAAAATTTCTTAATCTTTAACTTAATAAAGTTTGCAAAAATAAAATAGTTCAACAGTGGCCTTATGGCCTTATTACAACAAATAAATCCATATAATTCAGAGTACTTAAATGGAATAGAAATGTTCATTAAAAAAACAAAAAAACTTCAAGCTGAGCATGGCCACCACAAGTTCTGCCGTCCCGGTCCATCACTGATCATCACTGAAAAATATTCCCAACAGGTGAGTCAAACAGACTCAATGTGTAACCAACACTAACATTCAATAGATCAGGCATACATGTTCATATCAAACACTTATTCATTCAATAGATATCAATGATGATGCAACCCGAACCCAAAACCTAGATGCCATCCGCTACACATCCCCGTACCAACCTGCACACCGTGGGGACTACTAAGTCGACCCTCCATCTGCTACACACCTTCAAAGGCAGCCGCTGCAGTCGACGTGCTCATCGCCCATATAAAATTTGTGGTATAGCCACTAGATATAGTTGTGTCAAAAGACACCAGATTTAGATAATGTAACCGAAGTTACCACATTCAGATAATGTGACCGAAGTCACCACATTCAGATAGTGAGACCGAAGTCATCACATTCACTTCCCCTTTCTCATATATCCCGAATGACCCATATTTTTCATATCATGCATATCATACTTAAATTCACATTCGTGTCACTTTTCACATGTTAAAATATAACATATTTCGTAATCCTAGCAGGAGTAGGAAACGTACCTGAGTACTTTGTACCACATTAGGGTACTTTAGCCACAGTCATATTCTTATACATTCATATATCAATTATTTGCCATATAACATATTAAAAGTTAGTGTGGGTACACACGATTCGCTTAGCAATTCCTTGAGATTAGAAAAGCTTGATCTAATGCTTAGATCCTTAATCCCTACATTTGATTTATCACTTATTACTTAACATAAATCCTATTCGGCTATAATCCTAGTAGGATTTGTATTCTTACCTTTAATGCCGATTTGATGATTATTCAAATCCCGGAATAAATCCTTGCTTCCTTCATCATCCGAAAATCCTTGAGTCTTAGAAATCTCGAAGCTTCGTTGTGCTTCTCCTTGTAGTCGACAACTACTAGATCTCGAAGAAAACCTTCCAAATTTTGGCCATGGAATTCTAAAGGAGTGAGATTCTATATTTCGGCTAAAGAGAGATTGAAAATCAAATAATAGTTGATCTTACCTTTTGGATGAAATCGGCAACACCCTTCTGTCACAACAAAGATTCGGCTTTGGTAGAATTTTGGCTTTTGGTGCTATGAAGAATTCAGCTAGGTTGGATTGTGTTTTTGGTTTTGAATAAAAGAGAGAGGAGGCTAGGGAATTCGGCTAGACAAAGGAAAAGAGAAAAGAAGAGGAGAGAACCCTAAGAATTTTTGAGTGAGTAGAAAAAAGAAAACTGATGAGTATCCCTCCTTCCTTCCTTCCTTTTATAGACGAAATTATCAGCTAAGGAGTCCCTTACTTGGCCACCACTCTTCAATTTGATAGCTTTATCCTTTAATTATCATAAAATAAAAGAGTTTAATCCAGCCTTTATCTCATGGAAATTATGATAAATAAATTCCTTTTTGAAAATACTTAAGATAAATCATCATTTATCTCTCCAATAAAAAAAAAACCTTCATTTATCCTTAATAGCCGAATTTTAAAGAGGATAAACCTCCCTTTTTCTAGAAGCCTTGCCGTCCACTCCTCAGTCTTCTGGAAGCAAAATAAAACTCCTTTTCATTTGGTTCCCAAGTGACTCGAACTCAGGCCCAACACCTTGCATGTGGCGCCATTTCCATAGGCCCTAAGTGGCATCTCCAGGCCACTTTTCCAAGCCTGTTTGTGTGTCAAATTTCACAAACTTTTTCTTTTAAGGCCACCTTGCCTTGATTTCCTATTTTAGAATTTAAAACTTGACATTTCTGGGTCATTTCTAAGTTTCCTAAAATTTTCGATCGGCTCTATAAACTTGCCATTTTCTTACATTTCTAAGTTTCCAGAAATGTGTACTTTCCATTTTTGAATCATTTCCTTACATTTCCAGGTTTCCAAAAATGTTCATGTCTATGCATTTCTAGGTTTCCAAAAATGTTCATTTCCATTTTCATTTTCATACATTTCTGAATTTCCAAAAATATTAAAAATTTATTCATATTACTTAAGACTTGTCATTTCGTACAATTAAACCGAAAATGCATAGGCCCTTTCCAGGATGTTACAGGTTATATGCCCAATGTTCTAATGGTTGAGAAAATATTATGCTATGTGATGTGTTTTGGTTGATGCTTGGAAAGAATATGATGGATGGTATGCTTAGGTTATGCTTTAGAGATGATTTGGTAAGTTTGATGTTTATACCTATGCTTTGCTTGAAAAGATTTAGTAGTACAAGTACCTAGGTTATAAGGCTAATATGAAAGCAAATGTGAAATGGTTGAATGGTTGAATGTATACATGTTTGGCTAGTTTTGAATTGTTGGTTGAGGTGTCAATTATGGCATATTCGTTGGGCACTTAGGTTGGTTGAAATAATTTATGTTTTTGGAATGAATTTGGTGTTTTTGAATTGGTTGAAGTATGGTAAATTTGGTTGCTTGTGTCATGAGTGAAGTAGGGATTTTTAAGCTTGCATTGAAAGGTATTTCCAAGTATACATAACCGTGTGCCATACACGGGCTTATGGCACGGTCGTGTGGTCTGTAAATTTTAAGGTGATTTTGGTGGACACAGCCACAAATTGTTACATGGTCTAGTGATACGACTGTGTGACCCATCTCACACGGGCTTAGCTCTCGCACATGGTCAAGGGACATGGTAGTGTGTCCCCTGTTTGGAGATTTTTCCCACCTTTTTTATTTAATTTTAAAATTGTAACACCCCAAACCCGGCCCAAACGCTACGACCGAATTTGGTTTGCTACAGAAAAAACAATTTGAGAACCATTTTAAAACCGATTTAAGTTTTGTCGAAAACCTTGTGTTTTCAAGTCTCTTGTTAAAAACCATACTTAGTGTTGCTTAGAAATATTTATTAAGTCGGGTTGTTTATAGATTGCAAATGTGCCCGATGGCATTTTTAAAACATTTTACGTTTGATTGGGAAAAACATGTGAATCTATTTTTAACATAATTAAGTATTTTAAACAAATATTCAAAGCATGTAACAATAATAAAATAATTCTAGGAGGCCTTATTACAACTTAATTAAAATAAACCAACATTAAATAAAATAAAACAAAGTCCGAGTTCATCTATTAAAATGTCCATCGCATGGCCACCTCGAGTCCATCCGGCTCCATCTCCGCGATCTACTCATCCGCAAAATGTTAAGGAAAGGGTGAGTCACCAAGACTCAGTGTGTAATCCCCACCCGGTAAAGTAACTCATACACAAGTCATTAATAAACATGCACATGCAACCCAACCTAACCATCCATACTTCTTTTCTACCCCCGTGTGGTCAAAACCACCGTGGTCAAAACCATGATGACTTAGAGTCACAAATCGGATGATGGGGCCAACCCATCGTGTGGTCAAAACCACCGATGACCATAGGTCACAATATATCAAATGTGGTCAAAACCACTGGTGGTACCAAACCACTTTGGGACTTAGTCGCAAATAATCAATCGTTGTGGTCAAAACCACCGATGACCATAGGTCACAATAACTGATGGGGCCAACCCATCTTGTGGTCAAAACCACCGACGCGGCAGTCCATAGTTCATCCCCCTCCTCTCATCAATCCCACCATCACATGCTTATACAACAAATTTCATATATCATGTCATAATATTAAACATCATGTGATGGCATGCAAACATATATCAAAAATCACAAGTTAGGGGACTTACCCGGAATCCATGGTTAAGCCCACAAGCATATCATAGATCACTACCAAAATTTATACTCAAGACAATAATATAGCAAGTTTATTAATAAAGTGTGTAAAGAGTTTACACACCTTTTGCTATCGTAATTCCTAGATCTCGAAACTCCGATCTACAACGCTAGATCTCTTGTCCTATAATCGACCAAAAAGCATGGTTAGGGACTTAGGCCTATTCGGCCAAATACATGGGTTAGTACCATGGCCTATTCGGTCAAACCAATACAATTGAAAAGGGTTCCTTGTGAACCCAAAACATTACCCGAACGTCTTTAAACCCAAGCCACTATACTCCAATTGGTCTTGCTTCCCTGAAATCGGCAACTATTGGCTTTTCTTAGTCATTAGAAGAATAATCTATTATAAGTAGGCATTTACCACCACTTACCCAAATCCGAAAGTCAGAGAATGAAAGATCCAATCTCACTGCTTTGAGATCCCGAAGTGCCTATCATCAATTTCAACATTGATTAGAACCTTTGCTCTTTGTTTGCCAAAATTTCAGCTTCCATCCACTCCCACAAGTCAACAAAGAAAAGAAAATATGAAAGGAGGGTTGGCCATCCCTTACCTTACAATCGATTGAATAACAGAGAAAACCCGAGTATCAATGCCTTTGTCCTATTCGGCCAAAGTGCAATCAAGGAGGAGTGTGAGATTTGGTACTTCAAAAGGGTATATTCGGCTAAGGGGAAGAAAGAAAATAATGGAGAAGAAAGTGCTAAAAGTTTCGGCTAAAGGGGTTTGAGAAGAGGAAGGAAAGAAAATAAATGAGAGATTGATGTATAGGGAATTCGGCTAAGGTCCTTTAGAAGAAAAGAAAGAGTTTCAGTTTTTTGGAGCATGAAAAAGAAAGAAAAATAAAAGATGAAGGCTAGGTAAATTGTTAGTAGAAAATCCCAAGAAAATCACTTAAGCAAATTCGGCCTCCCCCCTATACCTAAGCTTGCCGTCCACCCTTCTTTGAAGTGTTTAAAAAAAATTCATTCACTACCTAAAATAATTCTAGGCCACTCATTTGAAGCAATTCAAATTGAATTTGAATACTTAAAATAATAATCCAATAATAATTCCATTTAATCCTATTTGTTTATCACCTCTTCAAGATAACAATAAAAATTAAAAAAATGAATAATCCTTATTCCTTATCAATTTAAAAGTCCAAAATCGGGCCACTACTCCACCCTTTTCACGCCAAAGATTGAGAAGAAGGAGAAGATAAAAAATAAAACCCAAGCTGCTTTGCTATCTTTGGCTCGAACAGATGACCCATGCCATGCCTCCCCTTAAGCGCCTGGACCAACTCTCCCAATTTGACATTCATGTCAATTAACCCTTTCCTTTATTTATAACACCTACTTCTTGGCCCTTTTTCTTCTAACGCATAAAAAAACCCAAACTAAAAATGCTCCCTGCGTCCCTCGAACCAGAGACCTCACTGCAGACCCTCACTCTCCAACGCCTTTTGCCACTTCTCCTCATTAGACTTTCATGCCATAAACCTTCTCCAATTAATTTTATGGCCTTCCTACTTAAGCCCCCTTGTCTCACGCCAAAACTAAAAATAAATGCCACTTCTGTCTGCTGTAGTGCCTTGAACCTGAGCCCTCTTTAGCGCTACTTCAAATTTCTTAAGCAGCGCATGGAGCCACTTTGCCAACTGGACTTTCATGTTCATTTCCCGGCTATTTATTTTTAAGGCATACTGCCCAGATTCCTAGTTGACGCAAAAAAATAAAATCAAAGTGTTGCCTTTGCAACTCGAACCCAACTCCTTTGCCTCACCCTTAGCGCACCAAGCCAATTGTGCGATTAGTTCCTTGTGTCACACTTTTTCCAGATTTTTACTTAACCCCTATCTCGCCTAGCTTCCTCCTTTTAGACACTTAAAAAAATAATATTTTAACACTAGGTCGTGCCCAACTCGGGTTTAATTCTAGACCCTAAAATATGCCAAATAAATCATAATATTTATTCTTGAGCACCCACATGGGAAATTAATTAAATTACACACAACCCCTAATTTAGGATGTTACAATTCTACCCCTTAAAAATAATTTCGTCCTCGAAATTACTTACTAACGAATAATCGTACATCCTAACTCACCGTACTACGCTTATGCTGCGCACTCTGATCTTAACAAATCTAACACGTCCCCTAGAACTCATTTCTAACGTCGCGATTTCATCTGATTAAAAAGTTTTATGCATTAGTATTTGTTTCACTTGGTTATCCGCGAAGAAATTTTATGAGGAGAGTGTAATAGAGATTCTTTCGATCACACAATGTTTTAAATCTTCTACCCTAGTTCACACAGAAGGGCTCATCCATTCCCTAATACCTTTCATACTTATTCACTCTTCGGACATTTCTGCCCATTTCTAACCCAGGGGTATTTTTGGTAATTTTGTCTACAGGGGCATTTTCGTAATTTTCCCGAACCAAAATATTTTGCTGATGATTTTCAAAGCAAGGTTTTTGAATGTCTATAAAATCATTGAAATTTTTGGGCAAAACCATTGAATTAATATTTTATGGGTCAGGGGCATTTTGGTCATTTTACTCCTAAGGGTATTTCTGTAATTTTTCACGAGTCAAGTTTTTCGAGAAAAACGTTGTAAAAGTGATGTTCTAGGATTTGAGAAAGTTATTGCACAAGTTTTGGAAACATTAGGGTTTGTTGTTTCATTCTATTTCGAAAAAACAAGGCTAATTCCCTTTTCGGGTTTTAATCATTGTGTTTAGCCTATGACCGAGCCCTCCCGGTCGGGGTGAACCAAGGCTACGCACCTGTAAGTCGAGTGAAGAGGAGGTGGGTCACGCGGACCGCTTAAATACCAAGCTCTCATTGAACCTTTCTAGACATGCGCACAGAGGTTACCACACCACCGAGCCCCTCTAAGTTAGGGTGAACCAGAAGCTACGCACGGCAGGATACTGCGAAGAGGAGGTGAGTCACGAGGATCGCTTAAATACCGGGCTCTTAGGATCCAATCCTAGACATGCGCATGGGGTTACCACACCCTAGCTCATTGACTAAGTCATAGGTTGGTTTAGTTCCTTAAGTCTTATGCTTCGTTTGTGTTTGAGTAATCTAACCTTAGGGTCCAAGTCCTATAAGTCTATCTACGTTCCATGCTTCCTACCCTTCTACAGAATATAATTCACCAAGAGGTTTAGATATACTTACAGGCGGATTGGTGCAGGAGACTCGGGCCATCTTTGTTCAAAAACCAAAAATCATTCCATAAGGCCTACCAAAACATTTTTGGGCCTTGGGCCCCACACCGAGCTTTGGCTGGGCTCGATACCATTTTGTAACACCCCAAACCCGCCCAAACGCTACGATCGAATTTGGTTTGCTCTGAGTAAAAACAATTTGAGAACCATTTTAAAACCGATTTAAGTTTTGTCGAAAACCTTGTGTTTTCAAGTCTCTTGTTAAAAACCATACTTAGTGTTGCTTAGAAATATTTATTAAGTCGGGTTGTTTATAGATTGCAAATGTGCCCGATGGCATTTTTAAAACATTTTACGTTTGATTGGGAAAAACATGTGAATCCATTTTTAACATAATTAAGTATTTTAAACAAATATTCAAAGCATGTAACAATAATAAAATAATTCTAGGAGGCCTTATTACAACTTAATTAAAATAAACCAACATTAAATAAAATAAAACAAAGTCCGAGTTCATCTATTAAAATGTCCTTTGCATGGCCACCTCGAGTCCATCAGGCTCCATCTCGCGATCTACTCATCGCAAAATGTTAAGGGAAAGGGGTGAGTCACCAAGACTCAGTGTGTAATCCCCACCCGGTAAAGTAACTCATACACAAGTCATTAATAAACATGCACATGCAACCCAACCTAACCATCCATACTTCTTTTCTACCCAGGTGTGGTCAAAACCACCGGTGGTCAAAACCATGATGACTTAGAGTCACAAATCGGATGATGGGGCCAACCCATCGTGTGGTCAAAACCACCGATGACCATAGGTCACAATATATCAAATGTGGTCAAAACCATTTGGTGGTACCAAACCACTTTGGGACTTAGTCGCAAATAATCAATCGTTGTGGTCAAAACCACCGATGACCATAGGTCACAATAATCTGATGGGGCCAACCCATCTTGTGGTCAAAACCACTGACGACAGTCCATAGTTCATCCCCCTCCTCTCATCAATCCCACCATCACATGCTTATACAACAAATTTCATATATCATGTCATAATATTAAACATCATGTGATGGCATGCAAACATATATCAAAAATCACAAGTTAGGGGACTTACCCGGAATCCATGGTTAAGCCCACAAGCATATCATAGATCACTACCAAAATTTATACTCAAGACAATAATATAGCAAGTTTATTAATAAAGTGTGTAAAGAGTTTACACACCTTTTGCTATCGTAATTCCTAGATCTCGAAACTCCGATCTACAACGCTAGATCTCTTGTCCTATAATCGACCAAAAAGCATGGTTAGGGACTTAGGCCTATTCGGCCAAATACATGGGTTAGTACCATGGCCTATTCGGTCAAACCAATACAATTGAAAAGGGTTCCTTGTGAACCCAAAACATTACCCGAACGTCTTTAAACCCAAGCCACTATACTCCAATTGGTCTTGCTTCCCTGAAATCGGCAACTATTGGCTTTTCTTAGTCATTAGAAGAATAATCTATTATAAGTAGGCATTTACCACCACTTACCCAAATCCAGAAAGTCGAGAGAATGAAAGATCCAATCTCACCGCTTTGAGATCGAAGTGCCTATCATCAATTTCAACATTGATTAGAACCTTTGCTGCTCTTGTTTGCCAAAATTTCAGCTTCCATCCACTCCCACAAGTCAACAAAGAAAAGAAAATATGAAAGGAGGGTTTGGCCATCCCTTACCTTACAATCGATTGAATAACAGAGAAAACCCGGAGTATCAATGCCACTTTGTCCTATTCGGCCAAAGTGCAATCAAGGAGGAGTGTGAGATTTGGTAATTCAAAAGGGTATATTCGGCTAAGGGGAAGAAAGAAAATAATGGAGAAGAAAGTGCTAAAAGTTTGGCTAAAGGGGTTTGAGAAGAGGAAGGAAAGAAAATAAATGAGAGATTGATGTATAGGGAATTCGGCTAAGGTCCTTTAGAAGAAAAGAAAGAGTTTGAGTTTTTTGGAGCATGAAAAAGAAAGAAAAATAAAAGATGAAGGCTAGGTAAATTGTTAGTAGAAAATCCCAAGAAAATCACTTAAGCAAATTCGGCCTCCCCTATACCTAAGCTTGCCGTCCACCCTTCTTTGAAGTGTTTAAAAAAATTCATTCACTACCTAAAATAATTCTAGGCCACTCATTTGAAGCAATTCAAATTGAATTTGAATACTTAAAATAATAATCCAATAATAATTCCATTTAATCCTATTTGTTTATCACCTCTTCAAGATAACAATAAAAATTAAAAAAAAATGAATAATCCTTATTCCTTATCAATTTAAAAGTCCAAAATCGGGCCACTACTCCACCCTTTTCATGCATTGAGAAGAAGGAGAAGATAAAAAATAAAACCCAAAGCTACTTTGCTATATTTGGCTCGAACCGATGACCCATGCATGACCTCCCCTTAAGCGCCTGGACCAACTCTCCCAATTTGACATTCATGTCAATTAACCCTTTCCTTTATTTATAACACCTACTTCTTGGCCCTTTTTCTTCTAACGCAAAAAAACCCAAACTAAAAATGCTCCCTGCGTCCCTCGAACCCAGAGACCTCACTGCAGACCCTCACTCTCCAACGCCTTTTGCCACTTCTCCTCATTAGACTTTCATGCCATAAACCTTCTCCAATTAATTTTATGGCCTTCCTACTTAAGCCCCCTTGTCTCACGCCAAAACTAAAAATAAAATGCCACTTCTCTGCTGCCGTGCCTTGAACCCAGGCCCTCTTTAGCGCTACTTCCAAATTTCTTAGCGGCGCATGGAGCCACTTTGCCAACCGGACTTTCATGTTCATTTCCCGGCTATTTATTTTAAGGCATACCTGCCCAGATTCCCTAGTTGACGCAAAAAAATAAAATCAAAGTCTTTGCCTTTGCAACTCGAACCCAACTCCTTTGCCTCACCCTTAGGCGCACCAAGCCAATTGTGCGAGTTAGTTCCTTGTGTCACACTTTTCCCGATTTTTACTTAACCCCTATCTCGCCTAGCTTCCTCCTTTTAGACACTTAAAAAAATAATATTTTAACACTAGGTCAGGCCCAACTCGGGTTTAATTCTAGACCCTAAAATATGCCAAATAAATCATAATATTTATTCTTCAGGCACCCACATGGGAAATTAATTAAATTACACACAACCCCTAATTTAGGATGTTACAAAAATGATCCCTAATAATTTCCTTCTTAGTTTTAATCTTTCGTAAGCTCGATATCAACTTGAAATTGATTGATATACATGATATACTCATTCGTATGAGATAAATTGATATATATTTGAGATTTTTGATCTATAAATTGTTTGTAAATGTTTGATATTGTTGATAGCATCTTATTGCTCGAGTTCGGCGACCGGACCAGGTAAGGGGTGTTGCATGTTGAAGGGTAAAATAGTTATTTCTCAATTAGGATAACTATCATGAAACATCATGATGATTATGAATATTGATGTTAGGTTTTGATTGGTTAAGATTATTTAAGATTATTTTATTTTTTTAATATAAGATATTTTATTATTTAATTAATGGTTAAGAAAATAAAAAGAAAAGATGATGGAAAGTTCTCCATCTTTCTTTCAAGATTACTTCCACCATTCTTGAAGAAAAGAAAGTTTTACTATCTTTGCAATTTGGTCATTTCCATCAAAATTCATTATTTTCACATAGAAATCAAAAGAATTTTCATAGCCAACAAGACGGAAAATAATAAGAAAACTATGGTGAACAAGAATATCAATTTAGAATTGGAGGAAAAAGGAAATCAAGCTAAGGCTTGAAATCATGTTTTTAAGTTTAATCTTGTTAGAAAAGTATGGAAGTGATGTTAAAGTAGAGAATTCTCATGAATTTTTTTATATTCTTGACATGATACTGAAGAGAGAGATAGAGGAAGTGATTCAAGTGGCAAAGAAAATCGAAAAACATGTGATTAAAGGTTGAAGAGAGGTAAGTATCTTGAATTTTCTTGTTACCTAAGGACTAAAATGTAAACTTTATGGAATTTGTGATAAAATAGTAAAATAAAGTGAAATAATTTGGTATGTGCAATAAAAATATTATGATAGCAAGATTAATTGAAGTGTGATATAATGGTGAATTAAACATAAAATGATGTTAAAGTGAAATTATAGTAAAGATTGAACATGATGGTAAGGACTAAGTTGTAAAATTTGTGAAATTTATAATTGAAACAAGAGAAGTGAAGTGCATAAAAATTTGATATGTGAAATAAGATATTATAATGAATTATTTGATTAAATTGTTATGTGATAGTGAATCTGAATGAAAGGTGAAGTTAGAAGGATATTATAATAATTATGGATTTTCATAATGTAAAGAACTAGATTGCAAGATACTTAAAAATGACAACAAGTACTAAAAATGCTAGAAAGAATTATTCAAGTGAAGTGTTACATTGAAGAGAATTGATTTAAAGTGATTATGTAGTGAAAAATAAATTTCATGGCAATGGGGACTAAATTGCAAAGTGTACAAAAGTTGAAATGTGAAATAAATTATTATGATACAGAGCTTAAATGAAGTGTTAAGTTTTAGTGAATTAATTACAAAGTGATATTTAAGTGAATTTCTAGTGATACTTGAATTTCATATTGAAATACCAAATCATAAAATATACAAAAGTGACTAAGTGTATTAATATTTTGAAATAACAGATTCAAGTGTAATGCTATATATAGTGTAGTGAATACTAAGTGAAATGATGGTGATTAATGGAAATATATGCTAGTAGGGACTAAATAAAAAAGATTGTAAAGTTAGTGAATTGTAGGCAAAGAAGACTAGATAGCAAAGTGTCCAAGATTTGATATGTGTAATTAAGTATTTATGAAGAATTTTAGTGAAGTGCTTACGATAGTGAATTTAATTCGAAATTATATTAAATTGTTAATTTAATGAATATTGACTTTTTTTTTATGAAAATAAAGACTAAATTGTAAGAGTGTAAAGTTTTATATGACATTAAATGATAAGTGATAGTGATGAAAATGACAATATAAAGCCCAATTAGACAAGACATAAACATGTTGGATATAGACGACATGCCATTAGGAAATTATCATGCGTGCAAATGACAGTAGCACTTCGGTGGAAATGATAGTGGCTCTTCAGAGCATTTCAATGATTTTACACTTCAGTGCATTACAGTGTTATTTCTGCATATCTTACTTGTTCAATTGAGTCTACTATGGGCTATCAACTCATGAGAAAGATAATTGGTAAGTGATTAACGAATCTTTAGAAAAAGAGATATGTGATTAATGAAATAAGTGTTAAAGAAAGATGATTGATAAGGGAATTCTGATAACAATCTATGTTAAAGAGTGAAGTGATAATATGGTAAATTAAAGCATTAGTAAATTTGGTAAATATATCGAATAATCTCTTGATTTAAATGATATGTTCATGAAATTTCATTAGTAATATTGTTACTATTAATTAAATTAAAGAAATGATAAGATTTAAATTCATAGGTACTTACTAAGCTTTCACAAGCTTATCGCATTATTTTTCAACACGTAGATGAAAGATTAAATTGAATTTTTCGTATGAAGTGGCAATCTCGACACATCTCATCACATCATCAACATTTGGGAGAAAAGGGGTATGAAATAAATTTCATGGTATAGAGTATGGCATGTACATAGGTGAATTAATGAAGTAATAAAGAAAGTGTCTAGTTGTTTAATATTTGAGTTTGATGTATTTGAAAATAGAAATTACGTCGTGATGTCAGATCCTTCACGTCACGACGAGAATCAGACAGTGAGTGACGTCGCGACCTAGAATCCCCGAAGTTGCGATGTCAACCCGAAAGTTTTAAAACTTTACAATTTAATCTTTATTTGACTTTAGGTTAGTAAAAAAGTTTTTGTAAGCTCATGTAAAACTCGGATAAGATTGTGAATCATGTTATGTGTGTGTAATAATCTTAACAGCATAAATGAAATGTTAAATTGAATGATAATTGTTTGTAGTTGCTTCGGCAACGAATGTAACAACTTAGAGCTCAGACCTGAGGATCGGGTCAGGTATAGGGTGTTTATCAATTACACAAAATAATTTTGACACACCAAGAAATTAAATTAACCACAATATAAGGTAATTGAATTTCAATGATAACAAACTGTAATTCTAAAAGTTGTTGCTTAGGAACGTTAAATCCTCGATGTCATTCACTTTCGACGATTCTCTTACCTTTTCGCTTAGAAAAATATATGAATTCATTAAAATTAAATCTAAGTTATTAATTCTATGGTGATTAGTCTAATTTTAACCTTAATCACATTTTTATTTATTTCAACTCTAATTAACATTAAATAAAGTATAGTTATTATTCCAAATATCTAATTGGATAAAGCTAATTCTTCATACTAAAATTGGCTAAATCTAACTAGATTATTATTAATATAATATAAAAACTAAAATAAATTTAATCTAAATTTTATTGAATAAATTTTACCAATATAGTTAACTTCATTACTACTAACACATATAGTTCAACTTAATGAAGGTAAACTATCAAGCGAACTTGACTAGTACTCAAATATTATACATGCATCAATTAATAAACTAACTTTAGACCATGTGATCGACAATTTATTGTAACTTGAAACAACCAAATTAATCTAAACAAATTTTAATCGCAAGCCTAATGTCTTTCGCAACATAAAAAGTATTATACAATATTGGAGACCAACTAAGTTTATACAATTATTACTTAACCACTTGATACTCAGTAAAGAGACAGTTGGTTAGCAAGGCACAGTGATGACAGTAGTTGCTTTTAGGGAGGACAAGGAGCGATGATAAGAGGCAAATAATGGCGCTATTGGGAAATAAACTGAAGCAAATAGTAGATGGCCTTTGTGGCACATGATTGCCGCTTATCAGGTTGAAGGAGAACAAGAAAGCAATATCAAATTGATGGAAAATAATTGAGGGAATTGATTGAGGAAGAAAGAGACAGTGAATGGAATACCTAGAAAGATTAAATTTGACTCAATTGGTGCAATAAAGGTAACAAATCAAAATAATAGCAACAATTGTGCAACGGTGAAGTAATTGGATGAAGAAAAAATTGAAGGGAAATGAGAAGTAACTAAAAGTAGTGATCGACATTTTAATTAAAGAAGAGGCAAACTTAATGGTCAACAAAAATTGTAAGGGATGATTGACAAAATTGAACACCAACTCAATAACATTAATCAACAATTAAAGAATAATAAAAAAGGCAAAATAACATTTTTCACCCTCAACCTTTCTCTAAAAAATCAAATTAGCCCTTTATTTTTTTCTACCTTTTAGCCTTCAAACAATAATGTTTTGTCAAATTGATCTATTTTCGATGAAATTACTAACAGAGCTGTTAAAAATCAGTTGTGGCATCTATGTGGGTATTTTTTAACACAATAAATTAATGTGGCTTTTATGTTTTTAAATATTTTTTTTATTTTCTTTATTTTTTCTTATATTTTCTTTCTTTCTTTCTAAATTTGATATTTTTAGATACTTTTTCAGACCTATTATCGATACTAAGTAGTAGTCTAAAATTTGTATCCATTTTTCATGATATTATGCATGGATTAGATATATCATGGCGAATTCTTCAGAAAAATTTGTGCCTTCCACAATGGAATCTGATAAGTGAGTTTTCAAGTAAGTGTTTACATAATTTTCTTATGTCCGAAGAAATGGTTCATCGAAATAATGAGTCACCATTGATATCGACACATCTAGATCGCCAAATGTTCAGGAGTTCCTCTATTCAGTACTTTTCCTTCTTCTTGTTGCTGGATATCTCGTTTGTACACATCTTCTCTTTGTTTCCCGAGCCTATAGTGAGTTACAGACAAAGTTCAAAAAGGTCAAATCTTTGATGATTCCATCATACATGATTGAGTTGTGAAATTTTTTGGATAGGTATTGTAACACCTCTTACCCATATTCGACGCCGAAACAGGGTACGAGGCGTTACGGTATCTTCTTCTTCTTCTCCACAAAACCCTAGCCACCTATGTTGTCGTAGTCACTTCTTTGATGGTACGGTTGCTTTTCTAGTGCCATCACCGATCCTTTTCTTGACAACAGGTGCTCTATTCCTTTCTCCCGTTTTTTTTTCACTTTTTACTCCTATTTTTCCTTTCAGCCCTAGCTTTTTGTTGTGTTGTTCCCGCTTCACTCTGATGACAAAACACACCCAAAGCAAAGCCTGAAACCCCTTTCTTCTTTTATCGAAATGCTTTTCTTGAAAAATAATGGGAAATTTTCAAATATCCTAAGAGACTTTCTGTAACACCCCATTCCCGACCCGATCACCGGGTCCGAGCAACGGATGCCACATTCATTATCGAGGCAACTACGACTGTAACACCCCAAACCCGGCCCATGAGATATGACCGGATCTAGTATGTCACATAAAGAAAACGTATAAAGATCTAAAGTTGACATTATTTGGTTATAGTTAAGAAAACAAGTTCGGTTATAATTAATCGATAAAATACTACTAATATCTAGAGGTTGATTGAAGAATCGATAATCGAACTAGTGATCTTTTAAAATCGTGACTTTTGAAAACATTATTGATAATTTGCAGGAAAAATCCAAGTTAAATTATTTGTACATATTTATTATGAAATCCGTTTGTTGTTAAATTTGAAGAAAAACCGTTGTTTGTGATTTTAGAAAAATCCCCGTTTAAAACAATTCATGGAAAATAAATACGTCAAACATAAAACCGAAATAAAAATCCCAGAGGCCTTATTACAACTTTAAATCCAAAATAGTAAAATCAACGAAATAAGCAGAAAAGAAATTTACTAAGGTTCGAAAATATTATTTCCAAAGTATGGCCTCCACCTAGTCATCCATGGGCCCAAGTCCTCATTACTGATCATTACCTGCAAGGATTAAGAGAATGGGGTGAGTTACTAGAACTCAGTGTATAATCCCCTTACCGTCATCCACTGGGCCTGAACCTGTATAGTATAATCTTGGGCCTAAGCCCATTTACATAACAATAATTAAATGAAGTAAATGTATGCAACCCAACCCAATCCATCCATCACACCCCAGGCAGCCTAATCACACCTGTGTGGGATCAAGTCAACCCACCCCCCGCTCACACCAAATTTGCGGTCAAAGCGCTCTGCATTTTATTTTTGTGGTCAAACCACTTTGAAATCATAATTTAGGCACAATAATATACAATTTGTGGCAATGCCACGAAGCTACATCGCTCTTCATACAATTTTCCCATCCCATGCAAAATGTAAAAAAAATGCAACATACATAATAACATAAAGTATTCACATATAAGTAACAACCATTATTCTATTGAAAAATTTTGGTGATCCAGCCCAATAAAGCATTTTAATAATTCAGCCCACTAAGGCATTCTAGCAAATCGGCCCATAGGGGCATTTTGGTAAATCAGCCCTTAGGGGCATTTTGGTAATTTAGCAATTTAATACCGATTTTGACAGATCTTTAGAAAATAATATTAATTTAAGCAAGTTACTCAATTTATTCCATATTACGATTTTTAACTCTGTAAATAATAACGATCTACTTTTCCAACATAATATCGAATCTCGAACCTACGGATTTCGGTGTGAGATTACACACCTGATTACGGTAAGGACTAAACCTTCTTGATCGTCGGCACCTAAATCACCATTACACTCGATTAACCAAAAAACGAGGTTTTATTAATCTAAATTAGACGATCTAATGAAACGCTTACCCTTAGTATCGTGAACGACCACGATTTGTCTATTCTCACTAGATGATGGTCCACAACCTGGTGGGAAATCCCAAACTGCCGATACCGCCCTACGTTTGAACTTAGGAGTACGAATTGCAAATCCACTCCTTTTGTGTTCTCCTATCGCTTTTCCTTTCAAATCGTTACCACTTGCCTCCATTGAAAAGTCCCGGTCAGTAAAATACTACTATGAGAGAAAGTAGTTGTTTAGGGATAGGATTAGACTTACCTCTACTTAGAAGAACCAACGAGTAGAAAATGAGCGATTTAATCCCTATAACAATCGATTAGTCAAATCTATCATTCCGTTTTAACGGAATAACCAAGTATTGAGAGATCGAAATGATCCATAAAGAAACTCCTTACCTTAATTATAATAGATCCGACTTTCACCGATTGACTTAAGACTAGAGATGAATCGACAATGATGTGATATTCAGCCACCCACTAGAACACTACGAAAAGAAGATGATCAAGATATGAGGGAGTAAGAGAAAATGATATTTCGGTTTAGAAACAAGTAGAACAACCGAATAGTGATGAACACACATTCGGCTAGGAAGAAAGATAAGAATAGAATGAAGCCCCTTACCCGTTCAACCAAAGAGAAATGCCCAACACGCAAGAATGGAGATGAGATAGTGACTAAGAGGATCCGGATATTGGGAGAAATGAACAAAGGAGATTCGGTCATATGGTAATGTCGATTTAGGAAAAAGGTAGAAAGGTTGAAGAAATGGTAAAAAGAAAAGAAAAGATGGAAAAAGAAGTGTTAGATAATTCGGCTAACACAAAGGAAAAAGTGAGCAAAATGCTTTGAGTGTTTTGATCATTTTGTTTTTTTGAAACAAAGGAAAAAGGTTGGAAAAGAGTACCAAAAATGTTCAAAAGAGAAAATAGGCCTTTCATGCACAAACTTGCAAATAGGCTAGGAAAATTTGGCTCCTCTTTTTCTCCCAACAAAACCGTGTATCCCAAGCACCAAAAGGATTAAGGTTGACCTAAAATTTCTTTCCAAAACACCTCCCTAAGATTCGGCCAACATGTTTCCCCCACCTTATCCCTTTCCTTTATTTCTTTCATTCTTTTTCCCTTGCTTTCCCCCTTACCATATTTTCTTAGTCTTCTTTCCAACATTAGAAAAGTCTTCCTTTCCTTCTTTGATGCCATGGCCGAAACTTACCATACAACACTTGAGAAGCTCAAAAATTTAAGTCCCAAAAGTTGCAATAGATGGGTTTTGAACCCCTTCCCTCAATGCTCTCCACTTGACGCCACCCTACTCCACCATGTGCTCCACTTGTGCTAGCAAAATACACATTTATTTCCTTAAGTCTTGATGCCACTTACCTTCTCTCCTTAAAGTGCTTAAACACAAAAATTTTACTAAGGCCCAACTCCATAGCCTTCTTAGGGTCCCTAAACATACACAACTAACACTATTGACTAGCCTATCGCATGATATAATGTAAAACATAAATTCCCGAATTTCAGGATGTTACAATTCTACCCCCTTAAAGAAATTTCGGACTCGAAATTTTCCTGATTAGAAGAGATGAGGATATTGCTGCCGGATCGTGTTCTCTAGCTCCCATGTAGATTCCTCTGACCCGTGATTACGCCATAATACTTTGACCAATGGAACTGACTTCTTTCTCAGCACCTTAATATCCCGATCTAAAATCTGCACTGGCTCTTCTTCAAAGGACAAGTCAGGTCTTATATCAACTTCCTCCACTGGCACAACATGAGACGGATCCGAACGATAACGCCTTAACATTGAGACATGGAATACGCTATGTATCTGACTTAACTCCGGAGGTAACTCAAGTTGATAAGCCACTGGTCCAACACGCTTCAGTACACGGTACGGTCCAATGAACCTAGGGCTCAACTTGCCTTTTCGCCCAAATCTTAAAATCTTTTTCCAAGGTGAGACCTTCAAAAAGAACTGATCTCCCTCTGAGAACTCTATATCCTTACACTTCAGATCCGCGTACGATTTCTGTCTGTTCGAAGCTTCTTTTAACTGAGCCTGAATTACCTTAACTTTTTCATCCGTCTCCGAGACCAACTCAGGACCAATAACTGTCTCTCCCCCAACTCAGTCCAACAAGTAGGAGTACGGCGCCACGCCCATACAACGCCTCGTAGGGTGCCATCCGGATCTTTGGATTGATAAATTTGTTGTTGTATGCAAACTCTACCAACGGTAGAAAATCTTCCCAACTACCCCCGAAGTCGATCACACGACCTCTTAACATGTCTTCTAGAATCTGGATTACTCTCTCCGTGACCATCCATGCTGCGGATGAAATGCCGTCTTTGAAATTTAATCTTGTACCCAAAGCTTCATGTAAAGCCTTCCAAAATCGTGATGTAAACCTAGGATCCCTGTCCGATATAATAGACACTGGTACCCCATGTAACCTCACGACTTCTGCTACATACAACTTGGCTAACTTCTGCAATGAATAATCCGTACAAACAGGTAGGAAATGAGCAGTCTTCGTTAACCGATCCACTATAACCCATACTGAATCTTTCTTAGTAGGCGTTAAGGGTAACCCACTAACAAAATCCATCGTTATCCTTTCCCATTTCCATAGTGGAATTTTCACCGGTTGCAATAACCCTGAAGGCAGTTGATGCTCTGCCTTCACCTGCTGACATGTCAAGCACTTGCTCACGAAGTCAATAACATCTCGTTTCAACCCTGGCCACCAATACTGCTCACGGAGGTCTCGGTACATCTTTTTTTCTTCTAGGGTGCATAGTATATGGGCTACTATGCGCCTCACGCAGAATCATTTGTCTCAATCCTGAATCCCTGGGCATACAAACTCTTCCACGGAAACACAATACTCCATCACTATTTAATCCAAAATCCCCTATCTCACCACTTTCCACTTGCTGAAGTCGAGAACCCAACCTTTCATCTAACAACTGCTTTTCCTTAATCTGGCTTACCCATGCCGGCTTCACTTGAAGTTTGGCTAACAAACTACCATCTTCATAAAGGCTAAGATGAGCGAACATCGCTCTCAAATCCGATATCACCTTACGACTCAACGCATCTGCCACTACGTTAGCTTTACCTGGGTGATACTCGATTGAGAAGTCATAATCCTTCAACAATTCTATCCACCTCCGCTGTCTTAAGTTCAACTCCTTTTGGGTAAGGAGGTACTTCAGACTCTTATGATCCTTGTAGATAATCGACTTCTCCCCGTACAGATAGTGTCTCCAAATCTTCAGAGCAAACACCACTGTAGCTAACTCCAAATCATGAGTGGGATAATTTACCTCATGCGGCCTTAATTGACGAGATGCATAAGCTACCACTTTTCTCCCTTGCATCAACACACATCCTAAGCCCGTGTGTGACGCATCACAATACACAATAAACTCTTTACGACCTCGAGGTTGAATCAATATGGCGCTTACGCCGAGAATCTTCTTGATTTCTCAAAGCTCTCTTCTTCGCTTATCGACCACACAAGCGATACTCCTTTACGCAGCGGCTTAGTTGGGGTGCAGCAATCAACGAAAACCCCTCAACGAATCGCTTTGTAATACCTAGCCAAACCTAGAAAACTCCAAATTTACGCCATCGACTTCGGTGGCTTCCAATCCAACATGACCTTGACCTTGGGGATCAACTCTAATTCCTCCGTGCATGAACATGCCCCAAAAAGGTCACCTCCTTCAACCAAAATTCACACTTACCGAATTTGGCATCACCGCTTCTCCTCAAAATCTGCAATACTACCCGTAGATGCGAATCATGCTCTTCTTCAGTCTTTGAGTACACCAGGATGTCATCTATGAACACAACAACAAACCGGTCTAGCTAAGGTTGGAAGACTCAGTTTATCATGTCCATAAATGCAGCTGGTGCATTAGTCAACCCGAACGGCATCACTAAGAACTCGTAATGCCCATATCGGGTTCGGAACGCAGTCTTGTGAATATCCGCCTCCTTGACCTTAAGCTGGTGATACCCCGATCTCAAGTCTATCTTCGAGAAAAGCGAAGCTCTCGCGGTGATCAAACAGATCATCGATCCTCGATAATGGATACTTGTTCTTGATCGTTAACTTATTCAATTGTCTATAATCGATGCACATACGCATCGACCCATCCTTTTCTTAACAAACAACACCGGTGCTCCCCACGGTGACACACTTGGTCGAATAAATCCACGATCCAACAACTCCACGAATTTGAGCTTTAAGTTCCACGAGCTCGCCCGGTGCCGATTCAGTAAGGAGCAATGGACACCGGAACCGTTCGACAACGACTCAATACCAAATTCTACCTCCGATCTGGAGGCTATCTAGAAGCTCCTCGAAAAAAGAGCGTCTAAAAACTCTTTCACCATTCTAACACTCTCTGAGGCAACAACTCTTTGGCATCCAAAGCAGCGATAAAGGCTATGAATGCTCCACACCCTTTCGTACCAACTTTTACGCGCTTTAAAGCGGATACCATATTAGACAGATAATTTCTTATTTCACCTATCATCATCACTTCCTTGTCCTCTGAAGTTCTTAGTAACATCTGCTTTGCTGCACAGTCTAAATTCGCACGATGCTTAACCAACCAGTCCATTCCCAATATAAGGTCGAACTCCCCGAACGGCAGTTCCATCAAATCCGCCAGAAATACTTCCCCTTGAACTTCTAAGGGCACATCCCTAAACAACTTATTTACTACCACCGACTGTCCTAAAGGGCTAATTACAGTTGTTTCTCTAGCAGGACCTGAATACCCAGAGTCTCTCTTGTTCTTGCCCCTATCCTTGTCTCAATTTTTCCATTCTGAATTCTTTCAGCAATCTTAGCTTTTTCCACCAATGTGGCAAAATTCCTCTCCTTCTGTGGGGCTATCAGTACCCGCAACTCATCACGCAACCCATCCTCAAAACGCACACAACGTTCATGATCAGTCGGTACTATACCCCGGGCATACTGACTCAGACGCAGAAACTCTGCCTCGTAAGCTGCCACAGACCTACCTCCTTGTACCGATTCAGAATTCCTTCATACGGCATCCACATAACTAATACGACATATTTTCCCTAGAATCTTGTCTTAAAGAAATCCCGAATGTCGATCGGCTGAGTGCCCTCCGAACGGTGAGCCACCACCGATATGCCTGCCTCTCAAAGCAATGACACAACCCCTTTTAGTTTACGCTCCGTTTGTGCAATCCGGATCGTCCATAATCGCTCCACCGCCTCAAGCGATTACTCGCTACACTTGGGGCTACACCGAAATACCCTAAAGACTTCGCCCCATTCGATCCGAGTCACTCCGATATCGACCCACGAGCTGCCGACCCAGTTCTTACCCCAGCAACCCTTTCCAGAACTCGCAACATCGCTTGGGACAGAGCATCATCCTCTCTCATTCGGTCATGTGACCCAGCTTCAGTCACTGGTGACGCAGGTGCGTCCATTTCAGGCATATGTCCCGATGCCTCAGATACAACTCTAGCACCTCGGCCTCTACCTCGTCCACGTCTACCACGTCCACGTCTACCACGTCCACGTCCTCTAGCGCTCATGTTTACTAACGTCGATTTAATCTGATTAAAAGTCTTATGAATCAGTATGCTTATTCAGTGTTTATTAAACCATATTTTATGGAGTATAAGAAGTAAAGTTATTTTCGCAAAACATATCCTAAAGTCTCAATCTCTATGATTTCAGCTCCTAAAGCTAAAATTTCTAGAGTATCTCTATTTTGTGAAGTTTTCTTACTACAGTCATACCACAATAATCATAAAATGAAAACAAAACTTACTGACTTGGTGCCGGATACCCGTGGTGCCATACTTCCTTTAAAACATGTATTTATAAATCGAATTTCAAGCAGTTTTAGAAAACATTTTTAAACCCAAACCACAGTCGAGTTTTACAACCGGCTCTGATACCATAAAATGTAACACCCCAAACCCGGCCCATGCGATATGACCGGATCTAGTATGTCACATAAAGAAAACGTATAAAGAACTAAAGTTGACATTATTTGGTTATAGTTAAGAAAACAAGTTTGGTTATAATTAATCGATAAAATACTACTAATATCTAGAGGTTGATTGAAGAATTGGTAATCGAACTAGTGATCTTTTAAAACCGTGACTTTTGAAAACATTATTGATAATTTGCAGGAAAAATCCAAGTTAAATTATTTGTACATATTTATTATGAAATTCGTTTGTTGTTAAATTTGAAGAAAAACCGTTGTTTATGATTTTAGAAAAATCCCCGTTTAAAACAATTCATGGAAAATAAATACGTCAAACATAAAACCAAAATAAAAATCCCAGAGGCCTTATTACAACTTTAAATCCAAAATAGTAAAAGTAACGAAATAAGCGGAAAAGAAATTTACTAAGGTTCGAAAATATTATTTCCAAAGTATGGCCTCCACCTAGTCATCCATGGGCCCAAGTCCTCATTACTGATCGTTACCTGCAAGGATTAAGAGAATGGGGTGAGTTACTAGAACTCGAGTGTATAATCCCTTACGAAGTCATCCATTGGGCCTGAACCGTATAGCATAATCTTGGGCCTAAGCCCATTTACATAACAATAATTAAATGAAGTAAATGTATGCAACCCAACCCAATCCATCCATCACACCCCGACTGACCACCAATCACACACCGTGGGGATCAAGTCAACCCACCACGCCGCTCACACCAAATTTGCGGTAAAAACCGCTATAGCATTTTATTTTTGTGGTCAAACCATTGAAATCATAATTTAGGCACAATAATATACAATTTGTGGCAATGCCACCGAGCTACATTGCTCTTCATACAATTTTCCCATCCCATGCAAAATAAAAAAATGCAACATACATGATAACATAAAGTATTCATATATAAATAACAACCATTATTCTATTGAACAATTTTGGTGATCCAGCCCAATAAAGCATTTTAATTATTCGGCCCACTAAGGCATTCTAGCAAATCGGCCCATAGGGGCATTTTGGTAAATCAGCCCTTAGGGGCATTTTGGTAAATCGGCCCATAGGGGCATTTTGGTAAATCGGCCCTTAGGGGCATTTTGGTAAATCGGCCCATAGGGGCATTTTGGTAAATCGGCCCTTAGGGGCATTTTGGTAATTTAGCAATTTAATACCGATTTTGACAGATCTTTAGAAAATAATATTAATTTAAGCAAGTTACTCAATTTATGCCATATTACGATTTTTAACTCTGTAAATAATAATGATCTACTTTTCCAACATAATATCGAATCTCAAATCTACGAATTTCGGTGTGAGATTACACACTTGATTACGATAAGGACTAAACCTTCTTGATCGTCGGCACCTAAATCACCATTACACTCGATTAACCAACAAGCGAGGTTTTATTAATCTAAATCGGATGATCTAATGAAACGCTTACCCTTAGTATCGTGAAGCGACCACGATTTGTCTATTCTCACCGGATGATGGTCCACAACCGGTGGGAAATCCCGAATCGCCGATACCGCCCTACGTTTGAACTTAGAGTAGGAATTGCAAATCCACTCCTTTTGTGTTCTCCTATCACTTTTCCTTTCAAATCGTTACCACTTGCCTCCATTAAAAAGTCGGTCAAGTAAAATACTACTATATGAGAAAGTAGTTGTTTAGGGATAGGATTGACTTACCTCTACTTCAGAAGAACCAACGAGTAGAGAAAATGAGCGATTTAATCCCTATAACAATCGATTAGTCAAATCTATCATTCCGTTTTAATGGAATAACCAAGTATTGAGAGATCGAAATGATCCATAAAGAAACTCCTTACCTTAATGATAATAGATTCGACTTTCACCGATTGACTTAAGACTAGAGATGAATCGGCAAAGATGTGATATTCAGCCACCCACTAGAACACTACGAAAAGAAGATGATCAAGATATGAGAGAGTAAGAGAAAATGATATTTCGGTTTAGAAACAAGTAGAACAACCGAATAGTGATGAACACACATTCGGCTAGGAAGAAAGATAAGAATAGAATGAAGCCCCTTACCCGTTCAACCAAAGAGAAATGTCCAACACGCAAGAATGGAGACGAGATAGTGACTAAGAGGATTCAGCTATTGGGAGAAATGAACAAAGGAGATTCGGTCATATGGTAATGTCGATTTAGGAAAAAGGTAGAAAGGTTGAAGAAATAATAAAAAGAAAAGAAAAGATGGAAAAAGAAGTGTTAGATAATTTGGCTAACACAAAGGAAAAAGTGAGCAAAATGCTTTGAGTGTTTTGATCATTTTGTGTTTTGGAAACAAAGGAAAAAGGTTGGAAAAGAGTACCAAAAATGTTCAAAAGAGAAAATAGGCCTTTCATGCACAAACTTGCAAATAGGCTAGGAAAATTTGGCTCCTCTTTTTCTCCCAACAAAACCGTGTATCCCAAGCACAAAAGGATTAAGGTTGACCCAAAATTTCTTTCCAAAACACCTCCCTAAGATTCGGCCAACATGTTTCCCCTACCTTATCCCTTTCCTTTATTTCTTTCATTCTTTTTCCCTTGCTTTCCCCCTTACCATATTTTCTTAGTCTTCTTTCCAACATTAGAAAAGACTTCCTTTCCTTCTTTGATGCCATGGTCGACACTTACCATACAACACTTGAGAAGCTCAAAAATTTAAGTCCCAAAAGTTGCAATAGATGGGTTTCAAACCCCTTCCCTCAATGCTTTCCACTTGACGCCACCCCACTCCACCATGTGCTCCACTTGTGCTAGCAAAATACACATTTATTTCCTTAAGTCTTGATGCCACTTACCTTCTCTCCTTAAAGTGCTTAAACACAAAAATTTTACTAAGGCCCAACTCAACCCATAGCCTTCTTAGGGTCCCTAAACATGCACAACTAACACTATTGACTAGCCTATCGCGTGATATAATGTAAAACATAAATTCCCAAATTTCAGGATGTTACAACGACTAATTACAACACAATCTAACCATTTATACATGCTTATAAGTATATTATACATTCATTATAAGTTTTACAATCCTATTCGGGTATTATACGACCTTATGAAAGCCTTTCTGATAACCTGAGGTTGGATAGAGACTAAAATGTAAAGATTTCAAAATGTCGAGTTGACATCGTGACTTCAGTGGTTCCAAGTTACAATGTGACTCACTGACTTGTCCTCATCACGATGTTGAGAGTACGTTATCACGACATGATTGACTGTTTCCAGAAGAACCATATGGAACCAATTTAAGCCACCTGAAACAAATGTATAAATGCCTCAATTTAACCATTTTGTAACGCCCCAAAATTTCTAATTTCATTATTGTGAAAATATGACACAAATATCTATCAGCTTTAGTGGTTATGTGTTCTGGGAGTGTTTTGGAGGTCCCAAGTTCAAGCTTTCGCTTGGGAAAATTTTGGTATTTTGAATGAATTAGGCCTTACTCTTGTTCAGTAGGCTTTTATTTGATTGTTGGTAAAAATATATTAGAATGGGCCTGCTGGTCTGGTGGTTAAGCGGAGTGTTAGTGTGTAGGAGGTCCTGTGTTCGAGTCCCTGCGCAAGTAGAGGAACTAATTTTTGTTTGAGGCGTGTGGCGTGGTGGAGTTTAAATTAAACTGGACTGCTGAGTAGTTGTGTTTTAGTGGGTTAATAGGGAGTGTTTTTAGGAGATAATTAGGGAGAAGTTATCAAAATAAGATTTTCTTCTTATCGGTTTTCTATTTTCTATTTCCCAACAAATTTTTTGACGTTAGACTTTTGTTTCTCTGCCATTTCTTCTCCCTTCTTGTTCACTTTTGGTTTTTGTTCCCCTTTGGCAGAATCTTGTTTCTTCTCTTTCCCCTCTCTTTTCGTTTCTGTATTTTTTGCGAGTCATCTCTTTGGGTGCAACTTTTGACTTTATCTGTTTCAGTAAGTGGAATATTTTCCCCTTAGTTATTTTATTTCGAGTAGGCAATTAACAAAGGGTTCATTTTACTCTCGTTTAGGTGCTGTTCAAAGGTTTTAAGCGGATAGTCCAAAGATACGCCCGTGTCACAAGCCGTGTGGACATTCAAAATGGAATCACATGGCCGTGTCCCAGCCCGTGTCTGACCTCGTGTAACTCTCTGACTTGGGTCACACGGCCAGCATACACGCCTGTGTGGTTAGCCCGTGTGCCCTAAAAATGGCTACACACGCCTGTGTGCCAGGCCGTGTACTAGGCCGTGCCAAACCTTTAGGGTATACTGACTTGTGCCACATGGCCAAGTCATACGCTCCTGTGCTAAGCCGTGTGAAGCATACTGACTTGATTTTTAATTCAACATCAGGGGACAAACGGCCATGTAACCTAACCGTGTGTCACATACGACCGAGATATACGCTCGTGTCTCTGCCCGTGTGGACAAAAATAGGCTATTTACCAAGCCATTTTGCCACCCAATTTGCATATACCTACACCAAACCAAATAGCACAATTCATGGCATAAAGATAGGCTTTCTATTAACCTCATTCAAGCATAATTCATACCATTTCAATACCAACTAATATAAAACACATCAATACCATAATATGCCATTCAATTTCATACCAAAACTCATAATTTCAAATCATCAATATGACATTTCAAATTTTGCATCATTTAGCCTAATCTCACAAACATACCAAATTCAATTCTCAACCATTTAGCACCCCTAATTACCAAATATCAACAAGCATATCATATCCATCATTAAACACAAATCCAAAGCCATATGCACATATGTATACACAGCCAATTCAACCAAATTAAGCCAACTCTCATAGCTATTTACAAAACCAAACATTTAACATTTACAAGCCATTTCAAATGACTAATTTCATTACCAAACCATAACCAAAATGACCAAAGTTCCTATACATGCCATGTAACATCCCCAAACCCGGCCCATTCACTACGACCGAATCTGGTTATGTCACTGGGAAAGACGGTTGGAAATCTTTGACCTTAGAATTAAACTTGAAAATTTGTTATCATTTGAAAATCGTGTCCATTTAAAATTATTAAATAATGTAAGCTTGTTGAAAACTTCCAAATTAAGACATTTTTATAAGTTGCTATAATATGAATCTTTTGCGAAAATATTCCTAAGTGTAGTGTAAACTTCAACATTAATAAATAGAGTTCTTTAAATCAAAGAGGCCCTTATTACATCAAATAAAATACCAAAATACTGATAATATAAAATACTTAAATAAAGTAAAACATCTTACGTATGAAAATCTCATACGCATGGGCCACCTTGTATCCACTCCAACCCAGTCCACTAATCATGACTCACTGCGATGATTAAAAAGTTGGGTGAGTCATACAGCACTCAGTGTGTAAGTTAACCATTGAAATCCACCCACACGCTAGCCACATAATATCCCAATTATCAAAGGCAACAAGTATATATATATTCATTTAAACATTTACCACAATGGGCTTGGCCCACATTCAAATCATACTCAAATCTTTGGGCTAGGCCCATTTCTCAATAAACCACATATCAAGCGGCTTGGCCCATTTCCACGTATGTTTCCAAAACATACCTATCCACATGTCATATTGGCCTTGGCCCATTTCCATATTATCACAAAAATAATGCAACATGATTCCCAACCCATCCTAGGGTCCATCCGCTACACACCCCCTTATCCAGCCTACCACACACCAGGGGACTATCGAGTCACCCTCTCCTTTTCCCTCCAAAAAGGCAACCAATGCCATCCACGATGTAGCGTATAGCTAACATCAAACCACGATGGAGCACACAGCAATCCATCAAGCCACGATATGGCATAAAGCCCATATCAACCAAGGTAACCACGCGAACTAAATCGCAAAGATCCACAACGCGACCTCAGTCAGCGCCAATCCACGATGTAGCACAAAGCTGACATCAACCACGTACTCGAAGTACACCCGTACCTTCTTTTCATAACCCACCCATGCACATGTAACATAATATAATGCGTAGATGATGCATGTGCATGCTATTCACAATCATAGGCATACTCACATATTGAAAATCAATTATCACATATTAGTCGATTTGCTACTAACTGGTCATCATCATACCCCTTCAAGGGTATCATTCTCACATATCTTTGCACTTGTTAGCAACATATAAAACAGGCAAATATCACGCAAATCCGGAAACAATGGCTAACTACACACCTTATTACTAGGAGTTCTAGACTCTCGATCCTCAATGCTATCGTCTAGCGAAACTACGGCTATTTGCTTAACGTTTTGTTGCGTCCACACCCGGTGGCCAATCTCGCATGCAGAAACGGATCTCTTCTTGAACTTTGGGGACGGGGACCTCCCTTTCCCTTCTTGGTGGTACTCGCATCCACGTCCATCGAAAGTCACTTAATCGAACCACACGATTAATCAACGAAGTCATAATCAACTAATTCTAAGTCACTTACTAATATCCTTACCGAAATAAACGAGATCCGAAGGCTTCCCTTGCTCTTGTCGATATGCCCCTTAGATGATCGAATCCAAGAGACTTCCTCAATGCATCCTTCTTTCGGCTACACACAAGAGAGCATACTTAATGGCACTATGACATTCGACCATGCCAAAACTAAGGCCAACCATTCGGTTTCGGCCATTAAAACAAAGAACTCACATCAACTGCTAGGGTCGAACACATTACCTTCCCTTAAACCGAATGGAGTAGAACTAGGAGAGGTCGCCGCTGGCGATATTCGACCAACCACCCTAGGCTACTAAGAGGATATTTCGACAAGGGTGAGAGGAGATTCGGCTAAAACATAAAGAAGAGAAAAGGAGAAGAGGTTGTGGATATTCGGCTTAGGCTACAAGGAAAAAGGTTAAGAGGTTTCGGCAATGGTGCTCAAAAGAAGTTTCGGCCTATGCAAAATAAATGGGGAAAGAAGAGGTTCTCTCTTGCTTACAAATTCGGTCACAAACAACTAGAGAAGAACCAATAGAATTCGGCACAAGAGGAGATGAGAGAATGAACTTTCGGCTACAAAGAAATGATGAGCAGATGGTGAATGAAATGAGCACCTCCCTCCCCTATTTATACTACGGCCTAGCTCCAACCCCCACAAATAATCCTCAAAATTCTCCTAAAATACCTCCCTTCCACCCATTCAAAAAGTTTGAATGAGTCAAACCTAACTAGCCAAAATTTAAAAAGAAAGACCAAGTCTTTCTCCATCTTTTAAGCATCCAAAAGCCACCCAACTCCTTACCTCATTGACGCAAAAACAAAGGCCAAAGTCTTGCCTTGTGGCTCGAACACTAGCCCCCTTCCCTTGCACCACGAGGCGTCACTTCCCCAAGCTCTTAGTGGCGTCTCCTTGCCACTCCACCAGCCCAATTCTTATGCCAAAACCCCACCAAAAATTCTCTTAAAGCCCTCTCCATCCAAACTCCCCCTTTTAGCCCCTAAAACTAAAAATTTACCAAAGCAATCTACCACCACCTAGGGTTCTCGGGACCCTAAAACTTACCCAAACACACCTTTGAAGTGTGCCAACACCCGAGCTAAGCACCAAAAATCTAACCCCTAAAACTAGGGTGTTACAATTCTACCCTCCTTGAAATAATTTCGTCCTCGAAATTACTTTACTAACAAACGTCCATACAACCTATCTTACCACCTTACGCTTATCTTTGCGCACTCTGATCTTACTAAGGCTATCGTGACCTACACAATCTCCAAATTCGCTCAAAATTCGAAACGCCTCTCTTAGCAACACGGGAAAGGCTAACTCATAAGCAAACAAAGTAATTGCGCAAGTACCAAAGCAAAGGAGCTTACCTAGTATCACATCCTTGGTTGACTCAGGCTAGAACCATTCCTTCCATGACTTGAACCACGACCCTCGTCGCTTGAGGGCAATTCTTAACGGATGTGCCTTAGATCCACACGAAAACATTCTTTACTATTTCCCGGCACTCTCACGTGAGGTCTTCCACATCGAGCACAAGAACGATTAGATCCACTTTGGTACAAGTGCATGTGCAGGATTCTCGATCTTTGGTCTTTTACGGACATTACCAAAGCGATCTTGACGGTCCAATATTTCTCTTATTCCCGTTCCTATTCTTTTCTCGGTTTCCCTTACCGTCCTCTTAACTTCTTCGGCTATACGAGCTTTCTCCACTAGCACCGCGAAGTCTCTTTCCCTCTGCGGAGCGATCAAGACTCGAAGTTCATCTCGCAATCCGTCTTCAAACCGGACGCACCTCTCATAGTCGGTGGCCACAATTCCCTTAGCATACCGACTTAGCCGTACAAACTCGCCGTATTCGCTATCGACTTATTTCCTTGCACCACATTTAGAAACGCCTTCCTTTGCGCATCTAAGTAGCTTGCTCCAACGTATTTTCCTTCAAACTTTTCCTTAAAGTAGTCCCAATCCAATCGATCTGCCGGTACACCTTGTTTGTGGTGAGCCACCATCGATAAGCCTCATCCCGTAGTAGCGGCTTGAGCATCTTTCAACTTTTCCTCCGGGGCACAATCTAAGTCATCCATAATTCTTTCGACTCCCTCCAACCAATATTCCGCTACATTCGGGGCCACTCCAGATACTCCCCTAAAAACTTCAGCCCCATTAGACCTGAGCCTCTCGGGCACTGACTTCCGAGTTCCGTTTCCCCTACTAGCTCTTGCCACTTGCTGTAGCACTCGTAGCATGGCTTGCGACAACTGCATCATCTTCTTCCGTCGATCTTGTTCCTCTGCGCCTCTTCTTGGCGGCACTTCACTTCGACCCATGGCGGACCCTATCGGTTCCGATGCGACCATTCTACCTCTACCGCGTCCCCTAGAACTCATCTCTATCGTCGTGATTTAATCTGTTTAAAAAGTTTTATGCATTAGAAATTTTGTTTCACTTGTTTATCCGCGAACAACTCTTATGAAAAGAATTTCTAGAGGTAGTTCTTTCGATCACACAAATTTTCAGTTCAAGTTTACTACTCTAGTTCAACGAATCACATTTACACACTCACACATTCATTCGTCCACAAGAACACATTCTTCCTTATTCAAGGAACATTCAGTGGTATCCACCACACACATGCACTATTCGGACCTTTCTGCCCGTTTCTACCCCAGGGGTATTTTGGTAATTTTGTCAATCAGGGTGAATTTCCAAAGTCAGGGTTATTATTTTGAAATACAGGAAATTGGATACTTTTGCAATGTAAGAAAAATTTTACTAAGTTTGGGGTTAAACCAGAAATTTTGAAATTTAGGGGCATTTTAGTAATTTTCAACATAGGGGTATTTTTGTAATTTTGCTGCTAGGGCATTTTGGCAATTTTGGGTAAATCGAGACAATGTTGTTCAAAACCAGATTTAGGGTTTACAAACCAAAAAGGGTAAATTGGAAAATTTTAAAACCAAGAATTTTTAAAACAGCAAGGCTAATCCCTTTCGGGTTTTAATAATTGGTTTAGCCTATGAACAAGTCCTTTTGGTTAAGGTGAACCGTAGCTACGCACCATGTAGGATTCCAGCGAAGAGGAGGTGAGTCACGAGGACTGCTTAAGTACCAAGCTCTTAGGATCCACTCCTAGACATGCGCACAATGGTTGCCACACCTTAACTCGTGACTTAATCACGGGTTTGTTTAGTAATTTTAAGTCTTATGCATATGTTTGAGTAGACTAGTCCTAGGGTTCAATAGATCCTAGTTCACTAATCTACGAGCCCAACTAAGCCCATAACAGTTCATAATAGTAAAGCACTTCAAAAGTCCGAAGTACTTACCTGGTGGACTTTGGGTCGGAGGTACAGGTGCCATGCCAGAATAACCTGAAAAATTTCTTAAAAGCCCATATTTTTAAAAAGCCCATTTGAAAATGTTTTTGGGCCCAAAACCCTCAAAGCCGAGTTTTGAATCGGGCTCTGATACCAAACTGTAACATCCCCAAACCCGGCCCATTCACTACGACCGAATCTGGTTATGTCACTGGGAAAGACGGTTGGAAATCTTTGACCTTAGAATTAAACTTGAAAATTTGTTATCGCTGAAAATCGTGTCCATTTAAAATTATTAAATAATGTAAGCTTGTTGAAAACTTCCAAATTAAGACATTTTTATAAGTTGCTATAATATGAATCTTTTTGAAAATATTCCTAAGTGTAGTGTAAACTTCAACATTAATAAATAGAGTTCTTTAAATCAAAGAGGCCCTTATTACATCAAATAAAATACCAAAATACTGATAATATAAAATACTTAAATAAAGTAAAACATCTTACGTATGAAAATCTCATTCTGCATGGGCCACCTTGTATCCACTCCAACAGTCCACTAATCATGACTCACTGCGATGATTAAAAAGTTGGGTGAGTCATACAGACTCGAGTGTGTAAGTTAACCTTTGAAATCCACCCACACGCTAGCCACATAATATCCCAATTATCAAAGGCAACAAGTATATATATATTCATTTAAACATTTACCACAATGCGGGCTTGGCCCACATTCAAATCATACTCAAATCTTTGGGCTAGGCCCATTTCTCAATAAACCACATATCAACTGGGCTTGGCCCATTTCCACGTATGTTTCCAAAACATACCTATCCACATGTCATATTGGCCTTGGCCCATTTCCATATTATCACAAAAATAATGCAACATGATTCCCAACCCATCCTAGGGTCCATCCGCTACACACCCCCTTATCCGACCTACCACACACGGGGGGACTATCGAGTCACCCTCTCCTTTCCCTCCAAAAAGGCAACCAATGCCATCCACGATGTAGCGTATAGCTAACATCAAACCACGATGGAGCACACGAGCAATCCATCAAGCCACGATATGGCATAAAGCCCATATCAACCAAGGTAACCGCGAACTAAATCGCAAAGATCCACAACGCGACCTCGATCGGCGCCAATCCACGATGTAGCACAAAGGCGACATCAACCACGTACTCGAAGTACACCGTACCTTCTTTTCATAACCCACCCATGCACATGTAACATAATATAATGCGTAGATGATGCATGTGCATGCTATTCACAATCATAGGCATACTCACATATTGAAAATCAATTATCACATATTAGTCGATTTGCTACTAACCTGGTCATCATCATACCCCCTTCAAGGGTATCATTCTCACATATCTTTGCACTTGTTAGCAACATATAAAACAGGCAAATATCACGCAAATCCCGGAAACAATGGCTAACTACACACCTTATTACTAGGAGTTCTAGACTCTCGATCCTCGATGCTATCGTCTAGCGAAACTACGGCTATTTGCTTAACGTTTTCTGTTGCACGTCCACACCCCGGTGGCCAATCTCGTACAGCAGAAATGGATCTCTTCTTGAACTTTGGGACAGGGACCTTCCCTTTCCCTTCTTGACTGGTACTCGCATCCACGTCCATCGAAAGTCACTTAATCAGAACCACACGATTAATCAACGAAGTCATAATCAACTAATTCTAAGTCACTTACTAATATCCTTACCGAAATAATCTGAGATCCCGAAGGCTTCCCTTGCTCTTGTCGATATGCCCCTTAGATGATCGAATCCAAGAGACTTCCTCAATGCATCCTTCTTTCGGCTACACACAAGAGAGCATACTTAATGGCACTATGACATTCGGCCATGCCAAAACTAAGGCCAACCATTCGGTTTCGGCCATTAAAACAAAGAACTCACATCAACTGCTAGGGTCGAACACATTACCTTCCCTTAAACCGAATGGAGTAGAACTAGGAGAGGTCGCCCTTGCTGATATTCGACCAACCACCCTAGGCTACTAAGAGGATATTTCGACAAGGGTGAGAGGAGATTCGGCTAAAACATAAAGAAGAGAAAAGGAGAAGAGGTTGTGGATATTCGGCTTAGGCTACAAGGAAAAAGGTTAAGAGGTTTCGGCAATGGTGCTCAAAAGAAGTTTCGGCCTATGCAAAATAAATGGGGAAAGAAGAGGTTCTCTCTTGCTTACAAATTCGGTCACAGCAACTAGAGAAGAACCAATAGAATTCGGCACAAGAGGGAGATGAGAGAATGAACTTTTGGCTAGAAAGAAATGATGAGCAGATGGTGAATGAAATGAGCACCTCCCCTCCCCCTATTTATACTACACGGCCTAGCTCCAACCCCCCACAAATAATCCTCAAAATTCTCCTAAAATACCTCCCTTCCACCCATTCAAAAAGTTTGAATGAGTCAAACCTAACTAGCCAAAATTTAAAAAGAAAGACCAAGTCTTTCTCCATCTTTTAAGCATCCAAAAGCCACCCAACTCCTTACCTCATTGATGCAAAAACAAAGGCCAAAGTCTTGCCTTCGCGCACTCGAACAGCCCCCTTCCCTTGCACTGAGGCGTCACTTCCCCAAGCTCTTAGTGGCGTCTCCTTGCCACTCCACCAGCCCAATTCTTATGCCAAAACCCACCAAAAATTCTCTTAAAGCCCTCTCCATCCAAACTCCCCCTTTTAGCCCCTAAAACTAAAAATTTACCAAAGCAATCTACCACCACCTAGGGTTCTCAGGACCCCTAAAACTTACCCAAACACACACTGAAGTGTGCCAACACCCGAGCTAAGCACCAAAAATCTAACCCCTAAAACCAGGGTGTTACATGCCATATATCCCAAAAACATAGATTCAAAAGTACCAAAGTGATAGTTGGATAGTGTGATGAAGTCTCCAACAATCCCAAATCTGAGCTAGCTTTGATTTCACTATAAAACACGAAAAATTAAACACAGTAAGCTATAAAGCTTAGTAAGTTCGTATAGCATTTAAACTTAAATTATCAAATGTGCACAATTTAAGTAATTGAAACATATCATAACATATCTCAATTTAAACCATCAACCTACCAAAATTTTCATTCACAAGATTAGTTATACGTTTTACAAGTTTCTTCGATTCTATGCTTGTAAAGTTTGTGTACATACCTGTGCCATCTTGTATCGAATACATACTCATCCACATCATTGATTTACCCGATGAACCATTTAGAATACTATTGGATACCCGGGAATCTCGCACCCTAAGTGTCACATATATAGCCGAAGCTATCTCAATCTCGTATCACATATAATGCTCACTCTCAAGCTATCAACGGGTCTACTCACATAAGCTGACGGTCATGACGAAGCTACGGCAGTCTTGCTCACTGGTCGGCGAGTATCCACAACACATCTTTGGATAACTCAGCCACCGGTAGGACGTACGGACCAGCACCCAATCACATAACCCCTAATGACATGTCATTCGTATCCTAATCTATTCCTAAGGTTCAACCGGGATTTCTCACTTGCCGAATCATCGCCGAACATGTCCGTAGAGTCGTGCTCACAATTTATGCAATATCAAAGCATTTAAAATATAATTATAACAAAGCTTATTACATACAAACTTACCTCGAATGCAAAAATGGCCTATTAAGTCGATTAATCAGAAACCTTGTTCTTTCCTCGATCTAAATCCGTATTTCACTTTTTTTGATCTAAATAATATAAAATTTAGCTTATTTAATTATCAATCTATTCAATTTAGTCCAAAATACACATTAAAGTCACTTTACACTTTTGCCCCTAATATTTCACATTTTTACAATTTAGTCCTTATTTCATAAAAATAAAAATTCATGCAATTCAACCAAAACCCATGCTAGCCAAATTTCAATTAAGTCCCTAGCAGCCCGCATTTTTTATTTATTTCACAATTTAACCATGTATTTTACACATTTCACAATTTAATCCCTATTTGGACATTTTACTAAAAATCACTTAAACAAATGTTGTTTACCTAACAACAACTATACATTTTCTATCATCAAACATCAAAATACACTTATATTCATCAATGGTAAAACCCTATACCTTTAACAATTTTGCAAATTAGTCCCTGGGCTAGCTAGATTAAGCTGCAACGATCTCAAAAACATAGAAATCATTAAAAACGGGACAAAAATCGTACCTTAATGAGCTATGAAACCTTGGCTGAATATCAAGCCATAAAAATGGCTTTTCTTCTTGTTAAGAATCGGCTAAGGAAGATGATAGCCTTAAAATTTTGGTTTTTATTTTATTTATTTTACTTTAATAACCAAATTACCTATTTAACCTTAATTATAAACTATTAAAAACACTTAGTACATGTCCATAAAAGTCCACTAACATTAACAATGGTATATTTACCACATAAGGACCTTTACTTTAATATTCCATAGCTATTAGACACCTTTAACTAATAGAACATAGATTTTACATTTTACGCGATTTAGTCCTTTTTATCAAATTAAGCAGTCAAACAATAAAATTTCTTAAAAAAAATTTCACACCATTATATTATCATACTGTAGACATTAAAATAATAATAAAATAATTATTTCGAATTCAGATTTGTGGTCTCAAAACCACTGTTCCGGTTTGACTAAAAACGGGATGTTACATTTTACTATGTTTACATGAGCATCATTTCTGTATATATGTCATTAACAATCCTTGTAGATGTTTACATATTTCATTTTCGAGTCTTGTGATTATTCAACATTCATATTTGCACCCTGAATTGTTTCACTGTTAATCAATATTCACACAACTTTTCAATTCAATCCATTTAAGCCATATGTGTCAAAATCACTAAATTCTACTTAATTCTAACATATAGATAAATTATAACATAATTCATAAATAAAATAAAATAGGTTGGTAAGTTCCATATAAACTTACTTGTTCAAAATATATAAAGTGGGTACTTCAGGGGCTAATTCGCAATTTTAGCTTTTTCGCGATCAACTCCACTTTGATTCGATTCTTGATGTAAAAAAATCATTCTATATCATCAATTAATACCAAATATCTCCATGCGATGATATGATATGCATGAAACTTATAAACTTGATTTTTTTATATTCATCTGCCATAAATTGATGTGGCAAATTAGGATCTTCTGACATACTTAAAGAGCTTTTCCTCGAGCAAAATAGTGTCTTTAGCATAGTTTTTCGTTACTTTTGAATCTTTACTTAATAAGTGAAAGTGTCTCCTTTTTGTCCATTTTGTGACCCAATTTGGTCAATAATGCCATTGGGAGGCCTAACGTGTGATTGAGTGGTGTAGGGATGTGTTGGAGGTTGAAAACGAGCGAGAACGACACCAAAGGAAAAGCTATCACGATAACTAACCTTTGGGATCGTGATACCTCCAACAATATTGAAGATTGGAGACTCCCTTTAGTGGTATCGCGATATCCTCTTTGGGTATCATGATATCCGCCTCTCAAAGAAGACCCCAAGGCTCAAAACTGCTCGAGAAATCGTGATATCCACTTCTGGGTATCACAATATCTCCTTCTTCAGGGGAAAAACTTGGACAAAAAAGGTAGTCTTTGTCCACTTGGTCCACCAATCACCCAAGGCCCGTGTAAAGACATTTTTGGCAATGAAAATTTATCAGAAGACTTCTTAACACAATCAAAACTTACTGAGGAGCAGACACACACACATTAGCTTAGTTTTAGGTTTAGTTTTCTCTAGGTTTCTCTTAGTTTTCTTTGCACTTTTCTAGAGTTTTTATTTTCTAATCATCTACCTTAGTTTAGAGTTTATTTTTCTACATTTACTTCATGTTCTTGATGTTCTTATTGTTATTTAAGTTAGTTACTATTGTAGTTGTAACACCCCTTACCCGTATTCAACGCCAGAATCGGGTACGAGGCATTACCGGACTTAACTTACTTAATTACACAAATTCAGGCAATGAACTTTCTTTTCAACTTAAACTTTTTCATTCGAACTCTTATAGTCCTTATTATAGGTCTACGAGACCCAAGACATACACGTGGAGTAATCCGGGACAGAACCGAAAACTTATGAATACTTAGAATTTTTTTTTACTCAAACAGGGCCACACACCCGTGTGAGAGGAGGGACATGCCCGTGTGGCATTCCACACGACCGTGCTTCAGGCCGTGTCAAAAATAAGGGACATTCTATTTATGACGTTAGTAAATCCTTAGGGGCACACGGCCAAGCCACACGCCCGTGTGCTGGCCCGTGTGACGAACTGAATTTTTTCACAAGTTAGGTGCAGGGGACACACGGCCTACCAACACGCCCATGGGGCTGACTGTGTGTCACACACGGCCTAGACACACGCCCGTGTTTCTACCCGTGTGAACAGCTGTAAGGCTATTTACCAAGCCTCTTGCCACCCTGAAAAGCATCCACACTTATACCCAATTCATTCAACACATAGCATAGCAATAATGCACCATTATCATTCATTAATCCGTCATAAATCTACTACTACACACTACTCATTCAATTGCATCAACTTACACTTCATGGATTTCATCATCATTGAATAGATATAACTTAATTAGTATTGGCCAATCCCAATGGCCATTTACAAAATGAATCAAGTAACATTATTAGCCAACACCCTGACTAACCAATATGACATAACAAAATGACCAAATACCTATACATGCCATACCCAAAATAATCAACTTTATTATACCAAAAGAATAGCTCGATAGTGTGAGTCAAACTTCGACGTCCTTCGATCCCCGAGTTAGCTTGGCGATACTACAAGGAAATGGAAAAGAAAAGGAGTAAGCATAAAGCTTAGTAAGTTTGTATGCAATAAATAGCAACATAAATCTTATGATAACATCCATACATTGCATTGAGTTATAATGCAAGATCTCAAGTACTTGGCGTAACTTACTCATGCTTACTCTTACCAATCACATATCACTTATCGAACCCATTTCTCATAAGTAACTCATAAGTACATGTAACACTCATCACATGACTTTAGCACTTTTATCATCTTGAATATAGACTTAACTCTTTATCCCGTTGAACCCCTTGGAATATCGAAGGATATTCAAACTCGTCATGCATGTAACACGATGCCAATGCCATATCCCAGATATGGTCTTACATGGGACCACATCTCGATGCCGATGCCATATCCTAGAAATGGTCTTACACGAGATCCTCAATCGATGTCGATTCCATGTCCCAGACATGGTCTTACACAAGATCTCTATTTGGTGCCGAGGCCATATCCTAGACATGGTCTTATACGGGACCTTCCTTTCGGTGCCGATGCCATGTCCCAGACATGGTCTTATACGGGACCTTCCTTTCAGTGCCGATGCCATGTCCCAGACATGGTCTTATACGAGACCTTCCTTTTGGTGCCGATGCCATGTCCCAGACATGGTCTTATACGGGACCTTCCTTTGTCTCATGTCGTGACATTGGTATCCTTTTTATTCCTAAGGTTCAACCGGCACTTCAACATCATAATTCTTCATAGTATTCTCATGAAAGCATCATTAATTGATTTCATGAAATAATATACATCTTCATGCAATAGCAAACATTTTAAAACATAATAACATTGCGTTGAATTATTACACACAAACTTACCTCGGTACCAAAATATGTATAGTTGTTCGATTTAGTTCACAACCATGTTCTTACCTCGGTTTCGGTCCGGACTTCGTGTTTCTTGATCTATAAGGACAATTTCACTATTTTAATGATCACATTGGCTAAAATAACTCATGACTCATACTTTGGAAAAATTACGATTTCACCCCTGAACTTTCACTTATTACACTTTTGCCCTTAATCTCGTAAAATTATTTTTATTCAATTTCCTTGTATTTTATGCCTACCCGAACCATTTTCATAACTACAATAGCCCACAATTTCCACTAATTCACACTTTTTTGACAAATTTCATAACTTTTACAAATTAGTCCTTTTTGTGAATTTTCCATGAAAATCACTTATAAAAAGATGTTTATCATACATCAAACTTTCATATTCCTCCATTATTCATCAAATTACATGCAAGTCATACATTGGTAAATTTTTGAACATGAACCCTAGCTCAAAATATAGCTAGAAATAGCTAAATCGAGCTACGAGGATCTCAAAAATACGAAGAACATAAAAAACGGGGCTAGGAAGTACTTACAATGAAGCTTGAAAGTTGAAGAAACCCTAGCTATGGAGTCCTTGAAATTTTGGCCCTTAGGAGAAAAAGATGAACACAATTTTGACTCCTTTTTCTCTTTTTTATTAACTTATTAACATAATGACCAAAATGCCCTTAAGGCCCCTTTCTTGAGATTTTTCCTTCCCATGCCCATTTTTGTTCATCTTAACATATAATGGTCTAATTGCTAAATAAGGACTTCTAATAATTTTTCTAACTCTATTTCACACTTGAATCTCATATTTTTCAATCTTTGCAATTTAGTCCTAAAGAATGAATTGATCACTAATTAATAAAATTTTTTCATGAAATTTATGGTCTCGTAATTCTACTTCAAATTTGTGGTCTCGCAACCATTATTCTGACTAGGCCCTAAATCGGGCTGTTAAAATTCTCCCCCTTAAGGATTTTTATCCCCGAAAATCTTACCGGTAAAAAGGTTGGGATATTGGTTTCGCATGGCCTCATCGGGCTCCCATGTAGCCTCTTCTACCCCATGTCTTTGCCAAAGTACTTTCACAAGGGCAATACTTTTATTTCTTAACTGTTTGACTTCTCGAGCCAAAATCTTAACCGGCTCTTCACCATAAGTCATGTCCGGTTGAATTTCTACCTCTGTTGGTACAATCACATGTGAAGTGTATGATCGGTAGAAACGTAACATAGACACGTGGAATACATCATGAATATTTTCCAACTTAGGTGGCAATGACAATCGATAGGCTTCCGGTCCTATCCTCTCGGTAATCTCATACGGTCCGATAAAGCGCGGACTCAACTTGCCTTTCCGACCAAATCTGAGAACTTTCTTCCATGGTGATACTTTCAAAAATACCTTATCATTATACATCTTTGTGCTGCCTGGATGTACAGATAAACATCCACTATGTGCTTCATGCAAAATTTTCCGAATAAGCTCATCATCTCTGGGTACACAAACCCTATCCCAGAACATCAAACATCCGTAAGGATTAACTCGAAAGTCCGACTCAACATTCGACTCACATTGAACTCTTTTAGCTTACAATTCATTGTCGCCTTTCTGAGCTTCACAAATCTCTTGGAGAAACAACGATCTAGCTCTCAGCTCGGCTAGAATAGAACCATCATCTGACAGAGCCATTCGTGTATTCATGGCCCTCAATGTAAATAAGGATTTCCTACTAAAGGCATCAGCAACCACGTTCGCCTTTCCCGGATGGTAATCAATTACTAGCTCGCAATCCTTTATCAACTCTAACCACCTTCTTTGTCTTAAATTCAATTCCTTTTGAATCATCAAGTACTTTAGACTTTTGTGATCAGTGAATACCTGACATTTCTCACCAAAAAATGGTGTCTCCATATCTTCAATGCAAACACAATGGTAGCTAATTCCAAATCATGGGTCGGGTAATTCTTCTCGTGCGGCTTTAACTGTCTAGAGGCATAAGCTATCACCTTGCCCTCTTGCATGAGTACACAACCCAATCCATTCAGGGATGCATCACTATAGACCACAAATTCTTTTCCTGGTTCGGGTTGTACTAAAACTGGAGCCTCAGTCAACGATGCCTTCAATTTCTCAAAACTCTGTTGGCACTTTTTTATCCACTCAAACTTCACATATTTTTGCAATAACCTCGCCATCGGAGTAGCTATCATGGAAAATCCCTTGGAAAACCTTCTGTAATAACAAGCTAAGCCCAGAAAACTTCTAACGTCAGATACATTCCTTGGCGGCTTACAATCCACAATTACCAAAATCTTACTCGGGTTAACTCTAATTCCATCTCCCGAGACAATGTGCCCCAAAAATTCGACTTCTTTAAGCCAAAATTCACTTTTACTAAACTTGGCATATAACTGATTATCTCGTAAAATTTGTAAGACCGTTCTCAAGTGCTCAGCATGCTCGTTCTCATTACGAGAGTAGATCAGTATGTCGCCAATAAAAACAACGATAAATTTATCCAAATATGGCCGAAAGATGCGATTCATTAAGTCCATAAACACAGCAGGGGCATTTGTTAAACCGAAAAGCATAACTAAAAATTCATAGTGACCATACCTTGTACAAAATGCGATTTTCGGCACATCTGAGTCTTTGACTCTCAACTGATAATATCCAGACCTCAAGTCTATCTTGGAAAACACCATGGCTCCCTTCAATTGGTCAAAAAAATCATCAATCCTTGGTAATGGGTACTTGTTCTTTACGGTTACCTTATTAAGCTGTCGATAATCTATACATAACCTCATGGAACCATCTTTCTTGTTCACAAATAATACGGGAGCACCCTACGGAGAATAACTTGGTCTTGCAAAACCTTTATCCGTAAACTCTTGTAACTGCACCTTCAATTCTTTCAACTCGGTTGGAGCCATCCCGTACGGAGCAATTGAAATAGGGGCAGTACCAGGGACTAATTCAATGCAAAATTTAATCTCTCTAACCGGAGGCAACCCTGGCAATTCTTCTGGAAACACATCTGAATACTCATATATTATGGGTACTGATTCAGTTCTTAACTCTGATTCTTTAGAATTCATCACAAAAGCAAGATAAGCTTGGTATCCTTTTCTTACATATTTCTGGGCAGACATATGAGAAATCACTACAGGCAATCGGTCATGTTCATCTGATTCAACACGAAGAATATCCCTATTTTCACATTTTAACTCAATGAACTTCCTTCCACAATTTACTATCACATCATGAGCAATTAGCCAATCCATACCAAGAACTAAATCAAATTCATCAAACGGAAATAATATAAGATTAGCCAGAAAGTAATGACCTCTAACCAGCAAAGGGCAATTCTTGCATACTTTGTCAACTAACATACATTTGCCTAGGGGATTTGACACTTTTATCATAAATTTTGTAGACTCTACAAGCATGTTCATACTAGATACTAATTTCATGAAAATATACGAGTGGGTAGATCCCGGATCAATTAAAGCAACAACATGGGTATCATAGAGAGAAAATGTACCCGTGATCACATCAGGGGATGACGCCTCTTCGCGAGCGCGAATAGCATAAGTCCTCGTAGGCGCTCTACCCTCAGATATTGCATTTTGCTCTCTAGATGTATTCTTACTACTCGTTCCGTTTCACGGATTCCTTTGTGGCCTCCCTCTAGTAATACTTCCCGATCTTGCACTCTGAAATTTCTCTTTTTCAACCATCTCGGGGCATTCTCTAATAAAATGATCTTCGGACCCACACTTGAAACAAGCTCTCTTATGTGCTCGGCACTTACCAGGGTGACGTCTGCCACACTGTGAAAATTTTGGTCTACTTGGTCTAGCATTACCAACACTAGCAATTGAAGTGGTCTGAGCTTTGGAACCTGAGTACTGTTTACCTTTACTTTGGTTTGAAAACCCAGCTGAAGTAGCTGATCGAGTAGTAAACTCTCTTTATTTCTTGGATGAGGATTGAAATAACTTACCCAATTTTCTCTTCCTCGAGTCACGAGACTCAATTTCAGCCTTTCTTTTCTCTTTGGCCAACTCCTCGGCCTTGCAAGCTCTATCTACTAACACAACAAATTCCTTCAGTTCTAGGACACCTACATACAATCGGATATCCTCATTTAACCCATCCTCAAACCTTTTACACATAATGGCTTCAGTAAATACACACTTTCGAGCGTATTTACTGAGCCTTACAAACTCACGTTCGTATTCGGTTACCGTCATTCGTCCTTGCTTCAACTCAAGGAATTCCTTTCTTTTCTGGTCGATGAACCTTTGGCTAATATACTTCTTTCGGAACTCTTCTTGGAAAAATTCCCAATTAACTTTCTCCCTTGGTACAACCGACATAAGGGTGTTCCACCACTGGTAACCCGAATCTCTTAAAAGAGACACAACACACTTCATACACTCTTCAAGTGTGTATGATAGTTCATCAAATACCCTGATGGTATTTTCAAGCCAGAACTCCACTCTTTCTGGATCATCATCTTTATTGGCTTGAAACTCTTCAGCTCATTGTTTCCGGATTCTATCAACAGGGGGATTTTCCCTTCTTACCACTTCAACAACTTGGGGAGCTACAGGGGTAGGCTGAGAAATAGGTGGGGATGGAGGAGGTTGCTTGTTCGGGTTCATTCAAACGAACTCCGTATACCAAGCATTCATCATGTAGAGAAAGGCTTCCCTAGCCTATTCTCCTCCTCTCTGACTCACAGTCGTTGGTCTATTCTCATTTTCATTTGGCACCATCCCTTGAGCGGGAGCCGGTGCGTTACTCTCTACATCATCTGCCACAGCTTTTTCGGGATCCATTTACTATATAAAAACATAATTTAAATTGTCAGGAGTCGTCACACTATCATTATATAAATACTCATACATATGGCATGTATAGCTAAACTCGTGCTTATGCTACGTTAGTTAGACAATCGACTAAACCGTCGCTCTGATACCACAAAATGTAACACCCCTTACCTGTTTTGAACGCCGGAACCGGGTACGAGGCATTACCGGACTTAACTTACTTAATTGCACAAATTTGGGCAATAAACTTTCTTTTAAACTTAAACTTTTTCATTCGAACTCGTATCATCCTTATTATAGGTCTAGAGACCCAAGACATACACGTGGAGTAATCCGGGACTGAACCGAAAACTTACGAATACTTAGAATTTTTTTTACTCAAACAGGGCCACACGCCCGTGTGAGAGGAGTGACACGCCCGTGTGGCATTCCACACGCCTGTGCTTCAGGCCGTGTCCAAAATAAGGGACATTCTATTTATGACGTCAACAAATCCTTAGGGGCACACGGCCAAGCCACACGGCCGTGTGCTGGCCCGTGTGACGAACTGAATTTTCGTAAATTAGGTGCAGGGGACACTGATCGCTATAAATCAGAGTTTTAAAATTTATAAAAGAATGATCGAACCTGGAAACTAACTCTGACAATGATTGAGGCAAGTGCACCTATCGAACAGTAGTATAGCTTAGGCAAGACCGGATTATCGAACCCAAAGGAACTAAAAGTACTAATACTCACCGTCTTTTTATTATTTAGCCTTAATATAAAGTGATGGTTGTTAAACTAAAACTAATCTACTTACTAAGCTAAGACGCAAAGACAAAAAGAATGAATTCGGGAAATAACTTTTGGGAAAACTCAGTTGACTCAAGCAATACCCTTACGAAAAATCCACCTAGACTTCACTTGTTATTTAACCTTGAACCATATGATTTATTTACTTAGTTTGATCCGTGAGACTCCCTAACGTATATTAAACCCTCTCTCGAGGCGAATAACGTCTAACCCTAGGTTAATTAGTGGAACTCTCGTTCGCTTATAATAACCCCCTAGAATAGCAATAAATTGATCTGTGGACTCCCATATTAGGTTTCACCCTAATCCGGCAAAATCTCGTCACCCTATCTCTAGGCGTGCGATCAACTCCGCTTAATTATGTTGGATCTACTCTTAGCGAGGTCTATTCCTCCTCCACCTAAGCACATTAGATTTGGATTAAGTTTACACAATTAAGAACAAACTAAGTTATTATCATATAATTTAAAAATCAAATAACAAGATTCATCATAGGTTTCATCCCTTCGGTATCAGAAGGTTTAGTTCATAATAATAAAGGAAAACATCTCAAGAGAAAAGATAACACAAAACATAAGAAATCCCTAAAACCCCACGAAGGAATTGAAGAGGAGATCCTCCGTCTTGACTAGAATTCGACTTCTTGAGATGGATCAAGCTGGCTATCTTCGAGTGATTCCCACAAATCGACCTTTCGGCTTGGCTTTTTAGCCTAGCTTTTCGCCCCCCTTTCAGCTGGTACCTAGGGTGTATTTATAGGCTCTTGAAACACGTTTCTTTCTCCCTAAGTATCCTTTCCCGAATGGAATTGCTCTTCTCCACGGCAGAGGCACGGCCATGGTACACGTCCGTGTAAATCGTGGTCAGGCCGTGTTCGAGACTGTTGAATGAGGCACGACCGTGTAAGTCGTGGTAAGGCCGTGTTCTAGTAGGAATGGTGGCACGGTCGTGTGGCTTGAAGTCCAGGCCGTGCTAATTTCGTGGCTTGGCCCACTTGGTCTGTTTTAAACTCGTTTCTCGTTCTTTTCGTCATCGGGTGCTTTCCCGAGTATGAGACATGAAAAGAAAGGATTAAGAGCACCTTTTTACATAAATTGGGGCTTAAATCATCCAAAAGCATACTAAATGTGGGCTTAGAATATGTTACTTTTACGGTTTATCAAATACCCCCACACTTAAGATTTTGCTTGTCCTCAAGTAAAATTCTCAACTTACAATTAAAACGAACTTCCTATAATTCATAACAGTCATTGATAGTGTTTCATCATAATTCATAGATAATTTATACATGGATAATTCAATTCAAAGTGTCCTAAAAATTCAAACAGTATAAGTCATAGATTTTGTAGCACAAAACATACGTGTTTCCCTTTATCTAAATAATTACCTCTGATTCGGAATCGACAAGGATTGACATCCTCACAAAAGATTCGCTCAAATCACTCAAAGTGTTTAAGGTTCAAAATTTAGGCACTCAAAAGTCAAACATGAAGAGTTAATCCCATAGGCTTGCATGAAAATCAAATCTACACCACTGAAATATGAGATGAAACACAAATCAAAAGGTCTTTGTTAGGGTTGTAATAGGGCTAGGGTTAAGGTGTGGAGTAAGGCTGAATTAGAGGGTTAGAATCGAGATTGAATCAACAAATTACCTAACTAAGAACTAATGACCTAATAATAATTACATCAATTGAGAACCAATAATGCTAACACTACGAGCTTCTTCTTCGATATCTGGGATTCAAGCGTATAAGCTCATTTAATCACAACTAATAATGAATAATGAATATACTTTTTTTTAAGAACAAACTAAAAATACATAACTGAAATAGAAAACATAGTTAGGCTATTAATCAAATCAAATCTCGATATAAGGGTAGTCAAAAGGAATGGTGATAACAAAAACAAAGGGGTTCTGGGTTAATATTAGTGGGTATGTCAATAAAAAGGGTGTCAGGTTAAAACGGGGTTTACTAGGGGTTAATTTGTGATGGTAGGCTTTTTATGGAGTGGGTTATATCCTAGGTGCCTTTATCATCTCTGTGTTTCAAATAAAAAAAATGTGGTCTCGACATGTATAATCGATGCAAGTTCTAGAATAAAAAATCAGTGTTGACATACTCATAATCAATAAAGTGAGCAAGAAAAAGAATGTATGCTCTATAAGGCTCAAAAGCTCACAAAAATTATGGGTATTTTGATGTCAACCTCGTAAATTTCAAACTTCAAAGTAATATTTAAACTCCGTTCGACAACCTAAAAAATTTTTTAATTTCTGAAAAATAGACTTATCATGCTTGATTCTCTAGTATTCTTCAAATTTAATTATCAATGCACAATTATCAATGACTTAATCTAAAACATATCAATAAAAATCATAAATCATCAGAAATTTCATCCTAATTAGTAATATCAGTAAATTACTTAAGAACAAGACTAAATTCAGGGTTTTTGTTAGGTATCTTTTTAGGTTGTTCACCCCCCACCCTTAAGATGTACATTGCCCTCATTGTACAAAGATATATAACAACCTTGTAATATGTAAAATAAAATATGGGGATAAGTGAAAACTTCCTGAATTTTTGGATGATTCCTTGAGAGGAGATTGTGTCTTTGGTGGTGGTGATGGCCCGCCTGAATGACGAACCTGCGCTAGATGAAAAAATTGGGATGCTCGTAGAGAATTAGCCAGGGATCATTAAGACATAATTAAAGTAAACTAAATATAAAATTAAGGACAAGGAAGATAAAGAGACGGAGACTAAGAAGAAAACTAAAATTAAAGGAAGAGATGAATAGACTGAGAGGTCCTTATTGTTGGGTGTGATTTCTAAGGCTGAGGTTATGGTGGTGGTGGTGGCGTGATTCCCAAGCAGCCTTTAGAACCTAAAATTAAGAAAATAAGATAAAATAAGCTACATTAAGTAGAAGAGAAGTAAAGATAAGGAAAATAAAGGAGAAGAGAAAAATAAAAGAATAGATAATTGGTCTCAAAGACCCTTGGCTTGTTGTTTGGATGAAGCTGCCGGCATGAACTCATGTGAACCGGTCTCCTTTGAGGAGATTGGCCTCTTACGCTTCTTTGCCATTGATATGATTCTGTTGTAGCTCAAGAGTCTAAGGATTTATTAGGAAAAGGAAAAAGGAGAAAGAGAGGAAAGAATAGAAGAAGGAAAGAAGAAAGAAGTGGGTTAAGAAGAGAAAGGGAAGGGGTATGGTGTTTAAATAAAATTTCAGGTCTGGCAGTTCTCCCACGCTTGTGGGTTGAGGGTGTGTCAATTCACACGGCCGCCTCGCACGGCCGTGCTCTTGGGCGTGTTGATTCCCCACACTCGTGTCTAGCCTGTGTTCGATAAGCCAGTATATTAGCACGGTTAGCTGGCACGGGCGTGTTCAGCTCGTGGTTGGCAAGTCAGTAGCCTCACACGGCCGTCACGCACGGCCGTGTCACTTTGTTGGTGCCCGTGAGAGAGTGGTTGAGTCCGTGATTGCCAGAAATTAGGTTATTCTGACTTGTACCGTCCTGCCCTGTTAGTACCAAGATTCTTGAGGTACACACAGCCACGGCCACGGCCATGTGCAAGGCCGTGTGTCCTGGAATTCTGCACCCCTTGTTAGTTTATAACTACGTATTCAGAAAGAAAAGAAGAAAAGAAAATTTAATTTAAAGCAAAATGTGAGAATAAGTTATGTTAGTGCTCGGGTTGCCTCTCGAGAAGCGCTCGTTTATAGTCTTAAGCTAGACTCTCTTCTCGTTTGCATCTTCAAGGTGGTTTGAGGAGTTGGAAGTCCTTCATCATGTTATTATCTGTATCCTCGTGAAAAAATTTAAGTCGAGATGCGTTTATAGTAAAAGTACCAAAAATAGGATTACTTACCTCGACTGTTTCAGATGGGAAAACACTGGTTACCCTAAAAGATATTTCTTTGTTTATGCTAGGGTCAGGAGGAGATATTTGAAGATCTGCATGATCTAACAGTACCTTGTCCCTATAAGCTCTTCTGGAGGCTCTTTCGATTTTTCCTCGTGTGGTTCTGGTTCTTCATCTTGTATCCCTAATTTCTCCTTGAAGTGTGTCTTCCACTCGTCTAGATAATCGATCTAAATTCCTCGATCTTTACAAATTATTTCTTTGTTGGGGTTGGGGTCAGGATCGGGTTCAGTTGTATTCTTTGGTGGTGTTTCTTGAAAAGAAGGGTTGACCGCATGGTTATTAGGAAAATTTTCATCTTCACCTTGATTACTCGATGTTCTAGCCGAATCGAGAGCCTTGATGGTGACGGTCTCATTACCTACACAAAGTATGAGTTCTCCTGCATCAACATCAATTTTAGTCCTGGAAGTGGCTAAAAAGGGTCTTCCTAAAATTAGGGGAATCGAATTATCCTCATCCATGTCTAAGACAACAAAATCTCTTTGGAAAACGAATCACAATTTTTACAAGAACATCTTCGATAATACCCTAGGAATTCTAACAGTTTTATCAGCTAATTGAATGCTCATCCTAGTTTGTTTGGGTTTCCCTAGACCTAATTTTTAAACAATTTATAAGGCATGACATTTATGCTTGCCCTAAATCACTAACGCATTATCAACAGTTAGTCTACCAATTAAACATGGAATTGTAAAACTCCCTGGATCTTTTAATTTTTGTGGTAGCTTATTTTGCAAGATTGCTGAGCACTTTGCATTGAGTTCCACATGCGAATCTTCGTCTAGTTTCCGCTTGTTTGTCAGAAGCTTCTTTAAGAATTTCCTGGAATCAGGCATTTGTGAAAGAGCTTCGAGGAGTGGTAAGTTAATGTGTAATTTCTTTAAAAGTTTAAGAAACTTACGAATCGTTTCCTCGTGTCGTCTCTCTTCAATGCTTCGGGATAAGGTATGCGAGGTTGGTATGCTTTGATTATCGGTTTTGGCTTGTCTTGTGTTACCTCAACTTTACCTTTTTTCTACCTCGTTTCCTTGTGTTGAGATGGATTCATCTACCCTTGTATTCTCCTGAGCTGTTATGGCTTGGATCTGCTCTTTAGGATTAATTTCAGTGTTACTTGGTAGACGCCCTTGCGGTCGTTCGGATAATAGCTTTTCAATTTCTCCGACTGACTGGGTAATTTCCTCAATTGCCTTTGTAAGTCCTCTAACTTGGTTCTTGATCGTTTTGATCGATGTTTGTTGGGTGTTGAGTGTTACCTCATTTTTCTTGAGACGGGCTTCTGTGGATGCTATGAATTTGTTCAACGTCTCTTCAAGACTTGGCTTCTTTTCCTGTGGATAGGGCTGATTTTGGAAATTTTGAGGAGGTTGTTGTCTTTGATTTCCTTGTCCTCCCCACAAAAAATTTTGGTGGTTCCTCCAACCTGGATTATAATTATTACTATATGGGTTATTATTAGATCTGAAATTGTTACCTATATAGTTCATCTGTTCGCTCTCCGTGCCCGGTTGGTAGTGTGGGTACTCAGGATTCGCCACGGTTCCACCTGCTTCGTACTGCATCACTGGATTTACCTGCGAAGAATACAAACTATCAATCTTTTTATTCATCAACTCTACCTGATTTTATAGCATGGTTACTGCGTCGAGGTTGTAAACTCCGGCTATTTTTGCTGGCCTTGTTCTTGTAACTTGCCGCGATAGTTGTTCAATGACATCTCTTCAATAAACTCGTAGGTCGCCTCGGGAGTTTTATTATTCAGGGTTCCACCGGCGACTGAATCAATTAATTGCCGTGTTGAAGGATTCACACCGTTGTAAAAAGTTTGGACTTGGAGCCCCAATGGTAATCCGTGGTGTGGGCATCTCCTCAAGAGATCTTTGTATCTCTCCCATGCGTCGTATAATGTCTCTAAATCCATCCGCACAAAAGAAGATATATCATTACGTAACTTGGCCGTTTTACGGTGGAAAATATTTTAGTAGAAATTTTTCGGTCATTTGTTCCCATGTAGTGATTGACCCTCGTGGTAACGAGTTTAACCACTGTTTAGCTTTATTTCTTAGTGAAAAGGGAAATAGCCGAAGACGTATGGCGTCATCAGAAACACCATTTATTTTGAAGGTATCACGTAACTCTCTAAAAGTTAGCTATATGAGTGTTTGGATCTTCGTCCTGCAAACCATCAAATTGAACAAATTGTTGAATCATTTGAATAGTGTTAGGCTTTAATTCAAAATTATTAGCAGCTATAGCAGGCCTAACAATACTCGATTCTACCCCTGTTAAATGAGGTTTAGCATAATCATACATAGTACGAAGGGCATTCTGATCCGCCACATCGTTTTGTGGTGGTGGATTATTTTCGTCCATCCCTTCAGTAGGATTGGATCTGTCTTCCTGCTCTCCTTAGTAATTTAGGGCTCGCCTAATTTCTCTACGATTTCTTCGAGCGGTAGCTTCAATATCACTGTCGTATTCTAAAGGTCCTCTCGGGTTCCTTCTAGTCATAAACTAGAGGTACCTGATTGGAAAAGAAAGAAATAAAATTTAGCAAAAATTAAAATTAAAACTAAAAAGAAAAATAAATTGCGAAAAATAAAAAAAATAATGGCTAAAGTAATAAAAATAGAGTTTTCTTAATATTTTAGTTCCTCGGCAACGGCGCCAAAAACTTGATCGCTGTAAATCAGAGTTTTAAAATTTATAAAAGAATGATCGAACCTGGAAACTAACTCTGACAACGATTGAGGCAAGTGCACCTATTGAACAGTAGTATAGCTTAGGCAAGACCAGATTATCGAACCCAAAGGAACTAAAAGTACTAATACTCACCGTATTTTTATTATTTAGCCTTAATATAAAGTGATGGTTGTTAAACTAAAACTAATCTACTTACTAAGCTAAGACACAAAGACAAAAAGAATGAATTCGGGAAATAACTTTTGGGAAAACTCAGTTGACTCAAGCGATACCCTTAGGAAAAATCCACCTAGACTTCACTTGTTATTTAACCTTGAACCATATGATTTATTTACTTAGTTTGATCCATGAGACTCCCTAACGTATATTAAAACCTCTCTCGAGGCGAATAACGTCTAACCCTAGGTTAATTAGTGGAACTCTCGTTCGCTTATAATAACCCCCTAGAATAGCAGTAAATTGATCTGTGGACTTGTAACACCCTTAACCCGTATCCGTCGCCGAATTAGGGTTAAAGGGCATTACTAAGCATAATACAAGCCATATCAAATATTTACGACTCAAGAAGACATAATCGAATACATAAAGTGTACTGTAATTCCATTAAATTCTTAACATTTATAAATACATATTATAAATTATTTAGCCAAATTCACATAGAAGCATGTTTCGACAAATATCTTTATCACTAATCAATTGGTTACCTAATCTTCAATGACTGAATATGCACATATCCATTACTACTAAACCTGAACAAAATAACAAATATCAAAACTAAGTATGCGTGTATATATATATTGACATACTAAATCTTGTGTAATCAAATTTAACATTTATCAATCATAGTCCCTATTAATGTAATTGCGCATGTACCAATTTCCCCAATGCAATCTCTTTTGTTTCAAAAATGCATAATAAGATCAACTTCTAAAATAACAATATACTAAACCAAAGGCATGACATAATAGATACGAAATTCAAATGAATTACCAACACATGCATACATACATTACCGATTGTACTTTTATAAAGATCAAGCATCATGGCCGAATACCATCAAGACCATATTACCATAATTTGGCCATTTCACTACCAAATCACATAAATTGAATTTGATACACATGCACCAATGCCATTCATAACCGAATATGCTATTCAATTACATATCCATTAATGACACATATTGCCGAATACAAAGTTTATAAGGTGGATTCATGTTTTTATACTACCCATCAAAGGCAATGTATACCAAATCTCATTCCATACTTGATAAACCACCACATATGTTCACTTTCCAAATGTTAGCAATAATTCATATATAATGATTTCATATCAAACATACATATACAAACTTTCGTACTTGGCATGATTTATAACACATCCATACTCTTCATCCAAGCAAAACTTGCACACTTAATTTAATCAAGACTTGCATAACTTTAGATTATTTAATAATAAGACAAGCCATTTTCGCATGGCTTATATACTTTCAACAAAATGTTATTCAAGCATTAAGCTAGCCTATACATGCCTTACGTTCAAAAATTCAACTTTTAAGAGTACCCAAAATAAGACGATAGTGTGGATGTCTTCAATGACGATTCCCCGAGCTCATAGCTTGATCAAAATCTATAAAACAGAGTAGAAACATATCGCTAACTAGCTTAGTAAGTCTTAAGCAAAAGTATTAAATCAAATAATCATTCAAGCATTTTCAACTCCAAAATTAATATCATAAAATTTCAAAACTTAGTACTTATATGATCTATTTATGTCGAATGCTAATACCCTTTTCTTTAACAACATCAAAATAGCCTTATTTCACCCTAAATGTGCAAACTCACCGGATACACATAAATTTAATATGTATCCACATATAACCAAATCAAGTAAGTACAATATACATATTGACCACATATAATCGATTATACACATATGTACATATATCCATTTATCCCCACATTTTGCATTTACACATATGGCCGAATCTCAAAAACATAACCAAAATCGAATTTCAATATATTACACTCATTATTTGTAAAGCCGAATGCACACATTAAAATCTTACAAATATACCTCAACTATATCACATATTACTAGCATTGAATAGTAATATATCATCTTACCTTATTCCTTGCAACTATGAGGCTTTTATGTGCCTGAACATTCAGCTTATTTGCTGTAATTAAATTCCACATTGATAATAATCCACTTAACCCTCTATTTATAATAAATCACAGGCATTAAGCCCGCTAGGTAACAAAGCCCGAACACACACCCAAGCACTAAGCTCGCTAGACCCGAGGTCCGAATTTAGTCACCAGGCATTTAGCCGCTAGGCAATAAGCCCGATACACTTCACCGACACAAGGCCCGCTAGGCTCAAAGCCGAATATCGATATTATTAAACCATCTCATACACATTACATATTACCAAAATCACAGATATCACACATAATTCCTATCACTTTAACATATCAACTCAATTAAATTTAACTACATTTCATTACTAAATCACTTACCACATTCGGCTTTGGCCAAATTCACATTTATAAAATTCATAATTCAGCATGTAATCAAGGTTATAACCGATATTAATGGTATTAAATTGCTTATAGACTTACCTCGATATCGTCGGACTCAAAAACAAAGCTATTCGATAATTTTCGCTTTTACCCGATCCAAGTCCGTTTTTCTTTGTTCTTGATCTAAATATATTCAAATTAAGCTCATTCAAATACATTTCATTTCAATTTAATCCAAAAACACCTAAATGGGAAAATTACCATTTTGCCCCTAATATTTCACACTTTTACAATTTAGCCCTATTTGCATAAAACACAAAATATGCAAAATCTCCCAACAACATAGCTAGGCCGAATCTTCCATATAATCATATAAGTCCATACATTTCATTTATTTTGCAATCTAGCCCCTCAAAAATTTATTTTCTCAATTTAGCCCTATTTAGCTAAATTTATCAAAAATTCAAGAACAAAGTATGTTCATCAATTACATATCTATCATTTAACACCATAAAACATCACAAAACTCAACATAGCATCAATGGCATTTTACACAAACATCATCAATTCATGAAATTGATACATGGGTTTTAAAGCTTTCAAGCACAACGACATAAAACGTAGAAATTATCGAAAACCGATCAAAAACTAACCTTTAATCACAAATTTTCTCCTTGGCCAAATGTTAGGCTTTGTTTCTTCTTTTCTTTATGACTTTCGGCTAAATAAAATAAAGATGATAACATGCATATCATGTTTTATTTTTAACATATATTTGTTTATTACTAATTTACCTTATTAACCTTATAATATAATATTTTATAACAAAATTTCCAAGGCCATTATTGACCATGTACCGTCCACTATCTTTTAAATGGGTTAATTGCCCCTTAGGGACCCCATATAATAAAGCCGCAATCAAAAAGGTACTTTACACTTTAATTAGTAACTTTTATAATTTACGCGATTAAGTCCTTTTATTTAATCGGACACCTAAACGGCAAAATTAAATCACGAAAATTTAACACAAACAAATTCACACATAATAAACATGAAAATAATTTAAAAAATATTTTTCAGACTCGGATTTGTGGTCCCAAAACCACTATTCCGATTAGGGTCAAAATCAGACTGTTACAGGACTCCCATATTAGGTTTCACCCTAATCCGGCAAAATCTCGTCACCCTTTCTCTAGGCGTGCGATCAACTCCGCTTAATTATGTTGGATCTACTCTTAGGCAGGGTCTATTCCTCCTCCACCTAAGCACATTAGATTTGGATTAAGTTCACACAAATATGAACAAACTAAGTTATTATCATATAATTCAAAAATCAAATAACAAGATTCATCATAGGTTTCATCCCCTTCGGTTATCCGAAGGTTTAGTTCATAACAATAAAGGAAAACATCTCAAGAGAAAAGATAACACAAAACATAAGAAATCCCTAAAACACCCTGAAGGAATTGAAGAGGAGATCCTCCGTCTTGAGTAGAATTCCGGCTTCTTGAGATGGATCAACTGGCTATCTTCGAGTGATTCCCACAAATCTGACCTTTTCGACTTGGCTTTTTAGCCTAGCTTTCCGCCCCCCTTTCAGCTGGTACCTAGGGTGTATTTATAGGCTCTTGAAACACGTTTCTTTCTCCCTAAGTATCCTTTCCCGAATGGAATTGCTCTTCTCCATGGCAGAGGCACGGCCATGGCACACGCCCGTGTAAATCGTGGTTAGGCCGTGTTCAAGACTGTTGAATGAGGCACGGTCGTGTAAGTCGTGGTAAGGCCGTGTTCTAGTAGGAATGGTGGCACGGCCGTGTGGCTTGAAGTCCAGGCCGTGTTGATTTCGTGGCTTGGCTCACTTGGTTCGTTTTAAGCCCATTTCTCGTTCTTTTCATCATCGGGTGCTTTTCTGAGTATAAGACATGAAAAGAAAGGATTAAGAGCACCTTTTTACATAAATTGGGGCTTAAATCATCCAAAAGCATACTAAATGTGGGCTTAGAATATGTTACTTTTACGGTTTATCAGACACACGGCCTACCAACACACCCATGGGGCTGATCGTGTGTCACACACGGCCTAGACACACGCCCGTGTGTCTACCCGTGTGAACAGCTACAAGGCTATTTACCAAGCCTCTTGCCACCCTAAAAAGCATCCACACTTGTACCCAATTCATTCAACACATAGCGTAGCAATAATGCACCATTATCATTCACTAATCCGTCATACATCTACTTCTACACACTACTCATTCAATTGCATCAACTTACACTTCATGGATTTCATCATCATTGAATAGATATAACTTAATTAGTATTGGCCAATCCCAATGGCCATTTACAAAATGAATCAAGTAACATTATTAGCCAACACCCTGACTAACCAATATGACATAACAAAATGACCAAATACCTATACATGCCATACCCGAAATAATCAACTTTAATATACCAAAAGAATAGCTCGATAGTGTGAGTTGAACTCCGACGTCCTTCGATCCCCGAGTTAGCTTGGCGATACTACAAGGAAATGGAAAAGAAAGGGAGTAAGCATAAAGCTTAGTAAGTTTGTATGCAATAAATAGCAACATAAATCTTATGATAACATCCATACATTGCATTGAGTTATAATGCAAGATCTCAAGTACTTGGCATAACTTACTCATGCTTACTCTAACCAATCACTTATCACTTATCGAACCCATTTCTCATAAGTAACTCATAAGTACCTGTAACACTCATCACATGACTTTAGCACTTTTATCATCTTGAATATAGACTTAACTCTTTATCCCGTTGAACCACCTAGAATATCGAAGAATACTCAAACTCGTCATGCATGTAACACGATGCCAATGCCATATCCCAGATATGGTCTTACATGGGATCACATCTCGATATCGATGCCATATCCCAGATATGGTCTTACACGGGATCTCCAATCGATGTCGATTCCATGTCCCAGACATGGTCTTACACGAGATCTCTATTTGGTGCCGAGGCCATGTCCCAGACATGGTCTTATACGGGACCTTCCTTTCGATGCCGATGCCATGTCCTAGACATGGTCTTATACGGGACCTTCCTTTCGGTCTCGATGCCATGTCCTAGACATGGTCTTATACGGGACCTTCCTTTCGGTGTCAATGCCATGTCCTAGACATGGTCTTATACGGGACCTTCCTTTCGGTGCCGATGCCATGTCCCAGACATGGTCTTATACGGGACCTTCCTTTGTCTCATGTCGTGACATTGGTATCCTTTTTATTCCTAGGGTTCAACTGGGACTTCAACATCATAATTCTTCATAGTATTCTCATGAAAGCATCATTAATTGATTTCATGAAATAATATACATCTTCATGCAATAGCAAACATTTTAAAACATAATAACATGGCGTTGAATTATTACACACAAACTTACGTCGGTACCAAAATATGTATAGTTGTTTGATTTAGTTCACAACCTTGTTCTTGCCTCGGTTTCGGTCCAGACTTCGTGTTTCTTGATCTATAAGGACAATTTAACTCTTTTAATGATCACATTGGCTAAAATAATTCATGACTCATACTTTGGCAAAATTATGATTTTGCCCCTAAACTTTTACTTATTTACACTTTTGCCCCTAATCTCATAAAATGATTTTTATTCAATTTCCTTGTATTTTAAGCCTATCCGAACCATTTTTATAACTACAACAGCCCACAATTTCCACTAATTCACACTTTTATGACAAATTTCATAACTTTTACAAATTAGTCCTTTTTGTGAATTTTCCATGAAAATCACTTAGAAAAAGATGTTTATCATACATAAAACTTTCATATTCCTCCATTATTCATCAAATTACATGCATGTCATACATGGGTAAATTTTTGAACATGAACCCTAGCTCAAAATATAGCTAGAAATAGCTAAATCGAGCTACGAGGATCTCAAAAATACGATGAACATTAAAAACGGGGCTAGGAAGTACTTACAATGAAGATTGAAAGTTGAAGAAACCCTAGCTATGGAGTCCTTGAAATTTCGGCACTTAGGGGAAGAAGATGAACACAATTTTGACTTCTTTTTCCCTTTTTATTAACTTATTAACATAATGACCAAAATGCCCTTAAGGCCCATTTCTTGAGATTTTTCCTTCCCATGCCCATTTTTGTCCATCTTGACATATAATGGTCTAATTGCTAAATAAGGATTTCTAATAATTTTTCTAATCCTATTTCATACTTGAATCTTCTAGAATCTCATATTTTTCAATCTTTGGAATTTAGTCCTAATGAATGAATTGATCACTAATTAATAAAATTTCTTCATGAAATTTTCACATAATCATGCAAACATAATATAGACCTCTTAAAAACCATAAAATACATATTTCTAATTCAGATTTGTGGTCTCGCAACCACTATTCTGACTAGGCCCTAAATCAGGCTGTTACAATTCTCCCCCCTTAGGGATTTTCGTTCCCGAAAATCTTACCTGTAAAAAGGTTGGGATATTGGTTTCTCATGGCCTCCTCGGGCTCCTATGTAGCCTCTTCTACCCCATGTCTTTGCCAACTTACTTTCACAAGGGTAATACTTTTATTTCTTAACTATTTGACTTATCGAGCCAAAATCTTAACCGGCTCTTCACCATAAGTCATGTCCGGTTGAATTTCTACCTCTGTTGGTACAATCACATGTGAAGGGTCTGATCAGTAGCGACATAACATGTAGAATACATCATGAATCTTTTCCAACTCAGGTGTAACACCCCTTACCCGTGTCCATTTTTGTCCATCTTGACATTTAATGGTCTAATTGCTAAATAAGGACCTCTAGTAATTTTTATAATTCTATTTCATACATAAATCTTCTAGAATCTCATATTTTCTAATTTTTGCAATTTGTCCTAATGGACAAATTGATCACTAATAAATAAAATTTCCTCATGAAATTTTCACACAATCATGCACCCACATCATAAGCCTATAAAAATCATAAAACACATATTTCTACTTCGAATTTGTGGTCTCGCAACTACTATTCCGACTAGGCCCTAAATCGGGCTGTTACATCAGCTGGCAATGACAACCGATAGGCTACCGGTCCTATCCTCTCGGTAATCTCATACGGTACAATAAAGCGCAGACTCAGCTTGCCTTTTTGACCAAATCTGAGAACATTCTTCCATGGTGATACTTTCAAAAATACCTTATCACCAACTTGAAACTCAATCTCTTTTCGTTGCAAATCCACGTAGGACTTCTGCCTATCAGAAGCAGCTTTTAAACAATCCCTAATCACTTTTACCTTATCTTCAGTTTCTCTGACTAAGTCGACCCCTTGAATCTGATTCTCTCTAAGTCCAGTCCAATACAGGGGCGTTCGGCACTTACGCCTATATAATGCCTCATAAGGTGCCATTTTCAAGCTCGACTGAAAACTATTATTGTAGGCAAATTCCACTAATGGTAAGTACTTTTCCCAATTACATTGAAATTCTAAAACACAACATCGAAGCATGTCTTCAAGTATCTAAATTATCCTTTCCGACTGTCCATCGGTTTGTGGATGGAAAGCTGTACTAAAATTCAACTTTGTGCCCAAGGCTTCTTGCAACTTTTTCCAAAATCATGATGTAAATATCGGATCTCTATCCGATATAATTTACAACGGTACACCGTGAAGTCTCACAATTTCTAACACATACAAATCTGCCAATTTATCAAGCAAATAATCAATGCGTATCGGTATAAAATGGGTTGATTTCATAAGTCTATCAACCACAACCCACACTGCATCTTTCTTTTTCGGTGTCAAAGGTAGACCCGTCACAAAGTCCATAGTAATACGATCCCATTTCCACTCGGGAACCATAAAGGGCTGAAGTAGACCCGAAGGTACTTGGTGCTTAGCTTTTATTTGCTAACAAATCAAGTATATCGATACGAACTCAGAAATATCTTTCTTCATACTCGGCAACCAATACCATTTCTTCAAATCATTATACATCTTTGTGCTGCCTGGATGTATAGATAAACATCCACTATGTGCTTCGTGCAAAATTTTCCGAATAAGCTCATCATCTCTGGGGACACAGACCCTATCCTGGAACATCAAACATCCGTCAGAATTAACCTGAAAGTCTGACTCAACATTCGACTCACATTGAACTCTTTTAGCTTGCAATTCATTGTCGCCTTTCTGAGCTTCACAAATCTCTTGGAGAAATATTGATCAAGCTCTCAGTTCGGCTAGAATAGAACCATCATCTGACAGAGCCATTCATGTATTCATGGCCCTCAATGTAAACAGGGATTTTCTACTCAAGGCATCAACAACTACGTTCGCCTTTCCCAGATGGTAGTCAATTACTAGCTCGTAATCCTTTATCAACTCTAAACACCTTCTTTATCTTAAATTTAATTCCTTTTGAGTCATCAAGTACTTTAGACTTTTGTGATCAGTGAATACCCGACACTTCTCACCATACAAATGGTGTCTCTAAATCTTCAATGCAAACACAATGGCAGCTAATTCCAAATCATGGGTCGGGTAATTCTTCTCGTTTGGCTTTAACTGTCTAGAAGCATAAGCTATCACCTTGCCCTCTTGCATGAGTACACAACCCAATCCATTCATGGATGCATCACTATAGACCACAAATTCTTTTCCTGGTTCGGGTTATACTTAAACTGGAGCCTCAGTCAACAATGCCTTCAATTTCTCAAAACTCTGTTGGCACTTTTCTGTCCACTCAAACTTCATATCTTTTTGCAATAACCTCGTCATCGGAGTAGCTATCATGGAAAATCCCTTGACAAACCGTCTGTAATAACCAGCTAGGCCCAGAAAACTTCTAACCTCGGATACATTCCTTGGCGGCTTCCAATCTGCAATTGTCAAAATCTTACTCGGGTCAACTCTAATTCCATCTCCCGAGATAATGTGCCCCAAAAATCTAACTTCTTTAAGCCAAAATTCACTTTTACTAAACTTGGCATATAACTGATTATCTCGTAAAATTTGTAAGACCGTTCTCAAGTGCTCAGCATGCTCGTTCTCATCACGAGAGTAGATCAGTATGTCGTCAATAAAAAACAAAACGACAAATTTATCCAAATATGCCCAGAAGATGCGATTCATTAAGTCCATAAACACAGCAGGGGCATTTGTTAAACCGAAAAGCATAACTAAAAATTCATAGTGACCATACTTTGTACGAAATGCAGTTTTCGGAACATCTGAGTCTTTGACTCTCAACTGATAATATCCAGACCTCAAGTCTATCTTGGAAAACATCGTGGCTCCCTTCAATTGGTCAAACAAATCATCAATCCTTGGCAATGGGTACTTGTTATTTACGGTTACCTTATTAAGCTATCGATAATCTATACATAACCTCATGGAACCATCTTTCTTTTTCACAAATAATATGGGAACACCCCGCGGAGAATAACTTGGTCTTACGAAACCTTTATCCGTCAACTCTTGTAACTGTGCCTTCAATTCTTTCAACTTGGTTGGAGCCATCCTGTATGGAGCAATTGAAATAGGGGCAGTACCAGGGACTAATTCAATGCGAAATTCAATCTCTCTAACCGAAGGCAACCCTGGCAGTTCTTCTGGAAACACATATGAATACTCACATACTATGGGTACTGATTCAATCCTTAACTCTGATTCTTTAGAATTCATCACAAAAGCAAGATAAGCTTGGTATCCCTTTCTTACATATTTCTGGGCAAACATATGAGAAATCACTACAGGCAATCGGTCCTGTTCATCTGATTCAACACGAATAATATCCCCATTTTCACATTTTTACTCAATGAACTTCCTTCCACAATTTACTATCACATCATGAGCAATTAGCCAATCCATACCAAGAATTAAATCAAATTCATCAAATGACAATAACATAAGATTAGCTGGAAAGTAATGACCTCTAATCATCAAAGGGCAATCATTGCATACTTTGTCAACTAACACACATTTGCCTAGGGGATTTGACACTTTTATCACAAATTCTGTAGACTCTGCAAGCATGTTCATACTAGATACTAATTTCATGCAAATATACGAGTGGGTAGATCCCGGATCAATTAAAGCAACAACATGAGTATCATAGAGAGAAAATGTACCCGTGATCACATCAGGGGATGACGCCTCTTCGCGAGCGCGAATAGCATAAGTCCTCACAGGCGCTCTACCCTCAGATATTGCAGTTTGCTTTCTAGATGTATTCTTACTACTCATTCCGTTTCTCGGATTCCTCTGTGGCCTCCCTCTAGTAATACTTCCCGATCTTGCACTCTAAAATTTCTATTTTTCAACCATCTCGAGGCTTTCTCTAATAAAATGATCTTCGGATCCACACTTTAAACAAGCTCTCTTATATGCTCGGCACTCACGGGGGTGACGTCTACCACATTGTGAACATTCCGGTCTACTTGGTCGAGCATTACCAACACTAGCAATTGAAGTGGTCTGAGCTTTGGAACCTGAGTACTGTTTACCTTTACTTCAGTTTGAAAACCCAGCTGAAGTAGCTGATCGAGTAGTAAAATCTCTTGATTTCTTGGATGAGGATTGAAATGACTTACCCAGTTGTCTTTTCCTCGAGTCACGAGACTCAATTTCAGCCTTTCTTTTCTCTTTGGCCAACTCCTCGGCCTTGCAAGCTCTATCTACTAACATGACAAATTTTTTCAGTTTTAGGACACCTACATACAATCGGATATCCTCATTTAGCCCGTCCTCAAACCTTTTACACATAATGGCTTCAGTGGATACATACTCTCGAGCGGATTTACTGAGCCTTACAAACTCACGTTCGTATTCGATTACCGTCATTCATCTTTGCTTCAGCTCAAGGAATTCCTTTCTTTTCTGGTCGATGAACCTTCTGCTAATATACTTCTTTCGAAACTCTTCTTGGAAAAAATCCCAATTAACTTTCTCCCTTGGTACAACCGACACAAGGGTGTTCCACCACTGGTAACCCGAATCTCTTAAAAGAGACACAACACACTTCATACACTCTTTAGGTGTGCATGATAGTTTATCAAATACCCTGATGGTATTTTCAAGCCAGAACTCTGCTCTTTCTGGATCATCATCTTTATTGGCTCCAAACTCCTCAGCTCCTTGTTTCCGAATTCTATCAACAGGGGGCTTTTCCCTTCTTTTCACTTCTATAACTTGGGGAGCTACAGGGGTAGGCTGAGGAATAGGTGGGGGTGGAAGGGGTTGCGTGTTCGGGTTCGTTCAAACAAACTCCGTATACCAAGCATTCATCATGTGGAGAAAGGCTTCCCTAGCCTCTTGTCCTCCTCTCTGACTCACAGTCGTTGGTCTATTCTCATTTTCATTCTGCACCATCCCTTGAGCGGGAGCCGGTGCATTACTCTCTACATCATCTGCCATAGCTCTTTCGAGATCCATTTACAATATAAAAACATAATTTAAATTGTCAGGAGTGGTCACACTATCATTATATAAATACTTATACGTATGGCATGTATAGCTAGACTCGTGCTTACGCTATGTTAGGCTGAGAATTTAATAAACCGTAGCTCTGATACCACTAAATGTAATACCTCTTACCCGTATTCAATGCCAGAATCAGGTACGAGGTATTACCAGACTTAACTTACTTAATTGCACAAATTCGAGCAATAAACTTTCTTTGCAACTTAAAATTTTTCATTCGAACTCTTATCGTCTTTATTATATGTCTACGAGACCCAAGACATACAAGTGGAGTAATCTGGGACTCAACTGAAAACTTACGAATACTCAGAATTTTTTTACTCAGATAGGGCCACACGCCCGTGTGTGAAGAATGACACGCCTGTGTGGCATTGTACACGCCCGTGCTTTAGGCCGTGTCAAAAATAAGGGACATTCTATTTATGACGTCAGCAAATCCTTAGGGGCACACGGCCAAGCCACACGCCCGTGTGTTGGCCCATGTGACGAATTGAATTTTTCGCAAATTAGGTGCAGGGGACACACGGCCTACCAACACACCCATGGGGCTGATTGTGTGTCACACACGGCCTAGACACACGTCCGTGTGTCTACTCGTGTGAACACCTGCAAGGCTATTTACCAAGCCTCTTGCCACCCTGAAAAGCATCCACACTTATACCCAATTCATTCAACACATAGCGTAGCAATAATGCACCATTATCATTCACTAATCCGTCATACATCTACTTCTACACACTACTCATTCAATTGCATCAACTTACACTTCATGGATTTCATCATCATTGAATAGATATAACTTAATTAGTATTGGCCAATCCCAATGGCCATTTACAAAATGAATCAAGTAACATTATTAGCCAACACCCTGACTAACCAATATGACATAACAAAATGACCAAATACCTATACATGCCATACCTAAAATAATCAACTTTAATATACCAAAAGAATAGCTCGATAGTGTGAGTCGAACTCCGACGTCCTTCGATCCTCGAGTTAGCTTGGCGATACTACAAGGAAATGGAAAAGAAAGGGAGTAAGCATAAAGCTTAGTAAGTTTGTATGCAATAAATAGCAACATAAATCTTATGATAACATCCATACATTGCATTGAGTTATAATGCAAGATCTCAAGTACTTGGCATAACTTACTCATGCTTACTCTTACCAATCACATATCACTTATCGAACCCATTTCTCATAAGTAACTCATAAGTACCTGTAACACTCATCACATGACTTTAGCACTTTTATCATCTTGAATATAGACTTAACTCTTTATCCCGTTGAACCACTTGGAATATCAAAGGATACTCAAACTCGTCATGCATGTAACACGATGCCAATGCCATATCCCAGATATGGTCTTACATGGGATCACATCTTGATGCCGATGCCATATCCCAGATATGGTCTTACACGGGATCTTCGATCGATGTCGATGCCACGTCCCAGACATGGTCTTACACGAGATCTCTATTTGGTACAGAGGCCATGTCCCAGACATGGTCTTATACGGGACTTTCCTTTCGGTGCCGATGCCATGTCCTAGACATGGTCTTATATGGGACCTTCCTTTCAGTGTCGATGCCATGTCCCAGACATGGTCTTATACGGGACCATCCTTTTGGTGACGATGCCATGTCCCAGACATGGTCTTATACGGGACCTTCCTTTCGGTGCCGATGCCATGTCCCAGACATGGTCTTATACGGGACCTTCCTTTCAGTGTCGATGCCATGTCCCAGACATGGTCTTATACGGGACCTTCCTTTGTCTCATGTCGTGACATTGGTATCCTTTTTATTCCTAAGGTTCAATCGGGACTTCAACATCATAATTCTTCATAGTATTCTCATGAAAGCATCATTAATTGATTTCATGAAATAATATACATCTTCATGCAATAGAAAACATTTTAAAACATAATAACATGGCATTGAATTATTACACACAAACTTACCTCGGTACCAAAATATGTATAGTTGTTCGATTTAGTTCACAACCTTATTTTTTGCCTCGGTTTTGGTCCGGACTTCGTGTTTCTTGATCTATAAGGACAATTTCACTCTTTTAATGATCACATTGGCTAAAATAACTCATGACTCATACCTTGGCAAAATTACAATTTTACCCCTGAACTTTCACTTATTTACACTTTTGCCCCTAATCTCGTAAAATGATTTTTATTCAATTTCCTTGTATTTTAAGCCTATCCGAACCATTTTCATAACTACAATAGCCCATTATTTCCACTAATTCACATTTTTATGACAAATTTCATAACTTTTACAAATTAGTCCTTTTTGTGAATTTTCCATGAAAATCACTTAGAAAAAGATGTTTATCATACATCAAACTTTCATATTCCTCCATTATTCATCAAATTACATGCATGTAATACATGGGTAAATTTTTTAACATGAACCCTAGCTCAAAATATAGCTAGAAATAGCTAAATCGAGCTACGAGGATCTCAAAAATACGAAGAACATTAAAAACGGGGCTAGGAAGTACTTACAATGAAGCTTGAAAGTTGAAGAAACCCTAGCTATGGAGTCCTTGAAATTTCGGCACTTAGGGGAAGAAGATGAACACAATTTTGACTTCTTTTTCCCTTTTTATTAACTTATTAACATAATGACCAAAATGCCCTTAAGGCCCATTTCTTGAGATTTTTCCTTTCCATGCCCATTTTTGTCCATCTTGACATATAATGGTCTAATTTCTAAATAAGGACTTCTAATATTTTTTCTGATGCTATTTCATACTTGAATCTTCTAGAATCTCATATTTTCAATCTTTGCAATTTAGTCCTAATGAATGAATTGATCACTAATTAATAAAATTTCTTCATGAAATTTTCACATAATCATGCAAACATGTTATAGACCTCATAAAAACCATAAAATACATAATTCTACTTCAGATTTGTGGTCTCGCAACCACCATTCTGACTAGGCCCTAAATCGGGCTGTTACAGTAGCTAAGGTTTATTTACACTTTTAGTCATTGTACCTTGATTTCAAGACACTTTAAGCTCTAGTTTAATGTATTTTAGTTTCTTTTACGTTAAATCTATTAAAGCTTGTTCCTTTCATGTTTTGTGCTTTAGATTTTCTTGTTGAATGCCTTTAGTTTCATGTTCTTTGAGTTTTCTTGTATAAAAATCTCAAATTTAATATTTTTCTTAAGCTTTACTTTCATGGCTACTTTGTTTTCCATTTCCATGTTTATTTCTTTCACTTTGAGCATGAGTAGCTAAACCTCAAAGGAGGTTGGTTGATGGAGATGTAGGTAAACTACAATCTTTGGACAAAGGATGTAACACCCCAAACCCGGCCTGGACGTTATGGCCGAATCTGGCGATGTCACATGATAGTGCTTTAAAAAACGTAACTGCGTTAAAACCATTTTTAGGTATCTTAGGCTATCGTCAAAACGTGTCGTTTATATATTCATTATCCATTTACAAAACTTTATACGTTGCGGAAGCTTTTAAAACGATTTGTGAGGTTGTTCGTATTTTGATAAAACCTTTGTTTATTTTGAAAACTCGCGTCTTGTCCTACTGCTAGCAGTTTATGAAATAATCATCCCAAGTTTTAAACTAAAATCCGAAAGGCCTTATTACATATAATTTACCCAAATATAACCAAGCAGAATTAAAAATAAACCATAAATAAGTATCCAGAACCGTGGTCACCGCCGAGTCCTCCGCTGCACCGATCCTCCTACTGCTGGGGATTACCTGAACAAATTAAACAGAAAAGGGTGAGTTTTCGCAAACTCGGTGTGTAATCCCCACAGAAAACATACACACAGAGATATCAGATAGCAGACATAATCTCACAGTTCGGGTCTGAGCCCATTACAGAAACGGTGTGGACCATAGCCCACTCAGATTCAGAATCAGACATATTATAGGGCCTTAGCCCATTTCAGACAGGATATGCAGAGAACAAAGTCCTACCCACCAGCCTCTACACACCAACTCCGTCCAACCCTACACACCATGTGGGGATAAAATCAACCCACCCAGCCCTACACACCATGTTGTACCGAATGTGGCACATAATCAGAAATTTGCGGTGAGTTTTGCGGATAATGAGCTTAAGAGCCTTTCAGATACTTCCTCCAATCATAATCAACCCACCCCGATGTAATGCAACATACAAGAATGACATGCTACTATACAATTTAAACTCATATATCCAGATCAGTATACATGATTAGTACAGAAATTAGACAGACAGATCACTTATATAGGGGTCTAAGTAAAATTTACTGACCCTACAGTAGGTCCACAGTCGACTTGGGCGACCCGTGCAACCTTATAGAACATTTCAAAAAAATGGGCTCACACGCCCTTATGGCCTGCCCGTGTGGCTCAGACGGCCCAAATTGGCCTTGGCCGTGTGATTCATTTTTAATGTAACCCATGCTAGCTAAATATTCATATATGTTTTCACTATTTACTTATATGTTCATTCAAAGCTGTCTACTTGAGTCATTGTCACTGAATTATTTATAACTTGAGCTACAGAATTCCAAATTAAGATCCGCTTGATTTTTTCGAAACTGGACTCACATATTTTCTTACCATAAAATTTTCAGAATTTATGGTTTAACAAATAAGTACAGTTAATTCTTAAAAGTCATCCCTGTTCTTCTGTCTGACAGTTTCGGTCCTTCTTCACTAAAAAAATATTTTCTCCTAATATGGGATTCGGATGATGTTTCCGTTTGTTTCTCTTGAAAATAGACTCATTAATAATTTTAAGCATATAAATTCTAACTCATAATTATTTTTTTAAAATTTTTTATGATTTTCCAAAGTCAGAACAGGGGAACCCGAAATCATTCTGACATTGTCTCACAAAAATTATCATATCTCATAATTTACAATTTCATTCCTTACATTGTGTCTTCCATGAAAAACTAGACTCAATAAACTTTAATTTCATATTTTATTCAACCTCTAACTCAATTTCCATTTTTTTATGATTTTTCAAAGTTAGGCTACTACTTCTGTCCAAAACTATTTTCTCTTATCTCTCGACAGCAAGCAATTTCAGCTTTTCACCGAATCCCATTTTCTGCATTTAGGGTACACACCTGTATCATTTTTGACGTAAAAGCAACTCCAAGCAATCCCCAACCTTCAATTGATCAATTTTTCACTCCATTAATCACTTAAACAATCGAATTGAATTAAACCCAAAACGGGGTATTCATCTATCGAACGAAAAACCATTACCTTCAATCGAATAATAAGAAATTCCACGCCCTTAGAACGCCGTTGATTGATATTCAGCCCTTTGAAAAACCCCTAAACACCAAACAAACCCTTCTTAATATTTGAACAAAACATAATTAAAGTTTAGCCTAAAACTAAACTTACCGAATGCGTGTAGTCCACGAAGCATAACGAAATTGAAAGAAAAGAATCGGAAAAGGAAAGGATGAGGGAAAAATTAGAAGAAAATTCGACAGCAAGAAGACAATGGAAAAGGGAACGGTAGCAAAGAGGGAGAAGAGGAGAAGAGAAAACCAAAAATTTTGTTTTAGGGAAAAGAAAAAGATGAACAGAAACAGATAACCCCAAAATATTTTCCCTTAATTTTCTCTACCAAACTCCCCACTAAATCCACTACTCAGATTTTTAGTCCATCTCAAACTCTTCTAGATAGACGAGCAAAAATAATGCCCAAGCTAAGATTCGAACACAGGACCTCCTTCACACCAACACTCCACTTAACCACCAGACCAGCAGGCCCATTCTGTTAATTATCTACCAACTTTTACTTAAAAGCCTACTGACCAAAAATAAGACTTTCTTCAGAAAAATACCAAAATTTCGTCAAAGGCTTGGCTTTAACTTGGGACCTCCCACACACACCCAGAACACTTAACCACTGAAGCAGATACATCATTGTGTGTCAAAATTCACAAAAGCCGAAATTAAAAATTTTGGGGCGTTACAACTCTACCCCCTAAAAGAAAATTTCATCCTCGAAATTTACCTGATCAGAAAAAGTGAGGATACTGCTGGCGCATCGAATCCTTAGGTTCCCATGTGGCCTCCTCAGTGCCATGATTCCGCCACAGAACCTTTACCAGTGGAATAGACTTCTTCCGAAGAACCTTTACATCGCGATTTGGAACCTGAACCGGCTCTTCCTCAAAGGTCAAGTTTGCCCTAACCTCAATATCCTGAACAGGAACAATATGGGTAGGATCAGAGCGGTAGCGCCTCAACATAGAGATGTGGAACACGTCAAGAATACGATCTCCGGAGGTCGCTCCAACAGATAAGCAACCGGTACCATTCGCTTCAGAATGCGGTAAGGTTCAATAAACCTAGGGCTCAACTTGCCCTTACGACCAAACCTCAGTACCTTTTTCCATGGCGAGACCTTGAGAAATACGAAGTCCCCCACAGTATACTCAATATCGCGTCTCTTCAGATCCGCATAAGATTTCTGTCTATCAGATGCCGCTTTCATAAGATCCTGAATCAGTCTAACCTTATCCTCTGTCTCAGAAACTAATTCAGGACCCAGAACACATCGCTCGCCCAACTCAATCCAACATAAAGGAGTGCAGCACTTATGACCATACAGTGCCTCGTAAGGTGCCATCTGGATGCTAGACTGGAAACTGTTACTATAAGCGAACTCCACTAGCGACAGATAACCCTTCCAACTGCCTCAAAAATCAATAGCACAACTTCTCAACATATCCTTTAGTATCTGAATCACCCTCTCAAATTGACCGTCGGTCTGAGGACAGAACGTAATACTGAAGTGTAACCTCGAACCCAGAGCCTCATGTAACTTTCTCCAAAACTGAGACGTGAAGCGAGGATCCCTATCAAAGATGATCGAAACCGGTACCCCACGCAGTCTCACTATCTCAGAAATATAAAGCTTTGCCAGCTTCTGCAGAGAATAATCAGTACGAACCGGTATGAAGTGGACAGATTTAGTCAATCGATCCACGATGACCCATACTGAATTCTTCTTAGTGGGTGTGAGGGGAAACCCACTAACGAAATCCATAGTCACTCGCTCCCACTTCCATAAAGGAATCTTAATCGGCTACAGCCAACCCGAAGGTAACTGATGCACAGCCTTAACTTGCTGGCATGTCAAACATCTAGCCACAAAATCAGTAACCTCTCATTTCAATCCTAGCCACTAAAATAACTCACGGAGGTCTCGGTACATCTTATTTTCACCAGAATGCATAGTATAAGGGCTACTATGCGCCTCTCTCAGTATAGGCTGTTTCAAATCAGTATCATTCGGAACACATATTCTCCCACAAAAGTAGAGTACCCCATCACTATTCAGTCCAAAATCCATAGTGCTACCACTCTCAATCTGTCGAAACCGAAGACCCAAAGACTCGTCCTCCAACTATTTACCCTTTATCTACTCAATCCTTGTCGGCTTAACCTGAAGCTCGGCTAATAGACTACCATCGTTAAATAAGCTAAGGTGAGCAAACATCACCCTCAAATCAGACATAGCCCTATGGCTTAGTGCATCAGCCACCACATTAGCCTTGCTAGGATAGTACTCAAAGGTGCAGTTGTAGTCCTTAAGCAGCTCCATCCATCTACGCTACCTAAGATTCAACTCATTCTGAGTAAGGAGGTACTTGAGGCTCTTGTGATCAGTGAAGATGATACACTTCTCACCATACAAGTAATGCCTCCAAATTTTCAGTGCAAACACCACGGCAGCCAACTCCAAGTCATGCGTCAGATAATTCACCTCATGGGTCTTAAGCTGACGAGACGCATAGGCTACCACCTTACCATCCTACATCAACACACATCCCAAATCGACATGTGACGCATCACTATAAACTGTGAACTCCTTTCCAGGTTCTGGCTGTATCAAAATAGGAGCCTCAGTCAGTATAGTCTTGAGCTTCTCAAAGCTCTCTTGCTGGGCATCAGTCCATATAAACGGTACACCCTTACGTAGCAGCTTAGTTAAGGGTATTGCAATCAATGAAAATCCCTCCACAAATCACCGATAATAACCCGCCAGTCCTAGAAAACTGCGGATCTCATACACGTTCCTAGGCTGTTTCCACTTCAACACAGCCTCAATCAACACATGGCTGCTGTCCAATAGCAGCAACAGGGGGTCCAACTCTAACCGGCCTATTAGTACTGGCCTTTTTCTTAGGCCTCTGAACCAAACTCGAGGGCTCCAAATCCCTCTTGTTCTTTCCTCTCTCTATCTCAGTTTTGGCGCTCAGCGCGCTTAACCTCCTCGATAATTTTCGCCTTCTCAACCAGAGTAGAAAAATATCGCTCCCTCTGCAGGGCTATCAAAACACTCAAATTATCTCTGAGGCTATCCTCAAAGTAGACACATCGCTCATACTCAGATGCCACCATACCTAGCGCATAGCGGCTCAGTCTAAGAAACTCAGCCTCATACTCGGCCACTGATCGATCCATCCGTGTAAGATTTAGAAACTCCCTCCTACGAGCATCCATATAACTAGCTCCGACATATTTCCCCTGAAAGGCGGTCTTAAAGAACTCCCAGGTCAGACGTTCAGGCTGAGTGCCCTCCTTAACGGTCAGCCACTACTGATAAGCCTCGTTCTGCAGCAGCGAGACTACAGCCTTTAATTTCTACTTAGGGGTGCAATCTAGATCATCCATGATCCTCTCTATGGCCTCAATCCAGTACTCGGCCACATTAGGGGCGACCCCAGTGACACCCCTGAAAAGCTCAGCTCCATTGGACCAGAATCGTTCCGTAACTGACCCTCAGCCCACAGATCCCGTATTAGGCCTAGCGACCCTCTGCAAAATGCTTAGCATAGCCTGGGACAATGCATCGTCCCCAGCCATGCGATCTTGAGGCCTAGTCTCAATAGCGGGCGACAGTGGCGTCTCACTCGTATCCAAATTTGGCAGGCTACCCGCTGACGAGGACTCAGCTCGAGCTTCTTTACGACCTCTACCTCAGCCTTTAGTACCCCGTCCGCGGATACCTCGTGTGCTCATATCTAATCGGATTTATCTGGTATTATAAGTTTTATGAATCAGTTACAGTTCCAGTGTTTATTAACAAATATTTTATGTAAAACAGTACCAGAAGTTCAGAGTTCGTTTTTGTTTGTCGCAGTCTCTAGTAGTTTACTATAGTTTTAGTTTAACTACAGTTTCTACTATATACTAACTAGGGTATTTTCATAGTTTACTACCTACAGTAGTTTCAGAATATCATAGCATTTTCAATTTAAGCATCAGTTTTAGAATACTTACAGGATCGGCGCCGGAGACTCGGTGTATAACATACACAGTAGAAACATTTCAAAGCATTTGAAAAATAATTCTTCAAAAACCAAATTTTAAAACCCATAATCCACAGCCGAGTTTTGCAACCTGGCTCTAATACCACAACATGTAACACCCCAAACTCGGCCTGGACGATATGGCCAAATCTGGCGATGTCACATGATAGTGTTTAGAAAACGTAACCGCGTTAAAACCATTTTTAGGTATCTTAGACTATCGTCAAAACATGTCGATTATATATTCATTATCCATTTTAAAAACTTTATACGTTGCGAAAGCTTTTAAAATGATTTGTGAGGTTGTACGTATTTTGATAAAACCTTTGTTTATTTTGAAAACTTGTGTCTTGTCCTACTGCTAGTAGTTTATGAAATAATCATCCCAAGTTTTAAACTAAAATCCGAAAGGCCTTATTACATAAAATTTACCCAAATATAACCAAAGAAGAATTAAAAATAAACCATAAATAAGTATCCAGAACCGTGGTCACTGCCGAGTCCTCCGCTGTACCGATCCGCCTATTGCTGGGGATTACCTGAACGGATTAAACAGAAAAGGGTGAGTTTTTGTAAACTCGGTGTGTAATCCCCATGAGAAAACATACACACAGAGATATCGGATAGTAGACATAATCTCACGGTTGGTGCGAGCCCATTACAGAAACGGTGTGGACCATAGCCCACTTAGATTGTAACGGACATATTATAGGGCCTTAGCCCATTTCAGATAGGATATGCAGAGAACAAAGTCCTACCCACCAGCCTCTACACACCAACTTCGTCCAACCCTACACACCATGTGGGGATAAAATCAACCCACCCAGCCCTACACACCATGTTTATGCAATGTGGCACATAATCGAGAAATTTGCGGTGAGTGCGGATAATGAGCTTAAGAGCCTTTCAGATACTTCCTCCAATCATAATCAACCCACCCCGATGCAATGCAACATACAAGAACGACATGCTACTATGAAATTTAAACTCATATATTCAGATCAGTATGCATGGTTAGTACAGAAATTAGACAGACAGATCACTTATATAGGGGTCTAAGTAAAATTTACTGACCCTACAGTAGGTCCACAGTCGACTTGGGCGACCCGTGCAACCTTAGAGAACATTTCAGAAAAATGGGCCCACACGACCATATGGCCTGCCCGTGTGGCCCAGACGGCCCAAATTGGCCTTGGCCGTGTGATTCATTTTTAATGTAACCCATGCTAGCTAAATATTCATATATGTTTTTACTATTTACTTATATGCTCATTCAAAGCTATCTACTTGAGTCATTGTCACTGAATTATTTATAACTTGAGCTACATAATTCCAAATTAAGATCCACTTGATTTTTCCAAAACTAGACTCACATATTTTCTTACCATAAAATTTTTAGAATTTATGGTTTAGCCAATAAGTACAGTTAATTCTTAAAATTCATCCTGTTACTACGCTATCGATGATTTCGGCCCTTCTTCACTAAAAAATTATTTTCTCCTAGTATGGATTCAGATGATGTTCCCGTTTGTTTCTCTTGAAAATAGACTCATTAATAATTTTACGCATATAAATTATAACCCATAATTATTTTTTATGATTTTTTATGAATTTCCAAAGTCAGAACAGGGGAACCCGAAATCAATCTGACCTTGTCTCACAAAAATTATCATATCTCATAATTTACAATTCCATTCCTTACATTGTTTCTTCCATGAAAAACTAGACTCAATAAACTTTAATTTCATATTTTATTCAACCTCTAACTCAATTTCCATTTTTTTATGATTTTTCAAAGTTAGGATACTGCTGCTGTCCAAAACTATTTTCTCTTATCTCTCGACAGCAAGCAATTTCGGCTTTTTGCTGAATCCTGTTTTCTATGTTTAGGGTACACACCTGTATCATTTTCGACTTAAAAGCAACTCCAAGCAATTCCCAACCTTCAATTGATCAATTTTTCACTCCATTAATCACTTAAACAATCGAATTGAATTAAACCCGAAATGGGGTATTCATCTATCAAACGAAAAACCATTACCTTCAATCAAATAATCAGGAATTCCATGCCCTTAGAACGCCGTTGATTGATATTCAGCCCTTTGAAAAACCCCTAAACACCAAACAAACCTTTCTTAATATTTGAACAAAACATAATTAAAGTTTAGCCTAAAACTAAACTTACCGAATGCGTGTAGTCAACAAAGCATAACGAAATTGAAAGAAAAGAATCGAAAAAAGAAAGGATGAGGGAAAAATTTGAAGAAAATTCGGCAGCAAGAAGACAATGGAAAAGGGAACGGCAGCAAAGAGGGAGAAGAGGAGAAGAGAAAACTGAAAATTTTGTTTTGGGAAAAAAAAGATGAACAGAAACAGATAACCCCAAAATCTTTTCCCTTAATTTTCTCTACCAAACTCCCCACTAAGTCCACTACTCAGATTTTTAGTCCATCTCAAACTCTTCTAGACGGACGAGCAAAAATAATGCCCAAGCTAAGATTCGAACACAAGACCTCCTTCACACCAACACTCCACATAACCACCAGACCAACAAGCCCATTCTGTTAATTATCTACAAACTTTTACTTAAAAGCCTACTGACCAAAAATAAGGCTTTCTTCAGAAAAATACCAAAATTTAGCCAAAGGCTTGGCTTGAACTTGGGACCTCCCACACACACCGAGAACACTTAACCACTGAACCAGATACACCGTTGTGTGTCAAAATTCACAAAAGCCGAAATTAAAAATTTTGGGGCGTTACAAAGGATTAAATCGTAATAAGTTGGACTAAATGAAATAGACCTAAGAAATTAAGAAGTGAAGCCCATAAGGGAATATTTAGGCAAGTGAGACCGGAAGGTAATCTTGTCATACACCCGTTCATTAGTCCCGGATTAACCAGTGAGATTGGAAGATAAATCAGAGCTAATTCATTAAAGTCTGTAAAATTGAGATCGAAAGATAAAATGGAGCCACTTAAGTGATTTAAGTCCCTTGTTCAAGGCTTGGTGAACCACATCGAAGTCAACCAACCCCCATTAGTTATTTATTTGATAGCCCTTTAATTTTACATTCTTTGCAATTTTGTCCTTAGTGTAGCATATTTAATTTACTTGCAATATTCTCTTGTTATGATTTGTCGTACTATAAAATCATATTAGTATCGGCTTAGACTCTATCATGTATGCTTGTTGTTATTCAATCGCCTTCTCCTTTGGTTTCGACCCCTTGGAATACTTCGTGTTCCATCCGAATTATAAATATTACAATTGACCTACACGCTTACAGTAAAATCAGGCTTTAAAAATTATTTTATAATTTTTTTGTTTTAATGCACACATGCGAAACTGGTTAAAGTTGTTGCAGTCATTGTCGGGGAGGCAGTGTAAGATTGAGTAATTTTAGTGTACACTCGTAGGTAGAGATAAGTAGCCAAGGTAGGATTTATATATAAGACTTTATTTATTTTGTTTTTTCTTTTGTCACAAGTTTGAGCTAGAACCAGAACGTATCATCACACACTCGAGGAGGGCACAACACCCTAGAGATGGCCCACCTCCACAAAGAGAGCAACCTATCGAGAATCTGCAAGGATAGATTCAACAACCACCACACCTAGCTATGGAGCAATGAATTTGCACGACTATGTGATGCCCAACTTAGATGCAGTTCAAGGTAGCATTAATCACCCAATGGTTAATGCTAACAAATTCAAAATCAAACTGACCATGATCCAGATGATACAATTGGACCTTCAATATCGAGGGTCAATGAATGAGGATCCAAATCAACACCTTAAGCGGTTTCTAACCATTTGTGATACTTTCAAGTATAATAGGGTATTCGATGTCGATTTATCTTCGGTTATTTCTGTAACACCCCAAACCCGGCCCACAAGCCCTGACCGGATCTGGTATGTCACTGCGGAAAAACGTTTGAAAATATTTTGACTTAAAGTTAAAGTAAATAAATTTATAGTCTTTAGACGGGAAACCTTGTGTAATTAAAATTTCGAAATAACTTAAGTTGTTACCAAATTCCCGGTTTGAAATTTTATCATATATATATTTAAGGAAAAATAATCATTTGTAGTTAATATTTAAATTGTCAATCCATAAAAAAACATAATAATAAAAATGCTTGGTAAAAATACTTAAAACTTTCAGGGCCCTATTACAACTCAAATAAATAAAATAAGATTAAAATAAAAATGAACCAAGGTCCATGTAAACTAAGTTTCCCCTTTGCATGGCCACCTCGAGTCCCTCGGCTCCTCATCCGCGATCTACGAGTCACCTGAAAAAGTTAAGGGAGAAGGTGAGTCACCAAGACTCAATGTGTAACCCTTCCCGGTTAATGCAACGACTTACACAAATCATAACTAAGTATGGCATGCATCCAACCTAGCCATCCATCACTCCTTTTCTACCCGTGTGGTACCAAACCACCGGTGGTGCCAAACCATGGTGACCCAAAGTCACAATATCCATCAATATTGTGGTGCCAAACCACTGGTGACTCGAAGTCACGAATAATAGCTTGTGGGGCCAACCCACGTGTGACACCAAATCACTGGCGTCAATCCCATTATGTCAATCTGTGGGGCCACCCCCAACGTGGTGCTAAGCCTTTGGGACGAGATGCTATGAGGTGCCAAACCCTCCGTGACTTAAAGTCACGAAGCGTGGTACCAAACCACTTTGGTGTCCAAAGACACGGATATCACTTCCCCCTCCACTCATATCACCCACAATAATACAATGTACATATAAAAGAAATCATGCCAATCATGCTTAAATAATAACATACACCGAATTTATCAAAGGCCATATTTTCATATATCACATATACCAAATATGTCATGCATCAACATGCATCATATAACAAGCTCATATCGAAACGGACTTACCCGAATCCTTGCCCATACCCTTACGGTATCCATCCAGATCTACACATATCCGATTTAACACATACAATTTATTAACAATTTATTAGCTATGAAGTGTGTAAGTACACACACGTTATTAACACGAGTCCTAGATCCGAGGATCCGATCTCATGCGCTAGATCCTTTGACCCTTGAATCGATTTGGTTTCCAACCAAATCCCGAAGCCACACACCCCACTTGTATTCGACTACACCTAGATCGATCACCAAATCCCGAATATCCACAGCGTTAGATTGTGCTCCTTCCTACAATCGATCACATTAACATGAGTCATAGGCCATTCGGCCATAACCATAAATCCGAAAACCAAACAAAAGTCATTCGGCCATGTCCACTTACCCTTTTTGAGAGCCGATTGGAGAAGGAAACTCGAAAAGATTTATGCCAATCTTGATATTCGGTCAAAGTAAAGAAAAGAACAGAAAAAGGGTTGGTGGTTGAGTAATACGGCAATGGTGGAAAAAGGAAGATTCGACTAACAAAAATAAAAGAAAGGAATTGGGAAAGGGATATAGATTCGGCCAAGAACAAGTAGAAGAGAAAGAGCACTAATGACCTTATTGGTCCTTGAAGTCTCGGTCACTAAAACAAAGAGGAAGAAAGCCGAACTAGATGGTTCTAGCACAAAAAGAGAATGGCACACAAAGAGGAAAAAAGAACAAAAATTCGGCACACCCTCCTTATAAACTTCAAAGCCGAAAATTCCCAAGCTAGAGAGTCCCCCATTCGGCCACTTTATCTCCTTATCAACTCCCATTTAATTTCCTATGTTATCTCTTCATTTAAAAAAAATACAACCATTATCCCTTATCACCTCTTCAAAAACAATTAAAAATAAAGCCACCCTTGTCTTCTATCTTAAAGTAGATAAATAAACAAAAATAAAAGCTAGCATTTATCCAACATCCCAACCGAATTTAAAAAACAAAAACTTGCTTAAATCTTTATCTATTTGAGGATCCCATGTGCCGTCCACCTTCACTCCACCTCTTCACGCCATGACATAAAAAATAAACTCCAAATTGTCACGCCCCACGATTCGAAGTTAAGACCTGCTGGAACACCATGCGCTGCCAGCCACTTTGCCAAGGCGCCGTTTGTGATATAACCTCCCCATAATTTCTTTTAAACCCTCCTTAGCCAAGCTCCTTCTTGACGCAAAAGAAATAAAATCCCATTCGCTTCCCCTGCAACTCGAACCAAGGCCCTTATTGCCTCAAGCCGCATATAACGCCCCAAGCCACTCTGCCAAGGCATTTTCTTGTGATATAAACCCGCCACAATTTATTTTAAAGCCTCCTTCACCTAGCTTCCCCCCCCCCCTTAATGCCAAAAGCAAAAATAAAAACTACTTTTAGCTGTCAGTGAATCGAACCAAGGCCCCTGTTGGCGACATTCCCAGGCCTTAAGTGGCGTCCTTAAGCCACTTTGCCAAGCTCACTTTCATGTCCAAAAGTCCTTACATTTATTCTTAGGGCATCCTTAGCCCATTTCCCCTTTTAACTTAAAATTTCCACATTTTTCCAAAGCTTCCTCTTCCATCCTAGAGCTTCCAAAGCCCCTCACACACCTCCAAACACACTCACTGAGCCCATTAACACATGAATTATGCACTAAATGCATAACCCCTAATCTAGGATGTTACAGTTCTACCCTCCTTAAAAATAATTTCGTCCTCTAAAAATTACTTGGCTAAATGCACTCCTACTCACCACACTACGCTTATGCTGCGCACTCTAATCTTAATAAAACCATCATACTTTCTAGGCACAATCTCTAAGTTCACATCCAAAGTTTCAGGCACTTCACTAGCAATACAAGAAAACTCTACAATAATCAAAGCAATTAAGGGTATTCCAGAAATAAGGAACGTACCCGTTGTCACATCTGGCACATCTTTCTCCTCGCGACGGCCAACTGCATAAACCAACCTTGGTTGCCTCACCTCTGCCCCTTTAGCACCTCAGCCACGCCCATTACCATTAAAATTATCATTACCCCTAGCTGCACCTCGACCCCTCTGTGGTTGTTGGCCATCCCTCCTGAACACGTCCTTGACCCTCAGCTTGAGTCCTAGCCAACTTCCGCGGACAATCCCTTACCCGGTGCTCCATTGATCCACACTCAAAGCACCCTCTACTTCCAGCCAAACATTCTCCCAAGTGGGATTTCCCGCATCTAGCACACTGAGGTGGCCACTTTGGCGAGCTTTGCGACTCTTTTACGATTCCCAAATCTAGCCCTCTTACGCACATCACTTCCCGATCCAGACGATCCAAAGCCTCTCTTCTGTTTGTTCCTTTCGTGGTTCCATCTTACGGACTCCTTGATCCCTTCGGCTACCTTAGCCTTTTCCACTAGGATCGAAAACTCATGCTCTGTTGTGGAGCAATCGGCAAACCTTAGATCATCCCTAACTCCGTCCTCAAAGCGGACACGGCGTTCGTGCTCTGTTGACACAATTCCCGAGCATAGCGGCTCGGCCTTTAAAATGCGCTTCATACTCGAGACACGGACTTATTCCCTTGAACCAACCTCATAAATGCTTTCTCTCAGCATCAATGTAGCTGGTCCCCACATACTTCTTACGGTATCTTTGCTTTGAAATACTCCCAAGTAAGGTCATCTGCCGCGGCACCATTCGAACCGTGAGCCACCACCGGTATGACTCATCCCCGAGGAGCGACACCACTCCTTTCGACTTCTCCTCGGCCGTCAGATCTAGATCATCCATGATCCTCTCAGTTGATTCCAACCAATACTCCGCCGTACTGGGTGCCACACCTGATACACCCCGGAACACCTCAGCTCCATTGGCTCGGAGTCGTTCGGGTACAGATTTCCGAGGTCCCATACCTCCACCTGTTCCAGCCACCATCTCAAGGACTCGCGAAGACGACTGCGATCATCGCCTCACCCCCGTCCCGATCCTGCTTTGCTCCAACACCAAAAGTTGGGGGTGGTGGTGGCGGTGGTATCTCATTATCAGACCTTTGACCCGACCTAACGGGTTCTGACACGGTCATTCTTCCTCTACCGCATCCACAACGGCCACGTCCTCTAGAACTCATTTCTAACGATTGCGTTTTAATCTGATTAAGAAATTTTATGGATTAGTACTTGTTTCACTTGGTTATCCGCGAGAATTTTATGAAGAGAGCTTAATAGGGATTCTTTCGATCATTCAAAGTTTCAAGTTTTCTATCCTAATTCACAGAAAAGTACATCCATTCCATAGTATCTCCCATACACACTCACTCTTCGGCATTTCTGTCCGTTCCTATCCTAGGTTTTTCGTCATTTGTCCTACTGTGGTATTTTAAGTAATTTGCCAAAATAAGGTTTCTCGGTGATTTTGTCAACAAGGGTATTTTGGTAATTCTAAAATCCCGGGGGTATTTCGGTAATTTTGAAATTCTGGGGTTTTCCGGTAAATTTGAATTTCCAGGGGCATTTCGGTAATTAACCAGGGTAAATTTATAAATCGTAATAAATCATGGGTATTTCCAAATTTGTAAAACTTGGGGGTTCTTTTTGAGAATTTGTTTTCCAACTTGGTAGTGTTGCCAAAAATTTTGAACATCAAGGTCATTTTGGTAATTTTGTAAGTTAGGGGCAATTTTGTAATTTTCCGAAATCATGGCATTTTTGATATTTTGCAAATTAGGGTTTTTGGGTACTTTTGTAAAATAAGAAAAATTTTATTGAATTCGGGGGTAGTTTAGTAATTTTAGAAACGGGGGCATTTTTGTAATTTTACCACTAGGGGTATTTTTGTAATTTTCATAAATCAAAAATTTTCGGAAAGGTTGTAAAAATAGTTCCCACAAGTAAAAAGGATAATTTTAAGAGTTTTAAAACTAGGGTTTTTATAAAAAAAATACGGCTAGTTCCCTTTCGGGTTTTAGTTATTGGGTTTAGCCTATGAATAAGTCCTCATGGTTAGGGTGAACTGAAGCTACGCACCAGGTAGGATTCCTGCGAAGAGGAGGTGAGTCACTAGGACTGCTTAAGTACCAGGCTCTTCTGGATCCAATCCTAGACATGCGCACAAGGGTTACCACACCCTAACTCGGTGACTTAGTCATAGGTTTGTTTAATTAGACATTAAGTCTTATGAAATTCTTATATTGGGGTATACTATTCCTAGGGTTCAAATACTTATCATACTATCTACGTTCCATTCCTACCCCTCTCTGAGATAATAATTCACATAGTAGTCGGAGTACTTACAGGCGGATTGGTGCAGGAGACTCGATGCCATCTTTGTTCAAAACAAAAACCATTTTCATAATATTTCACAGAGGCCTACCAAAAACATTTTTGGGCCTGGCCCCTACAATGAGTTTTGAACCTGGCTCGATACCAATTTGTAACACCCCAAACCCGCCCACAAGCCTACGATAGGATCCGGTATGTCATCTGCGGAAAACGCGTTTGAAAATATTTTGACTTAAAGTTAAAGTAAATAAATTTATAGTCTTTAGGACGGAAACCTTGTGTAATTAAAATTTCGAAATAACTTAAGTTGTTACCAAATTCCCGGTTTGAAATTTTATCATATATATATATATTTAAGGAAATATAATCATTTGTAGTTAATATTTAAATTGTCAATCCATAAAAAAAACATAATAATAAAAATGCTTGGTAAAAATACTTAAAACTTTCAGGGGCACTATTACAACTCAAATAAATAAAATAAGATTAAAATAAAAATGAACCAAGGTCCATGTAAACTAAGTTTCCCACTGCATGGCCACCTCGAGTCCCTCCGGCTCCTCATCCGCGATCTACGAGTCACCTGAAAAAGTTAAGGGAGAAGGTGAGTCACCAAGACTCAATGTGTAACCCTTCCCCCGGTTAATGCAACAGCTTACACAAATCATAACTAAGTATGGCATGCACCCAACCTAGCCATCCATCACTCCTTTTCTACCCGTGTGGTACCAAACCACTTTGGTGGTGCCAAACCACTGGTGACCCAAAGTCACGATATCCATCAATATTGTGGTGCCAAACCCTTTGGTGACTCGAAGTCACGAATAATAGCTTGTGGGGCCAACCCACGTGTGATACCAAATCACTTTGGCGTCAATCCCGTTATGTCAAGCGTGGGGCCAACCCAGCGTGGTGCTAAGCCACTGGGACGAGGCGCTATGAGGTGCCAAACCTCCGGTGACTTAAAGTCACGAAGCGTGGTACCAAACCACTTTGGTGTCCAAAGAAACGGATATCACTTCCCCCTCCACTCATATCACCCACAATAATATGCCAATCATGCTTAAATAATAACATACACCGAATTTATCAAAGGCCATATTTTCATATATCACATATACCAAATATGTCATGCATCAACATGCATCATATAACAAGCTCATATCGAAACGGACTTACCCGAATCCTTGCCCATACCCTTACGGTATCCATCCAGATCTACACATATCCGATTTAACACATACAATTTATTAACAATTTATTAGCTATGAAGTGTGTAAGTACACACCTGTTATTAACACGAGTCCTAGATCCCGAGGATTCGATCTACTGCGCTAGATCCTTTGACCCTTGAACCGATTTGGTTTCCAACCAAATCCTGAAGCCACACACCCCACTTGTATTCGGCTACACCTAGATCGATCACCAAATCCCGAATATCCACAGCGTTAGATTGTGCTCCTTCCTACAATCGATCACATTAACATGAGTCATAGGCCATTCGGCTATAACCATAAATCCCAAAAACCAAACAAAAGTCATTCGGCCATGTCCACTTACCCTTTTTGAGAGTCGATTGGAGAAGGAAACTCGAAAAGATTTATGCCAATCTTGATATTCGGTCAAAGTAAAGAAAAGAACAGAAAAAGGGTTGGTGGTTGAGTAATACGGCAATGGTGGAAAAAGGGAAGATTCGGCTAACAAAAATAAAAGAAAGAAATTGGGAAAGGGATATAGATTCGGCCAAGAACAAGTAGAAGAGAAAAAGCACTAATGACCTTATTGGTCCTTGAAGTCTCAGTCACTAAAACAAAGAGGAAGAAAGCCGAACTAGATGGTTCTAGCACAAAAAGAGAATGGCCCACAAAGAGGAAAAAAGAACAAAAATTCGGCACGCCCTCCTTATAAACTTCAAAGCCAAAAATTCCCAAGCTAGAGAGTCCCCCATTCGGCCACTTTATCTCCTTATCAACTCCCATTTAATTTCCTATGTTATCTCTTCATTTAAAAAAAAAATACAACCATTATCCCTTATCACCTCTTCAAAAACAATTAAAAATAAAGCCACCCTTGTCTTCTATCTTAAAGTAGATAAATAAAAAAAATTAAAAGCTAGCATTTATCCAACATCCCAACCGAATTTAAAAACAAAAACTAGCTTAAATCTTTATCTATTTGAGGATCCCATGTGTCGTCCACCTTCACTCCACCTCTTCACGCCAGCATAAAAAAATAAACTCCAAATTACGCCCCAAGATTCGAAGTTGAGATCTCTTTGGAACACCATCTTGTTGCCACCACTTTGCCAAGGCGCCGTTTGTGATATAACCTCCCCAAAATTTCTTTTAAAGCCTCCTTCACCTAGCTCCCCCCTTAACGCCAAAAGCAAAAATAAAAAACTACTTGCTGCCGCCGTGAATCGAACCAAGGCCCCTGTTGGCGACATTCCCAGGCCTTAAGTGGCGTCCTTAAGCCACTTTGCCAAGCTCACTTTCATGTCCAAAAGTCCTTACATTTATTCTTAAGGCCTCCTTAGCCCATTTCCCCTTTTAACTTAAAATTTCCACATTTTTCCAAAGCTTCCTCTTCCATCCTAGAGCTTCCAAAGCCCCTCACACACCTCCAAACACACTCACTGAGCCCATTAACACATGAATTATGCACTAAATGCATAACCCCTAAGCTAGGATGTTACAATTTCCTTTCTCTCTTACTGGCGATGCTTTTATGTGGTTAGCTTCACAGTCGGTGGATTCCATCAACACTTAGGACGAGCTAGCAAGCAATTTTTTTGCAAAGTTAATGTTGAACAAGTGTCCTTGTCATGGTTTACAAGACTGGCTACAACTTCAAGTCTTCTACAATGGACCTGATGGAAACCTACGCTCTAGCCTGGATGGAGCATCCGTGGAAGCATTCATGTCAAAGACTTACACCGAGGCTTATCAACTTATCGAGGACATGGGGATGAACTTTTACATGTGGTTGGCTAAGCGGTTCACATATCGGGCCAAATAATCGACAGTGAACATTGTTGATAGTGAGGACAAGTATCAACAAGTCCTCGAAAGGCTCAATCAATTGGAGATGAGTGCAGCCAAGGTGCAAGTACAAAACCAACCTAATCTAACACATTTTAATGCAGTACATGATCATGAGAGCAACCATATGGAGGTTAATTATGTAGGGAATAAAGGATATAAATCTTACTCTAACACCTATAATTAAGGGTGACGTAACCATCCTAACCGGTGAGGGGGAATGAAGTGGGACCTTCAAATCAAGGGAAACAAAACCTTAACCCTCTCAAACCCAATGCACCATATCGACCTCCATTACCTTTTAGGGCACCCAAAAATCAAGAGAGAAAACCCACTTATAGTAGTGACCCTCCATTGTCGATTTGGGTGAGTAAAGTAGAGGAAGGTTTGCATGTAGTGCAAGCTGATGTGTGCCAAATCTGTGGTCAATTAGACTAAGTTTTGTAATTATTGAAAAACAATTTAGCCTCTAGCATACCAAGTAATACCGAACCTAATCCGAAGGGGGAAGGGAAAGAGCACACCAAGGCGATCACCCTTAGATCAATGGTTGTGGTTAAGGAACCTATCTGATAAGATTGTGGGTAGAAGGAAGTGAGTGAGAAGGACAAGGCACCCCACTCTTAATGTTGGAGATGGGGTGGTAGAGAAGGAAAGACCCGAGAGTGAACCCATAAAATTTGAACCAAAGGATAGACTTGTTCCACCACCACCACCTACCTAGAAGTTCATACCATTCCCTTCGAGTCTAGAGAAGAAAAAGAAAGAGTAAAGAGTTGTTGTAATTCCTCAATATGTTCAAGGCCATGAATGTAAACCTCCTTTTGTTAGAGCTCTTTGAGAAGATTCCCAAATATGCCAAGTTCCTCAAGGATGTTATGTCTCGTAGGAAGAAAATAGGGAGACGAGAGCAAACCGCTCTTAATGAGGAATATAGCATGGTAGTGTCGAGAAGAGTTCCTCCCAAACTAAAGGATCCCAATAACTTTACCATTCCGATAGAGATAGGTGTAGTGATTTCGGGAAGGCCCTATGTAACCTAGGTGCAAGTATTAACCTTATGCGATTGTCTATTTATAGGAGATTAGGTTTGGGAGAGCTTAAGGAAACGACAGTCTCTTTGCAATTAGCCAACTGATCTTTGATACGTCCCAAGAGAGTCCTTTAAGATGTATTAGTGAGGGTTAGGAAATTCATTTTTCCTATTGACTTTATCATGCTCGACTTCGAGGAGGATATCAAAATTCCTATACTTTTAGAAAGACCTTCCATGGCCACATCTAGAGTTACTATCGACATAGGAAAGGGCGAGATGACTATGGACATCAAGGGAAATGTGTTGAGTCTGAGTTTATGTCTAAGGAGATTTTTCCATCAAAAGGGTATGAGTGTCAGGTAGTTGAGACGATACCTTATCATGCTAACAAATTTGCCACTTTTATGGAATGGTGTGGCTTTTCAAGTGTTCGTGTGACACGCAAGAGAATCCGGAAGCGAACAAGGATAAGGAAGACCTTATGATTTTTGGGCGAAGTCAATCGCATGTTAGACAAGAGGTGTATCTGAGTGTCGAGGACACCGAGAAATCATCATTTCGATGGTGTGATCAGCTACTTTTAATTACCATATGTGGCGAGGAAACTAGAAAAATTTGTAAATAATTAGATGTTTTGAGCATGGACTCTAAGTGATTTTGCATGTAGTGTAGGTTTTAATTCGTAGTTAGTTCCATTTTAATCTTGTTAGGATATAATTTTGACGATTGAGAAAAAAATGATGATTTTGTAAATGTTTTTGGGGATAGTTCAGTGGAATCGCGATATCGAAGGGAGGATATCGCGATTTCTCTAACAGTTTCAAGAGGGGACCAAAAATCTTTTGGGTATCAGGATATCAGATCCTTGATATTGTGATACACCTGGAATTTCAAAAGTTTAAAATTTTGGTTTACACAATGTTATCATGATACCCAACTTCAGTATTGGTTTACACAATTGCGATGTCTAAGTTGGTTAGGCGATACCCGATTTCAGGTATCACAATCCGTGTGTTTTGGAGGCTTTTTAAGCCTCCAAACACCCCAACCCCCAATTCCTCTCATTTCCCCTAAACCCTTCACCATAAATCCCTTAACAATCTTCCCCCTCTCTATTTTCTCTAGATCACTCTTTAAATCTCTTTCAATTTTCTTTGAAATATTCTTTCTTTTTGCTTTATTTTTTTGTGAGCTTCTTGTTTTGCAGGTATTACACTCTTTTTGCTTAGGGAATACGTCACTTCTCGCATCAACCCATTCTATCACGACAATCAAGGAAGTTTAAGTTTTCTTTTCCTTTGCCTTGTGATCATTATTATTCCTATTTTCCCTTATTTTAAATTTTAGTTTTTCTTAATTTATAGATTAATTGTTTTTGGTTGGATAGTTAGTTGAATTTTATTTCTTTAATTTGAGAACATTACAAAATGCCCTTGAGACAGCAAAAATGGTCTTGATCCCAATTCACCTCAGTTCTGTCATCGAAATTCGATGGAATCAAATTTTCCTAAAAAGAGGCCCTAGATTTCTATCACACTATCCAGGGACGAACGTTCATCCCTGAATGAGGTTTTTATTCGGCCTCCTCTTTTAATGATGAGATTTGGGATGAAGTCCATTTTCACCGATGGGACAAGCAACTTGCCATCGTACTTTTAGTATTGGAGGTTTACTCCAAATTAAAAATTTCTAAACGTGATTGAGTATACGTCAGGCTTGCCTATATTGATATTTCCTCCGCTGCCATTTATGCGTACTACAGTGTGCCGTGTTATACGGAAGATGATTTTTCGTCCCTCATTTTAAACAATTTTACTAATGTTGACACGGACGCAATATTAAACTACCTTACAGAAGGTAGAGGCAAATGGAAGCCTGAAGTTTCATTGGGGCGACCCTTTCTTTTAAGAAATCGATCATGTTCCCTATTGCAAAAATTTGGATGCAATTTATATGTACTCATCTTTGCCCTGTATTGGATACTAACAATGTGAATGTGTTTAGAGCAACCCTGTTATATTTTATTTTGCAACGTAAAAGAATTTGTGTAGGTACATGGGTGAATCAACAGATGAAGCGTTTCATCATGGGTAGTAAGGTCGATATCTATTTCCCACACTTGGTTATTGACCTCTGTTGCAGGGCTAGTGTCGACATCTCATCCACCGAGAAAACTCAATGTCCGACTCATAGCATCACCGATGATTCCTTGCTCCAATAATTCCACTCGATCAAATGGAATCAATAAAGTAAGGAACAAATGGATGCACCTCAAGCAGTGAAAAAATCGAGTTTCAAGAAGAAGACTAAGGGTCAGCCTACACAATGGCAACGTTGTTTAGGTTGTGACGTACGCTACAGTACCCAAATGCTCGAGGCAATGAATCCACTCGTAAACACGTTCATGGAAAGTCAGGGAGTAGAAGCCATACAATGGCCCGCTCGATCGAGTGACTCATCTGAGGGTAAGGATGATGGACAGGAGGAGGCCACTACAAAAGGGAATGAAGAAGGTGAGGTAGCGGATGACAAGGCATCCGAGGGTCATGATGTAACACCCTATACCCGGCCTGGTCGCCAAGACCTAATATGGGATGCCACACCACCTTCTCATTTACATCAAGCAAAAGCTCATTCGAACAAATCATCCATCGTTCCATTATTCACAAAGGTTTTAAACCACTCAACTTGATAGTTATCATTGTTTCATGCAAATCTCACAATAATTAGTCTTATAAACAATTTAAAACATGCTTAGGGTCTATTTAGAAAAATTTTTAAAACATGTCTGTAGGTATCAATACTGGCACTAGGGTATCGATATTTTCTCTAAGTGGTATCGATACCACCTGGAAAAATGATACCAAACTTGTATTCTGTTTATTGATTAAAACCCCAAAACTCGAAAACTATCGGTACCTGTTATGAAATATCAATACTTTAACCCCGAGTATCGATACTCGAGCAAAGGCATCGATACCAAATCCCTATTCTGACTTCCTGCACATTTTGAAACATAAAGGTATCAAATTTGGAACCTAATTATCGATACCTCTGCCCCTAGACATGAAATGCAGTACACAAATGCAATTAACTCACTCCAAAATAGTTTCTAAGCATCATGCATCAATTACTTCGATAAATAATCATCCAACGGCTAATTTAACAGTTCAAGTCGTCAAAACGTGTCCAAGCAAGATACATCAAGCCACCATTAAAGTTCATGAACATAAGAAAACATATAAACACATAAACTTCCAAAATCGAAACTCAATAGAGTCGGTATATAATCCAAACATATCATGGCACTAAACAATTCTACTACATTACCTTATTTCCCAATACGAAAATAACTGGAAGAACACCTACGAGAATAAACGAGTCTTCTTTGGATCACTCCTTACGACAACCACATAGCCCACACCGAACCGTTACTAATTTGCAAATGTTGAAAAGAGTGGGTGAGCTTAACAAGCTCAGTGAATGAGTGAAATAACCACAAGGCAAACATTCTGTCATGAATCCACAATAACCACATACATATACAATACTTGAGTCTTATGTTTAGTAACGCGTAACACTTTAACATGCATCATCTAACAGTTCATTTGCATAACATTTATAAGGATAGTTTGCATAGATACCACATATTATTAAGGCATTCATCACACAACACACATATATATAATACACGATAATTTGACACTTGAGTTATGAAACTTATAGTGAGCTCTACCATCACACATAAGATACACGGATCTCCATCACACCATATAGACTCGTAGAGTCAAACATATCCCAGAAGTGAAGCGTATAGATAACACTCTCCTTATTTCCCCTCACATGTCCTGTTGAATGGAGCTTAGCTCACATTTCCTTATCCCTCCAAACATGTCCTAGATCCTCAATGCCTAAAATCACTATACATATAGGTGAGTACCCACAATCCTATGGCATGCCAACTATATCCGATGGTTTTAAGAATCACAAGGCCAAAATATGCAATTTAACACACATATTACTTACCGATTATTCAAGCACTATCACTAGATGTTAGCATCTTTTGCAAATCAATATCACTTTCATATAACATATATATCATGTATACATTTGCACTTCTCACAACAATGATCATATCCACATATCGCATATTTGAGCTTCTCATCACTATGCACAAGTTCATAATCATGCAAGCACGTAAACCACACACAAATATAGATACAAGAAAACTTACACTTGGAATTTAGAGTAGGGGTTTAGGCTATAACTAAATTCCCAAATACACATGACTTGTGTCTACGAGTAGCGGTTCCAAACACTCACCACTAATACTTTCGCCGAGAAGATGAAAGCTCAATCTAGCTTTTTCTTTAACTGGTTGAAGGCCCTAATGAATCCAAGGCTTCACACACAACAATCATAAAATAAACACAGTCAAATAACGACCAAGGATTCACTCAAACCAACCAAAACACAAGCCTAAGTTGAGTTCCCCAGTAGCTCAAAACCATTAACATAACAAACTTAAAATGCTCATAACTCGGTCAACGCTTAACCTTTTTGCCTAAAATGAATTACGTTCATCTTATTAATCATCTACGCCTAATTCTCAATCTTTAAATTACACTAAAATGCTCAGATCATGGTATCGACATTTTTTAACATCTTTTAGGCAAGTTTCACAAAATTCATTAAAACATGAGAAATTATTAACGAAACTTCAATGTAAGTTTAAAAAACCTCTCAATCAAATTGAAACTAATAGAAAAAACACTTTAAAATCACACTTTTACCCAAAATCTCGAAATCCACCATTAATGACTCTATTTTCATATTTTACTAAAAACTTGTGATTCAATGGCTAATACTTCAATTTTAAGGACTAGATATCATGAAAAACTCATAAGGATTCGAAATATTACCTTTGATGGAAGATTAGATGAGTTTTGACGCAAATTTGGAAAACCCATGCTTGGAGAAAATGATGAAATCTATGGAGTTTTTGAGTGTTTTAAAAATATTCTATGGATGTTTAAGGCTTGGATGTTGAGAGAAATCAAAAGCTTATAGTTTGGTAATAAAAATTGAGTGGAGATAGCTAGGGAAATCAAAGGGATGACATGCACAATGAAGGGAAAAACTGATGTGAAAACATGTTGATGGGGAAGAAATAAGTTCAGTTTTATAAATTGGTAAAACTACAACATAAATGCCTACTATTTTGACTTTGTTACGAATCAGCCCTCTTTCTAAAATTAAAGGTTCCTAAAACACTTTTTCAAAAATTGATTTAACAGTTATAATCCTATAGTCAAATATAATTCCAGTTTACCATGCTACGAAATTTTGAGCACTCTAGAGCTAAAATTCCTAAAATACCCCTAAACTCCTAGGCCCTATTTTGGGATGTTACACTTGAAGCGACACCTTAGGATGAGATTATGGAGGACGTAGCTACACCTACACATCCGATGACCGAGGATGTCGATCCTAGAGAGTAGAGCATGCCTTTTTGACGATCAAACATGGAAGGAAGGAACATACCGGGAGTTGACGAAACTTACTTTGGGGACGACATGTCCAATGCTTAGTTACATTTCTTAGCATTTTATTTATTTTTATGCTGCATGTAAACTATTAAACACTTTTTGGATTTGTTTTTGGATATTTTTATTTTCCTTATTGTTTTTTTTTTGTTTTTGTTTTCTTTGTTCATTTGTCTTATGTGCAGCTAGTTACCCTGAAAGACTACATTACATTTCAAGCTTCAAGGAGGAGGTGAAGCCCTGAGCTAGTCTGATGCTCCATTCTAGGGAAGTCCGATAACCTTCTATCTTTCTGTGGGACACATTGGGGACAATGTGTGGTCTAAGTGTGGGGGGATGCACATAAGTTTTATGTGTGTTTATTTTTCTTGCTTTTATGTTTATTTGTGTGTTTATTTTAATTTTTTGGCCTTTTTCAAAAAAAAATTCAAAAAAATCTCGAAAACATTTTCTATTTTTGTTCTTAATTTTTCAAAAATCCAAAAACATTTGTTGCTTTTATTTTTATTTTGTGTTATTGCATGGTGCTTGGATTGTAATTAGGTAATAAGTTAGTAGTTATAGATATCAAATGAGTATATAGAATTTTCAAAATTGTAAATTTTGTATGATATTAGATAATTCTTACTCTTACTTGTAGATTAATTAGTTCAATTAGTTAATATGTATGATAGACTAGAGGCAATAACAAAAATGAAAATGTATAAAATGTACCGTAAGATGAATAAAATATATGGATCCTTATAGATAAATAATTTGAAATGCTAATTGTTCGTTTAAGTAGATATATGCTTAAAAGAATTAGTGCTACGTGATTAATTCGGGAAAAACCTTAGGCATTGTTTGATATAGCCTAGAGCCTAAAAGCTTACCTATTTCTATATACTCCAGCTCCTATACATTTGAGCCTCGAGTATCCTTTTTCTTGTAAACCTTAATTTCAAGCCTCGAGCATAAACGAGTCTAGTACTCGATCCTTATCTGTTCAGTTCTTTAAAAGAGCTATGTAATGGACTTCGAGCCACAGACATTAAGGCATAGGTAGAGACATTTTGGCAGCTTAATATGTACAAAAAAAAATGAAGGGATTATGTGAATTAGTACATTAAAAAAAAAGAAAAAAAGAAGGGTGAACGAAAGAATGCGAATAAAGAAAAAGAGAGCTAAATCAAACTAGGCTCAAAAATAAAAATCTCTCGATTCACATTTGTAAATTTTGCACGTACTAATTTCATGTAATACCTTCTAACATTTTGGAGAAATAAGGTAGGCAAGAAGAGGAGAAATAAGAAGGTGAGCTCATAAATAAATTGGGGATGAATAGGAAACAATGTCATGTGCTCAACCGTTTCTAATGCTTGAAATCGTTTTGAGTATCCATTATTTAAACATCGAACCATCCCAAGCCTCAGAACACTACAAGCCTAGAAGACCTTTAGGACCCGAATAAGTCGCCAATAAACTAATTGTAAATAGCTTGCATTTATTCGAACGAACATGGTCAATTCTTTTTAAATATTTATGAGTGATCCATATAATTTATTTTGATGGATAACATTTGTGCATATGTTCATTTACATTTCCTCTACATCTATTGTCACTTTAAATTGTTGAACAATAATGTTTGCATTAGGAATGAACAAATTAACTACCTATCATTCTTGAGTTGCATGTGAGGTAATTCTCGTGTGAGGTTAATATTTTACTACTGTGTAGCTTAATTGCCTAATTTAGTCCAAGGGTCGTCTTTTCTATTACATGTATTGTGTGTTTGCTTGAGGACAAGCAAAGAGTTAAGTGTGTGGGAGTTGATCTGTCACAAACTGATGTGGCAAATTAAGCTTTTCCGACATACTTAACGAGCTTTTCCTCGAGCAAAAATAACATCTTTAGCAGAGTTTTTCTTTACTTTTGAATATCTAGTTATTAAGTGAAAGTGTCTCATTTTTGCCCATTTTGTAACCCAATTTGGCCAATAGTGCCATTGGGAGGCTTAATGTGTGATTGAGGGGTGTAGAGATGTGTTGGAGGTCCAAAACAAGCAAGAATGGCGCCAAAAGAAAGGGTATCACGATATCTAACCCTTGGGATCGTGATACCTCTAGCAGTATTGAAGATTGGAGACTCTCTTCAATGGTATTGCGATATCCTCTTTGGGTATCGCGATATCCACCTCTCAAAAAAGACCCCAAGGCTTGAAACTGCCTGAGAAATCGTGATATCTACTTTTGCGTATCGTGATATCGCCTTTTTTAGGGGACAAACTTGGACAAAAAGGGTAGTCTTTGTCCACCCGGTCCACCAATCTCCCAAGGCTTGTGTAAGGGCATTTTTGGCAACAAAAAGTCATCAGAAGGCACCTTAAAATAGCCAAAACTTGTAGAGGAGTAGAGAGACACATAGTAGCTTAGTTTTAGGTTTAGTTTTCTTTAGGTTTCTCTTCGTTTTCGCTGCACTTTTCCTAGGGTTTTTATTTTCTCATCTTCTACCTTAGTTTAGAGTTTACTTTTCAGCATTTACTTCTTGTTCTTAATGTTCTTATTGTTAGTTAAGTTAGTTAATGTCGAAACCATTTTTTGTTTTGAAAAACGGGGTCGACTTTAAAAAAGAAAATGGAGTCGCCACCAATCTTTTTTCGATGTGTGATCGGGTCACCTTGAAATTGATCATTTTAATAAAAAATTGATTTATTATAAAACAATGATTTTGGTCTATGAAATTCGAGAAAACGGGTTCGGGAGTCAGTTACGTACGAGGAAGGATTAGCACCCTCGTAACGCCCAAAAAAATTGGTACCTAATTGATTAATTAATGTCTTAATGTCGAAAATTTGAGAAGATTTTAAAATATGATTCTTTTGATTTTTCAAAACTTATAACCTTTAAAAAAAACTTTCAATTATTTGGATAAAAGAAAAGTCGAATCTCAGTAAGTTAGAGCACGACCTTTCGAATTTCTCAAACACCAAATATCCTTTGTTTTGTTTTCTTTTTTTTTTGAAATCCCTATCTCAAAATATCAAAATGTCACATCCAATAAGTTAGGACGCAGCATCTTAAATTCAAAAAGATAGGTTTTTTATTTGAAAATCATATATTTTAATTCCAAAAAGGGTATTTGATCATTTAGACTTAATGAGAAAAATCGAAGCCCGATAAGTTAGGCACGATTCCTCAAAACTCCAAATGTCAAATATTGCCTTATTTTAAGAAATAAAGTTTTGGATAAAAAGTGGCAATTAAAATAAATTTAAAATAATTAAAATAAATGAATAAATAATGATTAAGCAATTAAATGGATAAATAAAAAAACACATAAGTCAACCTAACTCCCGTAATATGAGGATTAACGAAATTCCTCCACCAAAAACTAACTCGAATGAAGCAACTCAAAAGAAACGAAGATGAGCGAAGAACAAAATAAGAACAAGCCACAGAAAATAAGAACGCAAAAGAGAGAGAAATTTGAGTGAATGCTCTCAAGAATTTTTATTACTCAAAACTCAAGTCCCATTCAAGTGTGTCTACAATGAAGGGAAAGGCCTCTATTTATAGTTAAGCCTCCCCAAATCTAACGGTACAGATCAATTACATCAACGGGTAAGATTAAAAGGTATCTACAAATTAAATCTCTAAGATTACAAAATCATATATTTTAATATTACATACCATATCTTCTAAGATTGCATATCATATCTAAGATTGCATACCATAACTTCTAGGATTGCATATCATATCTAAGATTGCATACCATATCTTCTAGGATTGCATATCATATCTAAGATTGCATATCCTTGAAGATTGTACTTCCATATACGTCAAGCTTGTAGATAGACCTTTAATCTTTTTAAGTAATGGGCCATTCCGATCGGGCCAAATGATATATTTTTGACTGACTTGGACTTTATTTTATTATTTTGGGTTTATTATTTTTTGTATGGGCCCGGGCTAAACTGGCCTATTACAGCTAATATTGTAGCTAAGGTTTATTTACACTTTTAGTCTCTTACCTTGATTTCAAGACACTTTAAGCTTTAGTTTAATGTATTTTAGTTTCTTTTACTTTAAATCTATTAAAGTTTGTTCCTTTCATGTTCATTGCTTTAGATTTTCTTATTGAATGCCTTTAGTTTCATGCTCTTTAATTTTTATTGCATAAAACCACAACTTTAATATTTTTCTTAAGTTTTAGTTTCATGGTTGTTTTGTTTTCAATTTCCATGTTTATTTCTTTCACTTTGAGCATGAGTAGCTAAACCTCAAAGAAAGTTAGTTGATGGATATGTAGGTAAACTAAAATCGTTGGACAAAGGACTAAATCGTAATAAATTGGACTAAATAGAATAGACCTAAGAACTTAGGAAGTGACACCCGTAAGAGAATATCTAGGCAAAGGAGACTAGAAGGTAACGTCGTCGTGGACCCATTCATTAGTCTCGGATTAATTGGTGAGATCGGAAGATAAATTGAAGCTAATTCATCTAAGTCAGAAATATTAAGATCGGAAGGTAAAATGGAGCCACTTAGTAATTAAGTGATTTAAGTCCCGTGTTCGAGGCTTGGTGAACCACATAGAAGTCAACCAATCCCCATTAGTTATTTATTGGATAGTCATCTAATTTTACATTATTTACAATTTAGTCCTTAGAGCAACTGATAAATCTTGAAAAGAGTTATATTTCATGCCTTTAGACCTAGCTAATTTCTTATACTCAAGTACATTTTGTTGCATTTTAGGACATTTTAGTTAGCATTTTTTATATTGCATTAGGACTTGGACTATGTGGGAATTGGGTACTTTTAATCGCTTGTGGTGGAGTTTTTTGGGTTGGTGTGGCAGGAACAAGTTTTGGAACGAGGAAATAAATGAGTGAAATTGTGTCAGGGCAAAGTGCAGACAGTTTGCCAGTATGAATGCTGTGGCAATATCAGGAAGACCAAGTCAATATTTCAAATTCAAACTTGTACCATAAAACCCACCCAAAAGAGGAGAAGATAATCACGAGTTGTTAGTCGACCTTAGCCTAATATATCTATCAAAACCAATGAAGGAGATCTCACAAATAGCGAAGAAAAAGTGAGAGAGATCCTTAGGCGTGAATAAAGGTTTGGTTGCGAAAGGGACCAGAAGTTGAAAGCAGTCCTTCTTAGCCATCACAAGGACGCCATGCTACCGAAGTGTGGACTAGGCAAGCGAGAGCTGTTATTTCCTTTGAAAGATTAAATTGTAGTGGTTGAATGCAATGTTGGATAATGTTTTGGTTTGGAATTTTAATTCCCAGCCCATGAGCTAAATCTCATAGGGTTGGGATTACTTTCGATGAACCCCTACAATTCATTTAATTATCATTACTTTAGATGAATGTCGTATTTATCTCATTTACTTTACTATTTCATTTGATTGTTCCTATTTCTTAATTAAAATGCAACGATCTCTAAACATAGAAGGTTGTTTGCATGCCAAAAATTGAGTCTAATTCCGAAAGGGTTGGATTAAAGTTGAATAAAATGAGCAAGTATTTGAGTAACACTTGTAGTCGACTCTAGACCTAGATTCACGATCATACAGAAGGAACCCATGAAAGATATCTAAAAAGCCTATAGACACGGGCAAGGTAACTTGAGGTTTTGTCCTCGCGAGAGGCAGACCATTTTAGAACTCCTCTGTGCAGTAAAGTAGACATAATTTTTCCAAGGCATTACTGACAGTAAGGTTCGATTCTGGGTACTCCCAACCTTTTTGAATCAACATCACTCTATCATTATTCTTTGTTGTAGTAACTTTTCCATAACATATTTAGTTTTTTATTTCTTTGTTTACAGTCAATTCGGATAATCACTCTCGTTATTGCCATTACTTTTTTGCTTTCACTTTTACCATAGCATTTCCAGTTATTCATTGATTTCATGTATTTCTTACATCATTACTCCACTAATTTCCACTGCATATTTAGCATTGACTTTTTCCATAGCATTAATCGCATTTTATTATAATAACTTAACCACTTTTGTGCCTCAAATCGATCCTCGTGGAATGATACGCACTCATCACTTTATTACTTGAGTCGGCGTGTATACTTGCACAAAATCGCATATCATTTCACACGCGACAAGTTTTTGGCATCGTTGCCAAGGATCAGCAATTTGGTGAAATTTGGTTTGGTTATTTTACTTAGTGTTTTTACTTTTTATAGGTTTGCCATCAGTGCATGAGAAGCGGCATTCCTGCTAACATAGAATACCTTTTTAATACAGAGATTGACAGATCCTTTCAGAGAAAAAGAAAATAATTGAGAAAAATGGCTGGAAACAGGAATGATCTTAATGGTAATCCAAATGATCGCAATGAAAATCCTCCCATTGGACGTGTGGTAGATGATCGAGAAAGGCAATTAGAGAGCATGTCGTCCCAATGTTGGATGATCTGAATCCAGGGATAGTCAGACCAACCATACAAGCTTAGCAATTCGAGTTGAAACTGGTAATGTAACATCCCGGTTTAGGGCCTAGTCGGAATGGTGGTGTGAGACCACAAATCTGAGGGTTATGAATGAGTTTTTGAGGCTTATATTATATATGCATGCTATTGTGAAAATTTCATGAAGTAATTTTGTGAAATTATGGTTGAATTGTCCAAAAGGACTAAATTGCAAAAGTTGCAAAATGTGTGTTTCTAGAAGCTATATGTGTGAAATAGCTTTAGATTATTAATTAGAGGTCCTTAAATAGTAATTTATCCAAATTCTAATTTTTGGACAAAAATGGGCATGGATGAGTCAAAATTTGAAGTTTATCAAAAAGGGCATTTTGGTCATTTATCAACTAAGTGATTAAATAGGTGAAAAGATGATAAAATTTCACTCATTTTCTCCCCCAAGCTGCCGAAAATTAGAGAAGCCATTGTTAGGGCTCTTTTAATTTTTCAAGCTTGCTAGTAAGTGCTCTTAAGCCCAGTTTTTGATATTCTTCGTATTTTTGAAGTCCTAGTAGCATGAGTAAGCTATTTTTAGCTATTTGGTGAGCTATTATGGATGTTAAAAAATGTACATATGTATGACATGCATGTATTTTTTTGTTTTATGGAAGATTATGAAAGCTTGATGTAGTAGAAACATCTTTTGTTAAGTGATTTTCCATGAAAATGCATGTAGGGACTAGTTTGTGAAAAACTTTAGTTTGGTCATACATGTGTGATTTAGTGAGATTTGATGAATGCTTTAGTTGAGTAAGTGGTTCGGCTAAGCATGAAAGAGTAGAAAGTTGAATAAAAATCACTTTACGAGCCTTTGGGACTAAAGTGTAAATATGAGAAAGTTTAGGGGCAAAATAGTAATTTTTCTAAAGTATGAGATATGGGTCAATTTAGTCAATGTGTGTATTGAATAATCTTATTTATTCATTATAGATCAAGAAAGACAAAGCCCGGATCGAAACTGAGGCAAAAGCAAGGTGGTGGACTAAATTGCACATTTCAATACTTTTGAGTATCGAGGTAAGTCTATGCATAAACAATGCATTCATACTTACAATTTGTTAATGCTAGCTAGGGTGTAGCATGAATTAGAATGAATGAGAATGATTGGGAACCTATGTTGTTCAAGTACAATGAATGTAATATAGATTTGAATGGATGAATAATTGAGTAAATAGACTTGTGCATGTGTTGTGATAATGCTAGATGGTGGGCTAAGTGCGATACCATCCAAATGAATATTGACGATGAGCTGGCTATGTGCGATGCTATCGTTAGGTATATCATTTAGTGGCTATGTGCGAGATCACTATGATTACCTTTGTGGTAGCCTAAGTGCGATACCACATTATAAATTGATTGTGGTGTGCTAAGTGCGAAACCACCGAGATATTGGCTGTATGGATTAGCTATGTGAGTTAGCTATGTGGATGTATTATTGAGCAATAATGATGTGTTGTATATTGTGTAAATGTGAAATTGAATGCAGGGGTGCATTTCAATAGTTATGAGCATGTGACTCATGATGTGTTGGTAATATGGTAAGGGATAGAAAGAGTAAGCATAGTTGTATATTATATGTTGGTATAATGCTAATTGTGGTTTGGCTTATACTATGATGCTTAATTGTTTATGTGTAAACTTACTAAGCTCAAAGCTTACTGCCTTTCTTTTCCCTTGTCTTATAGATTAAAAGTGGTGAATCGAGATACGACGATCATTGGAAGATAGCCCACATATCAGCACACTTTGGTACATGAAACTTAATGTTTTGTATATAGCATGTATAGGGGCTAGACAAGTTAGTCAATTTTGTTGTAAATGGATAAGATGTGTTAGCCTTTTTATGGGAAGTGTATTTTGTATAATGCCATAGTTGTTGGCTATTACATTATATGAAAAAGATATAGTTTTCTATGTGAGATTGTATTCAATTTGAGTTGATTATGATTGTGTTGGATGAGTATTTGTTCTGTATGCTAGAAGGGTGAAAAGAACTTGGCACTTAGCTTTGTCCTTGACCATGTGGTTAGACACACGGGTGTGTGTCTAGACCATGTGTGACACACGGTCAGCCCACGGGCGTGTGCTGTGGCCGTGCGTCCCCTGCATGTTAATATTTTAAAACAGAATAGACCATGGACTAGTCACACGGGCGTGTGCCTAGGTCGTGTGGGATTAATCAGTGTTTGCCACGGGCTAGCCATACGGGCATTTGTCTAGACTCTAGGCCGTGCGAGGGAAGTCAGTGTTCACCACGGTTGGGGAGCACGGGCGTGCCATGGCCGTGGGGCAATTGGCAGAATGCTCGAGTTTTTAGCACGGCTAGGGAACATGGGCGTGTGTGTCCATGCACGGGCGTGTCTAATCTTGCACGGGCATGTGTGACCTGTATAAAAGAGAAAAATTTTAAGGATCGTAAAAGTTTTGGATTAGTCTCGAGAGCCCTCGTGTGTATGAGTGAGGCCTCGTAAGTCGAGAATGAGGTTATAGTGAGTAATGACGTTGAGCCTAAGTGGCTATTAAGTGGTTTGAGTTCAGTAACACCTCGGGCCCGGTTCCTGGCGTAGAACTCGGGTAAGGGGTGTTACATTTAGTGGTATCCGAGCTATGATTTAGTCGTTTCTAGTACTACCGTAGCGGGTGTAAGAGTCTAGCTATACATGCCATAAGTGTACAATGATAATGTGGTGGTTTCTGATGATTTAAAACTTGTTTTATATAGTATATGGATTCCGATCCATTGACTGCTGATGAAGCAACGAGTAATGCATCGGCTCCTGCGCAAGGGACCGCGCCCGTTGAGAGTGGACCCGAGGTCAAGGGTCAAGGTGAAGAGGCACGGGAAGCCTTTCTCCAAATGATGAGTAATTGGTACTCGAATTATGTTTGAGCGAACCCTAATTCTCAACCTCCTCCACCTCCTCCTCCTGTACCTCATCCAAACCCAGCGGCTCCTCAAGGTATGGATGTAGTGAGGATATCGAAACCCCTGGTGGATAAGATTAGGAAGCACGGGGCTGAGGAGTTTAGGGCTAAGGTAGATGATGACCCTGAGAGGGCAAATTTCTGGTTAGAGAACTCGATGAGGGTGTTTGATGAGCTCTCATGTACACCTGAGGAGAGTTTAAAGTGTTTTGTATCGTTGCTGAGAGATTCGGCATACCATTGGTGGAAGACGCTAACGTTAGTGGTCCCAAAAGAGTGGGTGACGTGGGACTTCTTTCTGGAAGAGTTTCTGAAGAAGTATATAAGCCAGAGGTTTACTGACCGAAAAAGGAAAGAATTCCTTGAGCTGAAGCAAGGAAGGATGACAGTAGCTGAATACGAGGGTGAGTTTGTTAGGCTTAGCAAATACGCTCAAGAATGTGTGTCGAAAGAGACCATCTTGTGCAAGAGGTTCAAAGATGGGCTGAATGAGGATATCAAACTCCTAGTGGGCATTTTGGAGTTGAAAGAATTTGTGGTGCTAGTTGAGAGGGCAAGTAAGGCCGAGGAATTGAGTTCAGAAAAGAGAAAGGCTGTGAGTGAAGCCCGAGATGCTAGAAAGAGACCGATGGGCAAGTCATACCAAGCCCAGTCAAAAAGATCCAAGGAAGTGAATCCTCGGACGATGGCACCAGTGGGTTATTCGCATCGAGACTTGGGCAATACTCGTTCGAGTTCGAGAGTCCAAGCCCCCTCGATGAAAAGTGTGGGCAATACAAAGAGTAAACCGGAGTGTCCTAGTTATGGTAGGTATCACACCGGAGAGTGTTGGGGAAACAGTCGGAAAGGTTATAAGTGTGGTTCCCCTGACCACTTTATCCGTAGCTGTCCCGAGAGGGATGATAAGGAAGAGAAACAAGAAGTGAGACCTAGTGATGTGTCTACGAGGGGTAGACCACCAAGGAACCCAAGAGGTGGGGCTAGTGGTAGAGGTGTGCCCAGAGATTCTACTGTGAGACCAGAGGGTCGGGCACCTGCGAGGACGTATGTCATTCACGCTCGCGAAGAGGCATCCTCCCCTGATGTGATAACGGGTACTTTTTCTCTGTTTGACACCCTTGTTATTGCTTTAATAGATCCAGGGTCTACTCACTCTTATATTTGCATGAGATTAGCATCTAGTTTGAGTATGACCGTTGAGTCTACGTACATTGTGATTAAGGTGTCAAACCCGTTAGGAAAGTATGTGTTAGTGGACAAAGTGTGTAAGAATTGTCCTTTGTTGATTGAGAATCATTGTTTTCTGGAAAACCTTATGTTTTTGTCGTTTGATGAGTTTGATTTAATCCTAGGCATGGATTGGTTGACTATCCATAGTGTTTTAGTGAACTGTGGTAGTAAGTACATTGAATTAAAATGTGAGAGTGGAGATGTGGTTCGGGTTGAATCAAGTGGATCGGACAGTCTACCCGTGATGATTTCTTCCTTGGTGGCTGAGAAATGTTTGAGAAAAGGGTGTGAGTCTTATCTTGCGTTCGTGTTGAATACTCAAGAGGTTGGAGTAGAGTTTGAAACAGTGCCAGTGGTATGTGAGTACCCAGATGTATTTCCAGAAGAGTTACTCGGATTACCTCCAGTGAGAGAGATCGAGTTTGGAATTGAGTTGGTTCCGGGAACGGCACCTATTTCGATTGCTCTGTATAGAATGGCACCTGTAGAGTTGAAAGAACTGAAGGTTCAGTTACAAGAGTTGACAGATAAGGGTTTTGCAAGACCGAGCTACTCGCCGTGAGGAGCTCCGGTATTGTTTGTGAAGAAGAAAGATGGGTCTATGAGGTTGTGTATAGACTATAGACAGCTTAACAAAGTGACGGTTAAGAATAAGTATCCTTTACCAAGGATTGATGATCTTTTCGATCAACTGAAGGGAGCTACAGTGTTCTCCAAGATAAACTTGAGGTCTGGTTATTATCAGCTCAGAGTGAAAGAGCAAGATGTGTCGAAAACTGCGTTTCGGACAAGGTATGGCCATTATGAGTTTTTGGTTATGCCGTTTGGTTTGACGAATGCATCTGCGATTTTTATGGATCTGATGAACCGTATTTTTAGACCATATGTGGACAAGTTTGTGGTTGTCTTTATTGACGACATATTGATCTATTCTCGGGATGAGAACGATCATGAAGAGCACTTGAGAATTGTCTTGCAAACTTTGAGAGATAAGCAGTTGTATGCTAAGTTTAGCAAGAGTGAGTTTTGGCTCTGAGAGGTCGGATTCCTAGGACACATGGTGTCAGGTGATGGTGTCAGAGTTGACCCGAGTAAGATATCGGCTGTTATGGATTGGAAATCGCCGAGGAACGTGTCAAAAATCAGAAGTTTCTTAGGATTAGCAGGATATTACAGACATTTCGTAAAGGGGTTCTCTGTGATTACTACCCCGATGACGAAACTATTGTATAAAGATTTCAAGTTTGAATGGACTGAGACATGTCAACAGAGCTTCGAGAGACTGAAAACAATGTTGACTGAGGCACCAATTTTGGTTCAACCAGAATCGGGGAAGGAGTTCGTGGTTTATAGTGATGCGTCGTTTAATGGTCTCAGTTGCGTGTTGATGCAAGAGGGTAAGGTAATCGCTTACGCCTCGAGGCAGTTAAAAACACACGAGAAGAATTATCCGACTCACATTTGGAGTTGGCTGCGATTGTGTTTGCGTTAAAGATTTGGCGACATTATTTGTATGGCGAAAAGTGCCGAATCTTTACGGATCACAAGAGTTTAAAGTATTTGATGGATCAGAAGGATCTGAATCTGAGATAGAGATGGTGGCTTGAATTGTTGAAAGACTATGAGTTAGTCATTGATTACCACCCGGGAAAAGCGAATGTGGTTGCGGATGCCTTAAGTAGGAAATCCCTGTATGCTCTAAGAGTTATGAGAGCGAGTTTAGCATTTTCTGATGATGGTGCTATTTTGGCAGAGTTGAGAGCTAGGCCACTATTTGTTCAACAAATATGTGAGGCTTAGAGAAATGACAGCGGGATGCAAGCTAAGATAGCTAAGTGCGGATCGAGAAAGTGATTCGATTTTCGAGTGGATTTGAATGGTTGTCCGATGTATCGTGTGAATTTGTGTTCCTAAAAATGAGGAGTTGATTCGAAAGGTTTTGTATGAGGCCCACAGTGGATGCATGTCAAGACATCCGGCAGATTTAAAATGTACAACGATTTGAGGAAGTTGTATTGGTGGTCGGGTATGAAAAGACATATTTCGAGTTTGTGGCAAAGTGTCCGATTTGCCAACAAGTGAAAGCCGAGCATCAAGTGCCTTTGGGATTGCTTCAGTCAGTGATAGTTCCTGAATGGAAGTGGGATCGGGTTACCATGGATTTTGTGACGGGGTTACCGATGACTCCGAAAAAGAGAGATGCTGTGTGGGTTGTTGTGGATAGATTGATGAAGTCGGCTCACTTTATTCTAGTACGCGTTGATTATTCACTGGATAAGTTAGCTGAGTTGTACGTGGCAGATATAGTGAGATTGCATGGTGTACCTGTGTCTATTATATCGGATAGAGATCCGAGGTTTACTTCGAGGTTTTGGAAGAAGTTGCAAGAAGCCATGGGTACGAGATTGAATTTCAGTACTGCGTTCCATCCGCAATCCGATGGTCAGTCTGAAAGACTGATTCAAGTTCTTGAAGATATGCTTCGATGCTGTGTGCTAGAATTCGAAGGTATTTGGGAGAGATATCTACCTTTGGTCGAATTCGCCTATAACAATAGTTATCAGTCGAGTATATAGATGGCACCGTATGAGGCTTTGTATGGCCGTAAGTGTCGGACTCCTTTGTATTGGACCGAGCTTAGTGAGAAGCGGATCCATGGGGTCGATCTAGTAAAAGAGACCGAAGAGAAAGTGAAAGTAATCCGTAATAGTCTGAAAGCTGCTTCGGACCGACAGAAGTCGTACGCTGATAAACCGTAAAAGTAACATATTATAAGCCCACATTTAGTATGCTTTTGGATGATTTAAGCTCCAATTCATGTAAAAAGGTGCTCTTAATCCTTTCTTTTCATGTCTTATACTCAGGAAAGCACCCGATGACGAAAAGAACGAGAAACGGGCTTAAAATGGACCAAGTTGGGCCAAGCCATGAAATCAACACGGCATGGACTTCAAGCCACACGGTCGTGCCACCATTCCTACTAGAACACGACCTTGATTGCGAGTTACACGGCCGTGCCTCATTTAACAGTGTCGAACACGGCCTGACCACGATTTACACGGGCGTGCGCCATGGCCGTGCCTCTGCCGTGGAGAAGAGCAATTTCATTCGGGAAAGGATACTTAGGGAGAAAGAAACGTGTTTCAAGAGCCTATAAATACACCCTAGGTACCAGCTGAAAGGGGGCGGAAAGCTAGGCTAAAAAGCCAAGCCGAAAAGGTCAGATTTGTGGGAATCACTCGAAGATAGCCAGTTGATCCATCTCAAGAAGCCGAAATTCTACTCAAGACGGAGGATCTCCTCTTCAATTCTTTCAGGGGGTTTTAGGGATTTCTTATGTTTTGTGTTATCTTTTCTCTTGAGATGTTTTCCTTTATTGTTATGAACTAAACCTTTGGATACCCGAAGAGGATGAAACCTATGATGAATCTTGTTATTTGATTTTTGAATTATATGATAATAACTTAGTTTGTTCTTAATTGTGTGAACTTAATCCAAATCTAATGTGCTTAGGTGGAGGAGGAATAGACCCTGCCTAAGAGTAGATCCAACATAATTAAGCGGAGTTGATCGCACGCCTAGAGATAGGGTGACGAGATTTTGCCGGATTAGGGTGAAACCTAATATGGGAGTCCACAAATCGATTTCATCGCTATTCTAGGGGTTATTATATAGCGAACGAGACTTCCACTAATTAACCTAGGGTTAGACGTTATTCGCCTCGAGAGAGGGTTTAATATACGTTAGGGAGTCTCACGGATCAAACTAAGTAAATAAATCATATGGTTCAAGGTTAAATAACAAGTGAAGTCTAGGTGGATTTTTCCTAAGGGTATCGCTTGAGTCAATTGAGTTTTTCCAAAAGTTATTTCTCGAATTCATTCTTTTTTTCTTTGCGTCTTAGCTTAGTAAGTAGATTAGTTTTAGTTTAACAACCATCACTTTATATTAAGGCTAAATAATAAAAAGACGGTGAGTATTAGTACTTTTAGTTCCTTTGGATTCGATAATTCGGTCTTGCCTAAGCTATACTACTGTTCGATAGGTGCACTTGCCTCAATCGTTGTCAGAGTTAGTTTCCAGGTTCGATCATTCTTTTATAAATTTTAAAACTCTGATTTACAGCGATCATATGCGGATTTGAAAAGAAAAGAGATTGAGTTTGAAGTGGGTGACAAAGTGTTTTTAAAAGTGTCCCCATGGAAGAAAATCATGAGATTTGGACGAAAAGGGAAATTGAGTCCAAGGTTCATAGGGCCATATGAGATTACAGATAGAATTGGGCCTGTAGCTTATCGATTAGCTTTGTCGGTAGAGTTGGAAAAGATTCATAACGTGTTCCATGTGTCGATGTTGCGACGGTATTGCTCCGATCCTTCACATGTGATTCCTTCAACGAAAATTGAGATAAGACCGGATATGTCTTATGAAGAGGAGCCGATTAAGATCTTGGCTCGAGAAGTGAAACAGTTGAGAAATAAGAGCATAGCACTAGTGAAAGTGTTATGGCAGAAACATGGTGTGGAAAAGGCTACGTGGGAAACGGAAGAAGCTATGAGAGAGCAACATCCAAACCTCTTTACTGGTAAGATTTTCGGGGACGAAAATCTCTAAAGGGGGGAGAGTTGTAACATCCCAGTTTAGGGCCTAGTCGGAATGGTGGAGCGAGACCACAAATCCGAGGGTTATGAATGAGTTTTTGATGCTTATATTATATATGCATGCTAGTGTGAAAATTTCATGAATCAATTTTGTGAAATTGTGGTTGAATTGTCCAAAAGGACTAAATTGCAAAAGTTGCAAAATGTGTGTTTCTAGAAGCTATATGTGTGAAATAGCTTTAGATTATTAATTAGATGTCCTTAAACAGTAATTTATCCAAATTTTAATTTTTGGACAAAAATGGGCATGGATGAGTCTAAATTTGAAGTTTATCAAAAAGGGCATTTTGGTCATTTATCAAATAAGTGATTAAATAGGTGAAAAGATGATAAAAATTCACTCATCCTCTCCCCCAAGCTGCCGAAAATTAGAGAAGCCATTGTTAGGGCTCTTTCAATTTTTCAAGCTTGCTAGTAAGTGCTCTTAAGCCCGGTTTTTGATATTCTTCGTATTTTTGAAGTCCTAGTAGCATGAGTAAGCTATTTTTAGCTATTTGGTGAGCTATTATGGATGTTAAAAAATGTACATATGTATGACATGCATGTATTTTTTTTGTTTTATGGAAGATTATGAAAGCTTGATGTAGTAGAAACATCTTTTGTTAAGTGATTTTCCATGAAAATGCATGTAGGGACTAGTTTGTAAAAAACTTTAGTTTGGTCATACATGTGTGATTTAGTGAGATTTGATGAATGCTTTAGTTGAGTAAGTGGTTCGGCTAAGCATGAAAGAGTAGAAAGTTGAATAAAAATCACTTTACGAGCTTTTGGGACTAAAGTGTAAATATGAAAAAGTTTAGGGGCAAAATAGTAATTTTGCTAAAGTATGAGATATGGATCAATTTAGTCAATGTGTGTATTGAATAAGCTGATTTATTCATTATAGATCAAGAAAGACAAAGCCCGGATCGAATCCGAGGCAAAAGCAAGATGGTGGACTAAATTGCACATTTCAATCCTTTTGATTATTGAGGTAAGTCTATGCATAAACAATGCATTCATACTTACAATTTGTTAATGCTAGATAGGGTGTAGCATGAATGAGAATGAATGAGAATGATTGGGAACCTATGTTGTTCAAGTACAATGAATGTAATATAGATTTGAATGGATGAATAATTGAGTAAATAGACTTGTGCATGTGTTGTGATAATGCTAGATGGTGGGCTAAGTGCGATACCATCCAAATGCATATTGACGATTAGCTGGCTATGTGCGATGCTATCGTTAGGTATATCATTTAGTGGCTATGTGCGAGATCACTATGATTACCTTTGTGGTAGCCTAAGTGCGATACCACCTTATAAATTGATTGTGGTGTGCTAAGTGCGAAACCACAGAGATATTAATTTGTGTGGATTAGCTATGTGAGTTAGCTATGTGGATGTATTATTGAGCAATAATGATGTGTTGTATATTGTGTAAATGTGATATTGAATGCAGGGGTGCATTTCAATAGTTATGAGCATGTGACTCATGATGTGTTGGTAATATGGTAAGGGATAGAAAGAGTAAGCATAGTTGTATATTATATGTTGGTATAATGCTAATTGTGGTTTGGCTTATACTATGATGCTTAATTGTTTATGTGTAAACTTACTAAGCTCAAAGCTTACTGCCTTTCTTTTCCCTTGTCTTATAGATTAAAAGTGGTGAATCGAGATACGAGGATCATTGGAAGATAGCCCACATATCAGCACACTTTGGTACATGAAACTTAATGTTTTGTATATGGCATGTATAGGGGCTAGACAAGTTAGTCAATTTTGTTGTAAATGGATAAGATGTGTTAGCCTTTTTATGGGAAGTGTATTTTGTATAATGCCATAGTTGTTGGCTATTACATTATATGAAAAAAGATATAGTTTTCTATGTGAGATTGTATTCAATTTGAGTTTATTATGATTGTGTTGGATGAGTATTTATTGTGTATGCTAGAAGGGTGAAAAGAACTTGGCACTTAGCTTTGTCCTTGACCATGTGGTTAGACACACGGGCGTGTGTCTAGACCCTGTGTGACACACGGTCAGCCCACGGGCGTGTGCTGTGGCCGTGCATCCTCTGCATGTTAATATTTTAAAACAGAATACACCACGGACTAGTCACACGGGAGTGTGCCTAGGGCGTGTGGGATTAATCAGTGTTGGCCACGGGCTAGCCACACGGGCGTGTGTCTAGACTCTAGGCCGTCCGAGGGAAGTTAGTGTTCACCACGGTTGGGGAGCACGGGCGTGCCATGGCCGTGGGGCAATTGGCAGAATGCTCAAGTTTTTAGCATGGCTAGGGAACATGGGCGTGTGTATCCATGCACGGGCATGTCTAATCTTGCACGGGTATGTGAGACTTGTATAAAAGAGAAAAATTTTAAGGATCGTAAAAGTTTCAGATTAGTCTCGAGAGCCCTCGTGTGTATGAGTGAGGCCTCGTAAGTCGAGAATGAGGTTATAGTGAGTAATGACGTTGAGCCTAAGTGGCGATTAAGTGGTTTGAGTTCGGTAACGCCTCGGGCTCGGATCCCGACATAGAACCCAGGTAAGGGGTGTTACAGGTAATGTTCTAGATTTTACAAATCACAGGACAGTTCGGTGGACTCCCCACTGAAGACCTACGATTACATTTAAGACTTTTTCTAGAGGTTTGTGATTCATTCAAACAACAGGGTGTTCCTAAAGATGCCCTGCGACTTAAACTATTTCTATATTCTTTAAGAGATCATGAGAGAGCATGGCTGAATGCTTTACGATCGAGAACAGTGGCATTATGGAATGATTTTTGCCAGATATTTTTTCTACGGTATAATCCGCCAAACATGAATGCCAAGCTTAGAAATGACATTACATCTTTTCGGCAGATGGAGGATGAGATGTTATATGAAGCTTGGGAATGATTTAAAGATTTAATTCAGAAATGGCTGATGCACGGATTCAAGCACTGGACTCAAATGGAGATGTTTTATAATGAATTGAATGTGCACACAAGGATGGTAGTTGATGCGTCTAACAATGGTACGTTGTTAGATAAAACATATAATGAAGCATACGAGATCTTGGAAAAGATTTCCAACAATGATTATTAGTATCTGACCATGAGAATTGGGACTGGTAAGAGAGCTTCTGGTACCATCGAGCTTGATGCAATCACTTCGTTAACTGTCTAGGTATCTTTTCTAGCTAATACGATTAAAACCATGAAAAATCCAACTGTGGTCCATGAGATGAAATCAGCAAATTTGTCATGTGTTTATTGCAGGGAAAATCATGTGTTTGACGAATGCCCATCAAACCCAGCGTCAGTATATTACATGGGTAATTCTAATCGAAATAGCAATCCATATTCCAACACCTACAATTCAGGGTGGAAGTAGCATCCGAATTTCAGTTGGGGTAATCAAAGTGCAAGAAATTTGAACAATGCCGCAAGATAGAATATCAACAATGCACTGCCTGGTTATAATCATCCTATACCGAGGCAAAATGCTCAACAAGGTCAGGTATCATTTTCCAATTCTATTGAAGACATTTGTTAAAGGAATATATGACTAAGAATGATGCTATAATTCAAAGTCAGGCTGCATCTCTTCGAGCGCTTGAAAATCAAGTGGGGAAAATAAAGAGTGCTCTAGAATTAAGGCCACAAGGAGCACTGTCAAGTGATACCGAGAATTCAAGAACACAAGGCAAGGAGCATTGTAAAGAAATCATCCTTAGAAGCGGAACCCAGTTGAGTGATGTTGTTCACGATGCCACGAAAAAAGAGGATAATGTAAGTAACAATCAGGTACATATCCCAGAATCATTTGAAAAGCAAACAACACCTGAAAATGATAAGTAGGAGAATGCAGTGGCAAAACTAGATCAGGTTGCCAATAAAAATGCTACAAAAAAACAATATCAGCAACATGAAGGACAACCACCTCTACCTTTTCTTCAGTGAATCCATAAATCCAAACAAGATGCTCAGTTTAAAAGATTTTTGGAGATTTTGAAGCAACAAGGGTGGATAAATTTATCTTTCCTGCATATTTTCTTATTTTAGAAAGTGAAGCTGACCATAATGTACCGATTATTCTTGGAAGATCGTTTCTTGCTACTGGTAGAACCCTAATTGATGTACAGAAAGGCTAGCAAACCATGAGAGTGAATGATCAACAGGTTACTTTTAATGTGTTTAATGCGTTAAAATGCGCGGATGAGAATGAGGAATGTCACACCATTGTCTTGATAGAAGCAACAGTGGACGAATTCACAAAATTTTGCTACGACAATTTTCACAGTGAAGACAATTTGATGGAACAAGGTGATACAAAAAGTTTTGAAGAGCTTGGTGATTTATAGAGGCCCAACAGATAATGGATAGGCCAAGGAAGAAATTTGAATCCCTGGATTTGACAGAACAATCTTTTAAGCCTCCTAAACCATTTGTAGCGGAATCTCCCATTGTAGAGTTAAAACCTCTGTCATAGCATTTGAAATATACGTATTTGGGAAATAATAGTACTTTGCCAGTTGTAATTTCTGCTAAACTAACACTTGAGCAAGAGGACAGGTTGTGAAAAGTGTTACGGCGATCTAAAAGAGCACTGGGTTGGACCCTTGCCGATATAAAAGGGATTAGCCCTGCATTTTGTATTCACAAAATTTTATTGGAAGATTTCCATAGCAAATCCATTGAACAAAAAAGATGACTGAATCCAATTATGAAGGAAGTTGTCAAGAAGGAAATTATCAAGTGGCTTGATGCTGGCATTATTTACCTAATTTTTGACAGCTCGTGGGTAAGTCCTGTGTAATGTGTACCCAAGAAAGGGGGTGTCACTGTATTAAGTAATGACAACAATGAGCTCATAACGACTCATACTGTTATGGGATGGAGAGTGTGTATAGACTACCGTAGGCTTAACAAGGCAGCTGGGAAGGATCATTTCCCTTTGCCATTCATCGATCAAATGCTGGACTGATTGGCTGGTAAGGCTTTTTATTACTTCCTAGATGGTTATTCAGGATATAATCATATGGACATAGCACCTAAATATCAAGAGAAGAAAACTTTCACGTGTCCATATGGCACTTTCGGATTCAGGCGGATGTTGTTCGAGTTATGCAATGTCCCGACAACTTTCCATTGCTGCATGATAGCCATATTATTAGACATGGTGGAAAATTTCCTCAAAGTTTTTATGGATGACTTCTCTGTGTTCGGAAATGATTTTTAAGATTGCTTAAGAAATTTGGAGATGGTTTTATATCGTTGTGAAGAAATGAATCTAGTATTAATGTAACAGCCCGATTTTGGGCCTAGTCGGAACAGTGGTTTTGGGGCCACAAATCTGATGAGGAAAAATCTTATTTTTCATTATATTTTTATGGTCTACAATTTCACGGAAAGATTCTGTGAAAATTTCGTTCGAAAATTTCGACGTTTGGGCACACAATTTAGTCAAAAGAACTAAATTGTAAAAAGTGCAAAAGTTGAGTTCCACATGTTAGAAGTGTCCAATTTCTATGAAATTTTAAATTGGAGGTCCTTAAATGGCAATTATACCATTGGTTAAATTGTTGGACAAAAATGGACATTAGATAAGTGAAATAGGATATTTTTAAGTTAGGGGCATTTTGGTAATTTGGTAATTAAATGGACTAAAAGACAAAATAAAAGCCAAAAACCTTTTTCCATCATCTTCCTTGGCCGAATTTAGCATGGGGAAGCCATGGCTAGGGTTTTCAATCTTTCAAGCTCAATAGTAAGTGCATCCAAGCCCCGTTTTTAATGTTCTTTACATTTTTTAGATCCCCGTAACTCGGTTTAGCTATTTCTACCATTATTTTGAGCTAGGGCTTGTGTTTAAAAATTTATCAATGGATGACATGCATGTTCTTTGATGTCTAATGGTAGAATATGAATGCTCGGTGTGTAGTAAACGACTTTTACTAATTGATTTTCGATGAAATCGCATAAAAGGACTAATTTGTAAAAAGTTGAAAAATGTATGAAAAATGTGTGAATGAATGCAAATTGTGGACTGCTATAGTTATGAAAATGGTGTGGCTAGGCCTAAAATACAAGGAAATCGAATAAAAATCATTTTACGAGCCTAGGGGCAAAAGTGTAAATATGACAAAGTTTAGGGGCAAAAATGTAATTTTTCCATAGTATGATTTTTGGGTAACAATGAATAATGTGACTAATAAGTAAGCTAAATGTGATGTTATAGATCAAAGAAAATGAGGTTCGGACTTAGAACGGAGGAGAAAAACGAGTAACTGACGGTTAGGTCCCTTCTTGCCATTTTGGTATCGAGGTAAGTTTGTGTGAAATTAAAGCTACATAATGTTTTTATATTTTTAATTTCTAGATATTATGTGAAATGAATATTATTTCCATAAAATCGATTAATGATGCCTCGATGAGAGTATGATGAAAATATGTTAAGTTGAAGTCCCGGTTGAACATTCGGAATAGCAAGGATACTAATGTCACAACATGAGATAAGAAAGGTCTCGTATAAGACCATGTCTGGGACATGGCATCGACACCGAGTGTAGGTCCCGTATAAGACCATGTCTAGGACATGGCCTCGGCACCAAAAGAAAGATCTCGTGTAAGACCATGTCTGGGACACGGCATCGACATCTATATACAATCTCGTATAAGACCATGTCTGGGACATGGCATCGACATCGAGATATGAGATCCCGTGTAAGACCATATCTGGGATATGTCATCGGCATCAAGAGGTGATCCCATGTAAGACCATATCTGGGATATGGCATTGGCATCGTGATACATGTATGATGAGATTGAGTATCCTTTGATATTCCGAGTAGTTCGACGGGCAAAGAGCTAAGTTTATGCATCAATGACAAAGAGCTCAGGTTATGCACCAATGACAAAGAGCTAAGTTTATGCATCAATGACAAAGAGCTAAGTCCATGCTTATGATGTAATAATATCTGAGAAATGTGGATTGTGATCATGTGTGAGGCTTTTAAGCCAAATTAAATTGAGAAATGAAATGTTCAAGTTTTTGTTGTTGATGTATAAGTTAAATTGGCCAATGAACGACTTGTAAATATTTGATGATGACTAGCTATTGGCATGGCTAACTATGGATATGCTTTAGTATTATAAGTGTGTAAATGAGAATTAATACAAAGAAAACATGATAGAGTAAAATTAGCAATAAAATAGTTTGGACAGCAGCAGTTGAATCACTTTGAAAATTAACCAAAAATGGTGGAAATTGAATTATAAGTTGAATAAGATATGAAATTAAAGCTTATTGAGTCTATTTTCGCATAAAAGAGACGGTGTAACCAAAAGAATTTCAGATTATGAGATATTTGAATTTTTATAAGACAGAGTCAGAATGATTTCGGAATCCCCTGTTCTGACTTTGGAAATTCATTAAAAATTTTACAAAAATAATCAAGGGATAAAATTTATATGCTTGAATTTATTAATGAGTCTATTTTCAAGAGAAACAAAAGGAAACATCTTTGAGTTCTGTGCAATGAGAAAATAATTTTTTAGTGAAGAGGGGTCAGAACTATCGGACAGCGAAATAGGGGAACTTTAAAGAATAAACTTTACTGATTGGCTGAACCAAAAATTCTGGAAATCTTATGGTAAGAAGATATGTGAGTCTAGTTTCAATTAAAATTATCGTATCTTAATTTGGAGTTCCTTAGCTCCGAATAAAAAAAATTTAGTGACTGAAACTCGAGTAGACAGCTCAAGATAAACATAAGTGAATTGAGAAATTTTATGCAATAATGATGGCATTATCTTGAGAACTCAAAATAAGGATTGTTAAAAGCATGGTAATAAATTGTTTATTATTTCCATACATACTTACTAAGCTTTATAGCTTACTCCCCTTCTTTTCTCATATCATGTAGGGTTTTATACTAGCTGGGGTTGGAGATTGCCGGAGATGCTATCACACTATCAAGCTATCATGTTGGGTATAAGTGAATGCAAAACCTTGGAGTCTATGGCATGTATAGGGACTTAGTCAATTGTGTATGTGTCATTTTATTTTGCCAAATGTGTTGGTTCATACTGTTTAATGAGTTGTAATGCCTATTTATACGTGTGTGCTTATACTAAAGGTTTTATGTGATGTGGTTATGTGTGTTTGAGATGGATGGATTGAAGTTGTGTTTAAGTATGTGCGAATGAGGGTGCCAAATGGTCTGGAAAATAGCCATTTTCTTGGCCACACGGGCAAAGACACTGCTGCAGTGTGTCTGGTAGTGTGGAGAACACGACCCCAGGAAATGGGCGTGTGCCCAGGGCGTGTGAAGTCTGCATTTACTTTTCGGAATTTAATTCGTCACACGGCCTAAGCACACGGGCGTGTAACTTGGCCGTGTGACCCAATTTTGTTGATGATGTCATAAACAAAGAGTCACACGGGCTAAGGACATGGGCGTGTGTAACCACACGGCCTACCCACATGGGCGTGTTCTAAGCCACACGGATGTGTGACCCCTGTTTTGATGAAAAATTTTCTAAGTCTTCTTAAAGTTTCCTAAGTTCTCGGTTTTGTCCCGAACAGTTCCCAATGTATGTTTTGGGCCTTGTGGGCCCATATAAGGGGCGAGTTGCATGTGAATGAGGAATGTTAAATTGAATGAAATTTTATAGCCGGTTTTGTATAAAGGTTTTTGTTTAAGTTTGGTAATGCCTCGTATCCTGTCCCGGCATCGGACACGGGTAAGGGGTATTACATTTAGTGTTATCAGAGCTATGGTTTAGTCGATTCTCGGACTAACCTAGCATATGTGAGTCTAGCTATACATGCCATATTACTACTCGTGATAGTGTGATATCTCTCGGCTCTAACGAAATTGTTTTGTTAAGACAGAGATGACTTCCAACTGAGCTATTTTTGATAATGCTGAAAAAAATGATATAGAGGTGATTGAAATGTGTTTGTGATGAGACGAAACTTAGAAAGGTATGAATAGAAGTTCATGATATGTATGTGTTAATGTACGAAGTGAGATAACCATAAGTTGAGAAATGTGGAAACATGGAATAAAATGAAAGTTTATGTGGTGATAAGCCCATTCATGATAGCTTGGCATGCATATGATGATATATACCAAACCTATTTGAATAAGTGAAAATGATAACTAAACTTACCCAATGGACGGAATATGTGTGTATGTACACTTGTTTGAATAATGTATAATCATTATGTCCACATAGTTGAATCTCATGTTTAATTGTTAAATTAGAGAATATATAATGTTTTATTTTATGACTCTGTTATGAAACCGCAAATATTATAATAGTATGGGAGTTGAATTAGAAGATCAAATTAAGTAGAACGCAGGAGATGAGTACGATCGTTCAATTATGAATTGACGGATAAGACCATGGTTGGACCATGGCAAAGTATGGAATGTAAGACCATAGCTGGGCTATGGCATTTCATTGAAAAGACCATAACTGGGTTATGGCATTGTGGACGTAAGACCATGGTTGGACCATGGCAGTACATGTGTGTACGTGTAAGACCATAGTTTGACTATGGCATCAAGTAAATGACGTACTCGAACCCGTAAGGCGTTCTCTAATTTGACAAATGTTAGTAAGTAAATTCATTGTTTGAAATTGTGAATGGAAAAAAAACATTCATAAAATAAATAAATATATTAAATTGTCTGAAGTGAATTATGTGATTATGATGATATTACGTTAATGATGAATGCTAAGTCATATGTGTGTATTAATGAGAGTCAAGTTAGAGGCTTTACGACCTCACCCCATTACTAGTGATACTTTATGATGAAATTTTGCGAGAACCATGTTGAATAAGTTCATAAGTGTGAAACTAAAGAGTTCAATGATGAAATAATTAGTAATGTATACAGAGATGAGAATAGTTGGAAAGTGAAAACAGCTTTAGAAGAAATATCAGAAAGTTTTAAAGATTACATAGATTATGCAATGTCACAGATAAAGAAGAAGCTAGTCTCGGCTACTCGATTAAATTGAGTTATGTGTATTTAAAGTATCCTCAAGTATAGTAATGAATTTTGTACATTCACGAGTATATAGACGGATAGTCTGAATAAAGAAATTATATTCTGGAAAGTATGATACAGAGATATGCCTATTGGATTGTTCTAATTGAATGATGTTATTATGAGTTAAAGCTGTACCGATTGATAAAGTCATCACATTTATGAAAATTCGAATGATCTATGCATGTTAGCAAAGTTCTAAACTGTTGAAAGTATTATTAACCGAAGCTCTAGTTCTGAGTTCAGTTTGAATTGAGTAAGGAATTTGTGATTTTTCAATGATGTACTATTGAACAGATCGGAATATGTTTTAATACAAGAATATAAAGAAAGCGATTTGCACTTTCGAGACGATTAAAGTCACATGAAAAAGAACATTCGACTAATGATTTAGAGACGGCCACTTTTATATACGTGTTTGAATCTGGATGATTTCGTATGTTCGCGAAAGTGTCATATGCTTCCTAATCCTAATGGGTTAAAGTATCTAATGTCGCAGAAAGATCTGAAACTAAGACAACGTGAATGTTTTGAGATGTTAAAAGATTGTGAGTAATTATCGATTTACCTTTTGGAAAACAAGTATGGTTACAGATGCTCGAATGGAAAATTTTTGTTTATTTTTGTGAGTACTGGTTACTTGATTGATCTTATTTGATGATGGACTAGTTCTAACTAAGTTAAAATCTTAAGCGATTCTTTCTTTGTGAATTGAGAAGCTCAAAGATGTGATAGAGAGTGGTGAACTAAACGAGTACAGTGTGAAATGACTTTCTATTCTGAATTTCAGGTTGGACCTGATTCCTGTTATTATTATTATTTTGAGATAGAATTCATGTATTGGGTAACCTAGAGTTTGTATTGAAGTTTTGTACGAGACTCAGTAGTAGCTCGTCGATTCATCCAAGAATAATAAAATGTGCAGTTATAGGAGTAGATGTTCTGGTGATTAAGTATGTATCACGATATTTTTGACTTTATGTTCAGATGTCTATTTGCTAGCAAGTAAGTCGAAATCAAGTATATGTAGGACTAATATAGTCAGTGATGGTAAGGGAGTGATGATGAGATAGAGTTACCATAGATTTCATATCAGGATTGTCATTATCCCCGATAAGTAAGATGTTAATTGGTTTATGGTTGATCATTTGACAAAGAAAGATCCGTATGATCATTTCATTATGTACAGATTTCTTATTTGACTGATTAGTCGAGTAATATGTTTCTGAGGTTATTCGATTATGCAGAGTGCCAGTTCCATTATGTCGGATAGATATCCGGAAGTTACATCGCAATTATGGGATGAGCCATAGGGAACTCTGAGTATGCAGTTGCATTTTGGCACAGTAATTTGTTTTTTTTTTTATATCAATGATAAGTCTAAGAGGGTAGTTCAGATTTTGACGGTGTACTCCGGCACTGTGTGCTAAAGTTTAAAGGATGTTGGAAAGAGATATATGAGATTAAATCGATTTGTAATTTTGTGAAGATTTGTAACACCCCAAACTCGGCCTAGACGTTATGGCCGAATCTGGCAATATCACATTGAAGTGTTTTTCGAAAACATACTTTCATTGAAAGAACCCATTCCATATTAATTCTCGTTTAGGATCGTAACGAACATTTAAGGGTATTTTGTTCATTTAAAACTCAAGTTGTTTTTAGTAAGACATTGATCATATTAGTTTGTTACTATACTTTAAAACCATGTTTGATGCGGAAGCTTTTATAGTAAGTTACAAAAACGTGGTGTTCTGAAAAACAATTATCTTTTGAAAAAAAACCGCGTCCTACTACTACTCAGATGTGAATTAAAATAAGTAAAATCCCCAAATTGAAAGTTAAAATTTAAAGAGGCCTTATTACATAACAAAAACCCAAATTAAATTTATTAGAAATAAAACTCAAACATAAAAGCAGGTGCAGTTGTGTGGCCACCTTCGAATCCCTCACAACACCGATCCGCCTAAGATTGGGGATTACCTGTACAGATAAACAGAGGGGTGAGTTTATGAAAAATCAGTGTGTAACCCCATGTAGGTAAATAGCCAATGCAATTCTGATGCAGGCCTAAGCCCAATCAATATGATTCGATTCGGTTGGGCCTTAGCCCATTCAAAGATCGATATCGGTGTAGGCCTTAGCCCATTACTGATGTCGATGTCGGTGTGGCATGCAATCAAAAATCCTACCCATCCAGCCTCTACACTCCACTCCGTCCAGCCCAACACTCTATGTGGGGATAAAATCACCTACCCATCTCTACACTCAAAAAATTAGCATTGGTTGCGGCACTAAGCAGTATTTGCAGCAGGGCTGCCAGTACAAACACTTCCTCCAATCATAATAATCCCATCCCCATGCAACATATCATACATGGATGCAATATATATATATATATACCGTGGCATGCTCATACACAGTCATACATAACATAAGGCATACAGTCAATTAATATCATAGGGGCATAGCAGCCATTTTACCATAGGGGCATAACGGTCATTTTATTAGTTTGGGGTCTAGGTATAGTTACCGACCCATCAGTAGGTCCACAGTCGTCTCGGGCGACCCGTGCAACCTTAACAGTCAAACAGTGAAAATGGGCCCAAGGCCAATAATGCGGGCCCATGTGGGCCCACACGTTCGTGTGGCCCACATAGCCCAGAAATGCTCTCGGCCATGTAATTTACACAGCTTGGCCCAATATTCTCCACACGTTTGTGTGGTTTACCCGTGTGGGGCCCACAAGCCTGTTGGGCCCACACGGCCCATTTCGGCCCAAAACGGCCTAAGACCACGAGATCGCTCATGGTGGCCTCAACAGTCTAACACCTATGTTTTATGCATTCGGTTTACCACACGAGCGAGCGCACGCTCGTGTAGCGTCAATTGCCATAGTTTTCTGGCTTTTGCTGGTTTACGATTTGGGCAGTGTTTACACACCTTGTTTCGATTCGTCACGAACAGTCGCTCAAGTACTCACCAACCTACAATTGGTCAATCAACACCACCATCAGTCCCACTTTACGATTAAAAAGAAACCCGAAACCAACAATCCATTCTTAGAATAGAGTAGCGTTACCTTCAATCGAACCACGGTGATTCCCACGAATCTTAGTCCTTAGCGATTGATTAGGAGTTCTCTAAATCCTTCCTTAACTGCCATACAATTGCTATCAGTTATCACTTAAGGAAGAAGAAGAAATGGAATAATGATTCGTTTATAGTACTTACCGAAAGAGAGCAAGAGAACCAAATAATGGAAGGATTCGGCATTTGCACAACCTTTTACCTTCGTATTATAGCTGTCAAAAACAGTTAAACAAAACCCCACTTTAGTAACTCAAAAGCCGAAACTTCAAGTGCCATACTCACTTACCGAAAAGAAAGGAGCAAAGTCAATCGGCAGAAAAAAGAGGAATGGTTTCGGCAGTGATTAGAACTGGAAATCGACAGCACAACACTTGAAGGAGAGAAGAGGAGAATCAGTTTAGGGGAAAAGAGAGGAAAGAAATTGAAGGAGGCAAATAAGGTATATTCGGCCAACACAGAGAAAGAAGAGAAGAGGAGATGAAAAGAAAAGAAAAGGTTGTCAAAAAGTGAAACAGAAGAATGTGCAAACACCCTTACCACATTCGGCTTCAAGAAAAAGATAGGAAAACACCAATACGAAAAACCCAAAAATAGAGAGAAGAGGTTTCGCCAGAGGGAACAACACAAACAAAGAAAAACTGAAAAATATGAGAAGCACCCCTCTAGCCGAATTCTTGAGTGCCCACAGTCCCAATTCGGCACAACACTCCCTCTCCCCTCATCCCTTGATTTTCTCCTAAAATCCCTCATCAAACCTCTCCATCTGATCACGCCTCCCCTCAACCACTCAATTTGAAATCTTCTCAACCACTTCAGTGTTTTAGTCAAACCACAACACCTCCCATAGCACAGTAGCAAAATAAATACTCCACTGCTCCCACCAAGATTTGAACACCAGTCCTCTGGCATAGGTAACACGCCACTTACCCCTAGACCAGTAGACTCTTTATGTCATGCTTTACCCACAATAATTTAAAAGCCTACTAACTAAAGGCAAGGGTTTTGTTCCCTAAAAACCAAAATTTTGCACAAGCCCAGGCTTGAACCCAGGACTTCTCAGACACTCCCAAACACACCCAAATCACTTAACCACTAAAGCAGACAAGTATTTGTTTTACAAACATGCAAAAATAAATACTTAAATTTTTGGGGCGTTACAAGATTAGTGAAAGTGTTTTAGGAGAGTTGAAAGCAACTTCTTCTAGTAAGCTTTTCGGGGACGAAAATCCCTAAAGAGGAGGAGAATTGTAACAGCCCAATTTTGGGCCTAGTCGGAACAGTGGTTTTGGGGCCACAAATCCGATGAGAAAAAATCTTATTTTTCATTATATTTTTATCGTCTACGATTTCACCGAAAGATTTCGTGAAAATTTCATTCGAAAATTTCGACGTTTGGGCACTCAATTTAGTCAAAAGGACTAAATTGTAAAAAGTGCAAAAGTTGAGTTCCACATGTTAGAAGTGTCCAATTTCTATGAAATTTTAAATTGGAGGTCCTTAAATGGCAATTATACCATTGGTTAAATTGTTGGACAAAAATGGACATTAGATAAGTGAAATAGGATATTTTTAAGTTAGGGGCATTTTGGTAATTTGGTAATTAAATGGACTAAAAGACAAAATAAAAGCCAAAAACCTTTGTCCATCTTCTTCCTTGGCCGAATTTAGCATGGGGGAAGCCATGGCTAGGGTTTTCAATCTTTCAAGCTCAATAGTAAGTGCATCCAAGCCCGTTTTTAATGTTCTTTACATTTTTTAGATCCCCGTAACTCGGTTTAGCTATTTCTACCATTATTTTGAGCTAGGGTTTGTGTTTAAAAATTTACCCATGGATGACATGCATGTTCTTTGATGTCTAATGGTGGAATATGAATGCTTGGTGGTAGTAAACGACTTTTACTAAGTGATTTTCGATGAAATCGCATAAAAGGACTAATTTGTAAAAAGTTGAAAAATGTATGAAAAATGTGTGAATGAATACAAATTGTGGACTGCTATAGTTATGAAAATGGTTAAGCAAGGCCTAAAATACAAGGAAATCAAATAAAAATCATTTTACGAGCCTAGGGGCAAAAGTGTAAATATGACAAAGTTTAGGGGCAAAAATGTAATTTTGTCATAGTATGCTTTTCGGGTCACAATGAGTAATGTGACTAATAAGTAAGCTAAATGTGATGTTATAGATCAAAGAAAACGAGGTTTAGACTTAGAACGGGGGGAAAAAACGAGTAAGCGCGGTGCTAGTCCCTTCTTGCCATTTTGGTATCGAGGTAAGTTTGTGTGAAATTAAAGCTACATAATGTTTTTATATTTTTAATTTCTAGATATTATGTGAAATGAATATTATTTCTATAAAATCGACTAATGATGCCTCGATGAGAGTATGATGAAAATATGTTAAGTTGAAGTCCCGGTTGAACATTCGGAATAGCAAGGATACTAATGTCACAACATGAGATAAGGAAGGTCCCGTATAAGACCATGTCTGGGACATGGCATCAGCACAGAATGTAGGTCCCGTATAAGACCATGTCTGGGACATGGCATCGGCACCGAATGTAGGTCCCGTATATGACCATGTTTAGGACATGGCATCGGCACCGAATATAAGTCCCGTATAAGACCATGTCTGGGGCATGGCATCGGCACCAAATGAAGGAGGTCCCGTATAAGACCATGTTTGGGACATGGCCTCGGCACCAAAAGAAAGATCTCGTGCAAGACCATGTCTGGGACATGGCATCGACATTTATATACGATCTCGTATAAGACCTTGTCTGGGACATGGCATCGACATCGACATATGAGATCCCGTGTAAGACCATATCTGGGATATGGCATCAGCATCAAGAGGTGATCCCATGTAAGACGATATCTGGGATATGGCATTGGCATCGTGATACTTGTATGATGAGATTGAGTAGCTGTTGATATTCCGAGTAGTTCAACGGGCAAAGAGCTAAGTTTATGCATCAATGACAAAGAGCTAAGTTTATGCATCAATGACAAAGAGCTAAGTCCATGCTTATGATGTAAAAATATGTGAGAAATGTGGATTGTGATCATGTGTGAGGCTTTTAAGCCAAATTAAATTGAGAAATGAAATGTTCAAGTTTTTGTTGTTGATGTATAAGTTAAATTGGCCAATGAATGGCTTGTAAATATTTGATGATGACTAGCTATTGGCATGGCTAACTATGGATATGCTTTAGTATTATAAGTGTGTAGATGAGAATTAATACAAAGAAAACATGATAGAGTAAAATTAGCAATAAAATAGTTTGGACAGTAGCAGTTGAATCACTTTGAAAATTCACCAAAAATGGTGGAAATTGAATTAGAAGTTGAATAAGATATGAAATTAAATATTATTGAGTCTATTTTCGCATAAAAGAGACGGAGTAAGCAAAAGAATTTCATATTATGAGATATTTGAATTTTTATAAGACAGAGTCAGAATGATTTTGGAATCCCCTGTTCTGACTTTGGAAATTCATTAAAAATTTTACAAAAATAATCTAGGGATAAAATTTATATGCTTGAATTTATTAATGAGTCTATTTTCAATTGAAACAAATTAGAACTTCTTTCAAGTTCTTTGCAATGAGAAAATAATTTTTTTAGTGAAGAGGGGTCAGAACTGTCGGACAGCGAAATAGGGGAAACTTTAAAGAATAAACTGTACTGATTGGCTAAACCAAAAATTCTGGAAATATTATGATAAGAATATATGTGAGCCTAGTTTCAAGGAAAATTAGCGGATCTTAATTTGGAGTTCCGTATCTCTGGATAAAAATAATTTAGTGACTGAAACTCGAGTAGACAGCTCAAGATGAACATAAGTGAATTGAGAAATTTTATGCAATAATGATGGCATTATCTTGAGAACTCAAAATAAGGATTGTTAAAAGCATGGTAATGAATTGTTTATTATTTACATACATACTTACTAAGATTCATAGCTTACTCCCCGTCCTTTCTCATATCATGTAGGGTTCTATATTAGCTCGGGTTGGAGATCGTCGGAGATCCTATCACACTATCAAGCTATCATGTTGGGTATAAGTGAATACAAAACCTTTTGAGTCTATGGCATGTATAGGGACTTAGTCAATTGTGTATGTGTCAATTGATTTGGCCAAATGTGTTGGTTCATATTGGTTAATGAGTTGTTGATGCGATCCCGGCCGCATCATGTTACGACACAACTCAATGCCACCGAGATTGGCCCAAACTCGAGGGGCCCAAGTGCAAAATGATGCTTTTAATTTTAGTTTGTTAATTTGGTTGCTGGAATAAGGACTTTGATTTATTTATTTTAGTTACTTAGTTATTATAATATGAGTCTTTATTTATGTCTTGTTTATTAAATGCATCTTTACTTAATGTCTTGCATTATTGATCTACATCTTTTAATTATGACATGTATTATGTGTTCTGCATTTAATAAAGTCATGCATTATGTAACTCTCATGTTAGTTAAGTTTGCATCATAAATTATAACATGCATTATGTAACTCCCATGTTAGTTTAAGTTTGCATCATTAAATTAAGTCATGCATTAAGTAACTCATTTGTTCATTTAGTTTGCATATTAATTAAATCATGCATTTAAGCATCATAGTTATTTGAGTTAGCTTATAATTGTGTTATTTAATTTGGCTGTTATTTTTTTTAATGCATGAGTTATAGTGTGTTTATTTTTTTTCTTAAATAAATTGAATGTGTTTTTGTTGTAGGAAAGTTCAAAAGGCTGGTCACATATTTTAAAGCTACAATAGGGCCGTTTGTTTGCCAAGAAGAATCAAATGCTGTCACATTCAATTGGCTGTTCAGTTTCTGCATAAAAGAGTGTGCATTTGGTAACTTAATTGCTGGTGCATATTTGGAACGTTTTTGGTGGATTTTGAAGCACTCAAAGCTCATTATGGTGGCTTTTCATATGGACCAAAAGTGACTCTTCAAGTCTGATCGGTTTCATGCACTCAAAGCTAGTTATGGTGCCAATTAAAGAAATGAATACACAAGCATTAAGGCATTTGGTTAAGGGGAAAATGAAGGGACATCAAGCAGCACATTTAAAGGACCATTAAGTCTTCACCAAGTGAAACGGCTTGACTTTTCAGCTATGCATGAATCAAGTGAAAAGACATGACTCTTTGGCTGCCCATTAAGAGTTATAATCGAATTTAAATATTTTAATAACTTTAGTTAAATGCTGGAGGTGAAAGGTCACAAATAGGCAGTTGAACAGTCATAATAATGCCTATAAATAGATTGTAAGAAGACATTATTTTGGTTAGACAATAAACTTTGACATTTTATGAATTTTAATTCATTTGTGAGTTTATTCAACTCTCTAAATTCGTTTAAGACTCAAGCAGACTTATCTAGGATAGCTAGTGGCATCTTCCTTGTTTATTTGAACTTATCACTCAAACCCGAGTGTGGCGTTCACCCATTTTGATACCTTTGGTTCCTAACTCTCTATAGTTAGCGGGTCAAGGTCCCCTGTTTCTTTTTCAGCATCTTAAGTGACTTATAAGTTTTGGGTCAATACTCTTAATAGTATTGGTTCACTCTTGTCCTTAAGCTCAACTATTCGTTTTATCTAACATTCTGATTTGTTTGCTTCAAACCTTAGCCGAATTTTCACCATCATTCACTTAGCCACTTCCATCATCATTTGATTTAGCCAATTCAACCCTTCTCTTTATTCCCCTTTGTTTCAACACCCAGCCAAGCCTATCCTAATCCATCCTAAAACTTCTTGAAAACCATTCCTTTAAGCCTACACTTAGCCAAATTCCTTCAAACTCTGAATTGAACGAAGCTTCTCCATTTTATGATCGGGCACATCTACGACTCGAATCAAAACCCACGAGACGAGTTCGTATCATTTGGTATCAAAGCTAGTATAAATTGAGAAGTACGGACGTTTGTAGCATTTCGGGGTAAGTTTTGAAAAAAATTCAAAAAAATTCAAAAAAAACTCGTGTACAAGAAGCAAATGTTTGTATTCAGTATATTGTAATAAAAAAAGAAAGAAAGAAATTCAAAAGTACAAAAAAAAAAAGAAAAAAGAAGAGAAAAGAAGTTGTTTGAAAGTGTTTGATTTTGTTCCAATCATCAAATTCCATTTCTGCCCAAGACAATAAATTTCGCCACACTACCATACTTTAGTTTTTTTTTCTTTCGGCCTACCTAACACCCAAATCAATTTCTACCCTTTTCAACCCTTTGAACCGACCCCTAAGCTTGCTTCCAAGTCTAAACGAGTTATCTCCGAATTTTGAGAGGTGAATCGAGTGGTAAAAGGCACGAGTGTTGTGAGAGAAATCGAGCGAGAAAAAAAAGAAGCCAAGTATCGAGTGCAAACACGAGTGGAGTGCCATCTTATCTTTCTTTGAGAGTGATCATGAGGTTTGTATTGGTGAGGTATTAATTTTCTATTTTCAGACCCTTTTCTTTTCCATCAAGAAATCATGTCCCGAGAAGAACCTTTAGAATTCGAACTTCAAGATTTGATGAAAGAGATGGACCGATTGTTCGATAGAAAGCTAAAACCCTTACAAGAACGATTGGTTCATGCCGAAGAGGGGGGCCAGCGAGCAAGAGCCCAACGGGAGCAAATTTCTTCAAGTCAAAGGATGGAAACAAGATCGTCTCGGAGACAAGCTTCCAATGATTACGTGAGAAGAGATCCCTATCAAAATTCCTACTCAACGAGGACTTCTAGTCAAAATAAATCAAGTTTCGAGTTTGAAGCCTATTACGGTGACAAACGAGAAGGTCCCAGTAATTTTTCGTATACACCAAGGTATTCATCCATGAAGAGTCAATCTCGAAGAGATGATCGTGTTTCGTATGAAGATCCCTCCTTTCTTTCCCAATGAAAGGTTTCTCATTTTGACTCTTTCTTGTTTTCTTCTTCTTCTAATGAAAAAACAAAAGAAAAAGAAATTGAAAAAGGAAAAAGAAAAAGAAAGTAAAAGAAAGAAAAATAAGATTGAGATTGCAAAAGCATGCGAGCAAGAAAAGAAAGTTGAAAAAGAAAGAAAGATTGAAGAAAGAAAAGAAAGTGTCCAACAAATGAGTTTAGTTGTTGAGAAAGAAAGCAAAATAAAGAATGAAAGTGAGTTTTCAACAAAAAAAAGATATTGTGGAAAAAGAAAGAGAATTTGAAAAAGAAACAAGTGAAAAAGACGAGAGAGAACAAGAAAAAGTGAGGAATGTTTTAACTAACCAACGAGTGAGTTGTCCTCGTGTTGCTTCTTCTTTTCAGGTTTCTCAAGATTCGAATGACAAGTTTCAACTTCATTACCTTTCCAACGAGAGACGGTTTCAATTGATCGAGAAAGGCAAGGTTGAAGGTGAAATGAGCCCACAAGTGCTTAAAGGTAAGCAAGGTAAAGAATCGTTAGCAATCGAGTCACGACAATCTAATTCGAATGATGTTGTTAAAATTACCGGTGACTTAGTTGTTGAAAGGTTTCCTCATTTTGATTGGGATACTTGCCATTCTATGATTGTTGTTAATTATTTTGTCTCAAGAAGTGTTATGAAGAGTTTTTCTCATGTTGTTTATTGTGTTGGTAAGTTTGTTGATGAGGATATATTAAATCAATGTATACAAAATTTGAATGTGAGTGGTAAAGAATTTTCATCTAAAAATCCCAATTTGTTTGATTGTGATGGTTATGTGAAGTCATTACATCTTTGTGCGAAATCCTCAAGTATGTGCATGCATGTTCGGATGAATTTTAAGATGTTTGATTGTTTGAATTTATTTATGCCTAAATCTTATTTATTTGGCATGTGCGATTTATTGGTGACAGCAACATTCTTGTTGCATTGTGATCGAAACCAAGTTTTTAAGCCCGGAGCATGTTTTCATAAGTTGTTGATAAATGAAGGTAAGCATCATGAATTTATTCTGCATAAATGTGTTAAAACCTTTCATTTGCTCTGAATTTTATCATTATGTTCGAAAACAAAGCACGTGAATTCTGATGGCTTGCGAAGTCAAAATCAAATCTTTGATTCCCGAGGTTGTACTATATTATGGTTTAAAGGATTTGAGCGAGTTTTGCATGCTTATGACTTTCCATTGCTTCATGTTCTTTCTATGATACCGGTCAAGAAACTTTCAAGTCAAAGTGAAATGGTAAGAGAAAACCTCATTTTTTATCCCGGTGATTATTGTTTTTTATTATTGTTCAAGGGATTTGAACCATGGAATTTTGATTGCCGAGAATATAATCATCGAATGTTTTGTGATTTTGGTATATTACCATCGAATAAATTTTTGATTAATCAAGAAATGGTAAAGCCAACTCATGTTTTTGATCCCGGCATTGTTTCATTGGTTCAATTTTTGAATGAGATTTCTGAAAATTATTTTGAGCTTATAATTTTGAGTGTCACTAACCTATTTCATTCTTGTGTAGGTGACACTTAGGAATGGTTTCCTCCTAAAGAGGGAGGGCATGAAAATAACATGTTTCCTTTTCGAACCATCTGTGGTTCTCAGGTTTTTGGAAACGAATCTGTCAGGTTCATGAGCAAAAGGGTTCGTGACCTTGAAAGATTTTTCTCGAGCAAATGGCCCGATTTGAGGACAAATCGTCTTCAAGAGGGAGGGTATGATGTGATCCCGGCCGCATCATGTTACGACACAACTCAATGCCACCGAGATTGGCCCAAACTCGAGGGGCCCAAGTGCAAAATGAAGCTTTTAATTTTAGTTTGTTAATTTGGTTGCTGGAATAAGGACTTTGATTTATTTATTTTAGTTACTTTAGTTATTATAATATGTGTATTTAATTATGTCTTGTTTATTAAATGCATCTTTAATTAATGTCTTGCATTATTGATCTACATCTTTTAATTATGACATGCATTATGTGTTCTACATTTAATAAAGTCATGCATTATGTAACTCTCATGTTAGTTAAGTTTGCATCATAAATTATAACATGCATTATGTAACTCCCATGTTAGTTTAAGTCTGCATCATTAAATGAAGTCATGCATTAAGTAACTCATTTGTTCATTTCGTTTGCATCTTAATTAAATCATGCATTTAAGCATTATAGTTGTTTGAGTTTGTTTATAATTGTGTTATTTAATTTGGCTGTTATTTTTTTAATGCATGAGTTATAGTGTGTTTATTTTTTTTCTTAAATAAATTGAATATGTGTTTGCTGTAGGAAAGTTCAAAAGGCTAGTCACATATTTTAAAGGTACAATAGGGCTGTTTGTTTGCCAAGAAGAATCAAATGCTGTCACATTTAATTGGCTGTTTAGTTTTTGCATAAAAAAGAGTGCATTTGGTCACTTAATTGCTGGTGCATATTTGGAACGTTTTTGGTGGATTTTGAAGCACTCAAAGCTCATTATGGTGGCTTTTCATATAGACCAAAAGTGACTCTTCAAGTCTGATCGGTTTCATGCACTCAAAGCTAGTTATGGTGCCAATTAAAGAAATGAATACACAAGAATTAAGGCATTTGGTTAAGGGGAAAATGAAGGGACATCAAGCAGCACATTTAAAGGACCATTAAGCCTTCATCAAGTGAAAAGGCATGACTTTTCAGCTATGCATGAATCAAGTGAAAAGACATGACTCTTTGGCTGCCCATTAAGAGTTATAATCGAATTTAAATATTTTAATAACTTTAGTTAAATGCTAAAGGTGAAAGGTCACAAATAGGCATTTGAACAGTCATAATAATGCCTATAAATAGATTGTAAGAAGACATTGTTTTGGTTAGACAATACACTTTGACATTTTATGAATTTTAATTCATTTGTGAGTTTATTCAACTCTCTAAATTTGTTTAAGACTCAAAAAGACTTATCTAGCATAGCTAGTGGCGTCTTCCTTGTTTATTTGAACTTATCACTCAAACCCGAGTGTGGCGTTCACCCATTTTGATACCTTTGGTTCCTAACTCTCTATAGTTAGCGGGTCAAGGTCCTTTGTTTCTTTTTCAGCATCTTAAGTGACTTATAAGTTTCGGGTCAATACTCTTAATAGTATTGGTTCACTCTTGTCCTTAAGCTCAACTATCCGTTTTATCCAACATTCTGATTTGTTTGCTTCAAACCTTAGCCGAATTTTCACCATCATTCACTTAGTCATTTCCATCATCATTTCATTTAGCCAATCCAACCCTTCTCTTTATTCCCCTTTGTTTCAACACCCAGCCGAGCCTATCCTAATCCATCCTAAAACTTCTTGAAAACCATTCCTTTAAGCCTACACTTAGCCAAATTCCTTCAAACTCTAAATTGAACGAAGCTTCTCCATTTTACGATCGGGCACATCTACGACTCGAATCACAACCCACGAGACGAGTTCGTATCATTTGGTATCAGAGCTAGTAAAAATTGAGAAGTACAGACGTTCGTAGCATTTCGGGGTAAGTTTTGAAAAAAAATCGAAAAAAATTCAAAAAAATTCAAAAAAAACTCGTGTACAAGAAGCAAATGTTTGTATTCAGCATATTGTAATAAAAAAAGAAAGAAAGAAATTCAAAAGTACAAAAAAAAAGAAAAAAGAAGAGAAAAGAAGTTGTTTGAAAGTGTTCGATTTTGTTCCAATCATCAAATTCCTTTTCTGCCCAAGACAATAAATTTCGCCACACTACCATACTTTATTTTTTTTTCTTTCGGCCTACCTAACACCCAAATCAATTTCTACCCTTTTCAACCCTTTGAACCGACCCCTAAGCTTGCTTCCAAGTCTAAACGAGTTATCTCTGAATTTTGAGAGGTGAATCGAGTGGTAAAAGGCACGAGTGTTGTGAGAGAAATCGAGCGAGAAAAAAAAGAAGCCAAGTATCGAGTGCAAACACTAGTGGAGTGCCATCTTATCTTTCTTTGAGAGTGATCGTGAGGTTTGTATTGGTGAGGTATTCATCTTCTATTTTCAGACTCTTTTCTTTTCCATCAAGAAACCATGTCCCGAGAAGAGCCTTTAGATTTTGAACTTCAAGATTTGATGAAAGAGATAGACCGATTGTTCGATAGAAAACTAAAACCCTTACAAGAACGATTTGTTCGTGCCGAATAGGGGGCCAGCGAGCAAGAGCCCAACGGGAGCAAATTTCTTCAAGTTAAAGGACGGAAACAAGATCGTCCCGGAGACAAGCTTCCAATGATTACATGAGAAGAGATCCCTGTCAAAATTCCTATTCAACGAGGACTTCTAGTCAAAATAAATCAAGTTTCGAGTTAAAAGCTTATTACGGTGACAAGCGAGAAGGTCCCAGTAATTTTTCGTATACACCAAGGTATTCATCCATGAAGAGTCAATCTCGAAGAGATGATCGTGTTTCGTATGAAGATCCCTCCTTTCTTTCCCAACGAAAGGTTTCTCATTTTGACTCTTTCTTGTTTTCTTCTTCTTGTAATGAAAAAACAAAAGAAAAAGAAATTGAAAACGAAAAAAGAAAGAAAAAAAGATTGAGATTGCAAAAGCATGCGAGCAAGAAAAGAAAGTTGAAAAAGAAAGAAAGATTGAAGAAAGAAAAGAAAGTGTCCAAGAAACGAGTGTAGTTGTTGAAAAAGAAAGCAAAATAAAGAATGAAAGTGAGTTTTCAACAAAAAAAGAGATTGTGGAAAAAGAAAGAGAATTTGAAAAAGAACAAGTGAAAAAGACGAGAGAGAACAAGAAAAAGCGAGGAATGTTTTAACTAACCAACGAGTGAGTTGTCCTCGTGTTGTTTCTTCTTTTCAGGTTTCTCAAGATTTGAATGACAAGTTTCAACTTCATTACCTTCCCAACGAGAGACGGCTTCAATTGATCGAGAAAGGTAAGGTTGAAGGTGAAATGAGCCCACAAGTGCTTAAAGGTAAGCAAGGTAAAGAATCTTTAGCAATCGAGTCACGACAATCTAATTCGAATGATGTTGTTAAAATTACCGATGACTTAGTTGTTGAAAGGTTTCCTCATTTTGATTGGGATACTTGCCATTCTATGATTGTTGTTGATGATTTTGTCTCAAGAAGTGTTATGAAGAGTTTTTCTCATGTTGTTTATTGTGTTGGTAAGTTTGTTGATGAGGATATATTAAATCAATGTATACAAAATTTGAATGTGAGTGGAAAAGAATTTTCATCTAAAAATCCCAATTTGTTTGATTGTGATGGTTATGTGAAGTCATTACATCTTTGTGCGAAATCCTCAAGTATGTGCATGCATGTTCGAATGAATTTTAAGATGTTTGATTGTTTGAATTTATTTATGCCTAAATCTTATTTATTTGGCATGTACGATTTATTGGTGACAGCAACATTCTTGTTGCATTGTGATCGAAACCAAGTTTTTAAGCTCAGAGCATGTTTTCATAAGTTGTTGATAAATGAAGGTAAGCATCATGAATTTATTCTGCATAAATGTGTTAAAACCTTTCATTTGCTCCGAATTTTATCATTATGTTCGAAAACAAAGCACGTGAATTCTGATGGCTTGCGAAGTCAAAATCAAATCTTTGATTCCCGAGGTTGTACTATATTATGGTTTGAAGGATTTGAGCGTGTTTTGCATGCTTATGACTTTCCATTACTTCATGTTCTTTCTATGATGCCGGTCAAGAAACTTTCAAGTCAAAGTGAAATGGTAAGAGAAAACCTCGTTTTTGATCCCGGTGATTATTGTTTTTTATTATTGTTCAAGGGATTTGAACCATGGAATTTTAATTGCCGAGAATATAATCATCGAATGCTTTGTGATTCTGGTATATTACCATCGAATAAATTTTTGATTCATCAAGAAATGGTAAAGCCAACTCATGTTTTTGATCCCGGCATTATTTCATTGGTTCAATTTTTGAATGAGATTTCTGAAAAATTCTTTTGAGCTTATAATTTTAAGTGTCACTAACCTATTTCATTCTTGTGTAGGTGACACTTTGGAATGGTTTCCTCCTAAAGTGGGAGGGTATGAAAATAACATGTTTCCTTTTCAAACCATCTGCGATTCTCAGGTTTTTGGAAACGAATCTGTCAGGTTCATGAGCAAAAGGGTTCGTGACCTTGAAAGATTTTTCTCGAGCAAATGGCCCGATTTGAGGAAAAATCGTCTTCAAGAGGGAGGGTATGATGTGATCCCGGCCGCATCATGTTACGACACAACTCGATGCCACCGAGATTGGCCTAAACTCGAGGGGGTCAAGTGCAAAATGAAGCTTTTAATTTTAGTTTGTTAATTTGGTTGCTGGAATAAGGACTTTGATTTATTTATTTTAGTTACTTTAGTTATTATAATATGTGTATTTAATTATGTCTTGTTTATTAAATGCATCTTTAATTAAGGTCTTGCATTATTGATCTACATCTTTTAATTATGACATGCATTATGTGTTCTGCATTTAATAAAGTCATGCATTATGTAACTCTCATGTTAGTTAAGTTTGCATCATAAATTATAACATGCATTATGTAACTCGCATGTTAGTTTAAGTTTGCATCATTAAATTAAGTCATGCATTAAGTAACTCATTTGTTCATTTAGTTTGCATCTTAATTAAATCATGCATTTAAGCATCATAGTTGTTTGAGTTAGTTTATAATTGTGTTATTTAATTTGGCTATTATTTTTTTAATGCATGAGTTATAGTGTGTTTATTTTTTTTCTTAAATAAATTGAATGTGTGTTTGCTGTAGGAAAGTTCAAAAGGCTGGTCACATATTTTAAAGCTACAATAGGGCTGTTTGTTTGCCAAGAAGAATCAAATGCTGTCACATTCAATTGGCTGTTCAGTTTTGGCATAAAAGTGTGTGCATTTGGTAACTTAATTGCTGGTGCATATTTGGAACATTTTTGGTGGATATTGAAGCACTCAAAGCTCATTATGGTGGCTTTTCATATGGACCAAAAGTGACTCTTCAAGTCTGATCGATTTCATGCACTCAAAGCTAGTTATGGTGCCAATTAAAGAAATGAATACACAAGCATTAAGGCATTTGGTTAAGGGGAAAATGAAGGGACATCAAGCAGCAAATTTAAAGGACCATTAAGCCTTCATCAAGTGAAAAGGCATGACTTTTCAGCTATGCATGAATCAAGTGAAAAGACATGACTCTTTTGCTGCCCATTAAGAGTTATAACTGAATTTAAATATTTTAATAACTTTAGTTAAATGCTGAAGGTGAAAGGTCACAAATAGGCATTTGAACAGTCATAATAATGCCTATAAATAGATTGTAAGAAGACATTATTTTGGTTAGACAATACACTTTCACATTTTATGAATTTTAATTCATTTGTGAGTTTATTCAACTCTCTAAATTCGTTTAAGACTCAAGCTGACTTACTAGCATAGCTAGTGGCGTCTTCCTTGTTTCTTTGAACTTATCACTCAAACCCAAGTGTGGCGTTCACCCATTTTGATACCTTTGGTTCCTAACTCTCTATAGTTAGCGGGTCAAGGTCCTTTGTTTCTTTTTCAGCATCTTAAGTGACTTATAAGTTTTGGCTCAATACTCTTAATAGTATTGGTTCACTCTTGTCCTTAAGCTCAACTATTCGTTTTATCCAACATTCTGATTTGTTTGCTTCAAACCTTAGCCAAATTTTCACCATCATTCACTTAGCCATTTTCATCATCATTTCATTTAGCCAATTCAACCCTTCTCTTTATTCCCCTTTGTTTCAACACCCAGCCGAGCCTATCCTAATCCATCCTAAAACTTCTTGAAAACCATTCCTTTAAGCCTACACTTAGCCAAATTCCTTCAAACCCTGAATTGAACGAAGCTTCTCCATTTTACGATCGGGCACATCTACGACTCGAATCACAACCCACGAGACGAGTTCGTATCAGTTTTAATGCATATTTATACGTGTGTGTGCTTAGACTAATGGTTTTATGTGATGTGGTTATGTGTGTTTGAGATGGATGGATTGAAGTTGTGTTTAAGTATGTGCAAATGAGGGTGCCAAATGGTCTGGAAAATAGCCATTTTCTTGGCCACACGGGCAGAGACACGGCCATGTGTCTCAGCCGTGTAGAGAACACGACCCCGGGACATGGGCGTGTGCCCAGGGCATGTGAAGTCTGCATTTACTTTTCAGAATTTAATTCGCCACACGGCCTAAGCACACGGGCGTGTGACTTGGCCGTGTGACCCAATTTTGTTGATGACGTCATAAACAAAGAGTCACACGGGCTAAGGACATGGGCGTGTGTGACCACACGGCCTACCCACATGGGCGTGTCCCAAGCCACACGGATGTGTGACCCTTGTTTTGATGAAAAATTTTCTAAGTCTTCTTAAAGTTTCCTAAGTACTCGGTTTAGTCCCGAACAGTTCCCAATTTATGTTTTGGGCCTTGTGGGCCCATATAAGGGGCGAGTTGCATGTGAATGAGGAATGTTAAATTGAATGAAATTTTATAGCCAATTTTGTATAAAGGTTTTTGTTTAAGTTCGGTAATGCCTCGTATCCTATCCCGGCATCGGACACGGGTAAGGGGTGTTACAATTAAATTGAGAGAAATGCCATTTCATGGTTCGTGAAGGAATTGTCCTGGGACATAGGGTATCACAACGAGGGATTGAAATGGATAGGGAAAAGATAGAAGTGATCGAAAAATTGCCACCGCCAACCTATGTTAAGGGTATTAGAAGTTTTTTAAGACACGTAGGATTTTACAGAAGATTTATCTAGTATTTTTATAAAATCTCTAAACCCTTGTGTACTTCATTTGAACAGAATAAATCTTTTAATTTCGATGATCAATGTTTGTAGGCTTTTGAGGAGCTCAAGAAGCGACTTGTAGCAGCACCAATTGTGGTTGCTCCAGAATGGACATTGCCCTTTGAACTCATGTGTGACGCTAGTGATTATGCTGTGGGAGTAGTTTTGGTTCAAAGAAGAATCAATGTACTACATGCAATATATTATGCTAGTAGGACATTGACAGAGACGTAGCTAAATTATACCACTACGGAGAAGGATTTATTGGCAATGGTCTTTGCATTCGACAAATTATGTTCTTATTTAGTGGGAAAAAAGGTCACAGTCTACACAGATCACTCGGCTATCAAGTACTTGGTATGAAAAAAAGATGTCAATCCAAGATTGATTAGGTGGATACTCTTGTTACAAGAGTTTGATTTGGAAATTACGGATCGGATGGGAACCGAGAATCAAGTGGCAGACCATTTGTCAAGAATAAATCGAGAAATAAAGGTGAAAGTAAGAAATATATTAAGGAAGAATTCCCATATGAACAGTTGATCAATGCCAAGGCATTACCTTGGTACGTTAACATAGTAAATTTCTTAGTAAGTGGTGTAATGCCACCTGACTTCAATGCTTAGAGAAAACAAAAATTTCTTCACGATGCCAAATAGTACTATTGGGATGAACCATTCCTGTTCAAGCATTGTGCAGATCAAATAATTCGAAAGTGTGTCCCTAATGACGAGATGCATAGTGTCTTACAACATTGTCACTCAGCCCCATATAGAGGACATTTTGGAAGGATGAAAACAGCTGTCAAGGTACTCAAGTCAGGATTCTATTGTCCAAGTTTATTTAAATATACTCATGAATTCTATAAGTCGTGTGACCGTTGTCAAAGAACAAGAAATGTGTCTAGGAGACAGGAAATGTCATTGCAAAGTATATTGGAGATTGAATTGTTTGATGTATGAGGAATAGACTTTATGGGTCCATTTCCACCATCCATAGGCAAGCTATACATACTTTTAGCAGTAGACTATGTTTCTAAGTGGGTAGAAGTGGTAGCCCTAGCTTCTAATGATGCTAAGTCCACTACAGCAAAATAGGTTTTTAGCAGCATTTTGAGCGGCGTTTTTCAAAAAACCGCCGCTATAGGTTGAGCATTATCGGCGCTTTTCAAAAAACGCCGCTATAGGTCGAGCATTAGCGACGCTTCTTAAAAAACGCCACTATAGATCGACCATTAGCGGCGTTTTTTAAGAAGCACTGCTATAGGTCCAACATTAAAAGCGCCACAAAAAAATTAAGCACAACGCCGTCGTTTCATGTTGAGGTTTAAGGGAATTAGCGGCGCTTTCTGAAAACACCGCTATATAATGAGCATTCGCGGCGCTTTTTAAAAAACGCCACTATTGATTGAGCATTAGCAGCGCTTTTTTGAGAAACGCCGCTACAGGTCGACCATTAGCGGCGCTTTTTGAAAAATGCCGCAAACAATTTTAAAGTGTTTGGGTATATGACTGATTGTTTTTTAATTTATATATTAAATAATTTCTTATATAATCGTAAAGGAGATAGTATTAATTTTAAAATATTGAATTAATTATCATTATAGTTTAGGGTTTATGGTTTAGAGTATATAGTTTAGGGTGTAAGATTTAGGAGTTAAAATTTTAATGTTTAGGGATTATGGTTTATGGTTTATGATTTAAAGTTTAAGGGTTAGGGGTTCATGGGTTAATAGTTAGGGTTAATGGGTTTAAGGGTTAAGGGTTAAGAGTTAGGGTTAATGGGTTTAAGGGTTAAGGGGGTAAGAGTTAGGGGCTAGGGGTTATGTTTTGAGATTTAGGGGTTAAGGGTTAGGGGATAGGAGTTAGGGTTTAGGGTTTAGATTAAATAGTGTCTTTTAATTTATATATTAAATAATTTCTTATATAATTGTAAAAGAGATAATATTAATTTTAATATATTAAAATTATGATTATAGTTTAAATTATTTAAGAGATAAATAGATAAACTTGATATATATTAAATGGTTTAAGATTTAAGGTTTACTTGAGATTTGTTAAATGATGAAATTTTTTAAAATATTCAAAAAATAAAGAAAAAATTAAAAAAATAATAAATTTATAAAATTAAAAAAAAATGAAATACATGTAAATTGTCATATAAGTTGTTATGTTTAAAAACTTAAAAAGTTTTAGTCATTATTTCCGTTTAAAAAATAACAGTTCAACTTTGTTTTTTAAAATTAATAATTTAATTTAAGTTATTTAAAAACTTGAGGTGAACTTTAACTAAAATAAAATAAGTATTAAAATGAATAAAAAAGATACAAATACATTACCCTTACCTGCCGACTAATGTATGTATATTACAGATACAAATATTGAAGTACATAATAATACTAATAGTAATTTTTTAAAATATCATAGTTTATTCACTACATTATACTTTGTTTTTATTTGTTGGTAGTTACAATAATAATCATATAATATATTTTCACATAAAAATAAAAATCATCTAATAACAACAAAATAATAAAAGGCACACAGAGACAGCGATTCACTTGAAGAACGGTGCCGTTTTATGTTGCATATTTAGTAGCGTTTAAAAAAAAAAAGCGCCGCAAAAAATTATTAACTTTTTAAACGACACCGTTTTTTATTTGTTATTAGTGGCGCTTTTTATAAAACGCCGCAAAATGTATGAATTCCCGGAGTTTATACTTAAAACGCCACAAAATTATATTAAGAGACTGCAAAACGGCGGCGTTTATATCCTTATTATTAGTGGCGTTTCGCCTAAAACGCCGCGAATGTGTTAATTTTTTTAAAAAACGACGTCGTTTTATACTTTGCATTTAGTGGCGTTTTGTGTAAAGCGCCGCAAAATTTAACTTACACAAGTTGTTTTTGTAGCCCCGAAAATCCCCAAATCAGATTTCCTAATTTCCCAATTTCCGAAATTCCCCCTAATTTCCCAATTTCCCCCACGTTCTTCTTCCCCAATTCCCTAATTGAAATTCTTATCAATTTTTGGTTGCTACTGTTTTCCGCATATATTTTTGTTTTCATCTTATCAAGTTTGTGCTCGTAACAGCAATTTGGGGAAGAATTCGGTAAGTTTCCCTTGAAATTTACACACCCACTTACTCGTTTAGTTAACAGCAATTTGGGTAGGACCTATAATCAATTAGTTTTACTTGTTCAGTAGAAATAAATAAATGAATTAGTCTCAAAATAGGGTAGGTCTTTGACTACAAAATTAGTATAGGGTTCTCTAAATATGTATTGTTTGAAGGGTATCTCGACAAGTTAAAAGGTCCTTTGTTTTGTACTAAGATTTAAGTTTTTAGAGCCTATTTGGATTAGGGAGGGTATTAAAGGATTGAATTTCAATATTAACCTGACTTAATTAAAAATTCAAGGAAAACCCTAATTCAATTTTTTAAAAAATAAATTAATCTCGAGAAAATTAAGAATTTTAACATCCTTTAGTATCGAGGTCTGTTTAAAAGCTGTAATAGAGCATAAATTTTTGACATCCCTAAACTTAAATTTTTGAAGTTCTATAATAGCCACCAAGCTGTCTTGAAGCAAAACTGAAAAGAACTGATCTCTTATGTACTTATAGGGACCGATTGCTAAGAAAAGAACTTTTTCTTTTTGATCGTATACTGCATGTGGGATATGAGTGGCTAGCTTAGATCCCCCACTTGCCAAATACTCTTCCTAATTATCTCAGTTCAATGCATGATATATTTATCTTTTTGTGTTTGACAAAGATGTTTCCAAGGATGGGATGGAGTCAATCTTGTACAAAGGCTTCCGATTCCAATCCAATTTTAGCATGCAATTTCACACGTCAAGTTACCTAGTATTTTAATGAACAAAACATTTGTTTATCTTTCTCAGAACACTTGATTGTTTGCTGCCAACATCTCTAAAGATAAAACGACAGAAACTATAGACATTATAAGCAAACTGTGTCTCACTAGTTTTAGACTGCATAATCTGCTATTTTTTAAAGCTATGGAAAGCATTCCCAACGACCACAAGTCTTTGTTTGTCTTGATTTTCATAATATTGTTATAAATATATTACAAAACAACTCGCTTTATATAGAAATGATAGTTTCTAACACTACATAATGTCTATGTTTTATTTAAAGATAGTATGATATGGTATTATTGCAGGCATGGAACGAACAATATTGTAGGAATCCAGGCATTACCTTAGGAAAGGAGTTGTATTATTTGCTTAATAATCCAGGCAAACTGGATGCCAGAAGCAAATAATACCAAAAAAAGTAATAGGAAAGGAGTTGAATGTGAGATCTTTAAAGGGTCCTTTGCAACTTTGCTCCGAACTTAATATTTGTATTTTCTGAAATCAATTTATCCATATGAATGAATTTGTTAATCTTGAATTGGCTGCATTTTAAAAGGAATAGGCATTACCTTATAATTCTTTAAGTTGGCTGCAATTTTTTTTACTCCTTTAGATCTTCTATATTATTTTTATTCTTGTATATATTCTGACATGTGGAATTGTCGGTAAACCCCTGCTGCATTTAATCAGTCACTGCTTCCTGCTCCTCCTGCAACTATTGGTTCAACTGAAGCTGCCATTTAATCTTCGAATTAATATTTGGTAGTGATATTGATAAAGTTTTTATATTTGGTTCAACTGAATTAATAATATTTGGTGCTAATCTTATAATCTTACATCTGTTCTAGGTACTATCGAGCACTGAATTAATATTTTGTGCAATCGAATACACACCATGACCATTGACATCCGGGTCTGCTTTGCATTTGTGTTTTGGCTGAGCTATTGCTTGGGCAGGTACATGTTTTGTTGCAAATTTTTTTTGCTTATTTATATGCATTTTCCCTTTAAATTACTTAACAAATACTATTTTTCTGACTCCAGCTCTGTTTGCTGGTGATAGTGGAATAGACCAGGTTGTTGAAATTATTAAGGTACCTTTTAGTTCAAAATTCTAATCAATAATAGTTTTATCATGATGATTTTTGAAAATTTAATCTTTTGGGGCTCCGATTTTATATAGATTTAATTGCTGGTTTTGCTTTCAAATATTGGATTTTTTACTTACTTAAATTTGCCATCTAGTTTTCTGCCTTATATTTTCTGCTATAATCTGGCATCCAGTTTGCCATGTTTTTTTATTAAATTATTTTGGTCCTTCAGAAATCAAAGACGTATAGGGACTAATTGATGATACTTTTACTAAAGGAATCTAAATATAATGTTTTCATGTGTCCTGCCATCACCATTGCCGTTAATTACAGCATCAGCTACTGCATAGGATTCTAAGGACCCAAATATAATAAATAATTAAATTACATAATTTTATAAAATTGAAAGTATCCTTTTCCAATCCACTTTCTTTTCACATTTCACTTTCATTAATATCAATTATGATATTCCTGTTTAAATCTTCTTCCATTTCTCAAGTAATTCATTTCCAAAATCCCATTTTAAATGTGTAAATAATATTAGCATTTATAATTAAATTGGTCCAAACTATACAAATATTTATATGTTTTCCTTTTTCTTTATCTTTTTTTATTTTATGCTATTTTAATCACAAAAAATATATTTTGTTTTATTTTTAATTTACCTAATTAAATAAATTGTATTTAAAGTTATATTTTAAATATTTTATTTTATTTTAATCACGAATTTTTTTAAATATTTTAATTTATTTTAAAGTTTAAATTTACATAACTTACATAATTTAAAGTTTAAATTTCATAACTTACATAATTTACATAACTTACATAATTTAAAGTTCAAATTTCATAACTTACATAATTTACATAACTTACATAATACGTAACTGACATAATTTAAAGATCAAATTTCATACCTTACATAATTTACATAACTTACATAATTTAAAGTGCAGATTGTTCATAACTTACATAATTTACATAACTTACATAATACGTAACTTACATAATTTAAAGATCAAATTTCATAACTTACATAATTTACATAACTTACATAATACATAAACTTACATAATTTAAAGTTCAAATTTCATAACTTACATAATTTACATAACTTACATAATTCATAACTTACATAATTTTAAGGTCAAATTTCATAACTTACATAATTTACATAACTTACATGATACATAACTTACATAATTTAAAGATCAAATTTCATAACTTACATAATTTACATAACTTACATAATACATAAATATATATCATATCATAACTTACATAACTTAATTACACTTATAAATAAACAACTTACCCGTGTAATTTATTGTCAACTTTAGACTTCAACAACTACGAAATGGATAGGACTTGGATGAATTTGTCAAGGGTAAGCAACGGCTATCGAAATGGAGTAGAAAATTTTCTAAATTTTGCATTTCAAAATGCAAGCCAAGAGGATATGATTCTTTGCCCGTGTAAGAATTGCTCATCTAACAAGGCTTAGTGCAGACGCATTTGCGAAGGAAACCTTTGCAATCTCCATTAGGAAAACCCTCGGTCTTGCAAACAATATCACAATTGTCGTCACGTAAGCACAACCCCTTGAATGCATTACTTGGGGACTCGCATATCTTATCACCAATATCACAATTGTTGCAGCGGATGGTGAAAAGATATGCGAGTCCCCAAGTAATGCATTCAAGGGGTTGTGCTTACGTGACGACAATTGTGATATTGTTTGCAAGACCGAGGGTTTTCCTAATGGAGATTGCAAAGGTTTCCTTCGCAAATGCGTATGCACTAAGCCTTCTTAGATGAGCAATTTCATTATACTTTACCATTTTCCTTCGCAAATGCGTCTGTATTCGTCTTTTTCACTTAAAATGTTTGGGAGGGTGGACCGGAAACTCATTGACAATGCTGTTAGAGTTTTTGAGAGAAATGTTCCCGTTTGCGAAAATCCCTCAATCATGCAAAGACATGAAGAAATTGATAAAAGATTTGGGCATTGGGTACAAAAAAATTCATAGTTGCCCAAATGACTACATGTTGTATTGGGGCGATCGAAAAAACCAACAGAGCTGTCATGTATGTGGTCAATCCCGTTGGATGAATAGAAATATAGAAGATGGTAACGAGGATGAAACGATGCACAGTCAAGGAAGAAGCCAATTAAGATTTTACGGTATTTTCCGCTAATACCAAGGCTTCAAAGGCTTTTCATGTCGTCGAAGACAGCCGAGTCTATGACGTGGCACCATGATGGACGAACCGATGATGGATTGTTAAGGCATCCTGCGGATTCTTTAGCTTGGAAATCATTTGACAGTAAATTTCTGTAACACCCCTTACCCGGGTTCTATGCCGGGAACCGGGCCCGAGGTGTTACCGAACTCAAACCGCTTAATCGCCACTTAGGCTCAACGCCATTACTCGATATAACCTCATTCTCGACTTACGAGGCCTCACTCATACACACGAGGGATCTCGAGACTAATCCGAAACTTTTACGATCCTTAAATTTTTTCTCTTATAAACAGGTCTCACACGCCCCTGCAAGATTAGACACGCCCGTGCATGGACACACACGCCCATGTTCCCTAGCCGTGCTAAAAACTCGATCATTCTGCCAATTGCCCTACGGCCATCGCACGCCCGTGCTCCCCAACCGTGGTGAACACTGACTTCCCTTGCACGGCCTAGAGTCTAGACACGCCCGTGTGGCTATCCCGTGGCCAACACTGATGAATCCCACACGCTCTAGGCACACGCCCGTGTGACTAGTCCGTGGTCTATTCTATTTTCAAATATTAACATGCAGAGGACGACGGCCACAAAGACACGCCGTGGGTGACTGTGTGTCACACACTGATCTAGACACACGCCGTGTGTCTACCCACATGGTCAAGAATAAGACTAAGTGTCAAGTTCTTTTCACCCTTCTAACATACACAACATATACTCATCTAACACCATCATAATCAACTCAAATTGAAGTGCATTCTCACATAGAAAACTACATCTTTCTTTCATATAATGTAATAGCCAACAACCATGGCATTATACAAAATAAGCTATCCATCTATAGGCCAACACATCTTAGCCATTTACAACAAAATTTACTAACTTATCTAGCCCCTATACATGCCATATACAAAACATTAAGTTTCATGTACCAAAGTGTAGTGATATGTGGGCTATCTTCTGATGATCCTCGTATCTCAGTTCAACGCTTTTAATCTATAAGACAAGGGAAAAGAAAGAGAGTAAGCTTTGAGCTTAGTAAGTTTACACATAAACAATTAAGCATCATAGTATAAGCCCAACCACAATTAGCATTATACCAACATATAATATACAATTATGCTTACTCTTTCTATCCCTTACCATATTACCAACACATCATGAGTCACATGCTCATAATTATTGAAATGCACCCCTGCATTCAATATCACATTTACACAATATACAACACATCATTATTGCTCAATAATGCATCCATATAGCTAACTCACATGGCTAATCCACACAGATAATCCACATATCTTATCCATACAGCTATTACACACAGCTAATATACACAATTAATCCACACAGCCAATATCTCGGGGTTTCGCACTTAGCACACCACAATCAATTTATAAGGTGGTATCGCACTTAGCCTACCACAAAGGTAATCATCGTGATCTCACACATAGCCACTAAATGATATACCTAACGATAGCATCGCACATAGCTAGCTCATCGGCAATATGCATTTGGATGGTATCTCACTTAGCCCACCATCTAGCATTATCACAACACATGCACAAGTCTATTTACCAAATTATTCATCCATTCACATATATATTGCATTCATTCTACTTGAACCACATAGGTTCCCTATCATTCTCATTCATTCTCATTCATGCTACATCCTAGCTAGCATTTACAAATTGTAAGTATGAATGCATTGTTTATGCATAGACTTACCTCGATACTCAAAAGTATTGAAATGTGCAATTTAGTCCACCACCTTGCTTTTGCCTCCGTTTCGATCCGGGCTTCGTCTTTCTTGATCTATAATGAATAAATCAGCTTATTCAATACACACATTGACTAAATTGACCCACATCTCATACTTTAGCAAAATTACTATTTTGCCCCTAAACTTTCTCATATTTGCACTTTAGTCCTAAAGGCTCGTAAAGTGATTTTTATTCAACTTTCTACTCTTTCAGGCTTAGCCGAACCACTTACTCAACTAAAGCATTTATCAAATCTCACTAAATCACCCATGTATGACCAAACTTAAGATTTTCACAACTAAGTCTCTACATGCATTTTCATGGAAAATCACTTAGCAAAAGATGTTTCTGCTACATCAAGCCTTCATATTCTTCCATAAAACATCAAAATACATGCATATCATACATATGTACATTTTTGAACATCCATGATAGCTCACCAAATAGCTATAAATAACTTACTCATGCTACCAGGACTTCAAAAATACGAAGAATATCAAAAACCGGGCTTAGGAGCACTTACTAGCAAGCTTGAAAAATTGAAAGAACCCTAACAATGGCTTCTCAAATTTTCAGCAGCTATGGGAAGAAGATGAATGAATTTCTATCATCTTTTCACCTATTTTAATCACTTAATTGATAAATGACCAAAATGCCCTTTTTGATAAACTTTCAATTTTAACTCATCCATGCCCATTTTTGTCCAAAAATTAGAATTTGGATAAATTGCTATTTAAGGACCTCTAATTAATAATCTAAAGCTATTTCACACATATAGCTTCTAGAAACACACATTTTGCAACTTTTGCAATTTAGTCCTTTTGGACAATTCAACCACAATTTCACAAAATTGCTTCATGAAACTTTCACACTAGCATGCATACATATTATAAGCCTCAAAAACTTATTCATGACCCTCGGATTTGTGGTCTCGAACCACTATTCTGACTAGGCCCTAAATCGGGATGTTACAACTCTCCCCCCTTTAGAGATTTTCACCCCCGAAAATCTTACCAGTGAAGAGGTTTGGATGTTGCTCTCTCATAGCTTCTTCCGTTTCCCACGTAGCCCCTTCCACACCATGTTTCTGCCATAACACCTACACTAGTGCTATGCTCTTATTTCTCAACTGTTTCACTTCTCGAGCAAAGATCTTAATCGGCTCCTCTTCCTAAGACATATCCGGTCTTATCTCAATTTCCGTTGAAGGAATCACATGTGAAGGATTGGAGCGATACCGTCGCAATATCGACACATGGAACACGTTATGAATCTTTTCTAACTCTACCGATAAAGCCAACCGGTAAGCTACAGGCCCAATTCTGTCTGTAATCTCATATGGCCCTATGAACCTTGGACTCAATTTCCCTTTTTGTCCAAATCTCATAATCTTCTTCCATGGCGATACTTTCAAAAATGCTTTGTCGCCTACCTCAAACTCTATTTCTTTTCTTTTCAAATCCGCATACGACTTCTGTCGATCCGAAGTAGCTTTCAGACTAGTACGGATTACTTTCACTTTCTCTTCGGTCTCTTTTACTAGATCGACCCCATGGATCTGTTTCTCGCTAAGCTCGGTCCAATACAAAGGAGTTCGAAACTTACGGCCATACAAAGCCTCTTACGGTGCCATCTGTATACTCGACTAATAACTATTGTTATTGGCGAATTCGACCAAAGGTAGATATCTCTCCCAACTACCTTCGAATTCTAGCACACAGCATCGAAGCATATCTTCAAGAACTTGAATCACTCTTTCAGATCGACCATCGGATTGCGGATGGAACACAAGATCTTGAAATTCAATCTCGTACTCCATGGCCTCTTGCAACTTCTTCCAAAATCTCAAGTAAACCTCGGATCTCTATCCGATATAATAGACACAGTACACCATGCAATCTCACTATCTCTCAAGCATGCACAACTCACCTAACTTATCCAGTGAATAATCAACACGCATCGAATAAAGTGAGTCGACTTCATCAATCTATCCACAACAACCCATACAAACATCTCTCTTTCTCTGAGTCGCTGCGCAACCCCGTCACAAAATCCATGGTAACCCGATCCCACTTCCATTCGGGAACCATCACTGGCTGAAGCAATCCCGAAGGCACTTGATGCTCATCTTTCACTTGTTGGCAAATCAGACACTTAGTCACAAACTCTGAAATATCTCTTTTCATACCCGACCACCAATACAACTTTCTCAAATCATTGTACATTTTCGTACTGCCCGGATGTATTGACAAGCATCCACTATGGGCCTCATACAAAACCTTTCGAATCAACTCCTCATTTTTAGGAACACAAATTCTGTCACGATACATCAGACAACCATTCAAATTAATTATAAAAATCAGAACCACTTTCTGATCCGCACTTAGCTATCTTAGCTTGCATCTCGCTGTCATTTCTCTGAGCTTCACATATTTGTTGAACAATTAGTGGCTTAGCTCTCAACTCTGTCGAAATAGCACCATCATCAGACAATGCTAAACTCGCTCTCATAACTCTTAGAGCGTACATAGATTTCCTACTCAAGGCATCCGCAACCACATTCGCTTTTCCCGGGTGGTAATCAATGACTAACTCATAGTCTTTCAACAATTCAAGCCACCGTCTCTCTGTCTCGATTGGATCCTTTCGATCCATCAAATACTTTAAACTCTTGTGATCCGTAAAGATTCGGTACTTTTCGCCATACAAATGATGTCGCCAAATCTTTAACGCAAACACAATCGCAGCCAACTCCAAATCGTGAGTCGGATAATTCTTCTCATGCGATTTTAACTGCCTCGAGGCATAAGCGACTACCTTACCCTCTTGCATCAACACGCAACCGAGACCATTAAACGACGTATCACTATATACCACGAACTCCTTCCCGATTCTCGGTTGAACCAAAACCGGTGCCTCACCAACATTGTTTTCGATCTCTCGAAGCTCTGTTGACATGTCTCAGTCCATTCAAACTTGACATCTTTATGCAATAGCTTCGTCATCGGGGTAGCAATCACAGAGAACCCCTTTACGAAACGTCTGTAATATCCTACTAATCCCAAAAAACTTCTGATTTTTGACACGTTCCTCGACGGTTTCCAATCCATAACAGCCAATATCTTACTCGGGTGAACTCTGACACCATCACCTGACACCATGTGTCCTAGGAATCCGACCTCTCGGAGCCAAAACTCACTCTTGCTAAACTTAGCATACAACTGCTTGTCTCTCAATGTTTGCAAGACAATTCTCAAGTGCTCTTCATGATCGTTTTCATCCTGAGAATAGATCAATATGTCGTCAATAAAGACAACCACAAACTTGTCCATATATGGTCTGAAAATACGGTTCATCAGATCCATAAAAATCGCAGGTGCATTCGTCAAACCAAACGGCAAAACCAAAAACTCATAATGGCCATACCTTGTTGAAATGCGATTTTCAACACATCTTGCTCTTTCACTGAAATGATAATAAACTGGACCTCAAGTCTATCTTGGAGAACATCTGTAGCTCCCTTTAGTTGATCGAAAAGATCATCAATCCTTGGTAAAGGATACTTATTCTTAACCGTCACCTTGTTCAGTTGTCTATAGTCTATACACAACCTCATAGACCCATCTTTCTTCTTCACAAACAATACCGGAGCACCCCACGGCGAGTAGCTCGGTCTTGCAAAACCCTTATCTGTCAACTCTTGTAACCGAGCCTTCAGTTCTTTCAACTCTACAGGTGCCATTCTGTACGGGGCAATTGAAATAGGTGTCGTTCCCGAAACCAACTCAATTCCAAACTCGACCTCTCTCACTAGAGGTAATCCGGGTAACTCTTTCGGAAACACATCTAGGTATTCACATACCACTGGCACTGTTTCAAACCCTACTCCAACCTCTTGAGCATTCAACACAAACACAAGATAGGACTCACACCCTTTTCTTAAACATTTCTCGGCCACTAAGGAAGAAATCATCACGGGTAGACTGTCCGATCCACCTGATTCAATTCGAACTACATCTCCACTCTCACATTTCAGTTCAATAAACTTACTACCACGGTTCACTAAGATACTATGGGTAGTCAACCAATCCATGCCTAGGATTAAATCGAACTCATCAAACGGCAACAACATCAGGTTTGCCGAAAAACAATGATTCTCAACCAACAAAGGACAATTCTTACACACTTTGTCCACTAACACATGCTTTCCTAATGGGTTTGACACCTTAATCACAATGTCCAGTAGACTCAGCGGTCATACTCAAACTAGATGCTAATCTCATGCGAATATAAGAGTGAGTAGACCTCGGATCTAGTAAAGCAAAAAACAGAGGTGTCAAAGAGAGAAAAAGTACCGCTTATCACATCGGGGAGGATGCCTCTTCGCGAGTGCGAATGGCGACGCGTCTCAGAGGTGCCCGACCCCTCTGGTCTCACAAGAGAGTCCCCGGACGCACCTCTACCACTAGCCCCACCTCTTGGGTTCCTTGGTGGTCTACCCTCGTAGACACATCACTAGGTCTCACTTCTTGCCTCTCTTCCTTATCATCCTTCTCGGGACAATTACGGATAAAGTGGTCAGGGGAACCACATTTATAACATTTTCGACTGTTTCCCCAACACTCTCCGGTGTGATACCTACCACAACTAGGACACTCCGGTTTACTCTTTGTATTGCCCACACTTTCCATCGAGGAAGCTCGGACTCTTGAACCCTGACGAGTATTGTCCAAGTCTCGATGCGAATACCCCACTGAGGCTGATATCCGAGGATTCACTTTCTTGGATCTTTTTGACTGGGCTTGATACGACTTGCCCATCGGTCTCTTTCTTGTATCTCGGGCTTCACTCATAGCCTTCCTCTTATCTGAACTCAACTCTTCGGCCTTACTTGCCCTCTCAACTAATACCACGAATTCTTTCAACTCTAAAATTCCAACTAGGAGTTTGATATCCTCTTCAGCCCATCTTCGAACCTCTTGCACAAGATGGTCTCTGTCGACACACATTCTTGAGCATATTTGCTAAGCCTAACAAACTTACGCTCGTACTCAGCTACTGTCATCCTTCCTTGCTTCAGCTCAAGGAATTCTTTCATTTTTCGGTCAGTAAACCTCTGGCTTATATACTTCTTCCGGAACTCTTCCAGAAAGAACTCCCATGTCAATCGCTCTTTTGGGACCACTAATGTCAGCGTCTTCCACCAGTGGTACGCCAAATCTCTCAGCAACGATACGGCACACTTCAAACTCTCCTCAGGTGTACATGAGAGCTCATCGAACACCCTCATCGAGTTCTCCAACCAGAACTCCGCCCTCTCTGGGTCATCATCTACCTTAGCTCTAAACTCCCCAGCCCTGTATTTCCTAATCTTATCCACCGGGGGTTTCGATATCCTCACTACATCCATACCTTGAGGAGCCACAGGATTTGGCATAGGTATGGGAGGAGGTGGAGGAGGTTGAGCATTAGGGTTCGCTCGAACGTAGTCCGAGTACCAATCACTCATCATATAGAGAAAGGCTTCTCGTGCCTCTTCCCCTTGACCCCTCGCCTCGGGTCCACTTTACACCGGCACGGTTCCTTACGTAGGAGCCGGTGCATTACTAGCTGCTTCATCAGCAGTCAATGGATCGGAATCCATATTCTATATAAAACAAGATTTAAAATCATCAGAAACCACCACACTATCATCGTACACTTATGGCATTATAGCTAGACTCTTACACCGGCTACGGTAGTCCTAGAACCGACTAAACTATTGCTCTGATACCACTAAATGTAACACCCCTTACCCAGGTTCTACGTCGGGAACCGGGCCCAAGGCGTTACTGAACTCAAACTGCTTAATCGCCACTTAGGCTCAACGTCATTACTCGATATAACCTCATTCTCGACTTACGAGGCCTCACTCATACACACGAGAGCTCTCGAGACTAATCCGAAACTTTTACGATCCTTGAAAATTTTCTCTTATATACAGGTCTCACACACCCGTACAAGAATAGACACGCCCGTGCATGGACACACACGCCCATGTTCCCTAGCCGTGCTAAAAAATTGATCATTCTGCCAATTGCCCCACGGCCATCACACGCCCGTGCTCCCCAACCGTGGTGAACACTGACTTCCCTTGCATGGCCTAGAGTCTAGACACACGCCCGTGTGGCTATCCCGTGGCCAACATTGATGTATCCCACACGCTCTAGGCACACGCCCGTGTGACTAGTCCGTGGTCTACTCTATTTTCAAATATTAACATGCAGAGGACGCATGACCACATCACACACCCGTGGACTGACCGTGTGTCACACATGGTCTAGACACACGCCCGTGTGTCTACCCATATGGTCAAGAACAAGACTAAGTGTCAAGTTCTTTTCACCCTTCTAACATACACAACATATACTCATCTAACACCATCATAATCAACTCAAATTGAAGTGCATTCTCACATAGAAAACTACATCTTTCTTTCATATAAAGTAATAGCCAACAACCATGGAATTATACAAAATAAGCTATCTATCTATAGGCCAACACATCTTAGCCATTTACAACAAAATTTACTAACTTATCTAGCCCCTATACATGCCATATACAAAACATTAAGTTTCATGTACCAAAGTGTGCTGATATGTGGGCTATCTTCTGATGATCCTCGTATCTCGGTTCAACGCTTTTAATCTATAAGACAAGGGAAAAGAAAGAGAGTAAGCTTTGAGCTTAGTAAGTTTACACATAAACAATTAAGCATCATAGTATAAGCCCAACCAAAATTAGCATTATACCAACATATAATATACAACTATGCTTACTCTTTCTACCCCTTACCATATTACCAACACATCATGAGTCACATGCTCATAATTATTGAAATGCACCCCTGCATTCAATATCACATTTACACAATATACAACACGTCATTATTGCTCAATAATGCATCCATATAGCTAACTCACATGGCTAATCCACACGCCTAATCCACATATCTTATCCACACACGGCTATTACACACGCCTAATATACATAATTAATCCACACAGCCAATATCTCGGGGTTTCGCACTTAGCACACCACAATCAATTTATAAGGTGGTATCGCACTTAGCCTACCACAAAGGTAATCATCGTGATCTCGCACATAGCCACTAAATGATATACCTAACGATAGCATCAGACATAGCTAGCTCATCGTCAATATGCATTTGGATGGTATCACACTTAGCCCACCATCTAGCATTATCACAACACATGCACAAGTCTATTTACCCAATTATTCATCCATTCACATCTATATTGCATTCATTCTACTTGAACCACATAGGTTCCCAATCATTCTCATTCATTCTCATTCATGCTACATCCTAGCTAGCATTTACAAATTGTAAGTATGAATGCATTGTTTATGCATAGACTTACCTCGATACTCAAAAGTATTGAAATGTGCAATTTAGTCCACCACCTTGCTTTTACCTCGGTTTCGATCTGGGCTTCGTCTTTCTTGATCTATAATGAATAAATCAGCTTATTCAATACACACATTGACTAAATTGACCCACATCTCATACTTTAGCAAAATTACTATTTTGCCCCTAAACTTTTTCATATTTGCACTTTAGTCCCAAAGGCTCGTAAAGTGATTTTTATTCAACCTTGTACTCTTTCATGCTTAGCCGAACCACTTACTCAACTAAAGTATTCATCAAATCTCACTAAATCACCCATGTATGACCAAACTTAAGATTTTCACAACTAAGTCCCTACATGCATTTTCATGGAAAATCAGTTAGCAAAAGATGTTTCTGCTACATCAAGCCTTCATATTCTTTCATAAAACATCAAAATACATGCATGTCATACATATGTACATTTTTAAACATCCATGATAGCTCACCAAATAGCTATAAATAGCTTACTCATGCTACCGGGACTTCAAAAATACGAAGAATATCAAAAACTGGGCTTAGGAGCACTTACTAGCAAGCTTGAAAAATTGAAAGAACCCTAACAATGACTTCTCAAATTTTCGGCAGCTATGAGAATAAGATGAATGAATTTCTATCATCTTTTCACCTATTTTAATCACTTAATTGATAAATGACCAAAATGCCCTTTTTGATAAACTTTCAATTTTAACTCATCCATGCCCATTTTTGTCCAGAAATTAGAATTTGGATAAATTACTATTTAAAGACCTCTAATTAATAATCTAAAGCTATTTCACACATATAGCTTCTAGAAACACACATTTTGCAACTTTTGCAATTTAGTCCTTTTGGACAATTCAACCACAATTTCACAAAATTGCTTCATGAAACTTTCACACTAGCATGCATACATATTATAAGCCTCAAAAACTCATTCATGACCCTCGAATTTGTGGTCTCGAACCACTATTCTGACTAGGCCTTAAACCGGGATGTTACAATTTCTAAGCTTTACAAGCGATCCTCAGAGTGTGAGGCTTGGGCTAGCATCTGATGGATTTAATCCTTACAAAATCATGAGCACTGCGTATAGTACTTGGCCTGTAGTGCTTGTTCCTTACAATTTGCCGCCATGGATTTTCATGAAACAATCATCATTTATCTTATCTATGATTATCCCTGGAGAAAAAGGTCCCGAAAATGATATTGACATTTATTTGCAGCCACTTATTGAAGAGTTAAAACAATTATGGGCTGGTGTTGAGACATATGATGTACTGAGAAAGGAGAACTTTAATTTACGTGCAGCTTTGATGTGGACTATTAATAACTTCCCGGCTTATGCCAATTTATCTGGTTGGAGTACCAAGAGACGTTATGATTGTCCTTATTGTGCTGCGCAAACATGTTCGCAATGGTTATATAATGGGAAGAATTTTTCTTACATGGGGCATCGTCGGTGGTTACCGAGAAATCATAGATTTAGATTTTAGAGTACTCTGTTTGACGGTACTGAAGAGTTCAGAGAAGCTCCTTCGCAGACCGGTGGATCTAAAATCTTTTTCATGTTGAAAGATATGAATTTAATTTATGGGAAGATGAATCAACCGCCCAACACGCAAAGAAATAGAAGATCAAGGGATGAATCTGTTGATGAATCTGATGAAGATGATGATCCTAATGAGGCGGACTTATGGAAAAAAAGAAGTATTTTTTTGAGTTGCCTTATTGGGAGCATCACATTTTACGACATAATCTTGATGTCATGCACATTGAGAAAAATGCCTGCGAGAACATGATTGGGACTATTTTGAATGTCGATGGAAAATTGAAAGATAATCTTTAGAGTCGACTTGATTTAGTCCACATGGGAATTCAGTGTGAGCTTCATCCCCAAGCACTTCCGAATAGGAAATATCGGTTACCGCCTTCTATTTTTTCAATGTCGAAGACGGAGAAAGAAGTGTTCTGCATGGTGTTGAAGGATATAAAAGTCCCGGATGCGTATGCATCAAATATATCTCGATGTGTGAGTCTTAAACATCGAAGACTATATGCCTTAAAATCACATGACTATCACATCTTGATGCAAGATTTACTGCCAGTTGCTATGCGGTGTTGTATGTCGAAAAAGGTGACGTCTTGTATAATTGAACTATCCAATATAATGAAAGGCATTTTTGGCAAAGTTTTGGATATTCAAGAACTTGAGAAACTACAAGATCGAGCCGCATTAACTTTATGCAATTTAGAGAAGATCTTCCCACCTTCCTTCTTCACTATTATGGTGCACTTGATAATTCATCTCCCTCGTGAAGCAATACTTGGTGGACCCGTTTTCTATCGATGGATGTATCCCAAAGAAAGGTGTTAATTTATTTGTAAATTATTCCTTCATTCACCTCAATGCCTTTAGTGGCAACTTTTGATAATGTTGTATATCGTGTTTAGGTTCCTATCCAGATTGAAGTCTATTCGTAATAAAAGCGTTATCCAAAAGGATCAATTGCCGAAGGCTACTTGGTAGAGGAATGTATGACTTTCTGTTCAAGATATTTGGAAGATGTTGAAACAAGAATGAACAAACCAAGTAGAAATGCTGGGCTCACTAACCATAACTTGGCCGAAACTTATTTATTTCAGAGTTATGGAGAACCAATCGGCAAAGTTGAAATTGCAGAATTAGATGATAGATCGTGGGTACAAGCACATCGATATGTTCTTTTTCACCATGATTCATTGGAACCATTACGCAAGTAAGTTCTATAATTTGATAAATATTCATCAATTATAATTTGTTTATCTTCTAACAAAGTAAACCTTTTTTTAACATAGTGAGTACAAACAAATATTAAGAGCTCGTTCACGGTCCCGAAGATTACAACAACGAGAAATTAATAAGTTGTTCACAGAATCATTTCATGAATGGTTAAGCCAGACGGTATGCAATTGAAGCTTTCATTGACAAATAATAATGTTTTCTCATAACATTTATAATTACTCAATTTACTTTCGATTCAATAGGTTTGGAGTCAGAAGGACGTCGATGACGAATTTAAATGGCTTTCCCAAGGTCCGAATAGAATAGTAAAAAGATAGAGTGCCTTCCTCATCAATAGATTCAGATTTCATACAAAATATCGCGAGAGATTGAGGAGAACTCATAATTATGGAATTGTTGTTAATTCTTCAAATACAAGTTATGCTAGTGCTAGGGACAGTAATCCAGTTGAGGGAAATGTGGAGTATTACGGACTTCATACTGACATAATTGAGTTGGATTATTATGGAAAATGGAAAGTTGTCTTATTTCGAGGTGATTGGGCTAATGTTAATACGACTCGCGGAATTAAACAAGATCAATTTGGTTTTACAATGGTGAACTTCTCTCGATTAATTCACACTGGACAACAATTGATAGATGAGCCGTATGTATTTTCTTCTCAAGTGAAGGAAGTTTTTTACTTGAAAGATCCAACTGATGAGGGTTGGTACGTTGTACTCCGAAACACCCCTAGAGATTTATTTGACATGGGCAATGGAAATAGAGATGACATCGTCGAAAGATCAGAAACTTTGCCTTTTCCAGAAAAAAACTTAAATGAAAATATCCCTAGTACTAGTACACAATTTCAATGGGTTAAATCGGGATGTGGGACGAAGATATTTACGAATTATGATGTAGTAAGATTTTACGATTTTTAAATATATGTAATATTATAATTTTAATATTGCTCATGTTATATAATTTAACTATTTTATATGTACTATTATTGTTGTTATTTGTTACTAAAATTTCAACTATTTTATGTGTATTGCAGGAAAAATACCTAGAAGAAGATTACGAAATTTAAGTATTGTCCAGAATACTCCAAATTCGGAAGAAGGAAATAGTGAGCAGATGACCTATTGGATCTTCGAATGTACTGGAGGAGGCACGCAGCGAGCCTGCGAGAATTTCAAAGTAATGTTAAGTTTATTTTACATGCGTATAGACTTTTATTATTGCTCGTATTTCTCAATTTCAATATAATAATATATTATTTTCCAGCTGAAAGTGGTGGGACGCGCAGAGGTCGAGGACGTACACTACTTAAAGATTTATACGACTTAAATCCTGTCGATCGTGTGAAAGTAAATAGAAATAGTCATGGTCAGCCTGTTGGATCAGAAGCTTGACTTTTAGCAGGCTATTTGGGCATTATAGCACGAAATGCCAATATATTGCCCATCAACTACGAATCATGGCATCACATGCCTGATAGCAACAAAAATCAAGCTCTCGATAATATTAAGGTAACAATACGTGAATTTAATTTATAATACTTTGGTTTAAGTTTCATTTATATTTACTTTCTAAACTTGTGTTTTTTAGGAGAGATTTGCTTTACAGGTCTCGGATGCCTATATCAAGAAGGCATTGGGTAAAAAATGGAGAGACCATAAAAGCACTTTGAAAAAAGATTATTTTAAGAAAGACATAAGCCTCGAAGAAAAATTACAAAATGTGTAACATCCCGATTTAGGGCCTAGTCGAAAAAGTGGTACGAGACCACATATCCGAGGTTTATGAATGAGTTTTTGAGGTTTATGCTATGAATGCATGCTAGTGTGAAAGTTTCATGAAGCAATTTTGTGAAATTGCGGTTGAATTGTCCAAAAGGACTAAATTGCAAAAGTTGCAAAATGTGAGATTCTAGAAGCTATTTGTAACAGTCTGGTTTATACCCTAGTCAGAACAGTGGTTTCGGGACCACAAATCCGAGCCCGTATAATATTTTAATATTATTTTTTGTGACTATGATGTGTGTATATGCATGTGCTAAAGTTTCGTAAGTTAATTCGTCCATCTGTGTGTTTAATTTGAGCAAAGGGCTAAATTGCATTGATTTACAAATTAGCATGCTTCATGAAAAGGTACTTAATTGTCATGTCTTTATAAGTATGAGGATTTTATGTGGCAATTAAGCCATTAGTTTGTAAGTGGACGGTTAAGGTAAAAAAAAAGACCTTGATTTATATGTTATATATGTTTTTATTATAAGGATAATTTGGTAATAAGGTTAATAATATAATTGTTAATAAAATAAAGCATGAAAATGGAACATTTATTCATGCATTCTCCATCGAAAATAAGAAAGAAAAGAAAGGGTTTGAGCTTGTCATATTCGGCCATTTGAGAGCCAAATTAGAAGTATGTTTTCGGTTGGTTTTTGATAATTTCTACGTTTTTGTAATCGTTGCTTCGAGAGCTTTAAAACCCATGTCTCAATTTGATGAATTGATAATGTTTGTGTGAGATGCCATTGATGATATGTCAATCTTTTTGATGATTTTTGGTGTTAAATGAAAGATATGAGTTAGATGAACATACTTTGTTCTTGAATTTTTGATGAATTTAGCTAAATAGGGCTAAATTGAGAAAATGGTAACTTGAGGGACTAAATTGCAAATTTGATGGAAAATATGGGCTTGTATGTGATGCATATGTATTCGGCTAAGCTTGTTCATGTATGGATTTTGTGAATTTGATGGTTTGAGAAAAATGGACTAAAATGATAAAATGTGCAAATGTGAGGGCTATATTGCAAATAGTCCAAAATGTGTGTCTTTGGATTGAATTGAATGAGCTATTGAATAAAAGGGTTAATTCTGAATATGTTTAGATCAAGAGCCGAGGAAAACGGATTTAGATCGCGGGAAAGCGAAAAGTAATCGAGTGTAGTTTTCATTAGATAAACCGAATTCGAGGTAAGTCACTATGCAAATAAATGTATATGTATGTAATTATAATTGTTTATATGATTAATGTTGGTAATGAATGCCTATGAGAAGTTTTGCATATGAATTCTGAGAAAAGTTTGATATAGTGACTAAGTCTGAGAAGTCCCGTGTGAACTTAGGAGTCAATAGGATTAGCTATGTCATGACATAGGTATCTGTTCTATTTTATCATGTATAAGACCACGTCTGGGACGTTGGCATCGATATAAGCTTTACGTGTAAGACCTCATCTGGGACGTTGGCATTGATATAAGTTTTATGTATAAGACCACGTCTGGGACGTTGGCATCGAGATAAGCTTTACGTGTAAGACCATGTCAGGGACATCGGCATCGTATTGATACGTGTAAGACCCTGTCTGGGGCAGCAGCATCAATGTCTAAGTGCATGTAAGACCTCGTCTGGGACGTTGGCATTGTACGACTATTCTGAGCTTTCTAAGTATCCTACTAGATTCCTTACGGTTCAACGGGCAAGTTTGTGATACGAAATATCCATATAAATAGTGAATCTAATTCAGGTACGTTGATTAATACACTAAGTGTGTATATAAGGTAAGTTCCTATGTAACCTTGCTATAATGGTTATGGACCTTTGAAATAGTTTTGTGCATAAGAGACTTTTGGAATTGATGAATGTGGCAAATGTGGCCAATAGTATGAACCAAAGTATAAATGTGAGAAGATGTTATGTATATGAAATGTGCCTATATTTCTATATGCTTATATACTTGTTTATTAAGTTTATTTGTATATGACTTACTAAGCTTTTGGAAAGCTTACTCTGTGTGTGTGTTTTCTCTGTTTTTACAGGTCGTCAAGCTACTGAAGGCTCGGGACCGTCAAGGATCATCATCACACTACTAAACATATTTTGGTACCTTTTTTATAATGAATATAGCTAAATATGGCATGTATAGTAAATGTTTATGAAGTGAACTTAGCCATGTGTTTTGGCAAGATTTGAGTTGGTAATAGGCTAGAATGAATGAGTTATATGATGCAAATTTTGATATGTTTTGATGCTTATGAAATGGTTATGTTTTGGATAAGCAAATAGATGATATATGCTTGAGATGATGTGGGTTTTAGTTTGTAATTTGGTATGAATGGAATTGGTATTGAATGTGTTGATGGAATGTTCATTTTGGTATGTTTTTGGTTGCCATATATGCATGAAATCAGATGGATTATCTTGCTTGTAGGTTGACCCTTATGGGTGGCATTATGGCCTTGTAAATGGCCTATAATGTCACACGGTTGTGGCACACGGGCGTGCCTAAGACCGTGGTTGAATCGGCAGAATGTAGCTTAAATAGCACACGGCCTCGACATGGGCGTGTCAGCTGGCTGTGGTGTACAAGTCAGTAGCTAGCTAAGAACACACGGCCATGGCACACGGGCGTGCTTGGTTGTCATGTTGGAAAAGTTAGTATATCGTCTGGTAGCACACGGTCATGGCACACAGACGTGCCTAGTGACCGTGTTTATATAGTCAGTATGTAAACATGGATGGACACACGGGGGTGTCTAGAAGCCGTGGAGGGCACACGGTCTCCTCCCACGGGCGTGTCTCCCCTGAAAGTTAGAAAAGTTTTTAATTTTCATGAAATTTCATATGTGTTTCAGTTTCGTCCCAACTCGGTTTATAAGCATGTTTAAGGTCTCGATGACCGTATTGAGGGACACTATGCTTGAGAATGATGAATGAATGTATGAATTTCTGTAAATGCTTTCTGATCTGTCCGGTAACGCCTTTAACCCTAGTCCGTCATCAGATACGAGTTAGGGGTGTTACACTATTTGTGTGAAATAGCTTTAGAATATTAATTAGAGGTCCTTAAATAGAAATTTTCCCAATTTCTAATTTTTGAACAAATGTGGGCATGGATGAGTTAAAATAGAAAGTTTATCGAAAAGGGCATTTTGGTCATTTAACAATTAAGTGATTAAAATAGGAGAAAAGATGACAAAATTCATTCATCTTCTTCTCCAAGGCTGTCAAAAATTTGAGAGAGCCATTGTTAGGGTTCTTCAAAAATTTCAAGCTTGCTAGTAAGTGCATCTAGCCTCGTTTTTGATATTCTTTGTATTTTTGAAGTCCTTGTTGCATGAGTAAGCTATTTTTAGTTATTTGATGAGCTATGATGGATGTTCAAAAATGTGGTCATGTATGACATGCATGTATTTTGATGTTTTATGGAAGATTATAAAAGCTTGATGTAGTAGAAACATCTTTTGCTAAATGAGTTTTCGTAGAAAATGCATGTAGGGACTAGTTTGTAAAAATCTTGAGTTTGGTCATACATGTGTGTTGTGATGAGAATTGATGATTGCTTTAGTTGAGTAAGTGATTGCTCCGTATAGGATGGCACCTTTAGAGTTGAAACAACTGAAGGTTCAGTTGCAAAAGTTGACAGATAAGGGTTTTGCAAGACCGAGCTACTCACCGTGGGGTGCTCCGGTATTGTTTGTGAAGAAGAAAGATGGGTCTATGAGGTTGTGTATAGACTATAGACAGCTTAACAAAGTGACGATTAAGGATAAGTATCCTTTACCAAGGAATGATGATCTTTTTGATCAACTGAAGGGAGCTATAGTGTTCTCCAAGATAGACTTGAGGTCTGGTTATTATCAGTTGAGAGTGAAAGAGCAGGATGTGTTGAAAACTGCATTTCGAACAAGGTATGGCCATTATGAGTTTTTGGTTATGCCGTTTGGTTTGACGAATGCACGGGCAATTTTTATGGATCTGATGAACCGTGTTTTCAAACCATATGTGGACAAGTTTGTAGTTGTCTTCATTGACGACATATTGATCTATTCTCGGGATGAGAACGATCATGAAGAACATTTGAAAATTGTCTTGCAAACTTTAAAAGATAAGCAGTTGTACGCTAAGTTTAGCAAGAGTGAGTTTTGGCTCTGTGAGGTTAGATTCCTAAGACACATTGTGTCGGGTGATGGTGTTAGAGTTGACCCGAGTAAGATATCGGCTGTTGTGGATTGAAAACCGCCGAGGAACGTGTCGAAAATCAGAAGTTTTTTGGGATTAGCAGGATATTACAGACGTTTCGTAAAAGGGTTCTCTGTGATTGCTACCCCGATGACAAAACTATTGCATAAAGATGTCAAGTTTGAATGGACTGAGACATCTCAACAGAGTTTCGAGAGACTGAAGACATTATTGACTGAGGCGCCGATTTTGGTTCAACCAGAATCGGGGAAAGAGTTCGTGGTTTACACTGACGCGTCGTTTAATGGTCTCGGTTGCGTGTTGATGCAAGAGGGTAAGGTAGTCGCTTACGCCTCGATACATTTGAAACCGCACGAGAAGAATTATCCGACTCATGATTTGGAGTTGGCTGCGATTATTTTCGCGTTAAAGATTTGGCGACATTACGTATATGGTGAGAAGTGCCGAATCTTTACGGATCACAAGAGTTTGAGATATTTGATGGATCTGAAGGATCTAAATTTGCGACAGAGACGGTGGCTTGAGTTGTTAAAAGACTATGAGTTAGTCATTGATTACCACCCGGGAAAAGCGAATGTTGTTGCGGATGCCCTGAGTAGGAAATCCTTGTATGCTCTAAGAGTTATGAGGACGAGCTTGGCATTGTCTGAAGATGGTGCTATTCTGGCAGAGTTGAGAGCTAAGCCACTATTTGTTCAACAGATATGTGAAGCTCAGATAAATGACAGTGAGATGTCAGCTAAGAGAGATAAGCGTGAGGCAGAAAGTAATTCCGATTTTCGAGTGGGCTCGAATGGTTGTTTGTTGTACCGTGACAGAATTTGTGTACCTAGAGATGAGGAGTTAATCCAAAAGGTTTTGCATGAGGCCCACAGTGGATGTTTGTCAGTACATCCGGGCAGTATGAAAATGTATAATGACTTGAAGAAGTCTTATTGGTGGCCAGGTATGAAAAGAGATATTTCAGAGTTCGTGACAAAGTGTCTGATTTGTCAACAAGTGAAAGTTAAGCATCAAGTGCCTTCAGGATTGCTTCAGCCAGTGATGGTACCCGAATGGAAGTGGGATCGGGTTACCATAAATTTTGTGTGGGGTTGCCGATGACTTGAAAAAGAGAGATCTTTGTGTGGGTTGTTGTGGATAGACTAACGAAGTCGGCTCACTTTATTCGATGACGTGTTGATTATTCACTTTGGATAAGTTAGGTGAGTTGTATGTTGCGAGAGATAGTGAGGTTACATGGTGTACCGTGTCTATAACATCGGATAGGGATCCGAGGTTCACTTCGAGGTTTTGGAAGAGGTTGCAAGAGGCTTTGGGAACAAAGTTGAATTTCGATCTTTGCGTTCCATCCGCAAACCGATGGTCGATCTGAAAGAGTGATTCAAGTTCTCGAAGATATGCTTCGATCTTTGTGTGGTAGAATTTGAGGGTAGTTGGGAGAGATATCTACCTTTAGTCGAATTTACTTACAACAATGATTATCGATCAAGTATACGGATGGCTCTCCGTATGAGGCCCTGTGATGGTCGTAAGTGTCGGACTCCTTTGTATTGGACCGAGCTTAGTGAGAAGCGGATCCATGGGGTTGATCTAGTAAAAGAGACCGAGGAGAAAGTGAAAATAATCCGTAATAGTCGAAAGTTGCTTTGCATCGAATGAAAGTCGTCTGCGGATCCGAAAAGACAAGAAATTGAGTTTGAAGTGGGCGACAAAGTGTTTTTGAAAGTGTCCCCATGGAAGAAGATTATGAGATTTGGACGAAAAGGAAAATTGAGTCCAAGATTCATAGGGCCGTATGAGATTACAGATAGAGTTGGGCCAGTAGCATACCGGTTGGCTTTGCCGGTAGAGTTGGAAAAGATTCATAATGTGTTCCATGTGTCGATGTTGCGACGGTATCACTCTGATCATTCACATGTGATTCCTTCGACGGAAATTGAGATAAGACTGGATATGTCTTATGATGAAGAGCCGATTAAGATCTTGGCTCAAGAAGTGAAACAGTTGAGAAGTAAGAGCATAGCACTAGTGAAAGTATTATGGCAGAAACACGGTGTGGAAGAGGCTACGTGGGAAACGGAAAAAGCTATGAGAGGGAAACATCCAAACCTCTTTACTGGTAAGATTTTCGTGGGCGAAAATCTCTAAAGGGGGGAGAGTTGTAACATCCCGATTTACAGCCTAGTCAGAGTAGTGGTGCGAGACCACAAATTCGAGGTTTATGAATGATTTTTTGAGGTTTATGCTATGAATGCATGCTAGTGTGAAAGTTTCATGAAGCAATTTTGTGAAATTGCGGTTGAATTGTCCAAAAGGACTAAATTGCAAAAGTTGCAAAATGTGAGATTCTAGAAGCTATTTGTGTGAAATAGCTTTAGAATATTAATTAGAGGTCCTTAAATAGCTACTTTCCCAATTTCTATTTTTTGGACAAATTTGGGCATGGATGAGTTAAAATAGAAAGTTTATCAAAAAGGGCATTTTGGTCATTTAATAATTAAGTGATTAAAATAGGAGAAAATATGACAAAATTCATTCATCTTCTTCTCCAAGGCTGCCGAAAATTTGAGAGAGCCATTGTTAGGGTTCTTAGAAAATTTCAAGCTTGCTAGTAAGTGCATCTAGCCTCGTTTTTGATATTCTTTGTATTTTTAAAGTCCTTATTGCATGAGTAAGCTATTTTTAGCTATTTGATGAGCTATGGTGGATGTTCAAAAATGTTTCCATGTATGACATGCATGTATTTTGATGTTTTATGGAACATTATGAAAGCTTGATGTAGTAGAAACATCTTTTGCTAAATGAGTTTCCATAGAAAATGCATGTAGGGACTAGTTTGTAAAAATCTTGAGTTTGGTCATACATGTGTGTTGTGATGAGAATTGATGATTGCTTTAGTTTAGTAAGTGACTCGGCTAAGCATGAAAGGCTAGAAAGTTGAATAAAAATCACTTTACGAGCCTTGGGGGCAATAGTGTCATTATGAGAAAGATTTGGGGCAAAAGAGTAAATTTACCAAAGTATGAGATATGGGTCAATTTGGTCAATGTGTGTATTGAATAAGCTAATTTATTCATTATAGATCAAGAAAGAAAAAGCCCGGATCGAAACCGAGGCAAGAGCAAAGTGGTGGACTAAATTGCACGTTTCTATACTTTTGAGTATCGAAGTAAGTCTATGCACAAACAATGCATTCATACTTACAATTTGTTAATGCTAACTAGTGTATAGCATGGTTGAGAATGATTGAGAACCTATATGGTTCAAGTGAAATGAATGATTAAGTAAGTAGATTTGTGAATGTGTTGTAATAATGCTAAATGGTGGGCTAAGTGCGATACCATCCTAATGCATATTGACGATGAGCTGGCTATGTGTGATGCTATCATTAGGTATATTATCTGGTGGGCTATGTGCGAAACCACTATGAATACCTTGTTGGTAGGCTAAGTGCGATACTACCTTATTAATTGATTGTGGTGGGCTTAGTGCGGAACCACCAGAGATTTCTTTGTGTGGATGTGATGAGTGAGTAGCATATTTGTGTGGATGTATTATTGAGAAATAATGATGTGTTGTATATTGTGTAAATGTGATATTGAATGCAGGGGTGCATGTCAATGGTTATGAGTAAGTGACTCATGATGTGTTGGAAATGTGGTAAGGGATAGAAAGAGTAAGCATAGTTGTACATTATATGTTAGTATAATGCTAATTGTTGTTTAGCTTATACTATGTTGCTTAATTGTTTATGTGTAAACTTTCTAAGCTCAAAGCTTACTCCCTTTCTTTTCCCTTGTCTTATAGAGCAAAAGTGTTGAATCGAGATACGAGGATCAATTGGAAGATCGCCACTGCTGTCAAGACACTGCACGTGAGACTCAATGTTTTGTATATGGCATGTATAGGGGCTAGACAAGTTAGTGAATTTTGTTGTATATGGCTATGATGTGTTGGCCTTTAGATGGATAATCTATTTTGTATAATGTCATAGTTGTTGGCACTTTATTATATGAAAAGTTGTAGTTGTCTAATTGAGATTGTAAGATTTTGAGTTGATTATGGATGTGTTGAATGAGTGCATGATTGTGTATGCCCGGAGGGTGAAAAGAACTTGGCAAATAGCTTTGTTCTTGTCCATGTGGGTAGACACACAGGCGTGTGTCTAGGCCATGTGTGACACACGGTCAGCCCATGGTCGTGTGACTTGGCCGTGTGTCCCCTGCATGTTAGTATTTTAAATCAGAATAGACCACGGACTAGTCACACGGGCGTGTGCCTAGAACGTGTGTGTTAATCAGTGTTGGCCACGGGCTAGCTACATGGGCGTGTGTCTAGACTCTAGGCCGTGTTAAGGTAGTCAGTGTGCACCACGGGTGGAGGGCACGGGCGTGTGCCCTAATCGTTGGGCATTGGCAGAATGCTTGAGTTTTCATGCACGGGTAGTGACCATGGGCGTGTGTGACATCCACGGGCGTGCCAAATCTTACACGGGCGTGTGAGCCCTGTATAGATGGAAAAATTTTAAGATCGTAAGAGTTTTCGATATGGTCTCGAGAGCCCTCGTGTGTTTGAGAGAGGCCTCGTAGGTCGGGATTGAGGTTGTTGTGATGGCCAAAGAGAGTGGTCATGTTGTGCCTAAGTGGCGATCTTGAGGTCTTTAATTTGGTAACGCCTCGTGCCCCGGTTCCAGCGTTGAATACGGGTAAGGGGTGTTACAAAATGTCCCGCCAGGAATGCTGAGGTACCAATGGGAAGATACAGTTAGATTCTGGAATTCAAAGAAAGGAGAGGTATTACGTACTTCCAAACTCTTATAAATTTTTCTGTTTATAGTATTTACTATATACGTAATAATAATTTCATTATGTAGGACTGTGAGCGAGTTGGAACAAGCAGCAGGCAAAAACAAAAATTCACGCACACGGCAGGGTCGAGAAGTTTTGCTTGTGTAGCTGAGGCCCAGGTATTATGAATTTATTAATTCTATCAAATATTAATGACTTTCTACTATTAAATATTATTTTTACTACTATATTGTAGGAAGCATCGTCTGGTCAAAAAGTTGGACGCCTTCAGCTTTTTGACATTACGCATAGGAAGAAAGATGGATCTCCGATGACATCCGAAGCTGCAGAAATTATGGTATATTTACTTAATAAAAGGATCTGGTGTTAACCCGACCCAATATTTTGGATCCAGCTCGCAGCAATACATGCCTTCCGGGAGTCAATCTCAAGCTGAAGTTCAGAGGTTAAGAGACCAGATAGCTCAGATGCAAGTGAGCACAGTTGAGCAAATTTCTCAACTTAAAGCGGAGGCAGCATCGAGAGAAGCTGAGGTTCAAAGAAAATATGAAGAACTCCAGCTACAACTTAAAGCAGAGGCAACAACGAGGGAAGCAGAGGCAGCAGCGAGGAAAGCGAGGGAAGCAGAGGCAGCAGCGAGGGAAGCAGAGCAGAGCAGAAAGTATGATGAACTCTAGCTACAGCTTCAGACTATGATGAAGATGTTCCAGCAGTCGCAAATGCCGCCATCCTAGACATTTGTTTTCTTGTAACTTTTAACATTATTGTAAGAAAATTTTGAATTATACTTCATTTATAATTTATATCATATATCTTTCATATAATTTTGTATCATTTTGATTTGTTGTTTTTGGTTGGATTTCATGCTATATTTGCTGTTTTGGTTGGATTTCATGCAGGAAGGGTCGGATATTGGTGAAAAATGTATATTGCAAATCTGCCCAAATTAGCGGCGTTTGTAAAAAAAACGCCGCTAAAGATAATTACTTATAGCGGCATTTTATAAAAAGCGTCGCTAAAGACCATGACTTATAGCGGCGTTTTCTAAAAAGCGCCGCTAAAGACCACGACTTATAGCGGCATTTTCTATAAAAGCGCCGCTAAAGACCAGGACTTTTAGTGGCGTTTTCTATAAAAGTGCCGCTAAAGTCCTGGTCTTTAGCGGCGTTTTTTTCAAATAAACGTTGTAAATTTTAGCGGTGTTGTCTATAGCGGCGTCTTTTGCAGCGCTTGTGAAAGCGCCACAAAAGGAGAAAAAAACGCCGCAAAAAGTCTATTTTTCTGTAGTGGTCGGTAGTGAAATTCTTTCATAAGAACATTTTCACATGATTTGGTACACCGAGAGCAATTATCAGTGACGAGGGATCCCATTTTGATTGCAAACTGATGGCCAATGCCTTGCGCAGGTATGGGGTGAAACATAGAATTGCCACGGCATATCACCCTCAGATAAATGGCCAAACTAAAATTTCTAATAGAGAAATTAAACAAATTCTGGAAAAAGTGGTGAATCCATCTCGAAAGGACTGGTCTACTAGATTGGATGAAGCTCTATGAGCATACCAAACTACATTTAAAACACCACTGGGGATGTCATCTTTTAAACTTGTTTACGGTAAGCCATGTCATTTATCTGTTGAACTTGAGCATAAAATGTTTTAGGCGATTAAGAAGCTAAACATGGATTAGGTTGTTGCTGGCAGCAAGAGATTGCTAGAATTGAATGAAATGGAAGAGTTTCGAACACAAGCATATGAAAATGCTCGTTTGTATAAGGAAAGGACCAAGCGATGGCATGACGCCAGAATTTTACCAAGGCAATTTGAACCTGGATAGCAGTTATTATTGTTTAATTCCAGACTCAAATTATTTCCTAGCAAGTTAAAATCTCGATGGTCAGGACCTTTTGAATTAATTCAAGTGTATTCGCATGGTGGTGTTGTTGTTAAAGATCTAAGAACAGGGGCTATATTCAAGGTTAATGGACAACGCTTGAAGCATTATTGGGGTGCTCCTATAGAGCATAACAAGCAAAGCATTAGCCTTCGTGATGTTTGAATTTTTATTTTAGTTAATATATAGTTTTTCCATTTTATTTCCCATTATTATTATTATTAATGAAATTTCATTTTTGTTTTTATTATTATGAACAGGAGCAGGATAAAAGAAGCAAGATTTGTTAAGTGTATGTAGAGCAACAATTTGCCATGGCATTGCCATGACAAACTGAATGATGAGGTGTTAATAAAGTTGACCTTTTAGAAAATTCCAAAGGAAAGATTTTTTAGACAGTGCATTTAGTGAAAGTTTGGAAACCCAAAATATGAGGCCCACAATATAGGGCTCTGTTATTTCATTTCCCCCCCCCCCCCAAAGTCTTGTCAGTTTTTAACCTTTCCTCCACATCAGAACCCTTCTCCATCATGTTTCCCATTCCCTAAAAACTGTCATCAATATCCCTTTTAATTTCTCCAACTGGTTCACATCTCCCACTTCTCACAAAGTTTACATTTTTACAGTCCTCTCGTCTTCAACCTCTCTGCTATTTTTTTTACTCCATTATTTTTTTTTATGTTTCCTTGACCTTTTCTTCATGGCGAGTGTAAGAAGTACTTTTAAAGTAGCAAAATCTTCGTACGCTGGCGCCCCGCAACCAAAGATATTCTTCAATGTTGCCGAAACCACAAGGTATTCAACTAATATTCTAAAGCGGCCATTTTGTTTTGAACAGGGATTTTTGCTGAAGGATGAACCCAACATGGGGTACGATGAATCAGTATCATTGATTGTGGAAAAGCGCAACTGGAGTAGATTTGGTCTACAACCAGGGGATGTTTTGGGTAAAGTAGTAAGAGAGTTTTACACTCATGTAAATCCCCCAGATTCTCCCTTCATTTATGTGCGGGGTTAATCTATGTCATTCAACGAAGACCATATTAATGCCCAGTTCGGCAATGAGGAGGTTAGAAATGAGCATTCTAAATTTGCATAGAATATTACACCGGAAGGGTTGACAAAAGTATTAGAGGACTTATGCGTTGAAGGAACGTAGTGGATTATTTCAAGCCAGGAGTGTTCCACGGTTGAAAGAGTTGCATTAAAACTAATTGGGAAAGTGTGGTATCACTTTTTAAGGAGTCGTCTTATGCCGTCTATGCATAACACGACTGTTTCGAAAGAAAGAATGTTGTTGTTGAATCCTATTCTACGAGGAAGACAGATAAATGTAGGAAAGATTATCTTCCAAGAGGTCCATAGGTGTGCTGATAAAAATTTTGGATGTTTGAATTTTCCTTCCCTTATTTCTGCCCTATGTAAGACGACAAATGTGCCTTTAGATGATGCTGAAGATGTTACCCCCAATAAGGGTGGGATAATGTTGCGTGTAAATAACTAATGCAATTATGCAAGTGTACATGACATTCTAGTAATAAAGTGATAAGTAAGTATCGTCTCCACAAGGATAAAAAAATGGTAAGAGATTGATTAAGTTATTATAATCCTATTAACTATACTAAATATCAGGAAATACTCTTAAATTGAATAAGATGTTGGTATAATGAATTAATGTAATTTAATGCTAAAAACAAAGAATTGATATGGAAAATAAAATGTAATGGCAAATTACAGAGAAAAGCAAGAGTAATTTTGTTTTTGAATGAATAGGGCTGGAATTATTCAGGTGAAATGTTCATATCAAAATAATGTCATGGAAAAATATTGTCTATTCAACTGCTCAGAGAGTTACTACTATAACCTACCTCTTTCGGTAGCTAGATTTTAAGCTAAAAATATAAGTTACTGTTTGTCTACAGAACTCTGGTTTAATAATTGCAATGAACGTTCTTCTCTGTACAACTCGCTACATCTATGTCTAGAGTGCTACGAATATTTTGTCGAATATTCACTTGCATCAAATGGTTCTAGATCCAGTATATTTAACATTTTCAAAATTAAAAAATACATCTATGTACACAGCATACAATCAACTATGTCTAGAGCTTGCATGCATGTATTTAAAATAAGTATAAATCGAATGAAACAGTGACATAGACAATCTTAAATCATGAGCATTAAAGATAATAAAACATTCGCCCAAATAACTCCAACCCAGAAAAGATTTAGTTCATGGGTGGAAAAGTTAACACCAAATTAAAATCATTCATCAACATTAAAACAAGTTTGAATCACAGAAATCAGGAAAACCAAAGGCAGAACTGCAAGATTTCTCGCCACACTCCAGCTTCTCTTTTATCTTTCGATTGTACGTGAACCAAGGTCAGATGTCTCTTCCCATTCTTCACATTTGTATTCCGCTCTCTGTAGCTGCTACCCTTTTCTTTCTCTGAAATTCTCCAATGGAGTTTTTCTCTATGCAGAGAGAGGATTGTTGTCACCAGTCTCTTTCTCATATAAATTATCCTCTCTTTTTTCTTCTTCTCTCTCCTTCTTTTATTGGGTAGATCCGTCCCACCTCAACACACATTTTTCATTCCTCTTTTCAGGTTGGTTTTTTTGGTACACGCACAACTGGCTAAGAATGATGTGAATAAAGTGCTGAGCCATTTTCCTGGAATTTCCATGGCAATTCTGTTGGCAATCAATCTCACCATTTGCCACGACAATGTTTCACTTCCTTTATTTTCCCTCTACATCTTCTTCCTTTTCCTACACATGTGTTCTCATAAAACCACACCTTCTTTCCCAAGTGATAAAAGTAATAAAAATGACCATTATATCGCAATCCAAGCTTTTTTATGCAATGTTATAAAAATATCCTAAAAATGAAAATGTATTCACTTAATTACAACCAATTAATTCTATTTAGAGGCCTTAAATATAACTCTTTTCAAGAGTTATCAGATAACACGAAAATTTTTGCCAAGCTATGAGGAAATGAGTTTGCCACAGCATCCCAGCACAGTCAAGCTTCCCCTACCATACGTATTCCTACAATAGCATCTCCCATCTCTTATGACCAGAAAATCTTGACTGCTCTAAAATAGTTAAAACAGAGGTTGTCTTTGTTTGAGGTGCAGCAATACCAGATGATGGAAGAGTTGGAACAAAGTAATGAACGCCAGGCTAGGTACTGGTTGTATGTGAAATATAGGGATTTGGCGTTAAGAAGATCACTTCAGAAAATTTTTTTAATACCTATGCCAGAATTTCCTACTTTCCCAGGTACTTTGCTCTCATCTACGGTGTGCGAAAAAGAGTCAGTTCCACCCGCTGCCGGAACTAACCCTATGACTACAGGAGTGACTATAGATAAAGGAAAAGCTGCCAATGAGGAATTAGAAAAGTCAGCCTTTGTCAACCAAGAGAAGGAAGTAGAAGAAGGAAATGAAGAAACAAGTGTCCATGCCACTACACCAGCTACTACCACTGAAAAAGGTAAAACTCCTGAACCAACTTCTTCATCTATCACCATGACTGCATAGAATAAAACAATCGATCAACTAATCGATGAACTAATGGAGACTGAGAAAGAAGTTGAGGAAATCGACCTAAGGAAAAGGAAGATGTGATACAAAGTTAGTGCTCGCAAGTCCACGAGAAAGAATTCAATAAAGTACCAACGTTCTAGTCCAAGAAGGTTAAGTTTTGTTTTTCTATCTTGCATTGCATAATTTTTTTTTCTTCTTGTTTATGTGCATATTCATACTTGTTATATACTGTTCATGATTTTACATGCATTGAGGACAATGCATACCTTAGGTTTAGGGGTGTATTGTACATATAGGTTGCATTTTGTATGATCATTTTCTTGCATTTTGTATGTTCATTTTGGTATAGAGGATTTTTTCCATGGCATAATAGCTATTGAAATATTGTTTTGTCTAAAAGAAGTACAATTTTTCTTTATGATGTTCGATGATGAGCTTAAATTTTTTTTTTTGATATACCTAGAACATGTAACAATGGATTGGATGAAGTTAGCTTAGGCTAAGTTGCTTGGATAATGATTTCTAAAAATGGGATGTCCTATGATATGTGTTTTTTTGGTTTTTCAAAATATAGTAAGTATCTTTTTAATGCCCTTAGAGATTTTTGGAACCAAACATTAGTACATTGCCACAACATTCTATTTAAAAAAAAAATATGCACTCCAATGCTTAGAGTTGTTAAGTAGGTCAACATCACTTTGTTTGCTCCATCGTGCTATTGATTAGAAATGAGGACCTAAGTAATAGTGTGTGGTATAACTTTAAGGGGCATTTTGCTGTAGCAAAGGACTGAGTAGCTAAGGAGGTAGTTGTGTGCTCCATCCATCTTTTTGGTTAAAAGCCTTAGCTTTATGAGTGACTTTTGGTTTAAATTGTGACATGATTGAGTACTCGGCAATCCGTTGTATGCTCATCGTGATTGTCAAGTCAAAGAATATTGTGACATGATAAATCCCCTAATAATAATTTACTTAATTGTTATATGAAAAAATATATATAACAAATATATGAAAAATAACATATTTTGATGCGAACTTAAAGTAAGTGACTTCTGTTTAGGTAACAATTGAACTAAGTAAATAAAAAATATATTTTCTATAAGACGAAAGAGAGAATGTATGGGTACTCAGGAAATTTTATTTTTAGGGAGACGTTTTTGGCACTGCCTTTGCTGAACAAATCTTTGACAAATGAATCAGTTTTAGGAAAAGAGAAGATTGTTGAGAATGAAGGTATAATTTTTTTTCGAATAGCTAGGTAGTACAAGGAAGTATATTTTGCCAAGGCAAGATGGGTGCATTCATGAATTTAGGTGTATTTTGCTTGAAGACAAGCAATAACTAAAGTTTAGGGTGTGATAACTCTTGAAAACAGTTATATTTCATACCTTTAGACCTAGCTAATTGCTTATACTCAAGTACATTTTGTTGCATTTTAGGACATTTTAGATAGCATTTTTTTATATTGCATTAGGACTTGGACTGTGTAGGAATTGGGTGCTTTTAATCACTTGTGGAGTGGTAGGAACAGGTTTTGGAACGAGGAAATAAATGAGTGAAGTTGTAACACCCCTTACCCGTATTCAACACCGGAACTGGGTACGAGGCATTACCGGACTTAACTTACTCAAACATACAACATCGGGCCACAAAATTACTTTTCAACTTAAAACTTTGCACTCAAAATCATAACGTCCCTCTTATAGGTCTACGAGACCCTAAACTTTCTTATGAAGCGGTTCAGAGGGTGAACGTAAACTTTCAAACACTAAAAAACTTTTACACAAAAGCAGGCCACACGCCTGTGGAGAGGGAGAGGAACACGCCCGTGTGGGCAGGCCATGTGGTCACACATGCCCATGTCCCTAGTCCGTGTGGATTTTATTTTTCATTTCGAACCTACAGGGGTTTTCACAAGACCTGACACACGCCCGTGTCCATAGCCCGTGTCTTCACCCGTGTGTGAAAACCTTGACATTCTGTTTATGATGTCATCAACCCATTTAGGTTACACGGCCAAGGCACACGCCTGTGTCCTTAGACCGTGTGGCGAATTAAATTCCCAAATTCAGGTGCAGACTTCACACGGCCTGGGCACACGCCCATGCTCTATGGCTATGTCTTCCACACGGTTGAGACAGACGGCCGTGTCTTAGCCCGTGTGTTTACTACTGGGTATTTTGACTTGCCAACCTAGCATGCAGGGGGACACATAGCCTATCAACACGCCCATAGGGCTGACCATGTGTCATACACGGCCTAGACACACGCCCGTGTGTCTACCCGTGTAGACAATTGTAAGGCTATCTACCAAGCCAATTGTCACCCTACAAAGCCACCACACTTATACCATTTCAATGCAACATACATCATGACCATAAGGCACTTCTAATACCCAAAATCAAGACATCCACACATAGGTTTACACTACATTCATCGTGTGTATACTTTACTCATTACTCATCCCATCACACAAGCTTGCACTTTATGAACTTCATCATTATTGAATATATAAACTTGTCAAGTATTGGCCAATTTCCAATGACCATTTACAAAATGAATATAATGACATTAATAGCCACACATTGGCTAACAAATATGACATAACACAAAATAACCAAGTTCCTATACATGCCATACTCAAAATAAATCAAACTTTGCTATACCAAAGAGAAGTTAATAGTGTGATCCGAACTCCGACGTCCTACGATCCTCGAGTTAGCTTGGCGATACTACAAGGTAAAGGGAAAAGAGAGGAAGTAAGCATAAAGCTTAGTAAGTTTGCATGAAACAAATAGCAACATAAAATTTCATGATGACATCCATTCATCACACTAAATAATACACAAGTTCTCAAACACATCAACATAACTTACTCATGCTTACTCTTACCAAATCACATATCACAATTTGCATTCATTACTCGTAAGTTACTCATGGGTACCTGTATCACTTCATCACATAACTTTAGCACTCTTATTTTCTTGAACATAGACTTAGCTCTTGGCTATCTTTAACATAAACTTAGTTATTTACCCGTTGAACTACTTGGAATATCGAAGGATACTCAATCTCATCATACATGTAACACGATGCCAATGCCATATCCCAAATATGGTCTTACATGGGATCACATCTCGGTGCCGACGCTATATCCCAGATATGGTCTTACACGGGATTTCATACTTTGATGTCGACGCCATATCCCAGATATGGTCTTATACGAGATCGTATATCGATGTCAATGTCATGTCTCAGACATGGTCTTACACGAGATCTCCACTCGGTGCCGAAGCCATGTCCCAGACATGGTCTTATACGGGACCTTTTTTATCTCATGTTGTGACAATGGTATCTTTGCTATTCCTATTGTCCAACCGGGACTTCAACTCAACACAATATTATTATACTTCCATTGAGGCATCATTAATAAATTTCATAGAAATAATATACATTTCTCATGGTATCAAGAAATTAAGAATATAACAGCATTATGTAGCTTTAATTTCACACAAACTTACCTCAGTACCAAAATTTATGTGGAATTGTTCAATTTAGTCCACGACTTTATCCTTGCCTCGGTTTCGGTCTGGGCTTCGTGTTTCTTGATCTATAATAATAATTTCACTTGTTTAATAACCACATTGACTAAAATAACCCATGAATCATACTTTGGCTAAAATTACGATTTTGCCCCTAATCTTTTACAAATTTACGATTTTGCCCCTAGGCTTGTAATCGATTCTAATCAAATTTCCTCCTTTAACAAGCCTAGATGGACATTTATTATTCTAATAACAACTCACAATATAAATTATTTCACACATTTACCACCTATTTACAACCTCTACAAAAAGGTCCTTTTAGGTGTTTTCATTGAGACCCCTTTCACAAAAGTTGTTTATTTAACAACTAAGATTCATTTTCTTCCATAAAATTTCAGAAATCAACATGAATACTCACATGGAAAAACCCTAGACTCTTAACCATTTTGCAAAATAGTCCCCTCATTAGCTAGATCATGCTACAAGGGTCCCCAAAGTACAAAAATTATCAAGAAAGACCACCAAAATCACTTACTTTCAAGGGTGAGAAGTTGCTAAAAATTTAGGCTCCCAAAACCCCTCCTTGGCTGATATTTTCGGTGGAAGAAGATGAATGAATAGGGTGATATCATCTTTTTCTTTATTTTATTTTATTTCATCAATTTAATCCATCTAATCCAACAACTTTGACTAATTTTGACATTGTTTGTCCCCTATGGCCGGCCATCCCTATTTCTAAGGGTCTAATTGTACATTAAGGACCTCCAATTTAATATTCTATAGCTATTAGGCACCTATAGCTTGTAGGACAACACTTTCACACTTTATGCAATTTAATCCTTTTTCGCAATTAAGCATGCAATCACTAAAATTAATACACCAAAATTTTCATGTACTCCTATAATCATGCTATAACACATAAAATAATATTAAAACTAATTTCTCCAACCTTGGATTAGTGGTTCCAAAACCACTTTTCTGACTAGCCTCAAAATCGGGCTGTTACAGAAGTTGTGTCAAGGCAAAGTGCAAACAATTTGCCAGCACGGATGCCGTGGTAATATAAGGAAGACAAAGTCAAAATTTTTTGTGCAGCAGTTCAAATTCAAATTCAAACTTGTACCAGATAAATCCCCCTAAAAGATTAGAAGATAATCATGAGCTGCTAGCCGACCCTAACCTAATCTATCTATAAAAACTGATGAAGGAGATCTCACAAACGGCAAAGAAAAAGTGAGAGAGATCCTTAGGCGTGAATAAGGGTTTGGCTGCGCAAGGGACAGGAAGTTGAAGGTAGTCCTTCTTAACCATCACAAGGACGTTGTGCTACCGAAGTATGGACTGGGCAAGCGAGAGCTGCTTCTTGAAGTTCTTTTGTTATTTCCTTCGAAAGATTGAATTGTAGTAGTTGGATGCAATTTCGGATAATATTTTTGTTTGGAATTTTAATTCCCAGCCCATGAGGTAAATCTCATAGGGTTGGGATTACTTTCGATGAACCCCTAACTGTTTTATGAATGTCGTATATATCTCATTTACTTTACTGTTTCATTTGATTGTTCCTATTTCTTAATTAAAATGCAACGATCTCTAGACATAAAAGGTTGTTCGCATGCTAAAAACTAAGTCTAATTCCGAAAGGGTTGGATTAAAGTTGAATGAAATGAGTAAGTATTCGAGTAACACTTGTAGTCAACTCTAGAGATAGAGTCATGATCATACAAAAGGAACCTATGAAAGATATCTAAAAAGCCTATATACATGGGCTAGGTAACTTGAGGTTTTGTCCTCGCGAGAGGCAGACCATTCTAGAACTCTTCTGTGCAGTAAAGTATAAATGATTTTTCCAAGGCATTATTGACAGTAATGTTCGATTCTAGGTAATCCCAACCTTTCCGAATCAACACCACTCTATCCTTATTCTTTGCCGTAGTAACTTTGCCACAGTATTTTTAGTTGTTTATTTCTTTATTTATAGTTAATTCGGATAATCACTCTCATTATTGCCATTACTTTTCTACTTTCACTTTTGTCATAGCATTTCCAATTATTCATTAATTCCACGTATTGCTTACATCATTACTCCACTAATTGCCATTGCATATTTAGCATTGACTTTTGCCATAGCATTAATCGCCTTTTATTATAATAACTTAACCACTTTTGTGCCTCAAACTAATCCTCGTGGGAACAATACTTACTCATCACTTTATTACTTGAGCCGACTTGTATACTTGCACAAAATCGCATATCATTTCACACGCGACAGTAACATATTTAATTTACTTGCAATATTCTCTTGTTATGATTTGAGGTACTAAAAAATATTATTAGTCGTTGCTTAGACTCTATCATGTATGCTAATTATTATTCAATTGTCATCTCCTTTGGGTTCGACCCCTTGAAATACTTTTTGTTCCACCGGGATTTAAAAATTATTTTATAATTTTTTTGTTTTTAATGCCCACATGCAAAACCGATCAGATATCCCTAAAATTTTACATTTTATTCAATTTAGTCTCTAAACTCGGGATAGTCATAACTCTAAATTCCTAGCTTCGGATTAAAATATTATTTCATATATTCTCATTAGGGACCTTAAAATTTCTATTTATAACATAATTTCATGACAATTTTTACACTTATTCAATTTTGTCCCTAATGAAATAAAGTTAACAAACAAGCTAAATTGACTTTACAATCTAGTCCTTTCTATATTCTAAGCTTAAAATCTATCAATTTCAAGTCTAAATCTTCAAGAAATAAACAATGAAAACTTTCTAAAATTTAAACAGTTTTACAAATTCGTACATAGGCTAGCTAAATCAAACTCCCATTACTTCAAATTCATAAAAATTACAAGAAAATGACTTGAAATTACCTACCAATTAACGGCCAAAAGTCACCAAAAGCTCTAGGTTTTCTTTCCTCAATTTCGACAACGGAAAAGATGACATGTTTTTACACTATTTTAACTTATATAGTAAGATTAAGAATTAATTAACTTGATTAATTAAACTAATCATGGTTTGTTTAACTAACAATTCTTTAAATATATTTAGTGGATTATTTCATCACCATCCACTAATTTCCAATGGAAAATGGTTTATTTACCATTTTAGACCTTTGGTTCATTTCTATTTAAGTCCTTAAGCCTTTGGCCAATTAAAAACTTATAGCAGTTGGACTTTACAATTTAGTCCCTATGACTTAATTAACTATTATTTCAACAAAATTTCTTGACGAAACTTTGATGTAACAATATATTATACACGTAAATATTAATATTTAATATTTACATACTCAATTTATGGAAATGGGGTTTTGAAATCGCATTTTTCAGTACCATTGAAAATCAGGTTGTTACAAATTCAGTTCAACAATTTGCCAAATCATATTCAATTCATGCCAAGAGTTTCGATTAACATATTATGTATGCAAATAACCATTTTGTATACCAATTCCTTGAACATTAGCATTAAAACTTATCATGTCATACCATGCAACAATAAGATATCAATACTTTCATTTCATAACATACCAAATTCTCATTTCTTTAACTCATTTCATTCTCGAATCTAATGATTCATTTCGTTTTCATATCGGCCTTTTGGGCTCGTATAAATCGATTCGCATGATCTTTCACATGATGTCATTTTTCCATATTTCATATATGTACAAAGTATACCAAATTTAATCTCATTTCATTCCAATTATCATATAACCAATTCATGTTTATAAACCATATTAACCAGACCCGAACTCAGGACGGATACACGAATCTATTTCTCTGTCATCTCGAGTTGTCCGACAACGATGACTATTAGAACATGTACATACTAACACCCTAGGTTCCCGGCAATGATGGCTTTCAAAATCAACATGTCCTACAATCTCTGGTTTCCCGGTAACGATGATTTTCACTATCTGGTTACTTTGTCATCCTGGGATACCTAACAACGATGACTACTAAAATATGTACATTCTACCACCCCGGGTTGCCCGACAGCGATGGTTCTAAACATTATACCTGACTCTATGACATGCCAACTGTATTCGACTCTACCCGAATAGCTAAGAAGGTAACCAATGTTCCGATTACATTATAGAATCCAATTCACATATCATCATTCTCAGTTCATTTAATCATCAATACATATATACATCCAACACCACATAACATAATTCATACCAGTATCATCATTTTTTATCACAAATCATTTATCAAATATATCACTCTTTTTCTACCATATTTAATTTAATTTAATTTCTCGATATTCAATATCATTGAATGCAAATCAATTCACACGACAAGCATAAGCTTACCTCGATAGTAAATCATGCATTAAATATGTATATGCATATAAATATAATGATCTCAAATTATAAAAGTACAAACCAAATTTCTCTTGTCACTCATCAACGATTCTTGCTTTTCCTTTCTCTCGCGATGGCCTAGCGTCGTCTTTAGCTTGAAATTTTGGTGGATGAATATAAGCTTCAACCATGGAGTTTTCTTTCTTTTTTTTCTCAACATGGATGGTGGAGGAAGATGAAGATTATCATTTTTCCTTCCACTAAGTTGATATATATTATGCTTAATCTTTAATTAACTTTAATTAAACTAATTAATATATCATTTACTTTATTTAATCACTATTACTATGATTAATGGTGATCATCATCATTTCCCACAAACCATGTGGAAAAAATGGTTTAATAACCATTTAAGCCCTTTGGGTAATTTCTATCTAGGTTCTCAAGCATTTTGTACAGTAAAACGCAATAGCGATTGAAATTTTACAATTTAGTCCCTAACTTTAATTAACTAATTTATCGGTTAAATTACTTAACCAAACTTCAATAATTTTTCTTAATATCTTCATTAATCTTTATATTTCATCCTTACGGACTTGATTTACAAAAATCAGGTTTTGAAATCGCATTTTTTTACACCATTGGCAATCGGGTCGTTACACTTTCAAGCTTCTCAAACCTGGATCTATCTCATCAGCCCTTAAATCAGCCTAATTTTGAGATATGTTACTCTTCTTGAAAATGGTTATTTCTTAACTATTGGGATTTGCAAAGTGATGGTCGGAGCTCCAGAAATTGTAAATGACCCGAGATAAGTTCTCTTCTTCTTTTTATGTTTTCCTTATGATTTTGATTAAATTTTTACATATTTTATTTATTCACCCCCTTTTTTTTTTTTTTACATAATTACATTATTTGTACATGATTCTATAGCATTTTTTTTACTAGGAAAAGTTAAACAAGAGAATTCAACAATTTTTGATAAAAGTCTCAACCAAAACATGATAGGGGAAAGCATATAAAAAGTGGTCCAAAAATTTCCATACAAATACTAGACCAAAATAAGATTGAAACTTATAAGTATTAACATGAATTAAACCTAAATGAATGAAACAATTATTTGTACAGAACATTCATAATATAAAAAACCAATCAACTCACAAAAAAAATATTTGCATTGTTATAAAATAAAGAGAGATAGAGAGAGTAAAGAATAAAGAAAATACAGGAAGCAATAGAGAATGTATTTTATTGATCAATGGGATTATTACAATGCTTCTCCAAAGTATCTATTTATAGGCATGATAAGTATAAATGAAGTAGAGATCTAATTCTAATGACTATTAGAATTTAAAGTACATCAAAACTTATCTTGACTTTGATGGACAACCACTTAATAAGATACTCATAACATATATATAATTTTTTTTAAAAAATGAAAAAAAAAACTCTTTAAAATTTATATTTGAAATAAAAATAAAAATATTCTTTTAAAAATATTTTAAAATATAAAAAATCCAAAATTTATTGTTATCTAAACCGGGCTAAATTGTTTGGATCAAGAATTAGGGATATCAGTCCAATGAGAAGTAAAAACAAGTTGACCCAAGAATTGTTATAGACTTGTTGAATCGGGCTAAAAAACTAGTTAAATTAGCAGTTGAACCAATTTTTATAATTTTTTAATATTTTTTATTTTTAATAATTTATTTTCTTTGAACCGGTCGTTTCAAAAATCAATTGGTAGATCAATTCAAAATTGATTCAATTATCAGTTCAACTAATTTTTTTAGCTCGGTTCAACCTGTCCGTACGAATTCGTGGGTCAACCAGTTTTTTATCTCTTGCCGAACCGATGCCCTAGTTGATTCTCGTTCTGAAAGGTATGTCTTGTCCAGCCTAAAAAATATTGAATTTTGAAATTTTCTTTATATTTTATATTTTTTGAGTTTGAAAGACTTTTTTTTTCATAAAGTTTTATTTAAAAAAATATATAATTTTTATGTTTTTATTTAAAATATGAAAAATATTAATTTAATTTTTTTAATAGCTTTAAAGAGAAAAAAAACTGTAAATATTTAAAGCTAAAAAAAATTAATTTACCAAAAAATTTAAATAAAATAAATACAAATATTTAATATCTCAAAATTAAAGAATATGTTAAGTTTCAAAAGAGTAGAATAACAATTGAGATATTGAAATTATTTATAAAAGTGAAATAAAATAAAAAGGCAGATGGGATAATGTTGTAAAGGAGCAGAGGATTTGTGTCTACCGGATGCAGGAGGCGCCAGATTTTTTAGTTTCAACTATGAATTTTCATAAAAAGAAGGCATAATGGAGCAGGGGTAGGGGAATAGGAATAGCTGGATTTCAACGAGCTTTCCGTCCTTTTTTTGCGTTACTTTCGAGGATGCGGTTCATTTGTTTCTTAAACACTAGATTATGTCATTGGTATTTGGTGCTAATGGTGCAGCAGGGCACTTTATCGTCGTTATCTGGCGTCCACTTTGGACAATTCCCACCACAAAAATCTAAAGCACAATTTCCTCGCTTCTTTATCTACATATAATATACATACCCAGTTGACGCAAAAGAGGAAAAATAAAAGACATGGGTGTTGTAATCATTGACGGATCGACGGTGAGAGCCTTTGTGACTGACGACCAACAGTTCACGAAGAGCGTGGATGAGCGTTTTGCAGCTCTTGACCTCAACAACGACGGTGTCCTCTCCAGGTCCGAGCTTCGCAAGGCCTTCGAGTCTCTGCGTCTCCTCGAGTCCCACTTCGGTGTCGACGTCGCCACTCCCCCCGACGAGCTCACTCAGCTTTACAACTCCATTTTCGAGAGGTTCGATTGCGATGGCAGCGGCACCGTTGACCTCCAGGAGTTCAGATCTGAGATGAAGAAGATTCTGCTTGCTATTGCTGATGGATTGGGATCTTGCCCCATCCAGATGGTTCTTGAGGATGATGACCAAAGTTTTCTGAAGAAAGCTGCTGATCTTGAGGCTGCTAAGCTCGATCCAAACCATGCTCAAGCCTCCTGAATGATGCTCCCAGGTTGCTGAACTTGAATTTATGCTTTTGTATTTTTCTTATCTTTTGCAGCTACTTTAGCTTGTTGGTATTTGGATCCATCCAAGTATATATGAATAAAAGGGTTAACGCTACGTTTAGCCCTCGAGCTTTAGGCGAATGTGAAATGCGTACTTAAACTTGAATTTCATGATACATTTCATCCAACCCTTAATTCGGTGGGTAAGATTCTGAAGGTATAAGTGTGAGTCCAACTACCATGTGTTTGGTTTTTCTTTCATATTTACTTTGAGTTTAAGTACTACTTCGATTTTCAGTCTATAAACTCTATACATACACTTTAAACTAAATTGATTCAAATACCTATTTTCCAAATGAAAATTGTACTTGTAAACCCCTTCCATGAAAGAAATTAAAATATATATTCATTTAATCCCAGAAGTAGGAGGAGAGAAATGAATCATATAAACAGTAAAGAAGAATGAAGGTGTACACAATGTGACCAAAACTTGCATTCACTTTTGTCTCTGATTGAATTTGGTCTTAGATTCTGTGTATTTTTCCGTTGTTTTTGGTTGGAAGCATTTGTCTTCTTCTGTTGTATTGGTGAGTGATTGAGAATGATGAATTGGAGTGGATTCAGGTGATGTGTACTAGGATCTTCATTGCTATTGTTTTTTGGGCTCAGAGGAGTCTTTCTATATCTCAACCTTTTAATTACCTTCAAAATTTATCCATCAATTATTTTAATGAAATATAACTCTCTGCATGTCTTAATTTTTCTTTTTGAATTTTTATCAACATTTTATATATATTTTTTTAATTTTAAATATTTTATAATTTTTAATTATTTATTAATGTGACCTATGTCATTTCAGCTCCGAGGATACGTGGACTACTGCATAGATTGCTACACCACCATCATTAGTCAACCTTTTTTGAAATATTAAGGGTCAAATTTAGTTTAAAAATATAAAAATTAAATTGATAAAATATATAATTAAATTTAATATTATCTTTATTTTTATTTTTATTGAAAAACAAAACATTGATTATTCAACGTGAACATGTAAGTTAGTTTCTATGGACGGCAATTGAACAAATAACCATTTTTAATATTTATTAAAAATTGGCTTATGTGTCAAGAAAATCTTTAAATATTAAAAAATTAATTAAATTTCTGTATTAAATTCACTTTCGATTGAGTCATTGCTGTTAATAAAAATAGTCAATTAAGTCTTTCTGTTGACAGAATTTATAGTTGATCACGGTGATTATTTAAATAAAACAACGTACAAATATATGATAGCACGTGACAATTTATGCTTTAATTTAATATTTTTTATTAAAATTATAAAAAAATTAAAATATTTAACAAATATTAAGATTGAAATAAACTTATAAAAATTATAAAAATAATATAAATTTTATAAAAATATAAAAAAATCTTATACATTCTAACAAAGTATAAAAATTATAAAAGTAATAAAACACAATTAGAATTTTACAAAAATGTATAAAAATTCTTAAAAACTTATAAAATTTCATAAAAATATAAAAATAATCAATATTATTAAATATTAAAAATATATTGAAATTGATGTAAACTTATAAAAATTATAAAATAATAATAAATAATAAAAACTTATGAATATTATAAAAATATAAAATATTTATAAAGTTAATAAAATATATCTAAAATATTTAAAATTTTATAAAAACTTAAAAAAAAAACATAAAAACTTAGATATAATATAAAAATTCTAATAAATTATAAAAATTAAAAAAAATCATTTAAACCCCTAAAGCCTTAATGAACACATGACATCACACTAACCATTGGATAATGGGAATATTCATCATATCGTTAGGGTAATTTTCATGTTGAATAAAATGTTCTCAATATTCCAAAAATAAAATGATGATTGAGGGACCCTCTCCTTTTATTGATAAATTATTATTATTTTTTTAAAAATTTTATCACCAATTTTTTTAAGTACAATACAATAGTTTGGACCTTAAAAAGTTAAAAATTATTTGATAAGTATTGTATAAAATAAAGTATTTTTGGTATAGTTAGATACTATCAAACCAAAATTTTATCATGCAACTATTAGCATATGTCAGAATGAAATATTTTGACCAAAGTTTTCAAAACCGGATTAATGGTCGAACCGATTAGACCACCAGTTTGCTAGTTTGATTGGTTCGTCTAGTTCAATTAAATAAAACATTAAAAATTTAAAAATAAAAAATAGGTTCAACCGCCCAATTCTCAAGTCAATCAGTCTAATGGCGTTCTCCAAACTGGCACGCTTGCCGATTTCGATCTAACCGGTTCAATTGACTGATTCGGTCTAGTTCAAGTTTTTTTATGATTTTTTATAATTTTTATACGTTTATATTATTTTTTTAGAATTTATTAGATCTATTATATTTTTTATAATTTTTATAAGTTTTTATAAGTTTTTATTATAATATTTATAAGTTTATATTAATTTTAATTTTTAATAATTTTATGATTTTTTAATAATTTTCCTATTTTTAATAATTTTTTCTGTTTTTATGATTTTTTATAATTTTTATAAGTTTATATAATTTTTTATTATAATTTATCAGATTTATTATATTTTTATAATATTTATAAGTTTTTATTACTTTTTAGTGTAATTTTTATAAGTTTATATTAATTTTTGTTATGAATATCTTATTAAGTGGATGTCTATCAAGATCAAGATAAGTTTTGATATACTTTAAATTCTAATAGTCATTAGAAGCAGATCTCTACTTCATTTATACTTATGCCTATAAATAGAGACTTTAGAGAAGTTTTGTAAATATTCCGATTGATCAATAAAAATACGCTCTCTTTTTGCTCTCCCATTCTTTTTGTTCTTTATTCTCTGTCTTTTATTTTATAACACGTTATTAGCACGATTCTATTTTATTTTATTATACGATCACTCCAAATCTGCTGCTCAAGTTGTTGTCGATTGCCTTCTAGAGCTATTGCAATTTCAATCTTCAATTGAGGCCTACGCACTATAGGTAATCAATATCCAAAGAAATTTATATAATCCTTACGTGGGTGATGACGATGATGTTAAAGATATTCAGATATATTTTACTATGACTTATTTATTATATCATATTTATTATAATTGGAGACTAATCATGATAACATGAATAGATAGATTCTAATTTGAAATCCACGTATGTTTGAGATGTGGCTTTTATTGATATATTTAATATAGGCTTGTTTCTATACATGACCTAGGCAGTTATTCTTGATAATTAATTGATTATGCAAAACTCTTGTTAAAATGGTTTTAAAAGTATTTTGAATCGAACTCGGGACCTCTCGCACCCGAAGCGAGAATCATACCACTAAATGCCCTGTATTTGAAGATTTTGGCACTTCCCTGAAGCGAATATTGCATATAACTATTTGGAAATTATATTTATTGACTTAGTATTATAGACTTCACATTGATTTAGACATTTCCAATAGTAAATGTCACAATAGTTTTTATATGTGGATACAAAGTAAAGGGAATGATAGTAAAATTATCAATTTATTACAATTTAGTACAATTGAAACAAATATTAAAGTAAACCTGAAGTTTACTAATACAAATACATTTACTACTTGGCGTGACCAGTTACACCATCCTGGATCATATATGATGCAAAAATTAATTGAGAATTCATATGGACATTCATTAAAGAACCATAAGATTCTTTAATTTAAAGAATTCTCATTTGTTGCTAGTTCTCAATGAAAATTGATTATTAGAAACTCACTAGCTAAAGTTGAGATTTAATGTCTTGCGTTTTTGAAATGAATATAGGTCTATTCATCCACCATGTGGATGATTTTGATATTATATGATTCCGTGTAGATGCATCTACAAAATAATCACATATGTGTTATCAACTTGCAACCTGTTGTTTGCAAGATTGCTTGTTTAAATAATTAATTTCAGATCATGCAATTAAGACAACTCATCTTGCTAATACTGATGAGTTTATATCTCAGTCTTTTATTGATTGAGTTTGAAAAACTTTTGTAAATGTAACACCTTAACCCTTATCTATAGTCGGATTAGGGTTACAGAGCATTACCGTACAATCAAAAACATTTAACATTTAAATAAACTAAACATATTATAATTCATTCAATCACATGCATTTTGTCCCTAAATCGAGCCTTTGAGGCCCTAAAAATAGTTTTCAAACAATTCAGGACTAATTTGAAATAAAACAGAAGTTTTAAGAAAAAGTTGCAAAATTTTGAAAACAGGTGGGTCACTTGGCCATGTGGCCAGGCAGTGTAACATTCGAAAAAGAGGCACACGGCTGTGTCTCAGCCCGTGTTCCCACCCGTGTAACTCATTGAGAAGCCCCACATGCCCGTGTGCTAGGCTGTGTGTTAGGTCGTGTAACTCTCTAAGTTTCCACACACGCCCGTGTGCCAGGTCGTGTAACTCACTAACTTGAAACACTAAAAAACTCTTAATTAACACACGGTCGTGTCGCTTGGCTGTGTGTGTCACACGGTCGTGTCGTTAGGTTATGTGTGTCACACGGCCGTGTGAAAGCCCGTGTCCCAGGCCGTGTGAACCTAAAATTTACCTAAAATCAAGCCGTTTCAACACCAATTCCTACCTAACCATTCCTACCATTTGGGTACACATTCAAAGGGTTCAAATAGCATCAAAACATACATAAACATGCCATATCAACCACTCTAAATCACATAACCAATATATCATTCAAAGGAACCAAAATTGTATCGAAACATGAATTACCAAAACATACCAACAATGCCATATTCCAAACATACCAACCTAGTTCAATTAAACCATTTCATAAACCATAAAAGACAAATTCCAAAACTTCACTTACATACTAAAATAACCATATATACAAGTACCTAAGGATGGTCAAAATAACCTAACTTAAAACAAGCATTAAAGGTCCATCAAGTTCAAAATTAAATTTCAAAAATATGATCATACCAATTCATCATTTGCACATTCACAAAATATCATAGTCCTAAAGACTCTTCCTATTACATGCCACTTTAAACCCAGTTCAAACAAGTACAAAATGACTACCAAGGTATAGATGATAGTGCGTGAGCTTCCAAGCCAATCCAATCGATGCAATGATTCCAAGAGTCCTACAAAATCAAATTAAATGAATAAGCACGAAAAAGCTTAGTAAGTTCGATAAGTCAACTCATTTACTATCAATTTCCAAGTTTCCAAAGAACGTTAACATTTATTACACTGGCAATAAGTCTAAATAACACTGGCACTAAGCCTGCTACGCACTAAGGCAGAGTAACATCGACACTAAGCCAGCTAGACACTAAGCTTGAATAACACAGGCACTAAGCCTACTAGGCACTAAGCCTGAATAACACCGGCACTAAGCCTGCTAGGCTCTAAGTCTGAATAACACCAGCACTAAGCCTGAATAACACCAGCACTAAGCTTGAATTTGACCTCATTGAGTATATAGAACGATTCAACATTTAAATAACGATACATAATAAAACAAAAATTTAAATCATTAACAAGGAATGAAGTATAACCATGCATATACATAAAATGAACTTACCAGACTAGTTTGGAGTAATCGCAAAAGCACAGGGACTACTCCACAATCTTTTTTTTTTCCACAATCATCAACACGCTCATCATCTAAAACAATAGTTCCATTCAATTAATGAAATAAACAACCAAAATCAATCATTTTATACAATTTAGTCTTTTATTAATATTTTACAAAATTGCCCTCAACTTTTCACCTTTATTCAATTTAATCCCTAAGCCCCAAACATGCAATTTACCCATTTTTTTACACAAAAATCTAGCCGATTCTTCCATGGCCTCATTCCAGCCCCTACTTGCATTTATTTCCTTTCAAGTACAAATAATTTCATCATTTTAATAATCTAGTCCTTAAACATTAAAATCATCAAAAACTACTTTACAAAATAGTCTAATCTAACAACAAAGCCTAGAAATCTTTCAAAAGTTTCAAGAAAACAACTCAACTCAACAATGGCACAATCCACATAGTTTGACAGTTTTACAAATTAATCCTTGGGCATGCTAGATTAAGCTAATACGAGTCCAAAAACATAAAAATTACTAGAAACAGGCATCAATACACTTACCAAATCAAAGCTTCAATAAAAAGCATGAAAACCCTAATTTTTTTTCTTCTATTGCTGTCGAGAAGACAATGAAATAGAATAGAATTTTAAAATTTATTTTCTTTGGTTTAATATATATACTTTGGTAATTTTGTAAATATTATAACTTTATTAGTTAAACCTTAATTAATCCTAGATTAAGCCTAATTAAACCATTTCCACTCATGCAAATCATCATTCCATTCCACTAACTAGATTCCATGGTTTAATTATCCTTTTAACCCCTCTAATTTAACTAATCAACTTTTATAGTTTTTATGATTTAGTCCCTTTACTTATTAAACCATTTAAATGATAAAATTTCTCAACCAAAATTTAATACTACACTAATGAACTCGTAAATATTTAAAATAATAAATATTTACGAACCGATACGTCAGATTTGTGGTCTTGAAACCTCTGTTTTCGTCACCACTGAAAAACGAGCTGTTACAACTCTTCCCTCTAAAGAAATTTTTGTCCTCAAAAATCTTACCAGAAAGTAGATTCGGGTACTGTGAACTCATCAATTTTCTGTCTCCCACGTAGCCTTTTCAACCTCGTGACAATTCCACAAGACTTTAACTGTAACATCCCGATTTAGGGCCTAGTCAGAATAGTGGTGTGAGACCACAAATCTGAGGTTTATGAATGAGTTTTTGAGGTTTATGCTATGTATGCATGCTAGTGTGAAAGTTTCATGAAGCAATTTTGTGAAATTTTGGTTGAATTGTCCAAAAGGACTAAATTGAAAAAGTTTAAAAATGTGAGATTCTAGAAGCTATTTGTGTGAAATAGCTTTAGAATATTAATTAGGGGTCCTTAAATAGAAATTTTCCCAATTTCTAATTTTTGGACAAATTTGGGCATGGATGAGTTAAAATAGAAAGTTTATCAAAAAGGGCATTTTGTCATTTAACAATTAAGTGATTAAAATAGGAGAAAAGATGACAAAATTCACTCATCTTCTTCTCCAAGGCTACCGAAATTTTCAAGAGCCATTGTTAGGGTTCTTCAAAAATTTCAAGCTTGCTAGTAAGTGCATCTAGCCTCGTTTTTTATATTCTTTGTATTTTTGAAGTCCTTGTTGCATGAGTAAGCTATTTTTAGCTATTTGATGAGCTATGATGGATGTTTAAAAATGTGGCCATGTATGAAATGCATGTATTTTGATGTTTTATGGACGATTATGAAAGCTTGATGTAGTAGAAACATCTTTTGCTAAATGAGTTTCCATAGAAAATGCATGTAGGGACTAGTTTGTAAAAATCTTGAGTTTGGTCATACATGTGTGTTATGATGAGAATTAATGATTTCTTTAGTTGAGTAAGTGGTTCGGCTAAGCATGAAAGGCTAGAAAGTTGAATAAAAATCACTTTACGAGTCTTAGGGGCAATAGTGTAATTATGAGAAAGATTAGGGGCAAAAGAGTAATTTTTGACAAAGTATGAGATGTGGGTCGATTTAGTCAATGTGTGTATTGAATAAGCTGATTTATTCATTATAAATCAAGAAAGACAAAGCCCGGATCGAAATCGAGGCAAGAGCAAAGTGGTGGACTAAATTGCACGTTTCTATACTTTTGAGTATCGAGGTAAGTCTATGCATAAACAATGCATTCATATTTACAATTTGCTAATGCTAGATAGTGTATAGCATGGTTGAGAATGATTGAGAACCTATGTGGTTCAAGTGAAATGAACGGATGAATGATTAAGTAAGTATAATTGTGAATGTGTTGTGATAATGCTAAATGGTGGGCTAAGTGCGATACCATCCTAATGCATATTGACGATAAGCTGGCTATGTGCGATGCTATCGTTAGGTATATTATCTAGTGGGCTATGTGCGAAACCACTATGAAGACCTTGTTGGTAGGCTAAGTGCGATACTACCTTATTATTTGATTGTGGTGGGCTTAGTGCGGAACCACCGAGAGATTTACTGTGTGGATGTGATAGCGAGTAGCATAGCTGTGTGGATGTATTATTGAGAAATAATGATGTGTTGTATATTGTGTAAATATGATATTGAATGCAGGGGTGCATGTCAATGGTTATGAGTAAGTGACTCATGATGTGTCGGAAATGTGGTAAGGGATAGAAAGAGTAAGCATAGTTGTACATTATATGTTAGTATAATGCTAATTGTTGTTTAGCTTATACTACGTTGCTTAATTGTTTATGTGTAAACTTACTAAGCTTAAAGCTTACTCTCTTGCTTTTCCTTTGTCTTATAGAGCAAAAGTGTTGAATCGAGATACGGGGATCAATTAGAAGATCGCCCAAACTATCAGTACACTCTGGTACATTAGAATCAATGTTTTGTATATGGCATGTATAGAGGCTATACAAGTTAGTGAATTTTGTTGTATATGGCTATGATGTGTTGGCCTTTAGATGGATAATCTATTTTGTATAATGCCATAGTTGTTGGCACTTTATTATATGAGAAGATGTGGTTATCTATGTGAGATTGTAAGATTTTGAGTTGATTATGGATGTGTTGTATGAGTGCATGATTGTGTATGCTAGATGGGTGAAAAGAACTTGGAAAATAGCTTTGTTCTCGTCTATGTGGGTAGACACACCAAGGCGTGTGTTCAGCCATGTGTGACACACGGTCAGTCCATGGGCGTGTGACTTGGCCGTGTGTCCCCTGCATGTTAGTATTTGAAATCAGAATAGACCACGGACTAGTCACACAGGCATGTGCCTAGAACGTATGTGTTAATCAGTGTTGGCCACGGGCTAGCCATACGGGCGTGCATCTAGACTCTAGGCTGTGTTAAGGTGGTCAGTGTGCACCACGGGCGGAGAGCACGGGCGTGTTCCCTAGCCGTGGGGCATTGGCAGAATGCTTGAGTTTTCATGCGTGGGTAGTGACCATGGGCGTGTGTAACATCTACGGGCGTGTCAAATCTTACACGGGCGTGTGAGCCCTGTTTAGATGGAAAAATTTTAAGATCGTAAGAGTTTTCGATATGGTCTCAAGAGCCCTTGTGTGGTTGAGAGAGGCCTCGTAAGTCGAGACTGAGGTTGTTGTGATGGCCAAAGAGAGTGGTCATGTGGTGCCTAAGTGGTGATCTTGAGGTCTTTAATTCGGTAATGCCTCGTGCCCGGTTTCGGCATTGAATACGGGTAAGATGTGTTACATTTAGTGGTATCAGAGCTATGGTTTAGTCGGTTCTAGGACTACCGTAGCGGGTGTAAGAGTCTAACTATACATGCCATAAGTGTACAATGATAGTGTGGTGGCTTCTGATGATTTTAAATCTTGTTTTATATAGAATACGGATTCCGATCCATTGACTACTGATGAAGTAGCTAGTAATGCGCCGGCTCCTGCGCAAGGAACCGTGCCTGTTCAAAGTGGACATGAGGCTAAGGGTCAAGGGGAAGGGGCTCGGGAATCCTTTCTCTAGATGATGAGCAATTGGTACTTGGATTATGTTTGAGTGAACCCTAATGCTCAACCTCCTCCTTCTCCTATACCTCAGCCAATTCCTGTGGCTCCTCAAGGTATTGATGTAGTGAGGATATTGAAACCCCCGGTAGATAAGATTAGAAAACACGAGGCTGAGGAGTTTAGAGCTAAGGTTGATGATGACCCTGAGAGGCGAGTTCTCAGTTAGAGAACTCGATGAGAGTATTCGATGAACTCTCTTGTACACCGAAGAGAGCTTGAAGTGTGTCATATCCTTGCGAGGACTCGGCATACCATTGGTGGAAGACGTTGACGTCAGTGGTCCCGAGAGAGCGGGTGACATGGGACTTCTTTCTGGAAGAGTTCCGGAAGAAGTATATAAGCCAGAGGTTTACTGATCGGAAAAGGAAGGAATTCCTTGAGTTGAAGCAAGGAAGAATGTCGAGAGCGGATTATGAGCGTGAGTTTGTTAGGCTTAGCAAATACGCCAAGAATGTGTGTCGTCCAGAGACCATGTTGTGTAAGAGGTTCAAGACGGATCGAATGATGACATCAAACTCCTAGTGGGTATATTGGAGTTGAAAGAATTTGTGGTGTTGGTCGAAAGGGCAAGTAAGGCCGAAGAGTTGAGTACAGAAAAGAGAAGGACTGTGAGTGAAGCCCGAGATGCTAGAAAGAGGCCGACGGGCAAGTCGTATGAAGCCCAGTCAAAAAGGTCCAAGGAATTGAGTTTTAGGACGACAGCACCAGTGGGTTATTCGCATCGAGACATGGGAAATACTCGTTCGGGTTCGAGAGTCCAAGCTACCTCGATGCAAAGTGTGGGCAATCCGAAGAGCAAACCGGAGTGTCCAAGTTGTGGTAGATATCACACCAGAGAGTGTTGGGGTAACAGTCGGAACTGTTATAAGTGTGGTTCCCCTGACCATTTTATTTGAAATTGCCCCGAGAGGAATGATAAGGAAGAGAAGCAAGAGATGAGATCCAATGATGTGTCTGCAAGGGGTAGACCACCAAGGAACCCGAGAGGTGAGAATAGTGGTAGAGGTGCATCTAGAGACTCTACCGTGAGACTGGAGGGTCGGGCACCTGCGAGGACGTATGCCATTCGCGCTCGCGAAGAGGCATCCTCCCCTGATGTAATAACGGGTACTTTTTCTCTCTTTAACACCATTGTTATTGCTTTAATAGATCCAAGGTCTACTCATTCTTATATTTGCATGAGATTGACATCTAGTTTGAGTATGACTGTTGAGTCTACGGACCTTGTGGTTAAGGTGTCAAACCCGTTAGTTAAGCATGTGTTAGTGGACAAGGTGTGTAAGAAGTGTCCTTTGATGATTGAGAGTCATTACTTTCCGGCAAACCTAATGTTGTTGCCGTTTGATGAGTTTGATTTAATCCTAGGCATGGATTGGTTGACTACCCATAGTGTCTTAGTGAACTGTGGTAATAAGTTTATTGAATTGAAATGTGTGAGTGGAGATGTGGTGCGGGTTGAATCAGGTGGATCGGATAGTCTACCAGTAATGATTTCTTCCTTAGTGGCTGATAAGTGCTTGAGAAAAGGGTGTGAGTCCTATCTTGCTTTTGTGTTGAATACTCGAGAGGTTGGAGTAGAGTTTGAAAAAAGATCACAGATGGTATGTGAGTATCCGGATGTATTCCCGAAAGAGTTACCCGGATTACCTCCAAAGGAGAGCGGTTGAGTTTGGGATTGAGTTAGTTCCGGAACGGCACCTATCTCGATTGCTCCGTATAGGATGGCACCTTTAGAGTTGAAAGAATCGAAGGTTCATTTGCAAGAGTTGATGAGATAAGGGTTTTGCAAGACCGAGCTACTCACCGTGGGTGTGCTCCTGTATTGTTTGTGAAGAAGAAAGATGGGTCTATGAGGTTGTGTATAGACTATAGATGCACTTTAACAAAGTGACAAAGAATAAGTATCCTTTACCAAGGATTGATGATCTTTTGATCAACCAAGGGAGCTACTGATGTTCTCCAAGATAGACTCGAGGTCCAAGTTATTATCGATTGAGAGTGGAAGAGCAGGATGTGTTGAAAACTGCATTTTGGACGAGGTATGGCCATTATGAGTTTTTGGTTATGCCGTTTGGTTTGACGAATGCACCAGCGATTTTTATGGATCTGATGAACCGTGTTTTCAGACCATATGTGGACAAGTTTGTAGTTGTCTTCATTGACGACATATTGATCTATTCTCGGGATGAGAACGATCATGAAGAACATTTGAGAATTGTCTTGTAAACTTTAAGAGATAAGCAGTTGTACGCTAAGTTTAGCAAGAGTGAGTTTTGTCTCCGAGAGGTCGGATTCCTAAGACACATTGTGTCGGGTGATGGTGTTAGAGTTGACCCGAGTAAGATATTGGCTGTTGTGGATTGGAAACCACCGAGGAACGTGTCAGAAATCAAAAGTTTCTTGGGATTAACAGGATATTACAGACGTTTCGTGAAAGGGTTCTCTGTGATTGCTACCCCGATGACGAAACTGCTGCACAAAGATGTCAAGTTTGAATGGGTGAGACATGTCATGCGAGTTTCGAGAGATCAAGACATTATTGATCGAGGCACCGATTTTGGTTCAACCAGAATCGGGAAAGAGTTTGTGGTTTACAAAGTGACGTGTCGCTTAATGGTCTCGCCATGCGTCCGATGCAAGAAGGTAAGGTAGTCGCTACGCCTCGAGACGCTTGAAATCGCACGAGAAGAATTATTCGACTCATGATTTAGAGTTGGCTGCGATTGTTTTCGCGTTAAAGATTTGGCGACATTACTTATATGGTGAGAAGTGGCGAATCTTTACGGATCACAAGAGTTTGAGATATTTGATGGATCAGAAGGATCTGAATTTGTGACAGAGACGGTGGCTTGAGTTGTTGAAAGACTATGAGTTAGTCATTGATTACCACCCGGGAAAAGTGAATGTGGTTGCGGATGCCCTGAGTAGGAAATCCTTGTATGCTCTAAGAGTTATGAGGACAAGTTTGGCATTGTCTGATGGTGGTGCTATTCTGGAAGAGTTGAGAGCTAAGCCACTATTTGTTCAACAGATATGTGAAGCTCAGAGAAATGACAGTGAGATGTCAGCTAATAGAGATAAGTGTGAGTCAGAAAGTGATTCCAATTTTTGAGTGGGCTTGAATGGTTGTTTGTTGTACCGTGACAAAATTTGTGTACCTAGAGATGAGGAGTTAATCCAAAAGTTTTGCATGAGGCCCACAGTGGATGTTTGTCAGTACAAAAATGTATAATGACTTGAAGAAGTCTTATTGGTGGTCGGGTATGAAAAGAGATATTTCAGAGTTCGTGACAAAGTGCCTGATCTGTCAACAAGTAAAAGCTGAGCATCAAGTGCCTTCGGGATTGCTTCAGCCAGTGTTGGTACCCGAATGGAAGTGGGATCGGGTTACCATGGATTTTGTGACAGGGTTGCCGATGACTCCGAAAAAGAGAGATGCTGTGTGGGTGGTTGTGGATAGGCTAACGAAGTTGGCTCACTTTATTCCAGTACATGTTGATTATTCACTGGATAAGTTAGCTGAGTTGTATGTTGCAGAGATAGTGATTGTTACATGGTGTACCTGTGTCTATAATATTGGATAGGGATCTGAGGTTCACTTCGAGGTTTTGGAAGAGGGTGCAAGAGGCTTTGGGAACAAAGTTGAATTTCAGTACTGCGTTCCATCCGCAAACTGATGGTCAGTCTGAAAGAGTGATCCAAGTTCTCGAAGATATGCTTCGATGTTGTTTGTTAGAACTCGAGGGTAGTTGGGAGAGATATCTACCTTTAGTTGAATTTGCTTACAACAACAGTTATCAGTCGAGTATACAGATGGCACCGTATGAGGCCTTGTATGGTCGTAAGTGCGGGCTCCTTTGTATTAGACCGAGCTTAGTGAGAAGCGGATCCATGGGGTCGATCTAGTAAAAGAGACCGAGGAGAAAGTGAAAATAATCCGTAATAGTCTAAAAGTTACTTCGGACCGACAGAAGTCGTACGCGGATCTGGAAAGAAAAGAAATTGAATTTGAAGTGGGCGACAAAGTGTTTTTGAAAGTGTCCCCATGGAAGAAGATTATGAGATTTGGACGAAAAGGAAAATTGAGTCCAAGATTCATAGGGCCGTATGAGATTACCGATAGAGTTGGGCCAGTAGCATACCGATTGGCTTTGCCGGTAGAGTTGAAAAAGATTCATAATGTGTTCCATGTGTCGATGTTGCGACAGTATCACTCCGATCCTTCACATGTGATTCGTTTGACGGAAATTGAGATAAGACCGAATATGTCTTATGATAAAGAGCCGATTAAGATCTTGGCTCGAGAAGTGAAACAGTTGAGAAATAAGAGCATAGCACTAGTGAAAGTGTTATGGCAGAAACACGGTGTGGAAGAGGCTACGTGGGAAACGGAAGAAGCTATGAGAGAGCAACATCCAAACCTCTTTACTGGTAAGATTTTCGGGGGCAAAAATCTCTAAAGGGGAGAGAGTTGTAACATCCCGATTTAGGGCCTAGTTGGAATAGTGGTGCGAGACCATAAATCCGAGGTTTATGAATGAGTTTTTGAGGTTTATGCTATGTATGCATGCTAGTGTGAAAGTTTCATGAAGCAATTTTGTGAAATTTCGGTTGAATTGTCCAAAAGGACTAAATTGCAAAAGTTGCAAAATGTGAGATTCTAGAAGCTATTTGTGTGAAATAGCTTTAGAATATTAATTAGGGTCCTTAAATAGAAATTTTCCCAATTCCTAATTTTTGGACAAATTTGGGCATTGGTGAGTTAAAATAGAAAGTTTATCAAAAAGGGCATTTTGGTCATTTAACAATTATGTGATTAAAATAGGAGAAAAGATGACAAAATTCACTCATCTTCTTCTCCAAGGCTGCCAAAATTTTCAAGAGCCATTGTTAGGGTTCTTCAAAAATTTCAAGCTTGCTAGTAAGTGCATCTAGCCTCGTTTTTGATATTCTTTGTATTTTTGAAGTCCTTGTTGCATGAGTAAGCTATTTTTAGCTATTTGATGAGCTATGATGGATGTTCAAAAATGTGGCCATGTATGACATGCATGTATTTTGATGTTTTATGGAAGATTATGAAAGCTTGATGTAGTAGAAACATCTTTTATTAAATGAGTTTCCATAGAAAATGCATGTAGGGACTAGTTTGTAAAAATCTTGAGTTTGGTCATACATGTGTGTTGTGATGAGAATTGATGATTGCTTTAGTTGAGTAAGTGATTCGGCTAAGCATGAAAGGCTAGAAAGTTTAATAAAAATCACTTTACGAGCCTTGGGGGCAAAGTGTAATTATGAGAAAGATTAGGGGTAAAAGAGTAATTTTTGCCAAAATATGAGATGTGGGTGGATTTAGTCAATGTGTGTATTGAATAAGCTGATTTATTCATTATAGATCAAGAAAGAAAAAGCCCGGATCGAAACCGAGGCAAGAGCAAAGTGGTGGACTAAATTACACGTTTCTATACTTTTGAGTATCGAGGTAAGTCTATGCATAAACAATGCATTCATATTTACAGTTTGCTAATGCTAGATAGTGTATAGCATGGTTGAGAATGATTGAGAACCTATGTGGTTCAAGTGAAATGAATGGATGAATGATTAAGTAAGTAGAATTGTGAATGTGCTGTGATAATGCTAAATGGTGGGCTAAGTGCGATACCATCCTAATGCATATCGACGATGAGCTGGCTATGTGCGATGCTATCGTTAGGTATATTATCTAGTGGGCTATGTGGGAAACCACTATGAATACCTTGTTGGTAGGCTAAGTGCGATACTACCTTATTAATTGATTGTGGTGGGCTTAGTGCGGAACCACGAGAGATTTGCTGTGTGGATGTGATAGCGAGTAGCATAGCTGTGTGGATGTATTATTGAGAAATAATGATGTGTTGTATATTGTGTAAATGTGATATTGAATGTAGGGGTGCATGTCAATGGTTATGAGTAAGTGACTCATGATGTGTCGGAAATGTGGTAAGGGATAGAAAGAGTAAGCATAGTTGTACATTATATGTTAGTATAATGCTAATTGTTGTTTAGCTTATACTATGTTGCTTAATTGTTTATGTGTAAACTTACTAAGTTCAAAGCTTACTCTTTTTCTTTTCCCTTGTCTTATAGAGCAAAAGTGTTGAATTGAGATACGGGGATCAATTGGAAGATCGCCCAAACTATCAACACACTCTGGTACATTAGACTCAATGTTTTGTATATGGCATGTTTAGGGGCTAGAGAAGTTAGTGAATTTTGTTGTATATGGCTATGATGTGTTGGCCTTTAGATGGATAATCTATTTTGTATAATGCCATAGTTGTTGGCACTTTATTATATGAGAAGATGTGGTTATCTATGTGAGATTGTAAGATTTTGAGTTGATTATAGATGTGTTGTATGAGTGCATGATTGTGTATGCTAGATGGGTGAAAAGAACTTGGCAAATAGCTTTGTTCTCGTCCATGTGGGTAGACACACTAAGCTTGTGTCTAGGCCATGTGTGACACACGGTCAGTCCATGGGCGTGTGACTTGGCCGTGTGTCCCCTGCATGTTAGTATTTGAAATCATAATAGACCACGGACTAGTCACACGAGCGTGTGGCTAGAACGTTGTGTTAACTGCTGTCGCCACGGCCAGCCACACGGGCGCGCGCCTCAGACTCTAGGCCGTGTTAAGGTGGTCGGTGTGCACCACAGCGGAGAGCACGGCGTGTTCTCAGCCGTGGGGCATTGGCGAGAACGCTTGAGTTTTCATGCACGGGTAGTGACCATGGGCGTGTGTAACATCCACGGCCGTGCCAAATCTTACACGGGCGTGTGAGCCCTGTTTAGATGGAAAAATTTTAAGATCGTAAGAGTTTTTGATATGGTCTCGAGAGCCCTCATGTGGTTGAGAGAGGCCTCGTAAGTCGCGACTGAGGTTGTTGTGATGGCCAAAGAGAGTGGTCATGTGGTGCCTAAGTGGCGATCTTGAGGTCTTTAATTCGGTAACGCCTCGTGCCCGGTTTCAACGTTGAATATGGGTAAGGGGTGTTACATCAACCAATAGTACTATTTTGTTTCGAAGTTCCTTTGCCTAATGTGGTAAAATCTTGATCTATTCTTCAGAATATGACAGATCAGGTTGAATCTGCACCTCACAAGGAGAAATTATATGTAAAGGATCGTGTAACACTCCTCACCTGTAACAGTCCGGTTTAGACCCTAGTCGGAATAGTGGTTTCAGGACCACAAATCTGAGTCAAAAAAATATTTTAATATTATTTTCTGTGTTTTTAGTATGTGAATTGACATATGTGAAATTTCCGTGATTAAATTTGATCGTTTGTGTGCTTAATTTGCAAAAAGGACTTAATTGCATAAAATACGAAAGTAACTTGTTATTTGTTAAAGTGCTTATTTTCTTTGATTTATTAAAGATGGAATCCTTATATTGTAATTTGGCCATTAAACCATGGGATGGACGCTTATGGGCTTTAATTATATGGTTTTCTTATTAATTCATTAAGGCTAATATAGTAATTTATGTATTAATATGTTTTATAATAAAATAAAAGTATGAAAATAGGCATTTTGTTCATCTTTCCACCAAAAATTTGAAAGAAAAATAAAGAAAAGAAAACAAGTTAGGTTCGGCTTTGATGTTCTTTAATTAAGGTATGTGTTTTGTTCAGTTTTTGATAATTAATACGTTTTTGAGATCGTTGCTTTGTAATCTATAAAGCCCATGTTTCAATTTTTGAATTTGATGATGATTTTGTGTTTTGCCATTGTTGAAAGCTTGTGGTTTTTGTTGTTTGATGATGGAAAATAAAAGATATGTGATAGATTAATAAATTTTGTGTTTGGATTTTTGATGAATTTGAGTAATTTGAGCTAAATTGTGAAAATAATAAATTGAGGGATTAAAATGTGAAACAAATGAAATGTGTGGACTTATGTGAGCTTAGTGAATATTCGGCCAAGCTATTGTGTAATGAAATTATGTTTATTTTGTATTTTGTGAAATAGGGACTAATTTGTGAAAAATGTGAAATGTCAGGGGCAAAAGTGTAATTTGCCCATTTATGTGTTTTTGGATGAATTTGATTGAATATGTGATTGAATAAGTTAAATTTGTATTAATTTAGATCAAGAAAAGAGGAAATCAGAATTTGATCGGGGAAAAACTAAAGTTGTCGAATAGTTGTCTTGGTTCGTCCGTCTTCGTCCGAGGTAAGTTCATAATTAAATAAATGTTGTTAAATTCGATTGTATATATATTATTTGTACCGAATTGAATTATTACTTGTATATATATGTGAATGCCGAATTGGTAAAAGTATGGAAGAATTGTCTACGAGCCTGAATTGATCGAGTTACGACGTCCGAAAGCCCCGTACGAACCTTAGGAATAGTTAGGATAAATATGTCATGACATAGGATTCCGATATGTGTTTTTGTGTAAGACCACGTCTGGGACGTTGGCATCGACTTGTGTTTATGTGTAAGACCATGTCTGGGACATCGACATCGTATTTGATTCGTGTAAGACACTGTCTGGGGCAGTGGCATCGATATGTGATTACATGTAAGACAACGTCTGGGACGTTGGCATTGTACGAGATTTCCGACTATCCGAGTATCCTTATTGATTCCGAATGGTTCAACAGGCATTATCGAGATAAGATCGAATGTGAAAAAAAATGAACTAAAAGGTTCAGGTACGTGCTATGTTATATGAATATGAAAGTAAGGTAATTATATGTTTGAGATGAATATATGAATTAGATATGATAAAAGAGATATTTATATGTGCTTATGAGTATATGTGCATTCGGCCATTGATGTTATAATGCTATTATATGTGACAATGTTTGAGTTTGCAAGCATAATAAATATACATTTGGTTAAGGTTTGTTTGATTTGGCTAGTTGATTAAATGTTTATTAGATCATTATTTGCTTATGACTTACTAAGCTATGAAAGCTTACTCTGTGTGTGTGTTTATTCATTGTTTTATAGATTATCAAAGCTACGGAAAGCTCGGGGATCATCGAGGATCATCACCACACTATCGAACTATATTTTGGTACCTTTTGAAAATGTACATATTGAAGTATGGAATGTCTAGGCTAGAGAACTTTGATTATGTTTTGAAATATGTAAATATAGCCATGTGATATAGCTTGATAATGAATGTGCTTATGAATGAGTTTATTTCATTCTATATGATGCAAAAGTTGGTACGTTTTGATGTGCTCATGAATGGCCAAATGAAATGGTCAATGTTGGTAAGTTTTATGATTGATTTTGGGAGATTGATATGATGAGAAATGCTATTAATTGATATGGATTAAAATGATGTAAGAATCATAGGGTTTTAATGTGAAGTTGATACTTTGAATTGGTATGTTTGAGTTGGATTTGTATATGGAAATGATGATATTGTTAAGGGTCAAGTTGTGCATGATTTGGTATGTTTTTGGTTGCCTTTGGGACATGAATTGGGGTTTGTTAGATGCTTGTAGGTTTGACCCAAATTTTGGGTGGCAAATTGGCCTTGCAAATGGCCTATTTGCCCACACGGTTGAGCACACGGGCGTGTGTCTCGACTGTGTCTGTTAAGGTTGCATTTAGAAATAAGTCAGGAAGCCACATGGGCTGGACACACGGGTGTGTGACTGGCCGTGTGAGCAAGTCAGTAACCTCCAGAATTTCACACGGCCTGGCACACGGGCGTGTCTTGTGGCTGTGTGGAGAAGTCAGTATGTATGCCCTATTTTGCCACGGTCTAGACACACGGATGTGTCTAATGCCGTGTGAGGCACATGGCCTGCCCGCACGGTCGTGTGACCCCTGTAACTTTGAAAAATGTTTAATTTTCAAAAAAAATTGTTTGTGCTCGGTTTAGTCCTGACTCCTTCCTAATGCATGTTTAAGGTCCTGTAGACCTTTTAAAGGGACTCTATGTGTATTTTTCGTTATGGAATATTTGTAAATGTTTGATGTTAATGAAATGTTTATGTTTTGATCTGATATGTCCGGTAATGCCTCTTAACCTTAGTCCGGTGACGGATACGGATTAGGGGTGTTACATTTATTGGTATCAGAGCTACAGTTTAGCCGATTCTAGGACTAACGTAGCGTGAGTGCGTCTAGCTATACATGCCATATTTATAAACTGCGATAGTGTGATGATTCCTGACAATTGAAATGTGTTTTTGTATAGTAAATGGATCCCGATCGAGCCGCAGCTAATGATGTAGAAAGTATAGCGCCTGCTCCCGCTCAAGGGACAACGTCGATTGAATCTCGGCCGACTTCGAGTAACCAAGAGGGAGAGGCTAAACAAGCCTTTTACCAAAGGATGAATGAATGGTTTAATCAATATATCCAGATGAATCCGGCTGTTCCACAACCTTCTCCCCCACCGATTCCTCCTCAAATACATGTTATGCCACAAGTTACTGATCCTATGCGAATGAATAAGCCACCGGTTGATAAAATTAGAAAACACGGTGCTGAAGAATTTAGAGCCACTGTTGATGATGATGCTGAGTGAGCTGAATTCTTGCTTGATAATACGATCCGTGTGTTTGATGAACTATCCTGTACCCCTGACGAGTGTATTAAATGTGCTGTATCATTGCTTCGAGATTTTGCGTATCACTGGTGGAATACACTGGTTTGGTGGTTCCAAAAGAACGGGTTACCTGGGAGTTCTTTCAGACTAAATTTCGTAAGAAATACATCAGTCAGAGATTCATGGATCAAAAGCGCAAAGAATTCCTCGAGTTGAAACAGGGTCGTATGACCGTAACAGAATATGAGTGAGAATTTGTGAGACTTAGCAGATACGCCCAAAAGTGTGTTTCAACAGAAGCAATTATGTGTAAAAGATTCGAAGACGGGCTGAATGAAGATATTAAATTGCTCGTTGGGATTCTTGAAATAAAAGAGTTCGTTGCACTTGTTGAGCGAGCATGCAAAGCTGAAGAGCTCGGGAAAGAGAAAAGAAAAGCTGATTTTGAAGCTAGAGATTTTGATGGGCTCGAAACTAACTAATATTTCGACAAAGGCAAGCGCACCTATCGAACAGTAGTATAGTTGTGGTGAGTCCGGAATATCGTATCCTCAAGGACTAAAATTACTAGTAATAACTATCTTTTTATTATCTAGCCTAATAATTAAAGGGTTTTGTTTTTAATCTAAAATTAACTAACTAATCGACTATAAACGCGACAGAGAGTGAAAGAAATACTCGAATAAATCAATAGTAAAGACAATACCCAAGGAAGAATCCACCTAGACTTCACTTATTATTCTAATTCTGAATTAAATGATTTATTCACTTGACTTGATCCGTAGAAATCCCTAAATTATGTTAATATCTCTTTCGAGACTAAGAACAACTGACTCTAGGTTGATTAATTGAAATCTATTTCTAATTAAAACCCCTATCATCGCATTAACTCGATCTATGGATTCCCTTATTAGATTTGACTCTAATCCGGCAGATTTATGTCATCCTATTTCTAGGGTTGCAATCAACTCCGCTTAATTATGTTGGATCTACTCTCAAACAGGGACTTTTGCTCCACTGAATAAGCACATCAATCTTGAATTAATATTCCTGAAAACATTAAAACAAGGATTAAGAACACATAATTAAGAACAAGATCAAGTATTTATCACGTAATTCAGATTTATTGAATAATAAGATTCATCTAGGTTTCATCCTCCCTAGGTATTTAGGGAGTTTAGTTCATAACGTAAAAGGAAAACATCATAGAATTAAGAAAATAACAAGACATAAAGAACCCAAAAACTTCTAAAGAACTTGATGGAGATCTTCAATCCTAAAGTGAATCTGCTTCCGAGATAATTTCGACAGCTTCCTTCGAGTAATTTCTTCGATCTCCTCTCCGTGTTCTCCTAGGTCTTCCTCTGGCTCGTATTTATAGACTTTAGAAGGCTCAGAAACCCTAAAAATTGGCTTTTTCTGCGTGCAAACAAAACAGGGTATGGCAGGGACACGGGCGTGTGCTCAGGCCGTGTGAGAGTGCGTAGGCCGTGTGGGAATTTGAGTGAATCGCGATCGACACGGGCTGGCACACGGGCGTGTGTCCAGCCCGTGTGAGTCACACGGGCATGTGCTCCACCCATGTGGTTCTGGCTTGGCCGTGTGGATCCTTAATATGGCTCGTTTTGTCCAGTTTTGGCCCATTTTCCACTCCTTTCGCTTCCCTATGCTCTCCTAAGTATAGAAATACAAATTCAAAGGATTAAGAGCATCGAATTCACCGAATTATATAAATAATCATCCAAAAACACGCTAAGCGTGGGTTTAAAATGTGTTACTTTTATGGTTTATCAAATATCCCCACACTTAAGCGTTTGTTTGTCCTCAAGCAAAATCCTCAACTCACAATTAAAATTAAACTTCCTTAATTCATAATTCTTATCAATAATGTCTTATCATAATTCACAAATAATTCATACATTGATAATTTAACTAAAAGAGTCCTAAAGATTCAAACAATCCAAGTCACGAGTTTTTATAGCACGAAAGCATAGGTGTTTCCCTTTACCTAAATAATTACCTTTGATTTAAAACTGACAAGAATCGACATCCTCACTAAAGATTCACTCAAATCACTCAACGTGTTTAAGGTTCAAATTAAGCACTCAAAAGTCAAACATGACAAGTTATTACCATAGGCTTGCATGAAAATCAAATCTCCACCACTATAACATGAGATGATACACAAATCAAAAGGTCTTTAAAAAGGGTTGTAATGGGGCTTGGGTTAAAGGTGTGGATAAAGGCTGAAAAAGAAGGTTAAAATCGAGATCGAATTGACAATTTACCTAACTAGAAAAATAAACTAACATTGGAAAATTACATCAATTGAAAACTTATCAATAATAGCACGAGCTTCTTCTCAAAATATGGAATTTAACTGTTTAAGCTCAAATAACATAGAACTAAAAAATAAATGATAATTCCACTTTTTTCCGTACAAGAACAATAAAGAATTCAACAACTAAAATAAAGAACATAGTTAGGCAAATGATCAAATCAAATCTCAACAAAAAGGGAGTCAATAAAATAGGAACAACGAAGCAAAAATTGGGTTTTGTGTTAATATTAATGGGTGAGTCAAGAAACGGTTTATTAGGCTCAAAGGGGTTTACTAGGGGTTAATTATGAAGGTAGGCTTTTAATGGAATAAGTGGGTTAAAACCTAGGTGCCTTTATCATCTCAGTATATCAAATCAAAGGTGTGGTCTCGAAATGCATAATCAAAGCAAGTTCTAGAATAACAAATCAATATTGACACACTCATAACCAATAAAGTGAGAAAGAAAAGTGTATGCTCTAAAAGGCTCAAAATCACACAAAAATAATGGTTTTTAATGTCAACCTTGCAAATTTCAAACTTCAAAGTAATATTTAAATTTAGGGAAACAACCTAATAAATTTTTAATTCTGAAAATAAACTTATCATGCTTGATTCTCTAATGTCTTAAAGTTTAAACCATCAATGCACAATTACCTATGACTTAATCCAAAACATATCAATAGAAATCATAAGTTAATAGAAATTTTATTCTAATAGTAATATGAGAAAATTTATTTAAGAACAAGACATAATTCAGGGATTTTCTGATAATGATATAATTAACCTCCCCACACTTAAGATGTACATTGTCCTCAATGTACAAAGATAGATAATAGCAATGTAAGCAGAAAATCATAAGAGAGGGAAGGAGGTGAAACTTCCTGAATTACAAATGAACACCTTAGAAATAAGCATGATGAACTAGGCAGAGGTGAAGGTGGGAGAATACTCCAGTAGTTTGTTCGTTCCTTAATAGCACCTTGAACCTTTGAAAGCATGAGTCATCATGAAAGTTTTAGGAATTTTAGTAATGGACTTCGTTATGGTTACTCGATAATAAATAGCCAAAGATATAAAGAAATCAAAATATACTAATATAAATTAAAGACAAGAAATATAAAGAGAAAGAGTTTAAAAATTAAAATAAAATAAAAAGAAAAAATAAATGGACTCAAAGGTCCTCATCAACAGATGGTTCGCGAGGTGGGGGTGGTGGTGATATGTGGAAGTGCAGAAAAATCTGTTGTAGAGTCATCTCGAGGCCGTCGAATCGTCGAGTCAATGAAGTAGCCGCATGAACTAGACTATGATGAGGTGGTGGCATATCTGCTGTAAGGTGGTCCCTCATGATGTAAAGGGACATCATTAGTATAAACTAATTAAGAATCAAGAATTATAACTATCAATATAAAGAGACATTAAACTAATCAAGAAATAAGTATGCAAAATAATAGAATATAGAAATAAATCAAAAAAATAAATAAAGAAATAACTAAATAGAAAACAAACTAAAGGGGGACAAGGGAGACGAAGAACCGACGGTGGTCAAGGGTGGTGGTCGGAATGAGGCGCGACAGGCGGTTAACAGTGAGTGGGGGTTCAGTCGGTCGACTAGGCTGGGGACGGCGCAAGGGTGGGACGGATGGTGATTTTTGGGGGGGCCAGGGGAGGGTTGCGGTGGTGCAAAGAGAAGGGACAAGAAAGGGTTGCGGGTTGGGGGAGCAAGGAAGAGGAAGGGGGTTTTGGGAGGTAATGGGGAAGGAAGAATGGGGAAAAAAAGGGGTCATCGGTGGCCGGTGGCCGGAGTTGCGGTGGAGGTTGGGGCGGTAAGGGTTTTGGGGGGGTTTGGAAAGGAGAAGGAAGAAATTGGGTTTTAAATTGGTGACACGGTCGTGTGTTGGGTCACACAGCCGTGGCACACGCCCGTGTGGCTCGAATTCCAGCCCATGTTCGTCGCAAAATCTAAAAATTTAGTATTCATACGGCCTTGGATACGCCCGTGTGTTCAGGACGTGTGGTCCACACGGCCGTGTGCTAGGTCCTTCACTTCTCCCACGCCCGTGTAGATTTCCACACGCCCGTGTGATCGCATATACAGCCGTGTGTCGTGCCCGTGGAGCCCCCTGACTTGTTTTAATTTTTGAAATTTGAAAATTTAAGCTCCAGTTTTCACACGGCCTAAGACACGCCCGTGTAAAAATTGCCACGCCCGTGTGCTCTAACACAAGGCCGTGTGTCGTGCCCGTGGAGCCCCCTGTCGATTTCTTTGAATTTTAAAAACTAAGTCCCCACATTCACACGGCCAGGGACACGCCCGTGTGTCCAGGCCGTGTGGGACAAAAAACCTGCATTAAAAACATGAACGAAGTGAAAATAAACTAATTAGTAAGGTTAGTGCTCGGGTTGCCTCCCGAGAAGCGCTTATTTAGAGTCTAAGCTCGACTCACCTTTCATTCGCATAATCATGGTTGTTCGAGGAGTTGAAACTCCTCATTCCTGCTATCAATTTCATTAAAATAAGGTTTTAAACGAGTACCTTGATGGTGCCAAATTTGGAATGAGTTACCTCGACTGTACCGTATGGAAAAATATTAAGTACCGTGAAAGGGGTTGTTCCATTAGGTTCAGAAGAGGCAACACGAGGATCTGTATTATCCATTAGAACTCGGTCTCCAACCTTAAGTTGACTCGTTTTATTTTTAGGCTCGTCATGCCTCTGCTTTGGTTCATCGTGTCTAAAACAACAAAGTCTACCGGGAATATGAATTTATCAATTTTGACTAGCACATATTCAATTATACCCCTAGGAAATCTAATGGTTTTATCAGCCAATTGAATGCTCATCCTAATTTGTTTGGGTTTCCTAAGACCTAGCTGTTTAAACATTTTATAAGGCATAACATTGATACTTGCCCCTAAATCAACTAAAGCATTATTAATAGATAAACCACCAATTAAGCAAGGAATCGTAAAACTCCCTGTATCTTTTAATTTGCGGGGTAGTTTATTCTTTAAAATTGCTGAGCAAACTGCATTTAGCTCCAAATGCGACGCATCGTCTAACTTCCGTTTGTTTGCCAAAAGCTCTTTTAAAAATTTTATTGAATTGGGCATCTACGAAAGAGCTTCAATAAATGGTAAGTTAATATGTAATTTTTTAAAAAGTTTAAGAAATTTACCGAATTGCTCATCTGTGCGGTCTTTCTTCGTCTCATTGGGATATGGCACACGAGGTTTGTACTCTGTACTTACCAGTTTTGGTTTATTATGGCTTACCTCAACCTTACCTCTATCTACCACATTTTCTTGCCTCAATTTTGGTTCGTCTAACCCTTCACTATTGTGAGCAGTAATGGCATGAAGTTGCTCTTTTGGGTTAGTTTCAGTGTTGCTTGGCAGGCTGCCTTGTGGTCATTCAGAGATCAGCTTAGCAAGCTGACCTATTTGGTTTTCGAGCCCTTGAATTGATGCCTGCTGGTTTTTGAGTGCTGTTTTGGTGTTTTGAAAACGGGTTTCTAACACAGAGATGAATTTTGTTAGCATCTCTTCAAGGTTCGGCTTTTTCTCCTGTGGGTAGGGTTGTTGTTGAAAGCCTGGAGGGGGTTGTTGTCTCTAATTTCCTTGACCACCCCGTGAGAAGTTTGGGTGGTTCCTCCAACCTGGATTGTAAGTGTTACTATAGGGATTATTTTGAGGTCTAGAATTATTACCCATATAGTTCATCTGTTCGCTTTCTATGCCAGGGTTTTAGGATGGATATTCTGTATTGTTCGTCCCTCCTCCATTTGTATGGCACTGCATCACTGGATGTACTTGAGAAGAACCATACAAACCATCAATCTTTTTATTTAAAAGCTCTACCTGGTTTGATAGCATGGTGACAGCGTCGAGGTTAAAAACACTGGCGGCTTTTGTCGGCTTTGTTCTCATGACTTGCCACTGATAGTTATTCAGTGACATCTCCTCTATAAAATCATAAGCAGCTTTAGGGGTTTTGTTATTTAGGGTTCCACTGACAGCTGCATCAATCAATTGCCTAGTTGAGGGGTTCACACCATTGTAAAAGGTTTGAACCTGTAGCCATAATTGTAACCCATGGTGAGGGCATCTTCTCAGTAGATCCTTGTATCTCTCCTATGCATCGTAAAGTTTTTCTAAATCCATCTGCACAAAATAAGAGATATCATTCCCCAACTTTGCCGTTTTAGCCGGCAGAAAATATTTAAGTAAAAATTTTTCAGTCATTTGTTCCCATGTAGTGATTGATTCTCGTGGTAACGAGTTCAACCACTATTTAGCTTTGTTCCTCAATGAGAAGGGAAACAACCGAAGGTGAATGGCATCATCAGAAACGCCATTTATTTTGAAAGTATCACAAAATTCTAGAAAATTTGCTAAATGAGTATTTGGGTCTTCGTCCTGCAAACCATCAAACTGAACAAACTGTTGAATCATTTGAATAATGTTAGGTTTCAGTTCAAAATTATTTGCAGCAATAGCAGGTCTAACAATACTCGATTCAGCCCCAGTTAAATTAGGCTTAGCATAGTCGTACATAGTACGAGGAGCAGGATTTTCGGCAACCAACGGAGGAAGCGAATTATTATCAGCCATCTTCTCGGTAATATTAGTATCGTCCTCTTGCTCTTCCTCTATGTATTGTAAACTTCGCCTTATCTCCCTACGATTTCTGCAAATGGTACTTTCTATCTCACTGTCAAAAAGCAAGGGTCCTGACGGGTTCCTTCTAGTCATAAACTAGAGATACCTGCCAAAAGCAAAGAAAGAGAAAAATTAGAAAAGTAACAATAAGATGAAAATAAATTGTAATAAAATAAAAATGGCTAAAGTAATAAAAATTTAGTGTTCCTAATATCTTAGTCCCCGACAACGACGCCAAAAACTTGATGGGCTCGAAACTAACTAATATTTCGACAAAGGCAAGCGCACCTATCGAACAGTAGTATAGTTGTGGTGAGTCCGGAATATCGTATCCTCAAGGACTAAAATTACTAGTAATAACTATCTTTTTATTATCTAGCCTAATAATTAAAGGGTTTTGTTTTTAATCTAAAATTAACCAACTAATCGACTATGAACGCGACAGAGAGTGAAAGAAATACTCGAATAAACCAATAAAAAAGACAATACCAAAGGAAAAATCCACCTAGACTTCACTTATTATTCTGATTCTGAATTAAATGATGTATTCACTTGACTTGATCCGTAGAAATCCCTAAATTATGTTAATTTCTCTTTCGAGACTAAGAACAACTGACTCTGGGTTGATTAATTGAAATCTCTTTCTAATTAAAACCCCTATCGTCACATTAACTCGATCTATGGATTCCCTTATTAGATTTGACTCTAATCCGGCAGATTTATGTCATCCTATTTCTAGGGTTGCAATCAACTCCGCTTAATTATGTTGGATCTACTCTTAAACAGGAACTTTTGCTCTACTGAATAAGCACATCAATCTTGAATTAATATTCCTGAAAACATTAAAACAAGGATTAAGAACACATAATTAAGAGCAAGATCAAGTATTTATCACGTAATTCAGATTTATTGAATAATAAGATTCATCTAGGTTTCATCCTGTAACACCCCTAACCCGTATCCGTTGCCGGATTAGGGTTAAAGGCATTACCGGACAGATCAGAAACTTTTATAAACATTTCATAAAACAAATCATCAATTGCAATCACTGTGTCCCTTAGATAGGTCACCGAGACCTTAAACATGCTTTGGAGGAGGGTCAGGACTAAACCGAACACATACGAAAAATCTCAGAAATTTAAAACTTTTGAATACTGCAGAGGTCACACGCCCGTGCAGTTAGACCGTGTGCCTCCCACGGCTACAAGACACCCCCATGTGTCCTGGCCGTGCCAAAACAGGGCATGTATACTGACTTATCCCCATGGCCACCAGGCACGCCCGTGTACCATGGCTGTGTACTCTTAGGCTATATACTGACAAAATCCCACGGCCACTAGGCACGCCCGTGTGCCTCAACCGTGTTGGCAAAACAGGCCACTTGCATGGCCAAAATGCCACCCATAAAGGGTCAAGCCTACAAGCCATCCACCAAATTCATTTCAAACACATTTGGCAACCAAGAATCATATCAAACAAACAACATTTCATCTCATTCAATCTCATTTCCATTCATGTCAACTCATATAATAGTTTGCTTAACAAATTCACATGTCTAACCATGCATGGTACATTAACATCTTACCAAACATATATTCATTTCATAGATCACAATTATATGCTCTTTTAGCATCAATTTACCTTTCACAAATTTTACCATAATATGATCATATAATCAAACCAAAACCATCATCAAATACCACATCACTCATGCATATTTCCAATACATATAACTAGCCACACCCCATGGCTAAGTTCATATCTCAAACTTGTACCAAATAACTAGCCTATACATGCCATACTTAGTATATACATATCCAAAAGGTACCAAAATGAGTTTGAGTAGTGTGATGACGATCCTTGACGGTCCTGAGCCTTCAGTAGCTTTGACGATCTATAAAACAGAGCAAACACACACACAGAGTAAGCTTTCAAAAGCTTAGTAAGCCATATACAAATAAACTTATCATAAAATGTATATAACCAATTTGATACAATAACATTAATGGTTCTTATAGCAAATTCATCTCATACATTCCTTGGCTCAATTGTTAAGCCATTTCTTACCACATTCTTCAATTCAAATATCACATATACACAAAACTTATTCATGCATATCTTCATATGAAATCTCATTATTTCTTTGCATATATTCATCTTAGTAAGTTCATATAGATACTTACCTTTCATACACACATAGTGTACTTTTCAAACGTACCTGAAACAAATATACAAATCATAGAGTTGTTCATTTCTCAGACTTGCCCGTTGAACCGTTCAGAACTAAATAGGATATTCAGAAAAACTCAGAATAGTCGAACAATGCCAATGTCCCAGACAAGGTCTTACATGTACTCAGATATCGATGCCACTGTCCCAGACAGGGTCTTACACGAACCAATACGATGCCAATGTCCCAGACATGGTCTTACACGTAAATCTCATATCGATGCCAACGTCCCAGACGTGGTCTTACACGAAATCTCGAATCAATGCTGATGTCCCAGACGTGGTCTTACATAATATCTCAGAATACACACCTATGTCATGACATAGCTAATCCTATCTATTCCTAGGTTCGTACGGGGCTTCTCGGATATTATCAACAAGTCGATCTTATCTCGGAATTCATATATACAACATCTCGTAAACATTTATCATTATCAATAATCACATAAACATACATATTTCAATGCAAACACATTTATTTGTATAATGACTTACCTCGGATTCGATTTAACTGAAACAGAAACGGCTACTCGATTACTTTCGCTTTCCCGCGATCTAAGTCTGATTTCTTCGGCTCTTGATCTATACATATTCAAATGTAATCCATTTATTCACTAATTTATTCAATTCAATCCATGAATACACATTTAGGGAAAATTGCATTTTAGCCCTCATATTTGCAGATTTTATCAATTTAGTCCATTTTTCTCAAAACATCAAATATACGAAAATCATCATTTAACCATGCTTAGCCGAATGCTTCTAAATATCATACAAGCCCATAATTTCCATCAAATTCACAATTTAGTCCCTCAAATTGCTATTGTCTTAATTTAGCCCTGATTAGCTAAATTCATCAAAATTTCAAGAACAAAGCATGTTCATTTAACACATATCTTTTATTTAACACCTAAAATCATCACAAAGCTCACCATTACATCAATGGCACATTTCATGAACATCATCATTCCTTCAAATTACAACATGGGCTTGATAATAGACTAAGCAACAATCTCAAAAACATAAAAATCATCAAAATCTAAAGTCAAAACATACCTAAATTTTGCAATACAATGACCGAATGCCCTAGCAAGTTTCTTCTTTTTCTTTCTTCAAACTTTCAGTACCCCAAGGATGATAACATTCATCTTTCCATTTGTTTATTCTATTAAAAACATATTATTATGCATTTTACTATTTTATCCATTCATTAAACATATAAGACAAATAACAATAAGATTATTTTGTCATTTAATCTCCCACTATCATATAATTGGCTTAATTGCCACATAAAACCTCCATACTTTTAAAGACATGGCAAATAGGTATCTTTTCATGAAGCATGCTAATTTTGCATTCAATGCAATTTAATTCTTTGCTCAAATTAAACACACGAACGGACGAATTAACTTACGGAAATTTAACACATGCTTAATCATATATCATAGGCACAAAAAATAATATTAAAATATTATACAGACTCAGATTTGTGGTCCCAAAACCACTGTTCCGACTAGGCTATAAACTGGACTGTTACACATCCTCCTTAGGTATTTAGGGAGTTTAGTTCATAACGTAAAAGGAAAACATCATAGAATTAAGAAAATAACAAGACATAAAGAACCCAAAAACTTCTAAAGAACTTGATAGAGATCTTCAATCTTGCAGTGAATCCGCTTCCGAGATGATTCCGACGGCTTCCTTCGAGTAATTTCTTCGATCTCCTCTCCGTGTTCTCCTAGGTCTTCCTCTGGCTTGTATTTATAGACTTTAGAAGGCTCAGAAACCCTAAAAATTGGCTTTTTCTACATGCAAACAAAGTAGGGTACGACAGGGACACGGGCGTGTCCTCAGCCCATGTTAGAGTGCGTAGGCCGTGTGGGAATTTGAGTGAATCGCGATCGACACGGGCTGGCACACGGGCATGTGTCCAGCCCGTGTGAGTCACACGGTCATGTGGTCCACCCATGTGGTTCTGGCTTAGCCGTGTGGATCCTTAATATGGCCCGTTTTGTCTAGTTTTGGCCCGTTTTCCACTCCTTTCGCTTCTCTGTGCTCTCCTAAGTATAGAAATACAAATTCAAAAGATTAGGTGCATCAAATTCACCGAATTATATAAATAATCATCCAAAAACACGCTAAGCGTGGGTTTAAAATGTGTTACTTTTATGGTTTATCAGATTTCCGTAAGAGATCATCGAGTAAGACATTTCAGTCAGCATCGAAGAAATTCAGGGATGATTTTACCCGATCAAAGGCTACTGTAGGTTATTCTAGACGTGATCGAGACATACCACCTATGAGTTCGAAAGCTACCTCAGTAGCTAGTGTTGGTAACGTCAGACCAAATCAACCGGAGTGCAAATATTGTGGTAAACGACATCCCGGTAGTTGTAGATTGAATGATCGGGCCTATTTCAAATGTTGATCATTAGATCATTTCATCCGTGAATGCCCTGAGTTAGCTGAGCAAAACACAGTACAGAATGCGAGACCGAGTAACATGTCAGCTCGAGGTAGACCATCCAGAAACACGGGTAATGTGAGTAGCAGTCAGAAAGGAACTAAAGACACAACTATTAGATCTGAGGCTCGTGCACCTGCCAGAGCTTATGCTATTCGCGCTCGTGAAGAGGCTTCATCCCCAGATGTTATTACCGGTACTTTCACTCTCTATGAAACTAGTGTTGTTGCATTGATTGATCCTGGTTCAACTCATTCTTATGTATGTGAGACTTTAGTATCCAGTAAGACTTTGCCTGTATAGTCTACTGAGATTGTGATTAGAGTATCAAACCCCTTAGGTCGGTGTGTTTTGGTTGATAAACTATGTAAGAATTGTCCGTTGATGATTCGAGATTCATGTTTTCCGGCTGATTTGATGTTGTTGCCATTCGACGAGTTTGATATGATTCTGGGTATGGATTGGTTAACTTTGCACGATGCTATTGTGAACTGCAAACGGAAGACTATTGATTTGCGATGTCAGAATGATGAGATTATTCGGATTGAGTATAATGATCTGAATGGTTTATCGGCAGTGATATCTTCGACGTTAGCTCAGAAATATATGAGAAAAGGTTGTGAAGCTTACTTTGCTTATGTGCTCGACTCTAAAGTGACCAAAATGAAGATTGAATCAGTATCAATTATGTGTGAGTATCCGGATGTGTTTCCCTAAGAATTATCGGGTTTGCCACCGATTCGAGAGGTAGAGTTTGGTATTGAGTTAGTGCCGGGGACGACTCCGATTTTGATAGCTCCGTACAGAATGGCACCAACTAAATTAAAAGAATTGAAAGCTTAGTTGCAAGAATTGACGGATAGAGGTTTTGCACGACCGAGTTTTTCTCCCTGGGGTGCACCGGTTTTGTTTGTGAAAAAGAAAGACGGAACTATAAGAATGTGCATCGATTACCGACAGCTCAATAAGGTGACTATAAAGAATAAATATCATTTACCATGGATTGATGACTTGTTCGATCAGTTGAAAGGGGCTACAGTGTTTTCTAAGATAGATCTGAGATTGGGTTACTATTAATTGCAAGTTAAAGACTCCGATGTATCGAAAACTGCTTTCCGAATGAGGTACAGACACTATGAGTTTCTGGTTATGCCTTTCGGACTTACTAATGCACCTGCTGTTTTTGTGGATTTAATGAATCAGATTTTCAGACAGTATTTGGATCGATTTGTGGTTGTGTTCATAGATGACATATTGATCTATTCCCGTGATGAATCCGAGCATGCTGAACATCTGAGATTAGTGCTACAGACTTTGCGTGATAAGCAGTTGTATGCAAAGTTCAGTAAATGTGAGTTCTGGTTACGAGAAGTCAATTTTCTGGGACATGTTGTGTCAGCATCCGGTATACGAGTTGATCCGAGCAAGATTTTAGCTATTTTAGAGTGGAAGCCTCCGAAAAATGTGTTTGAAGTCTACAGTTTTCTGGGACTTGCTGGTTATTACTGTAACACCCCTTACCCGTGTCCGACGCCGGGACAGGATACGAGGCATTACCGGACTTAACTTGCTTAAACATACAACATCGGGCTATAAAATTTCATTTCAACTTAAAGCTTCTCATTCATAATCATAACATCCTTATTATGGGCCTGCGGGGCCCTAAACATACATACGGAAGGTTTCGAAATTAAACCGAAAACTTTTGCGCACTTAGAAATTTTTTGCCTAAATAAGGCCACACGCCCGTGTGGAATGGAACGCGCCCGTGTGGGCAGGCCGTGTGGTCACACACGCCCATGTTCCTAGCCCGTGTGGAGTTTATTTTTCATTTCGAACCTACAGGGGTTTTCACACGGCCGGACACACGCCCATGTCTGTGGCCCGTGTCCCTCACACGGCCTAGACACGCCCGTGTCCTCACCCCTGTGTGAAAAACCTGGGTATTCTGTTTATGACGTCAGCAAGCTCTTAAGGGCACACGGCCTAGGCACACGTCCGTCTGCTGGCCCATGTGGCGAATCAAAATCTCGTAAATTTGATGCAGGGGACACATGGCCTATCAGCACACCCATGGGGCTGACCGTGTGTCACACACAGCCTAGACACACGCCCGTGTGTCTACCCGTGTGGACAATTAGAAGGCTATTTACCAAGCCAATTGCCACCCTAAAAAATAAAACACTTATACACCACAAGCAACACATAACATAACAATCATATACTATGAACAATCACTAATTTATCATACATGCACTTCACACCTTACTCAATCAATTGCATGAACTTTCACTTCATAAAACTCATCATCATTAGGTTATAAAACTTGACAAATATCGGCCAATTCCTACTGGCCATTTACAAAATGAGTGTATAACATTAATAACCAACACTTTGGCTTTCAAATATGACATAACACAAGATTACCAAGTTCCTATACATGCCATACCCAAAATAAATCAACTTTACTATACCAAGAGAATGATTGATAGTGTGATCCGAGCTCCAACGTTCTACGATCGCCGAGCTAGCTTGGCGATACTACAAGGAAAAGGGAAAAGAAAGGGGTAAGCATATAGCTTAGTAAGTTTGCATGAATTAAAAAAGAAACATAAGTACTCGTTGTAAAATCCATTCATCTCATGGAACAATAACAACACAAGTTCTTAAGTACTTTGACATACTTACTCATACTTACGCTTACCCATCACCTATCACATTACGATTTCATAACTCGTATTTTACTTATGGTACCTGTGTCACTTCATCACATAATTTAGCACTTATGCTATCTTGAACATAAACTTAAATCATTATCATCCTTAGCTTAAATGTAACTCTTTGTCATCTTTGTATAGCTTAGCTCTTTGTCATCTTTGCATACTTAGCTCTTTTGCCCGTTGAACTACTCGGAATATCGGAGGATACTCAATCTCATCATACATGCATCACGATGCCAATGCCATATCCCAGATATGGTCTAACATGGGATCACCTCTTGATGCTGATGCCATATCCCAGATATGATCTTACACGGGATCTCTTAACTCGATGTCGATGCCATGTCCTAGACATGGTCTTATACAAGATCGTACATAGATGTCGATGCCATGTCCCAAACATGGTCTTACACGAGATCTTCCTTTGGTGCCGAGGCCATGTCCCAGACATGGTCTTACACGAGACCTTCCTTATTCGGTGCCGCTGCCATGTCCCAGACATGGTCTTATAAGGGACCTACATTCGGTGGCGATGCCATGTCCCAGACATGGTCTTATACGGGACCTACATTTGGTGCCGATGCCATGTCCCAGGCATGGTCTTATACGGGACCTTCCTTATCTCATGTCGTGACATAGGTATCCTTGTTATTCTGAATCTTCAACCGGGACTTCAACTTAATATATTCTCATCATTTTCTCGTCGAGGCTTCATTAGTCGATTTTCATGAAATGATATTCATTATCATAAGATCAAGCAATTTAAAATATAAAAAAAAAACACTATGGAACTTTAATTTCACACAAACTTACCTTTGTACTCAAAATGTGTGTAGATGTTCGATTTAGTCCAACACTTTGTTCTTGCCTCAATTTCGGTCTGGGCTTCGTGTTTCTTGATCTATAATAACAATTTCACTTGTTTAATACTCACATTAACTGAATTGACTCATGAATCATACTTTGAATGTAACACCCCGAATTTGGGCCTAGTAGGATTGGGCCCAAAGGGCCTTGAACGTAGTAGCGTTTAAAATTTTTGAGATCAGGAGATCGGCATTAATGCAAGTTGGATCTATTAGGTGAGTGATTTTGGAAGGTTAGGGGGCTTCTATGAAGTCCCGGGATCAAACTTTGGCTTTAGGGAAATTTTGGCTTTAGGTGAGAAAAACCCTGGGAGTTAGTAGGTAGGCTTTAAGAATAAAATGTGGAGGAAAATGACACAAGTGGAGTGTGTGGTGTAGTGGCAAAGTGACGCCACTTTGGGAGCAAGGGAGTGACGCCACAAGGAAGGAAGGAGGTCCAAGGTTCAAGGCGTGGAACTTGCATTTCTTTTAGATTATTTTATTAAATGGATTTAGACATTGGCCATAGAATTATTTTTAGTTGGGCATGTTTTAAGACACGAGAGGAGCTTGTGGCCTAGTGGCAAGGTGGCGTTACAGCTGGCAAGAGGTCTGAGGTTCAAGTCTCATGGAAAGTAATGGAGTATTTATTTTGCTAAGTTGGGGCGGCAAGAGTTTGAGTTGGATTTAAACTCTGCTAACGGAGGGATCCCACATCGAAAAGATACAAAGAAGGAAGGTGAAAAGCTAGCTATATATAGAGTAGTCTATGAGGAGGGTTAAGATACCTTGGTGGGCGTTTGAGCACAGGAGTGGTCAGAGCGCGGATTAGCATCAGATTCCTATCAGGTGTGTACTTATCTCTACTCTAGCTGTAGAGCGGCAAATGTCGAAAAGCCGGTCACATGGCAATGGTAGCCACACGAGCGTGCGAGCGCACGTGTGGGAGCTTCGACGCGATAGGCGAGGCCACCATGAGTATTCTTGTAGGTTGAGGCTGCTTGGGCCATGATGGGCCAAGGTGGGCCCAATGGGCCCGTGGGCCCATATGAATAAATTGTATGACTGTGTAATAGAAATTGGACTAGACTATGTGAATATAATATCTGTGGCAAGATTTGGGCTAAATGGGCCACACGAGCGTGTGGGCCCATTTGGGCCGAGAATGGGCCCTAGGCCCAATTGCACCATTTCGATAAGAAAAGGTATCCGTGTCGCTTGAGGCAGCAGTAGGCCGTCGAAAAGGCCATTAAGTGCAAAATTGCTGAAATACCCCTGGTTCGTAAAATTACCGAAATACCCCCGATTTGCAAAATTATCGAAATACCCCTGATTTGTAAAATTACCGAAATACCCCCAGTTTACAAAATTATCGAAATACCCCCGGTTTGTAAAATTATCGAAATACCCCTAGTTTGTAAAATTATCGAAATACCCCTGGTTTACAAAATTACCGAAATACCCCTGAATTGCAAAATTACTGAAATACCCCTGGTTTGTGAAATTACCAAAATACCCCCGGTTTGCAAAATTGCCAAAATACCCCTGGTTTGTAAAATTACCGAAATACCCCTGGTTTGCAAAATTACCGAAATACCCCCGGTTTGTGAAATTATCGTTTTACCCCTACACGACAAAATGATCGTTGTACCCTCGATAGGTAAATTACGAGAATACCCTTGGTAGGTAGTGTTGAGCGTTATCAGGTGTGTAATATTCACACCTCTTTGTTGTTACTTTTAAGTATGTGTATGTACGGTGAGATAACGGCATTAGTTGTTCTTCTATATATGGTAAGTAAAAGCGAGACATCAGGTTAGCGATTTGTATTTGTGATAATTATGCGATTATTTTGACATGAGTTTATGTTGCATTTGATAAATGTTGAGATATGTTGCATGCTCACACCATGATTTCATGTTGCATGGGGGAAAATATGCCATGAATAGAAGGGGGAAGTGTATCTGGTGGCTTGTGCCATTTCACCTGGTGACTATGTCACATTCGATAATCGGTGGCTTGTGCCATTTCGGCTGGTGACTCTGTCACTGGTCGATAATCGGTGGCTTGTGCCATTTCAGCCTGGTGACTTCGTCACAATTTCTGACGGTGAGCAGCATGACTGCCATCGATGGTGTGTAGCGGTGAGGGTTGATTGTAGAAATCCCCATTGGTGTGATTGGCAGGTAAGGGTGGTGTGTAGCGGATGGAAACTAGGTTGGGTTGGGATTTGCATCATATTGCACTTATATCCGATTATCCGCTATACTCGCTAAAAGGGCTAAGGCCCAGTCTGTTTCTGTGCGGGCTTCGCCCAAAATGACTTGTAAGGGCTAAGGCCCAGTTGGCAAAAGAATGGGCTCGGGCCAAGTAATGGTGTATGTAAAGTAATTGCACACTGAGTCTCGGTGACTCACCCCCTCGCTTTAACTTTTTGGGTAATCCCTAGCTTGAGGATTTGGAGCCGAGGTGGACTCGTGGTGGCCATACGTCGTCACTTTAGTAAATTAAGTGTTATTTTCTTTTAAATTTCATTTAAATTCGGGATTATGTTCTTTAATTAGGCCACTTTGGGATTTTAATTTGGTTTTTGTTTTAATACGGTTATTATCTATGATGAAATGATCAATACGGAGTTTTCCTAAAAACACAAGTAATTGTTTTCCAAAATATTAATGAGCGGTTCACAAACCATCGATAATCAAAACTCAAAATTTTTAAACGGTCGCGAATTTTTTAACTACCTTTCCTTGTGACATACGAGATCCGATTGCGTAACGTGTAGGGCGGGTTTGGGGTGTTACAATTATGGTATCAGAGCCAGGTTGCAAAACTCGGCTTGTGGAATGGGTTCGACAATGTTTTCCAAAAATTGGTTTGAAATATTGTTTAAGAAATATATGTTTTATTTGTGAGGTATGGCACCAGAGTCTCCGACACCAAATCCGTAAGTTCTCTTTTTCACTATATTCTATTATATGTTGAAATGACCGTATTTCTGGTATTTATTCTGTATGGTTGGATGAATGGATGCTTGAATTGTGTGCATGTGTTGTAGAAATCTATTTGCTTCTGGGTTAGATATTTGGTTGTGTGAAGAGCTTCCAAGATTAAGATAGAAAACGAATTATTGTTATTAAGATCAGAGTGCGCAGCGTGAGCGTAGTGTTGTAGGTTAGGATGTACGACTGTTGGTTAGTTAGAAATTTCAAGGATGAAATTTCTTTAAGGGGGTAGATTTGTAACATCCCGAATTTGGGCCTAGTAGGATTGGGCCCAAAGGGCCTTGAGCGTAGTAGCGTTTAAAATTTTTGAGATCAGGAGATCGGCATTAATGCAAGTTGGATCTATTAGGTGAGTGATTTTGGAAGGTTAGGGGGCTTTTATGAAGTCCCGGGATCAAACTTTGGCTTTTGGGAAATTTTGGTTTTAAGTGAGAAAAACCCTGGGAGTTAGTAGGTAGGCTTTAAGAATAAAATGTGGAGGAAAATGACATAAGTGGAGTGTGTGGTGTAGTGGCAAAGTGACGCCACTTAGGGAGCAAGGGAGTGACACCACAAGGAAGGAAGGAGGTCCAAGGTTCAAGGCGTGGAACTTGCATTTCTTTTAGATTATTTTATTAAATGGATTTAGACCTTGGCCATAGACTTATTTTTAGTTGGGCATGTTTTAAGACACGAGAGGAGCTTGTGGCCTAGTGGCAAGGTGGCGTTACAGCTGGAAAGAGGTCTGAGGTTCAAGTCTCATGGAAAGCAATGGAGTATTTATTTTGCTAAGTTGGGGCGGCAAGAGTTTGAGTTGGATTTAAACTCTGCTAACGGAGGGATCCCACATCGAAAAGATACAAAGAAGGAAGGTGAAAAGCTAGCTATATATAGAGCAGTCTATGAGGAGGGTTAAGATACCTTGGTTGGCGTTTGAGCACAGGAGTGGTGAGCACTGATTAGCATCGATTCCTATCGGTGTGTACTTCTCTCTCTACTCTAGGCAGAGGCGGCAAATGCCGAAAAGCTGGTCACATGGCAATGGTAGTTACATGAGCGCTGCGAGGCGACGTGCGGTGGGAGCTTCGACGCGATAGTCGAGGCCACCATGAGTATTCTTGTAGGTTGAGCCTGCTTGGGCCATGATGGGCCAAGGTGGGCCCAATGGGCCCGTGGGCCCATATGAATAAATTGTATGACTGTGTAGTAGAAATTGGACTAGACTATGTGAATCTAATATCTGTGGCTAGATTTGGGCTAAATGGGCCACACGAGCGTGTGGGCCCATTTGGGCCGAGAATTGGCCCTAGGCCCAATTGTACCATTTCGATAAGAAAATGTATCCATTTCGCTCGAGGCGACAGTAGGCTGTCGGAAAGGCCATTAAGTGCAAAATTACTGAAACACCCCTGGTTTGTAAAATTACCGAAATACCCCCGGTTTGCAAAATTACCGAAATACCCCTGATTTGCAAAATTATCGAAATACCCCTAGTTTGTAAAATTACCGAAATACCCCCGGTTTACAAAATTATCGAAATACCCCCGGTTTGCAAAATTATTAAAATACCCCTGATTTGTAAAATTACCGAAATACCCCTGGTTTACGAAATTACCGAAATACCCCTGATTTACAAAATTACCGAAATACCCTTGGTTCGCGAAATTACCAAAATACCCCCGATTTGAAAAGTCGCCAAAGTACCCCTAGTTTGTAAAATTATCGAAATACCCCTGGTTTGCAAAATTACCGAAATACCCCCGATTTGTGAAATTATCGTTTTACCCCTACACGTCAAAATGATCGTTGTACCCTCGATAGGTAAATTACGAGAATACCCTTGGTAGGTAGTGTTGACCGTTAGCAGGTGTGTAATATTCACACCTCTTTGTTGTTACTTTTAAATATGTGTATGTACGGTGAGATAACGGCATTAGTTGTTCTTCTATATATGGTAAGTAAAAGCGAGACATCAGGTTAGCGATTTGTATTTGTGATAATTATGCGATTATTTTGACATGAGTTTATGTTGCATTTGATACATGTTGAGATATGTTGCATGCTCACACCATGATTTCATGGTGCATGGGGGAAAATATGCCATGAATAGAAGGGGGAAGTATATCTGGTGGCTTGTGCCATTTCAGCCTGGTGACTATGTCACAATTCTGATAATCTGGTGGCTTGTGCCATTTCAGCCTGGTGACTATGTCACAATTCTGATAATCTGGTGGCTTGTGCCATTTCGGTAGGGTGACTATGTCACAATTCGATAATCGGTGGCTTGTGCCATTTCACCTGGTGACTCTGTCACAACTCACGATAATCTGGTGGCTTGTGCCATTTCAGCCTGGTGACTTCGTCACAATTTCTGACGGTGAGCAGCATGACTGCCATCGATGGTGTGTAGCGGTGAGGGTTGATTGTAGAAATCCCCATTGGTGTGATTGGCAGGTAAGGGTGGTGTGTAGCGGATGGAAACTAGGTTGGGTTGGGATTTGCATCATATTGGCCTTATATCTGATTATCTGCTATACTCTGCTAAAAGGGCTAAGGCCCAGTTTATTTCTGTGCGGGCTTCGCCCAAAATGACTTGTAAGGGCTAAGGCCCAGTTGGCAAAAGAATGGGCTCGGGCCTAGTAATGGTGTATATAAAGTAATTGCACACTGAGTCTCGGTGACTCACCCCCTCTGCTTTAACTTTTGCAGGTAATCCCTAGCTTGAGGATTTGGAGCCGAGGTGGACTCTGTGGTGGCCATACGTCGTCACTTTAGTAAATTAAGTGTTATTTTCTTTTAAATTTCATTTAAATTCGGGATTATGTTCTTTAATTAGGCCACTGGGATTTTAATTTGGTTTTTGTTTTAATGCGGTTATTATCTATGATGAAATGATCAATACGGAGTTTTCCTAAAAACACAAGTAACTGTTTTCCAAAATATTAATGAACGGTTCACAAACTACTGATAATCGAAACTCAAAATTTTTAAACGGTCGCGAATTTTTTTAACTACCTTTCCTTGTGACATACCAGATCCGGTCGTAACGTGTAGGCCGGGTTTGGGGTGTTACATTGAAAAAATTATGATTTTGCCCCTAAACTTTCACATAATTACACTTTTGCCCCTAGGCTCGTAAAATGATTTTTATTAAACTTTCTTGTATTTTAAGCCTAGCCGAATTATTTTCTTAACTACAACAGCCCCCAATTTCCACTATTTCACTCATGTATGACCATTTTTATAACTTTTAAAATTTGGTCCTTTTTATGCATTTTTCATGAAAATCACTTAGAAAAAGATGTTTATCACACATCAAACTTTCATATTCTTCCTTAAAATATCAAAATACATGCATGTCATACATGGGTAAATTTTTGAACATAAACCCTAGCTCAAAATATAGCTAGAAATAGCTAAATCGAGCTACGAGGATCTCAAAAATACGAAGAACATTAAAAACGGGGCTAGGATGCACTTACTATCAAGCTTGGAAGTTGAAGAAACCCTAGCTATGTCTCCTTGCAATTTTCGGCACTTAGAGGAAGAAGATGGACAAGATTTTGACTTATTTTTCCCTTTTTAATTCATTAATTAACCAAATGACTAAAATGCCCTTAAGGCCATTTCTTGAGATTTTTCCTTCCCATGTCCATTTTTGTCCATCTTGACATTTAATGGTCTAATTTATAAATAAGGACGTCTAGTAATTTTTATAATTCTATTTCATACTTAAATCTTCTATAATCTCATATTTTCTAATCTTTGCAATTTAGTCCTAATGGACAAATTGATCACTAATAAATAAAATTTCCTCATGAAATTTTCACACAATCACGTAACCACATCATAAGCCTCATAAAAATCATAAAATGCATATTTCTACTTCGGATTTATGGTCTCGCAACCACTATTCCGACTAGGCCCTAAATCGGGCTGTTACAATTACCGACGGTTCGTAAAAGGCTTTTCGATGATTTCAATTCCGTTGACAAGATTGCTTCAGAAAGATGTGAAATTTGAATGGTCTGAAAAGTGTCAGAAAAGTTTTGATCAGTTGAAAGTCTTATTGACTGAAGCTCCAGTGCTAGTACAGCCAGAATCTGGTAAAGAATTTGTGATATATAGTGATGCTTCGTTGAATGGTCTGGGATGTGTATTGATGCAGGAAGGAAAAGTTATAGATTATGCCTCGAGACAATTAAAACCGCATGAAAAGAATTATCTGACGCACGATCTTGAATTGGATGCTATTATTTTCGCCTTGAAGATTTGGCGTCACTATCTGTTCGGTGAAAGATGTCATGTATATTCAGATCATAAAAGCCTAAAATATTTGATGACTCAGAAAGATTTGAATTTACGACAGCGAAGATGGTTAGAGTTGTTAAAATATTACGAGCTTATAATTGACTACCATCCAGGGAAAGCCAATGTTGTTGCTGATGCTTTGAGTCAGAAATCGTTGTTTTCCCTTCGTGCGATGAATACTCAGTTGGCCCTATCCGATGATGGTTCGATAGTAGCTGATTTGGAAGCGAAACCGTTATTTATGCAGCAGATTTGTGAGGCTCAGAAAGTTGATAACGAATTGATAGCAAAACGGGCTCATTGTGATGCGAATATTGATTCAGAGTTCCGAGTTGACACTGAAGGTTGTTTGAGGTTCAAAGACCGAATGTGTGTTCCGAAAAATTCAGAGTTGATTCAGATGATTTTGAATGAAGCTCGTAGTAATCGGTTATCTGTTCACCCGGGTAGTGCGAAAGTGTATAATGATTTAAAACAGTTTTACTGGTGGCCTGGTATGAAACGAGACATCTCTGAATTTGTTTCGAAATGTCTAATTTGTCAACAAGTCAAAGCCGAGCATCAGGTACCTTCTGGGTTACTTCAGCCGATTATGATACCCGAATGGTAATGGGACAGAGTCACGATGGATTTTGTATCGGGTTTACCTTTGACATCGAGCAAGAAAGATGCAATTTGGGTTATAGTTGATAGATTGACAAAATCAGCTCATTTTATTTCGATGAGAACGGATTATTCACTTGATAAGCTTGCTGAGTTGTACATTTCTCAGATTGTGAGATTGCACAGAGTACCTATTTCTATTGTTTCTGATAGAGATCCGAGATTCACATCGCGGTTTTGGAAGAAACTACAAGATGCACTAGGTACGAAACTACACTTTAGTACTGCTTTCCATCCACAGACAGACGATCAGTCCGAACAAGTTATTCAGATACTCGAGGATATATTGAGATGTTGCATTCTTGAGTTTGAAGGTGTGTGGGAACGATACTTGCCACTGATTGAATTTGCGTATAATAATAGCTTTCAATCGAGTATCAAAATGGCACCTTACGAGGCTTTGTACGGTCGCAAATGTAGAACACCTTTGTATTGGATTGAACTCAGTTAGAATAAGATACACGGGGTTGATTTGATCAAAGAGACTGAACAGAAAGTGAAAGTGATTCGTGATAGTCTGAAAGCCGCGTCAGATCGTCAGAAGTCGTACGCAGACTTGAAACGAAAAGATATTGAGTTTCAGATCGGGGACAAAGTGTTTTTGAAAGTCTCACCGTGGAAGAAAATACTCCAATTTGGTCGTAAAGGCAAATTAAGTCCAAGATTCATTGGGCCGTATGAGATTATAGAGCGTATCGGGCCAGTTGCTTACAGACTGTTGTTGCCACCTGAGTTAGAAAAGATCCATAATGTATTTCATGTTTCGATGCTTCGACGATATCGATCCGACCCATTGCATATAATTTCTTCATCTGAAATTGAGATTCGATCCGATATGACATACGAGGAAGAACCGATCCAGATTTTAGATCGCGAAGTGAAAGAATTGAGAAATAAGAAAATTTATTTAGTAAAAGTCTTATGGCATCGACACGGGGTTGAAGAAGCTATGTGGGAGCCCGAAAAAGCTATGAGAGAACGTTACCCAAACCTATTCGCCGGTAAGATTTTCGGGGACGAAAATCCCTAAGGAGGGAGAGTTGTAACAGTCCGGTTTAGACCCTAGTCGGAATAGTGGTTTCAGGACCACAAATCCGAGTCAAAAAAAATATTTTAATATTATTTTCTATGTTTTTAGTATGTGAATTGACATATGTGAAATTTCCTTGATTAAATTTGATCGTTTGTGTGCTTAATTTGCAAAAAAGGACTTAATTGCATAAAATGCGAAAGTAACTTGTTATTTGTTAAAGTGCTTATTTGCTTTGATTTATTAAAGATGGAATCCTTATATTGTAATTTTGCCATTAAACCATGGGATGGACGGTTATGGGCTTTAATTATATGGTTTTCTTATTAATTCATTAAGGCTAATATAGTAATTTATGTATTAATATGTTTTATAATAAAATAAAAGTATGAAAATAGGCATTTTGTTCATCTTTCCACCGAAAATTTGAAAGAAAAAGAAAGAAAAGAAAACAAGTTAGGTTCGGCTTTGATGTTCTTTAATTAAGGTATGTGTTTTGTTCAATTTTTTATAATTTTTACGTTTTTGAGATCGTTGCTTTGTAATCTATAAAGCCCATGTTTCAATTTTTGAATTTGATGATGATTTTGTGTTTTGCCATTGTTGAAAGCTTGTGGTTTTTGTTGTTTGATGATGAAAAATAAAAGATATGTGATAGATTAATATATTTTGTCTTTGGATTTTTGATGAATTTGAGCAATTTGAGCTAAATTGTGAAAATAATAAATTGAGGGATTAAAATGTGAAATAAATGAAATGTGTGGACTTATATAAGCTTAGTGTAATAGCCCAAATTTTAGCGATGTCGTAAATAGTGGTTCGAGACCACCAAGTTCGACAAATAAATTCGTAGATTATATTATTTAATATTTACGAGCCAAATGTAGCTTTTAAAAGATTTTTGAAAGAGTAAATTGTGTTTTATAAAGATTTATTTGGTCAAGAAATTGAGAAAAAGAGGTATCGAGATCTCGGTGTTATAAACCGAGCCATAAATATTTTTATGAATATTTACAGAGTGTCAATAAGGTAGTATTAAAATTTCGTTAGAAAATTTTGACGTTCGGGTGGTTAATTAAATAAAAAGGACTAAATTGAAAAAGGTGTAAAAGTTGCTAGAAGGATTAAATAGCTCAATTGTCAAATGAGGAAGGACCTAAAGTGAAAATAAGCCCAAAGGAGATATTTTGGGCGGCAATAGCTGAGAAAAAATCAGGAAATCGGTGAAATAAGAGCAAAATTGGAAAATTGCCAAAATTAGTTAAATAAAAATTGGACCAAATTGGAATATCTAGAATTCTCATCAATTTTCTTCATATTCATCAGCTGGAAAACAACCATGGAGGAGGGTTCAAGCTGGTTTTCATACTCTAGTTTCATGTAAGTTTAATTCTTGCTTTCTCCTTGAAATTTATAAGTTTTTGGACTTTTACAATTGGGTCCAACTTACTAAGTCATTAGTTTTTGATTCCATGGCTAATTTTTAAAGTTGCTATGGATGAGTGCTGGAAGAATATGATGAATAAACATAGAATTGAAGCTTTAAGTTTGATATATGATGATTTTATCAAGTAAAATTGATGGAAATTGACTTTAGGACCTAATAGTGAAAGAGTTTGGAATTAAGGTCTAGTGCTAAAGTTTTGATTTCCAAGGGTTATGAAGTAGTTTAAAATGATAGAATAAAGTATTAATTGAGAAAAATTAGCTCAATTGAGGGGTTAATTGAGCAAGGACTAAATTGTATGAACTGTGAAGTTTGGGGCAAAATGAAAATCAACATTTTGCACTAAAACAGTTTTGGATAGTAGCAGTAGTCTAAATTTGAAAAATCAAAAAAAATTTTAGAAATCGAATTAGAGGATGAATAAAATATGAAATTAAATCTTATTGAGTCTAGTTTCTTATAAAAGAAATGGAGTAAGCAATGAAATTATGAATCATGAGATGAAACACCCCAAACCCGGCCCATGAGCTTTGACCAGATTTGGTATGTTCCTCAAGTAAACCGGTTCAAAGTTCTTTTGTCCTTAGGAAAAATTTGTGCGATTTAAAAAAAAAAAACATTGTTTTGGGTTGGGCTTGTGTTGAAAACCAATTTACCTTATATTGAAATCCATTTATTTAAGGTGACAAAACATGTAGGGTTTATTTTAAATTTAATTAACCTAATCTTTAATAAATAAAATTTAATAACATAATAATTAAAAACAGAAATAAAAGAGTTCACTATGGCCTTATTACATCAATTAAAATCCCTAATAATTTAAAGTGCTTAAAAGTTAATAGTCCATAAAACAAAATATAAACTTCAAGTGAGCATGGCCACCACAAGTTCTGTAGTCCCGGTCCATCACCGATCATCACACGAAAAATATTCCCCAACAGGGTGAGTCAAACAGACTCAATGTGTACACAAACACTAAATCAAAATAGAATCAGGCATACAAATGTTACGCATTCATATCATAGCATACAAATTATGATGCATTCCCAAACCCAAACCTAATAAGCCATCTGCTACACTCCCCCGTACCAACCTGTACACCGTGGGGACTACTAAGTCGACCCTCCTTCCGCTACACTTCATATCGCGGTCTTAGGTCACCGCATTTGTGGTCTTAGGTCACCACATTCAGATATCGCGGTCTTAGGTCACCGCATTCAGACACTCGTGGTCTTAGGTCACCACATTTAGATACCACGGTCTTCGGTCACCGTGTTCGTGGTCTTAGGTCACCACATTCACTTCCCCTTTCAAACAAACCCATATGCCCCATATAATAATGATATGCATAAATATGCCAAAGTTCACATTCTTATCATATTCTCATGTTACTAATGACCTTTTTCATATTCTTTGTAGAAGTAGGAAACGTACCTGAGTACTTAGTACCATAACATGGTACCATAGCCACTTTTATATTCTTAATATCACATATTTTAATAAAACAGGCCATGAAACATATTAAGAAGTAGTGTGGGGTACACACCGATTTGCTTAACCACTTCAATCGAAATCCCAAAATCTGATCTCCATCGCCTTAGATCTCAAGTTCCTACAATTGATTAATCACTTACTATTTAGCACAAAGCCTATTCGGCTAGAAAACCAAATCCTACTAGGATTTGTATTCTTAAAGCTTACCTTGGTGTTGATTTGATGATTTAATCAAATCCCAGAAACTCGTATTTTTCCCCTTTGAAATCGGCTAGTCACTAAATCCCTTGAATTTGTTAGTTTTCGGCTTAAAACACATAATCATAGATCTACTACTAAAATAGGCCTTGGCGAATTTACCTTTGTTCTTACCTTCCAAATCTTAAATCCCGAATTGGATCCTTGCTTCTTTATTCTTTGTCGAAATCCCTATGTACCCATGTTAGATCCAATCTAACATTAAATCATAATAATATAGCTTATGGCCGAATGGTATTCATAACTTACCTTAGATCTTAGAAGTTCAGAAAGATACCTTCTTGTAGTTGACAATTTCTTAAATCTCAAAACACCCTTCCATAACTCGGCCAAAATCCATAATAGAGATTAGTCCCTAAGTTTTAGATAGGTCTAAAATATAAAAGAATTGAAACCAAACTTTGGATCTTACCCTTTTTAAGAAATCGGTAGCACCCTTGTTAAAAGCCCTTAAAGAATCGGCCACGTGATGACTAGATGATAAAGTTTGGCTTTTGGGATTTAATGGAGAAGTCGACTAGAGGTTCTCTTGGGGTATTTGGTTTCCACGAAAATAAGGAAAAGAAACTTGAGAATTTTGGCAATGGTGGACTATAGATTCGGCTTGACAAAAGAAAAAGAGAAGAGAAGAGAGGAGAGCACTCAAAAATTCTAGCAGAGAGAGGAGGAGGAAGAAAAATTGATGAGTAGCCCTATTTCCTTCATTTTATAGCTGAAACTACTCCTCGTAATCCCTTACTTGGCCACCACTCTTCTTTATTTGATAGATTTATCTCTTAATTTAAAATAATTAGAGAATAATCCTTTATTATCTCTTCAAAAATAATCCAAATTAAATCCTTATTTATCACCTTATTAATCGAATATTAAAGAGAATAAAACTCCTCCTTTCTAGAAGGCTTGTGTCGTCCACCTGTGAGCTTCGGAAGCAAAAATAAAACTTCTTTTATTTGCTTCCCAAGTGACTCAACCCAGGCCCAACACCTTGCATGTGGCGCCATTTCAGAGGCCCTAAGTGGCATCTATAGGCCACTTTTCCAAGCCTGTTTGTGTGTCAAATTTCACAAACTTTTTCTTTTAAGGCCACCTTGCCTTAATTTCCTCTTTTAAACTTTAAAACTCGACATTTCTAAGTCATTCCTAAGTTTCCAAAAATTTTCGTTCGGCTCTGTAAACTTGACATTTTCTTACATTTCCAAGTTTCCAGAAATGTGCACTTTCCTATTTTGAATCATTTCCAAATCATTTCCCATCCATTTCCAAGTTTCCAAAAATGTTCACTTTCCATTTTTTTTAACTTAACATTTCCATACATTTTCAGGTTTCCAAAATTGTTCAAAATTTATTCTTAGTACATAAAACATGTTACTTCGTACAATTAAACCGAAAATGCATAGGCCCTTTCCAGGATGTTACATGAGATATAATAAATTTTGTGAGATAAGGTCAGAATGATTTCGGGTTCCCCTGTTCTAACTTTGAAAAATCATAAAAAATTGGAGGAAAATAATTAGGGGCTTAAATTTATATTTTTAAAATCCTAAATGAGTCTATTTTAAATATATATAAACAAGAACATCATCCGAATATTTTACAAGGAGATAATTAATTTTTAGTGAAGAAGGGTCAGAACTGTCAGACAACAGAACAAGGGTGACTTTAAAGAATAAAATGTACTTATTGGCTAAACCAAAAATTCTGAAAAATTTATGGTAAGAATATATGTGAGCCTAGTTTCAGGAAAAATTAGCGTATCTTAATTTGGATCTCTGTAGCTCAAGATAAAAATAATTTAGCGACTGTGATATGGATGGACAGCTTGAATATCCATATAAGTAAATAGTGAAAATTATAGATAATGTTACTTACAAGTGTGTTATTTATGCTAAGGATGCGGATGGAGAGGAGGAGGAGGAAAAATATATGAATGACTTGTGTATAAATTGATCACATGCCCGATTATAATCGATAAATGTTAAATTAGAAATGATATAATGTTTTATTTTGAATATTTACTATGAAATTGTGATTATCGTTATGATATAAAAATTGAATTTGTAAGTTTGTATGTAAATAATACATCGTTTTTATTTATGTTTTAATATTTTGTTATATTATATGAGATATGGTTGAAATGGAGTAATTATTTGATGTAAATTATGAATTGTGATTCATTATAGATGAATTGGTAAAATGTTGAAAAGTGAGAATTCCCGGTTGAACTTTCGGAATAGAAAAGATACGAATGAGGTAGCTAGGTCACATGTGTGGTACTAAGTGTAGGCCACTATGTGTACAAGAGAGCTACGAGATGGCTTTAGGTCCCGAGTGTAGTACTAAGTGCAGGCTACTACGTGTACCAGACGGATAGGTCGCATGTGTAGTACTAAGTGCAGGCTACTATGCGTACCCGATAGCTTCGATCACATGTGTGGTACTAAGTGCAGGCCACTATGTGTAAGTGATTGTTTTGGTCACATGTGTAGTACTAAGTGCAGGCTACTATGTGCACCAGATAGCTTCGGCTACAAGGGTGGTACTATGTGCAGGCCACCGTATCTCATTATTATTCCGATGAGTTCAACGGGAAATTGACTAAGTGAAAATACATGTGATCATGTAACGACTAAGTGTAATTGAATATGACTATGTGATGAATAAGTGCAGGTATAAGTGTGAAAATTTATGAACAATGTGCTCGATATGTGATCGAATTTTGGTAAGATTGATACAGAGTAAGTGTTACATGGAATCATGTGATATAAGGAAATACGAGTTGATGAGACATGAACATAAATCTTGGTTGATGAATGAGTTCATTTGTTATTATATATTTGTACACCTTGAGTGTATTGTCGAAACCATTTTAAAATCAGTTTTAAAAAAATGATGGGGATCGACTTTTTAAAAACAAAAAAATGGGAGTCGCCACCAACCCTTTTTTATTTAGGTGTGATTGGATCACCTTGTAAAGCGTTTCATTTTAAAACATTTGATTTTGGTCTATGAAAAACGAGAAAATGAGTTCGGGAGTCGGTTACGTATGAGGAAGGGTTAACACCCTCATAACGCCCAAAAATTGGTACCTAATTGATAGAATCATGTCCAAATGTTTGAAATTTAAGAAGTTTAAAATAAGATCCCTTATTAGAAGGAAAACCAAGATTTACCTATTTCAAAGAAATAAAAAATACCACACCCAATAAGTTAGGATACAGCATCTTATAACTTCGAAGCTAGGTGCATCTTTATTTTAGAAAATTCTTACCTCAAGACAAAAAAACATGTAACACCCCAAACCCGGCCCAAACACCACGACCGGTTCTGGAATGTCACTTGGAAAGAATTTTACAAAAACGCGAACTTTGGAAAAACTTCTAAGTTATTTTTGAAACTGTTCATTTGAAAACTTAGTAAAAACTATAATTAGCCCATACTTGTGTATAGGTGACATTTGTAAACGCTAGTCGTGACATTCTAGTAGTCATAAGGTTTGCTTTTAGATTTTCGTGCGTAAAATCATTGCTTTAGTTTTGAGGAAAACCCCTTTTTATTTCATTCTATAAAGAAAATGTTTTGTCGATCAAGTTTGTGATATAAACGTCTTAAAAGTTAAACCATAATTAAAACCAAAATAATAGTGGCCTTATTACAAATAAAAAATCCCCAAAAGTAACAAACGATAAATAAAATAAAGTTTTAATAGAATAACCCATGCATGGCCACCTCGAGTCCAATCCAGCCCAATCCACTGAACTAAGAGTCACCTGCAATTTGTTTAAGCAAATAGAGTGAGTCACAAGACTCAGTGTGTAATTAGTCCACATAATCCACAAGTGGGCCTAAGCCCCAACCACAATCGGTCGAAGCCCAATCATTATAGCATACCAAAATAATCAATATGATAACCCAACCCAGCCTAATATTCCATCCTCTACACTCCGCTCCATATGTCCATCCTCAACACTCCTGTGAGGATTTCTACAATCAACCCTCCATCCTCTACACTCCTCTTTGGCAGTCATGCTGACAGTCACACTGCTCAAAGCTGATATAATGTGGTCTAGCCACCGATAATTATGTGACAGAGTCACCGATACGATAAGGCATTGAGCCATCAAATTAGTGTGACAGCGTCACCGATATACACTTCCCCTTCATATCATTATCATCCCAAATCCCATGCACATGCAACATAGTATAATAAACAGGTTATATGGTATCATACATTCAATATTTAGAGCACGCACACAATCATGCTATCAATGTAACTATAAGGCTTAATCGAAAGACAACTAACCTGATGTTTCGGTTTTACCCTTCATGGGTAACCCAATAGCCATTGCCGAGATTGCCGGCTTTCAAACATACACATAAACGTTTTATACAATTAAGAATAGTGTGGTAATTAAACACCTGTAAACACGAAGAACTATACTATCAATCTCGTTAACATCCTCACTCGTAGGGATCACAACGATCTGCTTATCCCTCTCCGAAGCCGACCCACAACCCGGTGGAAAGTCTCGAACGGCTGACACCGCATGTTTTTTAAACTTAGGGGTAGGGACTACGAGTCCGGCCCCCTCCTTTGCTTGGCTGGTATTTGATTCCATGAAAGAGATCTTGGTCAGAAGACCGAGTTAAAGCATTGAATAGGATAAGAGTAAGAATACACGCTCAACTGAAGAGATTTCTTACCTAGATCGACAGAAGCCAAAAGCTTCAGGCTTGGTTTAAGAATCGATTGAATCCCTAAAATGTTACTCTGTTAGAACCGATCCCTCACATAAAATAAAAGAATGGCCTTTCGGCCAAACAAGCAAATAGGAAACTCTTACCACCATTCGGCCAACACTACTTACCAAAAGTCTTCCAACCGCAGGCCAGATGCAGAAAAGAACACGAACACAAAACCCCTCCTATATTCGGCCAAAGCACCCAAAGTACCAAGTTAACCCCTTCGATTTACCAACCAGCAAGAGAATAAGAAAGAATCGAAAAGAAGAAAATGCTTACCACCCAGCAGGAAGAAACCAATTGAGAAGGTAGGGAGAAAGAGTGACGGCAATCCTCTACAACAAGAGCGAATGAAGGAGATGAACACCCAAAGGATATTCGGCCAAAAAGAAGAGTAAGAACAAAATCAATGAGAAGGAAGAGAAAATAGGTTTCGGCTTTGAGAAGAACAAAGGGAAGATATAAGAAGAAATGGGCTAGAGAGATTCGGCTTTAGAAGAAAAAGAGGGAAGAAGTTGAAGCAGACAAATGTTTCGGCTTTGAAGATACAAATGGGAGAAAATAAAGAAATGGAGAAGGTGATAGGAGAGTTCGGCTAAGGGATTATGATATGAAAAGGAGAATGTATGAACAAAAGAAGAAGAAAGGGTTGAGGTTTTGGCTTTTGGTTGAAAAGAGAAAGAATGCAAAAAGTGAAGTTCCTCAAGAGCTGATTTCGATTTGAGAATAAGAGAAGAAAAACACTTGTTCACCAATTGCCAAAGAGAATAATTTTTTATTTGCTAACTCTCAACTCAAAGTGACCTATAGAAGAATCGGCCCTCACCCCCACACCTACACCTACAACCGAAAATGCACACAAGAAGAGAATGAAATGCCTAAACCACTTTCGGCACATGCACTTGCCTAGCCCCCAAAACCGAATGCCTACTCAACCCCACTTTGACCGAATTTTCCCCCAACACACCCAAAAATTCGGCCAACACTCTCCTCCACCTCCATCCCCTTGATTGCCTCATACTTTCACTCTCATCCCCTCATTTGAACTGGTTGACAAATTCAAATTCCACCTTTCACTCTTGTCCATCTATTTGAAATATTTGACTTAGTCCACTTCCACTCTTCAAGGTCCCAAACCGAATCCATCACCTCTCATCCTGACGCCAAAAAGAATTCCCAAAATGCAAACTATGCGACTCGAACCTGCTCCCTCACTGCTCCCCTGTGGCATCACTTACCTGTTCCTTAAGTGGCGTCTCCTTGCCACTTTACCACTGCACTTCTTGTGCCAACAACCACAAGCATTACTCCTTAAGGCTTGTCCCAGCTAGCTCCCCTAAAGTGCCAAAAATTGAAATTTTCGCCAAGGCTTGGCTTAACCCCAAGCCTTCAGGGGACCCCAAACATAACAAATTAACACATAAAGCATTCTAAACACACAAAAACATAACGGATGCAAAGCCCCTAGACCCCGGATGTTACAGTTCTACCCCCTAAAAGAAATTTTAGCCTCGAAATTACCTGGTCAAAAGAGATGGGGGTGCTGCTGACGCATAACATCCTCTGGCTCCCACGTGGCCTCCTCTGAACCGTGGTTCCGCCACAAAACTTTGACCAAAGGGACTAATTTCCTTCTCAAGACCTTAATGTCTCGATCTAAAATCTGCACAGGTTCCTCTTCGAAAGACAGGTCTGGACTTACTTCAATTTCCTCCACCGACACAATGTGAGATGGATCAGAACGATAGCGCCTCAACATCGAGACACGGAACACATCATGTATCTGTTTCAATTCTGAAGGCAACTCAAGCTGATACGCCATTGGTCCCACGCGTTTTAATACCCGATAAGGCCCGATAAACCTGGGACTTAGCTTGTCCTTCCGCCCAAACCTTATTACTTTCTTCCATGATGAAACTTTCAGGAAAACCTGATCACCCACTGCAAATTCTATATTCTTACGCTTCAGATCAGCATAAGATTTCTGCCTGTCGGACGCTTCCTTCAACTGAGTCTGAATCAACTTAACTTTCTCCTCTGTCTCTGAAACCAAATCCGGACCCAAGATCCGACGCTCACCCAATTCTGTCCAGCAAGTAGGTGTACGACACCTCCGTCCATACAACGCTTCATAGGGCGCCATCTGAATACTAGCCTGGTAGCTGTTGTTGTAAGTGAATTCTGCCAACGGTAGAAACTCTTCCCAACTAGCCCTGAAGTCTATGACACAACCCCTCAGCATATCTTTCAAGATCTGAATTACCCTCTCAGACTGACCGTCAGTCTGTGGATGAAAAGCTGTGCTGAAGTCTAGTCTCGTACCTAACGCTCGATGCAAAGGTGCCTTCCAAAATCGCGACGTAAACCTAGGGTCTCTCATGCGATATGATGGATACAGTACCCCATGCAATCTCACAACCTCTCGCCACGCACACTGCTTAGCGAGCTGCGCAGAGTAGTCGACACTAAATGGGTATGAAATGAGAGGACTTCGTCAACCGATCTACAATCACCCATACCGAATCTTTCTTAGTAGGCGTAAGAGGTAGCCCACTAACAAAGTCCATCGTTATCCTCTCCCACTTCCACTGTGGAATCCTCACCGGTTGCAATAACCCTGAAGGCAGCTGATGCTCTGCTTTCACCTGCTGGCACGTTAAACACTTTCCCATAAACTCAATAATTTCCCGCTTCAATCCAGGCCACCAAAACTGTTCACGCAAATCCCGATACATCTTATTCCCTCCAGGATGCATCGCATAAGGGCTACTATGCACCTCCTGAAGAATCATCTGCCTCAACTCAACATCCTTTGGCACGCAGACCCTTTTACGAAAACACAAAATCCCATCACTGTTCAAACTATAATCCTCCACTCTACCATTCTGTACTTGCAAGAGCCGAGCACTTAACACATCGTCCAAAACCTGCTTCTCTCTAATCTGAGCTATCCAAGTCGGTTTCACCTGAAGTTCCGCTAACAAACTCCCATCATCATACAGGCTGAGATGGGCAAACATCGCTCTTAAATCGGATATTACCTTCCGACTTAACGCATCTGCCACCACGTTAGCTTTACTCGGATGGTATTCTATCGAGCAATCATAGTCCTTCAATAACTCAATCCACCTCCGCTGCCTTAAATTTAACTCCTTTTGGGTAAGGAGGTACTTTAAACTCGTGTGGTCAGTGTAGATGATGGACTTCTCCCCATACAGGTAGTGTCTCCAGATCTTCAGAGCGAACACTACCGCAGCCAACTCCAGATCATGCGTGGGATAGTTCATCTCATGCGGTCTTAATTGCCGAGATGCATACGCAACTACCTTCCCACCTTGCATTAACACACACCCTAACCCCGTGTGTGAAGCATCACAATAGACAACGAACTCTTTCCCCGCTTCAGGCTGAATCAAAACCGGAGCCTCTGTTAAGATCTTCTTCAGCTTCTCAAAACTTTCCTGCTGCTCGTCAGTCCAGACAAATGGTATCCCTTTCCGTAACAACTTAGTTAAAGGTGCCGCAATTAAGGAGAAGCCCTCAACAAACCTTCTGTAGTATCTAGCTAACCCCAGGAAACTTCGAATTTCTGCCATAGACTTAGGCGGTTTCCATTCCAACACAGCCTCGATCTTCCGAGGATCAACCCTAATCCCCTCTGCAGACATAACATGACTCAAGAAGGTAACCTATTCCAACCAAAATTCACACTTACTGAATTTGGCGTACAGTTGCTTCTCCCTCAAAATTTGTAGAACCACCCGAAGATACGAATCGTGCTCTTCTTCTGTCTTGGAATATACTAGGATGTCATCTATGAATACCACAACAAACTGGTCTAGATAGGGTTGGAATACCCAGTTCATCATATCCATGAATGCAGCTGGTGCATTCGTCAACCCAAACGACATTACTAAAAACTCATAGTGACCATAGCGAGTTCGAAACGCCGTCTTATGAATATCCGCTTCCTTGACCTTGAGCTGATGATATCCTGACCTCAAGTCTATCTTCGAAAAGACTGAAGCCCCTTTGAGCTGATCAAACAGGTCGTCAATCCTCGGCAGCGGGTACTTGTTCTTAATCGTCAACTTATTCAACTGACGGTAGTCAATGCACATACGCATCGACCCGTCCTTATTCTTTACAACAGCACCGGCGCTCCCCACGGAGACACACTTGGTCGGATAAAACCACGATCCAACAGCTCCTGGATCTGGGCCTTAAGTTCCACCAGCTCTTTCGGTGCCATCCTATAAGGGGCGATGGACACTGGAGCCGTACCTGGAAGTAGCTCAATTCCAAACTCCACCTCGCGATCCGGAGGCAACCCTGGAAGTTCCTCAGGAAAAACATCCACAAACTCCTTCACTGTTCTAACCTCATTAACAATCACTTTCTTTGCATCCAATGCACTGATAAAAGCTAAGAATGCCTTGCACCCTTTCCGAACCATCTTAACAGCTCTTAACGCGGAAACCACATTGAGCAAATAATTCTTCCTTTCCCCTATCACAATTACCTCTTCGCCCTCTGGGGTACTCAACACCATTCGCTTAGTCGCACAATCCAATTTAGCACGATGTTTAACCAACCAATCCATGCCCAAGATGAGATCAAACTCCCCGAATGGTAACTCCATCAGATCAGCCGGAAACAAAACTCCTTGAATTCCTAAAGGCACATCCCTAAATAATTTGTTCACTACCAAGGATTGTCCTAAAGGGCTAACCCCAGTCATCTCTCTAGCGGCTATTTCAGATTCTATACTTAAAGTCTCAGATACAGTGCTAGCAACATAAGAGTGGGTAGATCCAATATCAATCAAAGCAAGAAATGGCTTATCAGCTATAAGAAACGTACCGGTTATGACGTCCGGTGCGTCGCCATCCTCTCGCCACCGTGCTGCATAGACTAAACCCGGTTTTCTTGCATCTGTACCACTGACACCCCTACCTGGTGCTCCACGACCCCGACCAAAACCATTCCCTCCTCTGATCGGACCACGACCTCTCGGCATCTGCTGTCCACCCCTTCCTGGCTGCACATACCCCTGACCTACCATCCGTGCCCTGGTCATTTCTAGCGGAAAATTCCTTATTAGATGATCCTCTGACCCACACTTGAAACATACCCTATCTCTTCCCCAGCACTCTCCTACATGTGACCTCCCACACTGAGCACACTGTCGAAATTGCCCAACAGCAACTGGCATTGCAACACGACCCGGCCCATCAACCCTAAGCCACTTCTGGAAACCCCCAGATGACCCTGACGATCCATAAATCCTCTTATTTCTACCTCTATCCTTGTCCCTATTTTGCCTCTCGGTCCGTTTTACCTCCTCGGCTGTTTTAGCCTTTTCCACCAGGATAGCAAAATCCCTCTCCCGCTGCGGAGCTATCAACACTCGCAACTCGTCCCGTAGCCCATCTTCAAACCGCACACAACGCTCATAATCGGTTGCAACTATCCCTCGGGCGTAACGACTCAACCGCAGAAATTTTGCCTCGTACTCAGCCACCGATTTACCCCCTTGTACCAGATTCAGAAATGCTTTTTTCTGAGCATCCACGTAACTTGCCCCAACGTATTTCCTCTGAAATGCAGTTTTAAAGAAATCCCAGTCGATGCAATCCGCCGAAGTACCCTCTCTTACTGTGAGCCACCATTGATATGCCTCGTCCCGAAGAAGAGACACCGCTCCCTTCAGCTTCTCCTCCACCGTGCAGTCTAAATCTTCCATAATCCTCTCGACTGCTTCTAGCCAATATTCAGCCACATTAGGAGCCACACCAGAAATACCCCTAAATGTTTCAGCCCCATTTGCTCGAAGTCGCTCGGGAATAGACTTCCGAGATACTGTCCCTGTGCTTGCCCCAGTAACTCGCTCCAACACACGCAGCATTGCTTGAGACAGGGCATCATCCCCACCAGTTCTATCTTGCGATCCTGCATCTGCCACAGGTGACGTTGGCGCCTCACCTTCAGGCTCATGCCTTGTCTCCGAGAAGTCAGCCTCAACACCACGACCTCTACCACAGCCGCGTGCAACACGTCCACACCCTCTAGCACTCATGTCTATCGTTTCGTCTTAATCTGTTTTACAAATTTTATGCATTAGCTTTTCTTTTCACTGTTGATTAATGAGTAATTTTATGAGAATAGGGTTTTAAGTGGTTTTTCCGCCAAGCACATGTATACCTAAAAGGTTTTCATCTCTAAAGTAGAGTTTCCTAATCCTATCATCTACTGTAATATATTCACATAATACATGCACTTCATGCAAATCACCCAAAAATCAGAAAACTTACCTTGCAACTTGGGCCGGAGACACGGGTGCCATACTTCCAGAAAACATGTACATAAATATTTTCCTTCTAATCCATCTTAAACCCAAATTGTTGAAAACCTTTTGATCCCATAACCCAAGGCCGAGCTTTTAAAACCAGGCTCTGATACCAAATTGTAACACCCCAAACCTGGCCCAAACACCACGACCGGTTCTGGAATGTCACTTGGAAAGAATTTTACAAAAACGCGAACTTTGGAAAAACTTCTAAGTTATTTTTGAAACTGTTCATTTGAAAACTTAGTAAAAACTATAATTAGCCCATACTTGTGTATAGGTGACATTTGTAAACGCTAGTCGTGACATTCTAGTAGTCATAAGGTTTGCTTTTAGATTTTCGTGCGTAAAATCGTTGCTTTAGTTTTGAGGAAAACCCCTTTTTATTTCATTCTATAAAGAAAATGTTTTGTCGATCAAGTTTGTGATATAAACGTCTTAAAAGTTAAACCATAATTAAAACCAAAATAATGGTGGCCTTATTACAAATAAAAAATCCCCAAAAGTAACAAACGATAAATAAAATAAAGTTTTAATAGAATAACCCATGCATGGCCTCCTCGAGTCCAATCTAGCCCAATCCACTGAACTAAGAGTCACCTACAATTTGTTTAAGCAAATAGAGTGAGTCACAAGACTCAGTGTGCAATTAGTCCACATAATCCACAAGTGGGCCTAAGCCCCAACCATAATCGGCCGAAGCCCAATCATTATAGCATACCAAAATAATCAATATGATAACCCAACCCAGCCTAATATTCCATCCTCTACACTCCTCTTTGGCGAGTCATCTTTGTGATCCACACCGCACTCAAAGGCGATATAATGTGGTCTAGCCACCGATAATTATATGACGGAGTCACCGATACGATACGGATCTGAGCCATCAAATTAGTATGATAGCGTCACCAATATACACTTCCCCATTCATATCATTATCATCCCAAATCCCATGCACATGCAACATAGTATAATAAACAGGTTATATGGTATCATACATTCAATATTTAGAGCACACACAAAATCATGCTATCAACATAACTATAAGGCTTAATCGAAAGACAACTAACCTGAAGTTTCGGTTTTACCCTTCATGGGTAACCCAATAGCCATTGCCGAGATTGACGGTTTTCAAACATACACATAAATGTTTTATACAATTAAGAATAGAGTCGTAATTACACACCTGTAAACACGAAGAACTATACTATCAATCTCGTTAACGTCCTCACTCGTAGGGATCACAACGATCTACTTATCCCTCTCTGAAGCTAGCCCACAACCCGGTGGAAAGTCTCGAACGGCTGACACCGCACATTTTTTGAACTTAGGGGTAGGGACTACGAGTCCGACCCCCTCCTTTGCTTGGCTGGTATTTGATTCCATGAAAGAGATCTTGGTCAGAAGACCGAGTTAAAGCATTGAATAGGATAAGAGTAAGAATACACGCTCAATTGAAGAGATTTCTTACCTAGATCGACAGAAGCCGAAAGCTTCAGGCTTGGTTTAAGAATCGATTGAATCCCTAAAATGTTACTATGTTAGAACCGATCCCTCACATAAAATAAAACAATGGCCTTTCGTCCAAATAAGCAAATAGGAAACTCTTACCACCATTCGGCCAACACTACTTACCAAAAGTCTTCCAACCGCAGGCCAGATGCAGAAAAGAACACGAACACAAAGCCCCTCCTACATTCGGCCAAAGCACCCAAAGTACCAAGTTAACCCCTTCAGTTTACCAACCAGCAAGAGAATAAGAAAGAATCGAAAAGAAGAAAACGCTTACCACCCAGCAGGAAGAAACCAATTGAGAAGGTAGGGAGAAAGAGTGACGGCAATCCTCTACAACAAGAGCGAATGAAGGAGATGAACACCCAAAGGAGATTCGGCCAAAAAGAAGAGTAAGAACAAACTCCATGAGAAGGAAGAGAAAATAGGTTTCGGCTTTGAGAAGAACAAAGGGAAGATATAAGAAGAAATGGGCTAGAGAGATTCGGCTTTAGAAGAAAAATAGGGAAGAAGTTGAAACAGACAAAAGTTTCGACTTTGAAGATACAAATGGGAGAAAATAAAAAAATGGAGAAGGTGATAGGAGAGTTCAGCTAAGGGATTATGATATGAAAAAGAAAGTATGAACAAAAGAAGAAGAAAGGGTTGAGGTTTCGGCTTTTGGTTGAAAAGAGAAAGAATGCAAAAAGTGAAGTTCCTCAAGAGCTGATTTCGGTTTTAGAATAAGAGAAGAAAAAAACTTGTTCACCAATTGCCAAAGAGAATAATGTTTGATTTGCTAACTCTCAACTCAAAGTGACCTATAGAAGAATCGGCCCTCACCCCCACACCTACACCTACAATCGAAAATGCGCACAAGAAGAGATTGAAATGCCTAAACCACTTTCGGCACATGCACTTGCCTAGCCCCCAAAATCGAATGCCTACTCAACCCCACTTTGACCGAATTTCCCCCCAACACACCCAAAAATTTGGCCAACACTCTCCTCCACCTCCATCCCCTTGATTGCCTCATACTTTCACTCTCATCCCCTCATTTGAATCGGTTGATAAATTCAAATTCCACCTTTCACTCTTGTCCATCTATTTGAAATATTTGACTTAGTCCACTTCCACTCTTCAAGGTCCCAAACCGAATCCATCACTTCCCATCCTGACGCCAAAAAGAATTCCCAAAATGCAAACTATGCGACTCGAACCTGCTCCCTCACTGCTCCCCTGTGGCGTCACTTACATGTTCCTTATGTGGCGTCTCCTTGCCACTTTACCACTGCACTTCTTGTGCCAACAACCACAAGCATTACTCCTTAAGGCTTGTCCCAGCTAGCTCCCCCCTAAAGTGCCAAAAATTGAAATTTTCGCCAAGGCTTCGGCTTAACCCCAAGCCTTCCGGGGACCCCAAACATAACAAATTAACACATAAAGCATTCTAAACACACAAAAACATAACATATGCAAAGCCCCTAGACCCTGGATGTTACAGTTCTACCCATCTAAAAGAAATTTTGGCCTCAAAATTACCTGGTCAAAAGAGATGGGGGTGCTGCTGACGCATAACATCCTCTGGCTCCCACGTGGCCTCCTCTGAACCGTGGTTCCGCCACAAAACTTTGACCAAAGGGACTGATTTCCTTCTAAAGACCTTAACGTCTCGATCTAAAATCTGCACAGGTTCCTCTTCGAAAGACAGGTCTGGACTTACTTCAATTTCCTCCACCGGCACAATGTGAGACGGATCAGAATGATAGCGCCTCAACATCGAGACATGAAACACATCATGTATCTGTTTCAATTCTGAAGGCAACTCAAGCTGATACGCCATTGGTCCCACACGTTTTAATACCTGGTAAGGCCCGATAAACTTGGGACTTAGCTTGCCCTTCCGCCCAAACCTCATTACTTTCTTCCACGGTGAAACTTTCAGGAAAACCTGATCACCCACTGCAAATTCTATATTCTTATTCTTCAGATCAGCATAAGATTTCTGCCTGTCGGACGCTTCCTTCAACCGAGTCCGAATCAACTTAACTTTCTCCTCTGTCTCTGAAACTAAATCTAGACCCAAGATCCGACGCTCACCCAATTCTGTCCAGCAAGTAGATGTACGACACCTCCGTCCATACAACGCTTCATAGGGCGCCATCTGAATACTAGCTCGGTAGTTTGTTGTTGTGTTTAATTCCGCCAGCGGTAGAAACTCTTCCCAACTACCCTGAAGTCTATGACACAACCCCTCAGCATATCTTCCAAGATCTGAATTACCCTCTCAGACTGACCGTCATTCTATGGATGGAAAGCTGTGCTGAAGTCTAGTCTCGTACCTAACGCCTGATGCTGTGCCTTCCAAAACCGCGACGTAAACCTAGGGTCTCTGTCTGATATGATGGATATAAGTACCTCATGCAATCTCACAACCTCGCCGCCACGCACGACTTATTAGCCGGCTGCAGAGTAGTCGACACGAATAGGTATGAAATGAGCAGAGTTCGTCAACCGATCTACAATCACCCATACCGAATCTTTCTTATTAGGCGTAAGAGGTAGCCCACTAACAAAGTCCATCGTTATCCTCTCCCACTTCCACTGTGGAATCCTCACCGGCTGCAATAACCCTAAAGGCAGCTGATGCTCTGCTTTCACCTGCTGGCACGTTAAACACTTTCCCATAAACTCGATAATTTCCCGCTTCAATCCAGGCCACCAAAACTGTTCACGCAGATCCCGATACATCTTATTCCCTCCAGGATGCATCGCATAAGGGCTACTATGCGCCTCCTGAAGAATCATTTGCCTCAACTCAACATCCTTTGGCACGCAGACCCTTTTACAAAAACACAAAATCCCATCACTGTTCAAACTATAATCGTCTACAATAAGAGTGAATGAAGGAGATGAACACCCAAAGGAGATTCAGCCAAAAAGAAGAGTAAGAACAAACTCAATGAGAAGGAAGAGAAAATAGGTTTAGGCTTTGAGAAGAACAAAGGGAAGATATAAGAAGAAATGGGCTAGAGAGATTCGGCTTTAGAAGAAAAATAGGGAAGAAGTTGAAGCAGACAAATGTTTTGGCTTTGAAGATACAAATGGGAGAAAATAAAGAAATGGAGAAGGTGATAGGAGAGTTCGGGTAAGGGATTATGATATGAAAAAGAGAGTGTATGAACAAAAGAATAAGAAAGGGTTGAGGTTTCGGCTTTTGGTTGAAAAGAGAAAGAATGCAAAAAGTGAAGTTCCTTAAGAGCTGATTTCGGTTTGAGAATAAGAGAAGAAAAACACTTGTTCACCAATTGCCAAAGAGAATAATGTTTGATTTGCTAACTCTCAACTCAAAGTGACCTATAGAAGAATCGGCCCTCACCCCCACACCTACACCTATAACCGAAAATGCACACAAGAAGAGAATGAAATGCCTAAACCACTTTCGGCACATGCACTTGCCTAGCCCCCAAAATCGAATGCCTACTCAACCCCACTTTGACCGAATTTTCCCCCAACACACCCAAAAATTCGGCCAACACTCTCCTCCACCTCCATCCCCTTGATTGCCTCCTACTTTCACTCTCATCCCCTCATTTGAATCGGTTGACAAATTCAATTTCCACCTTTCACTCTTGTCCATCTATTTGAAATATTTGACTTAGTCCACTTCCACTCTTCAAGGTCCCAAACCGAATCCATCACCTCTCATCCTGACGCCAAAAAGAATTCCCAAAATGCAAACTATGCGACTCGAACCTGCTCCCTCACTGCTCCCCTGTGGCGTCACTTACATGTTCCTTAAGTGGCGTCTCCTTGCCACTTTACCACTGCACTTCTTGTGCCAACAACCACAAGCATTACTCCTTAAGGCTTGTCCCAGCTAGCTCCCCCCCCTAAAGTGCCAAAAATTGAAATTTTCGCCAAGGCTTTGGCTTAACCCCAAGCCTTCCCGGGGACCCCAAACATAACAAATTAACACATAAAGCATTCTAAACACAAAAAAAACATAACATATGCAAAGCCCCTAGACCCCGGATGTTACAAAACATCACACCCAATAAGTTAGGATACAACATTTTGAATTCTCAAGAATAAGTTTTTTTTTTTGTTTGAAATTAGTAACCTTGAAATTTGAAAATGGAGAGATATCTAATACTTTGAATTTTACAAGAAAAATCACCACCCAGTAAGTTAGGGCACGACTCTTCTCGAAGACTCCAAATATCAGATATCACCGCTAAAATATTTTACAAAAAAAATCTTTAATTTAAAAGGTATTTTTTTAAAAATGGTATGAGTAAGACATTGTAACATATATATATCAATTGCAATTCTATAAATTTAACCATAAATAATAAAAGAATAATAACATGAATATATATAGCATTATATTAAGCAATAGTAAACAATTACGATAACAAAAATAAACCTGCGATGCAAAATAAATATCAATTAATTAAAACCTATTTAAACAAAAAGGGAACAATATATTTAAACATTTAATAAAAAATGATTTTTTTTTAAAAAATGATAAATAATTTAGTAGTTTAGTACATATAATAAGAATAATTAATAAATGACAAATAATAATTTTAAACAAATGCATATATATATAATATTAGTTATAAAAACATGTTATAAAATATATTATATAATTTGAATAAATTTTATACAAAATAGATTTCTAATAATATATGATATAGTATAATATTATATAATGTAAAAGAAAAATAATATAATAATTAATATGTATAAATATTAAAATAATAAAAAATATATAAAATAATAATATTTATGTATGCATTTTATAACATTAATAAACATAGAATTTTAATATTATAAATAATTTAATACTAATTTAAAATAAAAAAAGGGTTAATTTGAAATATAAACAGATTTTTAGGGTCAAATAAAAAAATAAGACATTAGTTCGGATAAATTTAAAAATAATAAAATAACAAAGGGACTAATGGAATAATTTCCCCTTTTTATAAAATGCGCGGATCCTGATCGGGTCTTCGGGTCGACGCGCGGACCCTGCTTAATCTAAACGACGTCGTTCTTGTTTGCTTATAAAAGTCAGTGTTTTTTAAAAAAATTCATTTTAAGTCTGCATTCAAAAAAAAAAAACTTCAAAAAAAATATTCATTTTCTCCCTGGGCTCCAATCGCCTCGCTTCTGGGCAACATGCCTCACGCGCCACACACGCCTCCGTGGCCGGAGGCCTAAAACCTCTAATTTTCCTCATCTTCGAAAGGTAACTCCCTTTTCCTGTTGTACTTTTCTTTAAAAAAGGTGGTTATATGCGCAAATATATATATATATAAGAAATAAATAGAATGAAGAATCACCTCTGCGAAATCCTTGTTTTTTATTTCTCTGAACTTTCTGACAATATTTTGTTTCCACTAACTTTGTGCAAATATGTGCCTTCTGTGTATTTGTGACAGTATTCGTGTATCTGTGTCTCTTTTTTCGTGTATGTGTATTCGTATCGTGTTACAAATTACTGTGGGTTTTTTATAACCCGAAGAATGAAACAAGAAAAGGAAAGAAAGATTTCATTTTATTTCTTTCCATATTTCTTTGTCGTCTTTTTTTTTTTTGTGTGCGGTGAGGCGAAGATATCGGCGACAAAGCGCGTTGATGGTGGAGCGGCTTGTGGGCTGAGGCGGTGCGAGGAGCTGATCGTGGTGCGAGGATCTGATCGTGGTGCGAGGATCTGATTCGGCGCGAGGCTGGGGCGAAACTTGCGGCACGACTGTTGGCCTGCCATTGCGGCGCGACATTTGGGATACTGCTCCTACAGCGCCTAGGGTTTCTAATAAACCGAAATAGTAACATATTTTAATCCCACATTTAGCATACTTTTGGATGATTTATCCCTTGATTTATGTAATTTGGTGCTCTTAATCCTTTCTTTTCATGTTTTATACTCAGGAAAGAACCAGGGGATGAAAAGAATGCAAAACGGGCTTAAAACGGGTCAAATAGGCCAAAGCATGAAATCAACACGGCTTGGACCAAAGATCACACGGCCGTGCCTCCTTAAAGATCTCGAACACGGCTTGGACCATGATTTACACGGCCGTGCCTCATCAACGAAATCCACACGGTCTGGCCACGATTCACACGGGCGTGTGCCAGAGGCCGTGCCCTGCCTCGGCCAAGAGGAGTTTTACTCGGATTTGGATGCTTGGAGGCAAAGAAACACACTCCAAAGTCTAATTAAACTCCCAAATAGGAATTTCACTCAAATTAGGATACTTGGAGGCCAAGTAACACATCTCAAAGCCTATATAAACACCCTAGGAGGCAACTGAAGGGGAGTTCAGGAGAAGCCTTCTGCCAGGGATTTTGCCAGGGTGTCTTGCTAGGCCTGACAAGGCAGATTTGTGGGAATTCGCTCGGGGATAGCCAGTTGATCCATCTCAAGAAGCCAGAATTCTACTCAAGACTCAGGATCTTCTCTTCAATTCCTTCAGGGGGTTTTAGGGATTTCTGATGTTTTGTTTTATCTTTTCTTCTGAGATGTTTTCTTTTATTATTATGAACTAAACCCTTCAGATACCTGAAGGGGGATGAAACCTAGATGAATCTTGTTATTGTTTTCTGAACTATATGATAAATACTTGATTTGTTCTTAATTATGTGTGCTTAATTCTTGTGTTGATATTTCGCGGATATTAATTCAATTCGAATGTGCTTAGGTGGTGGAGCAAAAGTCCCTGCTTAAGAGTAGATCTAGCATAATTAAGCGGAGTTGATCGCACGCCTAGAGATAGGGTAACGAGATTTTGCCGGATTAGGGTGAAACCTAATATGGGAATCCATAGATCGATTTACTGCTATTCTAGGGGGTTATTATAAGAGAACGAGAGTTCCACTAATTAACCTAGGGTTAGACGTTATTCGCCTCGAGAGAGGGTTTAATATACGTTAGGGAGTCTTACGGATCAAACTAAGTGAATAAATCGTATGGTTCAGTGTTAGATAACAAGTGAAGTCTAGGTGGATTCTTCCTAGGGTATCATCTAAATCAACTGAGTTTTTCCCAAGTTATTTTCCAAATTCATTCTTCTTTGTCTTAGAGTCTTTAGTTTAGTGGTTAATTAATTTAGATTAGATAAACAATCTCTCTTTATTTTTAGGCTAGATAATAAAAAGAAAGTTAGTATTAGTACTTTTAGTTCCTTTGGGTTCGATAATCCGGTCTTGCCTAAGCTATACTACTGTTCGATAGGTGCACTTGCCTTAATCGTTGTCAGAGTTAGTTTTCAGGTTCGATCATTCTTTTTATAAATTTTAAAACTCTGATTCACAGCGATCAGTTTCCCCAGAAACCCTAGGTTTCTGCTGATTTTGTTAAAGTCTTGGGCCTCTCTGGTTTTGGGCTTGGTTGGGTCTAGTGGGTTTAGGCTAAGGGTGTAAGTGGGTCAGGATTGGGTAGGTAATTGGGCTCGGGTATTGGATCAGGTCTGTTTTGGTGTTGTAACTGGACTATTTAATGGACATTTGGGTATTTTTTTTTTAGATTGTGTATGGGCCCGGGAAAAATGGGTTACTACAGCTGCCCCTCTTTGCTCATTGTCATGTAACGAGAATGGAGCAAAGAATATGAAAGGACCAATTTTGCCCGGTCTTGGCGGAGCCCTGGCTTCTTGGTCTTCTTCAAACGGCTTCGAACTCCACTGCAACTCCAGGGAGATAAAGCTGAAAATGCTTTTGATCTGCTTCCTGCAACTTCAGGAAGATAAGATCTCCTGTCTTTGATCTACTCCCTACAACTTCAAGGAGATAAGGATGAAATTCTTTTCGATCTGCTTCCTACAACTTCAGGAAGATGAGATCTTTTGTCTTCAGTCTACTCCTTACAACTTCAGGGAGATAAGGCTGAAATTCTTTTCGATCTGCTTCCTACAACTTCAGGAAGATGAGATCTTTTGTCTTCAGTCTACTCCCTACAAATTCAGGGAGATAAGGCTGAAATTCTTTTCGATCTGCTTCCTGCAACTTCAGGAAGATAAGATCTTCTTTCTTCAGTCCACTCCACTACAACTTCAGGGAGATAAGACTAAAATCTTCTTCTGATCTACTTCCTACAACTTCAGGAAGATAGGATCTTCTTTCTCCAGTCTACTCCACTACAACTTCAGGGAGATAAGACTAAAATCTTCTTTTGATCTACTTCCTACAACTTCAGGAAGATAAGATCTTCTTTCTTCAGTCTACTCCACTACAACTTCAAGGAGATAAGACTAAAATCTTCTTCTGATCTACTTCCTACAACTTCAGGAAGATAAGATCTTCTTTCTTTAGTCTACTCCACTACAACTTCAGGGAGATAAGACTAAAATCTTCTTTTGATCTACTTCCTACAACTTCAGGAAGATAAGATCTTCTTTCTTCAATCTACTCCACTACAACTTCAGGGAGATAAGACTAAAATGTTCTTTTGATCTACTTCCTACAACTTCAGGAAGATAAGATAAAATCTTCTTTTGATCTACTTCCTACAACTCCAAGAAGGTAAGATCTTCTTTCTTGAGTCTACTCCACTACAACTTCAGGGAGATAAGACCAAAATCTTCTTTTGATCTACTTCCTACAACTTCAGGAAGATAAGATCTTTTTTCTTCAGTCTACTCCACTGCAACTTCAGGGAGATAAGACTAAAATCTTCTTTTGATCTACTTCCTACAACTTCAGGAAGATAAGATCTTCTTTCTTCAGTCTACTCCACTACAACTTCAGGGAGATAAGACTAAAATCTTCTTTTGATCTACTTTCTACAACTTCAGGAAGATAAGATCTGCAAACTCACCGATATTGCTACACCATCCGCTGAGGGTCATGTCCTGTAGACTCGGTTTAGTATGTTTATGTTACATGACTAAGATGCTATGATAAAAATGAATCAAATGCTTGTAGCTACATATAACATGTCATGAAGATGATTTCTTTTAAAGGATTAGGATGCAATGACCGAAATGAATCAAATGCTCCTAATGAAATTTGCTATAATAAAAAAATGTTATGAATATGATTCCTATTCTAGGTGTTATCACTCATTTATTTTTCATTTTCGTTCGTCAATCATGTTCTGCTCAACAAGCTTGCCCCAATGTAATTTCTGAGTCAGCCCCGCTTGGATCTTGAGACATGAAGTTGGTACTTCCCACTGCAACTTTGGGGAAATAACATTTGGTTTCTTCCACCCTTTCGTTACCACTCAGAGGTGTAGAACTTGTACCACTTTCAATCAATTTGATCTATTACACCATTCCCTGGATGTAATGACCAAATGTATGTGTCTGAAATTTTCAATGAATGCAGGGTATCTCGTCAATGATCCCTTTTTACATTTGGATTGACCTTGTTTGTCATTTGTCGATGTGGTATCACCAACGAAATTGTCTTATCCAATAAAAATCTGAAGAGATAATCATTTTTCAATGTTTCCAGCCCTTAGGCTTGGTGAGTTCTGAACAATAGTCATGTTTCAGATTCCTCATATTATTTAGAAGCTCCTAGAGCAATATGAGAAACTCCTTTTATGAAAGTATTATTAGTCCATTAATCGTTATTTCAATATAAAATGCTTGAAAAAGATTACAACAATGGACAAGAAAGAAATTAATCAGGAGCATAGCTCGAAACAAATAAGCTAATCAAAGATAACCAAGGCAATAAATGAAAATTGATTGGTATATCTTAAAAAGAATAAAGTAAATATAGCAAAGGCTATAAAAGAAAATTAATTGGGGTGTTTCTGTGAAAAGAATAAAGTAATCAAAAGATTTAAAATGGGTAAAATGGGAAACTAGGTGCCCCAGATATCGCAGTCTGAGCTTCTCTGTTCCGATTTCTTGAGGACCATTTTAAACTCAATATGTGTTTAGGGGATCTGGATTACTCTGTCAATGCCTCAAGACGTAACATACTTCTTCATTGTTAATTCAAATGTAGCAAGACTACTGTGTGCCCCACTTTTGATCAAAATTTGAGCCGCCCTTTTCGGGTTTTCGGCTCAAAGTCCCTTTGGTCTCAAAGCGCCCTTTGCGGGTTTTCGCTTTGGCCTCTCCTTTTTTTTTTTTTTTTTTGAGGCGCCCTTTACGGGTTTTCACCTTGGTCTTTCCTCTTTTAGGTAAAATACCTCTTGACTAAACCTGAATTCACCGGATTGGGCAAGTCTTCGCCATCCATCTCGGTCAATATCAATGCTCTTCTAGAACAGGCCCTACATAAGTCCTTCCCAGTTTGGCATATGCTTTCCTCTAAAATCGTTTTGCAGAGGAAAAATCTTTTTCAACATCTGGTTTCTTCGTGGAATTCCCTAAGCTGAACTTCTTTAACGTAAGCTCGCATCATCTGGCTGTGACGAATAGCTTTTAACCTTTTCTTCAATTAGGTTCAATTGGCAAAACGCTTCAATTCCATAAACCAATAGGTAAGATGTTGCCCCCAGCGAAGGTTCTGGCCGACGTTCAGTAAGACAGAAGGTAACGGTAGCTTCTTATGCCAATCCTTACAAGTCTAAGTCACCTTTCATAATTTTTGTTGTTTTTCTTTTTGTATTTTTTCTTTTGGCAACTTTTGCTGTATGCTGCCTGATCTTTGGACAAACTGTAAACTTTGACTTTGTACAGTTATGCATTCTTTGCTGGCGTCTGATCCTTTCCTTTATTTTTCATTTTTTTTTGGATTTTTTTATTTTTTTTTGAATTTGATGACTGTCAACTTTGCAATATTGGCATATGAAGCAACATTCACCCTCTTAGTGAAGTAGACGACGACCATAACGATGAATCGATGTCAACTAGAAGCATTTGATGAGATTGGCCCCATAATATCCATGCCCCCACATATGGAAAATTTGTGAAGAAGTGAAGAAGGCACATGAATCTTGTCTCCTTAAATACGACATTTGCAGTATAACTGAAGTAATCTCCCTTTTATGGTAGACCAATAGTGCCCGATCCTCATGTTTAACCCATGTACTAGTGACCCAAGCATGTTTTGATATGATCATGCAAAAACATCTTTGAATTTTTGAAAATAATTCAATGATGTCTTGCCTTATTTTCTGTGGTGAGCTGGGCTTCAATCTTTACCCCTTTCCAGGCTCATAACATCGACTGACCCTTTGTAGAGTAAGGTCTGTTTTTCATCATTCTTTACAAATCAGAAGATGGGTTACAATCTCTGTCATCTTCAATGTCCTTAGATCCCCTAAACCCATATCTTATTAAAAAAGGGAGCCAGTAGCAGCGTTGCTCACATCGTTGATATCTGGAGACCTAGATATGAAGGCAATAAATCCAAAGAATAAATGATTCTAAGAATAGTTATTTGTATGGTGATGAATGAAGAATGAAAGAATATGCTAATAAAACGAAAAAATGTACAGTATGAAATAGAAAGAATAAAAGAATGTGTGCTAAAAAAATGCATTTTATTGAAATAAAATTTTGAACATAAGCCTATTCCACAAAAGGGTTCTTGTTGCCTCTAGGCTTAAGGCAACAAGCATGTTTTGAACATTACTCTAGACTAGACCTAAAAGTACATGGATTTCTTCTATAGTCTCATTATTCAAAACACTCCCAAGTAAGCAAGGGTTTGGAAACTTAGTTCTCTGGTTCCCTCTTTATTTTTGATTTCTTCAAGGAATCGTAACTTTCTTGTCTCCTCCTTCAATTACCGCATTCACTACCCCGTTAAAGTGATCAGGTTTTGATGAATCGTCGAACTTCACAATTCCCATTTTAATGAACCTTTCGACCAACTTTTTAAATGTAGTACAATTTTCAATTGAGTGACCTATTATTCCAGCATGGTAGTCGCATTGAGCGTTCAAGTCATACCATTTAGGATATGGGGGTTGTAACGTCTTTAGATAAAATGGAGACACCATATGTGCATCAAATAAACTTTGATATAGCTCCTTATACGTCATCGAAATTGGCGTAAATTGGAGTTTTTCAGAATTTTGCTTTGGGGAAACTTGATTGCTAGTAGTTACCGTCCTTGACTGGTTCACTGTGATTGGCTCTGAATGGCTCTTCTTATACCTACCGGCACTATGTGTTTTATTTTCCTTCTTCTTTAGAGCCTTTGAGGTCTATTCTCCTCTTTCCTTTGTTTCTACCAAAACAACCGGTTTGACTTGATCATTGCTCGGGTTAACACCTATTGGAGAGTAAACGATGTCTTCCTCATCATCCTCACTATTGTCCACTGAGCCACTTCTTTTTCCAAGTCCTCTGGCTAGTAACTGGGTTAGCTGGCCTATCATATTCCTTTGGAATTCCTGCATTTCTTGTTGAATCTCGATCAATTGCCCCTGCATATGTATTTGCATTTGCTCTATCCTTTCCAACCTTTATTCCATGTTTTCCAGGTTAACTGAAATATTTTACCTAATTAGGGTCCTTTTATAAAAGTCTAATGCAAATGATGCGATATAATGCAAATGCATGAATGCAAAGAGGCATCGATTCTGGTTCAACTTCATTTTAGAAAACTTTATTAGAAAACAAAACCCTTTACATAAAATGGACTACAAACATGCTTTCGCTCTAAGTCCTAAAGTTTTGATTTTCCCAAATAAAGGGATTAGCTCTTGACCATGATCCGACTGTAGCTCATATTTCATGCTCAACGTACCAGCCTGTGATGCCAAAATCTGTAAATGATCAGCTATCTCTCGAATCTGAACCATTAATTCACCCATGAGGTAATCCTGACTTCCAACTTGGTTATGGGAATGATGAAGCTCTTCCTTCCAACATCCTTCTCTTGTTTAAAGACGCTCGATCTGAAGTTCACAACTGTGCCATGCTGCTTCTAACTCTTCAATCTTACCTTTCAGGCTTGACTTTAACTCGATCGCGGAATTATGGCTTTAATAGTGACGAAGAGACCGTCCAAGCTTAGTATTGATCTTTAGAAGAAGATTTGTAAAGTCTTGATCATACACCCTAGCTGGTGCCATACACTGAGTCACAATGCCATACTCAGAAAGATTCTTCCGCTTCCATGGCCTATAAAATCAGAATCTTTCCTATCAAGGAGTAGACAAAGAAGGAATTGTGGAGCTCCAAGAAGTTTAGATTGTGTCTGTTCAAACATTTTTCCAACTCTAACCACAAGTGAAAAGGCGTCTATTCTGGTTCATCTCATTGAACGTATCAAATGGGGGATCAATACGAATTCCTTTCATCTCTCCACAACGAATCAAATCCCTTGCAATGTTGTTTGGATCACAACGAGGAGCTGAGAAGTTCACAACAGCCCATCCTTCAATCCTAGATGGCTCCACCAATTTCTTGTTATTAAAATTCCAACGCCCATTCCTTGAAAAGAAATCTCCACCATTGCCCCTTCTTAACCTTGGTGTTGGCAGAATACGTCCATCCACTTGGGTGAAATTAGAGTTGATATTAACACCACAAGATTTTAGCATTGGTTCAGCACCATAATTTAGGCAAAACATTCATCCTTTCTTGAGGCACCTGCCTCGATTTTTCAACCAGAGAAGCTCTTTGGAAAGTTGATCAACTACCGGCCCAGGTTGAATTATCATGGTATCAATATTTAGTGAAAGGCCTCCTTGAGTGGCTCTGAAACTTGAATGGAAACCCCTACAGCCAAGGGCACCTCCTCTAATGTCTGTGAAGTTGTTCTGATTATCTTGAAAGATTGGCGAACAAGTAGGCATCCCTGTTTCGCAGCATGCTACCTTAAAATGATATCCAGCACCCTCAGTGCTTCTTGGGTGTTTTCAGATTCCTGCCCGCGCAGAGCATTTTGAATTGCTTGCAGGGTATTTTCACAGCATAGCTAATCTCAAATGATGCGGTTTTCTAAATCCCTTTCTTTCACGCCCATTTGGGTTATCCTGGCCATCATGGCTTGCATTTCCATTGTTTCTGGTAAGCAAAACATCCTCAAGTACAACAGTAAACTCAAGCTTATTGTTTGGTAACGGACCCATAGCAAATCATCATTTCCATCCAAATCATTTTTATAGGTCTCATGCACTCTGTCGATCATTTTCCTTCCAACACCCTTACCATCCACAGGGTGACTATCTTCATATGAAAGAGAAACACTGTACTGGTAGAAGTGCCCATCCGTACTCCCCACGCTCACTTTGAAGTGATTGGTGAGTATAGTTACCTTCTGCCCTTTAGTTCCAACACCACGCCCTGCCATAAGATGTCGTACAATCTTCTTCACATCCAATTCATATTAAGAGATGAAATAACCTTAGCTATAATGTTTGAATTGGTTGGTATGAATTGGTATGTTTTAGTGCAAGTAAATGGTTAAATTTGGATGAAAAATAAAGCTAGGAAATGGCTTTGTTTTGTCCACACGGGTAGACACACGGGTGTGTGTCTAGACTGTGTGTGACACACGGCCTGGCATATGGGCATGTGAATTAGTAGTGTGTCCCCTGCATCTTGAAATTTAGAAACAGAATGCCTTAAATTGAGCAAACGGGTAGAGACACGGGCGTGTGTCTCAGCCGTGTGTGTAACACCCCTCACCCATATTCACCGTCAGAATAGGGTTACAGAGCATTACCAGACTTGCAACACTTTTAAACATACATTTCATATACAATTTATCAATTCAATCATAGTGTCCCTTAAACGAGGCCTTAAACATGCATTGAGAGTGGTTCGGGACTAAACTGATAACTCGGGAAATTTTTCAAGACTTATAAAATTTTCTACAAAATAGGGGACACACGCCCGTGTGACCAAGCCATGTGTCTCACACGGCCACCAGACACGCCCGTGTCACAGGCCGTGTGAACATTCGAAATGGGAGCACATGGACGTGTCCCAACCCGTTCCTGCCCCGTGTCCAAACAAGTGAGGTTACTGACTTGGGTCACACGGCCAACCACATGCCCGTGTGTCTAGCTCGTGTGCCCTTCGAATTGGCCACACACGCCCGTATGCCAGGCCATGTGTTAGGCCATGCCAAACCTGTACGGTATACTGACATATGCAACACGGCCAAGTCACACGCCCGTGTGCTAGGCCGTGTGCCAATTAGGGGGTATACTGACTTGTGCCACACGGCCAATCACACGCCCGTGTGTGAGACCACGTGGAGCATACTGACTTCATTTCAAATTCAACACCAGAGGACACACGGCCGTGCAACATGACCGTGTGTCATACACGGCTGAGACACATGCCCGTGTCTCTGCCCCTGTGGACAAAAATAGGCTATTTACCAAGCCAGTTTGCCACCCAAATTTGCATATACCTACACAACCAAAATGGCACCAATTCAAAGCATAAATAAACATCCAATTTAGCCACAATTAAGGCAAATTCATTCCATATCCAATACCAACATTCCAACATTTCTTATAACTTCAAATCTTACTCTATCAAAACATGCCAAATTACATATACCAAACAACTAGTTAAACCTTTACTTAACATACATCATTTTTACACCCATTCACAAATATGATACCAATTCCAAAAATCATCCATTTCACTCTCATAATACCTATTACCAACAATTATCAAAACCAACTCAATATACACAAGACATAAGCATATATATTTGCACATGATTCAAACATACCAAATATACCAAATTTAGGCTATCACCCATGACTATATATATACAAACCAAAATATAAACATTTACAATGCCAATTCATTTGGCCAACATAATCAGCAAAACATAATCAAGATGACTCAAAATACCTATACATGCCATATACTTAATATACCAAAGTTCAAAGGTACCAAGTGATAGGTGGTAGTGTGAAACGATCTCCGACAATCCCTGAATCCGAGCTAGCTTCGATTTTACTATAAAACACGAAAAAAATACACAAAGTAAGCTATAAAGCTTAGTAAGCTCGTATGTCAACAATGAGAAAATAACACCATTAATTAATTATTCAAGTAATAAAAAATAATATACAACAATTCTATTAAATCTCAAAGCTATCAAATGATCATTCACATAACTTACCAAAGAACTCATCAATTCCATAGTTTCGATACTTAATTCATTACTGTACGTACTTGTACCGTCTCTTACCAATCTCATACTCAATGACATCCTTCATTTACCCGTTGAACCATTCGGAATAGAAGTTGGATACTCAAGGTCTCACACGATAAGTACCTATATCATGGCCCGAAGCCAAATCAAGGTAACTTATCCGAAATTCTGATACCATGGCCCGAAGCCAAATCAGCCGATATGCATGGCTCGAAGCCAAATCGGTATATCTCGCACCCGACGTGTTAATAAGATGGCCCGAAGCCAACTCAAAGTATACCTAATGACATGTCACTAGCATCCTAAACTATTCCAAAGGTTCAACCGAGATTCCAACTGTCGAATCTTCATTGAATCATTTTCAAACTCGTCTGTAATCGCATAATCACAATTCATGCTATATCAAAGCATATAAACTACATTTGAAACAAAATTATAACATACGAACTTACCTCGGATGTTAAAACGGTGAATCGAGTCAATTAGTCAATCACTTTATCTTTTCCTCGATCGAAGTCCGTATTTCACTTTTCTTGATCTAGATATATTCAAAATTAACTTATTTAATCATCTATTCATTCAATTTAGTCCAAATCACACTTTAAAACACATTTACACTTTTGCCCCACACATTTCACATATTTCACAATTTAGTTTTTATTCCATAAAATAAAAAATTCATGAAATTTCTTTAATACCCATTATAGCCGAATTCCTATAAGACCCCTAGCAACCCATATTTATCACTTTTTCACACATTTAACCACTAACTTTACACATTTCTCAATTAAATCCCTATTTTGCATTTTCTCTAAAAATCACTTTACAAAACTTGTGTATCTAACAACAAGATTTTATATTTCATCATCAAAAATCAAAGAACACATATATTCATCAATGGAAACTTTCAAAATCTTTAACAATTCAGCAAATTAGTCCCTGGGCTAGCTAGTACTAGATGCAACGATCACAAAAACATAGAAATCATTAAAAACAGGACAAAATTGGACTTACTTGCAAGCAAGAACAATGGCCGAATATTTGAGCACAACAATGGCTTCTCTTAGCCTTTGTTTCAGTTGGAAAAGATGAATGTATCAAAGCTTTTGTTTTATTTATTAACCAATATTGATTAATTACTAATTTAACCTTTGTTTTATAACATAAAAATCATTTATACTTGTACATATTTGTCCACTCAAACTAATAATGGTGTAATTACAACATAAGGACATTAAATTTAAGGTTCTATAGCTATTAGACACCTTTAGCTAATAGAACTCAAGTTTTACACTTTACGCGATTTATTCTTTTTTATCAAATTGACCAACAAAACGATAAATTTTCTTAACGAAATTTTCACACAATCACATTATCATACTGTAGAAATTAAAATAATAATAAAATAATAATTTTGACCTCAGATTTGTGGTCCTGAAACCACTGTTCTGATTTGACCAAAAGCGGGCTGTTACAATTCTCCCCCCTTAAGAATTTTCGTCCTTGAAAATCTTACCAGTGAATAGGTTAGGGTACTGTTTTCTCATATCTTCCTCGGGCTCCCACGTAGCCTCTTCAACACCGTGTTGTTTCCAAAGTACTTTCACGAGAGCTATGCTTTTATTTCTCAACTGTTTCACCTCACATGCTAAAATTTTGATCGGTTCTTTGTTATACATCATATCAGGTTGAATTTTAATCTCTGACGGAGAAATCACATGTGATGGACCAGATCTATATTGGCGTAACATCGACACATGAAATACGTTATGAATCTTTTCTAACTCCGATGGTAAGGCTAAATGATATGCTACTGGCCCTATTCTTTCAATGATCTCATACGGCCCGATGAATCACGGACTCAATTTGCCTTTGCGACCGAAACAAAGTATTTTCTTCCACGGAGATACTTTCAAGAACACTTTGTCACCGATCTGGAATTCAATGTCTTTTCGTTTCAAATCTACGTACAATTTCTAACGATCTGAAGCTACTTCCAAATAGCCGCGAATTACTTTCACTTTCTCTTCGGTTTCTCTAACCAAATCAACCTCGTGAATCTGTTTCTCGCTAAGCTCGGTCTAGTACAATGGAGTCTGGCATTTACGACCATACAAAGCTTTGTACGGTGCCATCTTTATGCTCGATTGAAAGCTGTTATTATACGTGAATTAAAGCAGCGGCAAATATTTCTCCCAATTGCCTTTGAATTCCAAAACACAACATTGGAGCATATCTTCGAGAATCTGCATTACTTGCTCAGATTGACCGTCAGTTTGCAGATGAAAAGCTGTAATGAAATTCAATTTCGTACCCAGAGCTTCTTGTAATTTCTTCCAAAACCGCGATGTGAATCTTGGATCTCTATCTGAAATAATCAAAACTGGCACCTCGTGCTATCTAACGATCTCAGCAATATACAATTCAGCTAATCTATCGAGTGAATAGTCAGTACGTACCGGAATAAAATGTGCTGATTTCGTCAGTCGATCAACGACAACCCAAATTGCATCATCATAGGCTGAAACAAACCTAAAGGTACTTGATGCTCGGCTTTCACTTGCTGACAAATCAAATACTTCGATACAAACTCAAAAATATCTCGTTTCATACCCGACCACCAATACAATGTCTTCAAATCATTGTACATTTTAGTATCCCCAGGATGAACAGATAAACAACCATTATGTGCCTCGTATAAAATTTTCTGTATCAACTCTGAATTTTTTGGTACACAGATTCTATCTCGGAACATTAAACAATCATCTGATCCGATTTGGTACTCTGAATCACTTGTTGACTCGCATTGCACTCTTTTAGCTTGCAGTTCACTATCACATTTCTGAGCTTCGCAAATTTGCTGAAGAAATAGTGGTTTAGCTTTTAACTCAGCTAAAATCGAACCATCATCAGACAGTGTCAACTGTGTATTCATTGCTCTCAGGGAAAACAACAACTTTCTACTCAAAGCATCCGCGACCACATTCGCTTTCCCCAGATGATAATTAATCACCAACTCATAATCTTTTAGTAGCTCGAGCCATCTCTATTGTCGCAAATTCAAATCTTTCTGAGTCATAATATATTTTAAGCTTTTATGATCAGTAAAGATGTGGCATTTTTCTTCGTACAAATGATGATGCCAAATTTTCAATGCAAAAACTATAGCAGCCAACTCCAAATCGTGCGTCGGATAGTTCTTTTCATGCGGCTTCAACTGTCTGGAAGCATAAGCTATCACTTTTCCTTCTTGTATCAATACGCAACCCAAACCATTCAATGACGCGTCGCTGTAAACCATAAATTCTTTACCCGATTAAATTTGAACAAACACTGGTGCCTCAGTTAACAATGCTTTTAATTGATCGAAACTTTGTTGACATTTCTCAGACCATTCAAAGTTGACATCTTTCTGTAACAGTCTGGTCATTGGTGTAGCAATCATCGAAAACCCTATAACAAAACGTCGATAGTAACCAGCCAATCCCAGAAAGATTCTGAATTCGGATACATTTCTAGGTGGTTTCCAGTCAATAACTGCAGATATCTTGCTCGGATCAACTTTTATACCTTCCAAAGAAACAATATGCCCCAAAAATCCAAGTTCCCAGAGCCTGAACTCACATTTGCTAAATTTAGCATACAATTTCTTATCTCTTAAGGTCTGCAACAAAATCCTCAAATGCTCGGCATGCTCAGACTCATCTCGAGAATAGATTAGAATGTCGTCAATGAATACAACAACAAATCTGTCTAAATACGGTCTAAATATCCGATTCATCAAATCTATAAAAATAGCAGGAGCATTAGTTAGTCCAAAAGGCATAACAAGGAATCCATAATGTCCGTACCTTATTCTGAATGCAGTTTTCGGCACATTTGAGTCTTTAACTCTCAATTGATAATAACCAGATCTCAAATCAATCTTCGAAAATACTGTTGCACCTTTCAATTGGTCAAACAAATCGTCTATTCTTGGAAATGGATACTTATTCTTTCTTGTAACCTTGTTGGGCTGACGATAATCAATAAACATTCTCATGGACCCATCTTTTTTCTTAACAAACAATACTGGCGCACCCCAAGGCGAAAAACTCGGTCATGCAAAACCTCTATCTGTTAACGCTTGCAACTGACCTTTTAACTCCTTCAATTTCGTCGGAGCCATTCTATACGGAGTTATAGATATCAGTGAAGTCCCTAGTACTAATTCAATGGAAAACTCAACCTCTCTGACTGGTGGCAACCCAGGCAATTCTTTTGGAAATACATCCGGATATTCACAAACTACAGGTACCGATTCATCTTCTTTTTAGACACCTTGGTATCTAAAACGTATGCTAAGTACGTGTCACAACCTTTTATCACATATCTCTGAGCCGACATCGATGAAATCACTATTGGCAATCCATTCGACTCATCAAATTCAATTCAAAGAATTTCATTATTCTAAAACTTTAATTCTACAATCTTTCGTCTACAGTTCACAACAGCATCATGTAGAGTCAACCAATCCATACCCAAAATAACATCGAACTCGTAAAATGGTAAAAGCATCAAGTCAGCCGAAAAATAGTAGCCCCGAGTCATTAAAGGACAGTTCTTGCATACTTTGTCAACTAGAACATACTTGCCTAAGGGGTTTGATACTTTAATCATAAATTCAGTAATTTCAACAGGCAATTTCTTACTAGACACTAAATTCTCACAAACATACGAATGTGTCGATCCAGGATCAATTAAGGCAATCACATTAGTGTCATAAAGAGAGAAGGTACCGGTAATAACATTTGGTGACGATGCTTCTTCGTGAGTGCGAATAGTGTAGGCTCTGGCAGGTGCTCTAGCCTCAGATCTCACAGTGGAGTCCCTTGTTGCCCTCGACTACCACTCACATTCCCAGCATTTCTTGGTGGTCTTCCTCTAGTTGACATATTACTCGGTCTCACATTCTGAGGTCTATCTTTCTCAACCATCTCAGGACAGTCTTTAATAAAATGATCCGGCGAGCCACATTTTAAACAAGCTTTAGTACTCTTATTCCAGCATTCACCAAAATGTCTTCTCCCACACTCTTGACACTCAAGTTTGTTATTTCTCACATTAGCAACACTTGAGACGGATGTAGCTTGAGCTTTAGAATTCACAGGTTGGTTTCCACGATCTCTATTCTAGTATCCCACTGATGCATTAGATCTACTATACGAATCTCAAAATTTCTTTGATGAAGAATGAGAAGGTTTATTCATCGGTCTTTTCCTCAAATCTCTAGCCTCTAAATCAACTTTCTTCTTTTCTCGGCTAAAATCTTCAGCTTTGCAGGCCTGATCAACTAACACAACGAATTCTTTCAAATCCAGAATCTCGACTAGAAGTTTAATATCTTCGTTCAACCCGTCAATAAACCACTTGCAATTAATCTCTTCAGTAGACACAGACTACCGAGCGCACTTGCTCAACCGTACAAATTCTCCTTCATATTCGATTACAGTCATACGGCCTTGTTTCAGTTCTAAAAACTCTTTATGCTTTTGATCTAGGAACCATTGACTGATGTATTTCTTTCAGAATTTGATCTGAAAGAACTCCCAAGTTACTCTATCTCTTGGCACCACTGATACTAATGTATTCCACCACTGATACGCAGAGTCTCTCAAAAGTGATATAGCATACTTTAAATATTCTGTCGGTGTACAAATAAGCTCATCAAACACTCGAATTGTATTTTCAAGCCGAAACTCGGCTCTTTCAAGATCATCATCAACATTAGCTCTGAACTCTTCAGCCCCGTTTTTACAAATCTTATCAACTGGAGGCTTGTTCAATCTTAAAAGCTCGACTCCTTTAAGAGCTAGGGTACATGTTGGGGATTAGGAGGGGGTGGAGGTTGTTGAGCAGCCGGGTTTGTACGAATGTATTGAGTGAACCACTTGTTCATCATCTGGAAGAAGGCTTCTTTAGCCTCTCCTCCCTGACTGCCGGTTACGGGTCTAAAATCAGACGACACAGTCCCTTGCGGGGGAGCAGGCGCATTACTTTCAACCTCATCAGGTATCACTCGATTGGGATCCATTTCCTATATAAAAACACATTTTCAAATGTCAGGAGTCATCACACTATCACAGTTTATATATGGCATGTATAGCTAGACTCTCACACGTGCTACGTTAGTCCTAGAATCGACTAAACTGTAGCTCTGATACCAATAAATGTAACACCCCTCGCCCGTATTAACCATCAAAATAAGGTTACGGAGCATTATTGGACTTACAACACTTTTAAACATACATTTCATATACAATTTATCAATTCAATCATAGTGTCCCTTAAACAAGCCTACGAGGCCTTAACATGCATTGAGAGTGGTTTGGGACTAAACCGATAACTCGGGAAATTTTTCAACACTTATAAAGTTTTCAACAAAACAGAGGACACACGCCCGTGTGACCAGACACACGGCCACCAGACACGCCCGTGTCACAGGCCGTGTGAACATTCGAAATGGGAGCACATGGCCGTGTCCCAACCCGTGTCCTACCCCGTGTCCAAACAAGTGAGGTTACTGACTTGGGTCACACGACCAACCATACGCCCGTGTTCCCTTCGAAGTTGCCACACACACCCGTGTGCCAGGCCGTGTGCTAGGCCGTGCCAAACCTATAGGGTATACTGACATATGCAACACGACCAAGTCACACGCCCGTGTACTAGGCCATGTGCCAATTAGGGGGTATACTGACTTGTGTCACACGACCAATCTCACGCCCGTGTGTGAGATCGTGTGGAGCATACTGACTTCATTTTAAATTCAACACTAGGGGACACACGGCCGTGCAACATGACTGTGTGTCACACACGGCTTAGACACACGCCCGTGTCTCTGCCAGTGTGGACAAAAATAGGCTATTTACCAAGCCAATTTGCCACCCAAATTTTTATATACCTACACAACCAAAATGGCGCCAATTCAAAGCATAAATAAACATCCAATTTAGCCACAATTAAGGCTAATTCATTCCATATCCAATACCAACATTCCAACATTGCTTATAACTTCAAATCTTACTCTATCAAAACATGCCAAATTACATATACCAAACAACTAGTTAAACTTTTACTTAACATACATCATTTTTACACCCATTCACAAATATGATACCAATTCCACAAATCATCCATTTCACTTTCATAATACCTATTACCAACAATTATCACAACCAACTCAATATACACAAGACATAAGTATATATATTTGTACATCATTCAAACATACCAAATATACCAAATTTAGGCCATCACCCATTACTATATATATACAAACCAAAATATAAACATTTACAATGCCAATTCATTTGGCCAACATAATCACCAAAACATAATCAAGATGACTCAAAATACCTATACATTCCATATACTTAATATACCAAAGCTCAAAGGTACCAAGTGATAGCTGGTAGTGTGAAACTGTAGCACCCCCAAACCCGGCCCAGACGTTATGGCCGAATCCAAGAATGTCACATCAAAGGCACAATCTCATACAATTTTGCTAAGCTAAAATCTAAGGCCTAAAAGCCCAAAATCCTTGAATCTTGTTAAACTTTAGAAATTTATTTAAGTTGAAATAAAAACTAAGCAGCGGAAATAATAATAAAACCCCTAAGTAACGTCAAATTGGAGATACAAGGCCTTATTACAACCAATGAAAATAAAGGATTTAAACTAAAGTCATTCGAAACAAAAAAACAAAAAAAAAACTTCTAATTAACATGCAATGTGGCCATCTCCGAGTCCCTCTTCCACGTCGAGCCGTCTACTGAGCGTCACCTGAAACATTAAATAAAAGGGTGTGAGTTTCGAAACTCAGTGTGTACGACCCTTGGCAATAAATTTAATATACAATTATCACATTGGACCTAAGCCCTATCAAAATCGGTGGTCTTGGGCCTTAGCCCACAATGACCTCATATCATATCATATCATATCATATCATATCATATGCAAAACAAGGTAATGCAAAACCCTCCCCAAAAATCCATCCGCTACACACCATTTCCCTTCCAACCTTATACACCTGTGGGGAATTCTAGCTAGACCTACCCCTCCGCTACACACCAATGGTAGCACTCACAGCAGCACTACTCAACGTTGCAACAGAGCTGCTAATCATATAATGGGCTTAAAGCCACCGGTGGTTCCACGGTCGTCAAGCGACTATGCGATCCTCAAATTCTTCCTCCGTACCATAATTCCCACTCATATGCATCCTAAACAGAATATCATATGAATGCGGCATGCACATGAGTAACATCCATAAAACTCATACTCATCACATAGGGGTATTTTAGTCATTTCACAATCAAGGTTATTTTCGTAATTCTACCTTATAGGGGTATTTCCGTAATTCTGCCCTACAGGGGTATTTTCGTAATTCTACCCTACAAGGGTATTTTCGTAATTCTACCCTACATGGGTATTTTTGTAATTCGCGCTATATGGGGTATTGCTGCACTGCACGCCCTACTGTGGGTATTTCGTAATTACGTCCCACTGGGTATTTTTCGTAACTCGCCCTACAGGGGTATTTTCATAATTCTGCCCTATAGGGGTATTTCTGTAATTCTTTCATCTCGGGTTTTAGTTATGAACTTTGGCCCATCAAGAAGTCCTCGCGGTTAAGGTGAACAAACACTATGCACCAGATAGGATCTCAGAAAAGAAGAGGTGGGCCACTAGGACCGCTTAAATACCAAGCTATCCCTAGATCCAATCCTAGACATGCATATGTCCATTACCACACCCTAACCTATCGACTTGTCCACAGACATGTTTGATTATTACAAGAGTTTTATGTTATTCAAGAGTTTGTCAAACTAGGCCTAGAGTTCATTAAACCCTAACATATATTTCTAAAAACCCATAAGGCCCATTAAGCCTATTTCATGTCATATAGCCCATTAAGCCAATTTCCTACTCATATAACCCATTAAGCAAATTTTCTACTCATATAGCCCATTAAGCCAATTTCATGCTCATATAGCCCGTTAAACCAATTTCATGCTCATATAGCCTATTGGACTCGAATACGATCAAATCATACAACCGTTCATGCCAATTCATCATTCATGCTCACATATCAACCATTACCGTTTTGGGCCCACAAGTTCGACAAGCCCATTTAGCCACTTTCGACTTTTCAGCTTTCCGACATTGCCAATATCGTGTGTGTAGTGTTTGTACACACCTGGTAATAGCGCGTGCTGCGAACTCCTCTTAGTCACGAACCTACATTCAATATTCCTTAACCATTAATCATAGGCTAAATACAAACTTTATCAAAAATCAAATTCTCACCGTAGCCTTACCGTGTGCGACAAGCCTTAATAACTCCTTTCTCTAACACCAACTGCGATTAGACCCTAGATCTGTACCAACTTAAACATTAGAGCCTAAGTAATAGATGACTTGCATCCAACACAAGTCACCCTCACAACATATATGACCATTCGGCCAACCCTTAAACCGAAGTAAAGAACACTTACCCTTGCTAACGATCCTACCATGCTTACGATCTCTGAACCTTATCCCTGTTACCACAGAGTTAAGGATAGGTCAGTTAGATAGCCTTTCGGCTTTTAGCAAAACTTACAAGAGAGGTTAACCAAATACTTACCAAGTCCATTTTCGATCCTGTGGCCTAAATTCAGCTTTTGAGATTAGTATGGTGACAGAGACAATTCGACACCAATAGGGAGAAAAAGAGGAGAAGTGATCGGCTAGAACTAAAGGTGAACAAGGAAAGGAATTTAAGAAGAGAAGGTATGGGGAATTCGGCTAGAGAGAAACCAAAATTTCGGCAAAGGAATGATGGGTTTTTTTCAGCAAATGGAAGAATTCAGCTAAGGGGGAGAAAAAGAAAAGTAATGGAACCCCAGGAACCCCTCAAAGGAATTCGACACCTCCTTTTATAGCCAATAGCCGAATCTTACCTTCCCCCACAGTCCAATTCGGCACCAACTCTTCCCACTTCTCATCTCCTAATTTTTCTCCATGATATCTCCCTTATCTCATCCGAAATTCCCTCATTTATTAGCTCACAAGACCAATTCAAACACTTCAACGAAAGAGTCTAAATTCAACACAACTCTGGCCGTCCACTATGCAAAATTAAACACTCCAAAAACACTTTACCACTACTCGAACCTTGGATCTCTTCACGCCACCTTGTAGCTCCCCTAGTGACGCCACCTTGCCACATGACCACAAGCCCATTTGTGTCCTATTTTCCCCTTAATCTGCTTAAGAGGCCTAATGCCTCAGACTAGGGTCCACTAAAGCAAGAAAAATAAATTATTCCCTATGGTCTTCCCTATCTCTAAGACTTCAAATAATCCCGATAATACCTTAAAATTAATATTCTAAGTGCTACTCATACATACCAACCTTAATGCACAGAAATTTAAAGTTTCGAGATTTTTGGGGCGTTACAACCCAATAGGCCCAAATCTACTAGGCCTAAATTTGGGGCGTTACAATTCTACCCTCCTTAAAGAAACTTCGTCCTCGAAATTTCCAACTAACTATTAATCGTACTACCCAAGTCTCACCACTACGCTTTCACTGCGCAATCTGATTCAATAACACATAAACATTGCACGCATACAGTTTCTATACCCAAAAATATCGCATCCACATAAAACATACCCGACTTAATGGTGATTGAACAATCTCGAGCCTTATGCTCCTCAGACCCGTAACTTAAACACGCTCCTGACTTCCTCCAGCATTCACCCCGATAACGCCTTCTGCAATATTCGCAAGCCGAAAAGTTTAGACGTACCTTAACGTGATTCAGAGAACGAGTCTGCGGCCCTAGAAGACTGCGATCTCATTTTTTCTTACAGTCCATGCACCTAACTCGAAGTGTTTCACCAATTTCTTTAACCTCCTCAAGTACCTCCCTAACTAGCTGAATCAGCACATCAGCCCTAACACTTCCACGGCCTCTGCCGCGACCCCTTGCACTTCTTCTAGCGCTCATCATTGCGTTCGTATTTCTGGGTTAGAATTTTATGAGATTAGTACATTGTTCGACTATTTAAAACACATGTCTTATACGAGTGACAATTTAAAAGTTGTTTCGTGGTCGTAAATCCACTACAGGCTTAAGTTCCCTACGGGCTTTAGTCTCTAAGAACCTATTGTTTAAAGTAGCCCAATATCTAATTATAGTTCAGTAATTTAAACAAGTGTAGTAACAAAAAAACTTACTTGGCTCGACGTCAAGGGCTCGGTGAACCACACTGCAAGATCCTGCAAAAACTCTTTAATCCAGCTGTTTTAAAAACCCAAAATCTAAGGCCTATTTCACAGCCTGAGTTTTGCAACCGGGCTCTGATACCACTAAATGTAACACCCTAAAACTCGACCCAAACGTTATGGTCAAATCCGGGAATGTCACATCAAAGGCACAATCTCAAACAATTTTGCTAAGCTAAAATCTAAGGCCTAAAAGCCCAAAATCCTTGAATCTTGTTAAACTTTAAAAATTTATTTAAGTTGAAATAAAAACTAAGCAGCGGAAATAATAATAAAACCCATAAGTAATGTCAAGTTGGAGATACAAGGCCTTATTACAACAAATGAAAATAAAGGATTTAAACTAAAGTCATTCGAAACAAATAAACAAAAAAAAACTTCTAATTAACTTGCAATGTGGCCATCTCCGAGTCCCTCTTCCACGTCGAGCCGTCTACTGAGCGTCACCTGAAACATTAAACAAAAGGGTGTGAGTTTCAAAACTCAATATGTACGACCCTTGGCAATCAATTTATTATACAATTATCACATTGTACCTATGCCTATTAAAATCGGTGGCCTTGGGCCTTAGCCCACAATGACCTCATATCAGATCATATCATATCATATCATATGCAAAACAAGGTAATGCAAAACCCTCCCCAAAAATCCATCCGCTACACACCATTTCCCTTCCAACCTTATACACCTGTGGGGAATTCTAGCTCGACCCACCCCTCCGCTACACACCAATGGTAGCACTCACAGTGGCACTACTCAACGTTGCAGCAAAGCTGCCAATCATATAAGGGGCTTAAAGCCACCGGTGGTTCCACGATCGTCAAGCGACTATGTGATCCTCAAATTCTTCCTCCGTACCATAATTCCCACTCATATGCATCCTAAACAGAATATCATATGAATGCGGCATGCACTTGAGTAACATCCACAAAACTCATACTCATCACATAGGGGTATTTTAGTCATTTCACAATCAAGGGTATTTTCGTAATTCTACCCTATAGGGGTATTTCCGTAATTTTGCCCTACAGGGGTATTTTCATAATTCTGCCCTACAGGGGTATTATCGTAATTCTGTCCTACAGGGGTATATTGTAATTCTGCTCTATAGGGGTATTTTCGTAATTCTGCCCTACAGGGGTATTTCTTTAATTCTACCCTGCAGGGGTGTTTTCGTAATTCTACCCTACAGGGGTATTTCCGTAATTCTGCCCTACAGGGGTATTTTCGTAATTCTGCCCTATAGGGGTATTTCTGTAATTCTTTCATCTCGGGTTTTAGTTATGAACTTTGGCCCATCAACAAGTCCTCACGGTTAAAGTGAACAAACACTATGCACCAGGTATAATCTCAGAAAAGAGGAGGTGGGCCACTAGGACCACTTAAATACCAAGCTCTCTCTAGATCCAATCCTAGACATGCATATGTCCATTACCACACCCTAACCTATCGACTTGTCCACAGACATGTTTGATTATTACAAGAGTTTTATGTTATTCAAGAGTTTGTCAAACTAGGCCTAGAGTTCATTAAACCCTAACATATATTTCTAAAAACCCATAAGGCCCATTAAGCCTATTTCATGTCATATAGCCCATTAAGCCAATTTCCTACTCATATAACCCATTAAGCCAATTTCCTACTCATATAGCCCATTAAGCCAATTTCATGCTCATATAGCCCGTTAAAACAATTTCATGCTCATATAGCCCATTGGACTCGAATACGATCAAATCATACAACCGTTCATGCCAATTCATCATTCATGCTCACATATCAACAATTTCTGTTTTGGGCCCACAAGTTCGGCAGGCCCATTTAGCCACTTTTGGCTTTTCGGCTTTCCGGCATTGCCGATATTGTGTGTGTAGTGTTTGTACACACCTGGTAATAGCACATGCTGCGAACTCCTCTTAGTCACGAACCTACATTCGATATTCATTAACCATTAATCATAGGCTAAATACAAACTTTATCAGAAATCGAAACCTCACCGTAGCCTTACCGTGTGCGACAAGCTTTAATAGCTCCTTTCTTTAACACCAACTGCGATTAGACCCTAGATCTGTACCAACTTAAACATTAGAGCCTAAGTAATAGATGACTTGCATCCAACAAAAGTCACCCTCACAGCATATATGACCATTCGGCCAACCCTTAAATCGAAGTAAAGAACACTTACCCTTGCTAACGATCCTACCACGCTTGCGATCTTTGAACCTTATCCTTGTTACCACAGAGTTAAAGATAGGTCAATTAGATAGCCTTTCAGCTTTTAGCAAAATGTACAAGAGAGGTTAACTGTATACTTACCAAATCCACTTTTGATCCTATGGCCTAAATTCAGCTTTTGAGATTAGTATGGTGACAGAGAGAATTCGGCACCAATAGGGAGAAGAAGAGGATAAGTGATCAGCTAGAAATAAAGGTGAACAAGAAAAGGAATTTAAGAAGAGAAGGTATGGGGAATTTGGCTAGAGAGAAACCAAAATTTCGGCAAAGGAATGATGGGTTTTTTTTCAGCAAATGGAAGAATTCGGCTAAGGGGAAGAAAAAGAAAAGTAATGGAACCCCAGGAACCCTTCAAAGGAATTTGACACCTCCTTTTATAGCCAATAGCCGAATCATACCTTCCCCCACAGTCCAATTCGGCACCAACTCTTCCCACTTCTCATCTCCTAATTTTTCTCCATGATATCTCCCTTATCTCATCTGAAATTCCCTCCTTTATCAGCTCACAAGACCAATTCAAACACTTCAACGAAAGAGTCCAAATTCCACACAACTTTGGCTGTTCACTATGCAAAATTAAACACTCCAAAAACACTTTACCACTACTCGAACCTTGGACCTCTTCACGCCACCTTGTAGCTCCCCTAGTGACGCCACCTTGTCACTGGACCACAAGCCCATTTGTGTCCTATTTTCCCCTTAATCTGCTTAAGAGGCCTAATGCCTGAGACTAGGGTCCGCTAAAGCAAGAAAAATAATTTTTTCCCTATGGTCTTCCCTATCTCTAAGACTGCAAATAATCTCGATAATACCTTAAAATTAATATTCTAAGTGCTACTGATACATACCAACCTCAATGCACAGAAATTTAAAGTTTCGGGATTTTTGGGGCGTTACAACCCAATAGGCCCAAATCTATTAGGCCCAAATTTGGGGCGTTACAATTCTACCCTCCTTAAAGAAATTTCGTCGTCGGAATTTCCAACTAACTATTAATCGTACTACCCAAGTCTCACCACTACGCTTTCGCTGCGCAATCTGATTCAATAACACATAAACATTGCACGCATACAGTTTCTATACCCAAAAATATCGCATCCACACAAAACATACCCGACTTAATGGTGATTGAACAATCTCGAGCCTTATGCTCCTCAGACCCGCATCTTAAACACGCTCCTGACTTCCTCCAGCATTCACTCGGATGACGCCTTCTGGAATATTCGCAAGCCGAAAAGTTTGGACGTACCTTAACATGATTCACAGAACGAAACTGCGGCCCTAGAAGACTGCAATCTCTTTTTTTCTTACAGTCCACGCACCTAACCCGAAGTGTTTCTCCAATTTCTTTAACCTCCTCCAGTACCTCCCTAACTAGCTGAATCAGCACATCAACCCTAACACTTCCACGTCCTATGCCGCGACCCCTTGCACTTCTTCTAGCGCTCATCGTTGCGTGCGTATTTCGGGGTTAGAATTTTATGAGATTAGTGCATAGTTCCACTTTTTAAAACACATGTCTTATGCAAGTGACAATTTAAAAGTTGTTTCGCAGTCGTAAACCCACTACAGGCTTAAGTTCCCTAAGGGCTTTAGTCTCTAAGAACCTATTGTTTAAAGTAGCCCAATATCTAATTATAGTTCAGTAATTTAAACAAGTGTAATAACAGAAAAAGTTACTTGGCTCGACGTCAAGGGCTCGGTGAACCACACTGCAAGATCCTGCAAAAACTCTTTAATCCACTTGTTTTAAAAACCCAAAATCTAAGGCCCATTTCACAGCCCAATTTTTGCAACCGGGCTCTAATACCACTAAATGTAACACCCCCAAGCTCAGCCCAGATGTTATGGCCGAATCCGAGAATGTCACATCAAAGGCACAATCTCAAACAATTTTGCTAAGCTAAAATCTAAGGCCTAAAAGCCCAAAATCCTTGAATCTTGTTAAACTTTAGAAATTTATTTTAGTTGAAATAAAAACTAAGCAGCGGAAACAATAATAAAACCCATAAGTAACTTCAAATTGGAGATACAAGGCCTTATTACAGCCAATGAAAATAAAGGATTTAAACTAAAGTCATTCGAAACAAATAAACAAAAAAAAAACTTCTAATTAACTTGCAATGTGGCCATCTCCGAGTCCCTCTTCCACGTCAAGCCGTCTATTAAGCGTCACCTAAAACAATAAATAAAAGGGTATGAGTTTCGAAACTCAGTGTGTACGACCCTTGGCAATCAATTTAATATACAATTATCACATTTGACCTAAGCCCTATCAAAATCAGTGGTCTTGGGCCTTAGCCCACAATGACCTCATATCATATCATATCATATCATATCATATCATATAATATGCAAAACAAGGTAATACAAAACCCTCCCCAAAAATCCATCCGCTACACACCATTTCCCTTCCAACCTTATACACCTGTGGGGAATTCTAGCTCGACCCACCCCTCCGCTACACACCAATGGTAGAACTCACAGCGGCACTACTCAACGTTGCAGCAAAGCTACTAATCATATAATGGGCTTAAAGCCATCGGTGGTTCCACAGTCGTCAAGCGACTATGCAATCCTCAAATTCTTCCTCCGTACCATAATTCCCACCCATATGCATCCTAAACAGAATATCATATGAATACGGCATGCACATGAGTAACATCCATAAAACTCATACTCATCACATAGGGGTATTTTAGTCATTTCACAATCAAGGGTATTTTCGTAATTCTACCCTATAGGGGTATTATCGTAATTTTAACCTACAGGGGTATTTCCGTAATTCTACCCTACAGGGGTATTTTCGTAATTTTGCCCTACAGGGGCATTTTCGTAATTCTACCCTATAGGGGTATTTACATGATTCGCCTCTGGGTATTTTCGTGAACTACGCCCTACTGTGGGTATTTCCGTAATTCTTTCATCTCAGATTTAAGTTATGAACTTTGGCCCATCAAGAAGTCCTCGCGGTTAAAGTGAACAAACACTATGCACCAGGTAGGATCTCAGAAAGGAGGAGGTGGGCCACTAGGACCGCTTAAATACCAAGCTCTCCCTAGATCCAATCCTAGACATGCATATGTCCATTACCACACCCTAACCTATCGACTTGTCCACAGACATGTTTGATTATTACAAGAGTTTTATGTTATTCAAGAGTTTGTCAAACTAGGCTTAGAGTTCATTAAACCCTAACATATATTTTTAAAAACCCATAAGGCCCATTAAGCCTATTTCATGTCATATAGCCCATTAAGCCAATTTCCTACTCATATAACCCATTAAGCAAATTTTCTACTCATATAGCCCATTAAGCCAATTTCATGCTCATATAGCCCGTTAAACCAATTTCATGCTCATATAGCCCATTGGACTCGAATACGATCAAATCATACAACCGTTCATGCCAATTCATCATTCATGCTCACATATCAACCATTACCGTTTTGGGCCCACAAGTTCGGCAAGCCCATTTAGCCACTTTCAGCTTTTCAGCTTTCCGGCATTACCGATATCGTGTGTGTAGTGTTTGTACACACCTGGTAATAGCGCATGTTGCGAACTCCTCTTAGTCACGAACCTACATTCGATATTCCTTAACCATTAATCATAGGCTAAATACAAACTTTATCAAAAATCAAATTCTCACCGTAGCCTTACCGTGTGCGACAAGCCTTAATAGCTCCTTTCTTTAACACCAACTGCGATTAGACCCTAGATCTGTACCAACTTAAACATTAGAGCCTAAGTAATAGATGACTTGCATCCAACACAAGTCACCCTCACAACATATATGACCATTCGGCCAACCCTTAAACCGAAGTAAAGAACACTTACCCTTGCTAACGATCCTACCACGCTTGCGATCTTTGAACCTTATCCTTGTTACCACAGAGTTAACGATAGGTCAGTTAGATAGCCTTTCGGCTTTTAGCAAAACTTACAAGAGAGGTTAACCGAATACTTACCAAATCCACTTTCGATCCTGTGGCCTAAATTCAACTTTTGAGATTAGTATGGTGACAGAGACAATTTGACACCAATAGGGAGAAGAAGAGGAGAAGTGATCGGCTAGAACTAAAGGTGAACAAGAAAAGGAATTTAAGAAGAGAAGGTATGGGGAATTCGGCTAGAGAGAAACCAAAATTTTGGCAAAGGAATGATGGGTTTTTTTTCGGCAAATGGAAGAATTTGGCTAAGGGGGAGAAAAAGAAAAGTAATGGAACCCCAGGAACCCCTCAAAGGAATTCGACACCTTCTTTTATAGCCAATAGCCGAATCTTACCTTCCCCCACAGTCCAATTCGGCACCAACTCTTCCCACTTCTCATCTCTTAATTTTTCTCCATGATATCTCCCTTATCTCATCCGAAATTCCCTTCTTTATCAGCTCACAAGACCAATTCAAACACTTCAACGAAAGAGTCCAAATTCCACACAACTTTGGCCGTCCACTATGCAAAATTAAACACTCCAGAAACACTTTACCACTACTCGAACCTTGGACCTCTTCACGCCACCTTGTAGCTCCCCTAGTGATGCCACCTTGCCACTGGACCACAAGCCCATTTGTGTCCTATTTTCCCCTTAATCTGCTTAAGAGGCCTAATGCCTGAGACTAAGGTCCACTAAAGCAAGAAAAATAATTTTTTTCCTATGGTCTTCCCTATCTCTAAGACTTCAAATAATCCCGATAATACCTTAAAATTAATATTCTAAGTGCTACTCATACATACCAACCTCAGTGCACAGAAATTTAAAGTTTCAGGATTTTTGGGGCGTTACAACTCAATAGGCCCAAATCTACTAGGCCCAAATTCGGGGCGTTACAGAAACAATCTCCGACAATCCCTGAATCAAAGCTAACTTCAATTTTACTATAAAACACGGAAAAATAAACAAAGTAAGCTGTAAAGCTTAGTAAGCTCTTATGTCAACAATCAGCAAATAACACCTCTCATTAATCATTCAAATAATAGAAAACAATATACAACAATTCTATTAAATCTCAAATCTATCAAATGATCATTCACATAACTTACCAAAGAACTCATTAATTCCATAGTTCTGATACTTAATTCATTACCGTACGTACCTGTACCGTCCCTTACCAATCTCATACTCAACCACATCCTTCATTTACCCGTTGAACCATTCGGAATAGAAGTCAGATACTCAAGGTCTCACACAATAAGTACCTATACAATGGCCCGAAGCCAAATCAAGGTAACTTATCCAAAATTCTGATATCATGGCCCGAAGCCAAATCAGCCGATATGCATGGCCCGAAGCCAAATCGGTATATCTCACACCCGAAGTGCTAATAACATGGCCCGAAGCCAACTCAAAGTATACCTAATGACATGTCAGTAGCATCCTAAATTATTCCTAAGGTTCAACCAGTATTCCAACTGTCGAATCTTCATTGAATCATTTTCGAACTCGTTCGTAATCGCATAATCACAATTCATGCTATAAACTACATTTGAAACGAAATTCTAACATACGAACTTACCTCGGATGTTAAAACGGCGAATTGAGTCAATTAGTCAATCACTTTATCTTTTCCTCGATCCAAGTCCGTATTTCACTTTTCTTGATCTAGATATATTCAAAATTAACTTATTTAATCATCTATTCATTCAATTTAGTCCAAATCACACTTTAAAACACATTTACACTTTGCCCTACATATTTCACATGTTTCACAATTTAGTCCTTATTCCATAAAATAAAAAATTCATGAATTTTCTTTAATACCCATTATAGCCGAATTCCTATAAGACCCCTAGCAACCCATATTTATCACTTTTTCACACATTTAACAACTAACTTTACACATTTCTCAATTAAATCCCTATTTTGCATTTTCTCTAAAAATCACTTTACAAAACTTGTGTATCTAACAACAAGATTTCATATTTCATCATCAAACATCAAAGAACACATATATTCATCAATGGAAACTTTCAAAATCTTTAATAATTTTGCAAATTAGTCCCTAGGCTAGCTAGTACTAGATGCAACGATCACAAAAACATAGAAATCATTAAAAATGGGACAAAATTGGACTTACTTGCAAGCAAGAACAATGGACGAATATTTGAGCACAACAATGGCTTCTCTTAGCCCTAGTTTCGGTTGGAAAAGATGAATGAATCAAAGCTTTTGTTTTATTTATTAACCAATATTTATTAAACCTTTATTTTATAACATAAAAATCATTTAATACTTGTCCATATTTGTCCACTCAAACTAATAATGGTGTAATTACAACATAGGGACCTTAAATTTAAGGTTCTATAGCTATTAGACACCTTTAGCTAATAGAACTCAAGTTTTACACTTTACGTGATTTAGTCCTTTTTATCAAATTGACCAACTAAAGGATAAAATTTCTTAACAAATTTTTCACACAATCACATTATCATGCTGTAGACATTAAAATAATAATAAAATAATAATTTTGACTTTGGATTTGTGGTCCCAAAACCACTATTCTGATTTGACCAAAAACGGGCTGTTACAGTGTGAGAGACACAGCCTAGCGCACGGGCGTGCGGCATGGCCGTGTGCACAAGTGAGAGAGTTACATAGGGTAAGACACAGCCTATAGCACGGGCATGTCTAAGGATCACACGGGCGTGTCCCTAGACCACGCGGGCGTGTGAGCCCTGTACTTGAGAAAAATTCTTAGTGATCTTGATTTAGTCCCGTTTTGGTTATAATGTTCATTTTGGGCCTTGAGTGTAACAGCCCGGTTTAGACCCTAGTCAGAACAGTGGTTTCAAGACCACAAATTCGAGATTGAAAAAATATTTTAATATTAATTTTGGTGTTTACAGTATGTGATTAAGCAAGTGTGAAATTTTTTTGTGAAAATTTTATCGTTTGTGTGTCAAATTATGAAAAAGGACTTAATCGCATAAAATACAAAAGCTGTGTGCTAGTTGTTAAAGTGCTTGAATGTCATGGCTTATTAAATGAGAAGTCCTTATGTTGATATTAGACCATTGATAGTGGAATTTGACATAAATGGCCATTAAATGAATAAAATAATAATGTTTTATTAAATGGTATTTTAGTAATTGATGAAGTAATATGTATTAAATAAAGGAAATAAGAAAAACAAGCCATTATCATCCTTGTTTTGGCCGAAAATAGAAGAAAGAATAAGGGTTAGAAGCTTTCTCACATTCGGCCATTGTTGTTCTTAATCAATGTATGTTTTGAGCTCGGTTTTTGATGATTTCTACGTTTTTGTGATCGTTGCTTAGCATATTATCAAGCCCATGCTTTAATTTTAGAATTTGATGATGATTTTGAGATGTGCGATTGATGAATGCTCGAGTTTTGTGATAGTTGATGATGAAATGTGGAAGATATGTGATAGATTAACATATTTTGTCTTTGAATTTTTGATGAATTTGACTATTTTGGGTTAAATTGTGAAAATGAGGAATTTAAGGACTAAAATATGAAATAAATGAAATATGTGGGCTTATTTGAACTAAGAGAAAATTCGGCTAAGCATGTGTATATGGAAATTGTGTGTATTTTGTGATTTTATGAAATAGGGACTGAGATGTCAAAATGTGAAAATATGAGGGCTATTTTGTAAAATGCCCTAAATATGTATATTTGGATTGAATTGAATGATTTGGTGAATGAATGAGCTAAATTTGAATATGTATAGATAAAGAAAAGTGAAATTCGGACTTAGATTGAGGCAAGAACAAAGTGCTCGATTGATCGACTTGTTTCGTAATTTCGATGTCTGAGGTAAGTTCATTTATAATACAAATTGTTAAATTTATGTTCACATATATTACAATGAATGGAAATGTGGCTGTTGAGTTAGTAATGTGAATGATGGGTTTGAAAAGATGTGGCACTAAGAATGATGGGTTTGAAAAGATGTGGCACTAAGTGTGCGAAATAGAATTGATACAGTGGTGAATAGCACTGTGTGTGCAAAATAAAGAAAGCATCGACTATATTGATTGGCACCGTGTGTGCGATACCGAGTTAAATTCGGTTTAATGTAAAGGCACTAAGTGTGCAATGATATTAAAGCTTCGGATAAGGAATTGGTACTAAGTGTGCTAGTAAATCAAATGATTAATGAAGATTGAACGAAATGTGGTATTGAGTATTGAGTAGCAAAAGTGATCGTTAACTAAGTGTTGGCATAGGTATGTACGGAACCTATGTGGTTGATGATATCGTATATGGATAAATGGATGATTATGTGAGTAATGAATATGAACAAGATTGTATATCATTGTGAATTGAACCATGTGTTAGTTTATTTTGCATATTGAATTCGAATGGTTAAGTTTAATGTATTATATGACGAACTTACTAAGCTTTTAAGCTTACTTGTGAAGTGTTTCACTGTTTTATAGTGTCATTAAAGCTAGCTCGGATCCGGGGATTGACAGCGATTCAATCACACTATCGGCCATTTATTTTGGTACTTTTGGAAGTTGTATATATTTGGTATATGGCATGTATAGGCTAGTGATTATGGGATGTTTTGAGGGGTATAGATCTTGCCATGTGATATGGCTTGATAGATGAATGATTTTAGTATATGTCTTGGATATGTGAGGATGATAGTTATATTGTGTATATGTGACTTTGTGTGAATGACCTTTATGGAATGATTTGGCGATATGGAGGTAATATGTTTCATGCTATGAATTGGTAAGGATTAGATGATGTTTGGATTACATGTTTTTGAGGTGTAGAAGATATTTTTGATTGGTATATTTGAGTTAGAATTTGAATGTGAAATGAATGATGTTGTTAAGAGGTTAAATGGTGCATGTTTTAGTATGTCTTGAATATATTTGGAGTATGAATTTGGAATGGTTGATGCTTGTAGGTGTGACCCAAAAGCTTGGGTGGCAAATTGGCCTTGCAAATGGCCTATATTTGCCTACACGGTTGAACACACGAGCGTGTGTCTCGACCGTGTCCCTTAAAATTGTAATTCGAAGCAAGTCAGACTCACACACGACCCAGACACACGAGCGTGTGACAGGCCGTGTGATATAAGTCACTGTCGACCACGGGTTAAGCACACGGGCGTGTCATCGGCTGTGTGGACAAGTCAGTATGTATGCCCTGTTTTGCCACAGCTTGGACACACAAGTGTGTTTGAGGCCGTGTGCCTACCCACACGGGCGTGTGACCTTTGTAACTTTGAAAAGTGTTAAGTTTTTGGAAAAATTTTGTATGTGCTCGGTTTAGTCCCGACCCCTTTCCTATGCAAGTTTAAGGTCTCGTAGACCTTATTAAGGGACTTAGTGACATTGATTGATTATGATTTAATGATGTATGAATAATGAAGGTTAAATGTTATGATTTGATCGGTAATGCCTCTTAACCCTATTCCGGCGATGGATACGGGTTAGGGATGTTACATTTTATTGATATCAGAGCTACGGTTTAGTCAATTCTCGGACTAACGTAGTGTGTGAGAGTCTAGCTATACATGCCATATATATGCCTGTGATAGTGTGATGATTCTTGACAGTTAAAAATGTGTTTTTTATATAGCAAATGGACCCCGATCGAGCAGTAGTTGACGATGTTAAAAGTAATGCTCCTGCTCCCGCTCAAGGGATAGCGCCGGTTGAATCTAGGCTGATAGCTAGTAGTCACGAGGGAGAGGCAAAGCAAGCCTTCTTCCAAATGATGAGTGAGTGGTTTACAGAGTTCGTTCGAACGAATCCGGTTGCTCAACAACCTCCACCCCCGCAAGTTCTTGTAGTGCCACAAGTTTCAGATCCGATCCGATTGAATAAACCTCCTGTGGATAAAATTCAAAAGTATGGGGCCGAAGAGTTCAGAGCTACAGTTGATGATGATGCTGAGCGAGCTGAATTCTGGCTTGAGAATACTGTAAGAGTGTTTGATGAATTATCCTGTACTCCTGACGAATGCTTAAAATGTGCTATTTCATTGTTGAGAGATACGACATATAATTGGTGAAAGACATTGATATCTGTGGTTTTGAGAGAAAGAATTACATGGGATTTCTTTCAAGCTGAATTTCGAAAGAAATATATCAGTCAACGGTTTATAAACCAGAAACTTAAAGAATTCCTAGAGCTGAAACAGGGTCGTATGTCTGTTATGAAATACGAGCGGGAGTTTATAAGATTGAGTCAGTATGCAAAGAATGTGTTTCGACAAAAACTACTATGTAAACGATTTGTTGAAGGTTTGAATGAAGACATTAAACTGTTGGTCGGAATTCTTAATTTGAATGAATTTGTAGTATTGGTTGAAAGAGCCTGCAAAGCCGAGGAGCTTAGTAAAGAAAAGAAGAAAGCGGATTCAGAAGCTAGAGACGAAAGAAAAAGGTCGATGAGTAAGTCGTATCATCCTTCGTCAAAGAGATTCAAAGATGCAACCAATTGCTCGAATGTTTCGTTTGGACATTCGAGTAAAGATCGTGTGAAATAAAATACTGGTCCTAAAATTCAAACTCCAATGGAATCAAGTGTTGGAAGTGTCAGAAGCAATAAGCTTGAGTGTAGACAGTGTGAAAGACGTCATATCGGAAAATGCTGGGGCAAGTATAATAATAGAGCTTGCTACAAATGTGGATCACGAGATCATTTTATTCGGGATTGCCCAGAGTTAGCTGAGAAAGATAATGTTTAGAGTGTGAGGCCGAGTAACACGACAGCTAGGGGTAGACCACCCAGAAACACCGAAAATGTGAGTGGTAGTCAGAGAGGAACATCAGATACAGTTGTGTGATCTGAAGTGAGAGCACCTGCTCGGGCCTACGCTATTCGCTCTCGCGAAGAAACGTTATCTCCAGATGTCATTTGTGGTACTTTTACTCTTTTAGATACTGATGTGATTGCATTGATAGATCCAGTATCTACACATTCGTATGTGTGTGTGAACTTAGTATCTAGTAAGACTCTACCTGTTGAGTCTACTGAGTTTGTAATTAGAGTATCAAACCCCTTAGGCAAGTGTGGTCTGGTTGATAAAGTGTGCAAGAATTGTCCGTTGATGTTTCAGAATATTTGTTTTCCGGCTAATTTGATGTTGCTACCCTTTAATGAATTTGATATAATTCTGGGTATGGATATGTTAACGCAGCATAACGCTATTGTGAATTGCAAACGGAAAAGTATTGATTTGAGAAGTCAGAATGGTGAGATAGTTCGAATTGAATCCAATAATTTGAATGGGCTACCAGCTGTAATATCTTCAATAGAAGCTTTGAATTATGTGAAAAAGGGATGTGAAGCTTATCTTGCATATGTAATAGATACAAAAATGATAGAAAAGAAAGTTGAATCTGTGCCTGTGGTTTGTGAATTCCCTGATGTATTTCCTGAAGAACTACCGGGATTACCTCTGATATGTGAAGTTGAATTTGGTATTGACTTAGTGCTGGGAACGACTCCTATCTCAATAGCTCCATATAGAATGGCACCAACAGAATTGAAAGAATTGAAGTCTCAATTGCAAGAGTTGACAGATAGAGGATTTGCACGACCTAGTTTCTCGCCCTGGGGTGCTCCTGTGTTGTTTGTGAAAAAGAAAGATGGTACTATGAGGATGTGTATTGATTACCGACAATTGAATAAAGTGACAATAAAGAATAAATATCCTCTACCACAAATTGATGACTTGTTTGATCAGTTAAAAGGAGCTACAGTGTTTTCGAAAATAGATATGAGATCGGGATATTATCGGTTGAGAGTTAAAGAATCTGATGTGCCGAAAACTGCTTTCAAAACGAGGTACAGGCATTATGAATTTTTAGTTATGCCTTTCGGACTAACGAATGCTCCTGTAGTATTTATGAATTTGATAAACTGGATATTCAGACCGTATTTGGATCGATTTGTCGTGGTGTTTATTGACGATATTTTAATTTATTCTTGTGATGAGACGCAGCATGCCGAGCATTTGAGAATCGTGTTACAGACTCTACGTGAGAAGCAATTGTATGCAAAGTTTAGTAAATGTGATTTCTGGTTGCGCAAGGTTGGTTTTCTGGGACATATAGTGTCAGCTGCGAGAATACGAGTTGATCCGAACAAGATTTCAACAATTTTAGATTAAAAACCTCCGAGAAATGTGTCTGAAGTTCGTAATTTTTTGGGACTAGCGGGATATTATAGACGGTTTGTGAAAGGCTTCTCGATGATAGCAACTCCATTGACGAAATTGCTGCAGAAAGATGTTAAGTTTGAGTGGTCAGAAAAGTGTCAGCAGAGTTTTAAACAGTTGAAATTATTATTGAAAGAAGCACCAGTGTTAGTTCAACCTGAATCAGGTAAAGAATTTATAGTATACAGTGATGCATCGTTGAATGGTTTAGGCTGTGTGTTGGTGCAAGAAGGCAAAGTTATAGCCTATGCTTCGAGACAGTTAAAACCACATGTAAAGAACTACCAGACACATGATCTTGAATTGGCAGCTATTGTATTTGCATTAAAGATTTAGCGTCACTACTTATTCAGTGAGAAGTGTCATATTTATACTGATCATAAGAGCTTGAAGTATCTGATGACTCAGAAAGAACTGAATTTGAGACAGCAAAGATGGTTAGAATTACTAAAAGACTATGAATTAGTAATTGATTATCATCTGAGAAAAGCTAATGTTGTTGCTGACGCTTTGAGCTGAAAGTCTTTATTTGCTTTACGAGCAATGAGTACTCAGATAGATCTGTGTGATGATGGTTCAGTTTTGGCTGAGTTAAAAGTGAAGTCAATGTTTATACATCAGATTTGTGATGCCCAGAAAAGTGATGCTGAAATGATGTCAAAACGAGCTCAGTGTGGTTTGAATTTTGATTCAGAATTTTGAGTTGATGATGATGGTTGTTTAAGATTCCGAGATCGGATTTGTATTTCGAAAAATTTAGAGTTAATTCAGTTGATTTTGAATGAAGCTCATAATAGTCGTTTGTCTGTTCATCCGGGAAGTACAAAAATGTATAATGATCTAAAACAGTTTTATTGGTGGCAGGGTATGAAAAGAGATATCTCAGAGTTTGTTTCAAGGTGCTTAGTTTGTAAGCAAGTTAAAGCTGAACACCAGGTTCCATCCGGTTTATTACAACCAATCATGATTCCTGAGTGGAAATGGGAAAGAATCACAATGGACTTTGTGTCGGGGTTGCTTTTATATCCGAAAAAGAAAGATGCAAGTTGGGTGGTAGTTGACAGATTGACGAAATCAACTCATTTTATTCCGGTGAGAATAGATTATTCGCTTGATAAGTTAGCCGAATTGTATATTTCCGAGATTGTGAGATTGCACGGGGTACCATTATCCATTGTGTCTGACAGAGATTCGAGGTTTACTTTGCAGTTTTGGAAGAAACTGCAAGAGGCTCTTGGTACGAAGCTACATTTTAGTACTGTGTTTCATCCACAAACGGATGGTCAATCTGAGCGGATCATTCAGATTCTCGAGGATATGCTGAGATGTTGTATTCTTGAATTTGAAAGTACGTGGGAAAAACATTTTCCATTGATTGAATTCACATATAATAATAGTTTTCAATCAAGCATTAAAATGGCACCACATGAGGCTCTTTACGGTCGTAAATGCATAAATCCATTGTATTGGAATGAACTTAGTGAAAATAAGATTCACGGGGTTGATTTGATTAAAGAAACTAAGCAGAAAGTGAAAGTGATTCGTGATAGTTTGAAAGCAGCGTCAGATCGTCAGAAGTCTTATGCAGATTTGAAACGAAAAGACATTGAATTTCAAATAGGTGATAAAGTATTTTTGAAAGTGTCTCCGTGGAAGAAAATACTTCGATTCGGCAGAAAAAGCAAATTGACTCCGAGGTTCATCGGGTCGTATGAGATTATCGAACGTATCGGGCCGGTTGCATATAGATTGATGTTGCCACCTGAGTTAGAGAAGATTCATAATGTGTTTCACGTATCGATGCTTCAACAATACAGATCTGACCCATCGCATGTGATTGCCTTTACTGAAGTTGAGATTCAGTCTGATCTATCGTATAACGAAGAACCAATTTGATTTCTGGCACGTGAGATCAAAGAGTTGAGAAATAAAAGAATTTCTCTAGTGAAAGTGTTGTGGCACAAACACGGAGTTGAAGAGGCTATGTGGGAGCCTGAAGATGTTATGAGAGAGCAATATCTGAATCTATTCACTGGTAAGATTTTCAGGGATGAAAATCCCTAAGGGGGAGAGTTATAATAGCCCGGTTTAGACTCTAGTCAGAATAGTGATTTCGAGACCACAAATTCGAGATCAAAAAATATTTTAATATTATTTTTGGTGTTACAGTATGTGATTAAGCAAGTGTGAAATTTTTTTGTGAAAATTCTATCGTTTGTGTGTCGAAAAAAGGACTTAATCGCATAAAATACAAAAGCTGTGTGCTAGTTGTTAAAGTGCTTGAATGTCATGGCTTATTAAATGAGAAGTCCTTATGTTGATATTAGACCATTGATAGTGGAATTTGACATAAATGGCCATTAAATGAATAAAATAATAATGTTTTATTAAATGGTATTTTAGTAATTGATGAAGTAATATGTATTAAATAAAGCAAATAAGAAAAACAAGCCATTATCATCCTTGTTTTGGCCGAAAATAGAAGAAAGAATAATGGTTAGAAGCTTTCTCACATTCGGCCATTGTTGTTCTTAATCAAGGTATGTTTTGAGCTCGGTTTTTAATGATTTCTACATTTTTGTGGTTGTTGCTTAGCATATTATCAAGCCCATGCTTTAATTTTAGAATTTGATGATGATTTTGAGATGTGCCATTGATGAATGCTCGAGTTTTGTGATAGTTGATGATGAAATATGGAAGATATGTGATAGATTAACATATTTTGTCTTTGAATTTTTGATGAATTTGACTATTTTGGGTTAAATTGTGAAAATGAGAAATTGAAGGACTAAAATGTGAAATAAATGAAATATGTGGGCTTGTTTGAACTAAGAGAAAATTTGGCTAAGCATGTGTATATAGAAATTATGTGTATTTTGTTATTTTATGAAATAGGGACTGAGATGTCAAAATGTGAAAATGTGAGGGCTATTTTGTAAAATGCCCTAAATATGTGTATTTGGATTGAATTTAATGATTTGGTGAATGAATGAGCTAAATTTGAATATGTATAGATCAAGAAAACAGAAATTCAGACTTAGATCGAGGCAAGAACAAAGTGCTCAGTTGATCGACTTGTTTCGTAATTTCAACGTCCGAGGTAAGTTCGTTTATAATACGAATTGTTAAATTTATGTTCACATATATTGCAATGAATGGAAATGTGGCCGTTGAGTTAGTAATGTGAATGATGGGTTTGAAAAGATGTGGCACTAAGTGTGAGAAATAGAATTGATACAGTGGTGAATAGCACTGTATGTGCGAAATAAAGAAAGCATCGACTATATTGTTTGGCACTGTGTGTGCGATACCGAGTTAAATTCGGTTTAATGTAAAGGCACTAAGTGTGCGATTATATTAAAGCTTCGGATAAGAAATTGGCACTAAGTGTGCGAGTATATCAAATGATTAATGAAGATTGAACGAAATGTGGTATTGAGTATTGAGTAGCAAAAGTGATCGTTAACTAAGTGTTGGCACAGGTATGTACAGAACCTATGTGGTTGTTGATATCGTATATAGATAAACGGATGATTATGTGAGTAATGACTATGAATGAGATTGTATATCATTGTGAATTGAACCATGTGTTTGTTTATTTTGTATATTGAATTCTAATGGTTAAGTTTAATGTATTATAAGACGAACTTACTAAGCTTTTAAGCTTACTGTGTGAAGTGTTTCTCTGTTTTACAGTGTCATTAAAGCTAGCTCAGATACGGGGATCGTCAGCGATTCAGTCACACTATCGGCCATTTATTTCGGTACTTTTGGAAGTTGTATATATTTGGTATATGGCATGTATAGGCTAGTGATTATGGGATGTTTTGAGGTGTATAGATCTTGCCATGTGATATGGCTTGATAGATGAATGATTTTAGTATATGTCTTGGATATGTGAGAATGATAGTTATATTGTGTATATGTGACTTTGTGTGAATGACCTTTATGGAATGATTTGGCGATATGGAGGTAATATGTTTCATACTATGAATAGGTAAGGATTAGATGATGTTTGGATTACATGTTTTTGAGGTGTAGTTGATATTTTGGATTGGTATATTTGAGTTAGAATTTGAATGTGAAATGAATGATGTTGTTAAGAGGTTAAATGGTGCATGTTTTGGTATGTCTTGAATATATTTGGAGTATGAATTTGGAATGGTTGATGCTTGTAGGTGTGACCCAAAAGCTTGGGTGGCAAATTAGCCTTGCAAATGGCCTATATTTTCCCACACGGTTGAACACACGGGCGTGTGTCTCGACCGTGTCCCTTAAAATTGTAATTTGAAGCAATTCAGACTCGCATACGGGCCAGACACACGGGCGTGTGACAAGCCGTGTGATATAAGTCAGTGTCGACCACGGGTTAAGCACACAGGCGTGTCATCGGCTATGTGGACAAGTTAGTATGTATGCCCTGTTTTGCCACGGCTTGGACACACGGGTGTGCCTGAGGCCTCTGTAACTTTGAAAAATGTTAAGTTTTTAAAAAAAATTCATATGTGCTCGGTTTAGTCCCGACCCCTTTCCTATGCAAGTTTAAGGTCTCATAGACCTTACTAAAGGACTTAGTGACATTGATTGATTATGATTTAATGATGTATGAATAATAAAGTTTAAATGTTATGATTTGATCGGTAATGCCTCTTAACCCTATTCCGACGACGGATACGGGTTAGGGATGTTACATTGAGGGTCCAATCAAGGGACGTCATGATTATTCTCGGGAAATGAATAGTATTTTACTCGAATAATGTGAAAATGTTCTGTAATCATAGATAATGCTCCGTAACCCTGTTCCAGCGACGGATACAATTTAAGGGTGTTACATTTATTGGTATCAGAGCTACGATTTAGCCGGTTCTCGGACTGAACGTAGCATATGTGATGGCTAGAAATACATGCCATTATATAACCTGTGATAGTGTGATATATCCCGACTCTGATGAGAAATTGTTTTACAAATAGACAGAGATGCTTTCCAATCGAGCTAATTCCGATAATTCCAAAAAGGGATACTCAAGTAATTGAGAAAAATGTTATTTATGATGAAACAGAATTCGAAAAAGTACGGATAAATGTTTTATAGTACATGAGAATGATAAATGTTATGTTATATGAGTATATATATATATATGAAAGTTAAATTGTGAGGCTTTACGATCTCCACCCCCTTATTAGTACAGTTATATGTAATGAAATTCATAAGGTTTATATTGATTTAGTTCAAAAGTGTGGAACTGAAGAGTTCAGTGGCTGAATGATAAATAAAACAGTCAGAACTAAGAATGGGTTAGTAATTAAAGATGGGTTCTGAAGAGAAATATCAGATTTTTCTGAAAACTATTTAGATACACAGTGCCACTATTAAAGGAAGAAGTTATTTATGGGAAATTGATTTATTCAGATGTGGTATTTACAGAATGGTTTAAATTGAAAGTTTCTTTCGAATTAGTTCCTTGAGTGAACTGAATGATGTGAAATTATTGATGACTATATATGTCAGTGGATTAGTGGTGAAATTGCAAAAATATTTGAATACAGCTGTTATAATCGACTATATTACAACAATCTCTTCTGGGTATTTTATATGAGTATTCTATATGTACTGTTATTCTTAGAGGTATATATATAACTGTTTATGTTCGGATGCTATAATCATTATATGGAAAGGTTGGTTAAACATGGTAATAGACAGAAATTATTGTAAGTCTGGTTGATTCATGAGCGGTATTGCTCTATCTTTCTCTGGTCTTCTGATTCAGCATGTTTGATAAAAGACTTGATGATAAAATTAGTATGATACTATCTTCTACTTTTGTTGATTGAAGTTCTGAATGACAAATGTGCAAGTTACATTGTCTTTAATATGACTGTTTATAGTATGAATGTGCAAGATTACTCTTCTGGATTTTCTCTGAGATGTCATCAATTTCTTTATTATTCATTATGGGTTATCTTCTTGGAAATTCAGTATAGCTTCGCAAATTGGATTTCATTATCTCGGATTTCTTGTCATTGGTATGGGTTGCCTGTAAAGAATATTCGTTGACTGAAGGTAATTACATGTATTACTACTATAAATCCTGATTTGATCATGGAAGTCAAGTGATATGGATTTCAGATTATAGAAATTTTATTATGACACTGGTTGTTATTGGGATTAGTTCCGATTTTCCTCTTCTATTTGGGAAATATTATTGAAGTTGAGGTATTGTTTTATCTATATTGTTGAAGCATCAGATTTATTATAGCACTATGGTTTAAAATTTATCTGATGATTGTGACTTCGGAATAATTCAAAGCCTTTATGTTATTGTAGAAAGCTGTAAGATTGGAATGGATCGATAAATGGTAGCAAAGTTTTGATCAGTTGGAAGCTCTGTTAATTGAAGCATCAGTTTTAGTTCAGCCTGAATCAGGTAAGAAATTCATTATTACAGTGATACATCATTGAATGGATTAGATTGTATTTTGATGAGGGAAGGCAAAGTAATGGCCTATACTTTCAAACAGTTAAAATCACAGGAAGGAATTACTCGATATATGATTTGGATTTGGCAATTATTGTTTTGGTACTGAGAATTACTTATCATAAAACTTTAAATACCTAATGGTATAGAAAGATTTGAATCTGATACAGCAAAGATGGCTTGAATTGTTGAAAGACTCTGATTTGGAAATTGAGTATCATTCGGGAAAAGTAAATATAGTTGATGATATTCTGAATAGAAAATCTCTGTTTGTTTTATGAGCAATAAATATCTGATTGCTATTATCTGATGAAAGATTAATTTTATTTGAGAAAAGCTAAACCGATGTTTCTACAACAGATTGGTGAAGCTCAGAAAAATGAAAAAGAGTTATAAGTTAAATGGGTACAAAGTAAAACAAATTCTAATTCAGGATATCAGATGGGATCTGATGACTGACTGTTATTTTGAAATAGAGTCTGTGTACTGAAGAATTCAGAGCTTGTACAGAAAATTTTATACGAAACTCACATTGGTTATATATCTGTCATTTGGGAAGCATGATAAATTGAAAAAGATGTATTGGTAAATCAGAATGAAATGTGATGTTTCTGAAATTATACGTAAATGTTGGATATGTCAGTAAGCTAAAACCGAACAATAGGTACTGATATCTTTAAGACTGTTTGTAACACGCCTAACCTGTATCCGTCACCAGAATAGGGTTACGGAGCGTTACTGAAACTTTTCAAAACATTTTTAGATAAATCATGTCAATCACTATTCATTAACCAAGATCATTCGTAACGTCCATTAAATGGACCCTCGAGGTCCAATACGAGCATTAGAATCGATTCGGGACTCAATAGAAAACTCTAAGAATTTTTCGTGACATTTCAAAAAATTTCCAAGGTGTAGCGCTCACACGCCTGTGTGGTCCAAGGGACACACCCGTGTGACCCTTAGACACGCATGTGCCTTAGGCCATGTCCGATTTAGGTTGCTCTCTGATTTGCGCCACACGGCCATACCACACGCCCGTGTGCTAGGCCGTGTGGTTATTTAATTCAATTCGAATTAGGTGCAGGTTTCACACGGCCAAGACACACGCCCGTGTTCTAAGCCGTGTGGCACACACGGCTGAGACACACGCCCGTGTTCTAAGCCGTGTGGCACACACGGCTGAGACACACGCCCATGTCTCTGCCCATGTGCTCAATTCTGAGCATTCTGTTTCTCAAAATTAAGGTGCAAGAGACACACGGCCAGGCCACACGCCCATGGGGTAGGTCGTGTGTCACACACGGTCTAGACACACACCCGTGTGTCTGCCCATGTGGACAAAATAAAGCCATTCCTAGCTTTATTTCTCACCCAAAATCTCACCCATGACCTGCACTTGAATCACACATCCAAATACCAACCATTTCAAGCATTCAAATCAAGCAAATTCTATCATTCAACATGGTATACCATTATATGCATACATGTTCATAATCTTGCCTTGGTTTAGTCCATATGATAGGCATATTTTGATCAATTACTTAACACATGTGTAGCTACCATAGTATGACATTACAAATATATCAAATCAAACCATTACTAGCCATTCCAATGGCTAGATTACAAGCATCATTTACATTTACATGCCAATATGGCCAACATATCCTATACATGCCATTACAACCACAATTGAACTACCATACTATACTGACATGGGCCGATGGATAGTGTGAGTGATCTCCGTCGAGCTTCCAATCCAACGAGCTTCCGATTTACTCTAAAACAGGGGGAAAATAAAATGGAGTAAGTATAAAATGCTTAGTAAGTTCGTATAACATGGTACTTAACTTACCATTCATTCTATTTTGAGGTAACTATGTAAGGCATATTCACTTTATTTAACCTCAAGCCCTACACATATCCTCATTGCCCTTGTTAGTCATAAATTCCATAATAACATCAAAAAAAGTATGAGCTCAACAATAATCAAGTTTCCATGCACATATATGCTTTCCACAACATGTATAAATCACATTGTTATAGCTCAAGTATATTTTCATATAACTCATCTTGAGTTCAGAATATTTCATATCAGAACTTTATTCATAATACTCGTGATATCAATGTCACGTGAGTAGTGGTACATTCAAAGTGTACAAGTCTATAACCAAGGATGAACATTTTCATCTAATAACTTCCATGTACAAATATCATCTTTTCATACTTTCATATATCTCTTTTCATGTATCATCATTTTCTTGTATTTCATGTAATATTCTCTTCATATCATATTTCCGTATCATATATATATATCATTCTATGTCAATTTGTCTTAAATTCATATTTGCCCTTGTCAGAACTTTGCCCGTTGAATTTATTTAAATTATCGATGGATACACAGGCAGTACACTCGAGGTGTACAAATCAGGATCCGTCAATTCATATTCAATGGTACCCATAAGGTACTATTTCAGAGAGTACACTCTCGAGCCACACATGTATTCAACGTGATAACCAGTCCAGGCTAAATCCCTTTTTACGACATATGCTCTAAGGAGCTCGATCTGGATTACCCGTCGGGGCTAAATCCAATCCATAACATATGCTCGAGAGGACTTTTATCAGGATTACCCGTCCGGGCTAAATCCTTTTTATAATGAGGTTAATAGGATTACTCGTCCGAGCTAAATCCCTTCCGCAACAAATGCATGACCTCATTCATTTCGGGAAATCACGTATCCATCAATTTTTCATTTATTCAACCGGGATTTAACATTTTCAAGCATTTTCTGGTATGTGATTATTTCATACATCTATAACATCTATAATTTACATTCCACATCCATTCAAGCATATAAGTAACATTTTCATCGTTTGACCTTTATCATCTATCGGGCATTATCATTTAAATTAGACATTTTTATTTACTGGGCTTGATCGGATATGTAATCATTTCACATATTTATGACATTTATACAATTTACATAAACACAATCATTGTAAGCATGTAAATAAAAACAATTTAGTTACACGAACTTACCTCGATAATGTTCGTGTACGTAAATCTACTAATCTGACATTTTCCTCTTTTCCTCGTTCTAACTCCAAATTTGGTCTATCCAGATCTATACGAGTAAATTTAACATTAATTTATCATATTTCACATTCAAGTGGACTCAATTTTCATCCTAGGCAAAATTACCATTTTGCCCCTAACTTTTCCATAAATTCTATTTTCGTCCCTAGGCTCGAAAAATGAAACTTGTGCAAATTACTCCCTATTCCAAGCCCAACCAAAGCCCTATTACAAAATTTACAGCTCATGTATTCATAAAATTTCAAAATTTTTCCTTCAATTTCACAAGTTTACATTTTAGTCCCTAAATCATGTTCTCATCAAAAATCACTTTGTAAAAGTTGTTTATCTATCAATAATCTTTCATTTTCTACCATAAATTTCTAATTTCCAGCATATACATCCATGACCCATTTTTCATACCTTGATAACTTTTCAAAATAATCCCCCAAATAGATAGTTTAGACTATCCCGATTCTAAAAATATCAAAATTACTAAAAACGGGATAATGAAACTTACCCAATTTGGCCATGAAAGTTTCTTCTCTCTCTCCTAGGGTTTCTATGTTTTATTTTGGGAAATAAGATGATATCTATTTTATCATCTGTAACACCCCAAACACGGCCCTGAAGTTAGGCCCGAATTTGGCGTGCCACATTGAAGTGTTTTTCGAAAACCGTGTTTTCATTGAAAACCCTTCTTGATATTTAAAAACTAAAGTCTCAGTTTGTGTTTGTTTATTTTTAATCGTTGTTTTTTTTAAAGTTATTATTTTCAAAACCTTATTGTTGCGGAAGCTTAATTTAAAACAATGATTTACGAAGACGTGTTATCTAAAAATTGAGTTGCGGAAACGTAGTGTTTTGAAAACAGTTATCGTTTTGGGAAAACTGCGTTCTACATCTAGCAGATTTAAATCATAATAAATTGAAAATCCCAAATTAAAAACCAGGATTTAAAAGAGGCCTTATTACAACCCAATAAGAAAACGGTTTAAATAAAGTAGAATAGAATACTAAAATTCAAAGCTGTTCGTAGTGTGGCCACCTCCGAGTCCTCCAGAACATCGAACCGCCTACTGAGGATTACCTAAAAAATTAAAAAGAGGGGGTGAGTTTACGAAAACTCAGTGTGTACAACCCTCATCGGTCATAAAGCATGCATCACACCAGTCCGGGCCTAAGCCCACTACAGTAATCAATGTGGGCCTAAGCCCAACACAGTAACGGTGGCATTTGGGCCTTAGCCCATAATAGCCTCAGTTGGGCCTTAGCCCATATCAAATGACACAGATCACATCTATCTGGGCCTAAGCCCATCTCAATAACAAAACAAGTGTATCCAATGCATTAAGGCCCATACCAACCCTACACTCCGTCTCCTGTCCAACCTTGCACTCCTGTGGGGATTTAATCGACCCACCAATTCCTACACTCCTTATGTAGCACCGGTTGTGGCACTGACCAATGTTGCAGCAGAGCTGCCAATCACATAATCGGCTTAAAGCCATCGGTGGATCCACAGTCGTCAAGCGACCATGCGACCCTAACGGAACTTCCTCCGTATAAATAATCCCATCCCCCATGCAGTATAACATCACATGAATGCAGACATACTATAAATAACATACAATAACAATCATACAACATGTAGGGGCGTTTTAGTCATTTTTCCCTTCAGGGGCATAACGGTCATTTTACCCTCCAAGGGTATTTCGATAATTTTACCTTTCGAGGGTATTTCGGTAATTTTATCCTTCGAGGGTATTTCGGTCATTTTAAAACCTTCCCAAAGGTCTAAAGTCACCTCGAGCAACGCAGATAGCATATATGGTCATAACAGTGTAAATGGGCCTAAGGCCTATTACTTGGCCCAAGTGGGCCCACACACACTCATGTGGCCCATTTAGCCCAGACCTGCCTTTGACCATGTGATCGTCATGGTCGGCTCATTATTTCCTATCAATCCACACAATTTACTCGCGTAGGGCCCACTCGGGCCATTCCAGTCCATTTGGCCCCGAAAATGGCCTAAGCCCATGAGAACGCTCATGGTGGCCTCAACCATCTTACGCCCATATTCGTGGGCTCGATCCACCACACGTGCGATCTACTTGGGGTGGTGTGTGTGTGAGTACACACCTTGTTTACGAACGTGCGTTTAACCCACTCGCACCGAACCTATAATCCAAAAACACTCTGTTAGCCGAACGTCGTTTAAGGTTAATCTCATTCCATTACTAAACCCAGAACGTAAACCTTCATCACATTGCTTGAATGAGAGTCCTTGAATCTCCTAAATCCACTGACCACAATCGGTTACCCTCCTTAGTCAAATATCTATAATATCACAAATGCTATTAACAAAATTGCTTACGAGAATATGGCTTTATGTCCAATCCCTAAGTCATGAAATATTCGGCCCAACAATACTTACCTCCCAGAACCGATTGATTACCAAAAGAGGAGAGGTTCAACTTAGGAGAAAACTTGAAAGAAAACAAGGTAGAGTCCTTACACTATACGGCCAAACAAGAAAAGGTAGGAGAGACAACTCACAATTGAGTGATTCGGTAGGGATTGAACAGGAAAGAAAGAAAGAGACTTGGGCAAAACAACACAAGGCTTCGGTATTTTGACAATTAAAGGTTTCAGCACATTTGCTGAACAGTTGCAGAACAATAGAAACTCAAATGGTTACTTGCAATTTTGGAACTAGAGGGAAAAGAGAGGAAAGGAGATTAGGAACTCAGAAATTCAGAAATAAAGAAAATGACAAAAAATGAAAATAGAACCCACCTAGCCGAATTCCTATGTTTTCCCCTTACCAAAACGGCACTAAGTCAAAACCAAATAGGCACCTATAGACTCCTAAATTCGGCCAACTCCACCCTTTTATCAAACTCCACGATTTTTCCACCAAAATCTTCTCCATATCCACTCCTTAAATCCCTCAATTAACTCATTCAAACTCTCCAACACAGAGTTCGAATCCAACACCAACTCTTGCCCACTCATGAGCAAAATAAATAAATAATCCCCTTTTACATGCAGTGAGACTTAAACCTCTGTTCTCCTTGCCATACCTGTGACGCCACAGCCACTCCACCACAGGCTCTCTTGTGTCTCCTTTTTAATCACAAATACTTATAAGGCTTAATACCAGGAGTCAGGGTCCCCTAATGCCAAAAATAAAAGTTTTCCAAATGACATGGCTTGAACCCAGGACTTCATAGAAGCCCCCTAACCTTCCAAAATCACTCACCTAAAAGATCCAACCTGCATTAGTGCCGTTCTCTTATTCTCAAAAGTTTTAAACTCTCCCATGCCCAAGGCCCAATAGGCCCAATTCTACTAGGCCCAAATTCAGGGTGTTACATCATCTTTTAATTAATTAAAATTTTCACTTTCCAATTTAGTCCTTACCCTTTTTCTATATTTCCATGGATGAGTCACCAAGAAAATTCTACATACTTTTCTTAATGGTCCAATTACCATATAAGGACCTCTAGTTTTGAATTCCATAGCTATTAAATCATTATAACTACTAGAATTTAACTTTTGCATTTTATGCGATTTAGTCCTTCTCGTAATTAAGCACTAAATCGATAAAATTTTCGTACCAAAATTTTCACATGTCATATCTATCATAATACGGACCATAAAATAAAAATAAAAATAAAAATAAATTTTATTTTTGGCTCAGATTTGTGGTCTCGAAAACACTGTTCCGATTTTACCAAAATTGGGTTGTTACACTGTTACAGCCAAAGACGACACTAGAATGGAAATGAGGTAAAGTTATTACAAATTTTATATCAGAATTACTCTTGTTTCAGAAAAAGAAAGATGTTACATGGGTAATCATTAATTGTTTGATGAAGTTTATACGTATTATTCCAGTATAAATGGATTGTTCATTTGATTGATTGAATAAGATATATGTTTTCAAGATTATCAGGTTATATGGAGTATTAGTCTCCTAAATGTTTGATAGAGCTCCACGGTTTATGGTTCATTTCCTGATTTTGAAGGAAATTATAAGAAGTTCAGGGTACATGGTTACAATTTTTTGATATCGCATTTCGCTTTCAGACTGATGGTTAGTCCAGGTGTATTATTCTGATTATTGAAAACATGTTTTGGTGTTGTATTTTAGAATTCAGATGTAAATGGAAAAGAAGTAATTACCGATAGTTAAATTGCAAATCATAATAGTTTTCAGTCAAGTATTGAAACGACACTATACAAGACTCTGTGTAGTTGCAAATGTAAAACTCCATATTGTTGGATTGAGCTTAGTAAAAAAAGATATGTGGAGTTGATATGATCCGTAAAATAGAAGAAAATATGGATGATATCCGAGATAGGTTTAAAACAGCCTATGATTGTAAGAAAATTTATGTGAATTTTAAATGAAAAGAAATAGAGTTTCAAGCCGGCGACAAAGTGTTTCTGAAAAATTTACCATGAAAGAAAGTTTTCCGGTTTGACTGTATAGGTAAATTAAGTCCTTGATCTATTGAATTACATGAAATTTGTTGAAAGAGTTAGAAGTGTTACTTATCGGATAGTGTTACTGTAACAGCCCAGTTTAGGGCCTAGTCAGAATAGTGGTGCGAGACCACAAATCTGAAGTAGAAATACTAATTTTATGATTTCTATGAGGCTTATGAGGTGATTTCATGATTGTGTGAAAATCTCATGAAGAAATTTTATTAATTAGTGATTAAATTGTCCATTAGGACTAAATTGCAAAGATTAGAAAATATGAGATTCTAGAAGATTTAAGTATGAAGTAGAATTATAAAAATTACTAGAGGTCCTTATTTAGTAATTAGACCATTATATGTTATGATGGACAAAAATGGACATGGGAAGGAAAAATCTCAAGAAAGGATCATTAAGGGCTTTTTTGTCATTTGGTTAATAAAAGAATTAAAAGGGAAAAATAAGCCAAAATATTGTCCATCTTTTTCCTCTAGTGCCGAAATTTGCAAGGAGCCATAGCTAGGGTTTCTTCAACTTCCAAGCTTGATAGTAAGTGCATCCTAGCCCCATTTTTAATATTCTTCGTATTTTTTAGACCCTCGTAGCTCGGTTTAGCTATTTTTAGCTATATTTTGAGCTAGAGTATATGTTCAAAAATTTACCCATGTATGACATGCATGTATTTTGATGTTTTATGGAAGAATATGAAAGTTTGATGAAGGATAAACATCTTTTTCTAAGTGATTTTCATGAAAAAATTGCATAAAATAATTAAATTGTAAAACTTATAAAAATGGTCATACATGAGTGAAATAGTGGAAATTGAAGGTTTCTATAGTTGAGAATATGATTCGGCTAGGTTTGAAATACAAGAAAGTTGAGTGAAAATCGTTTTACGAGCCTAGAGGCAAAAATGTAATTATGTAAAAGTTTGGGGGCAAAACTATAAATTTTCCAAACTATGAATTATGAGTCGATTTAGCCTATGTGTGTATTTAAAAAGTTAAATTATTATTATAGATCAAGAAACACGAAGCCCGGATCGAAACTGAGGCAAGAACAAAATCGAGGACTAAATCGAGCATCAATATACATTTTACGAATCGAGGTAAGTTTGTATGAAGTTAGAGTTTCATAATGTTCGATATTTGAAATTTCTTAATATTATGACAATGTATGTTATTGATATGAAAATCGAGTGATGAAGCCTCGATGAGGAAAGGGTGAAAATAAGTTTTGTGAAATTTTGGCTAAAGATTCAGAATAACGAGGTTACCCATGTATTAGCATTGAATAAAGAAGGTCCCGTATAAGACCATGTCTGGGATATGGCCTCGGAACCAAAGGAAGATCTCGTATAAGACCATGTCTCGGACATGGCATCGACATTCATGTACAATCTCGTATAAGACCAAGTCTGGGACATGGCATCGACTTCGAGTTATAAGATCCCATGTAAGACCGTATCTGGGATATGGCATCGGCATCAAGGGGTGATCCCATGTAAGACCATATTTGGGATATGGCATTGGCATCAAATTTTATGAACGATGAGTTCAAGTACCCTACGATAATTTTGATTAATTCGTGGGCAAAATAGCTAAGTATGTAAAGTGGTATAGAGTCAAATTCGTTTATGGATGACCTTGAGTTTCACATATGATAAGAATGATGAAGATTTGAGTTTATGTTCATGATAGCATATGTGCTAAGTCATGTGATCAAGTGATACAGGTACCATGAATAAGTACAAGTTACGAAATCATAATGAGATATGAGATGGGTAAGAATAAGTGTGAGTAAGTACGAGTAAAATGCCTAAGTATCTGAGACTTATGTTGCTATTGTTTCATGAGATGGTTGAGTTTGGTTTGAGTAATTATGTTGCTTTAGAATTTCGTGCAAACTTACTAAGCTATATGCTTACCCCTCTCTTTTCCCTTTCTCTTGTAGTTTCGCCAAGTTAGCTCGGGGATCATAGAACGTCGGAGCTCGGGTCACACTATCAACCATTCTTTTGGTATAGTCAAGTTAATTTATTTTGAGTATGGCGTGTATAAGGACTTAATCGTTTGTGTCATGTCATGTTTGAAGGCCAAAGGGTTGGCTATTAATGTTTCACACTCATTTTGTAAATGGCAATGTTGAATTGGCCAATATTGTCAAGTTCATGTTTTAAGGTTGATGGGTATAATGAAATGAATGTTCATGCAAGGTAATGAGTAAAATGTGGATAGAATGAATGATAACTTAAGGATTCTTCATGGTTGGATATTGTTATATTATGTGTCTCTTGTGATGAAATGAATGAGTTTAAGTTTTCAGGGTGGGAAAAGGGCTTGGAAAATAGCCTCTAATTGTCCACACGGATAGACACACGGGCGTGTGTCTAGGCCGTGTGTGACACACGGTCAGCCCCATGGGTGTGTTAATAGGCCGTATGTCCCCTGCACTAATTTACGAGAATATGATTCGTCACACGGGCCAGCACACGGGCATGTGCCTTGGCCGTGTGCTTATTAGGGTTTGATGACATCTCAAACAGAGAGCTCCACGGGCAGGAGACACGAGTGTGTGCTCAGCCGTGTGAAATAAGTTAGTGTCGACCACGGGGGATGAACACGGGCATGACTTAGGGGCACACGGGCGTGTGGCCCCTGTTTAGGCAAAAATTTTCAAAGAGTGTAAAAGTTTTCGGTTGAACTTCGAAATCTTCCGGATGAGTGTTTAAGGCCTCGTAGGCCTATGATTTGTGTGTTATGATTAAGAAAGAAAAGTTTTATGTTGGAATAAAATTTTATAGCCCGTAATTACATGTTCAAGCAAGGTCAAGCATGGTAATGCCTCATATCCGATTCTGGCGTCGAACACGGGTAAGGGGTGTTACTTTTAGTGGTATTAGAGCTACGGTTTAGTCAATTCTCGGACTAACGTAGCGTAAGTATGAGTCTAGTTATACATGCCATACTTAAGATTACTTGTGTAACGATAGTGTGACTACTCCTGCCGATTTAAATTGTGTTTCTATATAGTCAATAGATCATGATCCTGACCGAGCTGCAGCCGATGATGCTGCAAGTAATGCGTCGGCTCCCGCGCAGGGGACCCCGCCGGTAGAGAGTAGACCCGAGACTTTGGGTCAGGGAGAAGGGGCCCGAGAAGCCTTTCTCCGTATGATGAGCAATTGATACACCGAGTACATTCGAGCAAACCCTAATGCTCAACCTCCTCCACCCCCGCCAATTCCTCAACCTACCCCCGTAGCTCCCCAAGTGGTAAAAGTGGTAATAAGAGAAAAGCCTCCGATTGATAGAATCCGAAAACAAGGAGCCGAGGAATTCCGGGCTAGTAAAGATGAGGATCCGAAAAGAGCTGAATTTTGGCTTGAAAATACCATCAGGGTATTTGATGAATTATCTTGCACACCTGAAGAGTGCCTGAAGTGTGTGGTTTCTCTTCTGAGAGATTCCGCTTATCAGCGGTGGAATACCCTTATGTCGATTGTACCAAGGGAAAGAATTACGTGGGAGTTTTTCCACGAAGAATTTCGGAAGAAATACATGAGCCAAAGATTCATTGATCAGAAGAGAAAGGAATTCCTTGAACAGAAACAAGGTAAGATGACGGTGACTGAGTATAAGCGTGAGTTTGTGAGGCTCAGCAAGTACGCTCGGGAATGTGTGTCCTCCGAGGCAATCATGTGTAAGAGTTTTGAGGAAGGACTAAATGAAGATATCAAATTGTTTGTTGGTGTCCTCGAGTTGAAGGAATTTGTTGTGTTAGTGGATCGGGCTTGTAAGGCTGAGGAATTAGTGAAAGAGAAAAGAAAGCTGAAATGGAGTCTCGTGACTCAAGAAAAAGAAAATGGAGTAAGTCATTTCAGTCCTCGTCCAAGAAGTCGAGAGATTTTCCTACCCGATCGCCTACTTTGACCGTGTTTTCAAACAAAGCAAGAGCAACCATAGACGTGGTCTAAAGCCTGACACACATCGATTGCTAGTGTTGGCAACGCCCGACCGAGTAGATCGGAGTGCCCATAGTGTGGAAAATGTCATTCCGATGAATGTTGAGCAAATGAAAAGGCTTGTTTCAGGTGTGGGTCTCTAGATCATTTTATTAGAAATTTTCCCGAGGTGGATGGAAAATAGAAGCCTCAAGATACAAGACCGGGAGGCACTGCTAGAGGAAGACCACAAAGAAACCCAGGAAGTGGAACAAGTAGTAAAAATACGCTCAGAGAGCAGGCTGCGAGATCTGAGGGTAGAGTGCCTACGAGGACCTATGCCATTCGTGCTCGTGAAGAAGCATCATCCCCTGATGTGATTACGGGTACATTTTCTCTCCATGATTCTAAAGTTATTGCTTTAATAGATACGGGATCTACCCATTCATACATTTGCATGAAATTAGTACCTAGAATGAGTATGGCCGTAGAGTCTACAGAATTTGTGATAAAGGTGTCTAATCCTTTAGGCAAAAGTGTGCTAGTTGATAAGGTATGTAAAGATTGCCCATTGACGATTAGAGGTCATTGTTTTAAGGCAAATCTCATGCTATTGCCATTTGATGAATTTGACATTATTCTTGGTATGGACTGGTTAACCACTCATGATGTGATAGTAAATTATGGAAAGAAATATATTGAGTTAAGAAGTGAAAATGGGGACACTCTTCGTGTTGAACCAGATGATCAAGACAGGTCGCCGGTAGTGATCTCTCACATGTCAGCTCAGAGGTATGTAAGAAAAGGGCATGAGGCGTATCTTGCCTTTGTGATGAATACCAAAGAAACCGAGTTAAAGATTGAATTAGTATCGATAGTATGTGAGTACCCAGATGTCTTTCCTAAGGAATTGCCAGGATTGCCTCCGGTGAGAGAGGTTGAATTCGACATTGAGTTAGCTCCCGGTGCTGTACCGATATCAATTGCTCCTTACAGGATGGCCCAACTGAGTTGAAGGAATTGAAGGTACAGTTACAAGAGTTGACAGATAAAGGCTTTGCAAGACCGAATTGTTCTCCATGGGGTGCTCCAGTGCTATTTGTGAAAAAAGAAAGATGGTTCCATGAGGTTATGTATAGATTACCGGCAGCTTAATAAGGTAACAGTGAAGAACAAGTATCCGTTGCCAAGGATCGAAGATTTGTTTGATCAATTGAAGGGAGCCACTGTGTTTTCTAAGATAGATTTGAGGTCGGGATATTACCAGTTAAGAGTAAAAGACTCAGATGTGCCGAAGACTGCTTTTCGAATGAGGTATGGGCATTATGAATTTTTAGTCATGCCTTTTTGTTTAACTAATGCCCCTGCGGTGTTTATGGATTTGATGAACCGCATCTTTTGGCCATTTTTGGATAAGTTTGTTGTGGTTTTTATTGATGATATACTAATATATTCCCGTTATGAGAGTGAGCATGCTGAGCACTTAAGGACAGTTTTACAGATTTTGCGAGATAATCAGCTGTATGCCAAGTTTAGTAAAAATGAGCTTTGGCTCAATGAAGTTGGATTCTTGGGACATATTGTCTCGGGAGATGGAGTCTTAGTTGACCCAAGTAAGATTTCAGCTATTGTTGATTGGAAACCGCCGAAAAATGTATCTGAGGTTAGAAGTTTTCTGGGCTTAGCCGGCTATTATAGGCGATTCGTTAAGGGGTTTTCTATGATAGCTACTCCAATGACAAGACTGTTACAGAAAAATGTAAAGTTTGAATGGACAGAAAGGTGTCAATAGAGTTTCGAGAAACTAAAGGCAATGTTGACAGAGGCTCCAGTTCTAGTACAACCGGAATCGGGAAAAGAATTAGTGGTCTATAGCGATGCATCCTTGAATGGATTGGGCTGTGTACTTATGCAAGAAGGTAAAGTGATAGCATATGCCTCCAGACAGTTAAAGCCACACGAGAAGAACTATCCGACGCATTATTTAGAGCTGGCTGCCATTGTTTTTGCACTGAAGATTTGGAGACACCATTTGTATGGTGAAAGATGTCAGATTTTCACCGATTACAAAAGTTTAAAATATTTTATGACTCAAAAGGAATTGAACTTGATGCAACGAAGGTGGTTAGAGTTGATAAAAGATTATGAGTTGGTTATTGACTACCACCCGGGAAGGGCGAATGTAGTCGCCGATGCTTTGAGTAGGATATTTGCTTTGAGGACTATGAATACACGTGTAACTTTGTCAGATGATGGTTCTATACTAGATGAGTTGAGGGCTCGACCAATGTTCCTTCGAGAGATGTATGAGGCTTAGAAAGAGGACAACGACTTGCAAGCCAGAAGAGTTCAACGCGAGTCAGATGTTGAGTCCGATTTTCGGATCAATTCTGACGGATGTTTAATGTTCAGAGACCGAGTATGTGACCGAGGAATGATGAGCTCATTCGTAAAGTTTTGCATGAGGCACATAGCAGATGCTTATCTGTACATCCGGGTAGCACCAAGATGTATAATGATTTGAAGAAATGGTATTAGTGGCCGAATATGAAGAAAGATATTTCTGAGTTTGTTTCAAGATGTTTGATTTTTCAGCAAGTAAAGGCTGAACACCAAGTACCCTCGGGTTTGCTTCAACCTATTATGGTGCCCGAGTGGAAGTGGGACCGAATCACCATGGACTTTGTAACAGGGTTACCGTTGACACCGAGCAAGAAAGATGCTGTATGGGTCGTAGTCGATAGACTTACAAAGTCAACCCATTTCATACCTGTACAAATTGACTACTCACCTGATAAGTTGGAAAACTTGTACATTTCAGAGATAGTAAGGCTTCATGGAGTGCCTTTATCAATTATATCGGTTACGTCCAGATTTTGGAAAAAGTTGCAAGAGGCCTTGGGCACAAAGTTGAATTTAGTACGGCCTTTCACCCTCAAACCGACGGTCAGTCGGAGAGGTTAATACAAATACTTGAAGATATGCTCTGGTGTTGTATTCTTGAGTTTCAGGGCAGTTGGGAAAAATACTTACCATTGGTGGAATTTGCCTACAATAATAGTTTTCAGTCAAGTTTGAAAATGGTGCCTTATGAGGCTTTGTATGGGCGTAAGTGCCGAACGCCTTTATATTTGACTGAACTTAAGGAAAACCAGATCCACGGGGTTGATTTGGTTAGAGAAACCGAAGAGAAGGTAAAGGTGATTTGAGATTGTTTAAAGGCTTCTTCTGACAGACAGAAATCTTACTCAGATTTGAAAAGGAAAGAGATCGAGTATCAAGTCGGTGATAGGGTATTCTTGAAAGTGTCACCATGGAAGAAAGTTCTTAGATTTGGCCGGAAAGGCAAGTTGAGTCCGCGTTTTATCGAACCATATGAGATCACCAAGAGGATTGCGCCGGTAGCCTATCGGTTGGCTTTACCGTCTGAGTTAGAGAAGATTCATGATGTGTTTCACGTGTCGATGTTGCGACGCTATCGATCAGACCCTTCACACGTAATTACACCGACAGAGGTTGAGATTCAACCCGATATGACATATGGTGAAGAACCAGTTAAGATTCTAGCCTGAGAAGTCAAACAGTTGAGAAATAGGAGTATAGCTCTTGTGAAAGTATTGTGGCAAAGACATGGGGTGAAAGAGGCTACATGGGAGCCCGAGGAGGCTATGAGGAACCAATACCCAAACCATTTCACTGGTAAGATTTTCGGGGACAAAAATCCCTAAGGGGGAGAATTGTAAAAGCCCGATTTAGGGCCTAGTCAAAATAGTGGTGCGAGACCACAAATCTGAAGTAGAAATACGAGTTTTATGATTTCCATGAGGCTTATGAGGTGATTTTCATGATTGTATGAAAATCTCATGAAGAAATTTTATTAATTAGTGATTAAATTGTCCATTAGGACTAAATTGCAAAGATTAGAAAATATGAGATTCTAGAAGATTTAAGTATGAAATAGAATTATAAAAATTACTAGAGGTCCTTATTTAGTAATTAGACCATTATATGTTATGATGGACAAAAATGGACATGAGAAGGAAAAATCTCAAGAAAGGATCATTAAGGGCATTTTTGTCATTTGGTTAATAAAAGAATTAAAAGGGAAAAATAAGCCAATATCTTGTCCATCTTCTTCCTCTAGTGCCAAAATTTGCAAGGAGCCATAGCTAGGGTTTCTTCAACTTCCAAGCTTGATAGTAAGTGCATCCTAGCCCCATTTTTAATATTCTTCGTATTTTTGAGACCCTCGTAGCTCGGTTTACCTATTTCTAGCTATATTTTGAGCTAGGGTTTATGTTCAAAAATTTACCCATGTATGACATGCATGTATTTTGATGTTTTATGGAAGAATATGAAAGTTTGATGAAGGATAAACATCTTTTTCTAAGGGATTTTCATGAAAAAAATGCATAAAAGGATCAAATTGTAAAAGTTATAAAAATGGTCATACATAAGTGAAATAGTGGAAATTGAAGGTTGCTATAGTTGAGACTATGATTCGGCTAGGTTTAAAATACAAGAAAGTTAAGTGAAAATTGTTTTACGAGCCTAGGGGCAAAAATATAATTATGTAAAAGTTTGGGGGAAAAATTGTAATTTTGCCAAACTCTGAATTATGAGTCGATTTAGCCAATGTGTGTATTTAACAAGTGAAATTGTTATTATAGACCAAGAAACACGAAGCCCGGATCGAAACCGAGGCAAGAACAAAATCAAGGACTAAATCGAGCATCAATATACATTTTGAGAATCGAGGTAAGTTTGTATGAAGTTAGAGTTTCATAATGTTTGATATTTGAAATTTCTTAAATTTATGACAATGTATGTTATTGTTATGAAAATCGAGTGATGAAGCCTCGATGAAGAAAGAGTGAAAATAAGTTAAGTGAAATTTCGGCTAAAGATTCAGAATAACGAGGTTACCCATGTATTAGCATTGAATAAAGAAGGTCCCGTATAAGACCATGTCTGGGATATGGCCTCGGCACCAAAGAAAGATCTCATATAAGACCATGTCAGGGACATGGCATCGACATTCATATATGATCTCGTATAAGACCAAGTCTGGGACATGGCATCGACATCGAGTTATAAGATCCCGTGTAAGACTGTATCTGGGATATGGCATCGGCATCAAGGGGTGATCCCATGTAAGACCATATCTGGGATATGGCGTTGGCATCAAATTTTATGAACGATGAGTTTGAGTAACCTACGATAATTTTGATTAATTCGTGGGCAAAATAGCTAAGTATATAAAATGGTATAGAGTCAAATTCGTTTATGGATCACCTTAAGTTTCACCTATGATAAGAATGATGAAGATTTGAGTTTATGTTCATGATAGCGTATGTGCTAAGTCATGTGATCAAGTGATACAGGTACCATGAATAAGTACAAGTTACGAAATCATAATGTGATATGAGATGGGTAAGAATAAGTGTGAGTAAGTACGAGTAAAATGCCTAAGTATCTGAGAATTATGTTGCTATTGTTTCATGAGATGGTTGAATTTGGTTTGAGTAATTATGTTGCTTTAGAATTTCATGCAAACTTACTAAGCTATATGCTTACCCCTCTCTTTTCCCTTTCTCTTGTAGTTTCGCCAAGTTAGCTCGGGGATCATAAAACGTCGGAGCTCGGGTTACACTATCAACCTTTCTCTTGGTATAGTAAAGTTAATTCATTTTGAGTATGGCATGTATAGGGACTTAATCATTTGTGTCATGTCATGTTTGAAGGCAAAAGGGTTGGCTATTAATGTTTCACACTCATTTTGTAAATGGCCATAATGAATTGGCCAATATTGTCAAGTTCATGTTTTAAGGTTGATGGTTATAATGAAATGAATGTTCATGCAAGGTAATGAGTAAAATATGGATGGATTGAATGATAACTTAAGGATTCTTCATGGTTGGATATTGTTATATTATGTGTCTCTTGTGATGAAATGAACGAGTTTAAGTTTTCAGGGTGGCAAAAGGGCTTGGAAAATAGCCTCTAATTGTCCACACGGGTAGACAAACGGGTGTGTGTCTAGGCCGTGTGTGACACAAGGTCAGCCCCATGGTTGTGGTAATAGGCCGTGTTTCCCCTGCACTAATTTACAAGAATATGATTCGTCATACGGGCCAGCACACGGGCGTGTGCCCTGGCCGTGGTCTAATTAGGGTTTGATGACGTCACAAATAGAGAGCTCCACGGGCAGGAGACACGGGTGTGTCTAGGCCGTGTGAAGGACACGGGTTATAGACACGGGCGTGTGCTTAGCCGTGTGAAATAAGTCAGTGTCGACCACGGGTGATGAACACGGGCATGTCTTAGGGGCACACGGGCGTGTCCCTTGGACAACACGGGCGTGTGGCCTCTGTTTAGGCAAAAAATTTCAAAGAGTGTAAAAGTTTCCGGTTGAACTTCGAAATCTCCCGGATGAGTTTTTAAGGCCTTGTAGGCCCATGATATGTGTGTTATGATTAAGAAAGAAAAGTTTTAAGTTGGAATGAAATTTTATAGCCCGTAATTACATGTTCAAGCAAGGTCAAGCATGGTAATGCCTCGTATCTGGTTCTGGCGTCGGACATGGGTAAGGGGTGTTACAGTTACCGCTAGAGTTTGACTGAATTCATAAAGTTTTCTTGTAATTATAATATGATGGTATTAATCAGATACATTATCAGTTATTCCTCCGATGGATATTAAAATTCAGCTTGACATAAGTTATAGTGAAGAATTGATTAGAATTATGGCACGTGAAGAGAAAGAACTGAGAAATAAAAGGTAGCTTTAATAAAAGTTTTCTGACAATGATATGATATAGAGAAAGCTACCTATTTATTGCTATAATTTTCGAGGACGAAAATTTTTAAGGGGGGAGAGTTGTAACCGCCCATTTTCGGTAAAAATTGGAACAGTGATTTCGGGAACATAGATCCGAGTCCGGAGAGGAAAATTATTTTAAAATATTTTATGATCTATAGTATGACAATAATGTCGTGGGAAATTTCGTAAAGAAATTTTACCGATTACATGTCTAATTTGATAAAGGACCAAATTGCACAAAGTGCAAAAATTGAGTTCTAATAGTTAAAGGGATTAAATAGCTATAGATCTTAAAAGTGGAGGTCCTTATATGGTAATTAGACCATTAAATAAAGTTAGTAGATATTTTTGGATGAATCATCCATGGAAAATTAGAAAAAGAAAAGGATGAAATTGGAAACTTGAAAAGTTAATGGATGATAAGTTAATTTAAAGGAATAAAATAATATCATATCATCTTCCCCAGAATAAAAAGCATGGAAACCCTAGTTATGGAGATGGAAGAAAGAGAAAACTTTCTTGGCCAAATTAGATCCGGGTAGACCGAATATGGAGTTAGAATGAGGAAAGGAGAAAATGTTGGATTAATAGATTTTATGTACACGAACAATTATCGAGGTAAGTTCGTGTAACTTAACTATGTATGTTATTATGCTTGAATTAAATGGTATGAATGTAATGGTATATATGTATGTGATGATATAAAAATCATATATATTTTTTATGAAATTAAAGATGTTCAATAAAGCCCAATAAATGATAATATCCCATAAATGGTAAGTCCTGGTTGAATAATGAATATCGATGGATAGTGGTGATTTCTCGTATGAAATGAGGTCCTGCATGTGTTGCAGAAAGGATTTAGCTCGGACGAGTAATCCATTGATCTCATTATGGAAAGGATGTACCCTGGACTGGTAATCCAGATCGGACTCCATAGGGAATTCTTTGTCATATAAAGGATTTAGCCTGGACTGGTAATCCGACAAAGCCCTTAGAGTATATGCGTTAAAGACAAAATTTAGCCTGGACTGGTAATTCTGTTGTATAATATGTGGCTCGAGAGTGTACCTAAAAGGTACTACTGGATATGAATTGACGGATTATGATTTTGTCCACTTTAAGTGTACTACATGAGTATCCATCGATAATTCAAATAAATTCAACAGGCAAAGTTCTGACATGAGCAAATATAGATTTGAGATAAATGGTTATAGTTTGAGACATGATATGTGGAAGTATGAAATGTTTATACATGAACATGAAATGGTTTGATGAATATGTTCATCTATGAGAATAGATTTGTACACTTTAAGTGTACTACCCAAGTGATTATCAATACTTCAATTGATTATTGAGTAAGGTTCTGACAAGAAATATACTAGAACTTGAGATGAATTAATATAAAGTATACCTAAAATACATGAAGAAAATTGCATACATGTTATACGAACACATGATGTGGAAAAACATATGTGCATGAGAATCCAAATATTGATGAGTTCATATATGTGTTTCTTGATGTTTATATAAAATATGTGACTAACAAGGGTGATGAGAATGTGTGATAGGGCTTGTGAGATTAAATGGTTTGATTATACCCTATGTATTTATTTTGATGATGAACGGGTGGTAAGTTTATTACTAAGTTATACGGACTTACTAAGCATTATATGCTTACTCCGTTTTATTTTTCCCTGTCTTATAGTAAATCGGAAGCTCGTTGGATTGGAAGCTCGACGGAGATCAGTCACAATATCCATCAATTCAATTTGGTATATAATGTAAAACAAATGTGGTTATAATGGCATGTATAGGTTAAATTGATCAAGGAATGGCATGTAAATATTTGATAATGACAAGCTATTGTAATGGCTAGATATGGTTATGTTTTAGTATAATTGTAATCTATAATTATATAAAGTATGAATAATCAAGTTATGATAATAGTCATTTAGACAATAGTAAAAACATAGCTATGAAGGTAGGTAAAAATATACTATTAAGAGATGAAATAACCTTAGCTATAATGTTTGAATTGGTTGGTATGAATTGGTATGTTTTAGTGCAAGTAAATGGTTAAATTTGGGTGACAAATGAAGCTAGGAAATGTCTTTGTTTTGTCCACACGAGTAAACTCACGGGCGTGTGTCTAGACCGTGTGTGACACACGGCCTGGCATATGGGCATGTGAATTGGCCGTGTGTCCCCTGCATCATGAAATTTAGAAACAGAATGCTTTGAATTGAGCACACGGACAGAGACACATGCGTGTGTCTCAGTCGTGTGAGAGACACGGCCTAGCACACGGGCGTGTGGCTTGGCCGTGTTCACAAGTCAGAGAGTTACACGGGGTAAAACACGGCCTGTAGCACGGGCATGTCTAAGGGTCACACGGGCATGTCCCTAGACCACACGAGCGTGTGAGCCCTGTACTTGAGAAAAATTCTTAGTGATCCCGATTTATCCCATTTTGATTCTAATGTTCGTTTTGGGCCTCGAGGGTCCAATCAAGGGACGTCATGATTATTTTCGGGAAATGAATAGTATTTTACTTGAATAACGTGAAAATGTTCTGTAATCATCTGTAATACTCCGTAACCCTATTCCGGCGACAGATACAGGTTAGAGGTGTTACATTTTGTCACTAAATCGAGCCTTTAAGGCCCTAAAAATAGTTTTGAAACAACTCGGGACTAATTTGAAACAAAATAGAAGTTTTATGAAAAAAGTTGCAAAAATTTGAAAACAGGGGTCACACGGCCGTGTGACTAGGCCGTGTAACATTCGAACAGGGGACACACGGCCGTGTCTCAGCCCGTGTCCTCACCTGTGTAACTCACCCAGATGTCCCACACACCTATGTGCCAGGCCGTGTGTTAGGCCATGTAACTCTTTGAGTTGCAACACATGCCCATGTGCCAGGCTATGTGCTAAGCCGTGTAACTCACTAACTTGAAACACTAAGAAACTCTCAAATGACACACGGTCGTGTCCCAAGCCTTGTGTGTCACACAACCATGTGATAGCTTGTGTCCCAGGCCTTGTGAACCTAAAATTTACCTAAAATCAAGCCATTTCAACACCAACTCCTACCTAACCACTCCTACCATTTGGGTACACATTCAAGGAGTTCAAATATCATCAAAACATACATAAACATGCCATATCAACCACTCTAAATCACATAACTGATATGCCATTCAAAGGCAACACAATTGTATCAAAACATGAATTACCAAAACATACCAACAATGCCATATTCCAAACATACCAACCTAGTTCAATTAAACCATTTCATAAACCATAAAAGACCAATTCCAAAACTTCACTTACATACTAAAATAACCATATATAAAAGTACTTAAGGATGGTCAAAGTGACCTAACTTAAAACATGCATTAAAGGTCCATCAAGTTTAAACTTAAATTTCAAAAATATGATCATACCAATTCACCATTTGCACATTCACAAAATATCATAGTCCTAAAGACTTTTCCTATTACATTCCACTTTAAACCCACTTCAAACAAGTACAAAATGATTACCAAGGTATAGATGATAGTGTGTGAGCTTCCAAGCTGATCCAATCGATGCAACGATTTCGATAGTCCTACAAATTCAAATTAAAGAAATAAGCACGAAGAAGCTTAGTAAGTTCGATAAGTCAACTCATTTACTATCAATTTCCCAGTTTCCAAGGAACGTTAACATTTATTACATTGGCAATAAGTATGAATAACACCGTGTCACACTCCTAACTCATATCTGTTGCTGAAATAGGGTTACAAAGCATTACCATACAAACAGAACATTAAATCATTCATTTCATACATCATTGCAAACATAATCTAATTACATTCAATCACATACATAGCATCCCTTAATCGAGCCGTCGAGGCTCTAGAAACACCTTAGAAACAATTCGAGACCAAACTAGAAACAATTAGAAAGTATAAGAAAAATTTAGAAAAATTGAACTGCAGGGGTCACACGGCTGAGACACACGCTCGTGTAACAATTGAAATAGGGACATACGACCGTGCCCTCACCCGTGTAACTCTCTTAGTTGGGTCACATGGCCAAGCCACACGCCAGTGTGCCAGGCCGTATAACTCACAAAATAGCCAAACAATCTCGTGTATTAGGCTGTTTGCTAGGCTGTGTAATAGCCTGACTTGCATGCATTAAAGCCTAGAGGGGACACACGGTCGTGTCGCCTGGCCGTGTGTCACACACAGCTGAGTCACACATCCATTTGGACATGAAATTGGGCAAAATTAAGCCATTTCCATCACCAAATCAAGCATGTACCTAAAAGCATTTTGAGCACATAATCAAAGCATCAAAACCTTACCAAAACATTCATGAAATGACCAATTTAGTAGATCAAATCCATTCAATCGATATGCCAAACAAGGCACCTCAAATGCAATACCTTTTCAAAACATACCCTATCTTGACCATATTGAAACTAATCTGTCACATACCATATTGGTCATTGAAACATGCATCAACCCATTGCTACATTAACAAATACTAAATAGGCATCAAAAGTACCAAAATGGCAGAAACCAACCAACACCACATGGTGCCAAAACAACTTATACATGCTAAAATCATCAACCAACATTCAACTAACATTAAACATAAGTCCACCTATACATGCCACTATAACCTTGGCCAAAACATAAAAAACTACCGACATAATCACTGGATAGTGTGATAGATCTCTGACGAACTTCCAATCGATTGAGCTTCCGAAAATCTGCAAAGTAAAGGAAAATAATCACGTAAGCAATGAATTCTTAGTAAGCTCGTATAAACTTTAAACATAATATTCCATTTCAATAATGAACTTTATAGAATAAATATAGACCTATACCAATGCCATAAGACTTATAAAACTTTATAACCATCAACTCACAAATGAGTAAGTCCATCAACATCACATATATTTTTCATTCATAACATAATAGGATTTTACAAGACATATTACACAATCATCAACCTTTTCATAAGATTATAAACCATTCTATTTACTTACTTTCCATTCCATTCCAAATGCTTAGCCTAAGCCTAAACAACATTATCAATTCACGAGTTAGTGTATTTATCCATGATATAGGTAAATTCATCCATAGTATAAATAGATTTCTCACATATAAGTACATCATTTAACTCATCAATCCTTTATATCATCATATTACATCCAAATTATGAACTTACCATTTCATTCCCTTTTCTTACCTATTCCATTTCCATATTACAAAATATAAACATAAAAATCAACCATAACCACTAGCTTGGCACAAGCGCATCATCATCAATACTCAAGTTAGTGCATTTGTACATAACTCTTTTGGAATCAACCACATGATAAGCGATTTCATGAGAAAATACATCATTTGATTCATACAACCTTTTCATGAACATAAGCATATTTCTATTGAAGTTTACCATTTCAATCCTTTTCATTAATACATGATATAGTTCATTTGAACACTCACCATTCCTTTCCTTTCATGCCCGTTGAACCACTTAGAATATCATCAGATACTCGAGAAAGCTCACACGAAGTCTGCTTAAACATATAACCGTAACCTTTCTTTTACATCGTTGCTCACACGAGCTGTAAAATGGGCCTGCTCACACAAGCTATGGAGTATCCGCAACAAATGCAGGACCTCAGCCATCAGTAGGACATTCAAGACCAGCACCCGAAACATGAAAACCCTAATGACGTGTCATTTGTATCCTATGAATTCCTAAGGTTCAACCGGGACTCGATAACCATCAATTCATCATAATGTTGATACATTCATATATATATATATTGATTCATTTACATTAAAAAACAACAAAACAAACATTTAATTTAATTAAAATTATAATGATTACAGTTCATATGAACTTACTTGGTTAAATTGCAACAATGACTAAGTACAAGTGTCATTTGGTAATTTTCTCTTCTCCTCGATTTTCTACTCGTTCTTGACCTAAATTAATAAATTCATTCCATTCATTAATTCAGACAGTAAAACCAATTCATTTTATGCAATTTAGTCCTTTTGACATTTTTATAAAATTACCCTCAACTTTTCATTTTTATTCAATTTAGTCCCTATGTCCTAATCATGCAAATAAACCAATTTTATTAAAAATCCATACCACCTGAATGTTAATAGCATCCATTACAGCCCACATTTGTAACAATTTCACATCAAGTCCTTAAATTATTATTACTTTTGCAATTTAATCCCAAAACATTTAAATCATTAAAAATTACTTAACAAAATGCTTATAAATAACAACCAATTCTTCAAATTCATCACTTAACATCTAAAATCACAAAGATTCATCAATAGAAACATTTAATATCTTTAACAGATTCAAAAAGGAAGGTACGGGCTAGTTGGATCTAGTTGCAACGATCTAAAAAACATAAAAATTATAAGAAACGAGTTCAAAACGGACTTACATGAATACAATAAAGCTTGGCCGAAGCTTCAAAGTCTTTAACAATGGCTTTCGATCAATGTAAAAGAAAATAGATTAGGAAGATAACCATTTGTTTGATACCTTTAACCTTTTCTTTATTTTAATAATAAAATAACATATAAAACATATAAATTAAAAGAAATTAAAGCTTAAACCGTCCCACCATCTTAAGAATGGGTAATTTATCCATTAAGGTCATCCAATTATGTTTCTTTAATAAATTGACACCTTTAAACTAATAGCGATTGACTTTTTCAACTATTGCGATTTAGTCCTTTTTCCTTAAGTAACCATCTAGACATTAAAATTTCTTAACGAAACATTAATACAACCTTAATAACACTCCGTAAATATTTATAAATATTTACGGTTCAGTTTATAGAAACGAGGTCTCGATACCTCATTTCTAAAACCACTTGACTTTAGGGTCATACTACCTGAACCTAATTATTCATTCAAGTAGCATAAATTGCCAATTCAAAATTTATTTTAATACCATATTTGACTCGAAAATATTAAATAATAACATTTACAAACTTACTCGTCGGATTTGTGGCCCCAAAACCACTGTTTTCGACACCACTGAAGAATAGGCTATTACACACCGACACTAAGCCTGCTAGGCACTAAGCCTGAATTTTACCTCATTGAGTATATAGTATGATTCAACATTTAAATAACATCATTAATAAGGAATGAAGTATAACAATGCATATACATAAAATGAACTTACCGAACTAGTTTGCAGTAATCACAAAAGCACAGGGACTACTCCACAATCTTTTCTTTTCCACGATCGTCAACACGCTCGTGATCTAAAACAATAGTTTCATTCAATTAATGAAATCAACAACCAAAATCAACCATTCTATACAATTTAGTCTTTTATTAATATTTTACAAAATTGCCCTCAACTTTTCACCTTTATTCAATTTAATCCCTAAGCCCCAAACATGCAATTTACCCATTTCTTTTACACAGAAATCTAATCGATTCTTCCATGGCCTCATACCAGCCCCTACTTGCATTTATTTCCTTTCAAGTACAAATAATTTCATCATTTTAACAATCTAGTCCTTAAACATTAAAATTATCAAAAAACACTATACAAAATAGTCTAATCTAACAAAAAAGCTTAGAAATCTATCAAAAGTTTCAAGAAAACAACACAACTCAACAATAGCACAATCCACATAGTTTGACAGTTTTACAGATTAATCCTTGGGCATACTAGATTAAGCTAATACGAGTCCAAAAATATAAAAATTACTAAAAACACGCATCAATACACTTACTAAATCAAAGCTTTAATCAATAGCGTGAAAACCCTAAATTTTTTCTTCTAATTCCAAGGAGAAGACAATGAAATAGAATAGAATCTTAAATTTATTTTCTTTGGTTTAATGTATATACTTTGGAAAATTTGTAAATAATTATAAATTTCTTAATTAAACCTTAATTAATCCTAGATTAAGCCTAATTAAACCATTTCCACTCATACAAATCATCATTCCATTCCACTAACTAGATTCCATCGTTTAATTATCCTTTTAACCCCTCTAATTTGACTATTCAACTTTTACAATTTTTACGATTTAGTCCCTTTAATTAGTAAACCATTTAAATGATAAAATTTCTCAACCAAAATTTAATACTACACTAATGACCTCGTAAATATTTAAAACTAATAAATATTTACGAACTGATGAGTCAGATTTGTGGTCCCGGAACCACTGTTTTCATTACCACTGAAAAATGGGCTGTTATAACTTTTCCTCCCTAAAGAAATTTTCATCCCCAAAAATCTTACCAGAAAATAAATTTGGGTACTATAAACTCATCAAATCTTCTGTCTCCCACGTAGCCTTTTCAACCTTGTGATGATTCCACAATACTTTAACCAACGATACTCTTTTGTTCCGGAGTTCCTTTACCTCATGTGCTAAAATCTTGATCGACTCTTCAAAATATGACAGATCAGGCTGAATCTCCACCTCACAAGGAGAATTTATATGTGAAGGTTTAGATCTATATCGCCTCAGCATCCAAACTTGAAAAAAAGATTATGAATCTTTACAAGCTCCGGGGGTAGAGCTAATCTGTAAGCTACAGGACCGACTCTTTCAATGATTTCATACGACCCGATAAACCTCGGGCTCAACTTTCCATTTTTGCCGAAACGAAGAACCTTCTTCCATGGTGAGATCTTTAAGAATACTCAATCCTCAATAACAAACTCTATATCTTTTCGTTTCAGGTCAGCATATGACTTTTGACGATCTGGCGTTGCCTTTAGATAGTCCTGTATTACACGAACTTTGTCTTTAGTCTCACAATTTAAGTTTGTACCAACTAGCTTGGATTCACTCAACTCTGACCAATACAGTGGTGTTCTAAATTTTCTTCCATACAGGGCCTTAAACGGTACCATTTTATTACTGGATTGATAACTGTTATTATATGCAAATTCTACCAGAAGTAAATATCTTTCCCAGCTACCTTCAAACTCAAGAACATAGCAACGTAACATATCTCCCAGAATTTGAATTACCCGTTCTGGTTGCCCATCTGTCTGCAGGTGATACGCTATACTGAAATTAAGTTTAGTACCAAGAGCCTCGTGAAGCTTACCCCAAAATCTTGTGGTGAATCTCGGATCTCTGTCAGAAATGATTGATGACGGCGCTTCGTGCAATCTGACAATTTCAGATACATACAACTCTGTTAAGTTCTCAAGTGAATAATCAATACGCACTGGAATGAAATGAGCTGATTTAGTAAGTCTGTGAACTATAACCCAGATAGAGTCATTTTTCCTCGGTGTCACCGGCAAACCTAATACAAAATCCATCGTGAACCTCTCCCATTTCCATTCAGGAGTAGTTACAGGCTGTAATAATCCTGACGGTACTTGATGTTCAGCTTTTACCTGTTGGCAAACCAGTCATTTAGTCACAAATTCTGAAATCTTACTTTTCATACTTGGCCACCAATACATTTTCTTCAGATTATTAAACATCTTCGTGCTACCCAAATGAATGGAGTATGTGCTGCTATGGACTTTCAATAAAATATCTCGTTTTAACCCGAAACTATTTGAAATACACAACCGGTTAGGAAAATACATCATACCATCATCACTTACAGTGAATCTCGCAGTCGAATCACTCTGGACCAGTTCTCATTTGGCTACTAACTTCGAGTCATTATTTTGCAATTCCCGAGTTCGCTGAAGAAATAACAGCCTAGCCCTAAGCTCAGCTATAACAGAACCATCACCCTTCAAGGATAAATATGCATTCATTGCCCTTAAAGCAAATAATGATTTATGACTTAAAACATCTGCAAAAGCATTTGCCTTCCCAGGATGGTAATCAATCAAGAGTTCATAATCTTTCAATAGCTCTAACCACCGTCGCTGTCTTAAATTCAGTTACTTTTGTGTCATCAAGTACTTCAAACTTTTATGATCTGTAAATATGTGACACTTTTCACTGTAAAGGTATTGGCGCCAAATTTTTAGAGTAAAAACAATGGCGACCAACTCCAAGTAATGCGTCGGGTAATTCCTCTCATGAGGTTTCAACTGACGAGAAGCGTAAGCAAAAACTTTTCCAGCTTGCATCAACACACATCCCAATCCACTAAATGAAGCATCACTATAAACAATAAATTCTTTTCCAGACTCAGGCTGTGTCAAAACTGGAGCTTCCGTCAACATTTTTTTTAATTGGTCTAAACACTGATGGCACACGTCTGACCAAACAAACTAACATTCTTTTGTAGTAACTTGGTCATCGGTGAGGCTATAATAGAAATTTTTTTAACAAAACGACGATAGTAACTTGCCAGTCCAAAAAAACTACGTACCTTATAAACATTATTTGGAGCTTTCCAATTTATAATAGCAGAGATATTACTCGGATCCACACGTATACCTTTCACGGATACCATGTGTCCAAGGAATCCAAGTTTCCGCAGCCAAAACTCGCATTTATTGAATGTTGCATACAACTAGTTTTCACGCAAGGCCTGCAGTACTATTCTTAAATTTAAGCATGTTCAGTCTCTTTTTTGGAGTAGATCATTATATCATCAATAAAAACCACCACAAATCCATCTAACTGAGGCTAAAAAACCCTGTTCATCAAATCCATGAAAGCTGCTGGGACAGTAGTCAACCCAAAAGGCATTACCAAGACTTCATAGTGTCCATATCGTGTCTGAAAGGCAGTCTTCAGTACATCAAAATCTTTTACTCGCATCTGATAATATCCAGATCTAAGATCTATCTTAGAAAATACTGTTGCATCTTTCAATTGATCAAACAATTCTTCAATACGAGAAAATGGATATTTTTTCTTTATCGTTACCTTGTTCAGCTGTTGGTAGTCTATACATAATCTCATCGAACCATCTTTAGTTTCCAAAAATAATACTGGAGCTCCCTAAGGTGGTATACTCGATCGAATGAAACCTCTATCTAGTAATTCTTGTAACTGTGCTTTAAGTTCTTTTAACTCAGTTGGTGCTATTCTATATGGCGGAATCAATATCAGTGTAGTCCCAAATATTATATCAATGGCAAATTTAACTTCCCACTCTTGCGGCAATCCCGGTAACTCTTCAAGAAATACGTTTGAGAATTCACATACTATTGGTACTTGATCCACCTTCTTCTCTGGTACTCTAGAGTCCAGAATGTAAGTTAAAAACGCATCACAACCTCTCCGTACTAGTTTATGTGCTTTTATTGCCGAGATCATACTTGAAATACCATTAATTTTATCAAATATAATAGAAATTATCTCACCATTAGAACATTTCAAATAAACCCTTTTTCATCGACAATTAATCATAAAATCATGTAAATTCAACCAGTCCATTCCCAAAATGAAATCAAACTCTTTAAAAGTTAAAAGCATTAAATCAGCGAAAAAGTTGTAACCTTGAATTTTCAGTGGCCATTTCTTGGATACCAAGTCAACTATAACACTGTGACCTAAAGGGTTCGTAACTTTGACAACACAATCAGTGGGCTCAATAGGTAAATTCTTTTCTGTAACTAACGTAGTGCATATATATGAGTGTGTTGACCCTAGGTCAATTAATGCATATACACTAACATTAAAAAAAGAAAATGTACCAACAATGACGTCGAGAGCTGAGGCCTCCCATTGTGCACGGATAGCACATGTTCTAGCAGGAGCTCTAGCTTCAGATCTAATCTGCTTGCCTTTAGTTCTACTCCAATTAACTTCAACCGAATTACTATTTCTAGGTTGTTGACCCCGTATAGGTGTAGCCACAAATTTTGTATTTTGATCTTTACCAGGCTCATTTCGATTCGGGCAATCCCTTTTAAAGTGATCAGGAGATTCACATATAAAGCATGTCCTGCCATTAACCTTGCATACACCAAAATGATATCGACCGCATTGTTTACACTCTGTCCTGTTGGCATTTCGCACACTACCTGCACTAGCCACTTAAGGAGTTGGAGCTTTCATGCTATTCTGCTTTAAAAAAAATCCTTTTCCTAAAACTCTGATGGTTTTGAAAATCTATCATTAGATTCCCTCTACTTCTTTTGCGGATAACCAGAGAAAGTTTCAGACCTAATGCGCTTGCCAAAATTGCGGGGTTTCGCCTCATTTCGTCTTTTGTTAGCATAAATTTCTTATATCTTTTGGGCTCGGCCAAACAAAGTCACAAACTCACGAATCTCCATGGCTCCAACTAACACTTTGATTTCATCATTTAATCCATCTTTAAAACATACACACATGTCTTCTTCCGAAGGTACAATCTACCGAGCATATTTACTAAGCTGTACAAATTGTCTCTCATACTTTGCCATGGTTCTATTCCCTTGTTTTAGTTCAAGAAATTCTTTCTTCTTTCACTCCAGATATCGTTTGCTTATATACTTTTTACAAAACTCAGATTTAAAGAAATCCCAGTTGATTCTTTCCTTTTGTACCACTGACGTTAATATGGACCACCACTGAAAAGCCTCTTCTTTTAACAACAACCCATACACTGTAAAGAATCCTCTAGAGAACACATTATTTCATCGAACACCCACTGAGTATGCTCTAACCAATACTCGACCTTGGTTGGATCATCACTCACATTACCACAAAATTCCATGGCACCACTTTTCCTAACTTTATCGATAGTAATTCTCGAAATATTTTGATGAGTCGAACTTTGAGGATGTAGGGAACCAGTTTGTTGAGCTGTTGAATTTACCTTTAAGTATGCCTTATACATATCGTGCATCATGCAGAGAAAAACATTCGGTGCCATATCTCTGGGCCAGTGTAATCAGGGCTCATTTCGAGTACTACCTTCATCAGTAGCTGGAATAAAACTTTCTACCTCATCGGAATCTGCTCGATTGGATCCAGATGACATCCTTATCTATAAGAACATTTCAAAAATAATCAAAAGCCATCACACTATCATCGATTAATAAAGTGGCATGTAATTCTAGACTCTACACATGCTACGTAGTCAGAGAATCGACTAAACCATAGCTCTGATACCACTAAATGTAACACCCTAACCCATATTTGTCGTTGAATTAGGGTTACAGAGCATTACCGTACAACCAGAAACATTTAACATCTTAACATTTAAATAAAGTAAACATATTATAATTCATTCAATCACATGCATTTTGTCCCTAAATCGAGCCTTTGATGCCCTAAAAATAGTTTTGAAACAATTTGGGACTAATTTGAAACAAAATAGAAGTTTTAAGAAAAAGTTAGAAAAACTTGAAAATAGGGGTCACAGGGCCGTGTGGCCAGGCCATGTGACATCACCCCAGGACGTGTAACATTCGAACAAGGGACACACGACCATGTCTCAGCCCATGTCCTCACCTGTGTAACTCACTGAGATGCCTCACACGTCCGTGTGCCAGGCCGTGTGTTAGGCCGTGTGCTAAGCCATGTAACTCACTGACTTGAAACACTAAAAAACTTTAAAATGACACACGTCTGTGTTGTCAGGCCGTGTGTGTCACACGACTGTGTCGCCAGGCCATGTGTGTCACGCGGCCGTGTGACAGCCCGTGTCTCAGGCCGTATGAACCTAAAATTTACCTAAAATCAAGTCATTTCAACACAAATTCCTACCTAACCATTCCTACCATTTGGGTACACATTCAAAGGGTTCAAATATCATCAAAACATACATAAACATGCCATATCAACCACTCTAAGTCACATAACCAATATGCCGTTCAAAGCCACCACAATTGTATCAAAACATGAATTACCAAAACATACCATTAATTCCATATTCCAAACATACCAACCTAGTTCAATTAAACCATTTCAAAAACCATAAAAGACCAATTCCAAAACTTCACTTCCATACTAAAATAACCATATATACAAGTACTTAAGGATGGTCAAAATGATCTAGCTTAAAACAAGCTTTAAAGGTCCATCAAGTTCAAACTTAAATTTCAAAAATATGATCATACCAATTCACCATTTGCACATTCACAAAATATCATAGTCCTAAAGACTCTTCCTATTACATGACATTTTAAACCCACTTCAAACAAGTACAAAATGACTACCAAGGTATAGATGATAGTGTGTGAGCTTCCAAGCCGATCTAATCGATGCAACGATTCCAAGAGTCCTACAAAATCAAATTAAAGGAATAAGCACAAAGAAGCTTAGTAAGTTCAATAAGTCAACTCATTTACTATCAATTTCCAAGTTTCCATGGAACCTTAACATTTATTACACTGGTAATAAGTTTGAATAACACCGACACTAAGCTTGCCAGGCACTAAGCCTGAATTTCACCTCGTTGAGTATATAGTACAATTCAACATTTAAATAACGATACATAACAAAACTAAAAATTAAATCGTTAATAAGGAATGAAGTATAACCATGCATATACATAAAATGAACTTACCGAACTAGTTTGCAGTAATCGCAAAAGCACAGGGACTACTCCAAATCTTTTCTTTTCCACGATCGTCGACATGCTCATGATCTAAAATAATAGTTTCATTCAATTAATGAAATAAATAGCGAAAATCAATCATTTTATACAATTTAGTCTTTTATTAATATTTTACAAAATTGCCCTCAACTTTTTACGTTTATTCAATTTAGTCCCTAAGCCCTAAACATGCAATTTACCCATTTCTTTTTCACAGAAATCTAGTCGATCCTTCTATGGCCTCATACCAGCCCCTACTTGCATTTATTTCCTTTCAAGTACAAAAAAATTCATCATTTTAACAATCTAGTCCTTAAACATTAAATCATCAAAAACTACTATACAAAATAGTCTAATCTAACAACAAAGCTTAGAAATCTTTCAAAAGTTTCAAGAAAAAAACTCAACTCAACAATGGCACAATCCAAATAGTTTGACAGTTTTACAAATTAATCTTTGGGCATGCTAGATTAAGCTAGTACGAGTAAAAAAACATAACAATTACTAAAAAGGGGCATCAATACACTTACCAAATCAAAACTTCAATCAAAAGCATGAAAACCCTAATTTTTTTTTCTTCTATTGCCGTGTAGAAGACAATGAAATAGAATAGAATTTTAAATTTTATTTTCTTTGGTTTAATATCTATACTTTGGTAATTTTGTAAATATTATAAATTTCTTAATTAAACCTTAATTAATCCTAGATTAAGCCTAATTAAACTATTTCCACTCATGCAAATCATCATTCCATTCCACTAACGAGATTCCATGGTTTAATTATCCTTTTAAACCCTCTAATTTAGTTATTCAACTTTACAATTTTTACGATTTAGTGCCATTACTTATTAAACTATTTAAATGATAAAATTTCTCAACCAAAATTTAATACTACACTAATGACCTTGTAAATATTTAAAACTAATAAATATTTACGAACCGACACGTCAGATTTGTGGTCTTGAAACCACTGTTTTCGTCACCACTGAAAAATAGACTGTTACAGTAAAAGTTTGTTATTTGTGCGCATAATGGTTTAGAAAAATTATTGAGAACTAAACTTCCTATTTCAACATGAGATTATGTTGATTTACGTGTTGTACGCATCAAGCCAATAAGTTATAAATACTCCCCATTACAATTGATTTTTGACCAAGAGTTAAATATTTCTCATCTTTGAATTTTTGTATGTTCGTATATATTCGAATTGCTCCACCACAACGTACAAAGATGAGTGAATCCTCAAAAAAAGTTGGGAATATAAATTAATTACAAATTTCTTTATATTATTAGATGTTTTGAATGTATTGGCGATTCAATTATGACATGATTTGTGATTACAATTTTGATTCGATAGTTTTCCCAAAATTAGGTGGAGAGAAATAACAACTTGTAATGAGTTAAGAGGAGAGTAATTTGAACCAGAAGTTCACCAAGGGTAACTCATTACAAGTTAACTATCAGATGTATTTACAAAATTAATGAGAATAACCAAGTTTTATATACCATCTAATATTTTAATTTGAATCAAAGACCCAGTAGGAGAATCAGTTAGAATAAATAATAAATTGATTGGTTCCAAAGATGAAAATTCATCTAGATGGTCATATAGTGGAGGCGGGTGCTCCAGAAGAGACCCAAGACATAACTAATAAGTAAAACTCCAAAAGAGATTCAGGTACCTGAAACTGAAGATTAAAATAGTGAAAAAAAATCTCGATACGTTATGTCAATTCGAGAAAATGTGACACTGATAATAAAAGTGGTCGACAATGGTTTTGCATGCAATATTATTTTGAATGAAATAAAAAGAGAATCTTGCATAAATCTATGGAATATATTGTTCAAAATAGAGAGATGCAACTCAAGTACAATTAAATTCGTGGAGTTTTTGGACCAGTAGTCCAAATATCTAAAGGTATAAAGCTAGTAAGGGTACAAATGAAGTAGTTTTGTAAAAGCAAAATAAAAATATGAAGTTTTTCGCTAAGCCCTGGAATTGATTATGAAAAGATATAATATTGTTTTGTGGTGGATGCAGTAACCTTTAGATATATTATTTTGACAATTCATAAAAGATTTAACTTGCATCTAATGGTTGTTGTTACAACTTTTTATGAACCAAGTTTATATTAAAATCCTTGAAGGATTTAGGATGCTAAAAGCATATTGAAATTCTCGGGAAATTATTCATTTATATGAATTGAAATAATTTGAACATATGTGGTAAATAGTAGTTGAAGGAGGATTATAAAATGATCCAAAATACCTATTTGTGGTTTTGTAGAAGAATCATGATTACAGTTTGCTATGATTATTGTTCAAACTCTTGAAGAGATCAAAATATATTTCCCCCAAATTTTCCCTCACTCATGACTTTCAAAAGAATAGTGATATAAATGCTTAGCAAATACATTCAAATAGTCATATGAAAAACTAGCATTCAAGATTAAATACATAGAATAAAAGAAAGTATGTGATGTTTTCTTGAGGGAGAGTAAGTGCGCGCTGTACTTGTAACACCCCTTACTCGGTTTCTACGCCAGAACCGCACCCGAGGCGTTACCGAACTCGAATACATGGTCGCTGCTTAGGCTTAACGTAATTACTCTCTTAAATCACCTCTAAAACCCCATTCTCGACTTACGAAACCTCACTCATACACACGAGGGCTCTCGAGACTAATCCGAAACTTTTGCGATTATTAATTTTTTTTCTCTTTTATATGGGTCTTACACGCCCGTGCAAGATTACACACGCCCGTGCATAGGTACACACGCCCATGTCCCCGGACCATGCCTAAAAACCCAGTATTCTGCCAAATTGCCCACGGCTAAGGCACGCCCGTGCTTTCTAACCGTGGTCGACACTAACTAAATCCACACGGCCTGGACACGCCCGTGAACATGTCCGTGGGGAATTTATAATTTTATGAGTAAGGTGCAGACTTCACACAGCCAGTGCACACGCCCAAGTGCTAACCGTGTGTCACACATGGCCTAAACACACGGCCGTGTGATTAGGCCGTGGTCTAATCTGACTTGAACCACTAATGTGCAGGGGACACACGGCTTAGACACACGCCTGTGTGTCTGCCCGTGTGGGCATTTAGAGGCTATCTACCAAGCCATTGCCACCTTAGAGTGTACACCTACATACCTTCATTCAAAACAATACAACTCCTAACCCTTTTGCAAGTCTAAAAACTCATCCAACATACACAATATTGAAATGAACATAATTCATGAATTTCATCTTCATTAAACAAAAGAGTTTGCCAAGAACTTGTCTAACTCATAGGGCCATTTACAAAAAGACTTACATAGCCAACACTTTAACTAACAATTACAACTTGACAAATACTTGAGTCCTATACATGCCATACTCAAAACAAGTCTAAAATTGTTATACCAAAGTGCTGTTGATAGTGTGAATTTCCGAGCTCCTGGAGTCACGATCCTCGAGTTACCTTGGCAATACTACAAGGAAGAAGGGCAATGAAAAAGGGGTAAGCATAAAGCTTAGTAAGTTGCATGGAAATAAATAACAATTCATAATACCCATAAAAATGATTCATTCACGGTATTATCTAAACATACACGAACTCAAGGCCTCTTGCCATACTTACTTACAATTGCCTTTATTTGGCACATACCGTGCCACACATCGCGACCATTCTTCGTGACTCATTCACGAGTACCTGTATTCACTAATTCACATGACTTAAATATCATTCATTTCTCTACTTCTAAAATTTCATCTACTTATCCCACCACTCACAAGGGTTAGTCAGAGACATAAGTTTATAGTCATTACTATAAATATAAAGTCAATGCCACGTCCTCGAGGTGGTCTTACATGGAGTCTTCTCTAAGTACCAATGCCATGTCCCGGACGTGGTCTTATATGGGATTACTTCTAGGTGCCAATGCCATATCCCGGATATGGTCTTATATGGGATTACTCTTCATGTACGATGCCATATCCCAGATATGGTCTTATACGATTTCCATGTTCATCACCGAAGCCATATCCCGAATATGGTCTTATACGGGATCTCAACTCGGTGCCGAGGCCATGTCCCGGACATGGTCTTATACGGGACCTTATTGGCATATTTCAATGATAGCGTTTCTATAATCAACGTGGCCCAATTAGGACTCCAACATCTCATTCACATTAACTACTCAATTTAGTAATGCATTATGCTTTAATATAATTTCCAAGCATTTCTCAACATACTAATATGAATATTGTTTAAGTCACATACAACTTACCTCGTTTTCAAAATGAGCTAGTTTCTTGATTCACCCAAGTCTTTATTCTTTCCCCGTTCGAGGCGAATTCTCGTCTCCTCTTGCTCTATAATAGCAAATTAGCTCATTTTAATCACTACATTAATACAAGCATTTCAATAACCATGCTTAAGTTACAAAAAATACCATTTTGCCCTTATACTTTGGCAAAATGACCATTTTACCCCCTAGGCTCGTAAATCAATTCTAATCAAATTTCTACCTTTAATGAGCCTAGGTGAATATTTATTTCTCTTATGGCTATCATCAAAACCCAACATTCCACATGTTTTCTACAAATTTCACAACCTTTACAAAAAGGTTCATTTAGGTGTTTTCATGGCAACAACCTTCACAAAAGTTGTTCATCTAACAACTAATACTCATTTTCCTCCATAAAAGTGCAGCAAATAACTTAAAATCTCTCATGGAAAAACTCTAAACTCTTCACTATTTAACAAAACAATCCTTTCTTTAGAAAGCTTAAGCTTTAGGGGTTCCAAAAGTACAATTTTTATCAAGGAATAATTACTAGAACACTTACTTGTAAGGAGAAGAGTGTGCTAAAATTTGGAGCATTCAAAACCCTATTTCAGCTGCTAATTTTTAGGTGGAAGATGAATAGAGAAAAAGATGATATCTTTTTCTCTCCTTATTTTATTAATATTGGTCAAATAAGTCACCAACTATCACCAACTTTGACCAACAATGTCCATCCTTGTCTCCCATCTAGTCTATGGCCGGCCAAGCACATATTGGGGGTCTAATTGCCCTTTAAAGACCTCCAATTAACATTCTAAGACTATTTGGCACCTTTATCTTATAGAATGGAACTTTCGCACTTTATGCGATTTAGTCCTTTTTCGCGATTAAACACAACATCGCTAAAATTAAAGCATCAAAGTTTTCATGTACCTATGCTATCATGTTCTAACTCATAATATATCATAAAAATAAATTTCTCGAATTCTCGGATTAGTGATCCCGAGATCACTATTCCGACTAGCCCCTAAATTGGGTTGTTACAATTCTCCCCCTTAAGGATTTTCGTCCTCGAAAATCTTACCGGTGAATAGATTGGGGTATTGGTTTCTCATCGATTCCTCGGACTCCCATGTAGCCTCTTCTATACCGTGCCTTTTCCATAAGAATTTTACTAGGGCTATACTTTTATTCCTTAAGCGCTTGACTTCACGAGCCAAAATTTAACCGGTTCTTCACCATATGTCAAAACCGTTGTATCTCTACATCCGTCGGCTCTATAACATGTGAAGGGTCTGAACGGTATCGACGCAACATAAACACATGAAAGACGTCGTGAATCTTTTCCAGCTCAGGTGGCAAGGCTAACCGATAAGCTACCGGTCCTATCCTTTCGGTAAATTCATAAGGCCCAATAAAGCGCAGACTTAACTTGCCCTTTCGGCCAAATCTAAGGACTTTCTTCCAAGGTGATACTTTCAAGAACACTTTATCACCAACTTTGAATTCTATTTCTTTCCTTTTTAAATCCGAATAGGACTTCTGTCTATCTCGAGGCGCATCACAAACGACCACGTATCACTTTACTTTATCTTCGTTTCTTTAACTAAGTCAACCCCGTGTATCTGTTTCTCTCTGAGTTCTGACCAATACAGGGGAGTTCGACATTTACGCCCATACAATGCCTCATAAGGTGCCATCTTCAAACTCGATTGAAAGATGTTGTTGTGGGCAAATTCCTCCAATGGTAAGTATTTCTCCCAGTTACCATGGAATTCCAAAACACAACACCGAAGCATGTCTTCTAGTATCTGAATTACCCTCTCTGACTGTCCATCAGTTTGTGGATGAAAAGCTATACTGAAACTCAATTTTGTGCCTAATGCTTCTTGTAACTTTTTCCAAAACCGTGACGTGAATCTCGGATCTCTATCTGAAATGATCGACAATGGTACACCATGAAGTCTTACTATCTTAGACATATACAAATCTGCCAATTTGTCGAGCGAATAGTCGACTCGCACTGGTATAAAGTGGGCTGACTTAGTGAGTCTATCAACCACTACCCATACTGCGTCTTTCTTCTTTGGAGTCAATGGTAAACTCGTCACGAAGTCCATAGCAATACGGTCCCATTTCCATTCAGGAACCATAATGGGCTGAAGTAAACCCGAAGGTACTTGACGTTCAGCCTTCACTTGTTGACAAATTAGGCATTTCGATACAAACTCGGAAATATCTTTCTTCATACCAAGCCACCGAGACTATTTCCTCAAATCATGGTACATCTTCGCATCGCTGGTGTACATTCAAACATCCGTTATGTGCTTCGTGCAAAATTTTGCAGATAAGGTCATCATTATTGGGTACACAGACTCGATCTCGAAATGTTAGACATCCATCAAGATTTACTCGAAAGTCTGTATCAACACTCGACTCACATAAAACTCTCTTGGCTTGCAAACTGTTATCATTCTTCTGAGCTTCACAAATCTTCTGGAGAAACAATGGTTTAGCCCTCAACTCGGCTAAAACAGAACCATCATCTAACAAGGTCATCTGAGTATTCATGGCTTTTAATGCAAACAAAGATTTTCTGCTCAAAGTGTTGGCGACTACATTGGCTTTTCCCGGATGGTAGTCTATTACCAACTCATAATCTTTAATCAGCTCTAACCATCTTCGTTGCCTCAAATTTAATTCTTTTTGAGTCATCAAATATTTTAGTCTTTTATGGTCAGTGAAAATTTGACACCTTTCACCGTATAAATGATGTCTCCAAATTTTCAGCGCAAACACAATTGCGGCCAACTCCAAATCATGAGTCGGGTAGTTCTTCTCGTGCGGCTTCAATTGTCTAGAGGCGTATGCAATCACTTTACCCTCTTGCATAAGAACACAACCCAACCTGTTCAAGGACGCATCACTATAAACTACAAATTCTTTTCCTGGTTCTGGTTGCACCAAAATAGGAGCCTCGACCAATGATGTCTTGATTTCTCAAAACTCGTTGACACTTTTCCGTCGATCGAACTTTACATCTTTCTCGCAAAGTCTCGTCATCGGGGTAGCTATCATGGAAAACCCCTTGACAAAACGCCTATAATAACCTGCTAGGCCTAGAAAACTCCTCACTTCAGTTACGCTCCTCGGTGATTTCCATTCAACAATTGCCGAAATCTTACTCGGGTCAACTCTAATCCCTTCTCCAGAGACAATATGCCCCAAAAATCCCACTTCCTTGAGCCAAAATTCACTCTTACTGAATTTGGCATACAATTGTTTTTCTCGCAGAACTTGTAGAACCATACTCAAATGCTCTGTATGCTCGTTCTCATCTCGAGAGTAAATCAGTATGTCGTCGATAAAGATCACCACAAACCTATCAAAGTACGATCGAAAAATGCGATTCATCAAATCCATGATGATAGCAGGGGCGTTGGTTAGGCCAAAAGGCATGACCAAAAATTCATAATGGCCATATCTAGTCCTAAACGCGGTTTTCGGCACATCAGAGTCCTTGACTTTCAACTGATAGTACCCTGACCTCAGGTCTATCTTAGAAAATACTGTAGCTCCTTTCAATTGATCAAATAGATCGCCGATCCTCGGCAACGGGTATTTATTCTTCACTGTCACCTTGTTGAGTTGTCGATAGTCTATACATAGTCTCATGGAACCATCTTTCTTCTTCACAAATAGGACGGGTGCTCCCCACAGAGAAAAACTCGACCTCGCAAAACCTTCATCCGTCAATTCTTGCAACTATGCTTTCAACTCTTTCAGTTCGGTTGGGGCCATTCTCTAGGGAGCGATAGAAATAGGGGCAGTACCCGGAGCTAATTCAATCCCAAACTCAATCTCTCTATCCGGTGGTAGTCCAGGCAACTCTTCTAGGAAAACATCTAAGTATTCACATACAATGGGTACTGACTCAACTTTCAATTCATTCTCTTTAGTGTTCAACACAAAGGCAAGATAAGCCTCATACCCCTTCCTTAGGTGGTATACGAGGTGACAGGTCGATACCACTATCGGTGACCTATCAGGCTTATCTGATTCAGCACGAATAAAATTACCATTTTCTTCTCTCAACTCGATATGCTTCTTCCCACAGTTCACAATTACACTATGGGTAACTAACCAATCCATCCCGAGAATGACATCAAATTCGTCAAACGGTAATAACATAAGATCGACCGGGAAATAATGACCCTTAATCATCAAAGGGCACCCTTTGCAAACTCTATCAACCAACACACACTTGCCTAGGGATTAGACACTCTTATAACGAATTCAGGGAGGGCTCTATATAGGCGAGTTAATGTTAGAGACTAATTTCATGCATATATATGAGTGAGTAGATCCCGGGTCAATTAAAGCTATAACACGAGTATTATGGAGAGAAAAGATACCCGTGATCACGTCGGGGGAAGATGCCTCGTCACGAGCACGAATGGCATATGTCCTCGCCGGTGCTCTACCCTCAACTTTAGCAGCTTGCTCTCTGATTGGATTTTTGTTTCCCATCTCAATCCCCGGGTTTCTCAATGGTCTTCCCCTTGTGGTACTTCTCGATTTCGTATTCTGAGGCCTTCCTTTCTCGTCCACCTCGGGACAATTTCTGATAAAATGGTCTAAGGACCCACATCTGAAACAAGCTTTCTCATTAGCTCTACACTCACCAGAATGGTGCCTTCCACACCGAGGGCACTCCGGTCTATTTGGTCGAAGGTTGCCCATACTAGCAGCTGATGTAGTGTGCCCTTTTGATCTCGAGGGTCGCTTGCTTTTATTTCGGGATGAAAACCCCTCTGAAGTGGCTGATCGAGTAGTGAAATCCCTCGATTTCTTAGATGAGGATATGTGAGACTTGTTTCGATATTCTTCTTGGAAGAATTCCCAGCTAACTCTCTCCCTCGGTACCACCGACACCAAGGTGTTCCACCATCGGTAGGCTGAATCACTCAGGAGAGACACTGTACACTTTAAGAACTCTTCAGGCATGCAGGATAACTCGTCGAATACCCGAACGGTATTCTCGAGCCAAAATTCTGCTTTCTCCAGGTCATCATCCTTATTTGCCCAAAATTCTTCGGCTCCTTGCTTCCGGATCTTATCCACCGGAGGCCTTTCTCTTCTCACCACCTCAACTATTTGAGGGGCTACGGAAGCAGGTTGAGGAATTTATGGGGGCGGAGGGGGTTGAGCATTAGGGTTTTCTCAGGTATACTCAGTATACTAGTTGCTCATCATATGGAGAAAGGCTTTTTGAGCCTCTTCCCCCTGACTCAAAGTCTCAGGTCTACTATTAACTGGCACGGTCCCTTGAGCGGCAGCCGGCGCATTACTCACAGCATTATCGGCTACAGTTCGGTCTGGATCAGAATCTATCTACTACATAAAACACAAATTTATACATCAGGAGTCATCACACTATCATTACTCAGACACTCTTACATATGGCATGTATAGCTAGACTCGTACTTATGCTACGTTAGTCCTAGAATCGACTAAACCGTAGCTCTGATACCACTAAATGTAACACCCCTTACTCGATTTCTATGCCGGAACCACACCCGAGGTGTTACTGAACTCGAATACATGGTCGCTGCTTAAGCTTAACGTAATTACTCTCTTAAATCACCTCTACAACCCCATTCTAGACTTACAAAGCCTCACTCATACACACGAGGGCTCTCGAGACTAATCCGAAACTTTTGCGATTATTAAATTTTTTTCTCTTTTATACGGGTCTTACACGCCCGTGCAAGATTAGACACGCCCGTGCATAGGTACACACGCCTATGTCCCCGGACCGTGCCTAAAAACCCAATATTCTGCCAATTTGCCCACGGCTAAGGCACGCCCGTGCTTCCCAACCGTGGTCGACACTGACTAAATCCACACGGCCTGGACACGCCCGTGAACATGTCCGTGGGGAATTTATAATTTTATGAGTAAGGTGCAGACTTCACACGGCCAGTGCACACGCCCAAGTGCTAATCGTGTGTCACACACGGCCTAAACACACGGGCGTGTGATTAGCCCGTGGTCTAATTTGACTTGAACCACTAATGTGCAGGGGACACACGGCTTAGACACACACCCGTGTGTCTGTCCGTGTGGGCATTTAGAGGCTATCTACCAAGCCATTGCCACCTTAGACTGTACACCTACATACCTTCATTCAAAACAATACAACTCCTGACCCTTTTGTAAGTCTAAAAACTCATCCAACATACACAATATTGAAATGAACACAATTCATGAATTTCATCTTCATTAAACAAAAGAGTTTGCCAAGAACTTGTCTAACTCATAGGGCCATTTACAAAATTACTTACATAGCCAACACTTTAACTAACAATTACAACTTGACAAATACTTGAGTCCTATACATGCCATACTCAAAACAAGTCTAAAATTGTTATACCAAAGTGCTGTCGATAGTGTGAATTTCCAAGCTCTTGCAGTCACGATCCTCGAGTTACCTTGGCAATACTACAAGGAAGAAGGGCAATGAAAAATGGGTAAGCATAAAGCTTAGTAAGTTGCATGGAAATAAATAGCAATTCATAATACCCATAAAAATGATTCATTCACGGTATTATCTAAACATACACGAACTCAAGGCCTCTTGCCATACTTACTTACAATTGCCCTTATTTGGCACATACCGTGCCACACATCGCGACCATTCTTCGTGACTCATTCACGAGTACCTGTATTCACTAATTCACATGACTTAAATATCATTCATTTCTCTACTTCTAAAATTTCATCTACTTATCCCACCACTCACAAGGGTTAGTCAGAGACATAAGTTTATAGCCATTACTAGAAATATAAAGTCAATGCCAGGTCCTCAAGGTGGTCTTACATGGAGTCTTCTCTGAGTACCAATGCCATGTCCCAGATGTGGTCTTATATGGGATTACTTCTAGGTGCCAATGCCATATCCTGGATATGGTCTTATATGGGATTACTCTTCATGTACGATGCCATATTCCATATATGGTCTTATACGATTTCCATGTTCATCACCAAAGCCATATCCCAGATATGGTCTTATACGGGATCTCAACTTGATGCCGAGGCCATGTCCTGGACATGGTCTTATACGGGACCTTATTGGTTCTATATTTCAATGATAGCATTTCCATAATCAACGTGGCCCAATTAGGACTCCAACATCTCATTCACATTAACTACTCAATTTAGTAATGCATTATGCTTTAATATAATTTCCAAGCATTTCCCAACATACTAATATGAATATTGTTTAAGTCACATACAACTTACCTCGTTTTCAAAATGAGCTAGTTTCTTCGGTTCAGTCCAAGTCTTTATTCTTTCCCCATTCGAGGCGAATTCTCGTCTCCTCTTGCTCTATAATAGCAAATCAGCTCATTTTAATCACTACATTAATACAAGCATTTCAATAATCATGCTTAAGCAAAATTACCATTTTGCCCTTATAGTTTGGCAAAATGACCATTTTACCCCTAGGCTCGGAAATCAATTCTAATCAAATTTCTACCTTTAATGAGCCTAGGTGAATATTTATTTCTCTTATGGCTATCATCAAAACCCAACATTCCACATGTTTACTACAAATTTCACAACCTTTACAAAAAGGTTCATTTAGGTGTTTTCATGGCAACAACCTTCACAAAAGTTGTTCATCTAACAACTAATACTCATTTTCCTCCATAAAAGTGCAGAAAATAACTTAAAATATCTCATGGAAAAACTCTAAACTCTTCACCATTTAACAAAATAATCCCTTCTTTAGAAAGCTTAAGCTTTAGGGGTTCCAAAAGTACAATTTTTATCAAGGAATAATCACTAGAACACTTACTTGTAAGGAGAAGAGTGTGCTGAAATTTGGAGCATTCAAACCCCTATTTGGCTGCTAATTTTCAGTGGAAGATGAATAGAGAAAAAGATGATATCTTTTTCTCTCCTTATTTTATTAATATTGGTCAAATAAGTCACCAACTATCACCAACTTTGACCAACAATGTCCATCCTTGTCTCCCATCTAGTCTATGGCCGGCCAAGCACATATTGGGGGTCTAATTTCCCTTTAAAGACCTCCAATTAACATTCTAAGACTATTTGGCACCTTTATCTTATAGAATGTAACTTTCGCACTTTATGCGATTTAGTCCTTTTTCGCGATTAAACACAACATCGCTAAAATTAAAGCATCAAAGTTTTCATGTACCTATGCTATCATGTTCTAACTCATAATATATCATGAAAATAAATTTCTTGAATTCTCGGATTAGTGATCCCGAGATCACTATTCCGACTAGCCCCTAAATCGGGCTGTTACAGTACTCTTTTTCCCTTAACCAAACTTTTGTCCTATTGCGTTTTCCTGGTAAGGTTTTTAATGAGGCAGCATATTATGTGTATTTCATAACTCTTGAAAAGAGTTATATTTCATGCCTTTAGACCTAGCTGATTGCTCGTATTTAGGTGCATTTAGTTGCATTTTAGGACATTTCATTTGTATTTTTCATCATTTCACTAGGAGCTTGGACTGTGTTTAAATATTAGGTACTTTTAATTACTTATGGTAGGGCTGTGTTTGGTGGTTTGGCAGGTGCAAGTTGAGGAACAAGAAATAAATGAGTGAAGGTTTGCTGGGGCAAAGAATTCGACATTTTGTCAACACCGATGCCATGGCAATACCGGGAAGACCAAGTCAACACTCAAAGCATACTAGTTTTAGCCCAATTGTACTTGTACCAGAAAAATCTGCCTAAAAAAGAGGAGAAGATAATCTTGGTTTGTTGGATTTTATCCTAGAAAAAAATAATTTAAAAAAAGGAGAAGATAATTTTGGGTTGTTGAAAAAAAGAATTTAGATAAACATGGGTTCTTGGATTTACCCTAGGAAAAAAAGGTATAAAAAGCTAAAGGAGGAAACCCTAAATGACAAACAAGAGAGAGATGTCCTTAGGCAAAAATAGAGGGTAGTGGCAGAGTAGAGACAGAAAGAGGAAGACGAAAATAGTCCCTCTTAGCCATCGTAAGACACTGTGCTGCTGGAGTGTGAACTGGACACGCGAAAGGTGTCTTCCTGAAGTCTTCCGTATTTCATACTTTTTTCTTTCGTGAATTGAATGATGAAAATGGTGTTGGATGTTATTTTGGTTTTGAATTTTATGTGCCAACCCATGAGCTAAATCTCATCGGGTTGAGATTACATGATGAAACTTTTATTTTCTTTAATGGTTAAAGAATAAATCTGAATTAATTTACTGTTTCATTCAATTATTTTTATTTCTATATTGTATGTGTGCAATCCCTAGACATAGACGACTGTGCAGCATGCTCATAAACTAATTTAACTCTGAAAAGGACTCTAGACATAGAGCAACGTTTATACAGAAGGAAAACAATACAGGGTACCATATTAAGGTCTATAGACACGGGCAAGGTAACTTGAGGTTTTTGCTCTCAAAAGAAGCAGATCATTTTAGAACTCTTCTGAGTAGTAAACTTAGTATGATTTTGCTAAAGCATTATTGGCAGTAAGGGTAGATTCTTAGTAATCTTAAGCTTCCAAATCAACATCGTATATCCTTTATTCTTTGCCATAGTATCTTTGCCACATCATTATTAGTTATTTATTTGTTCATTTACATAATATTCTCGTAGTAATTCTCATAATTTCCATTACATTTCTACTGTTGTTTTGCCATAGCATTTCCAAGTATTCATTAATTCCACATATTGCATACATCACTATTCCTTTAATTGTCACTGCATACTTATCATTGTTTTTGCCATAGCATTAATAGCACTCTGTTTTAATAACTTGACCACTTTTGTGCCTCAATCCGATTCTCGTGGGAATGATAGTCACTCATCACTTTATTACTTGATCCGATGTGTATACTTGCACAATTCACATATCATTTCACACGCGACAGTATTATAGATATGTGTACTCTTTTTCCTTCACAAGGATTTTTTTCCCACAGGGTTTTTATCTTAGTAAGGTTTTAACGAGGCACATTCTCTACCAATGGACATTCAAGGGGGAGTGTTATGGATATTTTAGGAAGTGGATGTCCATCAAGATCAAGATAAGTTTTAATGTACTTTAAATTCTAATAGTCATTAGAAGAAGATCTCTACTTCATTTATACTTCTTATTCCTATAAATAGAGACTGTAGACAAGCTTTGTAAATATTCCGATTGATCAATAAAAATATGCTCTCTCTTTGCTCTCTCATTCTTTTTTTTTATTCTCTGTCTTTTATTTTATAACAATTTTAATTTTTTTAATATTTACTTTTTATTAATTTTTTGATTTTTTTAATAATTTTCCTATTTTTAATATCTATTCTGTTTTTTATAATGTTCCTATTTTTAATGATTTTTTAATCATTTTTATGGGAAAATATTAGATTCAACCAAAAGTTACCACGTGTCACCATCTAATTGGCCAATCAATTTATTTTAACTATCAATGTGGTCAATGTTAAACATTTTTTTATCCTAGTACATAAAATCCAATCCTTCCAAATTGGGATGATAATAAGATAGAAAATGAGAGAGGAATGTATGATAGTTCAAATTTATGCATTTTTCAAAAGTTTCATTTTATTTCTTCTCATTTTTCAACTCTACAAAATAATGAATAAAAATAAAATTACTATTTTTTTTTTCAATTTTCCATCTTTCTTACCAAGCACATATATATAGAAAGAAAAAAAATATTTTCTTTCTATTTTTATATTCTTCAAATTTTTATTTTTCTAATTTTGTTTCTATTCTATCAAGTAAAACCAAAGAGATAAATGAAAAAATACACTCATGTTAAGCTCCCCAAGAAATGATAAATTAGAGCTTCCTTTATCTTTCTCTACAAAACAAGCTAAAAAAATGGTAATGCTTAATCAAGAAATTGCCTACAAAACAGAAAAGTCTAAACTTCTCCATACTCAAGAAAACCAACATGAAAGATAAACATTAAGCACAAGATAAAAAGAATTGAGGTACATAAGAACTCTCTTATTAAGCTATCAAAATATTATTTCCAACAAGTTCATTTTTAAGAAAAATTCTTGACGGGTTTTTCTTCAAAAGTTTTCATAACCTCATCTTTTGTATTAAAAAATTTAAAACAATATTAATACTTATAATAAAGTAAAGAAGTATCCTAAAAAAATACTAAAAATAAAACACTTAAAAAAATATGGTTTCGTTTGAATTTTTTTGAACCCAAGTTTCGACACGTTTAGTATGTTTTTGCATGTAAATTGAACTAAAGAAAGGTGTTTGGATGATCACGATGGAAGAGTTTCAATGCACCACACTAATTTTTTCCACTAGACTTTAATAGTTTGTTTGGTTCAATGTAATGAGCATTCAATTCCGTCTCAATTATTTACGCTACAGTAATTCAGAAGTTTGGTTCTGTAACATCCCAAAAATTAGGGGTTTGTGATTTTTGTATATTGCATGTGTTGTGCTTGATTAGCTAGTTATTTGAGGTTGTTTAGGGATTCTAGGGAGGCCTGGGTTCGAGTTCAAGCCCTGGAAAAATTTTGGTTTTTGGCCCTTTAGTGGAGAGGGCTATTGGAAGCAAGACTTAAGGGAATTTGCATGTGTTTTACTAACACAAGTGAGCTGGTGTTGTAGTGGCAAGTGGCGTGTTGGGCATGCAAGGAGGTATGGGGTTCGAATCCCTCAAGCTACATTGGTAGCTTTTATTTTGTGCTTTGGGAGGAGGAAGCAGAGTTGGGATCAAACTCTGCTATGGGAGTTGAAGAATGGGTCAAAGCATTTGAATGGATGAAGGAGAGGGTTTGTGGAAGAAAAAAGAGGAGAAAATCGTGGGATAGGGGAGAGTGGTAGTGTTGGCCGAAAGTAGGAAGCTAGCTAAGGGGAATTTCGGCTGGTGTAGGGTGGTGAGGGTATATTCGGTTTTGGGAGAGGGGAGAGTCCCGAATTTTTCCTTAGTGTTTTGGGTACTCTTTTCCCCTTTCTTTTCTTCTCTCAATTTTGTTCTTTACCGAATCTTTTGTGAATTGACCACTCGTGCATTATTTTTCTTCAACCTTTTGTCTCTTTCACTTTCTCTTGTCAAGTGCCGAATATACTCTACTTCATCATTTCTTACTCCTGCTAGTGGCCGAATAGGTAAGCCTCCACTTCCATTTTCTCTTCTTTTCTCGTTACACTATTCTTTCTCCCCTGGCCGAATACAACATATTCTTCTCCTCTTATTGTTCTTTCCCTCTCCATTCAAAGCATAAGCCGAAATACTTACAATCTTAACCTTTTTTTAGTAGGGTCGAATCTATTCTCCCCTAGCACTTCATCTCTTGTTCTCTAATTGGTCAAGCCAAAACTAATCTCTCCCTCTTCTTCCTAGTTGATTATCATCTCTGAGGGTCGTGCGTGTTCAACTCCTTTCTGCTCAAGAATCTATCCTTGCCGAATCTGAGGGTAAGTAGTACTAATCATATTCTGGGTTTCTCCCTATTGCCGAATGTGGATGGATGATAACTCCCTTTTTTGTGCATCAATTATTTTAGGAATCCGTTTGCTTTAGCCAAGGGATAGGGCCGAGCTATTTTGGTGCACTGAAGGAGATCGCATTATGGTAAGTGAAGTTAGCCTAGTAAGTGTTCCTAGTTACGTGTATCAAAATGGAGACTAACATGTTGACAATTATCACTATAGGTGTTTTGAAAAATGTTGGAAAACCACAACTCGTAGTCAGGTGTGTAATCTCACACTATTGATTGTGACTATGTGAGGTTCTGTAATTTGGGCATAAGCTGAAATGCCGAAAAGCTGAAGTATCGGCAACCGAGACACTCGAGCGTACGAGCGCTCGTAGTGTTAAACAGAGCCACTAATGATGGCGGTAGATTGTTGAGAGTGTCACGAGTACTCTCACGAATCTGAGGCCGTGTATGGGCCTTATTGAGCCTAAACGGGCTAAGTGGGCCCAATGGGCTAACAGGCCCACATGAGCAAAAACGATGGAAAAATTGCCAAATAAATACTGCATCTACAAAGTCAGCAAAATCGAGACTGAAAATGTGCTAAATAGGCCACACGGGCGTGTGGGCCCATTGGGGCCAAAATTGGGCTTTAGGCCCAACTACACTGTTTTGGCCAAAAAGGGGTCCCGAGTCGCTCGATGGGACGGAAAGGCCATTAGATGACCAAACTACTGAAATGCCCTCGATGGGTGAGATTACTGTTATACCCCTGAGGGGTAAATTACCGTTTTACCCCTACCAACCAAATTACCATTATACCCCTAGAGGTAGATTTAGTATGTTTATGTGTAATCTGTTTAATTACTATGACGGTAAATTGTTGCATACACTGGATTAATATGTCACGACATGTTGCATTGGGTTGGGTTATGTATGTGGAGGAAGTACTGTACTGGTGGCTATGCCACGTTATACTGATTCATTGGCTCTGCCACGATATACTGATTTTAGTGGCTCAGCACGTATACTGTTACTGGCAGCTTTGCTACGTTGGTATTAGCAGCTCGGCTGCATCCTTGGTGTATAGGGCTGGGTGGGTTAACTTGGTCCCCACAGGTGTGTAGGGTTGGTACGGGTGGTGTGTTGGTTGGTTTGGGTTAGGCTGCATTCTCTGTTTGCATTACCATGATTTTGGGGCTTAGGCCCAAACTGATACTGCATGGGCTTGGGCCCAGACTGTGAATGTAACTGAGATTACACACTGAGTTCTTGTAACTCACCCTTTTCCTTAACTGTGCAGGTAATCCCCAGCCTTAGAGGATTTGGAGCCGCGAGGGACTCGGAGGTGGCCACACGTACCGCATGTGTTTGAGGGTGAACTTAATATTTTAATTTGGGATTACTTTGCTTTTAATTATTGGGTTTTATAATTGTTGTAATAAGGCCATTGGAACTGTTTTAACTTTTATTTTAGATTTTCTTTAAACACTACAAATTTAAACAACACGGGGTTTTCACAACAATAAACAACCGGTTTTCAAATATCACACTTTCGCAATTATTACTAGACCAAACTTCTGTAACTGACATGGTTTTTAATAAACAAGATAATACGTGTATTTTTGAAAGGGTATTACAAGGAGTAAACTTCTTTTGTGAATAAGCAACGAGAAACGAAATTTTGAACGTTTAAGTTTGAATTTGACAAGGTGTTTTTCAAACATCCATGAGGTTTTAAACATCACCTGATGTGGCACGCTAGATCCGGTCGTAACGTTTAGGCCAAGTTTGGGGTGTTACATTTAGTGGTATAAGAGCTAGGTTGCAAAACTCGGCTATGGAATGGGTTTTGGAATTTTTTTCAAATCTATTTAAATTCTGTATAAGAAAGTAGTATCACTGAACGTGTGGCACACCGAGCCTCCGGCATCCGAATCTGTAAGTTTCTTTACTTTATACTTGATTATATGATGAAATGACGATAGTGAGAAACTACTAGAGATAGTGGTAGTACACTGAAACTTTTAGCTATAGAAACTAAGACTATAGAGACTGAAATGGTAGTAACCTCGATCTGCGAAAATAACTCTTATAACTGTTTTCATAAAACACTTGTTAATAATCATGGGAACTATAAGTTGATTCATAAAACTCTTAAATAGATTAATACGCTGCATCGATATGAGCGCAAGAGGTCACGGAAGGGGTACACGTGGCCGTGGTAGAGGCCAAGGTGCTAGGGCTGGATCCTCAGCATCAGGGCATATGCCTGAAAGGGAGGCGCCGACATAGCCGTTACTGAGACGGGGTCTCATGATCGAGTTGGTGGGGACGATGCTTTATCTCAAGCAATGCTACGGGTTCTAGAACGGTTTGCTGGAGCGAGTACTGGGTCGGTAGCCCGAGGATCAATTTCTGAGCGACTCCGGTCAAACGGGGTCAAAATCTTCAGGGGCATATCTGGTGTAGCCCCGAATGTAGCAGAATAATGGTTAGAGGCGGTCGAGCGGATCATGGATGACCTGGACTGCACAGTGGAGCAAAAGCTGAAAGGGGCAGTATCCCTATTGCGAGATGAGGCATACCAGTGGTGGCTCACTGTGAGGGAAGGCACACAGGCGGACCGATTAACATGGGATTTCTTTAAAACGACCTTCCAGGGGAAGTATGTCGGGGCTAGTTATGTGGACATCCGGAGAAAGGAATTCTTGAATCTGGTTCAGGGGAATAGGTCTGTGGCAGAGTATGAGGCAGAGTTCCTGCGCTTGAGCCGGTACGCTCGGGGTATAGTTGCAACAGAATATGAATGCTGCGTGCGGTTTGAGGATGGTCTTTGGGACGAGTTGCGAGTACTGATAGCCACGCAGAGGGAAAGAGATTTCACTGCTTTGGTGGATAAGGCAAAGATTATCGGGGATGTGAAACGCTCTGAGCGTCAAAACTGTGAAAAGGAGAGGGGCAGGAACAAGAGAGATTTTAGGCCTTCCAGTTCTTCAGATAGATTTCATAAGAGGCCTAGATTTGATGGGCGATGCTGGCGGAGTCGGAGTTTGTTGAGCCGCGGACCCGACCTTGCGCAGTGTGCGGGTTATCTTATCAAGGTGAATGTTGGAAGAGAACTGGGGCGTGCTTCAGATGTGGATCAAGAGACCACCGGGTTAAAAGACTGTACGCAGAAGCCGGGTTCGATGCCAGTTGCGGGTCAGAGATATGTTCAACCAGGGAGAGGTGGTCAACAACCATCGAGAGGCCGTGGTCCAGCCCGAGGGGGAAATGGGTTTTGACGGGGTTGTGGAGCACCGAGCAGAGGTCTTTGTAATCTGAGATGTGAGACGGCCCGGGGTTGGTGTATCTTTGCTCGGCGTCGAGAGGATGGCGACGCACCTGACGTCATAACTGGTACGTTCCTCATTCGTGATGTACCATTTATAGCTTTGATAGATATTGGATCTACGCACTCGTATGTTGCATGTACTGTGTCTAGAACTTTGGGTTTACAGTATGAACTTGCTGATAGAGAAATGTCAGTGATTAGTCCTTTAGGACAGTCAGTTATAGTAAATAAGCTGTTTAGAGATATACCTCTAGAGGTTCAAGGGGTGGTCTTTCCGGCAGACTTGATGGAATTACCGTTTGGTGAATTTGATCTCATTCTGGGCATGGATTGGTTAGTGAAACATCGTGCGAATTTGGATTGCGCGGCTAAGCGGATGGTATTGAAGTCTTCAGAGGATGAGGAAGTGATTGTAATAGGGGAGCAAAGGGATTATCTATCCAACGTAATCTCAGCGTTAAGGGCCGAGAAGCTGGTTCGCAAGGGTTGCGAGGCGTTCCTAGTTTATGTCAACACGATTGATGCTAAGGGTTTGTCTGTTGGGGATGTCAGGACCGTAAAGGAATTCTCGGATGTATTCCCTGAAGAGCTTCCAAGGTTGCCACCGAATCGTGAGGTTGAGTTCGGTATTGAGCTCTTACCGGGAACGGCTCCGGTGTCCATCGCCCCTTATAGGATGGCACCGAAGGAGCTGGTAGAATTAAAGGCTTAGATCTAAGAGCTTCTGGATCGGGGGTTTATCCGACCGAGTGTGTCTCCGTGGGGAGCACCGGTATTGTTCGTAAAGAAGAAGGATGGGTCAATGTGCATGTGTATTGACTACCGTCAGCTGAACAAGTTAACGATTAAGAACAAATACCCGCTACCAAGGATAGACGATCTGTTTGATCAGCTACGAGGAGCTTCGGTTTTCTCTAAAATAGATCTAAGATCAGGGTATCATCAGCTAAGGGTCAAGGAGGCAGATATATACAAGACGACATTTCGAACTCGTTATGGGCATTACGAGTTTCTGGTTATGCCGATCGGATTAACGAATGCACCAGCTACTTTCATGGATATGATGAACCGGGTTTTTGTACCCTACTTAGACCGGTTTGTAGTGGTATTTATAGATGACATTCTGGTGTATTCAATAACTGAGGAGGAGCATGATTCACATCTTCGGGTTGTTCTGCAGATATTGAGAGAAAAGCATCTTTATGCCAAATTCAGTAAGTGCGAGTTTTGGCTGCGAAAGGTGACATTTTTGGGACATGTCGTGTCTGGTGAGGGAATTAGGGTTGATCCTCGAAAAGTTGAGGCCGTATTGGATTGGAACCCACCAAAGACAGTATTAGAGATTCAAAGTTTTCTGGGTCTGGCCGGGTACTACAGACGGTTCGTTGAGGGGTTTTCATTGATTGTTGCACCCCTAACTAAGTTACTGCGTAAAGGGGTACCGTTTGTTTGGACGGGTAAACAATAGGAGAGCTTTGAGAAGTTGAAAAAGATTCTGACTGAATCCCCGGTATTAATACAGCCAGAGGCTGGAAAAGAATTTGTTGTCTATTGTGATGCATCGCACACGGGTTTGGGTTGTGTGCTGATGCAAGAAGGGAAGGTGGTGGCTTATGCGTCTCGTCAGCTTAGGCCGCACGAGGTGAACTGCCCCACTCATGACTTTGAATTAGCTGCAGTAGTGTTTGCACTGAAGATATGGAGACATCATTTGTATGGGGAAAAGTCGATCATTTACACCGACCATAAGAGTCTTAAGTATCTCCTTACCTAAAAAGAGTTGAATCTTAGGCAACGAAGATGGATAGAGTTGCTAAAGGATTATGATTGCTCGGTTGAGTATCATCCGGGAAGAGCTAACGTGGTGGCAGATGCACTGAGTCGCAAGGTGGTATCTGATCTGAGAGCAATGTTTGCTCGTCTCAGTCTATTTGAGGATGGTAGTTTGTTGGCGGAACTGTAGGTGAAACCGACTTGGGTTAACCAGATTAAAGAGAAGCAGATGTTGGATGAGTCGTTGGTTTCTCATTTCCAACAGGTGAAGAAAGGAGAGACTGAAGATTTTGAGTTGAATAGTGAAGGGGTGTTATGTTTCTGTGGAAGAGTTTGTGTACCGAGGGACTCTGAGTTAAGACAGTTGATTCTGCGGGAGGCGCATAGTAGCCCATAAGCTATGCATCCCGGTGGAAACAAGTTATACCGAGATCTACGTGAACTGTATTGGTGGCCAGGACTTAAACGTGAGGTGACTAATTTTGTAAGTAAGTGTTTGACATGCCAGCAAGTGAAGGCTGAGCATCAACTACCTTCGGGACAGCTGCAACCTGTAAAGATTCCACTCTGGAAGTGGGAGAGGATAACAATGGATTTTGTTAGTGGGCTACCCCTGACGCCTACTAAGAAAGATTCAGTGTGGGTAATTGTTGGTCAGCTGACTAAATCTGCTCACTTCATACCGGTTCGCACTGATTACTCGTTGCAGAAGTTGGCCAAGTTGTACATGGTTGAAATTGTGAGGCTACATGGGGTACCAATGTTTATCATCTCAGACAGGGACCCTAGATTCACATCTCGGTTCTGGAGAGTGTTACATGAAGCTCTAGGTACAAGGTTAGATTTTAGCATAGCGTTTCATCCGCAGACTGATGGTTAGTCAGAGAGGGTAATTCAGATTTTGGAAGACATGTTAAGAAGTTGTGTGATAGATTTCAAAGGTAGTTGGGAGGACTATTTACCGTTGGCAGAATTTGCCTACAACAACAGCTACCAATCCAGTATTCAAATGGCACCTTACGAGGTATTATATGGTCGTAGGTGCCGTACCCCTACCTGCTGGACAGAATTGGGTGAGCGGCGACTGTTGGGTCCAAAGTTAATTTCGAAAATTTAGGAGAAAGTGAAATTGATTCGGGGTCGGTCAAAGGAAGCATCTGATAGACAGAAGTTTTATGCTGACTTAAATCGCAAGGAGATAGAGTTCTCTGTGGGGGATTATGTCTTCTTGAAGGTCTCACCGTGGAAAAAGATTCTGAGATTTGGACGGAAGGGCAAGTTGAGCCCCAGATTCATCGAACCTTATCGGGTGTTAAGACGTGTTGGACCAGCCGCCTATTAGCTTGAGCTACCCCCTGAGTTGAATCAGATACACAACGTATTCCACGTCTCTATGCTGAGACGCTACCGTTTGGATCCTTCTCATATAGTACTGGTGGAAGAAATTGAGGTAAGACCTGATCTGACATTTGAAGAGGAACCGGTGCAGATTTTGGATCGTGATGTTAAAGTGTTGAGGAGAAAATCCGTTCCGTTAGTCGAAGTGTTGTGGCATAATCACGGTTCAGAGGAAGCCACGTAGGAGCCTGAGGAGGCAATGCGACATTAATACCCTCAACTCTTTTGATCAGGTAAATTTCGAGGCCGAAATTTCTTTAAGGGGGTAGAATTGTAACATCACAAAAATTAGGGGTTTGTGATTTCTGCATATTGCATGTGTTGGGCTTGATTAGCTAGTTATTTGAGGTTGTTTAGGGGTTTAGGGAGGCCTGGGTTCGAGTTCAAGCCCTGAAAATTTTTTGGTTTTTGGCCCTTTAGTAGAGAGGGCTGTTGGAAGCAAGACTTAATGGAATTTACATGTGTTTTACTAACACAAGTGAGCTGGTGTTGTAGTGGCAAGTGGCGTGTTGGGCATGCAAGGAGGTATGGGGTTCGAATCCCTCAAGCTGCACTGGTAGCTTTTATTTTGTGCTTTGGGAGAGGAGGAAGCAGAGTTGGGATCAAACTCTGCTATGGGAGTTGAAGAATGGGTCAAAGCATTTGAATGGATGAAGGAGAGGGTTTGTGGGAGGAAAAAGGGAAGAAAATCATGGGATAGGGGAGAGTGGTAGTGTTGGCCGAAAGTGGGAAGCTAGTGTTTTGGGTACTCTTTTCCCCTTTCTTTTCTTCTTTCAATTGTGTTCTTTACCGAATCTTTTGTGAATTGACCACTCGTGCATTTTTTTCTTCAACCTTTTGTCTCTTTCACTTTCTCTTGTCAAGTGTCGAATATACTCTGCTTCATCATTTCTTTCTCCTGCTAGTGGCCGAATAGGTAAGCCTCCACTTCCATTTTCTCTTCTTTTCTCGTTACACTACTCTTTCTCCCCTGGACGAATACAACATATTCTTCTCCTCTTATTGTTCTTTCCCTCTCCATTCAAAGCATAAGCCGAAATACTTACAATCTTGACCCTTTTTTAGTAGGGCCGAATCTATTGTCCCCTAGCACTTCATCTCTTATTCTCTAATTGGTCAAGCCGAAACTAATCTCTCCCTCTTCTTCCTAGTTGATTATCATATCTGAGGGTCGTGCGTGTTCAACTCCTTTCTGCTCAAGAATCTGTCCTTGCCGAATCTGAGGGTAAGTAGTACTAATCGTATTCTGGGTTTCTCCCTATTGTCGAATGTGGGTGGATGATAACTCCCTTTTTTGTGCATCAATTATTTTAGGAATCTGTTTGCTTTAGCCAAGGGATAGGGCCGAGCTGTTTTGGTGCACTGAAGGAGATCGCATTGTGGTAAGTGAAGTTAGCCTAGTAAGTGTTCCTAGTTACGTGTATCAAAGTGGAGGCTAACATGTTGACAATTATCACTATAGGTGTTTTGAAAAACGTTGGAAAAGCACAACTCGTAGTCAGGTATGTAATCTCACACTATTGATTGTGACTATGCGAGGTTCTGTAATTTGGGCATAAGTCGAAATGCCGAAAAGCTGAAGTATTGGCAACCGAGACACTCGAGCGTACGAGTGCTCGTAGTGTTAAACCGAGCCACTAATGATGGAGGTAGATCGTTGAGAGTGTCACGAGCACTCTCGCGAATCTGAGGCCGTGTATGGGCCTTATCGAGCCGAAATGGGCTAAGTGGGCCCAATGGGCTAACAGGCCCGCATGAGCAAAACCGATGGAAAAATTGTCGAATAACTACTGCGACTGCAAAGTCTGCAAAACTGAGATCGAAAACGTGCTAAATGGGTCACACGGGCGTGTGGGCCCGTTTGGGCCGAAATTGGGCTTTAGGTCCAACTACACCGTTTTGACCAAAAAGGGGTCCCGAGTCGCTCGAGGCAACGGAAAGGCCGTTAGATGGGCAAACTACTGAAATGCCTTCGATGGGTGAGATTACTGTTATACCCTTGAGGGGTAAATTACCGTTTTACCCCTACTGACCAAATTACCTTTATACCCCTAGGGGTAGATTTAGTATGTTTATGTGTAATCTATTTAATTACTATGATGGTAAATTGTTGCATGCAATGGATTAATATGTCACGACATGTTGCATTGGGTTGGGTTATGTATGTGGAGGAAGTACTGTACTGATGGCTATGCCACGCTATACCGATTCAGTGGCTCTACCACGATATAATGATTTTAGTGGCTCAGCCATGTATACTGTTACTGGCAGCTTTGCTGCGTTGATATTAGAAGCTCGACTGCGTTCTTGGTGTGTAGGGCTGGGTGGGTTGAATTGGTCCCCACAAGTGTGTAGGGTTGGTACTGGTGGTGTGTTGGTTGGTTTGGGTTGGGCTGCGTTCTCTGTTTGCATTACCATGATTTTGGGGCTTAGGCCCGAACTGATACTGCATGGGCTTGGGCCTGGTGGATCAGAATCGGGATTACACACTGAGTTCTTGTAACTCACCCTTTTCCTTAACTGTGCTGGTAATCCCAAGCCTTAGAGGATTTGGAGCCGCGAGGGACTTAGAGGTGGCCACACGTACCGCATGTTTTGAGGGTGAACTTAATATTATAATTTGGGATTACTTTGCTTTTAATTATTGGGTTTTATAATTGTTTTATTAAGGCCATTGGAACTGTTTTAAATTTTATTTTAGATTTTCTTTAAACACTGCAAATTTAAACAACACAGGGTTTTAACAACAATAAACAACCGGTTTTCAAATATCACACTTTCGCAATTATTACTAGACCAAACTTCTGTAACTGACACGGTTTTTAATAAACAAGATAATACGTGCATTTTTGAACGGGTATTACAACGAGTAAACTTCTTTTGTGAATAAGCAACGAGAAACGAAATTTTGAACGTTTAAGTTGGAATTTGACAATGTGTTTTTCAAACATCCATGAGGTTTTAAACATCACCTGATGTGGCACGCTAGATCCGGCCGTAACGTTTCGGCCGGGTTTGGGGTGTTACAGGTTCATTAAATGAGTGATTCAACGGAGTGAGAATTCTTCCCTCATTCCTACCCTTCCTGTAATAGCAATTAAATGGTGGGGGGTCTGAATGGGTTATTCAGACTTCTCACTAAATATGGGAGTTTTTTTCCTGTATTGCCCTTCAAAAACCATGATAAAAGAAAAAAAAATTAATCTTTTCAACCAAAAATAAAATTTAATGGAATATAATGTTACTATAATGGAATATAATGTTAGATATCTGGTAAACATATTTAAGTGGTATAATTGGATCTTCAATTTATAAAACATAAGGTTGTGTAACACCCCAAATCGGGCCTAGACACTACGGCCGAATCTGGCGTGTTACATTGAAGTGTCTTTCGAAGCTTTGTCTTGTTGGTAAAAATTTGCTTCAAAGTTTAAAAAACCTCTTTATTATTGTTTAAAAAATTATTTAGTCAAACGTGTGCCTTATTAGTTGCTCTGGTTATAGTAAGTTGATTTAAATTCGCGGAAGCTTTTGAAAAATTAATATCCAAATTTTCGTGTCTTTGAAAACGGTAATTATTTTGAAAACTCGTCTTCTCTAAACTAGCAGTTTAAAAATAAGTAACCAAAGCCCAATTAAAAACTTAAGCAAATACCAATGGCCTTATTACATAAACAAAACCCAACATAAATTCTAGATTTAAGTAAAAGCAAGTATAAAACAGCTGCAATTGTGTGGCCACCTCCGAGTCCTTCACAGCACCAAATCGCCTATGGCTAAGGATTACCTACACAGTAAAAGGGAAGGGTGAGTTTACGAAAACTCAGTGTGTAATCCCTTATCAGTCAGTCAGTATATAACAATATTTGTAGTGTGATGCGCCACGAGCCTATTCAAGAATGATGCGGTGTGGGCCTTAGCCCATTCTGATAATGATGTGGGCCTAAGCCCAATACTGATGATCGATATGGTGCAAGTATGCAACCCACCCCAATCCAGCAACACACCATCTGTACCAGCCAACACACCATGTGGGGATATAATCGACCCACCCAGCCAGTACACCAATATCGCAAAGATAGCCGCCAAGACAATAACGCAGCAGAGCCGCCAAGAATAAGATATGTGGCATCACCACGATGAATGATGAATGTGGCGAGCCACCCCGTCTGATACTTCCACCATATCAGAATCCCAACCCCATGCAGTATGTCATGTCATAAATAGTTCATGTATGCAAAGTGTCCTACTCAGTACAGTCTTACAAATAACATACAATCATCAGTCAACCTACCTCTAGGGGTAAAATGGTCATTTCCATCTATTAGGGGCATAATAGTAATTTTACCCTTTAGGGGTATTTTGGTAACTTTACTTATTTTGGGGTCTCGGTGCAGATAACGACCTCTCCGAAGGTCTATAGTCGCCTCGAGTGACACAAATAACCTAAATGGTCATAACGGTGTAAATGGGCACAAGGCCCACTATTCGGCACAAGTGGGCCCACACGCTCGTGTGGCCCATTTAGCCCAAATTTAGTCACGGCTATGCACACTACATAGCCCAGTTAAGTATCTTCCACTTATCGTGGATTTTATCTATGTGGGGCCCACGAGCCCATCGAGCCCACACGACCCATTTCAGCCAAACGTGGGCCATATTGGCCCAAGAGCACGAGAACGCTCGTGGTGGCCTCTACAGTCTATCGCCCACGATTTGTGGGATCGATTTACCACACGAGCGATCACACGCTCGTGAGGCCTCAAATGCCGAAGTTTTGGCTTTTTGGCTTTTGCTGATTCACAGAAGAGAGGGGTGTGACTACACACATGTATGCGCAACGAACAGATTATCCCACGCGCGATCAACCTACAATCAACCCAACACAATCAATCTCTCATCCTTTAGATCATTGACACTAAAGCCCCACACCGATATCACCACTTACCTTGGCCGAAAGTTATGCAATTATTACTCTTAGACCGCTGGTTGAAAACGATCACACTCTTCTTCTCGATTTACTGCGCATAAGACGGATTTCATTAGCAATAATCGTTTAATACAAGGCTTGAATTGATGCCCATAGACCAAAGCATTAGAATTAGAAAAGATTGGGTATTCGGCCAATACTACAAAACAAATCTACTTACCCCACAGTATTCGGCCAAAGAGGTATTCGAAGAAGAAAGCAGAGATGTGCATAGAAGTAAGGCAGTCGACGCTCCACCAATTGTCAGAGACACAGTGTTATGAATATAAGAAGAGATCGTCGCCCACTACCAAACCAACAGGAATCGACCAAAATGACTTACGATGCCAAGACACAAAAGGACAATTCGGCCAGGGAGAAACAAAAAGGAAAATGCCAAAAGAAAGAAAAATCGAACAAAGACCAAACCAAAAGAAGTCTCTGCCGAATTTATGAGTAGCTAGACAACAAATTCGGCACAACTCTCCCCACAAGCCAACTCCTTGATTTCCTCCTAAAATCTCTCCCTAATCCTCTCCACGATTTGTGCCACAATCCACTCCTCAAATCTCTCCAACCTCTCATCTATCAGAATTTCATTGCAACTCAACTACTAGCCGAACCATCAGCAAAATAAATGCTCCCCCTCATGCAATGCCAACACTCGAACCTCAGACCCCTTGCCACACTTGTAACTCCACAACCACTGCACCAATAGGCTTTTTTTGACTTCAAACAGGCACAATAATTAATAAGACCTATGTGCCAGTGTCCAGATTTATTTAAGAGCAAATTTTAAATATTCTAAAAAAGCCAAGACTTGAACCCAGGCTTCTCAAACACTCCCATACACACCCAAATCACTTAGCCATTAAAGCACACAAGCAATTTGTGTCAGAACATGCAAAATTAAAGACCCTATATTTTTGGGGCGTTACAACTCTATCCCCTAAAATAAATTTCAGCCTCAAAATTTACCTTGTCAGAAAAGGTGAGGGTATTGCCGACGCATCGCCTCCTTAGGTTCCCACGTGGCTTCTTCTGAACTGTGATTACGCCAAAGCACTTTGACTAGTGGAATTGATTTCTTCCTCAGTAATTTAACCTCACAGTCCAATATCTGCACTGTCTCCTCCTCGAAGGTCAGATCTGGCCTAACCTCGATCTCTTCAACTGGCACTATATGTGTGGGATCAGAGCGGTAACATCTCATCATGGAGACGTGGAACACACATGAATCTTGTCTAATTCTGGAGGTAACTCAAGCTGATAGGCAACTGGTCCCACACGCTTCAGTGCACGGTAAGGCCCAATGAACCTAGGGCTAAGCTTACCCTTCCGCCCAAACCTCAGTATCTTTTTCCATGGGGAGACTTTGAGAAAAATGAAGTCCCCCACAGAATACTCAATCTCTCGGTGTTTAAGATCCACGTAAGACTTCTGCCTATCAGATGCTTCTTTCAACCGGTCTCGAATCAGTTTTACCTTTTCTTCAGTATCAGAAACTAACTCTGGGCCCAAAACTCGCCGCTCACCTAGCTCAGTCCAACAGGTAGGAGTACGACACCTACGACCATATAACGCCTCATACGGTGCCATTTGAATACTGGACTGGTAACTGTTATTATACGCAAACTCTGCTGGCGGCAAATAGTTTTCCCAGCTGCCTCGAAAGTCAATTACACAACTTCATAACATGTCCTCCAGTATCTGAATCACCCTCTCTGACTGACCATCTATCTGAGGATGGAACGCAGTGCTGAAGTCCAACCTAGTACCCAAGGCCTCGTGTAATTTCTTCCAGAACCGAGATGTGAATCGTGGGTATCTGTCGGATATGACGAAAATCGATACCCCATGCAGTCTCACAATCTCAGCTACATACAACTTTGACAGCTTTCGCAACGAGTAGTCAGTACGGACTAGTATAAAATGGGAAGATTTAGTCAATCGGTCTACAATAACCCATACCGAATCCTTCTTGGTAGGCGTTAAGGGCAGCCCACTCACAAAATCCATGGTTACCCTCTCCCACTTCCAAAGTGGAATCTTAACTGGCTGCAGCAGCCCTAGAGGCAGCTGATGCTCAGCCTTAACTTGCTGACATGTCAAGCACTTACTCACAAAATCAGTAACTTCGCGTTTCAACCCTGGCCACCAGTACAGCTCACGAAGATCTCGGTATAACTTGTTTCGCGGGATGCATAGCATATGGACTACTATGCGCTCTCGCAGTATAGACCGCCTCATTTCGGTATCCTCGGTACACGACTCTCCCTCATGAAACACAGTACAACTTCACCATTCAACCCGAAATCTGCAGTCACTCCCTTCTCAACTTGTCAGAAATGAGGAACCAGTGACTCATCCAACAACTGTTTCCCCTTAATTTGCTCAGTCCACGTCGGTCTCACTTGAAGCTCAACCAACAAGCTACCATCATCAAACAAGCTGAGACGAGCAAACATTACTCTCAAATCAGATACAGTTCTACGGCTCAGTGCATCAGCCACCACGTTAGCCTTACCAGGGTGGTACTCAATCGAGCAATCATAATCCTTAAGTAGCTCTATCCATCTTCGCTGCCTAAGATTCAGTTCCTTCTGAGTGAGGAGGTACTTGAAGCTCTTGTGATTTGTTTAGATAATACACTTCTCGCCTTATAAATAATGCCTCTAAATTTTCAGTGCGAATATCACCGCGGCTAACTCCAAATCATGAGTTGGGTAATTCACCTATTAAGGCTTAAGTTGATGAGACGCATAAGCAACCACCTTACCCTCCTGCTTCAACACACAACCCAAACCAACGTGTAATGCATCACTATAGACAGTGTATTCCTTCCCAGACTCTGGCTGTATTAAGACAGGGGCCTCAGTCAGAACTTTTTTTAGTTTCTCATAACTTTCTTACTGCTTATCAGTCCAGTGAAATGGTACCCCTTTACGCAACAACTTAGTCATGGGTGCAGAAATCAAGGAAAATCCCTCAAAAAAAGGCCTGTAATACCCTGCCAGACCCAGAAAGCTTCGAATCTCAGATACGGTCTTAGGTGGTTTCCAATCCAGTACGGCTTCAATTTTTCGAGGATCAACCCTAATCCCCTCGGTAGATACCACGTGACCCAGAAATGTCACTTCTTGCAGCCAGAACTCACATTTGCTGAATGTAGCATACAGTTGTTTCTCCTTTAAAATCCGCAGAACAATTCGGAGATGTGCATCATGTTCATCCTCGGTTCTCAAATACACCAAGATGTCATCTATAAATACCACCACGAACCGGTCCAGGTAGGGCTGGAATACTCGATTCATCAGGTCCATGAAGGCAGCCGGTGCATTCGTCAGCCCAAACGGCATCACTAGGAACTCGTAGTGACCGTAACGCGTCCTAAACGTAGTCTTATACACATCTGCCTTTTTAACTCTCAGCTGATGGTACCCAGAATGAAGATCTATTTTGGAGAAAACCGAAGCTCCTTGCAGCTGATCAAATAGATCATCTATCCTCGATAAGGTATACTTATTCTTGATAGTCAGTTTATTCAATTGCCGATAGTCGATGCATATGTGCATGGACCCATCCTTCTTCTTTATGAACAACACTGGTGCTCCCCATGGAGAAACACTAGGTTGAATGAATACTCAATCCAGCTATTCTTGTATTTGAGCTTTTAACTCCACCAGCTCCTTCGGTGCCATCCTATAAGGAGCGATGGACACTGGAGCTGTTCCAGACAAGAGCTCAATACCAAATTCAACTTCGCGGTTCAAAGGCAACCCAGGGAGCTCATCAAGAAATACATCAGAAAAATCCTTAACTATTCTGATATCTCAAACAGAAGGACCCTCAGAATCAGATACACCAATATAGGCTAGAAACGCCTCACAACCCTTGCGAACCAGTTTTTCGGCCCTTAATGCAGAGATCACATTAGACAGAAAGTCCCTTCGCTCCCCAATCACGGTCACCTCCTCATTCTCAGTAGTCCTCAATTCCATATGCTTAGCAGCATAATCCAAACTTACACAGTGTTTTACCAGCCAATCCATCCCTAAGATTAGGTCGAATTCACCAAACGGTATCTCCATCAAATCCGCTGGAAATATAACTCCTTGAACCTCTAGGGGCACATTTCTGAACAACTTGTCTACTCTTACTGACTATCCCAGTGGACTTAACACAGTCATCTCATTAACAGTACTCTCACACATGATACCCAATTTGCCAGACACAGTGCATGCAATATATGAATGCGTAGATCCTATATTAATCAGAGTAGTGTAAGGTACATTATGAATTAGGAACGTACCAGTTATAACATCTGGAGCGTCACCATCCACTCGGTAACGAGCAGCATAGACCAGTGCTGGCTGCCTCAGCTCAATGTTACCAGCACCTCTGCCTGGCACTCCACGACCTCGTCCCATACCGTTTCCACCTCTGGCCTGCCCACGACCTCTCGGTGCCTGTTGACCACCTCTCACTAGCTGAGCATGACCCTATCCTACGGCATGCATCTGAACATGCCTCTGAGGATAATTCTTAACCTGATGATCCATGGACCCACATCTGAAGCACGCCCCAATCCTCTTCCAGACTCACCCTGGTGAGATCTCCCACAATCAAGACAAGGTCGCGGTCTCTAGCAATGATAATGGGAACTCCAGCTCGAACTGGCCCATCAAACCTGGCCTTCTTTATAGGCCTTCTAGAAGAACCTGAGGGCCCAGACTCCCTCTTATTTCTGCCCCTATCTTTCTCGCGGTTCTGGCGCTCAGAGCGCTTCACATCCTCAGAAATTTTTACCTTTTCTATAATGGCAGCAAAGTCTCTCTCCCTCTGTGGAGCTATCAGTACTCGTAACTCATCTCGAAGGCCATCCCCAAAACACACGCAGCGTTCATACTCAGTTGATACTATCCCACAAGCATATCGACTCAACCGAAAAAACTCTGCCTCATATTCCACCATTGTCTTAATCACTTGGGTCAGACTAAAAAATTCCCTTCTTCGGGCGTCCACATAACTTGCGCCTACATACTTCCCGTGAAAGGCCGCCTTAAAGAAATCCCAAGTCAACCGGTCGGCCTGCGTACCCTCTCTCATGGTGAGCCACATCTGGTAGGCCTCGTCTCGCAGTAAGGACACTGCTCCTTTTAACTTTTGTTCCGTATGACAGTCGAGGTCGTCCATTATTCTTTTAGTGGCCTCCAGCCAGTATTCTACCACATTTGGGGCTACTCCAGAAATACCCTTGAGAATTTCCGCTCCATTAGACCGGAGTCGCTCTGAAATTGACCCTTGGCCCACTGCACCAGTACTAGATCCAGTAACCCTCTCTAAAATGCGGAGCATAGCTTGGGACAGGGCATCATCCCTAGCCGCTCGACTGTAAGACCCTGTCTCGGTCCCCGGTGAAGTTAGTGCTTCCCCAGCAGGCATGTGACCCGATGCCGAAGACCCAGCCCGAGCACTTCCTCGGCCTCTACCGCGGCCCCGTGTACCCCTTCTGCGAGTACCTCTTGTGCTCATTTCGATATACGCTTTATCTGTTTTAAAAATCTTATGCATCAAATTATAATTTCAGTAATTATTAACAAATGAGTTATGAAAGACATTAATCGGGGGTTTGTTTTCACAGATCGAGATCTCACTACAGTTTTCAGTCTTCTACGGTCTCAGTTTCCTCTATCTAGAGTTTCACAGTATAGTCCTACTATCCATAATAGTTTCTTAGTATAACGTCTCGATGCAGAATAAAGAAATGATATTAGAAACTTACAGATTTTACGTCAGGGACTCGGTGTGCCACACTTGTGAATCTTCAAAAATGTTTCCAATCTATAAAATCCACTTTCAAAAAAACTTTTCAAAAACCCATTCCACAGCCGAGTTTTGCAATCGGGCTCTGATACTACTAAATGTAACACCCCAAACCCGGCCTAGACGCTATGGTTGAATCTGGCGTGTTACATTGAAGTGTCTTTCGAAAGTTTGTCTTGTTGGTAAAAATTCGCTTCAAAGCTTAAAAAACCTATTTATTATTGTTTAACAAATTATTTAGTCAAACGTGTGCCTTATTAGCTGCTCTGGTTATAGTAAGTTGATTTAAATTCGCGGAAGCTTTTGAAAAATTAATATCCAAATTTTCGTGTCTTTGAAAACGGTAATTATTTTGAAAACTTGTCTTCTCTAAACTAGCAGTTTAAAAATAAGTAACCAAAGCCCAATTAAAAACTTAAGCAAATACCAATGGCCTTATTACATAAACAAAACCCAACATAAATTTTAGATTTAAGTAAAAGTAAGTAAAAAATAGCTGCAGTTGTGAGGCCACCTCCGAGTCCCTCACAACACCAAATCGCCTATGGTTGAGGATTACCTGCATACTAAAAGGGAAGGGTGAGTTTACGAAACCTCAGTGTGTAATCCCTATCAGTTAGTCAGTATATAACAATATTTGCAAGAATATGATGGGCTCGAGCCCTATTCGAGAATGATGCGGTGTGGGCCTTAGCCCATTATAGTAACAGTGTGGGCCTAAGCCCAATACAGTATCAGTACGGTACAAGTATGCAACCCACCCCAATCCAGCCAACGCACCACCCGTACCAACCAACACACCATGTGGGGATAAAATCGACCCACCCAGCCAGCACACCAATATTGCAGCATAGCTACCAATAATAATAACGCAGTAGAGCTGCCAGTAACAGTATATGTGGCATCGCCACCAGTAATAGTGAATATGGCAGAGCCTCTAGTACAGTACTTCTTCCATATTAGAATCCCAACCCCATGCAGTATGTCATGTCATAAATAGTTCATGTATGCAAAGTGTCCTACTCAATACAGTCTTACAAATAACATACAATCATCAGTCAACCTACCTTTAGGGGTAAAATGGTCATTTCCATCTATTAAGGGCATAATAGTAATTTTACCCTTTAGGGGTATTTTGGTAACTTTACTTATTTTGGGGTCTCGATGCAGATAACGACCTCTCCGAAGGTCTACAGTCGCCTCGAGTGACACAAATATCCTAAATGGTCATAACGGTGTAAATGGGCCCAAGGCCCACTATTCGGCACAAGTGGGCCCACACGCTTGTGTAGCCCATTTAGCCCAAATTTAGTCATGGCTATGCGAACTACACAGCCCAATCCAGTATCTGCCACTTATCGTGGATTTTATCTGTGTGGGGCCCACGAGCCCATCGGGCCCACACAGCCCATTTCAGCCAAACGAGGCCCATATCGGCCCAAGAGCACGAGAACGCTCGTGGTGGCCTCTATAGTCTATTGCCCACGATTTGTGGGCTCAATTTATGTAACATCCCGATTTAGGGCCTAGTCAGAATAGTAGTGCGAGACCACAAATCTGAGGTTTATGAATGAGTTTTGAGGTTTATGCTATGTATGCATGCTATTGTGAAAGTTTCATGAAGCAATTTTGTGAAATTGCGATTGAAACGTCTAAAAGGACTAAATTGCAAAAGTTGCAAAATGTGAGATTCTAGAAGCTAATTGTGTGAAATATCTTTATAATATTAATTAGAGGTCCTTAAATAGCAATTTTTCCAATTTCTAATATTTGGACAAAATTGGGCATGGATGAGTTAAAATAGAAAGTTTATCAAAAATGGCATTTTGGTCATTTATCAATTAAGTGATTAAAATAGGAGAAAAGGTGACAAAATTCATTCATCTTCTTCTCCAAGGCTGCCGAAATTTTCAAGAGCCATTGTTAGGGTGCTTCAAATTTTTCAAGCTTGCTAGTAAGTGCATCTAGCCCCATTTTTGATATTCTTTGCATTTTTGAAGTCATTGTAGCATGAATAAGCTATTTTTAGCTATTTGATGAGCTATGATGGATGTCCAAAAATGTGGCCATGTATGACATGCATGTGTTTTGGTGTTTTATGAAAGATTATGAAAGCTTAATGTAGTAGAAACATCTTTTGCTAAATGAGTTTCCATAGAAAATGCATGTAGGGACTAGTTTGTAAAAATATTGAGTTTGGTCATACATGTGTGTTGTGATGAGAATTGATGATTTCTTTAGTTGAGTAAGTGGTTCGGCTAAGCATGAAAGGCTAGAAAGTTGAATAAAAATCACTTTACGAGCCTTGGGGGTAATTGTGCAATTATGAGAAAGATTAGGGGCAAAAGAGTAATTTTTGCCAAAGTATGAGATGTGGGTTGATTTAGTCAATGTGTGTATTGAATAAGCTGATTTATTCATTTTAGATCAAGAAAGACAAAGCCCGGATCGAAACCGAGGAAAGAGCAAAGTGGTGGACTAAATTGCACGTTTCTATACTTTTGTGTATCGAGGTAAGTCTATGCATAAACAATGCATTCATACTTAAAATTTGTTAATGCTAGATAGTGTATAGCATGGTTGAGAATGATTTAGAACCTATGTGGTTCAAGTGAAATGAATGGATGAATGATTAAGTAAGTAGATTTGTGAATGTGTTGTGATAATGCTAAACGGTGGGCTAAGTGCGATACCATCCTAATGCATATGACGATGAGCTGGCTATGTGCAATGCTATCGTTAGGTATATTATCTAGTGGGCTATGTGCGAAACCACTATGATTACCTTAATGGTAGGCTAAGTGCGATACTACCTTATTAATTAATTGTGGTGGACTAAGTGCGAAACCACCGAGATATTAGCTGTGTGGAGTAGCTTTGTGAATTAGCTGTGTGGATTAGCTGTGTGGATGTATTATCGAGAAATAATGATGTGTTGTATATTGTGTAAATGTGATATTGAATGCAGGGGTGAATATCAATGGTTATGAGTAAGTGACTCATGATGTGTTGGAAATGTGGTAAGGGATAGAAAGAGTAAGCATAGTTGTACATTATATGTTAGTATAATGCTAATTGTTGTTTAGCTTATACTATGTTGCTTAATTTTTTATGTGTGAACTTACTAAGCTCAAAGCTTACTCCCTTTGTTTTCCCTTGTCTTATAGAGTAAAGTGTTGAATCGAGATACGAGGATCAATTGAAAGATCGCCCACACTATCAGCACACTCTGGTATATTAGACTCAATGTTTTGTATATGGCATGTATAGGGGCTAGACAAGTTAGTGAATTTTGTTGTATATGGCTATGATGAGCTGGCCTTTAAATGGATAATCTATTTTGTATAATGCCATAGTTGTTGGCTACTTTATTATATGAAAAGATGTAGTTATCCAAGTGAGATTGTAAGATTGTGAGTTGATTATGGATATGTTGAATGAGTGCATGATTGTGTATGCTAGAAGGGTGAAAAGAACTTGGCAAATAGCTTTGTTCTTCTCCATGTGGATAGACACACGGGCGTGTGTCTAGGCCATGTGTGACACACGGCCAGCCCACGGGCATGTGACTCAGCCGTGTGTCCCCTGCATGTTAGTATTTGAAGTCAGAATAGACCACGGACTAGTCACACGGGCGTGTGCCTAGAGCGTGTGGGATTAATCAGTGTTGGCCACGGGCTAGCCACACGGGCGTGTGTCTAGACTCTAGGCCGTGTTAAGGTGGTCAGTGTGCACCACAGGCGGAGAGCACGGGCGTATTCCCTAGCCGTGGGGCATTGGCAGAATGCTTGAGTTTTCATGCATGGGTAGTGACCATGGGCGTGTGTGACGTCTACGGACGTGCCAAATCTTATACGGGTGTGTGAGCCCTGTATAGATGGAAAAATTTTAAGATCGTAAGAGTTTTCGATATGGTCTCGAGAGCCCTCGTGTGGTTGAGAGAGGCCTCGTAAGTCAAGTCTGAGGTTGTTGTGATGGCCAAAGAGAGTGGTCACGTGGTGCCTAAGTGGCGATCTTAAGGGTTTTATTACGGTAACGCCTTGTGCCCAGTTCCGGCGTTGATTACGGGTAAAGGGTGTTACATTTAGTGGTATCAGAGCTATGGTTTAGTCAGTTCTAGGACTACCGTAGCGGGTGTAAGAGTCTAGCTATACATGCCATAAGTGTACAATGATAGTGTGGTGGCTTCTGATGATTTTAAATCTTGTTTTATATAGAATATGGATTCCAATCCATTGACTGCTGTTGAAGCAACTAGTAATGCGTCGGCTCCTGCGCAAGGAACCGTGCCTGTTCAAAGTGGACCCGAGGCTAGGGGTCAAGGGGAAGGGGCTCGGGAAGCCTTTCTCCAGATGATGAGCAATTGGTACTCGGATTATGTTCAAGCGAACCCTAATGCTCAACCTCCTCCACCTCCTCCTCTTATACCTCAGCCAATTCCTGTGGCTCCTCAAGGTATTGATGTAGTGAGGATATTGAAACCCCCAGTAGATAAGATTAGAAAACATGGGGCTGAGGAGTTTAGAGCTAAGGTTGATGATGACCCTGAGAGGGCAGAGTTCTAGTTAGAGAACTCGATGAGAGTATTCGATGAACTCTCTTGTACTCCTGGAGTGAAGTGTGTCGTATCCTTGCTGAGGGACTCGACATACCATTGGTGGAAGACGTTGACGTCAGTGGTCCCGAGAGTGCGGGTGACGTGGGACTTCTTTCTGGAAGAGTTCCGGAAGAAGTATATAAGCCAGAGGTTTACTGATCGAAAAAGGAAGGAATTCCTTGAGTTGAAGCATGGAAGAATGTCAGTAGCGGATTATGAGCGTAAGTTTGTTAGGCTTAGCAAATACGCTCAAGAATGTGTGTCGTTAGAGACCATGTTGTGTAAGAGGTTCGAAGACGGACTGAATGAGGACATCAAACTTCTAGTGGGTATATTGGAGTTGAAAGAATTTGTGGTGTTGGTCGAAAGGGCAAGTAAGGCCGAAGAGTTGAGTACAGAAAAGAGAAGGGCTATGAGTGAAGCCCGAGATGCTAGAAAGAAGCCGATGGGCAAGTTGTATCAAGGCTATTCGAAAAGGTCCAAGGAAGTGAGTCCTAGGATGACAGCACCAGTGGGTTATTCGCATCGAGACTTGGGCAATACTCGTTCGGGTTCGAGAGCCCAAGGTACCTCGATGGAAAGTGTGGGCAATCCGAAGAGCAAACCGGAGTGTCCAAGATGTGGTAGATATCACACCGGAGAGTGTTGGGGTAACAGTCGGAACTGTTATAAGTGTGGTTCCCCTGACCATTTTATCTGAAATTGCCCCGAGAGGAATGATAAGGAAGAGAAGCAAGAGATGAGATCCAATGATGTGTCTGCAAGGGGTAGACCACTAAGGAACCCGAGAGGCGAGAATAGTGGTAGAGGTGCATCTAGAGACTCTTCTGTGAGACCGGAGGGTCGGGCACCTGCGAGGACATATGCCATTCGCGCTCGCGAAGAGGCATCCTCCCCTGATGTAATAACAGGTACTTTTTCTCTCTTTAACACCCTTGTTATTGCTTTAATAGATCCAGGGTCTACTCATTCTTGTATTTGCATGATATTGGCATCTAGCTTGAGTATGACTGTTGAGTCTACGGACTTTGTGGTTAAGGTGTCAAACCCGTTAGGTAAACATGTGTTAGTGGACAAGGTGTGTAAGAATTGCCCTTTGATGATTAAGAGTCATTGCTTCCCGGCAAACCTAATGTTGTTGCCGTTTGATGAGTTTGATTTAATCCTAAGCATGGATTGGTTGACTACCCATAGTGTCTTTGTGAACTGTGGTAGTAAGTTTACTGAATTGAAATGTGAGAGTGGAGATGTGGTTCGGGTTGAATCAGATGGATCGAATAATCTACCAGTGATGATTTCTTCCTTAGTGGCTGATAAATGCTTGAGAAAAGGTGTGAGTCCTATCTTGCTTTTATGCTGAATACTCGAGAGGTTGGAGTAGAGTTTGAAATAGTACCAGTGGTATGTGAGTATCCGGATGTATTCCCGGAAGAGTTACCCGAATTACCTCCAGTGAGAGAGGTTGAGTTTGGGATTGAGTTAGTTCCGGGAACGGCACCTATCTCGATTGCTCCGTATAGGATGGCACCTTTAGAGTTGAAAGAACTGAAGGTTCAGTTGCAAGAGTTGACAGATAAAGGTTTTGCAAGACCGAGCTACTCACCGTGGGGTGCTCCGGTATTGTTTGTGAAGAAGAAAGATGGGTCTATGAGGTTGTGTATAGACTATAGACAGCTTAACAAAGTGACGATTAAGAATAAGTATCCTTTACCAAGGATTGATGATCTTTTGATCAATCAAGGGAGCTACAAGATGTTCTCAAGATAGACACTGAGTGCAGTTATTATCAGTTGAGAGTGAAAGAGCAGGATGTGTTGAAAACTTCATTTCGAACAAGGTATGGCCATTATGAGTTTTTGGTTATGCCATTTGGTTTGACGAATGCACCGGCGATTTTTAGGGATCTGATGAACCGTGTTTTCAGACCATATGTGGACAAGTTTGTAGTTGTCTTCATTGACAACATATTGATCTATTCTCGAGATGAGAATGATCATGAAGAACATTTGAGGATTGTCTTGCAAACTTTAAGAGATAAGCAGTTGTACGCTAATTTTAGCAAGAGTGAGTTTTGGCTCCGTGAGGTCAGATTCCTAGGACACATTGTGTCAGGTGATGGTGTTAGAGTTAACCCGAGTAAGATATCGGTTGTTGTGGATTGGAAACTGTCGAGGTACGTGTTAGAAATCAGAAGTTTCTTGGGATTAGTAGGTTATTACAGACGTTTCGTAAAGGGGTTCTCTGTGATTGCTACCCCGATGACGAAACTACTGCACAAAGATGTCAAGTTTGAATGGACTGAGACATGTCAACAGAGTTTCGAGAGACTGAAGACTTTATTGACTAAGATGCCAGTTTTAGTTCAACTAGAATCGGGGAAAGAGTTCGTGGTTTACAGTGACGCATCATTTAATGGCCTCGGTTGCATGCTGATGCAAGAGGGTAAGGTAGTCACTTACGCCTCGAGACAGTTGAAACCGCACGAGAAGAATTATCCTACTCATGATTTAGAGTTGGCTGCGATTGTTTTCGCGTTAAAGATTTGGCGACATTACTTATATGGTAAGAAGTGCCGAATCTTTACGGATCACAAGAGTTTGAGATATTTGATGGATCAGAAGGATCTGAATTTGCGACAGAGATGGTGGCTTGAGTTGTTGAAAGACTATGAGTTAGTCATTGATTACCACTCGAGAAAAGCGAATGTGGTTGCGGATGCCGTGAGTAGGAAATCCTTGTATGCTCTAAGAGTTATGAGGGCGAGCTTAGCATTGTCTGATGATGGTGCTATTCTGGCAGAGTTGCGAGTTAAGCCACTATTTGTTCAACAGATATGCGAGGCTCAGAGAAATGACAGTGAGATGCTAGCTAAGAGAGCTAAGTATGGATCAGAAAGTGATTCTGATTTTCGAGTGGGCTCGAATAGTTGTTTGCTGTATCGTGACAGAATCTGTGTACCTAGAGATGAGGAGCTAATCCAAAAGGTTTTGCATGAGGCCCACAGTGGATGTTTGTCAGTACATCCGGACAGTATGAAAATGTATAATGACTTGAAGAAGTCTTATTAGTGGCCGGGTATGAAAAGAGATATTTCAAAGTTCGTGAAAAAAGTGTCTGATTTGTCAAAAAGTGAAAGCTGAGCATCAAGTGCCTTCGGGATTGCTTCAGCCAGTGATGGTACCCGAATGGAAGTGGGATCAGGTTACCATGGATTTTGTGACGGGGTTGCCGATGACTCCGAAAAAGAGAGATGCTGTGTGGGTTGTTGTGGATAGACTAACGAAGTCGGCTCACTTTATTCCAGTACGTGTTGATTATTCACTTGATAAGTTAGCTGAGTTGTATGTTGCAGAGATAGTGAGGTTACATGGTGTACCTGTGTCTATAATATCGGATAGGGATCCGAGGTTCACTTCGAGGTTTTGGAAGAGGTTGCAAGAGGCTTTGGGAACAAAGTTGAATTTCAGTACTGCGTTCCATCCGCAAACCGAAGGTTAGTCTGAAAGAGTGATTCAAGTTCTCGAAGATATGCTTCGATGCTGTGTGTTAGAATTCGAGGGTAGTTGGGAGAGATATCTACCTTTAGTCGAATTTGCTTACAACAACAGTTATCAGTCGAGTATATGGATGGCTCCGTATGAGGCCATGTATGGTCATAAGTGTCGGACTCCTTTGTATTGGACCGAGCTTAGTGAGAAGCGGATCCATGGGGTCGATCTAGTAAAAGAGACCGAGGAGAAAGTGAAAATAATCCGTAATAGTCTAAAAGTTGCTTCGGACCGACAGAAGTCGTACACGGATCTGAAAAGAAAAGAAATTGAGTTTGAAGTGGGCGACAAAGTGTGTTTGAAAGTGTCCCCATGGAAGAAGATTATGAGATTTGGACGAAAAGGAAAATTGAGTCCAAGATTCATAGGACCGTATGAGATTACAAATAGAGTTGGACTAGTAGCATACCGGTTAGCTTTGCCGGTAGAGTTGGAAAAGATTCATAATGTGTTCCATGTGTCGATGTTGCGACGGTATCGCTCCGATCCTTCACATGTGATTCCTTCGGCGGAAATTGAGATAAGACCGGATATGTCTTATGATGAAGAGCCGATTAAGATCTTGGCTAGAGAAGTGAAACAGTTGAGAAATAATAGCATAGCACTAGTGAAAGTGTTATGGCAGAAACACGGTGTGGAAGAGGCTATGTGGGAAACAGAAGAAGCTATGAGAGAGCAACATCCAAACCTCTTTACTGGTAAGATTTTTGGGGGCGAAAATCTCTAAAAGGGGGAGAGTTGTAACATCTCAATTTAGGGTCTAGTCAGAATAGTGGTGCGAGACCACAAATCTGAGGTTTATGAATGAGTTTTGAGGTTTATGCTATGTATGCATGCTAGTGTGAAAGTTTCATGAAGCAATTTTGTGAAATTGCGTTGAATTGTCCAAAAAGAACTAAATTGAAAAAGTTGCAAAATGTGAGATTCTAGAAGCTAATTGTGTGAAATAGCTTTAGAATATTAATTAGAGGTCCTTAAATAGCAATTTTTCCAATTTCTAATATTTGGACAAAATTGGGCATGGATGAGTTAAAATAGAAAGTTTATCAAAAATGGCATTTTGGTCATTTATCAATTAAGTGATTAAAATAGGAGAAAAGGTGACAAAATTCATTCATCTTCTTCTCCAAGGCTGGCGAAATTTTCAAGAGCCATTGTTAGGGTTCTTCAAATTTTTCAAGCTTGCTAGTAAGTGCATCTAGCCTCGTTTTTGATATTCTTTGTATTTTTGAAGTCCTTGTAGCATGAATAAGCTATTTTTAGCTATTTGATGAGCTATGATGGATGTTTAAAAATGTGGCGATGTATGACATGCATGTGTTTTGATGTTTTATGGAAGATTATGAAAGCTTGATGTAGTAGAAACATCTTTTGCGAAATGAGTTTCCATAGAAAATGCATGTAGGGACTAGTTTGTAAAAATCTTGAGTTTGGTCATACATGTGTGTTGTGATGAGAACTGATGATTGCTTTAGTTGAGTAAGTGGTTCGGCTAAGCATGAAAGGCTAGAAAGTTGAATAAAAATCACTTTACGAGCCTTGGGGGAAATTGTGCAATTATGAGAAAGATTAGGGGCAAAAGAGTAATTTTTGCCAAAGTATGATATGTGGGTCGATTTAGTCAATGTGTGTATTGAATAAGCTGATTTATTCATTTTAGATCAAGAAAGACAAAGCCCGGATCGAAACCGAGGCAAGAGCAAAGTGCTGGACTAAATTGCACGTTTCTATACTTTTGTGTATCGAGGTAAGTCTATGCATAAACAATGCATTCATACTTACAATTTGTTAATGCTAGATAGTGTATAGCATGGTTGAGAATTATTGAGAACCTATGTGGTTCAAGTGAAATGAATGGATGAATGATTAAGTAAGTAGATTTGTGAATGTGTTGTGATAATGCTAAACGGTGGGCTAAGTGCGATACCATCCTAATGCATATGACGATGAGCTGTCTATGTGCGATGCTATCGTTAGGTATATTATCTAGTGGGCTATGTGCGAAACCACTATGATTACCTTCATGGTAGGCTAAGTGCGATACAACCTTATTAATTGATTGTGGTGGGCTAAGTGCGAAACCACCGAGACATTAGCTGTGTGGATTAGCTGTGTGGATGTATTATCGAGAAATAATGATGTGTTGTATATTGTGTAAATGTGATATTGAATGCAGGGGTGCATGTCAATGGTTATGAGGAAGTGACTCATGATGTCTTGGAAATGTGGTAAGGGATAGAAAGAGTAAGCATAGTTGTACATTATATGTTAGTATAATGCTAATTGTTGTTTAGCTTATACTATGTTGCTTAATTGTTTATGTGTGAACTTACTAAGCTCAAAGCTTACTCCCTTTCTTTTCCCTTGTCTTATAGAGTAAAGTGTTGAATCGAGATACGAGGATCAATTGGAAGATCGCCCACACTATTAGCACACTCTGGTACATTAGACTCAATGTTTTGTATATGGCATGTATAGGGGCTAGACAAGTTAGTGAATTTTGTTGTATATGGCTATGATGAGTTGGCCTTTAAATGGATAATCTATTTTGTATAATGCCATAGTTGTTGGCTACTTTATTATATGAAAAGATGTAGTTATCCAAGTGAGATTGTAAGATTGTGAGTTGATTATGGATGTGTTGAATGAGTGCATGATTGTGTATGCTAGAAGGGTGAAAAGAACTTGGAAAATAGCTTTGTTCTTGTCCATGTGGATAGACACACGGGCGTGTGTCTAGGCCATGTGTGACACACGGCTAGCCCACGGGCGTGTGACTCAACCATGTGTCCCCTGCATGTTAGTATTTGAAGTCAGAATAGACCACGGACTAGTCACACGGGCGTGTGCCTAGGGCGTGTGGGATTAATCAGTGTTGGCCACAGGCTAGCCACACGGGCGTGTGTCTAGACTCTAGGCCGTGTTATGGTGGTCAGTGTGCACCACGGACGGAGAGCACGGGCGTGTTCCCTAGCCGTGGGGCATTGGTAGAATGCTTGAGTTTTCATGCACGGGTAGTGACCATGGGCGTGTGTGACATCCACGGGCGTGCCAAATCTTACACGGGTGTGTGAGCCCTGTATAGATGGAAAAATTTTAAGATCGTAAGAGTTTTCGATATGGTCTCGAGAGCCATCGTGTGGTTGAGAGAGGCCTCGTAAGTCGGGTCTGAGGTTGTTGTGATGGCCAAAGAGAGTGGTCACGTGGTGCCTAAGTGGCGATCTTGAGGGTTTTATTACGGTAACACCTCGTGCCCAGTTCCGGCGTTGAATACGGGTAAGGGGTGTTACAGTTTACCACACGATCGATCGCACGCTCGTGAGGCCTCAAATGCCGAAGTTTCAGCTTTTTGGCTTTTGCCGATTCACAGAAGAGAGGGGTGTGACAACACACCTGTATGCGCAACGAACAGATTACCCCACGCGCGATCAACCTATAATCAACCCAACACATTCAATCTCTCATCCTTTAGATCATTGACACTAAAGCCCCACACCGATATCACCACTTACCTTGGCCGAAAGTTATGCGATTATTACTCTTAGATCGCTGGTTGAAAACGATCACACCCTTCTTCTTGATTTACTGCGCATAAGACGAATTTCATTAGCAATAATCGTTTAATACAAGGCTTGAATTGATGCCTATAGACCAAAGCATTAGAGTTAGAGAAGATTGGGTATTTGGCCAATACTACAAAACAAACCTACTTACCCCACAGTATTCGGCCAAAGAGGTATTCGAAGAAGAAAGCAGAGATGTGCAAAGAAGTAAGGTAGTCGACGCTCCACCAATTATCAGAGACACGATGTTATGAACAGAAGAAGAGATCGTCGCCCACTACCAAACCGACAGGAATCGACCAAAATGACTTACGATGCCAAGACACAAAAGGACAATTCGGCCAGGGAGAAACAAAAAGGAAAATTCCAAAAGAAAGAAAAATCGAACAAAGACTAAACCAAAAGAAGTTTCTGCCGAATTTCTGAGTAGCTAGACACCAAATTCGGCACAAGTCTCCCCACAAGCCAACTCCTTGATTTCCTCCTAAAGACTCTCCCTAATCCTCTCCACGATTTGCGCAACAATCCACTCCTCATATCTCTCCAACCTCTCATCTATAAGAATTTCACTGCAACTCAACTACTAGCCCAGCAAAATAAATGCTCCCCCTCATGCAATGCCAACACTCGAACCTCAGACCCCTTGCCACACTTGTAACGCCACAACCACTGCACCAATAGGCTTTTTGTGACTTCATAAAGGCACAATAATTAATAAGACCTATGTGCCAGTGTCCAGATTCATTTAAGAGCAAATTTTAAATATTCTGTGAAAGCCAAGACTTGAACCCAGGCTTCTCAAACACTCCCATACACACCCAAATCACTTAGCCATTAAAGCACACAAGCAATTTGTGTCAGAACATGCAAAATTAAAGACCCTATATTTTTGGGGCATTACAGGTTGTGTGCAAATACAAAAATAATAGTATACAATAAAGTATATTGGTTTCACATTTTTTTGCATTTTTTTAAAAAAAATATTAAATTTGTATATTAGTCATTTGAACATTTTTTTATGATTTTTACATTTTTATAAAAAAATTAAAGGGTATATTTGTTATTTCAGTATTTAACGCTTTTGGTTTTATTAAATATTTTTACAAAAAAAAACATAATTTAATTTATTAATGGGCATATTCGTCATTCGAGTCTTTTTTTTCTATTACATATCCATTCCTCTCAACCAAATGTATGAATACTATTACAATATTCATTCCATTCCATCCAACCAAACTACTTTTATGCCTATTCAATTCCATTACAGACCTATTCTATTCTAGTGAACCAAACGTGCCATAAGGTTTGGTCAAAAACTGATGTTGCGCTTTGAAACTTAAAATACTTTTTTTGTCCTTTTTTTTTACTTGTTATTTGTTCCTTTTTTTAAGGAAACTAGGATATTTATTTACTTGCATAGTACTGAACGAAATAAAACAAAGTTGCCCAAAACAGTAAAAAAAACCAAACTAAAACAATTAAAACAAACCAACCGCACTAACCCAGATTAGATCAGCTTTCTTTTCAACAGAAAATTCTCGAACATCATCATTTCCAAGCCTATCCACTTTCCTTTTCCTTTGGTGTTTAGCAACCAATAAACTTGAAATGATAGTCCCCTCCCGATTTCATCATACCATTTCCTCTTATTTGGATCGCCGATGACTCCTGAATTTGAAACCCCATCTGTCATGTTTTTAAGAAACACCAGCAGTCGACCCCCTCTCACCATAACCTCAACATTGTCAAATCCTACCCTCGTTCATTTGCCCCTTTTCACACCAACCCTTAAAATCACCTTAGAATTAGATCCCCAAACTCCCACCAACCTTTTGCCCCCACCCCCTCAAAACTAGTCGTCAGAGAAGACCCCCACAAGCCTTCCCCTCTCTATCCACCAACTGGGCCAATTGATCCTCTTCATCTCTATCTTAGCGAAGCCCAGCATACCCCCACTCAGGTAAGTGCTCCCACCCCTCCTAAAACCTTCTTTTGCTGGTAAATGAGTCACCCTATTGCAATCTCTAGGCACACCAAACAGAAATTGTCTTAAACCTTCAAATTTCGATATTGTATCATGGATGTAAGCTCCTATAACCAATTCATCTTGCCTATAGAAATTAAGCTTTCAAATCACCGTCAGGGCATCACCTTCTACCAACACCCCTTGTAACCCAAAATCCAGCCGCAAACTTATTGCATGGAGACATGCAAAGGTCTCCCCTATGGAACCCGAAGGTATATGCCAATTTACCACTGCTTGTGAACCAATAACACGAACCTGATGATCTCTAACTACTACCCCTATGCAAGACCTCCTAGACTGTTCATGAAAGGTTGCATCAAAATTTACTTTTAGAAAATGTTCATCCGGAAGCCTCCATGTAACACCCCTTACCCGGGTTCTACACCGGGAACCGGGCCCGAGGTGTTACCGAACTCAAACCGCTTAATCGCCACTTAGGCTCAACGTCATTACTTGCTATAACCTCATTCTCGACTTACGAGGCCTCACTCATACACATGAGGACTCTCGAGACTAATCCGGAACTTTTACGATCCTTAAAATTTTTCTCTTTTATACAGGTCTCACACGCCCGTGCAAGATTAGACATGCCCGTGCATGAGCACACAGGCCCATGTCCCCAGACCATGCATAAAAACCCAAGTATTCTGCCAAATGCCCCACGGCCATGGCACGCCCGTGCTCCCCAACCGTGGTGAACACTGACTTCCCTCGCACGGCCTAGAGTCTAGACACACGCTCGTGTGGCTAGCCCGTGGCCAACACTGATTAATCCCACACGCCCTAGGCACACACTCGTGTGACTAGTCCGAGGTCTATTCTGTTTTCAAATATTAACATGCAGGGGACGCACGGCCACAGAACACGCCCGTGGGCTGACCGTGTGTCACACATGGTCTAGACACACGCCCGTGTGTCTACCCACATGGTCAAGAACAAGACTAAGTGTCAAGTTCTTTTCACCCTTCTAACATACACAACATATACTCATCTAACACCATCATAATCAACTCAAATTGAAGTGCATTCTCACATATAAAACTACATCTTTCTTTCATATAATGTAATAGCCAACAACCATGGCATTATACAAAATAAGCTATCCATCTATAGGCCAACACATCTTAGCCATTTACAACAAAATTTACTAACTTATCTAGCCCCTATACATGCCATATACAAAACATTAAGTTTCATGTACCAAAGTGTCTTTGATATGTGGGCTATCTTCTCGATGATCCTCGTATCTCGATTCAACGCTTTAATCTATAAGACAAGGGAAAAGAAAGAGAGTAAGCTTTGATCTCAGTAAGTTTACACATAAACAAATAAGCAACATAGTATAAGCTAAGCAACTATTAGCATTATACCAACAAGTAATTCACAACTATGCTTACTCTTTCTATCCCTTACCACATTTCCAACACATCATGAGTCACATACTCATAACCATTGAAAAGCACCCCCGCATTCAATATCACATTTACGTAATATACAACACATCATTATTTATCGTAATACATCCAAACAGTTAATACACACAGTCAATCCACACAGCCAATATCTCGGTGGTTTCGCACTTAGCACACCATATTTCATTAATAAGGTGGTATCGCACATAGCCTACAATAATGGTATTCGTAGTGATTCAGGACATAGCTCACTAGATGATATACCTCACAATAGCATCGCACATAGCTAGCTCATCGTCAATATGGATTAGGATGGTATCGTACTTAGCCTACCATCTAGCATTATCACAACACATGCACAAGTCTACTTAAACCACATAGATTCCCAATCATTCTCGATCATATATTCATTCACCATTTCTACTACATTCATTCTACTTGAACCACATAGGTTCTGAATCAATCTCGAATTAGCTACACACTAGCTATCATCAACAAATTGTAAGTATAAATGCATTGTTTATGCATAGACTTACCTCGATACTCAAAAGTATTAAAATGTGCAATTTAGTCCACCACCTTGCTTTTGCCTCAATTTCGATCCGGGCTTCATCTTTCTTGATCTATAATGAATAAATCAACTTATTCAATACACACATTGACTAAATTGACCCACATCTCATACTTTAGCAAAATTACTATTTTGCCCCTAAACTTTCTGATATTTACACTTTAGTCCCAAAGGCTCATAAAGTGATTTTTATTCAACTTTCTACTCTTTCATGCTTAGCTGAACCACTTACTCAACTAAAGCATTCATCAAATCTCACTAAATCACCCATGTATGACCAAACTTAAGATTTTCACAACTAAGTCCCTACATGCATTTTCATGGAAAATCACATAGCAAAAGATGTTTCTACTACATCAAGCCTTCATATTCTTCCATAAAACATCAAAATACATGCATGTCATACATATGTACATTTTTGAACATCCATGATAGCTCACCAAATAGCTATAAATAGCTTACTAATGCTACCGGGACTTCAAAAATACAAAGAATATAAAAAACCAGGCTTAGGAGCACTTACTAGCAAGCTTGAAAAATTGAAAGAACCCTAACAATGGCTTCTCAAATTTTCGGCAACTATGGGAAGAAGATGAATGAATTTCTATCATCTTTTCACCTATTTTAATCACTTAATTGTTAAATGACCAAAATGCCCTTTTTGATAAACTTTCAATTTTAACTCATCCATGCCCATTTTTGTCCAAAAATTAGAATTTGGATAAATTGCTATTTAAGGACCTCTAATTAATAATCTAAAGCTATTTCACACATATAGCTTCTAGAAACACACATTTTGCAACTTTTGCAATTTAGTCCTTTTGGACAATTCAACCACAATTTCACAAAATTACTTCATGAAACTTTCACACTAGCATGCATACATATTATAAGCCTCAAAAACTCATTCATGACCATCGGATTTGTGGTCTTGAACCACTATTCCGACTAGGCCCTAAATCGGGATGTTACAACTCTCCCCCTTTTAGAGGTTTTCATCCCCGAAAATCTTACCAGAAAAGAGGTTTGGGTGTTGCTCTCTCATAGCTTCTTCCGTTTCCCACGTAGCCTCTTCCACGCCATGTTTCTGCCATAACACTTTCACTAGTGCTATGCTCTTATTTCTCAACTGTTTCACTTCTCGAGCCAAGATCTTAATCGGCTCCTCTTCATAAGACATTTCCGGTCTTATCTCAATTTCCGTTGAAGGAATCACATGTGAAGGATCGGAACGATACCGTCGCAACATCGACACATGGAACACGTTATGAATCTTTTCTAACTCTACCGACAAAGCCAACCGGTAAGCTACAGGCCCAATTCTGTCTATAATCTCATACGGCCCTATGAACCTTGGACTCAATTTCCCTTTTTGTCCAAATCTCATAATCTTCTTCCACGGCGATACTTTCAAAAATGCTTTGTCGCCTACCTCAAACTCTATTTCTTTTCTTTTCAAATCCACATACGACTTCTGTCGGTTCGAAGCAGCTTTCAGACTAGTACGGATTACTTTCACTTTCTCTTCTGTCTCTTTTACTAGATCGACCCCATGGATCCGTTTCTCGCTAAGCTCGGTCCAACACAAAGGAGTCCGACACTTACGGCCATACAAAGCCTCATACGGTGCCATCCAGATACTCGATCGATAACTATTGTTATAGGCGAATTCGACCAAAGGTAGATATCTCTCCCAACTACCTTCGAATTCTAGCACACAACATCGAAGCATATCTTCAAGAACTTGAATCACTCTTTCAGATCGACCATCGGATCGCGGATGGAATGCGAGATGAAATTCAATCTCGCACTCCATGGCCTCTTGCAACTTCTTCCAAAATCTCAAGTAAACCTCGGACCTCTATCCGATATAATAGACAATGTGTACACCATGCAATCTCACTACCTCGCTGCACGCACAACTCAACTAACTTATCCAGTGAATAATCAACATGTACAGGAATAAAGTGAGCCGACTTCGTCAATCTATCCACAACAACCCACACAACATCTCTCTTTCTCGAGTCGTCGGCAACCCCGTCACAAAATCCATGGTAACCCGATCCCACTTCCATTCGGGAACCATCAACGGGTCAAGCAATCCGAAGGCACTTGATGCTCATTTTCACTTGTTCGCAAATCGGACACTTAGTCACAAACTCAAATATCTCTTTTCATACCCCGCCACCAATACAACTTTCTCAAATCATTGTACATTTTCGCATCTTTGCCGGATGTAATCGACAAGCATCCTTTGTGGGCCTCATACAAAACCTTCGAATCAACTCCTCATTTTTAGGAACACAAATTCTGTCACGATACATCAGACAACCATTCAAATTCATTCGAAAATCAGAATCACTTTCTGATCCGCACTTAGCTATCTTAGCCTGCATCTCACTGTCATTTCTCTGAGCTTCACATATTTGTTGATCAAATAGTGGCTTAGCTCTCAACTCTACCAAAATAGCACTATCATCAGACAATGCTAAACTCGCTCTCATAACTCTTAGAGCGTACATGGATTTCCTACTCAAGGCATCCGCAACTACACTCGCTTTTCCCGGGTGGTAATCAATGACTAACTCATAGTCTTTCAACAATTCAAGCCACCGTCTCTGTCTCAGATTCAGATCCTTCTGATCCATCAAATACTTTAAACTCTTGTGATCCGTAAAGATTCGGCACTTTTCGCCATACAAATAATGTCGCCAAATCTTTAACGCAAACACAATCGCAGCCAACTCCAAATCGTGAGTCGGATAATTCTTCTCGTGCGGTTTAACCTACCTCGAGGCGTAAGCGACTACCTTACCCTCTTGCATCAACACGCAACCGAGACCATTAAATGACGCATCACTATATACCATGAACTCCTTCCCGATTCTGGTTGAACCAAAACCGTGCCTCACCAACATTGTTTTCGGGTCTCGAAGCTCTGTTGACATGTCTCAGTCCATTCAAACTTGACATCTTTATGCAATAGCTTCGTCATCGGGGTAGCAATCATAGAGAACCCCTTTACAAAATGTCTGTAATATCCCGCTAATCCCAATAAACTTCTAATTTTTAACACGTTCCTCAGCGATTTCCAATCCATAATAGCTGATATTTTACTCGGGTCAACTCTGACACCATCACCTAACACCATGTGTCCTAGGAATCCGACCTCTCAGAGCCAAAACTCACTCTTGCTAAACTTAGCATACAACTGCTTATCTGTCAAAGTTTGCAAGACAATTCTCAAGTGCTCTTCATGATCATTTTTATCCCGAGAATAGATCAATATGTCGTCAATAAAGACAGCCACAAACTTGTCCACATATGGTCTGAAAATACGGTTCATCAGATCCATAAAAATCGTAGGTGCATTCATCAAACCAAACGGCATAACCAAAAACTCATAATGGCCATACCTTGTCCGAAATGCAGTTTTCAACACATCTTGCTCTTTCACTGAAATGATAATAACCTGCACTCTCAAGTCTATCTTGAGAACACTGTAGCTCCTTCGCTTGATCGAAAAGATCATCAATCCTTGGTAAAGGATACTTATTCTTAATCAGTAACCTTGTTCGGGTTGTCTATAGTCTATACACAACCTCATAGACCCATCTTTCTTCTCGCACAAATAATAATGGAGCACCCCACGACGAGTAGCTCGGTCTTGCAAAACCCTTATCTGTCAACTCTTGTAACTAAACCTTCATTCTTTCAACTCTACTGGTGCCATTCATGCACGGGCAATTGAAATAGGTGTCGTTCCCGGAACCAACTCAATTCCAAACTCGACCTCTCTCCTTTGGAGGTAATCCGGGTAACTCTTTCTGGAAACACATCCGGGTACTCACATACCACCGGCATCTGCTTTCAAACCCTACTCCAACCTCTTGAGTATTCAACACAAACGCAAGATAGGACTCACACCCTTTTCTTAAATATTTTTCGGCCACTAAGGAAGAAATCATCACGGGTAGACTGTCCGATCCACCTGATTCAATTCGAACTACATCTCCACTCTCACATTTCAGTTCAATAAAGTTACTACCACAGCTCACTAAGACACTATGGGTAGTCAACCAATCCATGCCTAGGATTAAATCGAACTCATCAAACGGCAACAACATCCAGTTTGCCGGAAAACAATGATTCTCAATCAACAAAGGACAATTATTACACACTTTGTCCACTAACACATGCTTTCCTAACGGGTTTGACACCTTAATCATAATGTCCGTAGACTCAACGGTCATACTCAAACTAGATGCTAATCTCATGCGAATATAAGAGTGAGTAGACCCTGGATCTATTAAAGCAATAACAGAGGTGTCAAAGAGAGAAAAAGTACCCGTTATCACATCAGGGGAGGATGCCTCTTCGCGAGTGCGAATGGCGTATGTCCTCGCAGGTGCCCGACCCTCTGGTCTCACAGCAGAGTCCCTGGACGCACCTCTACCACTAGCCCCACCTCTTGGGTTCCTTGGTGGTCTACCCCTCGTAGACACATCACTAGGTCTCACTTCTTGCCTCTCTTCCTTATCATCCCTCTCGGGACAGTTACGGATAAAGTGGTCAGGGGAACCACATTTGTAACATTTCCGACTGTTTCCCCAACATTCTCCGGTGTGATACCTACCACAACTAGGACACTCCGGTTTACTCTTTGTATTGCCCACACTTTCCATCGAGGGAGCTCAGACTCTCGAACCCTGACGAGTATTGTCCAAGTCTCAATGCGAATACCCCACTGAGGTTGACATCTGAGGATTCAATTCCTTGGATCTTTTCGACTGGGCTTGATACGACTTGTCTATCGGTATCTTTCTCGCATCTCGGGCTTCACTCACAACCCTCCTCTTATCTGAACTCAACTCTTCGGCCTTACTTGCCCTCTCAACTAGCACCACAAATTCTTTCAACTCTAAAATGCCCACTAGGAGTTTGATATCCTCATTCAGCCCATCTTCGAACCTCTTGCACAAGATGGTCTCTGTCGACACACATTCTTGAGCGTATTTGGTAAGCCTAACAAACTCACGCTCGTACTACGCCATCTGTCATCCTTCCTTGCTTCACCAAGGAATTCTTTCCTTTTCTGGTCAAGAAACCTCTGGCTTATATACTTCTTCCGGAACTCTTCCAGAAAAAAGTCCCATGTCACCCGCTCTTTTGGGACCACTAATGTCAGCGTCTTCCACCAGTGGCACGCCGAATCTCTCAGCAACGATACGGCACACATCAAACTCTCCTCAGGTGTACATGGGAGTTCATCAAACACCCTCATCGAGTTCTCCAACCAGAACTCCACCCTCTCTAGGTCATCATCTACCTTAGCTCTAAACTCCTCAGCCCCGTGTTTCCTAATCTTATCCACCGGGGGTTTCGATATCCTCACTACATCCATACCTTGAGGAGCTACAGGATTTGGCTGAGGTATGGGAGGAGGTAGAGGAGGTTGAGTGTTAGGGTTCGCTCGAACGTAGTTCGAGTACCAATCACTCATCATATGGAGAAAGGCTTCTCGTGCCTCTTCCCCTTGACCCCTCGCCTCGGGTCCACTTTGCACCAGCACGGTTCCTTGCGTAGGAGCCGGTGCATTACTAGCTGCTTCATCAGCAGTCAATGGATCGGAATCCATATTCTATATAAAACAAGATTTAAAATCATCAGAAACCACCACACTATCATCGTACACTTATGGCATGTATAGCTAGACTCTCACACCCGCTACGGTAGTCCTAGAACCGACTAAACCATAGCTCTGATACCACTAAATGTAACACCCCTTACCTGGGTTCTACGCCGGGAACAAGGCCCGAGGCGTTACCGAACTCAAACCACTTAATCGCCACTTAGGCTCAACGTCATTACTCGCTATAACCTCATTCTCGACTTACGAGACCTCACTCATACACATGAGGACTCTCGAGAATAATCCGAAACTTTTACGATCCTTAAAAGTTTTCTCTTTTATACAGGTCTCACACGCCCGTGCAAGATTAGACACGCCCGTGCATGAGCACATACGCCCATGTCCCCAGACCATGCCTAAAAACCCAAGCATTCTGCCAAATGCCCCACGGCCATGGGACGCCCGTGCTCCCCAACCGTGGTGAACACTGACTTCCCTCGCACGACCTAGAGTCTAGACACATGCCTGTGTGGCTAGCCCATGGCCAACACTGATTAATCCCACACGCCCTAGGCACACGCCCGTGTGACTAGTCCGGGGTCTATTCTGTTTTCAAATATTAACATGCAGGGGACGCACAGCCACAGAACACGCCCGTGGGCTGACCGTGTGTCACACACGGTCTAGACACACGCCCGTGTGTCTACCCACATGGTCAAGAACAAGACTATGTGTCAAGTTCTTTTCACCCTTCTAACATACACAACATATACTCATCTAACACCATCATAATCGACTCAAATTGAAGTGCATTCTCACATATAAAACTACATCTTTCTTTCATATAATGTAATAGCCAACAACCATGGCATTATACAAAATAAGCTATCCATCTATAGGCCAACACATCTTAGCCATTTACAAAAAATTTTACTAACTTATCTAGCCCCTATACATGCCATATACAAAACATTAAGTTTCATGTACCAAAGTGTGCTGATATGTGGGCTATCTTCTGATGATCCTCGTATCTCGATTCAACGCTTTAATCTATAAGACAAGTGAAAAGAAAGAGAGTAAGCTTTGATCTCAGTAAGTTTACACATAAACAAATAAGCAACATAGTATAAGCTAAGCAACTATTAGCATTATACCAACAAGTAATTCACAACTATGCTTACTCTTTCTATCCCTTACCACATTTCCAACACATCATGAGTCACATACTCATAACCATTGAAAAGCACCCCTACATTCAATATCACATTTACATAATATACAACACATCATTATTTATCGTAATACATCCACACAGTTAATACACACAGTCAATCCACACAGCCAATATCTCGGTGGTTTCGCACTTAGCACACCACATTTGATTAATAAGGTGGTATCGCACTTAGCCTACCACAATGGTATTCGTACTGATTCAACACATAGCTCACTAAATGATATACCTCACGATAGCATCGCACATAGCTAGCTCATCGTCAATATGCATTAGGATGGTATCGCACTTAGCCTACCATCTAGCATTATCACAACACATGCACAAGTCTACTTAAACCACATAGATTCCCAATCATTCTCGATCATACATTCATTCACCTTTTCTACTACATTCATTCTACTTGAACGACATAGGTTCTGAATCAATCTCGAATTAGCTACACACTAGCTATCATCAACAAATTGTAAATATAAATGCATTGTTTATGCATAGACTTACCTCGATACTCAAAAGTATTAAAATGTGCAATTTAGTCCACCACCTTGCTTTTGCCTCGGTTTCGATCCGGGCTTCGTCTTTCTTGATCTATAATGAATAAATCAGCTTATTCAATACACACATTAACTAAATTGACCCACATCTCTTACTTTAGCAAAATTACTATTTTGCCCCTAAACTTTCTCATATTTACATTTTAGTCCCAAAGGCTCGTAAAGTGATTTTTATTCAACTTTCTACTCTTTCATGCTTAGCCGAACCACTTACTCAACTAAAGCATTCATCAAATCTCACTAAATCACCCATGTATGACCAAACTTAAGATTTTCACAACTAAGTCCCTACATGCATTTTCATGGAAAATCACTTAGCAAAAGATGTTTCTACTACATCAAGCCTTCATATTCTTCCATAAAACATCAAAATACATGCATGTCATACATATGTACATTTTTGAACATCCATGATAGCTCACCAAATAGCTATAAATAGCTTACTCATGCTAACTGGGACTTCAAAAATACAAAGAATATAAAAATCTGCTCAGGAGCACTTACTAGCAAGCTTGAAAATTGAAAGAACCCTAACAATGGCTTCTCAAATTTTCGGCAGCTATGGGAAGAAGATGAATGAATTTCTATCATCTTTTCACCTATTTTAATCACTTAATTGATAAATGACCAAAATGCCCTTTTTGATAAACTTTCAATTTTAACTCATCCATGCCCATTTTTGTCCAAAAATTAGAATTTGGATAAATTGCTATTTAAGGACCTCTAATTAATAATCTAAAGCTATTTCACACATATAGCTTCTAGAAACACACATTTTGCAACTTTTGCAATTTAGTCCTTTTGGACAATTCAACCACAATTTCACAAAATTACTTCATGAAACTTTCACACTAGCATGCATACATATTATAAGCCTCAAAAACTCATTCATGACCCTCGAATTTGTGGTCTCAAACCACTATTCTGATTAGGCCCTAAACCGAGATGTTACACTCCATCTCTCAACCCCAACCGTTGAACATGTAATTTTTCCTGCACTGCATTCAATTCTCTAAGATAAGACTCCACATTGTGCACTATGTCGTGGATTGGAAAAAATTATGTCATCATGAACCCTCATGTAACAGCTCATTTTCAGTGATATCGAAATAGTGGTTTCAAAACCACAAATTTGATGAGTAAATTATTATTTTATTATTATTTTAATGTCTACGAGAATATATTAAGGTCGTGATAAAATTTTGTTAAGAAATTTTGATGTTTACATAGTTAATTAAGTAAAAATGACTAATTTGTTAAAGGTGAAAAAGTTGAGTTCTATTAATTAAAAGGTCTAAATGGCTTTGGAAAGGTAAGTAAATGGACTTTCATGGTAATTATACCATATATGTTGACAGTGGTTGTTTATGGCATGGTTTAATTGAAATTTTGCTAATTTTTAAAGGTTAATATGGTAAATGGGTAAATAAACTTAAAAACAAAAGAAAAGAATAATGTATCATCTTATTCTTTTCTTCCTTAACCGATTTCAAGAGAAAGAAAACACCATTGATGAATACAAGCTTCAAAAAGCTTATAGCCTAGTGCATGGTATGATTTTGAACCCCATTTTTAATGATTTTTATGTTTTTGAGTTCGTTGTAGCTTAACCTAGCTAGCCCGGGGGTCAATATGTAAAACTATTAAAGGTTGAGGGTTATGCCATGAATGTTCTTGAATGGTTTTTTATTTTAAATGGTAGATTATGAATCTTTGTTGAATAATAAACAAGTTTTGTAAAGTGATTTTTGATGAAAATTGCATTTAGGGATTGATTTGTAAAAATAGTAAAAATTCATGTTAAATTTATGAAATGATAATTTATTTGGGTTGGTTTAAGTCCCTAAAGAATTTAGTTTGTGTATAAGAGGGATTAAAATGCTAAGATTTCAATTTATGAGCTTAATGACTAAATTGTGAAAAGTTAAAATGTTAGGGGCAAAATAGTAATTTTGCATAAATATGAAATGTGGATAAAATTGAATACTATAAGTATTAAATGGGTTGAAATTGTCTATTTATATCAAGATAAACCACGTACGAACCTAGATCAAGGCAAAGAAAAAGCTTCGAATTAACTCGATTTAACTTCTACGCCCCTAGTTGTCGAGGTAAGTTCGTATGAACTGTTATCGTCTGAATGCTATTTAAATTGTATGTTGTTATGTCATTTATCATGTTAAATTGAACGATGTATAAAAAATTAGTGCTTTAATGGTTATCGAGTCTCGGTTGAACCTTATGAATTCGTAGGATACAAATGACATGTCATTAGGGATTTCATGTTTCGTGTGTTGGTCTTGAATGTCCTACCGATGGCTGAGGTCCTGCATTTGTTGCGGATACTCCACAACTAGTGTGAGTAGCATCTTGTAGCTTACATTCTGTGTAACACCCCAAACCCAGCCTAGACGTTACGGCTAAATTTGGCGTGTCACATCGAAGTGTTTTTCGAAATCAAAGTCTGATGGGAGAAAACGTTTGAGTAAAAATCCATTTAGTTCTTATTTGTTAGGAAACAATTGGTAAGTTATAAAAACCACCACTTAGTAAAACGGTTACAATGTTTGTTATCGTGGGTTTTAATTCATGAAGCTACTCCATTTCTGATTATCCCGAAGTTGAAAATATGTGTTTTCCTTGTAAAACAGTTATTAGTTGTGAAAACTTATTTGTATCCGTTTAGCAGTTCAAAATAAGAAATTGAAAACCCAATGAAAAGAAATTAAAAATTACCAAAGGCCTTATTACAAAAATATCAACCCAATATAAAATATTTACATCCTCGCTCGTGTGGCCCCCTCCAAGTCCCTCGCAGCTCCAAATCCACTAAGTCTGGGGATTACATGTATAGTTAAAAGAAAAGGGTGAGTTACGAGAACTCAGTGTGTAATCCCCTATCACTCAATCAGTAGTACCTACAATGTGATGCGGGCTCGAGCCCTGCTCAAGAATAAAGGCAGTGTGGGCCTTAGCCCAACATGAAACAATGTGGGCCTAAGCCCCGACACAAGACGTATGGTGCAAGTATGCAAACCCACCCAATCCAAACAAAGACACCACCGTGCACTCAACCCAACACACCACGTAGGGACAAAGTCAACCCACCTAGCCCTCACATCGATATTGCAAAGATAGCCGCAAGATAATAACGCAGCAGAGCCGCTGAGATCGAGATATGTGGCAAGGCCACCAAGCGCGAGAATTGTGGCAGAGCCACCGAAGATCGATGATGTGTGGTAGAGCCACCAGTAACAGTACTTCCTCCATAATAGAATCCCAACCCCATGCAGTATGCCATGTCATCAATGTTTCGTGTATACAACATGTCCTACTCAGTACAGTCATACAGTACATACTTTCATTTGTCAATCCATCTCCAGGGGTAAAAAAGTCATTTTCATGTATTAGGGGTAAAACGGTAATTTTTCCCTTTAGGGGTATTTTGGTCATTTTACTCACTAGGGGTATTTCAGCCATTTTAATCATTAGGGGTATTTCAGTCATTTTACTCATTAGGGGTATTTCAGTCATTTTACACACTAGGGGTATTTCAGTCATTTTACTCATTAGGGGTATTCCAGTCATTTTACTCCCTAGGGGTCTCGGTACAGTTAACGACCTTTACAAAGGCCTACAGTCGCCTCGAGCGACACAGATAATCCATTTGGTCGAAACAGTGAAAATGGGCCCAAAGCCCAATATTCGGCCCAAATGGGCCCACACGCTCGTGTGGCCTATTTGGCCCAAATTCAATCACGGCTATGTGATCTACATAGCCCAATCTAGTTTCTGCCATTTTTCATAAATTTTATCTGTGTGGGGCCCACGAGCCCATTAGGCCCACACAGCCCATTTCGGCCCAACGAGGCCCATAACGGCCCAAGTGCACGCGAACCCTCGTAGTGGCCTCTTCAGTCTACCACCCTCGGTTGTGGGCTCAGTTTTTCCACATGAGCAATCGCACGCTCGTGAGGCCTCAAATGCCGAAGTTTCGGCTTTTCGGCTTTTGCCGATTCATAGCGGAGATAGTGTGATTACACACACTCTTTCATCTTTACGACAGTAATGATTTATGGTGTACAGATACACACCTGTTTGTGGATTCACGCGAGAAATCTCCAAGTGCCAACCTTGCTTAACGACTGACTTTAATCTCTTAAGACCACCGATCAGGATTGATCACACGCCTATGCCGAATATCTGTATCAAAACAAATCTTATTAACCAAAACAGTGATCAAATATGTGGCCTTAATCCACAAATGCTAACTTACCAACCACAGGGATATTCGGCCTAATCTAAGAGTATGGTAGTGATCTTACCCTTAACGAGAGACAGAGTTTGATTACTTGAATAATCTTTGCCCTACTTCGCTCCTCAGGATCTCTTACTCCAACGCACCCCACCGATTTGTTAAAACTCCAGCAAGACCGAACCACCACCCCAGCGCATCGAAACAATCCACCAAACACCAAGTAGCAGACAAGAACCCGAAAGGGAAGAAGGTGGGATGGTTGGCTCAGAGAAGACCAAAGGAAGAATAGAATATTAGGGAAGAAGGAGATTATATTCGGCTAAAAGGGAAAAATGGAGGAGAACTAAGAGGAATAGTTTCGGTAAAGGGAAAATATGGGAATGAAAAGAGAAAATGAGAGGTTTTGATAATTGACACTTTCGGCAAAATGAGAATAGCAGAGGAAAAAAACCCGAAAGGTACAGAGAGGCACTTGCTTACCAGGAATTAACCAAAATGATTTTACGTTACCAAGAAACAATAGCCATTCGGCCAAAAGGAAACACAAAAGAAGTAAAGTGCCCAAAAGAAAGAAAACCAAAACAAGTACTACTCTCAAAAGCCACCTTTGCCGAAATTCTGAGTAGTAACACTCCCAATTCGGTACTACACATCCCACACACTTCAAATTCCTAACTTTCCTCCACAAACCTCTCCCCATATCACTCCCCATATCGATCCTTGAATCCCTCCTCATATCTCTCCACAACTCCTCCATTAGAATTTCACTGTAACACAACCACTGGCCGATCCATGCTGCAAAATAAAATACACCATTGCTCATCCCAAGACTTGAACCTCAGACTCATTGCAACACTTGTAACGCCACATCCACTGTACCAACAGGCTCTTTGTGTGTCATATTTTGAACAGAAATATTCTTAAAGCCTACATGCTAAAGCCAAGGTTCATTTAAGAGAAAAACCAAAAAATTTGCAAAAGCCAGGGCTTGAACCCGGGACTTTTCAGACACTCCCAAACACTCCTAAACCACTTAACCATCAAAGAAAACAATCAATTGTGTCAGAACTTCCAAAATTAAAGACCTTATATTTTTGGAGCGTTACAATTCTACCCTCCTAAGAGAAATTTCGGCCTCGAAATTTACCTGGTCAGAATAGGTGAGGGTATTGTTGTTGCATCGCCTCCTCAGGCTCCCACGCGGCTTCCTTGGTACCGTGATTCTTCCAAAGCACTTTAACCAGTGGGATCGATTTCTTCCTTAGTACCTTAACCTCACGGTCCAATATCTGCACTGGCTCCTCCTCAAAATTCAGATCTGGCCTAACCTCGATCTCCTCGACTGGTACTATTTGTGTGGGATCAGAGCGGTAACGCCTCAGTATGGAGACATGGAACACATCGTGAATCCGATCTAATTCCGGAGGCAACTCAAGTTGATAGGCGACCGGTCCCACACGTTTCAGTATACGGTAAGGCCCAAAAAACCTAGGGCTAAGCATACCCTTCCGCCCAAACCTCAATATATTTTTCTATGGAGAGACCTTAAGAAATACGGAGTCTCCCACGGAATACTCGATCTCTCGGCGTTTAAGATCTGCGTAAGACTTCTGCCTGTCCGACGCTTCCTTCAACCGGTCTCGAATCAGTTTTACCTTTTCTTCGGTATCGAAAACTAACTCTGGCCCCAAAACTCGCCGCTCGCCCAATTCAGTCCAACAAGTAGAGGTACGACACCTACGCCATACAATGCCTCGTACGGTTCCATTTGAATACTGGACTGGTAGTTGTTATTATACACAAAATCTGCCAGCGGCAAATAGTCCTCCCAGCTGTCTCGGAAATCTATAACACAGCTTCTTAACATGTCCTCCAGTATCTAAATCACCCTCTCTGACTGACCATCTATCTGAGGATGGAACACAGTACTGAAGTCCAACCTAGTACCCAAAGCCTCGTGTAATTTCTTCCAGAACCGAGACGTGAATCGAGGGTCTCTGTCAGATATGATAGAAACCGGTACCCCATGCAGTCTCACAATCTCAGCTACATACAACTTTGCCAGTTTCTGCAACGAGTAATCAGTGCGAACTGGTATAAAATGGGCAGATTTAGTCAACCGGTCTACAATGACCCATACCGAATCCTTCTTAGTAGGCGTTAAGGGCAGCCCACTCACAAAATCCATGGTTACTCTCTCCCACTTCCAAAGTGGAATCTTAATCGCTCTGAGAACCTGTAAGCGGTGATGCTCAAATTCTTAACTTGCCGGGCATGTCAAGCACTTACTCACAAATTTAGTAACTCAAGCTTTTCATACTGCCACCAAGATGCACCTCACATAGATCTCGATATAACTTGTGTCCGCCAGGATGCATAGCGTATGGACTACTATACGCTTCTCACAGTATAGACTGCCTTAACTCAAAATCCTTCGGTACACAGATTCTCCCACGGAAATACAGTACTTCCTCACCATTCAACCCAAAATATGTAGTCTCTCCACTCTCAACTTGTCGAAAACGAGAAACCAGTGACTCATCCACCAACTGTTTCCCCTTAATTTTTCAGTCCATGTCGGTCTCACTTGAAGCTCAGCTAACAAGCTACCATCATCATACAAGCTGAGACGAGCAAACATTGCTCTCAAATCAGATATAGCCCTACGGCTCAGTGCGTCAGCTACCACGTTAGCCTTACCAATCGAGCAGTCGTAATCCTTAAGCAGCTCTACCCATCTTCGCTGCCTAAGATTCAGCTCCTTCTAAGTAAGGAGGTACTTGAGGCTCTTGTGATCTGTGTATATAATACACTTCTCGCCGTATAAATAATGCCTCCAAATTTTCAGTGCAAATATCACCGCGGCTAACTCCAAATCATGAGTTGGGTAATTCACCTTGTGAGGCTTAAGCTGACGGGACGCATAAGCATCCACCTTACCCTCCTGCATCAGCACACAACCCAATCCAATGTGTGATGCATCATCAGAGACGAGAAATTCCTTCCTGCACTCTGGTCAGTATCAAGACAGGGGCTTCAGTCAGAACCTTCTTCAGTTTCTAAAAACTTTCTTGCTGATTATCAGTCCAATTGAATGGTACCCCTTTACACAGCAACTTAGTCAGAGGTGCAGCAATTAATGATAACCCCTTAACAAAACGTCTGAAATACCCTGCCAAACCCAGAAAGCTTTGAATTTCTGATACGATCTTAGGTGGTTTCTAGTCCGGTATGGCTTTAATTTTTCGAGGATCTACCCTGATCCCCTCGGCAGACACCACGTGACCAAGAAATGTCACTTCTCACAGCCAGAACTCACACTTGCTGAACTTAGCGTACAGTTGCTTCTCCCTAAAAATCTGTATAACAATTCGGAAATGTGCATCATGATCATCTTCGGTTCTCGAATACACCAAGATATCGTCTATAAATACCACCACGAACCAATCTAGGTAGGGCTGGAATACTCGGTTCATCAGGTCCATGAAATCGGCTGGTGCATTCGTCAGCCCAAACGACATCACTAGGAACTTGAAATGACCATACCGAGTCCTAAACGCAGTCTTATACACATCAACTTCCTTAACTCTAAGCTGATGGTACCTAGAGCGAAGATCTATTTTGGAGAAAACCGAAGCTCCTCGCAGCTGATAAAAAAGATCGTCGATTGTCGGTAAGGAATACTTATTTTTGATGGCCAGTTTATTAAGTTACTGATAATCGATGAACATGCGCATAGACCCGTCTTTCTTCTTTACGAACAATACTGGTCTCCCCATGGAGACACACTCGGTCGAATGAATCCTCGGTCCAGTAGCTCTTGAATTTGGGCCTTTAACTCCACCAGCTCCTTCGGTACCATCCTTTATGGGGCGATGGACACTGGAGCTGTTCCAGGTAAGAGCTCAATACCAAATTTGACATCGCGGTTCGGACGCAACCTAGGGAGCTCATCAGGAAATACATCCGAAAAATCCTTAACAGTTCTAATATCTCCGACAGAAGGACCTTCAGAATCAGAAATACTAACATAGGCTAAAAATGCCTCACTACCCTTGCGAATTAGTTTCTCGGCCCTTAATGCTGAGATCACGTTAGACAAATAATTCCTTCACTCCCCAATCACAGCCACCTCCTCATCCTCAGTAGTCTTCAACACCATACGCTTAGCAGCACAGTCCAAACTAGCTCGGTGTTTCACCAGCCAATCCATACCCAAAATAAGGTCGAATTCACCAAACGAAAGTTCCATCAACTTCGCTGGAAAAATTACTCCTTGGACCTCAAAGGGCACATCTCTGAATAACTTATTTACCCTAACCGACTGACCCAGTGGGCTTATCACAGTCATCTCACTAACAGTATTTTCAAACTGAATACCCAAAGTTCCCGACACAGTGCATGCAACGTACGAATGTGTAGACCCAATATCAATTAAAGCAGTGTAAGGTACATAGTAAAGTAGGAATGTACCGATTATGACATCAAGGGCGTCACCATCCTCTCAGCGATGAGCAACATAGACTAAAGCCTGGTCGCCTCGCCTCGATGTTACCAAAGACTCTCGCTCGGGGTTCCACGACCCGCCCCCATCTGTTCACCTCTAGCTTTGCCCACGGCCTCTCGGTGGCTGCTGACCACCTCTCACTGGCTGAACATGACCCGGTCCTGCAGCTTGCATCTGAACAGGCCTCTGAGGACAATCCTTAACCCGATGATCCATGGACCCACATCTAAAGCACGCCCCGATCCTCTTCCAGCACTCACCCTGGTGAGCTCTCTCACAATAAGTGCAAGGTTGCGGTCTATTAAAAGCAACAGGAACTCCAGTCCAAACTGGCCCTTCAAACCTGGCCTTCTTAATAGGCCTCCCAGAAGAACCTGAGGGCCCAAAATCCCTCTTATTTCTTCCCTTGTCTTTTTCACGATTTTGGCGTTCCGAGCGCTTCACCTCTTTAGCAATTTTTACTTTTTCTACAAGAGTAGCAAAATCTCGCTCCTTCTGTAGAGCTATCAATACCCTTCACTCATCCCGAAGGCCATCCTCAAATCGCACACAGCGTTCATACTCAGTTGCTACTATCCCTCGAGCATACCGACTCAACTGGAGGAATTCTACCTCATATTCTGCCACTGTCTTACTCCCCTGGGTCAGGCTCAGAAATTCCTTTCGTCGGGCGTCCACATAACTTGCACCTACATACTTTCCTTGAAATGCAGCCTTAAAGAAATCCCACGTCACACGATCGGCCTGCGTACCCTCTCTCACTGTGAGCCACCATTGGTAAGCCTCGTCTCGCAGTAAGGACACTGCCCCTTTTAATTTTTGCTCCGTAGTTTAGTCAAGGTCGTCTATTATTCGCTCAGTCACCTCTAACCAGCACTCCGCCACATTTGGGGCTACCCCAGAAATACCCCTAAAAATTTCCGCCCCGTTAGATCGGAGTCGCTCCAAAATTGACCCTCGGCCCACTGTTCTAGTACTAGCTCGAGCAACCCTCTCTAGAACGCAGAGCATTGCTTGGGATAGAGCATCATCCCCAGCTGCTTGGTCATGAGACCTCGTCTCTGTTACTTGTGAGGCTGGTGCCTCCCTAGCAGGCATATGACCCAATGCCGACGATTCGGCCCGAGCACGTCCTCGGCCTCTACCGTGGCCCCATGTACCCCTTCCGCGAGTACCTCTTGTGCTCATTTCAATATACGGTTTATCTGATTAAAAATTCATATGTATCAGCTTACAATTTTAGTAATTATTAACAAATGTATTATGAAAAATAGTCATTAGAGGTTTGTTTTCGCAGATCGAGGTCTCACTACAGTTTACAGTCTTCTACGGTCTCAGTTTTCTCTATCTAGAGTTTCACAGTATAACAGTAATCAAGTTTAGAGAACTTACAGATTTGGCGCCAGAGACTCGGTGTGCCGCACTTGTACATATTTCGAAAACATTTCAAATCTTAAAAATCTACTTTCAGAAAAACTTTTCAAACCCATTCCACAGCCGAGTTTTATAATCGGGCTCTGATACCACTAAATGTAACACCCCAAACACGACCTAGACGTTACGGCTGAATCTGGCGTGTCACATTAAAGTGTTTTTTGAAATCAAAGTCTGATGGGAGAAAACGTTTGAGTAAATATCCATTTAGTTCTTATTTGTTAGGAAACAATTGGTAAGTTATAAAAACCACCACTTAGTAAAACGGTTACCATGTTTGTTACCGTGGGTTTAAATTCGCGGAAGCTACTCTATTTACGGTTATCTTGAAGTTGAAAATATATGTTTTCCTTGTAAAACAGTTATTAGTTGTGAAAACTTATTTGTATCTGTTTAGCAGTTAAAAATAAGAAATTAAAAACCCAATGAAAATAAATTAAAAATTACCAGAGGCCTTATTACAAAAAAATCAACCCAATATAAAATATTTAATTAACTACGTTTACACACACATCCTCGCTTGTGTAGCCCCCTCCGAGTCCCTCGCAGCTCCAAATCAACTAAGTTTGGGGATTACCTGTACAGTTAAAATAAAAGGGTGAGTTACGAGAACTCAGTGTGTAATCCCCTATCACTCAATCAAGTAGTACTGCAGAATGATGCGGGCACGAGCCTGTTTCGATGAATGAGGCAAGATGGGCCTTAGCCCAATATGAGATATAGTGTGGGCCTAAGCTCGATACAGTATCAGTATGGTGCAAGTATGCAAACCCACCCCAATCCAGCCAGCACACCACCCGTACCAACCCAACACACCACGTAGGGACAAAGTCGACCCACCCAGCCCTCACACCGATATTACAGCATAGCTACCAGTAATAATAACGCAGCAGAGCTACCAGTACAGTATATGTGGCAAGGCCACCAGCAATAGTAATTGTGGCAGAGCCACCAAGATCGATGATGTGTGGCGAGCCACCGATGAATGATACATCCTCCATAACAGAATCCCAACCCCATGCAGTATGCCATGTCATCAATATTTCATGTATGCAACATGTCCTACTTAGTACAGTCATACAATACATACTTTCATCTGTCAATCCATCTCTAGGAGTAAAAAAGTCATTTTCATGTATTAGGGGCAAAACGATAAATTTTCCCTTTAGGGGTATTTTGGTCATTTTACTCACTATGGGTATTTCAGTCATTTTAATCATTAGGGGTATTTCAGTCATTTTACTCATTAGAGGTATTTCAGTCATTTTACTCACTAGGTGTATTTCAGTCATTTTACTCATTAGGGGTATTTCAATTATTTTACTCCCTAGGGGTCTCGGTACAGATAACGACTTTTCTGAAGGCCTACAGCTGCCTCGAGCGACACAGATAATCCATTTGGTCGAAACAGTGTAAATGGGCCCAAAGCCCAATATTCGGCCCATATGGGCCCACACACTCGTGTGGCCCATTTGGCCCAAATTTAATCACGACTATGTGATCTACATAGCCCAATCAAGTTTCTGACACTTTTCGTAAATTTTATCCGTGTGGGGCCCACGAGCCCATTGGGCCCACACGACCCATTTCGGCCCAACGAGGCCCATAATGGCCCAAGTGCACGCGAACCCTCGTAGTGGCCTCTTCAGTCTACCGCCCTCAGTTGTGGGCTCAGTTTTTCCACACGAGCGATCGCACGCTCGTGAGGCCTCAAATGCCAAAGTTTCAGCTTTTCGGCTTTTCGGCTATTTTCGATCCGTAGCGGAGATAGGGTGATTACACACACTCTTTCAGCTTTACGACAGTAATGATTTATGGTGTACAGATACAAACCTGTTTATGGATTCACGCGGGAAATCTCCAAGTACCAAACTTGCATAACGACTTACTTTAATCTCTTAAGACCACCGATCTGGATTGATCACACGCCTATGCCGAATATCTGTATCAAAACAGATCTTATTAACCAAAACAGTGATCAAATATGTGGTCTTAATCCACAAATGCTAACTTACCAACCACAGGGATATTCGGCCTAATCTAAGAGTATGGTAGTGATCTTACCCTTAACGAGGACATAGTTTGATGACTTGAATAATCTTTGCCCTACTTCGCTCCTCAGGATCTCTTACCCCAACGCACCCCACCAAATTGTTAAAACTCCAGCAAGATCGAACCACCACCCCCAGCGCATCGAAACAATCCACCAAACAATGAGTAGCAGATAAGAACCCGAAAGGGAAGAAGGAGGGATGGTCGGCTCAGAGAAGACCAAAGGAAGAATAGAATATTAGGGGAGAAGGAGATTATATTCGGCTAAAAGGGAAAAATGGAGGAGAACTAAGAGGATAAGAATAGTTTCGGTAAAGGAAAAATATGGGAATGAGAAGAGAAAAGGAGAGGTTTCGGTAATTGACACTTTCGACAAAATGAGAATAGTAGAGGAAAGAAACTTGAAAGGTACAGAGAGGCACTTGCTTACCAGGAATTAACCAAAATGATTTTACGTTACCAAGAAACAACAACCATTCGGCTAGAAGGAAACACAAAAGAAGCAAAGTGCCCAAAAGAAAGAAAACCGAAACCAGAACTACTCTCAAAAGCCACCTTTGCCGAAATTCTGAGTAGTAGCACTCCCTATAACAGCCCGATTTAGGGCCTAGTCAGAATAGTGGTGCGAGACCACAAATCTGAGTTAGTAAATTGAGTTCTTAAGGTTTATGACATGTTTGCATGATAGTATTAAAGTTCCATGTAGAAATTTTGTGAAATTGACATGGAATGATCAAATAGGACTAAATTGCAAAAGTCACAAAATATGAGTTTCTAGAAGCTTTTTGTATGAAATAGCTTTAGAATATTGATTAAAGTCCTTAAATAGCAATTTTCCCAAATTATAATTATTGGACAAAAATGGACATGAGTTAGTAAATTGTAAATTTTTGAAGAGAAGGGCATTTTGGTCATTTACCAATTAAATGATTAAAATAGGAAAAAGATGATAAAAAATTCATTCATCTTCTTCCTTGGTGCTGAAAATTTGAAGAACCCCATAGCTAGGGTTTGTTCATCTTTCAAGCTTGCTAGTAAGTTCATCTTAGCCCTATTTTTAATATTCTTCGTATTTTTGAAGTTCTCGTATTATGAATTAGCTATTTTTAGCTATAAAATGAGCTAAGATGCATGTTCAAAAATCTACCCAATAGTGACATGCTTGTAAAATGATATTTTATGGAAGTTTATGAGAGTTTGATGTTAGATAAACATTTTTTCCTTAGTGAATTTCATGAAAAATGATAGTATGGACTAATTTGTAATAGTTATGAAATTGGTCATACCTATTAGAAATGGTGAGAATTGATGATTGTTATAGTAGAGAAAATGAATCAGCTAAGCATGATGTTTAAGAAAGTTAAATGAGAATCATTTTACGAGCCTAGGGGCAAAAGTGCAAATATGAGAAAGTTTAGGGGCAAAATAGTAATTTTGCCAAAGTATGAGTTAAGAGTCAATTTAGTCAATGTGAGTATGAAATGATCTAATTATTATTATAGATCAAGAAAAATGAAGCCCGGATCAAAATCGAGGCAAGAACAAAGTCGAGGACTAAATTGCATATCTACACACATTTTGTATATTGAGGTAAGTTTGTATGTTTTCTAAGCTTTATGATTAATATCATTGAATTGCTTAGTATAATGTAGAATATATTTTAAATTCCATGAGATTTTTTAATGCTATGTTAAACAAAGAAATCAATGAGATCAAGCAAGAGAAAGTCCCGATTGAAGTTGAATTACTTAGGATACTCGATCTATCACATGAAATGAGAAAGTCCGTATAAGACCAAGCCAAGGCATGGCATCGGCAATCAAGCAAGTTATCATGTAAGACCAAGAAAAGTCTTGGCATTGAAGAGTTATTATGAGATGAAGACCCATATAAGCCCAAACCAAGGCATGACATTGGTGAGTCTCCAAGCAAAGTTATCATGTAAGTCCAAGACAAGTCTTGGCATTGAAAAGCTATAAATAGATAGAGATCCCATGTAAGTCCAAGCCAAGGCATGGCATTGGTAAGTAACAAGAAAGATTTCATGTAAGTCCAAGCCAAGGCTCGGCTTTGATAAGTAAAGATACCAAGTAAGACCATGTCGAGACATGGCAATGGTAAGTTCCCAAGGGAACTCATAAGAAAGACTTCGTGTAAGCCCATGTAAAGACATGGCATCAATACCAAGTAAGAGATCCCATGTAAGACTATATCAAGGATATAGCATTGGCATCAAGACACATGTGTTTTGAGATTTAGTATCCTCTGTTATTCATAGTAATTCATCGGGCAAAAGAGTAAAGATTAAATGAGAAAGTAAGAAAGTTAAGTAAGTAAAGTTATTATCAAGTTATGCTAATCAGAGTTAATTAAGAGTATTATTCATGATATGAATGATGAAGTTGAGATTATGCTTATCATAGTAAAGTATACTGATCTATGTGATCAAGTGATATAGGTATCTTGTTACCGTACGAGCATGAGAATAGTAAGTACCATGAGATATGTAAGAATCAGTAAGAGTAAGTAAGCTTAAATACTTGAGATTTCATAATGCCATTGTTTATGATGAATGGTTAATGTTAAGCAAATATATTGCTATGAGAATTACATGCAAACTTACTAAGCTAAATGCTTACGTCCTTTATTCTTTCTTTCCATGTAGTCCCGCCAAGCTAATCTCATGGATCATCGTCACCGGAGCTCGGAGCATACTATCAATCACTATTTTGGTATAGCCAAGTTGTTTATATTAAGTATGGTATGTATAGGAAACATTTCATTTTGAGTTATGTTTTAAAACTTGCCAAACTGTTGGCTATCTAGCTTAGTATTCTTTTTGTATATGGCCAAAGAGATGAGTCATGAATGATTAAGTATGTATGTTTTAATCTATCAATGAAGTATGCATCCTTGTTCATGTTAGATGTAATACTTGAGTTGCTGAATTGAGCATGAGTTTGGTGTTGATTTCAGGGTGGCAATTGGCTTGGTAAGTAGCCTCTAAGTGCGCACACGGATGGTCACACGGGCGTGTGTCTAGGCCGTGTGCACCCTGCACCTTTGTATCTTAAGTCAGAATACACCACGGGCTAATCCCACGGCTGTTTGTTTAGACCGTGTGTGATACACGGTTAGAACATGGGCGTGTGCCCCAGCCATGTGAACAAATTAGTATATCAAGGTTTAGCACACGGTTTCAATCCACGGGCGTGTCAAGACCGTGTGAGATTAGTCAGTGTCGACCATAGTTGGGAGACATGGGCGTGTCTTAGGGGTACACGGGCGTGCCCCAAGCCACATGGGCGTGTGACCCCTGTTTCGAGGAAAAGTTCCCGATTGTATTTCGAAAGTTCCCAGATATGTGTTTAAGGCCTCATAGGCCCATGATATGTATGTTTTGACTAAGAAAAAAAGAAAAAAAAATTACAGCCCGTAAGTACATGTTTAAGTGAGTTCAAGCATGGTAATGTCTCGTATCCAGTCTTAGCCTTGGACTCGGGTATGGGGTGTTACATTTAGTGGTATCAGAGCTACAGTTTAGTCAGTTCTAGGACTAACGTAGCACGAGCACGAGTCTAGCTATACATGCCATACGTAAGAATGTTTTTATAATGATAGTGTGATGACTCCTGACGACTTAAATTATGTTTATACATTTAGTAAATGGATCCCGATAGAGCTGTGGCGGATGACATAGAAAGTAACGCGCTGGCTCCCACTGAAGGGACGGTGCCGTATGAGAATGAGAATAGACCCACTACGGTGAGTCAAGAAGGAGGAGAAGAGGCTAGAGAAGCCTTCCTCCATATGATGAATACATGGTATACGGAGTTCGTTCCTACGAACCCGAATGCGCAACCCCCTCCACCCCCACCTATTCCTCAACCTATCCCAGTAGCCCTTCAAGTAGTAGAGGTGGTAAGAGGAGAGAAGCCTCTAGTTGATAGAATCAGGAAACATGGGGCAGAAGAATTCCGGGCTAGAAAAGATGATGATCCGAAAAAAGCTGAATTCTGGTTAGAAAATACCATCAGGGTATTTAATGAGTTGTCATGCACATCTGAGGAATGCATGAAGTGTGTAGTCTCTCTTTTAAGAGATTTTGCCTATCAATGGTGGAACACATTGGTGTCTGTGGTACCGAGGGAAAAGGTCACATGGGAATTCTTCCAAGAAGAGTTCAAGAAAAAGTATATCAGTCAAAGGTTCGTGGACCAGAAAAGAAAGGAATTTCTAGAGTTAAAGCAAGGCAAGATGTCTGTGACTGATTATGAGCGTGAGTTTGTACGGCTCAGCAAATACGCTCGAGAATGCGTGTCCACCGAGGCCATCATGAGTAATAGATTTGAAGATGGGCTAAATAAGGACATCAAATTGTTTGTTGCTGTCCTAGAACTGAAGGAATTCGTTGTGCTAGTAGAGAGGGCTTGTAAAGCCGAAGAACTAGTAAAGGAGAAGAGAAAGTCTCAAATAGAGTCTCATGACTCTAAAAGAGACATGATGGAATAAGTCATTCCAATCCACATCCAAGAAGTCAAGAGATTTCTCCACCCGATCGGCTACTTCCACTGGGTTTTCAAGGAAGGACAAGAGTAAGCAGTATTCGGGAAGTAAGGCACAGATAGCCTCAGTTGCTAGTGTGGGGAACATCCGATCGGATAGACCCGAATGCCTACAGTGTGGTAGACGTCATTTTGGAGAATGTCGAGCACATGAAAATGCATGTTTCAGATGTGGTTCCCAGGACCACTACATAAAAGATTGTCCAGAGATAATGAAAGAAGATAGAGCTCAGAACTTGAGATCCGGGAGTGTAGTCAGAGGAAGACCGCAAAGGAACCCAGGAAGTGGGGCAAGTGGAAGGGGTAACCCTAGAGAGCAGGCTGCAAGACCCGAGGGTAGGGCACCTGCGAGGACTTATGCCATTCGCGCTCGCGAAGAGGCATCTTCTCCTGATGTTATTACGGGTACCTTTTCTCTTCATGATGTTAAAGTTATTGCTTTAATAGATCCCAGATCCACACACTCTTACATTTGTATTAAACTAGTATCTAGTATGAATATGCCTATAGATTCTACAGAATTTACGATTAAGGTGTCTAATCTTTTAGGCAAGAGTGTGTTAGTTGATGAAGTATGTAAAGATTGTCCATTAATGATTAGAGGTCATTACTTTAAAGCAAATCTTATGTTGCTACCATTTGATGAGTTTGACATCATTCTTGGTATGGACTGGTTGACCACTCATGATGTAATAGTTAATTATAGGAAGAAATATATTGAGACGAGATGTGAGAATGGGGATATTCTCCATATAGAATCAGATGAGCAAAGTAAATCACCGGCAATGATTTTTCACATGATGGCACAAAGATATATAAGAAAGGGGTACGAGGCATATTTGGCCTTTGTGATGAATGATAAAGAAACAGAGTTAAAGATTGAGTCAGTACCGATAGTATGTGAGTACATGGATGTTTTTCCCGAAGAATTACCAGGACTACCCCTAGTAAGAGAGATTGAGTTCGGCATTGAACTGGCTTCCGGTACTGTACTAATATCTATTACTCCTTACAGAATTGCTCCAACGGAGTTAAAGGAGCTGAAGTCACAGTTGCAAGAGTTGACAGATAAAGGCTTTGCTAGGTCAAGTTGTTCTCCCTAGGGTGCTCCAATTTTATTTGTGAAAAAGAAAGATGCCACCATGAGATTGTGCATAGATTACCGTCAGCTTAATAAAGTGACGGTGGAGAACAAGTACCCATTGCCTAGGATTGATGATTTGTTTGATCAATTGAAAGGAGCCACTATGTTCTCCAAAATAGACTTGAGATCAGGGTACTATCAGTTAAGAGTAAAGGAATCAGATGTGTCTAAGACAACTTTTTGAACAAGGTATGGGCATTATGAATTTTTAGTCATGCCTTTTGGTTTGACCAATGCTCTTGCGGTATTCATGGACTTAATGAACCACATTTTTAGACCATACCTCGACAAGTTTGTAGTCGTTTTCATTGACAACATACTGATTTTTTCCCGAGATGAGAATGAGCATGCTGAGCACCTACGGACAGTTTTACAGATTCTACGAGAAAATCAGTTGTATGCCAAGTTCAGTAAAAGAGAATTTAGGCTCAAATAAGTAGGATTTCTGGGACATATTGTCTCGAGAGAAGGAGTTCGAGTAGACCCCAGTAAGATTTCGACTATTATGGACTGGAAGCCACCGAAGAATGTCTCTGAGGTTAGAAGTTTCCTAGGCCTAACCAGCTATTATAGACGATTCGTCAAGGGGTTTTCTATTATTGCAACCCCAATGACTAAATTGTTACAGAAAAATGTGAAGTTTGAGTGGACAGAAAGATGTCAACAAAGTTTCGAGAAACTAAAAGCGATATTGACAGAAGCTCCAGTTTTAGTACAACTTGAGGCAGGGAAAGAATTTGTGATTTACAGTGATGCATCCTTAAATGGATTAGGCTGTGTACTTATGCAAGAAGGCAAAGTGATTGCTTATGCCGCAAGACAGTTGAAGCCTCATGAGAAGAATTATCTGACCCACGATCTAGAGTTGGCTGCCATAGTCTTCGCATTGAAGATATGGAGACACCACCTATATGGTGAGAGATGTCGGATTTTCACCGATCACAAAAGTTTGAAGTACTTGATGACACAGAAAGAGTTGAACTTAAGGCAGCGGAGATGGTTAGAGTTGATAATAGACTATGAGATGGTCATTGACTACCATCCCGGGAAGGCAAATGTGGTCGTCGATGCTTTGAGTAGAAAGTCCCTATTTGCATTAAGGGCAGTAAATTCACGGATGACTTTATCCACTGATGGTTCTATTCTAGCTGAGTTGAAAGCTAGACCAGTATTCCTCCAAGAGATTTTTTAGGCTCAAAAAGAAGATAGTGAATTGCAAGTCAAGAGAGCTCAGTGCGAGACAGATGTTGAGTCTGATTTCCGGATTAGTCCCAATGGAAGTCTGATGTTCAAAGATAGAATTTGTGTACCAAGAAAGGACGAGCTTATTCAGAGAATTTTGCATGAGGCACATAACGGATGTTTATCTGTACATCCGGGTAGTACCAAAATGTTTAATGACTTAAAGCAACAGTATTGGTGGCCGAGAATGAAGAAAGATATTTCAGAGATTATTTCCAAATGCTTGATTTGTCAGCAAGTAAAGGCTGAACATCAAGTACCTTCGGGTTTGCTTCAACCCATTTTGGTTCCGGAGTGGAAATGGGATCGTATTACTATGGATTTTGTAACGGGTTTACCATTATCTCTGAGCAAGAAAGATGCTGTATGGGTTGTAGTTGACAGACTCACGAAGTCAGTTCATTTCTTACCTGTACGAGTTGATTACTCACTAGACAAGTTGGTAAACTTGTATGTGTCAGAAATAATAAGGCTTCACGGTGTTCCATTGTCAATTATCTCGGATAGAGATCCAAGGTTCACATCCAGATTTTGGAAGAAGTTGTAAGAGGCCTTGGGTACAAAGTTGAACTTTAGTACCGCTTTTCATCCTCAAACTGACGGTCAGTCGGAGAGGTTAATTCAAGTACTCGAGGATATGCTCAGATGTTGTATTCTTGAATTCCGAGGCAGTAGGGAAAAGTTTCTCCCATTGGTAGAGTTTGCCTACAATAATAGTTTTCAGTCGAGTTTAAAGATGGCACCTTATGAGGCTCTATATGGGTGTAAGTGCAGAATGCCTTTATTTTGGACTGAACTCAAGGAAAACCAAATTCACGGGGTTGATTTGGTTAGAGAAGCTGAAGAGAAAGTGAAAGTGATACGAGAATGTATAAAAGCTGCATCAGATAGACAGAAGTCCTATTCGGACTTAAAGAGGAAAGAGATAGAGTATCAAGTCGGAGATAAAGTTTTCTTGAAAGTGTCACCATGGAGAAAAGTTCTAAGATTTGGCCGGAAAGGCAAGTTGAGTCCACGTTTTATTGGACCGTATGAGATTACCGAGAAAGTTGGGCCGGTAGCTTATCGATTGGCTTTGCCATCAGAGTTAGAAAAGATTCACGATGTGTTTCACGTATCCATGTTGCGATGCTACCGATCAGATCCTTCACATGTAATTACCCCGTTAGAGATAAAGATTCATCCCGACATGACTTATGGTGAAGAACCAGTTAAGATTTTAGCTCGGGAAGTCAAGCAGCTAAGAAATAAAAGTATTGCCCTGGTAAAAGTATTGTGGCAAAGACATGGAATAGAAGAAGCTACGTGGGAACTAGAAAAGAGCATGAGAAACCACTATCCAAACCTGTTTGCTGGTAAGATTTTCGAGGACGAAAATTCCTAAGAGGGGGAGAATTGTAACAGCCCGATTTAGGGCCTAGTCGGAATAGTGGTGCGAGACCACAAATCTTAGTTAGTAAATTGAGTTCTTAAGGTTTATGACATGTTTGCATGATAGTATTAAAGTTCCATGTAGAAATTTTGTGAAATTGACATGGAACGATCAAATAGGACTAAATTGCAAAAGTTGCAAAATATGAGTTTTTAGAAACTTTTTGTATGAAATAGCTTTAGAATATTAATTAAAGTCCTTAAATAGCAATTTTCCCAAATTATAATTATTGGACAAAAATGGACATGAGTTAGTAAATTGTAAATTTTTGAAGAGAAGGGCATTTTGGTCATTTACCAATTAAATGATTAAAATAGGAAAAAGATGATAAAAATTTCATTCATCTTCTTCCTTGGTGCCGAAAATTTGAAGAACCCCATAGCTAGGGTTTGTTCATCTTTCAAGCTTGCCAGTAAGTTCATCTTAGCCCCGTTTTTAATATTCTTCGTATTTTTGAAGTTCTCGTTTTATGAATTAGCTATTTTTAGCTATAAAATGAGCTAAGATGCATGTTCAAAAATCTACCCAATAGTGACATGCTTGTAAAATTATATTTTAAGGAAATTTATGAGAGTTTGATGTTAGATAAACATCTTTTCCTTCGTGAATTTCATGAAAAATGATAGTATGGACTACTTTGTAATAGTTATGAAATTGGTCATACCTATTAGAAATGGTGAGAATTGACTATTGTTATAGTAGAGAAAATGAATCAGCTAAGCATGATATTTAAGAAAGTTAAATGAGAATCATTTTACGAGCCTAGGGGCAAAAGTACAAATATGAGAAAGTTTAGGGGCAAAATAGTAATTTTGCCAAAGTATGAGTTAAGAGTCAATTTAGTCAATGTGAGTATTAAATGATCTAATTATTATTATAGATCAAGAAAAATAAAGCCCGGATCAAAACCGAGGCAAGAACAAAGTCGAGGACTAAATTGCATGTCTACACACATTTTGTATATTGAGGTAAGTTTGTCTGTTTTCTAAGCTTTATGATTAATATCATTGAATTGCTTAGTATAATGTAGAATATATTTTAAATTCCATGAGATTGTTTAATGCTATGTTAAACAAAGAAATCAATGAGATCAAGCAAGAGAAAGTCCCGATTGAAGTTGAATTACTTAGGATACTCGATCTATCACATGAAATGAGAAAGTCCGTATAAGACCAAGCCAAGGCATGGCATCGGCAATCAAGCAAGTTATCATGTAAGACCAAGACAAGTCTTGGCATTGAAGTGTTATTATGAGATGAAGACCCTTATAAGCCCAAGCCAAGGCATGGCATTGGTGAGTCTCCAAGCAAAGTTATCATGTAAGTCCAAGACAAGTCTTGGCATTGAAAAGCTATAAAGAGATAGAGATCCCATGTAAGTCCAAGCCAAGGCATGGCATTGGTGAGTAACAAGAAAGATTTCATGTAAGTCCAAGCCAAGGCTCGGCATTGACAAGTAAAGATACCAAGTAAGACCATGTCGAGACATGGCAATGGTAAGTTCCCAAGGGAACTCATAAGGAAGACTTCGTGTAAGCCCATGTAAAGACATGGCATCAATACCAAGTAAGAGATCCCATGTAAGACTATATCAAGGATATAGCATTGGCATCAAGACACATGTGTTTTGAGATTTAGTATCCTCTGTTATTCATAGTAATTCATCGGGCAAAAGAGTAAAGATTAAATGAGAAAGTAAGAAAGTTAAGTAAGTAAAGTTATTATCAAGTTATGCTAGTCAGAGTTAATTAAGAGTATTATTCATGATATGAATGATGAAGTTGAGATATGCTTATCATAGTAAAGTATACTTTGATCTATGTGATCAAGTGATACTGAGGTATCTTGTTACCGCATTTGAGCATGAGAATAGTAAGTACCATGAGATATGTAAGAATCAAGTAAGAGTAAGTAAGCTTAAATACTTGAGATTTCATAATGCCATTGTTTATGATGAATGGTTAATGTTAAGCAAATATATTGCTATGAGAATTACATGCAAACTTACTAAGCTAAATGCTTACGTCCTTTATTCTTTCTTTCCATGTAGTCCCGTCAAGCTAATCTCGTGGATCATCGTCACCGGAGCTCGGAGCACACTATCAATCGCTATTTTGGTATAACCAAGTTGTTTATATTAAGTATGGCATGTATAGGAAACATTTCATTTTGAGTTATGTTTTAAAACTAGCCAAAGTGTTGGCTATCAAGCTTAGTATTCTTTTTGTATATGGCCAAAGAGATGAGTCATGAATGATTAAGTATGTATGTTTTAATCTATGAATGAAGTATGCATCCTTGTTCATGTTAGATGTAATACTTGAGTTGCTGAATTGAGCATGAGTTTGGTCTTGATTTTAGGGTGGCAATTGGAAACGGGCGTGTGTCTAGGCCGTGTGCACCCTGCACCTTTGTATCTTAAGTCAGAATAGACCACGGTCTAATCCCACGGCTATTTGTTTAGACCGCGTGTGATACACGGTTAGAACATGGCCGTGTGCCCTGGCCATGTGGACAAGTCAGTATATCAAGGTATAGCACACGATTTCAATCCACGGGCGTGTCAATACCGTGTGAGATTAGTCAGTGTCGACCACGGTTGGGAGACATGGGCTTGTCTTAGGGGTACACGGGCGTGCCCCAAGCCACATGGGCGTGTGACCCCTATTTCGAGGAAAAGTTCCCGGTTGTATTTCGAAAGTTCCCAGATATGTGTTTAAGGCCTCATAGGCCCATGATATGTACATTTTGACTAAGAAAGAAGAGTTTCTATTTCGGAACAAAATTTTACAGCCCGTAATTACATGTTTAAGTGAGTTTAAGCATGGTAATGTCTCGTATCCAGTCTTAGCCTTGGACTCGGGTATGGGGTGTTACACTCCCAATTCGGCACTACACTTCCCATATCACTCCCCATATCGGTCCTTGAATACCTCCTCATGTCTCTCCACAACTCCTCCATTAGAATTTCACTGTAACACAACCACTGGCCGATCCATGCTGCAAAATAAAATACACCATTGCTCATCCCAAGACTTGAACCTCAGACTCATTGCCACAGTTGTAACGCCACATCCACTGTACCAACAGGCTCTTTGTGTGTCATATTTTGAACAAAAATATTCTTAAAGCCTACATGCTAAAGCCAAGGTTCATTTAAGAGAAAAACCAAAAATTTTGCAAAAGCCAGGGCTTGAACTCGGGATTTCTCAGACACTCCCAAACACTCCTAAACCACTTAACCATCAAAGGAAACAATCAATTGTGTCAGAACTTCCAAAATTAAAGACCCTATATTTTTGGAGTGTTACAATTCTACCCCCTAAGAGAAATTTCGGCCTCAAAATTTACTTGGTCAGAATAGGTGAGGGTATTGTTGTTGCATCGCCTCCTCGGGCTCCCACGTGGCTTCCTCGGTACCGTGATTCTGGCAAAGCCCTTTAACCAGTGGGATCGATTTCTTCCTTAGTACCTTAACCTCACGGTCCAATATCTGCACTGGCTCCTCCTCGAAAGTCAGATCTGGCCTAACCTCGATCTCCTCGACTGGTACTATTTGTGTGGGATCAGAGCAATAACACCTCAGCATGGAGACATAGAACACATCGTGAATCCGATCTAATTTCGGAGGCAACTCAAGTTGATAGTCGACCGGTCCCACACGTTTCAGTATCCGGTAAGGCCCAATAAACCTAGGGCTAAGCATACCCTTCCGTCCAAACCTCAGTATCTTTTTCCATAGAGAGACCTTAAGAAATACAGAGTCTCCCATGGAATACTCGATCTCTCAACGTTTAAGATCTGCGTAAGACTTCTGCTTGTCCGACGCTTCCTTCAACCGGTCTCGAATCAGTTTTACCTTTTCTTCGAAATCGAAAACTAACTCTGGCACCAAAACTCGCCGCTCGCCCAATTCAGTCTAACAGGTAGAGGTATGACACCTACGACCATACAACGCCTCGTACGGTTCCATTTGAATACTGGACTGGTAGCTGTTATTATATGTAAACTCTGCCAGTGGCAAATAGTCTTCCGGTGCCTCGTAAATCAATAACATGACTTTCTTAACATGTCCTCCAAGATCTAAATCACCCTCTCTCGATCGACCATCCATGCGAGGATGGAACACAAGATCAAGTCCAACCTAGTACCCATAGCCTCGCACCGTCTGATACAAGACGTATGGTGCAAGTATGCAAACCCACCCCAATCCAGCCAGCACACCACCCGTACCAATCCAACACACCACGTAGGGACAAAGTCGACCCACCTAGCCCTCACACCGATATTGCAGCATAGCTGCCAGTAATAATAATGCAAGCAGAGCTGCCAGTACAGTATATGTAGCAAGGCCACCAGTAACAGTAATTGTGGCAGAGCCACCAGTATCAGTATGTGTGGCAGAGCCACCAGTAACAATACTTCCTTCATAACAGAATCCCAACCCCATGCAGTATGCCATGTCATCAGTATTTCGTGTATACAACATGTCCTACTCAGTACAGTCATACAGTACATACTTTCATTTGTCAATCCATCTCTAGGGGTAAAAAAGTCATTTTCATGTATTAGGGCAAAACGGTAATTTTCCCTTTAGGGGTATTTTGGTCATTTTACTCACTAGGGGTATTTCAGTCATTTTTATCATTAGGGGTATTTCAGTCATTTTACTCACTAGGTGTATTTCAGTCATTTTACTCATTAGGGGTATTTCAGTCATTTTACTCCCTAGGGGTCTCGGTACAGATAACGACTTTTTCGAAGGCCTGCAGCCGCCTCGAGCGACACAGATAATCCATTTGGTCGAAACAGTGTAAATGGGCCCAAAGCCCAATATTCAGCCCATATGGGCCCACACGCTCATGTAGCCCATTTGGCCCAAATTTAATGATGGCTATGTGATCTACATAGCCCAATCCAGTTTCTGACACTTTTCATAAATTTTATTCGTGTGGGGCCCACACGACCCATTTCGACCCAACGAGGCCCATAACGGCCCAAGTGCACACGAACCCTCGTAGTGGCCTCTTCAGTCTACCGCCCTCGGTTGTGGGCTCAATTTTTCCACACGAGCGATCGCACGCTCGTGAGGCCTCAAATGCCGAAGTTTTGGCTTTTCGGCTTTTTCTGATTCATAGAAGAGATAGGGTGATTACACACACTCTTTCAGCTTTACGACAGTAATGATTTATGGTGTACAGTTACACACCTGTTTGTGGATTCACACGGGAAGTCTCCAAGTACCAACCTTGCTTAACGACTGACTTTAATCTCTTAAGACCACCGATCAGGATTGATCACACGCCTATGTCGAATATCTGTATCAAAATAGATCTTATTAACCAAAACAGTGATCAAATATGTGGCCTTAATCTATAAATGCTAACTTACCAACCACAGGGATATTCGGCCTAATCTAAGAGTATGGTAGTGATCTTACCCGTAACGAGAGACAGAGTTTGATGACTGGAATAATCTTTTCCCTACTTCGCTCCTCAGGATCTCTTACCCCAATGCACCCCACCGATTTGTTAAAACTCCAACAAGACCGAACCACCACCCCCAGCGCACCAAAACAATCCACCAAACACCGAGTAGCAATCAAGAACCCGAAAGGGAAGAAGGAGGGATGGTTGGCTCAGAGAAGACCGTAGGAAGAATAGAATATTAGGGAAGAAGGAGACTATATTCAGCTAAAAGGGAAAAATGGAGGAGAACTAAGAGGAGAAGAATAGTTTTGATAAAGGGAAAATATGGGAATGAGAAGAGAAAAGGAGAGGTTTCGATAATTGAAACTTTCGGAAAAATGAGAATAACAGAGGAAAGAAACCCGAAAGGTACAGAGAGGCACTTGCTTACCAGGAATTAACCAAATTGATTTTACGTTACCAAGAAACAACAACCATTCGGCTAGAAGGAAACACAAAAGAAGTAAAGTGCCCAAAAGAAAGAAAATCGAAACCAGAACTACTCTCAAAAGCCACCTTTGCCGAAATTCTGAGTAGTAGCACTCCCAATTCTGTAACACCCATACCCAAATCCTAGACTGAGACTGGATACGAGACATTACCATACTTGAACTTAAGTAAACATGTACTTACGGGATGTAAAATTTTGTTTCAAAATAGAAACTTCTCTTTCTTAATCAAAACATACGTTTCATGGGCCTACGAGGCCTTAAACACCTATCCGAAAACTTTCGAAACTCAATCGAGAACTTTTCCTCGAAACAAGGGTCACACGCCCATGTGACTTGGGACACGCCCGTGTACCCCTAAAACATGCCCGTGTCTTCCACCCGTGGTCGACACTGACTAATTTCACACGGCCTTGACACGCCCGTGTCCTAAACTTTAGCATTCTAACTTATCCACACGGTCCATACACGCACCCGTGTACTTCAGCCGTATGGCAATTCAAATTACAAGTGCAAGGTGCAGACTTCACACGGCCAGGGCACACACCCATGTGCTAACCATGTGTCACACACGGCCTAAACATACGGCCGTGTGATTAGCCCTGGTCTATTCTGACTTAAAACACTAATGTGCAGGGGACACACTGTAACATCCCAATTTAGGGCCTAGTCAGAATAGTGGTGTGAGACCAAAAATCCGAAGTATATGAATGAGTTTTTGAGGTTTATGCTTTGAATTCATGCTAGTGTGAAAGTTTCATGAAGCAATTTTGTGAAATTGCGGTTGAATTGTCCAAAAGGACTAAATTCCAAAAGTTGCAAAATGTGAGATTCTAGAAGCTATTTGTGTGAAATAGCTTTAGAATATTAATTAGAGGTTCTTAAATAGCAATTTTCCCAATTTCTAATTTTTGGACAAATTTGGGCATGGATGAGTTAAAATAGAAAGTTTTTTCAAAAAGGGCATTTTGGTCATTTAACAATTAAGTGATTAAAATAGGAGAAAAGATGACAAAATTCATTCATCTTCTTCTCCAAGGTCACTAAAAATTTGAGAGAGCCATTGTTAGGGTTCTTCAAAAATTTCAAGCTTGCTAGTAAGTGCATCTAGCCTCGTTTTTGATATTCTTTGTATTTTTGAAGTCCTTGTTGCATGAGTAAGTTATTTTTAGCTATTTGATGAGCTATTATGGATGTTCAAAAATGTGGCCATGCATGAAATGCATGTATTTTGATGTTTTATGGAAGATTATGAAAGCTTGATGTAGTAGAAACATCTTTTGCTAAATGAGTTTCCATAGAAAATGCATGTAGGGACTAGTTTGTAAAAATCTTGAGTTTTGTCATACATGTGTGATGTAGTGAGAATTGATGATTGCTTTAGTTGAGTAAGTGATTCGGCTAGGCATGAAAGGCTAGAAAGTTGAATAAAAATCACTTTACGAGCCTTGAGGCAATAGTGTAATTATGAGAAAGATTTGGGGCAAAAGAGTAATTTTCCCAAAGTATGAGATGTGGGTCAATTTGGTCAATGTGTGTATTGAATGAGCTGATTTATTCATTATAGATCAAGAAAGACAAAGCCCGGATCGAAACCGAGGCAAGAGCAAAGTGGTGGACTAAATTACACGTTTCTATACTTTTGAGTATCGAGGTAAGTCTATGCATAAACAATGCATTCATACTTACAATTTGTTAATGCTAGATAGTGTATAGCACGGTTGAGAATGATTGAGAACCTATGTGGTTCAAGTGAAATGAATGGATGAATGATTAAGTAAGAAGATTTGTGAATGTGTTGTGATAATGCTAAATGGTGGGCTAAGTGCGATACCATCCTAATGCATATTTACGATGAGCTGGCTATGTGTGATGCTATCGTTAGGTATATTATCTAGTGGGCTATGTGTGAAACCACTATGAATACCTTGTTGGTAGGCTAAGTGCGATACTACCATATCAATTGATTGTGGTGGGCTTAGTGCGGAACCACTGAGAGATTTGCTGTGTGGATGTGATAGTGAGTAGCATAGCTGTGTGGATGTATTATTGAGAAATAATGATGTGTTGTATATTGTGTGAATGTGATATTGAATGCAGGGGTGCATGTCAATGGTTATGAGTAAGTGACTCATGATGTGTTGGAAATGTGGTAAGGGATAGAAAGAGTAAGCATAGTTGTACATTATATGTTAGTATAATGCTAATTGTTGTTTAGCTTATACTATGTTGCTTAACTGTTTATGTGTAAACTTACTAAGCTCAAAGCTTACTCCCTTTCTTTTCCCTTGTCTTATAGAGCAAAAGTGTTGAATCGAGATACGAGGATCAATTGGAAGATCGCCCACATCGTCAAAGACACTCTGGTACATGAGACTCAATGTTTTGTATGTGGCATGTATAGGGGCTAGACAAGTTAGTGAATTTTGTTGTATATGGCTATGATGTGTTGGCCTTTAGATGGATAATCTATTTTGTATAATGCCATAGTTGTTGGCACTTTATTATATGAAAAGATATAGTTATCTAAGTGAGATTGTAAGATTTTGAGTTGATTATGGATGTGTTGAATGAGTGCATGATTGTGTATGCTAAAAGGGTGAAAAGAACTTGGCAAATAGCTTTGTTCTTGTCCATGTGGGTAGACACACGGGCGTGTGTCTAGGCCATGTGTGACACATGGTCAGCCCATGGGCGTGTGACTTGGCCGTGTGTCCCCTGCATGTTAGTATTTTAAGTCAGAATAGACCACGGACTAGTCACACGGGCGTGTGCCTAGAACGTGTGTGTTAATCAGTGTTGGCCACGGGCTAGCCACACGGGCGTGTGTATAGACTCTAGGTCGTGTTAAGGTAGTTAGTGTGTACCACGGGTGGAAGGCACGGGCGTGTGCCCTAACCGTGTGGCATTGGCAGAATGCTTGAGTTTTCATGCACGGGTAGTGACCATGGGCGTGTATGACATCCACGGGCGTGCCAAATCTTACACGGGCGTGTGAGCCCTGTATAGATGGAAAAATTTAAAATTGTAAGAGTTTTCGATGTGGTCTCGAGAGCCCTCGTGTGTTTGAGAGAGGCTTCGTAAGTCGGGATTGAGGTTGTTGTGATGGCCATAGAGAGTGGTCATGTTGTGCCTAAGTGGTGATCTTGAGGTTTTTAATACGGTAACGCCTCGTGCCCGGTTCTGGCGTTGAATATGGGTAAGGGGTGTTGCATTTAGTGGTATCAAAGCTATGGTTTAGTCGGTTCTAGGACTACCGTAGCGGGTGTAAGAGTCTAGCTATACATGCCATAAGTGTACAATGATAGTGTGGTGGCTTCTGATGATTTTAAATCTTGTTTTATATAGAATATGGATTCCGATCCATTGACTGCTGATGAATCAGCTAGTAATGCGCCGGCTCCTGTGCAAGGAACCGTGCCTGTTCAAAGTGGACCCGAGGCTAGGGGTCAAGGGGAAGGGGTTCGGGAAGCCTTTCTCCAGATGATGAGCAATTGGTACTCGAATTATGTTCGAGCGAACCCTAATGCTCAACCTCCTCCACCTCCTCCTCCTATTCCTCAGCCAATTCCTGTGGCTCCTCAAGGTATTGATGTAGTGAGGATATCGAAACCCCCGGTAGATAAGATTAGAAAACACGGGGTGAGGAGTTTAGAGCTAAGGTTGATGATGACCCGAGAGGCGAGTTCAAGTTAGAGAACTCGATGAGAGTGTTTGAGGAACTCTCTTGTACCCCTGAAGAGAGCTTGAAGTGTGTCATATCCTTGTTGAGAGACTCGGTATACCATTGGTGGAAGACGTTAACGTTAGTGGTCCCGAGAGAGCGGGTGACGTGGGACTTCTTTTCGGAAGAGTTTCAAAGAAGTATATAAGCGTGAGGTTTCTCGATCGAGAAAGGAAGGAATTCCTTGAGTTGAAGCAAGGAAGAATGTCAGTAGCGGATTATGAGCGTGAGTTTGTTAGGCTTAGCAAATACGCTCAAGAATGTGTGTCGTCAGAGACCATATTGTGTAAGAGGTTCGAAGACGGACTGAATGAGGTCATCAAACTCCTAGTGGGTATATTGGAGTTGAAAGAATTTGTGGTGTTGGTCGAAAGGGCAAGTAAGGCCGAAGAGTTGAGTACAGAAAAGAAAAGGGCTATGAGTGAAGCCCGAGATGCTAGAAAGAGGCCGATGGGCTAGTCGTATCAAGCCCAGTCGAAAAGGTCCAAGGAAGTGAGTCCTAGGACAACAACACCAGTGGGTTATTCTCATCGAGACTTGGGCAATACTCATTCGGGTTTGAGAGTCCAAGCTACTTCGATGGAAAGTGTGGGCAATCCAAAGAACAAACCGGATGTCCAAGTTGTGGTAGATATCACACCGGAGAGTGTTGGAGTAACAGTCAGAACTGTTATAAGTGTGGTTCCCCCGACCATTTTATCTGAAATTTCCCCAAGAGGGATGATAAGGAAGAGAAGCTAAAGATGAGATCGAATGATGTGTCTGCAAGGGGTAGACCACCAAGGAACCCGAGAGGTGGGAATAGTGGTAGAGGTGCATCTAGAGACTCTGCTGTGAGACCGGAAGGTCGAGCACCTACGAGGACGTATGCCATTTGCGCTCGCAAAGAGGCATCCTCCCCTGATGTAATAACGGGTACTTTTTCTCTTTTTTGACACACTTGTTATTGCTTTAATAGATCCAGGGTCTACTCATTCTTATATTTGCATGAGATTGGCATCTAGTTTGAGTATGACTATTGAGTCTACGGACTTTGTGGTTAAGGTGTCAAACCCGTTAGGTAAGCATGTGTTAGTGGACAAGGTGTGTAAGAATTGTCCTTTGATGATTGAGAGTCATTGCTTTAAAGCAAACCTAATATTGTTGCCGTTTGATGAGTTTGATTTAATCCTAGGCATGGATTGGTTGACTACCCATAGTGTCTTAGTGAACTGTGGTAGTAAGTTTATTGAATTGAAATGTGAGAGTGGAGATGTGGTTCGGGTTGAATCAGGTGGATCGGATAGTCTACCAGTGATGATTTCTTCCTTAGTGGCTGATAAATGTTTGAGAAAAGGGTGTGAGTCCTATCTTGCTTTTGTGTTGAATACTCAAGAGGTTGGAGTAAAGTTTGAAACAGTGCTAGTGGTATGTGAGTATCCGGATGTATTCCCGGAAGAGTTACCCAGATTACCTCAAGTGAGAGAGGTTGAGTTTGGGATTGAGTTAGTTTCGGGAGCGGCACCTATTTCGATTGCGCCGTATAGGATGGCACCTTTAGAGTTGAAAGAACTGAAGGTTCAGTTGCAAGAGTTGACAGATAAGGGTTTTGCAAGACCGAGCTACTCACCGTGGGGTGCTCCAAAGATTGTTTGTGCAGAAGAAAGATGGGTCTATGAGGTTGTGTATAGACTATAGACAGCTTAACAAAGTGACGGTTAAGAATAAGTATCCTTTACCAAGGATTGATGATCTTTTTGATCAACAGAAGGGAGCTACAGTGTTCTCCAAGATTGACCTGAGGTCTGGTTATTATCAGTTGAGAGTGAAAGAGCAGGATGTGTTGAAAACTGCATTTCGGATAAGGTATGGCCATTATGAGTTTTTGGTTATGCCGTTTGGTTTGACAAATGCACCGGCGATTTTTATGGATCTGATGAACCGTGTTTTCAGACCGTATGTGGACAAGTTTGTAGTTGTCTTCATTGACGACATATTGATCTATTCTCGGGATGAGAACGATCATGAAGAACATTTGAGAACTTTCTTGCAAACTTTAAGAGATAAGCAGTTGTACGCTAAGTTTAGCAAGAGTGAGTTTTGGCTCCGTGAGGTCGGATTCCTAGGACACATTGTGTCGGGTGATGGTATTAGAGTTGACCCGAATAAGATATCGGTTGTTGTGGATTAGAAACTGCCAAGGAACGTGTCAGAAATCAGAAGTTTCTTGGGATTAGCACGATATTACAGACGTTTCGTAAAAGGGTTCTCTGTGATTGCTACCCCTATGACGAAACTATTGCACAAAGATGTCAAGTTTGAATGGACTGAGTCATGTCAACAGAGTTTCGATAGACTGAAGACATTATTGACTGAGGCACCGATTTTGGTTCAACCAGAATCGAGGAAAGAGTTCGTGGTTTATAGTGACGCGTCGTTTAATGGTCTTGGTTGCATGTTGATGCAAGAGGGTAAGGTAGTTGCTTACGCCTCGAGACAGTTGAAACTGCACGAGAAGAATTATCCGACTCATGATTGGGAGTTGGCTGCGATTGTTTTCGCGTTAAAGATTTAGCGACATTACTTATATGGTGAGAAGTGCCGAATCTTTCTGAGATCACAAGAGTTTGAGATATTTGATGGATCGAAGGATCTAAATTTCATGCATGAGACGGTGGCTTGAGTTGTTGAAAGACTATGAGTTAGTCATTGATTACCACTCGGGAAAAGCGAATGTGGTTGCAGATGCCCTGAGTAGGAAATCCTTATATGCTCTAAGAGTTATGAGGACGAGTTTGGCATTGTCTGATGATGGTGCTATTCTGGCAGAGCTGAGAGCTAAGCCACTATTTGTTCAACAGATATGTGAAGCTCAGAGAAACGACAGTGAGATTTCAGCTAAGAGAGATAAGCGTGAGTCAGAAAGTGATTCCACTTTTCGAGTGGGCTGGAATGGTTTTTTGCTGTACCGTGACAGAATTTGTGTACCTAGAGATGAGGAGTTAATCAAAAAGGTTTTGCATGAGGCCCACAGTGGATGTTTGTCAAGACATCCGGCAAGATGCGAAAATGTATAATGACTTGAAGAAGTCTTATTGGTGGTCGGGTATGAAAAGAGATATTTCGAGTTCGTGACAAAGTGTCCGATTTGTCACAAGTTAAAGCCGAACATCAAGTGCCTTCGGATTGCTTTCACCAAAGTGTTGGTACCCGAATGGAAGTGGGATCGGGTTACCATGGATTTTGTGGACGGGCGCCACCGATGACTCCAAAAAGAAAGATCTTTGCATGGGTTGTTGTGGATAGACTAACTAAGTCGGCTCACTTTATTCCAAAGACGTGTTGATTATTCACTAGATAAGTTAGCCGAGTTGTATGTTGCGAGAGATAGTGAGGTTACATGGTGTACCTGTGTCTATAATATCGGATAGGGATTCAAGGTTCACTTCGAGGTTTTGGAAGAGGTTGCAAGAGGCTTTGGGAACAAAGTTGAATTTCAAGATCGTGTTCCATCCGCAAACCGATGGGCGTCTAAAAAGTGATTCAAGTTCTCAAGATATGCTTCGATGTCAGGTGTTAGAATTCGAGGGTAGTTGGGAGAGATATCTACCTTTAGTCGAATTTGCTTACAACAAATGCTTATCGACAAGTATACGGATGGCTCCGTATGAGGCCTTGTATGGTCGTAAGTGTCGGACTCCTTTGTATTGGACCGAGCTTAGTGAGAAGCGGATCCATGGGGTCGATCTAGTAAAAGAGACCGAGGAGAAAGTGAAAATAATCCGTAATAGTCTAAAAGTTGCTTGGACCGGCTGTAAGTCGTGACGCGGATCTGAAAAGAAAAGAAATTGAGTTTGAAGTGGGCGACAAAGTGTTTTTGAAAGTGTCCCCATGGAAGAAAATTATGAGATTTGGACAAAAAGGAAAATTGAGTCCAAGATTCATAGGGCCGTATGAGATTACAGATAGAGTTGGACCAGTAGCATACCGATTGGCTTTGCCGGTAGAGTTGGAAAAGATTCATAATGTGTTCCATGTGTCGATGTTGCGACGGTATCGCTCTGATCCTTCACATGTGATTCCTTTGACGAAAATTGAGATAAGACCGGATATGTCATATGATGAAGAGACGATTAAGATCTTGGCTCGAGAAGTGAAACAGTTGAGAAATAAGAGCATAGCACTAGTGAAAGTGTTATGGCAGAAACACGGTGTGGAAGAGGCTACATGGGAAATGGAAGAAGCTATGAGAGAGCAACATCCAAACCTCTTTCTTATCGTAAGATTTTCAAGTAAAATCTTTAAAGGGGGAGAGTTGTAACATCCCCGATTTAGGGCCTAGTCGGAATAGTGGTGCGAGACCACAAACCGAGGTATATGAATGAGTTTTTGAGGTTTATGCTATGAATGCATGCTAGTGTGAAAGTTTCATGAAGTAATTTTGTGAAATTATGTTGAATTGTCCAAAAGGACTAAATTGCAAAAGTTGCAAAATGTGAGATTCTAGAAGCTATTTTTGTGAAATAGCTTTAGAATATTAATTAGAGGTCCTTAAATAGCAATTTTCCCAATTTCTAATTTTGGACAAATTTGGGCATGGATGAGTTAAAATAGAAAGTTTATCAAAAGGGCATTTTGGTCATTTAACAATTAAGTGATTAAAATAGGAGAAAAGATGACAAAATTCATTCATCTTCTTCTCCAAGGTCACGAAAATTTGAGAGAGCCATTGTTAGGGTTCTTCAAAAATTTCAAGCTTGCTAGTAAGTGTATCTAGCCTCGTTTTTGATATTCTTTGTATTTTTGAAGTCCTTGTTGCATGAGTAAGCTATTTTTTAGCTATTTGATGAGCTATGATGGATGTTCAAAAATGTGGCCATGTATGACATGCATGTATTTTGATGTTTTGTGGAAGATTATGAAAGCTTGATGTAGTAGAAACATCTTTTGCTAAATGAGTTTCCATAGAAAATGCATGTAGGGACTAGTTTGTAAAAATCTTGAGTTTGGTCATACATGTGTGATGTAGTGAGAATTGATAATTGCTTTAGTTGAGTAAGTGATTCGGCTAGGCATGAAAGGCTAGAAAGTTGAATAAAAATCACTTTACGAGCCTTGAGGCAATAGTGTAATTATGAGAAAGATTTGGGGCAAAAGAGTAATTTTCCCAAAGTATGAGATGTGGGTCAATTTGGTCAATGTGTGTATTGAATGAGCTGATTTATTCATTATAGATCAAGCAAGACAAAGCCCGGATCGAAACTGAGGCAAGAGCAAAGTGGTGGACTAAATTGCACGTTTCTATACTTTTGAGTATCGAGGTAAGTCTATGCATAAACAATGCATTCATACTTACAATTTGTTAATGCTAGATAGTGTATAGCATGGTTGAGAATGATTTAGAACCTATGTGGTTCAAGTGAAATGAATGGATGAATGATTAAGTAAGAAGATTTGTGAATGTGTTGTGATAATGCTAAATGGTGGGCTAAGTGCGATACCATCCTAATGCATATTTACGATGAGCTGGCTATGTGCGATGCTATCGTTAGGTATATTATCTAGTGGCCTATATGCGAAACCACTATGAATACCTTGTTGGTAGGCTAAGTGCGATACTACCTTATCAATTGATTGTGGTGGGCTTAATGCGGAACCACCGAGAGATTTGCTGTGTGGATGTGATAGTGAGTAGCATAGCTGTGTGGATGTATTATTGAGAAATAATGATGTGTTGTATATTGTGTGAATGTGATATTGAATGCAGGGGTGCATGCCAATGGTTATGAGTAAGTGACTCATGATGTGTTGGAAATGTGGTAAGGGATAGAAAGAGTAAGCATAGTTGTACATTATATGTTAGTATAATGCTAATTGTTGTTTAGCTTATACTATGTTGCTTAATTGTTTATGTGTAAACTTACTAAGCTCAAAGCTTACTCCCTTTCTTTTCCCTTGTCTTATAGAGCAAAAGTGTTGAATCGAGATACGAGGATCAATTGGAAGATCGCCCACACTGTCAGCACACTCTGGTACATAAGACTCAATGTTTTGTATATGGCATGTATAGGGGCTAGACAAGTTAGTGAATTTTGTTGTATATGGCTATGATGTGTTGGCCTTTAGATGGATAATCTATTTTGTATAATGCCATAGTTGTTGGCACTTTATTATATGAAAAGATGTAGTTATCTAAGTGAGATTGTAAGATTTTGAGTTGATTATGGATGTGTTGAATGAGTGCATGATTGTGTATGCTAGAAGGGTGAAAAGAACTTGGCAAATAGCTTTGTTCTTGTCCATGTGGGTAGACACACGGGCGTGTATCTAGGCCATGTGTGACACACGGTCAGCCCATGGGCGTGTGACTTGGCCGTGTGTCCCCTGCATGTTAGTATTTAAAGTCAGAATAGACCACGGACTAGTCACACGGGCGTGTGCCTAGAAACGTGTGTGTTAATCGTTGTTGGCCACGGCCAGCCACACGGGCGTGTGTCTAGACTCTAGGCCGTGTTAAGGTAGTCAGTGTGCACCACGGGTGGAAGGCACGGGCGTGTGCCCTAACCGTGGGGCATTGGCAGAATGCTTGAGTTTTCATGCACGGGTAGTGACCATGGGTGTGTGTGACATCCACGAGCTTGCCAAATCTTACACGGGCGTGTGAGCCCTGTATAGATGGAAAAAATTTAAGATCGTAAGAGTTTTCGATGTGGTCTCGAGAGCCTTCGTGTGTTTGAGAGAGGCTTCGTAAGTCGGGATTGAGGTTGTTGTGATGGCCATAGAGAGTGGTCATGTTGTGCCTAAGTGGCGATCTTGAGGTTTTTAATACGGTAACGCCTCGTGCCCGGTTTCGGCATTGAATACGGGTAAGGGGTGTTACACACACGGCCTAGACACACGCCCGTGTGTCTATCCGTGTGGGCACCTAGAGTCTATTTTCCAAGCCAATTGTCACCTTGAGATCAAGATCAATCCAATTCTCAATTCAATAACTCAAGTATTACATCTAACATGAACAAGGATGCATACTTCATTGATAAATAAAAACATACATACTTAATCATTCATAACTAGCTCTTTGGCCATATACAAAAAGAATACTAAGCTTGATAGCCAACACTTTGGCTAATTTTAAAACATAACTCAAAATGAAATGCTTCCTATACATGCCATACTTAATATAAACAACTTGGCTATACCAAAATAGAGATTGATAGTGTGCTACGAGCTCCGATGACGATGATCCACGAGATTAGCTTGGCGGGACTACATGGAAAGAAAGAATTAAAGACGTAAGCATTTCGCTTAGTAAGTTTGCATGTAATGCATATAACAACGTATATATATATACTTAACATACTCATTCATCATAAGCAAAGGCATTGCTAAGTTCACATGCTTGAGCTTACTTACTCTTAATGATTCTTACACTTATCATGGTACTTACTAGTCTCGTGCTTGTAAGGTAAACAAGGTACCTATATCACTTAATCATATAGATTAGCATACTTTGTTAAGATAAGCATAATCTTAACTTCATCATTCATAACATGAATAATACTCTTAGTTAACTTTGACTAGCATACTTTTGATGATAGCTTTACTTGCTTAACTTTCTTGCTTTCTCATTTATTCTTTACTCTTTTGCCCGATGAATTACTATGAATAACCGAGGATAATGAATCTCATCTCACATATATCTCGATGCCAAAGCCACATCCTAGATATGGTCTTACATGGGATCTCACAACTTGGTATCGATGCCATGTCTTGACATGGACTTACACGAAGTCTTTCTTGTGTGTTCCATTGGGAACTTACCATTGCCATGTCTTGACATAGTCTTACTTGGTATCTTTACTCATGAATGGGTCAATGTCGAGCCTTGGCTTGGACTTACATGAAATATTCCTTGTTACTCACCAATGCCATGCCTTGGCTTGGACTTACATGGGATCTCTATCTCGTGATAGCTTCTTAATGCCAAGACTTGTCTTGGACTTACATGACATCTTTACTTGGAGACTCACCAATGCCATGCCTTGGCTTGGGCTTATGTGGATCTTCATCTCATGATAATTCTTCAATGCCAAGACTTGTCTTGGTCTTACATGATAACATGCTTGATTGCCGATGCCATGCCTTGGCTTGGTCTTATATGGACTTCCTTATCTCATGTGATAGATCGAGTATCCTAAGTAATTCAACTTCAATCGGGACTTTCTCATGCTTAATCTCATTGATTTCTTTGTTTAACATAGCATCAAAAATCTCATGGAATTAAGATATATTTTTCATCATACTAAGCAATTCAATGATATTAATCATAAAGCTTAGAAATAATACAAACTTACCTCAATGTACAAAATGTATGTAGAAATGCAATTTAGTCCTCGACTTTGTTCTTGCCTCGGTTTCGATCCGAGCTTCATTTTACTTGATCTATAATAATAATTTAGCTCATTTAATACGCACATTGACTAAATTGACTCTTAACTCATACTTCGGCAAAATTACCATTTTGCCCCTAAACTTTCTCATAATTACACTTTTGCCCCAAGGCTCGTAAAGTGGTTTTTATTCAACTTTCGTGAAATTCATGCTTAGCTGATTCATTCTCTTAACTATAGCAACAATCAATTCTCACTATTTCTATCATGTATGACAAATTTCACAACTTTTACAAACTAGTCCTTACTAGCATTTTTCATTAAATTCATTTAGGAAAAGATGTTTATCTAACATCAAACTCTCATAATCTTTCATAAAACATCATTTTACAAGCATGTCATACATGGGTAGATTTATGAACATGAATTATAGCTCAACTTATAGCTATAAATAGCTAATTCATAATACGAGGATTCCAAAAATACGAAGAATATTAAAAACAGGGCTAGGATGCACTTACTAGCAAGCTTCAAAAATTGAAGAACCCTAGCTATGGAGTCTCTCAAATTTTCGGCACAAGGAAGAAGAAGATGAATAAGATTTTTATCATCTTTTCCCCTTTTAATCATTTAATTGATAAATGACCAAAATGCCATTCTCTTTAAAAATTCACAATTTACTAACTCATGTCCTTTTTTGTCCAAAAATTATAATTTGGGCAAATTGCTATTTAAACACTTCTAATTAATAATCTAAAGCTATTTTATACAAAAAGCTTCTAGAATCTCATATTTTGCAACTTTTGCAATTTAGTGCTAATGGACCCCTTTAATAGAAATTTTCACAAAATTTCTACATAGAACTTTCATACTATCATGAAAACATCTCTTAAACCTTAAAAACTCAATTTTTTTACTAACTCGGATTTGTGGTCTTGCACCACTATTCCGACTAAGCCTTAAATCGGGCTGTTACAATTCTCCCTCCCTTAGGAATTTTCGTCCTCGAAAATCTTACCAGTAAATAGGTTTGGGTACTGGTTTCTCATGCTCTCTTCTGGTTCCCACGTAGCTTCCTCTATCCCATGTCTTTGTCACAATACTTTCACTAGGGTAATACTTTTACTTCTTAGCTGTTTGACTTCTCGAGCTAAAATCTTAACTGGTTCTTCACCATAAGTCATGTCGGGATGAATCTCTATCTCCGACGAGGCAATTATATGTGAAGGGTCTAATCGGTAGCGTCGTAACATGGACACGTGAAACACATCATGTATCTTTTCTAACTCTGATGGCAAAGCCAATCGATAAGCTACCGGCCCAACTCTCTCAGTAATCTCGTATGGTCTGATAAAACGTGGACTTAACTTGCCTTTATGGCCAAATCTGAGAACCTTTATCCATGGTGACACTTTCAAGAAAACTTTATCCCCGACTTGATACTCTATCTATTTTCTTCAGAACCGAGTAGGATTTACATGTTCGAGGTGACTTTTAAACATTCTCGGATCGCTTTCACTTTCTCTTGAGTTTCTCTAACCAAATCAACCCCATGAATTCGATTTTCCTTGAGTTCAGCCCAATACAAAGGCGTTCGGCACTTACGCCCGTATAAAGCCTCATAAGGTGCCATCTTTAAGCTCGACTGAAAGCTATTATTGTAGGCAAATTCTACTAATGGAAGAAACTTTTCCCAACTGCCTTGGAATTCAAGAATACAACACCGGAGCATATCTTCGAGTACTTGTATTAACCTCTCCGATTGACCATCGGTTTGAGGATGAAAAGATGTACTAAAGTTCAACTTTGTACCCAAGGCCTCTTGTAACTTCTTCCAAAATTTGGAGGTGAATCTCGGATCTCTATCCGATATGATTGACAAAGGAACTCCATGAAGCCTTACTATTTCTGAAACATACAAGTTTGCCAACTTGTCGAGTGAGTAATCCACTCGTACGGGTATGAAATGGGCCGACTTCGTAAGTCTGTCAACCACAACCCATACAACATCTTTCTTGCTTGGTGACAACGGTAAACCCGTTACAAAATCCATGGTGATACGGTCCCATTTCCACTCGAGAACTGAAATGGGTTGAAGCAAACCCGAAGGTACTTGGTGTTCAACCTTTACTTGCTGCCAAATCATGCATTTGGAAACAAACTTTGAAATATCTTTCTTCATTCTTGGCCACCAATACTGTTGCTTCAAGTCATTATACATCTTGGTACTACCCGGATGTACAGATAAACATCCGTTATGTGCCTCATGCAAAATTCTCTGAATAAGCTCCTCCTTTCTCAGTACACAAGTTCTATCTTTAAACATCAAACTTCTATTGGGACTAATCTAAAAATCAGACTCAACATCTGTCTCGCACTGAGCTCTCTTGGCTTTCAATTCACTATCTTCCTTTTGAGCTTCAATGATCTCTTGGAGAAACATTGGTCTAGCTCTCAACTCAGCTAGAATAGAACTATCGTCCGATAAAGTCATCCGCGAATTCATTGCCCTTAATGCAAATAGGGGATTTCTACTCAAAGCGTCGGTGACCACATTTGCCTTCCCGGGCTGGTAGTCAATGACCAACACATAGTCTTTTATCAACTCTAACCATCTTCGCTGCCTTAAGTTCAACTCTTTCTGCATCATCAAGTACTTCAAACTTTTGTGATCGGTGAAAATCCGACATCTTTCACCATATAAATGGTGTCTCCAAATCTTTAATGCGACGACTATGGCAGCCAACTCTAAATCGTGCGTCGGATAATTCTTCTCACGTGGTTTTAGCTGTCTTGAGGCATAAGCAATCACTATGCCTTCTTGCATAAGCACATAGCCTAATCCGTTTAAGGATGCATCGCTGTATATCATAAACTCTTTTCTTGTCTCGGGTTGTACTAAAACCCGGAGCTTCTATCAATAATACCTTTAGTTTCTTGAAACTTTGTTGGCATCTTTCTGTCCACTCAAACTTCACATTTTTCTGTAACAATTTCGTCATCGGAGTTGCAATCATGGAAAACCCCTTGGTGAATCGTCTATAATAGCCAGCTAGGCCTAGAAAACTTCTAATCTCAGAGATATTCCTCGGTGGATTCCAATCCATTATGGCCGAAATCCTACTTGGATCTACTCAGACTCCATCTCCCGAGACAATATGTCCCAAAAATCCTACTTCCTTGAGCCAAAATTCACTTTTACTGAACTTGGCATAAAGCTGATTTTCTCGTAGAGTCTGCAAGACCGTTCGTAGATGCTCAGCATGCTCATTCTCATCTCGGGAATAAATCAATATGTCGTCGATAAAAACGACTACAAACTTGTCGAGGTATGGCCTGAAGATGCGGTTCATTAAGTCCATGAATACCGCAGGAGCATTGGTCAATCCAAAGGGCATGCTAAAAATTCATAATGCCCATACCTCATTCAAAAAGCGGTCTTGGATACATCTGAATCCTTTACTCTCAACTGGTAGTACCCAGATCTCAAGTCTATCTTAGAGAACACAGTGGCCCCCTTCAATTGATCAAACAAATCATCGATCCTTGGCAATGGGTACTTGTTCTTTACTGTCACTTTATTAAGCTGACGATAATCTATGCACAATCTCATGGTGCCATCTTTATTTTTAACAAATAAAACTGGAGCACCCCATGGATAACAACTTGATCTTGCAAAACCTTTATCTGTCAAGTCTTGCAACTGTGACTTCAACTCTCTCAACTCCGTTGGAGCCATTCTGTAAGGAGTAATAGATATTGGTACAGTACTAGGAGCTAGCTCAATGCTGAACTCAACCTCTCTAACTGGTGGTAGTCCTGGTAATTCCTCGGGAAAAACATCCAAGTTCTCACATACTATCGGTACTGACTCAATCTTTAACTCTTTTTCTCTATCATTCATCAGGAAGGCCAAAAATGCCTCATACCCTTTTCTTATGTAATTCTGTTCCATCATATGAGAAATCATTACCGGCGATCTACCTTGTTCGTTTGATTCTACATGGAGAGTGTTCCCATTCTCACATCTCATCTTAATGTATTTCTTCCCACAATTTACTATTACATCATGGGTGGTCAACCAATCCATACCAAGAATGAGGTCAAACTCATCAAATGGTAACAACATAAGGTTTGCTTTAAAACAATAACCTCTAATCATCAATGGGCATTCTTTACATACTTCATTAACTAAAACACTCTTACCTAAAGGATTAGACACCTTAATCAAAAATTCTGTAGAATCTATAGGCATACTCATACCAGATACTAATTTCATACAAATGTAAGAGTGCGTGGATCCGGGATCTATTAAAGTAATAACTTTAATATCATGAAGGGAAAAGGTACCCATAATAACATCTGGAGAAGATGCCTCTTCGCGAGCGTGAATGGCATAAGTCCTCGCAGGCGCCCTACCCTTGGGTCTTGCGGCCTGCTCTCTAGGGTTACCCTTCCAACTCGCCCCACTTCCTGGGTTCCTCTGCGGTCTTCCTCTGACCATACTCCCAGATCTCGGGTTTTGAGCTCTCTCTTCCTTCATCGTCTCAGGGCAATCTTTTATAAAGTGGTCTTGGGAACCACATCTGAAACAAGCATTTTCATGTGCTCGGCATTCTCCGAGATGACGTCTGCTGCACTGTGGGCATTCAGGTATATCTGATCGAATGTTCCCCATACTACCAACTGAAGTAGTCTGCGCCTTCTTTCCCGGATCATCGCTTATTCTTGTCTTTCCTCGAAAACCCAATGGAAGTAGCCGATCTAGTGGAAAAATCTCTTGACTTCTTGGATGAGGATTGGAATGACTTACCCCACTGTCTCTTTCTAGAGTCACGAGATTCTATTTCAGATTTTTTTTTCTCTTTTACTAGTTCTTCGGCTTTACAAGCCCGCTCTACTAGCACAACAAGTTCTTTTAATTCTAGGACAAACAACAAACAACTTAATGTCCTCATTTAGTCCATCTTCGAATCTCTTGCTCATGATAGCCTCGGTGGATACACACTCGAGCGTATTTATCGAGTCGTACAAACTCACGCTCATAATCGATCCACGGACATCTTGCCTTGCTTCGCTTCTAGAAATTCCTTTCTCTTACGATCGACAAATCTTTGACTCGATATACTTCTTTCTGAACTCTTCTTGAAAGAACTGCCACGTGATCTTTTCTCGTGGTACCACTGACACTAAGATGTTCCACCATTGGTAAGCAGAATCTCTTAAAAGAGAGACTACACACTTCATGCATTCCTTAGACGTGCATGACAACTCATTGAATACCCTGATGGTATTCTCTAACCAGAACTCGGCCTTTTCTGGATCATCATCCTTTTTAGCTCGGAATTCTTCTGCCCCATGTTTCCTGATCCGATCAACCGAAGGCTTCTCTCCTCTTACCACCTCTACTACTTGAGGGGCTACCGGGATAAGTTGAGGAATAGGTGGGGGTGGAGGGGTTTGAGCATTCGGGTTCGTACGAAATGAACTCCGTATACCACGTGTTCATCATATGAAGGAAGGCTTCTCTAGCCTCTTTTGCTCCTCTCTGACTCACCATAGTGGGTCTATTCTCATTCTCGTTAGGCACCGTCCCTTCAGCGGGAGCCGACGCGTTACTTTCTACGTCATCTGCTACAGCTCTTTTGGGATCCATTTACTATATGTATAAACATAATTTAAGTCGTTAGGAGTCGTCACACTATCATTATAAAAACATTCTTACGTATGGAATGTATAGCTAGACTCGTTCTCGTGCTACGTTAGTCCTAGAACTGACTAAACCGTAGCTCTGATACCACTAAATGTAACACCCCTTACCCAAGTCCTAGACTGAGACTGGGTATGAGACATTACCATACTTGAACTTAAGTAAACATGTACTTACGGGCTGTAAAATTTTGTTTCGAAACAGAAACTTCTCTTTCTTAATCAAAACATACGTTTCATGGGCCTACGAGGCCTTAAACACCTATCCAGAAACTTTCGGAACTAAATCGGGAACTTTTCCTCGAAATAGGGGTCACACGCCCATGTGACTTGGGACACGCCCGTGTAACCCTAAAACATGCCCGTGTCTTCCACCCGTGGTCGACACTGACTAATTTCACACGACCTTGACACGCCCGTGGCTTTGGCCCGTGTGCTAAACTTTTGCATTCTGACTTATCCACACGGTCCATACACACGCCCATGTACTTCAGCCATGTGGCAATTCAAATTACAAGTGCAAGGTGCAGACTTCACATGGCCATGGCACACACCCATGTGCTAACCGTGTGTCACACATGGCCTAAACATATGGCCGTGTGATTAGCCCGTGGTCTATTCTGACTTAAAACACTAATGTGCAGGGGACACACGGCCTAGACACACGCCCGTGTGTCTATCTGTGTGGGCACCTAGAGGCTATTTTTCAAGCCAATTGCCACCTGAGGTCAAGATCAATCCAATACTCAATTCAATAACTCAAGTATTACATCTAACACGAACAAGGATGCATACTTCATTGATAAATAAAAACATACATACTTAATCATTCATGACCCATCTCTTTGGCCATATACAAAAAGAATACTAAGCTTGATAGCCAACATTTTGGCTAATTTTAAAACATAACTCAAAATGAAATGCTTCCTATACATGCCATACTTAATATAAACAACTTGGCTATACCAAAATAGCGATTGATAGTGTGCTCCGAGCTCCGATAACGACGATCCACGAGATTAGCTTGGCGGGACTACATGGAAAGAAAGAATTAAAGACGTAAGCATTTCGCTTAGTAAGTTTGCATGTAATGCATATAACAACGTATATATATATATACTTAACATACTCATTCATCATAAGCAAAGGCATTGCTAAGTTCACATGCTTGAGCTTACTTACTCTTAATGATTCTTACACTTATCATGGTACTTACTAGTCTCGTGCTTGTAAGGTAAACAAGGTACCTGTATCACTTAATCATATAGATTAGCATACTTTGTTAAGATAAGCATAATCTTAACTGCATCATTCATAACATGAATAATACTCTTAGTTAACTTTGACTAGCATACTTTTTATGATAGCTTTACTTGCTTAACTTTCTTGCTTTCTCATTTATTCTTTACTCTTTTGCTCGATGAATTACTATGAATAACCGAGGATACTGAATCTCATCTCACATATATCTCGATGCCAAAGCCACATCCTAGATACGTTCTTACATGGGATCTCTCAACTTGGTATCGATGCCATGTCTTGACATGGACTTACACGAAGTCTTCCTTGTGTGTTCCATTGGGAACTTACCATTGCCATGTCTTGACATGGTCTTACTTGGTATCTTTACTCATGAACGGGTCAATGCCGAGCCTTGGCTTGGACTTACATGAAATCTTCCTTGTTACTCACCAATTCCATGCCTTGGCTTGGACTTACATGAGATCTCTATCTCATGATAGCTTTTCAATGCTAAGACTTGTCTTGGACTTACATGACATCTTTACTTGGAGACTCACCAATGCCATGCCTTGGCTTGGGCTTATGTGGGTCTTCATCTCATGATAACAGTTCAATGCAAAGAATTGTCTTGGTCTTACATGATAACTTGCTTGATTGCCGATGCCATGCCTTGGCTTGGTCTTATACGGACTTCCTTGTCTCATGTGATAGATCGAGTATCCTAAGTAATTCAACTTTAATCGGGACTTTCTCATGCTGAATCTCATTGATTTCTTTGTTTAACATAGCATCAAAAATCTCATGGAATTAAGATATATTCTTCATCATACTAAGCAATTAAATGATATTAATCATAAAGCTTAGAAATCATACAAACTTACCTCAATGTACAAAATGCATGTAGAAATGCAATTTAGTCCTCGACTTTGTTCTTACCTCGGTTTCAATCCGGGCTTCATTTTTATTGATCTATAATAATAATTTAGCTCATTTAATACACACATTGACTAAATTTAATCTTAACTCATACTTTGGCAAAATTACCTTTTTGCCCCTAAACTTTCTCATAATTACACTTTTGCCTCAAGGCTCGTAAAATGGTTTTTATTCAACTTTCGTGAAATTCATGCTTAGCTGATTCATTCTCTTAACTATAGCAACAATCAATTCTCACTATTTCTATCATGTATGATAAATTTCACAACTTTTACAAACTAGTCCTTACTAGAATTTTTCATGAAATTCATTTAGGAAAAGATGTTTATCTAACATCAAACTCTCATAATCTTACATTTAACATCATTTTACAAGCATGTCATACATGGGTAGATTTATGAACATGAATTCTAGCTCAACTTATAGCTATAAATAGCTAATTCATATTACGAGGACTCCAAAAATACGAAGAATATTAAAAACGGGGCTAGGATGCACTTACTAGCAAGCTTCAAAAATTGAAGAACCCTAGCTATGGAGTCTCTCAAATTTTCGGCACAAGGAAGAAGAAGATGAATAAGATTTTTATCATCTTTTTCCCATTTTAATCATTTAATTGATAAATGACCAAAATGCCCTTCTCTTTAAAAATTCACAATTTACTAACTCATGTCCATTTTTGTCCAAAAATTATAATTTGGGAAAATTTCTATTTAAGGACTTCTAATTAATAATCCAAAGCTATATTATACAAAAAGCTTCTGGAATCTCATATTTTGCAACTTTTGCAATTTAGTCCTAATGGACCCCTTTAATAGAAATTTTCACAAAATTTCTACATAGAACTTTCATACTATCATGATAACATCTCTTAAACCTTAAAAACTCAATTTTTTTTACTAACTCGGATTTGTGGTCTCGCACCACTATTCTGACTAGGCCCTAAATCGGGCTGTTATAAATTCGGTACTACACATCCCACACACTTCAAATTCCTAATTTTCCTCCACAAACCTCTCCCCATATCACTCCCCATATCGCTTCTTGAATCCCTCCTCATATCTCTCCACAACTCCTCCATCAGAATTTCACTGTAACACAACCACTGGCCGATCCATGCTGCAAAATAAAATACACCATTGCTCATCCTAAGACTTGAACCTCAAACTCATTGCCACACTTGTAAGGCCATATCCACTGTACCAAGAGGCTCTTTGTGTTTCATATTTTGAACAGAAATATTCTTAAGGCCTACATGCTAAAGCCATGGTTCATTTAAGAGAAAAACCAAAAATTTTGCAAAAGCCAAGGCTTAAACCCAGGACTTCTCAGACACTCCCAAACACTCCTAAATCACTTAACCATCAAAGCAAACAATCAATTGTGTCTGAACATCCAAAATTAAAGACCCTATATTTTTGGAGCGTTACATTCTGACCCACAGCTCGTGTGAGCAGGCCTATTTCACAGCTTGTGTGAGCAATGATGTAAAGGAATGGTTATGATTATGTAAAGGCACACTTCGTGTGAGCTTTCCCAAGTATCCAATGAAATTCTAGATGGTTCAACAGGTAAGAAAAGGGATTGAAATGGTAAGTTTTCAAATGGAATTATTGATAAGCTTATGGAAAGGATACATGAATCAAATGATGTATCTCATATGGAAAGTAACTTATCATATGGTTAGTTCAATTGATTTATGTACAAATGTGCTAACTTGTGTATTAATGGTGATATATAGGCTTATATCAAGCTTATGGTTTGGACTTTAATGTACTTATGCTTTAAATTATGCAAATGAAATGGTAAGTTGTGTTTAAGTTATACGAGCTTACTAAGAATTAATTGCTTACGTAGTTTCTTTCTTATGTTTTATAGATTATTAGAAGCTCAATCAGTTTGGAAGCTCATCGGGGATCTATCACACTATCCAGCATATATATATATCGGTAGTTTTTGAATGTTTTGGCAAAGTTTATAATGACATGTATAGGATGACTTGTAATGTTATTTTGGTGAATGGTTTGATGGTGTTTTGGCATGTATAAGTTTTGAAACTTATCTTAGTTTGCTACCATTTTATGCTTTGTCAAATTGTGTCAACTTGGTTATGCTACCATGCATATTTGAATGGCTCTTATGGTATATTTGTAATGATGTGTTAATGGTCAAGTTTGTGGCATGTTTTGGTAAATGTTTAACTAGAATTTGGTGATAGAAATATGGTATAATTTACATGTTTAGATAAGAAACATTTAGTTTTTGATTGACGTGTCTTTGAATGGCATATTGGGTAGTTGTGTTAGGAATTTGAAATGGTATTTTGATGTGTGTTTAGGTGATGTTAAATTCCCTTTAATGTGTTCAAGAATGGTTTTAGATGTTAAGCATGATATGATATTGAAATGGTTTGATCCTAGGTGAATTTTAGGTCCACACGGCCTTAGACACAGATGTGTGACTTAGCCGTGTACGGCACACAGCCTGGTGACACGATCGTATGTAATCTAAGAATTCCTTTGTATACAATTTAGTGAGTTACACGGCCTAGCACACAGGCGTGTGGGGTAACTTATATTGTTACACGGCTTGGCATACGGGCGTGTGACATGGCCGTGTGACCCAACTCAGAGAGTTACACGGGTGAGGTGGGCTGGGACACGACTATGTGTCTCTAGTTTGAAGGTTACACGGCCTGACACACGGGCGTGTGTCTCAGTCGTATGAGGCACAAGACCTGGCTACACGGTCGTGTGACCACTATTTCCAAATTTTTTTGACTTTTTCCTATACTTGCCAAATGATTTCAAATTGGTCCTGAATCGTTTCTATGGTATTTTTAGGGCCTCGAGGGCTTGATTTAGGGACAGTATGAATGTATATGATTGTTTTATGATTTTTTATGTTATTGAATGAAGTTAAGTTTAAAATTTTTTATTGTTCAAAAATGCTCCGTAACCCTAATTTGGCGACGAATACGGGTTAGGGGTGTTACATTTAGTGGTATCAAAGCTACGGTTTAGTCAGTTCTCAGGCTGAACGTAGCATGCGTGGAGTCTAGAAATACATGTCATTATATAACATGTGATAGTGTGAAAAGTCCTGACTCAAATTGAACTATGTTTTTATATAGATAAGATGTCGTCCAACCGAGCTGATTCTGGTGAAGTAGAAAGTAACGCACAAGCCTCCCTTCGTGGAGCATCTTCTAGTGGTAGTAGGCCCGTGTCTGAGGGTTAGGGAAGAGAGGCTAAAGAAGCCTTTTTCCAGATGATGTTCGAGTGGTTTAAAGAGTTCCTATGAATGAACCTAATGGCTCAACGATCTCAACCCCCTTTCGTACCCCAACCTATCCTTGTAGTTCCTCAGGGTTTTGAACCAATACGTGCAATCAAGCCTCCAGTGGATAAAATCTGAAAGTACGGGGTTGAAGAGTTTCGTGGTACAGCTGAAGACGATCTAGAGAAAGCTGAGTTCTAGTTAAAAAACACTGTGAGGGTTTTCGATGAATTGTCTTGTACACTGATCGAATGTTTAAAGTGTGTTGTTTCTCTTTTGAAAGACTCAGCTTATCCATGGTTGAACACTTTGATCGTGGTAGTACCGAGGGATCGTGTGAATTTGGAATTCTTCAAGACAGAGTTTAGAAAGAAATATGTAAGTCAGAGGTTCCTTGATAAGAAATGCAAAGAGTTTCTTGAATTGAAACAGGGTCAAATGACAGTGGTCAAGTATGAGAGAGAATTTGTATGACTCAGCAAATATGCTCGAGAGTGTATACCATCTGAGGCTATCATGTGTACACAGTTTGAAAATGGTTTAATTGAAGATATTAAGTTGTTAGTCGGGATTATTGAGTTGAAAGAATTTGTGGTTTTCGTCGATAGAGCTCACAAGGCTGAGAAACTTAGCAAGGCTAAAAGAAAAGCAGATGCAGAGGCTCATGATTCGGGAAAAAAACCTATGGGAAAATCATTCTCATCTCCACGAAGAAATCAAAAGAATTACATAGTTGTTCATCAACTTCGGTGGGTTATTCTGGGAGGGATAAAGAAAAACATCATTCGAGCTCGTAACCTCAGGCTACATCTGTAGCGAGTGTGGGTAGTGTCAGGAACAACAAGCCTGAATGTTTGTAATGTAATAGACGATACTTCAGTGAATGCAGATTGAAAGATAGGTCGTGTTTTAAATGCGGTTCTAATGATTATTATCTTAGAGATTGCCCTGAAAGGTCTGATAAAGAAAAGGCTCAGAATACTCGTTCGATTAGTACAGATGCGAGAGGGAGGCCACCCCGTAACACTGGAAATACAGGTAGCAGTCGAGGTGGAATGAAAGATTTTGCTATTAGATCTAAGGCACGGGCACCAACTAGGGCTTATAGGATTCGTGCTCGAGAGGAAGCTTCAACACCTGATGTGATCCGGTACATTCTCTATCTTTGATACTAATGTTAATGCTTTGATTGACTCGGGTTCAACACACTCATATTTATGCCCAACTTTAGTGTCGGATAAGAAAATACCTTTTGAGTATACTAAATTTGAGGTTAAAGTAATGAACCCTGTATTAGTGGATAAAGTTTGTAAAAATTGTCCTTTGATGATTTCAGGTTACAACTTTTCTACTGATTTGATGAGTTTGATGTAATTCTGGGTATGGACTGGTTACCGCTGTATGATACTATTGTGAACTGTAGATGAAAGCATATCATGTTGAAATGTCAGAATGGTGAAAAGATCTGAATCGAATTAAATAGATTAGATGGTACATCTAATGTTATTTCAGCTATGACAGCACAGAAATATGTTAAAAAGGGTTGTGAAACGTATCTCGCTTATATATTTGATTCCAAGATTTCAGAACTGAAATTAGAATCGATTCCTTCTATATGTGAGTTCATAGATTTATTCCCAAAATAATTACTAGGATTACCGCCGATCAGAGAGGTTGAGTTTGCTATTGAATTAATGTCGGGAACATCTCTAATATCGATAGCTCCATATAGAATGGCACCTACAGAATTAAAATAGTTGAAAGCACAGTTGTAAGAGTTGACAGATAGGGGCTTTGCTCGGCCCAACTTTTCTCCTTAGGGTGCTCTTGCTTTGTTTGTTAAGAAAAAAGACGGGTCCATGCGATTGTGTATTTACTACCAACAGCTCAACAAAGTCACGATAAAAAACAAATATCATTTGCCACGTATTGATGATTTGTTTGATCAGCTGAAAGGTTCGACAGTGTTTTCAAAGATCAACCTTCATTCTGGATATTACCAGCTACGGGTTAAAGACTCGGACGTGTCGTATACTGCTTTCAAAACCAGGTACGGACATTATGAGTTTCTTTTTATGCCATTTGGTTTAACCAATGCACCTGTTGTGTTTATGGATTTGATGAATAGAATATTCAGATCGTATTTAGATAGATTTGTTGTTGTATTCATTGTTGACATTCTGATCTATTCATGAGATGAGACAGAGCATGCCTAGCATTTGAGAATTGTTTTGTAGACTTTACGCGAAAAATAATTGTTCGCTAAGTTTAGTAAATGTGAGTTTTGGCTCTGAGAAGTTGGATTTTTGGGAAATGTAGTGTTGATAGACAGTATTAGAGTTGATCTGAGTAAAATCTCAGCTGTAGTGGACTGGAAACCTTTGAGAAATGTGTCAGAAGTCTAAAGTTTTATGGGTTTAGCCAGATATTATAGAAGATTTGTCAAGGGATTTTCGATGATTGCTACTCTGCTGATGAAACTGCTTCAAAAAGATGTCAAGTTCGAATGGTCTGAGCAGTGTCAGCAAAGTTTTAGCTAGTTGAAAGTGTTGTTAACTGAGGCACCTGTGTTGTTTCAACTAGAGTCCGGTAAAGAATTTTTGATTTATAGTGATTCTTCATTGAATGGTTGTGTTGGTTCAACCAGAGTCCGGTAAAGAATTTGTGATTTATAATGATGCTTCATTGAATGGTTTGGGCTGTATTTTGATACAAGAAGGTAAAGTGATAGTGTATGCTTCTCGACAGTTGAAACTACATAAAAAGAATTATCTGACTCACGATTTAGAGCTTGCAGCTATTATATTTACTTTAAATATTTTGCGACACCATTTGTATAGAGAAAAATGTCATATCTTCACGGATCATAAAAGCCTGTAATATTTGATGTGTAACGACCCGAATTTGGGCCTAGTAGAATTGGGACTATTGGGCCTTGGCGTAGGAGCTTCTAAAAGTTTTGAGAACAAGAGAACGGCACTAAGGCAAGTTGGACCTATTAGGCATGGGATTTTGGAGTGTTTAGAGGGTACTATGAAGTCTCGGGTTCAAGTTAGGTCAAAGGAAAATTTTCATTTTTGGCCCTTTAGTGGAGAGGACTGTTGGAAGCTAGACTTAAGGAAATTTGTTGGTGTTTTGCTAGCACAAGAGGAGCTTGTGGCAAGGTGGTGTGGCGGTAAGGGGAGTGTAAAGAGGTTGGAGGTTCAAATCTCACAAGTGTTATTTTGGTGGCTATTATTTTGTGTTTGGGAGAGGAAGAAGCAGAGTTGAGTTCAAACTCTGCCAGGGTGGTTGAAGAATGAGTCAAATGGTTTGAATGGGAGGTGGAGAGGAAATGTAGGAGGAAATTGGGAAGGAAATCATGGAAGTGATGGTGTGGGGAGTGTTTGGCCGAATGTGGAGTGTGTGGGAGGAGAATTTCGGTGTAGAGGGGTCACTTAGTAGCATATTCGGTTTTGAGTAGTTAGTGTGCCAATTTTTCTAAAGTGTTCTTTTGTGAGTTTTTGACTTTTTTGCATTTTCGGTGATAGCATTTCGAGACACATTGCTTCAATTTTTTCTTTACTGAAACCCCAAGCTTGCTATTCTCTATTCTTTCTTTTTCTCATCTGCTTCAAAACATTTTTCTTTACTTATTAGTGCCTGAACAGTATTGGCCGAATTCTTCCCCAACCCCTTTTTCTTCCTATAGCCGAATCTTTTCTACACCTACCATTTAGGCTTGTGTTCTTCGATTGGTTTTAATTTCATTTTAGCCTCGATAGCCGTACTTTGAGTTCTTTTGGGTTTGCTGCTAGTGTCGAATCTTGTCATTCCATTCGGCTCATCCTTGGTATTAAGGTAATGGTTCTTCTTCTTCCACTTCTTTCGTTCTTTCTTCTCTTGATTTTGTTTAAGCCGAAACTCTCACCTCTTGGTTAAGCCAAACTTAACCACTCGTTTCTTCTGTGAACCCTTTTTGTTCTCTTTTGGTTAGGGTCGAAACCTCCAAGGTGCAAACTCAAATCTTATTTATTCAATCCGCTTCGTGATTTTCTTCAATTGTTGGTAAGTGGGGGCATGGCCGATTAGGGGTGGAAGTTTCCATTATCTTGTTGAGTTTCTTAAGGCCGAATAGTCTTGTCTTTGTGAACTTGGAACAACAGTATTGACTTATGTTCCTTTGTTAGGGACTCAAGTTTGTAATCGAAGGGAGTAACCAAACATTCAAGCATAGCAAGGAATTGCCGTCGTTCTTAGTAAGTGTTGTGGATTGTGTTATCAATTTCAATTTTGGGATTATCGAACAAGAAGACTAACTGATAGCCGATTATGTCCTTAGGTGCTTCGGAGAGTATCGTGATATGTATTCCAAATCAGGTGTGTAATCTCACACCCTTCTGGATAAATGCTTGCAATGTTCTGTGACTCGGTCAAAAGTCGAAAAGCCAAAAAACCGGCAACTGTGACCACTCGAGCGTGCGAGCGCTCGTAATGGTAAATCGAAACAAGAATGAGGGCGGGAAGCCATAGAGGGTGTCGCGAGCACTCTCACGAAACTGAGGCTGTAACGGGCCGAATCGAGCCAAAACAGGCCAAATGGGCCCAATGGGCTATCCGACCCACGTGGGCAAAATCGATAGTAAATTACCGAATGACGGTTGCAGCTGTGAAGTCTGCATAACCGAGACCAAAAATATGCTAAATGGGCCACACGAGCGTGTGGGGCCGTTTGGGCCAAAAATGGATTTTAGGCCCAACTGCACCGTATAGACCCAAAAGGGGTCCCAAGTCGCTCGAGGCGACAGTAGGTCTCCGAAAAGGCCATTAAATGACTAAATTATTGAAATACCCTTGGTGGGTAAAATTACTGAAATACCCTTGGTGGGTAAATTACTAAAATACCCTCGATGGGTAAAATTACTGAAATACCCTTGGTGGGTGAACTACTGAAATACCCTCGGTGGGTAAAATTACTGTTATACCCTTAGGGGTTGTGTTGGTATGATTTTGTGAGTTCTATTTAACTGTTATGATGGTACATTATTGCATGCACTGAATTAATATGTCACTACATATTGCATTGGGATGGGATATTGTAATTGGAGGAAGTGATTGATCTGTTAGGGTCGCACGGGTCGCCCGAAACGACTGTGGACCCACCGATGGCTTTAAGCCGCTTATAATCTGGTAGCTCGGCTGCATTCTTGGTGTGTAGGGCTGGGTGGGTTGACTTGGTCCCCACAGGTGTGTAGGGTTGGTACGGGGGTGTGTAGCGGATGGATTATTGGGTTGGGCTGCATACTCTGTTTGCATTATCATGTTTATAGGGCTAAGGCCTAGATTGTTACCGAATAGGGCTTCGGCCCAGTCTGCTTCCGTATGGGCTCGGGCCCAGTTAATGACTGATTAGGGGATTACACACTGAGTTCTCGTAACTCACCCCTCTACTTTAACCTTGCAGGTGATCCCCAACGTTAGAGGATTTAAGCTGCGGAGGACTCTGTGGTGGCCATACATCGGAGTATTTCTCACAAACTTTAGTAAACTTCAGTTTTGCTTCATTTTAAGATTATTTTAATTTGGGTTTAATATTATGTAATAAGGCCATTGGATTTTATTTTTCTTTTAACTTTCTTTTTGGCTATTATTAAATTATTAAACGTTTAATACTGGGTTTTCCTAAAATGTTAATAACCGTTTTTCAAAATATCACGTTTCCGCAACTATTCAAGTTTGATTTTCATAACAAAAATAGTTTTTCAAAATAATAACAACTTTACAAAAACGAACATTAAGCAAATCATTTTTTTCAAACAAACAACGAAACTCGGAGTTTCAAAAAGAGATGCAACATTTTTAACGGTCGCTTAGCTTTTAAACAACCCTTCTATGTGACATGCTAGATCCGGTCATAACGTCTATGTAACACCCCAAACCCGGCCCATACGCCACGGCCGAATTTAGAATGCCACTGCGGAAAACGTTTGAAAAATATTTTGACTTAGAGTGAAAACATAAAATTTTGTTGTCTTTACTAAAACATTGTGTAATTAAAGTTCCAAATAAAATTAAGTTCTTTAAAATAAAACATTTTCAAATAATAATATAATCGATAATCCAACTTAAAACATAATAAAAGTCCATAGATACTTTAAGTGGCCCTTATTACAGTAAATAATCATTCGAAAATACTGATAATATAAAATGCATAAATTAAGTGAAAACATCTTCTGCATGGGCCACCTTGTATCCACTCCAACCCGGTCCAAGCTTTATGCATCACCTGTAAGGTTTGAGAAAAATTGGGTGAGTCAACAGACTCAGTGCATAGTTAATACACATGTCCCCACATATGGGCTTGGCCCATATCCACACAGTCCACATACAAAATTATGCAAAATGAAGCCCAACCCAACCTAGTTCCATCCATTACACCAACCTCGGCACACCTTCCGCCCAAGGCCGTGGCTAATCCACCGATCACCTAAGTGATCCCACATAACTTACCTCGCGGACTTGTCGCTCAAGGCCGTGGCTAAGCCACCGATCACATAAGTGATCCCACATATCAATTAATCCACGGTGATGCACACGGCTATCAACCGCCGAGATGGGCACCTAGCCAACACCTCCCTTGATGAAGCACATAGCTAACATCAAGCGCCAATGTAAGCACAAGGCTAACATCGGACCACGTACATAAAGTACACCCTTTCCTTCGATAGTCACATCCCAAGTCCCATGCATATATATGTGTATCATGGCAACATATCACTTGAACAATAATGCATCACATGCCATCACATTTCATATATTCATCAATGATCATTTAATATCGTAATTCACTGACCTGAGTATTCGATCACCCACCACGAGTATTCACAATCTTAGCCCTTAATTCGGCTACCATTAACATCATATCACATATACATAAATATAACACATATACACAATCAAGAGATAGTGCGATAACTACGCACCTGCTTTGGCACAATCAATCAAATCCCGAAACCCACGTCTAACGATTTGCACTCCTACGATTGTTGAACTCCTTCCTACACAACCTAAGTTAGAATCGGCTTTAAGTAATAATCCATAAGAATGGCCCTTGGCCGAATGCTACACTTACTTACCTTGAAGAATCGAATCCAAAAGACTCCTCTATGTGAGCACTTCACACTTTAAAACGAAACTAAGAGCAAGAGATAGATGGTATCACCCTCGGAGAATCGACTTCAAGTCCCAAAGAGAAAGATTTGGCACTTGAATGGTGAAGAGAGAGAGATCATGCCAAAGTGGAGGGGTTGAATGCTAAGAGGATTCGGCTATGGTGTTTCTTAAAATTTCAAGCAAAGACAAGAGAGAAAGAGGCTATAGGGTTCAGCCAAGCCTTACCAAAGGTGATGACAAACTCGGCTATCAAAAGGAAAAGAATGAGTTTGAGAAAGGAGATAGATTCGGCCAAACTAGCAAATAGAGAGAAGAAGAAAATGCTAGTGACCTTAATGATCTTTGAAGTTTGAACACAAAACAAAGAGAAGGGAAACCGAAACTAAATGGCTTATGCACAAAAACGACACTTAGATGGCATTAGGATTTGGCACCACACTAGAGAAAGAAGAATAAACCCAAAAGAAAACACCTAAACTCCTTAAGAGAAATTCGGCTACTCCCTCTACTCACAAAACCGAAATGGTCATCAAAGAAATCCCCTTGGCCATCCAACTCACATATTCATCACAAATCCCACAATTTCCTCTTTATTTCCTCCTAATCCTATTCCTTCCAAAAATTGACCAACTCCCCTAGTCCATGAAACCATCCATGTTCATGGACAAAATGCTATAGAAGAGTTTCCAAAACAACACTCCATAATCCATGCCTTTTGTCCCCTCATTATACCATAACACCTTGATACCATACCATAAATAAGCACTTGCCTTATTCCTTAGTCTACTATCCATAAATGATAAAGTCCAACCTTATCTTAATTAGAGTTGGCCAACACATGCCATACAATGCAAAAATAAAAGTCACCTTATTGTCATCCATGGGATTCGAACCTAAGACCATTAATACACTCCACACTCCACTTGCCACTTTACCAATTGACTCATTGTGATTAAAACCTCAAACTAATTTTCTTAAGGCCAATTTTGCTTAGCTCCCCTTCTAAGAATAAAAATCTAATATTTTTCTAAGGCATTCCCTTACATTCTAAAATTCTAAAAACCTTTAAAACATATCCATACACACACTAAGCCCACTATCACTTGAATTATGCATAAACACATAACCCCTAAATCTAGGATATTACAGTCTAGGCCGGGTTTGGGGTGTTACATGATGGGAGAGAAAGATTTGAATTTGAGATAGCGTAGATGGATTGAGTTGCTAAAAGATTATGATTTGATCATTGATTATCACCCGGGCAAGGATAATGTCGTTGCTGATGCCTTGAGTAGAAAATCTCTATTTGCTTTGCGAGCTTTAAACACACGGTTGACGTTTTTGCAATAGATTTGTGAGGCTCAGAAAAGTGATGTAGAATTGATCACTAAACGAAAACTAATTGAATCGACATCTGATTCGGACTTTCATGTTGGTTCAGATGACAGTTTGTACTTCAAAAATAGAATTTGTGTTCCGAGAAACTCTGATCTCATTCAGAAGATTTTACAGGAAGCTTACAATAGTAACTTATCGATTCATCCTAGTAGTAATAAAATGTATGGTGATTTGAAACAAATTTACTAGTGGCTAGGTATGAAACGAGAGATTTCAAAATTCGTATAAAAATCTTTGATCTTTGAGCAAGTTAAAGTCGAACATCTGGTACCTTCTATTACAACTTGTGATGATTCTAGAGTGGAAATGGGAACATGTTAAGATGGATTTTGTATTAGGATTGCCTCAATCTCTGAGAAAGAAAGATATTGTATGGGTCATTGTAGATCGTTTGACAAAATCTGCACATTTCATTCCAGTGCATACAGATTATTCACTCGAGAGATTGGTAGAATTTTATGTTTTCGAGATTGTTAAACTGCACAGTGTACCGATTTCTATTATTTCTAATAGAGATCCACAGTTTACGTCTCGATTCTGGAGCGAGTTAAATAATGCTCTAGGTATTCGACTACATTTTAGCACAGAATTTCATCCACAAACCGATGGTCATTTTAAGCGAGTAATTCAAATGCTTAAAGATATGCTTCGATGTTGTGTTTTAAAGTTTGAAGGTAACTGGGAGAGATTCCTACCGTTGGTTGAATTTGCATACAATAACAGTTATCAGGCGAGTATTAAAATGGCACCATACGAAGCTTTGTATGGTCAAAAATGTCGAACTCTGTTATACTGGACTGAGCTGAGTGAGAAAAAGTTATTCGTTGTTGATTTGATTTGAGAAATCGAAGAAAAAGTCAAAGTGATATGCGATAGTTTGAAAGCAGCTTTGGATCAACAGAAATCTTTCGTAGATTTGGAAAGAGAAGATATAAAGTTTCAAGTTGGCAACAAGGTATTTCTAAAATTATCGCCTTGGAGGAAAGTTCTCCAATTTGGCCAAAAAGGAAAGCTTAGTCCGCGGTTTATCGGGTCGTATGAGATCATCGAGGGGATTGGCTAGTAGCTTATCGGTTGGCTTTGCCATTAGAGTTAGAAAATATTCAAAATGTATTTCATGTATTGATGTTACGACGGTATCGATCAGATCCTTCATACGTGATTTTACCTATAGATGTTGAGATTCAGCCCGATATGACATACAGTGAAAAACTGATCAGAATTTTAGCTCTGGAAGTTAAAGAATTGAGAAGTAAAAGCATAGCTTTAGTTAAAGTTCTCTGGCAATGACACGGAATAGAAGAGGCTACCTGGGAATCAGAAGAAGCTATGAAAGTGCAATACCCGAACCTGTTCTCTGGTAAGATTTTCGGGGACGAAAATTCCTTTAGGGAGGAGAACTGTAACAACCCATTTTCAGTGATATTGGAACAGTGGTTTCAAGACCACAAGTTTGATGAGTAAATTATTATTTTATTATTTCAATGCCTACATGAATATAATAAGGTCGTGATAAAATTTTGTTAAGAAATTTTGATGTTTACATAGTTAATTAAGTAAAAATGACTAATTTCTAAAAGGTGAACAAGTTGAGTTCTATTAGTTAAAAGGGCTAAATGGCTTTGGAAAGGGAAGTAAATGGACTTGGATGGTAATTATACTATATATGTTGATAGTGGATGTTTATGGCATGGTTTAATTGAAATTTTGCTAATTTTTAAAGGTTAATATGGTAAATGGGTAAATAAACTTAAAAACAAAGCAAAAGAAAAATGTATCATCTTATTCTTTTCTTCGTTAACCGATTTCAAGAGAAAGAAAACACCATTGATGAATTCAAGTTTCGGAAAGCTTATAGCCTAGTGCATGGTATGATTTTGTACCTTATTTTTAATGATTTTTATGTTTTTGAGTTCGTTGTAGCTTAACCTAGCTAGCCTGGGGGTCAATTTATAAAACTATTAAAGGTTGAAGGTTATGCCATGAATGTTCTTGAATGGTTTTTGATGTTAAATGGTAGATTATGAATCTTTGTTGAATAATAAACAAGTTTTGTAAAGTGATTTTTGATGAAAATTGCATTTAGAGTTTGATTTGTAAAAATAGTAAAAATTCATGTTAAATTTATGAAATGATGATTTATTTTGGTTGGTTTAAGCCCCTAAAGAATTTAGTTAGCCTATAAGAGGGATTAAAATGCTTAGATTTCAATTTATGAGCTTAAGGACTAAATTATAAAAAGTTAAAATATTAAAGGCAAAATGGTAATTTTGCATAAATATGAAATGCTTAGATTTCAATTTATGAGCTTAAGTATTAAATGGATTGAAATTGTCTATTTAGATTAAGATAAACCACGTACGATCCTAAATCGAGGGAAAGCAAAAGCTTCAAATTAGCTCGATTTAACTTCTACGGCACTAGTTGTCGAGGTAAGTTCGTATGAACGATTATCGTATTAATGCTATTTAAATTATATGTTGTTATGTTATTTATTATGTTAAATTGAATGATGTATAAACAAATCAATGCTATGATGGTTATTGAGTCCTGGTTGAACCTTAAGAATTCGTAGGATACAAATGACATGTCATTAGGGATTTCATGTTTTGGGTGCTGGTCTTGAATGTCCTACCAATGGCTGAGGTCCTGCATTTGTTGCGGATACTCCAAAGCTCATGTGAGCAGGATTGTGTAGCTAACATTCCGACCCACAGCTCGTGTGAGCACACCCATTTCACAGCTCGTGTGAGCAATGATGAAAAGAAAAGGTTACGGTTATGTAAAGGCACACTTCGTGTGAGCTTTCCTGAGTATTCGATGAAATTCTAGATGGTTCAATGGGTAAGAAAAGGGATTGAAAAGGTAAGTTTTCAAGTGGAATTATGTATAAGCTTATGGAAAGGATGCATGAATCAAATGATGTATCTCATATGGAAAATGACTTATCATATGGTTAGTTCAATTGAGTTATGTACAAATGTGCTAAATTGTGTATTGATGGTGATGTATAGGCTTATATCAAGCTTATGGTTTGGACTTTAATGTACTTATGCTTTAGATTATGCAAATGAAATGGTAAGTTGTGTTTAAGTTACACGAGCTTACTAAGTATTAGTTGCTTACATAGTTTCTTTCTTATGTTTTTATAAATTATCGGAAGCTCGATCGGTTTGGAAGCTCGTCAGAGATCTATCACACTATCCAACATATATATCAGTAGTTTTTGAATGTTTTGGCCAAGTTTATAATGACATGTATAGGATGACTTGTAATGTTATTTTGGTGAATGGTTTGATGATGTTTTGGCATGTATAAGTTTTGAAACTTATTTTAGTTTGCTACCATTTGATTGTAACACCCTTAGCCCGTATCCGTCGTCGGATTAGGGTTACGAGGCATTACTAGACAAATCCCCAATTTAGCATATACATATAAACCATTTAAACATAGCAATATATCTATCAATTTGGTCATAACCGAATGCATCATTAATAATGTTATACTATCATTGAATACTAAAACATTTATATACATATATATATATCACGATTCTAAAATACCAAATATACATAATAATAGTAATAATCAAATAGTATAATTTACTATTCATTTGGTAAGTAATTCACCATGACCGAATATGCACATTACTTGTATTCATTTCACCAACAGAGTACTAAACACTTTAAGCTAATAAACTCATACTAAAAATTTATACCAAACCGAATCATACATATAATATCCAATCTCACTCAAGATCAAATACGCATTACGCTTGAATGTATACAACTCGGAAAAAACATGACCTGTAATGTCATTTATTCTTAAATATAAATGATACTTACTAAAACACACTTATATAACAAAATTAAATACGTCAATGTTAATTTAATTCAAATCCTTTATAAACTTATACTCAAACATTTCATGGATACCATGACCGAATCTATAAAATGAATATACCACAATTTGGTCATTATTATATCACATCCAAAAGTCACATATGTAAAGTATAATATAGTTATCTCATAAATTAACATAACATGTAAGTATATATGTATATTTATATACTCATAAAATCATCCACCATTCGAAACATACTATATGTCTTACTTAAACCATGTTCATGCATTCATAGATGACAAATATGTAATATTACGGTATAAACTCCCAAAATAAACTTACCATAATCCGAACATGCACAAACATTATCATCATGCTCAATAATTTAAAGCCAACCCAACCCCAAATATAGAAGTAAAGCCATTTTCGCATGGCATTAATACATTCATATAACATCATTCGAGCCAATTCAAAATCGGTTTATCCTATACATGCCATAGACTTTAAGTTTATATACAAAAGAGGTACCAAAACTTTGATGATAGTGTGATGAGCTTCAACTCTGATCCCCGAGCACGAGATGAGCACCCCAAAAGAAATCTACAATACACAAACAACCATAAACGAAATAAGCTTCCACAGCTTAGTAAGATTTAAACAATTCATATGCAAATAAGCTTATTCAAAATTTCACAACTAATCTCATGTATATCATCCTTGCCGAATAACCAAATATTCAAGAATAGAATTTATAGTAACTTGTATTTATAAAACTATACATATATATATATACTTTACCTATTTTCATATATCACCATCATGTATTAATAATTAACATACTCATTTCCTACTTACCGAATCCTATACCTCCATTTCGAGTTACCATGAATTTCGAGTAAATATACATAACACATACCTTTAATTTACGTACCTTTCACATCTTAACCATTCATACATAGCATAGGGTACTATATTCGATCATCCTCATAAACACAACAGCATTAGCAAATAAGATCGATTAACGAACCTTTTACCTGCTCACTAGGAAATAATATTTAGTAACGTGTCGCACACTTAGTGCCGTTACTTAACATTTCCGCACACTTAATGCCATTTCCAGTAACGTATCGCACACTTAGTGCCGTTACTTAACATTTCCGCACAATTAATGCCATTTCCAGTAACGTATAGCACACTTAGTGTCGTTACTTTACATTTTCGCACACTTAGTGCCATTTCCAGTAACGTATCGCACACTTAGTGCCTTTACGTTACATTTCCGCACACTTAGTGCCATGTATCCGGTTTCGCACACATAGTGCCCGGTTATAAGCTCGTACACTTAGTACCTTTCATAAACCTGTAAGTCATTTAAATGTATATATATATATAACCAAAATCCAATCCACCACCATGCGCATAAGCGTATACATATAAACATAACTTCAATATCTCATACCCCAAATAAAATATCATATTCGGCCAAACCAATAGTATGTAACTAAATTACCATTAGATATATTCATGTCATAAATTAATGATTCTCAATCCAATTGCAACATTTAAATTTAAATATTCATCTCATGTAATCATATTCAAATTCCAAGAAATATCTTATCAAGCTATTATTTATCAAAATTCACCTTCAATTCGGCTATGTGCCATTCTTTATACTTAATGTAACATCCTGGATTTTGGGTTTAGGCATTTGTGCTTAAATAAATGTGAAAGCATGTCTATGTGTGTGTTAAATGTGTTTTATGAATTTTTGTGAACCCTAGAGTGTAGTGAATGCTTTAGAAATTATTAGATTTTAAATTCAAAAGAGGAAGCTAGGCGAGTAGCCTTAAGAGAAATTGTAGGGAAATATGACACACAAATGGGCTTGGAAAAGTGGCAGGAGGCGCCACTTAAAGCCCGATGAGTGACGCCACAAGCATGAGTGCAGGGGCCAAGGATCGAGTTACAAGGGAAGCAAAATAAAGGTTTTATTTTGCAGCAGAAATGAGCGACATTGGGCGGCACTAAGGATAAATTTTAGGAGCTTTAATCCTTTTAATATTTTTAAGAGATAAATGGTGATAATTAATTAAGATAGGGATAAATGTTGGATTATTTTTATTAATTTGAAAAAGGTGAGAGATAAAGTTATCGAATAGGGAGAGTTGGCGAATAGGGGCTCTAGGTAGAGTAATTTCGGCAAAAAGGGGAAAGGGTGGCCATTCTTCATTTTTTCTTCTCTTTTCCCTCTGCCGAATTCTTTAGCAACACTTCTCTTCTCTTTTATTTTGCCAAAAGCCGAAAACTCAAGAAAGCCTAGCCGACTTCTCCATCTTTTTCTTCTTCAAAGATTATCACAATTGCCGAATTGCTCAACCCTTCTCTCCTTCTTTTCACAAGTTCATAAAAGCCGAAACTAAGTACTTGCTAGATCCTAGCCGATTGTTCATTGAATCCCAAAGCCGAATCTTCTGTGGTGACAGACAAGGGTGTTGTCGATTTCTTCAGTAGGGGTAAGACCAAATTGGGTTTCCATTCTCTTTCTTTTAGGCTTATCGAAATCTAAGATCTAATCTCTGCTATTGTTCTTTGGCTGAAACTATGAAAAAGGTTTCGGGATTTGCCTATTGTCGACTTCAAGCAAGGATCATTCGGGACTTAAGGTAAGTCATGTGGTTTTCAGCCAAAGGCTATGTATTGTGATTAAATGTTAGTTTTGGATCTAACACATGTCTATGGGGATTTCGGCAGATACCATAATCAAGTAGCTATTTCGGGATATTTAGATCCACAAGGTAAGTGCATGTGATATTCGGCCAAGGTCCTATTTAGTGACTTAGATCTGTTTCTTACTTATTCAAAAGCCGAAAACTAACCAAGTCAATTGATCTAGTGTTAGCCGATTTTAAGGAGGAAATACTACAACGTTTCAGGATTTGATTAGTAATCAAATCGAAAGCAAGGTAAGGATTTTGGTTGCAATAATCCTTCGGGATTTGATCATATAGCCGAATAGGCTTTTGCTAAGCATTAAGCGATTGACTAAATGTAGGAATTAAGGATCTAAAGCGTTAGATCGGGATTTTCAGGATTTCAGTGAAAACGCTAAGTATATCAGGTGTGTACCCCACACTGAATCTTGATTGATTTACGGTATTATTTTAATATATGTGTTAATAATAATATGAAAGTGGGCTAAGGTACCATGCAATGGTACAAAGTACTCAGGTACGTAATCTTAACATCATGTTAATAAATGTTATGAACATGTGGAATATGGCATGTATCTGAACATTGATAAGAATGTGAAATAAGGCCTAAGCCATGATAATTGCATGATTTGTATGACATGGGGCATATGGGTGATTATTTAAGGGGAAGTGATTGGTGGTTTTATACCCCAATATCTGAATGTGGTGACTTCAGTCACATAATCCGAATGTGGTGACTCATGTAACAATAACTGAATGTGGTGACTTATGTCACAAAATATATTATCTGGTGGCTATGCCACAAATTTATAAGGGCGATGTGCTAGTAAATGCGCAGCGACGACTCTCTTCGATGATGTGTAGCGGATGGGTGGGTCGATTTAGTAATCCCCACGGTGTGATGGTTGGTACGGGTGATGTGTAGCGGATGGAATCTAGGTTTGGGTTCGGGATTGCATCATTATATTTAATTGCTATTTGTACATGTATGAATTGTTATGCCTAAATCGTTGGGATTTAGTGTTGTATACACACCGAGTCTGTTTGACTCACCCGTTGTGGGATATCTCTTGGTGACACTCGGTGATGGACAGGGTCGGCGGGAGCTCGATGGTGGCCATGCTCAGCACAGAAATTATTTTATTTTGGACTTTCTATTTTCAAGTATTTTGGATTTATTTCGGGTTTCCTTTGATGTAATAAGGCCACTAGTAGAAAACTGTTTATGCATGCATTTTAATTATTTAGTATGATACGAATTTTATCAATTTAAAGTTTAAGCAATATTTCTTAAAAATAAATTTTAAATGTTTAGACACCTAAACACAAACGATTTTAGAATTAAAGATTAAACCCCAAAACAACTCGGTATTTTTATAAAACCACCCCAAATTTTCCGAAGTAATAAACATGAAATTAAAACATTTTACTCGAGGAACATACCAGATCCGGTCTGGGCTCGTGGGCCGGGTTTGGGGTGTTTCAATTTTGGTATCAGAGCCCGGTTCAAAACTCAGCTCTGGGGTTTTTGGGCTCAAAATGCTTTCTAAGAATGGGCTTTTGAAACATATATGTTTTTTTAAAGGATAACAGGTCTGTTAGCTCGGCATGGCACCTGCGTCTCCGGCCCAAGTCCGCCAGGTAAGTACCCTAAACAATTGTGTGATATACATGTGGGCTTTATGGGCTTTATGGGACGTAGACTAGTTTAAATAGACTCTGATGGACTATAGGCTTAGTTTACACCACTTCTTAAATTTTCAGAAGACTTAATTTCACTAAACAAACCCGTTAACGAGCCGCAAGACTAGGGTGTGGCAACCGTCATACGCATGTCTAGGATTAGATCCGGAAGAGCCTGGTATTTAAGCAGTCCTAGTGACTCACCTCCTCTTCGCTAGAATCCTACCTGGTGCGTAGTGACTGTTCACCTTAGTCAAGTTAGGGTGTGGCAATAGGCAGACGCATGCCTAGGAGTGGATTCAGGGAGAGCTTGGTATTTAAGCGATCCTAGCGACTCACCTCCTCTTCATTTGGAATCCTACAGTGCGTGGTGACTATTCACCCTAGTTATGAGGACTCGTTGATGGGCTAAACCCTATAATTAAAACCCGAAAGGGACCAGCCACCCTAGTTTGAAAAAAAATTACCAAAATACCCCCAGATTTCAAAATTTTCGAAATACCCTTATTTCATAAAATCACCGAGGAACCCTAAATTGGAAAATTTACGAAATCACCCCTGATTTAAAAAAATTTCAAATCGACCCCAATTTATTACCAAAATACCCCTGTAGGTGAAATGACGAAAATACCCCTGGGATAGGAATAAGACGAAAATGTTTGAATGATGAATGTGTGTTGAATGAATGTGCTTCTCTAAATTAGGATAGAAGACTTGAAACTTTGAAATGATCGAAAGAACTGCTATTAAACTTCTTTTCATAAAATTTCTTCGCGGATAATCAGTGGAACAAAAGACTAATGCATAAAATTCCTTAAAACAGATTAAAGCGCGGTCGTAGAAATGAGTTCTAGGGGGTGCGGTCGTAATGTTCGAGGATGTGGTAGAGGCAGAATGATCGTATCGGAACTCGTTAAGTCTGGACAAGGGTCAGAAAATAAGGTACCACCACCCCCACCACCAGCTGTTGGTGTTGAGTAGCAAGATCAGATGGGGGATGATGCAGTATCGTAGGCAATGCTGCGAGTTCTTGTGATGTTGGGTGGAGCGGTGGAGGTATGGGAGCTCGAAATCTGCACCGGCGACTCGAGCCAATGGGGTGAGGTGTTTCATGGTATATCGGTGTGGCACCCGATCACGGTGAGTATTGGTTGGGCGGCAGAATGAATTATGGATGAGTGGATCGACCGCCGAGGGAGAACGAAAGGAATGGTGTCGCTACCAGCGATGAGGCATATCAATGGTGGCTCTGATTCGGGATGGTGCCACGGTGAGGATCTCACTTGGGAGTATGTTAAAGTGGTGTACCGGAAGAAGTATGTTGGAATTAGTTATCTTGATGCACAGAGGAAGGCATTTCGGGGGTGGTTCAAGGGAACAAGTCCGTAGCGAGCACTGAGGCTGAATTCTTAAGGTTGAGCCGGTATGCTCGAGGTATCGTGGCTACTCTGAGCATGAGCGATGTGTCCGGTTTGAGGACGACATTAGGGATGATCTAAGGTTGTTGATAGCTCCGCAGCAGGAGCGAGAGTTTGCCGTGTTGGTGGAAAAGGCTAAGGTAGCGAAGGATTTAAGGAATTTGTAAGGCGCGAATCTACACCAGAAAAAGGCAAAAGAGAGGTTTTGGTCGTCGTGGTCATCCGGGAATGCGCGAGAAGAGGCCTAGAGTTAATGGGCGCGAGGTCAAGCAAGTTGTGACAGAGGAGGCGATGTCGTACTTGTGATCGGTGTGGGAAGAGGCACCTAGGAGAGTGTTGGAAGAAGATAGGGGATGTTTCAAGTGTGGTTCCAAGGACCACATGATTAAGGACTTGTCCTATAAAAATAGGCGGGGTCGACCAACAGTCAAGGTTCTAATCAGTGGAAGAGGGGCAAAGACCTTAGTGGGGGTCGTGGTCAGAATGGCAGAGAAATGGTGCTTTGAAGAGGACGTGGAACACCAAGTAGAGGTGTTGGTAATACGGAGGCTAGACGGCCGGAGGCTCGGTATATGCGGATTCGTCGGAGGGAAGACGGCGATGCACACGATGTTATAACGTAATGCGTTCCTTATTTGAAGTTACCCTTTATTGCTTTGATAGACATAGGGTCAACTCATTCCTATGTTGCTAGTAAAGTATTGAAACTTTGCATGTGAACTTTGAGACTGTACCTAGGAAGATGACTGTACTTAGTCCTTTAGGGCGATCGTGATAGTAGATAAACTCCTTTAAGGAAGTGCCTTTAGAAGTTCAAGGGACGCTTGATTCCCGGTGACTTAGTGGAACTACCATTTGGGGAATTTGATCTAATCTTAGGCATGGATTGGTTAGTGAAGTATCGTGCGAATGTGGATTGCGCCGCTAAACGCATGTCGTTGAGAACTCCCGACGATAAGGAAGTTGTGGTGATGGGCGAAAGACGAAACTATTTATCGAATGTAGTATCCGCTCTTAAGGCGGAGAAGATGGTAAGGAAAGGATGTCCGGCTTTTCTGATGTGGGTCAGTGCCTTGGACACTAAGGAAACAAGTGTTGAAGGGGTTAGATCGGTAAGGGAATTTGTGGATGTCTTTAGGAGGAATTACAGAATACCCCGATAGGGAGGTGGAGTTTGGAATTGACTTGTTTGCACGGGCAGCGCGGTATCTATCACTCCGTATAGAATGGCACAGAAGGAATTGTTTGAGCTCAAGGCTCAAATTCAAGAGTTGCTTGATCGTGGGTTTATCTGACCCAGTGTGTCTCCATGGGGAGCACCGGTCTTGTTCGTGAAGAAGAAGGACGGAACTATGTGCATGTGTATAGATTATCGTCAGCTGAATAAGCTGACCATCAAGAACAAGTACCCGTTGCCAAGGATAGACGACTTGTTCGATCAACTGAAGGGGGCAACAGTATTCTCAAAGATAGACCTAAGGTCTGGATATCATCAACTTAAGGTGAAGGAAGCAGATATCCATAAGACAACTTTCCGAATAAGATACGGGCATTATGAGTTCGTAGTAATGCCGTTTGGGTTGACGAATGCCCCAGCCGCGTTCATGGATATGATGAACCGGGCTTTTCAACCTTACTTGGATAGGTTCGTCGTTGTGTTCATAGACGATATCCTAGTATACTCCAAGTCTGAGGAGGAACATGATGAGCATCTCCGGATTGTGTTGCAAGTGTTAAGGGAGAAGAAGCTCTACGCCAAGTTCAGCAAGTGTGAATTTTGGCTTAAGGAGGTCGCATTCTTAGGGCATGTAGTGTCGGTAGAAGGGATAAGAGTGGATCCTAGGAAGATTGAGGCGGTATTGGATTGGAAACCACCCAAGTCGGTTGCAGAGATTCGGAGTTTTCTGGGCTTGGCAGGTTACTACAGAAGGTTTGTGGAAGGATTTTCATCAATAGCCGCACCTTTGACAAAGCTGTTGAGAAAGGAAGTACCTTTCGTTTGGACAGATAAGCAACAGGAGAGCTTTAAGAAGCTTAAGAGGGTTTTGATTGAAGCTCTGGTTTTGATTCAGCCGGAGGCAGGGAAGGAGTTTGTGATGTACTGTGATGCTTCTCACACAGGATTGGGATGCGTATTGATGCAAGATGGGAAGGTAGTCGCTTATGCATCTCGGCAATTAAGGCCACACGAGGTTAACTACCCGACGCATGATTTGGAATTGGCGGCAGTGGTCTTTGCTCTTAAGGTGTGGAGGCATTATTTATATGGAGAAAAGTCAGTGATCTACACGGACCACAAGAGTCTTAAGTATCTATTGACTCAGAAGAAGCTGAACTTGAGACAGCGAAGGTGGGTGGAGTTATTGAAAGACTACGATTGTTCTATAGAGTATCATCCGGGCAAGGCGAATGTAGTGGAAGATGCCCTAAGTCGGAAAGTAGTGTCGGATCTGAGGGCAATGTTTGCACATCTTAGCTTGTATGACGATGGAAGTTTGTTGGCAGAGTTGCAAGTCAAACCAACATGGTTGAATGAGGTGAAAGAAAGTCAGTTAATGGATGAGGATCTAAGTGCTAAGCTACGGCAAGTGCAGAGTGGAGAGTTGGAATATTATAGTATTAATGACGAGGGAGTATTGTGTTTCAAGGGCAAGGTCTATATGCCGAAGAATGAGGACTTAAGGCGGAGAATTCTTTAGGAATCGCATGGTAGCCCCTATGCTATGCATCCTGGAGGTAGTAAGTTGTATAGAGACCTAAGGGAACAGTTTTTGTGGCCTGGTCTTAAGAGGGAAGTTACCAAATTTGTAGGGAAATGCTTGACGTGTCAACAAGTTAAGGCTGAACACCAAGTTCCGTCAGGATTGCTTCAACCGATAAAGATTCCGCAGTGGAAGTGGGAGAGAATCACCATGGACTTCATTAGTGGGCTTCCCCTTACGCCTACTAAGAAGGACTCGGTATGGGTGATAGTGGACCGATTGACAAAGTCCGCGCATTTCATCCCAGTAAGAGTTGATTATTCTTTACAGAAGTTGGCGAAGTTATACGTGGCGGAAATTGTGAGGTTGCATAGAGTTCCGGTGTCGATTATCTTGGATAGGGATCCAAGGTTTACGTCTCGGTTCTGGAAAGTACTACATCAGGCTTTAGGCACCAGATTAGACTTCAGTACGACTTTTCATCAACAGTCGGACGGGCAGTCGGAACGAGTAATCCAACTGTTAGAGGATATGTTGAGGGGCTGTGTGATAGACTTCAGAGGAAGTTGGGAAGAATATTTGCCGTTAGCGGAATTTGCATACAACAACAGCTATCAAGCCAGTATTCGGATGGCACCGTATGAAGTGTTGTATGGACGGAAGTGTCGCACACCTACGTGTTGGGCGGAATTGGGGAACGACGCGAGTTTTGGGTCCGAGAGATTGTGGCGTAATCCGAGGAGAAAGTTGAGGTAATTCGGACGCGGTTAAAGGAAGCGTCGGCGATGCATGAAGTCGTATGCGAGATCTTAAGCGAAAGGAGATAGAATTTGATGTGGGAGATCAAGTGTTTCTTAAGGTATCGCCTTGGAAGAAGGTTATGAGATTTGGTCGCAAAGGAAATTAAGTCCAAGGTTTATAGGACCTTATCGGGTATTAAAGCGAGTTGGACGATGGCATACCGATTAGAGTTGCCTTGAGTTGAAGCAGATGCACGACGTATTCCATGTTTCTATGTTACGTCGTTATCAATCGGATTCATCTCATGTAGTACCAGTTGAGGAGGTGGAACTAAGGCCATATTTGTCCTACGAGGAAGAGCCGATTCAGATTTTGGAACGAGATGTGAAAGTGCTACGAAGGAAGTCAGTTCCTTTAGTCAAAGTGTTATGGCGTAATCATGGATCGGAAGAAGCTTCGTGGGAGCCGGAAGAAGCAATGCGACAGCAATACCCTCATTTATTTCAGCTAGGTAATTTCGAGGATGAAATTATTTTAAGGGGGTAGAACTGTAACATCCTGGATTTTAGGTTTAGGCATTTGTGCTTAAATAAATGTGAAAGCGTGTCTATGTGTGTGTTAAATGTGTTTTATGAATTTTTGTGAACCCTAGAGTGTAGTGAATGCTTTAGAAATTATTAGATTTTAAATTCAAAAGAGGAAGCTAGGCAGAGTAGCCTTAAGAGAAATTGTAGGGGAAATATGACACACAAATGGGCTTGGAAAAGTGGCAAGGAGGCGCCACTTAAAGCCCAGTGAGTGATGCCACAAGCATGAGTGCAGGGCCAAGGATCGAGTTACAAGGAAGCAAAATAAAGGTTTTATTTTGCAGTGAGAAATGAGCAACAAGGGACGACACTAAGGCTAAATTTTAGGAGCTTTAATCCTTTTAATATTTTTAAGAGATAAATGGTGATAATTAATTAAGATAGGGGATAAATGTTGGATTATTTTTATTAATTTTAAAGAGGTGAGAGATAAAGTTATCGAGAATAGGAGAGTTGGCCGAATAGGGGCTCTAGGTAGAGTAATTTCGGCAAAAGGGGAAAAGGGTGGCCATTCTTCATTCTTTTCTTCTCTTTTTCCTCTCTTTGAATTCTTTAGCAACACTTCTCTTCTCTTTTATTTTGCCAAAAGCCAAAAACTCAAGAAAGCCTAGCCGACTTCTCCATCTTTTCTTCTTCAAAGATTATCACCATTGTCGAATTGCTCAACCCTTCTCTCCTTCTTCTCACAAGTTCATAAAAGCCGAAACTAAGTACTTGCTAGATCCTAGCCGATTGTTCATTGAATCCCAAAGCCGAATCTTACGTGGTGACAGGACAAGGGTGTTGTCGATTTCTTGATGAGGGTAAGACCAAATTGGGTTTCCATTCTCTTTCTTTTAGGCTTGTCGAAATCTAAGATCTAATCTCTACTATTGTTCTTTGGCCGAAACTAGAAAAAGGTTTCGGGATTTGCCTATTGTCGACTTCAAGCAAGGATCATTCGGGACTTAAGGTAAGTCATGTGGTTTTCGGCCAAAGGCCATGTATTGTGATTAAATGTTAGTTTTGGATCTAACACATGTCTATGGGGATTTCGGCAGATACCATAATCATGTAGCTATTTCGGGATATTTAGATCCACAAGGTAAGTGCATGTGATATTCGGCCAAGGTCCTATTTAGTGACTTAGATCTGTTTCTTACTTATTCAAAAGCCGAAAACTAACCAAGTCAATTGATCTAGTGTTAGCCGATTTTAAGGAGGAAATACTACAACGTTTCGGGATTTGATTAGTAATCAAATCGGCAGCAAGGTAAGGATTTTGGTTGCAATAATCCTTCGGGATTTGATCATATAGCCGAATAGGCTTTTGCTAAGCATTAAGCGATTGACTAAATGTAGGAATTAAGGATCTAAAGCGTTAGATCGGGATTTTCGGGATTTCAGTGAAAACGATAAGTATATCAGGTGTGTACCCCACACTGAATCTTGATTGATTTACGGTATTATTTTAATATATGTGTTAATAATAATATGAAAAGTGGGCTAAGGTACCATGCAATGGTACAAAGTACTCAGGTACGTAATCTTAACATCATATTAATAAATGTTATGAACATGTGGAATATGGCATGTATGTGAACATTGATAAGAATGTTAAATAAGGCCTAAGCCATGATAATTGCATGATTTGTATGACATGGGGCATATGGGTGATTATGAAAGGGGAAGTGATTGGTGGTTTTATACCCCAATATCTGAATGTGGTGACTTCGGTCACATAATCCGAATGTGGTGACTCATGTCACAATAACTGAATGTGGTGACTTATGTCACAAAATATATTATCACGGTGGCTATGCCACGAATTTATCTGAGCGATGTGCTAGTCGTGCGGCGGCGATAACCGATGATGTGTAGCGGATGGGTGGGTCGATTTAGTAATCCCCACGGTGTGATGGTTGGTACGGGTGATGTGTAGCGGATGGCATCTAGGTTAGGGTTCGGGATTACATCATTATATTTAATTTCTATTTGTACATGTATGAATTGTTATGCCTAAATCGTTGGGATTTAGTGTTGATATACCTGCTGAGTCTGTTTGACTCACCCGTTGTGGGATATCTTTTCAGGTGACACTCGGTGATGGACCTAGGTCGGCGGGAGCTCGGATGGTGGCCATGCTCGGCCTGACGAAATTATTTTATTTTGGACTTTCTATTTTCAAGTATTTTGGATTTATTTGGGTTTCCTTTGATGTAATAAGGCCACTAGTAGAAAGCTGTTTATGCATGCATTTTAATTATTTAGTATGATCTGAATTTTATCAATTTAAAGTTTAAGCAATATTTCTTAAAAATAAATTTTAAATGTTTAGACACCTAAACACAAACGATTTTAGAATTAAAGATTAAACCCCAAAACAACTCGGTATTTTTATAAAACCACCCCAAATTTTCCAAGTAATAAACATGAAATTAAAGCGTTTTACTCGAGGAACATACAGTCGATGCGGGCGGCTCGTGGGCCGGGTTTGGGGTGTTTCACTTAATTTCATTAACATGGATACATGTATAAAAGACATTCGATTTAACTTAATTGTTTAGAATCTTACCTCGAAAGTTAACGAATTAAGCTTCCCGGCTATTCGTTTAATTTTGCTTTTCCCCGATCCAATTCCTTTTCCTTTTGTTCTTGATCTAAATAATTTCAAATTAAACTCATTCAAATATATTTTCATTCAATTTAATTCAAAAATACACAATTATGCAAATTACCGTTTTACCCCTAACATTTACAACTTTTACAATTTAGTCCCTAATGTACAAAACACAAAACACACATAATTTGAGTTCACTCCCTAAGGGCCGAATGTTCATCATGCTTGTATAAGTCCATACAAGCCATTTATTTAGCATTTTAGTCCTTCAACTATTTAATTTTTGTAATTTAATCCTTGATACTCAATTTAATCAAAATCTCCAATTCAAAACATATTGATTTAAAACATAATCATAATATTCTACCATCAACATTTCAAAGCATGAACATTCATCAATGGCCGAATCATCAACATGCCTCAAACTCAAAAATTTCAACATGGGTTGGATAGTATTCGAAGCAACGAACTCAAAAACATAAAAATTTTCAAAAACCGAGCTCAATTACTAACCTTAATATAGCATGCAATGACCGAATGGTTTGAAGCTAAAGTTTCTTCTTCTCTCTTTTTGTTTCGTGAAGATGATGATGAAAATGGGGAAAATAAAACATGTTTCTCTTTTAATAATATTAATATATTTCATATCATTCCACTATCTTATAATATATATATATAAAATATACTTTAACAATAATTTAAGGTCAATGCCATCCACTACTACTTATTAAAGGCCAAATTGCAACTTCAATCTCATACAAAAAGAAAACCATTAAATTTGGCCACTTAATTCCATAATGGCTATTTTTCCCACTTACTCAGTTTAGTCCTTTCACTTAAATTAATCACCCAAACAAATAAATTAATCTACAATATTTTAGCACATGCTCAAACACATAACATAGATATCAAATAAATAATTAAAATATTTTTCTAACCCAGATTCGTGGTCCCGAAACCATCGTTCCGATTAGGGTCGTAATTGGGCTGTTACAACTCTCCCCCTTAAGGAATTTTCGTCCCCGAAAATCTTATCGTTGAATAATTGTGGGTAGCGTTCTTTCATAGATTCTTCAGTTTCCTAGGTCGCTTCCTCAACTCCGTGCTTATGCCACATAACTTTAACCAACGAAATCTTCTTATTTCGTAACTCTTTCACTTCACGAGCTAAGATGCGAACGGTTCTTCCTCATAAGTCAAGTAGGGTTGAATTTCAATCTCGATGGGTGATCACATGCGAAGGGTCGGATCGGTATCGTCTAAGCATCGATACATGGAAGACATTATGAATCTTGTTTAGTTCAGGTGGCAACATAAGTCTATACGCAATCGGCCCAATACGCTCAATAACTTCATACGGCCCAATGAAGCGCGGACTCAACTTTCCCTTACGACCAAATCTAAGTATCTTTTTCCACGGCGATACTTTCAAGAACACTCGATCACCCACTTGAAACTCTATATCCTTTCATTTCAAATCCGCGTACGACTTCTGACGATCTGATGCGGCTTTCAAACTTTCTAGAATTACTTTAACTTTCTGCTCCGTCTCTCTGATTAAATCAACCCCGTGTATCTTGCCTTCACTTAGCTCGGTCCAATATAAAGGTGTACGACATTTTCGGCCATACAATGCTTCATAGGGTGCCATTTTAATACTTGATTGAAAGCTGTTGTTGCATGCAAATTCAATCAAAGGTAGGTATCGTTCCCACGTACCTTCAAACTCAAGAACGTAACATCTCAACATATCCTCGAGTATTTGAATAACACGCTCGGATTGACTATCCGACTGAGGGTGAAAAGCTGTACTAAAATGTAACTTAGTACCTAAAGCATCCTGCAGTTTCTTCCAAAAACGCGATGTGAACCTCGGATATCTATCCGAAACAATAGAAAGCAGTACTCGGGTGTGGCGTACAATCTGCGATATGTACAACTCAGCTAACTTATCAAGTGAGAAATCCGTACGTACCGGAATAAAATGGGCCGATTTCGTCAATCTATCAACAATAACCCAGATTGAATCTTTCTTACTTGGTGTCAAAGGCAAACCCGATACGAAGTCCATCGTAACATGATCCCACTTCCACTCTGGTATCATAATCGGCTGAAGTAGTCCCGATGGCACTTGATGCTCAGCTTTCACTTGTTGGCATACTAAACACTTCGACACATAGTCTGAGATGTCTCGTTTCATACCATGCCACCAAAAATGCTGTTTTAGGTCGTTATACATTTTCGTGCTACTCGGATGAATCGACAATCTACTATTATGAGCTTCATCACAAATCATTCGAATCAATTCAGGGTTCTTTGGCACACATATCCGATTCTCGAACCGTAGACATCCTTTAGCATCTATCTGAAAATCTGAATCCGCACACGAACCACAATGACTCATTTTTGCTTTTAAATTATTATCAACCTCTTGAGCTTCTCGAATCTGTTGTACAAACAATGGTCTCGCTTTCAACTCGACAATGATCACACCATCATCGGTCATAGCTATATCCGCATTCATTGTGCGTAAAGCAAATAGTGACTTTCGGCTAAGTGCATCGGCAACCATGTTAGCCTTTCCCGGGTGATAATCAATCACAAGCTCGTAGTCTTTCAATAGTTCTAACCATCGTCGCTGTCTCAAATTCAGATCCTTCTGAGTCATTAAATACTTAAGACTCTTATGATCCGAATAGACGTGACATTTCTCACTGAATAGATAGTGACGCCATATTTTTAAAGCAAAAACTATAGCGGCCAACTCAAGGTCGTGCGTCGGATAATTCCTCTCGTATGCGGTTTCAAGCGTCTCAAGCGCGAGCTACAACTTTACCCTCTGCATCAATATACAACCCGGCCCATTTAAGGATGCATCATTTGAAAATAACGAACTCTTTACTCGACTGCGGATGAGCGAGCTTTGGAGTTTCCGTTAGTAAGGTCTTCAGTTGATCAAAACTCTTCTGACACCTTTCTGACCACTCAAATTTTACATCTTTCCGTAATAGCTTTGTCATCGGGGCTGCTATCATAGAAAATCCTTTCACGAAGCGTCTATAATATCCGGCGAGTCCCAAAAAGCTACGTACCTCAGAAATGTTCCGCAGAGATTTCCAATCCAATATAGCCGAAATTTTACTCGGGTCAACCCGAATGCCCGATGCTGAAACAACATGCCCCAGGAAGCTAACTTCACTCAACCAAAACTAACATTTGCTGAATTTCGCGTACAACTGCTTCTCACGTAAAATCTACAACACCAGCCTCAAATGCTCAGCATGCTCAGTTTCGTCTCGTGAATAGATCAGTATGTCATCTATGAATACCACCACAAACCTATCTAAATACGATCTAAATACCCGATTCATCAGATCCATGAAAACAGCAGGGGCATTAGTGAGCCCAAATGGCATCACCAAGAACTCGTAATGACCGTATCTCATCCGAAAAGAAGTCTTTGGTATGTCTGATTCCCTAACTCGCAGCTGATAATATCCTGACCTCAGATCAATTTTCGAGAACACCGAGGCTCCCTTAAGCTGATCAAATAAATCGTTGATACGTGGCAACGGATATTTATTCTTTACGGTCACCTTATTGAGCTATCGATAATCGATGTACATTCTCAAAGTTCCGTCCTTCTTTTTCACAAATAGAACGGGCGCACCCCAGGGAGAGAAACTCGGTCGGGCGAAACCTCTATCCATTAATTCTTGCATCTGAGCCTTCAATTCTTTTAATTCAGTCGGTGCCATTCTATACGGAGCGATAGAAATTGGAGTGGCCCCTGGCACTAGTTCAATACCAAATTCTACCTCACGAACAGGTGGCAATCCCGGTAATTCCTCCGGAAACACATTCGGATACTCACTAACAACCGGTACAGATTCAATCTTCTTTTTGCTTGCCTTGCTATCAATCACATACGCAAGATAAGCTTCGCAACCCTTTTTCAAATACTGTCGAGCCAACATCGAAGATATCACAGCCGGTAGCCCATTCAAATTCACAGACTCAATTCGAATTATCTCGTTTTTCTGGCATCTCAAATCAATAGTCTTTCGTCTGCAATTCACTACCGCGTCGTGAACTGTTAACCAATCCATACCGTGGATAATATCGAACTCGTCGAATGGTAATAGTATCAGATCGGCCGGAAAACATAAGTCTCGAACCATCAAAGGGCAATTCTTGCACACTTTATTAACTAGTACACATCGACCCAAGGGGTTCAAAACCCGAATCACAAACTCAGTAGACTCAACAGGTAGAGTCTTACTGGATACTAATGTTTCACACACATATGAATGAGTTGAGCCGGGATCAATCAAATCAGTTACACTAGTATCAAAGAGAGTGAAAATACCGGTAATGACATCTGGAGATGAGGCCTCCTCTCTAGAACGAATGGCGTAAGCTCTAGCTGGTGCACGGGCCTCTGATCGAATGGCCGAATTTGAATTCCCCCTCTGAGCACCACTCCTACCTCCCATAATATGAGATGGACTACATCTAGCTGTAGTGCTGCTCGGCCTCGCACTCTGAGCAATACCCTTTTCAGTGGTCTCCGGGCAATCCCGAATGAAATGATCCTGCGAACCACACTTATAACAAGTGCGATTAATAGATTTACCCCAACACTCGCTGAAATGCCGTCTACCACACTGTTGACACTCTAATTTTCTTGATCGAGCATTGCCAACACTAGCAACTGAAGTAGCCCGAGAACTCACTGGTGGTCGTTCTCGTATAGAAATCTCGGTGTTAGGTTTGGATCGGCTACCATCATTCTTGAACTTCTTCGTTGCCATCTGAGAAAATTTACTTGCAGATCTCTTTCGGAAATCTTTAGCTTCAAACTCAGCTTTCCGCTTTTCTTTTCCCAGCTCTTCAGCTTTACAAGCTCGTTCAACCAGCACTACAAACTCGTTTATTTCAAGAATGCCAACCAGAAGCTTTATATCTTCGTTTAGACCATCTTTGAATCTCCGGCACATAACAGCCTCAGATGAAACACATTCGCGAGCGTAGCGACTAAGTCGCACAAACTTGCGCTCGTATTTGGATACGGTCATACGACCCTGCTTGAGCTCAAGAAATTCTTTACGTTTAGAGTCTATGAAGCGCTGACTTACGTATTTCTTACGGAATTCCGTATGAAAGAAGTCCCAGGTAACTCTCTCCTTCGGAACAATTGATACAAGAGTATTCCACCAATAGTAGGCAGAATCCCGTAATAATGATATGGCACACTTCAGACACTCATCGGGTGTGCAGGACAGCTCATCGAAAACACGAACCGTATTATTGAGCCAAAAATCAGCTCGCTCTGCATCATCATCATCCTCGGCTCTAAATTCTTGAGCTCCGTGTTTTTTAATGCGATCAATCGGAGGCTTGCTTGCTCTTTTAGGATTTATAATCGGGGGTACCACCGGTACTACAGGGGGTGTGTTAGGATTCAAAGGTGGTTGAACAGCCGAATTGGTTTGTATATACTGGCTGAACCAATCATTCATCATGTCATAGAAGGCTTGTTTAGCCCCCTCGTCAGGATTACTCGTAGCTGGTCGGGATACCTCCGGCACGGTCCCTTGCGCGGGAGCCGGCGCCACGCTCTCAACAACATCAGCTACAGCTTGCTCGGGATCAGGATCCATTACTATGCAGAAGAAACAAACACATTTTACTGTCAGAAGCCATCACACTATCACATCATAAACTATGGCATGTATAGCTAGACACTCAAGCGCTACGTTAGTCCGAGAACTGACTAAACCGTAGCTCTGACACCAATTAAATGTAACACCCTTAGCCCGCATCTGTCGCCGGATTAGGGTTATGAGGCATTACTAGACAAATCCCCAATTCAGCATATACATATAAATCATTTAAGCATAGCAATATATCTATCAAATTGGTCATAACCGAATGCATCATTAATAATGTTATACTATCATTGAATACTAAAACATTTACATATATATATATATATATATCACAATTCTAAAATACCAAATACACATAATAATAGTAATATTCAAATAGTATAATTTACTATTCATTTAGTAAGTAATTCACCATGACCGAATATGCACATTACTTGTATTCATTTCACCAACAAAGTACTAAACACTTTAAGCTAATAAACTCATACTAAAAATTTATACCAAACCGAATCATACATATAATATCCAATCTCACTCAAGATCAAATACGCATTATGCTCGAATGTATACAACTCAGAAAAACATGACCTGTAATGTCATTTATTCTTAAATATAAATGATACTTACTAAAACACACTTATATAACAAAATTAAATACTTCAATGTTAATTTAATTCAAATCCTTTATAAACTTATACTCAAACATTTCATGGATACCATGACCGAATCTATAAAATGAATATACCACAATTTGGTCATTATTATATCACATCCAAAAGTCACATATGTAAAGTATAATATAGTTATGTCATAACTTAACATAACATGTAAGTATATATGTATATGTATATACTCATAAAATCATCCACCATTCGAAACATACTATATGTCTTACTTAAACCATGTTCATGCATTCATAGATGACATATATGTAATATTAAGGTATAAACTCCCAAAATAAACTTACCATAATCCAAACATGCACAAACATTATCATCATGCTCAATAATTTAAAGCCAACCCAACCCCAAATATAGAAGTAAAGCCATTTTCGCATGGCATTAATGCATTCATATAACATCATTCGAGCCAATTCAAAATCGGTTTATCCTATACATGCCATAGACTTTAAGTTTATATACGAAAGAGGTACCAAAACTTTGATGATAGTGTGATGAGCTTCAACTGTGATCCCCGAGCACGAGATGCGCACCCCAAAAGAAATCTACAATACACAAACAACCATAAACGAATAAGCTTCCACAGCTTAGTAAGATTTAAACAATTCATATGCAAATAAGCTTATTCAAAATTTCACAACTAATCTCATTTATATCATCCTTGCCGAATAACCAAATATTCAAGAATAGAATTTATAGTAACTTATATTTATAAAACTATACATATATATATACTTTACCTATTTTCATATATCACCATCATGTATTAATAATTAGCATACTCATTTCCTACTTACCGAATCCTATACCTCCATTTCGAGTTACCATGAATTTCGAGTAAATATACATAACACATACCTTTAATTTACTTACCTTTCACATCTTAACCATTCATACATAGCATAGGGTACTATATTCGATCATCCTCATAAACACAACAGCATTAGCAAATAAGACCGATTAACGAACCTTTTACTTGCTCACTAGGAAATAAGATTTAGTAACGTGTCGCACACTTAGTGCCGTTACTTAACATTTCCGCACACTTAATGCCATTTCCAGTAACGTATCGCACACTTAGTGCCGTTACTTAAAATTTCCGCACACTTAATGCCATTTCCAGTAACGTATCGCACACTTAGTGTCGTTACTTTACATTTCCGCACACTGAGTGCCATTTCCAGTAACATATCGCACACTTAGTGCCGTTACTTTACATTTCCGCACACTTAGTGCCATGTATCCGGTTTTGCACACATAGTGCCCGGTTATAAGCTCGTACACTTAGTACCTTTCGTAAACCTGTAAGTCATTTAAATGTATATATATATATATAACCCAAATCCAATTCACCACCATGCGCATAAGCGTATACATATAAACATAACTTCAATATCTCATACCCCAAATAAAATATCATATTCGGCCAAATCAATAGTATGTAACTAAATTACCATTAGATATATTCATGTCATAAATTAATGATTCTCAATCCAATTGCAACATTTACATTTAAATATTCATCTCATGTAATCATATTCAAATTCCAAGAAATATCATATCAAGCTATTATTTATCAAAATTCACCTTCATATTCAGCTATGTGCCATTCTTGATACTTAATTTCATTAACATGGATACATGTATAAAAGACATTCGATTTAACTTAATTGTTTAGAATCTTACCTCGAAAGTTGATTGAATTAAGCTTTAAGGCTATTCGTTTAATTTTGCTTTTCCCGATCCAATTCCTTTTCCTTTTGTTCTTGATCTAAATAATTCCAAATTAAACTCATTAAAATATATTTTCATTCAATTTAATCCAAAAATACACAATTATGCAAATTACCGTTTTACCCCTAACATTTACAACTTTTACAATTTAGTCCCTAATGTACAAAACACAAAACACACATAATTTGAGTTCACTCCCTAAGGGCCGAATGTTCATCATGCTTGTGTAAGTCCATACAAGCCATTTATTTAGCATTTTAGTCCTTCAACTATTTAATTTTTGTAATTTAATCCTTGATACTCAATTTAATCAAAATCTCCAATTCAAAACATATTGATTTAAAACATAATCATAATATTCTACCATCAACATTTCAAAGCATGAACATTCATCAATGGCCGAATCATCAACATGCCTCAAACTCAAAAAATTCAACATGGGTTGGATAGTATTCGAAGCAACGAACTCAAAAACGTAAAAATTTTCAAAAACCGAGCTCAATTACTAACCTTAATATAGCATGCAATGACCGAATGGTTTGAAGCTAAAGTTTCTTCTTCTCTCTTTTTGTTTCGTGAAGATGATGAAAATGGGGAAAATAAAACATGTTTCTCTTTTAATAATATTAATATATTTCATATCATTCCACTATCTTATAATAATATATATAAAATATACTTTAACAATAATTTAAGGTCAATGCCGTCCACTACTACTTATTAAAGGCCAAATTGCAACTTCAATCCCATACAAAAAGAAAACCATTAAATTTGGCCACTTAATTCCATAATGGCTATTTTTCCCACTTACTCGGTTTAGTACTTTCACTTAAATTAATCACCCAAACAAACAAATTAATCTACAATATTTTAGCACATGCTCAAACACATAACATAGATATCAAATAAATAATAAAAATATTTTTCTAACCCGGATTCGTGGTCCCGAAACCACCGTTCCGATTAGGGTCGTAATTGGGCTGTTACAACTCTCCCCCCTTAAGGGATTTTCGTCCCCGAAAATCTTACCGTTGAATAATTGTGGGTGTAACATCCCGAAATTGGGCCTAGTAGGATTGGGCCCAATGGGCCTTGATTTAAAATTTTTGAGAACGGCATTAATGCAAGTTAGACTTATTAGGTAAGTTATTTTGGAAGGTTAGAGGGCTTCTATGAAGTCCCGGGATCAAATATTAGCTTTGGGGAAATTTTGGTTTTAGGTGAAAAAACCACGGAAGTTGGCGAGTAGGCCTTAAGAATAAAATGTGGGGAAAAATGACACAAGTGGAGTGTGTGGTGTAGTGGAAAAGTGACGCCACATAAGAGACAAGGGGTGACGCCACAAGGAAGGAAGGAGGTCCAAGGTTCAAGTCTTGGCTTTTGCATTTTGGTTTTCTTTTACTTGGACCTCGAATTTGGCTATAGATTTATATTTAGTTGCGCATGGTTTAAGACACAAGAGGAGCTTGTGGCCAAGTGGCTAGCAGCGTGGATTATGTTGCAAGGGAGCTTGGGTTCGAATCTCATGAGAAGCAAGGGAGTATTTATTTTATGATGCAGGACGGAAGAGTTTCAGATTGAATTTAAACTCTCTTGTGAAGGATCCCACATCGGAAAGATACAAAGAAGGAAGGTGAAGAGCTAGCTATATAAAGAGCATTCCAGGAGGAGGGTTGACACACCTTGGAAGGCGTTTGGGCACAGGAGTGGTCGGAGCGCGGATTAACACCAGAGTCCTATCAGGTGTGTAACTCTCTCTACTCTAGTTGTAGAGCGGCAAATGCCGAAGTGCCGGTCACGACAATAGTAGCCACACGAGCGTGCGAGCGCACGTGTGGGGCTTCGACGTGATAGTTGAGGCCATAAGTAGTATTCTTGTGGGTTGGGGCTGCTTGGGCCGCGATGGGCCGAAGTGGGCCCAATGGGCCCGTGGGCCCTTATGAGTAAATTGTGCCATTGTGTAGTATATAGTGAGCTAGACTAGGTGAATCTCATAAACGTGGCTAGATTTGTGTTAGGTGGGCCACACGAGCGTGTGGGCCCGAATGGGCCGAAATTGGGCTTTAGGCCCAATAGTCTATTTCGACCAGAAATGGTAGTTGGGTCGCTCGGGCCGACACTGGGCCTTTGGAAAGGCCATTCCAGGTACGAAATTACCAAAATACCCTTGGTGGGTAAATTACTGAAATACCACTGAAGGGTAAATTACGAAAATGCCCTTGGTGGGTAAATTACGAAAATGCCCTTGGTGGGTAAATTACCGATATACCCTTAGTGGGTAAATTACGAAAATGCCCTTGGTAGGTAAAATTACTGGTTATACCCTTAGAGGTTGATTAGGGTGATTATGTTGTTTTATGTCTATCTCGATTATGATGGTAATTCATGTTATACTTATATTTGATATATGTCTAGCATACATGACATACCGCATACACTAATTATTATGTCATATTGCATGGGTTATATGAGTGGAGGGGCGGTGATATTCGTGTCGACGGGCACCGATGGTTTGGTACCACATTGTGACTACGGTCACCGTGAGGTTTGGCACCTCCGGAGGTTTGGCACCTCATGGCGCCTCGTCCCGGTGGCTTAGCACCACGAGTGGGTTGGCCCCACGATTTACATTATGGGATTGACGCCCGGTGATTTGGTATCACACGATGGGTTGGCCCCATCATTTGCTTTGTGACTTCGGGTCACCAGGTGGTTTGGCACCACCAAAGTGGTTTGGCACCACATGTATTGACGGATATTGTGACTTTAAGTCACCGGTGGTTTAGCACCACCGGTGGTTTGGCACCACATGTATTGACGGATATTGTGACTTTAAGTCACCGGTGGTTTGGCACCACCGGTGGTTTGGTACCACACGGGGTAGAAAAAGGAGTTGCGGATGGCTAGGTTTGGGTGCATGATATGCATATTTTCATATGAAATTGTGTAAGGGCCTGTTGGATGGGGATTTACACACCTGAGTCTCGATGACTCACCCTTAGTTAAATTTTGGGGTAATCATTAGATCGCGGATTTGGGAGCCGAGGTGGACTCGTGGAGGCCATACATATGTTCACTCAGAATTCGTTTCTTTTATTTGGACTTATTTTTATTTGAGTTTTTGTTATGTAATAAGGCCTTGGGTATTTTATTTGGTTCAGCTTTCAATTTGTTTATTGCTTATTATTAAATGATCAATATGGGATTTTCCTAAAATGATAATAAACCATTTCTTATTCAAAATTTCTTAAACTCGATTTCTCACCACAACTATAAAGAATATGAGCTTTTTAACGAATGCACAGTTTTTAAACATTCCTTTCATGTGACATGCCAGATTCGGTCGTAACGTTTAGGCCGGGTTTGGGGTGTTACAGTGGGTAGCGTTCTTTCATAGATTCTTCAGTTTCCCAGGTCGCTTCCTCAACTGCGTGCTTATGCCACATAACTTTAACCAACAAAATCTTCTTATTTCGTAACTCTTTCACTTCACGAGCTAAGATGCGAATCGGTTCTTCCTCATAAGTCAAGTAGGGTTGAATTTCAATCTCTGATGGACTGATCACATGCGAAGGGCCGGATCGGTATCGTCTAAGCATCGATACATGGAAGACATTATGAATCTTGTTTAGTTTAGGTGGCAACATAAGTCTATACGCAACCGGCCCAATACGCTCAATAACTTCATACGGCCCAATGAAGCGCGGACTCAACTTTCCCTTACGACCAAATCTAAGTATCTTTTTTCCACGGTGATACTTTCAATAACACTCGATCACCCACTTGAAACTCTATATCCTTTCGTTTCAAATCCGCGTACGACTTCTGACGATCTGATGCGGCTTTCAAACTTTCTAGAATTACTTTAACTTTCTGCTCCGTCTCTCTGATTACATCAACCCCGTGTATCTTGCCTTCACTTAGCTCGGTCCAATATAAAGGTTTACGACATTTTCGACCATACAATGCTTCATAGGGTGCCATTTTAATACTTGATTGAAAGCTATTGTTGTATGCAAATTCAATCAAAGGTAGGTATCGTTCCTACGTACCTTCAAACTCAAGAACGCAACATCTCAACATATCCTCGAGTATTTGAATAACACGCTCGGATTGACCATCCGACTGAGGGTGAAAAGCTGTACTAAAATGTAACTTAGTACCTAAAGCATCTTGCAGTTTCTTCCAAAACCGCGATGTGAACCTCGGATCTCTATCCGAAACAATAGAAATAGGTACTCCGTGTAACCGTACAATCTACGACATGTACAACTCAGCTAACTTATCAAGTGAGAAATCCGTATGTATCGGAATAAAATGGGTCGATTTCATCAATCTATCAACAATAACCCAGATTGAATCTTTCTTACTTGGCATCAAAGGAAAACCCGATACGAAGTCCATCGTAACACGATCCCACTTCCATTATGGTATCATGATCGGCTGAAGTAGTCCTGATGGCACTTGATGCTCAGCTTTCACTTGTTGGCATACTAAACACTTCGACACATAGTTTGAGCTGTCTCGTTTCATACCATGCCACCAAAAATGCTGTTTTAGGTCGTTATACATTTTCGTGCTACCCGGATGAATCGATAATCTAATATTATGAGCTTCATCACAAATCATTCGAATCAATTCAGGGTTCTTTGGCACACATATCCGATTCTTGAACCGTAGACATCCTTCAGCATCTATCTGAAAATCTGAATCCGCACACGAACCACAATGAAAATATAATTCAAGCTCTAAACCTCAGGCTACATCTGTAGCAAGTGTGGGTAGTGTCAGGAACAACAAGCCTGAATGTCAGCAATGTAATAGATGACACTTCGATGAATGCAGATTGAAAGATGGGTGTTTTAAAAGTGGTTCTTATGATCATTATCTCAGAGATTACCCTGAAAGGTCTGCTAAAGAAAAGGCTCAGAATACTCGTTCGAGTAGTACGGCTGCGAGAGGGAGGCCCCCCCGTAACACTAGAAATACGGGTAACAGTCGAGGTGGAACAAAAGATTTTGTTGTTAGATCTGAGGCACGAGCACTAGCTAGGGCTTATGCGATTCGTGCTCAAGAGGAAGCTTCAGCACCTGATGTGATCACAAGTACATTCTCTATATTTGATACTAATGTTAATGATTTGATTGACAACCACTCATATGTATGCACAACTTTAGTGTTGGATAAGAAAATACCTTTTGAGTCTACTGAATTTTGAGTATACTGAAGGTATCCAAAAAATATTCCCACATCAATCGATTGGCTTGGGTGTTAGAGTATGCCCAAAGACCAATCATGAGATGATTGTAATAACATACTTGTTTTACCTCGTTTATTAATATAAGGCATTGCCATTATTATTTCAGTTTCTTTTCTGTGTATATAAATAAACTATTTTATAATAATGTCCTGAGAATAATATGATTATTCTTAAAAGGTCCTTAGTCGAGTATTATTGTGGGCTTGGATAACAAGAATGCATTAAGACTAACATGTAGTTTTTTTATGACAAAGTGGATGTCAAAATCAATACATGAGTATGTGTTAAAGAACAACATACTGGACTGACCTGCTATGAGTATGTTTCTTAGATTATTATGTAATAGTCACAACATTACTCATAGTGATTACTATGTATACGATCCTCAGACTTGATATTATCATTATCCCAACATCGTGAGTCGTATATTTTGATACAGTCAAATGTCCACTCTAACTGGTTATTCTATAAAGGCTGATGTTGGATATACCACAATCTATGTAGTGGGATATGGTTGATCAATATAGGATTTGTCCCTCCTACATAATGGGAGCAATATCTTAGGCCACTTGATTGAGTGAGACTATAAATGCATGGCCATACTCGAATAAGTTGATATGAGATATCATACTTATTTGTTTATCATTGTCTACTCAGGATATCAAGAAACATTAGATGGACTATTGAAGTGTGACTATTCCATGATTTGTGTCCATTCTAGATATAAAGGATAAAAAAGTTTTAATACATAAAGGGTTTATCACATAAAGGTTATGCTGAATCATGACTTCTTGTAACTTAGGTAGCAATGATGCATTGCTAGATGCCACTCATTGTTTGTAATATTAGAATCATTCTAGTATTATTGCTAACGTTACAAGAACCTACAGGGTCACACCCTATGGTTGAAACAAACAGAATCCAAACATAGTTGGTACTATTTTTAGTTATCACATGAATTAAATTGATTATAGAATTAATTTAACTAGGCAGTTAAATATCGAAAAAATTATATGTACAAGTATGTTGTACACATAATGAGAACATGGTTAAATTAATGTATATGAATTTGATTCGTATAAAATTTAACTAAACATAATTTACCGAAATCCTTGTTATAATTATTGTAATTATAATTTACGATAGAATATTATTATAATTATTGTAATTGTAATTTTTTGGTCAAACATTATTATAAATATGGTAATTATAATTATTATATTCGGTTAATTATTATAATAAATTTTGATTCATATTAAAATATAAATTATTCCCGAATTAGGAAACATAAGGTTTTTAAGAAAAACCTAATATACCCGAAATAAATAAAGTGAGGTCTAGCAGCCATTAAAAAGTGAATTCTCTCTGAAAAAGTTTAAGAGAGTTCTTGTCGTTCACTGTCACACCAGATGGGTTATGTAGGGGCCGAAACTTTTTGTAGTGGCTTGGAATTGACATACAATTGTGTAACCAGTTTCACAATAGTTATCTTTTCTTTTCCAGACGATTAAAGGTAATCGTTCATACCCTTCTCACCCTGATTCGTTCCTAGCACATGGATCCCTAGATGTGATCGCCAGATTTAATTTTTCCGCTCCGCCATGGGGTGTACCAGTGCGCTTACACTTGTCTAATTGTTTTGTATTCTCCACAGGCAGCTCTGGAATCCATACATTATCCCAGATCCTTATATTGGTTTCAGTTCCCACACGCCAGCCCAACCCCGAATTAAGCAACCCCTTCGCAGCCCAGATACTATTCTGGGTATAAGATATAGGTAAGCCCCTAACCTCATATTCATAAAGTTCGTGTGTGGGTAGTACTTCGCTTTAAAATCTATGCTAATAACGATTCTGAATTCTTGATCAACCGCCACCCTTGTTTTGCTAGAAGGGCGACATTAAACTTTGCCAAACTTTGAAACCCCAGACGCCCACTCTCTTTGAGTTCATACAACTTTGACCACTCAGACTAGTGAATCTCCCTTTTTCCCCCATACTTTTGTCACCAAAACCAACTATTAATACATTCCAAATCAGAGCAAAAGGAAACTGGTGATAAAAAACATGACATTGCAAAAGTAGGAATGACTTGTAAAATACTTTTTATGAAAACCTCCTTACCTCCCTATGACAGAGGCCGAACACACCAATTCTCTATATGACACCTCATTCTATCCTTTAAACCTTGAAAAGCTCTTTTTTGTTTCGGCCCACCATATTAGGAAGCCCGAGATAACACTTCGGCTCAGAAGATGACCTAATATCTAGGCAATTCGATATTCGTTCCTTATTAGAATCCTCAACATTTGCACTGAAATATATAACTGGCTTATCAAAATTAATGCATTGCTCCGAGGAATTCCCATATTCCTCCAAAATTTTCTTTAACACCATAGCTCCCCAACCCTAGCCTCCCCAAATAGAATACAATCGTCTGGAGACAACAAGTGGGAGACTTATGGCCCCCCATCGGCTAATTTTTCCTCCTCTCACTAATTTCTCTCGAATTGTCCTCTGCCTAAGGAAAGACAACCCCTCACAACAGATAAGAAAAAGATACAAACTGAGGGGATCTCCCTATCTAAGCCCCCTACCAGGAGAAAAGCTTCTACCAACGTCATCATTCAAAACCACAAAATAGGAGACTATACTAATACAATGAGAAATAAAATCCACCCAGCCTATTGAAAAAACCATTTTCAACATCATCTGCTCTAAGAAACCCCACTCCACCCTATCATATGCCTTACTCATATCCAAATTCAGAGTGAAGTATCCTTTCTTCCCTGTCTTCTTCCGTTTATACACATTAAGGATCTCATACGCAATGAGGATATTGTAACAGCCCGTTTTTAGTGAAATCAGAACAGTGGTTTTGGGACAACAAATTTGACGAGTAAATTTATGTTTTATTATTATTTTAAAGTCTATGGTATGTTAGTAGATTTGTATAAAAATTTCATTAAGAAATTTTGACGTTTCCATGCCTAATTAAGCGAAAAGGACTAAATCGTAAAAGGTGCGAAAGTAGAGTTTTACAAGTTAAAGGTATCAAATAGCTACGAAACTTTAATGTAAGAGGACTTAGATGGTAAATAAACTATTTATAAAGTTAGTGGGTATTCATGGATTGGTTTTATGGAAATTTTGAATGTTTTTAAAGGTTATTTTGGTAATTAGGTAAATAAAGGTTTAAAATTAAATAAAACAAATATTTCTTCATTCATTCATCTTCCTCACCGATTTTATAAGGCAAGAACACCATTTTTAGGGCTTTTACATTTGGCTACTACAAGTGTTAGCATGTAAGTTTTATTTTCTCCCCTTTTTAATGGTTTTTATATTTTTTGGGATCGTTGTAGCTTAATCTAGCTAGCCCAGGACTAATTTGCAAAACTGTTAAAGGTTTAGGGTTTTTCCATGAATGTTCTTACATGATTTTTGAAGTTTAATGAAAGATTATAAGTCCTTGATGTTGAACAAACAAGTTTTGTAAAGGGATTTTTTATGAAATTTTCATTTAGGGACTTATTTGTAAAAGTAATGAAATACCATGGTAAATTTGTGAAATACTGATTTGTATGGATTGCTAGAAGTCCTTAGTGAAATCGGCTAGTATGAAATGTGGATGAAATTTCTTAAATATTATTTTACGAGCTTAAGAACTAAATTGTGAAAAGTTAAAATGTTAGGGGAAAATTGTAATTATGCATAAATATGGATTATGGATTGAATTGAATGTTTGAGGTTGATTGAAACACTTAATTGAATATAATTATTTATTTAGATAAAGATAAATCTCAACCGAATCTAACCGAGGAAAGGCAAAAATCACGGATTAGCTTGATCGTATTTCTGCGCTCTAGTTGTCAATGTGAGTTCATAGTATTTGAATGTGTAATTGAATTTCTACTTGTATTTTCATATTATAGTTATGTAAATAAATGCTTATAGTTAATTGCACATAATGCCCCCGTTTGTACTTCGGTACCCTTGAATTGCACATACGTGCCCCTATTTTTACTTCAGTACCCCTGAATTGCACATACGTGCCCCTGTTTGTACTTCAGCACCCCTAAATTGTAACACACTTAACCCGTAACCGTCGCCGGAATAGGGTTAAGAGGCATTACCGAACAATAAGAACATTTACAATCATTTCTCAACACAAAGTATAACACCATTCGAACATATCAATATATATACATATAGTCCCTTAATGAGGTCTATGCGACCTTAAACACTTTTTAGAAAAGGGGTCGGGACTAAACCGAACACATACAAAATTTTCCAAAAATTAAACATTTTTCCAAGCTACAGAGGTCACACACCCATGTGGGTAGGTCGTGTGCCTCACACGGCCTCAGACACTCCCATGTGTCCAAGCCGTGGCAAAACAGGGCATACATACTGACTTGTCCACACGGCCTAAGACACGCCCGCGTGCCTCACCCGTGGTCGACACTGACTTGCACCACACGGCCAGTCACACACCTGTGTGTCCAGCCCGTGTGCAAGCCTGACTTGTTTCAATTTGCAAACTCGAAAGACACGGTCGAGCCACACGCCCGTGTGCTCAACCGTGTGGGCAATTATAGGCCATTTGCAGGGCCAAATTGCCACCCACACTTAGTGTCTCACCTACAAGCACAAACCAATTCAATTTCATACCTCAAATAGCATTCAAACATACTAAAACATACTCAATTTAGTCTCTTAACATCATCATTCATTATCCCAAATAAATCCATCTATACCTATCAATCCAAAGTATCAATTACATAACAAAAACTTGTAATTCATGCACCATTGAATCTCAATCAAATCATAGCATGAACACACTATCTCCATATTACCAAAACATATCATAAGGTCATTCACTAGAACAAACATTCCCTTATTGACCAATCTTTACTCAAGCCCAAAACATATACCAAAATCATTAGCTACCAAGCCAAATCACATGGCTAAGTTTATACAATTCAAAACATGCTATATCTACTAGCCTATACATGCCATATACCATATATATACATCTTTAAAAGTACCAAAATAGATAGCCGATAGTGTGATTTAGTCGCTGACGATTCCCAGATCTGAGCTAGCTTTAAAGACACTGTAAAACAATGAAACACTTCACACAGTAAGCTTTTAAGCTTAGTAAGTTTGAAACATAATACATTTAACTCAACAATTCAAAATCAATAAACAAAATAAATCATCACATAGATTATTTTACAAAATTACACAATCTCATCCATATCCAATACTTACATAACCATCCATTCATCTATTTCCAAATCATCAACCACACAAGTTTCGTACATACCTTTGCCAACACGTAGTTAACGAACACTTTAGCTACTCAATGCTCAATACCACCATTTCGATCAATCTTCAATAATCATTCGTTTTACTCGCACACTTAGTGCCAATTTCTTAGCCGAAGCTTAAATGTCATCGCACACTTAGTGCCTTTACATTAAACCGAATTTATCTCGGTATCGCACACACAGTGCCAGTCAATAAAGCCAAGGCTTTCATTACTTCGCACACACAATGCTATTCACTTCTATTACGATTCTAATTACGCACACTTAGTGCCACATTTCTCAATTTCACATATAGCATTTCTAATTCCATAATCACATATTCATTCATTTCATAGCGCTTAAACATAAATTTAACAACTCGTATTATATCTGAACTTACCTAGGACATCGAAGTAACAAAACGAGTCGATTAATTGAGCACTTTATCTTTGCCTCGATCTCGATCCAGATCCCTCTTTTCTTGATCTATACATATTCAAATTTAGCTCATTCAATCACCAAATCATTCAATTTAGTCGAAACACACATATTTAGGGCATTTTATAAAATAGCCCTCACATTTTCACATTTCGACACTTAAGTCCCTATTTCATAAAATCATCAATTTCACATAATTTCATCTCACACATGCCTAGATAAATTTTCCTTGTGTCCATACAAGCCCACATATTTCATTTATTTCACATTTTAGTCCTCCAATTTCTCTTTTTAACAATTTAGCCCAAAATAGCCAATTTCATCAAAAATTCAAGAACAAAATATATTAACCCAACACCAAACATTCATATTTCACCATCAACTATCACAAAGCTCAAACATTCATCAATGGCATCTTTCAAAACTACCAACAAATTCAAAAATTAAGACTTGGGCTAGCTAGAACACGAAGCAACGATCACAAAAATGTAGAAATTATCAAAAACCGAGTTAAAAACACATACCAAATGAAGCTCACAAGTGCCGAACCCTAAATGGCCATGAAAGCTTTATTTATCTTCTTCAAATTCGGCTAAGAAAGATGATAATGGCCTTTAATTTCTTTTATTTTATTTTAATACATATTATTTCATCAATTACTACAATATCCTTTAATAAAACATTATTATTTCATTCATTTAATGGCCATTTATGTCAAATTCCACTATCAATGGTCTAATATCAACATAAGGACTTCTTATTTATAAATCCATGCCAAATAAGCACTTTAACAAATAGCACACAGCTTTTACATTTTATGCGATTAAGTCCTTTTTGCAAATTAATCACACAATTGATAAAATTTTCACATAGAAATTTCACACATGTTCAATCACATATTGTAAACACCAAAAATAATATTAAAATATTTTTTCAACCTCAAATTTGTGGTCTCGAAACTACTATTCTGACTAGGGTCTAAATCAGGCTGTTACAACCCCTAAATTGCACATAAGTGCCCTTATTTACACTCCAATAACTTTGACTCGAGTAAAATATGAATCGTAGTCAATTGTTGTTAAATTTAATGATATACTATGTTCTTACTAAGCTCTATAAGCTTATTCATTTTTGTGGATTATTTTGTAGATCGTTGTTGCTGACTTTTTGATGGATCGAACCTTCAGCTCACACTATCCATCGACGTTGGTAGTTCTTGTGTCTCTTAGGGTAGTGGGATATATATGTGGCTATATAGTTTGTTTTGGTACAATATGTCAATATACTAAACTAAGTTGTTAGGTACTTTATTAAGGTTGTAAGTAGGAATCTTTTGGGTACAATTAGAATGTATGAAAATGAACATTTGTGAATTATTTTGGCTTGAGAATGAATTAGGTGCTATGCTTGAAATGGATCAATATTACATGTTTAGTTGTTGATGTTTGATATATTTGTGGTGTCTATGAAGGGCACATTAGTTGGTTGTTTTTAGGACATTAAAATTGTATGTTATGTTGAGTTACTTGTGGCCTCAATTGTGGTATGCCTTAAGATGAAATTGAATTAGTTGTGAATGTTTTAAGTGTAGTAATGCATACGGTTAGGTTAGGTTGTTTGATTGTGATTGAGGTGCCTATATGGCATATTGGTTGAATGGGATTTGGTCATTTGAGTTGGTCATTTTATGCATGTTTTGGTATGTTTTGATGCCTTGGTTAAGGGTACAAATAGCTTGTAAGTACATGCTTAAAGTGGGTGAAGGAAATGGTTTGATTTTGGACAATTTCTTGTCAACACGGCCTAAAACATGGGCGTGTGTCTCAGTCGTATGTGACACACGGCCATGCGACACGACCGTGTGTCCCATGTAGGTTTTTAAAGGTTTCAAGTCAGGCTGTAACAACTCGTTTTCAGTGAAATCAGAACAGTAGTTTTGGGACCACAAATCTGAAGTCGAATAATTTATTTTATTATTATTTTATTGCCTGCAGTATGATAGTAATACCGTATAAAAATTTCGTTAAGAAATTTTATCGTTTACATGCTCAATTTGATAAAAAAGACTAAATCGCTTAAAGTAAAAAAGTTGAGTTATAATAGCTAAAGGTATTAATTAGCTATAGAACTTTAAAGTAGAAGTACTTATATGAAAATTAGACCATAAATAAGATAGTGGAATATGGTGGCTTGGCATTTTGTGTAATTTTTAGAAGTTTAAAAGGTTAATTAAGTAATTAGGTAATTAAAGTTAATATTAAATAAAAACAAATTAGGTATCATCTTGGTTTCATCTCTTTCAAAAGAAAATTTAGGGTTTGAAAGCCATTTTTGATGTTCAACTTTCGACAATCTCATTCTTGCCTATTTGGTATGTATTTTTAATCTGTTTTTAATGATTTCTATGTTTTCGGGATCGTTGTAGCTTAATCTAGCTAGCCCGGGGACAAATTTGTAAAACTGTTTAAGGATTTGAGTTTTTCCGTGAATGAATATTGGTTGCTTTTTTTTATGGTAGAAAATGGATAGTTGTTGTTAGATAAACAACTTTTGTTAAGTGATTTTTGGTAAAAATGTCAAATAAGGATTAAATTGAAAATTAGAAATTTTACATGGAATAATTTGTGAATTTATGAAATATATGGGCTGCTATAAGTATGTAGAATAATCGGCTAGGCTTGGGTAAGGATAAAATTGCATGAATTTTATTTTCAGAGCTTAGGGACTAAATTGCAAAGAATTAAAAGTATAGGGGAAAATGGTAATTTTGCCAAAAATATGTTTTGGATTAAATTGAATAAATTTCATGTTGAATTGAGTTAAATTTATATGTATAGATCCAGTTAGACCTTGTACAAAGTTAGATCGGGGCAAAGAGAAAGTCTCGGATTAATCGCCTCCGTATCTATGTTTACTCGTCGAGGTAAGTTCGTGTGATTAAATTGTGTTTATATGATATTTATTGAATTATTTATGAATTGTGAATTGTTACAAATTTACATGATTGCATATCCAACGTAGTTCGACAAAATACCGAGTCTCGTTTGAACCTTATGAATCCGTAGGATACAAATGACATGTCATTGGGTTACCGAATTATAGCTCTTGGGAGCATACCGATATATAGCTCGTGAGAGCATATCGATTCATAGCTCGCATGAGCATACATGTACATGAATTGACGAATTACAATTATATGAGCTAGCACACTATGTGTGAACTATCTCAGGTATCCAACGGTATTCTAAACGGTTCAACGGGCAATGTTCTGTTACGAAACGATGTGAGTTCAATACGAACTATTATAGGTATACACATGAAACACATGGAAGTGATGTTACATGATATATAGATATATGAAATGGATGATACATGTATATTTAACTTGTTTAATTGTTGAGCTCATCCATGATTATTGGTTCATATATATGGATTTACATGGCTAATATGGTTGGTGTATATGTGCTTAGGCATTTGGCCAAAATGTGTTGGGATATGCTTTGTACTTACCTATTACTTGATTAAATGGTACGTTAAATTATAAGTTATACGAACTTACTAAGCTTAAATGCTTCCTCTATGTTATTTTTTGTGTTTTATAGTGAATCAAAAGCTCATTCTAGTTGGAAGCTTGTCAGAGCTATATCACACTATGTAACACCCCTTACCCGTGTTCGACGCCAGAATAGGGTATGAGGCATCACCGGACTTAAACACAAGCAAACATACAAAATCGAGATGTAATTTCCATCCAAATTTAAAACCATTTACATACATTCATATCATCCCTAAAATGAGCCTACGAGGCCCAAAACATACATTGGAAGTAGTTTGGGACTAAATCAAGAACTTTAGAAAATCACACAACACTTAGAAAATTTTGCACTAAAACAGGAGTCACACGCCCGTGTGGTCCAAGGGACACACTCGTGCTACAGGCCGTGTTCAAAATAGGGTGCTCTTTGACTTGTGCCACACGGCCGTGCCACAAGCTCGTGTGCTAGGCCGTGTGGTCGATTTAATTTTCATAATTTTTCATAAAATAGGTGCAGACTTCACACGGTCAGGGCACACACCCGTGTCCAAGGCCGTGTAGCACACACGGCCGAGACACACAGTCGTGTCTCTGCCCGTGTGCTATATTCTGGAAATTCTATTTTGTAACAATTAAGGTGCAGGGGACACACGGCCGGAACACACGCCCATGGGGCAAGCCTTGTGTCACACACGGCCTAGACACACGCTCGTGTGTCTGCTTGTGTGGACAAAAATAAGGCTATTTACCAAGCCCCTTTTGTCACCCTTCCATGCACAAACCTACATTCCAAGCATATACCACCAACCAAATCAGCCACAACTAAGGCATCAGCACATCATTCACATGCTATCATCTATCACACACAAACATTTAATATTAATCATCTCATATAATGTAAACTCTCACATCCATAAAAGCATCACCATATGCATATATATACTTAAACCAATATTAGCCAATTTCAATGGCCATTTACAAAATGAATTATCAGCCAACATAAGTCAACACATTTGGCTAAATCAATTATGACACATAACAAAATGACCAAATCCCTATACATGCCATAACTCAAAATACTTGAATTCATTGGTACCAAAATAATCGTGTAGATAGTGTGAATGGATCTTTGGCAGTTTCCAATCCCCGAGCTGGCTTGGCGACTCTATAAGACAAGGGAAAAAGAAAGGGGAGTAAGATATATAGCTTAGGAAGTTCCTATGCAAATAATAAGCATTATAAACACACATGTATCATACAAATAAACATGATGAACTTGGCATATATAATATCAAGATCTTCTAACCATAACTTACTCATTCATTGTAACAGTCCAGTATAGACCCTAGTCAGAATAGTGGTTTTGGGACCACAAATCCGAGTTAGAAAATATTTTAATATTATTTTATGTGCCTATAATATGTGATTTAGCATGTACGAAGGTTTCGTGAGTTAATTTGTTCATTTGTGTGTTTAATTTGAGAAATGGTCTAAACCGCATAATTCGTAAAAGTTGTCTTCTATTTGATTATTGGTCAAATTGATGTGGCTTTTGATTGTAAGGGCCTTATGAGACAATTAGCCATTTATGAAGATAGTGGATGGTTGATGTACAACCATGCCCATAGTTTAAATGTTTATTTATTAAGGTTTTATTAAGGGCAAAATATGAAATGAATTATTAATATGTTAATAATAAAACAAGTGAAAAAGCTAGTGGATGTGTTCATCCATTCTAGCCGAAAATACCAAAGAAAAAGAAGAAAGAAAAGAAGCTAGGGAATTCGATTAACTATTGATTCAATTAAGGTATGTTTTGACTTTGGTTTTTGATGATTTTTATGTTTTTGAGATTGTTGCTTAGTCTAGTATCAAGCCCATGTTGTAATTTGAAGAATTGATGATGTTAATGAGATGTGCCATTGATAAAATGGTGAGTTTTGTGATAAGTTTAGGTGTTAAATGAAAGATATGTGTTAAATGAACATGTTTTGTTCTTGAATTTTTGATGAATTTTGCTAATTAGGGCTAAATTGTGAAAATAGTATTTTTGAGGGATCAAATTGTGAATTTGATGAAATGTTTGGACTTATATGAGATACATGAGCATTCAGTTAAGCATGGAGATATGGTGATCTTGTATATTTGATGTTTTGTGAAAAATGGACTAAATTGATAAAATGTGCTAATGTGAGGGTTAAGTTGTAAATAGCCCTAAATGTATGTTTTTGGATTAAATTGAATAAGTTGATGAATGAAAGGATTAAATTTGGATATGTATAGATCAATAACCGAAGAAAACAGACTTAGATCGCGGGAAAGCGAAGGTAGCCGAGTAACCGAGTCTGCACGAATATCCGAATCTGAGGTAAGTCGATATACAAATAAATGAATTTGTATTGAATTATGTATGTCCATATGATTATTGATGATAATTAATGCATATGAGATGATGTATACATGAATGCTGAGATAGAATCGACATAGTGTCAATGTCTGAGAAGTCCCGTTTGAACCTAGGAATAGATAGGAGTCATGACATAGGTGTCTGTCATGTGATATCATGTAAGACCACGTCTGGGACGTTGGCATTGATTCGAGATTTTGTATAAGACCACGTCTGGGACGTTGGCATCAATATGAGTTTTACGTGTAAGACCATGTCTGGGACATTGGCATCATATTTGATTTCGTAAGAGACCGTTCGGGACAGTGGCATCGATATCTGATTACATGTAAGACCACGTCTGGGACGTTGGCATTGTACGACTATTCTGAGCACTCCGAGTATCCTATTTAGTTCCGAACAGTTCAACGGGCAAGTCCAAGGTACGAACGACTATGTGATCTGTATATCCGTTTCAGGTACGTTTGATATGCACACTAGGTGTGTATGAAAGGTAAGTGTCTATATGAACTTACTATGATGAATATGTGTATTGAATGGATGAGATAGTATGTGAAGATATGCTTGAATAAGCCATGTGTATATGTGATATTGAGTTGAAGAATGTGGTAAGATATGGCTAAGAAAATGAGCCAAAGAATGTATGTGATGAATTGCTATGAGAACCATTATTGTCATTGTATCAATATGGTTATGTGCATTTTATGCTAAGTTTATTTGTCTATGGCTTACTAAGCTTATGAAAGCTTAATCTGTGTGTGTTTGTTCTATTTTATAGATCATCTAAGCTACTGAAGGCTCGGGGACCATCGAGGATCGTCATCACACTAATCAAACTTATTTTGGTACTTTTGAAATATGTACATAGCTAAATATGGCATGTATAGGCTAGTCATTTTGGGATGAGGTTTGAAATGTGTATATATAGCCATGAGATGTGGCTAGATAAATGTTGGTTATATGTTTGAGTGATTATGTTATATGATGCATAATTTGGTATGGCTTGATTGTTAATGAAATGGTCAAAGCTATGGTAAGCATATGAATGCATTATGAGTATGTATGTTTGAGCAAAGTGGTGTGATTGGAAATAGGATTGAATGTGGAGATTTGTTGATTATTTGGCATGTCTTTGATTGTCAATTATGTAAGAAACGAATTGGTGGATAGATGGTAGAAATGACCCTAGTGTGGGTGGCATATTGGCCTTGCAAATGGCCTGTTATGCATACACGGTTGTGGCACACGGGCGCGCCTAGTGACCGTGGAATTAAGTCAGTAGCTAGCCCAAGTGTGCACGCCATGGTACGGACGTGCACTCGTAGCCGTGTGAATAAGTCAGTATCTAGCCTAAGAGTACACGGCCATGGCACACGGGCGTGTCTGGTGGTCGTGTGGATAAGTCAGTATACAAGCTCTTTTTTGGCACGGCCAAGACACATAGGTGTGTCTGGTGTCCGTGGAAGGCACACGGCCTGCCCACACGGGCGTGTGGCCTTTATAACTTAGAAAAGTCTTAAATTTTTTGAGAATTTTGGTATGTGTTCGGTTTATTCCCGACCCTATTCTAAATAATAATTAAGGTCTCGTTGACCTATGAAAGGGACACTTGATTGCAATTGACAAATTGTATTTTTGAAATGTCTGAATGAGTTTCCGATCTATCCGGTAATACCTTTAACCCTAATCCAGTGACAGTTACGGGCTAGGGGTGTTACATTCATAACCTTACTGAGGGATTCATCACATATCGAGCTCATTAGTAAATGAGTTTTACGTACGTACATGTACCAACTTGCAACGTAATCATAACCTTTCACAACTTTGACATACTCGTTGAATTTCCCGTTAAACCACTTGGAATACTAAAGGATACTCGGGAATCTTGCACACACAATACCATACCAATGCCATATCCCAGATATGGTCTTACATGGGATCTCTTATCGATGCCAATAGCCCAGCTATGGTCATACACGAAATCTCATATCGATGCTATATCCCAGATATGGTCTTACATGTAATATCAAATAACCCTAATGTGATGACATTCGTATCCTACCTATTCCTAAGGTTCAACCGGGATTTTCTCACTTGTCAAACTTTATTGATTACATCCGAGGAGTCAATCATTATTCATACAATATTAAAGCATTTAAAACATAAATAAAATAATGCATTATTTACATACGAACTTACCTCGGTACAAAAATAGTAGAAAAGGGACCTAATCGTCAAATACTTTGTTTTTCCCCCGATCTAGGTCCGAACCTCGTTTCTCTTGATTATAAAAATTTAACTCATTTATTATTCACATTATTCAGTTCAGTCCAAAAATCTTATTATGGAAAATTACAATTTTCCCCTAAACTTTGACATATTTACATTTTAGTCCCTAGGCTCGTAAAATGAAACGTGTTCAATTTATTTAATGTACAAGCCTAGCCGAACCATTTTTATAATTATGACAGCCCCCATTTTCCATTAAAACACACTTTTACTGCATATTTTTTAACTTTTACAGATAGGTCCTTTTAAGCATTTTCATAAAAAATCACTTAGTAAAAGTTGTTTATCTAACACCAAACATTCATTTTCTACCATTAGACATCAAAATACAAAAATTTCTAACATGGGTCAAACCCTAGACCTTGATTATTCCTTAAATCAATGGTAGAAATAGATAGATCGAGTGATAACGACTTCAAAAATGTAAAAAGCATTAAAAACAGGGCAAGAACGGACTTACAATCGAGCTTGAAAGTTGGCCAAACCCTAGCTATGTCTTCCTTCTAATTTTCGGCACAAGGGGGAGAAGATGGACACGATTTTGGCTTGATTTTTGGCTTTTTAATTCATTTAATTACCAAATGACCAAAATGCCCTTCACTTAAAACTTTGAAATTTTATCTCACCATGTCCATTTTTGTCCACTATCTTAGCAAATGGTCTAATTACCATCTAAGGACCTTCAATTTAAATTTTTATAGAAATTAGACACCTCTAGCATGTAGAACTCAACTTTTGTACTTTTTACAATTTAGTCCTTTTTGCTAAATTGAGTGCTCAAACGTCAAAATTTTCGAACGAAATTTTCATGTAGTCATTCAGTAAAACTATAGACCATAGAAATATAATAAAAATAAATTTTACTGCGTCGAATTTGTGATCCCAAAACCACTATTCCGACTAGACCCAAAATCGGGCTGTTACTCACTATCCATCGGCTCTTTTGGTACTTTCGGTTGATAAATTTTTGGTTATAATGGCATGTATAGGTATTTTTGGCTAATGTTGGCTTATGTGTTTGAAATTTTGTAATGGTCATTTGACTTGATTGAGTTTTTGAGATTTTGATGAGATAATGGTTTAGTTTGACATGTTGTGAATATCTGGAAACACGAAAATATACACAATTTTTCATGCCATATTTAACTCAAATTCATGCAATTTCGGTAAAATTCTTGTCAAAAAGTATATAATTACTAAAAAATAATTAAATTGCACTCAAATTATTAACATGTTGAATTTTAATTAATTTTATAATAAATTTTGAATAATTTTGATTATTTTCGACAGATTTGCACAAAGGGCGAAAAACGGCTCGACAGACACTACTAGAAGCACAAAATTGAGAAGCAATTTTGAAGCATCAAGGCAAATTAATTTTTCAGCCTAAGACGGTCCAAATTATGAATATTAATTCATAATATAATTAATTTTAATTTTAATCCAATTTAATTTGGGTTAAATAAATTATTATTAATTAATTATGAAAAGAAGCCCAGTTGAGCTGAACCGAGAAAATCGATCCAACCAAGCACTGGGCAGCCCAAAATCGTCCTACATGTTGACCCAATCAGCTTGTTTGGCTGATTATTTGTCTTGCAAAATGGCCCTTGAAGACTCCTTTAATTTGTATTCAGACCCCTCCACTATTCATTCCTTTTTAGATTTGCCCCTACCTAAAAATAGCATGTTTGAAACCTTCAAACATGCCATATGTGTAACCGGCCATGGAGGGAGTCTTTAGCTACTGATTTTTTCTATTTTTTGAAGCCATCTCAACCTATAAGTACCCCCTTGGCTTCTCATTTCAAACACATCTCAAACCCATTCATTTCTTCAGTTCTCTCTCACTTCTCTCTCTTCATTCCCTTCCATTGTTCTTCATTTTCTTCCCCATTCCCTTGCCGATTTCACCTCTTTAAAAAGAGTCCTTCAAACACCATTTGGAGCAGCATTCAAGTATTTGTGGAAGCCTCGGTTCAACAAGAACAAGTGGAGAAGGATGAGCGGAGCAAACTAGTCAAGCGTCGGAGAAACATCGAATTTGATTGTTGTTCCTTATCCTTTTTAATTTTATTGTTGTTGTTATGAACATGACTATGAATATTTGTGATGTTGATATGTTTAATTTAATTAATATGGCTTAAATTTAATTCGTGTTAGGTTGATTGCATTTCGTCTACTTGAGTTATTAAAATTGTGTTTGTGTTGTTATAGGTCTCGGTAAGATGTTTGATTAAGTAAAACCATGACTAAGTTATTCTTGCATTACAATTGTAAGGTAACTAATAAATTAATTATTTAAACGGATTGAAATTGTAATTAATTGACACAATACTTAATCAGTGCATGTTTAATCATCTAAGGTTGTTGAGGGTTAAAATCATCTTTTGAAATCATGCATTGGAGCTTTTATTTTATTTTTATTTATTTTACTTAGATAAAATCTTTTTTTTTAATCACCTCCTCAAATCAAAATATTTTTCTTCACCAAAGTGTTTTAAATTGCACTCATAAACAATTCTTTTCACAGTCCCTGTGGGTACGATAACTCGACAATTACTTGTCACTTTATTACTTGTTGCGATTTTATACACTTGCACATTTCCATCATTCCAAGTTTTTTGTGCCGTTGTCGGGGACTGTTTTAAAAAGTCATTATTTGTGAATTTATTAATTTTGCATTTTGGTTTATTTTTCGTTCAAGTTTAACTTAATGAATTTTTCTGTGTTTTTTCAAGTGTTTATGTGTATTGATTGAATCATCGATTTACTCCTTGTAGACCCTGAGATTGAAAGAACTTTTTGACAGCGAAGAAGATAAGCAAGTCAGAGAAGGACTGAAGAGATGAACTTCGAAAATTTGAATAAAGGAAGCGGAGCAAACCCTACTCAAAATCCTATCCTTATTGCTGATGATAGGGATAGGGCTTTAAGATAGTATGTCGTACCAGTGTTTCATGATCTTAATCCAGGTATTAGGAGACCTTAAATAGAGGTACAACACTTCGAGCTGAAGCCAATCATGTTCCAGATGCTTCAGACAGTGGGCCAATTCAGTGGAATGCCTATCGAAGATCCTCACCTTCACTTAAGACTGTTTATGGAGGTGAGCGATTCTTCCAAGTTAGCCGAAGTACCCGAAGATGCACTACGATTGAAGCTGTTCCTATACTCGCTAAGGGACAGAGCTTGAGCATGGTTGAACTCATTGCCACCAAATTCATTTCCACATGGCAAGAGTTAGCAGAAATATTCCTCATGAAGTATTTTCCGCCTAGCAAGAATGCTAAGTTGAGGAATGAGATCACTGCTTTCCAACAAATGGATGATGAGTCCTTGTATAAGGCATGGGAAAGGTACAAAGAATTATTATAAAAGTTCCCTCATCACAGAATCCCACATGGCATCCAACTTGAGACGTTTTATAACAGTCTCAATGCTCACACGAGGATGGTAGTTGACACTTCTACTAATGGTGCTCTCATTTCTAAGTCTTATAATGAGGCTTATGAAATCATTGAAAGGATTGCCAGAAAAAATTATCAATAGCTAACCAATCGAGCAGCATTAGGAAGATGAGTCGCTGGAATATATGAAGTAGACACTCTCACATCACTCGCATCGTAGGTATCTTTGATTTCCTCAATACTTAAAATTTTTACCACTAATGGGTTTAATAGTTTTGCAGCACAACCATCGAATCAATTTGAAAATGTAGCCTGTGTCGATTGTGGGGAAGCACATCTGTTCGAAGAATGTCCATCGAACCCAGAATTTGTGTATTACATAGGTAACCAGAACTAAAACCAAGGAAGGAAAGGACCACAATCCAATTCCTATAACCCATCGTGGTGAAACCACCCTAATTTCTCTTGGGGTAACCAAGGGGCTAGACCCAGTAACACATACGCCCTACCTAGACCGACCTAGCCACCTATTTTTACCCAACAAGTTCAGAAACAACCTCAAGTTGAACCATCCAATGGCTTAAAAAACTTGTTGAAGGCATACACAGCCAAGAATGATGCCTTAATCAAAAGCCAAGCAGTTATATTGAAAAACCTAGAAAACCAAATGGGTCAGCTTGCAACTGAACTCAGAAACCGACCACTAGTGATACGGAGAATCCGAGGAATCCAGGGAAGGAGCATTGTAAAGCATTAACACTGAGGAGTGGAAAGACATTAGAGCCCAACACTGTTGAAGTTGAAGAGGAGCCAGCTGATGCTCAAGACTTAGAGGAAGTTCAACCGAGTGTTGAAATTCTAGTTTCACTGGAACCTAAATTTGCAAAATCTGAAAAGGTAACTCCTGAACCAGCTAATTCTGATAAACTAAAAACTTTGTTAGATGTAGAATTGCCATAAAAGACGAATCAACTAGTTTCAATAAAGAAGCCTCCACCACCCTACCCTCAAAGACTTCATAAGTAGAAATAGGAAGTTCAATTCAAGAAGTTCCTAGACGTACTCAAGCAACTTCATATCAACATTTTTTTGGTTGAAGCACTTGAACAAATGCCGAACTACGTCAAATTCATGAAGGATATTCTGTCTAAAAAATGAAGACTAGGAGAATTTGAGATGGTAGCCCTGACAAAGGAATGTAGTGCATATCTTCAAGATAAACTACCCCCAAAGTTGAAGGATTCTGGATATTTTACCATACCTTGCAACATTGGAGCAACATGTTATGGTAAGGCACTATGTTATTTGGGTGCGAGTATCAACTTAATGCCCATGTCAGTATTTAAGAAGTTGGGGATAGGTGAAGTTAAACCTATTACGGTTACACTTCAATTAGCTGATCGATCCTTAGCACATCTAGAAGGAAAAATCGAGGATGTATTGGTACATGTAGACAAATTTATTTTCCCCGCTGACTTTGTTATTCTAGACTTTGAAGCAGATAAAGAGGTGCCAATCATTCTAGGAAGGCCTTTCGTAGCAACTGGAAGAACCCTTATTGATGTGCAGAAGGGCGAGCTTACCATGCGTGTTCAGGACTATCAGGTAGCATTTAATGTTTTTAAGTCTATGCGATTTCCTGACACAATTGATGATTGTTCTACAGTATCCAATTTAGAGGAATTAATCATGGAAAGAGAACTTAACTATGTTGAGGACCCGTTGGAGCAAATTTTGACATCAGACCCTCCAAGTGATGAAGAAGAGGATGAATACTTAGCTTTGCTAGAAGCTAACCGAAGGGGATTTAATCCACAATCCCGCTTTGAATCTTTAGAGTTAGAGAATAGTGATTATGCCCAACCAAAAGCCTCAATTGATGAGCCACCTAAATTAGAACTGAAGGTACTTCCCTTGTATTTAAAATATGTTTATTTAGGTAACATTTCTATTTCGCCTGTGATTGTTTCAGCGGAATTAACAGTTCAACAGGAAGAGAAACTCATCCTAGTATTGAAACAATTCAAATAGGGTATCAGATGGACCATAGCTGATATTCGCGGCATTAGTCCGTCTATATGCATGCACAAGATCATCCTGGAAGATGGCGAGAAAGGGGCCATTGATGGACAACAAAGACTGAACCCCATCATGAAGGATGTGGTAAAGAAAGAAATCATCAAGTGGTTAGATGCTGGTATAATTTACCCCATCTCAGACAGTTCGTAGGTAAGTCTGGTCTAGTGCGTGCCAAAGAAAAGAGGTATTACGGTCGTTAAGAACGAGAATAATGAGTTGATACCAACTAGAACGGTTACGGGATGGAGAATTTGCATTGATTATCGAAAGCTGAACAAGGCGACTAGGAAAGATCACTTTCCTTTGCCGTTTTTGGACCAGATACTGGATAGACTCGTAGGGCAAGACTATTACTATTTTCTCGATGGATACTCGGGATAAAATCATATTACAGTAGCATCGGAGGATCAACACAAGACAACATTCACCTGCCCGTACGGTACATTTTCATTTAGACGCATGCCATTTGGTTTATGTAATGCACCTGCTACATTTCAAAGATGTATGATGTCTATTTTTACTGACATGGTTGAGAAGTATTTGTAAGTGTTTATGGATGATTTTTCAGTATTCAGAGATACTAATGATGATTGCTTAACCAATCTAACCAAGGTACTAAGGCAATGGGAAGAAACAAGCCTTGTACTCAACTGGGAAAAGTGTCATTTCATGGTACGTGAAGGTATTGTTCTAGGGCATCGAATAACGAGACATGGAATCAAGGTAGATAAAACAAAGGTAGATGTTATTGAAAAACTCCCACCTCCAACATCTGTAAAGAGTGTTAGGAGCTTTTTGGGCCATGCAGGTTTCTATTGAAGATTTATCAAGGACTTCTCCAAAATTGCTAATCCTTTATGTAAATTATTGGAGAAGGACACGATGTTCAAATTTGATGAGGAGTGTTTATGAGCTTTCAATGATTTGAAGAATCGGTTAGTTTCGGCACCCATAATCGTCACACCAGACTATGATTTGCCATTTGAACTGATGTGTGATGCAAGTGACTTCACGATAGGAGTTGTGATGGATTTGCAAAGGAACAAAGTTTTTCATCCCATCTACTATGCAAGTCAGACTCTGATGGGAGCTTAGTTGAATTATACAGTAAAGAAGAAAGAGTTACTTTCTATTGTGTTTGCTTTTGACAAGTTTCGATCTTATCTTGTAGGTACCAAAGTGACTGTCTATAAAGACCATTCGAAAATTAAATATTTACTTTCCAAGAAAGATGATAAGCCAAGATTGATCCGATGGGTACTTCTACTGCAAGAGTTCGATCTAAAAATTCAAGATCGAAAGGGAGTAGAAAAAAACAGTAGGAGACCACTTGTCCATATTGGAGCTGCAAGAAGGGAATTCTCCACTTATACCCATTCAGGAGACATTCCTAGATGAACACATACTGAAGGTAAATCATGTCTATAATACCCATTGGTTTGCTGATATTGCTAACTATTTAGCTTGTGGTTTGATGCTGATTGATAAGACGTATCATCAAAAGAAAAAAGTTTCTTCACGATGTGAAATACTATTTTTGGGAAGAACCATACTTGTTTCAAAAGTGTGCAGATCAAATGATGAGGAGATGCGTGGCATAAAATGAAGTACATAAGATTCTATATCATTGCCATTCAACTCTGAGTGGGGGACACTTCGGAGGTACACGTACTGTGGCCAAGGTATTGCAAGCTGGATTCTTTTGGCCAACACTATTCAAAGACGTGTGTGCTTACGTAAAGAGCTATGACCGATGCCAAAGGGTTGGAAACGTCACCAACAAAAATGAGATGCCTCGGACAAACATCATTGAGGTAGAATTATTCAATGTTTGGGGTATTGACTTTATCTGTCCTTTCCCTCCGTCTTTTGGTCACAAGTACATATTCGTAGCAGTAGACTACGTGTCTAAGTGGGTTAAGGCTGAGGCATATCTGACGAACGATGCTAAGGTTGTGATGACGTTTTTGCAGAAGCATGTGTTCACAAGGTTTGGAACCCCAAGAGCTATCATCAGGGATGAAGGGTCCCATTTTGTGAATAAATGGTTGAAATGGTTACTCGACAAACATGGAGTGAAGAACAAGGTTGCGACAGCTTACCATCCGTAGATGAATGGGCAAGCTGAAGTGGCAAACAAAAAGATCAAAGGCATACTTAAGAAGCTATTTTGCCCGAACCGACGAGATTGGTCCAAAAGACTGGATGATGCTTTATGGGCCTATAGAACAACATACAAGACACCTTTAGGGATGTCACCCTATAGGTTGGTCTTTGGGAAAGCCTGTTATCTGCCCTTGGAGTTAGAGCATAAAGCTTACTGGGCTCTCTAACAACTCAACTTGGATCTTATGCTTGTTAAAGAGAAACGGATGCTTCAACTTAAGAAGTTAGAAGAATTCTGAATGTTCTCATACGAGAATGCCAAATTACTCAAGGAAAGACTTAAGAGATGTCATGACAAGCACATTTGAGTTCAAGAATTTGAAGTAGGTCAGCAAGTCTTGTTATTCATGTAACACCCCTAACCCATAACCATCGTCGGTTTAGGGTTAAAAGGCATTAATGGACAATCAAAAACTTTTACAGACATTTCATAACATAATTTGACAAATCACATCAAAGTGTCCCTTAAATAGGTATACAAGACCTTAATCATGCTTTAGAAAGGGGCCGGGACTAAACCGAACACATATAGAAATTTTCAGAAATTTAAAAAAATTTCTAAGTTATAGAGGTCACACGCCCGTGTAGGCAAGTCGTGTTCCTCCCACGGCCTCAAACACGCCCCTGTGTCTAAACCGTGTCAAAACAGGGCATACATACTGACTTGTCCACACGGTCGTGGACACGCCCGTGTGCCTCACCCGTGGTCGACACTGACTTGCACCACACGGCCAGTAACACGCCCGTGTGTCCAGCCCATGGTCGAGTCTGACTTGTTTTGAAATACAACCACGAAGGACACAGTTGAGCCACACGCCCGTGTGCTCAACCGTGTGGGCAAATATAGGCCATTTTCAAGGCCAAAATGCCACCCACACTTTGGTTATCCCTACAAGCACATATAAGCATCTTTCCATACATCAATGGCAACCAAAACATATTAAATTATACACCATTTCTAACCACTTATGAGCTTAACAATCACACCACTTATAAGCCATTTAACTCAATATAACCACAAGCACTTCAAAGTATAATCCATCATAAACTTACCATCAATAATATGCTAACAATGCATCAATAAGCTTACCATTCATATGACCATTTCATTTGTTATCAAGCTATACCAAAACTAAGCATCATAGGACATGACTAGTCATTCATAACACAACCATTTATCTAGCCATATCACATGGCTATGTACATATCTAAAACATACTCCAAAATAACTAGCCTATACATGCCATATTTAACTATGTACATATTCAAAAGTACCAAAGTAGAGATTGATAGTGTGGTGATTATCCTCGACGATTCCCAAGCCTTTCGTAGCTTCGACGATCTATAAACAAAGCAAACACACACAAAGTAAGCTTTCAAAAGCTTAGTAAGCCATATACAAATAAACTTAACATATAATCATATATATAAGCATAGCAATTCAAATTCATTAACATATCTTCATTTCATACATATAGATTTCTCTTTGGCTTAATTAGTTTGCCATTTCTTTGTTGGAACGCCGGCACCCCTTGGCGCAGCAAAATAAAATTAATTCCGGTGATCCAAACCATGAATCCATGTGTGAGGAACGAATCGGGGTGAAATAAAGGTTTCAGAATTACCGAAACTTCAATCTGAGTAGACAGCGACACCTCGGCAACAAGAATTTTGATCTACTGTCGAACCAAGCCGCAACCTTTTCTGATGTCGGCCTCTACGTAATCCACTCGGTTTGACTATGAACGGAAGAAATCTCCAAAACTGTTTTGAGGTTTATTTGCTTGACTACCGCTAGACCTCACAAGCAATCTCTTAGGGTTTATATTAAGCTCTGTATCTTTTATTACCTTTTATAATTGGTATATCTTTAATGACTCATAAAATTAAATAAATACAATAAAGTTTTTAACCGAAAATTATAATTACATTAATTATATCCGAAAATTATAATTACATTAATTATAACAAGGATTTCGGTAAACTATATTTATTTAAATTTATATACGAACCAAATTCATATATTAATAGAACTATGTTGTCATTATGTGTACAACATCCTTGTACATATAATATGTTCAATATTTGATTGCCCAATTAAATTAATTCTTTAATTAATTTAATTCATGTGACAACCAAACACAATACCATCTATGTTTTATTCCGTTCATTTCAACTATAGGGTGTGACCCTGTAGGTTCTTGTAACGTTAGCAGTAATACTAGAACGATTCTAATGTCACAAATAATGAGTGGAATCTAGCAATGCATCATTGCTACCTAAGTTACAAGAAGTCATGATTCGACATAACCTTTTGTGATTAACCTTTCATGCATTAATCCTTAAGTCCTTTATCTCTGGAACGGACACAAGTCATGGAATAGTCACACTTGCATAGTCCATCCCATGTTTCTTGATATCTTGAGAAGACTATGATATACAAATTAGTATGACATCTCATATCAACTTATTTGAGCATGGCCATGCATTTCTAGTCTCACTCAATCATGTGGCCTAAGATATTACTCCTATTATGTAGGAGGGACTTATCCTATATTGATCAACCATATCCCTCTACATAAATTGTGGTATATCCAACATCAGCCTTTATAGAACAACCTGTTACGGTCTATATTTGACTGTATCAAAATATACAACTCACGTTGTTGGGATAATGATGATCTCAAGTATGAGGATCATATACATATTAATCACTATGAGTAATGTTGTGAAAATTACATAACAATCCAAGAAACATACTCATAGCGGGTCAGTCCAATATGTTGTTCTCTAACACACATATTCATGCATTGATTTTGACACTCCATATCAATGACAACTCTTTATCATCAATCAACTACATGTTAGTCTTAATGCATTATTGTTGTCCTAGTCAACAATAATACTTGACTAAGGATCTTTTAAGAATAATCATATTATTCTCAGGACATTATTATAAAACAGTTTATTTGTACACACAGAAAGAAAAACTAAAATAATAATGACAACGATCTATATTAATAAACATGATAAATCAAGTATGTTATTACAACCATCTCATGATTGATCTTTGGGCATACTCTTACAATCTCCCACTAGCACTAAGACCAATCACTCATATATCTAATACCATGTGACTTAGTGTGACGATTATGCTTCAGCTGTGTCAGAGGCTTGGTCAGGGGATCAGCAATGTTATCATCTGTAGGTACTCTGCATATCTCTACATCCCCTCGATCGATAATCTCTCGAATAAGATGGTAGCGCCTAAGTATATGTTTGGATCGCTGGTGAGATCTGGGTTCTTTAGCTTGTGCAATAGCTCCATTGTTATCACATCGGAGTTCTATAGCATCTGATATGCTAGGCACAACCCCTAGTTCAGTAATGAACTTCTTGATCCAAACTGCTTCTTTTGCTGCCTCACTGGCTGCAATATACTCGGCCTCTATTGTAGAATCAGCTACTGTACTTTGCTTTGAACTCTTCCAGCTCACAGCACCACCATTAAGGCAAAACACAAAACCTGATTGCGATCGAGAATCGTCTTTGTCGGTTTGGAAGCTGGCATCAGTGTAACCTTTTACACTTAACTCCTCCTCACCTCCATATATTAGGAACGTATCCTTAGTTCTTCTTAAATACTTAAGGATATTCTTGACTGTGGTCCAGTGACCGTCACCGGGATCTACTTGGTACCTGCTCGTCATACTTATGGCATATGAGACATCTAGACGGGTACATAACATGGCATACATGATAGATCCAATAGCGGAAGCATATGGAATTTTACTCATGCGTTCTCTCTCTTGTGGAGTTGAAGGACACATTTCCTTCGAGAGTGAAATACCATGTCTCATAGGTAAGAATCCTCTTTTAGATTCTTCCATACTGAACCTTTTCAGTGCTTTATCTATGTATGTACTTTGGCTTAGACCTAGTAGTCGTCTTGATCTATCTCTATAGATCTTGACTCCTAAGATATAAGTGGCTTCGCCCAAGTCCTTCATAGAAAAACAACTTCCTAACCAAGTTTTAATAGACTGCAAGGTAGGTATGTCATTTCCCATGATAAGTATGTCATCCATATACAGTACCAAGAATGTGATAGTGCTCCCACTAACTTTCTTGTAAACACATGGTTCATCTTCTTTTTTGATAAAACCAAACTCTTTGATTGCATCGTTAAAACGAAGATTCCAACTTCAAGAAGCTTGCTTTAATCCATAAATGGATCTTTGTAGCTTACATATCTTTGTAGCATCCTTTGGATTGACAAAACCTTCAGGTTGTGTCATGTACACATCCTCTTCAAGTTTCCCGTTAAGGAAAGCTGTTTTGACGTCCATCTTCCAGATTTCATAATCATGAAATACAGCTATGGCGAGCAAGATCCTGATGGATTTAAACATAGCTACAGGAGAAAAGGTTTCATCATAGTCAACACCATGAATTTGGCGAAAACCTTTAGCGAATAATCGTCCTTTGTATGTTTGTACATTACCATCCATGTCGATTTTCTTTTTGAAAACCCACTTGCACCCTATAGGTTTAACCCCTTCGAGTGGGTCAATCAAAGTCCATACTTGGTTTTCATACATGGAATCCATCTCAGATCTCATGGCCTCAAGCCATTTCTCAGAGTCTGGGCTCGTTACCGCTTCTTGATAAGTCCTAGGCTCATCTTGATCTATAAGAAGAACGTCACCATGCGTTGTAATGAGAAATCCATAACTCTCAGGTGCATGGCGTTCTCTTAAAGATCTGCACGGTGGTTTTGTTTCTACAACAGTTGCTTGTTCCTCAATTTCTTATGGAATTTGCTGTTGTTCTATCTCTGGTTCAGTGGTATCTTGTGATTCTCGAATTTCTTCAAGTTCAATCTTTCTCCCACTTCCTTTTCTAGAAGTAAATTCTCTCTCTAGGAAGACACCAGTCCGAGCAACAAACGTTTTGTTCTTAGTGGGATTAAAGAAATAATATCCTTTGGTTTCTTTCGGATACCCCACAAAAATACACCTTTCAGATTTGGGTTCAAGCTTAGTAGACGTCTGACATTTAACATAAGCTTCACAACCCCAAATTTTCATAAAAGACATACTGGGACGTTTCCCAGTCCACATCTCATATGGCATCTTTTGAACCGATTTAGATGGAACACGATTTAGTGTGAAAGCACCTGTCTCAAGTGCATGTCCCCAAAAGGAAGCCGGTAGATCAGCATGACTCATCATGGATCGAACCATGTCTAACAGAGTTTGATTTCTTCTCTTAGATACTCCATTCCATTGAGGAGTACCAGGAGGAGTAAGTTGTGAGACAATCCCATATTCCTTCAAAAGATCATCAAACTCTAGGCTCAAATACTCTCCACCTCGATCAGATCGAAGTGACTTGATAGTTTTGCCTAGTTGATTTTGTACTTCATTTTTGAATTCCTTGAACTTTTCAAGGGACTCAGACTTATGGCACATGAGATAAACATACCCATATCTACTGAAATCATCAGTGAAAGTAATGAAGTAGTGAAATCCACCTCTGGCCTGTGTATTTATTGGTCCACATACATTAGAATGTATTAGGCCCAATAAATCACTAGCTCGTTCACTTTTACCAGTAAAAGGAGATTTAGTCATTTTTCCCAATAAGCAAGATTCACATACTTCAAATTGTTTAAAAATAAATGAATTCAAGAGACCATCTTTATGGAGTTTGGATATGCGTTTCTCACTTATGTGGCCCAAACGACAATGCCAAAGATAAGTTTGATTTGAGTAATTTATTTTAGATCTTTTAGTATTTATGTTGTAAATGGGATTCATTTGATCTAAAATATAGAGGCCGTTAATCAATTGTGCCAAACCATAGAAAACATTATTGAGATAAAAGGAACAATAATTATTGTTAATAATTATCTCAAAACCAATTTTGTCTAAACAAGAAATTGAAATAATGTTTTTAGTCAAACTGGGCACAAAATAACAATCCTCTAAACATAAATCAAGTCCACTAGGCAAAGATAAAGTATATGTTCCCACAGCTAATGCAGTAACTTTTGCTCCATTTCCAACTCGTAGGTCCACATCTCCTCTAGCCAAAGTCCTACTCCTCTGTAGTCTCTGTACAGAAGTACAAATATGAGAACCACAACCAGTATCTAATACCCAAGAAGTAGTAGTTGATAAATTAATATCAATAACATAAATACAGAAAGCGACGTTCGCTTGTTTTGGCCTTCTTGACTTCCTCAAGATAGATAGGGCAGTTTCGCTTCCAATGTCCAGTCACACCACAATGAAAGCAGTTTCCTTCCTTAGACATGTAACATCCTAAATTTACGGGCCTATACATTTAGTGTAGGGATAGGTTTACTATGTTAATTTAATTGATAGGGGTCTAAATTTGGGCTTAGAATTAGACAAAAAGGCCCAGATTAAACTGGCATCATTAACAGTTAAAAAAGAACAAGTTTTGGGTCGTAAGGAGCCCATGTTTTAGGCCAAATTCGACACTTTAAATGAAGAGAGGGTGACGCCACACGCAAGGAATTAGGGGCCCAAGTATTAAGTTTAATGAGGCCCAAATATTTTAATTTAAGTGAGTTAAATTTGGCATTAGGGATTAGTAGAGGTGGACGGCTACAATGCTATAAAATAGGAGATTTTATGTGGATTTTTAAGTGATAATATCATAGATAAAAAGGAGAAAAGTTAGGAGCTTATCTTCAAGGGAAGTGTTGGCGAAAATCCACCACCTAGAGGAGTGTAAAATTCGCTCATTGCATGGCAAGGAGGGTGCCAAATTTCTCCTCTCTTTTAGCTTGAATTTTAAGGGTGTTTTCGGTTTTTAGCAAAGTAGGTGCCAAAATATCTATAAATAGGGGCTAGCTCCTTGATTACGACACTTTGAAAACCCTAAATTTCTCTCCCATTTTACCGAAATTCCCTAGCCTCTCCCTCTCCAATTTCTTTTCTCCAATTTCTTTAAAAGCCAAAACTCTTCTCCACTTTTTCCTTCTTGTGCCGATTTCTCTAGGAAGCGAAGCATCCATAGTCTTTTCTTCTATTCATCCTATTTGAGAATTAGTTCTATACTTAGGCATTTAAATCTTCCATGGGCATTGTCGAATCCTCTCTCTAGTGCTAGCCGAATCTCCTATGCTAAGGTAAGTGTTGATTTTTGATTAGTTCTCATGATCTATTCCCGATTTTTGAAAGGCAAAAGCCAAAAGCTAATAGTTTAATGGTTTTATGATGGGCGGCAATTCGGGATTTGAAGGAAGCTTAGTCGACTAGACCTAAAAGCCGAAAATCATAAGTCTCTAATTTTGGGATTTCAAGGTAAGAGGATTTGTTTATTTATATATATAAAATCGGGTAGAATACTAACCATGGCCGAATATAGGAGAGGCCTATTTTCGCAATTGTTCTGGCTTTTAAGCAAGGCTATAGATTGAGGATAATAGATCCAGATAGCAAGGACATCGACTAAGAATATTGGATTTCGCAATATCAAGTGTGTAATTCTCCACACCATCTAAATCTGTTTTGATTAGTATATAATTATAAGTCTTATATGTTTTGTTAAATGCAGAAATCCGGCATAATGGCTGAAACCAAAGAAGGTAAAAGCAAATCACCAAGGTTAGTGAATGCTCTGATTAAATGATTTAAGAATATTGATTATTTGTGATTGCATGGGTTGGGTTGATGAAAGGAGGAAGTTATATGTTGTAGCGGTTTTTACCGTGATGCGTTGTAGCGGTTCCTTCACCGTGATGCATTGTAGTGGCTCTGCCGTGATGCATTGTAGTGGCTACTGACCATGATCGATGATGAGCAACCACGATCGCCATCAAGGCGTGTAGCGGTGTGGGTTGATTGTAGAAATCCCCAATGGTGTGAATGGGTGGTGCGGGGCGTGTAGCGGATGGACACCTAAGATATGGGTTGGGCTTTGCATATTATTTTTGTTACTTATATTTTGATTATTCTGTTTTATGGGGCTAAAGCCCAAATCTAATGGTGCATGAGGGTTGCACACTGAGTCTCGCGACTCACCCTTTAATTTTAACCATCTCAGGTGACACTTAGGGCATCAGACTGGGCTGGAGAGGAGAGCAAGGTGGCCATGCGACAGAGCTTTGAGAATTCAGCAAAAAAGACTTAGTCAATTTTTTTTATTTTCAATAATTAATGGGTTCAAATTTCCTTGTAATAAGGCCATGGGCCACTAGACTACCATTTATGTCTTGGGATTTTGTTGGGCTTTTATTACTGGGTTTTAAGTTTTACGTTTTTAATTAAGTTAAGACCTGCATGAAATTTCGGTTTTTATTTAAAGTCTACCAAGATAATTGGTTACTTAATATTTTATACTTTAATGAATTATTAAGCTTTCGAAATAAAGGTGTAAACCTAGTAATTGTTTTCCAAAATGCGACATGTTATGTAAAATCTCTTAAGTGACATACCAGATCCGGTTGTAGCGTTTGGGCCGGGTTTGGGGTGTTACAAATTGGTATCAGAGCCCGGTTCAAAACTCGGCTCTTGGGGCTTTTGGGCTCAAAACATTTTCTAAAGATAGGCTTTTGAAATATGGATGTTTTTAAGTGATATCAGGTCGGTTAGCTCAGCATGGCACCTGCCTCTCCGGCCCAAGTCCGCCAGGTAAGTATTCTGAACCATTGTGTGATATAATATATGTGGGCTTGATGGGCTTTATGGGACGTAGATTAGTTAGATTAGAACTTGATGGACTTTAGGCCTAGCTGAAACAACTCTTAAAATCTCATAGGACTTAACTTCACTAAACAAACCCGTGAATGAGCCACAAGACTAGGGTGTGGTAACAGGCATACGCATGTCTAGGATTGGATCTGGAAGAGCCTGGTATTTAAGCAGTCCTAGTGACTCACCTCCTCTTCGCTGGAATCCTACCTGGTGCGTAGTGACTGTTCACCTTAGCCAAGTTAGGGTGTGGCAATGGGCATACGCATGTCTAGGAGTGGATTAAGGGAGAGCTTGGTACTTAAGCAATCCTAGCGACTCACCTCCTCTTCACTAGAATCCTACCTGGTGCGTGGTGACTATTCACCCTAGCTACGAGGACTTGTTGATGGGCTAAACCTTATAATTGAAACCTGAAAGGGACTAGCCACTCTAGTTTGAAAAAAAAAAGAAAGAAAATTTCTCAAGTTTTGCAAAATTTTCAAAATACGTTTGATTTGTGAAAACTACCAACCAGCCATGAATTTGTAAAATACCTATGTTTTGAAAATTTACCCGAAAATCTCATGTTTATAAGAGTAACCCAGGCCATGAAACTAGATTTTTCCCCAAAGTACCCTGTTTGAAAAAAAAAAACAACAACAACATCATCGAAATATCCCTGGTTAGAAAAAATTCCCAACCTACCCTCGTTTTGTCAAATGACCAAAATACCCCTGGTTTGTATAATTACAAAATTACCCCTGATTTGCAAAATTACTAAATTGCCCTAGATTTCAAAATTACCGAAATACCCCTGAATTTCAAAATTACTGAAATACCCCCGAATTTCAAAATTACCAAAATACCCCCAGATTGTAAAATTACCAGAATACCCTTACCTCACGAAATCAACAAGGAACTTTATTATGAAAAATTACGAAAATACCCCTGTAGGATAAAATTACGAAAATACCCCTAGGTAGTGAATCAACGAAAACACCTTTACGTGAAGAATGTAAGTGCTTGGATGATTTTTGTATGATGTATGTGTTTTGTTTTAGTTAGAGGTTACAAACTTGAGACTGTATTGTGAATGCGAATTCGAAAGAACCACTCTTAAAACTATTATTCATAAGACTGTTAGTGGTTAACTAGTGAAAGAAAACTAATAATCCATAAAATTCTTAATCAGATAAACGCGAATCGGTAAAATGAGTACAAGGGGACGAGGACGCTCTAGATGCTAACATCAAAAGTGCGTACTCTACCATAGTATACTAAGTGTTTCTTTTGGCTTTAGAATCGAGTGCGCAATGAAAAGCATAGTGGTGAGACTTGGGTAGTACGATTAATAGTTAGTTGGAAATTTTGAGGACGAAATTTCTTTAAGGGGTAGAAGCTGTAACATCCTAAATTTACGGGCCTATACATTTAGTGTAGGGATAGGTTTCCTATGTTAATTTAATTGATAGGGGTCTAAATTTGGGCTTAGAATTAGGCAAAAGGCCCAGATTAAAGTGGCATCATTAACAGTTAAAAAGGAACAAGTTTTGGGTCGCAAGGAGCCCATGTTTTAGGCCAAATTCGGCACTTTAAATGTAGAGAGGGTGACGCCACACACAAAGAATTAGGGGCTCAAGTATTAAGTTTAATGAGACCCAAATATTTTAATTTAAGTGAGTTAAATTTGGCATTAGGGATTAGTAGAGGTGGACGGCTACAAGGCTATAAAATAAGAGATTTTATGTGGATTTTTAAGTGATAATATCATAGATAAAAAGGAGAAAAGTTAAGAGCTTATCTTCAAGGGAAGTGTTGGCCAAAAATCCACCACCTAGAGGAGTGTAAAATTCGGCTACTGCATGGCAAGGAGGGTGCCGAATTTCTCCTCTCTTTTAGCTTGAATTTTAAGGGTGTTTTCGGTTTTTAGCAGTAGGTGCCAAAATATCTATAAATAGGGGGGGCTAGCTCATTGATTCTGACACTGAAAACCCTAAATTTCTCTCCCATTGTGCCGAAATTCCCTAGCCTCTCCCTTTCCAATTTCTTTTCTCCAATTTCTTTAAAAGCCGAAACTCTTCTCCACTTTTTCCTTCTTGTGCCGATTTCTCTAGGAAGCCGAAGCATCCATAGTCTTTTCTTCTATTCATCCTATTTGAGAATTAGTTCTATACTTCCGGCATTTAAATCTTCCATGGGCATTGCCGAATCCTCTCTCTAGTGCTAGCTAAATCTCCTATGCTAAGGTAAGTGTTGATTTTTGATTAGTTCTCATGATCTATTCCTGGTTTTTGAAAGGCAAAAGCCAAAAGCTAATAGTTTAATGGTTTTATGATGGGCGGCAATTCGAGATTTGAAGGAAGCTTAGTCGACTAGACCTAAAAGCCGAAAATCATAAGTCTCCAATTTTAGGATTTCAAGGTAAGAGGGTTTGTTTATTTATATATATATAATCGGGTAGAATACTAACCACGGCCGAATATAGGAGAGGCCTATTTTCACAATTGTTCCAGCTTTTAAACAAGGGTATAGATTGAGGATAATAGATCCAGATAGCAAGGACATCGACTAAGAATATTGGATTTTGCAATATCAGGTGTGTAATTCTCCACACCATCTAGATCTGTTTGATTAGTATATAATTATAAGTCTTATATGTTTTGTTAAATGCGAAATCCCAAAGATGTGAAACCCAAAGAGGGTAAAAGCAAATCACCGAGTTAGTGAATGCTCTGATTAAATGATTTAAGAATATTGATTATTTGTGATTGCATGGGTTGGGTTGATGAAAGGAGGAAGTTATATGTTGTAGCGGTTTTTACCGTGATCTGTTGTAGCGGTTCCTTACCGTGATCTGTTGTAGCGGCTTCTGCCGTGATCTGTTGTAGTGGCTACGGCCATGATCTGATGATGAGTAGCACGACTGCCATCAAGGCGTGTAGCGGTGTGGGTTTATTGTAGAAATCCCCAATGGTGTAAATGCAGTGCGGGCGTGTAGCGGATGGACACCTAGGATATGGGTTGGGCTTTGCATATTATTTTTGTTACTTATATTTTGATTATTCTGTTTTATGGGGCTAAAGCCCAAATCTAATGGTGCATGAGGGTTGCACACTGAGTCTCGCGACTCACCCTTTAATTTTAACCATCTCAGGTGACACTTAGGGCATCGGACCGGGCTGGAGAGGAGAGCAAGGTGGCCACGCGACAGAGCTTTGAGAATTCAGCAAAAATACTTAGTCTATTTTTTTTTATTTTCAATTAATTAATGGGTTCAAATTTCCTTGTAATAAGGCCATGGGCCACTAGACTACCATTTATGTCTTGGGATTTTGTTGGGCTTTTATTACTGGGTTTTAAGTTTTACGTTTTCAATTAAGTTAAGACCTGCATGAAATTTCGGTTTTTATTTAAAATCTACCAAGATAATTGGTTACTTAATATTTTATACTTTAATGAATTATTAAGCTTTCGAAATAAAGGTGTAAACCTAGTAATTGTTTTCCAAAATGCGGCATGTTATGTAAAATCTCTTAAGTGACATACCAGATCCGGTTGTAGCGTTTGGGCCGGGTTTGGGGTGTTACAAGACACCTCACCTTTAGGTTTCAGTGCAGCCTTTCCTTTTCCAAGCTTGGGCTTACCTTTTCCCTTGGGATTTGTCTGAACTTTGGCCTTTCCCTTGCCCTTGTTATTACGGACCATCAGTATGGGCTTGGGTCCAACCTTTTCATGTTGCCTTGATGAGTTTCGTAACATACCGAGCAAGCGTGGCGTAGTCTTGTCAATTTCATTCATATTGAAATTGATGACAAACTGGCTGTAGCTATCCGGCAATGATTGCAGAATAACATCAGTGGCCAACTCTTGGCTCAATGGAAAACCAAGCTTAGACATGCTTTCAATATAGCCAATCATCTAAAGGACATGAGGTCCTACTGGGCTTCCTTAAGCCAACTTACATTGGAATAGGGCCTTAAAGATATCGAACCTCTCTTGCCGTGCTTGCCCCTGATAAAGTTCTTTCAGGTGCTCGATCATATCATAAGCAACCATGTCCTCATGTTGCTTATGAAGCTCAGGATTCATAGTGGCAAGCATAAGACATCCAACATCTACCATGTCATCGAGATACTTCTTGTAAGCATCTCTATCAGTCCTCGAGGCATTAGCGGGTGGTTCATTAGGAAGTGGTTTTCAATGACATATAATTTCCGTTCTTATTTGAGGACAATCCTCAAGTTACTGGAACGATCAAGAAAATTCAAACCATTCAATTTTTCCTTCTCAAGGACCGATCGCAATGAGAGTGTGCTAGTGTTTGCTGACCATAATATATCTACAACAATTAAATATGCGTGTGAGTAAATTTACCAAGTTTATATCAATCATTAAAAGACTTTATTAAATGATGTCCCCACTATTTTATTTCAAAATTAATAACCCTCATATATTAATTTGGAAAGACTTTCTCAAAAGTATTTCTAGTGGGTTAAGGATCCATATTTCACCTCCTCTTAAGTCAACTTTGGCTTTACTCTCAAGACTATGGTCATTTAGGTAAGCAACATTTGCTAATTACATCATATGTAACTCCTAATATTGGTGAACAACTCTTGTTCTAATCATCTTATGATTTATCTAATTTACTTGCCTCTAGGTTCCTAATCCTATTAGAGTAACCTAGTTAAGTCATTAACCAATTTTTAACTAGCGAATATCACTTGTTTATTCTTCGCGTTTAACCAAGATAAATACTAGTACTTCACTTTGGTAGAACCTACATAGTATTGATCGAGGCCTTAATGAGGGCGAAATTGGAAGGCCATGTTGACTTAATATTTTAATAGAGGGATTTTATTAAGGTTGTTGCATCTCACCAATTATGGTCTACTTTAGTCCATTTAGTCTTTTAATTGATCTCATCAATTAATGGGGTTTATTATTATCAAATTTTAATATATTTAAAATTGGCATGCTTTAGACATCCATAGCATCTCATACATGAATAAATAAAGCAATAAATAAATGCAATAGTTATAGCCCATAAACTAAGGTTGTTCAACCTAAGCCAATGGGAGAACCAAAAGGAAACCTAAAGGTGTAAGCCATTTCATAAGCTATCGGTCCACACTAGTTGTCCCATCTTCCTTCTCGTCTAGCCCACAGCAACTCTTGCAAATTACAATATGCAGAAACTCGTTTTACATACGAGGGAGTAAGATGAGAAGAGAAATACAATAGAATAGTAGTAAGGCACGACACGCAGGCCGTATTTATAAAAAAAACACAACCTTTTATCAAATGGGTCATTGGGCTATAACTATGCATTTCAAACACCGTGCATGTCAAAAATAGCATACATAATTCAACTTTTTGCTAAAGTGAATTATATAATATCCTTTCAACCTTTTGTGGCCTACCGAGTTTTATTAACAAAATATATTATAAGAAGATGGGGTCTGAGGCAGTCGGAGGAAGCGGGCCGAAGGCCCGCAACCGGAGCCGTCCTTAGATCCCCATCCCCAAAATAGGAGAGGGAATTGTCACGGCACCGCATACCCCAGTCAATTAAAACCTCACAATTTGATAACTTTTATCAACAGAATCGTGTTTTCAGGATTTTAATCCTTGAGGTTTCATATCGGAACGACCCTTGTTCCACTAGCCAGTTAACTCTTACTAGAAACTGTAAATACCATCGTCGCATCATTACAGATTTGTTAATAGTTAACAGTAATAACTTAAACCGAATAGGCCACAATACTATGATTAACATTTAATCGATTATTGAAAGGAACAGTTATCAGGTTATGCTTAAATGATTTAAATAGTCAAAAACGTAATAAAATTAAAGCATGCATCTCATACAATTGCATCACCCAAGTATTTAAACCCGAGTCTGTATCACACAAGTAGCTCTGATACCACTGTTGGAATGCCGGAACCCCTTGGCGTAGCAAAATAAAATTATTTCCGGCGATCCAAACCATGAATCCATGTCTGAGGAACGAATCGGGGTGAAATAAAGGTTTTGAAATTACCGAAACTTCAATCTGAGTAGATAGTGACGCCTCGGCAACAAGAATTTTAATCTACTATCGAACCAAGCCGCAACCTTTTTCGATGTCAGCCTCTACGTAATCCACCCGGTTTGACTATGAACGGAAGAAATCTCCAAAACTGTTTTGGAGGTTTATTTGCTTGACGGCTGCTAGACCTCACAAGCAATCTCTTAGGGTTTATATTAAGCTCTGTATCTTTTATTACCTTTTATAATTGGTATATCTTTAATGACTCATAAAATTAAATAAATAAAATAAAGTTTTTAACCGAAAATTATAATTACATTAATTATATCCGAAAATTATAATTACATTAATTATAACAAGGATTTCGGTAAACTATATTTATTTAAAATTATATACGAACCAAATTCATATATTAATAGAACTATGTTGTCATTATGTGTACAACATCCTTGTACATATAATATGTTCAATATTTGATTGCTCAATTAAATTAATTCTTTAATTAATTTAATTCATGTGACAACCAAACACAATACCAACTATGTTTTATTCCGTTCATTTCAACCATAGGGTGTGACCCTGTAGGTTCTTGTAACGTTAGCAGTAATACTAGAACGATTCTAATGTCACAAACAATGAGTGGCATCTAGCAATGCATCATTGCTACCTAAGTTACAAGAAGTCATGATTCAACATAACTTTTTGTGATTAACCTTTCATGCATTAATCCTTAAGTCCTTTATCTCTGGAACAGACACAAGTCATGGAATAGTCACACTTGCATAGTCCATCCCATGTTTCTTGATATCTTGAGTAGACTATGATATACAAATTGGTATGACATCTCATATCAACTTATTTGAGCATGGCCATGCATTTCTAGTCTCACTCAATCAAGTGGCTTAAGATATTACTCCTATTATGTAGAAGGGACTTATCCTATATTGATCAACCGTATCCCTCTACATAGATTGTGGTATATCCAACATCAGCCTTTATAAAACAACTATTACGGTCTACATTTGTTGTATCAAAATATACAACTCACGATGTTGGGATAATGATGATCTCAAGTCCGAGGATCATATACATATTAATCACTATGAGTAATGTTGTGACAATTACATAACAATCCAAGAAACATACTCATAGCGGGTCAGTCCAATATGTTGTTCTCTAACACACATATTCATGTATTGATTTTGACACTCCATATCAATGGCAACTCTTTATCATCAATCAACTACATGTTAGTCTTAATGCATTATTGTTGTCCTAGTCAACAATAATACTTGACTAAGGATCTTTTAAGAATAATCATACTATTCTCAGGACATTATTATAAAACAGTTTATTTGTACACACAGAACGAAAAACTGAAATAATAATGACAACGCTTTATATTAATAAACATGTTAAATCAAGTATGTTATTACAGCCATCTCATGATTGATCTTTGGGCATACTCTTACATTCTTACCAACATTACATATCTCAAAATATCACTTTTTCTCATAGCACACTCAAGCACATATCATATATTGTCTCATCAAATTTATACACATATTCACCTTGGTAAGTTCATACATATTCTTACCTTTCATACACCTACTTAATGTACAATTCAAACGTATCTGGCTTGTTTATACATTTCACGTAATCTTTCATTTATCGGATTTTCCCGTTGAACCGTTCGGATTCAAATAGGAAGCTTGAAATACTCAGAATGGTCGTACAATGCCAACGTCCCAGACGTGGTCTTACATTTAACCAGATATCGATGCCACTGTCCCAGACAGGGTCTTACACGAATCAATACGATGCCAATGTCCCAGACATGGTCTTACACGTAAATCTCAAATCGAAGCCAACGTCCCAGACGTGGTCTTACACGATATCACACATCGGACACCTATGTCATGACATATACAATCCTATCTATTCCTAGGTTCGTACGGGACTTTTTCGGATGTTGACATCATGTTGATACTATCTCGGATTTCATGTACTCATCATCTCATTTACATTCATCATTATAAATTCTCATATGAACATACATATATCAATGTAAATACATTTATTTGTATATAGACTTACCTCGGATTCGGATAACATACGAACTCGACTATTCAATCACTTTCGACTTTCCGCGATCTAAATCTGTTTTCTTCGATTCTTGATCTATACATATTCAAATTTAATCCATTTATTCACCAAATCATTCAATTCAATCCAAAAACACATATTTAGGGAAATTTACAAATTAGCCCTCACATTTTCACATTTTAACATTTTAGTCCTTATTTCACAAAATCACGAAATACACAAAATTTGCACACACCATGCTTAGGCCAAATATTACCCATGCTCATACAAGTCCATACGTTTCATTTATTTCACAATTTAGTCCCTCAAAATATTATTTTCACAATTTAGTCCAAGTTACTCAAAATCACCAAAACTCCAAAGACAAAACATGTTAATCTATCACATATCTTTCATAATTTATCTTTAAACATCACAAAACTTATGATTTCATCAATAGCACAATTCAAAATCATCATCAATTCACAAAATTGAAGCATGGGTTTTGAAGAACACTAAGCAACGATTACAAAAATGTAAAAATTATCAAAAACTGATCAAAATCCATACCTTGATCAAGCTCAAAGCTAGCCGAAACCTAAAACTCATCCATGGCTTCTCCTTCTTTTTATTTTCGGCTAAAAGATGACAACTATGGCTAATTTCATGCTTTTGTTTCATTAAATTAAACTTAACTATCAAATTCCAAATTTAGCCTTTTTATTATCATTTAAATTCTACTAACTTTAGGCATTAATGTCCATCCATATTTCCAATGGTTCAATTGCATTATAAAGACCTCACATTTATAAAGACATGACACATAGGTGCTTTTAACATATGGCATGCTAATTTAGCATCTTTCACAATTTGGTCCTTTTTCTCAAATTAAGCACATAAATAACCAAATTAAATCACAGAAATTTCACACATATCAATTCACATGCTGTAGACTCAAAAAATAATATTAAAATATTTTTACGACTCGGATTTGTGGTCCCAAAACCACTATTCTGACTAGGGTCTAAACCAGACTGTTACAATTCAATTCTAGATTAAGGTTCTTTCCAGGTAAGTTAAAATCACGTTGGTCCAGTTCATTTACGATTCACCAAGTTTATCCATACGGAGTTATCGAACTTCAAAGTAAGGGAGGTAATTTTCGAGTCAATTCTTAGTGCTTAAAACATTATTGGGGAGATAAAACTGAATAGGATCAAATCTCATTCATTTTATTAGATATTTAATTTTTCTCATTTTTCTTTTTAAATAAATAATTTATGGAATATTTTTTGGATTAGTATGTTTAAATAAATTCTGTCTAGGAGATTGGAACTTAAGCGGGACCGCTTGTGACCCCTCCAATCTTTCCTGGGAATTGATTTTAACATAATCTTCCGAGAAATTATTCCCTAAATGGAAAAATAAGTTTTTAGTTTTTCAAATAAAAGGGTCAATTCTGATCCAAGTCTTAATTGCAACTCAATTTCAAATTTTCTTTTAGTCTAGGTACTTAATTGAATTATTTTCAAAATTTGGTTGCTCTTTTTGTAAATATTTTCAAAAGGCATCTAGAATAAATGTTTTTAATTTGATTTATTAAATAAGATGATAATAACTAGTATATAATTATATTTATTATAATATATATTAATCATTATCAACTTTGCATAGAATTAGGATTAGTTTAAATTTGATCATATTTTATAGTTTTTCAATAAATTAATAGCAAATAATAATTTAATATGAATTATATTAATTATTAATTGTTGTTAACTTTGTGTAGAATTAGAACTTAGAATATTTTAACTATTAAATTGTTCTAAGAATTCTAATTAAACTCCTACCCTTTTTCCTATAAATTCCACCAACCTCCTCCATCATTAATCACTCATCAAACCATCCTTCATTCACATGTTCCACCATTAATCCTAGCATCCAAAACCACCAGCAATAGCACCACCCAAGGCCCCATTCATATTCCGACAAAGAATCGACGCGACTTGGCGCACTGCCAGCGACTTACTCCCGCGACGTTGCTACTGCCGCACGCACCTGCCTCCATCGCGCGCCACTGTTTCCTTGCAAGCCCTGCTTTGCGCGCATTGTGCCATCCCCAGCTCCAGCCTGCACGTGCTAGTCCTACTGCTCGCTCGATAGTGCTGCCTACCTGTTGCCCATGTATCTGCTTATGCCAAGGCTCGCTGCTGCCATACCTTCCTTGTGCTGTACGTAGCCTTGCACAACACTTCCACCCCACATTTATTTGATAACCCTCCAACCATCCCTAAATCGACCTCTTTTTATTTATATTTATTTTCTTTGAGTTCTTAATTTTTATATAAAGTAAGACAAATTTTTCTCCTAAATTTCAATTTTATTTAAGTATTTAATTTTTCAATTTATTGAATTATTAATATTTTATACTAATTAATTTTTTTAGAAAATATTTGTTCTATCTTATGATCAGGTTAATCATGCCTCGTAAAAGAACTCGTGCCTCTGCCCAAATTGACGAATCACAAAATAAATTCCACTGTGAAGAAACCAAAGCGAGATACAAAAGCATTTTCAAGAATCAACGGATGCACCCAGAGAAAGGCTTTATACTGAAAGAAAGCAACTATATTGATTTCATGGCACGCATTCCACAAATTGCTGAAGCTCTCAATTGGGAGTTCTTTTGTGAGAAAAGACCTAGTAGAGATGAGGAGTTAGTTCATGAATTTTATGCGAATTTGACCTCAAGCGAATTGACGGAAGTTTCTGTCCAAGGAATTAAGGTACCAATAAGCTCAAACACTATTAATGAATTTTTTGAATTACCTAATTTCAAAGACGATGAATATTCTTCCTTGATGAGAAATATTGAGGCTAAAAAATTACAAGAAATTCTCGAGGAACTGACAGTTTCGGGTTCTAAGTGGACTATGTCAAAGCAAGGTATTCACACTTGTCGTAGAGAATATTTGACACCACTAGCGAAGGTATGGTTCTATTTCATTCGATTCAGCCTTATGCCTATTTCATATGGGACTACAATTTCATTAGAGTGAATGGTCTTATTATACTCGATTTTAATTGGAAAGACCATTGATGTGGGAAAAATCATCATGAGAGAAATGTGGAATTGTGCCGCTAGACGTTCTGGCCCAGCTTACTTTCCCTTTACGATAACAATTTTGTCCATTAAAGCTAAAATTCTTGCAAACGTAAAGAGAACAGGTTATAGCCAGGGCACAATCATAGATTGGGACCTCTACCGAATAGCCGGAGACTCTGCTCTATAGCGACAAGTTGAAGAAAGCGAGGATCCCAAAGAAGAATAAGGAGGAGAAGATCCCACAGAGACTGAATCGATGCAATCAGCTGAAATCCATGATAAGGCAGAACCAATGGAACCAGCAATCGAACCTGACATGACAACCTCAATGTTCAAAACTCAATCGCCTCGCCCAGATCTTCGAGATGAGCTATCAAAGTTGATGGACATAATGCAACATATGCAGTGGCAATAACAAGCTTACTGGAGATATTCAAAAATACGGGATGACTTAATGAGAAGTGCTCTTACGAAAATATTTTATGACCTGTCTATTTTTGTGCCTGGGTTTCCAAATTTCATATTTGACCATGGAGTCCACTATCGAAGAGGGAACGAAGCGATTCATGCAAAAACAAAGACGATGGAGCAAAAGATGAGTCAAATTTGGAGGGATATGCAAATAAATAAAAGGGGGGATCTTGACTTTATTTTATTTCCGTTCTTAGGTTATTTAATATTTTAGGATTAGGTTTTCTTAGGAATTTTTATTTTCACATAATAAAACAAGAGGTGGAAATCATAAATAAAAATGAACAAGTTGCAAAGTACAAATTGTGGAAATAGATATATACATGTCTAGGATTGGATCTAGAGAAAGCTTGGTACTTAAGCAGTCAAATTGACTCACCTCCTTTTTTCTAGATTCCTACCTGGTGTATAGTATCTATTCACTTTTAACAATGAGGACATTGTTCATCTTAAGTAGGTGGACAAAAAAATTGAAATTATTTCCTCTCAGAATAAAATTTTCTTTTAATACGATTAGGATATATTTTGTTCAAAATTTTGAAATGTTGTTAAGTATGCTAAACTTCAGTATAAATAAAGTTCAATTATTTCAATAATTGTTATGTTAGTTGAATTACGACATAAATGTATTTTTAACAAAGCATGCAAATCATACCATAAAATTTTTAGTTCCTTAGGAAAGTTAGGCATGCATGAATGTTTAAGTCCCTAGAATTGACTTAGTAGTTTCTTGAGGCGAACTCCTAGGAAGCATGGAATGTTCAAAATGATTTAGGCAACTTTTGTTTGGACCGTTTGAGCCTTTCAAGCCAACCTTGATGAATTTTTATCCCTTGAAACCCTACTTTAAGACTATATGGCCTACTTTTATTTGAACCCTTGTAATATTTAGCCATCACTTTTCTCTTAATTATCTTTAAATTATCCCAAGCACTAGACTCAGTACTATTCAGAATGTTCTTTGAAAATAAGTTTAGGGGAGTTGAAAAGAAGTATCAAATGCTCAAAAAATTGTAGTACATACAACAAAATGCTTGTGAAAAAAGAGAGCATATGTACTTGAAAGAAAATAGATGTACAAAAGACCATGTGAGAGTAAAGTAAGTTGGTGTATTGAAGGTAATTATTCCAAAGGTCCAATTTGAGCTGAGTCTAGGGTTCTTTTAGCCTAAATTGATCTATCTTTTACCTACCCCTAGCCTAGCCACGTTGCAACCTATTGTAAAGACCTATTGATTCAAGTTTCTATGCTACCTACATTAGTGGAGAGAAATTGCTATGTTCAATATATGAATGCATAAGTTAAACTTAATGATTGCAGCTTAATATTGACTAAGGGAATAAAATCAAATTGGTAGGGATTTAACATGTCTTTATTTGTAACGCCCCAAAAGTTAGGGGTTTGTAATTTTGCTTAAATTCATGTTGTGCTTGATCGACTAGCTATTTGAGTGTGTTTGGGGGTCCCGAAGAGGCCTGGGTTCGAGTCTGAGCTTTAGAAAAATTTTAGGTTTTGGCCCTTAAGGGGGAGAGGGTTGTTTGCAGTAGGACTTAAGTATATCTGTGTGCGTTTAAGTGTCACAAGTGGGCTGGTGGCAAGATGGCTGTGGCGTCATTAGGAAGGCAAGGAGGGAGGGGGTTCGAATCCCATGACTAACAAAAAGGGACATTTATTTTATGAATTGATGGAGCAAGAGGTAGAGTTTGGATCAAACTCTACAGAGGAGGTTGAAGACTTGGTCAAAAAGTTTGAATGAGAGGCTATGAGTTATCCAAGGAGGAAATAGTGGAGTGAATCAAGGAAGTGTTGAGTGAGGGAGAGTTGGCCGAACTTGGGAGTGTGGCTAAGTGGGAGATTTCGGCTAGGGGGTTCGCAATTAGGCAATTCGGCTGAGGGGTGTCATTTTGAGCATTTTCGGGTTTGTTTCTTTTGGCATTTCGTGCTTCTTTTCTCCCTAGTGTCAGTTGCACAAGTGATATTTTTGTATTTCCGGGATTGAAGTGGGGTGAGTTCTGAAATCTTCTTCTTTCTTCTTATTGTTTCTTTGTCGTTTGGCTTGTGTGCAAGTTGTTCTTCCTTCTTTCGGCAGCACCTTAGCCGAATTCAATCCTCTCTTTTCCTCTCATCTCCCTTTCTAATCTCTTCTTTCCATAGCTGAACCTATCCTCCCCCAACACTCCATCTCTTGTTCTTTATTTGTTTAAGCCAAAGCTAATCTCTTCATTCCCTTTCTAGTTTACTATCATCTCTGAGGGCCGTACGTGTTCAACTCCTTTTTACTCAAAGGAATCTGTCTTTTCCGAATCTAAAGGGTAAGTAGTACTAACCATTTTCTAGTTATTTCGTGATGGTACTAGTCTTTCTCCCTACTTCCGAATCTTCCCTTCTTCTTAAGTTGATGTGGGTTGTTGTTAGGGTCACTCGAGGAGTAGGAAGGGACAAGCACTCAGAAGCAATCGATTCGTACTCTGAGCCTTGAGCAAGTAAGCACTTTCACTTTGTTTTTGTCAAGGGTGGATGTTAACCACACCTTTATTCAAACTCTTTTAATAAGAGTGCTTTGTATCGCAAGATATTTTCAGGGATTCCTAATCTTCACAGAAATTCAGAAAGAGCTTAGCAAAACCCGGTCAAACAAGGTAGATGTTAATGGGGTTTCGGTTTTGTTGTGTAATGGGAGGGTAACCCTCTTAACCATTTGACTAACTATTGCTCTTGTCTAACATAGGATCGGTGCTAAGGGATTGGTGACACACTCGTAATCATGGTGTGTAATCTCACACTCCTGGTTGTTCTGTTAAGGCTATGATCTGTGAATCGGTTAAAAGCTGAAATACCGAAAAGCCGGGATATCGGCATCTGAGATCACTCGAGCGTGTGAGCGCTCATAGTGATAAACCGAGCCACGAACATTGGCGATAGACCTTTGAGAGTGCCACGAACTTCCTCGTGGGCTTAAGGCGTAATGGGCCCTGTTGGGTCAAAAATTGGGCTTTGGCCCATATGCACCGTTTCGATCAAAAAGGGTATCCGTGTCGCTCGAGGTGACAGTAGGCCTTCGGAAAGGCCGTTATAGGGGTAAAATTATCGAAATACCCTTCACGTGTAAAATTACCAAAATACCCTCTATGGGTAAAGTTATCGGAATACCCTCGATGGATAAAATTACCGAGATACCCTTAAGGGGTGAAATGACCGATTTACCTTAACCGTCTAAATGACCGTTGTACCCTTAGTGGTAGTACCAGGGTTGTATGTGTATTTAAATGTATGATTGATTATGATTGAGATGCATTGCATACATGGAATAACTATGACATGACATACTGCATTGGGGTGGGTTTTTCTGATTTGGAGGAAGTACCGTTATAGTGGCATCACCATGTATTCTAATTCTAGTGGCTTAGCTACGTATACCGTTGTTAGCAGCTAGGCTGCACTATTAGAGATTTTGGCTGGGTGGGTCGACATGGTCCCCACATGGAGAGATGGTTGGTACGGGTGGAGAGTTGGTTGGTATGGGTTGGGTTACATGTCCATTGCATTGATATGATCTTGGGGCTTAGGCCCAGATTGTTACCGAATAGGGCTTAGGCCCAGACTGATACCGTATGGGCTCAGGCCCAGACTATGACTGTATTAGGGGATTACACACTGAGTTCTCATAACTCACCCTTTCTCTTTAACTGTGCAGGTAATCCCAAGTAGTAGAGGATTTGGAGCTGCGAGGGACTCAGAGGTGGCCACACAACCGACATGCTTTAAAGCTGAACTTAGCGACTATTTTTATTTTATTTTAATTATTGGGTTAATATTTTTTGTAATAAGGCCATTGGGATTTTCTTTTTAACTTTTATTGGGTATTTCTTTTAATTACAAACTGCTAGTCTATTAAACACGAGTTTTTAAAACAATAAGTACTACTTTCAAAATATCACGTTTTCGCAACTGTTCAAATCAAACTTTCGCAACAAATAAGGTTTTAAAAATAATAATATTTTTGTAAGGGAATGACTTTGAGCAAATTTGTTTTGTTAATAAGCAACACAAATCGAGATTTTTATAGGGTAAAAAGTTTTGATCCGTAGAAGGGTTTTCCAATGAACTTATAGTTTTCAAACATCACTTTGATGTGGCACGTTAGATCCGGTAATAACGTCTAGGCCGGGTTTAGGGTGTTACATTTAGTGGTATCGAAGCCAGGTTGCAAAATTCGGCTGTGGAATGGGTTTTGAAAATTTTTCCTTAACTGTTAAAATTTTGGTTGGAAAGTGATAGTGTTACTTAAAGTGTGGCACACCGAGTCTCCGACACCAAATCCGTAAGTTTCCTGACACTATACTCTGTTATATGCTGAAATAACTGTACTAAGAAACTACTAGGGATAGTAGTAGCATACTGAACTTCTTAGTTATAGAAACTAAGACTATAGGAGACTAAAACTGTAGTAAATTTGATCTACGAGAACAACCTTAATTACTGTCTTTCATAAAATATTTGTTAATATTATAAGAACTATAAGTTGATTCATAAAACTCTTAAATCATATAAGTACGCTACGACGATATGAGCACAAGAGGTCGCGGAAGGGGTACACGTGGCCGTGGTAGAGGCCGGGGTGCTAGGGCTGGGTCCTCAGCATCAGGACATATGCCTGAAAGGGAAGCGCCGGCATCACCAATGACTGAAACAGGGTATCATGACCGAGCCGGTGGGGATGATGCTCTGTCCCAAGCGATGTTGCGAGTGCTTGAGAGGGTTGCTGGAGCGAGTACTGGGTCACTGGGCCGAGGGTCAATTTCTGAGCGACTCCGGTCGAACGGGGCGAAAAACTTCAGAGGCATCTCTGGTGTAGCCCCGAATGTAGCAGAATATTGGTTGGAGGCTATCGAGTGAATAATTGATGATCTTGACTGCACGGTGGAGCAAAAACTGAAAGGACCAGTGTCTTTACAGCGAGATGAGGCATATCAATGGTGGCTTACCGTGAGGGAAGGCACACAGGCCGATCGATTGACATGGGACTTCTTTAAGGCGGCCTTCCAAGGAAAATATGTCGGGGCAAGTTATGTGGATTCCCGAAGGAAGGAATTTCTGTGTCTGGTTTAGGGAAATAATTCTGTGGCAGAGTATGAGGCAGAGTTTCTGCGATTGAGCCGGTATGCTCGGGGTATAGTCGCGATTGAGTATGAGCACTGCGTGCGGTTCGAGGATGGTCTCCGTGATGAGTTGCAGATACTGATAGCCCCGCAGAGGGAAAGGGACTTTGCTGTCCTGATTGAGAAGGCAAAGATTACCGAGGATGTGAAATGCTCTGAGCGTCAAAACCGTGAGTAGGAAAGGGGCAAAAATAAGAGGATTTTGGGCCCTCAAGTTCTTCTGGTGGGCCTAAGAAGAGGCCTAGGTTTGATGGGCAGCCCGAGCTAGGGTTCCGGTTGTTACTGGTCGACCGCAGCCTTGCATTGAGTGTGGGAGACCTCATTTGAGAGAGTGCTGGAAAAGAACTGGGGGTGTTTCAGATGTGGGTCCAAGGATCATCAGTTTAGAAACTGTCCTCGGGAGCCTGTTCAGAGGCAAGCAACAGGTCAGGGCTGTGTGCAGATAGGGAGAGGTGGTCAGTAACCACCGAGAGGCTGTGGTCCACCCAGAGGGAGAAATGGGTTTGGACGAGGTCGTGGAGCATCAGACAGAGGTGCTGGTAACACAAAGACGAGACAGCCAGCGTTGGTTTATGCTGCTCGGCACCAAGAGGATGGCAACGCACCTGACGTCATAACTGATACATTCCTCATTCATAATGTACCATATACCGCTTTAATTGATATTGGGTCTACGCACTCGCATGTTGCATGTACTGTGTCTGGAACTTTGGGCATACAGTTCGAAATTACTGATAGGGATATGTCGGTGATTAGTCCACTAGGACAGTTGGTTAGAGTGAATAAACTGTTTAGAGATGTGCCCCTGGAGGTCCAAGGGTTTGTCTTTTCGGCGGATTTGATGGAACTACCGTTTGGCGAGTTCGATCTCATTTTGGGCATGGATTGGTTAATGAAACACCGTGCAAATTTGGATTGCGCTGCTAAGCGTATGGTATTGAAGTCTTCAGAGGCTGAGGAGGTGGTCGTGAAAGGGAAGCGAAGGGATTATTTATCTAATGTAATCTCAACATTTAGGGCCAAGAAGCTGGTTCGCAAAGGTTACGAGGCGTTCCTAGCTTATGTCAGCACATCTGATGCTAAGGGTTTGTCTGTTGGGGATGTCAGGACAGTAAAGGAGTTTCCAGATGTATTTCCTGAAGAGCTTCCGGGGTTTCCACAAAACCGTGAGGTTGAATTCGGCATTGAGCTCCTACCGGGGACGGCTCCGGTGTCCATCGCCCCTTATAGGATGGCGCCGAAGGAGCTGGTAGAATTAAAGGCTCAAATCCAAGAGCTACTGGATCGAGGATTCATCCGACTGAGTGTGTCTCCTTAGGGAGCACCGGTATTGTTCGTGAAGAAGAAGGATGGGTCAATGCGCATGTGTATTGATTATCGTCAATTGAATAAACTGACGATTAAGAACAAGTACCCTTTACCAAGGATAGACGATTTGTTCGATCAGCTGCGAGGAGCTTCGGTTTTCTCTAAGATAGATCTTAGATCGGGATACCATCAGCTAAGGGTTAAGGAGGCAGATGTGTACAAGACAGCATTCCAGACTCGTTATGGACATTACGAGTTTCTGGTCATGCCATTTGGGTTAACAAATGCACCAGCTACTTTCATGGATATGATGAACCGAGTTTTCCAACCCTATTTAGACCGATTCGTAGTGGTGTTTATAGATGATATTCTGGTGTATTCAATAACCAAGGAGGAGCATGATTCACATCTCCGGGTTGTTCTGCAAATATTGAGAGAAAGGCAACTTTATGCTAAATTAAGCAAGTGTGAGTTTTGGCTGCGAGAGGTGACATTTTTGGGTCATGTCGTGTCTACTAAGGGGATTAGGGTTGATCCTCGAAAAGTCAAGGCTGTATTAGACTGGAAGCCACTGAAGTCGGTATCTGAGATTCAAAGTTTTCTGGGTCTGGCCGGGTACTACAGACGGTTCATTGAGGGGTTTTCACTGATTGCTGCACCCCTAACTAAGTTACTGCGTAAAGGAGTACCATTTGTTTGGGGTGATAAACAACAGGAGAGTTTTGAGAAACTGAAGAAGATTCTGACTGAAGCCCCGGTATTAATACAGCCTAAGGTTGGAAAGGAATTCATTGTCTACTGTGATGCATCGCACACGGGTTTGGGTTGTATGTTGATGCAGGAGGGTAAGGTGGTGGCGTATGCGTCTCGTCAACTTAGGCCGCACGAGGTGAATTACCCCACTCATGACTTGGAACTAGCTGCGGTGGTGTTCGCACTGAAGATTTGGAGACACTACTTGTACAGGGAGAAGTCAATCGTTTATACCAACCATAAAAGTCTCAAGTACCTCCTTACTCAGAAGGAGTTGAATCTTAGGCAACGAAGATGGATAGAGTTGCTTAAGGATTATGATTGCTCGATCGAGTATCATCCAGGAAAAGCTAACGTAGTAGCGGATGCATTGAGCCGTAAGGTTGTATCTGAACTAAGGGCAATGTTTGCTCATCTCAGCCTATTTGAGGATGGTAGTCTGTTAGCTGAACTGCAGGTAAAACCGACTTGGATTGGGAAAATTAGAGAGAAGCAGCTACTGGATGAATCATTGGCTCCTTGTTTTCAACTGGTGAAGAAGGGAGAGACTATGGATTTTGGGCTGAATAGTAAAGAAGTATTATGCTTCCGTGGGAGAATTTGTGTACCGAGGGATTCTGAGTTAAGGCAGTCTATTCTGCGGGTGGCGCATAGTAGCCCATACGCTATGCATCCTAGTGAAAACAAGTTATACCGAGATCTACATGAACTGTATTGGTGGCCAGGACTTAAGCGTGAGGTTACCGATTTCGTAGGTAAGTGTATGACATGCCAGCAAGTCAAGGCTGAGCATCAGTTGCCTTCTGGATTCTGCAACCTGTTAAAATTCCACTCTGGAAGTGGGAGAGGGAAACCATGGATTTTGTTAGTGGGCTACCCCTAACACCTACTAAGAAAGATTCAGTATGGGTTATTGTTGATCGACTGACTAAGTCCGCCCACTTCATACCGGTTCGCACTGATTACTCGTTGCAGAAGTTGGCCAAGTTATACGTGGCAGAAATTGTGAGGTTACATGGGGTACCAGTGTCTATCATCTCGAACAGGGACCCCAGATTCACATTACTATTCTGGAGGATGTTACACGAAGCTTTGGGTACAAGGTTAGATTTTAGTACGGCATTTCATCCTCAGACTGATGGTCAGTCGAAGAAGGTAATACAGATTTTGGAAGACATGCTAAAAAGCTGTGTGATTGATTTCAAGAGCAGTTGGGAAGACTATTTGCCATTAGCAGAATTCGCTTACAACAACAGCTACCAATCTAGTATTCAGATGGCACCGTACGAGGCGTTATATGGTCGTAGATGTCATACCCCTACTTGTTGGACAGAACTGGGTGAGCGGCAAATATTGGGGCAAGAATTAGTTGTTGAAATCGAGGAGAAAGTAAAATTGATCCGGGGTCGGTTAAAAGAAGCATTTGATAGGAAGAAGTCGTACGCTGATTTAAAGCGTAAAGAGATTAAGTACTCGGTGGGAGATTTTATCTTCTTGAAAGTCTCACCATGGAAGAAGATTCTGATATTTGGGCGAAAAGGCAAGCTGAGCCCTAGATTTATCGGACCTTACCGGATATTAAAACGTGTGGGACCGGTTGCCTACCAGCTGGAATTGCCTCCTGAGTTAAATTGTATACATAATTTGTTCCACGTTTCTATGCTGAGACGATACCATTTTGATCCTTCTCATATAGTGCCGGTGGAGGAGGTCGAGGTAAGTCCTGATCTGACTTTTGAGGAAGAACCGGTGCAGATAATGGATCATGATGTTAAAGTGCTGAGGAGGAAATCTGTTCTGTTAGTCAAGGTGTGTGGCGTAATCACGGTTCAGAGGAAGCCACGTGGGAGCCTGAGGAGGCGATGCGACAGCAATACCCTCACCTCTTCTGATCAGGTAAATTTCGAGGCTGAACTTTCTTTAAGGGGGGTAGAGTTGTAACGCCCCAAAAGTTAGGGGTATTTAATTTTGCTTAAATTCATGTTGTGCTTGATCGGCTAGCTATTTGAGTGTGTTTGGGGGTCCCGAGGAGGCCCGGCTTCGAGTCTGAGCTTTAGAAAAATTTTAGTTTTTGGCCCTTAAAGGGGAGAGGGCTGTTTGCAGTAGGACTTAAGTATATCTGTGTGCGTTTAAGTGTCACAAGTGGGCTAGTGGCAAGATGGCTGTGGCGTCATTAGGAAGGCAAGGAGGAAGGGGGTTCGAATCCCATGACTAATAAAAGGGGACATTTATTTTATGAATTGATGGAGCAAGAGGTAGAGTTTGGATCAAACTCTACAGAGGAGGTTGAAGACTTGGTCAACAAGTTTGAATGAGAGGCTAGGAGTGATCCAAGGAGGAAATAGTGGAGTGAATCAAGGAAGTGTTGAGTGAGGGAGAGTTGGCCGAATTTGGGAGTGTGGCAAAGTGGGAGATTTCGGCCAGGGGGTTTGCAATTAGGCAATTCGGCTAAGGGGTGTCATTTTGAGCATTTTCGGGTTTGTTTATTTTGGCATTTCATGCTTCTTTTCTCCCTAGTGTCAGTTGCACAAGTGATATTTTTGTATTTCCGGGATCGAAGTGGGGTGAGTTCTGAAATCTTCTTCTTTCTTCTTATTGTTTCTTTGCCGTTTGGCTTGTGTGCAAGTTGTTCTTCCTCCTTTCGACAGCACCTTAGCCGAATTCAGTCCTCTCTTTTCCTCTCATCTCCCTTTCTAATCTCTTCTTTCCATAGCCGAACCTATCCTCCCCTTACACCCCATCTCTTGCTCTTTAATTCTTTAAGCCGAAGCTAATCTCTTCCTTTCCTTTCTAGTTTACTATCATCTCTGAGGGCCGTACGTGTTCAACTCCTTTTTGCTCAAAGGAATCTGTCTTTGACGAATCTGAAGGGTAAGTAGTACTAACCGTTTTTTAGTTATTTCGTGATGGTACTAGTCTTTCTCCCTACTGTCGTATCTTCCCTTCTTCTTAAGTTGATGTGGGTTGGTGTTAGGGTCACTCGAGGAGTAGGAAGGGACAAGCGCTTGGAAGCAATCGATTCGTACTCTGAGCCTTGAGCAAGTAACCAATTTCACTTTTTTTTTATCAAGGGTGGATGTTAGCCACACCTTTATTCAAACTCTATTAATAAGAGTGCTTTGTATCGCAAGATATTTTCAGGGATTCCTAATCTTCACTGAAATTCGGAAAGAGCTTAGCAAAACCTGGTGAAACAAGGTAGGTATTAATGGGGTTTCGATTTTGTTGTGTAATGGGAGGGTAACCCTCTTAACCGTTTGACTAACTATTGATCTTGTCTAACATAGGATCGGTGCTAAGGGATTGGTGACACACTCGTAATCAAGGTGTGTAATCTCACACTCCTGGTTGTTCTGTTAAGGCTATGATCTGTGAATCGGCTAAAAGTCGAAATACCGAAAAGCTAGGATATCCGCATCTGAGATCACTCGAGCGTGTGAGCGCTCGTAGTGGAAACACGAAAATATACACAGGACGAGCAATTTGTGCATTACTCAGGACAAGCAATGAATTAAGTTTGTGCGTGTGGAAACACGAAAATATACACACTTTTTCATGCCCTTTTTTTAAATCAAATTCATGCAGTTTCTGTAAAATTCTTGTCGAAAAGTATATAATTATTATAAAATAATTAAATTACACTCAAATTATTAACATGTTGAATTTTAATTAATTTTATAATAAATTTTGATTAATTTTGATTATTTTCGATAGATTTGCACAAAGGGCGAAAAACGGCTTGACAGACACCGCTAGAAGTACAAAACCGAGAAGCAATTTTGAAGCATCAAGGAAAATTAATTTTTCAGCCTAAGACGATCCAAATTATGAATATTAATTCATAATATAATTATTTTTAATTTTAATCAAATTTAATTTGGTTTAAATAACTTATTATTAATTAATTATGAAAAGAGGCCCAGTTGAGCTGAACCGAGAAAATCGATCCAACCAAGCACTGGGCAGCCCAAAACCGTCCCACATGTTGACCCAATCAGCTTGTTTGGCTGATTATTTTTCTTGCAAAATGGCCCTTGAAGACTCCTTTAATTTATATTCAGACCCCTCCACTATTCATTCCTTTTTAGATTTGCTCCTACCTAAAAATAGCATGTTTGAAACCTTCAAACATGCCATATGTGTAGCCGGCCATGGAGGGAGTCTTTAGCTACTAATTTTTGCTATTTTTAGTATCCATCTCAACCTATAAATATCCCCTTGGCTGCTCACTTCAAACACATCTCAAACTCATTCATTTCTTCACTTCTCTCTCACTTCTCTCTCTTCATTCCCTTCCATTGTTCTTCATTTTCTTCCCCATTTCCTTGCCAATTTCACCTCTTGAAAAAGAGTCCTTTAACCACCATTTGGAGCAGTATTGAAGTATTCGTGGAAGCCTCGGTTCAATAAGAACAAGCGGAGAAGGAGTGGAGCAAACTAGTCAAGCCTAGGAGAAACACAAGATTTGATTCTTGTTCCTTATCCTTTTTAATTTTATTGTTGTTGTTATGAACATGCCTATGAATATTTGTGATTTTGATATTTTTAATTTAATTAATATAGCTTAAATTTAATTCGTGTTAGGTTGATTGCATTTCGTTTACTTGAGTTATTAAAATTGTGTTTGTGTTGTTATAGGTCTCGGTAAGGTGTTTGATTAAGTAAAACCATGACTAAGTTATTCTTGCATTACAATTGTAAGGTAACTAATGAATTAATTATTTAAATGGATTGAAATTGTAATTAATTGACACAATACTTAATCAGTGCATGTCTAATCATCTAAGGTAGTTGAGTGTTAAATTAGCAACGGTATCTAATGATACATTAGCCTTGCATAACTTGCAAGATTATTGTGATTAAACTGTTTCAAGGTAGAAATACATTGTTACCTCACGTAGTCTTTTATGTGCTTATGAGATTGAATTAATTGTTTGCATTGGCATAGAGATATGTACAAGAGATTATTTTAATTTCATAAGTATGTATTTGCATAAACACATTTTTCTTATTAAAATTTGTTTAATCAATTGAATTGACATAGAGATATAGGATAAATGGATTTTAGTAGGTAAGTATGTTAATAAGTTAGCAAATTACCGAGTTGCCGTGAATTTATTCATAATAACATGAACATGAGTTTAATAATTCCAAGTTAAGAAATGTAAGTAATCTAACACAATTATGTCATCCTGATTAAAATCATCTTTTGAAATCATGCATTGGAACTTTTATTTTATTTTTATTTATTTTACTTAGTTAAAATCTTAATTTTTAATCACCTCCTCAAATCGAAATATTTTTCTTCACCAAAGTGTTTTAAATTGCATTCATAAATAATTCTTTTCACAGTCCCTGTAGGTACGATAACTCGACATTTACTTGCCACTTTAGTACTTGTTACGATTGTGTACACTTGCACATTTCCGTCATTCCAATAGCTTATTTATGAATGATAATATTATAGCTAAAATATGCAAATGATAAGTGTCATTATGATATAGGTGAATATGGTATTTTGATTCACTAGATATATGTGAATTATGTCGCTAATTGGAGCTAATTTTTGTATGACATATATGGTACATTTTGGTATAGTTTTGGTCAAGCCTTTGTTGATCAAAAGATAAAATTATGTTCATAGTTATACATGTATATATATATTGTCATTTGAGGTGCCTAAGGGCATATTGGTTGTATGTGATCATATCATTTGTATAAAGTTAGAATATGCTTGGTTTTGGAGTCATATTATAGCTTGAATATGTGTGCATTTGTGATTGTAGGAATATACCTATTTGGGTGAAAAAAATGGCTTGAAAAATAGCCTATTTTCGTCCACATGGGTAGAGACACGGGCGTGTGTCTCAGCCATGTCTGACACACGGTCGTGTGTCCCCTGTAGCTTTCAAAGGGTTGCAAGTCAGGCTGTTACACGGCCTGGCACACGAGCGTGTGGTTTGGCCGTGTGACCCATGTCAATGAGTTACACGGGCATAGACACGAGCTGGGACACAGCCGTGTGTCCTTATATCGAATGCCCACATGACCCCTGCAGTGTTGAAATTTTTTACTATTTTCTGAAAAATTCTTAAAGTTTCTGATTTAGTCCCGACTTGTTGCTAATGCATATTTAAGGCCTCGAGGGATTGTACAAGGGACATTTGCTAATGCATATTTAAGGCCTCGAGGGATTGTACAAGGGACATTATGTATGATTTGACTTGGTTTTAATGTGCTTATTGATATGTTATGAAATGTTTGAAATTTTGTTCATTTATACTGTAAACTCCGTTAATACTCCGTAACCTTGTTTCGGCGACGGATACGGGTTAGGGGTGTTACATTTATTGGTATCAGAGCTTTGGTTTAGTCGATTCTCAGACTGAATGTAGCGTGTACGAGTCTAGTTATACATGTCATTATATAACCTGTGATAGTGTGATATATCCTATCTGTTTGAAACATGTTTTCATATAGCAATGACGTCCAACCGAGCTGACTTTGATGAAGTAGAGAGTAACATTTAAGCCACCGTTCATGGAGTAGCATTGAGCGGTACAAGGCCCGTATCTGAGGGCCGCAGAGGAGAGGCTAAAGAAGCCTTCTTCCAGATGATGAACGAATGGTTTACCGAGTTCGTACAGACGAACCCGGCTGCTCAACAACCTCTACCTCCTCTTACTCCCCAACCGGTTCCCGTTATTCCTCAAGGTATGGAACCAATCCGAGTTAGTAAGCCACCTGTCATAAGATTCGTAAGTACGAGGCTGAAGAATTTTGAGCTACTGCTGAAGATGATCCTGAGAGAGCTGAATCTAGTTAGAGAGTACAATCAAGGTTTTTGATGAGCTATCCTGTTCACCGGCTGAGTGCGTTAAATGCGCGGTGTTGTTATTGAAAGATTTGGCTTACCAGTTGTGGAACACGCTGATTTCTGTTGTGCCGAGAGAGCGAATCACTTGGGAATTATTCTAGACCGAGTTCTGAAATAAATATATTAGTCAGAGGTTTCTAGATCAGAAACATAAAGAATTTCTTGAGCTCAAACAGGGTCATATGACTGTGTCAGAGTAGGAGCGGGAATTTTTTAGACTGAGCAAATATGCCCAGGAGTGTATTTCGACCGAGAATGCCATGTGTAAAAGATTTGAAGAAGGGTTAAATGAAGACATTAAGCTTCTAGTTGGGATTCTTGAGCTGAAAGAATTCTTTGTATTGGTTGATCGAGCACATAAAGCCGAGGAGCTGAGTAAAGAGAAAAGACGTGCTAATTTTGAGGCTAGAGACTCGAGAAAGAGATCGACTGGGAAGTCCTATCAATCAATATCAAAGAAATCAAAAGAACATCACAATCGTTCTACAGCTTCTGTGGGTTATTCTAGTAGAGACAGATGTACCCGATGCTCTAGTCCAAAACCTCAGGCTACATCTGTAGCAAGCGTGGGTAGTGTCAGAGATGTTTGGCCCGAGTGCAAGCATTGTAAGAAACCACATTATGGTGAGTATCGATTAAAGAATGGAGCATGTTTTAGGTGTGGTTTCTTAGACCACTATCTTAGATATTTCCCAAAGAAATCCAAGAAAGAGAAAGCTCAGACCACGAGGCCGAGCAATACTGCTACGAGAGGTAGACCACCTCGTAATCCTAGAAATATGAGTGGTAGCCGTGGTGTTACAAAAATTCTACTGTGACATCCAAGGCATGAGCACCAGCTAGGGCTTATGCTATTCGCGCACGAGAGGATGCTTCTACGCCAGATGTTATTACCGGTACTTTCTCTATTTTTGATACTGATATTACTGCTTTGATTGATCTAGGATCCACTCATTCATATGTGTGCACGAATTTAATGTCTAGTAAGAATTTACCTGTTGAGTCCACTGAATTCGTGGTTAAAGTATCGAATCCCCTAGGTCGGTATGTACTAGTTGATAAATTCTGTAAGAATTGTCCTTTGATGACTCGGGGTTACAGTTTTCGGCTAATTTGATACTGTTACCGTTTGATGAATTCGATGTGACTTTGGGCATGGATTGGCTAACTCTACATGACGCAGTTGTAAATTGTAGACGAAAGCTTATTGTATTAAAATGTCTGAATGGTGAGACACTTCGTTTTGAATCAGATAGTCCGAGTGAATTGCCTATGGTCATATCAGCCATGTTGACGCTGAAATATATGAGCAAAGGTTGCAATGCTTACCTTGCATATGTACTGGATACTAAAGTGTCTAAAATGAAGCTTGAGTCAATGCCAGTGGTTTGCGAGTATCCTAATGTATTTTCAGAGGAGTTACCTGGATTACCGTCAGTCAGAAAAGTTGAATTTGCTATTGAACTGGTACTGGGGACATCATCGATATTGATAGCACCTTACAGAATAGCTCCTACCGAGTTAAAAGAGTTGAAAGCACAGCTGTAAAAGTTGATAGATAGGGGTTTTGCTCGACCTAGTTTTTCACCTTGGGGTGCACCGGTTCTATTCGTTAAGAAAAATGACGGATCGATGAGATTGTGTATAAACTACCGTCAGCTCAACAAAGTTACAATCAAGAACAAATATCCACTACCTTGTATTGACGATTTATTTCATCAGTTGAAAGGTGTCACAGTATTCTTGTAGCACCCCTAACCCGTAACCGTCGCCGGACTAGGGTTAAGAGGCATTACCGAATCATCAGAACAATTTTCATTCACTTCACGACACAAAGTCAATCATCAATCATACACCTTCAATCACAACCATATAGTCCGTTATTGAGGTCTACAAGACCTTATACTCGTGTTAGAAAGAGGTCAGGACTAAACCAAACACTTACGAAAATCTTCAGAAACTTAAACATTTTTTAACACTACAAAAGTCATGCGCCCGTGTAGTTGGGCCGTGTGCTACACACGACTACCAGACACACCCATGTGTCCAGGTCGTGCCAAAACAGACAGTCACTAGACACGCCTGTGTGCCATGGCCGTGTGCAAATGGGCTAGCTACTGACTTATTCACACGGCCACCAAGCACGCCCGTGAGCCTCGACCGTGTGACCTGTCCAGACACACATAGAAGTGATCCTTAAACCACACGGTAGAGACACACGCCCGTGTCTCTTGGCCATGAATGCAAAAATAGGCCATTTGCAAGGCCAATTTTCCATCCATACAAGGGTCAACCTACTAGCACAATTAAGCATATTTTCTCACACAATTTGGCAACCAAATACATGTCAAATGATCACATACCATCTTGTCCAATCTCATTTCTAATCATGCCAATTTATAAACCAAATTCACAACTAAACACATGCATTACCAAGCATGATTCATCAACATCATCACTAGGTTACAAGAGCATCAATCCATCAATAAGCTTACCATTTATAAGACACTTTCATTGTCCTTAAAACATACCAAAGCATACTTCACGTACCACATCTACATATGCATAATTCCAACATATATCTAGCCACATCACATGGCTATTTACACATCTCAAATGTATTTCAAAACAACTAGCCTATACATGCCATATTCGAATATACACATCTTCAAAAGTACCCAAATAGATTGCCGATAGTGTGATAGAGATGCTGACGATCCCCAGATTCGAGCTAGCTCTACTGACACTGTAAAACAGAGAAATAATCACACAGTAAGCTTTCAAAAGCTTAGTAAGTTCGTAACATAATACATTATACTAAAACCAACCATCACATAGATTATTTCACAATCACATATATCATACCATCCAAAACTAACATGTTCAATCAACCTTCCGTAACTTATTCATAATTTCATCCACCACATAGGTTCCGAACGTACCATAGTCAACACTTAGTTGTCAATTTCATTTGCTACTCAATACTCACTATTTCATTTCGATCAACTTTCATCTCTTCTTCAGTTCAATCGCACACTTAGTGCCCAAATATTTAGCCGAAGCTTAATTAGCATCGCACATATAGTGCATCCATATCAAACCGATCTTAAATCAGTATCGCACACACAGTGCCAACCACAAAGCCGAAGCTTATATTATATCGCACACATAGTGCTAATCATCTCGGTCACATTTCTGAATACGCACACTTAGTGCCGTATAACTCGAGCCCTCACATAGTATTCACATTTCAATATTATCATACCATTCATTTCATAACATTAAACATAGCTAAATACACATATTATGTCTGAACTTACCTCGGACGTCGAAATACCGAAATGGTCGATTAATCGAGCACTTTGTCTTTGCCTCGATCTCGATCCAAACCTCTTCTCTCTTGGTCTATACACATTCAAATTCAATCCATTCAATCACCAAATCATTCATTTTATTCCAAACAGACATATTTAGGGCATTTTACATAATAGCCCTCACTTTTTTACATTTCGACACTTTAGTCCCTAATTCACAAAATCACGAAATACACATAATTTCCTTTCACCCATGCCTAGCCGAATTCTCTCTATATTCATACAAGTCCACACATATCGTTTATTTCACATTTTAGTCCCTCCATATACACTTTTGTCAATTTAGCACAAATAACACAAATTCATCAAAACTCTAAAGACAAACTATATTCATCAATGGCATATTTCAAAAACATCATCAATTCACAAAATCAATACATGGGTTAGCTAGAGCACAGAGCAACGATTTCAGAAACGTAGAAATTATCAAAAATCGAACAAAAATCACATACCAATTTTCACTTTAAGCTTGCCGAATGTTCAAAGCTTTAAACTTTCTTTTCTTTTCTTTGTTTTTTTGGTGGAGATGGATGAACAATCCACTTACTTCTTTTATTTGTTTTATTATAACTTATAACATACATAATATTAATTTTTAACTTATAAAAATTAATATATATAAAAGCATATATATACAAATCAACATTTAATGCCGTCCAGCCACTTATAAATTAGGCTAATTAAAACATTAATCCTCCAAATTATAAAGACAACAACAATTAAGCACTTTAACAATCAGCACACAACATTTTACACATTATGCAATTAAGTCCTTTTCTCACAATTTAACACATAATCGATAAAATTACCACACAGAATTTTCACACAGGCTATATCACATGTAATAAATACCAATAATAATATTAAAAATATTATTACGCCCTCAGATTTGTGGTCTCAAAACCACTATTCCGACTAGGGTCTTAATCGGGTTGTTACAATTCTTGAAGATTGATCTTTGTTCTGGTTATTATCAACTACGAGTGAAAGATTCAGATGTGCCAAAAACTGCGTTAAGAACTAGGTACAGATACTATGAATTTCTTGTGATGCCATTTGGTTTAACTAATGCACCTACAGTATTTATGGATTTGATGAACAAAATCTTCAGACCGCATTTGGATAGATTTGTTGTGGTATTTATTGACAACATTCTGATATATTTACGAGACGAGTCTGAGCATGCTAAACACTTGAAAATTGTTTTGCAAACCCTGCGAGATAAACAACTCTTTGCTAAATTTAGAAAATGTGAGTTTTGGCTCCAAGAGGTCAGTTTTCTAGGAAATATAGTATCGACTGAAGGCATCAGAGTTCACCCGAGTAAAATTTTAGCAGTTGTTGATTGGAAACTACCGAAAAATGTATCCGAAGTCAGAAACTTTCTGAGATTAGCTGGTTATTACCAAAGGTTTGGTAAAGGGTTCTTGATGATAGTTACACCGATGACACAACTTTTACAGAAAGATGTGAAATTTGAATGGTCCGAGAAATGTCAGCAAAGTTTCAATCAGTTGAAAGCACTGTTGACCGAAGCACCAGTTCTGGTTCAGCCTAAATCGGGTAAAAAATTTGTAATTTTTAGCGACGCATATTTAAATGGTTTAGGTTGTGTTTTTATGTAGGAAGGCAAAGTAATAGCTTATGCTTCCAGACAATTAAAGCAACATGAAAAGAACTATCCGACTCATGACCTAGAGTTGGCAACTATTGTGTTTGCGTTGAAAATTTGGCGACACCATTTGTTCGTCAAAAAATGTCATATATTTACCGATCATAAAAGTTTGAAATATCTAATGTTGCAGAAAGATTTGAATTTGAGACAACGTAGATGGCTCGAACTATTAAAAGATTATGAGTTGATCATTGATTATCATCCGAGAAAAGCAAATGTAGTTGCTGACGCTCTGAGTAGAAATTCTATATTTGCTTTGCGAGTGATGAATACACGATTGACACTGTCTGATGATGGTTCAATCTTAGTCGAGTTGAAAGCTAGACCGATGTTTTTACAGCAGATCTATGAAGCTCAGAAATGTCATGGCGATTTGTTAACTAAATGGGCATAGTGTGAGACGACTTCTGATTCAGAATTTCAGATAGGATCTGATGGTTGCTTATTGTTCAGAGGTAGAATTTGTGTACCGAAGGGTTTAGAACTCATTCAGAAAATCTTACACGAAGTTCATAGTGGTAGCTTATTTGTTCACCTGGGAAGTAATAAGATGTACGGTGATTTGAAACAGATGTACTGGTGGCCGGGAATGAATTGTGAGATATCTGACTTTGTATCTAAATGCCTAGTATGTCAGCAAGTTAAAGTTGAATATCAGGTACCTTCTGGATTATTACAGCTAGTGATGATACTGGAGTGGAAATGGGATTGAGTTATTATGGACTTTGTAATGGGTTTACCCCTATCTTCAAGGAATAAAGATGCTATTTGGGTTATCGTTGATCGTTTGACAAAGTTTGCACATTTTATTCCAGTACGTACAGACTACTCCCTTAACAGATTAGCTGAGTTATACATTTTAGAGATTGTCAGATTACACGGAGTGCCAATCTCGATTATTTTGGATAGAGATCTGTGGTTTACATCATGATTCTGGAGAAGGTTACAGCAAGCTTTAGGTACATGGTTGCATTTTAGCACTGCATTTCACCCTCAGACCGATGGTCAATCCGAGTGTGTGATTCAGATTCTTGAAGATATGCTTTTTTGTTGCATATTAGAGTTTGAAGGCAACTGGGAAAAATATTTTCCGTTTGTCAAATTTGCGTATAATAACAGTTTTCAATCGAGCATAAAAATTGCACCGTACAAGGCTCTGTATGGTCGTAAGTGTTGAACTCCATTACACTGGACTGAGCTCAGTGAGAAAAAGATACACGGGGTTGATTTGATTCGTGGGATCGAAGAAAAAGTAAAACTGATCCGAGATAGTTTGAAAGCAATTCAGATCACCAGAAATCATATGCAGATTTTAAACGTAAAGACATAGAGTTCCAAGTTGGTGATAGAGTACTCTTGAAAGTATCACCCTAGAAGAAAGTTCTTCGGTTTGGTTGCAAAGCAAAGCTGAGTCCGCGATTTATCGGGCCGTATGAGATTATTGAAAGAATCGGATCTGTTGCGTATTGATTAACTTTACCGTCAAAACTAGAAAAGATTCATAATGTCTTTCACATGTCTATGTTGCGACAATACCGATCTGAGCCTTCACATGTTATCTCCCTGATGGATGTCAAGATTCAGTCTGATATGTCGTACAGTGAGGAACCGATTAGAATCCCAACATGAGAGGTGAAAGAATTGAGAAACAAGAACATAGCTTTAGTAAAAGTTCTCTGGCAACGGCACGAGATAGAAGAAGCCACCTGGGAACCCGTGGAAGCTATGAGAAAACAATACCTGAACCTCTTTTCTGGTAAGATTTTCGAGGACGAAAATCCCTTTAGGGGGAGAGTTGTAACAGCCCGTTTTCAGTAAAATCAGAACAGTGGTTTTGGGACCACAAATCCGAAGTCAAATAATTAATTTTATTATTATTTTATTTCCTACAGTATGATAGTAATATTGTATAAAAATTTTGTTAATAAAATTTACCATTTACATGCTCAATTTGATAAAAAAGACTAAATCGCATAAAGTGCAAAAGTTGAGTTATAATAGCTAAAGGTATTAATTAGCTATAGAACTTTAAACAAGAAGTCCTTATATGGAAATTAGACCATAAATAAGATAGTGGAATATGATGGCTTGGCATTTTTTGTAATTTTTAAAAGTTTTAAAGGTTAATTAAGTAATTAGGTAATTAAAGTTAATATTAAATAAAAACAAATTAAGTATCATCTTGGTTTCATCTCTTTCAACCGAAACTTTAGGGTTTGGAAGCCATTTTTGTGTTCAACTTTCGTTAATCTTATTCTTGCCTATTTGGTATGCATTTTTAATCCGTTTTTAATGATTTATATGTTTTCGGGTTCGTTGTTTCTTAATCTAGCTAGCTCGGGGACTAATTTGTAAAACTGTTTAAGGGTTTGAGTTTTACCATGAATGAATATTGGTTTCTTTTGTTGTTTGATGGTAGAAAATGGATAGTTGTTGATAGATAAACAATTTTTGTTAAGTGATTTTTGGTAAAAATGTCAAATAAGGATTAAATTGAAAAACAAAAATTTTACATGGTATAATTTGTGAATTTATGAAATATATGGGCTGCTATAAGTATGTACAATAATTGTCTAGGCTTGGGTAAGGATAAATTTGCATGAATTTTATTTTTCAAGCCTAGGGACTAAATTGCAAAGAATTAAAAGTATAGGGGCAATATGGTAATTTTTCCAAAAATATGTTTTGGATTAAATTGAATAAATTACATATTGAATTGAGTTAAATTAATATGTATAGATCCAATTAGAACTTGTACGGAGTTAGATCAGGGCAAAGAGAAAGTCTCAGATTAATCGCCTCCGTATTAGCTCAAATGAGCATACCGATTCACAGCTCGCATGAGCATACATGTACATAAATTTACGAATTATAGTTACATGAGCTAGCACACTATGTGTGAACTATCTCGGTATCCAATAGTATTCTAAATGGTTCAACAGGCAATGTTCTGTTACGAAACAATGTGAGTTCAATACGAACAATTACAGGTATACACATGAGACACATGAAAGTGATGTTACATGATATATAGATATATGAAATGGATGATACATGTATATGGAACTTGTTTAATTATTGAGCTCATCCATGATTATTTGTTCATATATATGGATTTACATGGCTAATATGGTTGGTGTATATGTGCTTAGGCATTTGGCCAAAATGTGTTGGGATATGCTTTGTACTTACCTATTACTTGATTAAATGGTAAGTTAAATTATAAGTTATACGAACTTACTAAGCTTAAATGCTTACTCTGTGTTATTTTCCGTGTTTTATAGTGAATCGAAAGCTCATTCGCGTAGGAAGCTTGTCGGAGCTATATCACACTATCCATCGGCTCTTTTGGTACTTTCGGTTGTTAATTTTTTTGTTATAATTCTATGTATAGGTATTTTTGACTGATGTTGGCCTATGTGTTTGAAATGTTGTAATGGTCATTTGACTTGATTGAGTTTTTAAGATTTTGATGAGATAATGGTTTTAGTTTGACATGTACGTGAATAGCTTATTTATGAATGATAATATTATAGCTCAAATATGCAAATGATAAGTGTCATTATGATGTAGGTGAATATGGTATTTTGATGCACTAGATATATGTGAATTATGTGGCTAATTTGAGCTAATTTTTGTATGACATATATGGTACATTTTGGTATAGCTTTGGTCAAGCCTTTGTTGATCAAAAGATCAAATTGTGTTCATAGTTATACATGTATATATATTGTCATTTAAGGTGCCTAAGGGCATATTCGTTGTATGTGATCATCCCATTTTTATAAAGCTAGAATATGCTTGATTTTGGTGCCTCGTTATAGCTTGAATATGTGTGCATTTGTGATTGTAGGAATATACCTATTTGGGTGAGAAAAATGGCTTCAAAAATAGCCTATTTTCGTCCACATGGGCAGAGACACGGGCATGTGTCTCAGCCGTGTGTGACACACGGCAAGGTGACATGACCGTGTGTCCCCTATAGCTTTCAAAGGGTTGCAAGTCAAGATATTAGATGGCCTAACACACAGCCTGACACACGGGTGTGTGGGGTTACTTCGAAGGGTACACGGCCTGGCACACGGGTGTGTGGTTTGGCTGTGTGACCCAAGTTAGTGAGTTACATGGGCACGGACACGGGCTGGGACACGGTCGTGTGTCCCTATATCGAATGCCCACACGGCCTAAGACACGGGCGTGTCTCTTGGTCGTGTGAGTCACACAGCCTGGCCACACGGCCATGTGACCCCTGTAGTGTTGAAAATTTTTACTATTTTCTGAAAAAATCTTAAAGTTTCTAATTTAGTCCCGACTTGTTTCTAATGCATATTTAGGGTCAAGGGCTCGTACAATGGACATTATGTATGATTTGACTTGTTTTAATGTGCTTATTGATATGTTATGAAATGTTTTAAATTCTGTTTGTTTATACTGTAAACTCTGATAATACTCTGTAACCCTATTCTGACTACAGATACGAGTTAGGGGTGTTACACAGGCAGTTACACAGCCTAGCACACCGCCTGGCACACAGGCATGTGAGGCCATTTCGAGTTTTACACAACCTGGCTCACAAGCGTGTGGTTTGGCCGTGTAACCCGGGCTGGGACACGAACACGGGCTGGGACACGGTCATGTGTCCCTATTTTGATTGTTACATGGTCTAAGACACGGGCGTGTGTCTTAGCCATGTGAGTCACACAGCCGTTTGACCCCTGCAGTTTAAAATTTCTAAATTTTTCTTACATGTTTCAAATGCTTTCGATTTAGTCTCGAACCGTTTCCAAAGTGCTTTCAAGGCCTCGAAGGCTCAATTAAGGGATGATATGCATGTATATGAATGAATTATGCTATGTTTATATTAATGTTTTAAAATGTATGTTTTTATGTTACATTTTTACAGTAATGCTCCGTACCCTATTTCGGTGACGGTTACGGGTTTGAGGTGTTACAGATATTGTCTATAATATCAGCCTACTTTGGACAAATGCACTCTGTGTTGGATCTGGTTCCCTGGGTGTAGTATATTCGTTTGTAAACTTGTATTTTTTTTAATAGATTGGTTAATAAAACAAATTTATTGATTACATTAATATACATGGTCAGATCGTAGTACGGAAAGATAGGTTGTATTAGTAGAGGAACCTAAACATATCCTTAGTCTAATTGGAAATTATCAAACCGATTAAAAGACTAATATTTCATCTATCAAGTCCAATTAGGGAGATGCCTTGTCTTGGGCAAGGGAGCGGATGACTCCTAGAAGATAGAGACATAGATGTGACTAACTAGACAGACAGTACATCAGACAGGACCCAAGCAGAATAGATCCTGAATCCATTTATGGAATAATTCACTTGTGACGTTCATAGTGTGGATACCTAAATATTGAATGGATAGCGGACTATGTATGCGTGACTTGTACATTTTGATGTAAGTAAAAGCCTGAGTTCAAATATATAATGAACCGCAACCTGGTGCATTAGGTTTACGACTTCTGTAGTATGTACCATCATTCAAAACAATGAAATTCATAGCCCAAAAATGATATCCTCTCATTGGCATTACATGGTTGATGAAAAGTAAACGTGGCCATGGGTCGACCGTCTTTGTGATGGATGACTTGATCACTATTTGATAGTGATTGGCTTTTCATGAAGGAAGATGTAATGGTTACCTTGAGATAAAATAGGATCACATTGGGAGAATGAATATTATCCCAAAGAGATGAAGGATATCCTGTGAGGGTAACACACTTACGACAAGGTTATTGGACGAGCACTGAGTAATTGCTTTCGTAATGGTATGTCATTGAGGAGAGCTCAATCACGATACTATAGTGGAATGACTTCGTGACTAAATGATTTTATAATTAATAAGCGGAAAGAGCTTAATTATAAATCATTTGAGCCTCAACTACATATGTCCAATCGGTCCCTCCGCTAGCTCATTAAAACGTGAATGAATTGCGTGTTTGAATAGAAATGAACGAAATGAATAGGAAAAGAGAAATGGGAAACATTCAGGAATGATTATAATTTTCTCTAAAATTGAGAAATGGAATCATTTGGAAATGAATGTAGGTTTCCAAAAATGGAAATGGAAATGAAAATGAAAATGAAAATGATCCATTTTCAATCCTATATAGATTACTTAAAACATGACCGGAAGAATGAGTTATGTTTTTGGATTGTTTTGAAACCTGAAAATGAAAATAAACTATTTGGTCATGGTGAACATGTTGAGTTTTGAAATATTAGGGGCAAAATTTTATCAGGTGTAAAATCATCAAAATTTTATTGGGGGTAAAATAGGGATGAGAAATTTATTTTATATATAAATATTAAAGTTTATTTTGGGAAATATAAAATTTGGATCGGATTAGATCACATTATAGAGTATTGGATCAAAAAGGCACAAGAAGTATTCGTAATTGGACATGATGTGAGAGAGGCCGAAAAACCCCTTATGGACATGAAGGGGGTGGCAACCCTGGTAGGAATACTAGGGTGTGTCGTCCACCCTAGTCCTATTCTAAGTAATATGTTGTTTTTCTAGTTGAAATAAACCACTATAACTTAGCAAGGGTTCTACCTTTTTTTCCTATAAATAGATGGCATCGGTAAAGCTATTAACACAACTTTGAGAGATTGTTATTCTACCGAAGAAAAGGGAGAATTTATTCTCAACTATTACATGTATTTTTCAGAATAACGATTCTACTAGTTTCTAATAAGAAGAGAGAATTTTCGTTTTCACCCTAAAAAGGAGAGAAAACTTTTTCTAGTTCTGTATTTTGATTCAATTGGTTCGAGCCCACACACGAAGCAGTTTGTGGTACGATAATAGCGAAGAAGATTGTTTGGTTGAAAGCCGGGAACAACGAACGTCTGCTAAGTCAAAAACATAGGTATGAATTCTGTTAAGGTTTATTGCTATAAATATCACAAACCAAGTTGATTTTCAAAATTTTACTTTTTTGCTATGCAACAAAACCATTTTCAAATAAGATTTTTTCTAAAAATTGGTATTAGAGCACTAGGTTGTGCTGTGTTTATGGTGTAAACTGAGATTGAATCTTTCTCTTCATCTTCTTTGATTAATATTTGATATGATGTGTCGTTCTTGTAATTATTCACATGTTTAGGGGAATGTATATGAATGGATGCAATATTATATATTTGTTATATAATTATTTTTTCTCCAAGGTTGTCATTCTTAGAAAATAGACCGTGGACTATCACCTTCACGTAGGATTATTTTTTATTTATAGAATTCTTGTGAGCCAAAAATGGGTATAGGACATAAATGTAATTTTTCCAAAAAAGGTGTCCATGACGATGAGAAGATTGAGAGATGGCAGTTGAAGACACAAGGAATTCCTTGTGGCAAAAAACTATGTAATTTTTTTGGTTTTTCATTTATTTTCTAGAAATAAAACATGAAAACCTTGGTTGGAAATTTTATTTTATTACCATCTCTTTATATATTTGTTTAATAATTATTTATGATATAATTGTGATATATATGTATGAGATGATCCAAAGTTGATCTATTAAATATAAGAAGTGTGATAATGAGAAAATACATGTGTTGTAGTGTTCCATTCACTTCTTTAGGTTATTTAATTACTGTGAGAAGTGTGGTAATGAAAAGGTGCATGTCTAAGATTGCATCTGGCAAGGAAAGACTTGGTTTTTAAGTGGTCAAAAACATCTCGCCTCCCTTTTCTAGGAACCTACCTAGTGCACGGTTCAGATTCACTTCTTTGGTTCTTCCCTTAAAAGAAAAACTGTGGAGAATTGAAATTGTTTGCTTGACTCATGTGAATAATTTAATGTGATTATAAAATTTCCATAGCATGTCATGCATATATGAGATAAGCATGCCATAAAGTTTAGGAAAGAATGTCACATGTGCTTTTCATGCATATATTGATCTTATATGATTGAAACCGAAAATTATAAAAACCTTGCATGTCTTTTTAAAAATATTGAATGGGAGAAAGTCCCTAAACAAGACCTACAACTTCCATCAATGGTCTCTTGTGATGGAAAGGAAAGTGCACTACGCTATGGTAGGATTGCTATAAGGATTTCACTAAGCAAATTTCCTGAAAGTATGAAGAATTCTCTTGTGATCAAATGATAATTGGACTAGCCCTTGTGGTAGGCATTATCATGCGATAGGTGACACGAGCTCAGCTGTAGATGTCTCGAGTCGTATAGTTTGCCCGATCGTTAAAATTGAGTAAGTCGGATCGATTTGCAAATTATGCTTGAAGTTATGGAAGATAGGTTCAAATGGGATGGTTTCGAAATGGATATGGAAACAAAGGTATGGTTCGGCTAAGGCTTAAGAATGAACCAACACAATATGCCGTGTTGACCCGAAACTTAGACAAGCACTTAGGTTGAAGAATGATGGAAATAGGAAGGATAAACGGATAAACCTTGACCCACTATCTAGGGAAGATAGGAACCTTGGTATGGGTGAACGCCACACTTTAACAAAGTGATAAGTTCGGAAAAGACGGGATTGACGCCACAAGGAATGCTTGATAAGTCAATTCAGTCTATGGAGAACAATGAGAGTATGAACACTCACAAAGTAATATGATATTCATCAAGTGATCAAAAAGCCCTTACAAAGTGAATAAAACTACATATTTATAGTCTAAACATGGAGTAGCCGAATGGGCTATTAGGGATGCTGAATGGACGGCACATTGAAGCTAGAAAGGAGCTAGAATTTTCCTTGTAGTTTCTTGAACGTACCTAGAAGCTTCTTAGCATGAAAAACACAAATGGATAGCTTCTAGATGAAGATTATTCAGCTGGACATTAATTTAAAAGGTTGTGAGCTGAATAGCCTTGTCTATGTTCGGCCAAGGTGACTAAATGCCCTTTAGTGGAGCTACTTGGTTGAGCTAAAAAGTCTTGAGTTTAATGATCAGCTTGGGGCACTTCAATGGTCCTCAAAGTGTGAAAGCCGAATGTGAATAGTCCTTTGGTGTGAATGCACAAAACTAATCAGCCATTCCATGTGAAAAGGATCTCTAGCAATGTGAATACTTTAAAATGCTGCCTTGAAGAGCTGGACGGTCATCCTAGAGGAAAGAAAGCATCAGCTACCTTTTGGCCCTTAGTGTCACCGAAGAGTTACTGGTTGGTAGCATTCAAGGACTGACAATAACCATGCCATCCCATACATGTACCTATACACATTTCATTGAACAAATTAATTAGCTTTAGGACACCATAAATTCCGCTGGAACAAAGACAAATTAAATAGGCAGCAGCTAAGACAACTTAAATAGCTATATTTGGCTGGACAAATTAATTAACAACAAGAATTAAATTTGTCCTAAACTTGACACATTAAAAATATGTACTAATTAAAACATATTTAAGCTTAAATTAAGATGTCCAGAATTTAGACACATTAAAACAAAATTAATTTATTTGAGCTGAATTTTAACTAATTAACTAACTTAATTAATAAATTTATTCCTGCAACTTAAATGCATGAAATTAAATAAATTGAAATCAAGCTCAATGAGCTAGCATCAAGCCGAATTGAGCTCCATTGAGCTAAGTCGAGCTAAGTTAGCTTGCAAGATGTTGCTAACTAAACTTGGTGCGCTGGTCCAACAATGATTGGTCACTTCTTCTCTCCAAACTCGATCAATGTATCTTGATATCGCTTCTTGGAACCTCTTGGCTCGGGCTCGGGTGATTGGTCCTAAAGGCAGCTCCAAAGGTTTGGCCACCATCTCCTTGGTTAAGCTCGCATCATTCCCCCCCTCTTCGAGGTAATTTTTCCCCAAATCGTCACCTACATCAAAAGGGGAAAGATAAGCAACATTAAAGCTAGCACTAACTCCATGCTCATCGGGTAAGTCCAACTTGCAAACATTGTCGTTGATCCGCTCCAAGACTTGAAGTGGACCATCACCCCTTGGTAGGAGTTTAGACCTTCTTTGCTCGAGAAATCTTTCCTTGCACATATGGATCCAAAACCAATCACCGGGTTTGAATATGATTCGTTTGCGCCCCTTGTTTGCTCCACGAACATATTGCTCGGTTCTCCTCTCGATATTTTCTTTGACTTTCTTATGAAGCTATTTGACAAAATCAACCTTTCTTTTGCCATTTACATATACTAATTGGTTAGAAGGTAAAGGAACTAAATCGAGAGGAGTTAGAGGGTTGAAGCCGTATACCACTTCAAAAGGAGAGTGCTTAGTAGTCGAATGAACTGATCGGTTATACGCGAATTCTATGTGTGGCAAGCATTCCTCCCACGACTTCAGATTTTTCCTAATGATGGCCCATAGTAAGGTCGATAAAACTCAGTTGACCACCTCTATTTTTCCATCCGTTTGGGGGTGGCACGTTTTCGAGAACAATAGCTTGGTGCCTAGCTTGCCCCACAAGGTCCTCTAAAAATGGCTGAGTAACTTGGCATCTCGATCGGAGACGATGGTTCGGGGTATTCCATGCAATCGAACAATTTCCTTGAAAAACAAATTAGCAACATTAATAACATCATTAGTTTTATGACAAGCAAGGAAATGGGCCATTTTAGAAAATCGGTCTACAACAACAAAAATTGAATCTTTTCCATTCTTTTTTCTAGGAAGCCCTAGAACGAAGTCCATAGATATATCAACCCATGGTGCATCCGGTATTGCCAAGGGTGTATACAAACCTTTGGGCTTGATTCGCGACTTTGCTTTCTTACAAGTAATACAAAAGTCACACTTCCTCATCACGTCGCGTTTCATCTTAGGCCAATAAAAATGTTCTTGAAGTATGGCCAAGGTTTTGGCTACACCAAAGTGTCCTATAAGTCCTCCGCTATGGGCTTCGTTAACGAGCACTTCTCGAACAGAACCTTGGGGTACACACAACTTACCTTCACGAAATAGATAGCCATCTTGCTGGTAATACTTTTCATGAGCATCTCTAACACAAAACTTATATATCTCACCAAAATCAACATCAGTTTTATAAAGATCTTTCAGGAACTCAAAAACAAGTAGTTTGGAATCTAATTGATTGATAAGAGCATACCTCCGTGATAATGCACCGGCAACGATGTTTTCTTTACCTTTCTTGTATTTAATCACGTAAGGGAAAGATTCCAAAAACTCCACCCATTTGGCATGGCGCTTGTTTAGCTTGGTTTGTCCTTTAAGGTGCTTCAAGGCCTCATGATCCGTATGGATGACAAACTCTTTAGGCCAGAGATAATGTTGCCATGTCTCTAAGGCCCGAATCAAGGCAAACATCTCTTTATCATATGTAGGATAATTGAGAGTAGCTCCGTTGAGTTTCTCGCTAAAGTAAGCAATGGGTCATTCGTCTTAAGTCAAAACCGCTCCGATTCCTATTCCTGAGGCATCACATTCAACTTCAAATGTTTTGTTAAAATCAGGTAGTGACAACAAAGGAGCGTTAGTTAAACAATCCTTGATTTTATTAAATGACATCTCTTGCTCATCAGTCCAATTGAAATGAGAGTTTTTCTTTATGATACCTGTCAAGGGGGCGGCTAAGGTACTAAAGTTGGGCACAAACCTTCTATAAAAACTTGCTAACCCATGAAAACTCTGTACTTGGCTGATGTTCGTAGGACGTGGCCAATCTCAAATTGCTTGGATTTTCTCTTGATCGACTTCTAGGCCATCGGCACTTACCACGAATCCTAAAAACACAACTTTGTTAGTACAGAAAGAACACTTCTTGAAATTAGCATAGAGTACCTTCTTACGCAAAACTTCTAGTACCGCACGCAAATGTTGAACGTGGTCTTCCAAATACTTGTTGTATATCAAAATATCATCAAAATAAACCACGCAAAATTTTCCAATGAAGGCATGCAATACATGATTCATTAATCGCATAAATGTACTAGCAGCATTAGTAAGACTGAATGGCATTACCAACCATTCGTACAAACCGTATTTAGTCTTGAATGCGGTCTTCCATTCATCCCCCTCCCGTATACGAATCTGATGATAGCCGCTCTTTAAATCAATCTTTGAGAATAATTGGGTTTCGCTTAGCTCATCGAGCATATCATCGAGACGGGGAATTGGGTGCCTATACTTGATGGTGATCTTACTGATGGCGCGGCAATCAATGCATATTCGCCACGATCCGTCCTTTTTAGGCACTAGTAAAACGGGCACCGCACACGAACTCAAGCTTTCTCGGATGTATCCTTTCTCCATCAACTCAGCAACTTGTTTTTGCAATTAACAATGGCTGTCTCGTCAAAAATAACTTCCTCACTTCTCTTTTTCTTGCAAAAACACTCATTTTTTCACACTCATTTTCTTTTTGCTTTTCTTTTTCCACTCGTGTTTTTGCCTCACTTTTTTCACCTTTTCCTTTCTTTTTCTCAACTTTCTTTTCTTTTTCTTTTTCATTCTTTTTTTCTTGTTCTTTTTCTTTTGATTTTTCTACAGATTGTTTCATTTTAATTTGATGTTCGTACACTTGTTTTGGGGTAAGGGGTGCTAAAATGACATTCTTCCCGAGGTGTTTGAACATGTATCTATTCGTATAGCCATCATGGATCACACGCCAGTCGAATTGCCATGGACGCTCCAGTAGAAGGTGTCCCACGTGCATGGGCACTACATCACATACCACCTCGTCTTGGTACTTGCCGATCGAAAACGCCACTACAGCTTGCTTGGTTACTTTTAGTTCACCACCATCGTTTAGCCATTGCAATTTGTAAGGGTTTGGGTGTTTCGTCGTGGCTAAGCCGAGTTTTTCTATGAGTATGCTACTCGCAACGTTGGTGCAACTCCCTCCATCGATTATCATGCTGCACACCTTGCCTTGAACGTGGCAGCGAGTGTGAAGGATATTTTCCCGTTGTTGCTCGTCTTCAACACTTTGAATGTTTAAGCTTCTTTTGACAACGAGAATTTTGCCTTCGATGGGATATTTGAGTTCTTCTTATTCGTCAGTAGGGGGTTCAGGCTCCTCCTCCTTTTCTTCCTCAGACTCGATTTCGCCATTTGGTCTAACCACCATCACTCGACGGTTGGGACATTGACTGGCTATGTGTCCCCTCCTTTGGCACTTGTAACATTTAATATCCCGAGAATGATTAGGAACAGGATAGTTCTTACCTTTACTTGCCTCGCCACTCGGTTGATTGGTTTTGGTGGTCTTAATAGGCTCCTTGGAACGCATAGGGGCCTTACTAGTCCCTTGACTCCATTTGTTGGTAGAAGAGGTAGGATAGGTTCGGTTGGTTCTGTTCTGCTTTTGTAACGCCCCGAATTTGGGCCTAGTAGAATTTGGCCCATTGGGCCTTGGGCGTGGAAGCGTTTAAAATTTTTGAGAATAAGAGAACGGCACTAATGCAAGTTGGACCTATTAGGTGAGTGATTTTGGAAGGCTAAGGGGCTTCTATGAAGTCCCGGGATCAAACTTGGGCTTTAGGAAAATTTTGGTTTTAGGTGAATAAAACCTTGGGAGTTAGTAAGTAGGCTTTAAGAATAAAATGTGGAGAAAAATGACACAAAAGGAGTTGTGGTCTAGTGGCAAATGGCACCACATGGGAGACAAGGAGGTGACGTCACACAAGGAAGCAAGGGGTCCAAGGTTCAAGTCTTGGTGCTTGCATTTCATTTTGATTTATTTTTAAGTGAACTTAGATTTTGGCCCATAGACTTATATTTAGTTGCGCATGATTTTAGACACAGGAGGAGCTTGTGGCATAGTGGCTAGCGGCGTGGATTAAGTTACAAGGGAGCCTGAGTTCGAATCCCATTGCAAGCAAAAAGGGATATTTATTTTGCTAAGTCGGGACGGCCAGAGTTTGTGTTGGAATGAAACTCTGTTGAAGGAGGGATCCCACATCGGGAAGCTAGCAAGAGGGAAGGTGAGAAGCTGGCTTTAAATAGAGCAATCTATGAGGAGAGTAAGCATACCTTGGTGGACGTTTGGGCACAGGAGTGGTCGGAGCACGGATTAACTCCAGATTCCTATCAAGTGTGTATTTCGCACTACTCTAGCTGTAGAGCGGCAAATACCGAAATGCCGGTCACACGACGATGGTAGCCACACGAGCGTGCGAGTGCACATGTGGGAGCTTCGACTCGATAGTCGAGGACATCATAGTGTTCTTGTGGGTTTAGGCTATTTGGGCCACGATGGGCCGAAAGGGGCCAAGTGGGCCCAATGGGCCCGTGGGCCCATATGAATAAATTGTATGATTGTGTAGTAGATATTGGACTGATCAATGTGAATCTCATATTTGTAGTTAGATTTGGGCTAAATGGGCCACACGAGCGTGTGGTTCCATTTGGGCCGAGAATGGGCCCTAGGCCAATCGCATCGTTATCTCGTTTCTTCCTGTTAGGGTGCATTGTATTACAGGATAAATTCAGGGAATTCTTAATCTTCACTGGTATTCAGAAAGGACTTAGCAAAACCCGGTGAAACAAGGATCGGTGTTAAGGGGTTGGCGGCACACTCGTAATCAAGGTGTGTAATCTCACACTCCTGTTTGTTCTGTTAATGCTATGATCTGTGAACCGGCTAAAAGTCGAAATACCCTCGAGGGATAGATCACCGAATTACCCTTGGTGGGTAAATTACCGAAATACCCTTAGAGGGTAAATTACCGAAATACCCTTGGAGGGTAAATTACCGAAATACCCTTGGTGGGTAAAATTACCGAAATACCCTTAGTGGGTAAATTACCGAAATACCTTTGGTGGGTAAGATTATCGAAATACCCCTGGAGGGTAAATTATCGAAATACCCTTGAAGGGTAAAAAAAAATTATTGTTATACCCTTAGGGGTTGATTAGTATGATTGTGTGTATTTTGTTTAGCTGTTATGATGGTACATTATTGCATACATTGAATTAATATGTCACTACATATTGCATTGGGTTGGGATTATTTAATTGGAGGAAGTGATTGATCTGTTAGGGTCGCACGGGTCGCCCGAGATCACTGTGGACCCACCGATTTGATTGTTAGGGTTGCACGGGTCGCCCGAGACGATTGTGGACCCACCGATTTGATTGTTAGGGTTGCACGGGTCGCTCGAGATGACTATGGACCCACCGATTTGTCTGTTAGGGTCGCACGGGTTGCCCGAGACAATTGTGGACCTACCGCCGGCTCTAAACCGCTTATAATCTAGCAGCTCGGCTGCATTTTTGGTGTGTAGGGCTGGGTGGGTTGACTTGGTCCCCAAAGGTGTGTAGGGTTGGTACGGGGGTGTGTTTGGTTGGATTGGGGTGGGCTGCATTCTCTGTTTGCATTATCATGTTTATAGGGCTAAGGCCCAGATTGTCACCGAATAGGGCCTCGGCCCAGACTGCTTTCATATGGGCTCGGGCCTAGTTAATGGTCGATTAGGGGATTACACACTGAGTTCTCGTAACTCACCCCTCTGCTTTAACCTTGCAGGTGATCCCCAGCATTAGAGGATTTGGAGATGCGGAGGACTCTGTGGTGGCCATACATTGGAGTACTTCTCACAAACTTTAGTAAATTTCAGTTTTGCTTCATTTTAAGATTATTTTAATTTGGGTTTAATATTATGTAATAAGGCCATTGGATTTTATATTTTGCCTTTAACTTTCAATTCGGTTTTTTTAAATTGTTAAATATTTGAACTCTAGGTTTTCCAAAAACGTTAATCACCGTTTTAAAATATCACGTTTCCACTACTATTCAAGGTAAATTTTCACAACGAAAACAGTTTCAAAACAATAATAACAACTTTATAAGAATGGACATTAAGTAAATTGGGTTTTTACAAACAAACATCGAAACTCGGAGTTTTCAAAAGAGATGCAACTTTTTAAATGAACGCCTAGCTTTTCAACTATCACCTGATGTGGCACGCTAAATCAGGTCATAACGTTTAGGCCAGGTTTGGGGTGTTACAGCTTTAGTTGTTTCTCAATTTTAATCTCCATGTGGACCATGTCCATCACTTCAACATAGTGTTGTAATTCCACTATGTTGGCGATGTCACGGTTCAACCCCGCTAGGAATCTAGCCATTGTCGCTTCGCGGTCTTCCTCGACATCGGCTCGTATCATGGCAACCTCCATCTCTTTATAATAATCCTCGACACTCCGATTACCTTGAGTGAGGTTTTGTAGCCGCTGATACAAATCTCGGTGATAGTACGATGGAACAAAATGTTTCCTCATGACGGCCTTCATTTCAGCCCAAGTTGAAATAGGCCTCTCCCTGTTCCTCCTTCGACTCGTCACGAGTTGATCCCACCATACAATTGCGTAATCGAAAAATTCTATGGCCATGAGCTTTACCTTCTTGCTCTCCGAGTAGTTACGGCACTCGAAGACAAGTTTAATTTTCTTCTCCCACTACAAATACGCTTCGGGGTCGTTCTTCCCTTAGAATTGTGGTATAGTCATTTTGATGTTCTTGAGTTTGTCTTCGGGACGATCTCTTTCTCTATAGCCACGGTTTCGTTGGCCTCGATGTCGTACACTTCGCACAGATGAGTGGTCACTTACTCGTTTGAGTCATAGGGATCTTCCTGGTTTTGGTTTGGACGCTCGCGCCCTCGCCTTGCAACTTTAGGGGTTCCTTCGCATTGTTCTTGTGTTTCGACTCGAAATAGCCGATCTTCGATGGGCTCAAGTTTGCGGTCGAACAGCCGCTCCATTTCTCGCATAAGAGCTTGTAACGTTAAATCAGGAACTCCTCCACCAGCAACATTACGAATAGGTCGCAATCCACCTCCGTCCATTTGGTTCCTTTCCGGACTTCTAGACATGGAATTCTAATCATACAACAATCCTCACACTTCTCTCACAAAGAAAAGTTCACACAATTTTTCTTTTGTCCTCTCGGATAATCTCACCACACTCTTGCCTTTTTCCGCTCAAGTTTGCCTCTTGAAGTTCTCCAAGGACTACTTAGACGAATCAGCTCCCGTTGTGAGTCGGTTTGCAAAAGTGATGTTGGGCTGGGGGTGAGGGATTGATGTTGGGACATTGGGTAGGCTAACAAACAAAATAAAAGTGTTTAAGTGTGGCCGAATGGCTTGTTGGTTAAAAAAATGATTTTTCCGGGCAGAAAATTTATACGACTAACTTTTCTGTCCTCTTTTTTTTTTTACTTCCGAATTTTTTTCAATAATTTTGAAATTTGCACTTTCAAATATATATATTCTTTTTTTTTCACGAATTTGTTTTACGAATTTTTTTAAGAAAATACAATCCCGGGAATACCAAAAATACTGATACTTACTTTAATTTTACCAGCTCTAATACCAAATGATACGAGCTCGGTTGTAGATTCTCGAGTCGTATGGTTTGCCCGATCGTTAAAATTGAGTAAGTCAGATCGATTTGAAAATTATGCTTGAAGTTATGAAAGATAGGTTCAAATGGGATGGTTTCAAAATGGATATGGAAACAAGGGTATGGTTCGGCTAAGGCTTAAGAATGAACCAGCACAATATGCCGTGTTGACCCGAAACTTAGACAAGCACTTAGGTTGAAGAATGATGGAAATAGGAAGGATAAACGGATAAACCTTGACCCACTATCTAGGGAAGATAGGAACCTTGGTATGGGTGAATGCCACACTTTAACAAAGTGATAAGTTTGAAAAAGACGGGATTGACGCCGCAAGGAATGCTTGATAAGTCAATTCAGTCTACGGAGAACAATGAGAGTATGAACACTCACAAAGTAATATAATATTCATCAAGTGATCAAAAAGTCCTTAAAAAGTGAATAAAACTACATATTTATAGTCTAAACATGGAGTAGCCGAATGGGCTATTAGGGATGCTGAATGGATGGCACATTGAAGCTAGAAAGGAGCTGGAAATTTCCTTGTAGTTTCTTGAACATCCCTAGAAGCTTCTTAGCATGAAAAACACAAATGGACAGCTTCTAGATGAAGATTATTCAGCTGGACATTAATTGAAAAGGTTGTGAGCTGAATAGCCTTGTCTATGTTCGGTCAAGGTGACTAAATGCCCTTTAATGGAGCTGCTTGGTTGAGCTTAAAAGTCTTGAGTTTAATGATTAGCTTGGGGCACTTCAATGGTCCTCAAAGTGTGAAAGCCGAATGTGAATAGTCCTTTGGTGTGAATGCAAAAAACTGATCAGCCATTCCATGTGAAAAGGATCTCCAGTAATGTGAATACTCTAAAATGCTGCCTTGAAAAGCTAGACGATCAGCCTAGAGGAAAGAAAGCATCAGCTACCTTTTGGCCCTTGGTGTCACCGAAGAGTTGTTGGTTGGTAGCATTCAATGGCTGACAATAACCATGCCGTCCCATACATGTACCTATACACATTTAATTGAGCAAATTAATTAGCTTTAGGACACCATAAATTCGGCTGGAACAAAGACAAATTAAATAGGCAGCAACTAAGACAACTTAAATAGCTATATTTGGCTGGACAAATTAATTAACAACAAGAATTAAATTTGTCCTAAACTTGACACATTAAAAATATGTACTAATTAAAACATATTTAAGCTTAAATTAAGATGTCCAGAATTTAGACACATTAAAACAAAATTAATTTATTTGAGCTGAATTTTAACTAATTAACTAACTTAATTAATAAATTTATTCCAGCAACTTAAATGCATGAAATTAAATAAATTGAAATCAAGCTCAATGAGCTAGCATCAAGCCGAATTGAGCTCCATTGAGCTAAGTCGAGCTAAGTCAGCTTGCAAGACGTTGCAAACTAAACTTGGTGAGCTGGTCCAACAATGATTGGTCACTTCTTCTCTCCAAACTCGATCAATGTAGCTTGATATTGCTTCTTGGAACCTCTTGGCTCGGGCTCGGGTGATTGGTCCCAAAGGCAGCTCCAAAGGTTCGGCCACCAGCTCCTTGGTTAAGCTCGCATCATTAGGTTGAGAAATTTTATCTTCAAAAGAGGATAACTAGTCAAAGCATACTAGTCGGTGAGATTATCCCACGATGACTCATTTGTGGTGCATGATGCGGTAGATGTTGAGTTGATGGTTATACACTCAAGATATTCTAGTTAAGTAACTCCCCAAAAAGCTCTACTTAAGTTAGAATGATGGCCAAACGTTACACGGTTATTAGTATGTGTGAATGCCTAAGGATTAGGTTCATGTACCAATTGGATGGAAATCCATATTCTTACTAGTTGATCATGATCACCCCATGGTGGTTTAATTCAATAGGTGTGGAAATTATCGTTGCAACGACTTACAAATGTTTTCAAGGTTTAATGTAAGATGCATGCATCATCTTAATGCATATCATAATGTTGCAAAATATTTTCAAACATTTACTTATTACAAAGATATTAATATATGAATGTTTTATTTTTAGTTTGAAAATGACACCAACTCTCTTATAGAACATACTCACTGAAAACAAACTAAATGGAAACAACTATAAGGAATGGAAAAGAAACCTTATACTTGTCCTAAGCTGTTAGAAACTTAAAACAGTTTTTGATACTAAGTGCCCTCCAACCACTTAACTTGAGGCTAGAAAATGCTAGGAAGAGTCTGATGAGATAACTCGTTTCTATATGCTAGCAAGTGTGACAAACACTTTGTATAAGCAACTAGAGAGCTGTAAGACTGCTAAACTGATTCTAGATAAGCTAGAATACATGTTTGGAGGCCAAGTTGCCTTGGCTCAACAGTCTACTATAACTAGCTTAATGAATGCCCAACAAAAAAGCCCGAGACTCTAGTCAAAGACCATGTGATCACTCTTATAGGCTACTTTATCGAGGCCTCAGACAATGATTTTGCTAGTTTCTGGGCCGCATATAACCTTGGAAACAAAAACTTGACGCTTACACAAATCATGAAGGAGTTATAATCCTATGAGTTGATGTTCATTGGTGATTAGCCAACCCAAAGAGCAGAAGCGAATATAGTCGTTACTTCTTCCTCAAAAGGAAAGGAAAACGCACTAAGAAAGGCATGGCTAAGGTCTCTGGGCCACCACAAGTGGAAAGGAATAGAACCAGAAAACCAAAAGACTTATCTAAGTCTAAATGCTTCTTCTGCAATAAGAAAGGGCCCTTCATGACAAACTGTAAAGAGTGGAAAGAAATCCTAGCTACAAAAGGAAAAGGTATGGAACTCTTGATGATAGAAGCTTGTTTAGTGGAAGACTCAATAAACCATTAGTTCATTAATTCGAGAGCCACTAATCATGTTCATGTTTCTCTACAGGGGTTCAAGGAGATGAAAGAACTTAGAGATAATAGCTTATCATTGCGGACCGGGAACAAGACAAGTGTGGCAGCTGAAGTAGTGGGAGATGTACATCTTTATTTTGATAATTGTAGGAATATTATTTTAAAAGACATTCTATATGTACCAAGTTTCGAAAGAAACTTAATTTACGTTGCACGTCTATATAAAGACAGCTTGACTGTGACTTTTAATAATAGAATTACAATATATAGAAATCGCAATCTTATCTATAATGAATGGATGTCAAGTAATCTTTATTTTATCAAACAAAAAATGTACACACTGCTTGAGACTAAAATATCAAATAAAAGACTTAAAACTTGTCATTCTAATGAGATGTACTTTTGGCATTTAAGACTTGGTCATATTAACCAAGAAAGAACCACTAGACTTGTGAAAGATAACATCTTAAGTTCGCTTAAAGAAGTTGATATTCCATAATGTGAATCTTGCTTGAAAGGTAAGATGACTAAGAAATCTTTCAATGCGAAAGGAATGAGGGCCGGAAAACCCCTAGAACTTGTGCACACTGACATATATGGCCCTGTGATGGTTAATGCAAGAGGTGGTTACGAGTATTATGTAACTTTTATTGATGATTATTCCATATATGAGTATGTATACATGATGCACCACAAGAGTGAAACCTTTGATAAATTCAAAGAGTTTTTTGTGGAAATGGAGAAACAACTAAGTTTACCCATAAAGGCACTTTCTGATTGAAGTGGGAATATTTATCTAATGAGTTCTTAGGGTACCTCATAAAGAATGGGATTCTATCCTAGTTAACCGCGTCGGGCACTCCATAATAGAATGGCATGGTAGAGAGAAGAAATTAAACATTGTTAGACATGGTACATTCGATGTTAAGTTATTCGAAGCTATCAATATATTTTTGGGGATAAGCTATACAAACAACTTGCTAAATTCTTAGTGATGTGCCAACTAAGGCAACATCGAAAACCCCATACAAATTTTGACATGGTAGGAAGCCGAATCTTAATCATCTTAGGATTTGGGGATGCTCGGCCCACGTATTGGATAAAAATGCGAGGAAGTTGGAGTCGCGAATAGAATTGTACATGTTCGTAGAATATCCAAAGAGAATAAAGGGTGGTTTGTTTTATAACTCGAAAAAGTAAACTATTATAGTTTTAACTCATGCTACTTTCCTTGAAGAAAGTTACATGAATGACTTCAAACCTCAGAGTAAAGAGGTACTCGAGGAGCTTTCGAGAAATATACAAAACCCTAAGGAAATGGTTCTAGAACCAAATCCTAATAGTAGACTTACAAACGATCAGCATCATAAGGAGCCTTATCATAGTGAAAGGGTCTCTTGCAAGCCTGAGTTCTTCCAATCTGTCGGAAGTGTTTTTAACACTAAGTCTGTTGAATAGGATGATGATGACCCACTCACATATGACGAAGCGATGCAGTGTGTTGATTCCAAGCTCTGGGAAATAGCTATGAAAGCTGAGATGGACTCTATGTATTGCAACTCAGTGTGGGAACTTGTAGACTTACCAGAAGTGATAAAACTCATAGAGCGTAAATAGATCTACAAGAGGAAAAGAAATATGGATGGAAATGTGGAAACTTATAAGGCCAGACTTGTAGAAAAATGTTATACTCAGAAAGAAGGCATCAGTTACGAAGAAACCTTCTCTCTGATTGCCATGCTCAAGTCAATCTGTATATTACTATCCATTCTGGTGGCTCTTGATTACGAAATCTGGAAAATGGATGTCAAGACAGTGTTTTTGAATGGCTTTCTTGAAGAGAGCATCTACATGATGCAACCCGTCAGATATATAGCTAAAATAAATGAGCATAAAGTTTGCAAATTGCTTAGATCCATATATGGACTTAAGCAAGCGTCCCTCTCATGGAATCAAAGATTCGATCAGGTGATCAAGAATTTTGGATTTGAGCAAAATACAGATGAACCTTGTGTTTATAAATGTTTAGGGGATGGAAAGGAGGTATTTCTTGTTCTATATTTCGATGATATTGTACTCATTGGGAATGATGTAGGGACATTGTCATCGGTTAAATTGTGGTTAACCTAATAGTTTAGCATGAAGAACTTAGGAGAAGCTAATTTTGTTTTGGGTATTCAAATCCTAAGGAATTGAAAGAAAAAAGTGATAGCACTGTCTTAGACTTCATACATAGATAAGATATTGGAGCATTATGCAATGAATAATTCGAAGAAAGGAAATCAACCTTTCGTATCGGGATTTCATCTCTCTTTAGAGGATTGTCCTAAGACAGTGAAAGAAAAAAAGAACATGAGAAAGGTTCCTTATGTTTCAGTATTAGGAAGTCTCATGTATGCTATGCATACACCCAGATATTTGTTTTGCAGTGGAGCTGGTAAGTCGATATCAGGCGAATCTAGGACCTAAGCATATACTCAAGTACTTACAGAGAACGAGAGATTATATGCTTGTGTATTCCGGAGGAGACCTTACTCCTATTGGATATACTGATTTTGACTTCTAAACATATCAGGATTTGAGGAAATTGACGTCGGGCTGTGTTTTTGTCCTAAGTGACGGGTCCATTATGTAGAGAAGTGTAAAGAAAACTTGTACTGCTGACTCCACTATGAAGGTTGAATATGTGGCTGCTTCTGAGGCTACTAAAGAAGCAATATGGCTTCGAAAGTTTCTCAAGGATCTTGAAGTCATTCCTGGTACGGAAAAAGCTATCACACTGTATTGTGACAATAGTACGACAATAGCTAATACCAAGGAGACAAGAAACCACAAGAGGACGAAACATATCAATCGAAAGTATCATATCATAAAGGAGGTAGTTTCAAATGGAATCGTGGATGTAGTCAAGGTCACATCTAAGGAAAACCTTACAGACCTGTTTACCAAGACCATACTAGCTAGGAGTTTTGAGAAACACATGGAGAGCATGGGAATGAAGAATATGGCTTATCTTTTTCACTAGGGCAAGTGGGAGACTGTTGGTTCTGGTGCCCTAAATTTAGTATATTTATTTGTAAAATCATAATTTTTTTCGAACAGATTGGTTAATAGAATAAATTCATTTATTACATTAATATACTTTCTATAATTGTCCTCACATGGTTTTTACATGTAGAGCAAAATGGAAGCAAATGTTTCTCATTGGTTGTCTAAATGTTTAACTAATACTAAGTGGTATTAAGTGGTCAAGTCGTAGTACAAAAAGACAATTTGTATTAGTAGATGAACCTGAACATGTCCTTAGTCTAAACAGAAATGAGCAAACCGATTAAAAGACTAATATGTCATCTATTAAGTCCAATTAAGGAGATGCCTTGTCTTGGCCATCGAAACGGATGACTCCCAGAAGACAGAAACATAGATGTGACTGACTGGACTAGCAGTACATCAGATAAGACCCTAGCAGACTAGATCCTGAATCTGTTTATGGATTTATTCACTTGTGACATTCATAGTATGGATACTTAAATCCTGAGTACTTTAATGTAAGTAAAAGCTTGAGTTCAAATAGATAAGGAACTGAAAACTGGTATATTGTGTGTACAAATTTTTTAATATGTAGCAGCATTCACAGTAGTGAAATTCATAGCCCAAAATATGGTTAAATGATATCCTCTCATTGGCATTACATGGTTGATGAAAAGTAAACGTGCCCACTGGTCGTCTGTCTTTACGATGGGAAACTTGATCACTATTTGATAGTGATTGACTTTTCATGAAGGAAGATGTAATGGTTACCATGAGATAAAATAGGATTATATTGGGAGAACGAATATTATCATAAAGAGATTAAGTGTAACACCCCTTACCCGGGTTCTACGCCGGGAACCGGGCCCGAGGCGTTACCGAACTCAAACTGCTTAATCGCCACTTAGGCTCAACGTCATTACTCGATATAACCTCATTCTCGACTTACGAGGCCTCACTCATACACACGAGGGCTCTCGAGACTAATCCGGAACTTTTACGATCCTTAAACTTTTTCTCTTATATACAGGTCTCACACGCCCGTGCAAGATTAGACACGCCCGTGCATGGACACACACGCCCATGTTCCTTAGCCATGCTAAAAACTCGAGCATTCTGCCAATTGCCCACGGCCATGGCACGCCCGTGCTCCCCAACCGTGGTGAACACTGACTAATCCCACACGCCCTAGTCACACGCCCGTGTAACTAGTCTGTGGTCTATTCTATTTTCAAATATTAACATGCAGAGGACGCACGGCCACAACACACGCCCGTGGGCTGACCGTGTGTCACACATGGTCTAGACACACGTCCGTATGTCTACCCACATGGTCAAGAACAAGACTAAGTGTCAAGTTCCTTTCACCCTTCTAACATACACAACATATACTCATCTAACACCATCATAATCAACTCAAATTGAAGTGCATTCCCACATAGAAAACTACATCTTTCTTTCATATAATGTAATAGCCAACAACCAAGGCATTATACAAAATAAGCTATCCATCTATAGGCCAACACATCTTAGCCATTTACAACAAAATTTACTAACTTATCTAGCCCCTATACATGCCATATACAAAACATTAAGTTTCATGTACCAAAGTGTGCTAATATGTGGGCTATCTTCTGATGATCCTCGTATCTCGATTCAACGCTTTAATCTATAAGACAAGGGAAAAGAAAGAGAGTAAGCTTTGAGCTTAGTAAGTTTACACATAAACAAATAAGCAACATAGTATAAGCTAAGCAACTATTAGCATTATACCAACAAGTAATTCACAACTATGCTTACTCTTTCTATCCCTTACCACATTTCCAACACATCATGAGTCACATACTCACAACCATTGAAATGCACCCCTGCATTCAATATCACATTTATGTAATATACAACACAGTCAATCCACATAACTTATCCACACAGCTCATCCACATAGCTAGTTCACATCACTAATCCACACTACTCATCCACACAGTTAATACACACAGTCAATCCACACAGTCAATATCTCGGTGGTTTCGCACTTAGCACACCACATTTGATTAATAAGGTGGTATCGCACTTAGCCTACCACAATGGTATTCGTAGTGATTCAGCACATAGCTCACTAGATGATATACCTCACGATAGCATCGCACGTAGCTAGCTCATCGTCAATATGCATTAGGATGGTATTGCACTTAGCCTACCATCTAGCATTATCACAACACATGCACAAGTCTATTTACCCAATCATTCATCCATTCACATCTATATTACATTCATTCTACTCGAACCACATAGGCTCCCAATCATTCCCATTCGTTCTCATTCATGCTACACCCTAGCTAGCATTTACAAATTGTAAGTATGAAGGCATTGTTTATACATAGACTTACCTCGATACTCAAAAGTATTGAAATGTGCAATTTAGTCCACCACCTTGCTTTTGCCTCGGTTTCGATCCGAGCTTCATCTTTCTTGATCTATAATGAATAAATCAGCTTATTCAATACACACATTGACTAAATTGACCCACATCTCATACTTTAGCAAAATTACTATTTTGCCCCTAAACTTTCTCATATTTACACTTTAGTCCCAAAGGCTCGTAAAGTGATTTTTATTCAACTTTCTACTCTTTCATGCTTAGCCGAACCACTTACTCAACTAAAGCATTCATCAAATCTCACTAAATCACCCATGTATGACCAAACTTAAGATTTTCACAACTAAGTCCCTACATGCATTTTCGTGGAAAATCACTTAGCAAAAGATGTTTCTACTACATCAAGCCTTCATATTCTTCCATAAAACATCAAAATACATGCATGTCATACATATGTACATTTTTGAACATCCATGATAGCTCACTAAATAGCTATAAATAGCTTACTCATGCTACCGAGACTTCAAAAATACGAAGAATATCAAAAACCGGGCTTAGGAGCACTTACTAGCAAGCTTGAAAAATTGAAAGAACCCTAACAATGGCTTCTCAAATTTTCGGCAGCTATGGGAAGAAGATGAATGAATTTCTATCATCTTTTCACCTATTTTAATCACTTAATTGATAAGTGACCAAAATGCCCTTTTTGATAAACTTTCAATTTTAACTCATCTATGCCCATTTTTGTCCAAAAATTAGAATTTGGATAATTTGCTATTTAAGGACCTCTAATTAATAATCTAAAGCTATTTCACACATATAGCTTCTAGAAACACACATTTTGCAACTTTTGCAATTTAGTCCTTTTGGACAATTCAACCACAATTTCACAAAATTGCTTCATGAAACTTTCACACTAGCATGCATACATAATATAAGCCTCAAAAACTCATTCATGACCTCTGATTTGTGGTCTCAAACCACTATTCCGACTAGGCCCTAAGCAGGGATGTTACAACTCTCCCCCTTTAGAGATTTTCGATCAGAAAATCTTACAAGTAAAGAGGTTTGGATGTTGCTCTCTCATAGCTTCTTCCGTTTCCCACGTAGCCTCTTCCACACCATGTTTCTGCCATAACACTTTCACTAGTGCTATGCTCTTATTTCTCAACTGTTTCACTTCTCGAGCCAAGATCTTAATCGGCTTCTCTTCATAAGACATATCCGGTCTTATCTCAATTTCCGTTGAAGGAATCACATGTGAAGGATCGGAGCGATACCGTCACAACATCGACACATGGAACACGTTATGAATCTTTTCCAACTCTACCGGCAAAGCCAACCGGTAAGCTACAGGTCCAATTCTGTCTGTAATCTCATACGGCCCTATGAACCTTGGACTCAATTTCCCTTTTTGTCCAAATCTCATAATCTTCTTCCACGGCGATACTTTCAAAAATACTTTGTCGCCTATCTCAAACTCAATTTCTTTTCTTTTCAAATCCGCATACGACTTACGCTTCGGTCAAGCGCTTTTTCGGACTATTACGGATTACTTTCACTTTCTCTTCGGTCTCTTTTACTAGATCGACCCCATAGATCCGTTTCTCGCTAAGCTCGATCCAATACAAAGGAGTCTGACACTTACGGTCATACAAAGCCTCATACGGTGCCATCTCGTATACTGATCGATAACTATTGTTATAGGCGAATTCGACCAAAGGTAGATATCTCTCCCAACTACCTTCGAATTCTAGCACACAAAGATCGAAGCATATCTTCAAGAACTTGAATCACTCTTTTAGGCCCGACCATCGGATTGCGGATGGAGCGCGAAGATCGAAATTCAATCTCGCACCCATGGCCTCTTGCAACTTCTTCCAAAATCTCGAAGTAAACCTCGGATCTCTATCCGATATAATGACACAGTACACCATGCAATCTCACTATCTACGCCACGCACAACTCGGCTAACTTATCCGGTGAATAATCAAGACGCCTTTGGAATAAAGTGAGCCGACTTTGTCAATCTATCCACAACAACCCACACAAAGCATCTCTCTTTCGGAGTCATCGGCAACCCCGTCACAAAATCCATGGTAACCCGATCCCACTTCCATTCGGGAACCATCACCGGTGAAAGCAATCCGAAGGCACTTGATGCTTAGCTTTCACTTGTTGGCAAATCGGACACTTAGTCACAAACTCGAAATCTCTCTTTTCATACCCTAGCCACCAATACAACTTCTTCAAATCGTTGTACATTTTAAATGCATCGCCTACGATGTCTTGAAAAGCATCCACTGTGGGCCTCATACAAAACCTTTCGAATCAACTCCTCATTTTTAGGAACACAAATACTGTCACGATACATCAGACAACCATTCAAGTCCACTCGAAAATTAGAATCACTTTCTGATCCGCACTTAGCTATCTTAGCTTGCATCTCGCTGTCATTTCTCTGAGCCTCACATATTTGTTGAACAAATAGTGGCCTAGCTCTCAACTCTGCCAAAATAGCTCCATCATCAGACAATGCTAAACTCACCCTCATAACTCTTAGAGCATACAGGGATTTCCTACTCAAGGCATCCGCAACCACATTCACTTTTCCCGGGTGGTAATCAATGACTAACTCATAGTCTTTCAACAACTCAAGCCACCGTCTCTGTCTCAGATTTAGATCCTTCTGATCCATCAAATACTTTAAAATCTTGTGATCCGTAAAGATTCGGCACTTTTCTCCATACAAATAATGTCGCCAAATCTTTAACGCAAACACAATCGCAGCCAACTCCAAATCGTGAGTCGGATAATTCTTCTCGTGCGGTTTTAATTGCCTCAAGGCGTAGGCGACTACCTTACCCTCTTGCATCAACACGCAACCGAGACCATTAAACGACGCATCACTATATACCACGAACTCCTTCCCCGATTCTGGTTGAACCAAAACCGGTGCCTCAGTCAACATTGTTTTCAGTCTCTCGAAGCTTTATTGACATGTCTCAGTCCATTAAAACTTGACATCCTTATGCAATAGCTTCGTCATCGGGGTAGCAATCACAGAGAACCCTTTTACGAAACGTCTGTAATATCCCGCTAACCCCAAGAAACTTCTAATTTCGACACGTTCCTCGGCGGTTTCCAATCCATAACGGCCGATATCTTACTCGGGTCAACTCGACACCATCACGACACCATGTGTCCTAGGAATTCGACCTCTCTGAGCCAAAACTCACTCTTGCTAAACTTAGCATACAACCGCTTGTCTCTCAAAGTTTACAAGACAATTCTCAAGTGCTCTTCATGATCGTTCTCATCCCGAGAATAGATCAATATGTAAATCAATAAAGACAACCACAAACTTGTCCACATATGGTCGAAAATACGGTTCATCGAGATCCATAAAAATCGCAGTGCATTCGTCCAAACCAAACAGCATAACCAAAAACTCATAATGGCCATACCTTATGCGAAATGCGTTTTCAACACATCTTGCTCTTTCACCACGAAAGTGATAATAACCTGACCTCAAGTCTATCTTGGAGAACATCAGTAGCTCCCTTCGGTTGATCGAAAAGATCATCAATCCTTAGTAAAGGATACTTATTCTTAATCGTCACCTTGTTGATTGTCTATAGTCTATACACAACCTCATAGACCCATCTTTCTTCTTCACAAACAATACCGGAGCACCCCACGGTGAGTAGCTCGGTCTTGCAAAACCCTTATCTCATCAATCTCTTGTAATCGAACCTTGATTCATTCAACTCTACAGTGCCATTGCATGCGGGCGATCGAAATAGGTGCCGCTCCGGAACCAACTCAATTCCAAACTCGACCTCTCTCACTTGAGGTAATCCAGGGTAACTCTTTGGAAACACATCCAGGTACTCACATACCACTGCACATGCCTTTGTTTCAAACCCTACTCCAACCTCTTGAGTATTCATCACAAACGCAGATAGGACTCACACCCTTTTCTTAAACATTTCTCGGCCACTAAGGAAGAAATCATCACTGGTAGACTGTCCGATCCTCCTGATTCAATTCGAACTACATCTCCACTCTCACAGTTCAGTTCAATGTACTTACTACCACAGTTCACTAAAACACTATGGGTAGTCAACCAATCCATGCCTAGGATTAAATCAAACTCATCAAACGGCAACAACATCAGGTTTGCCGGAAAACAATGATTCTCAATCAACAAAGGACAATTCTTACATACTTTGTCCACTAACACATGCTTTCCTAACGGGTTTGACACCTTAATCACAATGTCCGTAGACTCAACGGTCATACTCAAACTAGATGCTAATCTCATGTGAATATAAGAGTGAGTAGATCATGGATCTATTAAAGCAATAACAGAGGTGTCAAAGAGAGAAAAAGTACCCGTTATCACATCAGGGGAGGATGCCTCTTCGCGAGTGTGAATGGCGTACATCCTCGCAGGTGCCCGACCCTCTGGTCTCACAGCAGAGTCCCTGGATGCACATCTACCACTAGCCCCACCTCTTGGGTTCCTTGGTGGTCTACCCCTCGTAGACACATCACTAGGTCTCACTTCTTGCCTCTCTTCCTTATCATCCCTCTCGGGACAGTTACGGATAAAGTGGTCAAGGGAACCACATTTGTAACATTTCTGACTGTTTCCCCAACACTCTCTGGTGTGATACCTACCACAACTAGGACACTCCGGTTTGCTCTTTGTATTGCCCACACTTTCCATCGAGGGAGCTCGGACTCTCGAACCCTGACGAGTATTGTCCAAGTCTCGATGCGAATACCCCAATCGAGGTGACATCCAGGATTCACTTCCTTGGATCTTTTCGATTGGGCTTGATAGGACTTGCCCATCGGTCTCTTTCTCGCATCTCGGGCTTCACTCACAGCCCTTCTCTTTTCTGAACTCAATTCCTCGGCCTTACTTGCCCTCTCAACTAGCACCACAAATTCTTTCAACTCTAAAATGCCAACTAGGAGTTTGATATCCTAATTCACCCATCTTGAACCTCTTGCACAAGATGGTCTCTGCCGACACATTCTTGAGCGTATTTGCTAAGCCTAACAAACTCACGCTCAGACTACTCTCATTGTCATCCTTCCTTGCTTCACCAAGGAATTCTTTCCTTTTCGGTCATAAACCTCTCGCTTATATACTTCTTCAGGAACTCTTCCAGAAAGAAGTCCCACGTCACCCGCTCTTTTGGGACCACTAACGTCAGCGTCTTCCACCAGTGGTACACCGAATCTCTCAGCAACGATACGGCACACTTTAAACTCTCCTCAGGTGTACATGAGAGCTCATCGAACACCCTCACCGAGTTCTCCAACCAGAACTCCGCCCTCTCTGGGTCATCATCTACCTTAGCTCTAAACTCCTCAGCCCTGTGTTTCCTAATCTTATCCATCGAGGGTTTCGATATCCTCGCTACATCCATACCTTGACCACAGGATTTGGCTGAGGTATAGGAGGAGGTGGAGGAGGTTGAGCGTTAGGGTTCGCTCGAACATAGTCCGAGTACCAATCACTCATCATATGGAGAAAGGCTTCTCGTGCCTCTTGCCATTGACCCCTCGCCTTGGGTCCACTTTGCACCGGCACGGTTCCTTGCGCAGGAGCCGGCGCATTACTAGCTGCTTCATCAGCAGTCAATGGATCAGAATCCATATTCTATATAAAATAAGATTTAAAATCATCAGAAACCACCACACTATCATCGTACACTTATGGCATGTATAGCTAGACTCTTACACCCACTACGGTAGTCTAGAACCGACTAAACCATAGCTCTGATACCACTAAATGTAACACCCCTTACCCGGGTTCTACGCCGGGAACCGGGCCCGAGGCGTTACCGAACTCAAACTGCTTAATCGCCACTTAAGCTCAACGTCATTACTCGATATAACCTCATTCTCTCGACTTACGAGGCCTCACTCATACACACACGAGGCTCTCGAGACTAATCCGAACTTTTACGATCCTTAAACTTTTCTCTTATATACAGGTCTCACATGCCCGTGCAAGATTAGAAACGCATGTGCATGGACACACACGTCCATGTTCCCTAGATTTGCTAAAAACTCGAGCATTCTGCCAATTGCCCACGGCCATGGCACGCCCGTGCTCTGCAACCGTGGTGAACACTGACTAATCCCACACGCCCTAGGAACACGCTCGTGTAACTAGTCTGTGGTCTATTCTATTGTCAAATATTAACATGCAGAGGACGCACGGCCACAGCACACGCTCGTGGGCTGACCGTGTGTCACACATGGTCTAGACACACGTCCGTGTGTCTACCCACATGGTCAAGAACAAGACTAAGTGTCAATTTCCTTTCACCCTTCTAACATACACAACATATACTCATCTAACACCATCATAGTCAACTCAAATTGAAGTGCATTCCCACATAGAAAACTACAACTTTCTTTCATATAATGTAATAGCCAACAACCATGGCATTATACAAAATAAGCTATCCATCTATAGGCCAACACATCTTAGCCATTTACAACAAAATTTACTAACTTATCTAGCCCCTATACATGCCATATACAAAACATTAAGTTTCATGTACCAAAGTGTCCTGATATGTGGGCTATCTTCTGATGATCCTCGTATCTCGATTCAACGCTTTAATCTATAAGACAAGGGAAAAGAAAGAGAGTAAGCTTTGAGCTTAGTAAGTTTACACATAAACACATAAGCAACATAGTATAAGCTAAGCAACTATTAGCATTATACCAACAAGTAATTCACAACTATGCTTACTCTTTCTATCCCTTACCACATTTCCAACACATCATGAGTCACATACTCACAACCATTGAAATGCACCCCTGTATTCAATATCACATTTGCGTAATATACAACACAGTCAATACACATAACTTATCCACACAGCTCATCCACATAGCTAGTTCACATAACTAATCCACACTACTCATCCACAAAGTTAATACACACAGTCAATCCACACAGTCAATATCTCAGTGGTTTCGCACTTAGCACACCACATTTGATTAATAATGTGGTATCGCACTTAGCCTACCATAATGGTATTCGTAGTGATTCAGCACATAGCTCACTAGATGATATACCTCACGATAGCATCGTACATAGCTAGCTCATCGTCAATATGCATTAGGATGGTATCGCACTTAGCCTACCATCTAGCATTATCACAACACATGCACAAGTCTATTTACCCAATTATTCATCCATTCACATCTATATTACATTCATTCTACTCGAACCACATAGGTTCCCAATCATTCTCATTCGTTCTCATTCATGCTACACCCTAGTTAGCATTTACAAATTGTAAGTATGAAGGCATTGTTTATGCATAGACTTACCTCGATACTCAAAAGTATTGAAATGTGCAATTTAGTCCACCACCTTGCTTTTGCCTCGGTTTCGATCCGGGCTTCGTCTTTCTTGATCTATAATGAATAAATCAGCTTATTCAATACACACATTGACTAAATTGAACCACATCTCATACTTTAGCAAAATTACTATTTTGCCCCTAAACTTTCTCATATTTACACTTTAGTCCCAAAGGCTCGTAAAGTGATTTTTATTCAACTTTCTACTCTTTCATGCTTAGCTGAACCACTTACTCAACTAAAGCATTCATCAAATCTCACTAAATCACCCATGTATGACCAAACTTAAGATTTTCACAACTAAGTCCCTACATGCATTTTCATGGAAAATCACTTAGCAAAAGATGTTTCTACTACATCAAGCCTTCATATTCTTCCATAAAACATCAAAATACATGCATTTCATACATATGTACATTTTTTAACATCCATGATAGCTCACTAAATAGCTATAAATAGCTTACTCATGCTACCGGGACTTCAAAAATACGAAGAATATCAAAAACTGGGCTTAGGAGCACTTACTAGCAAGCTTGAAAAATTGAAAGAACCCTAACAATGGCTTCTCAAATTTTCGGCACCTATGGGAAGAAGATGAATGAATTTCTATCATCTTTTCACCTATTTTAATCATTTAATTGATAAATGACCAAAATGCCCTTTTTGATAAACTTTCAATTTTAACTCATCTATGCCCATTTTTGTCCAAAAATTAGAATTTGGATAATTTTCTATTTAAGGACCTCTAATTAATAATCTAAAGTTATTTCACACATATAGCTTCTAGAAACACACATTTTGCAACTTTTGCAGTTTAGTCCTTTTGGACAATTCAACCACAATTTCACAAAATTGCTTCATGAAACTTTTACACTAGCATGCATACATAATATAAGCCTCAAAAACTCATTCATGACCCTCGAATTTGTGGTCTCGAACCACTATTCTGACTAGGCCCTAAATCGGGATGTTACATTAAGGATATCCTATGAAGGTAACACACTTATGACAAGGTCATTGGACGAGCATTGAGTAGTTGCTTTCATAATGATATGTCGTTGGGGAGAGCTCAATCACAATTCCATAGTGGAATGACTTTGTGACTAAATAAGTTTATAATTAATAGGTGAAAAGCCGAAACTTAATTATAAATCATTTGAGCCTCAACTACATATGTCCAATTGGTCCCTCTACTAGCTCATTGAAACCAGAAATGAATTGCATGTTTGAGTAGAAATGAACAGAATGAATATGAAAAGAGAAATGGGAAACATTCAGGAAAGATTATGGTTTTCTTCGAAATGGAGAAATGAAATAATTTGAAATGAATGTAGGTTTCCAAAAATGGAAATGAAAATAAAAATAGAAATTTTTGGATTATTTTGAAGCCAAAAAATGAAAATAAACCATTCAATCATAGTGAACATGTTAAGTTTTGAAATAATGAACATATTTTCTCAAAATTTTAACAGGGGCAAAATCGTCAAAATTTTACCAAGGTAAAATCGTCAAAATTTTGTTGGGTTAAAAAAGGGATGAGAAAGTTGTTTTATATATAAATATTAAAATTTATTTTGGGAAATAGAAAAACTGAATCAGGTTGGATCAATTAAAGAGTACTAGGTTAAAAAGGCTGAGGAAGTACTCATAATTGGACCTGATGTGAGAGAGGCCCAAAAGCCCCTCATGAACATGAAGGGGCGGCAACCATAGTAAGAATAACGCCTCATCGGGGCGGCAACCATAGTAAGAATAACGCCTCATCCACACACAAGTTCAACACTTTTTAAAACCCATTAACTATTATTTTCAAAATAATCTTATATAGAACTGAACATAAACTAATAGGGCCAAACTGTTGCATACGAGTAGGGCTTGTGACTTTCGGAATAAGAACAATGTGCATTTTATTTATATCAGTAAAGGACATACCTCTATTGAGAATATCAAGACAATAATTCCCAACTCCTTGTCCCACAATATGCCAATAATTCTAGTAAAACAAAGCTAGAAGGTCGTCCGAACCCGAAGCTTTCTTCGGAGCCATCGCTTTTAAAGCAGTACAAATTTCCTCCTACGTAGACCTCACTATAAATAAAACATTCATCTCATCATTAATACAAGAGCCTACCCCTTCCAAGATATGGTTTGAATTACCCCTCTCTCCTCTTGTAATGTGGATAAATTAATGAAGAACTCAATCGCAATGTCAAACAAATCATCCACCTCCCGAACCATTTGCCCATCATTATTAGTTAAGTAGTTGATTCTATTTGTTCTCCACCTCTACGACACAAACCTATGAACAAACCCATATTTCGATCCCCCAACTTCATCCAATTTGCATGAGCTCTCTATTCCTAGTAGAACTCCTCCTTATCAATTTCTAAATTCTTCTCCAGCTTTGTGCCCAAAAGATCTGATAAATTCTCCTCATCCCTGTCTCCCTCATTGAGGGTTATAACTCTGTCACGTAGCCTTCTCAGTCTCCCTCCTTTCACTCTCCTCGGGCAGCCAGCCAACACCTTTAAACCTCTGCACAACATAGCAAGACGTTGTGAACATTCCTCGCACTACTCCCTCATAGTCGATGTATCTCAGCTTCACATGAATCCTTCAATGTCAAGCAAGCCTCAAACTGAAACCCCCACCCTTTTTCACAATGAACTTTGCACTGTATCAATCAACAAAGGACAATGATTTGATAACAAATAGGGTAGATGCTTCAGAGAAAAAGTAGAAACCCTTCCCCACCAAGCAAAATTAGAAACCCCCTTATCTAATCTTTATCTAATATTATTCTCCACAAAATTCCCTCATTCCCATGTAAACCAAGGTCCTTCATACCCCAGATCTTCCAACTGACAGTCTATTAGAAAATTTCAAAACTCTTCTATACAACCATCATCCCGAAGAACACCCTATTTTTTCTCAAAAGAGTAAAGAATCTCGTTAAAGTTGCCACACACCAACTAAGGAAAACTATGATCATGACCTAAGGACCTTAACAGCTCTTACGACTCTAATCGAAATCTTATATCTAAAGAGCCGTAAAACCTTGTCAACCTCTATTTCTCATCCTCTGTGGTCCCCCGAACTTCCACGTTAATATGAAACCTCAAAAAACTCCTTAAAACGACTAAAACCTTTGATCTCTAACCCAAACTAAGTCCCTCCTGGAACCATCTACCACAACCTCAATACCACAAACAAAGCCACCCTTCATCTGTACCCTTTCCATTTTGTTTTGATTTAACTTTGTCTCCATAAATAATATAATTTGGGTATAGTACAATTTCAACATGTGCTGAAGCCTCCTCATAGTCTATGGACTCCCCAACCCATGGAAATTCCAACACATGATCTTCATTTCTGTCAGCCCACCTACCCCTTGGCGGTCGCCAATACATTACTTTGACAAGCTAGTAGATGCTCATCTCTTTCCTCTACAAAATCGAAACACTCAGAAACTCTTCCAAAGAAAGTTGCAGTTATTTTCCTTTTTTTCCCATCAAAACCATCAATCAGGTTGTCTTCCAAATCATGTATCATATGATCCAGTCCCATTCTACCTGAGTTGCACCCTTTCCCCCTTCTACCAGCCCTTTAAAAATTTATACCCAGAACTAGATTCACCTGTCACATGAAATTTGTCATAGGATAAGCTTTAACACTCCCCCACTCAACCTATTCGAGAAAACATCCCCTGAGAAACCACCCTCATTACCTTTCCTCAACCAGATACTCTCCATGGTGGCAACCCTTTTTCCCATAGCGCGTAACGAAATGTCCCACCCCATGTCAGACTTATCCACCTCTCTCTTCAATCGGACCAGATAGAAACTATCACTGTGCCCCAAAAAGACACACAGGAAACAAAACAACATAAGTTTCTCATACTGAAATCTAAAATAAACATGATTTGTAGGGGATAACTAAATTTTCCTTATGTGTTTCAACGGAGATCTAATATCAATCCTCTCCCCCACCTCGAAAATATTGGTTAAAATCCCTACTGACCTACTTAGTGTCATATTCCTCAAACAATCCAATGAAATTTCCCAACTGCTTAGCAACTACTTCCGGAAAAAACCTTGGGTGTAAATCATGAACTTGCACCCAGAAAAACGAATATATTAATGGCACTAACATGGGATCTTCCTTATCCTCTAATCGATGGAAAACCACTAGATGATTATGAAAAGTCCAGGGTGCTCCTTCCACCACTCTATCAATATCTACCCGATGGAAAAATTGAAATAGAAACCGCATTTCAACTAGATCTGGAATCTGAATACCCTCCAATGGATGCCAAAGATTCGTTAAAATGTTTCGCATAGCCGAGAGATGCACAATGCTTGTTGTAATAAAGCGCCATACTAAGCATAAGTCGTACAACTTGTTTTGGTCCTCTGAAACCCCTTCGAACTAGAGCACCTAATCTTTCTCCTCCGTGATACACAGATCGACCATTTCATTCTCCATTTTCACACCAAACAAACAATCCAAACCAACCACTATATTGCCCAAATTGAAACATGCAAAAACCACCACAGAACCCTACTCAGAATCAACAAACTAAGAGTCCTAAACAAACGTGTTACTTAACAAACAAAGACATGCCATGAGACAGACTTCTTAAGTGTCAATAAGAAACTTACTTTTTAATTATTCTTTTATGATTTTGGGTTTTAATTATTTTCATTTTGCAAATTATCTTTAAAAGACTATGATAACGTGGGATGTGATATTTGAATACTTAATTATATAAAATAAAATATTTCACTATATAAATAAGTAATATTAATTGGATAATTGTAATTAAATGTATGATTGATTTAATATGGATTAATATAATAATTTTTTGAGAGAATAAAATTTTAAATTTTGAAATATTAAATAAATCAAAATATTATCAAATACATAAAAATTAAAATATTTACACATTGTGTAATGACCCAATTTTCAATTGTGTCAAAAAATGTGATTTTGAAAATCCATTTTCGAAAATCGAGTTCGTAAATATTAAATAGGAATATTTACGAGGTTAATATGAAATTATAATAAAGATTAGTTAAGTAATTTAGCCGTAAAAGTAGTTAATTAAAGCTTAGGGACTAAATTGTAAAAGTTCAATCACTATTGAGCTTTAATTAAGGAAAGGCTTAGGGATTGATAGCAATTATCCAAAGGACCAAAATAGTAAATAAATCAATATTAAATAGTGGCTAGTGGATGGTAATGGTGGATACCATAAATTAATTAATAGAAAAATTAATGTATATTAAACCATAATTAAACTAATTAAACAAGATTAGTTAAACACTAATTAAGATATATATATTAGCTAGTGGAATGAGATATGAAACATACTCATCTTCTCCATTTTCACCATCCCCATCGTTAAAGAAAAAAGAAACCTTCATTTTCTTTAAGCATTCAGCTAGCTATTGTAAGTAAGTCCTTAAGCAATTTTTCTTTGATTTTTATAGAGTCCCTAATGAAAGAATGTGAAATCAAATTTTCATCTGATGGTAGATATTGAAAGATACGCATATCCCGTGTATAGAGACTAAATTGAATAAAATGAAAAATATGTATGACCTTGTATTTGAATGTGAAATAAATGAAATCTAATATTCTTTTGTTATTGAATTATAGTACGTAGCTAAAGATTACGTTGGGCCTGTGAAAGGGAAAGGAAAAGCAAGAGTTATTGACGAGTGACGAGAGGATTCGATTTGTACTTTTATAATTCGAGATCATTATATTTATATGCATATACATATTGAATGCATGATTAACTATCAAGGTAAGCTTATACTTTTCGTATGAATTGATTTGTATTGAATGATGTTGAATATCAAAAAATTGGACTAAATTTAAAGAAGTAGAAAATATTATGATATAACTGATACATGATATGTGATATGAATACAGAATGAAACATGTTATATGATATGATATATTTATCAATTGAAGATGAATTGAAACGAGACTATCATATTGAATGTGAAATGATATATGAATTGAATTGTATAATGTAATTGGAACATTGGTAACTATTCAGGCAAAGCTAGATATAGTTGGCATGTCATAGGATAGATCATGTTTTATTTCATTAATTTACTAATAAACTAAACTAAGTGGTCATCATCAAAATCATCCACTAAGTCATGCTAAAATTTGATTTATTTACTATTTTAGTGCTTTAGATAATTGCTATCTAGGTTCCCAAAACTTTTACTAATTAAAACTCTATAGCGATTAGACTTTTACAATTTAGTCCTTGAGCCTTAATTAATCACTTTTTGGCTAAATTACTTAACCAAACTTCAAATATATTTCTATATTAACTGTATAAATATTTCTATTTTATATTTACAGACTCAGTTTACGGAAATAAGGTTCTGAAATCGCATTTTCTGACACCACTGAGAACCGAGTCATTACCCAACCCTTCTTACCATCACCAAATGTGAGTCAGCCAACATAATGTTCTTTAAAATAAAGCAAGTATGGTTGCTTACTTTTCATGTTACAAAAGTAACTATTATCAAAATATGAAACATCATTTACTGTAGTCTTCAAAGATTGATGTGCTACCAGTAAGCGGTTTGGATCTTTCTTCTTCCAAACAAACTTTTTCTTCTTCACATGTGATGTGCCAAGTGAAATGGGAACTACGACATGCACTACACTCTTCCATCTCAGATCACACAATATTTTGAAATATCATGGCCTAATATGACTAGGTACACCACAGTAATGGCATATGACTTTCTGTTTAGAGTTTACCATCTTCTTAAATTGGATCAACATAGGCTTTTTAGAGCATTCACCTTGATTATCTTGAATTGTTGCCTTTACAAACATTTTTTAACTTTTCATGACTGATTTTTCTTTCTTCATATAGCTAAGTCCTCCTTTTGTTGGATCTCTCCTGCCACCAGTAAGTAGCTCATCTAGTTTATCATTATTGGTATTAAACTTCTTAAGAATAAATGTGATTGCATCTAGTTCCTTTTGGGTTTTCTCCAAGTTGATTTTCTCTTCAACAAGCAAAGATTCTTTAGCCTCAACCTGTTTAATTAGCTTAGTATTTTCTTCCTTCATATGGGTGTTTACTTGTAACATTTTAGCTTTCACATCACATATTTGCTCCCATTTCTCAAGCATGGTCTTATAGGTCTAGAAAAACTCTTCTTCTAAATCCCCTTCAAACTCTTCATCAGTGTCAACATCAGATATTATAGGACGTATTTTTAGGAGAGGGAAAGGAAAATACGTCCTACAATTTAGTACATATCCTGTAGGACGCGTTTTCCTTTCTCTCTCTAAAAACAACATATATCGGTAAATTAAAAAAACAACATAGATGGTCAAATATCATTTTTTTCAGCATATATGGGTAAATCAGCCCTTTTCTGTGTTTAATGGGATTGGGGAGAAATGTACCGAAAGAAACTCTTTTATATATTTATAATTGAAAATGAATAAGGCTCAAATTGTAAATGTTGAAAGCTAGAACAACTTTTTATTTTTGAAGAAAACTCATTTATTTTCAAACTCATTGGTTCTAATCTTTTGTCTAACCCCCTAAATGCCAATCAAACCTTGAAATTTGAATGAATAATTTGTTGGGCTTTGTAACAGCCTGATTTTGGGGCTAGTCGGAACAGTGATTTTTGAACCACTAATCTGAGGCGAGAGAAATTATTTTTAATATTATTTTATGTGTTATAGAATAATTATATGAGTACATGAAAATTTTGGTGAATTAATTTTAGTGATTTCTTGCTTAATTTCAAAAAAGGACTAAATCGTATAAAGTGCGAAAGTTTTGTTCTACAAGCTAAAGGTGTTAAATAGCTATAGAACACTAAAGTAGATGTCCTTATTGAGTAAATAGACCAATGAAATTATAGTGGCTAGACATGAATTTTTAATTCATGAAACTGGTCAAAGTTTGGTGGCATTAGGTGACTAAATGAATAAATTAAAATAAAACAAAGAAAAAGTTATCATCTTTCCCCATTTTCTTCCTCTTCCACCGAAATTTACAGCAAACTTAAGGGTTTTGAGAGCTCAAATTTTAGCCAAGTTTTTCTCTTGCAAGTAAGTGATTTTGGTGGTTGCTTTTGTTAATTTTTGTGATTTTGGAACCCCTATGGCTTAATCTAGCTAATGAGGGGACTATTTTGCAAAATGGTTGAGAGTATAGGGTCTTTCCATAAGATTATTTATGTTTTTTGCTAAAATTTTATGGAAGAAAATGAACCTTGGTTGTTAAATAAACAACTTTTGTGAAAGGGGTTTTCATTAAAACACCAAAAAGGACCATTTTGTGAAGTTTATAAAGTAGGTTGTAAATGTGTGAAATAATTGGAAATTGTGAGTTGCTATAAGAGTAATAAAGGTTCAGCTAGGCTTTATAAAGGAGGAAATTTGATTAAAATCGTTTTACGAGCCTAGGGGCAAAATCGTAATTATGTGAAAGTCTAAAGGCAAAACAGTAATTTTGCCCAAGTTGGAATTTTGGATTGTCTTGATTAATGTAGTGATTAAATAAGTGAATTTGTCATTATAGATCAAGAAAAATAGAGTCCGGACCTAGACCGGGGAAAAACCAAGCTACTGGACTAAATCAAACTAGTCGCCCATATTTTGTATACCGAGGTAAGTTGTACGTAAATAATACAACTTTATTGTTATTATGTATTGAACAATTAGTATGGCATAAAGTGTATGATTATTTTTGTGAATTTGTATGATAAGAATTGATGTAGTAAAAACTCCCGGTTGAACCTTAGAAATAGATTGGATATCCGTGCCATGACATTTGGGTGATATGTGTGCTAGTGTAAGATCAGGTCTGGGACATGGCATCAGCCACATTATGAGAGCCAGTGCAAGACCATGTCTGGGACATGGCATCAGTGTTGATATGTGTGCTAGTGTAAGATCATGTCTGGGACATGGCATCGGCCACATTATGAGAGCCAGTGTAAGACCATGTCTGGGACATGGCATCGGCATTGAGACGAGAGCTAGTGTAAGACCATGTCTGGGACATGGCATTGGCCTCGACCAGTGAGCCAGTGTAAGACCATGTCTGGGACATGGCATTGGCATTTTACCCTCTTGTGTGAGGCTTATAGGATATCCTTTAGTATTCCAAATGGTCCCACGGGTTATTTAAAGCTTATGATAAAGATATGAAAGGATATGATCATGTTGTTAGTGGTACAGGTTCTTACTCGAAACTCATGAGATATGAGTGCATTAATGGTAAGGATGAAATTGAGTAAGTTCTATTTATGAGAATGATTTCGGGACGATTTTGTAATCTTTGGCTTATATTTGTGATGTGTAAATATGAAGTAAATCTACCATTGCTAAATCAGGAATGATGTGCTGGTTTATATTATACTATGTGTTTAAAGATGCATGGTTGATGTTGTTACTTATTTACATGCAACTTACTAAGATTTATGCTTACTCCCTCTCTTTTCTATTATCTTACAGTGCTGCCAAGCTAGCTCGGGGATCAACAGACGTCAGAGGCATTGATCACACTATCAATCTGAACATTTGGTATAGTTAGATTTATCATTTCGAGTATGGCATGTATAGGGACTTGGTCTTTTGTCAAGTGTCATATTGTTTTGGCCAAATGTGTTGGCCTATCTTGAGGATTGATTCATTTTGTATAAGGCCATGGATGATGGTTAATACTTGTTATTGATATATGCAAATGATGATGTTTTTCATGAATGTGCAATTTGCATGGTGAAATATGTGTGTATGTCTTGGTTGTGGCTTATGTTGGTGCAAGTAAGGGTGGCAAAAGGGCTTGGTAAATAGCCTTGTTTTTGTCCACACGGGTAGACACAAGGGCATGTGTCTAGGCCGTTGTTGACACACAGTCTACCCCATGGGCGTGTAGTCTGGTCGTGTGTCCCCTGCACCTTAATTTGGTGAAACAGAATGCCCAGTAGTAACCACACGGGCTGAGGCACGGTCGTGTGTCTCAACCGTGTGGATGGCACGGCCATAATACATGGGCATGTGCCCAGACCGTGTGAAGTCTGCACCTTAAATACGAAATTAAATTCGCCACACGGCCTAGCACACAAGCATGTGTCTTGGCCGTGTGACCCTAAAATGTTGTTGACGTCAAAAATAGAATGTCAAGGTTTTAACACACAGGCCAAAACACGGGCGTGTCATGGCCGTGTGAGGGACACGGGCCATGGACACGGGCGTGTGCCAGGCCGTGTGAAAACCCCTGTAGGATCAAATTGTGAAATAAATCCACACGGGCGTGTCCCTAAATGCTTAAGCCGTGTGAGTTACACTGTTCTTCAATATGGCCATGTTATAAGTCACACGGGCGTGTCGCCCTTCCACACGGGCGTGTGCCCTTATTTTTAGTGACATTTTCCAAAGTTTTTCTAAAAAACTCGGTTTGGTCCTGAACCGTTTCTAAAGTGTGTTTTGGGCCTCGTAGGCTCATATTAGGGATATTAAGACAGAGTTTGAAAAGTTTTGAATTTGAACGAACTTTTACGACTCAGAATTGTATGTTTGTATGTGTTTAAGTGAGGTAACACCTTGTACCCTGTACCTGCGTCTGATACGGGTAAGGGGTGTTACATTTAGTGGTATCAGAGCTATGGTTTAGTCGATTCTCGGACTAACCTAGCGTGTGTATGAGTCTAGCTATACATTCCATATATGAATTATGATAGTGTGACGACTCCTGACAATTTAAAATGTGTTTTTATATAGTAAATGGATCCCGACGGAGCAGTGGCGGATGATGTCGAAAGTAATGCGCCGACTCCCGCAGAAGGGACCGCACCAGTTGAAAGTGGGCCTGTGACACTAAGTCAGGGCGGAGGGGCTAGTGAAGCCTTCCTCTATATGATGAATGTTTGGTATTTGGAGTTTGTTCATGCAAACCCGAACGCTCCACCTCCTCCACCCCTCCAATCCCTCAGCCTACCCCTATAGCTCCCCAAGTAGTGGAAATGATTAGAAGGGAAAAACCTCTGGTAGACAGAATCTGAAAGCAAGGGGCCGAGGAATTTCGAGCGAATATAGATTATGACCTAGAGAGAGCATAATTCTGGTTAGAAAATACCATTAGGGTATTCGATGAATTGTCTTGCACACCTGATGAGTGCATGAAGTGTGTTGTGTCACTCCTACGAGACTCGGCTTACCGATGGTGGAACACCCTTGTGTTAGTTGTATCGTGGGAGAGGATAACTTAGGAATTCTTCCAGGAAGAGTTCCGTAAAAAGTATATTAGCCAGAGATTTATAGACCAGAAAAGGAATGAACTTCTTGAACTAAAGCAAGGCCAAATGACGGTAACAGAGTATGAGCGTGAGTTTGTGTGGCTCAACAAATACGCTCGAGAGTGCGTATCCACCGAAGCCATCATGTGTCAGAGGTTTGAGGATGGATTAAATGAAGACATCCGACTATTAGTTGGCATCCTGGAATTAAAGGAGTTTGTGGTGCTTGTTGAGAGAGAGTGCAAGCCCGAAGAATTGGCCAAAGAGAAAAGAAAAGCTGAAATCGAGTCTCGTGACTCGAAGAAAAGAAAGTTTGGGAAATCATTTTAGTCCTCCTCCAAGAAATCAAAAGAGTTCATTACTCGATTAAATGCTTCAGCGGGATTCTTGAGTAAAAATAAGAATAAGCAGTACACGACGTCTAAAGCTCAAACCACTTCTATTGCGAGTGTTGGTAGTGCTCGACCAAATAAACCAGAGTGTTCCCAGTGTGGTAGACGACATTTTAGTGAGTGTCGAGGAAATGATACAGGCTGTTTCAAGTGCAGTTCACTAGACCACTTCATTTGAAACTGTCCTGAGATGGATGAGAAAAACAGAAAGCAAGATGTGCGAGCGAGTAATGCTCCTTCTAGAGGTAGACCACAGAAGAACCCGGGAAGTGGGGCTAGCAGCAGAGGTGCGCCTAGAGATTCTTCCGTGTGGTCCGAGGGCCGAGCGCCTGCAAGGACTTATGCCATTCGCGCTCACGAAGAGGCATCGTCACCGGATGTGATTACGGGTACTTTTTCTCTTCACGATATTTCTATTGTTGCTTTGATTGATCCAGGGTTTACCCATTCATATGCTTGTGTAAAATTGGTGTCTAGCATGAATATGCCTGTTGAGTCTACAGAATTTGTGATAAAAGTGTCAAACCCGTTAGGCAAGCATGTGATAGTTGACAAAGTATGTAGAAACTGTCCTTTGATGATTAGAGGTCATTGTTTTCCGGCTAACCTCATGCTACTACCATTTGATGAATTTGACCTAATTCTTGGCATGGATTGGTTGACTGTTCATAACGTGTTAGTAAACTATGGTAGTAAGTTTATTAAACTGAAATGTGAAAATGGGGATATCCTTCGGGTTGAATCAAGTGAATCGGATAGCTTACCTGTACTGATTTCCTCTATGACTGCTGAGAAATACATGAGAATAAGGTATGAGTCCTATCTTGCATTTGTGTTGAATACCCAAGAGTCGGAAGTAAAGATTGATTTAGTGCCTGTGGTATGTGAGTACCTGGATGTGTTTCCGGAAGAGTTGCCCGGATTGCCTCCAACTAGGGAAGTCGAGTTTAGTATTGAGTTGGTCCCTGGTACGACACCTATTTCAGTTGCCCCTTATAGGATGGCACCGTTGGAGTTAAAAGAGTTAAAAGTTCAGCTACAAGAGTTAACGGATAAGGGTTTTGCGAGACCAAGCTATTCTCCGTGGGGTGCTCCGGTACTTTTTGTGAAAAAGAAAGACGAGTCGATGAGGTTATGTATAGACTACCAGATAGCTCAACAAGGTTACAGTTAAAAAACAAGTATCTTTTCCCAGGGATCAACGATTTGTTTGACCAATTGAGGGAGCCACAGTGTTTTTAAGATAGACACGAGGGTCAGGTTATTACCAAGTGAGTTAAGGAACAAGATGTACCGAAAGCGCATTTTGGACGAGGTATGGCCATTATTAGTTCCTCGTCATGCCCTTTGGCTTAACGAATTCTCCTACAGTATTTATAGATTTAATGAACCGTATTTTCCGACCATACTTGGATAAGTTTGCAGTTGTTTTTATTGATGACATATTAATTTATTCTTGTGATGAAAGTGAGCATGCGAAGCATTTGAGAACTGTCTTACAAACTTTAAGAGATAAGCAGTTGTATGCTAAGTTTAGCAAAAGTGAGTTTTGGCTCCAAGAGGTCGGATTCTTAGGACACATCATGTCGGGTGATGGAATTAGAGTTGACCCGAGTAAGATCTCAGCTATTGTTGAGTGGAAACCGCTGAGGAATGTATCGGAGATTAGAAGCTTTCTAGGCTTAGTGGGTTACTACAGACGATTCGTTAAAGGATTTTCCATGATTGCTACTCCGATGACGAGGTTGCTATAGAAAGATGTCAAGTTCGAATGGACGAAAAAATACCAACAGAGTTTCGAGAAACTAAAGGCATTGTTGACTGAAGCTCCAATTTTAGTGGAATCGGAACCAGGAAAAGAATTCGTAGTGTATAGCGACGCATCCTTGAATGGATTGGGATGCATGCTCATGCAAGAAGGCAAGGTAATAGCTTATGCCTCGAGACAGCTAAAGCCACATGATAAAAACTATCCGACTCACGACTTAGAGTTAGCCGCCATAGTGTTCGCACTGAAGATTTGGAGACACCATTTGTATGGCGAGAGATGTCGAGTATTCACCGACCATAAAAGTCTAAAGTATTTGATGACTCAAAAGGAACTGAACCTTCGCCAACGGAGATGGCTAGAACTCATAAAAGATTACGAACTGGTGATCGAATATCACCCGGAGAAGGCAAACGTGGTCGCCGATACTATAATGCCCCAAAATCTAAGTAATTATTTTTGTATATTTGTAGCACAAATATCTGCCTGTCTTAGGGGTTAAGTGATTTGGGTGTGTTTGGGAGGGTCTGAGAAGTCTTGGGTTCAAGCTTGGGCATTTGCAAAAAAAAATTGTTCTTAAGGAATAAACCCTTGTCTGTAGTTAGTAGGCTTTTAAATTATTGTGGGTAAAGCATGACATATAAGTCTCTTTGGTCTAGGGGTAAGTGGTGTGTTACCTTTGCGGAGGGTGATGTTCGAATCTTGGTGGGGGCGGTGGAGTTTTATTTTTTTCTTTGTGCCGTGGGGGTGTTGTGAGTTGATTGAAACACTGAAATGGTTGAGGAGAATTCAAATTAGGTAGTTGAGGGGAGGTGTGGTCGGTTGGAGAGATTTGAAGAGGGATTTTAGGAGAAAATCGAGGGAAGTGAGAGGAGAGGGAGTGTTATGCCGAAATTGGACTCTGGGCACTCAAGAATTCGGCCAGAGTGGTATGCTCCTAATTTGTTTTGTTTTCCTTCTTTTTGCTTGAAGGCCAAATGTGGTAAGGGTGCATTCGAGTATTCTTCGTTTCTTTTCCAAATAATTCTGTTGTTGGCCGAATATACCTTCTTGCCCTCATTCGATCCTTTTGTTAACAAATTTTCTTTCTCCTTATTTTGCTTCTGTGACCGAATATTCCAATATTTCTCTTCTATTTTCTCCTATAAACCGTTTTCTCTTATCATCTCTCTCTAGTTGGTACCCAGGCGGATTACTTCACTCTTCTATCGTTATTTTGTCTTCGGTTTAGCGATTATTCTCTAACAAATCGGTAAGAGCACTCGACTCCTTCCTATTTTCTCTTTATATGTATCAAGTCTTCCCTTTCTTACACTGTTTAAAGCCGAATACCCTTTTCTCTTATTGCCGATTCTTGGCTTCCTTCCCTTATGTGTGGTGTTTCTTTTGGTTTTTAAGACTTCCCGAGGAGTGAAGGAGGTTGCAAGTAGTATTGAGGCGTTCGAAACCTTTCTCTCATCACTCGATCGAAGGTAACTATATTCTTAATCAGCGTGTTCAATCTGAGTATTTCGTCTTGCATTTCTTGGGTGTAGGCCGAACGCTCTTTCCCCTACTTTTGGGTTTTGTGGTGCTGTAAGATTATCACATGTGGATTTAAGCCATGTGTATAAATAATCCTGTTTAATAAAATCCGCTTGTAACGCAGATATTCGTCAAGGGGTTTGAAATCAACCTTCGTCAGCGGTCTAAGAGGGCTAAGCCACATTTGTTCAATCAAGGCAGGTTTGGTGCTCGCGGGTTATTCACACGTTTTTGCAAGCAGGTGTGTAAACACTGCCCAAATCGTAAATCAGCAAAAGCCAGAAAATATAACAATTGACGCTACACGAGCGTGCGCTCGCTCGTGTGGTAATCTGAACGCATAAAATGTGGGTGTTTGACTATTGAGGCCACTATGAGTGATTTCATGGTCTTAGGCCGTTTTGGGCCATGTTGGGCCGAAATGAGCCATGTGGGCCCAACGGGCTTGAGCCCCACACGGGTAAACCACACGAACGTGTGGAGAATATTGGGCCAAGCTGTGTAATTTCCATGGTTGAGACCAATTCTGGGCTATGTGGGCCACCCGGGCGTGTGGGCCCATATGGGCTCGCATTGTGGGCCTTGGGCCCATTTGCATTATTTGACTGTTAAGGTTGCACGGGTCACCCGAGACGACTGTGGACCTACTGATGGGTCGGTAAGTATACCTAGACCCCAAACTGATGAACTGACTGTTATGTCCCTATGATATAAAATGACTGTTATGCCCCTATGATATTAAATGACTGTATGCCTTATGTTATGTATGACTGTATATGAGCATGCCACGATATATATGTTGTATACATGTGTGATATGTTGCATGGGGATGGGATTATTATGATTGGAGGAAGTTTACTGTACTGGCAGCTCTGCTGCAAATACTGTTTAGTGCAATACTGTTTAGTGCCGCAACTGGTGCTAATTTATGGAGTGTAGGGATGGGTGGGTGACTTTATCCCCACATGGGGTGTAGTGCTGGACGGAGTGGAGTGTAGCGGCTAGTTGGGTAGGATTTCTGATTGCATGTCTGAATTGTTACTGTCACTGAAATGGGCTAAGGCCCACACCGACATCTTGCATCTTGTAATGGGCCAAGGCCCCAGCCGAATTGAATCATTCATCGATTTGGGCTTAGGCCCAGAGTGTACTTGCCTACGGCATGATTGGACATTTTGCTTATATGGGGTTACACACTGAGTTTTCATAAACTCACCCCTCTTTTTTTCTGTACAGGTAATCCCCAGTCTTAGGCGGATCGGTGCTGCGAGGGATTCGGAGGTGGCCACACAACCGCACCTGCTTCTATATTTGACTTTTTATTTACAAGAAATTTAATTTGGGTATTTGTTTTGTAATAAGGCCTCTTTAAAATTTTAAACTTTTAATTTGGGATTTTACTTATTTTAATTCATATCTGAGAGTAGTAGGATGCGGATTTTCAAAAGATAAATGCTTTTCAAAACACCACGTTTTCGTAACATAATATAAAAGCTTCCACATCAACCATTGTTTTAAAGTATAGTAACAAACTAATATGATCAACATTCTGCTAAAAACAACTTGAGTTTTCAATGAACAAGATACCCTAAAATTTTCGTTAAGATCGTAAACGAGAACTAATATAGAACGGGTTTTCTAATGAAACTATATTTTCGAAAAACACTTCAATATGATACTGCCAGATTCGGCCATAACGTCTAGGCCAGGTTTGGGGTGTTATAGATGCTTTGAGTAGGAAGTCATTGTTTGCCTCGAGAGCTATGAACACTCAGTTGTTAGTAACTGAAGATGGTTCAATTTTAACCGAGTTGAGAGCGAAACCAATGTTTTTGCAAGAGATCTGTGAAGCTCAGAAATGTGATAAAGAATTACAAGCTAAGATAATTCAGTGCGAGTCGGGTATAGAATCAGACTTTTGGATTGGTTCAGATGGCTGTTTAATGTTTCGAGATAGAATTTGTGTACCCAAAGACAATGAGCTTATTTGAAAAAATTTTCATGAGGTACATAGCAGTTGTATGTCTATCCATCTGGGTAGTGTTAAAATGTATAATGACTTGAAGAAAATGTATTGGTGGTCGGGAATGAAAAGAGACATCTCAGAGTTTGTCTCTAAGTGTTTAATTTGTCAGCAAGTGAAAGTCGAACACCAAGTACCTTCGGGTTTGCTTTAGCCCATGATGGTTCCCGAGTAGAAATAGGACCGTATTACTATGGATTTTGTGTCTGGATTACCGTTGATGCCAAGGAAGAAAGATGCTGTATGGGTTGTGGTTGATAGGTTAACTAAGTCGGCTCATTTTATACCGGTGCGTACCGATTATCCACTTGAGAAATTGGCCGATTTGTATGTTTCTGAAATTGTGAAACTTCACGGGGTACCTTTGTCGATTATTTCGGATAGAGATCCGAGATTTACATCACGGTTTTGGAAAAAGTTCCAAGAAGCGTTGGGGACAAAATTGAATTTTAGTACTGCTTTCCACCCGCAAACTGACAGTCAGTCAGAAAGAATAGTTCAGATTCTTGAAGATATGTTGCGGTGTTGTGTTCTTGAGTTTCAAGGCGGTTGGGAAAAGTATTTACCGCCGGTAGAGTTTGCCTACAACAATAGCTATAAGTCGAGTTTGAAAATGGCACCTTATGAGGCTTTGTATGGGCGTAAGTGCCGAACGCCCTTGTATTGGATCGAACTCAGAGAAAATCAGATTCACGGAGTTGACTTAGTCAAAGAGACCGAAGAGAAAGTAAAGGTAATTCGTGACTGTTTGAAGGCCGCTTCGGAAAGATAGAAATCTTACGCGGATCTAAAACGAAAAGAAATTGAGTTTCAAGTCAGTGATAAGATGTTTTTGAAAGTATCTCCGTGGAAGAAAGTCCTCAGATTCGGTAGGAAAGGCAAATTAAGTCCAAGGTTTATTGGACCTTACGAGGTGACTGAGAGAATTGGACTGGTAGCATACCGATTAGCTTTACCATCTGAGTTAAAGAAGATCCATGATGTTTTCCATGTGTCTATGTTGCGACGTTATCGTTCTGGCCCTTCACACGTTATTTCACCAGCAGAGGTTGAAATTCGACCGGATATGACCTATGGTGAAGAGCCGGTCAAGATTTTAGATCGAGAGGTCAAGAAATTGAGAAATAAAAGTATAGCACTAGTGAAAGTACTATGGCATAGACATGGGGTTGAAGAGGCCACATGGGAGCCCGAGGAGACTATGAGAGATCAATACCGAAACCTTTTCACTGGTAAGATTTTCGGGGACAAAAATCCCTAAGGGGGAGAATTGTAACAGCCCGATTTTGGGGCTACTCGGAACAGTGGTTTCGGAACCACTAATCCGAGGTCGGAGAAATTATCTGTGATATTATTTTATGTGTTATAGCATAATTAATGAGTACATGAAAATTTTGGTGAATTAATTTTAGTGATTTCTTGCTTAATTTTGAAAAAGGACTAAATCGAATAAAGTGCGAAAGTTTTGTTCTACAAGCTAAAGGTGTTAAATAGCTATAGAACACTAAAGTAGAGGTCCTTATTGAGTAAATAGACCAATGAAATTATAGTGGCTGGACATGAATTTTTAATTCATGAAACTGGTCAAAGTTTGGTGGCATTAGGTGACTAAATGAATATATTAAAATAAAACAAAGAAAAAGTTATCATCTTTTCCCATTTTCTTCCTCTTCCACCGAAATTTGTAGCAAACTTAAGGGTTTTGAGAGCTCAAATTTTAGCCAAGCTTTTCTCTTGCAAGTAAGTGATTTTGGTGGTTGTTTTTGTTAATTTTTGTGTTTTTGGAACCCCTATGGCTTAATCTAGCTAATGAAGGGACTATTTTGCAAAACGGTTGAGAGTTTAGGGGTCTAGTCATGAGAGTATTTATGTTTTTTGCTGAAATTTTATGGAAGAAAATGAACCTTGGTTGTTAAATAAACCAACTTTTGTGAAAGGAGTTTTCATGAAAACACCTAAAAGGACCATTTTGTGAAGTTTATAAAATAGGTTGTAAATGTGTGAAATAATTGGAAATTGTGATTTGCTATAAGAGTAATAAAGGTTCGGCTAGGCTTGATAAAGGATGAAATTTGATTAAAATTGTTTTACGAGCCTGGGGCAAAATCGTAATTATGTGAAAGTCTAAGGGCAAAACAGTAATTTTGCCAAAGTAGGAATTTTGGATTGTCTTGATTAATGTAGTGATTAAATAAGTGAATTTGTCATTATAGATCAAGAAAAACGAAGTCCGGACCTAGACCGAGGGAAAACCAAGCTATTGGACTAAACCGAACTAGTCGCCCATATTTTGTATACCAAGGTAAGTTGTACGTAAATAATACAACTTTATTGTTATTATGTATTGAACAATTAGTATGACATAAAGTGTATGATTATTGTTGTGAATTTGTGTGATGAGAATTGATGTAGTAAAAACTCCCGGTTGAACCTTAGGAATAGATTGGATATCCATGCCATGACATTTGGGTGATATGTGTGCTGGTGTAAGGCCATGTCTGGGACATGGCAACGGCCACATTATGAGAGCCAGTGTAAGACCATGTCTGGGACATGGCATCAGCGTTGATATGTGTGCTAGTGTAAGACCATGTCTAGGACATGGCATCGGCCACATTATGAGAGCGGTGTAAGACCATATGCGGGACATGGCATCGGCATTGAGACGAGAGCTAGTGTAAGACCATGTCTGGGACATGGCATCGGCCTCGACCGGTGAGCCAGTGTAAGACCATGTCTGGGACATGGCATCAGCATTTTACCCTCTTGTGTGAGGCTTATAGGTTATCCTTTAGTATTCCAAATGGTCCCACGAGTTATTTAAAGCTTACGATAAAGATATGAAAGGATATGATCATGTTGTTAGTGGTACAGGTTCTTACTCGAAACTCATGAGATATGAGCTTAGTTATGATGCATTAATGGTAAGGATGAAATTGAGTAAGTTCTATTTACGAGAATGATTTCGAGACGATTTTGCAATCTTTGGCTTATATTTGTGATGTGTAAATATGAAGTAAATCTACCTTTGCTAGATCAAGAATGATGTGCTGGTTTATATTATACTATGTGTTTAAAGATGCATGGTTGATGTTGTTACTTATTTACATGCAACTTACTAAGCTTTATGCTTACTCCCTCTCTTTGCCATTTTCTTATAGTGCTGCCAAGCTAGCTCGGGGATCAACAGACGTCGGAGGCATCGATCACACTATCAATCTGAACATTTGGTATAGTTAGATTTATCATTTCAAGTATGGCATGTATAGGGACTTGGTCTTTTGTCAAGTGTCATATTATTTTGGCCAAATGTGTTGGCTTGTCTTGAGGATTGATTCATTTTGTATAAGGCCATGGATGATGTCTAATACTTGTTATTGATATATGCAAATGATGATGTTTTTCATGAATGTGCAATTTGCATGGTGAAATATGTGTGTATGTTTTGGTTGTGGCTTATGTTGGTGCAAGTAAGGGTGGCAAAAGGGCTTGGTAAATAGCCTTGTCCCATGGGCGTCTAGTCTGGCCGTGTGTCCCCTGCACCTTAATTTGGTAAAACAGAATGCCCAGTAGTAACCACACAGGCTGAGGCACGGCCAAGTGTCTCAACCGTGTGCCTGACACGGCCATAATACATGGGCATGTGCCCAGGCCGTGTGAAGTCTGCACCTTAAATACGAAATTAAATTCGCCACACGGTCTAGCACACGGGCGTGTGTCTTGGCCGTGTGACCCTAAAATGTTGCAGACATCAAAAACAGAATGTCAAGGTTTTAACACACAGGCCAAAACACGAGCGTGTCATTGCCGTGTGAGGGACATGGGCCATGGACACGGGTATGTGCCAGGCCATGTGAAAACCCTGTAGGATCAAATTGAGAAATAAATACACACAGGCAAGGGACACGGGCGTGTCCCTATATGCTTAAGCCGTGTGAGTTACACTGTTCTTCAATATGGCCATGTTATAAGATCACACGGGCGTGTCGCCCTTCCACACGGGCGTGTGCCCCTTTTTTTAGTGACATTTTCCAAAGTTTTTCTAAAGAACTCGGTTTGGTCTCAAACTGTTTCTAAAGTGTGTTTTGGGCCTCGTAGGCTCATATTAGGGATATTAAGAAAAAGTTTGAAAAGTTTTGAATTTGAACGAACTTTTACGACTCAGAATTGTATGTTTGTATGCGTTTAAGTGAGGTAACGCCTCGTACCCTGTACTTGCGTCGGATATAGGTAAGGGGTGTTACAGGCTTTTTGTCTAAGAAAGAAAAGATGGACAGATAAAAAATTTAGCAATCAAAACTGACTTCTTGTTTTTTTCATTCTAGTTCATTTTTTACATACAAAGTATACACTTAAATAGGAAAATTTTACCAACTGCAGGTTGACAAGTTGGCATGTCTAGGTACATGGGATCACTTATTGGCTGATTTCTATCTTTTCGGCACCATTTACATTAACCTATCAAATTAAAGACAAATAAAATAATTTAACAACTTTACAAACAAGTTGACAACGTGTTAGCTTGTAACAAAAGCTTCGGGGTTGTTAGTGGTTAGACTATCTGCCATTCTATTTTACACTCGGAATGTTCGCGACATTGCCTTGTTCACCACTCTTGGATTGTTCACCACATTTGGATTGCTTGCCACATTTGGACTATCTACCACATTGGCTTGTATTGGGATTTTTCACCACTTTGACTTGTACTTTGGATTGTCCGTCACTTTGGCTTGCACTTTTGGCTTGTCCGCCATTGCTGCACGGTTGTCCAACTGTAAACACTTTTCCTTGGCCTCCATGCTGTTGACTCTAATCATATCTTTCAAGCATTCAAACCTAGCCTTTCCAAGAGGCTTGGTTGACAACTATTTCTTCAAAATTTGCAGGCTCCAACACTGCTAAGTCACATTGGTGATAAGCTCCAATAATAGGTCTGGTGCCTTTAATAGGAAGGTCATCAAAGCCTTCATCTTCAACTTTAGTCATATTCTCAACCAAGTCTATCTGACTAATATGTGATTTATCCATTGAATTGGTATAGGCTCTCAAGACCACAAAATTCCAATCCAGCATAAAACTTATATTCTTCATTGAGACTATAACAACTTCCTGTCCCAACAAGTCTAATATAGTGCAACAACTATCTTTAAACACAAAACTATAATTTTCCTCAAGCAGTTGACCAATGCTAAAGAGATTATGATCTATTTCAAGCACTAAAAGAACATCTGAAATTACTTTAGTACCTAATGGCGTATTGATAAGTACATCACCTTTGCCTTTGGCTTGTATGAGTTCACCATTTCCAATCTTCACTTTTGAAATGTAGCTTCTATCAATCTTTTTGAAAATGCTTTCATCTAAGGTCATATGGTTGGTGCATCAACTATATACCAACCAACCCTTTGTGACTCTGCTTCTTGATGTAAAACAAGAGGCAGTTAGCAGATCCTCCTCTTGAGCTTGTCTTTCATCAATAGCCTGAGCTTGAGTATGGTTTTGCTACTGCTGCTATTGTTGCCCCTTATCCTTGCATACCCTCTCTATATAGCCAAATTTTTTACAGCTTCTGCACTAAATGTCTGGTCTGAACCAACAATACCTTTCCAAATGAGTGATCCTTTTGCAGTGAGAGCATGGTATATTTTTCTCCTTGCTACCATCTCTCTAACTCTTCTCTGTCTTGTCTGACTAGATTTCTTTCCTCTGTTATTTAAGGAGCTCGAGCCTTTCTTATTTTCTACTTGAAAATCTCCTTCAACATGCTCCTCCGGCCTGCCTTGCAGCTCTCCTCTATTTTTGAGCGTACAAGCATTTATCATCTCTGATAGAGAGATTGCTGATAGGTCTCTCGAATATTCAAGAGAGGATATTTTATACTCGTACCTCTCGCAAGAAGTGTAGTAATCACCTTCTCGACTACCCTTCTATCAGAAAACTAATCTCCAAGCAATCTTATGTTGTTTACAATGGCCATGATTCGCTGCGTAAGAATCTTTGTTTGTGATTTAGGACTCCGTAATCTTTAGGTTCTCAAAATCCCTCCTCAAATTGATTATTTGTTGCTGCCTTGTCTTGTTTGTACCTTGAAACTCTTCCTTCAACTTATCCCAAGCTTGTTTTGGAGTCTCACTGGCCATGATTCTGGTGAAAATTACATCAGAAACACCATTTTGAAGACATGACATCGCCTTGAATTTTTTAGCACGATCATCACTATGCTATATAATATATGCTATCGTTTGATTGGCTCCCAACGGTCGTGGCTTTACATCCGCATTCACAACCTCCCATAAGTCATAAGCTTGTAGGTAGGTCTTTATTTTGATTACCCAAATATGGTAGTTTTCACCATTGAAGACTGGTGGTGTAGAAGGTGTAAAACTAGTTGAAGACATTTTTACAAAACAGCAAAGAAACAAAGGTTGTTCTTTCTTTCTTAACAAATCAAAGGCCCTCAAAGATGGCTGGCTCTAAATACTAATTGTTGGGTTTTTTTTTTCTAAGAAAGAAAAGATGGACATATAAAAAATTTAGGAATCAAAATTGAATTGCTTTTTTTTCATTCCAGTTCATTTTTTACATACAAAGTATACACTTAAATAGGAAAATTTTACCAACTACAACTTGACAAGTTGGCATGTCTAGGTACATGGGATCACTTATTGGCTAATTTCTATCTTTTCAGCACCATTTACATTAACCTATCAAATTAAAGTCAAATAAAATAATCTAACTTTACAAACAAGTTGACAACTTGTTAGCTTGTAACAAAAGTTTCTAGATAGTTGGTGGTTAAATTGTCCGCCATCCTGTCTTACACTCGGACTGTCCGCCACATTGGCTTGCACTGGGATTGTTCGCCACTTTGACTTATACTTGGGTTGTTCGTCACTTTGGCTTGTACTTTGGATTGTCCCCCACTTTAGCTTACACTCTTGACTTGTTTGTCACTGTTGCATAATTAGCTAACTTTCAACATATTTGATCATTAATAAGATTTAATTACAATTTTCTTTCTAACATTTCCATCCCATTTACTTTATCTACAATTCTTGTTAGAATAACATAAGATATCCATACATAAAATAATATTGTTATTATTATTTCTATTATGTTAGTTGATATTTTAAGGAAAAAATTCTCTTTACGATAAAGGCAATGGCCTCCCTTTTTAAATGACTAGCATCTCCACATTCTTCGCTTTCTCTCACGTTTGGTACCTAACCCAAAGTCCTCATTTTTGGGCCAAAGTTTTTTATTTCTTTTCTTTTTCTTCTACACTTTTCCTTCAACTCATTTATTGTCTCTTCTTTTGGTGTTGAGGTAATTCTTTTTTCTCTACTTTTTTTGGTTTTATGTTATATGCTAAGCATTTTTTATTTGATATGTAAATGCATAAGAGACTTTTTTTTTTTAATCTGAATTTTGTTATTTATTGTTTCACTGATTCAAGAAAGTTAAGGATCATTTGTTTTGAGTTTTCTTTATGCATTAAATGCAATAGTGGGAAGAAGGATTTTTTGCCTTATCGATTTTTGCCATTTTTTTTATTTGATCTATTTAACAATATTATAAATTTTGTCACGTTTCATTGAAACCTAACTCAATTGATTATTGTGAACATAAACTTTTTCATCATGTGGCTTTCTCTATCTCTTTCCTTATTTTTCTGGCTTTTTTGCTTATTCAAAAAAGAAATGGAACATTAGCATATAAGTGAGGGAATAGGGATGGTGATATTCAAAGCATTCTACTATATTTCGTACATGTTTTCTTACAACATGGGATTTACTTCCTTCAAGAAAAGTCCATTCTGATTCAAATAATTGATGAGGTAAATACATTTTGCATTTTGGTTATCTTCTTGCAACATCGAGCAAGGCATTCTTTGCAAGTATATATTGACATGGTTTACTTGGAAGAAATTTAAATGGACAAACAAAGGAGAATGGATGAATGAATGAATATGGAATGCCAAAAAGGTCAAGAGTTTGAAGCTAATTTGAATTGTTAGAATCCTTCACTGGTGGTAGCACTTACTGGGGTAGCCCGTTGAGAAATAGTTTCTCGACATGGTATCTGATCATTTCGATTCTTTTGTTTATATTTTCAGGTCTCAAGATCACATATATCTTGTTGGTTGAGACCTTTATCTATGAAGATAACTTTGATAGCATGTGAATGATTTTTTCATCCTCTTAGTAATTTTGATGACCTGGGCTGTTGTTTTCAAAATTTTCATTTAAAATCCATTAATTTCAAGGATGAAGCTGTGAAGAAAGTGTTGCCATCAGCTGGTTTCAATGGTTGTCTTTTAGAGAAAATGTAATGGAGTCGTATGGTTATAACCATACTCCTGACACCGATAAGGAAAGTAAGGTGTTTGCTTTACCTGAGAGCTGTAAGAATGTGAATGACAATAACATATTGCAAACATCAAATAGCTTGTCAGAGAATGTGAATGACAATAACGTATTGCAAACATCAAATAGCCGGTCAGAGAAAGAGTCCCATTCAGACTTCTCAGAGCTAGGAGGGCAGCAATATCAGGCAGCATTGAAGTTGCAAAAGGTGTACAGAAGTTTCCGAACTAGGAGGCAGCTAGCAGATTGTGCAGTTGTTGCTGAGCAACAATGGTTTGTATCTATCCATCATTGTGATTATCAAACATTTCTTTCTTCGTATTTTAATTTCTATAAACCATTTTGTAGGTGGAAGCTATTAGATTTTGTGGAACTCAAACGAAGCTCTATATCTTTCTTTGAGATAGAAAAACCAGAATCTGCCGTTTCACGATGGTTTAGGGCGAGAAAAAGAGCTGCTAAGGTAAGTCATGAACAAGGTGATGTAAGCTTTTAAATGCATTTGGCTGCAATGTTGATTACGAAAGTTATCTTCTTATGCAGGTTGGAAAAGGCATATCTAAGGATGAAAAGGCTCGAAAGCTTGCTTTGCAACACTGGCTTGAGGCGGTAGTTACCCTTCTAAGAAGCAAAAAGTCGTAGTAAACTATCAGTCTTCAATTCTAGCTCTTACTGATCATGTTTCTTAATGCTTGCTAATAGATTGATCCTAGGCATCGTTATGGCCATAATCTTCAATTTTATTATGCCAAATGGCTTCACTGTGAAAGTAAACAACCCTTCTTTTATTGGTAAGATTTCATTTAATTAGTAACAATAATCAAGGAAGGATTTTTGCTTCTTACCAACTTATGAAGCAATCTGTCAACTTTGAACATGTAGGCTTGACATAGGAGAAGGTAAAGAAGTCCATATTGAAAATTGCCCTCGGTCAAAGCTTCAACATCAATGCATCAAGTATCTTGGTCCAGTGAGCTTAATCTCCTTTTTCAAAATTTTAGATATGTTGTTTTTCTAAGTGTGTAGGATGTAGCTATGACTTTTTCCCTTATATTGTACTTAATAATATAAAAATCCCAATCAAGTATAGGACATAATTCAATTTCATATGCAAATTATCAAGTTTATTTGGAAGATAGTTACCGAAATATACTTCTTCTTTTTCCTATTTACAGACTGAAAGGGAGAATTTTGAAGTAGTTATAAGGAGTGAAAAGTTGGTGTACAAGATGAGTGAGATACTTCTTGATACCACAGGAGGACCCGAAGATGTGAAGTGGATTTTTGTTCTCAGTGTTTCTAAGAAATTGTATGTTGGACTGAAAAAAAAGGGCACTTTTCAGCATTCAAGTTTTCTGGCCGGTGGAGCTACATTGTCTGCTGGAAGATTGGTTGTGGAAAACGGTGTCGTGAAGGTCAGTTACACTTTGTTATTTTCAAATTTGTACAAGACTTTTGATGCACTGAAATGATTGTTTCAACTTTATAGGCGATTTGGCCCCATAGTGGACACTACCTCCCAACAGAAGAGAATTTTCAGGAGTTCATATCATTTCTTAGGGAGCACAATGTTGACCTCACAAATGTGAAGGTAAAGAAAACCAATTCTACATTAATTGTTATTTCAACATGGTTTTTTGGGGGTTGAGATTATGTACTTCTTTCTAATGGTGTTTACAGAAAAGCCCTTATGAAGAGGAAGAAACAAATAGCAAAAAGAATAATAGCCTTCGAAGTAATGAGGCAACAGTAGGAGGGTCACAACAACAAACTGAGGCAACAAATAACGAAAGTTCAGGTCAAGAGAACAGTGGTACAAGAAAGGAAGACCCTACAGACACTGCCCCAAATGTTGCTAACAAATTAACGTCGAGCTTGTCTCGAGTATTTTTGTCAAAACTAAGTAAACTTCGCATACAGAAAATACATGATGTGATCGGCATGATCAAGACAAAAACGTCATCACCAAGTCGCCGCCCTGAGCATCAAGCATTATCACCAAGTACAGAAGATGGGTATGAAACAGCAGAAGAAATTTTACCTGAGGAAGAGTTTCTATGCACTAAGATCAATTTGTTTGGTGAAGAGGATGATGAGGAAGATCGCAAACCTATACCAAAGGAAAAAATAATGAAAAGGATAGACTCTCACAAAGGCTTGAAATCATATCAACTAGCTCAACAATTATCCTCCAAGTGGTCCACAGGGGCTGGGCCACGAATTAGCTGCATGAGGGATTATCCTTCTGAGATTCAGTTCCGGGTTTTAGAGCAAGCATACTTGACTCCGAGATCAAGAAATGTGAATGCCTCTCCTCGGACAACCTCACGTTTTAGCCCATCAGTTTTGACTCCAACTTCATTATGTAAATAAAACATGTTCATCTAAAAGTCCGCTTGGACCTAGAACAAATGATAGTAACAAAAGTAACAACAGCCTAGGCGATTTTCAAATGAAACTCAGTCTCACATGTTATCGTTAGAGATACATGATTCTTTTCTTTTGTTTTCATACATTCATATTTCTCTTTCACATCACACCACCCAACCTTCCCTTCTTAAACCAACATGTTTTAATGACATTATTATCATGGCATTCACTATCCTTCCTGCTACTTTGAACAGCTCAAAACAGCTTAGATTTAAAAAAAAAAAATCTGCCCAAGGCAATTTTTTAATGCAAAAAACTTAAAACCAACTTTCAACAAAAAAAAAATGCGGATGTTTTAATAGAAAAATGATGTTTTTTTTTTTCAAAAATTTAGAGTTTAAAAAATTATTTTAAACTTGTCGGTTTTTTTTTTCTAACATTATAATCTAAAATGTTATTTCTCGTTTGGGTATATGTTAGAAGAGGATTGGATTAATAAAATTGGGTTCAAATCGGGTTGTAACCTTTAATTTTTCGGTACAGTAAATGGTATTATTTCGGCAAAAGTATATAATGAAAAGTTGAGTAAATTTAGGTTTTAAAAAACGAGAGAATATTTAATACGTTGATACATTATAATAAATGATAACATGATGTCTCCCTTGAAAAACCAAGAGTGCTTTCCATAGAGTCCTAAAGAGAGTGGTAACTGCTGCAGCTTAGGATGGAGGAGACTGGTGGCGATGAGAGGGAGAGCACTGAGGAGATCTCATTGTTAGCAGAAGAGCTTATTCAATTATCAATTAAGAGATCAGTGGTGGTGCCGAATGTCAAGCCGACTTTGATCTGTTCAGTATGGACAAAGAAGCCTTTTAATCCAGAAAGTCTGAAGGCACAGTTGAGGAGCATATGGAAAACAAAGAAAAAGTTTGAAATCCAAACGGCAGGGTAGAATCTTTTCTTAATCATTTTTGACTTAGAAGAAGATCTGGAGATGATCTTGGAGGGACGACCTTGGTTGTTTCGCAAATACTTAATTTTGTTTGAAAGATTACGAAATCCAATTGATAGGGATCAGATTCGACTTACTTCTTCGCCGTATTGGGTTAAGTTAAGCCCGGTTTTACCAGAATTTGACAAGAAGGACCTTATGCACGCTATTGGGAGTATATTCGGAGGAGTTATTAGGTAAGAAATAAATGGTGGTATGTGCAGAATTAGGGTTAATTTAGACATTCAGAGCCCACTTAGGAGAGGTATATTTGTGTCAACTGAGAATAGCGTTAAATCATGGATTTCTTTCAAATATGAAAAACTGCCAGTTTTCTATTTTGGGTGTGGAAGAATAGATCATAGCCTCAATGATTGTTTGTAGATAAACCCTGTAGAAAAAATTAAAATTAGAGAAGATCCTCCTTTCTCTATTGCATTAAAAGCATAATCAAAAGTGATGGGGAGAGAGAGTATGAAATTTAATGCCTTTGCAAAGAAAATGGGTTCGCAGCATACTTACACAGGAAATTCAAAGGAACAGTCCGGGTGGAATAAGGAGACTGAATCTATTGTTATGAAAAGAAGAATACAAGGAGGAAGGATACTGGAGAATTAGAAGGAAGAATTTAAGGAACAGGGAGAAAATAACAATATGATGGAGATAGGGAAGCCGATAGGAGATAATAATAAAATAGAAAGAATTGCAGAAGTCACCAAAAAATCAAGCTGGAAAAGGTTAGATGCAATAAATCAGGTAGAGCGCAGGAAGCACATAAGTGTGACGGGCAAAAGAAAATTTTTAGAAGAAGAAGACGGCATGGATTGCTCAGGCATGACAAACTGAGAGGTAGCAAAAAGGTTAAAAAATGAAGATCTGGCTGGTAAAGGAGGGGAATGTATGGAGATTACACTTGTTGATGAGGGGCAATTTATTGTTCCAAACATGTAACATCCTTAAATCGGGGTCTCTGCACTTTGCATGGGGTTGCATGTGATGTTATGTCTGCTGTGTTTGTTTGATAGGTTTTGGGGTCTAGGCATGACCTCGGGTTAGTCCTGGGTCATGGCCAAAATTTTGTTTTTAGCACTTAAGGAAAGGGAGCTAGGGGAATTAGGGGTTAAAAGAATTTATTGGAGGTTTAAGACACAAGAATTTCCTTGGTAGAGTGGCAAGGGAGGCGCTACACAGGTACAAGGGAGGTGACGCCACAGGGAGCTGGGAGGACCTTGGTTCGAGTTGCAGAAGTCCCCTTGCTGCTATTTATTTTTGACGCCACAGACAGGGAGAGGTGTGCTCAGGTGGGACTCTCAGGATTGGATGGGGATAGAATCATCAGTTTTGAATTGGATGGAGAGGAGGAAAATGTGGAGTTTGACTCATTCAAACCAATTTGAATGAGTGGATGGGAGGAATTCAAGGAGAGATGAAGGGGACGGCAAGTGTTTGAGTAGGAGTGGGTTGAGCTTAGCCGAATTTTTTTTGGGATGTGGTGTGAGTTTGGGGAAACAATCAGTTTGGTGCTTGAGAAGAGGGGGGGTTGCCGAATGTGCTTAGTAGCCATAGGAGGGTGCATTTTCGGCTAGCTGAGGGGTCCTTTTCATTTTGTGTAGTGTCATAACCGAAACACCAAAGTGCATTCTCTTCTCTTCTCTCTTTTGGCAATTGGGCACTTGGCCGATTCATTTTAGCAACCCCTTGAAGAGCCGAAACTCCCTCTTTGCCGAAACCATTTCTTGCTCACTTCTTCTTCTTCTTCTTCTTTTTCTTCTTCTTCTTCTTTTTGCTCAAGGCCGAAACCAACAACCTCACCCCTATTTGGCATCTCTTCTTTTCTCTCTCAAAACCCCTTGTGTCGAATCTCTTCTTCTCCATTGCGTTATTCTTCTTCATCTTTCCATTTTTCAAAAGCCGAAACCTTGTTGTTTTCTTCTTGGCCGAATATTCTTAGCCTCATTCTCTTCTTTTCTCACGTGTGTTAATCTCTCTGTAGTGCCGAGTCTTTTGCTAGTTCTTTTGCTTGGGTTAGCCGAATCTCCTGGTAAGTGATTTCTCCTTCTTTTCTTCTTGATTGATTTGGGGGCTGTCGAATCTCTTTTACCTTTCCTTTGGCACTCCTTCAATCGTTGGTAATCGAGATCTTAACTTACTCTTGTTCTGTGTAGTAGCCGAGATCCCTAAATAACACTAGGGTGTGCCGAACTTTGGTGTTGAGAGGCCGAATCAATCATTAAGGGAGGAGTACAAATTGATTCGGTGGACCTTCGAGATTTGGTGGTCGATTTAGGTAAGGGTTTTAACGATTCCAGATCTGTTTCCCATTCGTTCAAAAGCCGAAGGCTAATCGTTTATGTGCATCAGGGTGTGGTCGATTGCAAGGGGGTTCATTGTGTAGTTTCGGGATTTGGTTGGAAACCAAATCGACACTAAGGTAAGGAGTTGGGTTCATACGATATATCCTTCGGGATTTCTATTTGTGCCGAATAGGCTTTTTAGTTACTAACAAGGTGTTGGCGATTGTAGGGAAAGGAAACAACGCGGCGGATTTCACTAGATTTGAGTAGTTTCGGGATTTTATTTAGATCGCGATTAGTCGGTGTGTAAGCGCTTATACACTTTATTAGTTTAATGATGCTTATTATGTTCTTGTTTAACCCTTGGTATTAGTGACTTTGCCTTGCGGCATAAGCTTGGATTCAGGTAAGTCCCCTATTATGTGATTTACGATATATATATCGTGTCATTATGTTCGCTAAATGCTATGTAACCTATGTTTTGCATGACCATTCGATATTATGACACGTATGTGATGAACATGATGATGGGTTGATGAGAGAGGAGGATGATTTATTTGGGTATCACCGGTGGTTGGGTTGGCCCCATCGGTTGATTTGTGACTACGGTCAAAGTGGTTTTGACCACACTATTGATATGATTTGTGACTAAGTCCCGTGGTTTTGACCACCGGTGGTTTTGACCACACGATTGATATTTGTGACTACGGTCACCGATGGTTTTGACCACACATGGATTATTATGACTCGTCCCGGTGGTTTGGTACCACGATTGGGTTGGCCCACATGATATTACGGGATTGTCATCGTGGTTTTGACCACACGATGGGTTGGCCCCATCATTGATATATATGTATTTGTGACTTCGGTCACTAGTGGTTTTGACCACCAGTGGTTTTGACCACACGGGGTAGTTAAAGAAGATTGGATGATTAGGTTATGGGTTGCATGATTTGCATGTTTTGCTAATGATCTGTGTAAGTGGTTGAATTATCAGGTTGGGGATTTATACACTGAGTCTTGGTGACTCACCCCTTCCCTTACATTTTGCAGATGAGGCATAGATCGCGGATATGGAGCCGGGGAGGACTCGAGGTGGCCATGCATCTTAGTTTGGTTTTGAATTTAACTGCTATTTTGTTTAATTAAATTTCTTTAAATTTGGTTTTGGGTTTTGTAATAAGGCCGCTAAGTATTATTTTGGGTTTTAATTATTTGCTTTTATTTTGGTTACATCATACATATCTTTGGGTTTATGGACTTGTTAAATTAACCAGGTAAAAGCAATGTCTTCAAAACTATATCTCTTGAGTTTTCAAACGTTACCATCGGGTAACAAAGTTCACACAATAATATGGTAACTTGGATGTTTTTATAACTCAATTTTCAAATCACCTTAAAGGCAAATGGTTTTAAACTTGATTATACTCATCGCATTCAGTTTTAATAAGTAACCAATGTTTCCTAAAATCGGCAGTAACAAATGGGTTTTCACTCGTGAGTTTTCCAAATATTTCAACATCTACTAAAACAACCACAACCTCATTCTTGAGTTCTCTAAACCCTAAAGCAACAAAAAGAGTCTTCTTTAAAATTTTCCGACAAACTTATGATTTCAAAAATGTTTTTAGCTCAGTAACATACGATTCGGTCGTGGTGTGTTGACCGGGTTTGGGGTGTTACAATTTTGGTATCGAGCCAGTTCAATACTGATCATTGTGCCCGAGGCCCAAAAATGTTTTAAAAAGGATTGTGAAAGGCTTGGCTTTTATGGGAAAAGTGTAGTGATGGAAAGCATGGCCCCGAGTCTCCGGCACTCATCTGCCCAGGTAAGTACCCCGAACTATTGATTGCTGAGTATATGATTATGATGATGGCATGATGGAATAGTAGTAGGAACTACTTTAGAGACATGAACCATAGGATGATGTGTACTCGCGAAACAATTCTTCACTAAAACTTTTCATAAGACTATGCTTTAACAGACAACGGAATAAAAGTCTAACGCATAAAATTGTTAAACAGCTTGAATATATCAATAGATATGAGTGCACGTGGACGTGGGCGTAATACTCGTGGACAAGGTAGGGTAGGATGACGGTCTCGGAACCGGTAGGGTCCCGGACATGGGTCGAAAATGAGGTACCACCGCCACTTGGTGTGGGAGCGGAATATCAAGATCGACGGGTGGTAACGACGCGTTGTCGCAGTCGTGTCTGCGAGTCTTTGGAGAGGTTGCGAGTGCGAGGAGTAGGAACAGGAGCTCGGAAATCGTGGATCGAGGCGACTCAAGGCTAATGGTGCAGAGGTATTCAGAGGTGTGTCCGTGTGGCACCTAGTACGGCGGAGTATTGGTTGGAGGCGACAGGCGTATCATGGATGACTGGATTTTTGGTGAGGAAAAGTGAAGGGCATAGTATCTTTGCGGCAAGATGAGTCATATCGGTGGTGGCTCACGATTAGGGACGGAGCAATGGCGGATGACCTCACTTGGGAATTCTTTAGGCGACCTATCGGAGGAAGTACATAGGGGCTAGCTATGTTGATGCGTGGCGTAGAGGTTTCTTGAACTTGGTCCAGGGTAATAAAGCGTGAGAAGTAATATGAGGCGGAATTTCTTGGTTGAGTCGGTATGCACGGTATTGTGGGAGCAGAGCATGAGCGTTGTGTCGAGTTGAGGATGGGCCGAGGGACGAGTGCGGATGATAATTGCCCCACAAGAGGAACGAGTTTGCCGTACTTGTGGAGAAAGCTAAGGTTGCTGAAGGGGTAAGACAGTCTGTAAGGCGGAATCAGGATAGGGGTTGGAATAAAAGGAGTTCTGGATCATCTGGGTTTTCTAGGAACCAGCAGAAAAAGGGTTAGATATAGTGGGCCGAATCAAGCTGCTAGGCCAGCTGCTACTAATACTCGGTGGCGCCACGGTGTGCTCGGTGTGGGAAGTCTCACACGGGGAATGTTGGATGGTAACGAGGATGCTTTGAGTGTGGCTCGTTGGGGCATCGAGTTAGGGATTGTCCACAGAGATCAGCTAGGCTGCAGTCTGAGGATCAGAATCGTGCACAGTTTAGGAGGGATAATCAGCAGCCATAGAGGGGCCGAGGTTCAGGCAGGGGAGGTAATGGCTCTGGTAGAGGTCGTGGAGCACCGGGCAGAGGTGCAGGTGGTACAGAGGCGAGACAGCCTGGGTTGGTCTACGCAGCGAGGCGTCGAGAGGAGGGAGACGCACCGGACGTCATAACCGATACGTTCTTAATTTTTGGAGTACCTTATAATGCTTTAATTGATGTTGGTTCGACGCCTTTTCGTATGTTGCTAGTAGCATAGTGGAAACCATGAACTTAGACTCGAGATTACTTCTAGGAGCATGACGGTGATAAGCCCTCTAGGTCACTCTGTAGAAGTAAGTAAACTGTATAGGGATGTACCCCTAGAACTTCAAGGGGTCATGTTTTTGGCTGATTTGATGGAACTGCCGTTTGGGGAGTTTGATCTGATTCTCGGGATGGATTGGTTAGTAAAGTATCCGGCTAGTTTGGATTGCGCAGCTAAGCGCATGGTGTTGAAGACCATGGAAGGTGTTGAGGTGGTGATGATAAGTAATAGGAGAGATTACTTATCTAATGTTGTCTCTGCACTAAAGGCTGAGAAAATGGTTAGAAAGGGGTGTGAATCATTTTTGGTGCACGTTTATGCTTTGGAAGCTAAGGATGCAGCTGCGAAGAATGTCTGAACTGTGGGGGAATTTGTCGATGTTTTTCCAGATGAACTCCCGGGTATACCTCCTGATCGCGAGGTTGAGTTTGGTATAGACTTGCTACCCGGAACTGCGCCAGTATCTATTGCTCCATATAGGATGGCGCCGAAAGAATTAGTGGAATTAAAGGCTCAGATTCAGGAGTTGTTGGACAGAGGTTTTATCCGACCGAGTGTATCGCCTTGGGGAGCTCCAGTGCTTTTTGTCAAGAAAAAGGATGGTACGATGCGGATGTGTATAGACTACCGCCAGCTGAACAAGTTAACTATAAAAAACAAGTATCCGTTGCCCAGGATTGACGACTTGTTTGATCAACTCAAGGGTGCATCGGTTTTCTCTAAGATTGACCTTAGGTCTGGGTATCATCAGCTCAAAGTGAAGGAGACTGATATCCATAAAACAACATTTCGTACTCGGTATGGGCACTACGAGTTTCTGGTAATGCCTTTTGGTTTGACCAATGCACCGGCAGTATTCATGGACATGATGAATCGGGTGTTTCAGTCGTATTTGGATCGGTTCGTCGTAGTGTTTATAGACGACATTTTGGTGTACTCAAAATCTGAGGAGGATCATGACGCGCATCTTCGGGTAGTTCTGCAGGTTCTGAGGGAAAAGCAGTTATACGCCAAGTTTAGTAAGTGTGAGTTTTGGCTTAAGGAGGTAACTTTCTTGGGTCATGTGGTATCAGCTGAGGGAATTAGGGTGGATCCTCGTAAGATTGAGGCGGTATTGGATTGGAAACCACCTAAGTCGGTTGCAGAGATTCGGAGTTTTCTGGGCTTAGCAGGATATTACAGGAGGTTTGTAGAAGGGTTTTCCTTGATTGCAGCACCGTTGACTAAGTTGTTGAGAAAAGGGGTTCCGTTCGTGTGGACTGAGAAACAGCAAGAGAGTTTCGACAAGTTGAAGAAGATCCCGATCAAGCTCAGATTCGATCCAAACTGAGGCAGGAAAGGAATTCACTGTCTATTGTGATGCATCACATACTGCTTTAGGGTGTGTGCTGATGCAAGATGGAAAAGTGGTAGAGGTATGCATCTCGGCAGTTGAGGCCTCATGAAGGTAACTACCCGACGCATGACTTGGAGTTGGCTGCAGTGGTGTTTGCCTTGAAGATTTGGAGGCATTACTTGTATGGGGAAAAGTCGATAGTGTATACGGATCATAAGAGTCTGAAGTATCTCTTGACTCAGAAGGATTTAAATTTGAGGCAGCGAAGGTGGATTGAATTGTTGAAAGATTACGACTGTTCGATTGAGTACCATCCGGGTAAGGCTAACGTAGTAGCTAATGCGTTGAGCCGTAAGGTGGTAGCAGACTTGCGAGCGATGTTTGCTCACCTTAGCCTTTATGATGATGGGAGTCTTTTTGCGGAATTGCAGGTTAAGCCATCTTGGATTGATCAGGTTAAGGAGGGGCAGCTGACAGATGAGGTGTTGAGTGCTCAAAGGTTGCAAGTGCAAAATGGTGAATCTGAGGGTTACAACTTGGATAGTGGTGGAGTACTGTGTTTTCAAGGGAAGGTATGTATGCCTAAGGCCGCCGAGTTGAGACAGCGGATTCTTCAGGAAGCTCATAGCAGCCCATACGCTATGCATCCTAGAGGCAGTAAGATGTATCGTGATTTGAGGGAACAGTTGTGGTGGCCAGGTCTTAAATGGGAGGTGGCGAGTTTGTGGGCAAGTGTTTGACATGCCCGCCAAGTTAAAGCCGAGCATCGATTGCCATCGCCATCGTTACATTGCCACAAGAAAGATCCCACAGTAGAAGTGAGAGAGGATTACGATGGATTTCGTCAGTGGGCTTCCCCTTACTCCTAGCAAGAAGGACTCAGTCTGGGTTATAGTGGATCGTTTGACTAAGTCGGCTCATTTCATACGGTGAGGGTTGATTATTCGCCTGTAAATTAGCCAAGTTGTATGTGGCGAGAGATAGTGCGGTTGCATGGGGTGCCAGTGTCTATTATCTCGGATAGGGATCCCAGGTCCACGTCGAGGTTTTGGAAAGTTTTGCATCAGGCTTTGGGTACCAGATTGGATTTCAGCACGGCTCTTCACCCGCAAATCGATGGGGATACCGAGAGGGTAATCAGATTCGGAAGATATGTTAAGGGGCGTGGTTGGATTTGATGGTAGTTGGGAGGAGTACCTACCTTTAGAGAGTTCGCTTATAACAATAGTTATCAAGCGAGTATTCGATGGCACCCATGAGGCACTCTATGGGCGGAAATGTCGTACTCCTACGTGTTGGACAGAATCGGGTGAATGATGATGTTGGGCCCCGAGTTAGTGGCGAAAAGTAAGATAAGGTAAAGGTAATTCGGGCTCGTCTTAAGGAAGCGTCGGACAGGCAAAAATCTTACACCGATCTTAAGCGCAGGATATTGAGTATGCGATGGGTGATAAGGTCTTTCTCAAGGTTTCACCCGGAAGAAAGTTTTGAGATTTGGCCGGAAGGAAAGCTAAGCCCTAGGTTTATCGGGCCATATACGATGTTGAAGCGAGTGGGACGGTGAGCTTATCGGCTTGAGTTGCCGGAGAATTGAGTCGATTCACGACGTTTTCACGCCTCAATGCTTAGGCGCTTATCGATCGATCCGTCACATGTTGTACCAGTTGAGGAGATAGAGGTGAGTCCCGATTTGTCTTTCGAGGAGGAACCAAGTGCACGGATTTTGGATCGGGATGTCAAGGTTCTACGACGAAAGTCAGTGCCTTTGGTGAAATTATTATGGCGGAACCATGGTACGAAGGAGGCCACGTGGGAACCAGAGGATGTGATGCGGCAGCAATACCCTCAACTCTTCTGACCAGGTAATTTCGAGGTCGAAATTATTTTAAGGGGGTAGAACTGTAACATCCTTAAATCGGGGTCTCTGCACTTTGCATGGGGTTGCATGTGATGTTATGTCTGCTGTGTTTGTTTGATAGGTTTTGGGGTCTAGGCATGACCTCGGGTTAGTCCTGGGTCATGGCCAAAATTTTGTTTTTAGCATTTAAGGAAAGGGAGCTAGGGGAATTAGGGGTTAAAAGAATTTATTGGAGGTTTAAGACACAAGAATTTCCTTGGTAGAGTGGCAAGGGAGGCGCTACACAGGTACAAGGGAGGTGACGCCACAGGGAGCTGGGAGGACCTTAGTTTGAGTTGCAGAAATCCCCTTGCTGCTATTTATTTTTGACGCCACTGACAGGGAGAGGTGTGCTCAAGTGGGACTCTCAGGATTGGATGGGGATAGAATCATCAGTTTTGAATTGGATGGAGAGGAGGAAAATGTGGAGTTTGACTCATTCAAACCAATTTGAATGAGTGGATGGGAGGAATTCAAGGAGAGATGAAGGGGACGGCAAGTGTTTGAGTAGGAGTGGGTTGAGCTTAGCCGAATTTTTTTGGGATGTGGTGTGAGTTTGGGGAAACAATCGGGCTTGGTGCTTGAGAAGAGGGGGTTGCCGAATGTGCTTAGTAGCCATAGGAGGGTGCATTTTCGGCTAGCTGAGGGGTCCTTTTCACTTCGTGTAGTGTCATAACCGAAACACCAAAGTGCATTCTCTTCTCTTCTCTCTTTTGGCAATTTGGGCACTTGGCCGATTCATTTTAGCAACCCCTTGAAGAGCCGAAACTCCCTCTTTGCTGAAACTATTTCTTGCTCACTTCTTCTTCTTCTTCTTCTTCTTCTTCTTCTTCTTTTTGCTCAAGGCCGAAACCAACAACCTCACCCCCATTTGGCATCTCTTCTTTTCTCTCTCAAAACCCCTTGTGCCGAATCTCTTCTTCTCCATTACGTTATTCTTCTTCATCTTTCCATTGTTCAAAAGTCGAAACCTTGTTGTTTTCTTCTTGGCCGAATATTCTTAGCCTCATTCTCTTCTTTTCTCACGTGTGTTAATCTCTCTGTAGTGCCGAGTCTTTTGCTAGTTCTTTTGCTTGGGTTAGCCGAATCTCCTGGTAAGTGATTTCTCCTTCTTTTCTTCTTGATTGATTTGGGGGCTGTCGAATCTCTTTTGCCTTTCCTTTGGCACTCCTTCAACCATTGGTAATCGAGATCTTAACTTACTCTTGTTCTGTGTAGTAGCCGAGATCCCTAAATAACACTAGGGTGTGCCGAACTTTGGTGTTGAGAGGCCGAATCAATCATTAAGGGAGGAGTACAAATTGATTCGGTGGACCTTCGAGATTTGGTGGCCGATTTAGGTAAGGGTTTTAACGATTCCAGATCTGTTTCCCATTCGTTCAAAAGCCGAAGGCTAATCGTTTATGTGCATCAGGGTGTGGTCGATTGCAAGGGGGTTCATTGTGTAGTTTCGGTATTTGGTTAGAAACCAAATCGACACTAAGGTAAGGAGTTAGGTTCATGCGATATATCCTTCGGGATTTCTGTTTGTGCCGAATAGGCTTTTTAGTTACTAACAAGGTGTTGGCCGATTGTAGGAAAGGGAAACAACGCTTCGGGATTTCACTAGATTTGAGTAGTTTCGGGATTTTATTTAGATCCGCGATTAGTCAGGTGTGTAAACGCTTACACACTTTATTAGTTTAATGATGCTTATTATGTTACTGTTTAACCCTTGGTATTAGTGACTTTGCCTTGCGGCATAAGCTTGGATTCCGGGTAAGTCCCCTATTATGTGATTTACGATATATATATCTGTGTCATTATGTTCTGCTAAATGCTATGTAACCTATGTTTTGCATGACCATTCGATATTATGACACGTATGTGATGAACATGATGATGGGTTGATGAGAGGAGGGGGATGATTTATTTGGACTGTCACCAGTGGTTGGGTTGGCCCCATCAGTTGATTTGTGACTACGGTCACCAGTGGTTTTGACCACACTATTGATATGATTTGTGACTAAGTCCCAGTGGTTTTGACCACCAGTGGTTTTGACCACACGATTGATATTTGTGACTACGGTCACCAGTGGTTTTGACCACACATGGATTATTGTGACTCGTCCCAGTGGTTTGGTACCACAGTGGCTTGGCCCCACATGATATTACGGGATTGTCATCAGTGGTTTTGACCACACGATGGGTTGGCCCCATCATTGATATATATGTATTTGTGACTTCGGTCACTAGTGGTTTTGACCACCAGTGGTTTTGACCACACGGGGTAGTTAAAGGAGATTGGATGGTTAGGTTATGGGTTGCATGATTTGCATGTTTTGCTAATGATCCGTGTAAGTGGTTGAATTATCGGGTTGGGGATTTATACACCGAGTCTTGGTGACTCACCCTTCCCTTACATTTCTGAGATGAGGCATAGATCGCGGATATGGAGCCGAGAGGACTCGAGGTGGCCATGCATCTTAGTTTGGTTTTGACTTTAATCGCTATTTCGTTTAATTAAATTTCTTTAAATTTGGTTTTGGGTTTTGTAATAAGGCCGCTAAGTATTATTTTGGGTTTTTATTATTTGCTTTTATTTTGGTTACATCATACATATCTCGGGTTTATGGACTTGTTAAATTAACCAGGTAAAAAGCAATGTCTTCAAAACTATATCTCTTCGGGTTTTCAAACGTTACCATCGGGTAACAAAGTTCACACAATAATATGGTAACTTGGATGTTTTTATAACTCAATTTTCAAATCACCTTAAAGGCAAATGGTTTTAAACTTGATTGTACTCATCGCATTCAGTTTTAATAAGTAACCAATGTTTCCTAAAATCGACAGTAACAAATGGGTTTTCACTCGCGAGTTTTCCAAATATTTTAACATCTACTAAAACAACCACAACCTCATTACTGAGTTCTCTAAACCCTAAAGCAACAAAAGAGTCTTCTTTAAAATTTTCCAACAAACTTATGATTTCAAAAATGTTTTCACTCCGTAACATTCCAGATTCGGTCGTGGTGTGTTGACCGGGTTTGGGGTGTTACAAAAAAATTTTGGATCGGCGGCTGCCAATGGGCAAGCCGACCGTGCACAATGAAAAACATTTGTTGGAATGTCCGTGGGTTAGGGAGTCCACGGGCGGTACGGAGGCTGCGACATCTAATTAAGCAGCAAAATCCCCAAATGGTCTTCTTAATAGAGACAAAGTTAGATCAAAAGCGTATGGAAAGGGTTAGAAAGAGTTGCGATTTTACTAACGGAATTGATATTGAAGCAGAGGGGTCTCGGGGTGGATTATGTTTAGCATGGAAAGGAGACATCGAGATATCCATAAAGAGTTTCTCTAAATGGCATATAGATACTAGAGTGAAGGAAGAGGGAGTTCAAGAAGAGTGGAGGTTCACGGGATTCTATGGATCGCCAGATTTAAAAGATAAGAGTGTTGCTTGGGACTTGCTCAGACAACTAGGTCAAGAAAGTAATCAACCTTGGCTCGTTGCAGGAGATTTCAACGAAATTATGTATTGTTTTGAGAAAAAGGGCGGAGTGCAAAGGGACCAAAGGAGGATGGATGCATTCAGGGATACTTTAGAGGAATGTCAACTAATGGATATTGGGTACTCGGGAACCTGGTTCACGTGGGAAAGAGGAAATCTTCCAGAGACAAATATTCGAGAGAGATTGGATAGAGGAGTTGCAAACGAAAAATGGTTAACATTATTTCCAATGGGTAATATTCAACATCTTCCCTACTCAATGTCAGATCATTGTCCTCTCCTTATAAGTACAGATTACGCAACCGAATATTCAGGAAACCAGAGATTTCACTTTGAAGCTTGGTGGACATTGAAGGAATCTACTGAACAAGTTATTAAGGAAGCCTGGGAGTCCTATTCAGAATCGTTAATGGAGAAAATAGAAAAGCTGCAGAGTAAACTGAAGACGTGGGCATGTTTGAACAGAAACAAGAAGAAGGGTCGAAAGAAGAGGCTAACAAAAGAACTTGAAATTTTGTTGAATGAAGAAAGAGACGACGAGACAATGGCAAGGATTATCGACACCAAAATTCACTTAAACATGGAGATTGATAAAGATGAAATGTATTGGGAAAAAAGAGCGAGAGCAAACTAGCTTCGGCTTGGAGATAAGAATTCAGCCTATTTCCACAAATGTGCAACAGTTCGTAGATGAGCTAACTCAATCACCAAATTAGTAACGGTTGATGGAAAGGAGATCACCGAAGGATCTGAAATAAATGAGACAGCAACAGTGTTTTCAAAGAACTATTTACATCGAAGGGAGTTGCGGACCCAGGCAAGGTGTTGAAAGGTACTGAAAAAAGCATTTCTAATGAGATAAACACAGATTTATTATCGCCATTCAGAGAAGAAGAAATATGGGCAGCATTAAAGGGGATGGGACCCACAAAGGCACCAGGATCGAATGGATTTCCAGCATTGTTCTTCCAGAGGTACTGGCATATAGTACGTAAGGATGTTTCGGAGTATTGTCTAGGAATTTTGAATGGAAATAAGGGGGTAGAAGCAGCAAACAGTACAGACATAGTGCTCATTCCAAAAGTTCCACATCCCTCAACTCTGGTCAATTTTAGGCCTATCAGTTTATGTTCAGTAATTTATAAAATCGTAGCAAAAACAATTGCCAATAGATTGCAAGGTGTAATTGGCAATTGTATTGATAAGGTCCAGAGTGCATTTGTCCCAGGCAGACTGATTTCAGATAATGTGCTTCTAGCATATGAAATTTTGCATACATTTAGGCAAAAACGAACAGGAAAAAAAAAGGGTATATGGCGGTAAAGCTCGACATGAGCAAGGCTTATGATAGGGTGGAGTGGGATTTTGTAAAAGAGGTGATGCTTAAGATGGGGTTTGCTAGAAAATGGGTGGATCTAATAATGAAATGTATTACTACAGCTTCTTATGCGGTTATCACTAATAGAGGGAGGGGTAGTACTTTTCAACCCACAAGGGGTCTTCGACAGGGTGATCCATTAAGCCTATTTCTATTTCTTATATGTAGTGAAGGCCTTTCATCTCTGATGAGAACAGCAAAGAAAAATGGTTTGATTAGAGGAGCAAAGGCGAGTAGAAGAGGGCCAGAGCTATCTCATTTACTTTTTGCAGATGATTACATAATGTTTGGCGAAGCAACAGATAAGGGAGCAAGGATTATGAAAGACATTTTAAAGGAGTATGAAAGCTGCTCAGGGCAATGTGTTAATTTTAACAAATCTACAATCTTTTACAGCACAAACACAAATAGCGAGAAAAAAGAAGAAGTGTCAATGATGTTAGGTGTAAGGAGCTCTACAAGCCCAGAGAAATATTTAGGACTTCCAAATGTGATGGGCAGACGAAAAAAAGAGGCTTTTCAGAATCTACTGGACAGAATAACTATGCGGATCGAAGGATGGAGTACCAGATTACTATCTCAAGGAGGAAAAGAAATTTTCATAAAATCAGTAATACAGGCAATACCCACTTATGCTATGTCTTGTTTTCTTTTTCCTAAAGCCTTATGCGAGATGATAGAGAGTAAGCTTGCTAAGTACTGGTGGCAAAAAGGAGTTGGTAAACGAGGAATACATTGGTGCCAGTGGAAGTTGTTATGTCGGCCGAAAGAAGAAGGTGGTTTGGGGTTTAGAAATATAGCTCAGTTCAATATTTCCCTCTTGGCAAAACAAGGGTAGAGATTGTTAAACTTTCCAAATTCACTAGTAGCGCAAGTTTTCAAAGCGAAGTATTTCCCAGAGTGCGATTTTCTTAATTCGAGTATGGGGAACTCTTGCTCTTATGTTTGGCGTAGCATCTGGGCGACCAAGGGTACATTGGAGAAAGGTCTGTTATGGAAAGTAGGTACGAGCACGAGTATCTCAGTTAATGAAGATGCATGGATTCCAAATTATGTTAATATTAGATTAAGTTCCGGAGGTGATAATGTGCAATTTGATAAAGTTTCGGAGTTAATTAATAGCCATGATAGATACTGGAATAGGGATTTGATAGTCAATACCTTCCAAGAAGAAATAGCTGATCTGATTCTTCGAATTCCTTTGGTGATGGAACCCCATGAGGACCTTCTTGCATGGAATGGCGAACCATCGGGTCAGTTTTCAGTCCGGAGCACTTATAAACTATTACAAAGTATTGATCCTACATCTTATGCTTTACAAAACATCTATAAGGAATTTTACAGAAAACTATGGCGGATTGATCTACCTTCAAAGATTAAATTACTAATTTGGAAAATTTCCTGGAACTATCTACCTACTCGAGTAAATCTGTCAGTTAGGAAATTAGCAAGTAACACTTCGTGTCCTCAGTGTGGTGGAGGGGAAGAAACAATGAATCACCTTTTTCGTGAATGTCCTGAGTCACAAACAGTATGGAGAGAATTGTTAGATCCAATATTTATTTTGTTCCCAAACGCAGAGTTTATTGAATGGCTTACCAAGGTCTTTTCTCTTCTCCCTCTGGAAAAGTACAGAACCTATTGTGGAGCGCTTTGGGCTATCTGGGGGGATAGAAATTCTCGTATTCACGACAAAAAAGGCAGATCAAGTCAGGAAATAGTAAAATTTGTTCATGGTTATCTTAAAGAACTAGATGGAATTAAAAAAGAAAACCAGAAAGTATCTAAAACAGAAACGAAATGGAGTCACCCACCTAGACAAATAGTGAAAATAAATTTTGATGGGGCGTTTGACGAGAGAAGAAACCAATCGGTGTCAGGTGTTGTAGTCATGGATAGGAATGGTCACGTTCTCATCACAAATACAAAACTTCACAGTGGAGTGGCTTCTACTTTTACTGTTGAAGCAATCGCTTGTCGTCGAGCAACCCAAATAGCCCTCGAAATAAACAGTAAAGATACCATCATTGAAAGAGATTCGCTGTCAATTATAAAGAAATGCAAAAGTACAGATTTTGACAAATCACTGGTAGGGACTTACATATATGATATTCATAGAATGAAAGCCAAAGCTAGAAAGATAAGTTTCGAGTTTATTCCAAGAATAGCAAATAATCTTGCCTATATACTAGCAACGGAATCTCTGAGAAGGAGGGAAGAGATTTATCTGATTGATGATGTACCCAGTTATGCAAAAGAATAGGTGAGGAACAAAAGTGTGAGAGAACCAGATTGAGGAGAAGAAGAGCTAAAACGGCAGAGGAGAGTTTTAAAATGCAAAACCAATCAGTCTCAAGTGCTTATTACTCCCCTCGGTAACTGATACCGCCATTAATGGACGAAATGAAAGATGTGACTAGCATTGGCAGGCAAATAGACGATTTGATTGGGCAATAGGATGTGGCTGATTTTTTCAATAGTTTTTCTAGAGTCTTCTTTTGCAAGTTTGTTTCAATTTTAGGGCCTTTATGTCAGTTTGTTTTATTTCGGGCCATTCTGCTTTGGTCCGTTTTCTGAATTCTTTTTTCATGTAAACTTTATTTTAAATTAATCAAAAGCCCAATCTGATCTTTGAATAAAAAAAAAGTTGAGTAAATTTTTTTCGAACATTAATTTTATTATAACTTCTTATTATTTCTGTTTTTTTTATACAATGCCTAAAACTACCCATAGCTCCTCCCTAACTCTTAAATAGGAGGATAATGCGTTTAGTGCACTCGAACATATATCCTCCTACACTAATAACAATACCGATATCAATTGAGCTAAGACTCAATCGGCAGCTGAGGAAATTTTTTTAATAAGTTATTAAACGAAAGTCCTTTCTTAGTTAATAGAAGAAAATTTTGTGAATATGAGAGTGAATCTAGAACATTGGAAAATAGACTAAATTGAAAGATTCGAAAGTACGAGGGCTAAAGTGAAAATTTATCAAACCAAGAAAAGACGAGTTAATAATGATTATTTACTCCAAAAATTAATTTTACATGAATTTAAAAAATGTGTAAAATTAAAAAAATTAAAAAAAATATGTCATTTACTCCATCAATAGTATTAAGACTCTCTAAACTTTGAGCTATTCGTTTGATCTATATTAAATCAATTTTAAACATGTCTTTTTATTTTTCATCAGATTAATTATGTATAAAAATTATTTTTATTTAAATTTAATTATAAACTATATAAAATATTAGTATGAAATAATTCAATTACAGTATACCACATACTTTCACATAGATAATTTACTTAATTTGGCACTTAGTAGACTCATTAAATATTCTTTCACTAATTTCACATACCACTTTTCAGTTTCACTATTTTGTTCACTTAATACTTTCACTATATTGTGCACTTAATGTTTCATTTTTATGCATATCTACTTTATAATTTATCGGATACAACTATATATGTTATCTAGTCTTTTAACCAACTCATATAATTTAATCAACCCAATAATCAATCTTCTATTCTCAAAATATTATTTATTTAATTAGCTAAAATAAATTTAATTAATTTACTCAATTAATTCATTTTCTCTACCAAACTCTAATTCTGTTAAAGTTATGACAACTTTAACATACTAGAATCTATGAGTAAACAAATTTAATTGTCTCGTTCAACAAAACTATGACGACTAATTAATTTAAATTCTACTTCAAATTTTAATTATTTAATTATAATCAATTAAATAACAATTCGAAGAAACTAATTTAATCTGTAAGTCATCTCTTGCTTATACCTAGAAAATACATTCACTGCGAATAGTGATCCATGTGATATGTTTCTCTAATTTGTCATTTTCATTTATTCATCACATGATTCAAAAGCAAACCATCAAGAATTGTATCGAGCTAGAGAAGAGACTGAATGGACATATATAATTAGGGCTCAAATAATTTGTAATAAAGTTCTGACTCTTCGTTTATTAATTACAACATTATTTAATCATCAAGTCAATCCACTAAAAGTATCATGATGAAACTTTCATTATTATATACTATTATGAAAGAAACTTATTAAGTGTCCGTCCAATGACATGTTCATATGTGTGTTACCCTCATATGATACCCTTAATCTCTTTGGGTTAAATCAGTTCATCCAATATGATCCAATTTTATCTTATGGTAACCATTACATCTTCCTTCAAGAAAAAAGCCAATTACTAACACATAGTAATTAAATCATTTGTAACATGGTCACGACCCACATTACGTTTTCATCAATTATGTAATGACAATGAGAGGATACAATTTACCCTTTACTGGGATATGGATTCCACTACTGTAAATGAAACCATGCCATGTACAAGTCGTATACCCAACGTATTAGCTCTCGACTCTATTACCAATTTGAACTCAGACTTTTAATACATCAAAGTATATGAGTAATGCACGCAATAGTCCATCACTTACTCAGGATTGAGTTAAGCCACGCTATGAATGTCACAAGTGAATAAATCTATAAATGGATTTAGGATGTTTTTTTTTTTTTTACTTGGGTCCTGTCTGATGTATTATTAGTCTAGACAATCACATTTATGTCTCTATCTTCTGGGAGCCATCTGCACCAATACCCAAGACACAATATCTCTTTATTTGGCTTGATAGATGACATAATATTCATTGAATCAATTTTCTCAATTTCGATTATTCAGGCTATAGACCATTTATATTACATACTAATATAAGTTGTCTTCTCGCATTATGATCCGACCACATAATGCAACTTAGTGTTAGTTAAATTTTAGGTAACCAATGAGCCAATATTTGCATATACATTTTGTTTTACGTGCAAAAACCATTGAGGACATAATGCCCTAATTTTTTTTGGTAGAGTAAGTGGCATTGTTCCTAGACTCGCTATAGTGAATTTTAGAGAAAATTAAAAAATGAGACCAATAAAGAGAACTTTTAAAGGAATTAATGATTTATTGTTGGAAATCAATGAAGTGAATTTTGGATGTGAAAATGTGAAAAAAAGACAAATGAAAAGTTGGAAAAGTATGAGGATAAAAGTGCAAACTAACCAAATAGAGAAATTATGAATTGATAATAGTTTTTTTATATTATAAATACATGGGGAATATATTTTTATCAAGAAAAGTAGGTTTAGACTAAACTGAATAAAATGAAAAGTATAGGGACCAAATTATAATTTTTCCATTTTGGCCTAGAAGGAATTAAAATGCAATTTTTGCATGGTTGGATAGCATTATGAACCCTTATGGTTTTATAGGAAGTTTAAAATGTGCTAAGTGTCATATTTGGTAATATTAAAGTGAAGTAACATGAGAAAAGGACTAAAAGTGCAAATTCTCCGTTAAAAGATATTATGGGACTTTCCAAGAGTATTATAATGGTAGTTTTAGAATTTATTTTATGTATGTTGATATGAACAAATTTATGACCGTAAATTTTTGAATTTTTAAAGCATGAAAAATTGTGAGCCACCCATTTAAATTGAGTTGACTTTAGCTATTAAAAATAATAAAAGAAAAGATGAAAGTTTTCATCTTTCCCCCTTGTAGTTGTCCCATTGATTAGAAGATAACCAAACTTTCTCTTCTCATTTTCTCACCATTTTTTTTTTTCAAAAACTGCCAAGAGCTTTCACTATCCACCACATTTTCCTTTTAAAATATTATAGAGAACTCATTTTTAAAGTTAGTTCCACCATTATCTTCTCCATGGAAAGTAAGCGTTTTCTCGAGCTAGAGAGGGAAAGCTTGGGTTAGTGTGAGAAAGTGAGAAAATTGGTTATTATGTAAGGTTGTTTGGTAAGATTTCTTCATGAACATGATTTTTGGGTATTACGTGTGATATTTATTATGAAGGAAAGAAATTGAAAAGTGGGTGGTAAAGCTTTGGGCTAGTTAAAAAAAAAAATTGGTGGTTTTTCTCTTTCAAAGGTAATTAAGTTCTCGATGAACCATTCTTACTTTGTATGAATTAATATTGATCATATTTAGAGTTTTAATGGTTAAATTTTAAAATGGGGTTAAATAGTGATGTTCATAATTTAATAAAATGGTTTAATGGAAATGGAAATAAAGACATGTATGAGTATGGCATGGTCTTGTATTAAAATGTGAAGATTAAGTTTTAATGAGCCTTGACGAGTATTGAGTCAAAAATTGACTAGAAATATGGTAAATGAAAATTTTAATGATGTTGATTTACTTGTGTAGAAAAGAGTAAGTTATGACATTAAATAAGCCATCAAGTAAATTGTTTTACAAATATGAAACAAGATATTAATGCATTGACTAATGTAATAATAAGAATACGAGCGTAACACTTGTCACCTGTCAACCGTCTTGACGTTTGATACAGATGGAATATGTTGCCGAAAAATGTATAAAAAATAAATCTTAAAATGTATTTTTTAACTTAAAACATTTTTATAAGATCAATAAATCGAGTTTAAGAAAATTTAAAGGCCTTAGAATAAATTTAAAATAATTTAGGAGTGGTTCGAAGAAAATCAGACGTGTTAAGGACTCAAAAAGAACAAAATGGTGAAGTGGAGACAATGAGGTACACAATGATGGGACAGTGCGTGAGGTTACGAGGTCAAACATATGATGTCGTGGCATCACTTGTTGGTTATTAATGCCTTGAAAATTCTGATATGACACATGGTATAATTTTAAGCTCAAATATCGAGGAAATTATGAGAAATTTTATGGAATGTCTCATATAATAATTTTTATGAAATTAAATTGATATTGGAGAATGAATTATGTGAAAAGAGTCAAAAATGTGAAAATATAACAAAAGGACCAAATCATAAATTTTGAAAAGTATGAGTACTAATGTGCAAAATTATATGAAAATGTAAAATAATAATTATTATGTATGATTTAAATAAAATGGATTGGAATGTGATTTGGTGTGATGAAAATCACTTTTGGGACAAAATTGAAAAGATTAGGAAGCATAGGGACTAAATTGTAATTTTCCCTTTTTTACCAAGCAAAGAGCAGAAGTGAAATTTTTATCACTCATGGAATTATGTTAAAGATTTAGTATGATTTATGAGGTTGAACTGGTCTAGGTATCAAAACTTGAGAAGAAATCGCTTGAAAAGGGAAAAAAAAGATAATTTTGTCGTAAAGGGTAATTTGGTCAATTCTCGAGACTTTAAGGATGGAAATAATATTCAAATATGATATTTGATATCTGAAATTATTTTGGACCATTGGGACCTCGTATTAATGAAATGGGCTTCAAATGGCCAAATTTAGACTTAAGTTGTTAGACATGGGCTTAAGGCCCACAAGTTGATATTTTTTTAGGGGAAGAGAACCCTTGTCACACCCTGGTTTGACAAGTAGGATTGATTCGGGAGACTACACTGGCTAAGATCGCCTAAGTTGTGAGACTTAGATCGGATAAGGTTAGTAACTTCATGGTGGAGTACTTCATAGAACTTTGTTAATACTGCGAAGTACCATTTCGAATGATGGCGAGATCGTGGTTAGGGTGAGGACCTTATTAGGCAGACTTTCCCACTAATAAGTTCGCCACCCTTTTTTTGTGTCACTACTAAAATAAGTATAATAGCTTGTGGGACACATTTAAGACACCTAGCATCCTAGTGGAGGCAACGTGTCAGTAGTTAGGACACTTGGAGAGCCTCGTAGGATGTGATTAATTAATGAAAGCGTGCGAGAGCAGGTAATGATTAGAAATAATTATGATTGAGCTTTGAATGTGAGGTATCTATAAATAGGAAAGCATGATAGTAGAGAGAGGAATTTTTATTCATCTTCTCCACTAGACTTTGTTATCATTAAAGGAACCTACAGAGTTCTTCTTTGCTAACGGAGGAGTTGACTGTTAAAGCTTAGGAGAGCCTCTATGTTAATTATTTGCTAGTTGTAACGCGTATGTTTGTGCAAGTGTACACAGTCGTTATCAAGTAATAAGTAAGTATCGAGTTATCGTCTCCACAGGGATTGTATTTGTGTTAAATCACTTGATTGTAAAATTATCCTTAACAATTTGGTAAATAAAAACACAATATGGTTGAGAAGTGATGATTAAAATATATTAAACTAAATGCAATGATCCCTAATGCAAGTTATCCTAAGTATGCAAACTATATGAATGAAATAGATTTTAGCAAAATTAAACACAATTTGCAACAATTATAACATAAATAAACTAGTACAATTACTTTAATTAAACTCAATTTGTTATCAACATGCTTAACAACATTCGGAAAACATTCCATGGCAACTCGATCTTTCATGAGTTTGGAAACCACATTAGGTCCTTTCGGAATCCTTTACTTAGTAAATACGCATTTTTACTGATCCTTATTTACTAAGGGTTTCTTAGCATTTGTGTGAGGTAACAGGGACGTGTTAGGTTTGAAACAGTTTAATCACACAAATCTAAAAACTATGCAGATAACAGAGCTTGGTTAGAGTTGTTATGTAACCTGCAATTTAATTGGGTTAGGATCTAAAGTGAGCATGCACATTTCAATTATGTGTCCACTAGCCATCGTCTGGCTAGGATCGCTCAGCTAATTCAAGTGCATTTCAATCACGTATGAAAGAAATACTGACTTGATTTTAATTGAAAACATGATCGATTGAGGCACAAACATTATAAGCATGAATCAAATAAATATTATTTAATCAAAGTAATCATCCTAGCTTAAATAAAATTAAGCTAACATTGTTGTAAACAAGAACAAAGAACACATAGCAAACATTTTTAGATTAAATTAAAGAAAAGAAAGATTAAACCCAAATCAGAGTGGCTGTCACCCAAGACTCTGACCGACGAGGCTCCTTCACTCCTTTGCTTTGCTCCTTTGTTGATGGCTCTCCAAGGTGGCCGACCAAGGGCTCTTTAAGAGGCTTAATTGCTAAAATCTCTATAAAGAGATGATGCTAGGTGTGGGGAATGGAAAAATGCTAAAGAGAATTGAGAGAAAAGAGAGAATGATGAGGGATGATGGATGATGGATGAGGGATCAAATGAGGCCTTTTTTATAGGTGAAGAGAGGAGGGTAGTTTGCTAAAAATAGAGAGGTTTAGTCTCTTCAAGCTTTTCCAATGAGTGGCCGGCCATGCTTAGTGGATTTTGAGTTGATTTTTGCTTGATTTTTAAGCAATTTAAATGCCATAACAACTCCGAACTGAGACTCGGTCAAATGTAAATATTCGGGCAAATCTCTAATTTCTTCAATATTGCAAGGACCTTGTGTAATTAAACCAAAAAGTGGTTTATGTGGACAGCCATGTGTAGCCAAATTTGGGTTGACTTGGTCTTCAATTTGGACGGTTTTTTTGTAATCCAGCAAAGCTATCAGACCTGTCCAAAATAAATCAATAAATTAAAGGACCAAAGAATAAAATTTATCCAATTTAAATAATTAATTAAAATCCAAATTATTAATGAAATATTTTAAAATAAATTATTAAATATAATTTTATATTTTATTATTTAATTTAATCATGCATGGCCCATTTTATGTCTTAAAAATATAATATGTTCAAATAAATATAAAATAAGCCATTTTATGCATGAAAACTATATAATAAAGCATAAAATCACATTTTAATAATTTCTATGTCCTAATTTCATATTTTCACATATTTCATTAATTTATTAAACAATTACTTAGTTTGAACAACGAATTTAAGTAAAAAGTTGATAAATTACATAGGAAAAATCTTATATATTTTTCAGTTTACACACCCCCAAACTTAAATCATTGCTCGTCCCTAGTAATGTTTATGCACGGCAAAAGGTCTTGCTAAGGCAAAATTGCTAACTGTGTAAACAGCATCAATCTTTGTCCCATAATCATGCATTAATAACTTCATGTTCATAGATCTCCTTTATTAACAAGTAATTCATATGCAAACATTTTTAGAATTTTATACTAAGTTTCAAAATATGCCAACATGAATCATAGTTTGTATGTATGTCACAGCCACAGATAACATTCTTCATTCAACATAATTTCTTATCAATCAAGCAAACAATCATAAGGCTTACTTATGATCTTCATATGTTGAACTTAGTACTTCCTCTCCACTAATGTAGGTGACATAATCATCAAATCAATAGTTCTTTTATAAGGTTGTAATGGGGCTCGGTTAAAGGTAGGGATTTTAAGAGATGAGACATTTTGGTTTCAAAATCTTAACCTTTAACTTTGTCTTGGATTTCTCAAAATACAACCTTTTTCTTTAAGTGAACCTTTGGTACACCTCCAAACTTATTTTGAACTCAATCTCATACATTTTTTTTAAGCATGAGCACATACACCTTTTGAAAATTTCCTCAAATGTTGATTACCAATACAACTTTAGTTAAGATGGGTGCACAAAATTAGGATAACTTAAAAAGATGGTAATGTGGCTTATAATGTAGGTTCATTGCAATAAACATGTTTTTAAGCTCAAAATTATAGTTTCAAGGGTCTAATATCATTTTAGATCCAAAGAAATAGTGCCTATATCATTTTAGATTTTTATGTCCCCTAGGATTTCGCCTCAAGAAAGTTACTAAGTCAATTCTAAAGATATAAACCTTCATGCATGTCTAATCTCAAGAGAAACTAAGTTTTCATGGCAAACGTTACTAAGGCTAAGACCATACAAGCATTCCATTCTTACAAGAACAAAGTACTGAATGAAAACTAAACACCAAGTAGGGTTGTAAAGAAAGAGAGGTGAGTCATTAAGACTGCTTAAATACCAAGTCTTTCCTAATAACCTAATCCTAGACATGTTCATTCCCATTACCACATCACTTAGTCTTTTCTTTCTAAAGAAGTGTTAAGTTTATTCATGCTTGTTATGTTTTATTCTGCAGGAATTAAATCCTAATTACTAAAGAAATAAATTCCTAAAGACCTAAAAATAATAAAAGACAAGAATCCCCCCTTTTATTTTTCTGACTTATTCCCCTTGTCTTCTTCAGCTCCATCTCCGCTTGCATAGTCAGTATCTTCCGTCCATGTCTCAAAGATAACATTTGGGAACTGAGGAAAAAAAGTATTAGAGATATTCTTAAAAGTATTTCAAATTGAGTCATCTCTAATTTTTGCATATTTCCAGTAAGTTTGTTGTTGATTGTGCATGAAATTGCACATATCCATCATAATTGACAACTCCGATTTCTTTGAAGCACTTGCAGAAGTTGGCATTGGAGTTTTAGATTCAGGTTCAACACTTAGCTTGACTGTTTCTTTTTCTGGCTCAACCTCTGGTTCAGGGGTTGTAGATCCTTCAACTGGTTTAAGACTATTCAGTTCCTTGTCAGATTCTTCTTCTTCAGTGTCTGTAACTGAATTAGCTTCAGTTTCAGTTTCCTTTGTTGACTCCTCAATATCTGGCTCAGTTGACTCTTCTTGCTCGCCTTGATTCATCTCATGCACCTTCTCTACTAACCTTTCAAGATCAAGATTTGTAATGCACCCTTGAACATATTGCCCCTTCAGATTTGCTTGTGTTTTAACATGGGCCCTTAAGCAAAGTGAAGTGATTAATGATGGGAAATAAGCACTTCCTGTCTTCTTTTTAGCACAATCATGAATCTCCTTGAGAATAATTTTCCCAACATTAATGGACTTTTCTGTCAAGATTTCATATAACAAGAGCATTTGTTCCATCGAGATGGTGGAACTATGTGAGATAGGCATAAAACTGTAGCGAACGAAATAAAACCATACCTTTACTACTGGTTTTAGGTATTCCCTTCGGCAAGAATGGCTCCCATACTTTCTTATAATCTATTGGGATCTCAGATTTGTCACAACATCAAGCACTTGTTGAAGAAAATCCCAATTGATATTGTTCATCATAGGGTAGTACTCATCTTCTTCAACATCAGGTAAGTTAAACAAATCATTTATGGACTTAGAAGTAAGAGGTACCTTTTTCTTTCGAACGATGACCTCAGTAACATCTTGCATAGTCAAACTAGTATAGAATTCTGGAGCTAGTTCATCATCGGGGAGTGAACGAGCATCACAAAATCGTTCCCACTTGAGAGCATTGATTTTCTTTCTAATCGGTATAGGAACAACCATCAAATCATTACTCTTCAAGTTAAAACTTTTTTCGGCATCATAGGTTAATGCTTGAAGATTGAATCAAATCTCTCTTTCACTTCTTCATCGATCAAAATCGAGTTTTCAAGAGTAGTTTTTGAAAATCTGGTTCTTTTCCGAGACATGGTATCTTTTCCTGAGAATCTGGCAAAGTTTCTGCACAATGGGGAAAAGAGAAATTGGCAAGGTGGGTAAGGACTGCTACGACGAAAATCTTGCGACGGCAAGGATGGTACGACAGCAACGTTGGTGCTTCGACAATCTTCTTGTGGCGGAAGTAGGTGATTTTGGCAAAAAGGGAAGAGAAACTAGGGTTTTTTTCGGGATTTGAGGCTAGCAGCACAAGAGGGAGATTTATGGATTTTTAGGGTTAAGCAAATTTCTTTGAGGGATATGAAAAATAGTAGAATGAAGAGGAGTTTATATAGGGTATAATTAGGGAAACATGTAGCGAAAATTTAGCTACATTAGGGTTACTTGGGCGGCAAGTAATTGGAGTGGCGGCAAAGTATGGATTTTTCCCTCCTTTTTATTGTCTTGGGCCTCAAACTCAGACTGTATTTACAAACTTACTCAAGAAAAAAAAACTTATTAGTACTTGGGCCAAATTTGACCCCCTTTATTAACATAAAAATTTAAAATTTAAACAAAACAAGTAAAACTTAAAAATTTTAAATCTTGCTAAATCGTAAAACTTCTATCCAGAAATTGTTTGCATGTCTATAAATTCTTACTAAATCATAATTTTTTTGTCATCTTTGATGTTTAAAGGAGTTGTTTTATTGTTTTAGCTAAAGAAATGGGAAAAGGTCCCAATATTAAAGGGAAGGAACCAATAGAATAGAAAAAGCTCTGAGTAAAGTATTCTGGTGAATTCCTTTGTACTTTGTGTCTGGTGCATGTGTTAATTTGTTTAATCCTTATCACTGTACAACCAGGTAAGTGGCTTTTTCATTTGTCTCTGGTGTTCGTGTTTAAGCCAAAATATACAAAGAGTCAGTGCATGCAAGGTTATATATTGTTAACTAGACCCAGAAAACCTAGTATATACATGGTATAATTATTCCTTCCTTGGTGAACAAGCTTTGTATCCAGATCAGTGTAAAGAGGTAATGGATGGATGATGTGTATAATGATAAAGAAGACACAAGATAAAATGTTTTGCCTCCGGTATGTCACTTTGGTGCAAACCGCGATTGGTGAAAAACCCGACCTTGGAAGGAAACACTTATGTGTTCGAACAAGGAGGGAAGTCAGGAGTATACGAAGGTGATGTTTGTTAAATAGTTGTGATGAGTGGATATGAAGATACAGGAAATTTGGTTCTTGGAACCAGGATTATAAGCTAGTATAAGGAAGGGAGTATGTGAGAAAAATGGTACATATGGTAGTGCACGTTGCATGAAAGAGTAAATAGTAAGCTTGTCAGTCATAAAATGGTAATCCATGCAAGTGGAGTATTCGCGGAGCAGTTGTGCCTGTGACCGTCATGTATGAGTTTGGAACCAGTGTAGTTCGTCAATAGGCTGATTTTGATCGTGGTAGTATCCGCCAGTTGATCTATAGACTAAAAAGATGTATCTGCCAAATATGGAGAGCTTGAGTCCTATTTCTTATTGTCTGATAGAAATCATGATGGGATTTGTCCTTCCCAGAAACTCACTAAGTTCTCACAAACTTACCCAGTTTCTTCTTACTTTCAAGTTCTTAGGTTGAGCGTTGTGATTGAAAGGGTATCGCCAGATCTATGACCATTTGTGAGCCTTCTTATTTTCATGAGTAACATGTAATTGCTGGGGGTATTAAGACAATTGTTAGATACCGCCATTTCAAAACTATCAATTTGTACTTGAAATGTTATTTTGAATACATCAAATGTTGATCAGTAGCATCAATGGCTTATAATTAATTGTGATTTATAAATGCTGTTAAGAGATCGCCAATGGTTATTTCTTGTATTTTAAATCTTTAAGTATGACGGGGTATCGTTTCAAAATTTTGTTTTCAAAATAAACGTAGCCTTAAATGAACGATATATTGTGTTGGGGAAAAGAGAAAGGAGTTCCACCCAATGGACAGTTGTTTTAAAAGAAAGAGTGGTGTTTCCCAATGGGTCGACCTATAGCACTCTATACCTGGATCCGACGATCGGGTCAAGTATGAAAACAACCTCCTAAGCTCAATTTCTCCATCAATTTCTTCAAATGAAAGCCTAATGGAGTTTTTATGAGAGAAGTTAAAGTTAGAGTGAAAAAGCTTGAATGAGTTATGAAATGACTTTCTACATCTCCTCAAAGTTAAATTTTGTAAATGGTTGCTTTGAGAAAGCCTAGAATGAATTTATATTAATTTTAAATATATTTTTAGTTTATGGAAAATAAGGAGATGGTGATTAGTGGATTTTCAAGCTTGATTGATGGTGGAATAAAACTTATGGAAGCTTAATTATGCATTGGAGAGCATTCATGGAGGTAAGTATTATGGATATTGACTGCCTCTCGACGTGCGAACGTCAAGAGTGTAAATACTACAAAAAAAAAGATACGAATAAGTGCGGTTTCTACAAGTGAATAGGTTAGGTTGTAATATAGTTTTTTTACAATGAAACATTTAGTAAGTATTTCAAGGATCATACCCAAGGGATTGTTATTTGGAGAAAATTATTATTAGGTTACGAATAGAAAATAATTACGAGTCTACTAGAGTCACGAATTAGTAATGTAAATTCCAAAGCAATATAATAATGATAAACTAATTAAATTAAACTAAAACTTGATGACGTCACGAACTAACTAAAATACGACAAAGGCAAGCGCACCTATCGAACAGTAGTATAGCTTTGATGAGTCCGGAATATCGTATCCACAATGACTAAAATTACTAGTAATAACTATCTTTTTATTATTTAGCCTAATAATTAAGGGGTTTTGTTTTAATCTAAAATTTGACTAACTAATTTACTATGAACGCGACAGAGAGTGAAGAAAGTAATCGAATAAACCAATAAATAAAGACAATACCCAAAGAAGAATCCACCTAGACTTCACTTATTATTCTGACTCTGAATTAAACGATTTATTCACTTGACTTGATCCGTAGAAATCCCTAAATTATGTTAATATCTCTTTTGAGACTAAAAACAGCTGACTCTAGGTTGATTAATTGAAATCTCTTTCTAATTAAAACCCCTATCATCGCATTAACTCGATCTATGGATTCCCTTATTAGATTTGACTCTAATCCGGTAGATTTATGTCATCCTATTTCTAGGGTTGCAATCAACTCCGCTTAATTATGCTAGATCTTCTCTTAAACAGGGACTTTTTCTCCACTGAATAAGCACATTAGACTTGAATTAATATCCTGAAAATATTAAAGCAATGATTAAAAACACATAATTAAGAATAGGAACAAGTATTTATCATGTAATTCAGATAATTAAATAATAAGATTCGTCTTAGGTTTCATCCTCCCTAAGTATTTAGGGAGTTTAGTTCATAACGTAAAAGGAAAACATCTTAGAATTAAGAAAACAACAAGACATAAAGAACCCAAAAACTTCTAAAGAACTTGATGGAGATCTTCAATCTTGGAGTGGATCTTGCTTCCGAGATGATTCCAATGGCTTCCTTCGAGTAATTTCTTCGATCTACTCTGCATCGTCCCTTAGGTCTTCCTATGGTGTGTATTTATAGACTTTAGAAGGCTCAGAATCCCTAAAAATTGGCTTTTTCCGTGTGAACACAAAGCAGGGTGCGATAGGGACACGGGCATGTGCTCGCCCGTGTGAGGTGCCTGTGCCGTGTGGAAATTTACATGGCTCGCGATTGACACGGGCTGGCACACGGGCATGTGTCCAGCCCGTGTGGGTCACACGGGCATGTGCCCTACCCGTGTGGTTCTGGCTTGGCCGTGTGTGATCCTTAAGATGGCCCGTTTTGTCCGATTTTGGCCCATTTTCCGTCCCTTTCGCTCCCCTATGCTCTGCTAAGTATAAAAACATGAATTTAAGGGATTAGGAGCATCGAATTCACCAAATTATATAAATAATCATCCAAAAACATGCAAAGCGTGGGATTAAAATGTGTTACTTTTATGGTTTATCAAATATCCCCACACTTAAGCGTTTGCTTGTCCTCAAGCAAAATCCTCAACTCACAATTAAAATTAAACTTCCTTATGTCATAATTCTTATCAATAATGTCTTATCATAATTCACAAATAATTCATACATTGATAATTTAACTAAAAGAGTCCTAAAGATTCAAACAATCCAAGTCACGAATTTTTATAGCACGAAAGCATAGGTGTTTCCCCTTATCTAAATAATTACCTTTGATTCAAAACTGACAAGAATTTACATCCTCACTAAAGATTCACTCAAATCACTCAAAGTGTTTAAGGTTCAAATTAAGCACTCAAAAGTCAAAAGTGAAAAGTTATCACCATAAGCTTGCATGAAAATCAAATCTCCACCACTATAAAATGAGATGATACACAAATCAAAAGGTCTTTAAAAAGGGTTGTAATGGGGCTTGGGTTAAAGGTGTGGATAAAGGCTGAATTAGAGGGTTAGAATCGAGATCGAATTGACAATTTACCTAACTAGAAAAATAAACTAATATTGGATAATTACATTAATTGAGAACTTATCAATAATAGCACGAGCTTCTTCTCAAAATATGGAATTAACTGTTTAAGCTCAAATAACATAAAACTAGTAATAATTCCACTTTTTTTTATCACGTACAAGAACAAGAAATAATTCAACAACTGAAATAAAGAACATAGTTAGGCAAATGATCAAATCAAATCTCGACAAAAAGGGAGTCAATAAAATAGGAACAACGAAGCAAAAATTGGGTTTTGGGTTAATATTAATGGGTGAGTCAAGAAACGGTTTATTAGGCTCAAAGGGGTTCACTAGGGGTTAATTATGAAGGTAGGCTTTTAGTGGATTAAGTGGGTTAAAACCTAGGTGCCTTTATCATCTCAGTATATCAAATCAAAAAGTGTGGTCTCGACATGCATAATCGAAGCAAGTTCTAGAATAACAAATCAATATTGACATACTCATAACCAATAATAAAGTGAGCAAGAAAAGTATATGCTCTAAAAGGCTCAAAGTCTCACAAAATTTATGGTTTTTGATGTCAACCTTGTAAATTTCAAAATTCAAAGTAATATTTAAATTTAGGGAAACAACCTAGCAAATTTTAATTCTGAAAATAGATTTATCATGCTTGATTTTCTAATGTCTTAAAGTGTAAACGATCAATGCACAATTACCTATGACTTAATCCAAAACATATCAATAAATATCATAAATCAATAAAAATTTTATTCTAATAGAAATATGAGAAAATTACTTAAGAACAAGACATAATTCAGGGATTTTCTAATAATGCTATAATTAACCTCCCCACACTTAAGATGTACATTGTCCTCAATGCACCAAAATAGATAATGACAATATAAGAATATCATAAGAGAGGGAGAGAAGTGAAACTTCCTGAATTTTGGATGAAATCCGTGGAATAGTGAACGCGGAATTGTAGATATGACAAAGTGAAGTGCATGATTCTGAGTAACTAAAAAAAATAAACACAACTGTGGAAGAAGATTAAGGGATTACTCGATTAGGAATAAATATAAAAAAACTAAAATATAGTTCGAAATATAAAAGATAAGTCTTTTAGAAACATAAAGCAAAATAGACTTAAAAAAATAAAAATAAAAAATAAAAATAAAATTAAAGATAAAAATAAAATAAATGGACTCAAAGGTCCTCATCGTCAGACGCGTCGCGAGGTGGCGGTGCTGACGGTGAAATATGGAGATGGTGGCAAATCTGCTGTAAGGTGGCCTAGAGACTGTCGAACCGCTGGTAGCACTACTGCTCGAAGCGAATGAGTCGCTCGGATATGTCGTTCAATGTAGCAGTAGAAGAAGGAGGTCGGTGACTCGGAGGTGGAGGGTGGGATGGATCCTCGTGAGGGAGAGGAACATCCTCAGTGATTTCCTCGGGATCATCCTGATCATCATAATGAGATAATCGATACTGGGGAGGATCGAATACACGGCGTCGCTCGATCATCCTCATGTGAAAAATGCTCGAGATGCCCTGAGGGGACATCTGGCCAACAAGAGTAAGTGTGGAGGACTGCTCCGATGTGTCGAGAAGACCGAAGTGTCGAGTGAGGCGAGTCACGTAAGGGCCTAAACAGATGGGGCCCCTCCTGTGGCGGTCTGTCTGATGGTGGAAGGATAAAGCGATGAAGTACGCCAAGTCGATAATATGGCTGTGGTCCATGCTCCATAAATAGTAGGCATCATGTGTGCTCATGACGCCGGTGCTCTCTCTCCGTCCTGTCAAAGTATGAGCTAAAAGGGCGTGAAGATACCTGAGAGCTGGAGAGAGAGAAGTCGCCTTTGAGCGACTAGCGTCATAGGTCATCAGGCCGCCAGTGATATCATTCCAACAACGCGAGGGCGAGTAATGAATATGGCGATTTAGCTGAAGAAAGTCTTCGGCGCTCATGAATTCCTCTGTATAAAGTCCCAAAGCCGCACCGAATTCTGGGACGCTCATGTGACGCACCAAACCGCCAAGGCGAAAGACGATGGTGCCGGGCTCGTCGTGGACTGACATGATGCTCTTAAGGTGAAACGTCGAGCAAAACTCTAGAGTAAGCTCCATATACGTGGGCTCGACGATGCTAAAGAACCGGTCCCATAGGGCGGTAATGATGAAGGCACGAACCTCGTCAGTGAGGTGGACCTGCTCCAACGCGGCCCAATCAATGCGGTGGCCCAAACCGAGGGGTCGTACTCGAAGGAGATGAAATAGGTCCTCCGGTGGGTCCGCGGTAAATCTGAGGTAAGGGTGGCGCACTTCGACGGAGGCGCTCGAGGAGGTCGCACCGGGACCCTTTTACTTTTTCGAAGCGAGGACGGCGACCTTCGTCTTACCGCGAGTATTAGTCATGGTGTACCTAAGAAACAATAGCAAATTCTAAAAGTTAGTAAAATATCACTAATACCTGTTCCTATATGCGCTAATACCTAAATATGCAAGAATTAGCAGTTTATTAGTTAAACTGACAGCCTACTAACTAATCAATTAAGAACAAAAGAAATAATAGACTAAACAATTAGGGACATTAATGCATAAAAAGATAACGAAAAGCCTAATATAATTAATGAATAATCAAGCCACATCAAATTATCAAACTAGGAATATTAATGATGTAATAATAATACTAATAATCATAATAAAGATAGCCTAGAATAACAACTAAATAATTAAATAATAACAAATAAATAAAGAAATAAAGAAAATAATAATTAAAAGAATAACCAATAAATAAATAATCAAATAAGTAAAAATAATCAAAATAGAAGGGGGGAAAGAGGAACCGGTCGGAGGGAGGAGCGGCTGACGACGAACGGTGGTGTGGTGGTGTCGGGGCTAGGAAGTCGGGGCTGTGGTGTGTGCAAGGGAGGGGGTGGTCGGGGGAATGGTGGCGCAAAGGAAAGGAAAGGGAAAGGGGGAAGAAGAGGAAGAGAGAAAAAGGGAAAGAAGAGGGAAGGGGGGAAGTTTCGGGTTGGGGGAGAAGGAAGAAGGGAGAAGCGAAGGGAGGGGGGAAAATCGACGGTGGCAGGAAGTGGCAGGGGGGAGGTTGCGGCGGCTAGGGTTTGTGTAAGACCCCTTACCCGTATTCTACACCGAAACCAGGCTCGAGGCATTACCAAATTAAAACCACTTGATCGCCAATTAGGCTCAACGTGACTACTCTCAATAACTGCCACAACTACCACATTAAGGACCTACGAGGTCTTAAACATACATACGAGAGCTCCCGAGGCTCTACCAAAACTTTATCGATCTTAAAATTTCTTTCACTCAGACAAGGGTCACACGCCCATGTGGAATGGGACACACCCGTGTACCCTCAAGACATGCCTGTGTCTTCCACCCGTGGTCGACACTGACTAAATTCACACGGCCTGGACACGCCCGTGTTCTCCACCCGTGGTGAACACTGACAACTTTACGCGACCTAGGCACACGCCCGTGTGGCTAGTCCGTGGTCTATTCTGACTTGAAATGCTAACATGCAGGGGACACACGGCCAAGTCACACGCCCATGGGCTGACCGTGTGTCACACATGGCCTAGACACACGCCCGTGTGTCTACCCACATGGACAAGAACAAAGCTATTTGTCATGCCCTTCTTACCCCTCTAGCATACACAACAAGTACTCATTCAACACATCCATAACCAACTCATATTGAACATAATCTTACATGGATAAATACATCTTTTCATATAATAATGTAGCCATCAACTATGGCATTATACAAAATAGATTATCCATCTAAAGGCCAACACATCTTAGCCAAAACAACAAAATACCCTAACGTGTTTAGCTTCTATACATGCCATATACAAAACATTAAGTCCAATGTACCAGAGTGTGCTGATAGTGTGGGCGATCTTCCGATTAATCCGCGTATCATGATTCAATCATTGTTCTCTGTAAGACAAGAGAAAAGAAAGGAGTAAGTTTTGAGCTTAGTAAGTTTACACATAAACAATTTAAGCATTCTAGTATAAGCTAAACAACAATTAGCATTATACTAACATATGTAATTCACATCCACTACTATGCTTACTCTTTCTATCCCTTACCACATTTCCAACACATCATGAGTCACATACTCATAATCATTGACATGCACCCCTGCACTCAATAGCACATTTACTCAAAATACAACACATCATTATTTCTCAATAATACATCCACACAGCTAAATTACTAGGTGGTTTCGCACTTAGCCCACCACAATCAGATCATAAGGTAGTATCGCACATAGCCTACCATAAGGGATAATTATAGTGATTCCGCACATAGCTCACTAAATAATATGCTTAACAATAGTATCGCACACAGCCCATTATTGTTAAGTATCAAGGTGGTATCGTATTTAGCCCACTATCAAGCACTATCACTACACATTCACATGTCTACTTTGTAATACATTCATCCATTAACAACTACTATCTCATTCATTCCACTAGAATCGAATAGGTTCTCAATCATGCTACACATTAGCTAGCATTAACAATGTATACGCATAAATGCATCGTTCATACGTAAACTTACTTCGGTACTCAAAAAGTATGGAGATGTGCAATTTAGTCCACGACCTTGCCCTTGCCTCTGTTATGATCCGGGCTTCGTCTTTCTTGATCTAAAATGTAACACCCCATACCCACGTCCGAGACTGAGACTGGATACGAGACATTACCAAACTTGATCTTAAGGAAACATGAACTTACGGGCTGTAAAATTTTGTTTCGAAACAGAAACTCCTCTTTCTTAATCAAAACATACGTTCCATGGGCCTACGAGGCCTTTAAAATCTATCTGGAAACATTCGAAACTCAATCGGGAACTTTTCCTTGAAACAGGGGTCACACGCCCATGTGACTTGGGACACGTCCGTGTACCCCTAAGACATGCCCGTGTCTTCCACCTGTGGTCGACACTGACTAATTTCACATGGCCTTGACACGCCCGTGGATTTGGCCTGTGTGTTAAACTTTGGTATTCTAACTTATCCACACGATCCATACACATGCCCGTGTACTTCAGCCGTGTGACAATATGGAAACACAAAAATTTATATACTTTTTCATGCCCTTTTTGACCCAAATTCATGTGGTTTCGAGTAAATTCTTGTCGGAAAATAATTAAATATTATAAAATAATTAAATTGTGCTAAAAATATGAACATGATAAATTTTAATTAATTTTATAATTAATTTTGATTTATTTTGACTATTTTCGACAGAATCGCACAAAGGGCGAAAATCAGCTCGGCAGACACTGCTCGAAGAACAAAACCGAGAAGCAATTTGAAGTTCAAGGCAAATTTATTTCCAGCCCAAGACGGTCCAATTATGAATATTTAATCATAATATAATTAATTTTAATTTATTCCCAATTTAATTTGGGCTAAATAAATTATTATTAATTAATTATGGAAAAGGGTCCAGTTAAACCGCACTGGTTGAACCGAATCAGTTGAATCGAACCAGCCACCAATTGGGCAGCCCAAGCCGTCCACAACGATGGCCCAAATCAGCTTATTATCTGATTAATTAAGCTTTCAAAGAAGCCCTTGAAGACCTTTCAAAACTACATTCAAACCCCTCCAAAAATTATGGCTTTGTAGATTGCCCCATGCTATATTTAGCAAAGTTGAATTCTTCAACTTTGCCACATGGGATATTGGCCAAGGGAGGCCTCTTTTGCTGCTGATATTTTCTATTTTTATCAGCCTTGATCAGCTATAAATACACCCCCTAGCTGCTCATTCAAAACACACCTCAAGCATTTAACATTCTCCTCTCTCACTTTCTCTCAATTCCCATTTTCCCTTCTCCCTTTTTGGTGTTCTTGTGCCAATTTCTCCTCTTGGGAAAGAGGTGTTTTTCCAGCCATTTGAAGCATCAATTGAAGTGTTCATAAGCCACCTTGATAGCCGAGGACAACAAAGAACGAAGAAGGGAGCAAACAGACAAGTTGCGGAGAACACTAGATTTGTTTCTTGTTCCTTATCTCTTTAAATTATTCGTTGTTTTTTTGAAAAACATGTTTATGAATATTTATGCTGTTGGAATGTTTAATTTAATCAATTTAGATTGAATTTAATTCGTGTTGGGTTGATCGCATTTCGTCCTCTTGAATTATTAAAATTGTGTTTATGCTGTTAAAGGCCTCGGTAAAATGTTTGATTAAGTAAAATTACGTTAAGTTATCTGGGATTATAATTGTTTAGATAGCTAATGAATTAATTATTTAAACGCATTAAAATTGTAATTAATGGATGCAATACTTAATCTGTGCATGTTTAATTCTTCTAAGGAAGCTGAAGATTAAATTAGCATTGTATTTGACGATACATATGCCTTGCATAACTTCTAGGATTTTTGTGATTAAATTGTTTCAAGGTAAGAATTATTTGTTACTTCACATGATCTTTTATATGCTTGTTAGGTTGAATTAATCGTTTGAATCGACATAGGAATATGCGAGAGATAATTTAATTTAATAAGTATGTATGTGCGATAACATGTTTACTTTTAGAAGTCTGTTTAGTCGTTTGAATTTGCATAGGAATATGTATAAGAGATGAATGGATTTTTATTTGTAAATATGTTCATAAGTTAGAAAATTACCGAGTTGCCATGTTTTAATAAGTATAAACACGAGTTTAATAATTCTAAGGTAAGAAATGTTATTAATCCAACACAATTATATCATATTGATTAAAATCAGTTTTTGAAATCGTGCATTAGAACTTTGTTTTATTTTATTTTTATTTTTTTTTATTTTTAGGTTTTAAATATTTCTTAAATCCAAATATTTTTCCTTCACCAAATTGTTTGAAAACATTTTCATAAATAATTCTTTTACAGTCCCTGTGGGTACGATAACTCGACATTTACTTGTCACTTTATTACTTGTTACGATTGTGTACACTTGCACATTTCCACCGTTCCAAGTTTTTGGCGCCGTTGCCGGGGATTATTTTTCAAAGCCATTATTTGTGAATTTTTATTCTTACATTTTGGTTTATTTATTTTCATATTTAAATTTTTACTTAATTTTTCTGTGAATATTTCAGGTGTTTATGAGTATTGACCAGATTATTGACTTACTCCCTGTGGACCTTGAAGTAGAACGAACCTTTCGACAGCAAAGAAGACAAGCAAACCAGAGAAGGACCCAAGAGATGAACTTCGAGAATATGAACCAAGGAAACGGAGCAAACCCTGCTCAGAATCCTATCGTTATTGCTGATGATAGGGATAGAGCCTTAAGACAATATGCCGTGCCAGTGTTTAACAATCTTAATCCGGGTATTAGGAGACCCGAAATCGAGGCACAACAATTCGAGCTAAAGCCAGTCATGTTCCAGATGCTTCAGACAGTGGGCCAATTCAGTGGAATGCATACTGAAGATCCTCATCTTCACTTAAGACTATTTATGGAAGTGAGCGATTCTTTCAAGTTAGCCGAGGAATGCAAGATGCCTTACGATTGAAGCTATTCCCATATTCGTTAAGGGATAGAGCTCGTGCTTGGTTGAATTCATTGCCACCGAACTCTATTTCTACATGGCAAGAATTAGCCGAGAGATTCCTCATGAAGTATTTTTCGCCAAGCAAAAATGCTAAGCTGAGGAACGAGATCACTGCTTTCCACCAAATAGAGGACGAGTCCTTGTATGAGGCATGGGAAAGATTTAAAGAGTTATTACGAAAATGCCCTCATCATGGAATCCCTCATTGCATTCAACTTGAGAGGATGGTCTCAACGCCCACACAAGGATGGTAGTGGACGCCTCTGCTAATGGTGCTCTCCTTTCTAAGTCTTATAATGAGGCTTATGAAATTATTGAGAGGATTGCCCGGCCAACAATTATCAATGGCCAACTTGAATGGGCGTCGGGAAGACGAGTCATTTGGAATTCATGAAGTAGATGCTCTTTCTTCACTCGCATCTCAGGTACCCTCAAAGACTTCAGAAACTGAAGCAGGAGATTCAATTCAAGAAGTTCCTTGACGTACTCAAGCAACTACACATCAACATCCCATTGGTTAAAGCACTTGAGCAAATGCCGAACTACATCAAGTTCATGAAAGATATCTTGTCTAAGAAATGAAGGCTTGGAGAATTTGAGACGGTAGCTCTGACGAAGGAATGTAGTGCATACCTTCAGAACAAACTACCCCCAAAATTGAAGGATCCTGAATGTTTCACCATACCATGCAATATTGGATCAACATATTGTGGTAAAGCATTATGTGACTTAGGCGCAAGTATTAACTTGATGCCTATGTCAATATTTAGAAAGTTGGGGATAGGAGAAGTTAGACCAACTACGGTTACACTTCAACTAGCAGATCGATCCTTAGCACATCCAGAAGGAAAAATTGAGGACGTATTGGTACGTGTAGAAAAATTTATCTTTCCTGCTGACTTTGTAATTCTAGATTTTGAAGCAAACAAAGAAGTGCCAATTATCCTAGGAAGACCATTCTTAGCAACCGGAAGGACCCTTATTGATGTGCAGAAGGGCGAGCTGACTATGCGTGTTCAAGATGATCAGGTAACATTTAATGTTTTTAAGTCAATGCAATTTCCTGACACAATGGATGATTGTTCTGCAGTAGCTGATTTAGAAGAATTAATAATAGAGAAGGAACTTAATTGTGTTGAGGACCCATTGGAAAGTATTTTGACATCGGATCCTCCAAATGATGAAGAAGAAGATGAATGCTTAGTTTTGCTAGGAGCTAATCAAAAGGGATTTAATCCGCAATCCCATTTTGAATCTTTGGAATTAGAAAAAAGAGATTACATGCAGCCAAAAGCATCAATCGAGGAGCCACCTAAGTTAGAACTCAAGGTATTACCTTCACACTTAAAATATGTTTATTTAGGTAACGCCTCTACTCTACCTGTGATTGTTTCAGCAGAATTAACTACTGAACAAGAAGATAAACTTATCATAGTTTTGAAACAATTCAATAAGGCTATCGGATGGACTATAGCCGATATTCGCGGTATTAGCCCATCTGTATGCATGCATAAGATCATATTAGAAGATAGCGAGAGAGGAACGATTGATGGACAACGGAGACTGAACCCCATCATGAAAGATGTCGTAAAAAAAGAAATTATCAAGTGGTTGGATGCGGGTATAATTTACCCCATCTCAGACAGTTCATGGGTGAGTCCAGTCCAGTGCGTGCCGAAGAAAGGAGGTATCACGGTCATGGAGAATGAGAACAACGAGTTGATACCAACTAGAACAGTTACGGAATGGAGAATCTGCATCGATTACCGGAAGCTAAACAAGGCGACTAGGAAAGATAACTTTCCTCTGCCGTTCTTGGACCAGATGCTGGATAGACTCGCAGGACGAGACTACTACTATTTTCTCGATGGATACTCAGGGTATAATCAGATTACAGTAGCACCGAAAAATCAGCACAAAACGACATTCACCTGTCCGTACGGTACATTTGCATATAGACGCATGCCATTTGGTTTATGTAATGCACCAGCTACATTTCAAAGATGTATGATGTCTATCTTTACTGACATGGTTGAGAAGTACTTGGAAGTTTTCATGGGCGATTTCTCGGTGATTCGGAGATACTTACGATGATTGCTTAGCCAATCTAGCGAAGGTACTGAGGCGATGCGAAGAAACGAATCTCATACTCAATTGGAAAAAATGCCATTTCATTGTACGAGAAGGAATTGTTCTAGGGCATCGGATAACAAGACATGGGATCGAGGTGGACAAAGCGACAGTAGACATTATTGAGAAACTCCCACCTCTAACATCTGTAAAAGGTGTTAGGAGCTTTTTGGGCCACGCCGGTTTTTATCGAAGGTTTATCAAGGACTTCTCCAAAGTGGCTAAACCCTTATGCAGGCTATTGGAGAAAGACTCGATATTCAAGTTTGATGAGGAATGCTTAGAAGCCTTCGACAATCTAAAAAGTCGATTAGTCACGGCACCCATAATTGTCACACCATACTGGGATTCGCCATTTATTTTGATGTGTGATGCAAGTGACTTCGCCATTGGAGCTGTCATGGGCCAGCGAAGAAACAAAGTTTTTCATCCTATCTACTATGCAAGCAGAACTCTAACCGGAGCTCAACTGAATTATACGGTAACAAAGAAAGAGTTACTTGCTATTTTGTTTACTTTCAACAAGTTTTGATCTTATCTTGTAGGTACCAAAGTGATTGTCTATACGGACCACTCCGCAAATAAGTACTTATTAGCCAAGAAAGATGCTAAGCCGAGATTGATCCGATGGGTGCTTCTACTTCAGGAGTTCGATCTAGAAATTCAAGATCGAAGGGGAGTAGAAAACCAAGTAGCAGATCACTTATCCAGATTGGAGCCGCAAGAGGGAAATTCTCCACTCGTACCGATCCAAGAGACATTTCCAGATGAACACATACTGAAGGTAAATCATGTCCATAATATTCCATGGTTTGCTGATTTTGCTAACTATTTAGCTTGTGGTTTGATGTCGATTGATAAAACTTATCAATAAAGAAAAAAGTTTCTTCACGATGTGAAGTACTATTTTCGGGAAGAGCCATATTTGTTTAAAAAGTGTGCAGATCAGATGATTAGGAGATGTGTGACAGAAGATGAAATACCGAAGATTTTATACCACTGTCATTCAACTCTGAGTGGGGGACACTTTGGAGGAAATCGTACAGCGGCCAAAGTATTGCAAGCCGGATTCTTTTGGCCAACACTATTCAAGGATGCATACGCTTACGTAAAGAATTGTGATCGATGTCAGAGAGTTGGAAACGTAACTAATAGAAATGAGATGCCTCGAACAAATATCATTGAGGTAGAATTGTTTGATGTTTGGGGTACTGATTTTCTTGGTCCTTTTCCTCCGTCTTTTAGCCACAAGTATATATCGGTAGCATTAGATTATGTGTCCAAGTGGGTCGAGGCTGAAGCTTATCCGACGAACGATGCCAAGGTTGTGATGAAATTCTTACAGAAACACGTGTTCACAAGGTTTGGAACCCCTAGAGCTATTATCAACGATGAAGGGACCCACTTTGTGAACAAGTGGTTAAAATGGTTACTAGATAAACATGGAGTGAAACACAAGGTTGCTACAGCTTACCATCCGCAGACAAATGGGCAAGCTGAGCTAGCAAATAAGGAGATCAAAGGCATACTTGTAACACCCCAAACTCGGCCCAAACAATATGACCGAATTTGGTTTGCTACAGAGAAAAGATTTTGAAAACCATTTTAAAACCGATTTTGAAATTAGTCGAAATGCCTTTCAATTTAAATTTTCTTTGTTAAAAACCAAACTTAAAATATTTCTCGAGTCGAGTTGTTTAAAATTTCGAATGTACCCGATGGTACTTTAAAACATTTTATGCTTAATTTGAGAAAACATGTGCAACCGTTATAACATCATCAAGTAGTTTAAACCAAACATTCAAACACGCAAAGCAATAATAAAATCATACTAGGAGGCCTCATTACAAATAAGCAACATAAACCTAAAAGAAAGATAAATAAAATCCAAAATTCATTTATTAAAAGTCTCCATTGCATGGCCACCTCGAGTCCATCCGGCTCCTCACCCGCGATCTACGAATCACTGAAAAATTAAAGGAGAAGGTGAGTCACCAAGGCTCAATGTGTAACCCTTCCCGGTTTAGTGCAACAACATACACAAATTATAACCAATTAACATGCATAAGTTTAAAATGCACCCAACCTAACCATCCATACGCTTTTTCTACCCCCGTGTGGTACCAAACCACTGGTGGTGCCAAACCACCGGTGTCCAAAGACACAATTGTGTTACCAAAACACTGGTGACATATAGTCACGGATGTGATGCCAAATCACTGGAGATACCAAATCTCGGTGTCCGAAGACACAAATCGAATGATGGGGCCAACCCATCGTGGTGATACCAAATCACCGCAGCACGATCCCATATCTCAAAGTGGGGCCAACCCACGGTGGAATTAACCACGAGGACAAGTCGCTATGAGGTGCCAAACCTCCGGAGGTACCAAACCTCCGGTGACCGTAGTCACGATGTGTTACCAAAACACCTGGTGTCCGTCGACACGGATATCACCGCCCCTCCACTCATCAACCCATATCAAACAATTATGTATATTTATGAAATCATGCAAAAGGTTTATTTTAACAACATTAATAAATTTATCATTGCCATATGTCCAATAATACACATACCAAATGTGTCATGCTTCCCAAAAGCATCAAATAGTAATCTCATAGTCACAAAGACTTACCCGAATCCTTGTTAATACCATGATGATATTACATCCATGTCTACATAAATCAATTAGGCATAATATAACACTTAGCATATTAAAAGTTATAAGATGTGTATGTACACACACACTGTATTTAACGAAAGCCTTAAATCCCGATTAGACAAATCGGCCACACAAACTTTCCTTGTCCCCAAAAGCCTTCGAACACTATCCAACACACTCCTAAAAAGAATCGGCCTCACTTCCCTACAATCAACCATCATCATTAAGGTTTATTAGCCTTGGCTTAAACGAAACTTAAAAGAATAATCCTTTGAAATAAACCCTTACCACCTTACCAAAAACCGATTGCTAGAGAAGTCCCAAAGAAAACTATGTTACCTTCAATATTCGGCCTAAGAGATTCAAGATAGAAGAAGAATATTTTCGGCACAACAAAGAGGTATATTCGGCTATAGGACAAAAAGAAAATAATGTGAAGAGAAATATAATTTCGGCAAAGAAGAGTGTATAGGAGGTTTTGATGTTTAAGCAAAACAAATGGGAGAACAAAAAGGTTAATGCAAGTTTCGGTTTTGAGAGAATGAAAAGGAGAAAATAGCAAATGATCAAAAATGACCAAATGGTCAAAAGAGTTTAGGCTTACCACAATGTAGAATTCGGCCAAAAAGAAAAGTGTTTGAGAGAAAATGTTTTGCAACTTTTGCACCAAATGAAAGAAATGACCAAAAAGAAAAGACTTCAATCCTAGCCAAACTAAGGTAAAATTTCGGCTCCCCCCTTTAGCCACTTTGCCGTCCAAGTTCATGGCATAAAGGCCATGAATTTGTTTCCAAAACATTTCCCACAAACCAAGCCTTTGTCCCCTCAATTTACCATAACTTCAAGATATCTTATCATAACCTTAGGAATCTTATCCCTTATTCCATGCTTTCCTTAAACAATAATTCAACTTACCAAAAATTATTAGTCCACCTATCATAATTATGTTTGACCGTCCATTAAAGCTAACATACAAAAATAACTTTTAAAAATGCTATACCTACTACTCGAACCACTAACCTCATGCAACCTTTCAAGCTCTTTAACCAACTTGCCACTAATTCATCTTGTGCTTTAATATACACTTAAATTAACTTAAGTGCTAAGCTCATTTAATCCTCTTCATTAAATAAGCCATACTAAAAATTATCCTACTAAACCGAGCTTACTCAAGACCCCTAATTAAGTCTTATAACACCACAAATAATATCACGTAAATTTAAACACAAGCAAAATAATTCAATCACGAATAACCCCTATTTCGAGGATGTTACGCTTCTACCCTCTTAAAATAATTTCGTCCTCGAAATTACCCGATCGTAAGAGATGGGGGTATTGCCGCGTATTACATCCTCGGGTTCCCACGCCGCTTCCTCCGTACCATGGTTTCGCCATAGCACTTTCACCAAAGGTACCGACTTTCTACGCAGAACCTTGACATCACGATCTAAGATCCGAATCGGTTCCTCCTCGAACGATAAGTTGGAGTTAACCTCAATCTCGCGCATCGCACGACGTGCGATGGATCCGACCTATCTTGTCTAAGCATCGACACATGGAAGACATCGTGAATCGACTCAACTCTGCTTTGGCGGTTCGAAGTGATAAGCTACCGGTCCTACTCGCTTCAACACGAAGATCTGGCCGATGAACCTTGGACTTAATTTCCTTTTTGCCCAAAGCGCAACACCTTTTCCAAGGCGACACCTTCAGAAAGACTTTATCTCCTACCTCGAATTCCATTTCTTTGCGCTTGAGATCGGCGTAAGACTTACGCCTATCCGACGCTTCCTTGAGACGAGCCCGAATTACCTTAACTTTATCTTGATTTACCACCAACTCTGGACCCAAAACTCGACGCGTTCACCCAATTCCGCCCAACACGTAGGAGTACGGCACTTCCGCCCATACAGTGCTTCATATGGAGCCATTTGGATACTCGCTGATAACTATTGTTATAAGCGAATTCCGCCAACGATGAGATACTCCTCCCAACCGCCATCGAAATCCGTAACGCAACCTCTCGAGCATATCTTCTAAGATTCGAATCACTCTCTCCGATTGTCCGTCGGATTGCGGATGAAAAAGGCGTGCTAAAGTCCAATCTCGCACCCAAAGCTTGATGCAACGCTCTCCAAAACCTCGATGTAAACCTCGGATCCCTATCCGAGATAATCGATCTTCGCACACCATGCAATCTCACTATCTCGGCTACATATAACTTAGCTAACCTCTCAAGGCGAATAATCTACCCTTACAAGTATGAAATGCGCTGATTTAGTCGACGATCCACAATCACCCAATCGAATTCTTCTTGCTAGGCGTAAGAGGTAATCCATCGACAAAGTCCATGGTGATCCTCTTCCACTTCCACCGAGGAATCTTCACCTACTGAAGTAAACCGGATGGCAACCGATGTTCGGCCTTGACTTGTTGACACGTCGGACACTTACCCATGAACTCCATTACTTCCGTTTGCACTGCCACCAAAATTGCTCTCTCAAATCCCGATACATCTTGCTACCTCGGGATGCATAGCATATGGGCTGCTATGTGCGCCCGAAGAATCCTTTGTCTCAACTCCACATCCTTGAAGCATACAAGCTCTTCCTTTAAAGCACAAAACTCCATCATGGGACGGACTAAAATCCTCTAATCCACCATTCGGACTTGCAACCTCCGATCATTCAAACCATCATCCTCTAACCGCTTCTCCTTAATCGATCTAACCAAGTCGGCTTGACTTGCAATTCCGCCAAAAGACTCCCATCATCGAATGGACTAAGTCGAGCAAACATCGATCTTAAATCCGATACAACCTTACGACTCAACGCGCGTCGCGCCACCACGTTAGCCTTACCAGGATGATACTCGATCGAACGATCGTAGTCCTTCAAACACTCAATCCATCTACGCGCCTCAAATTCAAATCCTTCCGAGTCAAGAGATACTTAAGACTCTTGTGATCCGTATAAACTATCGACTTCTCTCCGTACAAATAGTGCCTCCATATCTTCAAAGCGAAGACTACACCGCTAACTCCAAGTCATGAGTCGGATAATTAGCCTCATGTGGTCTCAATCGCCGAGATGCATAAGCCACTACCTTCCCTTCTTGCATCAAGACGCATCCCAAACCAATATGTGATGCATCGCAATAAACCGTGAATTCCTTGCCCGCCTCAAAGTTGAATCAAACCGGAGCTTCACTGTAATCTTCTTCAATTTGTCGAAACTTTCTTGCCGCTGCTCCTCGCCCACACAAATGGAACTCCTTTCCTCAACAACTTGGTCATCGGTGCGGCAATCAAAGAAAATCCTTCCACAAATCTTCGGTAATACCCGCTGCACCTAGAAAACTCGAATTTCAGCCACAGATTTAGGCGGCTTCCAATCCAACACCGCCTCAATCTTTCGAGGATCCACTCTAATCCCTTCTATGAAACAACGTGACCAAGAAAGTCACCTCCTAAGCGACTCGCACTTACTAAATTTCGTGATACATTTTGCTTTTCCTCGAATCTGCAACACTACTCGCAAATGCGCATCATGCTCTTTTTTCGACTTCGAATACACCAAAATATCATCTATAAAGACCACAACAAACCGATCCAAAAACTGTTGAAATACCCTATTCATCATGTCCATGAAAATTCTGCTGGTGCATTAGTCAAACCAAACGGCATCACCAGAACTCGTAGTGTCCATACCGAGCAATTAAATGCCGTCTTATGGATATCACCTCTTTCACCTTCATTTGATGATATCCGGACCTTAAATCAATCTTAGAGAAAACCGCAAACCCTTTTTGGTGATCAAACAAGTCATCTATCCTCGGCAAAGGATACTTGTTTTTAATCGTCACTTATTCAATCAAGCGTAGTCTATACACATCCGCATCGCACCATCCTTCTTCTTGACAAAAAGTACCGGCGCTCCCAAGGTGAAACACTTGGTCGAATGAAACCTCGATCCAACAACTCTTGTATCTCGAGCCTTCAATTCCAACAATTCCTTGATTGCCATCCTATACGGAGCTATAGACACCGGCGCCGTTCCGGCAACAGATCTATACCGAATTCTACCTCACGATCCGGAGGCAACCCCGAAGTTCTTCAGAAATACGTCAACAAATTCCTTTACAGTTTGAACATTCCTCACGAAGACTCCTTAGCTTCCAAAGCACACACATGAACTACGAACGCCTCACACCCTTCCCGACCATCTTTATCGCTTTCAACGCAGATACCACGTTGGATAGATAATCTCTCCTATTACCTATCATGACCACTTCTTCACCTTCAACCGTCTTCAAAACCATGCGCTTAGCAAAGACAATCCAAACTTGCTTGGTACTTGACCAACCAGTCCATCCCAAGAATCGATCGAACTCCTCAAACTAGTTCCATCGGATCGGCTACAAACACTACCCCTTGGAGTTCTAGGGTACATCTCTATCTGACTTATCTACTTCTACAGAGTGACCTAAAGGACTAAGTACGTCATCCTCCTAGAAGCGCCTAGGGAACTAAACTCATGGTCTCAACTATACTACTAGCAACGTAAGAGTGCGTCGAACCCACATCTATCAAGGCGCAGATATGGAACACCAAAAATTAAAAACGCATTCGGTTATGACGTCCGGTGCGTCTCCTTCCTCACGACGCCGCAAAGATACACCAAACCAGCCGCCTAGCCTCGTGTTGCCAATACCTCGCCACCGCTCCGCGACCTCCACTAGAGCCATAGCCACCTCTACCATAACCACGACTCTCTGCGGTGCTGGTCCCTCCTTTCGAATCGGGCACGACCTTGACCTTCGATCGATTCCTAGCTTGCTTACGCGGACGCCTCTCACACGATGATCTAACGAACCACACTCGAAACATCCTTTCCTCCGGTCCAACATTCTCCCCAATGGAACTTCCCACAATGATTACACCGGGTCGGTCTCTCGATTAGCATTTGTAGACCTTCCCGCTCGATTTGACCCACTCTGCCTAAACCTTTCTCGAACATTACCACCGACCTGCACGATCCAAAGCCTCTCTTCACCTTGCTCCTATCATAACTTTGCCTCGCGGACTCCTTGATTCCTTCCGGCTACCTTCGCCTTCTCCACCAAGACAGCAAACTCACGTTCTTCTGCGTGGAGCAATCAGCGACCTTAACTCGTCTCTAAGTCCGTCTTCCAAAATGAACACAACGATCATGCTCGATGCCACTATTCCCGAGCATAACGACTCAAACTTTAGGAATTCCGCTTCATATTCGGACACGCATTTACTTCCTTGTACTAACCCCCTAAAAGCTTTCCTTTGAGCATCAATGTAGCTTGAGCCAACATACTTCTTCCGATAAGAATTCTTGAAATACTCCCAAGTGAGATCATTTGCCGTAGCACCATCTCGAACCGTGAGCCACCATCGATAGGACTCATCCTTAAGAAGCGACACCGCTCCTTTCGGTTTCTCCTCATTAGACAAATCTATCTCATCCATGATTCTTTTCGGTCGATTCCAGCCAATACTCGGCCAGATTGGGCGCTACACTGCACACACTCGGAAAAATTCAGCTCCGTTAGCTCAAGTCTCTCAGAACCGACTTCCGAGCTCCTCCACCTCCACCAATTCCGGCTACCCTTTCCGTAACCCGTAGCATCGCCAGTGACACAACGCTGCCACCCGTCGATCCTCGCTCTTCACTCTAAAAGTTGGGGGTGGTGGTGGCGGTATCTCATTCTCAGATCCTTGACCCGACCCAACAGGTTACGACACGGCCATCCTACCCTTCCGCGCCCACGACGGCCACGCCCTCTAAAGCTCATTCTAACTATCGCGCTTTAACTGATTAGGAAATTTTTATGAATTAGTACATGTTTCACTTGATTATCCGCGAAGAAATTTTATGAAAAGAGTTTAATAGAGATTCTTTCGATCAAACAAGGTTTTAAGTCTTCTATCCTGGTTTACACAGTAATAATACATCCATTCCCTATACCTTTCATACCTATGCACTCTTCAGCATTATCTTGTCCGCTTTCTAACCTGTGGGTATTTTCGTCATTTTTCCTAAAGGGTATTTTTGTAATAAACCCAAGAAATTTGAAAACTTTAACAAATCGAGATATTTTGAAAATTTTCAAGATAAATTTGTCCTACCATCTAAAAAAATAATTTAATGATTTTAAAACCAAGTTTTCCTTAAAACATGGCTAATCCCTTTCGGGTTTTATTTAGGATTTTGCCTATGACCGAGTCCTTTTGGTTAGGGTGAACCGAAGCTTACGCACTGTAGGAATCCCATGAAGAGGAGGTGAGTCACGAGGACCGCTAAGTACCAAGCTCTTCCGGATCCAATCCTAGACATGCGCACCAAGGTTACCACACCCTAACTCCCTGGCGACTTGGTCACGGGTTGGTTTTAATTAGGCCATTAAAGTCTTATGTCTTTGTTTGGAGTAAACTAGTCCTAAAGTTTAAAATACTATCACTATCTACGCCCCATGCTTCCTACCCTTCTACAGTAATATAATTCATACAAAAAAGTCGAGATACTTACTTGGGCAAGCAAAGTTGGTGCAGGAGACTCGGTGCCATGCTTATTAAAAACCAAAATTTTTCAAAAGACCTACCAAAACATTTTTGGGCCTTGGGCTCCCACAGTGAGCTTTGAACCTGGCTCGATACCAATTTTGTAACACCCCAAACTCGGCCCAAACAATATGACCGAATTTGGTTTGCTACAGAGAAAAGATTTTGAAAACCATTTTAAAACCGATTTTGAAATTAGTCGAAATGCCTTTCAATTTAAATTTTCTTTGTTAAAAACCAAACTTAAAATATTTTCTTTGAGTCGAGTTGTTTAAAAATTTCGAATGTACCGATGGTACTTTAAAACATTTTGCGCTTAATTTGAGAAAACATGTGCAACCGTTATAACATCATCAAGTAGTTTAAACCAAACATTCAAACACGCAGCAATAATAAAATCATACTAGGAGGCCTCATTACAAATAAGCAACATAAACCTAAAAGAAAGATAAATAAAATCCAAAATTCATTTATTAAAAGTCTCCATCGCATGGCCACCTCGAGTCCATCCGGCTCCTCACCCGCGATCTACGAATCACCTGAAAAATTAAAGGAGAAGGTGAGTCACCAAGACTCAATGTGTAACCCTTCCCGGTTTAGTGCAACAACATACACAAATTATAACCAATTAACATGCATAAGTTTAAAATGCACCCAACCTAACCATCCATACGCCTTTTTCTACCCGTGTGGTACCAAACCACTGGTGGTGCCAAACCACCGGTGTCCAAAGACACAATTGTGTTACCAAAACACTGGTGACATATAGTCACTGATGTGATGCCAAATCACTTTGGAGATACTAAATCTCTCGTGTCCGAAGACACAAATCGAATGATGGGGCCAACCCATCGTGTGATACCAAATCACCGCGCGGACGATCCCATATCTCAAAGTGGGGCCAACCCACGGTGGAATTAACCACGAGTGGACAAGTCGCTATGAGGTGCCAAACCTCCGGAGGTACCAAACCTCTCCGTGACCGTAGTCACGATGTGTTACCAAAACACGTGTGTCCGTCGACACGGATATCACCGCCCCTCCACTCATCAACCCATATCAAACAATTATGTATATTACTGAAATCATGCAAAAAGGTTTATTTTAACAACATTAATAAATTTATCATTGCCATATGTCCAATAATACACATACCAAATGTGTCATGCTTCCCAAAAGCATCAAATAGTAATCTCATAGTCACAAAGACTTACCCGAATCCTTGTTAATACCATGATGATATTACATCCATGTCTACATAAATCAATTAGGCATAATATAACACTTAGCATATTAAAAGTTATAAGATGTGTATGTACACACACACCGTATTTAACGAAAGCCTTAAATCCCGATTAGACAAATCGGCCACACAAACTTTCCTTGTCCCCAAAAGCCTTGAACACTATCCAACACACTCCTAAAAGAATCGGCCTCACTTCCCTACAATCAACCATCATCATTAAGGTTTATTAGCCTTCGACTTAAACGAAACTTAAAAGAATAATCCTTTGAAATAAACCCTTACCACCTTACCAAAAACCGATTGCTAGAGAAGTCCCAAAGAAAACTATGTTACCTTCAATATTCGGCCTAAGAGATTCAAGATAGAAGAAGAATATTTTCGGCACAACAAAGAGGTATATATTGGCTATAGGACAAAAAGAAAATAATGGGAAGAGAAATATAATTTCGGCAAAGAAGAGTGTATAGGAGGTTTTTGATGTTTAAGCAAAACAAATGGGAGAACAAAAAGGTTAATGCAAGTTTCGGTTTTTGAGAGAATGAAAAGGAGAAAATAGCAAATGATCAAAAATGACCAAATGGTCAAAAGAGTTTAGGCTTACCACAATGTAGAATTCGGCCAAAAAGAAAAGTGTTTGAGAGAAAATGTTTTGCAACTTTTGCACCAAATGAAAGAAATGACCAAAAGAAAAGACTTCAATCCTAGCCAAACTAAGGTAAAATTTGGCTCCCCCTTTAGCCACTTTGTCGTCCAAGTTCATGGCATAAAGGCCATGAATTTGTTTCCAAAACATTTCCCACAAACCAAGCCTTTGTCCCCTCAATTTACCATAACTTCAAGATATCTTATCATAACCTTAGGAATCTTATCCCTTATTCCATGCTTTCCTTAAACAATAATTCAACTTACCAAAAATTATTAGTCCACCTATCATAATTATGTTTGACCGTCCATTAAAGCTAACATACAAAAATAACTTTTAAAAATGCTATACCTACTACTCGAACCACTAACCTCATGCAACCTTTCAAGCTCTTTAACCAACTTGCCACTAATTCATCTTGTGCTTTAATATACACTTAAATTAACTTAAGTGCTAAGCTCATTTAATCCTCTTCATTAAATAAGCCATACTAAAAATTATCCTACTAAACCGAGCTTACTCAAGACCCCTAATTAAGTCTTATAACACCACAAATAATATCACAGAAATTTAAACACAAGCAAAATAATTCAATCACGAATAACCCCTATTTCAGGATGTTACAATACTTGAGAAGGTAGTTTGCCCGAACCGATGAGATTGGTCTGAGAGAATAGATAATGCTTTATGGGCTTACAAAACAGCATACAAGACACCCTTAGGAATGTCACCCTATAGGTTGGTCTTTGGGAAAGCCTGTCATCTACCTCTGCAGTTAGAGCACAATGCTTACTGGGCTCTTCGACAACTCAATTTGGATCTCAAGCTTGCTAAATAGAAATAAATGCTCCAACTCAACGAGCTAGAGGAATTTCGAATGTTCTCATATGAAAATGCCAAATTACTCAAAGAAAGACTCAAGAAATGGCATGACAAGCATATTCGAGTTCGAGAGTTTGAAGCAGGTCAGCAAGTTTTGTTATTTAATTCCAGATTGAAGTTCTTTCCAGGTAAGTTAAAGTCACGTTGGTCCGGTCCATTTACAATTCATCGCGTTTATCCATACAGAGTTGTTGAACTCCAAGGTAAGAGAGGTAATTTTCAAGTCAATGCTCAGCGCTTGAAACACTATTACGAAGAAAACCCTGAACGGGATAAAATCGTGTTCAGTTTATCTGATTTGTAATTTTCTTGTTTTCAATAAATTATTTAGGGTATATTTTCGGGTTCATTATGTTTAAATAAATTCTGTCTAGGAGATTGGAACTTAAGCGGGACCGCTTGTGACCCCTCCAATCTTTCCCGGGAATTGATTTTTACATAATTTTCCAAGAAATTAGCCCCTAAAATAGCAAAATAATTTTTTTTTTCAAATAAAAAGGTCAATTTTGACTCAAGTTTTAAATTGCAGCTCAATTTCAAATTTTCATTAAGTCCATGGACTTAATTGATTTATTTTTCAAATTTGGTTGCTATTTTCATAAATAATAAAAACTAGGTGCCTCTTCTTGTAAATATTTTTAAAAGGCATCTAAAATAAATATTTTTATTTTCAAATTATTGATAAACTTTAATATATAATTATATTCATTATAATTTATATATTAACTTTTATCAACCTAGCATAGGATTAGAATTAATTTTATTTTATATTTATCTTAGTAAATAAATAACAATTGATAATTTATATGTGTTTATTTAATTTTTAATTGTTGTTTATCATGAGTAAAATTAGAAGGGGATTCTTATTTTTAATGTTTGAATTGTTGTAAGAGTTCTATTCCAATTTATACTCCTCCATCTATAAATTACACCCTTGTTCTCACCATTCACTCATCACTCAAACTCCCATCCACCAAAACACCAAGTGTCGCAACTCCCCAAGCCACCATTCGGCCAGCAGCAGCTCCAACACACCGCATGTCAGCACCAGCAGCTGCCCAGGTCGGGATCTCACGCCTGCTGCCTCTGCCCCGTGCGCTAGCTGCACACCAATGCCCCACGCCAACCAGCCCGTGGCCTGCCTTGCGCTGCACCTTGCACGCCACCTGCTCAGCCCCATCGCACCTTGCTGCTTTGTGTGCCTATGCGCACATTCTCCCTTTCCCCAACCTAAGCCAACCCTCCTTTAAATTCTCCCTTTTGATTCATTAGTTTTTAGTTATTTTAAGAGTTCGTAAATTCTACGAGGAAGGTGGTAAGAATAATTTTTTATTAAGTTTAATTTTTATTCAATTATTTAATTTTCAATTTATTGAAATATTAATAATTTGTATTAATTAATTTTTTAAGAAACTAATTTTTTATTTTTCTTTCCATCTTATGTTCAGGTTAATTATGACTTGCAAAAGAACTCGTGCCTCCGCTCAAATTGACAAACCACAAAGCAAATTTCACTGTGAAGAAGCCAAAGTAAGATACGAAAGTATTTTCAAAAATCAACAGATGCATCCAGAGAAAGGCTTCACATTAAAGGAAAGCAACTACAGAGATTTTATGGCTCGTATCCGTCAAGTTGCTGAAGCCCTCAATTGGGAATTGTTTTGTGAAAAGAGACCAAGTGTGGATGAGGAATTAGTTAAGTGAATTCTACGCGAACTTAACTTCAAGCAAATTGACCGAAGTTCCACCAGCGGAATCAAGGTACCAATAAATTCTAATGCTATTAATGAGTTCTTTGAATTACCGATTTAGACAACGATGAATATTCCTCTCTGTTGAGCAATATTAAGCCCGAAAATCTGCAAGAAATCCTCGAGGAACTCACGCCTGTGTTCTAAGAGGATCGTGTCAAAACAAGGAATCCACACGTGTCGAAGAGAGTATTTGACACCACTCGCGAAGGTATGGTTCTACTTCATTCGTTTCGGCCTTATGCCTAGTTCACATGGGACAACAATTTCATTAGAGCGAATGGTCCTACTATACTCGATTTTAACAGGAAAGACCATTGATGTGGGCAAAATCATCCCGAGAGAAATGCGAAATTGTGCCATTAGATGCTCTCGCCCACCTATTTTCCCTTTACGATCACGATTACGTGCTTAAAAGCAAAACTCCTTGCGGACGTGAAGAAGAGACAGAGTATAGTCAAGGCACAATCACCGATTGGGACCTCTACCGAGTGGCGGAGATTCATTCTTCAGCAGCGAATAATTGAAGAGAGCGAGGATCCTAAAAAGCGTAAGATGAACCCACGTAAATCCCACGAGCAATCAAATGAGGCAGATCCAATGGAACCGAAAAGTGAACCCGACATCGAACCCTCAATGTTTAGAGCTCCACCGCCTAGCCCAGATCGTCGTGATGAGATGTTGAAGCTGATGGACTTAATGCAACACATGCAATGGCAGCAACAAGCCTATTGGCGATACTCAAAAATAAGAGATGATTCGATGAGGAGTGGCCTCAAGAAAATTTATAATGACCCATTTATTTTTGTGCCTGAGTTTCCAGATTTCATATTTGAACCATGGGTTTCATCATCGAAGAGAGTGCAAGGCGATTCCTAAAAAGACAATACTAATGGAGCAAAAGATGAGTCAAAATCGGAAGGATCGGCAAACACATAAAAAAGGGGAGGACTTCAACTTTAGTTTATTTTTATTTTCAGTTATTCTAGGATTAGGTTAATTAGGAATTTTTATTCTTTCACAATAAAACAAGAGATAGGAATCATGAATAAAATCTAAACAAGTCTCAAAGGCTAAAGTGTGGCAATAGATATATATACATGTCTAGGATTGGATTTTAGAAAGAGCCTGGTACTTAAGCAGTCAATTTGACTCACCTCCTCTTTTCTAATATCCTACCTGGTGTATAGTATTTATTCACTTTAAACAATGAGGACATTGTTCACTTTAAGTAGGGGGGACCGAAAATTTGAATTGATTCCACTCAGAATAAAATTTTCTTTTAGTTATGCTTAGGATATATTTTGTTCAATAATTTGAAATTTTGTTAAGTATGCTAAACTCTAGTATTAACAAAGTTCTATTATTTCAATAAATTATTATGTTAGCTTAATAATGATATGAATGTATTTTTAATAAAGCATGTAAATTCCTACCATAAAATTTTTAATTCCCTACGAAAAAATTAGGCATGCATGAAAGTTTAAGTCTTTAGAATTGACTTAGTAATTTCTTGAGGCGAAATCCTAGGAAGCATGGAATGTTGAAAATGATTTAGGCAACTGTTGTTTGGACCGTTTGAGCCTTTCAAGCCGACCTGATAAAGTTATCCTTTGAAACCCAATTTTGAGGCTATATGGCCTAATTTTATTTGGACCTATGCAATATTTAGCCATCAATTTTCTCTTCATTACTTCTAAAATTGTCCCAAACACTAGACTCAGTACTATTCAGAAGATCGTTTGAAAATAAGTTTGGGGGAGTTGAAAAGATGTATCAAATGCTCGAAAATTATAGTACATGAAGCAAGTGCTCGAGTTTGAGCTTTGAAAAAAAAAACATGTACTAAAAATGAAAGAAGTGATCGAAAGAGCATAAGTTGGGTCTCAAGGGTGAAAATTCGAAGGTTCAAAGTTAAAAAATTTGAGTCTAGGGTTTTTAAGCAAAAATTTGTCTATTTTTCACCTACCCCTAAGCCCCACCACGTTACAACCTTACTAAAGACACGTTGATTCAAAATTCCAATGTTACCTACATTAGTGGAGAGAAATTGCTCTGTTCAACATATGAAGACATTAGTTGCTTTTAATGATTGCAGTTTACTTTTTTGAATAAGGAATTAAAATCAAATTGGTAACGAGGAACATGTCTTTATTAAGAAACATTTAGTCTAATTTTGCTAGTATAATAATTGTTGGAGGTAATTTGAACGATATGTATACTTAAGTAGCATAATTATCAAATTTCTTATTTTTGAGCCTAAGTATATCAAATTCATAATTTTGAGAAAAAAGTTGGTCTGAAGGAATTTTTCAAAGGTGTTTCCGAGAAAATTCTTTTCAAATTTGTGCATTACTCGGGACGAGCAATGAATTAAGTTTGGGGGTGTGGAAACACAAAAAATTATATATTTTTTCATGCCCTTTTTGACCCAAATTCATGTGGTTTCGAGTAAATTCTTGTCGGAAAATAATTAAATATTATAAAATAAATAAATTGTGCTAAAAATATGAACATGATGAATTTTAATTAATTTTATAATTAATTTTGATTTATTTTGACTATTTTAAATGAGTAATCGCACAAAGGGCTTAAAATCATTTCTATGCAGACACTCGTCAAGAACAAAACCGAGAAGCAATTTGAAGTTCAAGGAAAATTTATTTCCAGCCCAAGACGGTCCAATTATGAAGATTTAATCATAATATAATTAATTTTAATTTATTCCCAATTTAATTTGGGCTAAATAAATTATTATTAATTAATTATGGAAAAGGGTCCAGTTAAACCGCACTGGTTGAACCGAATTAGTTGAACCGAACCAGCCACCAATTGGGAAGCCCAAACAGTCCACAATGATGGCCCAAATCAGCTTATTAGATGATTAAATAATCTTGCAAAGAAGCCCTTGAAGACCTTTCAAAACTGCATTCAAACCCCTCCAAAAATTATGGCTTTGTAGATTGCCCCATGCTATATTTAGCAAAGTTGAATTCTTCAACTTTGCCACATGGGATGGCCGGCCAAGGGAGGCCTCTTTTTCTGCTGATATTTGCTATTTTTAGCAGCCTTGATCAGCTATAAATACACCCCCTAGCTGCTCATTCAAAACACACCTCAAGCATTTAACATTCTCCTCTCTCACTTTCTCTCAATTCCCATATTCCCTTCTCCCTTTTTGGTGTTCTTGTGCCGATTTCTCCTCTTGGGAAAGAGGTGTTTTTCCAGCCATTTTAAGCAGCAATTGAAGTGTTCATAAGCCACCTTGATAGCCAAGGACAACGAAGAACGAAGAAGGAGCAAGCAGACAAGCCACTGAGAAACCGATTTGTTTCTTGTTCCTTATCTCTTTAAATTATTCGTTGTTGTTTTGACAAACATGTTTATTAATATTTATGCTGTTGGAATGTTTAATTTAATCAATTTAGCTTGAATTTAATTCGTGTTGGGTTGATCGCATTTCATCCTCTTGAATTATTAAAATTGTGTTTATCTTTGTTAAAGGCCTCGGTAAAATGTTTGATTAAGTAAAATTACGTTAAGTTATCCGCATTATAATTGTTTAGATAGCTAATGAATTAATTATTTAAACGCATTGAAATTGTAATTAATGGATGCAATACTTAATGCATGCATGTTTAATTCTTCTAAGGAAGCTGAAGATTAAATTAGCATTGTATTTGACGATACATATGCCTTGCATAACTTGCAGGATTTTTGTGATTAAATTGTTTCAAGGTAAGAATTCTTTGTTACTTCACATGATCTTTTATATGCTTGTTAGGTTGAATTAATCGTTTGAATCGACATAGGAATATGTGAGAGATAATTTAATTTAATAAGTATGTATGTGCGATAACATGTTTACTTTTAGAAGTCTATTTAGTCGTTTGAATTTGCATAGGAATATGTATAAGAGATGAATGGATTTTTATTTGTAAATATGTTCATAAGTTAGCAAATTACCGAGTTGCCATGTTTTAATAAGTATAAACACGAGTTTAATAATTCTAAGGTAAGAAATGTTATTAATCCAACACAATTATATCATCTTGATTAAAATCAGTTTTTGAAATCCTGCATTAGAACTTTGTTTTATTTTATTTTTCTTTGTTTTATTTTTAGTTTTTAAATATTTCTTAAATCCAAATATTTTTCCTTCACCAAATTGTTTGAAAACATTTTCATAAATAAATCTTTTACAGTCCCTGTGGGAACGATAACTCGACATTTACTTGTCACTTTATTACTTGTTACGATTGTGTACACTTGCACATTTCCACCGTTCCACAATCCAATTTACAAGTGCAAGGTGCAGACTTCACACGGCCAGGGCACACGCCCATGTGCTAACCGTGTGTCACACACGGCCTAAACATACGACCGTGGGACTAACCCGTAGCCATTCTGACTCAAGGTACTAAGGTGAAAGGGACGCACGGCCTAGACACACGCCCGTGTGTCCATTCGTGTGGGCACATGTGGGCTATTTACCAAGCCAATTGCCACCCTGAATCATGATCAATCTCATACTCAATTCAACAACTCAAATTACTACATCTTTCTTGAACAACAGTACATGATTCATTGATATCAATAAACATAAATACTTAGTCAATCTTGGCAAATTGCTTAGCCATATACAAAAGAATAATGAACTTGATAGCCCATACTATTGCCCCTTTTTAAGACATAATCTCAAAATGAAATGTTTCCTATACATGCCATACTTAATATGAACAACTTGGCTATACCAAAATAGCGATTGATAGTGTGCTTCGAGCTCCGATGATGATGTTCCACGAAATTAGCTTGGCGGGACTACATGGAAAGAAAGAAATAAAGACGTAAGAATTTAGCTTAGTAAGTTTGCAAATAATGCACATAGAAACATACTCGCTTAACATAAACCATTTGGCATCATAAATTTCAGCTATTAAAGCTTACTTACTCTTCATCGATTATTACATATCTCATGATTCTTACTAGTCTCATGCTCGTGAGGTAAACAAGGTACCTGTATCACTTGATCGCATAGATCAGTATACTTTACTATAATAATCATAATCTCTAATTCATCATTCATAACATGAATAATGCTCATTTTCAACTGGATAATAGCTTTACTTATTTTGCCCGATAAATTACTATGAATAACCGAGGATATTGAATCTCATCTCACATATAACTCGATGCCAAAGCCATATCCTAGATATGGTCTTACATGGGATCTCTCATCTTGGTATCGATGCCATGCCTTGACATGGACTTACACAAAGTCTTACTTATATGTTCCCTTGGGAACTTACCATTGCCATGTCTTGACATGGTCTTATTTGGTATTTTTACTCGTGAACTGGTCAATGCCGAGCCTTAGCTTGGGCTTACATGAAATCTCTATCTCATGATAACTTTTCAATGCCAAGACTTGTCTTGGACTTACATGACATCTTTGCTTGGAGACTCACCAATGTCATGCCTTGGCTTGGGCTTATATGGGTCTTCATCTCATAATTACTCTTCAATGCCAAGACTTGTCTTTGTCTTACATGATAACTTGCTTGATTGCCGATGCCATGCCTTGGCTTGGTCTTATACGGACTTTCTTGTCTCATGTGATAGATTGAGTATCCTAAGTAATTCAACTTCAATCGGGACTTTCTCATGCTTAATCTCATTGATTTCTTTGTTAACACATTATTAAACATTTTCATGGTAATATTGTACAGTATACTAAGCAATTCAATGATATTAATCATAAAGCTTAGAAATCATACAAACTTACCTCAATGTACAAAATATAGGTAGATATGCAATTTAGTCCTCGACTTTGTTCTTGCCTCGGTTTCGGTCCGGGCTTCGTTTTTCTTGATCTATAATAATAATTTAACTCATTTAATACTCATATTGACTAAATTGACTCTTAACACATACTTTGGCAAAATTACTATTTCACCCCTAAACTTTCTCATAATTACACTTTTGCCCCAAGGCTCGTAAAGTGATTTTCATTCAACTTTCTAATACTTAATGCTTAGCTGATTAATAGTCTCAACTATTGCAATATCAAATTCTTACAATTTCTACCATGTATGACAATTTCATAAATTTTACAAACTAGTCCCTACTAGCATTTCTCATGAAATTCACTTAGAAAAAGATGTTTATCTAACATCAAACTCTCATAATATTCCATAAAACATCATTTTACAAACATACCATACATGGGTAGATTTTTGAACATGCATCTTAGCTCATCTTATAGCTAAAAATAGCTAATTCATGTTACGAGAACTCCAAAAATACGAAGAATATTAAAAACGAGGCTAGGATGCACTTACTATGAGCTTGAAAAATTGAATAAACCCTAGCTATGGAGTTCTTCAAAGTTTCAGCCAAGCTTGAAGAAGATGAACATAAATTTTGACTTATTTCATCCTTTTTAATCAATAAAAAGCCAAATGACTAAAATGCCCTTTTTACTAAACTTTCAAAAATTACTAACTCATGTCCATTTTTGTCCAAAAATTATAATTTAGGCAAATTGCTACTTAAGGACTTCTAGTTACCAATCCAAAGTTATTTTATATAAAAAGCTTCTAGAAACTCATATCTTGCAACTTTTGCAATTTAGTCCTAATGGACCCTTTAATGGAAATTTTCATACAATTTCCACATGAAACTTTCACAATATCATGCAAACATTTCAAATACCTTAAAAGCTCATTTTACTAACTTAGATTTGTGGTCTCGCACCATTAATCTGACTAGACCCTAAATCGGGCTGTTACAATTCTCCCCCCTTAGGGATTTTCGTCCACGAAAATCTTACCAGCAAATAGGATTGGGTACTGGTTTCTCATGCTCTCTTCTGGTTCCCATGCAGCTTCTTCTATCCCATGTCTTTTCCATAATACTTTTACTAGGGTAATACTTTTATTTCTTAGCTATTTAACCTCCCGAGCTAAAATCTTATCTGGTTCTTCACCATAAGTCATGTCGGGATGAATCTCTATCTCTGACGGGGCAATTATATGTGAAGGATTGGATCGATAGCGTCGCAACATAGATACATGAAACACATCATGTATCTTTTCTAACTCAGATGGCAAAGCCAATCGGTAAGCTACCGGCCCAACTTTCTCGGTAATCTCATATGATCCAATGAAACGTGGAATCAACTTGCCTTTCCGGCCGAACCTGAGGACTTTTCTCCATGGTGACACTTTCAAGAAAACTTTATCCCCGACTTGATACTCTATCTCTTTTCTCTTTAAATCCGAGTAGGATTTCTATCTATCTGCTGCAGCTTTTAAACACTCTCGTATCACTTTCACTTTCTCTTTAGCTTCTCTAACCAAATCAACCCCATGAATTCGGTTTTCCTTGAGTTCAGTCCAATATAAAGGCGTTCTGCACTTACGCCCATATAGAGCCTCATAAGGCGCCATCTTTAAGCTTGACTGAAAGAAATTATTGTAGGCAAATTCTACCAATGGGAGAAACTTTTCCCAACTGCCTTGGAATTCGAGAATACAACACCAGAGCATATCCTCAAGTACTTGTATTAACCTTTTTGACTGGCCATCAGTTTGAGGATGAAAAGCTGTACTAAAGTTCAACTTTGTACCCAGGGCCTCTTGTAACTTCTTCCAAAATCTAGATGTGAATCTCAGATCTCTATCCGATATGATAGACAAGGGAACTCCGTGAAGCCTTACTATATCAGAAACATACAAGTTTTCCAACTTGTCGAGTGAGTAATCCACTCGTACAGGTAGAAAATGGGCTGACTTTGTGAGTCTATCAACTACAACCCATATAGAATCTTTCTTACTCGGTGATAACGGTAAACCCGTTACAAAATCCATGGTGATACGGTCCCATTTCCATTCGGGAACCAAAATGGGTTGAAGCAAACCCGAAGGTACTTGGTGTTCAGGCTTTACTTACTGACAAATCATGCATTTGGAAACAAATTCTGAAATATCTTTCTTCATTCTCGGCCAACAATACTGTTGCTTCAAGTCATTATACATCTTGGTACCACCTGGATGTATAGATAAACATTCGTTATGTGCCTCATGCAAAATTCTCTGAATAAGCTCTTCCTTTCTTGGTACACAAACTCTATCTTTAAACATCAACCATCCATCGAAATTAATCTGAAAGTCGGATTCAACACCTGACTCGCACTGAGCTCTCTTGACTTGCAATTCGCTATCTTCTTTCTGAGCCTCAAAGATCTCTTGGAGGAATACTGGTCCAGCTCTCAACTCAGCTAGAATAGAACCATCATTGAATAAAGTCATCCGTGAATTCGTTGCCCTTAATGCAAATAAGGACTTTCTTCTTAAAGCATCGGTGACCACATTCGCCTTTCCCGGATGGTAGTCAATAACCAACTCATAGTCTTTTATTAACTCTAACCATCCCCGTTGCCTCAAGTTTAACTCTTTTTGTGTCAACAAGTATTTTAGACTTTTGTGATCGGTGAAAATCCGACATCTCTCACCATATAGATGGTGTCTCCATATCTTCAATGCAAAGACTATGGCAGCCAACTCTAGATCGTGTGTCGGATAATTCTTCTCATGAGGCTTCAACTGTCTTGAGGCATAAGCAATCACTTTGCCCTCTTGCACAAGCACACAGCCTAATCCATTTAAGGATGCATCGCTGTAAATTACGAATTCTTTCCCCAAATCAGGTTGTACTAAAACTGGAGCTTCTGTTAACAATGCTTTCAGTTTCTTGAAACTTTGTTGGCATATTTCTGTCCACTCAAACTTCACATTTTTTTGTAACAACTTCGTCATTAGGGTTGCAATCATGGAAAACCCCTTGACGAATCATCTGTAATAGCCAAAATCTTACTTGGGTCTACTCAAACTCCTTCTGTCGAGACAATATGTTTGAGGAATCCTACTTCCTTGAGCCAAAATTCACTTTTACTGAATTTGGCATACAATTGTTTTTCTCGTAGTGTAACATCCTGAAATTCAGAATTTTATGTTTTGCATCATATCATGCGATAGGCTAGTTAAGAATGTGAATTTTGTATGTTTAGGGGTCCTATGAAGGCTTGGGATTGAATTGAGCCTTAGTAAAATTTTTGTGTTTAAGCACTTTAAGGAGAGAAGGTATGTGACATCAATATTTAGGGAAATAAGAGTGTGCTTTGCTAGCACAAGTGGAGCACATGGTGGGGTGGTGTGGCGTCAAGTGGAGAGCAAGGAGGGAAGAGGTTCGAATCCCATATATTGTAAATTTTGGGATTTATTTTTATGTTTCACTTCCAAGTGTCAGCCATGGTGATAATTAAGGTAAAGAAGACTTTTTATTTATGGAAAGATGACTAAGGATTATGGTAAGGAGGAAAACAAGGGAAAATGAAGGAAACAAATAAAAGAAAAAGGCAAGGGAGGGAACATGTTGGCCGAATATTAGGAGTTGCCATGAGAAAGAATTTTGGTCAATTCTCATTTTTTTGATGGAAGGTGTAATCGGTTTTGGTAAAGAGTTGGTGTGCCGAATTTTGTTAGGCATTTTGGAGAGTTTTTGGTGTCATTTGAAGGTCTTTTTTTTGTTCACTTGGTACCTCTTTTTCCGTGCCTAAAACCGAGACCATTTGGGAGCAATTTTTCTTTCTTCTTTTCATCTTTGCCATAGCTATTTTTATTCTTTTGTCATTTTGGTGCCTTTTTCTTCCAATCTTTTCCTTGGTTGCCAAAACACAAGTCTCTCTTTTTGTTCATCTCTTTCATAGTGTTAGCCGAAACTTTGACATTTCTCTTGTCCATCTCTTCTTTTTCTTTCCTCATTAATTCTTCAACCTTTCTCTCATTTTCTTTAATCGATTTTACATAGAGGCCGAATCATCCTTGTTATTTTTCTCCAATAGCCAAATTTCTATCATATTCTCTTCTCCATCTTGCGAGTTGAGTATCTCTTCTTTGATCGAATCGGTAAGTGGCTCTATTCTATCCTTTTAATTTCTTTTTGCCGAATATGTACCTTCTCTTTGAATGGTTCTCTAAATCGAAACATTCCTCTCTTCTACTCCCTCATTTCGTGATCATCTCCTATTTTGTAGTATTCTTGTGGGGTTGGCCGAATCTTTCATTTAGTCGAATCATCCGTAGTCGTAAGCCCAACCGGTGGAAATTGGATTTATCATCGTAAGGTAAGAAGTTTCTTTATGGAGTATTTCGATCTCGCTTATTGTTTGATTAGTTTGCTAAACAGAATGATGGTTGTGACTAATCGGTTATTATAGGGATCATATCGATCGTTTTTATTCACTTGTTGATCCTACGGAAATAGTGGTAAGCTGAACCTTTTCCTTAAACAATCGATTTATATCATCGTAATATCGTTTTGATTAAGACTTTTTCCAATGGAGGCAAGTGGTACCGATTCGAAAGGAAAAGCGATTGGAGAACACAAAAGGAGTGGATTTGCAATTCCTACTCCTAAGTTCAAACGAAGGGCGATATCAGCGGTTCGGGATTTTCCACCGGGTTGTAGACCATCATCCGGTGAAAATAGACAAATCGTGGTCGTTCACGATAGTAAGGGTAAGCGTTTCAATAGATCGTTTAATTTAGATTTAGAATAATAAAATCTTGTTTGTTGGATTAATCGAGAGTAATGGTGATTTAGGTGTCGACGATCAAAAAGGATTAATCCTTACCATAATCAGGTGTGTAATCTCACACCGAAATCGCGTAGATTCATGATTAGATATCACGTTGGAAAATAGATCGTTATTATCTATATGGCTAAAAATTGTAATATGGCTCAAATCAAGAAATTTGCTTAAATTACATTATTTCTATAGACTTGTCAAAATCAGTAATGAAATTGATAAAATTACGAAAATGCCTCTATGGGCCGAATTACGAAAATGCCCTTATGGGCCGAATTGCTAGAATGCCTTTGTGGGCCGAGTTACAAAGTTCTATAATGTGCCGATTCACCATAATAAATTATTGGATTAATGCTTGTTGAATATATATGTGGATATTATGCTTGATTATGTATGTTGCATGTTACATACCGCATGGGTTGGGAAAAATGTATGAAGAGCAGTGTAGCCTGGTGGCATTGCCACAAAATATTCATTATAATGTTTACTTATGATTTCGGTGGCTTGACCATGAAAATACTATATGAAAGCAGCTTGACTGCAGTGATACTCCGATGGCTCTGCCACAAATATTATGAAAAGCAACTTGACTGCAGCGATTTGGTGTGAGCAGCGGGGTGGGTTGACTTGATCCCCACAGGTGTGATTGGCTGGTCGGGGGTGTGATGGAAGGATGGGTTGGGTTGCATACATTAACTTCATTTTGTTTTTGATTATGTAAATGGGCTTAAGCCCAAGTTATTGCTAAATGAATTAAGGCCCAGTGGATGACGGTAAAGGGATTATACACTGAGTTCTTGTAACTCACCCCTCATTTCTTTTTCTTAATCCCCTCATGTAATTCTCAGTGACGAGGACTTGGGGCCATGGATGACCCGGTGGAGGCCATACTTTGGAAATGATATTTCGGACTTTAGTAAATTTCTTTTCTGTTTCATTTTGTTACTTTTACTATTTTGTGTTAAAGTTGTAATAAGGCCTCTGGGATTTTAAATTTGGATTTTATGTTTGATTATTTATTTTCTTTCATGGTTTGTTTTAAACGGGAATTTTTCTGGAAATCATAAACAATGGTTTTTCATAAAATTTATCTACAAACGGATTTCATAACCAATATGTTCGAATAATTTAACTTGGACTTTCCTTCTAAATATCAATTTTATTTTCAAAAATTACGAATTTAAAAGATCACTAATTCAATTATCGATTTTTCAATTAACCTTTCAAGAATTGTAGTATTTCTATCAAATATTTTTTATCAAAATTTGTTTTCTTAAACCAAATTCTAATCTTTAGTGATAAGCACAAGTTCTTTACTCATTTTCTTCATGTGACATGTCATATTCGGTCATACTGCATAGGCCGAGTTTGGGGTGTTACATTTTATAGTATTAGAGCCCGGTTGCAAAACTCGACTGTGGTTTGGGTTCAAAAGCATTTTCCAAAGCTGTTTAAAATTTTAATTTATAAATGCATGTTCTAAAGGAAGTATGGCACCACGGGTATCCGGCACTAAGTCAAGTAAGTTTATGTTTTCATTTTATGATTATTGTGGTATGACTGTAGAAATACTCTAGAACTTTTAGCTTTAAGAGCTGAAACTATAGAGATTGAGACTTTAGGATACGTTTTGTGAAAACGACTTTACTTCCTATATTCCATAAAACACTGTTTAATAAACATTGAATAGAATATTGATTCATAAGACTCTTAATTAGATTAAATTGATTTAGTAAACATGAGCACTAGAGGACGTGGACGCGGTAGACGTGGCCGTGGTAGAGGCCGAGGTGCTAGAGTTGTATCTGAGGCATCAGGACATATGCCAGAAATGGACTCCCCTGCGTCACCAGTGACTGAAGCTGGGTCACATAATCGCATGAGAGATGATGACGCTCTGTCCCAAGTGATGTTACGAGTTCTGGAAAGGGTTGCTGGGGCAAGAACTGGGCCGGCAGCTCATGGGTCAATTTCGGAGCGACTCAGATCAAATGGGGCTGAAGTTTTTAGGGGTATTTCGGGTGTAGCCCTAATGTATTGAGTACTGGCTTGAGGCGGTGGAGCGGATTATGGACGACCTGGATTGCACAGCTGAGCAGAAACTGAAAGGGGTGGTGTCATTGCTAAGAGACGAGGCGTATCAGTGGTGGCTCACTGTTCGGGAAGGCACTCAGGCTGATCGTATTACGTGGGAATTCTTTAAGACAACATTTCAAGGAAAGTATGTCGGGGCTAGCTATGTGGATGGCCGAAGGAAGGAATTCTTGAATCTGGTCCAATGAGGTAAAACCGTGGCAGCTTACGAGGTGGAGTTTCTGCATCTGAGTCAGTAAGCTCGGGGAATAGTATCGACTGATTATGAATGTTGTGTGCATTTTGAGGATGGGTTGCATGATGAGTTACGGGTATTGATAGCCTCACAGAAGGAGAGGAATTTTGCTACACTAGTAGAAAAAGCTAAAATTGCGGAGGAAGTTAAGCACTCGAAGCGGTAAAACCGAGATAAGGATAGGGGCAGGAACAAGAGGGATTCTGCGTACTCAGGTCCTGCTAGAAGTTTTCAGAAAAAGCCCAGGAATGAGGGGCCAGTTTGAGTGGGTGCTCCAGCTACTACCAATCAGTTACATCCTTGCGTGGATATTGGGAAACTTCACTCGGGAGAATGCTGGAAGAGAACTGGAGGTTGTTTCAGATGTGGATCCAAGGACCATCGGTTTAGGGATTGCCCTCAAGAGCCTGCTCATACTCAGATGGTTCGTAACAGATTTGCACAGCCAGCTGGAGGTGCTCAGCAGCCGCCAAGAGGCCGTGGGCCAGGTCGAGGTGGTAATGGCGTAGGACGAGGTCATGGTGCACCGAGTAGAGGTATCGTGCAATGGGTAACACGGAGGCGAGGCGGCCCGGGTTTGGTCTACGCGGTCAAACGCGTCGAGAGGATGGTGATGCACTGACGTCATAATCGGCGTACGTTCTTCATATCTCGATGTACCTATTACCGCTTTAATAGACATTGGATCCACCCATTCGTATGTTGCGTGTGCGAATTTGGAACTCGAATATTAGATCGAGATTACGCTAGAGAAACAAGCGTAATTAGCCCTTTAGGACAGTCGGTGGTAGTAAATAAGATATTTAAGGATGTGCCCTTAGAAGTTCAGGGAGTAGTATTTCTGGCGGACTTGATGGAACTTCCATTCGGCGAGTTCGATCTTATTTTGGGCATGGACTGGCTGGTTAAGCATCGTGCGAACTTGGATTGTGCTGCAAAGCAGATGGTACTAAGAACTTCAGAGGATAAGGAAGTGATGGTGATAGGTGAAAGACGGAACTATCTGTTTAATGTGGTATCTGCTTTAAAGGCATAAAAGTTGGTCCGGAAAGGGTGTGGAGCATTCCTAGCCTTTATCAGTGCTTTGGATGCCAAAGAATTGTCGGTAGAAAGTGTTAGAACGGTGAAAGAGTTTTCAGATGTTTTTCCTGAGGAGCTTCCAGGATTGCCTCCGGATCGGGAGGTGGAGTTTGGCATTGAGCTATTGCCAGGGACGGCTCCGATGTCCATTGCCCCTTACAGAATGGCGCCGAAGGAGCTTGTGGAACTTAAGGCTCAAATTCAGGAGTTGATGGGTCGTGGATTTATTCGACCAAGTGTGTCACCGTGGGGAGCACCGGTTTTGTTCGTTAAGAAAAAGGATGGATCAATGCGTATGTGAATCGATTATAGGTAATTGAATAAGTTGACGATCAAGAACAAGTACCCATTACCGAGGATCGATGATCTGTTCGATCAGCTGCGAGGAGCTTTGGTTTTCTCGAAGATAGACTTGAGATCAGGATATCACCAGCTTAAGGTCAAGGAGGCGGATATTCACAAGACTACGTTCCGAACTCGTTATGGGCATTACGAGTTTTTGGTGATGCCGTTTGGGTTGATTAATGCACCAGCTGCATTTATGGACATGATGAACTGAGTCTTCCAACCCTATCTAGACCGATTTGTGGTGGTGTTCATAGATGACATCTTGGTGTACTCAAATACTGAAGAGGAGCATGATTTGCATTTACGGGTTGTATTACAGATATTAAGGGAGAAGCAATTGTATGCCAAATTCAGTAAGTGTGAATTTTGGCTAAGGGAAGTGACCTTTTTGGGGCATGTAGTGTCTGCCGAAAGAATTAGAGTTGATCCCCAGAAGGTCGAGGCTGTATTGGATTGGAAACCACCAAAGTCAGTGGCAAAAATTTAGAGTTTTCTAGGCTTGGCTGGGTATTACAGGCGTTTTGTTGAGGGGTTATCGTTGATTGCTGCACCCCTAACTAAGTTGTTGCGTAAGGGAGTACCATTTGTGTGGTCAGATAAGCAGCAAGAGAGCTTTGAGAAATTGAAGAAGATTCTGATAGAAGCGCCAGTATTGATTCAACCTGATGCTGGTAAGGAGTTTATCGTTTATTGTGATGCGTCACACATGGGCTTGGGATGTGTGTTGATGCAATGCGGAAAAGTGGTGGCTTATGCATCTCGTCAATTAAGGCCGCATGAGATAAATTATCCCACGCATGATTTGGAGTTAGCTGCAGTAGTGTTTGCTCTGAAGATTTGGAGACACTATCTGTACGGGGAGAAGTCGATTATCTATACGGATCAGAAGAGTTTGAAGTACCTCCTTACCCAGAAGGAGTTGAACTTAAGACAGTAGAGGTGGATAGAACTGTTGAAAGATTATGACTTCTCAGTCGAGTATCATCCAGGAAAAGCTAACGTAGTGGCGGATACGTTGAGTCGTAAGGTGATATCGGATTTGAGAGTAATGTTTGCTCATCTCAGCCTTTATGAAGATGGTAGCCTGTTAGCCGAACTTCAAGTGAAGCCTGCATGGGTAAATCAGATTAAGGAAAAGCAGTTGTTAGGTGAAAGATTGAGTTCTCGGCTTCAACAAGTGGAAGGTGGTGAGATAGGGGATTTTGGGTTGAATAGTGATGGAGTATTGTGTTTCCGCGGAAGAGTTTGTATGCCCAGGGATTTGGAATTGAGACAAATGATTCTGCGTGAGGCACATAGTAGCCCATATGCTATGCACCCCGGGGGAAATAAGATGTACCGAGACCTCCGTGAGCAGTATTGGTGGCCAAGGTTGAAACGGGAGGTTACCGACTTCGTGAGCAAGTGCTTGACATGTCAGCAGGTGAAGGCGGAACATCAACTGCTGTCAGGGTTGCTACAACCGGTGAAAATTCCATTATGGAAATGGGAAAGGATAACGATTGTTAGTGGGTTACACTTAACGCCTACTAAGAAAGATTCAGTCTGGGTTATAGTGGATCGGTTAACGAAGACTGCTCATTTCCTACCTATTCGTACGGATTATACATTGCAGAAGTTGGCCAAGTTGTATATAGCAGAAGTCGTGAGGTTGCATGGGGTACCAGTGTCGATTATATCGGACAGGGATCCTAGGTTTACATCACGATTTTGGAAGGCTTTACATGAAGCTTTGGGTACAAGACTAAATTTCAGCACCCCATTTCATCCGCAGAGTGATGGTCAGTCGGAGAGAGTAATCCAGATTCTAGAAGACATGTTAAGGGGCTGTGTGATCGATTTCAAGGGTAGTTGGGAAAATTTTCTACCGTTGGCAGAGTTTGCATACAACAACAGCTATCAATCTAGCATCATGATGGCACCCTAAGGCGTTGTACGGACGTAGGTGTCGTACTCCTACTTGTTGGACCGAGTTGGGGGAGCGACAGTTATTGGGTCCAGAGTTGATCTCGGAGACGGAAGAAAAAGTTAAGGTAATTCAGGCTCGTTTAAAAGAAGCTTCGGACAGACAGAAATCTTACGTAGATCTGAAGCGTAAGGATATAGAGTTTGCGGTGGGAGATCAAGTCTTTCTGAAGGTCTCAGCTTGGAAGAAGATCTTCAAATTTGGGCGGAAAGGCAAGTTGAGTCCTAGGTTCATCGGACCATACCGTGTACTGAAGCGTGTTGGGCCAGTGGCTTATCAGCTTGAGTTACCTCAAGAGTTAGGACAGATACATAGTGTATTCCATGTCTCTATGTTAAGGCGTTATCGTTCGGATCCGTCTCATGTTGTACCCGTGGAAGAAATTGGGTTAAGACCTTACTTGTCTTTTGAAGAGGAGCCAGTGCAGATTTTAGATCGGGATGTTAAGGTACTAAGAAGGAAGTCGGTTCCGTTAGTTAAAGTATTATGGCACAATCACGGATCAGAGGAAGCTACATGGGAGCCAGAGGACACAATACGGCAGCAATATCCTCATCTCTTCTAATCAGGTAAATTTTGAGGCCAAAATTTCTTTAAGGGGGTAGATTTGTAACATCCTGAAATTCAGAATTTTATGTTTTGCATCATATCATGCGATAGGCTAGTTAAGAATGTGAATTTTGTATGTTTAGGGGTCCTATGAAGGCTTGGGATTGAATTGAGCCTTAGTAAATTTTTTGTGTTTAAGAACTTTAAGGAGAGAAGGTATGTGACATCAATATTTAGGGAAATAAGAGTGTGCTTTGCTAGCACAAGTGGATCACATGGTGGGGTGGTGTGGCGTCAAGTGGAGAGCATGGAGGGAAGAGGTTCAAATCCCATATATTGCAAATTTTGGGATTTATTTTTGTGTTTCTCTTCCAAGTGTCGGCCATGGTGATAATTAAGGTAAGGAAGACTTTTTATTTATGGAAAGATGACTAAGGATTATGGTAAGGAGGAAAATAAGGGAAAATGAAGGAAAGAAATAAAAGAAAAAGGCAAGGGAGGGAACATGTTGGCCGAATATTAGGAGTTGCCATGAGAAAGAATTTTGGTCAATTATCATTTTTTTTTGTGGAAGGTGTAATCGGTTTTGGTAAAGAGTGGGTGTGCCAAATTTTGTTAGGCATTTTGGAGAGTTTTTGGTGTCATTTGAAGGTCTTTTCTTTGTTCACTTGGTACCTCTTTTTCCTTGCCTAAAACCGAGACCATTTGGGAGCAATTTTTCTTTCTTCTTTTCATCTTTGCCATAGCTATTTTTATTCTTTTATCATTTTGGTGCCTTTTTCTTCCAATCTTTTTCTTGGTTGCCAAAACACAAGTCTCTCTTTTTGTTCATCTCTTTCATAGTGTTAGCCGAAACTTTGACATTTCTCTTGTCCATCTCTTCTTTTTCTTTCCTCATTAATTCTTCAACCTTTCTCTCATTTTCTTTATCGATTCTACATAGAGGCCGAATCATCCTTGTTCTTTTTCTCCAATAGCCGAATTTCTATCATCTTCTCTTCTCCATCTTGCGAGTTGAGTATCTCTTTTTTGATCGAATCGGTAAGTGGCTCTATTCTATCCTTGTATTTTCTTTTTACCGAATATGTACCTTCTCTTTGGATGGTTCTCTAAATCGAAACATTCCTCTCTTCTACTCCCTCATTTCGTGATCATCTCCTATTTTGTAGTATTCTTGTGGGGTTGGCCGAATCTTTCATTTAGTCGAATCATCCGTAGTCGTAACCCAATCGGTGGAAATCGGATTTATCATCGTAAGGTAAGAAGTTTCTTTATGGATTATTTCGATCTCGCTCATTGTTTGATTAGTTTGCTAAACGGAATGATGGTTGTGACTAATCAGTTATTATAGGGATCATATCGATCGTTTTTATTCACTTGTTGATCCTACGGAAATAGTGGTAAGTTGAACCTTTTCCTTAAACAATCGATTTATATCATCGTAATATTGTTTTGATTAAGACTTTTTCCAATGGAGGCAAGTGGTACCGATTCGAAAGGAAAAGCGATTGGAGAACACAAAAGGAGTGGATTTGCGATTCCTACTCCTAAGTTCAAACGAAGGGCGGTATCGGCGGTTCAGGATTTTCCACCGGGTTGTGGACCATCATCCGGTGAAAATAGACAAATCGTGGTCGTTCACGATATTAAGGGTAAGCGTTTCAATAGATCGTTTAATTTAGATTCAGAATAATAAAATCTCGTTTGTTGGATTAATCGAGAGTAATGGTGATTTAGGTGCCGACGATCAAGAAGGATTAATCCTTACTGTAATTAGGTGTGTAATCTCACACCGAAATTGCGTAGATTCATGATTAGATATCACGTTGGAAAATAGATCGTTATTATTTATATGGCTAAAAATCGTAATATGGCTCAAATCGAGAAATTTGCTTAAATTACATTATTTCTATAGACTTGTCAAAATCGGTAATGAAATTGATAAAAATACGAAAATGCCCCTATGGGCCGAATTGCTAGAATGCCTTTGTGGGCCGAGTTACAAAGTTCTATAATGTGCCGATTCACCATAATAAATTATTGGATTAATGCTTGTTGAATATATATGTGGATATTATGCTTGATTATGTATGTGGCATGTTACATATCGCATGGGTTGGGAAAAATGTATGAAGAGCAGTGTAGCCTGGTGGCATTGCCACAAAATATTCATTATAATGTTTACTTATGATTTCAGTGGCTTGACCACGAAAATACTATATGAAAGCAGCTTGACTGCGGTGATACTCCGGTGGCTCGCCACAAATATTATGAAAGCGGCTGACTGCAGCGATTTGGTGTGAGCGGCGGGGTGGGTTGACTTGATCCCCACAGGTGTGATTGGCTGGTCAGGGGTGTGATGGATAGATGGGTTGGGTTGCATACATTAACTTCTTTATGTTATTGATTATGTAAATGGGCTTAAACCCAAGTTATTGCTAAATGAATTCAGGCCCAGTGGATGACGGTAAGGGGATTATACACTGAGTTCTTGTAACTCACCCCTCCTTTCTTGTTCTTAATCCCCTCAGGTAATGCTCAGTGACGAGGACTTGGGGCCATGGATGACCCGGTGGAGGCCATACTTTGGAAATGATATTTCAGACTTTAGTAAATTTCTTTTCTGTTTCATTTTGTTACTTTTACTATTTTGTGTTAAAGTTGTAATAAGGCCTCTGGGATTTTAAATTTGGATTTTATGTTTGATTATTTATTTTCTTTCATGGTTTGTTTTAAACGGGAATTTTTCTGGAAATCATAAACAATGGTTTTTCATAAAATTTATCTACAAACGGATTTCATAACCAATATGTTCGAATAATTTAACTTGGACTTCCCTTCTAAATATCAATTTTATTTTCAAAAATTACGGATTTAAAAGATCAGTAATTTAATTATCGATTTTTCAATTAACCTTTCAAGAATTGTAGTGTTTCTATCAAATATTTTTGATCAAAATTTGTTTTCTTAAACCAAATTCTAATCTTTAGTGATAAGCACAAGTTCTTTACTCATTTTCTTCATGTGACATGTCAGATTCGGTCATACTGCATAGGCCGAGTTTAGGGTGTTACACGTAGAGTCTGTAAAACCATTTGTAGATGCTCAGCATGCTCATTCTCATCTCGGGAATAAATCAATATGTCGTCAATAAAAATGACTACAAACTTGTCGAGGTATGGCCTAAAGATGCGGTTCATTAAGTCCATGAATACCGCAGGAGTATTAGTCAATCCAAAGGGCATGACTAAGAACTCGTAATGCCCATACCTTGTTCGAAAAGCGGTCTTGGATACATCTGAATCCTTTACTCTCAACTGGTAGTACCCTGATCTCAAATGTATTTTGGAGAACACATTAGCTCCCTTCAATTGATCGGATAAGTCATCGATTCTAGGCAAGGGGTACTTGTTCTTTACTGTCACTTTATTAAGTTGACGGTAATCTATGCACAATCTCATGGTGCCATCTTTCTTTTTCACAAATAAAACTGGAGCATCCCATGGGGAACAACTTTATCTTGCAAAGCCTTTATCCGTTAACTCTTGCAACTGTGACTTCAACTCTCTCAACTCTGTTGGAGCCATTCTGTAAGGAGTAATAGATATTGGTGCAGTACCAGGAGCTAGCTCAATATTGAATTCAACATCTCTAACTGGTGGTAATCCTAGTAATTCCTTGGGAAAAACATCCAGGTACTCACATGCTATCAGTACTAACTCAATCTTTAATTCTATTTCTCTATCATTCATCACAAAGGCCAGATATGCCTCATACCCTTTTCTTATGTATTTTACGTGTCGTCATATGAGAAATCATTCTTTGGCGATCTACCTTTATCATCGATTCTACATGGAGAATGTCCCCATTCTCACATCTCATCTCAATGTATTTCTTCCCACAATTAACTATTACATCATGGGTGGTCAACCAGTCCGTACCAAGAATGATGTCAAACTCATCAAATGGTAACAACATAAGGTTTGCTTTAAAATAATGACCTCTAATCATCAATGGGCAATCATTACACACTTTATCAACTAAAACACTTTTGCCTAAAGGATTAGACACCTTAATCACGAATTCTGTAAACTTTATAGGCATACTCATACTGGATACTAGTTTTATGCAAACATAAGAGTGTGTGGATCCAGGATCTATTAAAGCAATAACTTTAATATCATGAAGAGAAAAGGTACCCGTAATAACATTCGAGGAAGATACCTCTTCGCGAGCGCGAATGGCATAAGTCCTTGCAGGCGCCCTACCCTCAGGTCTCGCGGCCTGCTCTCTAGGGTTACCTCTTCCTCTTGCCCCACTTCCATGGTTTCTCTGCGGTCTTCCTCTGACCATATTCTCGGATCTCGTGTTCTGAGTTCTCTCTTCTTTTATCGTCTCAAGACAATCTTTTATGTAGTGGTCTTGGGCACCACATCTAAAACATGCATTTTCATGCGCTTGGCATTCTCCAAGATGACGTCTGCCACACTGTGGGCATTCGGGTCTATCCGATCGGATGTTCCCCACACTAGCAACTGAAGTAGCCTGTGCCTTATTTCCCGAATATGATTTACTCTTGTTTCTACTTGAAAACCCGATAGATGAAGCTGATCGGGGGGAAAAATATCTTGGCTTCTTGGAAGAAGATTGGAATGACTTATTCCATTGTCTCTTCTTCGAGTCACGAGACTCAATCTCAACCTTCTTTTTCTCTTTTACTAGTTCTTTGGCTTTACAAGCCCTCTCTACTAGCACAACGAATTCCTTCAGTTCTAGGACAGCAACAAACAATTTGGTGTCCTCATTTAGCCCATCTTCGAATCTCTTGCTCATGATGGCCTCGATAGATACACACTCTCGAGCGTATTTACTGAGTCGTACAAACTCACGCTCATAATCAGTTACGGATATCTTGCCTTGCTTCAGTTCTAGAAATTCCTTTCTCTTCTGATCGACAAATCTTTGACTGATATACTTCTTTCTGAACTCTTCTTGAAAGAACTCCCATGTGATCTTTTCTCATGGTACCACGGACACTAAGGTGTTCCACCATTGGTAAGCAGAATCTCTTAAAAGAGAAACTACACACTTCATACATTCCTCAGACGTGCATGACAATTCATTGAATACCCTGATGGTATTTTCCAACCAGAACTCGGTCTTTTCCGGATCATCATCCTTTCTGGCCTGGAACTCTTCTGCCCCATGTTTCCTGATCCTATCAACCGGTGGCTTCTCTTCTCTTACCACCTCTACTACTTGAGGGCTCTTTGGGATAGGTTGAGGAATAGGCGGGTGGAGGGTTTGAGCATTCGGGTTCGTGCGAACGAACTCAATATACCACATGTTCATCATATGGAGGAAGGCTTCTCTAGCCTCTTCTCCTCCCCTCTGACTCACTGTAGTGGGTCTATTCTCATTCTCGTTAGGCACTATCCCTTCAGCGGGAGCTGGCGCGTTACTTTCTACGTCATCCGCTATAGCTCTTTCGGGATCCATTTACTATATGTATAAACATAATTTAAGTCGTCAGGAGTCGTTACACTATCATTATAAAAACATTCTTACGTATGGCATGTATAGCTAGACTCGTGCTCGTGCTACGTTAGTCCTAGAACCGACTAAATCGTAGCTCTAATACCACTAAAATTAACACCCCATACCCACGTCCGAGACTGAGACTGGATACGAGACATTAGCATACTTGATCTTAAGGAAACATGAACTTATGGGCTGTAAAATTTTGTTTCGAAACAAAAACTCCTCTTTCTTAATCAAAACATACGTTTCATGGGCCTACGAGGCCTTAAACATCTATCCGAAAACATTCGGAACTCAATCGGGAACTTTTCCTTGAAACAGGGGTCACGCGCCCATGTGACTTGGGACACGTCCGTGTACCCCTAAGACATGCCCGTGTCTTCCACCCGTGGTCGACACTGACTAATTTCACACGGCCTTGACACGCCCGTGGCTTTGGCCCGTGTGCTAAACTTTGGCATTCGACTTATCCACACGGTCCATACACACGCCGTGTACTTCACCGATGTGACAATCCAATTTACAAGTGCAAGGTACAGACTTCACACGGCCAGGGCACACGCCCATGTGCTAACCGTGTGTCACACACGGCCTAAACATACGGCCGTGGGACTAACCCGTAGCCCATTCTGACTCAAGGTACTAAGGTGCAGGGGACGCACGGCCTAGACACACGCCCATGTGTCCATTTGTGTGGGCACATGTGGGCTATTTACCAAGCCAATTGCCACCCTGAATCATGATCAATCTCATACTCAATTCAACAACTCAAATTACTACATCTTTCATGAACAACAGTACATGATTAATTGATATCAATAAACATACATACTTAGTCAATCTTGGCAAATCGCTTAGCCATATACAAAAGAATAATGAACTTGATAGCCCATACTATTGCCCCTTTTTAAGACATAATCTCAAAATGAAATGTTTCCTATACATGCCATACTTAATATGAACAACTTGGCTATACCAAAATAGCGATTGATAGTGTGCTTCAAGCTCCGATGACGATGATCCACGAAATTAGCTTGGCAGGACTACATGGAAAGAAAGAAATAAAGACGTAAGCATTTAGCTTAGTAAGTTTGAAAATAATGCACATAGAAACATACTCGCTTAACATAAACCATTTGGCATCATAAATTTCAGCTATTAAAGCTTACTTACTCTTACTGATTATTACATATCTCATGATTCTTACTAGTCTCATGCTCGTGAGGTAAACAAGGTACCTGTATCTGTAACACCCCTAGCCCGTATCCGTCGCCGGATTAGGGTTACGAGGTATTACCAGAAGAATACACTTTCATATAATCACATGATCACATAAATCTTATTCGCAATTATATATAATAAACCTTTGCTAACTAAAATTGTATATCATGCTTCATAGTTCAATCCAATTTCATTTCAAACATATATCATATTTACAAACCAATGAACATATCACAAAACCGCACCAATTACCTTATAAAATATATAAGTATAAATCATGAGTTTAATAGTCAAAAACCATATGCGGCATCTAAATGATTAGTAAGAGCAAACTTACATATCATATCTAGTAAAAGCAAACATACCTAATTTGATTACAAGTTCATTCACATATAATCATATTATTATTTAATCATGCAATTCATCATTTACGAATAAGATCAATAGACATCAAAGTACACCTCGGTCATTACCATACTAGCATGATAATAGTATCCCAATTTGTCTTTGCTTGACTAAATCATTTCAATAGCCTTTTTGGCCTATGTGCATATATAAATATTTATAAACAAAAATATATTAACATATAAACAACTGAAACCAAATTCTCATTCACATTATAGCATAACCACAACTTCATGAAAATTTAAATCAAAGCCGAGTGTACTTATACCATAACTGAATTATCAAACCAATCACTCAATTATTTAATTTAAAACTTATAAAATCAAGTTTAAACCAAAGGGTCAAGCCACTTTCGCAAAGTACCATGAATCATTACTCTTAACTTTAAACTAAATAAAAGACTAATTAAATCAAGTATATCACTCACATATATTTGTACCATGAAATGAACCTTCAAATTAAGCTTATAGCAAGACCGAATAACCACAACATTAACAAGTCATATTCATACATAGAAACATAGCCATTTTCGCATGGCATATATTTACATCATTTGAATCAAAATAAAACTATTTTAGCCTATACATGCCATAGACTTAAAGTTCATTCACAGAAAGAGATACCAAAATATCGATGATAGTTGATAGTGTGATCGACTTTGACGATGATTCCCGAGCTCGAGCTTAGACTTCAAGATCTATACAATAGTCAAACAAACACACGTACGGTAAGCTAATATAGCTTAGTAAGTTATAAGCAAAAGGAGATATATACAACGAATCATTATACAAATTTAATCAATTCAACTTAATCATTAACGAGTTCGTAACAACATTACATATAGCATATTGCCATATAGCAATATCATATTCATTAGTTCTCCAAAACCGAATGTTCACATGCCCTATATCCATTTCGAACAAGCTCAAAGATTACTGAATACAACACATTTCTATAATTTATTATACAAGAACAACTTACCTTATTAGCACCAAGTTATTCAATTTCCATGCATCACTTACTTACATGTCTCTTTTGGTTATCTCCATTCATTGGTTCATGTCCTTGAGAGGTCTGATAATCCGCACACACAGTGCAACTCATGTAACGTATCGCACACTTAGTACCGTTACTTGATAAATTGCACACATAATGCCATCTTTCGGCAATGTATCGCACACTTAGTGCCGTTACTCATTTTCCGCACACATAGTGCCATTCCACTGATTTCGCACACACAGTGCTCGGTGTTTAAGCTCGCACACATAGTGCCCCTTTTACCGAACCTTTCTTTATTTATGCGAACACTTATAATTTCATTCTCATACATACATACACAAACATTCGAATGTCCAACAACAACTCAGTTTCCTTATATCATTCCATTTCATTCGGCACAACTAAAATACATGTATATATATATACATTTACATCCATCTATTCAAAACAACATCTCTCTCATTTTATATTCACATTTAGCTACCTCTTTATTCATTCATATAATCACATTACTCAATGAATCAACACTTATACATTTATATATATATTTACCAACCTTACATTCGGCTAGTTTATCTATATTTCATCCCATTCCATACCACATTCGGCAATAAAAGTTTTCATATGCTTAATTCAATTATTCATATACAAATTAATATATATATTCAAACTCATTTCATCCAATTGCTTAAAAACTTACCTCGGAAGTCGACGGATTAGGATTTCCCGGCTATTCGTTCAACTTTGCCTTTCCCCGATCCAACCCCGACTCTTTTTGTTCTTGATCTAATTACTTTCAATTTAAGCTCAATCAAAGATATTTTCATTCAATTTAATACAAAAAATAACATAAATGGGCAAATTACTATTTTACCCCTGACATTTTCAATTTTTGTAATTTAGTCCTTTTTGTACAAAACACAAAATACACCAAATTTATCCACATACATGCATGGCCGAATCTTCCTAGGGACTATATAAGTCCATATTTCTCATAACTTTCACAATTTAACCCTCCAAAATAATATTTTCACAAATTAACCTTAATTAGCTAATTTCATCAAAACTCAAGAACAAAGTATGTTCATCTAGCTCAAATCTTTCATTTAACACCATAAATCATCACAAAGCTCAACATATCATCAATGGCATATCTCACAAACATCACCAATGCACAAAATTAATACATGGGCTAGATAGTAGAGTAAGCAACAATCTCAAAAATATAAAAATCATCAAAAATCTAAAGCTAAATCATACCTAATTTTGCTTGCAAATGGCCGAATATGAGAGAGAGCTCAAACTTCTTTCTTTTCTCCTTAGTTTCGGCCAAAGATGAAGATGATGGCTTTTCTTTTCATGTTTTATTTTTTTATTATTAACTTATATTATAATATGTAACTTTAACATATATTTTTATACATATAAAAACATAATAATATAAAATTAAAGCCAAGTTGCCGTCCACTATGCTATAAAAAGGATAATTTGCAACTTAAATACTCATACAAAAGAAGACAAAACAATTTAGCCACTTAATTTAATAATTGGCTACTTTTACCACTTATGCGATTTAATCCTTTTTCTAAAATTAATCACCCAAACAGACAAATTAACCTACGATATTTTAACACATGCTCAAACATGTAACATAGATATCAAATAGAATATTAAAATATTTTTCTAACTCGGATTCGTGATCCTGAAACCACCGTTTCGATTAGGGTCATAATCGGGCTGTTACAACTCTCCCCCCTTAAGGGATTTTCGTCCACGAAAATCTTACCAATGAATAGGTGTGGGTAGCGTTCTTTCATTGATTCCTCGAGTTCCCAGGTTGCTTCCTCAACCCCGTGCTTATGCCACCTTACTTTAACCAACGGAATTTTCTTATTTCGTAACTCTTTCACTTCACGAGCTAAGATACGAATCGGTTCTTCCACATAAGTCAAGTCGGGCTGAATCTCAATCTCTGATGGGCTAATCACATGAGAAGGATCGGATCTGTATCGTCGAAGCATTGATACATGAAAAACATTGTGAATCTTGTCTAGCTCAGATGGCAACATAAGTCTGTACGCATCTGGTTCGGTACGCTCAATAACTTCATACGGTCCAATAAATCTCGGACTCAGCTTTGCTTTACGACCAAATCTAAGTATCCTTTTCCACGGTGAGACTTTCAAAAATACTCGATCACCCACTTGATACTCTATATCTTTACGTTTCAAGTCCGCATAAGATTCCTGACGATCTGACGCAGCTTTCAAACTTTCTCGAATTACTTTTACTTTCTGCTCAGTCTCTCTGATTAAATCAACACTGTGTATCTTGCTTTCACTTAGTTTGGTCCAATATAGAGGTGTACGACATTTATGACCGTACAAATCTTCGTAAGGTGCCATTTTGATATTCGATTGAAAGCTGTTATTGTACGCAAATTCAATCAAAGGCAAGTATCGTTCCCATGTACCCTCAAACTCAAGAACGCAACATCTCAACATGTCCTCGAGTTTATGAATAACACGTTCAGATTGTCCATCCGACTGAGGGTGAAAAGCAGTACTGAAGTGCAAGTTAGTACCTAGAGCATCTTGCAGTTTCTTCCAAAACCGCGATGTAAACCTCGGATCTCTATCCGAAACAATAGAAATAGGTACTCCGTGCAATCATACGAACTTTGATATGTACAACTCAGCTAACTTATCAAGTGAGAAATCCGTACGTACTGGAATAAAATGGGCCGATTTCATCAATCTATCAACAATAACCCAGATTGAGTCTTTCTTGCTCGATGTCAACGGCAACCCAGATACGAAATCCATTGTGACTCGATCCCATTTCCACTCAGGTATCATAATCGGTTGAAGTAGTTCCGATAGTACCTGATGCTTGGCTTTCACTTGTTGACATATTAAACACTTCGACACATAGTCTGAAATATCTCATTTCATACTTTGCCACCAGTAATGCTGTCTCAGGTCATTATACATCTTCGTACTACCCGAATGAATCGACAATTTACTATTATAAGCTTCATCACAAATCATTCGAATCAACTCGGGGTTCTTAGGCACACATATTCGGTTTCTAAACCGTAAACACCCCTCAGCATCTAACTGAAAATTTGAATCATCACTCGAGCCACATTGACTCCTTTTTGCTATTAAGTCATTATCAACCTCTTGAGCTTCGCGAATCTGCTGAACGAACAGTGGTCTCGCTTTTAATTCTGTAATAATCACACCATCATCAATCATAGCTATATCCGCATTCATTGTACGTACAACAAATAGTGATTTTCGGCTTAGTGCATCAGCAACCACATTAGCCTTCCCCGGGTGATAATCAATCACAAGCTCATAGTCCTTTAACAGTTCCAACCATCGTCGCTGTCTCAAATTTAGATCTTTCTGAGTCATTAAATACTTTAGACTCTTGTGATTCGAATAGATATGGCATTTTTCACCGAATAGGTAGTGATGCCATATTTTCAAAGCAAAAACTATAGCAGCCAACTCGAGATCGTGAGTTGGATAGTTCTTTTCGTGTGGCTTTTGCTGTCTCGAGGCGTAAGCTACAACTTTACCTTCCAGCATCAAAACACAGCCCAAACCATTTAAGGATGCATCGCTGAAAATAACGAACTCCTTACCCGACTCTGGTTGAACAAGCACTGGAGCTTCCGTTAACAAAGTTTTTAGCTGGTCAAAACTCTTCTGGCACCTTTCTGACCACTCGAATTTAACGTCTTTCTATAATAGCTTTGTCATCGGAGCTGCAATCATAGAGAACCCTTTCACAAAACGTCTATAATATCCGACAAGTCCCAGAAAACTCCGAACTTCAGAAATGTTTCTCGGTGGTTTCCAATCAAGTATAGCTGAAACTTTACTCGGGTCAACCTGAATGCCCGATGCTGAAACAACATGCCCCAGAAAACTAACTTCATTCAACCAAAACTCACACTTGCTAAATTTCGCGTACAACTGCTTATCACGCAAAATCTATAGCACAAGTCTCAAATGTTCGGCACGCTCGGTTTCGTCACGCGAATAGATCAGAATGTCATCTATGAATACAACCACAAACTGATCTAGATACGGTCTGAATACTCGATTCATCAGATCCATGAAAACAGCAGGGGCATTAGTGAGTCTGAATGGCATCACTAAAAACTCGTAATGACCGTATCTCGTCCGAAAAGCAGTCTTTGGTACATCCGAGTCTCTAACTCGCAACTGATAATAACCTGACCTCAGATCAATTTTCGAGAATACCGAAGCTCCCTTAAGCTGATCAACTAAATCATCGATACGTGGCAATGGATATTTATTCTTTACGGTCATTTTATTGAGTTTTCGATAATCAATGCACATTCTCAGAGTTCCGTCCTTCTTTTTCACAAATAGGACTGGCGTACCCCAGGGAGAGAAACTCGGTCGGGCAAAACCTCTATCTGTCAATTCTTGCAACTAAGCTTTCAACTCTTTTAATTCGGTCGGTGCCATTCTATACGGAGCTATCGAAATTGGAGTTGTCCCTGGCACTAGCTCAATACTAAACTCTACCTCCTGAACAGGTGGCAATCCCGGCAATTCCTCCGGGAACACATCCGGATACTCACAAACAACTGGTACAAATTCAATCTTCTTTTCGCTTACTTTACTATCAATCACATAAGCAAATTAAGCTTCACAACCCTTTCTCAAATACTGTCGAGCCAACATCGAAGATATCACTGCTGGTAGCCCATTCAAATCCGCAGATTTAATTCGAATTATCTCATTATTCTGACACCTCAATTCAATAGTCTTTCGTCTGCAATTCACTACTGCATCGTGCACCGTTAACCAATCCATACCGAGGATAATATCGAACTCGTCAAAAGGTAGCAACGTCAGATCGGCCGGAAAACATGAATCTCGAATCATTAAAGGACAATTCTTGCACACTCTATCATCTAGCACACACCGACCCAGGGGGTTCGAAACCCGAATCACAAACTCAGTAGACTCAACAGGTAGAGTCTTGCCGGATACTAATGTTTCACACACATAGGAATGAGTTGAACCGGGATCAATCAAAGCAATTACACTAGTATCAAAGAGAGTAAATATACCGGTGATGACATCTGGGGATGAAGCCTCATCTCTAGCACGTATGGCATAGGCTCTAGTGGCGACGCGTGTCTCGATCGAATATTTTGCATCCAAGTCCCCTCTGAGCGCCACTCCTACCTCCTACATTACGAGATGGTCTACCTCTAGCTGCAGTTCTGCTCGGTCTCGCACTCTGAGCAATATCCTTTTCAGCTATCTCCGGACAATCCCGAATAAAATGATCCTGCGAACCACACTTGTAGCAAGTGCGATTATTAGATTTGCCCCAACATTCACCAAAATGCCGTCTGCCACAATGTTGACACTCGGGCTAATTCACTCGAGTATTGCAGACGCTAGCAATCGAGGTAGCCCGTGAACTCACTGGTGGTCGTTCTCGTATAGAGATCCCTGTGTTAGCTTTGGATCGGCTACTATCATTCTTGAATTTCTTTGTTGACGTTTGAGGAAATTTACCCGCAGATCTCTTTCGGAAGTCTCTAGCTTCAAACTCGGCTTTCTATTTTTCCTTCCCCAGCTCTTCGGCTTTACAAGCTCGCTCAACAAGTACTACGAACTCATTTATTTCAAGTATGCCAACCAGTAATTTTATATCTTCGTTTATCCCTTCTTCAAATCTTCGGCACATAGCAGCCTCGGACGAAACACACTCACGAGCATAGCGACTAAGTCTCACAAACTTACGCTCGTACTCAGATACGGTCACACGACCCTGTTTAAGCTCGAGAAATTCCTTGCGTTTGGAGTCTATAAATCGCTGACTGATATATTTCTTACGAAATTTTGTCTGAAAGAAGTCCCAGGTAACTCGTTCCTTTGGAACAACCGATACGAGAATATTCCACCAATAATAGGCAGAATCCCATAATAAAGATATGACGCACTTCAGGCACTCATCAGGTGTGCATGATAGCTCATCGAAGACACCAATGGTATTATCGAGCCAAAATTTAGCTCACTCAGCATCATCATCATCTTCGGCACTAAACTCTTGAGCCCCGTGTTTTCTAATTCAGTTAACCGGAGGCTTGCTTGTTCTCTCAGGATTAACGATCGGGGGTACCACTGGTACTACAGGGGGAATATTCGGATTCAGGGGTTGTTGAACAGCCAGATTGGCCCGAATATACTGATTGAACCAATCATTCATCATACTATAGAAGGCTGATCTAGCACCCTCATCAGGATTACTCGCAGCTAGTCGAGATTCATCCGGCGCGGTCCCTTGCGCGGGAGCAGGCACCACGCTCTCGACATCGTCAGCTATAGCTCGCTCGGGCTCAGGATCCATTTACTATATGTAAGAAATAAACACATTTCACTGTTAGAAGTCATCACACTATCACCGTATAAAATATGGCATGTATAGCTAGACTCACACGCGCTACGTTAGTCTGAGAACCGACTAAACTGTAGCTCTGATACCAATCAAATATAACACCCCTAGCCCGTATCCGTCACCGAATTAGGGTTACGAGGTATTACCAGAAGAATACACTTTCATATAATCACATGATCACATAAATCTTATTCGCAATTATATATAATAAACCTTTGCTAACTAAACATGTAAATCATGCTTCATAGTTCAATCCAATTTCATTTCAAACATATATCATATTTACAAACCAATGCACATATCACAAAGCCGCACCAATTACCTTATAAAATATATAAGTATAAATCATGAGTTTAATAGTCAAAAACCATATGCGGCATCTAAATGATTAGTAAGAGCAAACTTACATATCATATCTAGTAAAAACAAACATACCTAATTTGATTACAAGTTCATTCACATATAATCATATTATTATTGAATCATGCAATTCATCATTTACGAATAAAATCAATAGACATCAAAGTACACCTCGGTCATTAGCATACTAGCATGATAATAGCATCCCAATTTGTCTTTGCTTGACTAAATCATTTCAATAGCCTTTTTGGCCTATGTGCATATATAAATATTTATAAACATAAATATATTAACATATAAACAACTGAAACCAAATTCTCATTCACATTATAGCATAACCACAACTTCATGAAAATTTAAATCAAAGCCGAGTGTACTTATACCATAACCGAATTATCAAACCAATCACTCAATTATTTAATTAAAAACTTATAAAATCAAGTTTAAACCAAAGGGTCAAGCCACTTTCGCAAAGTACCATGAATCATTACTCTTAACTTTAAACTAAATAAAAGACTAATTAAATCAAGTATATCACTCACATATATTTGTACCATGAAATGAACCTTCAAATTAAGCTTATAGCAAGACCGAATAACCACAACATTAACAAGTCATATTCATACATAGAAACATAGCCATTTTCGCATGGCATATACTTACATCATTTGAATCAAAATAAAAGTATTTTAGCCTATACATGCCATAGACTTAAAGTTCATTCACAAAAAGAGATACCAAAATATCGATGATAGTTGATAGTGTGATCGACTTTGACGATGATTCTCGAGCTCGAGCTTAGACTTCAAGATCTATACAATAGTCAAACAAACACACGTACGGTAAGCTAATATAGCTTAGTAAGTTATAAGCAAAAGGAGATATATACAACGAATCATTATACAAATTTAATCAATTCAACTTAATCATTAACCAGTTCGTAACAGCATTACATATAGCATATTACCATATAGCAATATCATATTCATTAGATCTTCAAAACCGAATGTTCACATGCCCTATATCCATTTCGAACAAGCTCAAAGATTACTGAATACAACACATTTCTATAATTTAGTATACAAGAACAACTTACCTTATTAGCACCAAGTTATTCAATTTCCATGCATCACTTACTTACATGTCTCTTTTGGTTATCTCCATTCATTTGTTCATGTCCTTGAGAGGTCCGATAATCCGCACACACAGTGCAACTCATGTAACGTATCGCACACTTAGTGCCGTTACTGGATAAATTGCACACATAGTGCCATCTTTCGGTAATGTATCGCACACTTAGTGCCATTACTCATTTTCCGTACACATAGTGCCATTCCACCGATTTTGCACACACAGTGCTCGGTGTTTAAGCTCGCACACATAGTGCCCCTTTTACCGAACCTTTCTTTATTTATGCGAACAATTATAATTTCATTCTCATACATACATACACAAACATTCGAATGTCCAACAACAACTCAATTTCCTTATATCATTCCATTTCATTCGGCACAACTAAAATACATGTATATATATATACATTTACATCCATCTATTCAAAACAAAATCTCTCTCATTTTATATTCACATTTAGCTACCTCTTTATTCATTCATATAATCACATTACTCAATGAATCAACACTTATACATTTATATATATATTTACCAACCTTACATTCGGCTAGTTTATCTATATTTCATCCCATTCCATACCACATTCGGCAATAAGGGTTTTCATATGCTTAATTCAAATATTCATATACACATTAATATATATTCAAACTTATTTCATCCAATTGCTTAAAAACTTACCTCGGAAGTCGACGGATTAGGATTTCCCGGCTATTCGTTCAACTTTGCCTTTCCTCGATCCAACCCCGACTCTTTTTGTTCTTGATCTAATTAATTTCAATTTAAGCTCAATCAAATATATTTTCATTCAATTTAATACAAAAAATCACATAAATGGGCAAATTACTATTTTACCCCTGACATTTTCAATTTTTGCAATTTAGTCCTTTTTGTACAAAACACAAAATACACCAAATTTATCCACATACATGCATGGCCGAATCTTCCTAGGGACTATATAAGTCCATATTTCTCATAAATTTCACAATTTAACCCTCCAAAATAATATTTTCACAAATTAACCTTAATTAGCTAAATTCATCAAAACTCAAGAACAAAGTATGTTCATCTAGCTCAAATCTTTCATTTAACACCATAAATCATCACAAAGCTCAACATATCATCAATGGCATATCTCACAAACATCACCAATGCACAAAATTAATACATGGGCTAGATAGTAGAGTAAGCAACAATCTCAAAAATATAAAAATCATCAAAAATCTAAAGCTAAATCATACCTAATTTTGCTTGCAAATGGCCGAATATTAGAGAGAGCTCAAACTTCTTTCTTTTCTCCTTAGTTTCGGCCAAAGATGAAGATGATGGCTTTTCTTTTCATGTTTTATTTTTTTATTATTAACTTATATTATAATATGTAACTTTAACATATATTTTTATACATATAAAAACATAATAATATAAAATTAAAGCCAAGTTGCCGTCCACTATGCTATAAAAAGGATAATTTGCAACTTAAATACTCATACAAAAGAACAAAAAACAATTTAGCCACTTAATTTAATAATTGGCTACTTTTACCACTTATGCGATTTAATCCTTTTTCTAAAATTAATCATCCAAACAGACAAATTAACCTACGATATTTTAATACATGCTCAAACATATAACATAGATATCAAATAGAATATTAAAATATTTTTCTAGCTCGGATTCGTGGTCCCAAAACCACCATTCCGATTAGGGTCATAATCGGGCTGTTACAGTATCACTTGATCGCATAGATCAGTATACTTTACTATAATAATCATAATCTCTAATTCATCATTCATAACATGAATAATTCTCATTTACAACTTGATAATATCTTTACTTATTTTGCCCGATGAATTACTATGAATAACCGAGGATACTGAATCTCATCTCACATATAACTCGATGCCAAAGCCGTATCCTAGATATGGTCTTACATGGGATCTCTCATCTTGGTATCGATGCCATGCCTTGACATGGACTTACACAAAGTCTTACTTATATGTTCCCTTGGGAACTTACCATTGCCATGTCTTGACATGGTCTTATTTGGTATCTTTACTCGTGAACTGGTCAATGCTGAGCCTTGGCTTGGGCTTACATGAAATCTCTATCTCATGATAACTTTTCAATGCCAAGACTTGTCTTGGACTTACATGACATCTTTGCTTGGAGACTCACCAATGCCATGCCTTGGCTTGGGCTTATATAGGTCTTCATCTCATAATTACTCTTCAATGCCAAGACTTGTCTTGGTCTTACATGATAACTTGCTTGATTGCCGATGCCATGCCTTGGATTGGTCTTATACGGAGTTTCTTGTCTCATGTGATAGATCGAGTATCCTAAGTAATTCAACTTCAATCGGGACTTTCTCATGCTTAATCTCATTGATTTCTTTGTTAACATATCATTAAACATTTTCATGGTAATATTGTACATTATACTAAGCAATTCAATGATATTAATCATAAAGCTTAGAAATCATACAAACTTACCTCAATGTACAAAATATAGGTAGATATGCAATTTAGTCCTCGACTTTGTTCTTTCCTCGATTTTGGTTCGGGCTTCGTTTTTCTTGATCTATAATAATAATTTAACTCATTTAATACTCATATTGACTAAATTGACTCTTAACACATACTTTGGCAAAATTACTATTTCACCCCTAAACTTTCTCATAATTACACTTTTGCCCCAAGGCTCGTAAAGTGATTTTCATTCAACTTTCTAATACTTCATGCTTAGCTGATTAATAGTCTCAACTATTGCAATATCAAATTCTTACAATTTCTACCACGTATGACAATTTCATAAATTTTACAAACTAGTCCCTACTAGCATTTCTCATGAAATTCACTTAGAAAAAGATGTTTATCTAACATCAAACTCTCATAATCTTTCATAAAACATCATTTTACAAACATACCATACATGGGTAGATTTTTGAACATGCATCTTAGCTCATCTTATAGCTAAAAATAGCTAATTCATGTTACGAGAACTCTAAAAATACAAAGAATACTAAAAACGAGGCTAGGATGCACTTACTATGAGCTTGAAAAATTGAATAAACCCTAGCTATGGAGTTCTTCAAAGTTTCAATCAAGCTTGAAGAAGATGAACATAAATTTTGACTTATTTCATCCTTTTTAATCAATAAAAAGCCAAATGACCAAAATGCCCTTTTTACTAAACTTTCAAAAATTACTAACTCATGTCCATTTTTGTCCAAAAATTATAATTTAGGCAAATTGCTACTTAAGGACTTCTAGTTACCAATCCAAAGCTATTTTATATAAAAAGCTTCTAGAAACTCATATCTTGCAACTTTTGCAATTTAGTCCTAATAGACCCTTTAATGGAAATTTTCATAAAATTTCCACATGAAACTTTCATAATATCATGCAAACATTTCAAATACCTTAAAAGCTCATTTTACTAACTCGGATTTGTGGTCTCGCACCACTAATTCGACTAGACCCTAAATCGAGCTGTTACATAAAATGATAAATCAACCCGTTCAATACACATATTGACTAAATTGACCCTTATCTCATACTTTAGCAAAATTACTATTTTTCCCCTAAACTTTCTCATATTTACACTTTAGTCCCAAGGCTCGTAAAGTGAATTTCATTCAACTTTCTATCCTTTCATGCTTAGCCGAATCATTTACTCAACTAAAGCAATCATCAATTCTCACAAAATCACTCATGTATGACCAATCTCAAGACTTTCACAAACTAGTCCCTACATGCATTTTTCATGGAATTCACTTAGCAAAAGATGTTTCTACTACATCAAGCTTTCATATTCTTCCATAAAACATCAAAATACATGCTTGTCATACATGGTTACATTTTTGAACTTCAATCCTAGCTCAACATATAGCTAAAAATAGCTTACTCATGTTACTAGGACTTCAAAAATACGAAGAAAATTAAAAACGGGGCTTGCATACACTTACTAGCAAGCTTGAAAAATTGAAGAACCCTAACAATGTCTCCCTTCAAATTTCGGCAGCTTGGAGAAGAAGATGAATGAAATTCTATCATCTTTTCCCATTTTTAATCATTTAATTGATAAATGACCAAAATGCCCCTTCTCACTAAACTTTCCAATATCATCCACTCATGCCCATTTTTGTCCAAAAATTAGATTTTGGGAAAATTACTATTTAAGGACATCTAATTGATAATCCAAAGCTATTTCATACAATTAGCTTCTAGAATCTCACATTTTGCAACTTTTGCAATTTAGTCCTTTTGGACAATTCAACCGCAATTTAACAAAATTGCTTCATGAAACTCCCACACTAACATGGAAACATAGCATAAACCTCTAAACTCATACATATACCTTGAATTTGTGGTCTCGCACCACTATTCTGACTAGGCCCTAAATCGGGATGTTCTAGTTTGGGGGAGAAGGGAAAAAGAAAGGAGAAGAAAGAAAAGGGAAATGGGGGGTTTTATAAGTGACACGGTCGTGTAACGGCCCGTGTTGGGTCACACAGCCGTGTCACACGCCCGTGTGGCCTATCCCCCAGCCCGTGTTCGTCGCGATTTGTAACAGCTTAGTATTTACACGGCCTTGAACACGCCCGTGTGTCCAGGCCGTGTGGTCCACACGGCCGTGTTGCACGGCCGTGTGCGAAGTCCTTCGCTTCTCCCACGCTTGTGTAGAAGTCCACACGCCTGTGTGATCGCGCACACGGTCGTGTGTGTTACCTGTGGAGCCCTCTGACTTGTCTTAAATTTTGAAATTTGAGGCTCCAGTTTTCACACAGCCGTGTTGCACGCCCGTGTGGAGTAAATTTAGGCCGTGTCTCTGTTGATTTTTTGGAATTTTAAGCTTTAGGGTCCACACAGCCAAGGACACGCCCGTGTGTCCAGACTGTGTGGGTGACACAGCCATGTCGCCAAGCCATGTAGCCCTCTGTCTGTAACAGCCCGATTTAGGGGCTAGTCAGAATAGTGATCTCGGGGTCACTAATCTGAGACTTGAGAAATTTATTTTCATGTTATATTATGAGAAGAGCATGATAATATATGTGCATGAGAATTTTGGTGCTTTGATTTTAGCGATTTCATGCTTAATTGCAAAAAAAAGGACTAAATCGCATAAAGTGCGAAAGTTCTATTCTATAAGCTAAAGGTACCAAATAGCCTTAAAATGCAAATTGGAGGTCTTTAAAAGGCAATTAGGCCCCCAATATGTGCTTGGCCAGCCATAGGGGACAAGGATTGACCATGTTGGTCAAAGTTGGTGAGTAGGTGGACTTAATTGATAGTTTAATATTAGAATAAGGAGAGAAAAGACATCATCTTTCTCCTTCATCTCTTCCATCAAAAATTTCAGCAAATAAGGGGTAGAATGCTTCCAAAAATTTTAGCACACTCATCCCTTCACAAGTAAGTGTTCTAGTGAACTTTTCTTGAAAATAATTATACTTTTGAGATCCCTAAAGCTTAAGCTTTCAAATGAAGGGACTATTGTGCAATATAGTTAAAAGTTAAGAGTTTTTCCATGAGAGCTATCATAGTTATTTGCTGCACTTTTATGGAAGAAATTGAGTTTTAGTTGTTAGATGAACAACTTTTGTGAAAGGTGTTGTCTTGAAAACACCTAATTGGACCTTGATGAAAAGGTTACAAATTTGTAGTTACCATGTGAAATGTTGAGTATTGATGATAGCTATAAGAGTATTAAATGTTCACCTAGGCTTGTTGAAGGTAGAAATGTGATTAGAATTTATTTCTGAGCCTAGGGGCAAAATGGTCATTTTGCCAAAGTCTAGGGGCAAAATAGTAATTTTGCCTAAGCATGATTATTGAAATGCTTTTATTAATGAGATGATTAAAATGAGCTAAATTGCTATTATAAAGTAAGAAGAACCGAGAATCCGCCTCGATCGGGGAAAGAACAAAGTCTCAGACTAAATCGTCGAGCTAGCTCATTTTAAAAACGAGGTAAGTTTGTATGTGATTAATGAAATATTTATGTTAGCATAACTGAAAATGCTTGGTATCACATTGATGTATGATACTTCATTGAAATGAGAAATTGATGTTGAATATGATGTTGAAGTCCTAGTGGACTATAATGAATATGGGATTGCTATCATCGAGATGTGAATTAGATAAGGTCCCATATAAGACCATGTCCGGGACATGGCCTCGGCACCGAGTTAAGATCCCGTATAAGACCATATCCAGGATATGGCTTCAGAAAATAATAAAAAACTCGTTAAGACCACATCCGGGATGTGGCATCAATAATTGATGTGAAAGTCCATATAAGACCATATCCGGGATATGGCATTGGCATTTAGAAGTAACTCTATGTAAGACCACCTCGGGGATGTGGCATTGGCTTCATCTCTACATAAACGATGTCGAATATGCGTCTTTGACTATCCCTAGTGGTTAAAGGGATAAGCAGATGAGTTTAGAAGTAGAAATGAGATTTGCACTAAAGTCATATGAATGAGTGAACACAGGTACTCGTGAATGAGTCACGAAGAAACGTTTACAACATGTGGCACAATATGTGCTAAATAAGGGCAATTGTGAGTAAGTAAGGCAAGATGCCTATGATTTGTGTATGGTTAGTTAATGTCATGGATGGATTATTTTATGAGCCTATTGTTGCTATTTATATTCATGCAAACTTACTAAGCTTTATGCTTATCCCTTTCATTGCCCTTCTTCCTTATAGTATTGCCAAGATAACTCGAGGATCATGGACGTAGGAGTTCGAAAATCACACTATCGACATCACTTTGGTATAATAATTTAGACTTATTTTGAGTATGGCATGTATAGGACTCGAGTATTTTGTTAAGTTGTAATTGTTAGCCAAAGTGTTGGCTATGTATGTTACTAAAGTCATTTTGTAAATAGCCTTAAGTTAGGCAAATACTTGGCAAATTCTTTTGCTTAATGAAAGTGATTTTCTTGAAGTGTATGCCATTGTGTATGAATGTTGAATTGAGTATTTAGATGTGTCTTTGGGTCATGAATTACGTTGAATGGAATTGGAGTATGTATGTTTGCAATGTAGGGTGGCAAAGGGCTTGGTAGATAGCCTTCTAATTTTCCACATGGGTAGACACACGGGCGTGTGTCTAGACCGTGTGAGCGGCATGGCTAGCACATGGGCATGTGCCCAGGCCGTGTGAAGTCTGCACCTTGCACTTGGAATTTAAATTGCCACACGGTTGAAACACACGGGCGTGTGTGTGGGTCGTGTGGATTAGTCAGAATGCCAAGGTTTGGCACACGGGCCAAGGCCACTGGCGTGTCAAGGCCATGTGAAATTAGTCAGTTTCGACCACGGGTGGTAGACACGGGCATGTCTTAGGGGCACACGGGCGTGTCCCTAGACTCACACGGGCGTGTGACCCTTGTTTTGTTGAAAAGTTTCTCGAACTCGTAAATGTCCCCGGAATAGTCCCGATACCTTTCAGAAGTGTGTTTAGGGCCTCTTAGGCCAAGTATAAGTAAGTGATGGGTTTAAACGAGACTTTGTAACCCTATTCGAGATGTTTAAGCAAGATTAGTTTGGTAATGCCTCGAACCCTGTCCCGGCTTGAAGACGGGTAAGGGGTGTTACACTGTCGATTTCTTTAAATTTCAAAAACTAAGTCCCTACATCCACACGGCCAGGGACACGCCCGTGTGTCCAGGCCGTGTGGGTCAAAAACCTGCATTAAAACATGAACAAAATTAAAAATAAACTAATTAGCAGGGTTAGTGCTCGGGTTGCCTCCCGAGAAGCGCTTATTTAGAGTCTAAGCTCGACTTACCTCTCATTTGCATGGTCATGGTGGTTCAAGGAGTTGACACTCCTCTCTCCTGCTATCAGTTCTATTATCAACATACAGTTTGAGTCGAGTAGTGTTTTCCTTAAGAATGCCGAACTTACGATGAGTTACCTCGACTGTTCCGTATAGGAAGACATTGAGTACTATGAAAGTGGTCGCTCCGTTTGTATTAAGCCCTGAAGTGGCGATTCGAGGGTCCGTTTTATCCAACAATACCTGATCCCCGATCTTAAATTGGTTCGTCCCATCCTTAAGCTTGTCATGGGGTCGCTTTGGTTCATCGTGTATTCTCGGTTTCTCCTTGACGTGTGTCCGCCATTCATCTAGTTCATCGATTTGTAGTCTTCTTTCTTCATGATTTGTTCTGTTTGTGTCATATAAATTGGACCGTGGCTCTATCACATTTTTTCGAGGTGTTTCCTGCAAAGAATGTTGAGCCACAAGGTTATTAACATTAACAGAACTCGTAATATCATCTTGATCACTAGATATCCTAACAGAATCACGAGCTTGGAGTTTAATCGTGTCATCACCTACACGAAGTATTAACTCACCTGTACCAACATCTATGATAGTTCTAGCAGTTGCTCAAAAAGGGTCGTCCTAAAATCAAAGGTGCATTACTGTCCTCATCCATGTCTAGAACAACAAAGTCTACTGGGAATATAAATTTATCGACTTTTAAAAGTACGTCCTCAACAATTCCCCTAGGAAATCTAATAGTTTTATCTGCTAGTTGAATGCTCATCCTAGTTTGTTTAGGTTTCCCAAGACCTAGTTGTTTAAACATTTTATAGGGCATGACGTTAATACTCTCCCCTAAATCAGCCAAGGCATTGTTAGCATCTAAACTACCAATTAAACAAGGAATAGTAAAACTCCCTGGATCCTTTAATTTATCGGGTAGTTTATTCTGTAAATTGGCTGAGCAGACTGCATTTAGCTCCACATGCAACGCATCGTCTAACTTTTGTTTGTTTGTTAGAAGCTCCTTTAAGAATTTAACTGAGTTGGGCATCTGCGAAAGAGCTTCGATAAACGGTAAGTTAATATGTAACTTTTTTAAGAGTTTAAGAAATTTACCAAATTACTCATTATTATGGTCTTTCTTCGTCACGTTAGGATATGGCACACGAGGTATATGCTCTTTACTTACCGATTTCTGTGTATTGTGGCTTACACCAACCTTACCTTTACCTACCACAGGTTCTTGCCTCGGTTCAGATTCAGATTCTACTAACTCTTCTTCGTCGCACACCGTGATGGCATGGAGTTGCTCTCTTGGGTTAGGCTCGGTGTTACTCAGCAAGCTACCTTGTTGTCGTTCTGAGATCAACTTGGTAAGCTAACCTATTTGGTTCTCAAGCCCTTGAATCGACGCTTGCTGATTCTTGAGTGCTGTTTTGGTGTTTTGAAAACGGGTTTCTAACACCGAGATGAATTTTGTTAGCATCTCCTCAAGGTTTGAATTCTTTTCATGTTGGTAAGGTTGTTGTTGAAAGCCTGGAGGGGGTTGTTGTCTCTGATTTCCTTGACCACCCCATGAGAAATTGGGATGGTTCCTCCAACCTGCATTGTAAGTGTTACTATAGGGATTATTCTGAGGTCTAGAATTGTTACCCATATAGTGAACTTGTTCATTCTCAGTGCTAGGGTTGTAGGATGGATATTCTATGGTGTTCATCCCTCCTCCATTTGTATCGCACTGCATCACCAGATGTACCTGCGTAGAAACACATAAACCGTCAATCTTTTTATTTAGGAGTTCTACCTGGTTTGATAGCATGGTGACTTCGTCGAGGTTGAAAACACTAGCTGCTTTTATCGGCTTTGTTCTCATGACTTGCCACTGATAGTTATTCAGTGACATCTCCTCTATAAACTCATAATCATCCTCAGGTGTTTTATTATTTAGGGTACCGCCGGCGGCTGCATCAATCAGCTGTCTAGTTGAGGGGTTCAAACCGTTGTAAAAGGTTTAAACCTGTAGCCATAAAGGTAGTCCATGATGTGGGCACCTTCTCAACAAGTCCTTACACCTCTCCCATGCATCGTAAAGAGTTTCTAAATCCATCTGCACAAAAGAAGAGATATCATTCCTCAACTTTGCCATTTTAGCCGGTAGAAAATATTTTAGTAAAAACATTTTGGTCATTTTTTCCCACGTAGTGATAGAACCTCATGGTAACGAGTTTAACCACTGTTTTGCTTTTTTTCTCAATGAACAGGGAAATAACCGTAAGTGAATGGCATCATCAGAAACGCCATTAATTTTAAAAGTATCACAGAATTCTAGAAAGTTAGCTAAATGAGTATTTGGATCCTCATCCTGTAAACCATCGAACTGAATACATTGTTGAATCATCTGTATAGTTTTTGGTTTCAGCTCGAAGTTATTTTGCGACAAATGAGCCTCACAATACTCAATTCATTTGATCAAATTAGGCTTAGCATAGTCGTACATAGTACGAGGAGCAGGATTTGCGGCAACCACCGGGGGTAGCGGATTATTATCAGCCATCTCCTCGGTAATATTGGTATCGTCCTCTTCCTCTTCCTCTATATACTGTAGACTTTGCCTTATTTCCCTATGATTCCTGCAAGCGGTACTTTTTATTTCTCTGTCAAAAAGTAATGGTCCTGACGGGTTCCTTCTAGTCATAAACTAAAAATACCTGCCAGAAGTAAATAAAAGAAAAGTCAGTAAAATAAAATAAAAACACAAATAAATTGCAATAAAAATAAAAATGTCTAAAGTAATAAAAATTAAGTGTTCCTAATATTTTAGTCCCCGGCAATGGGGCCAAAAACTTGATGACGTCACGAACTAACTAAAATACGACAAAGGCAAGCGCACCTATCGAACAGTAGTATAGCTTTGATGAGTCCGAAATATCGTATCCACAAGGACTAAAATTACTAGTAATAACTATCTTTTTATTATTTAGCCTAATAATAAAAGGGTTTTGTTTTAATCTAAAATTTAACTAATTAATTTACTATGAACGTGACAGAGAGTGAAGAAAGTAATCGAATAAACCAATGAATAAAGACAATACCCAAGGAAGAATCCACCTAGACTTCACTTATTATTCTGACTCTGAATTAAACGATTTATTCACTTGACTTGATCCGTAGAAATCCCTAAATTATGTTAAACTCTTTTGAGACTAAAAACAACTGACTCTAGGTTGATTAATTGAAATCTCTTTCTAATTAAAACCCCTATTGTCGCATTAACTCGATCTATGGATTCCCTTATTAGATTTGACTCTAATCCGGCCGATTTATGTCATCCTATTTCTAGGGTTGCAATCAACTCCGCTTAATTATGCTAGATCTTCTCTTAAACAGGGACTTTTGCTCCACTGAATAAGCACATTAGACTTGAATTAATATCCTGAAAATACTAAAGCAAGGATTAAAAACACATAATTAAGAAAAAGAACAAGTATTTATCATGTAATTCAGATAATTAAATAATAATATTCGTCTTAGGTTTCATCCTCCCTAGGTATTTAGGGAGTTTGGTTCATAACGTAAAAGGAAAACATCTTAGAATTAAGAAAACAACAAGACATAAAGAACCCAAAAAAACCCAAAAAATTTTAAAGAACTTGATGGAGATCTTCAATCTTGGAGTGGATCTTGCTTCCGAGCTGATTCCAACGGCTTCCTTCGAGTAATTTCTTTGATCTACTCTGCGTCGTCCCTTAGGTCTTCCTCTGGTGTGTATTTATAGACTTTAGAAGGCTCAGAATCCCTAAAAATTGGCTTTTTCCGCGTGAACACAAAGCAGGGTGCGATAGGGACACGGGCGTGTGCTCAGCCCGTGTGTGGGTGCCAAGGCCGTGTGGAAATTTACATGGCTCACGATTGACACGGGCTGGCACACGGACGTGTGTCCAGCCCGTGTGGGTCACACGGGCATGTGCCCTACCCGTGTGGTTTTGGCTTGGTCGTGTGTGATCCTTAAGATGGTCCGTTTTGTCTGATTTTGGCCCGTTTTCCTTTCCTTTCGCTCTCCTATGCTCTTCTAAGTATAAAAACATGAATTTAAGGGATTAGGAGCATCAAATTCTCCAAATTATATAAATAATCATCCAAAAACATGCTAAGCGTGGGATTAAAATGTGTTACTTTTATGGTTTATCAAAAACTAAAGCTAACCTTAAGTTAATGTTATTGGTTTCTCCTATTCCTAGTTTCGACTACGCGAGCTACTTTAACCTAGATCCAATTTCATTACCTAATTAATAATTAACTTCCAATTTAGGGTTTTAACTAATTATCTAGTAATTAACCTAGCTATTAACTCCTAGCCTCTAACTAAATTAACTTATCAACATAATCTACTTATCTCTTGACCTCACAGATTATACCAGGATAGATTAAAGGATTCTCGGTAGACTTATCTCCCGACCTCATCTTACCTATGTTACTTCCTAGTGTCGTCAATCCTAAGGTTTACATACTCTTAATCTAATCCAACCAATATAGATTAAACCCTATCCTTCAGTTAATTAATTAGGTTAAAATAATTGGCACATGCAAGATATGTAGAAAGCAAAAACTTATTTTAATATTTACACAAACATTCAATTAACAGAGTTAAAGAAAGAGATATAAATAATAGAATAAAAGAAGAGATGGAGAATGCTCATGGATTAATCAATGCAAAGGCGCAGTTCCAGAACAATCTCCACTTGTGATAATCTCACTTCGGAATAGGCTCTTCCGATTACATGAACATAAAAGAAACTAAACTAAAAATGAAAGAAAACTAAAAAATTAAAGTCTGAATCCTAATCCGAAATGTCTCCCCGTTAATCTAGTTATAATGTTGTTTACATAGAAAAAAATCAAAAGACTACAGTGCCCCTTCGTTTATAATGACAATTAGGGTTTTAAGTTGTGAAAGACCCCTAATTACCCTTCAAAATCACAATCGACGTGTGCAAGAATTTTTGACCGCGCAAAAGCAAAGTTGCAACATCTGAATCCAGTGTTGCAACATCCAATCGATGTTGCAATATCTGATTTCCAATGTCACAACATATGTGGCAGTTTCGCCCCAAAACTTTGTTTTTGCTTCTGTCTTCGGTGTCACGACATTGGTGTCTGATAGTACTAGAAAGAACATATGTTTTCTCCCTACTTATTGGTTAATTTGTCCCTATTTAGTTATCTTTAGCACATATTTTAGCATTTTCAGGTCAGTAATTTGCATTTTATAACTCAGTGGCTCTTAACCTATTTATCCTTAATTTCTTCATGTTTTGGTACTAATGTCGCTGCATGAGTATTTCCAGATTTCGTCCAGAATTGTCGCCGCACCTGACAGCTATCTGGATAAGAACAAAAATGTATGACCTATCAAATCTGGTACAACCAACTTGTATGTACAGAGGCAGCATGATTCTAATGAAAGGACACATGTTCTATTTGGAAGAAAATAAATATTTACGTGAAAAGAAAAAAAAGAGAGGCTTTTTGGGGAGGATTATCATCTTCTTCAACCTATCCTTTGATGTTTTTTTTGGCTATGGCAGCTTAAGTCTCTTACGGGTGAACTGACATGAAAGGGATGCAGACCAGTTCTTCAAGAGGAGCCCTAAGTGCGACACAAGAGGGAGTTGAGAGATCAAGTTGAGATTTTCTAGGAATAGTACTCTCCACTTGTTTCTTTTATATTTCTTTTCTAAACGATGGTGATTACTTTCTATATCATGTTTGTACGAAAGTGCATAGGATTTCTGGGTTAAATGTTATTTTATTCAACCTTGCTTCTACTGTTTAATCTTTGGGTTTGAATTTTTTAGCATGGAAGTGTTATTACAGTCAATGACACTAGAAAGTGTAGCGACAGTTCAAGCTAACAAGCATGACAACGGAAATTGCTTGAGGAGTAGAGGAATTTAATCCACTTGTTCTTAATAGTGTTCCATTGCCATCATCAGTAGGTGTGGCTAATGTGCATGTTTAAGTCTTAGATTAAATATGGAAGTTAAGCTTGGTAAGATATTCATTGCAATTTAATGCATTGATAATCACCTATCCTTTTATACCTTGTGATCACTTAGTATTCTATTGAATATTCACGTTGGGGATCCTAGTTTATCAATATCATTTTTATCTTATTGTTTTCAAGTTATTGCTTTGACAACTACACTCACAATTTATCTCGTTCCTATATATTTATTGCACTGACATTAATAGACAAAAGACAATCATCCTCGTGGGATCGATATCCAACAGACTCATATCTGTCACTATACTTGCATCGACTGTGTACGGTTGCATATTATTGCTGTGATGTTAAACAACCGATCAAGTTTTGGCGTCGTTGGCGGGGATGGCGTTTGTTTGATGTTTGTCTTTGTTTGTTTTTATTTCATAATATTTAGTTGTTACTAACTTGTTTTCTTTTTGTCGCTCTTTTTCACATTTTATTTTAGGTGTTGTATGACTCGAAACAATTCGGAGTTTATTGCCGATTTTGATCTAAAAATTGAAAGAACCGTTTAGATGAGACTTTGAGAACAAAGGAATGAGACTTTGCCAAGAAACAATGCAGTCATACCCCCGATGCAGAACCAAAATGCTAATGACCCACCATTGCAGCAAGACGCTCCAATACAAAATAGGACTATACGAGATTTTATTGTACCTGTCTTGGATGACATAAAACCAGGAGTTGTTAGGCCAGGAATCCAAGCTGGAAATTTTGAACTCAAGCCAGTAATGTTTCAAATGCTGAATTCTAATGGGCAATATGTTGGACTGCCACATGAAGATGCACGAGAACATCTTAAATCATTTTTATTGATTTATGCTTCCTTTAGTCAACAAGGCATTCCTGATGACGCTTTTAAGATGCAATTATTCCCTTATTCCCTGTAAAGAAGAGCTCATACTTGGTTTCTTGGGCTACCTTCCAGGTCAATTACTTCTTGGAATGCACTAGCAACACAGTTTGTTTTGCGATTTAACCCACTAAAAATGAATGCTCATCTTCGAAATGATATTACAGCTTATCATCAGCTAGATGATGAGAATCTTCACACCCCATGGGAACATTATAAATATTTTTTCGACTTTACCCCTTGCACGGCATTCGACAGGAAACACAAATTGAAATTTTCTATAATGGGATGAATTCAGACACGAGGAATCTTGTTGACGCATCAGCCAATGGACCTTTGCTGGATTGTACTTATAATGATGCTATTGAAATTCTGGAGAGAATTGCTCAGAATGATTATTAATATCCAATCTCTAGAGCTGCACAAGCAAAAGCTACTCCGGGAGTTATTGAACTGGACGTAATATCTGCACTTAGTGTTCAAGTTTCTTCTCTTGCAAATATGATAAAAAATATACAAGGGACTAGTGACGGTGCACCTATACAAGTCGCTCAACAAGTTGATGTTCCTACCTTTTTTTATGAGATTTTTAGTGACAACCACAGCTATGAAGATTGAACACAACATGCAAATAATGCCTTTTATGTTAGTAACATCCGCAACAATTCTTATGGCAACTCTTATAATAATTCTACACGCAATCAATAGTCTTGGGGAACTCAAAATGCGGACAAAATGTTACGACATTCCGAAATGGGAATATATCTACTCACAATAATTTTAATCCAAGACGAGGGAATTACAATCAACAACAGCCGAACTACAATTAGCACACTCAGATACATCCACAACAAAGCCAGATGCACCCACACTAGAATCAGACGTAGCCACAAGACTCTTCAATACTGAGTCAACATGTTCAAGAACATCGACGACAACAGTACACGCAAGCTTCTCCTTCTGACCCGATAGTAGCTCTTGAGGCTCTAATGCGGGAGTATATGACTCGCACAGAAGCTATTATGCAAGGGAATTCATCTTCTATTCAGGCGTTAGAGGCACAATTAGGACAACTTGCTTCGAATCTAAATACTCGACCACCGAGCACACTACTTAGTGACACGGGAAATCCCAATCCAAGGGGGAAAGAACACTACAAGGCTATCACGCTTAGGAGTGGTAAACAAATTGGCGAGCCAACTATAGATTCTACTGTCGCACCTCAAGCTACTGGTGAAATGATCCCTGAGAAGGTTGGCTCTGAGGAGCATGTCGGTGTATCAAACAAAAAAGTTCCACAAATTGTCACTCATATGCCTAATGTCCGACCCTCGAAACAGTCGACACAATTAAAGCTGTCGGCGCAATTAGATGTATCTCCACCTTTACCTTTTCCACAAAAATTCAGGGAGAATAAGCAGAATAAGCAGTACCAATAGTTCCTGAACACACTAAAGCAACTTCAGGTCAATATTCCTTTAGTAGACGCTCGTGTGCAAATTTTGAATTATGGGAAATTTATGAAGGAGCTCTTGTCCAATAAAAAGAAGCTCAGTGATATCGAAACTATTGCACTCACAGAAGGTTGTAGTGCCCTTTTGACAAATAAGTTGCCCTCCAAAATGAAAGATCTTGGGAGCTTTACTATCACATGTTCAATTGGCAACCATTATTTAGGCAAGGCTTTATGCGACTAGGGAGCTAGGATCAACCTAATGCCACTATCTACTTTCAGAAAGTTGGGAATTTGTCACATGAAACCCACTGCAGTAACATTGCAACTAGCTGATCGATCTTTGGCTCAACCTAAAGGGGAAATCAAAGATATCTTAGTTCGTGTGGATAAATTTTTTTTCCAGCTGATTTTATCATACTTGACTGTGAGGCAGACAAGGAGGTTCCCATAATCTTGGGATGACCATTTTTAGCCACCGGACGAACTCTTATTGATGTTTACAAAGGTGAACTGATCATGCGACTTAATGACAAGCACGTTACCTTCAGTGTTTTCGAATCTATTCAATGCAAGGATAAAGAAGAATGTCATACTGTCGATGTGCTAAATGATCTAATTGCGAAAGAATTCAATGACCAAAGCTACTTTCTGAGGAGTTTGTAGTGACATTTGATGATGAATTCTTAGATAACTGTGACAACAAGGTTTACACTAATAATATTGAACTCAGGCATGGATGGAAGATTGAATCCTTAGACTTAGCCAACAAAACAACTCCAATTTTCAAACCATCTATCGACGAAGCTCCTACTCTGGAATTGAAACCACTACCTACCCATCTTAAATACGTCTTTCTTGGTGATAACAGTACTCTCCCAGTTATTGTCCCCGCAACACTGGATATAACTCAAGAAGAGAAATTGGTTTATATTCTTAAGCAACATAAACGAGATATTACTTGGAGTATTGTTGATATTCGAGGCATTAGTCCATCTTTTTGCATGCAGAAGATCAAGTTGGAAGATGAAGGCAAGCAATCGATTGAGCAACAAAGAAGATTAAACGAGAAGATGAAGGAAGTTGTTAAGAAAGAAATTATAAAGTGGTTTGATGCTAGAATTATCTACGCTTTTCTTATAGCAATTGGGTAAGTCTAGTGCAATGCGTTCCTAAAAAGAGTGGCATCACAGTGGTTAGCAATGACAAAGACAAATTAATTCCTACACGCATTCCTATGGTATGGCGAGTCTTTATGTATTATCGCAAACTTAATACTGCCACAAGGAAGGACCACTTCTCACTTCCTTTCATTGACCAAATGTTGGATAGGCTTGTTGGAAGAGCCTATTGCTACTTCTTAGGCAGCTATTCTGGGTACAATCAAATTGCTATTTCACTAGAGGATCAAGAGAAAACAACTTTCACCTGTCCCTTTGGTACTTTTTCTTTTCGTCATATGTGTTTCGGTCTTTGTAATGCACCAGCCACATTTTAAAGGTGCATGATGGCAATATTCTCGAATATGATTGAAGATTCTTTAGATGTTTTTATGGATGATTTCTCAGTTTATGGGAATGATTTTGATCATTACGTTGACAATTTGGATAAAGTATTGTAGTGATGTGAAGACGCATCTTGTTCTAAATTGGGAAAAATGTCATTTCATGGCAACTGAGGGCATTGTGTTAGGCCATCGCATCTCTAGTCAAGGCATTGAAGTAGACAAAGCTAAAGTGGAAATCATTGAGAAATTACCTCCACCGAAAAATGTGAAAGGTATTCGCAGTTTTCTTGGGCATGCGGGGTTCTACCGAAGATTTATTAGAGATTTCTCAAAAATTGCAAAGCCCTTATGCTCATTGCTGGAACAGAATCATAAATTCCTCTTTGACGATGCATGTCTGGAGGCATTCATTTAATTAAAGACGTAGCTAGTAAATGCACCCATTGTCGTTGCACCAGATTAGTCTCAACCTTTTGAAGTTATGTGCGATGCAAGCGAATTTGCTATAGGTGCTGTTCTAGGACAACGCAAGGAAAAATATTTCATGCCATTTATTATGCTAGCAAAACTCTTACAGAGGCTCAAATCAACTATACCACTACAGAGAAAGAATTGTTTACTGTAGTCTTTGCTTTCGAAAAGTTTCATTCTTATCTTGTCAACACAAAGGTTACCGTATTTACTGATCACTCAGCGTTAAGATATCTTTTTTGTGAAGAAGGATGCAAAACCAAGACTGATACGCTGGATCCCATTGTTGCAAGAATTTGACATCGAGATAAAAGACCGCAAAGGTTCAGAGAATTAAGTTGCAGACCATCTGACTGGATTGGAAGTTGGCAGTGAAGATGGAAACATATTTCAAATTGTCGACGCATTCCCAAATGAGAAGTTATTTGTTGTAGATGCAACCCTTAGTATGCAGATCTGGTTAATTATCTAGTGTGTGGAAAAATCCCATTGGGTGTCACAGATCATAAAAAAGAAAGATTTCTTTGTGAAGTAGTGAAGTATCATTGGAACGAGCCGTATTTATTCAAGATATGCAATGACAACATTATTTGATGTTGTGTTCCGGAAGAGAAAATGCTTTCAATCCTAAAACATTGTCATAATGCTCCTTATGGAGGTCATTTCGGTGGCATGCGAACTGCTGCTAAGGATCTCCAATCAAGATTCTATTGGCCTTCATTATTCAAAGACGCCCACAATTTTGTAAATCAATACGATAGGTGTCAGTGCACTAGCTCTATATCCTGGCGTAATGAAATGTTGCAGCAGCCAATTATGGAGGTTGAATTGTTCGATGTTTGGGGTATGGATTTTATGGGACCATTTCCAAGTTCATTTGGAAATCTTTATATATTAGTAGCTGTTGACTACATCTCGAAGTGGGTTGAAGCTATTGCAATCCCAAATGATGATTCAAAGATAGTGCTTAAATTTTTTCACAAGTATATACTCACCCGTTTTGGGACACCAAAGGCATTGATTAGTGATCAGGTTACACACTTTCATTATAACCAAGTGGCAGCCGCACTTAAGAGATACGGAGTTAATCATAAAATGGCCACTACTTATCATCCGTAAACTAATGGACAAGCTGAAGTATCGAATCGACAAATTAAAAACATTCTTGAGAAGGTTGTGAACCCTTCGAGAAAATATTGGTCTTCCAAAATGGATGACGCTTTACGGGCATTGTGAACAGCATAAAAAACTCCATTAGGGATGTCGCCGTATCAATTGGTTTTGGGGAAAGCATGTCACTTGCCAGCTGAACTAGAGCACAAAGCAATATGGGCAATTAAGCAAGTGAACATGGACTATGAAGCTGCTGAAAAGAAAAGGTTGTTGGATATCACTGAACTAGAGGAGATTAGGCGAAATGTCTATGAAAATGCTGCAATTTACAAAGAAAAGACCAAACAATGGCATGACAGAATTATTTTGCAGCGACAATTTATTGCGGGTCAACAAGTTTTATTATTCAATTCTAGATTGAAACTGCACCCGGGTAAATTATGCTCTCATTGGTCTAAACCTTTCAAAGTTGTCGAAGTATTTCCTCATGGTGCAGTCACAATCAGAGATTTAAATGATGGATACCAGTTCAAAGTGAATGGCCAGCGATTGAAACATTATCTTGGGAATATTGATCACAAGTAGGCAGAGACCATTAAATTGGTCGAAAAATTTTAATTCTTATGAAATTTATTATTTAATTTTATTTTTGTTTCTGTTAAAGTTTGTTCTTTTTTTAATTATTTCTATTTTTGCAAAATAATTAGGTACCATTGTTGACGCACTTGGACTTTATTGTTAACGCAGTTCGTACTATTGTACTGTCACTTCTGACTCAGTAAGAATGAGGGTCGATTAGAAATTTCACCTAGCCATTTGATCAAAAGTCACCTAGCCGTCTAATCTATCTGATCAAGAGCAATTCTCATTGGACGTAATAATTCCCGCCAGCTTTATTTCCCTTCAGAAAAATCACGCCTTTCCATCTTCTTCTTTCACTCACTATAAACCCATATTTACTATACCGACTATCACACATACAAAGTAGCCATTTTTATTCACTTTTCCTTTCCCAAGCTCATACCTTTAAAACTTTAAATCATCTTTACTCCACAAAACAACTAGAATATAGTAAGAACGAAAGCATCAGTCAAGAAAGCCACCAAGCTTGTTAAAGACCACTCATCCTCTGCAACTGTAGTTCATGAGTCAGAATCCGCCATGCCAACGGAGAAAAAGGAACCGGTGATCTTTTTAACGAAAGCGACAAAAGACCGATTTCAAAACAACATTTTAAAGCGAAACTTTCGCCCAGAATAGGGCATTCTCCTTTTGCAACAGCAAGATTTGGGCAAGCAAGTCTCCAGAACCATCTCTAAGTTGAAGTGGGAGACTTTCTGCACGCATCTTGGAAGCTATTTTCCTTCATTGGTACATGAGTTTTATGCTAACCTTTATGGCAATGAGTTGGAGTTTATCTTTGTTCGAGAAGGCTTAATCCCATGGGATGCTACAAAAATCAATGAGTTGTACAGCACTAAAGTGGATGTCGATGGACATTCCAAGTTTATTGAGGATATCACAGACAACAAAAGAGACCTGTTGGTGAAGGATTTATGTGTCGAATGAGCATTGTGGACGGGTTCCCATCAAAAGAATTATATGATGCGCCGCTGCTTTCTGACACTACAAAGAAAAATCTGGTTTCATTTTGTCAATTGCAGGCTACTGCCCTCTACTCACAGCACCACAGTCAACCTTGATAGAATATGCCTTATACATTCAATTGTCGAGGGCAGAAAGATTGATGTCGGTGTAATGCTCCACCAGGAAATTGCTGATTGTGCTGCAAGGCAAACTAGAATTTTGGTTTTCCCATCGTTGGTGATGCTACTGTGCCAGTAGAAAGGGATCGTGCCTCGTGATGATGATGAGGTCCTTGAAAATAAGGGCCCAATCAATGAAGCTTCTATTGAGAGAATGACTCGTGAAAAAGATACGCCGACAATGAAGGAGGCAGAGACAGTAAGACAAGGAAGGAAAAAACCAAATCAGAAAGCAAGGGAACAAACTTGACTGTAGAGACATCATTGCTACACAAAATGAAGGATATCGAGAAGTTGGCCAATTCCATCAGCAATAAGCAGATCAGGCTTGTCGTTACAATAGAGGATATGGACAAATCACAAACATTTTTCTATGTTTATACCAGCACCTATAACAACTCTATTGTAGCCGCATTACGTCAGTTAAGCCCAACCCCACTCCCAAAATTTCTAGTGTTCCCACCGATCAACCGAGAGTAAGAACCCTCCTCCAAGGAAGATGACCTAGGGGATCGAGACAGATCGGTGGAATCCCGTCCCATTGTGCACGTCTACGATGATGAGAAAGAAGAGGACTCAAAGGACATTGAGGAATGCATGCGAAGAATTGATAGCCTGGTCAAGGGTGACTTCATTGCTAGTCAAGAGGCGCCTGCTGGAGAGGAAGAAGTCCGTGTTAAAGTTGTGAATGAGAAGGTTGAGGAAGAAAATACTGAGACAGAAGCTGCTGAGAAAGAATCTGTTGAGAACATTGTCAATGCATCCAAGTTTATGGATACAACTAATGATAATCTGGAGTGAGATAGAGCTAGAACGGTGGAAGCTACAGAGGTAACAAGTGAGGAGCACCACAATTCATTGGCGATAGTGGTCTATACCGGACCACTCCATATGACCCCTCCTACACAAGAAGTAGCCGATGATGCTGGGGCAGTGCCGAAAACTAAGAAGCAATCTGAGGACCGTGCGAAGCCCAAAGAAAAGAAGCGAAAGTGATCCAAAGAAAAAAAGCGCAAGAATGAGGAGAAAAAGAGGAAGAAGAAGAAACATCATGCAGCCACATTGATGGCCAAGGAAAGCTGAGTTAGTTTATTTTAAGTTTTAGCTGAAGTATTCATGCATTGCATGTAGCTGTAATTTTCATTTTGTTAGTGAACATTGTCGTCATTGCATTTTAATATTAGTGCATTGGGGACAATGTAAACTTTAAGTTTGGGGGAGTGTATATGGGGTTTGGAAATACACCTACATTTCAAATTTTTTTTAGTTTAATGAAGCATGCAAGGTTTACTTTTGGTTAATGCAAATGTGTTTGAAAATTTTTGTTACATTCGATGCTTGATTCTTAAATCATGTGAATTATCAATGAATGAGTTGGATAAATTTGACTGAATGTTGTATCTTCAATTCTTTGATGAATGATTTAGGTTGCATTAGTGATGGATGACTAGTAGCATTCCTTGAATCTTGAATGAATCTACCTTTTACAATTGCTTATATATATATAGTTATGAATAAGAGACACTCCAAAGTGGGTGTATTGTGAAATGTTAAAGAGGGAACACTCCAATGCAAGCGTTAGAAAAATGAATCTGGCCAAAGGCTGTTGCTGCATGAGTGTGTGTCGGCACAATTAATACTCCCTGGGGGTTTATTGCACTCCATCATTACTTCTCAGGAACAAGGGTACAGTAATGCAATGATATCCCTTATTCACAAAAAAAGAGGGTTATATTGTACAATAAATGCTGTATTGCTAGATAGAATTTAGGATTTAAAACATGATGCTAGTTTTGATGAAGTTGCAATCTTATTCATTCATACTTATGTATTGTCGATGCAATATTCTGTCATCTGAATATGACTCATTCATTAGGACTTTAGGTGATTTAATTTGCTAGAATGATCATTTGCCTTAGTGAATTCTTGTGTAGCCTTCTTAGTTTCTGTTTTACTTGAGGACAAGTAAAAACTCAAGTTTGGGGGTGTGATAGTACTAGAAAGAACATATGTTTTCTCCCTACTTATTAATTAATTTGTTCCCATTTAGTTATCTTTAGCGCATATTTTAGCATTTTTAGTTCAGTAATTTGCATTTTATAACTCAGTGGATCTTAAACTATTTATCCTTAATTTCGTCATGTTTTGGTACTGATGTCGCTACATGAGTACTTTCCAGATTGCGTCCAGAATTGTCGTCACACCTGACAGCTGTCTGGATAAGAATAAAAATGTGTGAGCCGTCCAGTCTGGTACAACCAACTTGTACGTACAAAGGCAGCATGATTTGATGAAAGGAAACCTGTGCTATTTGGAAGAAAATAAATATTCACGTGAAAAGAGAAAAAAGAAAGGCTTTTTGGCGAGGATTATCATCTTCTTCAACCTATCCTTTGAAGTTTTTTTTTGCTATGGCAGCTTAAGTCTCCTACGGGTGAACCAACGTTAAAGCGATGCAGACCAGCTCTTAACGAGGAGCCCTGAGTGCGACACAAGAGGGAGTTGAGAGATCAAGTCGAGATTTTCTAAGAATAGTACTCTCCACTTGTTTCTTTTATATTTATTTTCTAAGCGATGGTGATTACTTTCTATTTCATGTTTGTACAAAAGTACACATGATTTTTGGGTTAAATATTATTTTATTCAACCTTGCTTCTACTATTTAATCTTTGGGTTTGAATGTTTTTAGCATGGAAGTGTTATTACAGTCAATAACACTGGAAAGTGCAGTGACAGTTCAAGCTAACAAGCATGACAACGGAAGTTGCTTAAGGATTAGAGGAATTTAATCCACTTGTTCTTAATAGTGTTCCATTGCCATCATCGGAAGGTGTGGCTAATGTGCATGTTTAAGTCTTAGATTAAATATGGAATTTAAGCTTGGTAAGATATTCATTGTAATTTAATGCATCGACAACCACCTATCCTTTTATACCTTGTGAGCACTTAGTATTCTGTTGAATATTCACGTTGGGGATCCCAATTTATCAGTATCATATTTTATCTTATTATTTTCAAGTTATTGCTTGGACAACTACACTCACAATTTATCTCGTTCCTATTTATTTATTGTACTGACATTAATAGACAAAAGACAACCATCCTCGTGGGATCAATATCCGACAGACTCATATCTATCTACTATACTTGCATCGACAATGTACGCTTGTACATTATTGCTGTGACGTTAAACAGCCGGTCAGTGTCCTAGTGTCTCGACATTGGCATCAATTTCAGCCCGAATGTGCAATTTTAGCTCCCAATCCATCCTACATAGCCATATAACCTTATTTAGAATTACTTTTCTACTGACAATAATAAATTGTTTCTGGTTCTGGATTTGGTTTATGATTGTTCGAGCCCACACTCAAAGCAATCTATGTTATCAGGATAGTGGAGAAGGTCATTTGGTTGAAAGCTGAGAACGTATAGGATCTATCTTACTTAAAGCATATGTATTATTCGGGAAAAGTTTATCACTATAAATATTACAAACCGATTCGATTTTTAAAATTTTAACTTTTCTCTTGTGACTGAAAACCGCTTTCTAAACTAGATTTTTCCAACATTTCCTTCTTTATTGGTCTTTGTCTTGCATAGCCACTTGACTCCAATTATGTTGTCTTTCTAGTAGACTTGTGAAATCCCATATATCATTTCTTCTTATTGTCTTAATTTCTTCATCCATGACTTTATTCCTTTTGGCATCTTCATTTGGTTTTACATATAGTATCATATTGCATTCTATTATTAAATAGAATAAGGAACATTCAAGTGTTGTCTCTATATACTTTGTAGCATTTTAGATGTCACGTATATTGTGCTACTTGTAGATGCTTCCTCTGAACTATTATTGTTGCTTAGTGATGATGATATAGATATATAAGTTGTTTCAATAGGACTTGGTGGAGGACTTTGATCACCACCTATAACATCTTGATTGATGAAGTCATCATCTTTACCAGCACTGAACAATAATCCTTCAGTTTTCTTTTCTACTTTGCTCCATCTCCAGTAGTCCACTTCATTGAACTCAACATCTCTTGAAATCACTTTCTTAGTGAGAGAATTATATAGTTTATAGGGTGTACATCTTTTTTCATAGCCAAAGAAAATGCATATAACAACCTAGTTTTCAATGGTGTCAAAAAATGTGGTTTCAGGACCCCATTTCCTTAAATCGAGTCTGTAAGTATTAAATAAGAATATTTACGGAGCTAGTGTATTGATGAATTTAATTTTGGATGAGTAATTTAGCCGAATTAGTGATTATTTGAAGCCCAAGGACTAAATTTTAAAGTCCAATATCTATAGATTTTTAATTAGGAAATGGATTGGGGACTTAAATTGTAACAGCCCGTTTTTAGTCAAATCAAAACAGTGGTTTCTGGACCACAAATCCGAAGTCAAAATATTTATTTTATTATTATTTTAATGTCTACAGTATGATTGAGTGATTGTGTGGAAGTTTCGTTTAGAAATTTTATCGTTTGATTAGTCAATTTAATAAAAAGGACTAAATCGCGTAAAGTGAAAAATTGGAGTTCTAATAGCTAAAGGTATCTAATAGCTATTGAATCTTAAATTAGAGGTTCTTAAGTTGTAATTAGACCATTATAATGATGAGTGGACAATATTGGACAAGTATTATGTGATTTTAATGTTTTATTACAAAGGTTAATTAAGTAAAATGTTAATAATCTTAAAATAAATAAAATAAAACAAAAAAATTCCCTATTATCATCTTCTTCCACCGATTTTAGGGCAAAAAGGAAGCCATTTTTATTCTTTACATTCGGCCAAGGTATTTAGCTCAATTGTAAGTCCGTTTTTGTCTCGTTTTTAATGATTTTTATGTTTTTGAGATTGTTGCAACTAGGTCTAGCTAGCCTAGGGACTATTTTGCAAAACTGTTAAAGATTTAGAAAGTTTTCATTGATGAATAAGCATGTATTTTGATGTTTGATGATAGATTTTGAATGTTTGATGATAGTTATACAAGTTTTGTTAAGTATTTTTTAGTGAAAATGCAAATTGGGGATTAATTTGTGAAAAGTGTAAAATTCATTATTAAAATGTGAAACAAATGAAAAATATGGGCTACTATGGTAACAAGAGAAATTCAGCTAGCATGGGTAAGGACCTAATTGCATGAATTTGTGATTTTATGAAATAAGGACTAAATTGTAAAAGATATGAAACATTAGGGGCAAAAGTGTAAATATGCTTTAATAAGTGTTTTGGATTAAATTGAATAGTGAGGTAATTAAATAAGTTAATTTTGATTACATATAGATCAAGAAAAGCGAAACTCGGATCTAGATCGAGGGAAAAACAAAGTTCTCGACTAATCGACCAGTTTAGTCGTTTTTACATCCTAGGCAAGTTCGTATGTATTAAGCCTTGTTATAATTATGTTTTTAATGCTTTGATATTGCATAAATTGTGAATACGAGACTACGAACATGTTTGATAATGATTCGACGATGATTTGGAAAGTGTGAAATTCCAGTTGAACCTTAGGAATAGATTTGGATACTAGTGACATGTCATTAGGGCTTAATGTGATTATGTGATCCGGGTGCTGGTCCTGTACGTCCTACCGGTGGCTGAGTATACCGGCATGTGTTGCGGTTACTTGACAGCTTGTGTGAGCAGCACCGTGTAGCTACGTCTTGACCCACAGCTTGTGTGAGCAGGCCCGTTGATAGCTCGAGAGTGAGCATATATGTGATATGTGATTGAGATAGCTTCGGCTATATATGTTGCACTTCGAGTGTGAGTTTCCCATGTATCCGATAGTATTTCGAATGGTTCAATGGGTAAATGAAAGACGTGGTTGAGTATGAGATTGATACGAGATGGTTCAGGTATGTACATGAACCGTATAAGCTTTAAATCGAAGAAATTGTGAAGTGCACATATAAGCATAGTGAAAGGTTTGTTAGTTAACATGAATTACATGTTGATATGTTCAAATTGATGATTTGTGCATTTATGATTAGTTTGAGTTTGTTTCATACGATCTTACTAAGCTATAAAGCTTACTTTGTTTATTTTTCCATGTTTTATAGTGATTTTAAAGTTAGCTCGGATTCAAGGATCATCGGAGACTGCGTCACACTATCCTACTATCACTTGGTACTTTTGAACTTTGGTATTTTGGTATATGGCATGTATAGGATTATGGTCATTTTGGTTATGTGTTGATAATGATTTTAGCCATATAAATTGGCTTGTAAATGTATATGTTTTGGTTTGTATATATAGCCATGAGAGTTGGCTTAATTTAGTTGTTTTGGATGTATATGTATATATGTGAAAATGGCCTATGATGTGGTTCATAATTGCTTGCAAATGGTTTGTGGTAGTTTAGCATTTAAGGTAGCTAATGGTTGGAAACGGTTATTGTATGTTTGTGATTTTAGGCAAGGTAAAATGTTTGGTTGTAATAATGCATATAGATGTTTTGTGAATGTGGAATTGTTATGATTTAAATTGGCAATACATGGTAATATGAACATGTAAATTGTTGGTATTGAAATAGTGAATTGAGCTTGGTTGCAGTTGTTGTTAAATGCCTATTGATGCTATGTATTGGTGCCTTTGAGTTTGATGTAGGTGAGCACAAGTTTGGGTGGAAAATTGGCTTGGTAAATAGCCTATTTTTGTTCACATGGGAAGAGACACGGGCGTGTGTCTCAGCCGTGTGTGACACACAGTTATGATACACGGCTGTGTATCCCCTGGTGTTGAAATTGAAACCAAGTCAGTATACTCCACACGGCCTCACACACGGGCGTGTGACTTGGCCGTGTGGCATAAGTCAGTATACCCTACAGGTTTGGCATGGCCTAGCACACGGCCTGGCACACAGGCATGTATGGCCAATTGTAGGGCACACGAGCTAACCACACGGGCGTGTGTGTTGGCCGTGTGACACAAGTCAGAGAGTTACACGGGGTCGGACACGAGCTGGGACACGGCCATGTGTTCCCATTTCGAATGTGTAACACCCCTAACCCGTAACCGTCGCTGGCCTAGGGTTAAGAGACATTACCAAATCATCGGAACATTTCCAAATCATTTCACGACACAAAGTCAATCATAAACCATACATACTCAAATTCGAACATACAGTCCCTCATTTAGGTCTACAATACCTTAAACACGTTTAGAAAGGGGTCGGGACTAAACCGAACACTAATGAAAGTTTACAAAATTTCAAATATTTTTCAACACTATTGAGGTCACACGCCCGTGCAATCAGGCCGTGTGCCTCACACGATCACCAGACACACCCATGTGTCCAGGCCGTGTCAAAACAGAGCATGTATTCTGACTTCTTCACATGGCCACTAGGCACGCCCGTGTGCTAAGGCCGTGTACTCTTAAGCAAGATACTGACTTATTCACACGGCTACTAGGCACATCCGTGTACCGTGGCCGTGCATACTTGGGCTAGCTACTGACTTTATCCCACGGTCACTAGGCACGCCCGTGTGCCATAACCGTGTAGGCAAAACAGACCATACGCAAGGTAAATTTGCCACCCACACAAGGGTTTACCAACAAACTTCAATACAATTCCAATCCATGCTTTTAAATGTACTCAAACATACCATTTCATGCACTCAATAATCATCAACATTACCATTTACTTCCATACCTAATGTCATCACAATAAATCCATTCAAAGTAACATCTGTACATCTCAAAACATGTACATATCAAACATCATGTAATCCATATCATAAACCATCTTCAAACCACATCTTTTCATCAATCACACAATCATGAAATATACCATTTTCATAACTCATTCATAAACTCAACATTATCCCACTTCCAAGCCAAATCACATGGTAGGGATTAAACATCACAAATCATACCATAAATTTCTAGCCTATACATGCCATATTTCATCTATATACATCTTTCCAAAAGTACCAAAATAGATTGCCGATAGTGTGATAGAGATGCTGACGATCCCCGAATCCGAGCTAGCTTCACTGACACTGCAAAGCAGAGAAACAACTCACACAGTAAGCTTTCCAAAGCTTAGTAAGTTCGAAGTACAGTACAACTAATTCATTGAATCAAATCAATATACACATAAACCATCACATAGATAATTTATCAATTTCACACAATTCCAAACATATCCAACATTCACATAGCATTCCTTTCATCTACTTTCAACTTCATCAACCACATAGGTTTTATACATACCTTTGCCAACACTTAGCTAGTCACCAACCATGCTACTCAACCACTCAACTTTACACTTCGATCAACCTTTGCTATTCCCTTGCTTTGTTCGCACACTTAGTGCCAATTCATAGACAAAACATAGTCATCACCGCACACTTAGTGCCAATACATTAAATCAAGCTTATAACAGTATCGCACACACAGTGCCAATTCAATAAGCCGAAGCTTCTGTCATCTCGCACACACAGTGCTAATCATTTCTATCCCGTTTCTAATTTCACACACTTAGTTCCTTCTAATTCAATTCAGCACATAGCATTTCTAATTTCATAATTATATAGATATTCATTCAATTCACATCACATAGAACATAAATTAACAACTTGTACTATATCCGAACTTACCTCAGACGTCGAACTACCGAAACGGTCGATCAATCGAGCACTTTATCTTTGCCTCGATCTCGATCCGAACCTCTCCTCTCTTGGTCTATATACATTCAAATTCAATCCATTCAATCACAATTTCATTCAATTTAATCCACACACACTTATTTAGGGAATTTTACAAAATAGCCCTCACATTTTCACATTTCGACACTTTAGTCCCTATTTCACAAAATCATCAAATTCACATAGTTTCTTTTCACACAAGCCTAGCCGAATTTTCCTTGTGTTCATACAAGCCCACACATTTCATTTATTTTACATTTTAATCCTTCAATTTCTCATTTTCTCAATTAAGCCTAAAATGCTCAATTTCACTAAAAATCCCAATACAAACTATGTTAACCCAACACCAAGTTTTCATATTTCACTATCAACTAGCACATAGCTCAAGCATTCATCAATGGCTCATCACAAAACATCACCAATTCTTCAAATTACAACATGGGCTTGATAGTAGACTAAGCAACATTCTCAAAAACATAAAAATCATCAAAAACCGAAGTGAAAACATACCTTAATTGATTCCAAAACTAGCCGAATACCCTAGCTCAATTTTTCTTTCCTTTCTTTCTTCAATTTCGGCTATTATGAATGATAATGGCTTATTATTAGCCTTTTGTTTTATTAATATTATGATATAAATCCATTTACAAAAATAACCTTTCATTTAATATATAAAACATATATATATATAATAAGGCCATTCATGTCTTTTAACCAACCACCATCTAATTATTGGCATATTTGCCTCATAAGACCTCCACAATATAAAGACAACAACACTTAGGTACTTATAAATCAGCACACAGCTTTTACACTTTCCGCGATTAAGTCCTTTCTCTAATTTGGCACACAGTCGATGAAATTATCACACAGAATTTTCACACAGGCTATATCACATATAATCAACACCAAAAATAACATTAAAATATTATTCTGACCTCAAATTTGTGGTCTCGAAACCACTATTCCAACTAGGGTCTAAATCAAGCTGTTACAACTCTCCCCCCTTAGGGATTTTCGTCCCCGAAAATCTTACCAGTGAATAGGTGTGGGTATTGCTCTTTCATAACATTCTCAGGCTCCCACATAGCCTCTTCAATTCCGTGCTTGTGCCACAACACTTTCACTAAAGAGATTTTCTTATTTCTCAACTCTTTGATCTCTCGTGCCAAATTTCGAATCGGTTCTTCACTATATGACAAATTTGACTGAATCTCAACCTCAGTAGGAGCAATCACATGAGACTGATCAGATCGGTACCGTCGAAGCATCGACACATGAAATACGTTATGAATCTTTTCTAGCTCAGGTGGCAACATCAATCTATAAGCAACTGGCCCAACTCGTTCAATTATCTCGTATGGTCCGATGAACCTCGGACTCAACTTGCCTTTTCTGCCAAATCGAAGTATTTTCTTCCACGGAGACACTTTCAAAAACACTTTATCACCAACTTCGAATTCAATATACTTTCGTTTCAAGTCTGCATAAGACTTTTGACAATCTGATGACGCTTTCAAACTATCACGAATCACTTTCACTTTCTGTTCAGTTTCTTTTATTAGATCAACCCCTTGAATCTTATTCTCACTCAACTCAGTCCAATACAATGGAGTTCGGCATTTTCGACCGTAAAGAGCCTCATATGGTGCCATTTTGATACTAGATTGAAAACTATTGTTATACGCGAACTCAATCAACGGTAAATGCTTTTCCCACGTACTTTCAAACTCAAGTACACAACACCTCAACATATCTTCGAGAATCTGAATAATCTGCTCGGACTGACCATCCGTTTGCGGATGAAATGCAGTACTATAATGCAACTTTGTGCCTAACGCCTCTTGCAATTTCCTCCAAAATCGCGAGGTAAATCTCAGATCTCTGTCAGATATAATAGATAGTGGCACCCCGTGCAATCTCACAATCTCAGCAATATACAATTCAGCCAATCTTTCAAGTGAATAATCTATTCTCACCGGAATGAAATGAGCTGATTTCGTCAATCTGTTAACTATCACCCAGATCACATCTTTCTTTCCCGGAGATAAAGGCAATCTCGACATAAAGTCCATCGTAATTCTCTCCCATTTCCACTTAGGAATCATGATCGACTGTAACAAATCGGATGGAACTTGATGTTCAGCTTTAACTTGCTAACAAACTAAACATTTCGACACAAAGTCAGAGATGTCCCGTTTCATACCATGCCACCAATAAAACTATTTCAAATCATTGCACATTTTCGTACTCCCCGGGTGAAAAGTCAAACGGCTATTATGAGCTTCGTTCAAAATTAACTTAATCAATTCTGAATTCTTCAAAACACATATCCGATCTCTAAATCTCAAACAATCATTACTATCCACTCGAAATTCTAAATCTGAATTCAAATCACATTGAGCTCGTTTTGCTATTATCTCATCATCAATTTTCTAGGCATCACGAATCTGATGTACAAACATCAGTCTCACTTTCAATTTGGCCAAAACCACACTATCATCACACAGATCTATCTGAGCATTCATTGTTCGCAAAGCACATATAGACTTTCGGCTCAAAGCATCAGCGACAACATTAGCTTTGCCCGGATGATAATCAATCACAAGCTCGAAATCTTTCAACAATTCTAACCATCTTCTCTGTCGTAAATTTAATTCTTTCTAGGTCATCAGATACTTCAAACTCTTATGATCAGTATAAACATGACATTTCTCACCAAATAGATAGTGACGCCAAATCTTCAATGCAAACACAATCGCTGCTAATTCAAGGTCATGCGTCGGATAATTCTTTTCATGCAGCTTTAGCTGCCTTGAAGCATAAGCAATAACTTTGCCTTCTTGCATCAGCACACAGCCCAAACCATTCAACGATGCATCACTATAAACTATGAATTCTTTGCCCGATTCTGGTTGAACTAACACAGGTGCCTCTGTCAACAACGCTTTCAATTGCTCAAAACTCTGATGACACTTTTCTGACAACTCGAATTTAATATCTTTCTGTAGTAACTTCGTCAACGGAGTCGCAATCATCGAGAAACCTTTCACAAATCGTCTATAATATCCCGCTAGTCCCAAAAAACTACGGACTTCAGACACATTTCTCGGAGGCTTCTATTCCAAAATAGCTGAAATCTTACTCAGATCAACTCGTATTCGCTCAGCTGATACAATATGCCCTAGAAAACCAACCTCACGCAACCAAAATTCACATTTGCTAAACTTAGCATACAACTGTTTCTCACGTAGAGTCTGTAGCAAAATTCTCAAATGTTCGGCATGTTGCGTCTCATCACAGGAATAAATTAAAATATCATCAATGAACACCACAACAAAGCGATCTAAATACGGTCAAAATATCCGATTCATCAGATCCATAAACACTGCAGGAGCATTCGTTAGTCCAAAAGGCATCACTAAGAATTCATAATGTCCGTACCTCATTCTGAAAGTAGTTTTCGGCACATCAGATTCTTTGACTCTAAACTAATAGTAACCTGATCTCAAATCTATCTTAGAAAACACTGTAGCTCCTCTCAGCTGATCAAACAAATCATCGATACGAGGCAATGGATATTTTTTCTTTATCGTCACTTTGTTCAATTGTCGGTAATCAATACACATTCTCATAGTATCGTCTTTCTTTTTAACAAATAACACAGGAGCACCCCAGGGCGAGAAACTCGGTCTTGCAAACCCTCTATCAGTTAACTCTTGCAACTGTGACTTTAACTCTTTCAATTCCGTTGGTGCCATTCTATACGGTGCTATCGAGATAGGAGTTGTTCCCGGAACTAATTCAATACCGAATGCAACTTCTCTAATTGGAGGTAATCCCGGTAACTCTTCAAGAAACACATCTGGAAACTCACAAACCACAGGCACAGATTCAACTTTCTTTTCTGACACTTTTGTATCAATCACATATGCCAGATAGGCTTCGCAACCCTTTTTCACATAGTTCATAGCTTTCATCGTGAATACAACAGTTGGTAACCCTTTCATATCACTGGATTCCATTCGAACTATCTCACCATTCTGACTTCTCAATTCAATACTCTTCCTTTTACAATTCACAATGGCATTATGCAGAGTGAGTCAATCCATACCCAGAATTATATCAAATTCATCGAACGGTAGCAACATCAAATTAGCTGGAAAACATTTATCACGAAACATCAATGGGCAATTCTTGCACACCTTATCCACCAAGACTTGCCTAAGGGGTTCGATACTCTAACCACAAATTCAGTAGACTCAATTGGTAGAGTCTTATTCAATACTAGATTCACACACACATAGGAATAAGTTGAACCCGGATCTATTAATGCAATCACATCAGTATCAAATAGAGTAAAAGTACCATTGATGACGTCTGGAGACGATGCTTCCTCTCGTGCACGTATTGCATAAGCTCGGCAGGTGCTCTTGCCTCTGATCTCACAGCTGTATCAGTAGTCCCTCTTTGACTTCCACTCACATTCCCTACATTTCTGGGTGGTCTACCCCTAGCCGTCACATTACTCGATCTCACATTCTGAACATTTTCTTCCTCAACCATCTTTGGGCAGTCTCGAATGAAGTGATCTCGTGATCCACATTTATAGCAAACTCTATTGTTGTACTTGCCCCAGCATTCTCCCACATGTCGTGTTCCATATTGTCTACACTCAGGTTTGTTACTTTTGGCACTATCAACACTTGATTCTATTGGAGCTTGAGTTCTAGGACCAACACTTAGTCTTGCGCGGTCTTTATTCGGATGTCCAAATGAAGTATGTGATCGGTTGCTTGTATCTCTAAATCTCTTCGTCGAGGGTTGAGAAAGCTTACTCATCGATCTTTTTCTTTCATCATGAGCTTCAGAATCAGCTTTCTTCTTTTCTTTACTGAGCTCCTCGGCTTTGCATGCTCTTTCGACTAACACAACAAATTCGTTTATGTCAAATATTCCAACCAACAGCTTAATATCTTCATTCAACCCTTCTATAAATCGTTTACACATATTAGCTTCGGTCGAAACACATTCCCATGCATACTGGCTCAATCTCACAAATTCCCGCTCGTACTCAGTAACTGACCAACGACCTTGTTTCAGCTCTAAAAACTCTTTACGTTTCTAATCAATGAATCATTGACTGATATACTTCTTTCTGAACTCGACTTGAAAGAAATCCCAGGTGATTCTCTCTTTCAGAACCACGGATATTAATGTTTTCCACCAGTTATACGCAGTATCCCTCAATAACGAAACAACACATTTTATACATTCATCAGGAGTCAACGACATCTCATCAAATACTCGAAGGGTATTCTCGAGCCAAAACTCAGCTCTATCGGCATCATCATCGGCTGTGGCCCTAAACTCTTCGGCCCGTACTTTCAAATCTTATCCACAGGAGGTTTATTCAATCTGATCGGATCTACAACTTGTGGCACAACAGGTACTTGTGGGGATGGAGGTTGGGGAGTAGCCGGATTCGTTCGAACAAACTCCGAAAACCACTCACTCATCATACGAAGAAGGCTTGCTTAGCCTCTCCTCCCTCATACTTTCATTTGGCCTAGATGTGGCCGGCGCTGTCCCTTGAGCGGGAGCATGTACGTTACTCTCTACATCGTCAGCAACTGCTCGATCGGGATCCATTTGCTATACGAAAACACATTTATAACTGTCAGGATTCATCACACTATCGCAATTTCATATATGGCATGTATAGCTAGACTCACACACGCTACGTTAGTCTGAGAATCGACTAAACCATAGCTTTGATACCAATAAAATGTAACACCCCTAACCCGTAATCGTCGCCGGCCTATGGTTAAGAGACATTACCGAATCATCGGAACATTCACAAATCATTTCACGACACAAAGTCAATCATAAATCATACATACTCAAATTCGAACATACAGTCCCTCATTTAGGTCTACAATACCTTAAACACGTTTAGAAAGGGGTCGGGACTAAACCGAACACTAATGAAAGTTTACAAAATTTCAAATATTTTTCAACACTGTTGAGGTCACACGCCCGTGCAATCAGGCCGTGTTCCTCACACGATCACCAGACACACCCATGTGTCCAGGCCGTGTCAAAACAGAGCATGTATTCTAACTTCTTCAGACGGCCTGTAACACCCCTTACCCATATTCTATGCCGGAACCGGGCCCGAGGAATTACTGAAATAAAACCACTTGATCGCCACTTAGGCTCAACGTGACTACTCTCTCTTAGTCACCATAACGACCTCATTCTCAACTTAGTAGACCTTACTCATATACACGAGGGCTCTCGAGACCATATCAGAAACTCTTACGAATTTAAAATTTTTCCATTCCAACAGGGCCACACGCCCGTGTGTAGTCACACACGCCCATGTCCACAAACCGTGCACAAAACTCATGCATTCTGCCAAAGTCCCACGGCTAGGGCACACGCCCGTGCTCTCCACCCGTGGTGAGCACTGACTAATTTACACGGCCTAAAGCCTAGACACACGCCCGTGTGGCTAGCCCGTGGCCTATAACACTCGAATCTGCCAAAGTGACACGGCCAAGTCACACGCCCGTGGGCTGGCCGTGTGTCACACATGGCCTAGACACATGCCCGTGTGTCTGTCCACATGGACAAGAATAAAGCTATTTGCTAAGCTCTTCTCACCCCTCTAGCATACACAACATGTACACATTCAACACATCCATAATCAACTCATTTTGAAACACAATCTTACATGGATAACTACATCTTTTATATAATAAAGTAGCCAACAACCATGGCATTATACAAAAATAGTTTATCCATCTAATGGCCAACACATCTTAGCCAATACAACAAAATTCACTAACTTATCTAGCCCCTATACATGCCATATACAAAACATTAAGTCCAATGTACGAGTGTGTTTGATAGTGTGGGCGATCTTCCGATTAATCCGCGTATCACGATTCAATCCTTGTTCTCTATAAGACAAGGGAAAAGAAAGGAGTAAGCTTTGAGCCTAGTAAGTTTACACATAAACAATTTAAGCATTCTAGTATAAGCTAAACAACAATTAGCATTATAGTAACATATGTAATTCACATCCACTACTATGCTTACTCTTTCTATCCCTTACCACATCTCCAACACATCATGAGTCACATACTCATAATCATTGACATGCACCCCTGCACTCAATAGCACATTTACTCAAAATACAACACATCATTATTTCTCAATAATACATCCACAAAGCTAAATTACTCGGTGGTTTCGCACTTAGCCCACCACAATCAGATCATAAGGTAGTATCGCACATAGCCTACCACAAAGGATAATTATAGTGATTCCGCACATAGCTCACTAAATAATATGCTTAACAATAGTATCGCACACAGCCCATCATTGTTAAGTATCAAGGTGGTATCGCACTTAGCCCACTATCAAGCATTATCACTACACATTCACATGTCTACTTGTAATACATTCATTCATTCACAACTACTATCTCATTCATTCCACTAGAATTGAAAAGGTTCTCAATTATGCTACACATTAGCTAGCATTAACAATGTATACGCATAAATGCATTGTTCATACGTAAACTTACCTCGGTACTCAAAAAGTATGGAGATGTACAATTTAGTCCACGACCTTGCCCTTGCCTCGGTTAAGATCCGGGCTTCGTCTTTCTTGATCTAAAATGACAAATCAACCCGTTCAATACACACATTGACTAAATTGACCCTTATCTCATACTTTACTAAAATTACCATTTTGCCCCTAAACTTCCTCATATTTATACTTTTGCCCCAAGGCTCGTAAAGTGATTTTTATTCAACTTTCTAGCCTTTCATGCTTAACCGAATCATTTACTCAACTAAATAAATCATCAATTCTCACTAAATCACTCATGTATGACCAATCTCAAGACTTTCACAAACTAGTCCCTACATGCATTTTTCATGGAATTCACTTAGCAAAAGATGTTTCTACTACATCAAGCCTTCATATTCTTCCATAAAACATCAAAATACATGCATGTCATACATGGTTACATTTTTTAACATCAATCCTAGCTCAACATATAGCTAAAAATAGCTTACTCATGTTACTAGGACTTCAAAAATATGAAGAATATCAAAAACGGGGCTTGGATGCACTTACTAGCAAGCTTAAAAAATTGAAGAGCCCTAACAATGGCTTTTTGAAATTTTTGGTAGCTTGGAGAAGAAGATGAATGAAATTTTGTCATCTTTTTCTCTTTTTAATCACTTAATTGACAAATGACCAAAATGCCCCTTAGTTAAACTTTTCCAATACCATCCACTCATGCCCATTTTTGTCCAAAAATTAGAATTTGGGAAAATTACTATTTAAGGACCTCTAATTGATAATCCAAAGCTATTTCATACAAATAGCTTCTAGAACCTCACATTTTGCAACTTTTGCAATTTAGTCATTTTCGACAATTCAACCGCAATTTAACAAAATTGCTTCATGAAACTTTCACACTAACATGCAAACATAGCATAAACCTCAAAACTCATACATATACCTCGGATTTATGGTCTTGCACCACTATTCTGACTAGGCCTTAAATCGGGATGTTACAACTCTCCCCCTTTAGAGATTTTCGCCCTCGAAAATCTTACCGGTAAAAAGGTTTGGATGTTGCTCTCTCATGTTTTCTTCCAGTTCCCACGTAGCCTCTTCCACACCGTGTTTCTGCCATAACACTTTCACTAGGGCTATGCTCTTATTCCTCAACTATTTCACTTCTCGAGCCAAGATCTTAATCGACTCCTCTTCATAAGACATATCCAGTCTTATCTCAATTTTCGTTGAAGGAATCACATGTGAAGGATCGAAGCGATACCTCCGCAACATCGACACATGGAACACATTATGGATCTTGTCCAACTCTACCGACAAAGCCAACCGGTATGCTACTGGCCCAACTCTATCTGTAATCTCATACGGCCCTATGAATCTCGAACTCAATTTCCCCTTTCGTCCGAATCTCATGATTTTCTTCCACGGGGACACTTTTAAAAACACTTTGTCACCCACCTCAAACTCAATTTCCTTTCTTTTCAAATCTGCGTACGACTTCTGTCGGTCCGAAGTAACTTTCAGACTATTACGGATTACTTTCACTTTCTCCTCAGTCTCTTTTACTAGATTGACCCCATGGATCCGCTTCTCACTAAGCTCGGTCCAATACAGAGGAGTCCGACACTTACGACCATACAAAGCTTCATACGGTGCCATCTGTATACTCGACAAATAACTGTTGTTGTAGGCAAACTCGACCAAAGGTAGATACCTCTCCCAACTACCTTTGAATTCTAACACACAGCATCGAAGCATATCTTTGAGAACTTGAATCACTCTTTCAGACTGACCATCTATTTGTGGATGGAACGCAGTACTGAAATTTAACCTCGTACCCATGGCCTCTTGCAACTTCTTCCAAAACCTCAAAGTAAACCTCGGATCTCTATCTAATATTATAGACACAAGCACACCATGTAACCTCACTCTCTCTGCAACATATAATTCGGCTAACTTGTCCAGTGAATAATCAACACGTACTGGAATAAAATGAGCCGACTTTGTCAATCTATCCACAACAACCCACATAGCGTCCCTCTTTTTCGGAGTCAATGGCAACCCCATCACAAAATCCATGGAAACCCGATCCCATTTCCATTCGGGAACCATCACTGGCTGAAGCAATCCCGAAGGTACTTGATGCTCAGCTTTTACCTGCTGACAAATCAGACACTTCGCCACAAACTCAGAAATGTCTCTTTTCATACCTGCCCACCAATAAAATTTCCTCAAGTCATTGTACATTTTCGTACTGCCCGGGTGTACTGACAAATAACCGCTATGTGCCTCATGCAAAACCTTTCGGATCAATTCTTCATCTCTAGGTACACAAATTCTGTCATGGTACAACAAACAACCATCCGAACCCACTCGAAAATCAGAATCACTTTCTGATCCACATTTAGCTCTCTTAGCTTGCATCTCACTATCATTTCTTTGATCCTCACATATCTGTTGAACAAATAGTGGCTTAGCTCTCAACTCTGCCAATATAGCACCATCATCAGACAATGCTAAACTCGTGCTCAAAACTCTTAGAGCATACAAGGATTTCCTACTCAAGGCATCCGCAACCACATTCATTTTTCCTTGGTGGTAATCAATGACTAACTCATAGTCTTTCAATAACTCGAGCCACCGCCTCTGTCGCAAATTCAAATCCTTTTGATCCATCAAATACTTCAAACTCTTGTGATCCGTAAAGATTCGACACTTCTCACCATATAAATAATGTCGCCAAATCTTTAACGCAAAAACAATCGCAGCCAACTCCAAATCATGAGTCGGATAATTCTTCTCATGCAGTTTTAACTGCCTCGAGGCGTAAGCGACTACCTTACCCTCTTGCATCAACATGCAACCGAGACCATTAAATGATGCGTCACTAAAAACCACGAACTCTTTCCCGATTCGGTTGAACCAAAACCGGTGCCTCGACCAACAATGTTTTCAATCTCTCAAAACTCGTTGACATGTCTCACCAATCAAACTTGACATCCTTATGCAACAATTTCATCATCGGGTAGCAATTACAGAGAACCCTTTACTTAAACGTCGTAATATCCTCGCCAATCCCAAGAAGCTTCGACTGACGACACGTTCCTCTGCAATTTCCAATCTACAACAGCCGATATCTTACTCGGGTCAACTCTGACACCATCACCCGACACAATGTGTCCTAAGAATCTGACCTCTCAGAGCCAAAACTCACTCTTGCTAAACTTAGCATACGACTGCTTATCCCTTAAAGTTTGCAAGACAATTCTCAAATGTTCCTCATGATCGTTCTTATCCCGAGAATAGATCAATATGTCATCAATGAAGACAACTACAAACTTATCCACATACGGTCGGAAGACACGGTTCATCAAATCCATAAAAATTGCAGGTGCATTCGTTAAACCAAATGGTATGACTAAAAACTCATAATGGCCATACCTTGTTCGAAATGCAGTTTTCAACACATCTTGCTCTTTCACTCTCAACTGGTAATAACCAGACCTCAGGTCGATCTTGGAGAACACTGTAGCTCCTTTCAGTTGATCAAAAAGATCATCAATCCTTGGTAAAGGATACTTATTCTTCACCGTCACTTTATTGAGTTGCCTATAGTCTATACACAACCTCATAGACCCATTTTTCTTCTTTACAAACAGTACCGGAGCACCCCACGGTGAGTAGCTCGGTCTTGCAAAACCCTTATCTGTCAACTCTTGCAACTGAACCTTCAGTTCTTTCAACTCTAAAGGTGCTATCCTATACGGAGCAATTGAAATAGGTGTCATTCCCGGAACTAACTCAATCTCAAACTCGACCTCTCTCTCTGGAGGTAATCCGGGTAACTCTTCCAGGAATACATCCGGATACTCACAAACCACTGGCACTATTTCAAACTCTACTCCAACCTCTCGAGTATTCAACACAAAAGCAAGATAGGACTCACACCCTTTTCTCAAGCATTTATCAGCCACTAAGGAAGAAATCATCACTGGTAGACTATCCGATCCACCTGATTCAACCCGAACCACATCTCCACTCTCACATTTCAAATCAATAAACTTATTGCCACAGTTCACTAAGACACTATGGGTAGTCAACCAATCCATGCCTAGGATTAAATCAAACTCATCAAACGGCAACAACATTAGGTTTGCCAGAAAGCAATGACTCTCAATCATCAAAGGACAATTCTTACACACCTTCTCCACTAACACATGCTTACCTAACGGGTTTGACACCTTAACCACAAAGTCCGTAGACTCAACAGTCATACTCAAACTAGATGCCAATCTCATGCAAATATAAGAATGAGTAGACCCTGGATCTATTAAAGCAATAACAAGGGTGTTAAAGAGAGAAAAAATACCCGTTATCACATCAGGGGAGGATGCCTCTTTACGAGCGTGAATGGCATACGTCCTCGCAGGTGTCTGACCCTTCGGTCTCACAGCAGAGTCTCTAGATGCACCTCTACCACTATTCCTCCCTCTCGAGTTCCTTGGTGGTCTACCCCTTGCAGACACATCATTGGATCTCATCTCTAGCTTCTCTTCCTTATCATCTCTCTCAGGGCAATTTCGGATAAAATGGTCGGGGGAACCACACTTATAACAGTTCTGACTGTTACCCCAACACTCTCCGGTGTGGTATCTACCACAACTTAAACACTCCAATTTGTTCTTTGGATTGCCCACACTTTCCATTGAAGTAGCTTGGACTCTCGAACCCGAACGAGTATTGCCCAAGTCTCGATGTGAATAACCCACTGGTGCTGTCGTCCTAGGACTCACTTCCTTGGACCTTTTCAACTGAGCTTGATACGACTTGCCCATCGGCCTCTTTCTAGCATCTCGGGCTTCACTCACAGCCCTTTTCTTTTTTGTACTCAACTTTTCAGCCTTACTTGCCCTTTCGACCAACACCACAAATTCTTTCAACTCCAATATACCCACTAGGAGTTTGATGTCCTCATTCAGTCCGTCTTCGAACCTCTTACACAACATGGTCTCTGTCGACACACATTCTTGAGCGTATTTGTTAAGCCTAACAAACTCACGCTCATATTCTGCTACTAACATTCTTTCTTGCTTCAACTCAAGGAATTCCTTCCTTTTCCGATCAGTAAACCTCTGGCTTATATACTTCTTCCGAAATTCTTCCAGAAAGAAGTCCCACGTCACCCGCTCTCTCGGGACCACTGATGTCAACGTCTTCCACCAATGGTATGCCGAGTCCCTCAGCAAGGATATGACACACTTCAAGCTCTCTTCAGGTGTAAAAGAGAATTCATCGAATACTCTCATCAAGTTCTCTAACCAGAACTCTGCCCTCTCAGGGTCATCATCAACCTTAGCTCTAAACTCCTCAGCCCCGTGTTTTCTAATCTTATCTACCGGGGGTTTCGATATCCTCACTACATCAATACCTTGAGGAGCCATAGGAATTGGCTGAGGTATAAGAGGAGGAGGTGGAGGAGGTTGAGCATTAGGGTTCGCTCGAACATAATTCGAGTACCAATTGCTCATCATTTGGAGAAAGGCTTCCTGAGCCCCTTCCCCTTGACCCCTAGCCTCGGGTCCACTTTGAACAGGCACGGTTCCTTGCGCAGGAGTCGGCGCATTACTAGCTGCTTCATCAGCAGTCAATGGATTGAAATCCATATTCTATATAAAACAAGATTTAAAATCATCAGAAGCCACCACACTATCATTGTACACTTATGGCATGTATAGCTAGACTCTTACACCCGCTACGGTAGTCCTAGAACTGACTAAACCATAGCTCTGATACAACTAAATGTAACACCCCTTAACCGTATTCAATGCCAAAACTGGGCACGAGGCGTTACCGAATTAAAGACCTCAAGATCGCCACTTAGGCACAACATGACCACTCTCTTTGGCCATCACAACAACCTCAATCCTGACCTACGAGGCCTCTCTCAAACATACGAGGGCTCTCGAGACCATATCAAAAACTCTTACGATCTTAAAATTTTTCCATCTATATAGGGCTCACACGCCCGTGTAAGATTTGGCATGCCCGTAGATGTCACACACGCCGATGGTCACTACCCGTGCATGAAAACTCAAGCATTCTACCAATGCCCCACGGTTAGGGCACACGCCCGTGCCCTCCACCCGTGGTGCACACTGACTACCTTAACACGGCCTAGAGTCTAGACACACGCCCGTGTAGCTAGCCCGTGGCCAACACTGATTAACACACACGTTCTAGGCACACGCCCGTGTGACTAGTCCGTGGTCTATTCTGATTTAAAATACATTGAGCCTCATGTACCAGAGTGTGCTGACAGTGTGGGCGATCTTCCAATTTATCCTTGGAAACACAAAAATTTATATACTTTTTCATGCCATTTTTGACCCAAATTCATGTGGTTACGAGTAAATTCTTGTCGAAAAATAATTAAATATTATAAAATAATTAAATTGTGCTAAAAATATGAACATGATGAATTTTAATTAATTTTATAATTAATTTTGATTTATTTTGACTATTTTCGACAGAATCGCACAAAGGGCGAAAATCAGCTCGGCAGACACTACTCGAAGAACAAAACCGAGAAGCAATTTGAAGTTCAAAGGTAAATTTATTTCTAGCCCAAGACGGTCCAATTATGAATATTTAATCATAATATAATTAATTTTAATTTATTCCCAATTTAATTTGGGCTAAATAAATTATTATTAATTAATTATGGAAAAGGGTCCAGTTAAATCGCACTGGTTGAACCGAATCAGTTGAATCGAACCAGCCACCAATTGGGCAGCCCAAACTGTCCACAATGATGGCCCAAATCAGCTTATTAGCTGATTAATTAAGCTTGCAAAGAATCCCTTGAAGACCTTTCAAAACTGCATTCAAACCCCTCCAAAAATTATGGCTTTGTAGATTGCCCCATGCTATATTTAGCAAAGTTGAATTCTTCAACTTTGCCACATGGGATATTGGCCAAGGAGGCCTCTTTTGCTGCTGATATTTTCTATTTTTAGCAGCCTTGATCAGCTATAAATACACCCCCTAGCTGCTCATTCAAAACACACCTCAAGCATTTAACATTCTCCTCTCTCACTTTCTCTCAATTCCCATTTTCCCTTCTCCCTTTTTGGTGTTCTTGTGCCGATTTCTCCTCTTGGGAAAGAGGTGTTTTTCCATCCATTTGAAGCAGAAATTGAAGTGTTCATAAGCCACCTTGATAGCCGAGGACAACGAAGAAGGAAGAAGGGAGCAAACAGACAAGCCACGGAGAAACACCGGATTTGTTTCTTGTTCCTTATCTCTTTAAATTATTCGTTGTTGTTTTGCCAAACATGTTTATGAATATTTATGCTGTTGGAATGTTTAATTTAATCAATTTAGCTTGAATTTAATTCGTGTTGGGTTGATCGCATTTCGTCCTCTTGAATTATTAAAATTGTGTTTATGCTGTTAAAGGCCTCGGTAAAATGTTTGATTAAGTAAAATTACGTTAAGTTATCTGGCATTATAATTGTTTAGATAGCTAATGAATTAATTATTTAAACGCATTGAAATTGTAATTAATGGACGCCAAACTTAATCTGTGTATGTTTAATTCTTCTAAGGAAGCTGAAGATTAAATTAGCATTGTATTTGACGATACATATGCCTTGCATAACTTGCAGGATTTTTGTTATTAAATTGTTTCAAGGTAAGAATACTTTGTTACTTCACATGATCTTTTATATGCTTGTTAGGTTGAATTAATCGTTTGAATCGACATAGGAATATGCGAGAGATAATTTAATTAAATAAGTATGTATGTGCGATAACATGTTGACTTTTAGAATTCTGTTTAGTCGTTTGAATTTGCATAGGAATATGTATAAGAGATGAATGGATTTTTATTTGTAAATATGTTTATAAGTTAGCAAATTATCGAGTTGCCATGTTTTAATAAGTATAAACACGAGTTTAATAATTCTAAGGTAAGAAATGTTATTAATCCAACACAATTATATCATCTTGATTAAAATCAATTTTTGAAATCGTGCATTAGAACTTTGTTTTATTTTATTTTTCTTTGTTTTATTTTTAGTTTTTAAATATTTCTTAAATCCAAATATTTTTCCTTCACCAAATTGTTTGAAAAAATTTTCATAAATAATTCTTTTACAGTCCCTGTGGGTACGATTACTCGACATTTACTTGTCACTTTATTACTTGTTACGATTGTGTACACTTGCACATTTCCACCATTCCAAGTTTTTGGCACCGTTGCCGGGGATTGTTTTTCAAAGCCATTAGTTGTGAATTTTTATTCTTACATTTTGGTTTATTTATTTTCATATTTAAATTTTTACTTACTTAATTTTTCTGTGAATATTTTCGGTATTTATGAGTATTGACCAGATTATTGACTTACTCCCTGTGGACCCTGAAATAGAACGAACCTTTCGACAGCGAAGAAGACAAGCAAACCAAAGAAGGACCGAAGGAATGAATTTCGAGAATATGAACCAAGGAAACGGAGCAAACCCTGCTCAGAATCCTATCCTTATTGCTGATGATAGGGATAGAGCCTTAAGACAATATGCCGTGCCAGTGTTTAACGATCTTAATCCGAGTATTAGGAGACCCGAAATCGAGGCACTGCAATTGAGTGAAGCCGGTCATGTTCCGGATGCTTGCACGGTGGGCCAATTCGGTGGAATGCCTCATCAAGATCCTCATCTTCACTTAAGACTATTTATGGAAGTGAGCGATTCTTTCAAGTTAGCTGAGTGCAGAAGATGCCTTACGATTGAAGCTATTCCCATATTCGTTAAGGGATAGAGCTCGTGCTTGGTTGAATTCATTGCCACCGAACTCTATTTCTACATGGCAAGAATTAGCCGAGAGATTCCTCATGAAGTATTTTCCGCCAAGCAAAAAATGCTAAGCTGAGGAACGAGATCACTGCTTTCCACCAAATGGAGGACGAGTCCTTGTATGAGGCATGGGAAAGATTTAAAGAGTTATTACAAAAATGCCCTCATCATGGAATCCCTCATTGCATTCAACTTGAGACATTCTACAATTGTCTCAACGCCCACACAAGGATGGTAGTGGACGCCTCTGCTAATGGTGCTCTCCTTTCTAAGTCTTATAACGAGGCTTGCGAAATTATCGAGAGGATTGCCAGCAACAACTATCAATGGCCAACCAGTCGAGCAGCGTCAGGAAGACGAGTCACTGGAATTCATGAAGTAGATGCTCTTACTTCACTCGCATCTCAGGTATCATCGATATCTTCAATGCTTAAAAATCTTACTACTAATGGGACTAATAGTTTTACAGCACAACCGCCTAATCAATTTGAGAATATAGCCTGTGCCTATTGTGGGGAGGGACATTTGTTTGAAGAATGTCCATCGAACCCAGAATCTGTGTACTACATGGCTAATCAAAACCAAAACCGAGGAAGGCAAGGGCTGCAATCAAACTTTTATAACCCATCATGGAGAAACCACCCGAATTTTTCCTGGAGTAACCAAGGGGCTAGAACCAGTACTACTTACACCCAACCCAGACTGACCCAGCCGCCTAATTTTCCGCAACAAGTTTAGAAACCAGTTAAAGCTGAAGCATCCAATAGCCTGGAGAGTTTGCTAAAGACATACATAGCAAAGAATGATTCCTTAATCCAGAGCCAAGCAGCTACATTGAAGAATTTGGAGAATCAACTGGGCCAGCTTACAACTGAACTCAAGAACCGACCACAAGGTGCTTTACCTAGTGACACGGAAAACCCGAGAAATCTAGGAAAAGAGCATTGCAAATTGTTGACATTGAAGAGCGGAAAGATAGTCGAACCCAACATTGTCGAAGTTGAAAAGGAGCAAGCTGATGCTCAAGAAGAGGTTCAACCAAGTGTTGAAACCCCAGTTTCACCAGAACTGAAACTTGCAAAACCCGACAAAGTAACCTCAGGACCAATCAATTCTGATCAACCAACAACTTTGTTAGATGCAGAATTACCACCAAAGGCGAATCAACCAGAATCAGTTCCAGTGATGAAACCACCGCCACCCTACCCTCAAAGACTTCAGAAATCAAAGTAGGAGATTCAATTCACGAAGTTCCTTGATGTACTCAAGCAACTACACATCAACATCCCGTTGGTCGAAGCACTTGAGTAAATGCCGAACTACGTCAAGTTCATGAAAGACATCTTGTCTAAAAAATGAAGGCTTGGTGAATTTGAGACGGTAGCTCTGACGAAGGAATGCAGTGCATATCTTCAGAACAAACTACCCCCAAAATTGAAAGGATCCTGGATGTTTTAACATACCCTGCAACATTGGATCAACATATTGTGGTAAGGCATTATGTGACTTAGGTGCAAGTATCAACTTGATGCCTATGTCAATATTTAGAAAGTTGGGGATAGGAGAAGTTAGACCAACTACGGTTACACTTCAACTAGCAGATCGATCCTTAGCACATCCAGAAGGAAAAATCGAGGACGTATTAGTGCGTGTAGAAAAATTTATCTTTCCTGTGACTTTGTAATTCTAGATTTTGAAAGCGGACAAAGAAGTGCCAATTATCCTAGGAAGACCATTCTTAGCAAACTGAAGGACCCTTATTGATGTGCGAAGAGGCGAGGCGACTATGCGTGTTCAAGATGATCGGGTAACATTTAGTGTTTTTAAGTCAATGCGATTTCCTGACACAATGGATGATTGTTCTCTGAGAGTCGATTTAGAAGAATTAATAATAGAGTAGGAACTTAACTGTGTTGAGGACCCATTGGAAAGTATTTTGACATCGGATCCTCCAAATGATGAAGAAGAAGATGAATGCTTAGCTTTGCTAGGAGCTAATCAAAAGGGATTTAATCCGTAATCCCATTTTGAATCTATGGAATTAGAGAAAAGAGATTACATGCAGCCAAAAGCATCAATCGGGGAGCCACCTAAGTTAGAACTCAAGGTATTACCTTCAAACTTAAAATATGTTTATTTAGGTAACGCCTCTACTCTGCTTATGATTGTTTTCAAAGAATTAACTCATTGAACAAGAAGATAAACTTATCATAGTTTTGAAACAATTCAAGAAGGCTATCAGATGGACTATAGCCGATATTCGCAGTATTAGCCCATCTGTATGCATGCACAAGATCATATTAGAAGATGGCGAGAGAGGAACGATTGATGGAAAACGGAGACTGAACCCCATCATGAAAGATGTCGTAAAAAAAAATTATCAAGTGGTTGGATGCGGGTATAATTTACCCCATCTCAGACAGTTCATGGGTGAGTCCAGTCCAGTGCGTGCCGAAGAAAGGAGGTATCACGGTCGTGGAGAACGAGAACAACGAGTTGATACCAACGAGAATAGTTACGGGATGGAGAATCTGCATCGATTACCGGAAGCTAAACGAGGCGACTAGGAAAGATCACTTTCCTCTACCGTTCTTGGACCAGATGCTGGATAGACTCGTAGGACGAGACTACTACTGTTTTCTCGATGGATACTCAAGGTATAATCAGATTACAGTAGCACTGGAAGATCAATACAAAACAACATTCACCTGTTCGTACGGTACATTTGCATTTAGACGCATGCCATTTGGTTTATGTAATGCACCAGCTACATTTCAAAGATGTATGATGTCTATTTTTACTGACATGGTTGAGAAGTACTTGGAAGTTTTTATAGACGATTTCTCAGTATTTGAAGATACTTACGATGATTGCTTAGCCAATCTAGCAAAGGTACTGAGGCGATGCGAAGAAACGAATCTCGTACTCAATTGGGAAAAATGCCATTTCATGGTACGAGAAGGAATTATTCTAGGGCATCGGATAACGAGACATGGGATCAAGGTGGACAAAGCGAAAGTAGACGTTATTGAGAAACTCCCACCTCCAACATCTGTAAAAGGTGTTAGGAGCTTTTTGGGCCACGCCGATTTTTATCGAAGGTTTATCAATGACTTCTCCAAAGTGGCTAAACCCTTATGCAAGCTATTGGAGAAAGACTCGATATTCAAGTTTGATGAGGAATGCTTAAAAGCCTTCGACGATCTAAAAGTCAATTAGTCACGGCACCCATAATCGTCACACTGCATGGGATTCACCATTTATTTTGATGTGTGACGCAAGTGACTTCGCCATTGAGAGTGTCATGGGGCAAGCGAAGAAACAAAGTTTTTCATCCTATCTACTACGCATAAGCGAACTCTAACGGAGCTCAATCGAATTATACTGATATGAGAGAAAGAGTTACTTCTTTGTTGTGTTTGCTTTTCGACAAGTTTCGATCTTATCTTGTAGGTACCAAAGTGATTGTCTATACGGACCACTCCGCAATTAAGTACTTAGTAGCCAAGAAAGATGCTAAGCCGAGATTGATCCGATGGGTGCTTCTACTTCAGGAGTTCGATCTAGAAATTCAAGATCGAAGAGGAGTAAAAAACCAAGTAGCAGATCACTTATCCAGATTGGAGCCGCAAGAGGGAAATTCTCCACTCATACCGATCCAAGAGACATTTCCAGATGAACACATACTGAAGGTAAATCATGTCCATAATATTCCATGGTTTGCTGATTTTGCTAACTATTTAGCTTGTGGTTTGATGCCGATAGATAAAACATATCAATAAAGAAAAAAGTTTCTTCACGATAGGAAGTACTATTTTTGGGAAGAGCCATATTTGTCTAAAAAGTGTCCAGATCAGATGATTAGGAGATGTGTGACAGAAGATGAAATACCAAAGATTTTATACCACTGTCATTCAGCTCCGAGTGGGGGACACTTCGGAGGAACTCGTACAGTGGCCAAAGTATTGCAAGCTGGATTCTTTTGGCCAACACTATTCAAGGATGCATACGCTTACGTAAAGAATTGTGATCGATGTCAGAGAGTTGGAAACGTAACTAATAGAAATAAGATGCCTCGAACAAATATCATTGAGGTAGAATTGTTTGATGATTAGGGTATTGATTTTCTTGGTCCTTTTCCTCCGTCTTTTGGTCACAAGTATATATTTGTAACAGTAGATTATGTGTCCAAGTGGGTCGAGGCTGAAGCTTACTCGACGAACGATGCCAAGGTTGTGATGAAATTCTTGCAGAAACACGTGTTTACAAGGTTTGGAACCCCTAGAGCTATTATCAGCAATGAAGGGACCCACTTTGTGAACAAGTGGTTAAAATGGTTGCTAGATAAACATGGAGTGAAACACAAGGTTGCTACAGCTTACCATCCGCAGACAAATGGGCAAGCTGAGCTAGCAAATAAGGAGATCAAAGGCATACTTGAGAAGGTAGTTTGCCCGAACCGACGAGATTGGTCTAAGAGACTAGATGGTGCTTTATGGGCTTACAGAACAGCATACAAGACACCCTTAGGAATGTCACCCTATAGGTTGGTCTTTGGGAAAGCCTGTCATCTACCTCTGGAGTTAGAGCACAAAGCTTACTGGGCTCTTCGACAACTCAATTTGGATCTCAAGCTTGCTAAAGAGAAACGAATGCTCCAACTCAACGAGCTAGAGGAATTTCGAATGTTCTCATATGAAAATGCCAAATTACTCAAAGAAAGACTCAAGAAATGGCATGACAAGCATATTCGAGTTCGAGAGTTTGAAGCAGGTCAGCAAGTTTTGTTATTTAATTCCAGATTGAAGTTCTTTCCAGGTAAGTTAAAGTCACGTTGGTCCGGTCCATTTACAATTCATCACGTTTATCCATACGGAGTTGTTGAACTCCAAGGTAAGAGAGGTAATTTTCAAGTCAATGCTCAGCGTTTGAAACACTATTACGAAGAAAACCCTGAACGGGATAAAATCGTGTTTAGTTTATCTGATTTTTAATTTTCTTGTTTTCAATAAATTATTTAGGGTATATTTTCGGGTTCAAAATGTTTAAATAAATTCTGTCTAGGAGATTGGAACTTAAGCGGGACCACTTGTGACCCCTCCAATCTTTCCTGGGAATTGATTTTTACATAATTTTCCAAGAAATTAGCGCCTAAATAGCAAAATAATTTTTGTTTTTTTCAAATAAAAGGTCAATTTTGACTCAAGTTTTAAATTGCAGCTCAATTTCAAATTTTCATTAAGTCCATGGACTTAATTGATTTATTTTTCAAATTTGGTTGCTATTTTCATAAATAATAAAAACTAGGTGCCTCTTCTTGTAAATATTTTTTAAAGGCATCTAAAATAAATATTTTTATTTTCAAATTATTGATAAACTTTAATATATAATTATATTCATTATAATTTATATATTAACTTTTATTAGATTAGGATTAGAATTAATTTTATTTTATATTTATCTTAGTAAATAAATAACAATTGATAATTTATATGTGTTTATTTAATTAATAATTGTTGTTTATCATGAGTAAAATTAGAAGGGGACTCTTATTTTTAATGCTTTAATTGTTCTAAGAGTTCTATTCCAATTTATACTCCTCCATCTATAAATTGCACCATTGTTCTCATCATTCAATCATCACTCAAACTCCCATCCACCAAAACACCAAGTGCCGAAACTCCCCAAGCCACCATTCGGCCAGCAGTAGCTCCAGCACGCCGCATGCCAGCACCAGCAGCTACCCAGGCCGAATCTCACGCCTGCTGCCTATGCCCCGTGCGCTAGCTGCACACCAACACCCCACGCCAACCAGCCCGTGGCCTGCCTTGCGCTGCACCTTGCGCGCCACCCGCTCGACCCATCGCACCTGTCGCTTGCGCGCCTATGCGCACATTCTCCCTTTCCCCAACCTAAGCCAACCCTCCTTTAAATTCTCCCTTTTGATTCATTAGTTTTTATTTATTTTAAGAGTTCTTAAATTCTACGAGGAAGGTGGTAAGAATATTTTTTTCTTAAGTTTAATTTTTATTCAATTATTTAATTTTCAATTTATTGAAATATTAATAATTTGTATTAATTAATTTTTTTAGAAACTAATTTTTTATTTTTCTTTCCATCTTATGTGTAGGTTAATTATGACTCCCAAAAGAACTCGTGCCTCCGCTCAAATTGACAAACCACAAAGCAAATTTCACTATGAAGAAGCCAAAGTAAGATACGAAAGTATCTTCAAAAATCAACAGATGCATCCAGAGAAAGGCTTCACATTGAAAGAAAGCAACTACAGAGACTTTATGGCACGTATTCGACAAGTTGTTGAAGCCCTTAATTGGGATTTGTTTTGTGAAAAGAGACCAAGTGTGGATGAGGAATTAGTTCGTGAATTCTACGTGAACTTAACTTCAAGCAAATTGACCGAAGTTCCAGTCCGCGGAATCAAGGTACCAATAAATTCTAATGCTATTAATGAGTTCTTTGAATTACCTGATTTCGACAATGATGAATATTCCTCTCTGTTGAGCAATATTAAGCCTGAAAATCATAAGAAATCCTCGAGGAACTCACTGTTCCAGTTCTAAGTGGGTGTGTCAAAACAAGGAATCCACACGTGTCGAAGAGAGTATTTGACACCACTCGCGAAGGTATGGTTCTACTTCATTCGTTTCAGCCTTATGCCTAGTTCACATGGGACAACGATTTCATTAGAGCGAATAGTCTTACTATACTCAATTTTAATCGGAAAGACCATTGATGTGGGCAAAATCATCCTGAGAGAAATGCGAAATTGTGCCATTAGACGCTCTGGCCCAGCCTATTTTCGCTTTACGATCACAATTTTGTGCTTAAAAGCAAAACTCCTTGCGGACGTGAAGAAGACAGAGTATAGTCAAGGCACAATCACCGATTGGGACCTCTACCGAAAGTGGTGGAGATTCTGTTCTTCAAAGCAATGAATTGAAGAGAGCGAGGATCTGAAGAAGCGCGAAGTTGAACCCACGTAAATCCCACGAGCGAGCAATCAAATGAGGCGGATCCAATGGAACCGAAAGTGAAACGATATCGAACCCTCAATGTTTAGAGCTCCACCGCCTAGCCCAGATCGTCGTGATGAGCTGTTGAAGCTGATGGACTTAATGCAACACATGCAATGGCAGCAACAAGCCTATTGGCGATACTCAAAAATAAGAGATGATTCGATGAGGAGTGCCCTCAAGAAAATTTATAATGACCCATTTATTTTTGTGCCTGAGTTTCCAGATTTTATATTTGAACCATGGGTTTCATCATCGAATAGAGAGCAAGGCGATTCCTACAAAGACAATACTAATGGAGCAAAAGATGAGTCAAAATCGGAAGGATCGGCAAACAAATAAAAAAGGGGAGGACTTCAACTTTAGTTTATTTTTATTTTCAGTTATTCTAGGATTAGGTTAATTAGGAATTTTTATTCTTGCACAATAAAACAAGAGATAGGAATCATGAATAAAATCTAAACAAGTCTCAAAGGCTAAAGTGTGGCAATAGATATATACATGTCTAGGATTGGATTTTAGAAAGAGCCTGGTACTTAAGCAGTCAATTTGACTCACCTCCTCTTTTCTAATATCCTACCTGGTGTATAGTATTTATTCACTTTAAACAATGAGAACATTGTTCACTTTAAGTAGGGGGACCGAAAATTTGAATTGATTCCACTCAGAATAAAATTTTCTTTTAGTTATGCTTAGGATATATTTTGTTCAATAATTTGAAATTTTGTTAAGTATGCTAAACTCTAGTATTAATAAAGTTCTATTATTTCAATAAATTATTATGTTAGCTTAATAATGATATGAATGTATTTTTAATAAAGCATGTAAATTCATACCATAAAATTTTTAATTCCCTACGAAAAATTAGGCATGCATGAAAGTTTAAGTCTTTAGAATTGACTTAGTAATTTCTTGAGGCGAAATCCTAGGAAGCATGGAATGTTGAAAATGACTTAGGCAACTGTTGTTTGGACCGTTTGAGCCTTTCAAGCCGACCCTGATAAAATTATCCTTTGAAACCAAATTTTGAGACTATATGGCCTAATTTTATTTGGACCTATGCAATATTTAGCCATCAATTTTCTCTTCATTACTTCTAAAATTGTCCCAAACACTAGACTCAGTACTATTCAAAAGATCGTTTGAAAATAAGTTTGGGGGAGTTGAAAAGATGTATCAAATGCTCGAAAATTATAGTACATGAAGCAAGTGCTCGAGTTTGAGCTTTGAAAAAAAAACATGTACTAAAAATGAAAGAAGTGATCGAAAGAGCATAAGTTGGGTCTCAAGGGTGAAAATTTTGAAGGTTCAAAGTTAAGCTGAGTCTAGGGTTTTTAAGCCAAAAATTTGTCTATTTTTCACCTACCCCTAAGCCCAGCCACGTTACAACCTTACTAAAGACCTATTGATTCAAAATTCCAATGTTACCTACATTAGTGGAGAGAAATTGCTCACATTCAACATATGAAGACATTAGTTAAGCTTTAATGATTGAAGTTTACTTTTGAATAAGGAATTAAAATCAAATTGGTAACGAGGAACATGTCTTTATTAAGAAACATTTAGTCTAATTTTGCTAGTATAATAATTGTTGGAGGTAATTTGAACGATATGTATACTTAAGTAGCATAATTATCAAATTTCTTATTTTTGAGCCTAAGTATATCAAATTCATAATTTTGAGAAAAAAGTTGTTCTGAAGGAATTTTTCAAAGGTGTTTACGAGAAAATTCTTTTCAAATTTGTGCATTACTCGGACGAGCAATGAATTAAGTTTGGGGGTGTGGAAACACAAAAATTTATATACTTTTTCATGCCCTTTTTTACACAAATTCATGTGGTTTCGGGTAAATTCTTGTCGGAAAATAATTAAATTGTGCTAAAAATATGAACATGATGAATTTTAATTAATTTTATAATTAATTTTGATTTATTTTGACTATTTTAAATGAGAATCGCACAAAGGGCTTAAAATCACTTCTACAGATAATCGCACGAAGAACAAAACCGAGAAGTAATTTGAAGTTCAAAGGAAAATTTATTTCCAGCCCAAGACGGTCCAATTATGAATATTTAATCATAATATAATTAATTTTAATTTATTCCCAATTTAATTTGGGCTAAATAAATTATTATTAATTAATTATGGAAAAGGGTCCAGTTAAATCGCCTTTGGTTGAACCGAATCGGGTTGAACCAAACCAGCCACCAATTGGGCAGCCCAAACCGTCCAAAATGATGGCCCAAATCAGCTTATTAGCTGATTAATTAAGCTTGCAAAGAAGCCCTTGAAGACCTTTCAAAAGCGCATTCAAACCCTCCAAAAATTATGGCTTTGTAGATTGCCCCATGTTATATTTAGCAAAGTTGAATTCTTCAACTTTGCCACATGGGATGGCCGGCCAAGGGAGGCCTCTTTTGCTGCTGATATTTGCTATTTTTAGCAGCCTTGATCAGCTATAAATACACCCCCTAGCTTCTCATTCAAAACACACCTCAAGCATTTAACATTCTCCTCTCTCACTTTCTCTCAATTCCCATTTTCCCTTCTCCCTTTTTGGTGTTCTTGTGCGATTTCTCCTCTTGGGAAAGAGGTGTTTTTCCAGCCATTTGAAGCAGAAATTGAAGTGTTCATAAGCCACCTTGATAGCCGAGGACAACGAAGAACGAAGAAGGGAGCAAACAGACAAGCCACGAAGAAACACCGGATTTGTTTCTTGTTCCTTATCTATTTAAATTATTCGTTGTTGTTTTTCCAAACATTTTTATGAATATTTATGCTGTTGGAATTTTTAATTTAATCAATTTAGCTTGAATTTAATTCGTGTTGGGTTGATCGCATTTCGTCCTCTTGAATTATTAAAATTGTGTTTATCTTTGTTAAAGGCCTCGGTAAAATGTTTGATTAAGTAAAATTACGTTAAGTTATCTGGCATTATAATTGTTTAGATAGCTAATGAGTTAATTATTTAAACGCATTGAAATTGTAATTAATGGATGCAATACTTAATCTGTGCATGTTTAATTCTTCTAAGGAAGCTAAAGATTAAATTAGCATTGTATTTGACGATACATATGCCTTGCATAACTTGCAGGATTTTTGTGATTAAATTGTTTCAAGGTAAGAATACTTCGTTACTTCACATGATCTTTTATATGCTTGTTAGGTTGAATTAATCGTTTGAATCGACATAGGAATATGCGAGAGATAATTTAATTAAATAAGTATGTATGTGCGATAACATGTTTACTTTTAGAAGTCTGTTTAGTCGTTTGAATTTGCATAGGAATATGTATAAGAGATGAATGGATTTTTATTTGTAAATATGTTCATAAGTTAGCAAATTACCGAGTTGCCATGTTTTCATAAGTATAAACACGAGTTTAATAATTCTAAGGTAAGAAATGTTATTAATCCAACACAATTATATCATCTTGATTAAATTCAGTTTTTGAAATCGTGCATTAGAACTTTGTTTTATTTTATTTTTCTTTGTTTTATTTTTAGTTTTTAAATATTTCTTAAATCCAAATATTTTTCCTTCACCAAATTGTTTGAAAACATTTTAATAAATAATTCTTTTACAGTCCCTATGGGTACGATAACTCGACATTTACTTGTCACTTTATTACATGTTACGATTGTGTACACTTGCACATTTCCACCGTTCCAAGTTTTTGGCACCGTTGCCGGGGATTGTTTTTCAAAGCCATTAGTTGTGAATTTTTATTCGTACATTTTGGTTTATTTATTTTCATATTTAAATTTTTACTTAATTTTTCTGTGAATATTTCCGGTGTTTATGAGTATTGACCAGATTATTGACTTACTCCCTGTGGACCCTGAAATAGAACGAACCTTTCGACAGCAAAGAAGACAAGCAAACCAAAGAAGGACCGAAGGAATGAATTTCGAGAATATGAACCAAGGAAACGGAGCAAACCCTGCTCAGAATCCTATCCTTATTGTTGATGATAGGGATAGAGCCTTAAGACAATATGCCGTGCCAGTGTTTAACGATCTTAATCCGGGTATTAGGAGACCCGAAATCGAGGCACAACAATTAAAGCTGAAGCCAGTCATGTTCCAGATGCTTCAGACAGTGGGCCAATTCAGTGGAATGCCTACTGAAGATCCTCATCTTCACTTAAGACTATTTATGAAAGTGAGCGATTCTTTCAAGTTAGCCGAAGTACCCGAAGATGCCTTACGATTGAAGCTATTCCCATATTCGTTAAGGGATAGAGCTCGTGCTTGGTTGAATTCATTGCCACCAAACTCTATTTCTACATGGCAAGAATTAGCCGAGAGCTTCCTCATGAAGTATTTTCCGCCAAGCAAAAATGCTAAGCTGAGGAACGAGATCACTGCTTTCCACCAAATGGAGGACGAGTCCTTGTATGAGGCATGGGAAAGATTTAAAGAGTTATTACGAAAATGCCCTCATCATGGAATCCCTCATTGCATTCAACTTGAGACATTCTACAATGGTCTCAACGCCCACACAAGGATGGTAGTGGACGCCTCTGCTAATGGTGCTCTCCTTTCTAAGTCTTATAACGAGGCTTACAAAATTATCGAGAGGATTGCCAGCAACAACTATCAATGGCAATCAGTCGAGCAGCGTCAGGAAGACGAGTCACCGGAATTCATGAAGTAGATGCTCTTACTTCACTCGCATCTCAGGTATCATCGATATCCTCAATGCTTAAAAATATTACTACTAATGGGACTAATAGTTTAACAGCACAACCGCCTAATCAATTTCAGAATATAGCCTGTGCCTATTGTGGGGAGGGACATTTGTTTGAAGAATGTCCATCGAACCCAGAATCTGTGTACTACATGGGTAATCAAAACCAAAACCGAGGAAGGCAAGGGCTGCAATCCAACTTTTATAACCCATCATGGAGAAACCACCCGAATTTTTCCTAGAGTAACCAAGGGGCTGGAACCAGTACTACTTACACCCAACCCAGACCGACCCAGCCGCCTAATTTTCCGCAACAAGTTCAAAAACCAGTTCAAGCTGAAGCATCCAATAGCCTGGATAGTTTGCTAAAGACATACATAGCAAAGAATGATGCCTTAATCCAGAGCCAAGCAGCTACATTGAAGAATTTGGAGAATAAAGTGGGCCAGCTTGCGACTGAACTCAGGAACCGACCACAAAGTGCTTTACCTAGTGACACGAAAAATCTGAGAAATCTAAGAAAGGAGCATTGCAAATCGTTGACATTGAGGAGCGGAAAGATAGTCGAACCCAACATTGTCGAAGTTGAAAAGGAGCAAGATGATGCTCAAGAAGAAGTTCAACCAAGTGTTGAAACCCCGGTTTCTCAGAAGGCAAACACGCAAAACCCGACAAAGTAACCTCGGGACCAATCAATTCAGATCAACCAACAACTTTGTTAGATGCAGAATTACCACCAAAGGCGAATCAACCAGAATCAGTTCCAGTGATGAAACCACCGCCACCCTACCCTCAAAGACTTCAGAAATCGAAGTAGGAGATTCAATTCAAGAAGTTCCTTGACGTACTCAAGCAACTACACATCAACATCCCGTTGGTCAAAGCACTTGAGCAAATGCCGAACTACGTCAAGTTCATGAAAGATATCTTGTCTAAAAAATGAAGGCTTGGAGAATTTGAGACGGTAGCTCTGACGAAGGAATGCAGTGCATATCTTCAGAACAAACTACCCCCAAAATTGAAGGATCCTGGATGTTTTACCATACGTGCAACATTGGATCAACATATTGTGGTAAGGCATTATGTGACTTAGGTGCAAGTATCAACTTGATGCCTATGTCAATATTTAGAAAGTTGGGGATAGGAGAAGTTAGACCAACTACGGTTACACTTCAACTAGCAGATCGATCCTTAGCACATCCAGAAGGAAAAATCGAGGATGTATTGGTACGTGTAGAAAAATTTATCTTTCCTGCTGACTTTGTAATTCTAGATTTTGAAGCAGACAAAGAAGTGCCAATTATCCTAGGAAGACCATTCTTAGCAACCGGAAGGACCCTTATTGATGTGCAGAAGGGCGAGCTGACTATTCATGTTCAAGATGATCAGGTAACATTTAATGTTTTTAAGTCAATGAGATTTCCTGACACAATGGGTGATTGTTCTACAGTAGCCGATTTAGAAGAATTAAAAATAGAGAAGGAACTTAACTGTGTTGAGGACCCATTGGAAAGTATTTTGACATCGGATCCTTCAAATGATGAAGAAGAACATGAATGCTTAGCTTTGCTAGGAGCTAATCAAAAGGGATTTAATCCGCATTCCCATTTTGAATCTTTGGAATTAGAGAAAAGAGATTACATGCAGTCAAAAGCATCAATCGAGGAGCCACCTAAGTTAGAACTCAAGGTATTACCTTCACACTTAAAATATGTTTATTTAGGTAACGCCTCTACTCTGCCTGTGAATGTTTCAGCAGAATTAACTACTGAACAAGAAGATAAACTTATCATAGTTTTGAAACAATTCAAGAAGGCTATCGGATGGACTATAGCCGATATTCGCGGTATTAGCCCATCTGTATGCATGCACAAGATCATATTAGAAGATGGCGAGAGAGGAACGATTGATGGACAACGGAGACTGAACCCCATCATGAAAGATGTCGTAAAAAAATAAATTATCAAGTGGTTGGATGCGGGTATAATTTACCCCATCTCAGACAGTTCATGGGTGAGTCCAGTCCAGTGCGTGCCGAAGAAAGGAGGTATCACAGTCGTGGAGAACGAGAACAATGAGTTGATACCAATGAGAATAGTTACGGGATGGAGAATCTGCATCGATTACCAGAAGCTAAACAAGGCGACTAGGAAAGATCACTTTCCTCTGTCGTTCTTGGACTAGATGCTGGATAGACTCACAGAACGAGACTACTACTGTTTTCTCGATGGATACTCAGGGTATAATCAGATTACAGTAGCACCGAAAGATCAGCACAAAATGACATTCACCTATCCATACGGTACATTTGCATTTAGACGCGTGCAATTTGGTTTATGTAATGCACCAGCTACATTTCAAAGATTTATGATGTCTATCTTTACTGACATGGTTGAGAAGTACTTGGAAGTTTTCATGGACGATTTCTCAGTATTCGGAGATACTTACGATGATTGCTTAGCCAATCTAGCGAAGGTACTGAGGCGATGCGAAAAAACGAATCTCGTACTCAATTGGGAAAAATGCCATTTCATGGTACGAGAAGGAATTATTCTAGGGCACCGGATAACGAGACATGGGATCAAGGTGGACAAAGCGAAAGTAGACGTTATTGAGAAACTCCCACCTCCAACATCTGTAAAAGGTGTTAGGAACTTTTTGGGCCACGCCGGTTTTTATCAAAGGTTTATCAAGGACTTCTCTAAAGTGGCTAAACCCTTATGCAAGCTATTGGAGAAAGACTCGATATTCAAGTTTGATTAGGAATGCTTAAAAGCCTTCGACGATCTAAAAATTCGATTAATCACGGCACCCATAATCGTCACACCAGACTGGGATTCGCCATTTATTTTGATGTGTGACGCAAGTGACTTCGCCATTGGAGCTGCCATGGGCCAGCGAAGAAACAAAGTTTTTCATCCTATCTACTACGCAGCGCGAACTCTAACCGAGCTTAATCGAATTCTACGATGCAGAGAAAGAGTTACTTGCTATTGTGTTTGCTTTCGACAAGTTTTGATCTTATCTTGTAGGTACCAAAGTGATTGTCTATACGGACCACTCCAAAATTAAGTACTTATTAGCCAAGAAAGATGCTAAGCCGAGATTGATCCGGTGGGTGCTTCTACTTCAAGAGTTCGATCTAGAAATTCAAGATCGAAGGGGAGTAGAAAACCAAGTAGCAGATCACTTATCCAGATTGGAGCCGCAAGAGGGAAATTCTCCACTCGTACCGATCCAAAAGACATTTCCAGATGAACACATACTGAAGGTAAATCATGTCCATAATATTCCATGGTTTGCTGATTTTGCTAACTATTTAGCTTGTGGTTTGATGTCGATTGATAAAACTTATCAAAAAAGAAAAAAGTTTCTTCACGATGTGAAGTACTATTTTTGGGAAGAGCCATATTTGTTTAAAAAGTGTGCAGATCAGATGATTAGGATATGTGTGACAGAAGATGAAATACCGAAGATTTTATACCACTGTCATTCAGCTCCTAGTGGGAGACACTTTGGAGGAACTCGTACAGCGGCCAAAGTATTGCAAGCCGGATTCTTTTGGCCAACACTATTCAAGGATGCATACGCTTACGTAAAGAATTGTGATCGATGTCAGAGAGTTGGAAACGTAACTAATAGAAATGAGATGCCTCGAACAAATATCATTGAGGTAGAATTGTTCGATGTTTGGGGTATTGATTTTCTTGGTCCTTTTCCTCCGTATTTTGGTCACAAGTATATATTGGTAGCAGTAGATTATGTGTCCAAGTGGGTCGAGGCTGAAGCTTATCCGACGAACGATGCCAAGGTTGTGATGAAATTCTTGCAGAAACACGTGTTCACAAGGTTTGGAACCCCTAGAGCTATTATCAGCGATGAAGGGACCCACTTTGTGAACAAGTGGTTAAAATGGTTGCTAGATAAACATGGAGTGAAACACAAGGTTGCTACAGCTTACCATCCGCAGACAAATGGGCAAGCTGAGCTAGCAAATAAGGAGATCAAAGGCATACTTGAGAAGGTAGTTTGCCCGAACCGACGAGATTGGTCTAAGAGACTAGATGATGCTTTATGGGCTTACAGAACAGCATACAAGACACCCTTAGGAATGTCACCCTATAGGTTGGTCTTTGGGAAAGCCTGTCATCTACCTCTGGAGTTAGAGCACAAAGCTTACTGGGCTCTTCGACAACTCAATTTGGATCTCAAGCTTGCTAAAGAGAAACGAATGCTCCAACTCAACGAGCTAGAGGAATTTTGAATGTTCTCATATGAAAATGCCAAATTACTCAAAGAAAGACTCAAGAAATGGCATGACAAGCATATTCGAGTTCGAGAGTTTGAAGCAGGTCAGCAAGTTTTGTTATTTAATTCCAGATTGAAGTTCTTTCCAGGTAAGTTAAAGTCACGTTGGTCCGGTCCATTTACAATTCATCGCGTTTATCCATATGGAGTTGTTGAACTCCAAGGTAAGAGAGGTAATTTTCAAGTCAATGCTCAGCGCTTGAAACACTATTACTTAAGAAAACCCCGAACGGGATAAAATCGTGTTCGATTTATCTCGATTTTTAATTTTCTTGTTTTCAATAAATTATTTAAGGTATATTTTTGGGTTCATTATGTTTAAATAAATTCTATCTAGGAGATTGGAACTTAAGCGGGACCGCTTGTGACCCTCCAATCTTTCCCGGGAATTGATTTTTACATAATTTTCAAGAATTTAGCCCCTAAATAGCAAAAAATTTTTTTTTCAAATAAAAGGTCAATTTTGACTCAAGTTTTAAATTTGCACTCAATTTCAAATTTTCATTAAGTCCATGGACTTAATTGATTTATTTTTCAAATTTGGTTGCTATTTTCATAAATAATAAAAACTAGGTGCCTCTTCTTGTAAATATTTTTTAAAGGCATCTAAAATAAATATTTTTATTTTCAAATTATTGATAAACTTTAATATATAATTATATTCATTATAATTTATATATTAACTTTTATCAACCTAGCTTAGGATTAGAATTAATTTTATTTTATATTTATCTTAGTAAATAAATAACAATTGATAATTTATATGTGTTTATTTAATTAATAATTGTTGTTTATCATGAGTAAAATTAGAAGGGGACTCTTATTTTTAATGCTTTAATTATTCTAAGAGTTCTATTCCAATTTATACCCCTCCATCTATAAATTGCACCCTTGTTCTCACCATTCACTCATCACTCAAACACCCATCCACCAAAACACCAAGTGTCGCAACTCCCCAAGCCACCATTCGGCCAAGAAGAAGACCAAAGACGCCGCACGCCAGCATGCAAAGAGCCTACTCGGTCGGGATCTCACTCGCGCCGCTCTCGCCTCTCATGCGTTAGGCTGCGCAGCAATGCCCCACGCCAACCAGCCTGTGGCACGCCTTATGTTGCACCTTGCGCGCCACTGCCTCAGCCCCATCGCACCTTGCTGCTTTGTGCGCCTATGCGCACATTCTCCCTTCCCCAACCTAAGCCAACCCTCCTTTAAATTCTCCCTTTTGATTCATTAGTTTTTATTTATTTTAAGAGTTCTTAAATTATACGAGGAAGGTGGTAAGAATAATTTTTTCTTAAGTTTAATTTTTATTCAATTATTTAATTTTCAATTTATTAAAATATTAATAATTTGTATTAATTAAATTTTTAAGAAACTAATTTTTTTATTTTTCTTTCCATCTTATGTTCAGGTTAATTATGACTCGCAAAAGAACTCGTGCCTCCGCTCAAATTGACAAACCACAAAGCAAATTTCCCTGTGAAGAAGCCAAAGTAAGATACGAAAGTATCTTCAAAAATCAACAGATGCATCCAGAGAGAGGCTTCATGTAACATCTTGAATTTTTGGGCCTATGCGTTTAATGGGTGGATATGTTTAATGTGTTAATTTAAGTGTTAGGGGTCCAAATTGGGCTCAGGCTTAGGTAGAGGCCTTGATTAAAATTATCTGTTTGGGCATTATAGGGTTTAAAATGTAGTATCTATGTTTAAAATACCAAAGTGGGCTTGTGGCCCAATCTTAGGAGGTGACGCCACACAAGGGAGTAAGGGGCCCAAATTTAAGTTCATGGAGCCCAATTCTTTAATTTAACTTAGCTAAATTTTGGGCATTAGGATTAGGTGGAGTGGATGGCAACAAGGCTAAAATTTAGGGGTTTTAATGTTTAAAATATATGGATAATAAGAAGATAAAGGCTATTATTTAGGAATTTATTTTATGTGGATAATAAGCAGATAAAGGCTAAAATTTAGGGATTTTAATGATTAAAATATGTGGATAATATGCTGATAAAGGAGGGAGGAGTTAGAGATAATTAAGTCTCTTTTAGATGAGCTAGTAGATTAAGATAAAGGAGAAAAGATAGGATTTATCTGCAAGGTTAGGTAAGTGCCGAAATTTCTATAAATAGGGGGGGATATCTCATTGATTCTGGCATTTAAACCCTAATTTCCTCTTCATTCTTTGTGCCAAAATTCTTAGCCTTTCCCTCTACAATTTCTTTTCTTCAATTTCTTCAAAAGCCGAAACCTCTCATTTCACTCTCTTCTCCATTTTTTTTTCTCTTGAGTCGATTTCTCTAAAAAGTCGAAATCTCCATAGTTTTTCTCTACTCATCCCATTTGTGAGAATAGTTCTATTCTTCCGGCATTTAATCTTTTCCTTTGGCATTGCCGAATCTTCTCTCTAGTGCTAGCCGAATCCCCATGTTAAGGTAAGCGTCGACTTCTGTTAAGCTCTCACGTTCTATTTCGGTTTTTAAAAGGCAAAAGCCAAAAAGCTAATAGTTTAATGGTTCTATGTTGGGCGGCATTCCGGGATTTGAAGGAAACTTGGTCGTCTAGATCTAAAAGCCGAAAATCGTTAGTCTCTAATTTCGGGATTTCAAGGTAAGGAGATCTATTGATTTTAGTGTGAAAATTTGGGATTTACTAACCTTTGGCCGATTATAGGGGAGGTCAATTTTCGTGATTTTCTAGCTTTTGGTTGAACCAAGTTATAAATCCGGATAGCAAGGATACCGACTAAGAGTTTAGTACTTCGCGATAACAGGTGTGTAATACTTCCCCACCATCTAGATCTGATTATTAATGTATGCTCATAAGTTTATATGTTGTGATAAATACCGATATCTCAATTTAATGTTGGAAACCCGAAAAGGGTGAAGCAAATCACCAGGTTAGTGAATGTTTGACTTTATATGATAAAAGCATATTGATTTTATGACTGCATGGGTTGGGTTGATGAAAGGAGGAAGTTATACGTTATATGTGTAGCGGTTTATACCGTGATCTCGTTATATGTTGTAGCGGCTAATGCCGTGATTCATTATAAGGGCTTCGGCCATAATATGTTGATGAGCAAAGCATGATTTGTCATCATGGTGTGTAGCATGTGGGTCGATTGTAGAAATCCCCAATGGTGTGTACGGTTGGTGCGGGGCGTGTAGCGGATGGAAACCTAGGCAAATGGGTTGGGCCTTGCATATTATTTGTTATTTTTTTATAAATGGAATTATTAATCTGTTTTATGGGCCTAAGGCCAAAATCTAGTGGTGCATGAGGGTTGCAAACTGAGTCTCGCGACTCACCCTATTAATTAACCTTTCAAGTGATACCTAGTGCTTTGGACCGGGCTGGAGAGGAACGCAAGGTGGCCATGCAAAAGACCAACTGGATCCAGCAAAAAGTCTCAAGTTAATACTTTATATTTTTAATTAATGGATTTTAAATCTCGTTGTAATAAGGCTATGGGCCACTAGTTTATGTTTTGTTTTATTTTGGGCTTTAATTACTTTTAGTTATTTAAATTCTTATTGAACTAATGTATCTATTTAAATTTGGGTTTTTAATTTATAAAGGCATATTTTATTTAAACTATCAACTATTAAATTTCTCTCGAATAAGAAGATAAACTTTAGAAAGATATTTTTCTGAAAATATGACATGTTCTTCCAAAATTTTTCTTGGTGACATACCAGATTCGGTCGTGGTGTTTGGGCGGGTTTGGGGTGTTACAAATTATATCGAGCCAGTTCAAAACTCGGCTCTGGGGGTTTTTTTTGGGCTCAAAACGTTTTCTAAAGTTGGGTTTTTGAAACATGCATATTTATACAGGTCTGTTAACTCAGCATGGCACCTGCGTCTCCGGCCCAAGTCCGCCAGGTAAGTATTCTGAACCATTGTGTGATATAATATATGTGGACTTGATGGGCTTTATGGGACGTAGATTAGTTAGATTAGAACTTGATGGACTTTAGGCCTAGCTGAAACAACTCTTAAAATCTCATAAGACTTAACTTCACTAAACAAACCCGTGAACGAGCCGCAAGACTAGGGTGTGGTAACAGGCATACGCATGTCTAGGATTGGATCCGGAAGAGCCTGGTACTTAAGCAGTCCTAGTGACTCACCTCTTCTTCGCTGGAATCCTACCTGGTGCGTAGTGACTGTTCACCCTAGCCGCGAGGATTTGTTGACGGGCTAAACCTTATAATTAAAACCCGGAAGGGACCAGCCATCTTATTTTTACAAATTGCTAAAACACCCTTACTTCGAAAACAAATACCAAGATACTCATGATTTGCAAATACACCCCGATTTACAAAGTCAACGAAATTTTCCTTAGCAAAGAAAAACTCACACAACACACGACAACAAACCCACAAACACCTGAACACTATTATTGTTCCCTTGAAATCAAATTCTCCAAGACACCCCTGTTCAAAAAAAAAAAAAAAAACTTCTTAGTTTTGTAAAATTTTCCTTTGAAAATACCTTTGATTTGTAAAATTTCCCAAAATATCTCTAATTTGTAAAATGACCAAAGTACCCTGATGTGCGAAATGACCGAAAAACCCATGGATGTTAGAATTACCGAAATACCCTCGGGTTGCAAAATTACCAAAATACCCTTATTTCACAAAATCACCAAGGAACCCTATTTTGGAAAATTACGAAAATACCCCTGTAGGATAAATTACGAAAATACCCTTAGGTGATAAATGTAAGTTCATGGGCTATTTGTATGATTGATGATTGCATGTATGTGTATATGGAACTAGGAGACAAACTTGAGACTGAAACTTGTAGATGTAATTCTGAATTCGAAAGAACTACTCTTAAACTACTGCTCATAAGATTGTTCGTGGTTAAACAGTGGAAGAAACTTATTAATTCATAAAATTATTAATCAGATAAACGCGAACTGATAGCATGAGTACAAGGGGACGAGGACGCTTTAGATGCGAATACCGGTGCGTACCTCTACCATAGTATACTAAGTGTTTATTTTGACTTTAGAATTAGAGTGCGCAGCGAAAGCATAGTGGTGAGACTTGGGTAGTACGATTAATAGTTAGTTGGAAATTTCGAGGATGAAATTTCTTTAAGGGGAGTAGAACTGTAACATCCTGAATTTTTGGGCCTATGCGTTTAATGGGTGGATATGTTTAATGTGTTAATTTAAGTGTTAGGGGTCTAAATTGGGCTCGGGCTTAGGTAGAGGCCTTGATTAAAATTATCTGTTTGGGCATTATAGGGTTTAAAAGGTAGTATCTATGTTTAAAATACCAAAGTGGGCTTGTGGCCCAATCTTAGGAGGTGACGCCACACAAGGGAGTAAGGGGCCCAAATTTAAGTTCATGGAGCCCAATTCTTTAATTTAAGTTAGCTAAATTTTGGGCATTAGGATTAGGTGGAGTGGATGGCAACAAGGCTAAAATTTAGGGGTTTTAATGTTTAAAATATGTGGATAATAAGCGGATAAAGGCTATTATTTAGGAATTTATTTTATGTGGATAATAAGCAGGATAAAGGCTAAAATTTAGGGATTTTAATGATTAAAATATGTGGATAATATGCTGATAAAGGAGGGAGGAGTTAGAGATAATTAAGTCTCTTTTAGATGAGCTAGTAGATTAAGATAAAGGAGAAAAGATAGGATTTATCTGTAAGGTTAGGTAAGTCTTGAAATTTCTATAAATAGGGGATATCTCATTGAATCTGGCATTTAAACCTTAATTTCCTCTTCATTCTTTGTGCCAAAATTCTTATCCTTTCCCTCTACAATTTCTTTTCTTCAATTTCTTCAAAAGCCAAAACCTCTCCTTTCACTCTCTTCTCCATTTTTTTTCTCTTGAGCCGATTTCTCTAAAAGCCGAAATCTCCATAGTTTTCTCTACTCATCCCATTTGTGAGAATAGTTCTATTCTTAGGCATTTAATCTTTTCCTTTGGCATTGCCGAATCTTCTCTCTAGTGCTAGCCGAATCCCCATGTTAAGGTAAGCGTCGACTTCTGTTAAGCTCTCATGTTCTATTTCGGTTTTTAAAAGGCAAAAGCTGAAAAGCTAATAGTTTAATGGTTCTATGTTGGGCGGCATTTCGGGATTTGAAGGAAACTTGGTCGTCTAGATCTAAAAGCAGAAAATCGTTAGTCCCTAATTTTGGGATTTCAAGGTAAGGAGATCTATTGATTTTAGTGTGAAAATTTGGGATTTACTAACCTTTGGCCGATTATAGGGGAGGTCAATTTTTGTGATTTTTCACTTTTGGTTGAACCAAGTTATAAATCGGGATAGCAAGGATACCGACTAAGAGTTTAGTACTTATGCGATAACAGTGTGTAATACTTCCCCACCATCTAGATTTGATTATTAATGTATGCTCATAAGTTTATATGTTGTGATAAATCACGATATCTCGGTTTAATGTTGGAAACCCGAAAAGGTGAAGCAAATCACAGTCGGTGAATGTTTGACTTTATATGATAAAAGCATATTGATTTTATGACTGCATGGGTTGGGTTGATGAAAGGAGGAAGTTATACGTTATATGTGTAGCGGTTTATACCGTGATCTGTTATATGTTGTAGCGGCTAATGCCGTGATCTGTTATAAGGGCTTCGGCCATAATATGTTGATGAGCAGCATGACTACCATCATGGTGTGTAGCGGTGTGGGTCGATTGTAGAAATCCCCAATGGTGTGTACGGTTGGTACGGGGGCGTGTAGCGGATGGAAACCTAGGCAAATGGGTTGGGCCTTGCATATTATTTGTTATTTTTTTATAAATGGAATTATTAATCTGTTTTATGGGCCTAAGGCCAAAATCTAGTGGTGCATGAGGGTTGCACACTGAGTCTCGCGACTCACCCTATTAATTAACCTTTCAGGTGATACCTAGTGCTTCGGACCGAGCTGGAGAGGAACGCAAGGTGGCCATGCAAAAGACCAACTGGATCCAGCAAAAAGTCTCAAGTTAATACTTTATATTTTTAAATAATAGATTTTAAATCTCGTTGTAATAAGGCTATGGGCCACTAGTTTATGTTTTGTTTTATTTTGGGCTTTAATTACTTTTAGTTATTTAAATTCTTATTGAACTAATGTATCTATTTAAATTTGGGTTTTTAATTTATAAAGGCATATTTTATTTAAACTATCAACTATTAAATTTCTCTCAAATAAGAAGATAAACTTTAGAAAAATATTTTTCTGAAAATACGACATGTTCTTCCAAAATTTTTCTTGGTGACATACCAGATCCGGTCGTGGTGTTTGGGCCGAGTTTGGGGTGTTACACTTCACATTGAAAGAAAGCAACTACAGAGACTTTATGGCACGTATTCGACAAGTTGCTGAAGCCCTCAATTGGGATTTGTTTTGTGAAAAGAGACCAAGTGTGGATGCGGAATTAGTTCGTGAATTCTACACGAACTTAACTTCAAGCGAATTGACCGAAGTTCCAGTCCGCGAAATCAAGGTACCAATAAATTCTAATGCTATTAATGAGTTCTTTGAATTACCTAATTTCGACAACGATGAATATTCCTCTCTGTTGAGCAATATTAAGCCTGAAAATCTGCAAGAAATCCTTGAGGAACTCACAGTTCCAGGTTCTAAGTGGACTGTGTCAAAACAAGGAATCCACACGTGTCGAAGAGAGTATTTGACACCACTCGCGAAGGTATGGTTCTACTTCATTCGTTTCAGCCTTATGCCTAGTTCACATGGGACAAAAATTTCATTAGAGCGAATGGTCCTACTATACTCGATTTTAACCGGAAAGACAATTGATGTGGGCAAAATCATCCTGAGAGAAATGCAAAATTGTGCCATTAGACGCTCTGGCCCAGCCTATTTTCCCTTTACGATCACAATTTTGTGCTTAAAAGCAAAACTCCTTGCGGACGTGAAGAAGATAGAGTATAGTCAAGGCACAATCACCGATTGGGACCTCTACCGAGTGGCCGGAGATTCTGTTCTTCAGCAGCGAATTGAAGAGAGCGAGGATCATGAAGAAGCAGAAGATGAACCCACAGAAATCCCACCAGAGCAATCAAATGAGGTAGATCCAATGGAACCAGAAGCTGAACCTGATATCGAACCCTCAATGTTTAGAGCTCCACCGCCTAGCCCAGATTGTCGTGATGAGCTGTTGAAGCTGATGGACTTAATGCAACACATGCAATGGCAGCAACAAGCCTATTGGCGATACTAAAAAATAAGAGATGATTCGATGAGGAGTGCCCTCAAGAAAATTTATAATGACCCATTTATTTTGTGCCTGAGTTTCCAGATTTCATATTTGAACCATGGGTTTCATCATCGAAGAGAGAGCAAGGCGATTCCTACAAAGACAATACTAATGGAGCAAAAGATGAGTCAAAATCGGAAGGATCGGCAAACAAATAAAAAAGGGGAGGACTTCAACTTTAGTTTATTTTTATTTTCAGGTTATTCTAGGATTAGGTTAATTAGGAATTTTTATTCTTGCACAATAAAACAAGAGATAGGAATCATGAATAAAATCTAAACAAGTCTCAAAGGCTAAAGTGTGGCAATAGATATATACATGTCTAGGATTGGATTTTAGAAAGAGCCTGGTACTTAAGCAGTCAATTTGACTCACCTCCTCTTTTCTAATATCCTACCTGGTGTATAGTATTTATTCACTTTAAACAATGAGGACATTGTTCACTTTAAGTAGAGGGGACCGAAAATTTGAATTGATTCCGCTCATAATAAAATTTTCTTTTAGTAATGCTTAGGATATATTTTGTTCAATAATTTGAAATTTTGTTAAGTATGCTAAACTCTAGTATTAATAAAGTTCTATTATTTCAATAAATTATTATGTTAGCTTAATAATGATATGAATGTATTTTTCATAAAGCATGTAAATTCGTACCATAAAATTTTTAATTCCCTACAAAAAAATTAGGCATGCATGAAAGTTTAAGTCTTTAGAATTGACTTAGTAATTTCTTGAGGCGAAATCCTAGGAAGCATGGAATGTTGAAAATGATTTAGGCAACTGTTGTTTGGACCGTTTGTGCCTTTCAAGCCGACCCTGATAAAATTATCCTTTGAAACCCAATTTTGAGACTATATGGCCTAATTTTATTTGGACCTATGCAATATTTAGCCATCAATTTTCTCTTCATTACTTCTAAAATTGTCCCAAACACTAGACTCGTGTACTATTCGTAAGATCGTTTGAAAATAAGTTTGGGGAGTTGAAAAGATGTATCAAATGCTCGAAAATTATAGTACATGAAGCAAGTGCTCGAGTTTGAGCTTTGAAAAAAAACATGTACTAAAAATGAAAGAAGTGATCGAAAGAGCATAAGTTGGGTCTCAAGGGTGAAAATTCAGAAGGTTCAAAGTTAATTTGAGTCTAGGGTTTTAAGCCAAAAATTTGTCTATTTTTCACCTACCCCTAAGCCCAATACGTTACAACCTTACTAAAGACCTATTGATTCAAAATTCCAATGTTACCTACATTAGTGGAGAGAAATTGCTGCATTCAACATATGGAGACATTAGTTGCTTTAATGATTGAAGTTTACTTTTGAATAAGGAATTAAAATCAAATTGGTAACGAGGAACATGTCTTTATTAAGAAACATTTAGTCTAATTTTGCTAGTATAATAATTGTTGGAGGTAATTTGAACGATATATATACTTAAGTAGCATAATTATCAAATTTCTTATTTTTGAGCCTAAGTATATCAAATTCATAATTTTGAGAAAAAAGTTGTTCTGAAGGAATTTTTCAAAGGTGTTTACGAGAAAATTCTTTTCAAATTTTTGCATTACTCGGGACGAGCAATGAATTAAGTTTGGGGTGTGGAAACACAAAAATTTATATACTTTTTCATGCCCTTTTTTACCCAAATTCATGTGGTTTCGAGTTAATTCTTGTCGGAAAATAATTAAATATTATAAAATAATTAAATTGTGCTAAAAATATGAAAATGATGAATTTTAATTAATTTATAATTAATTTTGATTTATTTTGACTATTTTAAATGAGAATCGCACAAAGGGCTTAAAATCATTTCAGCAGATTAATCGTCAAGAACAAAACCGAGAAGCAATTTGAAGTTCAAAGGCAAATTTATTTCCAGCCCAAGACGGTTCAATTATGAAGATTTAATCATAATATAATTAATTTTAATTTTTTCCCAATTTAATTTGGGCTAAATAAATTATTATTAATTAATTATGGAAAAGGGTCCAGTTAAACCGCACTGGTTGAACCGAATCAGTTGAACCGAACCAGCCACCAATTGGGCAGCCCAAACCATCCACAATGATGGCCCAAATCAGCTTATTAGCTGATTAATTAAGCTTGCAAAGAAGCCCTTGAAGACCTTTCAAAACTGCATTCAAACCCCTCCAAAAATTATGGCTTTGTAGATTGCCCCATGCTATATTTAGCAAAGTTGAAGGGATGGCCGGCCAAGGGAGGCCTCTTTTGCTGCTGATATTTGCTATTTTTAGCAGCCTTGATCAGCTATAAATACACCCCCCTAGCTTCTCATTCAAAACACACCTCAAGCATTTAACATTCTCCTCTCTCACTTTCTCTCAATTCCCATTTTCCCTTCTCCCTTTTTGGTGTTCTTGTGCCGATCTCCTCTTGGGAAAGAGGTGTTTCTCCAGCCATTTGAAGCAGCAATTGAAGTGTTCATAAGCCACCTTGATAGCCGAGGACAACGAAGAACGAAGAAGGGAGCAAACAGACAAGCCACGGAGAAACACCGGATTTGTTTCTTGTTCCTTATCTCTTTAAATTATTCGTTGTTGTTTTTCCAAACATGTTTATGAATATTTATGCTGTTGGAATGTTTAATTTAATCAATTTAGCTTAAATTTAATTCGTGTTAGGTTGATCGCATTTCGTCCTCTTGAATTATTAAAATTGTGTTTATGCTGTTAAAGGCCTTGGTAAAATGTTTGATTAAGTAAAATTACGTTAAGTTATCTGGCATTATAATTGTTTAGATAGCTAATGAATTAATTATTTAAACGCATTGAAATTTTAATTAATGGATGCAATACTTAATCTGTGCATGTTTAATTCTTCTAAGGAAGCTGAAGATTAAATTAGCATTGTATTTGACGATACATATGCCTTGCATAACTTGCAGGATTTTTGTGATTAAATTGTTTCAAGGTAAGAATACTTTGTTACTTCACATGATCTTTTATATGCTTGTTAGGTTGAATTAATCGTTTGAATCGACATAGGAATATGCGAGAGATAATTTAATTTAATAAGTATGTATGTGCGATAACATGTTTACTTTTAGAAGTCTGTTTAGTCGTTTGAATTTGCATAGGAATATGTATAAGAGATGAATGGATTTTTATTTGTAAATATGTTCATAAGTTAGCAAATTACCGAGTTGCCATGTTTTAATAAGTATAAACACAAGTTTAATAATTCTAAGGTAAGAAATGTTATTAATCCAACACAATTATATCATCTTGATTAAAATCAGTTTTTGAAATCGTGCATTAGAACTTTGTTTTATTTTATTTTTCTTTTTTTTATTTTTAGTTTTTAAATATTTCTTAAATCCAAATATTTTTCCTTCACCAAATTGTTTGAAAACATTTTCATAAATAATTCTTTTACAGTCCCTGTGGGTACGATAACTCGACATTTACTTGTCACTTTATTACTTGTTACGATTGTGTACACTTGCACATTTCCACCGTTCCAATCCTCGTATCACGATTCAACACTTTTGCTCTATAAGACAAGGGAAAAGAAAGGGAGTAAGCTTTGAGCTTAGTAAGTTTACACATAAACAATTAAGCAACATAGTATAAGCTAAACAACAATTAGCATTATACTAACATATAATGTACAACTATGCTTACTCTTTCTATCCCTTACCACATTTCCAACACATCATGAGTCACTTACTCATAACCATTGACATGCACTCCTGCATTCAATATCACATTTACACAATATACAACACATCATTATTTCTCAATAATACATCTACACAGCTATGCTACTCACTATCACATCCACACAGCAAATCTCTCGGTGGTTCCGCACTAAGCCCACCACAATCAATTAATAAGGTAGTATCGCACTTAGCCTACCAACAAGGTATTCATAGTGGTTTCGCACATAGCCCACCAGATAATATACCTAACGATAGCATCGCACATAGCCAGCTCATCGTCAATATGCATTAGGATGGTATCGCACTTAGCCCACCATTTAGCATTATTACAACACATTCACAAATCTACTTACTTAATCATTCATTTCACTTGAACCATATAGGTTCTCAATCATTCTCAACCATGCTATACACTAGTTAGCATTAACAAATTGTAAGTATGAATGCATTGTTTGTGCATAGACTTACCTCGATACTCAAAAGTATAGAAACGTGCAATTTAGTCCACCACTTTGCTCTTGCCTCGGTTTCGATCCGGGCTTTGTCTTTCTTGATCTATAATGAATAAATCAGCTTATTCAATACACACATTGACCAAATTGACCCACATCTCATACTTTGGCAAAATTACTCTTTTGCCCCAAATCTTTCTCATAATTACACTATTGCCCCCAAGGCTCGTAAAGTGATTTTTATTCAACTTTCTAGCCTTTCATGCTTAGCTGAATCACTTACTCAACTAAAGCAATAATCAATTCTCATCACAACACACATGTATGACCAAACTCAAGATTTTTACAAACTAGTCCCTACATGCATTTTCTATGGAAACTCATTTAGAAAAAGATGTTTCTACTACATCAAGCTTTCATAATCTTCCATAAAACATCAAAATACATGCATGTCATACATGGCCACATTTTTTAACATCCATCATAGCTCATCAAATAGCTAAAAATAGCTTACTCATGCAACAAGGACTTCAAAAATACAAAGAATATAAAAAACGAGGCTAGATGCACTTACTAGCAAGCTTGAAATTTTGAAGAACCCTAACAATGGCTCTCTCAAATTTTTTGACCTTGGAGAAGAAGATGAATGAATTTTGTCATCTTTTCTCCTATTTTAATCACTTAATTGTTAAATGACCAAAATGCCCTTTTTGATAAACTTTCTATTTTAACTCATCCATGCCCAAATTTGTCCAAAAATTAGAAATTGGAAAAATTGCTATTTAAGGACCTCTAATTAATATTCTAAAGCTATTTCACACAAATAGCTTCTAGAATCTCACATTTTGCAACTTTTGCAATTTAGTTCTTTTGGACAATTCAACCGCAATTTCACAAAATTACTTCATGAAACTTTCACACTGGCATGCATTCATAGCATAAACCTCAAAAACTCATTCATAAACCTCAAATTTGTGGTCTCGCACCACTATTCTGACTAGGCCCTAAATTGGGATGTTACTCATTTCGCAATTTTTCTTTGAGGCATATGTCTTTCTTAAAATAATCTTTTTTCAAAGTGCTTTTATGGTCTCTCCATTTTTTACCCAATGCCTTCTTGATATAGGCATCCGAGACCTGTAAAGCAAATCTCTCCTAAAAAACACAAGTTTAGAAAGTAAATATAAATGAAACTTAAACCAAAGTATTATAAATTACATTCACGTATTGTTACCTTAATATTATCGAGAGCTTGATTTTGTTGCTATCAGGCACGTGATGCCATGATTCGTAGTTGATGGGCAACATATTGGCATTTCGTGCTATAATGCCCAAATAGCCTGCTAAAAGTCGAGCTTCTGATCCAACAGGCTGACCATGACTGTTTCTATTTACTTTCACACGCTCGACAAGATTTAAGTCGTATAAATCTTTAAGTAGCGTACGTCCTCGACCTCTGCGTGTCCCACCACTTTCAGCTGGAAAATAATATATTATTATATTGAAATTGAGAAATACGAGCAATAATAAAAGTCTATACGCATGTAAAATAAACTTAACATTACTTTGAAATTCTGTAGGCTCGTCGTCTGTCTCCGGCACATTCGAAGATCCAATAGCTATCTGTTATTCACTATTTCCTTCTTCCAAATTTGGCGTATTCTGGACAATACTTAAATTTCGTAATCTTCTTCTAGGTATTTTTCCTGCAATACACATAAAATAGTTGAAATTTTAGTAACAAATAACAACAATAATAGTACATATAAAATAGTTAAATTATATAACATGAGTAATATTAAAATTATAATATTACATATATTTAAAAAATCGTAAAATCTTACTACATCATAATTCGTAAATATCTTCGTCCACATCCTGACGAACCCATTGAAATTGTGTACTAGTACTAGGGATATTTTCATTTAAGTTTTGTTCTGGAAAAGGAAAAGTTTCTGATCTTTCGACGATGTCATCTCTACTTCCATTGCCCATGTCAAATAAGTCTCTAGGGGTGTTTCGGAGTACAACGTACCAACCCTCATCAGTTGGATCTTTCGAGTAAAAAACTTGCTTCACTTGAGAAGAAAATACATACGGCTCATCTATCAATTGTTGTCCAGTGTGAATCAATCGAGAGAAGTTCACCATTGTAAAACCAAATTGATCTTGTTTAATTCTGCGAGTCATATTAACATCAGCCCAATCACCTCGAAATAAGACAACTTTCCATTTGCCATAATAATCCAACTCAATTATGTCAGTAAGAAGTCCGTAATACTCCACATTTCCCTCAACTGGATTACTGTCCCTAGCACTAGCATAACTTGTAATTGAAGAATTAACAACAATTCCACAATTTTGAGTTCTCCTCAATCTCTCGCGATATTTTGTATGAAATCTGAATCCATTGATGAGGAAGGCACTATATCTTTTTACTATTCTATTCGGACCTTGGGAAAGCCATTTAACTTCGTCATCGACGTCTTTCCGACTCCAAACCTATTGAATCGAAAGTAAATTGAGTAATTATAAATGTTATGAGAAAACATTATTATTTGTCAATGAAAGCTTCAATTGCATACCGTCTGGCTTAACCATTCATGAAATGATTCTGTGAACAACTTATTAATTTCTCGTTCTTGTAATCTTCGGGACCGTGAACAAGCTCTTAATATTTGTTTGTACTCACTATGTTAAAAAAAAGGTTTACTTTGTTAGAAGATAAACAAATTATAATTGATGAATATTTATCAAATTATAGAACTTACTTGCATAATGGTTCCAATGAATCGTGGTGAAAAAGAACATATCGATGTGCTTGTACCCACGATCTATCATCTAATTCTGCAATTTCAACTTTGCCGATTGGTTCTCCATAACTTTGAAATAAATAAGTTTCGGCCAAGTTATGATTAGTGAGCCCAGCATTTCTACTTGGTCTGTTCATTCTTGTTTCAACATCTTCCAAATATCTTGAACAGAAAGTCATACATTCCTCTACCAAGTAGCCTTCGGCAATTGATCCTTTTGGATAACGCTTATTACGGCAGTAAGACTTCAATTTGCATAGGAACCTAAACACGATATACAACATTATCAAAAGTTGCAACTAAAGGCATTGAGGTGAATGAAGGAATAATTTACAAATAAATTAACACCTTTCTATGGGATACATCCATCGATAGAAAACGGGTCCACCAAGTATTGATTCACGAGGGAGATGAATTATCAAGTGCACCATAATAGTGAAGAAGGAAGGTGGGAAGATCTTCTCCAAATTGCATAAAGTTAATGCGGCTCGATCTTGTAGTTTCTCAAGTTATTGAACATCCAAAACTTTGCCACAAATGCCTTTCATTATATTGGATAGTTCAATTATACAAGACGTCACCTTTTTTGACATACAACACCGCATAGCAACAGGCAGTAAATCTTGCATCAAGATGTGATAGTCATGTGATTTTAAGGCATATAGTCTTCAATCTTTAAGACTCACACATCGAGATATATTTGATGCATACGCATTTGGGACCTTTATATCCTTCAACACCATGCAGAACACTTCTTTCTTCGTCTTCGACATTGAAAAAATAGAAGGCGACAATCGATATTTCCTATTCGGAAGTGCTTGGGGATGAAGCTCACGCTGAATTCCCATGTAGACTAAATCAATTCGACTCTGAAGATTGTCTTTCAATTTTCCATCGACATTCAAAATAGTCCCAATCATGTTCTCGCAGACATTTTTCTCAATGTGCATGACATCAAGATTATGTCGTAAAATGTGATGCTCCTAATAAGGCAACTCAAAAAAAATACTTCTTTTTTTCCACAAGTCTGCCTCATTAGGATCATCATCTTCATCAGATTCATCCCTTGATCTTCTATTTCTTTGCGTGTTGGGCGGTTGATTCATCTTCCCATAAATGAAATTCATATCTTTCAACATGAACAAGATTTCAGATCCACCGGTCTGCGAAGGAGCTTCTCTGAACTCTTTAGTACCGTCAAACAGAGTACTCTAAAATCTAAATCTATGATTTCCCGGTAACCACCGACGATGCCCCATGTAAGAAAACTTATTCCCGTTATATAACCATTGCGAACATGTTTGCGCAACACAACAAGGACAAGCATAACGTCCCTTGGTACTCCAGCCATATAAATTGGCATAAGCCGGGAAGTCATTAATAGTCCACATCAAAGCTGCACGTAAATTAAAGTTCTCCTTTCTGAGTACATCATATGTCTCAACACCAGCCCATAATTGTTTTAACTCTTCAATAAGTGGCTGCAAATAAATGTCAATATCATTTCCGGGACCTTTCTCTCCAGGGATAATCATAGATAAGATAAAGGATGATTGTTTCATGAAAATCCATGGAGGCAAATTGTAAGGAACAAGCACTACAGGCCAAGTACTATACGCAGTGCTCATGATTTTGTAAGGATTAAATCCATCAGATGCTAGCCCAAGCCTCACACTCCGAGGATCGCTTGCAAAGCTTGGAAATTTACTGTCAAATGATTTCCAAGCTAAAGAATCCGTAGGATGCCTTAACAATCCATCATCGGTTCATCCATCATGGTGCCACGTCATAGACTCGGCTGTTTTCGACGACATGAAAAGCCTTTGAAGCCTTTGTAATAGCGGAAAATACTCACATACCACCGGAACTGTATCAAACTTTACTCCAACCTCTTGAGTATTCAAAATAAAGGCGAGATAGGACTCACACCCTTTTCTCAAACATTTCTCAGCCACTAGGGAAGAAATCATCACTGGTAGACTATCCGATCCACCTGATTCAACCCGAACAACATCTCAATTCTCACATTTCAATTCGATAAACTTACTACCACAGTTCACTAAGACACTATGGGTAGTCAACCAATCCATGCCAAGGATTAAGTCAAACTCATCAAATGGCAACAACATAAGGTCTGCCGGAAAGCAATGACTCTTAATCAATAAAGGACAATTCTTACACACCTTGTCCACTAAAACATGCTTACCTAATGGATTTGACACCTCAACCACAATATCCGTAAACTCAACGTTCATACTCAAACTAGATGCCAATCTCATGCAAATATAAGAATGAGTAGACCCTGGATCTATTAAAGTAATAACAAAGGTGTCAAAAAGAGAAAAAGTACCCATTATTACATCTGGGGATGACGCCTCTTCGCGGGCGCGAATGGCATACGTCCTCGCAGGTGCCCGACCCTCCGGTCTCACAGCAGAGTCTTTGGACGCACCTCTACCACTAGTCCCACCTCTCGGGTTCCTTGGTGGTCTACCCCTTGCAGACACATCGCTAGGTCTTGTCTCTTGCTTCTCTTCCTTATCATCCCTCTTGGGGCAATTTCGGATAAAATGGTCGGGGGAACCACACTTATACCAACTTCGGTTGTTTCCCCAACACTCTCCGGTATGATACCTACCACAACTTGGACACTCCGATTTGTTCTTCGGATTGCCCACACTTTCCATCGAGGTGGCTTGGACTCTCGAACCCGAACGAGTGTTGTCCAAGTCTCGATGTGGATATCCCACTGGTTTTGTCGTCCGAGGATTCACTTCATTGGATCTTTTTGACTGGGCTTGATATGATTTGCCCATCAGTCATTTTCTCTCATCTCGGGCTTCACTCACAGCCCTTCTTTTTTCCTTACTCAATTCCTCGGCCTTACTTGCCCTTTCAACCAACACAACAAACTCTTTCAACTCCAAAATACCCACTAGGAGCTTAATATCCTCGTTCAGTCCATCTTAGAACCTTTTACACAAGATGGTCTCTGTCGACACGCATTCTTGCGCGTACTTGCTAAGCCTAACAAATTCGCGCTCACATTCTGCTACTGTCACTCTTCCTTGCTTCAGCTCAAGGAATTTCTTCCGTTTCTGATCAGTAAATCGTTGGCTTATATACTTCTTGCGGAACTCTTCCAAAAAGAAGTCCCACGTCACCCGTTCTTTCGGGACTACCGATGTCAACGTCTTCCACAAATGGTATGCCGAGTCCCTCAGCAAAGATACGGCACACTTCAGGTTTTCTTCAGGTGTACAAGAGAGTTCATCGAATACTCTCATTGAGTTCTCTAGCCAGAACTCTGCCCTCTCGGGGTCATCATCTACCTTAGCTCTAAACTCTTCAGCCCTGTGTTTCCTAATCTTATCCACCGGGGGTTTCGATATCCTCACTACATCAATACCTTGAGGAGCCACTGGAATTGGTTGAGGTATAGACGGAGGTGGTGGAGGTTGAGCATTAGGGTTCGCTTGAACATAATTCGAGTACCAATTACTCATCATCTGGAGAAAGGCTTCCCGAGCCTCTTCCCCTTGACCCCTAACCTCGGGTCCACTCTCAACAGGCGCGGTTCCTTGCGCAGGAGCCGGCACATTACTAGTTGCTTCATCAGCAGTCGATTGATAGGGATCCATATACTATATAAAACAAGGTTTAAAATCATCAGAAACCACCACACTATCATTGTACACTTATGGCATGTATAGCTAGACCCTTACACCCGCTATGGTAGTCCTAAAACCGACTAAACCATAGCTCTGATACCACTAAATGTAACACCCCTTACCCGTATTCTATGCCGAAACTGGGCCCGAGGCATTACCGAAATAAAACCACTTGATCGCCACTTAGGCTCAACGTGACTACTCTCTCTTAGTCACCATAACGACCTCATTCTCAACTTACGAGACCATACTCATATACACGAGGGCTCTCGAGACCATATCGGAAACTCTTACGAATTTAAAATTTTTCCATTCTAACAGGGCCACACGCCCGTGTAAGATAATACACGCCCGTGTGTAGTCATACACGCCCATATCCACAAACCGTGCACAAAACTCAAGCATTCTGCCAAAGTCCCACGGCTAGGGCACACGCCCGTGCTCTCCACTCGTGGTGAGCACTAACTACTTTACACGGCCTAAAGCCTAGACACACGCCCGTGTGGCTAGCCCGTGGCCTATAACACTCGAATCTGCCAAAGTGACACGGCCAAGTCACATGCCTGTGGGCTGGCCGTGTGTCACACATGGCCTAGACACATGCCCGTGTGTCTATCCACATGGACAAGAATAAAGCTATTTGCTAAGCTCTTCTCACCCCTCTAGCATACACAACATGTACTCATTCAACACATCCATAATCAACTTATTTTGAAACACAATCTTACATGAATAACTACATCTTTTATATAATAAAATAGCCAACAACCATGGCATTATACAAAAATAGTTTATCCATCTAATGGCCAACACATCTTAGCCAATACAACAAAATTCACTAACTTATCTAGCCCCTATACATGCCATATACAAAACATTAAGTCCAATGTACCGAGTGTTTGATAGTGTGGGCGATCTTCCGATTAATCCGCAGTATCACGATTCAATCCTTGTTCTCTATAAGACAAGGAAAAGAAAGGAGTAAGCTTTGAGCCTAGTAAGTTTACACATAAACAATTTAAGCATTCTAGTATAAGCTAAACAACAATTAGCATTATAGTAACATATGTAATTCACATCCACTACTATGCTTACTCTTTCTATCCCTTACCACATCTCCAACACATCATGAGTCACATACTCATAATCATTGACATGCACCCCTGCACTCAATAGCACATTTACTCAAAATACAACACATCATTATTTCTCAATAATACATCCACACAGCTAAATTACTCGGTGGTTTCGCACTTAGCCCACCACAATCAAATCATAAGGTAGTATCGCACATAGCCTACCACAAAGGATAATTATAGTGATTCCGCACATAGCTCACTAAATAATATGCTTAACAATAGTATCGCACACAGCCCATCATTGTTAAGTATCAAGGTGGTATCGGACTTAGCCCACTATCAAGCATTATCACTACAAATTCACATGTCTACTTGTAATACATTCATCCATTCACAACTACTATCTCATTCATTCCACTAGAATTGAAAAGGTTCTCAATTATGCTACACATTAGCTAGCATTAACAATGTATACCCATAAATGCATTGTTCATACGTAAACTTACCTCGGTACTCAAAAAGTATGGAGATGTGTAATTTAGTCCACGACCTTGCCCTTGCCTCGGTTGAGATCCGGGCTTCGTCTTTCTTGATCTAAAATGAAAAATCAACCTGTTCAATACACACATTGACTAAATTGACCATTATCTTATACTTTAGCAAAATTACCATTTTTCCTCTAAACTTCCTCATATTTATACTTTTGCCCCAAGGCTCGTAAAGTGATTTTCATTCAACTTTCTAGCCTTTCATGCTTAGCCGAATCATTTACTCAACTAAAGAAATCATCAATTCTCACTAAATCACTCATGTATGACCAATCTCAAGACTTTCACAAACTAGTCCCTACATGCATTTTTCATGGAATTCACTTAGCAAAAGATGTTTCTACTACATCAAGCCTTCATATTCTTCCATAAAACATCAAAATACATGCATGTCATACATGGTTACATTTTTGAACATTAATCCTAGCTCAACATATAGCTAAAAATAGCTTACTCATGTTACTAGGACTTCAAAAATACGAAGAATATTAGAAACGGGGCTTGGATGCACTTACTAGCAAGTTTGAAAAATTGAAGAGCCCTAACAATGGCTTCTTGAAATTTTCGGCAGCTTGGAGAAGAAGATGAATGAAATTTTGTCATCTTTTTCTCTTTTTAATCACTTAATTGACAAATGACCAAAATGCCCCTTAGTGAAACTTTTCCAATACCATCCACTCATGCCCATTTTTGTCCAAAAATTAGAATTTGGGAAAATTACTATTTAAGGACCTCTAATTGATAATCCAAAGCTATTTCATACAAATAGCTTCTAGAATCTCACATTTTGCAACTTTTGCAATTTAGTCCTTTTGGACAATTCAACCGCAATTTAACAAAATTGCTTCATGAAACTTTCACACTAACATGCAAACATAGCATAAACCTCAAAACTCATACATATATATTGGATTTGTGGTCTCGCACCACTATTCTACTAGGCCTTAAATCGGGATGTTACACGGCCACTAGGCACGCCCGTGTGCTAAGGTCGTGTAATCTTAAGCAAGATACTAACTTATTCGCACGGCTATTAGGCACGTCCGTGTACCGTGGCCGTGCATACTTTGGCTAGCTACTGACTTTATCCCACGGTCACTAGGCACGCCCGTGTGCCATAACCATGCAGGCAAAACAGACCATACACAAGGCCAATTTGCCACCCACACAAGGGTTTACCAACAAACTTCAATACAATGCCAATTCATGCTTTTAAATGTACTCAAACATACCATTTCATGCACTCAATAACCATCAACATTACCATTTACTTCCATACCTAATGTCATCACAATAAATCCATTCAAAGTATCAATTGTACATCTCAAAACATGTACCTATCAAACATCATGTAATCCATATCATAAACCATCTTCAAACCACATCTTTTCATCAACCACACAATCATGAAATATACCATTTTCATAACTCATTCATAAACTCAATATTATCCCACTTCCAATCCAAATCACATGGCAAGGATTAAACATCACAAATCATACCATAAATTTCTAGCCTATACATGCCATATTTCATCTATATACATCTTTCCAAAAGTACCAAAATAGATTGCCGATAGTGTGATAGAGATGCTGACGATCCCCGAATCTGAGCTAGCTTCACTGACACTGCAAAGCAGAGAAACAAATCACACAGTAAGCTTTCCAAAGCTTAATAAGTTCGAAGTACAATACAACTAATTCATTGAATCAAATCAATATACACATAAAACAATCACATAGATAATTTATCAATGTCACACAATTCCAAACATATCCAATATTCACATAGCATTCCTTTCATCTACTTTCAATTTCATCAACCTCATAGGTTTTATACATACCTTTGCCAACACTTAGCTAGTCACCAACCATGCTACTCAACCACTCAACTTTACACTTCGATCAACCTTTTCTATTCTCTTGCTTTGTTCGCACACTTAGTGCCAATTGTAACACCACTCACTTGAGACCATTTTTGGAGTCGAGCACGAGGCGTTATTTAACTTAACTTACCACTTCGGGTAAAAAAATAATTTATTTCATCATTCACGAAAAATCTGTCCATCTGCGCAACAGTCATTAATTTAATTATAACTCGAGTTATGAAACTCGAAATTTAAATCTGTAAATTTTCCCTGAAACTACACTCATATATCTTCTCACCATAAAATTTTCAGAATTTTTGGTTTGGCCAATTAGTACATTTTATTCATTAAAGTCTCCCCTATTTCACAGTTCAACGGTTCTGACCACTCTTCACTAAAAATCAATTTTATAATTGTACACTTTTTATATGTTGTTCCTACTTATTTCTACTGACAGTAGACTCACTAAGGAATCTATAAATATAAATTATAACTCATAATTATTTTTTTAAAATTTTAAATGTTTTTTTAAAGTCTAAACAGGGGACTTCAAATATCATTCTAACCCTATCTTACTAAAATTAAAATATCACAGAATATTAAATTTCTTTTCTTACACTATTTCTTTCATATGAAATTAGACACAACAAGCTTTAATTCTATAACTTATTCACCTTATAATTCCATTTCTCCTATTTTTAGTGATTTTTCAAAGTCACGTCACTACTGTTGTCCAAAAACTGTTTCATTGCAAATTTTTACTTTTTCATATTTTCTTTGTAGTAAGCATCACTTAGGTATCCATACAAAATAATTTGATCCCTATACATGCCATAACCTAAAACATTTCAAAAGAATTTATATACCAAAGTAAAGGCTTGATAGTGTGATACGAGGCTCCGACGATCTCCAATCCAAGTAAGTTCAACACACCATAAAACAAAGAAAAAGAAAAGAATGAGTAAGCTACTAATAGCTTAGTAAGTTACATGTAAACAATAAGCACTAAAGTAATAATTAACATTTTTTACATATAACTAATCAATATCCTTCTTAACAAAGTCATTCACTTACACATGTACAATCTTACCAATTCACTTGCACATACATTTAAATACTTAATCATTATCACGTATGCTCATTCTTTCAACTATACCTGCATACACACTTCATCTCATATTCACTTTAATTTATTATTAATCCCGTTGAACACTCGTAATATACACGAATACGTAGAGAATTAGCACATAAGTGCCTACCACTGATATGTAGCCGAAGCTACCACTGATATGTAGCCGAAGCTACCACTGATCAATAACACTAGAAATGTCCATGGGCCTGCTCACACAAGCTGTCAGGTGTCTGCAACACATGCTAGATCACCCGATGCCGGGACTCACTGTAGAGTAATCAGAACTTTGGTCTCTAGTGATATATCACTTGTATCCACTTCTATTCCTAAGTTCAACCGGGAATTTACTCTTAACACTTATTTTAAACACTTTATCACTTGAATAATTCATGAACAATTTTTCTTCCACATTCAATATTAATTCACAAATCAAATACAATTCACAATTTATAAAAATATATTGCTATTATTTACACATAACTTACCTCGGATGCAAAACGACTATTTTCGTAAATTAGTCAATAACCTTCTCTTTTCCCCAATCACCTTCACTATTCCTTCTTTCTTGATCTATATTAGCACAATTTAATAAATTTTATCAACATTCCATTCAAATACAATTCATACACAATATTTTGGCAAAATTACGTTTTTGCCCCTAAAGTTTCATATATTTACACTTTTGCCCCAAAGCTCAGAAATTAAAATTTATCCCTTATTCATATGTTTTATGACATGATGATTATTTTTCCCTTCTATGACAACATCAAACTCTCACTCTAACATATACTTATGAACATTAGGTATTTTTACCGATTAAGCCGTCTTACTCGTTTTCACTTAAAATCGTTTAGCAAAAGTTGTTTAACATAATTTCAAACCTCATATTCTATCATAAAACATCAAAATAAACACATTTCACCTATGGGTATTTTTCCAAATATGAACCCTAGGTTAAATTATTGCTAGTACAAACTAAATCGAGTTACCGGGACTCCAAAAACGTAAAGAACATTAAAAACGGGGTTTGGAATCACTTACTATGGAGCTTGGAAGCTTGAAACAAACCCTAGCTATGGAGAACCCTTGAAATTTCGTCCTAATGAAGAAGATGGACATATTTTTCCATCTTTTTTTCCTTTTTTTAATCTTTTAATTACTAGATGACTAAAATACCTTTCATTAAAAACTTTGGTTATTTCTACCTATGTATGTCCATTTTTGTCCATGAAAGCCTAATGGTATAATTACCATTTAAGGACCTCTACTTCAATTATGCTCTTCAATTATATCCTTTAACATCTAGAACTCATATTTATCAACTTTTGCAATTAAGTCCTAATAGGCAAATTAGACATGCAATTCATGAAATTTTCTATCGATATTCTAACACATGCATCTAATCACTCGATAAATTATAAAAATTAATCAGAATAAATTTTTCTACTTCAGAATTGTGGTTTCGAAACCACTATTCCGTTTAGGCCCTATTTCGGGCTATCACACCAATTCATAGACAAAACATAGTCATCACCGCACACTTAGTGCCAATACGTTAAACCAAGCTTATATCGGTATCGCACACACAGTGCCAATTCAATAAGCCGAAGCTTCTAGCATCTCGCACACACAGTGCTAATCATTTCTATCCTATTTCTAATTTCGTACACTTAGTGCCTTCTAAGTCAATTCAGCACATATCATTTCTAATTTCATAATTATATAGATATTCATTCAATTCACATCACATAGAACATAAATTAACAACTTGTACTATATCCGAACTTACCTCGGACGTCAAACTACCGAAACAGTCGATCAATCGTGTAACACCCCTTACCCGTATTCAACGCCGGAACCGGGCACGAGGCGTTACCGTAATAAAACCCTCAAGATCGCCACTTAGGCACCACGTGACCACTCTCTTTGGCCATCACAACAACCTCAGTCCCGACTTACGAGGCCTCTCTCAACCACATGAGGGCTCTCGAGACTATATCGAAAACTCTTACGACCTTAAAATTTTTCCATCTAAACAGGGCTCACACGCCCGTATAAGATTTGACACGCCCGTGGATGTCACACACGCCCTTGGTCACTACCCGTGCATGAAAACTCAAGCATTCTGCCAATGCCCCAAGGCTAGGGAACACGTTCGTGCTCTCCGCCCGTGGTGCACACTGACCACCTTAACACGGCCTAAGTATAGACACACGCCCGTGTGGCTAGCCCGTGGCCAACACTGATTAACACACACGTTCTAGGCACACGCCCGTGTGACTAGTCCGTGGTCTATTCTGATTTAAAATACTATCATGCAGGGGACACACGGCTGAGTCACACGCCCGTGGGCTGGCCGTGTGTCACACATGGCCTAGACACACGCCCGTGTGTCTATCCATATGGACAAGAACAAAGCTATTTTCCAAGTTCTTTTCACCCTTCTAGCATACACAATCATGTACTCATTCAACACATCCATAATCAACTCAAAATCTTGCAATCTCACATAGATAACTACATCTTTTCATATAATAAAGTGCCAACAACTATGGCATTATACAAAATAGATTATCCATCTAAATGCCAACACATCATAGCCATATACAACAAAATTCACAAACTTGTCTAGCCCCTATACATGCCATATACAAAACATTGAGTCTAATGTACCAAAGTGTGTTGATAGTTTGGGCGATCTTCCAATTGATCCTCGTATCTCGATTCAACACTTTTGCTCTATAAGACAAGGGAAAAGAAAGAGAGTAAGCTTTGAGCTTAGTAAGTTCACACATAAACAATTAAGCAACATAGTATAAGCTAATCAACAATTAGCAATATACTAACATATAATGTACTACTATGCTTACTCTTTCTATCCCTTACCACATTTTCAACACATCATGAGTCACTTACTCATAACCATTGACATGCACCCCTGCATAGGGGTGTTCATTCGGTTAACCGACCGGTTAACCAACCCGAAATAACATTAACCGAATTAATCGACCTTTCAAAATTTTTAACCGTTAACCGAACTAAAATTTTTTCAAAAAATTAACCGAACCAAAATTTTTTCGGTTAATTCGGTCGGTTAATCGAATTAACCGAAAATTATATGTTTTTTATTTTTGGTTAAAAATTAACTGAATTAACCAAATTAACTGAATTAACCAAATTAACCGAATTAACCGAATTAACCAAATTACCCGAATTACCCGAATTAACCGAATTACCCGAATTACCCAAAATTAATCACTACATAATTAAAAAGATTACATAATTTTAGTTTTAGTTTTAGAATTTTATTTTTATTTATTAAATTATTTGTAATTTTTATGATTGGGTTGGATTGGGTAATTGGGTTGGGTTAGATATTTGGGTTTGGATTGGGTTTAGGGATTGGGTTTAGGTGAATAGTGGGCCTATTTATATATTATAATTTTATTTATTAATTTTTCGGTTAAACAGAAAAAATTCGGTTAACCGACTGGTTTCGAACCGAATTAACCGTTAACCGAAAAGTCACAAAATAATTAACCGACGCCCGATCGAAAAAATTTGGTTAACCGACCGATTAACTGAATTCGGTCGGTTAACCGAATTTTTCGGTTTTACCCGAATTTTGCACACCCCTACCCCTGCATTCAATATCACATTTACACAATATACCACACATCATTATTTCTCAATAATACATCCACACAGCTACTCTCCTCACTATCACATCCACACAGCAAATCTCTCGGTGGTTCCGCACTAAGCCCACCACAATCAATTAATAAGGTAGTATCGCACTTAGCCTACCAACTAGGTATTCATAGTGGTTTCGCACATAGCCCACTAGATAATATACCTAACGATAGCATCGCACATAGCCAGCTCATCGTTAATATGCATTAGGATGGTATCGCACTTAGCCCACCATTTAGCATTATCACAACACATTCACAAATCTACTTACTTAATCATTCATCCATCCATTTCACTTGAACCACATAGGTTCTCAATCATTCTCAACCATGCTATACACTATCTAGCATTAACAAATTGTAAGTATGAATGCATTGTTTATGCATAGACTTACCTCGATACTCAAAAGTATAGAAACGTGCAATTTAGTCCACCACTTTGCTCTTGCCTCGGTTTCGATCCGGGCTTCGTCTTTCTTGATCTATAATGAATAAATCAGCTTATTAAATACACACATTGACCAAATTGACCCACATCTCATACTTTGGCAAAAATTACTCTTTTGCCCCTAATCTTTCTCATAATTACATAATTTACCCCCAAGGCTCGTAAAGTGATTTTTATTCAACTTTCTAGCCTTTCATGCTTAGCCAAACCACTTACTCAACTAAAGCAATCATCAATCCTCATCACAACACACATGTATGACCAAACTCAAGATTTTTACAAACTAGTCCCTACATGCATTTTCTATGGAAACTCATTTAGCAAAAGATGTTTCTACTACATCAAGCTTTCATAATCTTCCATAAAACATCAAAATACATGTATGTCATACATGGCCACATTTTCGAACATCCATCATAGCTCATCAAATTGCTAAAAATAGCTTACTCATGCTACAAGGACTTCAAAAATACAAAGAATATCAAAAACGAGGCTAGATGCACTTACTAGTAAGCTTGAAAAATTTGAAGAACCCTAACAATGGCTCTTGAAAATTTCGGCAGCCTTGGAGAAGAAGATGAATGAATTTTGTCATCTTTTCTCCTATTTTAATCACTTAATTATTAAATGACCAAAATGCCCTTTTTGATAAACTTTCTATTTTAACTCATCCATGCAAATTTGTCCAAAAATTAGAAATTGGGAAAATTTCTATTTAAGGACCTCTAATTAATATTCTAAAGCTATTTCACACAAATAGCTTCTAGAATCTCACATTTTGCAACTTTTACAATTTAGTCCTTTTGGACAATTCAACCGAAATTTCACAAAATTGCTTCATGAAACTTTCACACTAGCATGCATACATAGCATAAACCTCAAAAAAACCATTCATAAACCTCAGATTTGTGGTCTCGCACCACTATTCCGACTAGGCCCTAAATCGGGATGTTACAAATCGAGCACTTTATCTTTGCCTCGATCTCGACCCGAACCTCTCCTCTCTTGGTCTATATACATTCAAATTCAATCCATTCAATCATAATTTCATTCAATTTAATCCACACACACTTATTTAGGGCATTTTACAAAATAGCCCTCACATTTTCACATTTCGACACTTTAGTCCCTATTTCACAAAATCATCAAATTCACATAGTTTCTCTTCACACAAGCCCAGCCAAATTTTCCTTGTGTTCATACAAGCCCACACATTTCATTTATTTCACATTTTAATCCTTCAATTTCTCATTTTCTCAATTAAGCCTAAAATGCTCAATTTCACTAAAAATCCCAATACAAACTATGTTAACCCAACACCAAGTTTTCATATTTCACTATCAACTAGCACATAGCTCAAGCATTCATAATTGGCTCATCATAAAAACATCATCAATTCTTCAAATTACAGCATGGGCTTGATAATAGAGTAAGCAACAATCTCAAAAACATAAAAATCATCAAAAATCGAAGTGAAAACATACCTTAATTGATTCCAAAACTAGCCGAATACCCTAGCTCAATTTTTCTTTCCTTTTTTTCTTCAATTTTGGCTATTATGGATGATAATGGCTTATTATTAGCCTTTTGTTTTATTAATATTATGATATAAATCCATTTACAAAAATAACCTTTCATTTAATATATAAAACATATATATATAATAAGGCCATTCATGTCTTTTAACCAACCACCATCTAATTATTGGCATATTTTCCTCATAAGACCTCCACAATATAAAGACAACAACACTTAGGTACTTATAAATCAGCACACAGCTTTTACACTTTACGCGATTAAGTCATTTCTCTAATTCGGCACACAGTCGATAAAATTTTCACACAGGCTATATCACATATAATCAACACCAAAAATAACATTAAAATATTATTCCAACCTCGGATTTGTGGTCTCGAAACCACTATTTTGACTAGGGTCTAAATCAAGCTGTTACAGAATGTCCACACGGCTTATGACACGGGCATGTCTTTGGCCGTGTGAGACACACGGGCGAGCCACACGACGTGTGTCTCCTATATTTTGCAAAAATTTTCTAAGTATTCAAAAAGTTTCTAAAGTTATCGGTTTAGTCCCGAACCACCCCGAATGCATGTTTTGAGCCTAATAAGCTCGTATTAGGGACAAAATGATTGGTTGTGAATGAATTGTATTTGAAATTATTAATTTGTGTGAGAAATGTATGTTTCAATGTGTGATAAGTTCGGTAATACTCCGTAACCCTATTTCAGCATTGAATATGGGTGAGGGGTGTTACATAAATTGCAATTAACCAAAGGTCCAAAAAAATAATTAGACCATTCTTAAGTATGAAATAATGGATGGTTGTGTTGTTAATTAATTAGTTAAATAAATTTTGATTAATTAACATAAAACATGATTAATTAGCTAATTATAACTTAATTTAACTATAAATATTAAATTGGTGGATGGAGAGAGGGATTATCATCTTCTCCAACCAGCCAAAACAGTAAGAGAAGAAGCTTTGATTCCATTTTATGGATTTTGAATCTTTTCGACCTTAATTCAAGTAAGTCCCTAGCCATTTTACTTTGATTTTTTTTAGATTTTTTTATCTTGGAAGCTTGATTAAGCTAACCCCAAGATCAATTTGATCAATTATTGAAGTTTTGATGAGATTCCATTGTTGAGAATTAAATGTTTTAGATGTTAAATTGATAGAAATTAAGCTTAGTTTAAGAAAATGACTAAATTGTAAAGCTTACTTGATAGTTTTGTATATTAGGGACCAAATTGAATAAAATGTAAATTTTATGGTAGGAAAAAGATATAGGTGGTCCTTAATGAGTAATTGTAAAATCGAATTTCAATCCAAAGCTTTAAATTGAAAGTTATGTTAGCCTCGGGTTTAGGGACTAAATTGAAAAATATGTTTTATTTTTTATTAATTCTAACTTTAATGGAATTTGGTAATATCACATGTTTTATGACTTTATTTAGCTAACATTTATACAAAACCATCGAGAGGGAAAGGAAAATCGAAAGTCGACGACAAGTAGCTCGGAATTTCGGTTTGTATTTTTATGATTCATGAACCATTTATTTTCTGCATGTTCATGTCATTTTGCACTAAATGGAGTTTGAGGTGAGTTATTGATGACTATTTGAGTTGAATTAGTATTATTAAGATTTTTTACTGAAATAGGGACTAAATTGAATAGAGTAAAAGTTTCATGATTTGATTTATATTTGAAAATTGGTATGAATTTTAGTTGAAGCATGTTGTGCTATTTGATAAATTAATGAGTGATGATAAGTTGATATTGAAAGAATGTGAATTGATATACATACGTAATGAATTAGAAATTAGTTACCCTATTAGTTGTTCGGATCGAGTCGGATATAGTTGGTATACCATAAGGTCATACTATTGATTGAAAACATTGTTTTCGAGAAACCCGAAGTGGTAGATTGTTCATAGTGAGTCATCGTTGTCGGGCAACTCGGGTTGACAGATTAATCAGAATGAGATAGCCATCGTTGCCGAGCAACCCAGGGTGATGGATCCGCGTATCTGTACTGAGTTTATGTCAGGTTAATAGGGTTAAAAACACATGAATTGATTAAATGGTTAGTGAAATTAAATGTAATGATTGAAATGTGAAATACAATTGTATGCTAATTGAGTTAAAAACGAGCCTCGAGGGCAAATTAAATATGAATGAGCTTATAGATCCGGAAACTATTAAAATGATAACATAAAATAGAGAATACATGTATGTGTATATGAATACAGTGTGATGAATTTGTACTTGTGAAATGAATGATAAATTTAGTTACTTATGTGATTAATTGAGTTGCAAAATAAATAATGTATAGGTTATATTGAAAGGGTAGATTTAACATGATTATGCAAATGAATTGGTAATTAAGATTGGTATGAGCAATGATTGTATGGAATTATAAGTGGTTGACACAAAATGACGTGAGATTGAGTATGATTTGTATGTATACATTTGCATAATTTTATTTATATTATCTTGAATAATAGATTTACCCCTAAGCAATTTGCTTAGCGTATGATTTTGTTTTCTCCGTGCATAGGTAAAGTAGATTCCTGATAGATCGGGTGGTTATCTCAACGTCCAGAAATTGATCACCGATTCAGGAAAGTTTGTATATTTTTGTTTTGTTAAAGTGTGGCATGTACCTAGTTGAGTTGGTCCTTAGGTGTTAAAACCATGTTTAGGTAAACTTTTAAACTAGAAGTTGATGTATGAAATGGATTATACAAATGTAATTTGTATGTGTTACATAATTGGTTTGCATTGTGTAAAATGTTGCAAAAGTTTATGACCTTGATGAATTTAGGTAAGATTGCATATGTTTGGAATGATATGCACTAAATGGTTAACATATATGTGATGATGCATTAGTAAAATGTTGGATAATGTAACAGCCCGTTTTTTAGTGGTGTCGAAAACAGTGGTTTTGGGGCCACCAAATCCGACAAATAAGTTTGTAAATATTATATTTAATATTTACGAGTTATTTATGATTTTAAAAAGGTTTTTAATATAGTGATTTTTGTTGTATAAATGATTTATTAAGTTCAAGTGGTTTTAGAAAATGAGGTATCGGGACCTCTTTTCTATAAACCGAGCCGTAAATATTTTTATAAATATTTACGGAGTGTAATTAAGGTGGTATTAAAGTTTTGTTGGAAAATTTTATCGTTTCGATAGTTAATTAAGCAAAAAGGACTAAATCGCGTAAAGTGCAAAAGTTGTGTTCTATAAGCTAAAGGTATTAAATAGCTATAGAAATTTAAAGTGGAAGTCCTTATATGGTAAATAGACCATTAAAGGTGATAGTGGATGTGCATGGCTTGGCATTAGTGTAATTTTTAAAGTTAGGTAAGGGTAAAATAGTAATTTGATTATTAAATTAAATAAAATGAAAATGAAAATGTTATATCATCATTTTGGTGTCTTCTTCACGCATGAAAAGAAAAAAGGAAGCCATGGATGCTGGAAAATTTCAGCCATGTTTATTCCTTGCATGTAAGCCCCTAAGCTACCAATTTCTTGTAATTTTTATGTTTTTGAGATCGTTGCAACTAGGTCCAGGTAGCCTGTACCTTCGATTTTGAAACTGTTAAAGATTTTGAATGTTGCCATTGATGAATCTTGTGATTTTGATGTTAGATGATGAATTTTAAATGTTGATTTATATTTAAAAGTATTTTGTTAAGTGATTTTGATGAATTTTTCGATTAAGGACTAATTTGTTAAATTAATAAAAGTACAAGGATTTAATGTGAAATTGTTACATAAATGGGCTGTTTTGGATACCATGAACATTCGGCTAAGCTCAATTCTGGGTAAAAATGGTTAATTTGCATGTTTTAGGCTCGATGACTAAATTGAATAAAAGTAAAACTTTAGGGGCAATTTTGTAAAAATATCAAAAATGACCAAATTTTATGAAATGAATTGTTTTATTGTCTAAATTAATATATTGAATGAAATTATTAATTTAGATCAAGATCAGGTGGAAAATCGAGGAAAATGGAAAAATTACCAAAATACCCTTGAACTTTGGTATTTTTGCAGTTTATCCAGGTAAGTTCGTATGAACCATACTATGTATATTTTTTATTAAATTGAATGTTATTATATAAATTTTATTGAAAATGAAACGATATATACATATGTTATTAAACAATTTAGCTTATAATGACACAAGGAAAAATTCAACGACGCACGAAGATTACCGAGTCCCGTTTGAACTTTAGGAATTCGTAAGACACAAATGACATGTCATCAGGGTTATCGATTCCAGCTCTTATGAGCTTACCGATACTCAGCTTGTATGAGCCTACCGTTATTCATCTTGGAGGAGCTTACCGTTATTCAGCTCGGAAGAGCTTACCATTTATAGCTCGTATAAGCATACATGTACAGGAATTGACAGATTACAATTCAGTACACCTCGTGTGTACTACCCGTGTATCTAACGATATTCTAGGGGTTCAACGGGCACAGTTTTTGTTACAATTCTATATGAGTTCGATACGAACTAATACAGGTATATACATGAAATACATGGAAATGATGGTACATGATATATTGATATATTGAAATGGATGATATATGTATATGCTGAAACGGTAAGATAATGATATGTATCATGACATGTACATATATGAATATCTTTGATATGTTGATACATGGTAATTATGTAAGTTGAGACGAGTAATGAATTCAAGTGTGACATGTTGAGAAAATAAGGTTATCAATGTTGAATTTATATTAAATATGTTCAAGTATGCTAACATGTGTTGTTGTTTGATGCTTAGGCAAGTTCCAAGGTGTTGGTTGATTGGTATTATGTTTACTTATAAGTCGTATTGAAATGGTAAGTGCTCAAATGAAAATATACTTGTACTCCTGAAAAAGTGGTAAGGTTTAAATTATGCAAATTCATATTAAATGGCTTATCATGTGATTAATTCGAAAAGGGCTACGTTTAATTGCACTAGCTTGTGGCTATGGTTGATGATATGCTTGTGTCTTGTGTATTATGCATATGAAATGAGAGATTAAAAAGAAAATGATGAGTTGAATTGATGATGTTATTTAAGCTAAAGAAAGTAAATGTAATGGAAAGTAATGACATGCAAACGAAAGGAAGAAAATTGATAGAGATTTAAAGTCTTTATAAAATCCTACTTTGTTAGGGATGATAGGTATAAGTGATGCTGTGGAATTATTCAATTTGTGAGTTGTTGAATTTAGTTTCATGAATCGTGTAGTATCGGTATATGATTATTCTTGTTATGTATAAATTTCATATTGGAAATGGATTGATCTGATTAAAGTTTATACGAGCTTACTAAGCATTCATTGCTTACATAGTTATTTTTCTTTACTTTCCAGACTATCGGAAGCTCGTTTGGGTTGGAAGCTCGTCGGAGATTTATCACACTATCCAGCGACTATATCGGTAGATTTTGATATCTTGGTTAAGGTTATAATGGCATGTATAGGTATTTTGTCTGATGTTAGCCTATGTGTTTTGGTTGTGGAAATGACCATTTGGTTAGTTTGCATTTTGGTCTTGTGTTGGTAAAATGATATATAATATAAGGTGTATATAAGTAGCCTTGTAATGGTTGATATATGACTTGTTATGGTTGAATGATGGTAGATAGAAAAGTAGTTGAATGTGCATATTAGATATGACATATAACTTATTATGAATTAGTGTTTTGCCTTAGTAAGCATATATGTATCTTGATGCTAATAATTATGTGGTACAGTTGGTACCAAATGGTATTTTTTGGTAAGTGATTTAAATGTTGTGTAATGATGCAAACTTAGTTAGAAGTTAATCAATTATTTTGGCCAAATTGAATACATGGTTTGCATGATTATAAGTGGTCAATTGAGATACATATGGACATTGTGTTGTGTGTGTGAATATTACATAAACTTGATATTGGTTGGCTTTGAATGCCTATTTATGCCATGGTTGTTATGCAAATTGATGTGTGTAGGTTGGTACCAAATTGGGTGAGAAATGTGGCTTGGAAAATGGCCTATTTTTGTCCACACAGGTAGAGACACGGGCGTGTGTCTCAGTCGTGTGTGACACACGGCCAGGTGACACGGCCGTGTGGCCCTTTATACTTCAATAGAAATCAAGTCAGTAGCTTCACACGGCCTAGCACACGAGCGTGTGGCTTGGCCGTGTGGCACAGGTCAGTATACCCTCCAGTTTTCACACGGCCTGGCACATGAGCATGTGAGGCCATTTCGAAGGGTACACGGGTGAGGACACGGGCGTGTGGTTTGGTCGTGCGACCCAAGTCAGTGAGTTACACGGACTAGGACACGGGCGAGGACATGGGCGTGTGTCTTCTGTACCTTTGAAAATTTTCTATGTTTTCCGAAAAATTTCTTGAGTACTCGGTTTAGTCCCGAACTATTTTTAATGTTTATTTTGGGCCTCGAGGGCTCGTGTAATATCCCGGGTTAAGGGCTATTTTGTTGTTGCATGTTATTGCATGTGTTTAGTGTGCTGTGTTGCTATTTCGGTGTTTTAGAGGCTTAATTGTGGGCTAGGAGTGTGCCCGGTAGGTAGGAAAATTTTGGTTTTTGGGTGCTAGGTGAAGGAGCCGAGGAAAGTGGGGTTTAAGGAAATAATTTGTTGTTTTGTTGCACAAGTTAGGAGCTAGCTTAGTGGCAAAGCATGCGCTACATGGGGGAGCTTGGTGTGGCGTCATCTACATGGAGTGGAGGTCTAGTGTTCGAGCTGCGAATTCCTCATTTTGGCTACATTTTGGGACGGCATGGAGGAGAGGTAGAAGGCTAGTGAAATTCTACCTTGGACCAAGTCATACTTTTCAAATGAAAGGTGGAGAGCATTTGTAGGAGGGTGACTTGGTCATGCATGTTTGAATGAGTGGTTGGGAGTCTTTGGAGGGTTGTGGCCGAATTTTTGGAGAGGTATGGGGAAGGGGACGGCTTGGTAGTGTGTTGTGGAGGAGTGCCGAATTCCACTTTAGCATTTTGGTTGGTTTCGGTCAAAGGTGGTAAGCTGAATTCTTTTTCTTTTGTCAATTTCCTAAACCGAATTTCAAGTAAAACTCTTCCACTTTTGTTTCTTGAAACCAAATCCCAAGCAACTCTATTGCCGAATTTTGTAGGTGGTTTTCTACATCTTGTGTTGGCTAGCCAGAATGCCCTCCCCACTCTTCTTCTTTCTTTCATTTTGAGTTAAGCCGAAATCATCTTACCTTGTTCTTCTAATTTTCGTTTTCCCTTTTCCATACCATTTAGCCGAAACCCATCCTTCAAAACTCTCTTCTCATTTCTTCTTTTGGCAAACCGAAACTACTTTCATTCCATCCATTTCTCCCTTTCTCAATTGCCATTGCCGAAACTACATTTTTCTCACACTTCTTTTCTTTCTCTTCCACTCAAGCCGAACGCTAGAGGTGATAAACACTTAAAGCCGTTTTCTTTCTTCTTTCTTTGGAAGCCTTGACCGAACCTATCCCCTCTTCTAGTGGTGTTTACGTTGGCCGATTAAGGGTTGGTGATTGAGGTAAGTGCTAGCCGAATATTTTCTTTCTTTTCTCACTCGTACTCTATCGATTTGGGTTTTGTTAAGAGTTGTATATGACAACTATTGATGAGTGTTATCTCTTATGTGGGAACCGATTGCATCATAGGACAAAGGGGACTTCGAAGTAGTCAAGTGGAACTTTCTACCTTTGCTTAACCATTTGATAGGTGGTGGTAAGAAGATTATCTGTTAGTCTATTCTTTTGGATTTCAATAAGATAGGGCTTCAAGTGTTTTAACTGTTCTCTTTTTAGGGGTGGCCGATTGTTAAAGGAGAACCACTGCTTGGTTCAAGATTTGGTAGGAAATCAAATCTAATATAAAGGTAAGGGTTCGATATTAACCCCTTTGGTTAATTGATGTTGGCCGAATGTTGGGATGCCTAACCCTTATGTTTGGCCGATTGTAGGAGCTAGTACTCGAGGGATTTAGATCGTTTCGTTGGGATTTTAGACTCGTATTACAGGTGTGTAAACTAACACACTTCCGCTTAGTAATATGATTGATAACCCGTGTGATAATTAATGAAAAAAGTTGATGATTGATATGATACCCTAATGGGTATGATCTTGGACTCGGGTAAGTCGGTATTATTATTGTTATGAGTTTATCGATGATCTATATGATACCATGGCTATGGATATATGTGACATGGGATATGAGGTTAGGCATATTAGCATGATATGCATGATTTGTATGATATGCATGATTACATGGGTATGGTATGTTGATGGGTGATATGAGTGGAGGGAGCGGTGATATTTTGTGGCCGACGAGCACCAGTGTTTTGGTAACACACTTTGTGACTTTGGGTCACCAGAGGTTTGGCACCTCCAGAGGTTGGGCACCTCATTGCGACTCGTCCCTGTGGTTTGACACCACCGTGGGTTGGCCCCACATGAGATATGGGATCGTCGCACAGTGATTGGGTATCACACGATGGGTTGGCCCCATCATTCGATTATTGTGACTAGGGTCACCAAAGTGGTTTGGTACCACATTTGTGTCTTTGGGACACCGGAGGTTGGGCACCTCATTGCGACTCGTCCCCGTGGTTAATACCACCGTGGGTTGGCCCCACATGAGATATGGGATCGTCTGCGCTAGTGATTGGGTATCACACGATGGGTTGGCCCCATCATTCGATTATTGTGACTACGGCCACCAAAGTGGTTTGGTACCACATTTGTGTCTTTGGGACACCGGAGGTTGGGCACCTCATTGCGACTCGCCCCCGTGGTTTGACACCACCGTGGGTTGGCCCCACATGAGATATGGGATCGCCCTCGCTAGTGATTGGGTATCACACGATGGGTTGGCCCCATCATTGGATTTGTGACTTCGGTCACCGGTGCTTTGGTAGCACAAACGTGTCTTTGGGACACCCGGTGGTTTGGCACCACATTGATGGATATTGTGTCTTTGGGACACCAAAGTGTTTTGGTAACACATTGTGACTATATGTCACCGGTGGTTTGGCACCACCAGTGGTTTGGTACCACACGGGGTAGAAAAAGGAGATACGGATGGTTAGGATCGGGTTGCATTAATTATGTTGCTATGTATGATGTGTGTTAGCATGTTGTTATCGGGAGCGGGATTTATACATCGAGTCATTCGACTCACCCTCTCCTTTGATATTTCAGTGACTCGTGAGACGCGGACATGGAGCCGGGATGGACTCGGGGTGCACATGCCATGCTTTAATAAAAGTTTTGCTCAGACTATTCAATTTAGGTACTTTAACTTATTTACTTTTAGTTGGGTTTTAGTTTGGATTTGTAAAAGGCCTTTGATTTATGTTTTATGATGGTTATGGTTTAATTAGATTCTTAACCTGCTTAACAAATAACTTGGTATGAAATTTTACTAAAAATTTGGAAGGATAATGTTTTCAAAACTATAACGCAATGTGTTTAAAACTATACCATCGGGTATCTCACTATGTTTTGTTATAAAGTAAACTCAAATGATTTTCAAATCAAACTCGATTTTCTACTAAGTCAGAAATGTTTTAAAATAGCACTAAGAAACTATTGGAATTACTAAATGAAACCAACTCGTTTTTAACTATATACTTTGGATAAGTTTTCAAAATCTAATCAAACAAGCCTACTCCAATTTTCCTCAAATTCACTATGTTTTCACCCCGCTTTTAAACGAAAAATCTGATCACTCAAAAATGTTTTTCCCCGTAACATACCAGATTCGGACGTGGTGTCCTGTCCGGGTTTGGGGTGTTACAGCTCGTATTAAGGACCATATGAATGTTTATGAATGGTTTTTGATTTGAATGAGAATTGTAAATGAAATGTTTGAATGATTGAGTTATAAGTCTGGTAATGCTCTGTAACCCTGTTTCAGCGTCGGATACGGGTTAGGGGTGTTACAGATAAGGTATTGAAATGCATGAATTAATGCTAGGGAATGACATGTATTGGTTGAATGAAATGCTTGTGTTTGGTATTTAATTTGAAAAGTTGCAGGTTGATATTCATTTAGAAATTGTAGAAATAATATGTGATGTCGTGACGTCAAACGAATGTCGTCACGACGAGATCTGTGTTCCAGGCCACGGTGCGACGTTGAACTTGCTTGCCGTGATGAGACTGAAAGAATATGTCACATCACGACAAGAAACTTACTACGTCACACGTCAACTAGAAGTTTTGTCAACATTACGCTTTAGTCCTAATTCGACGTCGGGTTAGCATTAAGCTTTCGTGAGCTCGTATAAAACCCAAAAATGATTATATGTTGTATCATATGTTCATATTAATTGTATTTACATGTTAATTGGTATTAATTGAATATATTTTTATCGTAGTTGCTTCGGAAATGAATATGGCACCTTGTAGCTCGGACCCAGTGATCGATTTGGGTATAGGGTGTTACAATGCACTTCTTTGCTTTATCATCGAGCTTCTTTCTCATTTGATTAGGAATATGCTATGCATCCGAAAATCTTGAAGTGTCCAACACCCGGTTTCGTTTCTGATCTCTTCTTGCTTCATTGAGCATCTTGAATTTCACTCTTTGTTAGACACTGGTTTAACAAATAAACAACACATTGAACAATTTTAGCCTAAAAGGTTCTTGGTAGATGCTTACATTTTACCCTTCTTGCCATATGAAGCTTTCCAATAGCTTCGAGATATACTCACCTCCTTTATCAGATATGAGTATCTTTAGATAATGTCCACTCTATTTTTCCACCAAAGCTTTGAACTCCATGAACGCATCAAGTGCTTGTGATTTTTTTTAAAGAAAATACATCCAAAGTTTTCTACTAAAATCATCAATAAAGGTAAGATAGTACTTGTGTCTCCCTAGTGATAGTATATCAAAAGAACATTCTATGTTAGAGTCCACAATCTCTAGTGGTCTTCTAACTCTTCAAGATTTTCAAACTTCAAAACTGTCTATGTTGTTTCCTTTTATTGCAGGCTTCACACATTTGATTAGGAGGATTAATTTCTAGTAATTCGTTCACCATCTTTGTTTTCAATAATAGCTTCAAGCCAAAAAAATCCAAGATGCCTAAATCGTAAATGCCAGAACCATTAAACATCTTTGATAACAGTAATAGTCTCAATACACTTAACTTCTCTTAACTTGATGTCAATAACGAACAAACAATTCCATGTCATATCAACTTGGGCAATCAATTCTCCATTCTTATTTCTTAGGGTGAACGATCATTCATGTGTACTTTATACCCCTTTTCTAAAAGTTGGCCAAGGAAAATGATGTTGCTTTTTAAATTTGGTACATAATAAACATCTTTATGTATTTCTTATCTACATTCTTTTGTGTAATCATGACTTTGCCTTTATATTTGACAGCAACATGTGATTCACAGTTACTTGTCCATGAATAGTCTTGTCCAACTCTAAGAATAGCTCTTTTTGGACACAAATGTGATTTATGGTACAATTATCAAGATATCATATATTTTTCTTGGATTTTTAACTTTCTTTATAGGTTAGAAATACACTAGATTCCACATTTTTTATTCTCTAGTTGCTGCTACATGATTTCTCTTCTCCACTTGAGGAGCATATCTACATTCGTAACTAAAATGACCATATTTATTGCAATTAGAATATTGAACTTAAAATATATTTCCTTGTTGAAATATGTTTGTACCTCGACCTTAGCCACTAAATCCTCGTCCACGACTATATATCTGATGCTCTTCATTTGTATAGCCTATACCATATGATTGATTGCATGGTCCACTTCTATTGCCACATATATATCCTTCACGGTATCCCCCATGATTGTTTATTTCTTGTCCATCACTGCTATTAGATCTACCTTCACTAACGGACAACTTGCTTTGCAAGACTTGCTCCAAATTTCTAGTATCTTCATTTTGCTTCATTTTTTACTTATGGGCTTGGAGAGAACCCACAAGTTCATTGATAAATATTTGTGACAAACCTTTTGATTCTTTTATGGAGAGAACCACATAATCAAATTTACGTGTCAACGATTGCAAATTCTTTTCCATTTCATTTCATTTCATTCACCAACTCTTTCACTCAAGTAATGTAGTTATCAACGCTCTCTGAAATTTTCATTTTTAACATCTTAAATTCAAATCTAAGTGATTCTAGACATACCTTTTTGGCCTTTTCGACTCTTTAAAGGGATTTTTGAAAAACAACCCATATTTCTTTGATGCTTCCCATCTGAAATTTTTTCAAAGGTTCATTCATTAACTCATTGAAAATTAAAGCATAGCTCATTGACCTTTTTTTGAGCTTTCTTGTAACATTCCGATTTAGGGCCTAGTCAGAATAGTGGTGCGAGACCATAAATTCGAGGTTTATGAATGATTTTTTGAGGTTTATGCTATGAATGCATGCTAGTGTGAAAGTTTCATGAAGCAATTTTGTGAAATTGCGATTGAATTGTCCAAAAGGACTAAATTGTAAAAGTTACAAAATGTGAGATTCTAGAAGCTATTTGTGTGAAATAGCTTTAGAATATTAATTAGAGGTCCTTAAATAGAAATTTTCCCAATTTCTAATTTTTGGACAAATTTGGGCATGGATGAGTTAAAATAGAAAGTTTATCAAAAAGGGCATTTTGGTCATTTAAAAATTAAGTGATTAAAATAGGAGAAAAGATGACAAAATTCATTCATCTTCTTCTCCAAGGCTGTCGAAAATTTGAGAGAGCCATTGTTAGGGTTCTTCAAAAATTTCAAGCTTGCTAGTAAGTGCATCTAGCCTCGTTTTTTATATTCTTTGTATTTTTGAAGTCCTTGTTGCATGAGTAAGCTATTTTTAGCTATTTGATGAGCTATGATGGATGTTCAAAAATGTGGCCATGTATGACATGCATGTATTTTGATGTTTTATGGAAGATTATGAAAGCTTGATGTAGTAGAAACATCTTTTGCTAAATGAGTTTCCATAGAAAATGCATGTAGGGACTAGTTTGTAAAAATCTTGAGTTTGGTCATACATGTGTGTTGTGATGAGAATTGATGATTGCTTTAGTTGAGTAAGTGATTCGGCTAAGCATGAAAGGCTAGAAAGTTGAATAAAAATCACTTTACGAGCCTTGGAGGCAATAGTGTAATTATGAGAAAGATTTGGGGCAAAAGAGTAATTTTGCCAAAGTATGAGATGTGGGTCAATTTGGTAAACGTGTGTATTGCATAAGCTGATTTATTCATTATAGATCAAGAAAGACAAAGCCCGGATCGAAACCGAGGCAAGAGCAAAGTGGTGGGCGAAATTGCACGTTTCTATACTTTTGAGTATCGAGGTAAGTCTATGCAAAAACAATGCATTCATACTTACAATTTGTTAATGCTAACTAGTGTATAGCATGGTTGAGAATGATTGAGAACCTATATGGTTCAAGTGAAATGAATGATTAAGTAAGTAGATTTGTGAATGTGTTGTAATAATGCTAAATGGTGGGCTAAGTGTGATACCATCCTAATGAATATTGACGATGAGCTGGATATGTTCGATGCTATCGTTAGGTATATTATCTGGTGGGCTGTGTGCGAAACTACTATGAATACCTTGTTGGTAGGCTAAGTGCGATACTACCTTATTAATTGATTGTGGTGGGCTTAGTGCGGAAACACCGAGAGATTTGCTGTGTGGATGTGATAGTGAGTAGCATAGTTGTGTGGATGTATTATTGAGAAATAATGATGTGTTGTATATTGTGTAAATGTGATATTGAATGCAGGGGTACATGTCAATGGTTATGAGTAAGTGACTCATGATGTGTTGGAAATGTGGTAAGGGATAGAAAGAGTAAGCATAGTTGTACATTATATGTTAGTATAATGCTAATTGTTGTTTAGCTTATACTATGTTGCTTAATTGTTTATGTGTAAACTTACAAAGCTCAAAGCTTACTCCCTATCTTTTCCCTTGTCTTATAGAGCAAAAGTGTTGAATCGAGATACGAGGATCAATTGGAAGATCGCCCACACTGTCAGCACACTCTGGTACATGAGACTCAATGTTTTGTATATGGCATGTATAGAGGCTAGACAAGTTAGTGAATTTTGTTGTATATGGCTATGATGTGTTGGCCTTTAGATGGATAATCTATTTTGTATAATGCCATAGTTGTTGGCACTTTATTATATGAAAAGGTGTAGTTGTCTAATTGAGATTGTAAGATTTTGAGTTGATTATGGATGTGTTGAATGAGTGCATGATTGTGTATGCCAGGAGGGTGAAAAGAACTTGGCAAATAGCTTTGTTCTTGTCCATGTGGGTAGACACACGGGCGTGTGTCTAGGCCATGTGTGACACACGGTCAGCCCATGGTCGTGTGACTTGGCCGTGTGTCCCCTGCATGTTAGTATTTTAAATCAGAATAGACCACGGACTAGTCACACGGGCGTGCGCCTAGAACGTGTGTGTTAATCAGTGTTGGCCACGGGCTAGCTACACAGGCGTGTGTCTAGACTCTAGGCCGTGTTAAGGTAGTCAATGTGCAGCACAGGTGGAGGGCACAGGCGTGTGCCCTAACCGTGGGGCATTGGAAGAATGCTTGAGTTTTCATGCACGGGTAGTGACCATGGGCGTGTGTAACATCCACGGGCGTGCCAAATCTTACACGGGCGTGTGAGCCCTGTATAGATGGAAAAATTTTAAGATCGTAAGAGTTTTCGATATGGTCTCAAGAGCCCTCGTGTGTTTGAGAGAGGCCTCGTAGGTCGGGATTGAGGTTGTTGTGATGGCCAAAGAGAGTGGTCATGTTGTGCCTAAGTGGCGATCTTGAGGTCTTTAATTCGGTAACGCCTCGTGCCTGGTTTCAGCGTTGAATACGGGTAAGGGGTGTTACATTTAGTGGTATCAGAGCTATGGTTTAGTCGGTTCTAGGACTACCATTGCGGGTGTAAGAGTCTAGCTATACATGCCATAAGTGTACAATGATAGTGTGGTGGCTTTTGATGATTTTAAATCTTGTTTTATATAGAATATGGATTCTGATCCATTGACTACTGATGAAGCAGCTAGTAATACACCGGCTCCTGTGCAAGGAACCGTGCCTGTTCAAAGTGGACCCGAGGCTAGGGGTCAAGGGGAAGGGGCTCGGGAAGCCGTTCTCCAGATGATGAGCAATTGGTACTCAGATTATGTTCGAGCGAACCCTAATGCTCAACCTGCTCCACCTCCTCCTCCTATACCTCAGCCAATTCCTGTGGCTCCTCAAGGTATTGATGTAGTGAGGATATCGAAACCCCCGGTAGATAAGATTAGAAAACACGGGGCTAAGGAGTTTAGAGCTAAGGTTGATGATGACCCTGAGAGTGCAGGGTTCTGGTTAGAGAACTCGATGAGAGTATTCGATGAACTCTCTTGTACACCTGAAGAGAGCTTGAAGTGTGTCATATCCTTGCTGAGGGACTCGGAATACCATTGGTGGAAGACGTTGACGTCAATGGTCCCGAGAGAGCGGGTGACGTGGGACTTCTTTCTGGAAGAGTTCCGGAAGAAGTATATGTTTTTGAGGTTTCTTGATCGAGAAAAGGAAGGAATTCCTTGAGTTGAAGCAAGGAAGAATGTCAGTAGCGGAATATGAGCGTGAGTTTGTTAGGCTTAGCAAATACGCTCAAGAATGTGTGTTGACAGAGACCATGTTGTGTAAGTGTAACATCCTAAAATAATTGGGTTTGTGTATTTTATGTGTTTGGATGCTTAAAATATTAATTTGAGAATTTGAGGTACAATTGGGGCTCAAATTGGGCTGAGGCCTTGTTTTAAATATTTTGTTTAGACACTCTAAGGGCTTAAATTGAAGTTGTAGTAGTTTAATTGACATATTGGGCTCGTGGCCCAGCCACTAGGGAGCACTGATGAAGGTGAGCTATAAGTGGTGTCACTAGTGCATGAGGAAGGCCCAAATTTTTGGTTGCTTGAAGCCCAAGTTATAGGGCTAGATTTCGGCACTTAATTGAGTAAGGGGGGCGGCACAAGGCTATTTTTTTGGGAATCTTATTATATTTATTTCATATGGATAATAAGCAGATAAAGGCTATTATTTAGGGATTTAGTCTTTAAGGATAATAAGCAGATAAAGGCTATTTTTGAGGAGATAACAGATTACGATAAGGGAAAAGGGAGAGGGGCTATCATGTGTGGCAGTGTTGGCCGAAAATCAATCTCTGCTAAAGGGAGGAATCGGTTTTCTATATAAAGAAGGGGTGTGCCGAAATTTTAAAGCCACTCTTTTATTTTCTTTTCTCATCTTCTTCCTCTCAAAAGCCGAAAATCACCATCTTCTTCACCCTTTCTTCCTCTCTAAAATTTCCTGGTTGGCCGAATCTTTTAACCTCTATTGTTATTCTTCTTTTAATCCCTAAAAGCCGAAATCACATCTCTATTAATCTATTCTTCTCCTTAATATTCATTGGCCGAATCTCTCTTAGCCATCTCTTCAATTCGTACATCTTCTAAAAGCCGAAATTCTTAGATCTCACTTCACAGAAGTTACCGAATTCTCTTCAAAGGAGTTTGCTTGTGCCGAATCTTGAAGGAAACAATAGGTAAGTATTGATTTCGGGATTTCAATGTTCTTAGGCTTTTCAAAAGTCCTTAGTCAAATGGCTATTAGAAACTAATCTCTTATTTCACTCTTCTTTTTTGGCATTCAGGATTTGAAGAAGGAGGCCAATCGCATAGATCTCTAAGTTATAGAATCGTGTTACTTTCGGGATTTCAAGGTAAGAGGATTTGTTTATTTATATATATATAATCGGGTAGAATACTAACCATGGCCGAATATAGGAGAGGCTTATTTTAGCAATTGTTCCGGCTTTTAAGCAATGATATAGATTGAGGATAATAGATCCAGATAGCAAGGACATCGACTAAGAATATTGGATTTCGCAATATCAGGTGTGTAATTCTCCACACCATCTAGATCTGTTTGATTAATATATGAAAATAAGTATTACATGTTTTGTTAAATGCCGAAACCCCAGTATATTGACGGGAACCCAATGAGGGTAAAGCAAATCACCAGGTTAGTAAATGATATGATTAAATGTTATAAGTATACTGATTTTATGTGATTGCAAGGGTTGGGTTTGATGAAAGGAGGAAGTTATATGTTGTAGCAATTTTTACCGTGATCTGTTGTAGCGGTTCCTTACCGTGATCTGTTGTAGCGGCTTCTATCGTGATCTATTGTAGTGGCTACGGCCATGATCTGATGATGAGCAGCACGACTGCCATCAAGGCGTGTAGCGGTGTGGGTTGATTGTAGAAATCCCCAATGGTGTGAATGGTCGTGATGCGGGCGTGTAGCGGATGGACACCTAGGATATGGGTTGGGCTTTGCATATTATTTTTGTTAGTTATATTTTGATTATTCTGTTTTATGGGGCTAAAGCCCAAATCTAATGGTGCATGAGGGTTGCACACTGAGTCTCGCGACTCACCCTATTATTTTAACAATTTCAGGTAGCACTTAGTGCATCTGGACTGGTGGAGAGGAGAGCAAGGTGGCCATGCGATAGAAATCGAGGATTCGAAAAAAAAAGACTTTATTTTATTTATTTTTAAGAAATTTGTCTTAAGTGGGTTTTATATTTCGTTGTAATAAGGCATTGGGCCACTAGACTATTATTTATGTTTTTGGGTTTAAGTTGGGTTTAATTATTAGACATTTTTATTTTTATGATTAAAATTAAGCTAAGACATGCACAAGGTTTCTTTTTTTTTTTGGATTTTAATTAAAATTCATCAAGGCAATTTATAACTTTATATCTTATATGACTTAATAAATTATTAAGTTTTCAGTATTAATGATTAAACCCAGAGATCGTTTTCCAAAATGCAACATGTTTTGTAAAATCACTCAAGTGACATACCAGATCCGGTTGTAGTGTTTGGGCCGGGTTTGGGGTGTTACAGTAAGAGGTTCGAAGATAGGCTGAATGAGGACATCAAACTCCTAGTGGGTATATTGGAGTTGAAAGAATTTGTGGTGTTGGTCGAAAGGGCAAGTAAGGCCGAAGAGTTGAGTACAGAAAAGAAGAGGGCTGTGAGTAAAGCCCGAGATACTAGAAAGAGGCCGATGGGCAAGTCGTATCAAGCCCAGTTGAAAAGGTCCAAGGAAGTGAGTCCTAGGACGACAGCACCAGTAGGTTATTCGCATCGAGACTTGGGCAATACTCGTTCGGGTTCGTGAGTCCAAGCTACTTCGATGGAAAGTGTGGGCAATCCAAAGAACAAACCGGAGTGTCCAAGTTGTGGTAGATACCACACCAGAGAGTGTTGGGGTAACAGTCGGAACTATTATAAGTGTGGTTCCCCCGACCATTTTATCTGAAATTGCCCCGAGAGGGATGATAAGGAAGAGAAGCTAGAGATGAGATCCAATGATGTGTCTGCAAGGGGTAGACCACCAAGGAACCCGAGAGGGGGGAATAGTGGTAGAGGTGCATCTAGAGACTCTGCTATGAGACCGGAGGGTCGGGCACCTGCGAGGACGTATGCCATTCGCGCTCACGAAGAGGCATCCTCCCTTGATGTGATAACGGGTACTTTTTCTCTCTTTAACACCCTTGTTATTGCTTTAATAGATCTAGGGTCTACTCATTCTTATATTTGTATGAGGTTGGCATCTAGTTTGAGTATGACTGTTGAGTCTACGAACTTTGTGGTTAAGGTGTCAAACCCGTTAGGTAAGCATGTGTTAGTGGACAGGGTGTGTAAGAATTGTCCTTTGATGATTGAGAGTCATTGCTTTCTGCCAAACCTAATGTTGTTGCCGTTTGATGAGTTTGATTTAATCCTAGGCATGGATTGGTTGACTACCCATAGTGTCTTAGTGAACTATGGTAATAAGTTTATTGATTTGAAATGTGAGAGTGGAGATGTGGTTTGGGTTGAATCAGGTGGACCGGATAGTGTACCAGTGATGATTTCTTCCTTAGTGGCTGATAAATGCTTGAGAAAAGGGTGTGAGTCCTATCTTGCTTTTGTGTTGAATACTCGAGAGGTTGGAGTAGAGTTTAAAATAGTGCCAGTGGTTTGTGAGTATCCGGATGTATTCCCGGAAGAGTTACCCGGATTACCTCCAGAGAGAGAGGTTGAGTTTGGGATTGAGTTAGTTCCGGGAGTGGCACCTATTTCGATTGCTCTGTATAGGATGGCACCTTTAGAGTTGAAAGAACTGAAGGTTCAGTTGCAAGAGTTGACAGATAAGGGTTTTGCAAGACCGAGCTACTCACCGTGGGGTGCTCCGGTATTGTTTGTGAAGAAGAAAGATGGGTCTATGAGGTTGTGTATAGACTATAGACAGCTTAATAAAGTGACGGTTAAGAATAAGTATCCTTTACCAAGGATTGATGATCTTTTTGATCAACTGAAGGGAGCTATAGTGTTCTCCAAGATAGACCTGAGGTCTGGTTATTATCAGTTGAGAGTGAAAGAGCAAGATGTGTTGAAAACTGCATTTCGAACAAGGTATGGCCATTATGAGTTTTTGGTTATGCCGTTTGGTTTGAGGAATGCACCGGCGATTTTTATGGATCTGATGAACCGTGTTTTCAGACCATATGTGGACAAGTTTGTAGTTGTCTTCATTGACGACATATTGATCTATTCTCGGGATGAGAACGATCATGAAGAACATTTGAGAATTGTTTTGCAAACTTTAAAAGATAAGCAGTTGTACGCTAAGTTTAGCAAGAGTGAGTTTTGGCTCCATGAGGTTGGATTCTTAGGACACATTGTGTCGGGTGATGGTGTTAGAGTTGACCCGAGTAAGATATCGGCTGTTGTGGATTGGAAACCATCGAGAAACGTGTCAGAAATCAGAAGTTTTTGGGGATTAGCAGGATATTACAGACGTTTTGTAAAAGGGTTCTCTGTGATTGCTACCCCGATGACGAAACTATTGCACAAAGATGTCAAGTTTAAATGGACTGAGACATGTCAACAGAGTTTCGAGAGACTGAAGACATTATTGACTGAGGCGCCGATTTTGGTTCAACCAGAATCGAAGAAAGAGTTTGTGGTTTACAGTGATGCGTCGTTTAATGGTCTCGGTTGCGTGTTGATGCAAGAGGGTAAGGTAGTCGCTTACGCCTCGAGACAGTTGAAACCGCACAAGAAGAATTATCCGACTCATGATTTGGAGTTAGCTGCGATTGTTTTCGCGTTAAAGATTTGGCGACATTACGTATATGGTGAGAAGTGCCGAATCTTTACGGATCACAAGAGTTTGAGATATTTGATGGATCAGAAGGATCAGAATTTGCGACAAAGACGGTGGCTTGAGTTGTTGAAAGACTATGAGTTAGTCATTGATTACCACCCGGGAAAACCGAATGTGGTTGCGGATGCCCTGAGTAGGAAATCCTTGTATGCTCTAAGAGTTATGAGGACGAGTTTGGCATTGTCTGAAGGTGATGCTATTCTGGCAGAGTTGAGAGCTAAGCCACTATTTGTTCAACAGATATGTGAAGCTCAGAGAAATGACAGTGAGATGTCAGCTAAGAGAGATAAGCGTGAGGCAGAAAGTAATTCTGATTTTCGAGTGGGCTCGAATGTTTGTTTACTGTACCGTGATAGAATTTGTGTACCTAGAGATGAGGAGTTAATCCAAAAAGTTTTGCATGAGGCCCACAGTGGATGTTTGTCAGTACATCCGGGCAGTACGAAAATGTATAATGACTTGAAGAAGTCTTATTGGTGGCCGAGTATGAAAAGAGATATTTCAGAGTTCGTGACAAAGTGTCTGATTTGTCAACAAGTGAAAGCTGAGCATCAAGTGCCTTCGGGATTGATTCAGCCAGTGATGGTACACGAATGGAAGTGGGATCGGGTTACCATGGATTTTGTGACGGGGTTGCCGATGACTCCGAAAAAGAGAGATGCTGTGTGTGTTGTTGTGGATAGACTAATGAAGTCAGCTCACTTTATTCCAGTATGTGTTGATTATTCACTGGATAAGTTAGCTGAGTTGTATGTTGCAGAGATAGTGAGGTTACATGGTGTACCTGTGTCTATAATATCGGATAGGGATCCGAGATTCACTTCGAGGTTTTGGAAGAGGTTGCAAGAGGCTTTGGGAACAAAGTTGAATTTCAATACTGCGTTCCATCCGCAAACCGATGGTCAGTCTGAAAGAGTGATTCAAGTTCTCGAAGATATGCTTCGATCTTTGTGTGGTAGAATTCGAGGTAGTTGGGAGAGATATCTACCTTTAGTCGAATTTGCTTACAACAACGATTATCGGGTCAAGTATATGGATGGCTCGTATGAGGCCCCTGTATGGTCGTAAGTGTCAGACTCCTTTGTATTGGACCGAGCTTAGTGAAAAGCGGATCCATGGGGTCGATCTAGTAAAAGAGACCGAGGAGAAAGTGAAAATAATCCGTAATAGTCTGAAAGTTACTTCGGACCGACCGAGTCGACGGATCCAAAAGAAAAGAAATTGAGTTTGAAGTGGGCGACAAAGTGTTTTTGAAAGTGTCCCCATGGAAGAAGATTATGAGATTTGGACGAAAAGGAAAATTGAGTCCAAGATTCATAGGGTCGTATGAGATTACAGACAGAGTTGGGCCAGTAGCATACCGGTTGGCTTTGCCGATAGAGTTGGAAAAGATTCATAATGTGTTCCATGTGTCGATGTTACGACGGTATCGCTCCGATCCTTCACATGTGATTCCTTCGATGGAAATTGAGATAAGACCGGATATGTCTTATGATGAAGAGCCGATTAAGATCTTGGCTCGAGAAGTGAAACAGTTGAGAAGTAAGAGCATAGCACTAGTGAAAGTTTTATGGCAAAAACACGGTGTGGAAGAGGCTACGTGGGAAACGGAAGAAGCTATGAGAGAGCAACATCCAAACCTCTTTACTGGTAAGATTTTCGGGGGCGAAAATCTCTAAAGGGGGAGAATTGTAACAACCCGATTTAGGGCCTAGTCGGAATAGTGGTGCGAGACCACAAATCCGAGGTTTATGAATGAGTTTTTGAGGTTTATGCTATGAATGCATGCTATGTGAAAGTTTCATAAAGCAATTTTGTGAAATTGCGGTTGAATTGTCCAAAATGACTAAATTGCAAAAGTTGCAAAATGTGAGATTCTAGAAGCTATTTGTGTGAAATAGCTTTAGAATATTAATTAGAGGTCATTAAATAGAAATTTTCCCAATTTCTAATTTTTGGACAAATTTGGGCATTGATGAGTTAAAATAGAAAGTTTATCAAAAATGGCATTTTGGTCATTTAACAATTAAGTGATTAAAATAGGAGAAAAGATGACAAAATTCATTCATCTTCTTCTCCAAGGTCACTAAAAATTTGAGAGAGCCATTGTTAGGGTTCTTCAAAAATTTCAAGCTTGCTAGTAAGTGCATCTAGCCTCGTTTTTTATATTCTTTGTATTTTTGAAGTCCTTGTTGCATGAGTAAGCTATTTTTAGCTATTTGATGAGCTATGATGGATGTTCAAAAATGTGGCCATGTATGACATGCATGTATTTTGATGTTTTATGGAAGATTATGAAAGCTTGATGTAGTAGAAACATCTTTTGCTAAAATGAGTTTCCATAGAAAATGCATGTAGGGACTAGTTTGTAAAAATCTTGAGTTTGGTCATACATGTGTGTTGTGATGAGAATTGATGATTGCTTTAGTTGAGTAAGTGATTCGGCTAAGCATGAAAGGCTAGAAAGTTGAATAAAAATCACTTTACGAGCCTTGGAGGCAATAGTGTAATTATGAAAAAGATTTGGGGCAAAAGAGTAATTTTGCCAAAGTATGAGATGTGGGTCAATTTGGTAAATGTGTGTATTGAATAAGCTGATTTATTCATTATAGATCAAGAAAGTCAAAGCCCGGATCGAAACCGAGGCAAGAGCAAAGTGGTGGACTAAATTGCACGTTTCTATACTTTTGAGTATCGAGGTAAGTCTATGCACAAACACTGCATTCATACTTACAATTTGTTAATGCTAACTAGTGTATAGCATGGTTGAAAATGATTGAGAACCTATATGGTTCAAGTGAAATGAATGATTAAGTAAGTAGATTTGTGAATGTGTTGTAATAATGCTAAATGGTGGGTTAAGTGCGATACCATCCTAATGCATATTGACGATGAACTGGCTATGTGCGATGCTATCGTTAGGTATATTATCTGGTGGGCTATGTGCGAAACCACTATGAATACCTTGTTGGTAGGCTAAGTGCGATACTACCTTATTAATTGATTGTGGTGGGCTTAGTGCGGAACCACCGAGAGATTCCCTGTGTGGATGTGATAGTGAGTAGCATAGCTGTGTGGATGTATTATTGAGAAATAATGATGTGTTGTATATTGTGTAAATGTGATATTGAATGCAGGGGTGCATGCCAATGGTTATGAGTAAGTGACTCATGATGTGTTGGAAATGTGGTAAGGGATAGAAAGAGTAAGCATAGTTGTACATTATATGTTAGTATAATGCTAATTGTTGTTTAGCTTATACTATGTTGCTTAATTGTTTATGTGTAAACTTACTAAGCTCGAAGCTTACTCCCTTTTTTTCCCTTGTCTTATAGAGCAAAAGTGTTGAATCGAGATACGAGGATCAATTGGAAGATCGCCCACACTGTCAGCACACTCTGGTACATGAGACTCAATGTTTTGTATATGGCATGTATAGGGGCTAGACAAGTTAGTGAATTTTGTTGTATATGGCTATGATGTGTTGGCCTTTAGATGGATAATCTATTTTGTATAATGCCATAGTTGTTGGCACTTTATTATATGAAAAGGTGTAGTTGTCTAATTGAGATTGTAAGATTTTGAGTTGATTATGGATGTGTTGAATGAGTGCATGATTGTGTATGCCAGGAGGGTGAAAAGAACTTGGCAAATAGCTTTGTTCTTATCCATGTGGGTAGACACACGGGCGTGTGTCTAGGCCATGTGTGACACACGGTCAGCCCATGGTTGTGTGACTTGGCCGTGTGTCCCCTGCATGTTAGTATTTTAAATCAGAATAGACCATGGACTAGTCACACGGGCGTGTGCCTAGAACGTGTGTGTTAATCAGTGTTGGCCACGGGCTAGCTACACGGGCGTGTGTCTAGACTCTAGGCCGTGTTAAGGTAGTCAGTGTGCACCACGGGTGGAGGGCACGGGCGTGTGCCCTAACCGTGGGGCATTGGCAGAATGCTTGAGTTTTCATGCACGGGTAGTGACCATGGGCGTGTGTGACATCCACGGGCGTGCCAAATCTTACACGGGCGTGTGAGCCCTGTATAGGTGGAAAAAATTTTAAGATCGTAAGAGTTTTTGATATGGTCTCGAGAGCCCTCGTGTGTTTGAGAGAGGCCTCGTAGGTCGGGATTGAGGTTGTTGTGATGGCCAAAGAGAGTGGTCATGTTGTGCCTAAGTGGCGATCTTGAGGTCTTTAATTCGGTAACGTCTCGTGCCCGGTTCCGGCGTTGAATACGGGTAAGGGGTGTTACATTCCTTCAATGCTCTTCTCTCTTCATTTGTTAAATTTGCTTCAACCTTTTTTGTCTCAGCATATCTTTTTTCAACAATATCTAACAATCTTGTGACCCAAGCAAAACCTTCATTTGAATACTCCAATTAGCATAGTTTGTCTTCGTTAATTTTGAAATTTGTGATTGAATCTTATTCACCATCATAAAGTGAGTACAAATCTAACTTGGATAACACTTATTAGAAGTGTAGTGGACACTAAAACCAAAATAATTTCAGTACTCAATAAAATAAGTCATTACAACAAAACAAATATATAAACTTTCCTTTGTTTACTAGTTGTTGCTAGTATTGTTCTTTATTCTCAATTCTCGCCCACTTACTCTACCACACACACTTCTATTTCTCACTCTTTTTTTTTTTTGCTTATACACACTCTACACACACTACACTTACATGTTTATAGGCTTAATAAGCCGCCAAAGACCCTTCCAACAAATCTAATTTGCTATGGTTTTTATTCACTAATATTATTTATTTATAAATAATGCTTCAATTAAGTTCATGCCACATTTCCTAACTTCATGCCACCTTGTTTTTGCCCATTAATTGTCAACTTAAAACCATCATACTTTTGCCACTTTACAAGCCAACTCATAATCTTATCCCCATGCTTTATCAACTTAAAGTCGGTTTGACTCAACAATAAGATCATGCTATTGCAAGTTTCATTAAAGCTTTTTACCATTTTCAACCAAGGTTAATGTATGAAGGATGCATTATAACAAAAAAGATTGGATTCTTTGATTTGAAAACACTAGCTCTTTGAAGAGCTTTATCATATTCGCTAGAAAAAGTTCTTATTCCCCTTAAAGAGATTGTTTAATAATGATTTTATAATTTTTTTTAAATAATTCTTATTATTGGAAATTTTTTATAATTTTTATGATATTTCTAGAAATTTTATTAATATTTTTTTCATAATTTTTGATTATTTTTTTTAATTTTTTTACTTTAAATATTTTTTAAATTTATTTTTAGAATTATTGATAAGGAAAATGTTAAAAGTATCAAGATGACGGTTTAGCTATAGTTTTAGAACAATGATATTTGAACTAGACCGGCTTAGACCAAAAACTAGTCAGGGTACCAATCAGGAGAATAATATTGGACCAATTGAACCAAAAATCAAAACAGATGGTTGAATCAACTAAAAATCGGTTGAAGCGGTGGTTAAACCTGATTTTTTACTTTTTATGAATTTTTAATAATTTTTTAATTGAATCAATCGAATTGGTGGCCTGATTGGTTCGACTACCAATTCGGTTCTAAAAAATTGGTTTAGAGGCTAAATTAGCTATTAACTCATTAAATTAACATACCACATCCTTTTAACGGAAGCTATAAGATGAGTGATCAAAATATAATAACTCAATAACGGGAGTGACCATTATGTAACTTTCGAAAGTTGAGTGATCGAAACATAATTTTAAATACAATTTAGGGACTGTTGGTATAGTTTACCCAAGAAAGTAAAACGACACCCACGTGTGCGGACCATACTTAAAAAGCCGAAAACCCTAATCAAAACGTCACCTTTTATGTATAAGATTTATAAGAGAAAGGCCTTTGTCTTCTAATTTCCTCATTCGCTCACATCTCTTTCAGGCGCACTTCGGTTCTCTCTCTTTGCAGCATCTATCATAGGTATGGCGACAGCCATTGCAGCCCCTGCCACCGCCTCACTGCAAGACCCAACCAAGTCTCACCCTGACGTCAAGCTCTTCAATCGCTGGAGCTTCGAGGAAGTTCAAGTATTTCTTTTTCTTTTTCCATCTTTTGCCTCTCTATGCATACATTTCTTTTTTCATTCTCTTGGCTTTGTTTTTTCTAGATTATATATGAAATGTTCTGTTTGCGCATGTTCTCTATTTTTTTTTTGGTCTTTTCAAGTCGAGTGGATCTACTAGGACTAGTTAATTGTATACAGGGATTCTGTTTTCATAGAGAATCGTTCATGTTGTTTTTAACTTGATATTATTTGTTAGATCATCTTGTTGTGACTGAACATCTATATTGTTGTTCTCTGATTTGAAGATTTTACTTGTTGTCTTTGATGTAACTGATATTCAGATTGACAATTTATGTTAATCCTAAATGTTAGTCTTCATGTTTGTAAGAAATTGGTTAATTTTAGGTTAGATTATTTGGATAAGATGATCGTGTTAGATTGTCTTTCGAGTGCTTAAAGACTCCTGAAGATTCGAAAGAATTAGGTTCCTCAACTTGCTGTTCCCTTTGATAACTACAATTGTTAGCCCTGGTCCTTGATGTGAATGATTTATCTATTTTAGGTTTCTGATATATCTTTGAGTGACTACATTGGTGTTCAACCTTCCAAACATGCAACCTATGTGCCACACACTGCTGGGAGGTACTCAGTTAAGCGTTTTAGAAAGGCTCAGTGCCCCATTGTTGAGAGGCTTACAAACTCATTGATGATGCATGGCCGAAACAATGGAAAGAAACTTATGGCAGTCAGGATTGTGAAGCATGCTATGGAAATTATTTATCTCCTGACTGATCAGAACCCAATTCAAGTCATTGTTGATGCCATTATCAACAGGTGGCCTATATGACCTTTAAGAATTTCCTTTTTCAAATGTATCACTAGCTGACTTTAATCTTTAAAGTAGCAGATGATGTTAATTAAAACATCTTCCGATTCTGGGTTATCTTTGTTGGATCAATCTTTGATAATCTTTGTTGATTTTTGATTGATATAACAGTGGACCTCGTGAAGATGCTACTCGTATTGGTTCTGCTGGTGTTGTGAGGCGTCAGGCTGTTGATATTTCTCCTCTTCGTCGAGTGAATCAGGCCATCTATCTCCTCACCACTGGTGCTCGTGAGTCTGCATTCAGAAACATTAAAACTATCGCTGAATGTTTGGCTGATGAGCTTATTAACGCAGCAAAGGGATCATCTAACAGGTAAATAACAGCCTTTGAACTCCCGTGTTTGAACCTTATTTTGCTTTGAAACTAGGAACTGTCCTTATTGCAATCCCATTTATTTACCACTGCTTGCTTCATCATTCTTGCGTTGTTTGTGCAGCTATGCCATCAAGAAGAAGGACGAAATCGAGAGAGTTGCCAAGGCCAATCGTTGAGGAATTGGTAGGAGTTTGCGTAAACCATGGCAGTGGACACTTTTGTTTTTTCATTCAGTACTTTATAAGTTGCCTATTTTGTGTTCCGGACATAATATGAATGTTCCGTTATTTAAGTTGAGATGCTATTGAAGAAAGCATATCCTGTTTTGGTTATATATGCTGTACTTATTTTGCCATGGTTTGAAGCTGTTGAGTTCATCTTTGCTGCAAACAAAGAGATGAGAGTGCTTGATGTGGTTGTTTTGACCACATTAAATCGCCCTGCCTGTTGCCGATAATTAGTACTTAAAAAAGAGACAATTAAAGGAAGCAATCAAATTGAGTTTTTCCAATTATTGAGCAGATGAAATTATATAAGTCTTTCAAAAACATTGTTATGAATTTCTAACCCAGCCAATAGAAACAAAGAAAAAATATTAATTGGAGCAATTGTACAAACTTCTGTTTGAAGTTAAATACAAAGGCCTTAACACAATTGAAATCATGCCTTTCAACCTGCATTAACAATGGAAGAGACTGCAGATCATCAACGTCAAATTTTATATGTTTTACGAACATGAATCTCTCTATCTACAGATAAAGAGAGAGAGAAATTTTTGGAACTCTATACTACAAAAGTCGATTTAATAATCCCCGTCCTAATACTGCTTATGTTGTTTGGCTTGTTTCAGTTGGAAGTTCAGTTTTTGATGTATCCTGGTCTTTACCAGAGAGAAAATAGAGGTTTAGTAGTCTGAAAGACCGTCAGCAATGAGAATCCATGCAACGCAACTCTCTAAAGCTGATCAGGTATAAATTGACAATCCTGATTTAAGAGTGGGATCCCTCTATTTTAAGAATGAGCAAATATCTGAATTCAGTTGCAGTTGTACACAGCCATAACCATTCCTCCGCCAGTATTTGATATACAAGACAAAAGCATAAACTGACCAATCAAAAAGACAGAAAACTCTTTATCTTTTGAGGACAAATTGTTATATGTAAGGAGTTTTCAATCAGAGAGTTTAAATGTGTTATAAGCAAATTCCGGTGGATCTTGGCTTCATACCTCTATGAGTGTGTCCCTTCTGCCAATCTTCACTGGATTCAGCCTTCAGTCTTTCAAGGGTAATTGATCCTCAGTACCAAAATTTGAGATTGTACACTTCTAAACCTGGAAGTCCATGATGCAGCGATAGATTACTACAGACAAAGGCTGCTCGTTGCATGATTTTGTCATGAATTCTGCCTTGACTCTCCTGAGAGATGGTTAGTGAAAGCTTAATAATGACCTCCATCTTTATTGAATGATATTGACTATTAGACTTTCTTGTGTTGCACCCTTGTCATCATTTTGAGGTCCACGATTAGGAGGAGCAGAACTAGACCCCACCGATCTCATTTCGGCATGAACTCTCCTAGCATGCTGCAAATGATTCATCGAGAACAAACATTTTTCATCATTTGATGTGCCAAAAATAATCAACAGTTTCTTTGCAAGAGTGTTTCTTTACACATATGGATAACCAAACAAGGCTGTTGTACACACGCACATGCAGAAATGAACTTAGGATCTTTGTAACAAACCTTCCTAGGGAGAGTGCAAGATCGTGCAAAATGACCTTCCTCTCTGCACCTGTAGCATAAAGCAGGGGATTTTGAGCCCCGAACAACTTTGGGACACTTTGAGCAATCCTAGTAGAATAGCTTACAATAAGGTACACCAAATACGTTTCTAAAACAGGCATAAATTAAACCATAAACAAATGGAAAGATTGGACTTACAGATCCTAAATGGCCAGACTGGCCGCAATTGTAGCAGGAAACTTCTGTTGGACTTGCATCTGGAAGTTTGACACAGCTGAGATGACCAAAGTCATTGCAAATGTAACAACGAATCTTCTGTTCACAACAGAGTAATCATTGTGATTGTAATTTACACATGCATACTTAATCAGTACTCTTATAAAACAAAACCAGGATGAAGAACAAAAAGAGCATTTGGCTCAATGATAGGTGTATGTTTCTTCCTCCTTTTTAATAAGTCAGATTCAGATCCGCCTTCCCCATCAAAATGAAAACACAATATCAGGATAAATATTTACAAGAAAAAGGGGTGATTTGTAAAAGCATAACAAACAATGAAGACCTTGAGATCATCAGCTGAATAATCACTTCTACATGAGAACATATCATGTCCAGAATCTCCACATCTCAAACAAACATTATAATTCAAATTGTTTTCTTTTTGTTTCTTTGGACAATCACTGGCTTGGTCAAACGTTCCTCTGCAGACAAAACAATATTGACCCTGCTAAAATATAAAGGTTGAATCTATTAGAAGTCATGTATAGAAACCTCATAAAAATGAACATCATATTCCATAAATGAAAAAGGACATCTTCAAAGGTAGGAAAGGTTGGAGGGTAAAAAAACAATAAAAGATAAAAAAAGAGTATGCTAATAGAGTAATGTAATAATATCAAGTGTTGTTTCAGTCACCTAAGATCCTCTATCTCTAAAACCAACAATTATATTTTCAAGGATAATGTATCAACCCAAAGATCTTATCAAAGAACACTTGGGGTTTAGGGAAAACCATTAAGCAGTTAATACTGTTATAAGCAGTGCTCATGCTTATTATGCCAACTTGGGAACTAAGGATTTCAAAATTAAAATTGCACCCAGTTATCAAATTCATCTGTTGTTTGATCATGTCTATTAAATTCATTATCATACAGTTGTAACCTATAACCTCTATACATTATCAATTCTTATAGTCATTTATGATGGCATCAGGCTAACCAAGATGGGAATTTTAAGGTAAATACTACGAAACCTGTGAGCAATGCTTTCCAATATGCCAAAGACGCCTGCAGAGAAAGCATGCTTTCACATGCTTTTGCAGCATACAGTTTTCTGCTGCTGGATGATCTTCTCTGCAACTGAGACACCTAGTCCAGCTGCCATTTGGAGGATCAAAATATCTTGGTTTCTGCTAGAAAAGTAATGCACAACCAAATAACTAATCATCACAAGGAAATATTTTGAAGCTGCATTTTGTTACACTTTCATGACACCAAATGTTTTGAAGCAGTATTTGTATACAGATACTCAACTCACAAGATGGTTTCGCAGCACAGTGCTCTTAGCTGATTTTCTGGGTAATTTTACAGTTTCTAAACATTTAGCTTTCTCTGAATGCATTTCTTTCATTCCAGCATCAACCTAAAAGAAGAGAAACCCCATATAACATCTTGATAAATATAAAGATCCATGCTTTTAAACATTTTTATTTTTTAACCTGGAGAAGAGATCACTGCATTCATGGTGAAGCAACGATTCGAATACAGAATTTAGAAATATTGTGACCCAATAATAAGGGTTTAAAAGCTAATCCACTTACAGTTTCTTCTGCTGCAAAGGTTTTTAGCTCAGTTCTGACCATCTCACCATCTACATTTATTGTACCCTTTGCTGACACTATATCTCCGATGCGTGTTCCAGAGCTAATATTCGAGATCAAACCATCATCCACTGAAGATGAGGAACTCATATCAATGGCCTCCTTAGAGCCTGCTTTATCACCAATTCCCTCTGTTCTACATTTTACTGCTTGTACAAGTTCTATCATCTTATTTTCCTTAACATCAGTATCAACCTGAAGGCCCACAAATTTACCAAAGTTTTAAACTATAACTCAGATTAGTCCACAAGGAATAAGTTAATGTTGGTTCAATGCATTTTTTAATTCAACATTCCAATCTGGAAACACACACACACACACACACACATATATAGAGAGAGAGAGATGAACGGACAGCAAGCTTCTGTGGCACATTATCTGATATTTCAATGAAATCCCACTTTGATACTTCCACTGTTCTTACACATTCATCTTTGCCAGCCTGCTCTTTGTCAAATGCAGGCTTTCCAGCTTCCAGCTAAATTCATCATATCCATAAAAATGAAAGCCAGAAAAAAAAACCTTGATTTCAAATAAAAAAAAGAGCTACAAATTCAACTAGAAACAAGACAATCTAAATTCTATTTTCACTTCCCATAATTTTCTTTCTTTCATTTTCCTCTGTCTTTTTGAAAAACCCATTTTTTTAAAGAAAAAGTCAAAGAGGAACAAATCTTTAAGGTTAGGGAGAGAAATAAAATTCACAAGAAAAACAAAAAGACAAACCCACTTACAGGATTTGGGTGATGAGGATGAAACTGTGAAAGTTTAAGCCAATTGTTCATCCTTTTTCTCTTTCTTCTTCTTTTCTTTCCTTTGACAGTAGCTTCTGTTTCCACCATAGCTTTGGACTTGTGAAAGGCAGTTGGACTGGAAATCATTTCATATTCTTCAGCCTCGGATCTCCATTCACTACTTTGTATTGTGTCTGATGCTTCTCCTCCTTCATTTCTTATTGGTATGGATTTCTCCATGTTGCATTAGTTTAATTGCTTCTCCATAGTTCACTTTCTCACAACTGCAAACAATTAGCTGTCTGATTTAGGTCCCTATGTTTATCTTTCATTTCTTTTAACTTTTGTCTCGTGCAGTTTCACTAGCTTACATGATCGGTCTAGTCGGGTTCGGATCCAGCCCACGTTATGAATTCCATTCCTATTGGTTTATCTCTCCTCTTTTTTTTCTTTTTAATTTTTTTAATTCTTTTTATACATGGTTTAAGTTTCAACTTAATTCAATTAAGTATTATTATGCATGTTAACTAATATTTTAGGAAAGGTAATACAAAAGTTTTTCTCTCTCTCTAGAATAACTTTTTAGAAGAGCCAATCTCTTAAGGCTCTTTCCTAGATCTTTGGTGTCGATTGGACTCTCTGGTGTTTTCTCGTCTGTCAGTCTCTTTCGTTTTTCTCTTCCCTAACATTACATTAGTTTTCTGCATTTACTCCTCCCCCTTCCGCAATCATCCTCTTCGCAACCATTTTTCTCTTTTGTATTAACTCTTCTCCACCTAATCTCTACTTCTCCTTCTTTGATTCTTTTCCAACACTTCCCTCCTCATTATTGCCTCTCACCCCTGTCCTTTTATCTCCGCTTTTCCCTTTAATCTAATCATAACTCTACCCCCTATCACAATTGTTCGTTTCATCTCCTCCCTTTGTTTCTCTACTCTTTCTTTTTCTCGTCATTTGGGTTATCCTAAGCCATCATGACAAAATGATACATAAAACGCTAGAAAACTAGCTCCTTTAGTTCAATTTCTCAACCCCCTCTTTTGGCTTCTCCCCCACTCTTTCTTCCTTCCTCATTCTTAAATCTTCCTTCAAGTTATATCCCCCTCAAACTTGCATGGATAGATCCCCTACCAAGGACTAGGGGTGTAAATGAATAAAATGTTCGATGAACTATTCGTGAATCATTCATATAACGTTCGTTTATGTTTGTTTATTAAGCTAAATAAACGAGTATGAACAAAATTTTTATGTTCATTTAGTAAACGAATGAACACAAAAAGAGGTGTGTTCGGTTCGTTTATATTCATGAACAAACTCATTTAAAAGCTCCTTTATTGGCTCGTTTATAAGCTCATTTATTAACTCGTTTATTTATTAATGATATTTTCTTATAAAACTTCTATTAGTATATATTAATAAAATTATCTTAGTTTTTATTTTTTTTCATTTATAATATAATTATTGTTAAGCATGACTCTTATTTTAGTCAAATTTGAGAAATAATCTTCCAGTTTAACTCCGTTTATTTGTTTTAATTAAACTTTGATTAGTCTAGATTATTTTTTTATTATTTGACCTATGAATTTAGCATATAAACAGGCTATTTTACAACCTTAGAAAATACACCCATTAGAGATTAGAACTCATAACACATTTAGAGAATTTTGTGTTTTCGTTTTGAGGGTTCTTTGTTTTCGGGTTTTCGGGGTTTAGTTTTTATCTCCATTTTTTGTACTCTTCATTCTTTTGTCATTATAATAAAATTATCTTTACCCGTGGTTTTTTATCCTCTTTGGAAGGGTTTTTCCACGTTAAATTTGTGTGTTCAAGTTCTCAATTTTTTTGCTATTTTTTACTTATTACTTAATCGGGTCGATCCCCAACAAGTGGTATCAGAGCTAGTTCAGTTTTTGTAGATCAGCCTGTTCAGAGATGGCAGCAACAAGGTTTGAAATTGAGAAGTTCGATGGTGTCATAAATTTCAATCTATGGAAAGTTCGGATAATGGCAATTCTAGTTCAAACCGGCCTGAAAAATATTGTTATCGGGAAAAAGCTTGAGAATCTAAATCTAACAAAATAGGAAGAGCTTGATGAAGAGGCCCTGTCTGCAATCCAGTTGTGCCTCACGAATACGGTATTGCAGAAGGTATTGATAGAGAAGACCTCATCCGCCTTGTGGAAAAGGTTAGAAACTCTTTATGCGACTAAGTCTCTGGCTAACCGTTTAGTGTTGAAACGTCTATCTACGTTTCGCATGAACGAATATGAGTTTCTTAGAGATCGCATCAATCAATTCATTACTCTTTTAAATAATTTAAAGAACGTTGATGTTCAGATTGATAATGAAGATTAGGCTATGCTATTATTGTGCTATTTACCCCATTCATACAAGTGTTTCAGGGAGACCCTGATTTATGGTAGAGACAAACTCTCGTTCGAAGATGTGAAGGGTCATTTGTTGAGTAGAGACAAACTCGATAATGAGTTTGGTTCGGATAGCAAAGCAGATAAGCAAGCTTCCGTGTTGGTAGCATCAAAGAAGCGAGACAAAATGTGTCGCTATTGTAAAAAGTTAGGTCACGTCAAAGCAAATTGTTATGAACTGCGAAATAAAAGAGCTGCTAAGAGTAAAGAGGAAGATGTAGCTGGTGCTAATTTAGCCTATGAAAGTAGTGATGATTTCTTGTTAGTGTCAACGAGCGATAACGCCAAGCGTACGTCTGAGTGGATCTTAGATTCAGGATGTTCTTTCCATATGTGTCCCAATAAAGAATGGCTCTCCACATACAGTTCGGTTGAAGGTGGAATTGTGCGCATGAAAAACGATTCATCCAGTAAGGTAATTGGTATTGGTACTGTTAAAATTAGGATACACGATGAGACGATTAGGACACTCTCAGATGTCAGGTATGTACCTGATTTACGAAAGAATCTCATCTCTTTGAGTATTTTAGACTTGAAAGGATGCAGAATCAACATCAAGTCGAGCGGCATTAAAGTATCTCGTGGAGCTCTCGTTTTGTTAAAAGGTAAAAGAACCAGCAGTCATTATACTCTGGAAGGTTCTACAGTGGCCGGTGAAATCGGACGTCCCTCGTCCGTTACGGAGTCGAAGTCAACTTGTTTGGAGCAGAGACAACTTGATCATAGGAGGGAAAAAGGTATGACCATTTCGTTGAAAAGAAGTTCTCTTTTGGATGCAGGTTTTGAAAAGTTAGGGTATTGTGTTCGTGAAAATCAGACCCGGGTTAGTTTTGATTTGGCAGTGTACAAATCGAAGGCTAGAAGTCTTCTAGTTTCTAAGCACAAATTCGACTCAGTTAATTCCCTAAATAGTTCAAGATAGGCCCGTGGTGGGCTTTGGCAAAGATAGCATTGTGGAAATATGAGTCAATGTGGAGATTTTTTAAGTATGACTCTTATTTCAGTCAAATTTGAGAAATAATCTTCCAATTAAACTCTGTTTATTTGTTTTAATTAAACTCTGATTAGTCTAGATTATTTTTTTATTATTTGACCTATGAATTTAGCCTATAAATAGACTATTTTACAACCTTAGAAAATACACCCATTAGATATTAGAACTCGTAACACATTTAGAGAATTTTGTGTTTTCGTTTTGAGGGTTCTTTATTTTTGAGTTTTCAGGGTTTAGTTTTTATCTCCATCTTTTGTACTCTTCGTTCTTTTTCCATTATAGTAAAATTATCTTTGCCCGTGGTTTTTTAACCTCTTTGGAGGGGGCTTTCCACGTTAAATTTGTGTGTTCAATTTCTCAATTTCTTCCGCTATTTTTTACTTTTTGCTTAATCGGATTGATCCCCAACAATTATTAATATTTATATTTGACTATTTTATATCTAAACAATATATGTGTGCATATGTATTTATTTATTGTTTGTTTTTTTATTATTTATTAACATTGTTCGTGAACATGTTCGTTTAATGTTCGTGAACATATTCATTTAATGTTCGTGAACATGTTCGATTAAATTAAATAAACATGTTCTTGAATATTAAACAAACAAACATGAACACACATAATTTTAAATAAACGAACATGAATAAAAATTTGAAATTCTTAATGAATACAAACTAAACACGAACAAGTTTGAAAATAAACAAACGAACATGAACAGAGGTTTGTTCGTCAAGCTCGGTTCATTTACAGCCCTATCGAGGACCTGATAGTGCATCATCGTCTAGAACCTCCTTTGAAGATAATTCTAACATGCAGCACACTATCCAAGCCGAAATACATCCTCATGCAAATGCTACTCTCAGAAGAGGCCCAATCATCTCTTTCAACTAGCAAGAACTTGATGCAAGTAGAGCGCAATGGAGCCACTACCTTATTGGTTGCATGCATGATTATAGATGTTCTGACCATCATCTGCTAGAAGAAATCATCAACAGGGTATGGAATATACGAGGCAGAGTGCACGTTGACTCTAACAGTGGGGACTTCATTTTCCTAAGATTCGACTACATGATAGACTTACAAAAAATCTTTAGAGAAGGGTTATATGACATTGAAGGAGCCCTCCTAATGGTGGCCAAATAGTCCTCTGACACCACTCCCACTAGAGATCTCTTTACTTACTTGCTAGTTTGGATCCAAATCTGGGGCTTCCCCTTAGAGTACCTTAAATCCTTTGTGCCATCAAACTTGGTTGAATCACTAGAAGAGTCATGCAAGTTGATGAGCATGATAAGACTCCTCGAAACATTTGCTTCCTGAGAGTTAAAGTAGAAATCGACCTCTGGCACCCCCTGATAGATAGATCTACCATACAGTGAGATGATGGTGTTCGATAATGGGTCCACTTCAGGTATGAACATGTTTGTAAGTATGCATTGTAAACTGTAAAATATATAGATATTTCAGCACTCTTTTATGTACAATTTATGCTAATTCCGAGTAAATAAATAACACTTTTATACTCAACTTTGTGATCTTTTATAATTTCCATGGTAATGTGTTAAGTTTGTAAAATTTATATTAAATGCATGTTATTTTATTATTTTTTAGCGATAATTGGGCTAAGGGAAAGGATGGCAGAATTTTGGATGTATTCGGGTCTTAAACAGGTACAGTTGGAAAATCCAATAGGCAGTCATGTAGGCTTCAAAATGACTTTGTTCCAGATTCAGTTACATGGTGGCCCAATATTGTCTAATTGAAGGCCCAAAACCATTTCATTTACCCACTTTTCCAAGAAATAAAATGGCAACACCCACTGCTAAAATTAGCACTCCATACCAACCACTCATCTCCCAAAAATAGCAAATTTGACCCCATTCTCCATAAAATAAAATCAACAAATTTTCCTATTAAATCAAGCCTCAAAACCATCCACTTCCCTGCTAAAAATAACAGTCAAAATCACTTCTCTTTTACCATTCAAAGGCCGACCTACAAAGAGAAAAATAAGCCAACCTCCTTTCTAAAATTAGCAAGTCTCCACCCATTCTTCCTCACATTAAGGAACAACACCAAGGGGGAGGAAATTAAGGATTCCCTTGTTAAAAATAGAAATGGACGTTGGGGGCTAAAAGGCTATAAAAAGATGCTTCATTTCATTCATAAACACACACCAGTTTTCAAAAAACATCCTTTGAGTGTTCTTGTCTTTCTCATGGCTTGCTAAACACTCGTTTGCCACAAATTAAGGCAATTCGCTTGCTAAAAATAAGAGCAATCAGAGAGAGATGACTTGAGAGCATTTTGGTGATTTAATATAAAGATAAGGAAGAGAGCAACTGTAACACCCCTAACCCGTATCCGTCGCCGAACTAAGGTTACGAGGCATTACCGAAATAGACACAACTCAGAACAGACATTTTTTTTTAAAAAGAACCATATCACATTACATCTAGAATAAGTATAACAATGATATTAATATATCTCACACATGTCACATGTTTCTGTAACCACATTTTACATCTATGAATGAAAGTGATCAATACATAACATACCAAATTCACATACTTAGTAATCAAAGCAAAATTCATATATGTATCCTGAATCATCCAAATAAAATATAGTTGTATATTTTTCTGTTACAATCGAATCATAATAATCTATATATGTTCGAACATATAATCATCTTATACCTATCATGCAATAAGACATCCAATAATTCAAGTTCATTTACTAAACAAATACCAAACTCACCAAATGCTTAATCATCTTAATTCATCCAAAGTCTCTACTCATAAACTTTATTAATCTATACATACCTAATTCACTTGCCATGGTTTTGTTTAAACATTATTTCTATAATCTCATAACTATCTCATAAAGAACAAATCATTAACAACAATTATATATTTCAATCAAGTATAACCGAATACATTTATACATACATACATGATTTCCTATTCGAATTCTTACCATTTACGAATACCAAATTTCATAACCTAAACATAAAACCAAATCCATTCGCATCACAATTAATTATCTATCACAAGTACATACCATAACCGAATATGCATAGTTAACATCATCAATTTAAACCAGCTTATTAAAGACTTAATGACTAAACAAATCCTCATACCTATTTATTATATTCGAACATTTATATCACCAAAACCAAATCACACCATACAAGTATATATATACTTACTAAAACTGTATGCACATACATTTCACTTAACATCAACCAAAATATATATAAGTATACATTCGGTTTTAATTCATTTCATAACTAAATCAATCCATCACACAAAGCATAATAAGTATACATGTACTAATCACCCAACCAAATTCAATATGTCCAAGTTATAAACATCACAATTACTTACCTATTATAAACTTATGTCATACCAAATATGCATAAATATCAACTCATCTTTAATGACCATTACAAACCATAAACATAGATACCAAACTAAATCAAAAGAAGATAAGCCATTTTTGCATGGCTATTATTTACATTCAAAAGTACTTTATCCACAATCCACTTTCTATTATGCTATACATGCCATATATTCAAAATCAACTTAGTAAAATACCAGAGGAAACTGTCGATAGTGTGATAAGTCTTACTGACGACCCCCAAGCTCATAATGTATAACCAAAATCTATAAAACAGAGGTAGACAGAAAAACACAAAGTAAGCTATTTAAGCTTAGTAAGTCATAAGCAAGCTAATATTAACTAAATTAACAAAACAAAATATACAAAACTATGAGTACAATCTTAACATTAAATCCTTTCATATACAAATCCAATAATTAAAAATTATACACATTCGCAAGAACTTAAACAAATCTCAATATCAAAATCATACATAATTCATTTTGGCCGAATACACTAAGTTAGAAGATTTACACATGTAACACCCCAAACCCGGCCCATTCACTACGACCGAATTTGAAATGCCACTGCGGAACACGTTCGAAAATATTCTTACTTAAGAGTAAAAATCGTTAAAAATTTGTTTCCTTTAATAAAACCTTTTCGTGACTTAAAATATTCTAGGTAAAAATTAAATTATTATGAAAGCACCGGATTCAAAACTTTATTATACACACTTAAGAAAATAAAATCATTTGCAATTAATATTTAAATTGTCAATCCATAATAAATATAATAATTAAACTTAATGAAAAATACTTAAACAACCTTAAACACTTTAATGGGCCTTAATACAATAAAGACTTAATCAAAATACTGAAACTATAAATACTTAATTAATTAAATTATCTTCTCGCATGGGCCACCTCGTATCCACTCCAACCCGGTCCGATCATCATATCACTGCGATGTTTGATAAAATATTTGGGTGAGTCACACGGACTCGGTGTGTAATTAAACCACCGAATTCCACCCACATGTTAACCACATATTAACCCATATATCGGATATCAAGTATCATATTCACATACTACCACATACTGGGCTTGGCCCATATTCTGTGATCCACATTCATATATACGGGCTTGGCCCTTTTCTTAATAATCCACATATCAAGCTGGGCCTAGCCCATTTTCACATTAATCCACAAATTAAAATAATATGCAAAGTTATGCAATTATGAAGCCCAACCCAACCTAGGGTCCATCCGTTACTCCCACCTTAGCGGACTCACGCCCAAGGCCGTGGCTAATCCACCGTTCACATAGTGAACCACATATCTTACCTTGGCGGACTTGCTTTGCTCAAGGCCGTGGCTAATCCACCGATCACATAGTGGTCCACATATCTTACCTTGGCGGACTTGCTGCCAGGCCGCGTGGGTGAGCCACCGATCACATAGTGATCCACATATCTTTCAGTCCACGGTGATGCACACAGCTATCAACCGCCGAGATGGGCACCTACCCAACACCTCCCTTGATGAAGCACATAGCTAACATCAAGCGCCAATGTAGCACAAGGCTAACATCGGACCACGCACATAATGTACACCCTTTCCTTCCTTCATATCCATATCCCACCCATGCACATGCAGCATGTAATAGTGGCATAATAATAAATGCATGCACATGTTATTAAGGCAGACAATCACATTTTTATAGGCATTACCACATTCACATCGGCACTTTCACATTCTTATCAACAGATAATACTAACCTGATTATCGTTATACCCCTTTTCAGGGTAATCACCACATAAGCGCCATTGCTTTGGTTAGCACATAAATCACACATGCAAATATAGCAAAAACCGGAAAGCGGTGGGTTAATCACACACGACTTTCTAGCAAAATTCGAACTACTCGAATCTAACACGATCTAGAATCCCGATACTCGCTTACTTGTCGATTAGCCCCTAAAAATCATAATACACAATCGGTCATACCTAAACTTATAAAATGGCCTATGGCCGAATACCACATTAACTCACCTTGAGTAGTCGAATCCAAGAGGCTCTTCTAAGACTCTTAACGCTGGCACTATTGTTGCTTGTGAAGACTAAATGAGAATAGGTCGGCTCTTTTATGGTGAAGAAGAAAACACAAAAGTAGAGGGAGTTTTTGCCTAGAGGATTGGCTATGGTTCACCAAAGTATTTCGGCTTTTAAAAGAATTCTTAAAGAAAGGAAGAGAAGAAGGAGTTGAGCAATACAACAGCGGTGGAAAAGGGAAGATTCGGCTAACAAAAATAAAAGAACGGAATTGGGAAAGGGATATAGATTCGGCCAAGAACAAATAGAAAAGAGGAATGAAACATAAGCGGCTTTGCACAAGGGAAAAAGGGCACTAATGGGGAAAAGAAACTAAATTCGGCACCCCTATTTATACTACTCAATTTCGGCACTCCTACCTCCTCTCAAATTCCACTTCCTTCTCCTATAATAACTCTTGAACACATATTCAAAATATATAAAATAAATCTATACTAATCTTCTATTATCACTTCATTTAACAACAATTATCCTTCACCAAGTTCCTATTTTATCTCCTAATCACTTATTAAAAATAAAATAAAACACTAATTTATCACCTTATTTATCTCTTATCTACCTATCTAAAATAAATAAATAACACAGCCATTATCTCTTATCTATCATTCAAAAATCAATAAACTAACAACCCCCCCTTTATCCATTATCACCCCTTCAATTTAAAATACAAAATAAAAATAAACTAATATTAATCTACCCCTCATTAGAATTTAAAAGGATTAGACCAAATCAGCTTAATCTTTATCTATTGAAGCTCCCATGTACCGTCCACTGCCTTCCAATTTGCTGCAAAATCAAAATAAAAGTAAAACACCCAAACTGCTGCCCATAGGTCTCGAACATGAGACCTGCTAGAACCCATCTTTGCGAGTGGCGCCTGAGCCATTCGGCCAAAGCGCTTTGTGATATAATCCACCCAAAACATCTTTTAACACCTCACTCCCCAGCTCCCTTGTCTCACGCCAAAACCAAAAATAAAACCCATGTGCTTCCCATGCTATTCGAACTTGAGTCCCTTGCCAAGACCCTCAAGTGGCGCCCCAAGCCACTCCACCAACCCGTCTTTCTTGTCCACCAATGCCCACAAAATCCTTTAAACCCTCCTTAACTCAGCCCCTTCCTTTTTAACGCCAAAACCCAAAAATAAAACACCACTTGCTGCCGCCGTGCTTCGAACCCAGGCCCTTTTCGACGTTATATCCAGCCCCTTAAGTGGCGCATGGAAGCCACTTTACCAAGGCATTTCTTATGCCATAAACCCCCAACAACTTTTCTTAAAGCCCCCTTAGCCTAGCTCCCCCTTTTTAACTTAAAAACCAATAATTGTCCAAAGCTCTCTCTTCCATCCTAGAATTTTAAAAACCCTTAATTCACTTCCAAGCACTGCCAAAACCTACTACTCATGAATTATGCACGAACGCATAACCCCTAATCTAGGATGTTACAGTTCTACCCTCCTTAAAAATAATTTCGTCCTCGAAATTACTTACTATCAAGCAATCGTGCATTCTTAACTCATCACCCTACTCTACCGCTGCGCACTGATCTCAACAAAACTAAGGGTATTTTAGTAATTTACAACACAGTGGGCATTTTTAGTAATTCTTCCACAGTGGGTATTTTAGTAATTTGGCAATTTGGAAAATTTTTCGAGAAATTTCCAAAATAGATTTTGTTACAAATCGAAGGGGTAATTTAAGGATTTAAAAACTAAGGTTTTTATATATCAAAAAAATCTGACTAGTCCCTTTCGGGTTTTAGTTCTTTGGGTTTAGCCTATGAATAAGTCCTCTTGGTTAGGGTGAACCGTAGCTACGCACTGAGTAGGATTCGAGTAAAGAGGAGGTGAGTCCCTAGGACTGCTTAAGTACCAGGCTCTTCCGGATCCAATCCTAGACATGCGCACAATGGTTGCCATACCCTAGCTCGGCGACTTAGTTCACAGGTTTGTTTAATGGTCCTTAAGTCTTATGCACTTGTGTTTGAGTAGCCTAGTCCTAGGGTTCAATAGCCCTAATCTGCTAATCTACATTCCCATAAAAGCCCATACAGTTCACATGTTTATTTCACTTCAGAAGTCAGAAGTACTTACCTAGTGGACTTCGGGTCGGAGATACAGGTGTCATGCCAGAACAAACCTGAAATAAAAGCCCATATTTTGAAAAGCCCATTTTGAAAACGTTTTTGGACCCCAAAATCCACAAAGCCGAGTTTTGAACCGGGCTCTGATACCAATTTGTAACACCCCAAACCCGGCCCATTCACTACGACCGAATTTGAAATGCCACTGCGGAACACGTTCGAAAATATTCTTACTTAAGAGTAAAAATCGTTAAAAATTTGTTTCCTTTAATAAAACCTTTTCGTGACTTAAAATATTCTAGGTAAAAATTAAATTATTATGAAAACACCGGATTCAAAACTTTATTATACACACTTAAGAAAATAAAATCATTTGCAATTAATATTTAAATTGTCAATCCATAATAAATATAATAATTAAACTTAATGAAAAATACTTAAACAACCTTAAACACTTTAATGGGCCTTAATACAATAAAGACTTAATCAAAATACTGAAACGATAAATACTTAATTAATTAAATTATCTTCTACATGGGCCACCTCGTATCCACTCCAACCGGTCCGATCATCATATCACTGCGATGTTTGATAAAATATTTGGGTGAGTCACACGGACTCGAGTGTGTAATTAAACCATGAATTCCACCCACATGTTAACCACATATTAACCCATATATCGGATATCAAGTATCATATTCACATACTACCACATACCGGGCTTGGCCCATATTCACACCGATCCACATTCATATCTTTGGGCTTGGCCCTTTTCTTAATAATCCACATATCAACTGGGCCTAGCCCATTTTCACATTAATCCACAAATTAAAATAATATGCAAAGTTATGCAATTATGAAGCCCAACCCAACCTAGGGTCCATCCGTTACTCCCACCTTAGCAGACTCCCTGCCCAAGGCCGTGGCTAATCCACCGTTCACATAGTGAACCACATATCTTACCTTGGCAGACTTGCTGCTCAAGGCCGTGGCTAATCCACCGATCACATAGTGGTCCACATATCTTACCTTGGCAGACTTGCTGCTCTAGGCCGTGGCTGAGCCACCGATCACATAGTGATCCACATATCTTTCAGTCCACGGTGATGCACACAGCTATCAACCGCCGAGATGGGCACTTAGCCAACACCTCCCTTGATGAAGCACATAGCTAACATCAAGCGCCAATGTAGCACAAGGCTAACATCAGACCACGTACATAATGTACACCCTTTCCTTCCTTCATATCCATATCCCACCCATGCACATGCAGCATGTAATAGTGGCATAATAATAATAAATGCATGCACATATTATTAAGGCAGACAATCACATTTTTATAGGCATTATCACATTCACATCGGCACTTTCACATTCTTATCAACAGATAATACTAACCTGATTATCGTTATACCCCTTTTCAGGGTAATCACCACATAAGCGCCATTGCCTTTGGTTAGCACATAAATCACACATGCAAATATAGCAAAACCGGGAAAGCGGTGGGTTAATCACACACACGACTTTCTAGCAAAATTCGAACTACTCGAATCTAACACGATCTAGAATCCCGATACTCTGCTTACTTGTCGATTAGCCCCTAAAAATCATAATACACAATCGGTCATACCTAAACTTATAAAATGGCCTATGGCCGAATACCACATTAACTCACCTTGAGTAGTCGAATCCAAGAGGCTCTTCTAAGACTCCTTAACGGCAGCACTATTGTTGCTTGTGAAGACTAAATGAGAATAGGTCGGCTCTTTTATGGTGAAGAAGAAAACACAAAAGTAGAGGAGTTTCTTGCCTAGAGGATTTGGCTATGGTTCACCAAAGTATTTCGGCTTTTAAAAGAATTCTTAAAGAAAGGAAGAGAAGAAGGAGTTGAGCAATACGACAGCGGTGGAAAAGGGAAGATTCGGCTAACAAAAATAAAAGAACGGAATTGGGAAAGGGATATAGATTCGGCCAAGAACAAATAGAAAAGAGGAATGAAACATAAGCGGCTTTGCACAAGGGGAAAAAAAGGGCACTAATGGGGAAAAGAAACTAAATTCGGCACCCCTATTTATACTACTCAATTTCGGCACTCCTACCTCCTCTCAAATTCCACTTCCTTCTCCTATAATAACTCTTGAACACATATTCAAAATATATAAAATAAATCTATACTAATCTTCTATTATCACTTCATTTAACAACAATTATCCTTCACCAAGTTCCTATTTTATCTCCTAATCACTTATTAAAAATAAAATAAAACACTAATTTATCACCTTATTTATCTCTTATCTACCTATCTAAAATAAATAAATAACATGACCATTATCTCTTATCTATCATTCAAAAATCAATAAACTAACAACCCCCTTTATCCATTATCACCCCTTCAATTTAAAATACAAAATAAAAATAAACTAATATTAATCTACCCCTCCATTGAATTCTAAAAGGATTAGACCAAATCAGCTTAATCTTTATCTATTGAAGCTCCCATGTACCGATCCATTGCCTTCCAATTTGCTGCAAAATCAAAATAAAAGTAAAACACCCAAAATTTTGCCCATAGGTCTCGAACATGAGACTGCTAGAACCCATCTTTGCGAGTGGCGCCTGAGCCATTCGGCCAAAGCGTTTTGTGATATAATCCACCCAAAACATCTTTTAACACCTCACTCCCGACTTCCTTGTCTCACGCCAAAACCAAAAATAAAACCCATGTGCTTCCCATGCTATTCGAACTTGAGTCCCTTGCCAAGACCCTCAAGTGGCGCCCCAAGCCACTCCACCAACCCGTCTTTCTTGTCCACCAATGCCCACAAAATCCTTTAAACCCTCCTTAACTCAGCCCCTTCCTTTTAACGCCAAAACCCAAAAATAAAACACCACCACTTGCCATGTGAGTGCTTGAACCCAGCCCTTGTCGACGTTATATCCCAGCCCCTTAAGTGGCGCATGGAAGCCACTTTACCAAGGCATTTCTTATGCCATAAACCCCCAACAACTTTTCTTAAAGCCCCCTTAGCCTAGCTCCCCCTTTTTAACTTAAAAACCAATAATTGTCCAAAGCTCTCTCTTCCATCCTAGAATTTTAAAAACCCTTAATTCACTTCCAAGCACTGCCAAAACCTACTACTCATGAATTATGCACGAACGCATAACCCCTAATCTAGGATGTTACAACACATAGATCACATACACATACTTTAGTTTTTAAACAATGAATTATACAATTAGCTTACCTTACCTTTCATAACATAATTTATATACATACCTGAATCCTTTATTTCGATTTCCACATTGGCCTTCACTTAACCATGCCCGTTGAACCGTTCAGAATTAAAAGGGATACGTGGATAGTAGGAAGCTCGTACAATGCCAACGTCCCAGACGTGGTCTTACATGTAATCACATATCGATGCCATTGTCCCAGACAAGGTCTTACACGAATCAAATACGATGCCAATGTCCCAGACATGGTCTTACACGTAAACACAAGTCGATGCCAACGTCCCATATGTGGTCTTACACGATAACACATATCAGATATCCTATGTCAGGACATATGTATCCTATCTATTCCTAAGGTTCATACGGGGCTTTCGGACATCGAATCTCGATTGAATCAAACTCGGAAGATAGCCAATTCTCAATATTCACATTCGGCCATATCAAAGTATAATTCAAATAATTCAAGTTATCATATAGCAAACATTTATTCATAAATATAACAACATTTAAAAACTTATTGACTTACCTTAGACGTCGACGGACTGTGAAATCGACTAATCGACTACTTTTGTTTTTCCCCGATCCAAATCTGATTTCTTTGGTTCTTGATCTAAACATATTCAAATTAAGCTTATTTAAATACCATTCTATTCAATTTAATCTAAAACACATAAATGGGAAAATTACAATTTTACCCCTAACATTTCACACTTTTTACAATTTAGTCCTTTTTGCACAAAACACAAAATACACAAAATTTGAACACACTATGCTAGGGCCAAATATTCATAGTCTTCATACAAGTCCACACATTTCATTTATTTCACATTTTAGTCCCTCAAAAATTTATTTTTGCAATTTAGTCCAAATTACTCAAATTCATCAAAAATTCAAAGACAAAACATGTTAATCTAATACATATATTTCATATTTCATCATCAAACAACAAAAATCACAAGCTATCATCAATGGCAAAACACAAAATCAGCATCAAAATAAAAAATTCTAGCATGGGTCGGATAGTACTCAAAGCAACAATCTCAAAAACATAAAAATTATCAAAAACCGAGCTAAAACTCCCCTTGAATCAAGCTCAATCAATGGCCGAATGTTGCTAGGTTTTGTTTCTTTTTCTTTTGCTTAAATTCGGCTAAGTAAAAGATGATAACATGACTTGTTTTTGTTTTATTTTAACATATATTAGTTTATTATTAATTTACTTATTTAACCTTTTATATTTAATAATTATAACATATAAATTAAGGTCATTTTAGACCATATACCGTCCACTATAGCTAGAATGGGCTATTTGCCCTTTAAGGACCTAATATTAAAAAGCCATTAGCAAATTAGCACTTACACATTAATTATCAAATTTCACATTTTACGCAATTAAGTCCTTTTATTTAATCGGACACTTAAACGACGAAATTAAAACACGAAAATTTAAAAAAAGCAAATTCACACAAACTAAACACTAAAAATAATTTTAAATTATTTTTTAGACTCAGATTTGTGGTCCCGAAACCACTATTCTGATTAGGGTCAAAATCGGGTTGTTACAGCAACCATGGGAATCCATAAGGAGTAGTCACAGATAACCCTCTGGAATTCAACTGTTTTCTCTTCTTATTGTGAATTGGTCGTGGATAACCCCCCTGGACTACTCTTCTTCCTTTTCTCTTTATTATTAATTGATGTTTTCTATGTTGAAATACAAGTTTGCATATCATCTTTATGTTTTCAATTTAATAATGCATGACTTAATTTTGTTTATTTAGAATAAGTATGAATCATGATTTGAGTTAATAGGTTTTTGTATTTTGAGTATTTTGTGCAAATGATTGTTTCATTATTTAGGTTTAATTCATGTTAAAACTTGTAAATGTATGACCAACATTTGCAGGTTAACGAATTAAATGTTTAATATGAGAAGAGGTAATGTTTAATAGACAAAAAACCTAAATGGTACATATCAAGTTGATATTGAAAGATGATTGTTGTATGCATAAACTGTATAAATGCCCGAAAGGGTGATTCCTAGGTTAGTTTTTGTTGGGACCACTGGTATTCCCCATGGCACAACGAAAAAATATTCCGATGATCCTCAGCCATGGATCCATGTACGAGGAATGAAACGAGTTGAATAAGATTGAAGACATACCTTCTTAACTGAAAAATCGATGAAAGGATGTTGTTGATTTGATGTCGATTCCAAGTCACAACGAAAACGTTCTAACCTCTATGTAGCCCACTCGATATTAAAACGAATGACAAAAACTCTCCTTAAACTTTTCCAGAGAAAATCTCCCAAAATGACTGCTAGACTTTTTTTCTTATTTTCTTTTAAAACAGACTTTTCCTAATTCAAGATTTTTGGTATCCATATATCGAAAATGAAATAATCCTTAAGAGAACATATGGAAAGCATTAAAAACATTATATTTTTATAAAAATAATTATAACTACCATGTTTTAATGTTTGACCGAAATCATAATTATAAAAAATTATTATAATAATTTCAGTAAATTATATTCTGTTAAAATTTTATATGAATCAAATTCATATATTAATTTTAACTATGTTCTCTATTTGTATACAACAAATTTGTACATTTAATTCGTTTAATATTTAACTATCAAATTAAATTAATTCAATAATTAATTTAATTCATATGAAAGCTAACCACAATACCAACTGTGTTTGGATTTTGTTCGATTTAACCATAAGGTGTGACCCTATAGGTTCTTGTAACGTTAGTAATAATGCTATAACATTTCTAATAATACAAGCAACGAGTGGCATCTAGCAATGCATCATTGCTACCTAAGTTACAAGAAGTCCTAATTTGACATAACCTTTCTGTGATAAACCTTTCATGTATTACATCCTTTTGTCCTTTATATCTAGATTGGACACAAGTCATGGAACAGTCGCACTTGCATAATCCAATCTCATGTTTCTTGATATCTCGAGTAGGCTACAATAAACAAATAATTATTGTAAGGCCCAATTTTAGCCCGGGGCCCAATAAACAAATTAAAAAAGAGAGTCCAGTTTTTTTACAAACCTAGCCCAAACCCGAAGCCCAAACAGACCCAAATAAATTAAACCAACCCTATTACAAACCCGAAGCCCAATCTACACTAGCCCAAATTACATAGGCCCAAAGACTAAACCAACTCAGAAACCCTAGGGTTTCTGAACCTCCCTTGCCGCCGCTCCTCCCATGCCAAACACTCACCACTGTAAATGCGCCTCCGTACCTGCAAAGGACACAAACAACAGCACTGAAAAAACAAAAAAAATATATTGTATTCTATTTATTTATTTCTTCAATCTCAGCTATAAAAACCGAAGAACAAACTATTGTATTTTTTTTTCTACACAGAATCAAATACAAAAAAAATCACAAACGAAAAAACAGAAAACTTTACAAGGTGATTTTTTTACTTGCGTTTTTAATTTCTATTCTATTTCGTTTTGTTTTTCTTTTTTTTCAACATATAATAACCAAAAAAAAAGGAAAACCTTACCGTTGCTCTTGTGTTTCGCCGCCGTGGGTGGCTGAGGACCGCCCTCTCCGATGAAAGAGGGTATTTTTCGGGCTAGAGAGTCGAAAAGAAAAAAAATGGTGACTTTTCGTTTTTCGTCCCCCGTGGACGGCGGCCGGCGGCCGCCACGGTGGTCCAGTGGCCGGACCCTTGACCGGAGCCCGGAGGGGAAGGGAGAGGTTGAGAGGATTTTTTGGTTTTTTTTTTTGAAGAAGAAGAATGTTGAAAAATGAAAATTTTGGAAAATTTTTGGTTTTTATAATAGTGTGAAACGACGCCGTTTCACTTTGGCCATTTAAGTGCCAAAATGGCACCGTTTAAGGCTACCCGCGCACGACCCGACCCGCCAGCTGAAGGGTCCTCGTGTTTTGTTTAAATGGGCTATTTACTGCTTCAGCCCTTCCGTATTTTTTTTATTTTTTAATTCGGTTTTTTTCTTATTTTTAATTTATCCCTTTAATTTTGTTTCTGTTCCATTTCAGTCCACCTAATAAACACGCGCATGTGGACAAAGGGATATTGTCCCATTCAGTCCCTGTCCTTTTTAGTGTGTCTTATTTTGGTCCTTTCTTCTTTTAATTATTTTCAATTTGTACCCGAATTTTATTTAGATTTCAATTTGGTCCTCCCTGATGCTGTGCATTTTGGAGGAGAAGGAATAATTTCCCTTTCGGTCCCTCCTTGTTATTCGCGCATGCAAATTAGTCCCTTTCTTCTTTTATTTTTTTAGATTTGCCCTCAAACTTTTGTTTTAAGTTCAATTTAGTCCTTTTTTTTAGTTCTTTTGTTACTTTTGCTATTTTATTAATTAATTTTAATATTATTATTATTACTATTATCATTATCATTATTATTATTATTACTATTATTATTATTACTATTATTATTATTATTGTTATTATCAACATATTATTATTCTTACCAATGCATTATTATTACTATTTTATTATTATTATTATTAACATATTATTATTATTATTTTCACTATTTTTACCTAAATTCTATATTTGTTTATATTGATTTTCATTCTTTTATTTTTCCAAGTATTTAAACTTAACTTTATGTATATGCATTTTATATATTTACTTATCACCATTTGGTTTCATTTTTATTTGTATTTTTTTATTTTATTCCTTTTTTATTTGCTTTATTATTATTATTATTTTATTTTTACTTAATTAATGTTAGGTTTAATTAGCTAATGCCATTACTTATTTTACTTATATCGTCATGTCATGCATCATCATTTTATTATTATTGCAATCACACCGCGAACCGTTTTAAATTTTCGTCCTATCACGTCCCGAATAAAATCCTCGACATTTCAAATGTTGTATTCATTTTCACGTAATCGCATGAAAAAGAATTTCTTAAAAGTAAGCATTGTTTCGTATTTAGAAATTCGAAAGGTCGTTCCCTAACTTACGGGGTTTCGATTTTCTCGACACATCCAAATACCCGAACGTTTTTAAAGTTTTTATTCATTTTCATATTCTCGGGAATCAAGAAAAGATCGTGTTCTAACTTACGGAATATGGTTTCTTCCTAAAACCGAGATAACCGAATATCTTTCAAAATAATTTTTTTTAGTGTTTATTCTCGTTTCGGGAACTTAAGACGTTGTGTCCTAACTTACGGGACGTAAACCCTTTTTCCAATTAATGTGAAATACGCTCTTTTATGTAAAAAAGTTTTCAATTATGCAATTTATAACAAAGAATCGTATTTTAAAATTTCTTCAAAATTTCAATTTTCAACACTAAAGACATCAATTAATCAACAAGGTACCAATTTTGGGCGTATCGAGGGTGCTAATCCTTCCTCGTGCGTAACCGACTCCCGAACCCGTTTTCTGGATTTCGTAGACCAAAAATCGTCATTTTAGTAAATTTAAATTTTTATTAAAATGATTGAATTACGAGGTGACCCGATCACACCTCATCATAAAGGATTGGTGGCAACTCCCGTTTTTTGTTTTCAAAATCAAAGCTAGAAAAAGGAAAGAGCCCTATGATCAATACCGGAGACGACAACGAGGACTCTGCTTATCCTCCAGGCTTCACCCCAACGAACACCCAAGCACAACCACAAAGGGTGTCCGTCAACATCGAGACCCAATATCGGGCCGGGGCACTGCCGGCACCAATAAACTTCCCGACGGGTTCAGGCTCCAACCCTGGAGACAATTCAGCAAATCCCGTTGTCCCCGACCTTGATGATATAGTGGAAATGGGAAAGGCGAGAGCGGAGCTCCTAAAGCAATTGGAAGACAGATGCAAATGGCTAGAGGAGAAATTCAAGGCGTTGGAAAGCGCCGATTACCATTGTGGAATTGACGCTAAGGAATTGAGCCTGGTCCCAGATCTAGTGCTCCCTCCAAAGTTCAAAATGCCAGAATTTGAAAAATATAATGGGACCAGCTACCCGGAGGCTCACATTACAATTTTTTGTCGGAGGATGACTGGATATGTTAGTAATGATTAGTTATTGATTCACTGTTTCTAAGACAGCTTGACTGGGGCTGCGGCCAAATGGTATAATCAGCTAAATCATGCCCAATTTAGTTCGTGAAAGGACCTAGCACGGGCCTACATGAAATAATATGGCCACGTGACAGATATGGCGCCTGACAGAATCACGTTACAAAATATAGAGAAAAAGCCAAACGAAAGTTTCAGGCAATATGCTCAAAGGTGGAGGGAAGTTGCCACGCAAGTCCAACCGCCACTGCTAGAAAAGGAAACTACCATGCTCTTCATTAATACCATGAAGGCACCTTTTATCAATCACATGCTGGGAAGTGCAACTAAGAGCTTCTCAGACATAGTGATGTCGGGCGAAATGATAGAAAATGCAATAAGGTGCAGAAAAATAGAGGTCGGCCCTAAGAAAAAGAAAAAATGAGGTAAATAACGTGAGCATGTATAACAGGGGTTACTCGAAACCAGTTACGGTGAACCAACTGAGAACGGTAACCACTGGCCATCAAGGCCCACCGAGACAAGAGTCCAACACAAGGCAAAATATGGAGAAACTCCAGTTTATGCCTATTCCAGTGACGTATAAGGAGTTGTACCAAATTTTATTCGATGCACATGTTGTATCCCCTTTCTATCTAAAACCAATGCAACCCCCATACTCGAAATGGTACGATGCAAATGCCCAATGCGAATACCATGCGGGAATTACGGGACACTCGATAGAAAACTGCACCGCTTTCAAAAAGTTAGTAGAAAGGCTCATCAAAATAGGCATTGTAAAATTCGATGATCCATCTTGTAACATCCCAAAAATGGGGTTATTTGGAATTTAATTATTTTTCTTATTATGAACTGCTGTGATATTATTTATGGAATGTTAAGGCTTAATAATGGATTTTTAGTAAGCTCGAGTAGTGGGAAAAATATTATTTTCAAGCTTTGAGGTAGGGAGCCTTAACAAGTGGGGGTTATAAGAATAAATGGGGATAATTTGGACATAAGATGAGCCTAGAATAAGTGGCAAAGTAAGCCCACTTAAAAGCTGCTTGTGACGCCACCAAGGAGCAAGGGAGAACCTTGGTTCGAGTCACAGAAATCCTTCCTTTTGTTTTTTTATTTGGACGGCACAAGGGGGAGAGATTTTCTCTCCTTAAATTCTTTTTATTATCTATTAAGATAATAGGATAATATGAGCATTTTTATTGGATTTTTATTAGGGTATTCAAATTATTTGAATGGTTTTAAATTAAGTGGCATGGAGTAATTCAAGGAAGTTGAGGGGAATTTGAACTCTTTGCTCAAGGGAAAGATGGACGGCAAGGCAACTAGGGGGAGGCCGAATTTTTTTTAAGGCTCTTAGCTATCATCTTATCTCCCTTTTCTTCACTATTGTGCATAGCCGAATTCTCTAGTAAGTAACTTTGTTATTTTTGTGCTTTTACAACTTGTTTCAAGGTTCCAAAACTCCAATTCTTGTCCCTCTTTGCCGAATTCCTATCCTCAAGTCCATCTTCTTCTTTTTCCTTGCTAGCCAGAACATCCACTCCTTATTGCCGAGACTTCATCTCCTTCTTCCATTATTTTTCCCTAGGCCGAAGACACCCCCTTGCAAAGTGCGAAAATCTTTTCTCTTACTTGGAGGCACTTTGGCCGAATACCAAAGGTGATACAAGACTTTTCGGGACTTTCTTTCCAATTGGTTGAGAAGGTAAGGGTACTAACCGAATGTTTTTAGTGTTCACTCTTATGATCTATCGATTTGGACTTAAGGAAAAGCCGAAATTCGGCATAAGCTAATGATGGGCTAATCTTGTTGGTTGAAGCCGATTTCACCTAGAACTTCGGGATCTCCATGCAGTAGGTTGAATCCTTCAAACCTAAAGCAATCGGTTTTGGGGTAAGGTGGTAAGATCGACTTTCTTTATTCATGATATTCATTTAAGCCGAAGGCTACTACTTAGTTAAGTGCCGATTTTAGGGTGGTGAAACAAAGGCTAGTACTCAAGTCACGCGGGTAAGGTTTTGGGATCCATAGGAGAACCCTCTTAAATTTTGGGTTTGGCCGAATAGGCCATAGTACTAATCCCATAGTTGGCCGAATATAGGTACAGTGAGATCTAGGGTGGCCGACTTCTCTTTTCGGGATTTAGACTTCTCATCGACATCAGGTGTGTACATACACACTTATAGCAGTTAATGTTTGTGTTAATTATATGTTGCCTGTAAATCTGCTTGATATAGATACGGATCTAGTACCTCAAGGGTACAAGCGAGGATCCCGGTAAGTCTCTGTTAATACGAGATTGTTATGCTTTTGGGAAGCATGGTTCATATGTTACATGTGATAAGTGTATGAGATCTATTCATGATTATTTGACTATTGTGAGTTAAATGAGTGGAGGGGGCAGTGATATTTTGTCTCGACGAGCACAGTGTTTTAGTAACACTTTGTGACTATATGTCACCAGAGGTTTGGTACCTCCAGAGGTTTGGTACCTCATAGCGACTCGTCCACGTGGTTAACACCACCGTGGGTTGGCCCCACTTGAGATATATGGGATCGTCGCGGTGATTTGGTATCACACGATGGGTTGGCCCCATCACCCGATTTGTGTCTCACGGACACGGTGTTTTAGTAACACATCGTGACTATATGTCACCAGTGGTTTGGCACCACCGGTGTTTTGGTAACACATTGTGACTACGGTCACGAGTGGTTTGGTACCACATGGGGTAGACAAAGGCGTTTGGTTGGCTAGGTTGGGGCACATAATATTACGCATATTAAGCTGTTATATGTTGTGTATGGGAATGTTTTTTTAAAGCGGGGAAGGGTTACATCACCGAGTCTTGGTGACTCACCTTCTCCTTTAACATTTTTCAAGTGACTCGTAGATGGCGGTTGAGGAGCCAGGTTGGACTCGAGGTGGCCATGCAGTGGACTCGAATAAATTGAACTTTAAACTTAGCTATTTTATTTTATTGTTGGTTTATTTTTATTTTGGATGTAATAAGGCCTCCATATACTTCACTTTTGTTATTTCTCATATGTTGGACACTTTATTTAAACTATATTATTAAAATTAAATTAAAATCACATGTTTTTCTTAAATTAACACGAAAATATTTTATCGTGCCATCGGGCACATTTGAAACTTGTATATATAACTGGACTCAATTAAATTTCCAAATTAAATCTAAGTATGGTTTAAGCAAGATAACCAAAAACGAGAAGTTTTCAACAAAACTTAAATTGGTTTAAAAATGGTTTCAAAAGATTTTTCCTCCGTAACAAACCAAATTCGGTCGTAATGTTTGGGCGGGTTGGGTTGTTACAAAATTGGTATCGAGCCAGTTCAAAGCTCATTTGTGGGGCCCAAGGCCCAAAAATGTTTTTAGTAGGCCTTATGGAATGATTTTTGGTTTTTGAACAGCTTGGCCCGAGTCTCCGGCACCAATCCGCCCCTGTAAGTACATCTAAACCTCTTTGTGAATTATATTCTGTAGAAGGGTAGGAAGCATGGGCGTAGATAGACTTATAGGACTTGGACCCTAAGGTTAGATTACTCAAACACAAGCAGAACATAAGACTTAAGGAACTAAACCAACCTATGACTTAGTCGGTGAGCTAGGGTGTGGTAACCCACAGACGCATGTCTAGGATTGGATCCGGAAGAGCTGGTATTTAAGCGGTCCTCGTGACTCACCTCCTCTTCGCGCAGTATCCTACCTAGTGCGTAGCTTCGGTTCACCCTAACTCAGAGGGCTTAGTGGTGTGGTAACCTCTGTGCGCATGTATAGAAAGATTCGGTGAGAGCCTGGTATTTAAGCGGTCCGCGTGACCCACCTCCTCTTCACTCGAAGTACTGCACAGTGCGTAGCTTTGGTTCACCACGACCAGGGGGCTCGGTCATAGGCTAAACACAATGATTAAAACCCGAAAAAGGAATTAGCCTTGTTTTTCGAAATAGAATGAAACAACAAACCCTAATGTTTTCAAAACTTGTGCAACAACTTTTTCAAATCCTAGAACATTACTTTTACAACGTTTTTCTCGAAAAACTTGACTTGTGAGAAATTACAGAAATACCCTTAGGAGTAAAATTACCAAAATGTCCCTGACCCATAAAATATTAATTCAATGGTTTTGCCCAAAAATTTCAATGATTTTACAGACATTCAAAACCTTGCTTTGAAAATCATCGACAAAATATTTTGGTTCTAGAAAATTACGAAAATACCCCCTGTAGGAAAAGGCGAAAATACCCACAGGATAGAAATGGGCGAAATGTCCGATGAGCGAATAGGTATGGAAAGTATTAAGGAATGGATGCATGAACTTCTTTGTGTGAACTAGGAAAGAAGAGTGAAACATTGTTTGCTCGAAAGAATCTCACGATTAAACCTTATCCATAAAATTTCTTGAGAGTAATAAAGTGAAACAAATGCTAACGCATAAAATTTTTCTTAATCAGATTAAAAGCGCGGTAGATAGAATGAGTTCTAGAGGGCGTGGGCGCCGTGGGCGTGGTAGGGGTAGGATGACGGTGTCCGAACCCGTCAGTCGAGGACAAGGTTACGAAAATGAGGTACCATTGCCACCACCACCTCCTACTTTTAGAGGTGAGGAGCCGGATCGGACCGGTGGTGAGGCGGTATCTGGCTCGTTTGCGAGTCTTGGAGATGGTGGGTGAGGGCTGGTGGAAATGTGGGAGCTCGGAAATCTGTCCCCGGCGACTCGATCTAACGGAGCGGAGGTATTCCGAGTGTGTCGAGTGGCACCCGGTCTGTGGAATCTTGGCTAGAGTCAAGCGAAAGAATTATGGATGACCTTGACTGACGGAGGAAGAAAAGGCGAAAGAGGCGATGTCGCTTCTAAAGGATGAAGCGTATCGGTGGTGGCTTACGGTTCGAGATGGGGCTACAGTGAGATGATCGACTTGGGAGTATTTCAGAACCACCTATCGGAAGAAGTATGTGGGTACCGGCTACATCGACGCGCAGCAGAGAAAGGCTTTTTCGGGATTAGTGCAAGGAACTAAGTCCGTGTCGAATATGAGGCGGAATTTTAAGGTGAGTAGGTATGCTAGAGGCATCGTGGCTCTCTGAACATGATGTGTGTCCGCTTTGAGGACGGACTCAGAGATGATTTGAGGTTCTTGATTACCCATGTGAGTTCGTGAGTTCTCATCTTTAGTGGAAAAGGCTAAGGTAGCCAAATGGATCAAGGAGGCTGTAAGGCAAAGCTATAGTAGGAATAATCAGAAGAGAGGGTTTGGGTCAGCTGGATCAAGCGGTAGTGCTCAGAAAAAGGTTAGGCCGAGTGGGCCAAATCAGGCGGCAAGGCCCACGACTACTAATCAAAGGCCGACTCAGTGTAACCGCTATGGAAAGACCCATTGGGGAGGTTGTTGGACCGGTGATAAAGGATGTTTTGAGTGTGAGTCTTTGGAGCATCGTGTCAGAGATTGTCCCCGGAAACTAGCTAAGAATCAGCCAGAGGGGCAGAATCGTACTCAGAATAGAAGTGTGGGACCACAGAGGGTCGTGGTAATGGCGAGAGAAACAACGGTCCCTAGCGAGGTCGTGGAATTGAGGCGAGAGGTTCAGGGCAACACGAGGCTAGGCGGCTGGGCTTAGTTTACGTGGCGAGGTGTCGCGAGGAAGGTGACGCACCGGATGTCATAACCGGTACGTTTCTAATTTTTGGTTTTCCTTATGTTGCATTAATTGATGTGGGCTCGACGCACTCGTACATTGCTAGTAGGGTGGTAGGAACTATGGACCTAAACTCTGAAACTGCTTCTAGGGAGATGACTGTAGTTAGCCCTTTAGGTCACTCTGTAATAGTAGACAAACTTTATAGAAGCGTACCCCTAGAACTTCAAGGGGTAGTATTTGTAGCTGATCTGATGGAACTACCGTTTGGGGAGTTCGATTTGATCCTTGGAATGGACTGGCTGGTTAAGTATCAAGCGAATTTGGATTGCGCGGTCAAGCGCATGGTTCTTAAGACGGTTGAAGGTGATGAAGTGGTTATGATAGGAGATAGAAGGAATTACCTATCCAATGTAGTGACTGCCTTGAAGGCTGAAAAGATGGTCAAGAAGGGTTGTGAGGCGTATTTGGTTCAAATCTGTGCTTTGGAAGCTAAAGGGTTTGTAGTTGGAAAGGTCCGAACGGTTGGGGAATTTCTTGATGTATTCCCGAGAAGAGCTTTCGGGTCCGCCTCGGATCGGGAAGTCGAATTCGGTATAGACTTGCTACAGGCGGCACTGTGTCTATAGCACCATACCGAATGGCACCAAAGGAATTGGTGGAGCTAAAAGCTCAAATTCGGAGCTCTTGGATAGAGGGTTTATTCGACCAAGTATATCTCCGTGGGGAGCACTGTGTTGTTTGTCAAGAAGAAGGGCGGTTCTATGCGGATGTGCATCGACTACCGTCGATTAAACAAGTTAACGATAAAAAACAAGTACCCGTTGCCTCGGATCGATGATTTGTTTGACCAAGCTGAAAGGTGCGTCGGTATTCTCAAAGATTGACCTTAGGTCGAGTTATCATCAATTAAGGGTGAAGGAGGTGATGTTCACAAGGCGGCATTTCGAACTCGGTATGGGCATTTCGAGTTCTTGGTGATGCCATTCGGGTTGACCAATGCACCGGCGGCATTTATGGACTTAATGAATAGGGTATTTCAACGATTACTTGGACCAATTCGTCGTGGTGTTCATAGGCGACATATTGGTTTATTCAAAGACAGAGGAGGAGCATGACAAGCATTTACGGATAGTTCTACAAGTATTGAGGAGAAACAATTATATGCCAAATTCGAAGAAATGCGAATTTTGGGTGAGGGAAGTGGCTTTCTTAGGTCATGTAGTATCATTTGAAGGAATTAGAGTAGACCCCGTCGCAAGATTGAAGCGATATTGGATTGGAAACCACCTAGGTCGGTGGTGAGATACGAAGTTTTTACGGGTTTAGCAGGTACTATCGGAGATTCGTGGAAGGATTCTCTCTAATAGCGGCGCCATTAACCAAGTTACTAAGGAAAGGTGTTCCATTTGTATGGGACGGAGAAGCGACAAGGAAGCTTTGATAAGCTAAGGAAAATTTTGACGGAAGCTCCGTTTTGGTACTGACTGAAGCGGAAAGTTATTCACGATCTCATCGTGATGCATCTCACACTGGTTTGGGATGTGTGTTGATCTGAGGATGGTAAGGTAGTAGCCTATGCATCCCGTCGATTAAGACCGCATGAGGTTAACTACCCAACATACGACTTGGAGTTAGCGGCGATCGTCTTTGCTCTGAAGATATGGAGACATTACGTATGGGGAGAAGTCGATAGTCTACACGGATCACAAAAGCTTGAGGTATCTTCGACTCGGAAGGATCTCGAATCGAGACGGCGTCGGTGGATTGAACTATTAAAGGACTACGATTGTTCGATCGAGTACCATCGGGTAAGGCTAATGTGGTAGGCGACGCGTTGAGCCGGAAGGTTGTAGCGGACTTAAGAGCAATGTTCGCTCGGTTGAGTCTATATGATGATGGGAGTCTTTTGGCGGAACTCCAAGTAAAAAGCCGACTTGGATTGAGAGATTAAGGAAAAGGTTAGTGGATGAAGGCTTGAGCGCTAAGAGGTACAAGTTCGGGATGGTGGTTTGGAAGAGTGCAGTGTCTAGGGATGGAGTGCTATGTTTTCAAGGGCGAGCATGCATGTAGAAGGATAAGGAGTTGAGGCGGAAAATTCTCCATGATGCACATAGCAGCCCATATGCCATGCATCAGGGAGGAAGCAAGATGTATGGAGATTTGCGAAAGCAGATTACGGTGGCCGGGGTTGAAGCGTGAGATAAGCGAGTTCGTAGGGAAGTGTCGGCGTGCCCAGCAGAGTTAAGGGTGAACATCGATTACCATCGGGACTACTTCAACCGATAAAGATCCTCAATGGAAATGGGAGAGGATCACCATGGATTTCGTTAGTGGGCTACCCCTTACGCCCAACAAGAAGGATGCGATTTGGGTAATTGTGGATCGCTTCGACTAAATCGGCTCACTTCATGCCGGTGAGAATGGATTACTCACTCTGAAGCTAAGCGAAGGTTGTATGTGGGAGAAATAGTAAGGTTGCATGGTGTGCGATGATCGATTATCTCGGATAGGGATCCCGATTCACGTCAAGGTTCGAAAGCGTTGCATCAAGCTTTGGTACACGGTTAGATTTGATCACGCTTTCCATCCACAATCACGGACAATCGGAAAGGGTGATCTGATTTTAGAAGACATGTTAAGAGGTTGTGTTGGATTTTAGTGGTAGTTGGGAAGAGTACCTACCATTAGCGGAATTCGCTTATAACAATAGTTATCAAGCGAGTATTCGAGATGGCTCCATACGAGGCCCTATATGGACGAAAGTGCCGTACTCCTACATGTTGGGCGGAGTTGGGGAGCGACAAGTTCGGGGTCGAAGTGGTATGAGAGGCGAAGACAAAGTCAAGGTGATTCGGTCTCGTCTCAAGGAAGCATCAGATAGACGAAGTCTTATGCCGATCTCAAACGCAAGGAAATGGAGTATCTTTGTGGGAGACAAGGTCTTTACGAAAGTGTCGCCTTGGAAAAAGGTGTTGAGATTTGGGACGAAAAGGAAAGTGAGCCCAAGGTTCATCGGGCCATATCTGATTGTAAAGTGAGTAGGACCGGTAGCTTATCGCCTAGAGTTGCCGTGCAGAATCGAATCGATTCATGGCGTATTTCATGTATCGATGTTGAGACGGTATCGGTCGAGATCCTTCGCGCACGTCGTGCGAAAGAGAGAGATTGAGGTGAATTCGGATTTATCATTTGAAGAGGAACCGGTTGATTGTAGACCGAGATGTGAAGGTTCTACGTAGGAAGGCGGTGCCTTTAGTGAAAGTGCTATGGCGGAACCACGGAGTGGAAGAAGCTACGTGGGAGCCGAGGAGGTGATGCGCGACAATACCCCATCTCTTTTGATTAAGGAATTTCGAGGACGAAATTTATTTTAAAGGGTAGAACTGTAACATCCCAAAAATGGGGTTATTTGGAATTTAATTATTTTTCTTATTATGAGCTCTTTGTGATATTATTTATGGAATGTTAAGGCTTAATAATGGATTTTTAGTAAGCTCGAGTAGTGGGAAAAATATTATTTTCAAGCTTTGAGGTAGGGAGCCTTAACAAAGTGGGGTTATAAGAATAAATGGGGATAATTTGGACATAAGATGAGCCTAGAATAAGTGGCAAAGTAAGCCCACTTAAAAGCTGCTTGCAGACGCCACCAAGGAGCAAGGGAGAACCTTGGTTGAGTCACGTAAATCCTTCCTTTTGTTTTTTTATTTGGGCTGGCACAAGGGGAGAGATTTTCTCTCCTTAAATTCTTTTTATTATCTATTAAGATAATAGGATAATATGAGCATTTTTATTGGATTTTTATTAGGGTATTCAAATTATTTGAATGGTTTTAAATTAAGTGGCATGGAGTAATTCAAGGAAGTTGAGGGGAATTTGAACTCTTTGCTCAAGGGAAAGATGGACGGCAAGGCAACTAGGGGGAGGCCGAATTTTTTTTAAGGCTCTTAGCTATCATCTTATCTCCCTTTTCTTCACTATTGTGCATAGCCGAATTCTCTAGTAAGTAACTTTGTTACTTTTGTGCTTTTACAACTTGTTTCAAGGTTCCAAAACTCCAATTCTTGTCCCTCTTTTGCCGAATTCCCATCCTCAAGTCCATCTTCTTCTTTTTCCTTGCTAGCCGAACATCCACTCCTTATTGCCGAGACTTCATCTCCTTCTTCCATTATTTTTCCCCTAGGCCGAAGACACCCCCTTGCAGTGCCGAAAATCTTTTCTCTTACTTGGAGGCACTTTGGCCGAATACCAAAGGTGATACAAGACTTTTCGGGACTTTCTTTCCAATCGGTTGAGAAGGTAAGGGGTACTAACCGAATGTTTTTAGTGTTCACTCTTATGATCTATCGATTTGGACTTAAGGAAAAGCTGAAATTCGGCATAAGCTAATGATGGGCTAATCTTGTTGGTTGAAGCCGATTTCACCTAGAACTTCGGGATCTCCATGTAGTAGGTTGAATCCTTCAAACCTAAAGCAATCGGTTTTGGGGTAAGGTGGTAAGATCGACTTTCTTTATTCTTGATATTCATTTAAGCCGAAGGCTACTAACTTGGTTAAGTGCCGATTTTAGGGTGGTGAAACAAAAGGCTAGTACTCAAGTCACGCGGGTAAGGTTTTGGGATCCATAGGAGAACCCTCTTAAATTTTGGGTTTGGCCGAATAGGCCATAGTACTAATCCCATAGTTGGCCGAATATAGGTACAGTGAGATCTAGGGTGGCCGACTTCTCTTTTCGGGATTTAGACTTCTCATCGACATCAGGTGTGTACATACACACTTATAGCAGTTAATGTTTGTGTTAATTATATGTTGCCTGTAAATCTGCTTGATATAGATACGGATCTAGTACCTCAAGGGTACAAGCGAGGATCCCGTAAGTCTCTATTAATACGAGATTGTTATGCTTTTGGGAAGCATGGTTCATATGTTACATGTGATAAGTGTATGAGATCTATTCATGATTATTTGACTATTGTGGGTTAAATGAGTGGAGGGGGCAGTGATATTTTGTCTTTGTGAGCACGATGTTTTGGTAACACCTTTGTGACTATATGTCACCGAGAGGTTTGGTACCTCGGAGGTTTGGTACCTCATAGCGACTCGTCCTCGTGGTTAACACCACCGTGGGTTGGCCCCACTTGAGATATGGGATAAATCGCGGTGATTTGGTATCACACGATGGGTTGGCCCCATCACCCGATTTGTGTCTACGGACACCGGTGTTTTAGTAACACATCGTGACTATATGTCACAAAGTGGTTTGGCACCACCAGTGTTTTGGTAACACATTGTGACTACGGTTACCACCAGTGGTTTGGTACCACATGGGGTAGACAAAGGCGTTTGGTTGGCTAGGTTGGGGCACATAATATTCTGCATATTAACTGTTATATGTTGTGTATGGGAATGTTTTTTTAAAACGGGGGAAGGGTTACATACTGAGTCTTGGTGACTCACCTTCTCCTTTAACATTTTTTAGGTGACTCGTAGATGGCGGTTGAGGAGCCGGTTGGACTCGAGGTGGCCGTGCAGTGGACTCGAATAAATTGAACTTTAAACTTAGCTATTTTATTTTATTGTTGGTTTATTTTTATTTTGGATGTAATAAGGCCTCCATATACTTCACTTTTGTTATTTCTCATATGTTGGACACTTTATTTAAACTATATTATTAAAATTAAATTAAAATCACATGTTTTTCTTAAATTAACACGAAAATGTTTTATCGTGCCATCGGGCACATTTGAAACTTGTATAATAACTGGACTCAATTAAATTTCCAAATTAAATCTAAGTATGGTTTCGGCAAGATAACCAAAAACGAGAAGTTTTCAACAAAACTTAAATTGGTTTAAAAATGGTTTCAAAAGATTTTTCCTCCGTAACAAACCAAATTCGGTCGTAATGTTTGGGCCGGGTTCGGGTTGTTACACATCTGGTGTAGAAAATCCGTTACCCAACCATGCTGATAAGGGGGTAAATTATATAGTCGAGAACGCGGGGAAGAAAATCAAGGTGAATATTGCAGAAGTGAAAACCCTGTTGAAAGAAGTTTAGAAGAAAATAGTGGAAAGGGGGTTAATCACACAAGACTCGAGGAATAAGTCCCGAGAAGCAAGGAATTATTGTGAGTTCCATGATGAAGGAGATAATGAGATTCAGAAATGCAGTAAATTCAGGGCCTTAGTACAGGGTCTAATGGACAACAAGGAGCTCGAATTCTTTGAGTGCACTGAAGGAGAAGAGGTGTGCGCCTCAGAGGGAGGGTCGACAGAGAAGGTCTATGAGGTCAACCACCAGTGGTAATCATCTCACGACCAAGAATCAAAGAAGCTAGAGCAAGAATTGCACCAAAAGTTGTAATCCAGAGACCTGTTGCTTTTCTTTATAAAGATAGCGAAAGTGTACCTTGGAACTATGACTGCAATGTGGCAATCCAGGGAGAGGTAGGCTCGGCCAGCACGCCAGAGGAAGGTCAGGATGTGGGTTTCTATACACATAGCGGAAGACGTTATGATGCCCCAAATACAAAAGCCGAACCTGTAAAAGGGAAATCCATAGTGGTTGAACAAAGGAAAGAGAAGCCAGAACTACCTGTTAATGAGTCGGTAAACGAGAAAGAAGCTAAGGAATTCTTGAAATTCCTAAAACACAGCGAGTATAGTGTCGTGGAACAATTACACAAGCAGCCAGCTCGCATATCGGTACTGGCTTTACTCTTAAGCTTGGAGACACACCGTAACGCGCTCATGAAGGTGTTAAACGAAACCTACGTCGCTAATAATATTTCAGTACACAAGCTAGACCGTCTCGTCAACAACATAAGTGCCGATAATTTCATCTTCTTTAATGATGAAAAAATGCCGTCGGGGGCATGGGATCCACTAAAGCTCTGTACATCACCACCCGTTGCAAGGGGTATACATTACCGGGGGTACTGATTGACAATGGATTGGCACTGAATGTATTGCCCCTATCCACATTGAACAGGTTGCCCGTGGACGGCTCTCACATGAAGACATGCCAAAACATAGTGAGAGCATTTGACGGCACTGAAAGGAAGGTAATGTGAAGGATTGATATACCTCTCTTGATCGGTCCAAGCACATACGAGGTAGACTTCTTAGTGATAGACATCAAGCCTTCTTACAATTGCCTATTGGGGAGGCCTTGGATTCATTCAGCAGGGGCGATACCATCATCACTGCACCAAAAGCTAAAGTTGGTAACGGAGGGCCGACTGATAATGATAAACGCGAAAGAAGACATTATCGCGTCTGTTACCAGTAATGCGCCATACATAGAGGCTAATGGTGAAGCGATAGAATGTTCCTTTCGGTCGCTGGAGTTTGTGATCGCAACCTTCATCGTCGAGGGAAGCAAGATCCCAATACCCAAAATATCCAAAGCCACGAGGATGAGCTTACAACTGACAGTGGGAAAAGGAGCATCGCCTGGAAGATGACTCAGGAAATATTTCCATGGAAGGGTCGAAGTACCAATCTTGGCCGACAAACAGGATCGCTTTGGCTTGGGGTATAAGCCAGACGCGAAGTAAAGAAAGAAGGAGTTAGAGAGGAACCAAGACCGAAGGAGAGCGCGATTAAGCGGGGTAGAGGTCCAATGGGAACCAATAACCTTCCCTCATATATCCAGAACTTTCGTGTCAGGAGGAATTATTCACCCTAAACGGAAGATGACAAGGAAAGAAAGTGTTGAAGATATGATGGGAAATCTGAGCATCAATGCTATATCTGAAAAAGGAATCGAAAGAGAAAACTTATCGGGCATTCGCCCTTATGAGCCTGGAAGTGTTCTGAACAACTGGATTGCGGAAGAGATTCCTGTAGTTTTTAGAGCTAATTCAGAGTAATGTTCAAAACACGCTTGTTGCTTTAAGCCTAGAAGCAATAAGAATCCATTTGTGAAATAGGCTCATGCCCAACATCTTTATTTCAATAAAAAATGCAGTTTTTTATCACTCTGAGCAAATATTCTTTTATTCTTTCATTTCATTCATAATCACACCATACAAATAAGCTATTCTTAGATTCATTTGTTTTTTGGATATTCCTTCGTGCCTACAACAGGTCTCCAGATATCAACGACATAAGCAATGCTGCTACTGACCCAGAATCTCCTTTTGAGCGAGACATGTGTCTAGAGGGATCTCAGGATTTTTAAGATGACAGAGACTGTAACTTATCTCCGGATTTGTTAAGGATGGTAGAACAAGAAGAGAAACAGATCTTACCTCACAAGGAGACAGTAGAGATTGTGATCTTGGAAGAAGGAAAAGAAGTGAAAATTGGAACTTGTATAGCCGAAGAAACAAAACGAGACCTCGTTGAGTTACTTCAAGAATTCAAAGATGTCTTCGCATGGTCATACCAAGATATGCCAGGGTTAAGCACTGATATTATGGTACACCGCCTCCCCATAAAAGAAGAGTGTAAGTCAGTTCAGCAGAAGCTCCGAAGGATGAGGCCCGATGTTGTGATAAAAATAAAAGAAGAGGTCAAGAAACAATTCGATGCAGGGTTCTTACAAGTGGTCAAATACTCAGAATGGGTAGCCAATATCGTCCCCATCCCTAATAAAGACGAAAAGGTACGGATGTGTGTAGATTACATAGACTTAAACAAGGCCAGCCCAAAAGACAATTTCCTATTGCCTCACATTGACACTTTAGTGGATAATACGGTAGGCTACTCACTGTTCTCCTTTATGGATGGCTTCTTTGGATACAATCAGATAAAAATGCATCCTGGGGACATGGAAAAGACCACATTCATAACCCTGTGGGAAACATTTTGCTATAAAGTGATGCCATTTGGATTAAAAAATGATGGAGCAACGTATCAAAGAGCCAAAGTAACCTTGTTTCATGACATGATGCACAAGAAAATCGAGGTTTACGTCGACGATATGATTGCAAAATCCCGAACAGAAAAGGAGCACGTGCAAGTTTTGAGGAAATTATTCTTGAGGTTGAGAAAATTTCAGCTAAAGCTCAATTCGACCAAATGTACTTTCGGGGCTAGGTCAGGAAAACTACTATGTTTTGTAGTCAGTGAAAAGGAATCGACCCAGACAAAGTCAAGGCTATACAAGAATTGCCTCCGCCGCGCACTCAAAAGGAAGTTCGAGGTTTCTTAGGAAGACTAAATTACATTGCCCGGTTCATTTCACAACTAACTGAGAAATGTGACCCAATATTCCGTCTTCTTAAGAAGCACAATCCAGGCATATGGGATGATGAATGCCAGAAAACTTTTGACAAAGTAAAACAATACATGTCCAATACCCCAGTGCTGTCACCACTTAGTCCAGATAGGCAACTGATACTACATTTGACAGTATTTGACCATTCTATGGGATGTGTGCTTGGCCAACACGATGAGACAGGAAAGAAAGAAAGGGCGATATACTACCTCAGTGAGAAATTCACTGAGTGTGAAATGAGATACTCGCCAATTGAGAAATTATGTTGCACCTTGATCTGGACAACTCGGAGATTGAGGCAGTACATGTTGTACCATACGACTTGGCTAATCTCGAAACTAGATCCTCTAAAATATATGATGGAGTTGACTGCTTTGAATGAAAGGATGGCCAGATGGCAAATTCTGCTTTCCGAATTTGACATAGTCTATGTGAACCAGAAGGCTGTGAAAGGGAGTGCAATAGCATATTTTCTAGCCAGTAGAGCTCTAGAAGACTACGAGCCTTTGAACTTTTATTTCTCTAATGAATATCTGATGTATGTAGCAACTACTGAAGAAGACTCTTCAGAAGATCGTCCTTGGAAACTGAACTTCGACGGAGCATCAAACGCTGTTAGTAACGGAATTGGGGCAGTTCTGATATCCCCAAATAGAGTTCACTATCCATTTACTTGCAAATTGGATTTTGATTGCACAAATAATATGGCAGAGTATGAAGCATGTATCATGGGAATCCGTGCGGCCATAGAATGCAGAATCAAAGTGCTAGAGGTGTATGGGGATTCTACACTAGTAATCTATCAGCTCAAAGGTGGATGGGAAACAAGAGACCCCAAATTGATCAATTATCGAAAGCTAGTTCTGGAATTAATTGAGGAGTTCGATGATATCACCTTCTGTTACCTCCCGCGAGATGAAAACCAGATGGTTGACGCCTTGGCTACATTAGCTTTTATGATCAGAGTAAATAAATAAGAGGATGTGAAGCCTATCCAAATGAGTATTTACGAGGCTCCGGCTCATTGCTGCAATATCGACGAAGAGGAAGAAATATATGATCATCTTTGGTATCATAATATACTGTGATATGTGAAGAATCGTGAATACCCTGATCAAGCAACTAAGAATAATAAAAGAACGTTGAGAAGACTGGCTAGTGACTACATCTTAGATGGGGAGATCCTATACAAAAGAAGAATGGATCAGGTGTTATTAAGATGTGTGGATGTTGTTGAGGCTAAGAAAATCCTTGAAGAAGTCCATGAGGGTGTCTGCGGAACACATGCTAATGGTTTCACAATGGCCAGGCAAATCATGAGATTTGGGTATTATTGGTCTACCATGGAAGGGGACTGCATCAATTATGCCAAGAAGTGTCATAAGTGCCAAATTTATGGGGACAAGATTCATGTGCCTCCTTCACCTATTCATGTTATGACTTCTCCATGGCCTTTCTCTATGTAGGGCATGGACGTCATTGGGCCAATCTCACCAAAAGCCTCTAACGGGCATCAATTCATCTTTGTGGTCATCGACTACTTCACCAAGTGGGTAGAGGCTGCTTCATATGCCAATGTCACCAAGTCAGCGGTCAGCAAGTTCTTAAAGAAAGAGATCATCTGTCGATATGGAATGCCAGAAAGGATCATATCGGACAATGCACTAAATTTGAACAACAACACGATAGTAGAGGTCTGCAGTCAGTTCAAAATTAAACACCACAACTCGTCATCATATCACCCAAAAATGAATGGTGCAGTTGAGACGGCTAATAAGAATATCAAAAAGATTGTGGGAAAGATGACTGAGACTTATAAAGATTGGCATGAGAAGTTACCATTTGCTCTTTATGCTTATCGAACGTCAGTCAGGACCTCCACCGGGGCAACTCCTTTCTCATTGGTATATGGAATGGAGGCAGTGTTACCCATTGAATTTAAAATTCCTTCCCTTCAAGTCTTGTCAGAGCTGAAGTTGGATGAAGCAGAATGGATCCAATCTCGATATAACCAATTGAACCTGATTGAAGAGAAAAGGTTGAAAGCTATCCGTCATGGTCAAATGTACCAAAAACGAATGATGCGAGCTTACAACAAAAAGGTTCGCCTCAGAGAATTCCATGAGGGGGACCTGGTATTGAAGAAGATCCTACCCCTACAAAAGGACTTCAGAGGAAAATGGATGCCAAACTGGGAAGGACCTTACGTGGTAAAGAAGGCCTTTTCTGGAGGAGCGTTGATATTAACTGAAATGGATGGCAAGACTTTACCTAATCTAGTGAATTCAGACTCGGTCAAGAAATACTTCTCTTAAAAAAAAAGAGGACAGGCCAAGGCGAAAACCCGCAAAGGGCGCTTTGAGACCAAAGGGGTTTTGAATTGAAAACCCGTGAAAGGGCAATTCAAATTTTGATCAAAGGTGGGGCATGCGGTAGTCTTGCTATGCCTGAATTAATGAAGAGAAGGTATGCTACATTTTGGGGCATCGACAAAGTACTCTAGATCTCTTAAACACATGTTGAGATCAAAATGGTCCTCAAGAAGTTCGTACAGAGAGGCTCAGGCTGCGATATCTGGGGCACCTATTTTTCCCCTCACCTATTTTGTATTCCAGCAATGTTTGCTTTCTTTAATTAATCCATTCTTTTCAGATTCTGTTCCTAGTAAATTTCAGTTTTGTCTATTATTATGATCCTTTTTCAAGCATTTTGCATTGAAATAATGATTAATGGACTAATAATACTTTCACAAAAGGAGTTTTGCATATTACTCTAGAAGCTTCTAAATAGTACAAGAACCTGAAACAAGACTATTATTTAGAACTCACCAAGCCTAAGGGTTGGAAATATTTGAGAAAGAAGAGTCTAAATTGTGACTATTTCTTCAGATTTTTTGTATCAGCTGAACAAGAGGACGACAATAATACAACCTTGATGAACAACGAGCAATGACAACCTAAGCTATAAAAAGGGATCATTCTCATGACATTTTGCATTCATACACATATCATTCATAACACATCTAGTTAGGAGCATTTGATTCATTCTGATCATTGCATCCTAATAATTGGGCATAAGCATAGGCCCATGAAATCAATTCCACAAGTCATGTCCCCCAGAGGACGGTGTAGCAACACAACTGAAGATAGCAAATCTTATCTCTCTGAAGTTGCAGTAGAGCAGATTAAAGCTATAAACCTTATCTCCCTGAAGTTGCAGTGGAGCAGGTTAAAAATAAACAAATCTTATCTCCCTGAAGGTGCAGTAGAGCAGATTGAAGACAGGCTACAAATCTTATCTCCCTGAAGTTGCAGTGAAGCAGATTAAAGCCACGAACCTTATCTCTCTGAAGTTGCAATGGAGCAGGTTGAAGTGACAAGTCTTATCTCCCTGAAGTTGCAGTGGAGCAGACTAAAGATAACGAATCTTATTTCCCTGAAGTTGCAGTGGAACAGATTAAAGCTACGAGTCACAAATCCTATACCTTTGAAGTTGCAGTAGGTCGGATCAAATCTACCAAAACCAAACCTTATCTCCCTGAAGTTGCAGTGGAGCAGACTGAAGATAGCAAATCTTATCTCCCTGAAGTTGCAGCGGAGCAGATTGAAGCTACAAGTCTAATTTCCCTGAATTGGATCAAAGCACTAGTTCCTATGCCCCTGAAGATGCAGTGGGATGGAATGAAGCTACTCAAAGAAGAGAGGCACCAAAACAAGTAGAGACTCAGTGAGGCCGGGAAAAATTGACCCTTTTAAAGTCTTTGCTCCATTCCCGTTATACGACAATGAGCAAAGAGGGGCAGCTGTAAGGCCCAATTTTAGCCCGGGGCCCAATAAACAAATTAAAAAAGAGAGTCCAATTTTTTTACAAACCTAGCCCAAACCTAAAGCCCAAACAGACCCAAATATATTAAACCAACCCTATTACAAACCCGAAGCCCAATCTACACTAGCTCAAATTACATAGGCCCAAAGACTAAACCAACTCAGAAACCCTAGGATTTCTGAACCTCCATTGCCGCCGCTCCTCCCATGCCAGCACTCTGCCACCGCCGTACGACCTCCGTACCTGCAAAGGACACAAACAACAGCACAAAAAAACAAAAAAAATATATTGTATTCTATTTATTTATTTCTTCAATTTCGGCTATAAAAACTGAAGAACAAACTATTGTATTTTTTTTCTTACACAAAATCAAATACAAAAAAAATCACAGACGAAAAAACAGAAAAATTTTCAAGGTGATTTTTTTTACTTGCGTTTTTAATTTCTATTCTATTTCGTTTTATTTTTCTTTATTTTTTTTCGACATATAATAAACAAACAAAAAAAAAGGAAAACCTTACCGTTGCTCTTGTGTTTCGCCGCCGTGGGTGGCTGAGGACCGCCCTCTCCGATGAAAGTGGGCATTTTTGGGCTAGGGAGTTGAAAAGAAAAAAATGGCAACTTTTCATTTTCCGCCAGTGGACGGCGGCTGCGTGTCGCCGTGGCGCGCCTGGTGGTCGATGGCGGACCTTTGACCGAAGCCTGGGGGGAATGGAGAGGTTGAGAGGATTTTTTGGTTTTTTTTGAAGAAGAATTTTGAAAAATGAAAACTTTGGAAAAATTTTGGTTTTTATAACAATGTGAAACGACGCCATTTCACTTTGGCCATTTAAGTGCCAAAACGGTGCCGTTTAAGGCTACCCGCGCACGACCCAATCCGCCAGCTGAAGGATCCACGTGTTTTGTTTAAATGGGCTATTTACTGCTTCGGCCCTTCCGCATTTTTTTATTTTTTAATTCTGTTTTTTTCTTATTTTTAATTTATCCCTTTAATTTTGTTTTTGTTCCATTTCGGTCCACCTAATAAACACGCGCATGTGGACAAAGGGATATGGTCCCATTCAGTCCCTGTCCTTTTTAGTGTGTCTTATTTTGGTCCTTTCTTCTTTTAATTATTTTCAATTTGTACCCCGAATTTTATTTAGATTTCAATTTGGTCCTCCCTGATGCTGTGCGTTTCGGAGGAGAAGTAATAATTTCCCTTTCGGTCCCTCCTTATTATTCGCGCATACAAATTAGTCCCTTTCTTCTTTTATTTTTTTAGATTTTCCCTAAAACTTTTGTTTTAAGTTCAATTTAGTCCTTTTTTTTATTTCTTTTGTTACTTTTGCTATTTTATTAATTAATTTTAATAATAATATTATTATTTCTATTATTATTATCATTATTATTATTATTACTATTATTATTATTGTTATTATCAACATATTATTATTCTTATCAATGCATTATTATTACTATTTTATTATTATTATTATTAACATATTATTATTATTATTATTTTCACTATTTTTACCTAAATTCTATATTTGTTTATATTGATTTTCATTCTTTTATTTTTCCAAGTATTTAAACTTAACTTTATGTATATGCATTTTATATATTTACTTATCACCATTTGGTTTCATTTTTATTTGTATTTTTATTTTATTCCTTTTTTATTTTCTTTTATTATTATTATTATTTTATTTTTACTTAATTAATGTTAGGTTTAATTAGCTAATGCCATTACTTATTTTACTTATATCGTCGTGTCATGCATCATCATTTTATTATTATTGCAATCACACCGCGAGCCGTTTTAAATTTTAATTCTATCACGTCCCGAATAAAATCCTCGACATTTCAAATGTTGTATTCATTTTCACGTAATCGCATGAAAAAGAATTTCTTAAAAGTAAGCATTGGTTCATATTTGGAAATTCAAAAGGTCGTTCCCTAACTTACGGGGTTTCGATTTTCTCGACACATCCAAATACCCGAACGTTTTTAAAGTTATTATTCATTTTCATATTCTCGGGAATCAAGAAAAGATCGTATTCTAACTTACGGAATATGATTTCTTCCTAAAACCGAGATAACCGAATATCTTTCAAAATAATTTTTTTTGGTGTTTATTCTCGTTTCGGGAACTTAAGATGTTGTGTCCTAACTTACGAGACGTAACCCTTTTTCCGATTAATGTGAAATACGCCCTTTTCTGTAAAAAAGTTTTCAATTAAGCAATTTTATAACAAAGGATTGTATTTTAAAATTAATTCAAATTTTCAATTTTCGACACTAAAGACATCAATTAATCAACAAGGTACCAATTTTGGGCGTATCGAGGGTGCTAATCCTTCCTCGTGCGTAACCGACTCCTGAACCCTTTTTCTAGATTTCGTAGACCAAAAATCGTCATTTTAACAAATTTAAATTTTTATTAAAATGATTGAATTACAAGGTGACCCGATCACACCTCATCAAAAAGGATTGGTGGCGACTCCCATTTTTCGTTTTCAAAATCAAAGTCGACTCCTTTTTCACAAAAAAAGAGATGGTTTCGACAATTATGATATCTCATATCAACTTATTTGAGCATGGCCATGCATTTCTAGTCTCATTCAATCAAGTAGCCTAAGATATTGCTCTCATTATTTTGGAGGGACAAATCCTATATTAATCAACTATATCCCACTACATAGATTGTGGCATATCCAACATCTTTCTTTTCAGTACAACCTATTATGGAAGATGTTTGACTGTATCAAAATATACGACTCATGATGTTAGGATAATGATGATCTCAAGTCTGAGAATCGTATACATAGTTACAACTATGAGTAATGTTGTGACTATTACATAATAATCCAAGAAACATACTCATAGCGGGTCAGTACAATATGTTGTTCTCTAACATATACTCATATATTGATTTTGACATCCCTATGACAGTGCCAACACTAACACTTTGTCATCAATCAACTACACATTAGTCTCAATGCATTATTGTTGTCCAAGCCCACAACAATACTTGACTAATGACCTTTTAAGAATAGTCATATATTTCTTAGGACTTTATTACAATTCAATTTATTTATATACACATAAAAAGAAACTGAAATAATAATGACAATGCCTTATATTAATAAACAAGGTAAAACAAGTATGTAATTACAATTATCTCATGATTGGTTTTTGGGCATACTATAATAGTTTTGACATAGACATATGCATAATAACTTAGGGACATAATAGGACTTCAAGAGAAGCCCATGCCTTAATTGAAATTTGGTTTACTGAATTTTCATATTGTTACGATCCTTCGTGATATTCCTTTTATGATTGCCAATGAACTCTTGTTAAGTTAAATATTTATTCTAGTTTATTCATGTTGTGTTTTATTAAATCTTGTGTTTAATCTTTCTGTTGTGATTATTTTCTACAAGGTATGTTGTTTTATTTTGTGAATATTTGAAATCTGACTACATCCTTAACATTATTTTCGACTTCATCGACAATATTTTTCTTTACTTAATTTCTTCCAAATTGTTTATAGTTAACTTTGCAAATAATTTACACAACTGTCCTTGTGGAGGCGATATCTTTACTTACTACTTATTACTTGTACGACCGTGCACACTTGCATGTAATCACACGATACATACATCAATTGTGGAATGATTGGGCACATGTGCAACAATTGCCTAAGTTGCTTACAAGATGTCGAGTACATGTTAAATGAGTAGATGGATGAAATTCGAGAGATTTAGGCTATGAAATTGAAGTAGATGCAAACCAAATTCGTTTTAGAGGTTGCACCAGAGTTTTTAGGGCTAAGGGCACAAAAAAATCCACCTACGTGGACCTCGATTCACCAGCCAAGATTCATACCAACTCTTTCTATCTGTTTTCCAAAAGAAGCAGGTTTCACTTCGGTTCAAGTTTGGGTGCCACCTATTCAAGAAATGGAAAAATATTTTGATCCCTCTATGGAAGAAAATGATGATAGTGATGATTTAACCCCCTCTGAAAGTGTAATAGCTGATGTTGTTGGTGACCTCCCCTTTGTCCCACCTTCCTCACCTGTTTTTGACAACTAGACCGTAGCCATTATCCTACGCCCAAGTAACCTTCTTCCAGACCCTTTTACATTCCCATTCTAGATTTTGGTACGTACCTACGCACTAGATGTTGAAGTTTATAACTCCATTCAAGCTCAATTCCCAGCCCCATTCGCCAAAGCCAGAGACCAACTACAACAATGGTAGGCTAACAGACAGTTTGAGAAAATAGAATGACTCATTGTTGAGATGTCCACTGGTTTTCTTCTGACTATCGCACGCCTGGACTGAAAATACTGAAGCAAAAAGATAATAAATTTTAAGCAGTGGTGTCTGCAAGTATACGAGTCAAAATTAATTCTATACACTAATAAGTCTAAACAATACCAACTTAAAACTATATTATGAAAAATCAAATTAACATCAATTAATCAAATTAACCTATAAATTATTTAAACTAAAAATCAACCAATTACCAACCGAAATAAATCCAATAAGACAGACAAGAGATCAACTCACTTTAGTGATCCTAATTAACTTCAGAATTTGGGTTTTATCAAGTTAGCTATTAATTAACCAGTTATTACCTCTCAGCCTCTAACTAATTAATTAATCGACCAATACACACTTACCTCTCGACCTGACTTTCTTGACTAAGATAAATTATGATTTACTCGATAAACTTATCTTTCAATCTTGTTTATCCTAAATCTGAGTCAGGTAAATTTTAACTATCTTCAAAAGGTCTCTACCGAGTCCCTAAACTTCAACATTTACAACCCTGAGGGCGAGGATTGGGAAAATTTCCAGAGGGAACGGAAGCAATCAGCTAACTTATTCATTCCCACTGAACCTGAAGTAGAGGATGAGGAACAGGACTTAGAAGGCTTGATAGACCTGGAGCAAACCCCTAGAGAGTGCCTCCAAATAGAAGAAGGCCCCACCGAACCTACTGACTAGCTCGCTAAGGAAGGGAACTAAAAATTTTGTTTTGTTTTTCTTTGTACTTAATCTTTCTGTTTCTCTTGTAATATCCTCCTTATCTTTCATCAATAGAGTTATCATTTTCCTTCTCAATTATCTTCTTTACCACAGTATCAACAATATAACAAAGTATCCATCATACACAAAAGTGTTTACTTACTTAAGGGACTAAGCCAGATCCAGCGTATTATGCATACAAGGCTGACTCTCACTTAACTTTCAGAGGGTCGACTAAATCGAAAGCTTTGATACCAATTAAACTATAACACCTCTACCCAACCCGAAACACTGATCTAGATATTAGATGTCACAACACATAAACACTTAGCAAAAACTTTACAATTGTTATATAGCCATTTTAAAACATACTTCTTATTATTTTATAAACTATCTTCAGAACAAAAGATTAAATAAAGAAAATATTTAAGAATACATCAGAATTTTAAAAGTAGCATAAGACGTTACAACTTAAAACTTTTCTAAGGACAGACTCTTTATTGCGTAGTGTACTAAGCGCCATGCTCCTACGATACCCTCTGTATGCATAATGACACAACTCGAACTGCTACCCTGGCGTAATCTTGGCTTGGTCCCTCCTAGTGTACTCACTCTTAAAGTGAAACTTGAAACATAAACAAACACTTATAAGTTCAAACGAACTTAGTAAGCTTTATCCCAGATTACCTTGAAACATTTGTTGTTTAATTCTTCATCTTGAAGATTCTAGGTTTCCTTTCTGTCTTTGATGGATACTTCCTTAATTTTGGCATACATATATGTCAACTTCCATACTCAACCATCCTACACATTGTTCACTCATTGAGCTTCCAAACTTCAACACTCAATATAGATCTCGTTCTTTTTCGAAAAACGAATACACTTCTCAGAAGGATATCTATACAGAACCTACCTTCAACGGATTCTCATACTGAATTAATAGTTATCAGATTACCAGTAAGATCATGTCTTAAATCAACCTAGATCACAACTTATTATGGTGGATGAAATCTTCTAAGTCTTCCCGTGGAATCCCAAACAACTATGTTAAATATCATGAAAACGCTATGATTTGACGAAAAAACTTATACTTCAGATAACCTTTTTATATACAACGTGAAACACTCAGATTTGATGGATACCAGATAATTCATATTACTTTCTTACATATCATAGAAAAATTCAGATCTGACAAACTCTTAGACTACTCATAATTATGAATACTCCAAATTACTTGTACTAACAGACTACTATGGTGGATTCACCCTTCAAAAACACTGTTGAGAACTCTTTCAGGAAATTCCTTTAAGTCATATTCAATTTCATCACAAGGCTATCCAAACAAAAATGTTTTCAAACTTATCCAGATCTCTATCACAAATTTATCTAGTGAAAAAGTTTCCAAACTTACCATGATTTCACCACAAAGGCAGTTATCCAAATATCGCCTCAAGGGCATTACAAAACACGCCACATAGGCATCATAGAATAAGCCACAAAGGCTTTATAGAACATGCCATAAAATTTTTACAGAATATGCCACACAGGCTTTACCGAACAAGTCACAAAAGCTTTACAGAACATTACATGTTTACTGTCCCTCGGACTATCTCAGAGGGTGCCATGGGTTTCTCCCACATGGTCTTGTACATATTTTCGTGTCGCGCTCTGCTAGTCCGATTGTCATCTTACCGGAGGCAACGCCATGGGTATTCTCATTTTCATATGATGCTATGGGTCTCTACCACATGGTCTTACACATATTTTCATATCATGATCTTCCAGTTCGGTTAGCAACATACCTATCCTACCGGAGGCATCACAAATGGTTATGTCACTCATTTACCAAAGAACACACTTATCTAGATTCATTAACACACTCCTGATGAATTCATGCTCTTCCATACCTGATTTCACATGCGTATTTACCACACATCATCTTATTCATTTAACAATGCATATGCCTTATTTGTCATAATGTAGTAACCTTACGATACTTCACACATACATACATTCATCAACTATTAGAATAGACATCAACATATGAATAACCATGTATAAATTAACATCCATGAGCCAGGTTAGAGACTCACCTGAAACTCACTTTTAATGTAGCTCGGGGTTCCAAATCTGATCGTCCTTCTCGAACCAGCAGCAACATATGCTTAAAAGAACATGGGATTACCACTAAAACCCCGTTTAGAAATAATTTACAACTATATCAATTACATACAACCCCCATGCAAGGCCTCTTATCCACTTCCTACTATATTTATGCTTATTAACATCCTTACTCTTTCATAATCATAACATGCAGAGCTATCAAACTTACTAGGAGGTTGAAACATACTGATTACCCTAAAAATCTTAGCTTCCAATTTAATGAAGAAGAAAAGAATATTTTAGGTTTAAGAAGAAGAACCACAGTATGGAATAGAAAGAAGAAAAACCATCTAGATGTTTCATTCATACCATATATGTATACTCAGTTCCCCTTAATGGATCTTAACAAATGTCGACTGTATACAGAAATTGTCCTTTAAATGCCTTACAAAATTTGGGAAAAAAAATATGAAAGAGAATCTGATGTAGATGTTGTTTGACCAGTCAATCCATTCAATTGACTCCTAGCCAATCATGTTACAGAACCCACCTTGCACGGCATTAGAACAAATTAGGCATCCTATACCTTTAGCGATAACTCTCATAAGGCATACTCTTAAAGATAATTAAGTCTTCTATAATTTCCTCATACACATGATAGGTTCTCAATATAAAAAACTCTGGGTGTATCCATTCATAGGTGCACACTCTCATGGGCGCACTTTTTCTTTTCTAAGAAACATTCCGAGATGAAATCCTTAAATTCTACACGGCGGATACATTATGCGCCAGAATTTAACTTGCCAAAATTTTGAAAACTGGTAGACTATACTACAATAGCACACTGAAACAAGTAACCTTCACATCTATTTGCCTTCTTCTCGGATCTACCAAATTTGGGGTGTGACGTGATTTCCATACCTAAATAATTGTTGATGAGTCATCATCATATTATTATTTTGGGCTATATCTTACTTATATTTTCTTAGTTTCTTGAGTATTTCTATATATTTTAGATTCATTTTAGTTGATTTGACTTTTTTATGTTTGTATTGTAAATATTGTATATTTTTCTATCTTTCTCTACTAAGTAAATAGATTTGGAGATTTCTACACCACAAAGACTTTCTATACTACAAGGTTTTTAATGCAAAGTACTTCCTAATTGTAATTTTTTTAGGCCAAAATGCTATATAAACCTTCATATGCTTGGCTTAGTATTTCATAGGCTATGAAAGCTCTATTGTCACGGGGGTAGAATTTTTGTCCCACAATCTGTGTAACCTTAAGTGATTCTTTCGCTTCAATTGTGCCTAAGTGAGCCCAACTCTCACAAAAAAAGAGGATTCTCATAGAATTCCTCTAAGGCACCAAAATATAGCGGAAGCAATCTCAAAGACAAAAAAAAGCTCAAAAGAGCAGAATTGTAACAGCCCGATTTAGGGCCTAGTCGGGATAGTGGTTGCGAGACCACAAATTCGAGGTAGAAATATGTGTTTTATGGCTTTTATGAGGTTTATGACATGTTTGCATGCTTATGTGAAAATTCCATAAAGAAATTTTATTATTTAGTGATCAATTTATTTATTAGGACTAAATTGCAAAGATTAAAAAATATGAGATTCTAGAAGATTCAAGTATGAAATAGCATTATAAAAATTATTAGAGGTCCTTATTTAGCAATTAGACTATTATATGTCAAGATGGACAAAAATGGGCATGGGAAGGAAAAATCTCAAGAAAAAGCCTTAGGGGCAATTTGGTCATTTGGTTAATAAGTTAATAAAAAAGGGAAAAAGAAGTCAAAATTGTGTTCATCTTCTTCCCCTAAGTGCCAAAATTTTCAAGGAGCCATAGCTAGGGTTTCTTCAACTTTCAAGCTTGATTGTAAGTACCTCCTTGACCCGTTTTTAATGTTCTTCGTATTTTTGAGATCCTCGTAGCTCGATTTAGCTATTTCTAGCTATATTTTGAGCTAGGTTCATGTTAAAAAATTTACCCACGTATGACATGCATGTATTTTGATGATTAATGGAGGAATATGAAAGTTTGATGTATGATAAACATCTTTTTCTAAGTGATTTTCATGGAAAATTCACAAAAAGGACTAATTTGTAAAAGTTATGAAATTGGTCATAAAAGTGTGAATTAGTGGAAATTTTGGGCTATTGTAGTTATGAAAATTATTCGGCTAGGCTTAAAATACAAGGAAATTGAATAAAAATCATTTTACGAGATTAGGGGCAAAAGTGTAAATAAGTGAAAGTTTAGGGGCAAAATCATAATTTTTTCAAAGTATGAGTCATGAGTTATTTTAGCCAATGTGATCATTAAATAAGCGAAATTTTCATTATAGATCAAGAAACACGAAGTCCGGACCGAAATCGAGGAAAGAACAAGGTGGTGGACTAAATCGAACAACTATACATATTTTGGTACCGAGGTAAGTTTGTGTAAAATTAAAGCTACATAATGTTATTTTGTTTCTAATTGCTTAATATCATGAGAAATGTATATTATTTCTATGAGATTGATTAATGATGTCTTGATGAAAGTATGATGATAGTATATTAAGTCGAAGTCCCGGTTGAACCTTAAGAATAACAAGGATACCATTGTCACGACATGAGATTAAAGGAAGGTCCCGTATAAGACCATGTCTGGGACATGGCATCGGCACCGAAAGGAAGGTCTCGTATAAGATCATGTCTAGGACATGGCATCGACACCGAAAGGAAGGTCCCGTATAAGACCATGTCTAGGACATGGCATCGGCACCGAAAGGAAGGTCCCGTATAAGACCATGTCTGGAACATGGCCTCGGCACCGAATTGAAATCCCGTGTAAGACCATATCTGGGATATGGCATCGGCATCTAAGAGGAAAATCGTGTAAGACCATGTATGGGACATGGCATCGATATGAGATCCTGTATAAGACCATATCTGGGATATGGCATCGGCATCGACATGTGATCCCATGTAAGACCATATCTGGGATATGGCGTTGGCATCTTATTACGTGTAAGACGAATTCCGGGTATCCTTCGATATTCCAAGTGGTTCAACGGGTAAAGAGCTAAGTTCATACCAAAGATGATAAAGAGTTAAGTTCATGATAAAGATGATAATGAGCTAAGTTTGTATCCATGAATGCAAAAGTGCTAAAGTTATGTGATGAGTGATATAGGTATACATGAGTAATGCACGAGAAATAAGTTCGATATATGATGTGTAATTGGTAAGAGTAAGCATGAGTAAGCTATGTCAATGCACTTGAGAACTTGTGTTATTACTTAAAATAAAGTATGAATGTATCGTGAGATTTTATGCGGCTATTTATTGCATGCAAACTTACTAAGCTTTATGCTTACTCCCTTTCTTTTCCCTTTCCTTGTAGTGTCGCCAAGCTAGCTCGGGGATCAAAGGAAGTCGAAGTTCGATTCACACTATCAAACCATTATTTTGGTATAGTAATGTTTGATTAATATTGGGTATGGCATGTACATGTACTTTGTCATTTTGTTATGTCATATTGGTTAGCCAATGTGTTGGCTATTAATGTTACTTGATTCATTTTGTAAATGGCCATTGAAATTGGCCAATACTAGTTAAGTTATATCTATTCAATGATGATGAAATTCATGAAGTGCAAGTTGATGCAATTGAATGAGTAGTGTGTGAAGAAGATGTATGAAGGATTAGTGAATGTTAATGGTGCATTATTGCTATGCTATGTGTTGAATGAATTGGTATAAGTGTAATTGCTTTTCAGGGTGGCAAATGGCTTGGTAGATAGCCTTGCATTTGTCAACACGGGTAGACACACGGGCGTGTGTCTAGGCCGTGTGTGACACACGGTCTGCCACACGGGTGTGTAGCCTGGCCGTGTGTCCCTTGCATCTAAATTGCGAAAATTTCAGTTCGTCACACGGGCCAGCACACGGGCGTGTGGCTTGGCCGTGTGGTCCTAATTAGTTGCTGACGTCATAAACAGAATACCCCTTATTTTGGACACGGCCTGAAGCACGGGCGTGTGGTATGCCCACACGGGCGTGTCACTTCTCTCACACGGGCGTGTGGCCCTGTTTTAAGCGAAAATTTTCTAAGTGTTCGTAAGTTTCCGGTTCAGTCCCGGATCACTTCATGTGCATGTCTTGGGTCTCGTAGGCCCATAATAAGGATGTTAAGACTTCAAATGAAAAAGTTCAAGTTGAAAAGAAAGTGCATTGCCCGATTTTGTATCAATAAGTAAGTTAAGTCCGGTAATGCCTCGTATCCGGTTCCGGCATTGAATACGAGTAAGGGGTGTTACAAGAATAGCCATAAAAAAGTAATGCACACAAGGTATTTGGGTAAATGCTCTCAATATATTCTTTCACTCAAAGAATAATGGATACAATGAATGATTACAGCTGAGGGGAGGCTCTCTATTTATAATTGAGCTCCCCTAAAATCAACGGTATAGATTGGGTTACATTAACGGACGAGATCGAAGCATATCTACAATTAAAGGATTTACAAAATCTCCTAAATTACAAAATCAAATCTTATCAAATTACATATCTTCTAAGATTATTTTTCCTATTTACCAAGGTAGCCCTAATTTTCCATAATTGCCTCACTAGGCCACCAAAGGCTTCAAGTAGATGGGATTCGTCACTTGTTCTTCGAATCAAGTCAGTTCAAGTGGGTTAAATGAACCCAATTTAATATATAGACCTCCATGGAACATTCATTGTGCAATGGTCATGGACTTTGAACTGTGGCCCATGCCACTATCACCAAGTTATTTTTGGAAACTGGGTAATGAAGATCAAATTCGACTTTTTATGGACAAATGGGTTCCTCGAATCTAGTCGAGTTCTGAGGTTCCTATGAAACATTAGATGGTTTTGGATGTGAGAGTCAACTATTTGATTAATAACAACTCTTTTTATTTTTTTTTTAAAATTATGATAAATTTAAAATTATTTAAAAAAAGCCACATCCATAATCAATGAATATTAATAATTTTTAAAATTTTACTAGAATTTTTTAGGATTTTTTTATTTTTCTTTAAATACATATTTAAATGATATGTCATGTCAATATTTTATCCGCATGACATGTCACATGTTAACTCTTCATTTCTTTTCTTTACCATAACCTTGTCCATTAATAGTCAAACCGATCAACAACTAATTATGTTAGAAAAAGTTCAATTAATTTTTTATTGATAAAAACTAAATTATATGAATTATTTTACGAGAACTTAAGGGAATAAATTATATTAGGATCATCCTAAAAATCATAGTTTTAAAACACCAATAAAATTTCACCACATCATCAAATTTTAAAGATAACAATGTAATATTATACACTTATCTATATCTACCATATTCTCCAACTTAATATAACTTAATTAAATTACTTAAAATAATTAATTTTTTAAATTATAAACAAACATCTTTACTTCTTCTACAATTTTAATCATTTTGTTTTGTTAGCTCGGAAGGATCAACTCGAGATCAACGATAAGGAGGTTGAATCGGCCTTTGAGAAGTTGTGATGGAAGCAAAAAAAAATTTTGCAACAAAGAACACAAGGATTTATAGTGGTTCGGACCCAATTGCCTACTCCACTACCTTAGCTTTCCACAACTAAGAATTTTCCCAAATTCACTAATTTGACAACCTTTGAGGATAAGGTTTAACCTTACAATCTCTCTTAAGACTTATACCCCAAAATCTTAAGATACAACTCCCTTAAGGTTTCTACTCAAACCTTAAGAATAAACTCTCTCTCAAAAGAGATACAAATAAGCAAACAAAAAAAAAAACAATCCTCACAAGATCACGATGTTTGCCAATTAAGCACAAATGCAAAGAAGAACACTTGAGCTAAATGAATACAATGAAAGCTCACAAGTGTCTACAAGAAAAGGTATGAAAGAATTAAGCTCTAAGTTGTTTTGTTTTATCTTTAAGCTTTGCACATTTCCTTTTTTGTTGCTAGACCTTTGGAAGATTATATTTATAGCCTCTAATTGATTTCCAACCGTTGTGGAGGTAAATATAGCCGTCGGGGATAAAATACCAGGTCATTAACTGCACCTACAGCAACGAGTATCAATACCTACTAAACAGGTTTTGATATTTTTTATAATTAATACAGATTTTAGTGACTGTTGGAGCAGGAATATCGATACCTTAGGAAATATATCGATACCTTAAGAAAAGTATCGATACCTACCAGGGTTTGAAAGAAACAGAATGTCAATTTGGTATCGATTATCATATGGGTATCAATATCTTGTAAAATATCGATACTTAGACAAAAAGTACTGATACTTTTTGTCCTGGAGTAATTCTAACTTGTTTGAAAATGGTTAAAACATATTTAAAAATGTTTGACTCAATTGAAACCATTTCAACTTGATTTTATCAAATTGCTCAACTTTAATTTTATTCAAAAACACATTAATTTGTTATATCAAAACATATTATCCAATAAGGCTTAGTTTAACATGTTCTTTTAGAAGTTAATGTTTTTTTTTTTTGCAACCATTTTTTTAAATCTAGATAGTGGATTTTTTTTTCATTTTAAATTTTTTTCTATTTCATATCATACATTTTTTAAAATAAAAAAAATATTGCATTGAATCTTCAGTAACAAGAATTGTATAAATTTTAAAGTTTCTATGTTATTTATCTTTTTTTAACTAGAGTTGGAGAGTAGGTTGAATACAGACGGGTGTATAATAATAATTTCATGTCTTTAAAATTTGATGATATGGTGAAATTTTTTTTATGCCTAAAAAGTATACTTTTTAAGATGATCAGTCAATCTATTCAATTGACTCCTAACTAACCGCGTTACAGAACCCACATTGCACAACATTCGAGCAAACTTGGCATACTATACATTTGGTGATAACTCTCATAAGGCGTGCTCTTAAAGATAATTAAGTCTTCTGCAGTTTCCTCATACACTTCATAGGTTCTCAATATATAAAACTTTGGGGCGTATCCCTTCGTAGGTGCACACTCTTTCTTTTCTAAGAAACATCTCGAGATGAAATCATTAGATTCTACACGAGGCAAATACATTATGCGCCAGAATTTTAACTTACCAAAATTCTAAAAAGTGGCGAACTATATTACAATAGCACGTTGAAACAGGTAACTTTCACATCTATTCGCTTTCTTCTCGGATCCGTCAAATTTAGGGTGTAACATGAGTCCTTATCATATTTCGGGCTATATCTTACTTACATTTGCTTTGTTTCTTGAGTATTTTATACATTCTATATTAATTTTAGTTGATTTGGCTTTTTTATGTTTGTATTGTAAATATTGTAAATTTTTCAATCTTTCTCTAGTAGGTAAATAGGTTTGGAGATTTCTACACCACAAAGACTTTCTATGCTACAAGGTTTTTAGTGCAAAGTACTTCCTAGTGGTAATTTTTTAGGCCAAAATGGTATATAAACCTTCATATGATTGGTTTAGTATTTCATAGGCTATGAAGGCTATTGTCACGGGGCTATACTTTTTGTCTCAAAATCCGTGCAGCCTTAAGTGATTCATTCGCTTCAAATGTGCTTAAGTTAGCATAACTCTCGCAGAAAAAAAAAGAAGAGAGCATTCTCATAGAATTCCTTTAAGGCACCAAAATATAGCGGAAGCAATCTCAAAGACAAAAGAAGCTCAAAAGAGTAAAATAGACACAAAAAAACAATGCACATAAGGTGTTTGGGTAAATGCTCTCAATATATTTTTTCACTCAAAGAATAATGGATACAATAGATTATTACAACTTAAGGGAGACTCTCTATTTATAGTTGAGCTCCCCCAAAATCGACGGTATAGATCAAGTTACATCAACGGACGAGATTGAAGCATATCTACAATTAAGAGATTTACAAAATCTCTCAGATTACAAAATCAAATCTTATCAAATTACATAACTTCTAATATTACTTTCCCTATTTACCAAGGTAGTCCTAATTTTCTATAATTATCTCATTGGGCCACCAAGGCTTCAAGTAGATGAGATTCGTCACTTGTTCTTCAAATTGGACCAGTTCAAGTGGGTCAAATGAGCCCCATTTAATATGTAGACCTCTATGGAACGTTTTTTGTGCAATCGTCACGGACTTTGAATCGTGACCCGTGACACTATCACTAGGTTTTTTTTGGAGACTGGGTAATGAAGATAAAATTTGGCCTTTTGTGGACAAATGGGGTTCCTTGAATCCAGTTGAGTTAATGATTAGATGGTTTTAGACGTGAGAATCAACTATTTGATTAATAACAACTCTTTTTATTGATTTTTTTAATTATAAAAAATAAAAAATTATTTAAAGAAACCACATCCATAATGAATGAATATTTGATCAAATATATTTCGTTGTGCTTAAAAAATATTAATAATTTTTTAAAACTTTTAGTAGAACTTTTTAAGATTTTTTTTTTACTTATTTTTTATACGTAATGACATGTTAACTTCTCGTTACTTTTCTTTATCATATCCTTGTCCATTAATAATTAAACCGGTCAACAACTAATTATATTAACGAAAAAGTTTAATTATTTTTTATTGATAAAAACTAAATTAGATGAATTTTTTTACAAAAATTTAAGAAAATAAATTATATTAGAATTATCCTAAAAAGCATAGTTTTAAAGCACCAATAAAAAAGTGTCACATCATTAAATTTTAAAAATGATAAAGTATTATTTATACACTCATTTATATCCACCATTTTCTCCAACTTAATTTAAAATAATTAATTTTTTAAATTATAAACAAACATCTCTTTTTCTTCTAAATTTTAATCATTAATCTTTTTTATTTTTGTATAACCAATATCTTTTTTTTAAAAAATTAGTTTCTAGACTGTAGATTTTCTTTTTCTTTTTTCATGTTAAATATTCTCTATTTCATAAAATATATTGCATTAACAAGAATTGTATTATTTAAACTTTTTTTTTTAACTAAAGTTGGAATACGGATGATGTATAATAATAATCTCATGTATGCCTAAAATTTATGCTTTTTAAGCTATCAACATTATTCAATTTTATTTTTTACCGAAGGTTTAAATAAAAAAAATTAAAGTAACGCCATCGGAAACTAGTTTACTAATACAAGATGAAACACACATAGGATAATGGAAAATGCAGAATTGGGCGCCTTTGACTTCCACCACTGCTTTACTTGCTTGCTTCTTTGGGCGACTTTACAATCAGGACGGGACAGTTGGCATGCTGCGCACAATAGTCACTTACACTGCCTAAGAAAGCTCTGCAACCAAAATTAGCAGATAGTGAAAGAAAGGAAAAAAGGGTTTCCGGGATAAAGTTGATTAAAACCATCAATTAGCTTTTCTTTAATGTTGTAGTAATAAATATTACAATAGTAAATTTACACTTTCATTACAGATCAGCAAAAATATGTCCATAAACACTGTCACTATAGAGTAAAGTAAATGGACGAAAATTAAAAACGGAAAAGCAAAAATAAAAATAAAAGCTGGCTTGTAATTTTATTGACGGAATCCATCTGCGACAAAACCCATCGTTAAGGTACTGTACAAAGTATACACACATACCTGAAATTTTTAAAATTTTTAAATACATCTACTATTAAAAAAATCAAATAAACTCTAATTATAACAAAATTAAAATTTATTATTTAAAAATTATTCTTTTCAATTTCAAATAAAATATTTCATTTTAAACAATAAATGATACTTTTAGACCATAAATGCTTAAACCTACACCAATGCATCTTAAACTGACTATCGACCCAACACGAGATTCTATTTGATTCTTTTAATAATACATAAATGCACCAATAGATGTCTGTCACGGCTAGTTTTCTATAGATGGACTTGGGTTATCTCATCTATTTTTTACAAATGATCTTGTGCTCTTTTGTAAAGTAAAGCTTGAACAGGCTAGAATTGTCAAGGAAATACTAACGCAATTCAGTTATTTCTTGGGGCATAAAGTCAATAATCAAAAGTCTCAAATTTATTTCTCAGCCATGATGGATAATTCAGTAGCAAATGAGATATGCAAATACCTAGGAGTCACAAGAACAGATGATCTCGGCAAGTATCTGGGCGTTCCTCTACTACACTCACGGCGTTCTGGATGGGAAGGGAAACTTCTGTCATTAGCAGGTAGGGTTACCTTAGCAAAATCAGTATTGCAATCAATTCCCAATTATTTTATGCAGTCGACTCTTATCCATTGGGTGTTTGCAAGGAGGTTGAAAAGCTTATTCGTCAATTTATTTGGGGGTCCAGTAATAATTCTCGAAAAACAGCACTAGCCGGTTGGGAAAAATGTTGTCTACCACTAAACCGAGGGGGATTGGGACTAAAGCGAACTCAGTATCAAAATAAGGCATTCCTTCTTAAACTTGGTTTCAATTTTCTGTTATAGAAAGATGCCTTGTATGTCAGGATACTTTAAGTCAAAACATAAAATTGATGAGGACTGTCCACAGAACATTGAAAGAAGATGACGCAGTTTTACTTGGAAATCTATTTTGAGTGTTTGGGCTGATCTTCGGAGTAACCTTTTTTGGCGTGTAGGAGACGGTAGGAGAGTAAGGTTTTAGACTGATCACTGGATTAAAGAGGTGGGACCTTTATCCAATTATTGCACTAATGCAAGACCTGTTTTTCAGGATGCCACAATATATGCAATGGTAACATTAGAAGGGGAATGGAACTGGGAGTATTCTGAAAGGGATCTACCAAGGGATGTTCTCTTGTTTATTGCAGGTATTCATCCCCCAAAAGATGATGCAGGGGAAGACCAAATAGCGTGGAGGTTAAGGGATAATGGCAAATGCACAGTAACTAGTGGATACAGTAAATTCGCACATGGTGATTGGCCCTTATGAGATCGAAAGTTAATATGGAAATTACATGTTCCTCGGAGGGTTCGGCAGTGCCTTTGGCTACTATTACACAACCGACTCCTATCCAATTCAGAATGGTGTAGGAGGGGAATGGCTGATAACCATTTTTGTGATTTATGGGGAGTGGGGTTGAAACACCTTTGCATGCGGTGAGAGATTGCTTGGTAGCTCGAAAGGTCTGGATAAAATTTGTACCGTCAGACAAGTTGGATATTTTCTTTTCATTGAATTTGGAAGAATGGTTAATAACAAATCTTTTAGATTTTAATGAGGCTATTATCCAAGGTGTCTACTGGAATATTTTATTTGGGACTACAACCTGGAGAATATGGAAACACGAAACAAATCGCTTTTCAATGGAGAATTTTGTGAGGCTTCGATTGAGGTTTCTTGAATTATTGCCTTTGTGAAATCAGTCACGTTGGCGAACAGTAGGAGAAATCAGTAGAATGATCTGGCAATGTCTTTTACTAGTTGGGAGCCGCCACCTAGCGACTGGTGCAAGTTGAATACGGATGGATCAAGGCACTTGATTACTAGTCGAGCCTCTACTGGAGGTTTGTTTCGGGATCATCAAGGTAAATGGGTTACTAGTTATATTCAAAATATAGGTGTTTGTTCTGTACTTGATGCAAAATTATGGGCAATCATGGACAGATTGGATATAGCTTGAAAAAGAGGCGTAAAGCAATTATTGGTGGAAAGTGATTGTTTTATTGCGGTCAATATGCTAAATGGTCAGATAGAGGAGACAGAAGGGAGTCTAGCACGAATCGTCAGAGAGCTGTTAGCAAGGGATTGGCATGTAAAAGCAATGTTTACTTCACGCACAACGAATATGGCTGCAGATTCCATGGCAGCATTAGGAAGAAATGTTCCTTTTGGTTTGAGAATTTATGATGTTCCCCCCAAGATGATCGAGATGAAGATTCTACAAGATAGTGTTGGTGTCAGATATAATTCCTGTTATGGCTAAATGTATTTAGCTTCCTTATCTACAAAAAAAAGAAGAAGTCTAATTTGAGTTTTAAAATTGACTTGATAAAAATTCATAATTAAATAATACTACCAACATTTAACTTTTATCAAATCAACCCTAAAGCTTGAAAAAGTTATGAACATCAAATTGCATTTAACAAAACACAAAATCAAACAAACTCACAATTAATATTAAATTTATTCTATTAATAAAATTATAAAAATTCAAACTTAATAATATTAGACATTAACTTTCATTAACCTTAAAAAGTCAATATTTTTATTATTGGATACCAAAATATATAATTTTTACTAAATAAAAATACAAGTATCATTTAACCAAAAAAAACCCACATTAAGAAGGATGTCAAACTCAAATATCCGATAATGATAAAATTATATTGTGATTTATTCAAAAAAGTATAGTTCAATTCTAAGCCTTATGACTTTCTCCCTTGGTCCCTAGATTATGTTGATATAGATAGAGTTAATATACTATTTAGTACTTAAATTTGATTTAATGTTCAATTTGACATTGAAGCTCGATACATAAAATTTTCAATATATTACTTTGATTTTTTTTTCTCCCAACATTTGGCTTCAACACTTAAATTGTTTTTATACCATTTAAGAACATTTTTTTTTTTTTAGTAGAGCACCAAATGAAGTAAAAGAAAATGTAAGTACTACATTGATCATTGAAACCAAAGCCAAAATCAGGTAGCAAATGGTAGAAAAAATAGGATTAAAAAAGGTAAAGAGAAATGACCTCTTAAACTTTCCAAGGTTGCGGCTGCCTACGACAAGGAGATCAACATGCATTTCTTGGGCTGCTCGGCATATCTTCTCTTTAGGGTCCCCTTCAAATACCAAAGTCTCCACTTCAATGTTCTGCATCAAAATCATCTTCTTTCATTAATGCTCCTTTCACATACATATGCCTCGCATATATGTGGAGGATTGTTTAATTGTGCATATACGGCATACCATTTTATCTTTGCACATATCGGATGCACGGGAAAGTAACGCTTTTGCAATTTGTTGTTGAGCTTTCTTTACCGACTCCTCAACTGAAGACGGTATGTAAAATGCTGTTGAAACTTGAAAACATTAGAATCATTAATATATTATATTAAACAAAAGAAATCTTTAATAAATAAATTAATCAGAAAGTTAAAATTTTAATATATGCTGTTTATGCATGTCCTAATGCACCTGCATGATCGAAAATCTTGAGTTCATCCAAAACATCATATTAAATGTCACATGACAAACTTAGACCAAGTCCTTAAATGTTCATATGACTAAAAAAATCATGAACTCGAGACTTGAGACTTGTATGAGTATCACTCTAAATAGGACTTGTATCACTCTTTGAACATTGTGAAGTCAGTATATTAAATTTTCCTTGGTAAATTGGTAAAAGGAGACGTGTTGCATATCTTTTATGGAAGAGATTGAGATTTGGTAGTGAAAGGGAATGATTTATCCAAAAAGAAAGTGAAATTAATTTTACCTGTACCTCCAGGTCCAGCAGGGACATAGTGAAGGTGGAAAGCCTGCTGAACATGAACTAGACTCAGAGTGATGAGCCGCGAACCGGCCTCGTCGTTAGCTTCAGGTTGTTCTGGTACAGCAGTGGCAGTGATGCAACCGAATAGGTTATCGAGGGTCCATTGGAGTCCATGGAAACTCTCATCACTCTCGTCAATACCCACCATTATTCTCGTCTTTTTTACCAAACCTTCCTGCTGCGCCACCAACTTTCCTTTCTCTGTCTCCATCACCAAACTTGGCCTCCATCCACTTCATTCATTTCTATAATATCTATTCACTCTGGATAGAAATTAAACGTGTAAGTTTGCAATCATGTCGACGACAAAAGAAATGAAACGTGGCGGCCACGCATGCAAACAACACAATTTCTCAAATGCTGATAAGCAAAACCAATGCGCGTTTGTCAATAGATGAGCATCTCCAGCAGCGTTTATCAACACCTGCTTCGCACGTTTTATTTTTATATATTTTTATTAAATAATTTATATACGGAAAATTAGGCATATATATACACACGCTGTTTTTGAGAAATAATTAGGAATTTAAGTTTTTTTTTTTGGTAAATATCTCAATAATACCAAAAAAATTAAAAATTACCGGATAGTACAGGGTTCGGGAAAATTGACCGGAAAGTGCAATTTTCCCCCAAAGCGCGTCCACGTCGGTAGCGTTTTTGGGAAAAAGCGACCTAAAGCGCTCCCGGGAGCGCGCTTTGCCGTTTTCACAAAAACGCGTTGGCGTGGACGCGCGTTTGGGATTCTTTCCGTGAAAATTGAAATAAGTTTTTGGGCGGTAGTCTCGGCAAAATAATTTTGAGAGACGTTTGAAGAACAAAGCGCGTGGCAAAAACTTCCACGTGGACGCGCTTTTGCTAAAGATGGTCTCGGCAAAATTATTTTGAGGACACGTTGCAGAACAAACCGTGACCGAAAAACGCTCCCACATGGACTCTCTTTTGCTACGGTGGTCTCCGACAAAATTATTTTGAGGAGGCGTTTCGAACAAACGATGGCGAAAAGCGCCCCACGTGGGCGCACTTTTGCTCTGATGCTATCCGGCAAAATTAGGCTATAAATCAGCCAAATTTCATTCTCGGTTAAGCGAAACCAAATTCAAGCAAAAGGAAAAAAAATTGAAAATGAGTGAAGCGTATTAATCTTTGTTATTTACTACGATGGTGAAGTGCGAGACACCGAAAATGGTGTTGTTTTCTTATCGGAGAACACAGTAGCGATTGAGTTTTAATCGAACGTCGATTTGGTAGAACTTAGCAAAAGAATTAGGCGTAAAAAATATTCGGAATAACGCCAATGAAAGTTCGATCTATTAAGTATAGATTTTGCGCCGGTTGATCCGGTGAGATATGACTCATTCGACATCAAAGGTCCTCGGAGCCTTGAGGCAATGGTGGAGACTCATCTTGCCAGTGGTTCACCCTATATCGAGGTATATGTAGAATTTTCATCTCCAAGTGATCTGGTTGCGACCTCAACATCTAGTATCGTTCGAGGGGAATACACGACCCCAAGTCGACACTCTGTAAGTGGGAGGCAAAACACAGAAGTGCCCGTGTGCGATCGTAGTATGGAAAACATAACCCCTGCACGACACTCGGTTGGTGGATGGGACATGCATATCCGTCAGTCGACGTCCGATGATAGAAATACGTATTGGGGGACGTCGTCAACTTCTAGTGGTTGGCAATCCACATACGATTGGAATCATGCGAAAGATGTTTAAGGAGGGATGATGCACTCCGGCGACATCCACCGGTGAGGGGCCCTCGTTTGTTGCGAGTTATGGAGGGTCGGACGATGAATTCGATGTGGATCCACCTCGGGAGCGGGGCCCGACGGTGCGCGAAGTTGGATTATTTTCGAGCGAGCCCGTTCCAATTGTACTGAAGACGTTGAGGGCGGTTCGGGCGAAGAAGAAAAAGATCCGCTATTCAGGGGCATACTCACCTCCAGTAGCACATGCATAATGTCGATCTATCTCAAGATGATGCATTGGAGTTTCTGAACTACCACACCGGGCGTGACCGTACAAATTCTTCGTTGGATTCGGACGAATTAGAAGTTGGTAACCGATTTTCCAACAAGAATACTTTTCTTGGTGCATTGAAACAATATAAAAGATCGTGAACGGGTTAACTACACTATGGTTAGATCAAACCTCGATAGGTACGAGGCGAAGTGTGCGCGATGCAAGGCGACACATGTTCATGGAAAATCATGGCGTCGTTGAGGAAAAGGACGAGGGTTGTGGGAGGTGAAAAATTACAAAGGTCCGCATACATGTCTTGCCGGTACAGTACCACTACGTGTTCAATGATTTTGAATAACACTAATATTATGTAATGTTGCATTATTTAACGACTTCGTTGACAGGTGTAACACAAGATCATCCGAGGATGGATTGGACATGTTGGCTGATTTAATAATCCCGACGGTGAAGGCCGATCCCAAAACTACGATGCGGCCTTAATTGGCAATATTCGTAGCCAAATGGGGTACACGCCCTCTTACGAGAAAGGCTTGGATAGCCAGCGTATAAGCGTTGGAAAAGTTGCACGGTCGATGGGGACGCTTCATATAATGAAGTGTGGCGGTGGTGTCAGTGTTGAGGCGTATGTCCCGTGCAAAGACAACGGACCTTGAAACGGAACGGCGTACTACAACAATCGTGCGCTCGTGGATGCGCGGTGTTCAAGCGCTTATTCGGACATTTAAGCAATGCCGAGATGCTTTACATACCTTGCAAGCCATTGGTACAAATTGACGGTACCTTCATGTATGGTAGATATACACATCGGCTATTGCTAGCGTGTGGCACAAGACGGGTGTGGGAGAATCCTTCCGATTGCGTTCGCAATAACACGGGAGTCGGTGATGGCGGGACTTCTTCCTATCTAGGTTAAGGAGGCATGTGCGCCTCAACACGACATATGCGTTATATCGGATCGGGGCCCGGAATACTTGCGGCAATAGAACGACAGGAAGCATGTGGCATCGCACACACCATCGATATTGCACGAGGCATGTTTCATCCAACTACTATGGGCAACACCGATCTAAAAGACGAAAACGGCAAGTGACCCGATATGGGTATGAAATATCTATTAATATAATTTCTTTTGAAATTTTCAATTTATTCGCAATTGAATAGTGGTATGTAATATTCGCTATCAACGTATATTGGCGAGTGCGAGATTAATAAAGACCGTTTTCACGATATGTTGGCGATTTATGCGCGAATAATGCCGGAAGGCGCAGAGTACACATGCAATATTCCTTTTGAAGCAGTGGACACAAGCATATGACGGCGGCCTACGATATGGTCATATGACCACAAACCTGGCCGAATGCATAAATTCTGTGCTAAAAGGAACCCGTCATCTGCCGATTACAGCGGTTTTGCGGGAGACATATTTTCGTTTAGCGGCACTATTTCCGAAGAGAGCAGCGAGTTATCGAGGGCAGATGCAAGGAGGCCATGTATGGAGCCCGAAGGTCTTGCAAGAAATTAACCGTGGGAAGGCACGGGCGAACACCATGCACACGCGGTGTGTCACGACGCGCGACGACCTATGGTTTCGTGTCACGAGTTTGTGAGACCGAACCAAGGTATTGTTGGCGGGCATTATCGTGTACACTTGACAAATAAGACATGCGACGTAGGATATTTGATGCGCCGTTACCCATGTGCTCATGTACTTGCGGCTTGTCATAATCTTCGTCTTGACCCCATGAGCTATGTCGGCCGAAGTCTACAAATTAGAAAACATGTACAACGCGTGTGGAGACACGTATTCCCACCGATCCAAGATGAGCGTAAGTGGCCACCGGTATCGCTTGCACCATATAAGTTGTTGCGGATAGAGAATTGAGGCGCAAACCAAAAGGTCGACCTTCCTCGACTAGAATACGCAACAATATGGATATCCGAGAACCGACCAACCAAAGTAGGCGGTGCGGGTGGTGTAGGAACCCGGGCCATACATCTCGCTCGTGTCCAAATCGGACTAGTTGGACCGTGTTCTTAGCTTGTTTGTCTCTTCTTTGGCTATGTAATTTTGCTTTTTTTGGAGGAAAACGGTGAACTTTTGTACAATAACTCAAATTTATTAAATATAAGATAATTCAATTGCAAAAATGAAAATTAAACCATTTCTATTTTATCAAAGATATTAAAACTATAGTAAAAAATTAAATTACAAAAGAAATAACATTAAACTCAATTTTATTAAATATAAAAAAATTTATATTGCAAAAACTAAATTATCAATGAAAACTTCTTATTTATTAAATATACTACAACTAAATTAGAAACAAATAAAAATAAAGAAAACTTCTTATTTATTAAATATATTAAAACTAAATTACAATAAAATAAAAATAAAAAACAATTTCTTATTCTATTACATATATTAAAATTAAATTACAATAAAAAAACTTAAACAATTTCGATTTTATTAAAGATATTAAAATTAAATTACAATAAAAAAATTAAACAACTATTATTTTATTGAATATATTAAAACTAAATTAAAAAATATAAAATAAAAATAAATTTTTATTTTATTAAAAAAATCAAATTAAATTACATACAAAAAATACACAACTTCTATTTTAGTGAAGATATTAAAATTAAATTACAAACACAAATAAAAACAACTTTTTGATTCAAAAAATAAAAATTTATTACAATTTAAAAAAAAAAGCCCATCCTAATCAATGTTGATGTGGGGTGGGAACCGAGTGCACCGTGAGGGGCGGTCGGCGATTCTGTATTTGGATTCCTCCTTCTTCTAGCTTCCGACGGGGGTCGTGGAACCTCTGGTGGGAATCGGGTTCCTCCGGCAGTGGGTCTGGTTCTGGCTGTTGCGATGATGACCCACCTTGATAAAATAATGACCCCGGAGGTGTTTGCATAGACCACGGGGGTGACTGCATCCCGTACGGTGAAGGAGCATGGTAGAAAGAACTGCTCCCCGACGGCGCCTCCTCTAATCCCGACGTCGGCCTCACGATCGGCTGGCTAACGGGAGTTGTCGGGAACGGACTCGAACCCGGCCATGCATTCCAACCTGGGGTGGGACTAGGAAAAGGAAACATATATGGGTTAGGAGGATACATATAAGGCGCGTGGTACGCTTTGGCATAAAATGTGCTATTTGTGATGTCGGTGTTGTCGGTGAACCGATGGGCCCGGTGATTGTGTAGGCACCGTTGATGGGCCGGTGATCGTATGTAGGCGCCATTCTTTGGGCCCGCTCTCATCACCCGTTCTCCTTGAATGTAAAGGGGCCCGACGTTCCCTTCGCTCGCGAATTTGCCGTCGCCTCTCTTCATCCGACAACAGATACGGCTTGCCATGGATTCTAAACCATGGCATGTACTCCGGCACGCACGCTAACTCAGGAACTATGATCGGTTCCCGATTAGGTAAAAAGTCATACCGGTTCTCCCACGTCTCGATATGTTTCGACCAAAATCTTGGCCAATCAGGTATCTTTGTTGCCGTAAGTCCACTTTGTGCTCATCATCGAGCACCTCGGAGAGGCACGGAATCGGTTGCGGCATCCAAATTGCCGCAGAACCCGATCGACCGGTGCATCTCCACGGTTGAGTAGGTGATTAGCGGGACCTTAACGTGCCAAGCTGTTCGGATTTTGGAGGAACTCCTCGAATTCTGCCCAAATTTGGGATCCTCATACGGTGTCCATTGAAACTATATTAACATTACCAAAATATTAGTTATATACATATTACTAGACACTACATACGAAATACTAAATTATAATAACGAAATTCGACACTTACTTGTGATTCCGACCGTTGTTCCAATAGGAGCCGTATATCCTCAAGCGAGTTAGGTATTCCAACATGACTTCTCGGATGGTTCCACCTAATTAAATAAACTTTTAGCATGCAATTATACTATAAATCTACGACATAATTGTAAAATATAATATTAAATTTACCTCGTTATCAGTGGGAATGAATATGGCTGGTCGAGTCGAGGACGTAAAAATGGAAATCGAAACCATGCCCATGACTGCAGTAGTGATAGGCAACCTCCGATTTTTGCTTTACTCGGCAGCGTCGCCCCACACATCTCCCGGTATAACCTCGATAGCAGCACGGCAGACCCTAACTCAATTCACACGTTTGCTCTGAAATCAACAAGTTTCAGGAGCCATCTCAGGTGGACGAGGTTTCTAGAGAGGTCCGGCATCAGATAGCCTCCAATTATCTGAAGTATGTATGCCCGCGCATACCGTATTCTTTCTTCTTCAGTCGAACCTTCATTCGGCTCCGGGAATGCGTCTAGTAACCAACCCATATCGATCCGAGCTCCTTGAATTTTATCGGAATGGCACCGAAGCTCGTAGCATACGGCCATCCAATCGAGAGATGTTACGGTCCGGTGACTACCGGCCGTCCACCGGTAATCCCAAGCGTAATTGCACATCTTCTAAGGTGATTGTACACTCTCCGCATGGCAGATGGAAAGTGTGCGTCTCGGGTCTCCACCTCTCTATCAATGCGCTGATCAAAGGCGGGTCCAACTTGAACCCCCGGCCTATCGTGGCCACGTGCCAAAAACCCGCTTCCGCAGTAATTCTCGATCAATGGCGATGGGGGACCAGGCATGTTGCGAATATAACATTGCAACACCCGATCTACAGACTGTTTAAAAAATTATAAAATTCAAAATTAATTAAAATTACATAATTAAAAAAATTTAATAATATTGAAAAATTAACATTCAAACTTACCATTTTCATTTGCTCGTAAGCAATGTGCTTCTTGTCTAGGCGACGTAATTCCCGACCATTGACTCGATAAAGTATTTTCAAATTTTCCAAAAATTGATATATAAAAAAAAAAAAAATTATAAAGGGCTTTTTAGTAAATAGTAAGGACTATTTTGAAATTTTGAGTGTAAATTTCAAGGACTTTGAGAGAAAATTGAGAGAAAATTGAGAGTAAATTGAGAGAATAATGAGAAAGGATTGAAGTGTGAAAAAAATGAAGGGTTGGGGGTATTTATAGGTTTTTTTTTTTGACCGTTGGGGGGCCAACGGTCAAAAAAATTTGACCGTTGGAACGGCCTAAAGCGCGTCCCCGGGGGAGCGCTTTGGCTTTCCAAAAACGCGCTGACGTGGACGCGTTTTTGGGAAAAATTGCACTTTCCGGTCAATTTTCCTGAACCCTGTACTATCCGGTAATTTTTGATTTTTTTTGGTATTATTGAGATATTTGCCCTTTTTTTTTTCTTAGAAATTTGGAGAAATAAGTTATTTTTGTGAAATGTTGGTGCCACGTGATAAAAGTGCGTCAATATTGAAAACTAGTTCAGCATGGATTACTTTTGTCACATCACATCAACACTCTACACAAGATTTATTTGAAATAAAATAAAAAAAATATGTTAATTGTTGGAACGTTAACGTTTAGAAAATAAGGGACGTTAATTTTTTAACCGTAGGGACCAATGGCTATAATTTGAAATAAAATTTCTAAACGGCTAAAATTTTTCCGCATATATCCCTATACTAATACTTTTTTTCATTTAGTCTTCTTAATTTTCTATCCTAATCTCTCAATTTTCTCCCAAATTCTTCTTCTCTCAATTTTTTATCCTAATCGTTTGTAGTTTATTGGATTTTAGTCAATTTTCATCATTTTAAATATTTTAAAAATGTCAACGCCTCGAATTCGTTTAGATCACAAACACATTTTTGGCATCTAATTACAAATGGTAAGAACATATTATTATATTTTTTTATTTTAATTAATATCATTATTAAGTTGTTAATATTATTATTTTATGTTTATATAATCAGGACGAAGATCGGATTATCAAAACATATATACACAATTTAAGTGCGAGAGCACCGTGTGTTATTGAACAATATTTGGAAGAGACGAGATTCTTACTAATGTCCCGTATGCTCGGTGGGACTAAATTGGAGCATGCACTTATCAGTGCTTTGCTAGAAACATGGAGGCCCAAAACACACGTATTCCATCTTTTGTACGGCGAGTATACGATTACACTCAAGGATGTGGCATTACAACTCGGTCTACCAATTGATGGGTCAATTGTTACAGGGATAGTGCACATTGATAATTGGAGGCCAATTTGCCACCAACTATTAGACAATGTGCTAGACAAGTTTAGTGGTAACTAGATAGATATGAAATGGTTAGAAGGTAATTTCTCACATCCCAACAACTCTTCTAGTACAGTTAAAAGACAATAATTAACTCGAGCATTCGTATTGAGGTTGATCGAGGGTATTCTAATGTTAGATAAATCTCAAAATCCAGTACATTTAAGATGGCTCCTACAACTAATCGACGTAAAAGAAGTCGGACGACTCAATTGGGGATCAGTTGTCCTAGCTACATTGTACCAAGAAATGTGTCTGGGAACTGAAGCACATAAAATTAAAATCGGTGCTTGTATACTCCTTCAGTTATGGGCATGGTACCGCTTACCATTTTTATGTCCCAAGTAATCTTCTCTTATCAATTCCCACTCATAATAAGGTAGGATTCAATTAATAATATAGTTATCACATTATTTATTTCATTATTATATATTTTGGAATAACATATTATTTGAACAAGTGGAACAATGATACGATTCATGTGGGTATACTGAACGAGCTTGAAGATATTCGGTTATTGTTAGATTAATAGTCAAAAGTGATGTGAGACGGTCCGGGTTGATTCGAGTCGCTTCAAGGAGTTGCCCGATCGTCGACGAGGAGAGTCGTTCACGAAATCTTCAACTCGATTTTAATAAGTTAAGTAGGCTTGGTGTTGAAGAAAGGGTTCAAAGATAGGCTAATTTGTGATGGTAGGTTTGGCTAGGAAAGAAACAAATGAAGGTGGCTATTGGGATGGGCTCGGTTTAGTAGAAATAATAATGATAGATAACTTGGAATAATGGTGGGGATGGAAAACGAACTTAAACTTTAGAAATGATTCAACACTAAAAAGTGTCACCCCGATTTCTATATTGTTTAAGGTGGATTTTCGGAATAGTAGGTTGGTTGAACGCCACACCGGGTTACAGTGATAAGTTCGGAAACAAGTCGGAAGACGCCACTAGCACGCTAGATAAGTCAACGAGACTTGTACGAAATTGGATAGCAGATTAACTCACTCAAGAACAAAATGTTCATTCAATAATTTGGCAAAAGTCCTTTTACAAATGAAACAGAAAACTATTTATAGGCCTAATCATGGCTAGCCGAATGGGTAACTTAAGGGCTAAGAATTCAGCCATGAATATGCTAGAAAATTCTAGAATAAAAACATTAAATTGTTGCTGCTAGGTTCGGTTGATTGAAGCTCCAAGGGACAACTTATAGAATAAGCAAATGAACTTGGAAAGATGAATGCATGGGGGAGGCCAAGGGCCATGTCCATATTCAGCTACTTGGGACGCCAAGGGTCTTGCTTCATGATGAAGAAAATTCAGCTGAATGAACTTGGAAGCTTGTTGAATTCCATGCATTGTCTAGATTCGGCCATGGGACTTTATGGGCTCATTTAATTGCAACCCTTGGCTGAAAAGGTATGATCATTAAGAAGGGGTTTTGAACAACCAAATAAGTGTGAAAAGTCAGCCTTGAAGAGTTCCTTGTGTGTGAACATGGCCAGCCAAATAGTCATTGGTGTGAACACCAAATGTGAATGGCATTATGCTTCCTTGGGGAGAGAATCGGCCAAGCTTGGGAAATTTAATTTGCTGGTGATGCTTGGTCGAATGGACACTTTGGGAAGCCAACAATCAGCATATTGGTTCATTGGAGGGAGCCATGCATGAACAGTCCAAAGCACTGAATCCACCCATGCATGAATCTTGCATTAATCCATCTTCACATTCGGCTGCACCTATTAAGCACATGAACCAAATTTAATTAAGCCATAATCAGCTGGACATAATTAAAACACAATTTCAACATATTAAATAACACTTAGACAAATTAAATAAGACTAATTTAATAAAGTCTTAAACAAGACATATTAAATTCGGCTAAGACTTAGACATAATTAAAACATGTAATAATTAAACAGAATTATGAGCTGTAGTAATATTGACTAAATTAACTTAAGTATTTAATTTATTCCAGCAAGAAAATTAATGAGCTGAAAGCAAGTATAATCGAGCTCAATGAGCTAATTTGGAGATCAAGTGAGCTGAACCGCATTGATTGAAGTTTGATGAGCTGAAAGTGAGCTGAAATCAGCTTGCACCAAAGTGCGCGGATTGCTCAAAGATCGGCCTTCATGGAGCTCGAGATGATCGGAAATCGAATTCGCGGGTGCCCCGGGTGTGCTCACATAAAAAAGCTAAGGTTAGTTTTTTGAATTTTTCAATTACATAATAATTAAGTAAGGATTTGAAAACTTAATATTGCGTAATAAAATTTATAATTCCATATAGTAGTTTCAATGGATCCCATACTCTGATCCGAGAATTCAAGAATGCATCCCGTTCGAATTCTTAATGAATCGTAATATCTGGCACGTCAAAGTGTCATTGATAGTTTTGGACCAATTGAGATGCATGAATCTGATCGAGTGATGCGCCAGTTTCAGTTTGTGCAAAATATTCCACCCTCACCTCAAAGCCTCGATGAACTTCACAAGATTGACTTGCGGAGGAGAACCAAAGAAGATGAATTTAAATTCCATGCCAAGTATATCTACTTGTGGGAACATAGGTACGATTTCATACTTATACGCGAACTAATTGCCAGACTAGATTTGACGATGTCTTCGAATTACATGACATGATTTAGAATTCATGGTAAGCCTTATCTACTGATGGGTGCACCTCCCGATCAGTTTGATTCATATTTTTTTGGTGTCTTTATTAACCCCATGTTTTTCACACAAGCACCCAAATTATGCACCATCATACCATGCATCAATACCTTCTCTAGGAATATTTTTTGCACCACCTTCACCCGTAGGAGCATATTACATTCCATTTTTGTCAACAAAACCAATGTATTCTTCATCGCTTACAATTCCAACATTTTATGCACACTACCATATATCTCCACCGATAGTGTCGCAAACATTACAAGAATAATTATTTTTCAAAGGTGGGTCATCTTCGTAACCACCTACTAATACAACCGACGATATACGATGGTAGCCTAGGATGCAAATGTAGTTTAGCACGAAAGAACAATATGAAGATGAAGATAACATTGGAGATGAAGATGGAGATCAAAATCAAGATGGAGACGGAGGTGGGGATGGAGATGACGATGATGAGTCGAAACCCAAACCATGACAAAATCCTCATCATAATCGACACCCACCGGCAGGGGCAAAGCCAGGAAATTTCAAGATGGGGGCCGAGATAATGAAAAATGATAAATTTAAAAATAAAAATTAATTAAAGAAAAAGAATTTAATAAATAAAAAATAAAATAGAAAGAAATTTTAAAATTTATTTTAATTGCACTCTTGGATCCTTGACCTCACTAAAATCATCAATTATTTTGTTTATATAAAATTTTTCTGCAATTTCTTTCTCAATGTACACAACCAAAGAACTTCTTAAAACATCATCTTCCATCTTGCTATGAAGTCGAGTCTTCATAATATTCATAGCAGAAAAAGCACGTTCTGAGGATGCTGCTGAAACTAGAAAGTCAATATAAGATGAATCAATCTGTCAACGAGTGGGTGCATGACTGACTTTCCACTCTCAACTAAGCTTCTACAAAGTTCAGAAGGTGTTGATATTTTTCTCAAATTAGGATGCTTACATACATCAAGTTCATAATGCTTCAACTCATATAGGAGACGCTATTTCTCTTGTTGAGAAAAATCTTTTGGATAGAACTTGTTTACAAGAATGCAAAATTTATCAATATCAAATAACTTGAAAAACTCCGTGGGATCTAAAGCTGTAGTAAGAGTGAGAAGCTCGACAACATGTTTGTTAAACCTGCTCTTCAATTCTTGCAACTGAGTATCTATTGTAGCAAAAAAAAAATATCCACTCGATAATGATGCTCCACTGTAACATCTTCCTTCTTGTTGCGACTACGACCCACAATGTATTGAGCATTCATATCTAGAAAATCAAACTCCCAAGTTTCACAAAAAGATATCACATTTTTCAAAAATTCATTCCATCCATCATCTCTCAACTTTTGAATTAAATCTTTCATTGTCAAAACTAAACTCATGGCATTTAATATATCTTGAGAACGACGTTGCAAAGCTTGACAAAGGTTATCAGTAACCCTTAAAACTTCCTTCATCATATGTAAAATAAAAGTAAACTCAAAATATCTAAATCTATTATATGCGTTATAAGCATTTCCTTGCTAAGAATAGTTAGAAGCAGTATTTTTTAGATTTTCAAGAACCGTGCTAGTAGGATTGTACATCTTCAGTAAACTAGTAACTGAATTTTAATGGGAACTCCATTGAGCCTCACCAGGATGTTGTAAAGTACCAATCTGATTCATTCCCGTCCCAGTTGCTAACTCATTGGTGGATACCAAACGAGTTATTTCAGCTGCTTGGGATTTTGTAATTCATCGTGCCGTTTGGAAGAAGCCGAAGCAATATTAACAATATCAGACAAGTCTTTAAAGAATTGATGCACTTCAACCACTTCTCTATCTACTACAACCTATGCTAACTGAAGACGATGAGCAAACCAGTGAACATAATAAGCATATCGAAAATCATTCAAAATCAAAGCTTGCAAGCCGTTAAATTCCCCACGCATATTGCTTGCTCCATCATAGCCTTGACCTCGGATATTTTGTATGTCAAAACTATGTTGCAAGAGAACATTAAAAATCACATTCTTCAAAGTCAATGATGCAGTATCTTTAACATGGACTATATCAAAAAATCATTCTTTTACCTATCCTTGTTTATCAACAAATCTCAAAATAATTGCCACTTGCTCTTTTTTTGACTTTTCTCTTGCTTCATCCACAATAATGCTGAACTTTCTATCACCAATTTCTTCACGAATTACATTACGAACTCTACTAGCATAAATTTGCAATATCTTTTTTTTTTGTATTGTTGAAGAAGTATAACTAGCATTTTATGGAGCACTTCTCAAAACATCTTCAACTTTCTCATTATACGAGGCTAATAGTGATAACAATTCAAGAAAGTTCCCACAATTTTTTGATCCCGAGCCTTCATCATAACCTCTAAAAGCACACCCTTAAAATGACAACCATCGAACAACATCTATACTAGTTTTCAGACGTAGACGATTAGCTGCAATTTTTTGTGCTATTTTTATATCAAGTGATACTTCAATATGTTGAGCTTGATTCATTAAATCTACATAAGCTCGTTGTGTAACAACCGTATTTAGTTAAATCGGAACAGTGGTTTTTGGACCACAAATCTGAAGTTGAAATAATTATTTTATTATTATTTTAAAGTCTACAACATGATATAATGATTGTGTGAAAGTTTTGTTAAGAAATTTTATCATTTGGTTGGTCAATTTGATAAAAAGGACTAAATCGCGTAAAGTGCAAGTGTTGTTCTATTAGTTAAAGGTATCAAATGCCTATGAAATTAAATAATGGAGGTCCTTATGTAGTAAATATACCATTGGTTGTCTGAGTGGACATTTATGGACATTATAAATGAATTTATAAAGGTTAAAAACTTAAGGTTAAATTAGTAAATAAGTTAATATGTATAATAAAACAAAAGGGAATTAAGGTGTCATCTTCTTTAATGCTTTGAAACCGCTGAAATTAGGGATTGAAAAACACCATTACAAAGCTTGGAACTTTCGGCTATGGTATCTTGAGCATGTAAGTCCATTTTTGGTTCCGTTTTTAATGATTTCTATGTTTTTGTGATCGTTGCAGCTAGTACTAGCTAGCCCAGGGACTAATTTGCAAAACTGTTAAAGATTTTGAATGTTTCCATTGATGAATATGTATGATTTTTTATGATTGATGATAGATTATGAATGTTTATTAATAGATATACGAGTTTTGTTAAGTGATTTTTAGTGAAAATGCAAAATAGGGATTAAATTGAGAAATGTGTAAAGTTAGTGATTGAAATGTGAAATAAATGAAAAATATGGGCTGCTAGGGGTATTATGGTAATCGACTAGCATGGGTTTATTGTGAATTTCATTAATTTGTGATTTTACGAAATAAGGACTAAATTGTAAAAATGTGAAAGTTTAGGGGCTAATATGTAAAATAGCACAAATGTATATTTTGGATTGAATTGAATAGTTAGAAGAATAAATAAGCTGATTTTGATTACTTATAGATCAAGAAAAGAGGAATTCAGACTTAGATCGGGGAAAAAGCAAAGTAATTGAATAGTCGGTCCGTTTCATCATTTCCGTACACGAGGTAAGTTCGTATAATTGAACTTAAATGTGTATTTATTTAATTCAAGGATGGTAATGTGATTGTATTTATCTTACTGGTTAAACTTGGAAGATTTTGAATTAAATGTACGGTTCAAGTAAGAAGAATTGCTAAATAAGACCATAGCTGGGCTATGGCAAATCGAAAAATAAGACCATAACCGGGTTATGGCATGTGAATGTAAGACCACGACAGGGCCATGGCATTGTATGTGTAAGACTATAGTTGGACTATGGCATCGGAAAATCGATGTACTCATACCGTAAGCATTTATAAACTCGGATGATTTTGATAAGTGAATTGGTGAGAAATAGATACGTATCGGTACAGGTATGTACGGAAAACTATTCGAAAAACAAGCTAATGGAAGTTGAGAAATTTATGTTAACTTAGTGATTGATGCATTAATGCAATTTATGTTATTTATTTAGAAATGTTAATGAATGATGAGATTATTTCATTTTACATACGAACTTACTAAGCTTTATAGCTTACTTTATTTATTTTTCTATGTTTTATAGTATTTCGAAGCTAGCTCAGATCCAGGGATTGTCAGAGACTTCATCGCACTATCAGACATCTATTTTGGTACTTTCGAAGTTGTGTAAATATGGTATATGGCATGTATAGGCTTGAGTCATTTTGGTATGTTTGATAAAAAAGTATTTTGGCCATTTGAGTTGGGTTGTGATGATGAATTTGATGATGTTTATAAATGTGCACATGGTTCTATTTTGAGTTTGGTAATTGACCTATATTGTGTGATTGAGGTTGAATTTATAATGCTTAATGATATTAGGTAATTTGATTGTTAAAAGGGTTGATAATTTGTAAAACTATGTGCTTGTGAATTGGTGAATGATAATGCATGTTTGGAATGGTTTAGTTAATTGAATTGTATATGTGAATTAGGTATGTAATTAGATGGCAAATTGTGGAATATTTGTGACTTGTATTGTTGTTAATGAAATGGTATGAATTGAATATTGGTTGATGATATTTGGTTGCTTATTTGTGTCTTGAAATGGAACTAATTGAGCTTGTATAGGTATGTGCAAAATGGGTGGCAAAATGGCTTGGTAATAGCCTATTTTTGTTCACAAGGACAGAGACACGGGTGTGTGTGACACACGGTCATGTTACACGGCAGTGTGTCCCCTGGTGTTGAATTTGAAATCAAGTCAGTGTGCTCCACACGGTCTCACATACGAGTGTGTGATCGGCCGTGTGGCACAAGTCAGTATACCCCCTAATTTGCACAAGGCCTAGCATACGAGCATGTGACTTGGCCGTGTTGCATAAGTCAAGATATACCTACGGAGTTTGGCACGGCCTAGCACGACGGCCCGCTGCAGGCGTGTGTGGACACTTCGAAAGGTACACGGGCGTGTGGTTGGCCGTGTGACCCAAGTTAGTAAGCTCACTTGTTTAGACACGGGGTTGGACACGGACTAGGACACGACCATGTGCTCCCATTTCGAATGTACACACGGCTTGTGACACGGGCGTGTCTGGTGGCCATGTGAGACACACAGCCTAGCCACACGGGCATGTGTCCCCTGTTTTGAGAAAAATTTTCAAAGTTTGTGAAAGTTTCTTAAGTTATCGGTTGAGTCTCGAACCACTCTTAAAGCATGTTTAGGGCCTCGTAATAAGGACATATTGATTGAGATTGAATGATTAATGTTTGTATGGATTAAATGTTTTAGAAAAGTATGTTTAAAAGTGTTTTAAGTCTGGTAATGCTCCGTAACCCTATTCCAGCGTTGAATATGGGCGAGGGGTGTTACATTTGTTGGTATCAGAGCTACGGTTTAGTCGATTATAGGACTAACGTAGCATGTGTGAGATTCTAGCTATACATGCCATATATAAACTGTGATAGTGTGATGAGTCCTGACATTTTAAAATGTGTTTTTATATAGAAAATGGATCCCAATCGAGCTATAGCTGATGAGGTTGAAAGTAATACGCCTGCTCCCGCTCAAGGGACGGCGCCGTCTGATTCTAGACCCGTAATGGGCATCCAGGGAGGAGAGGCTAAAGAAGCCTTCTTCCAAATAATGAACGAGTGGTTCACTCAATATGTCTGGACAAACCTGGCTGCTCAACAACCTCCACCCCCGCTAATTCCTCAACCAATTCCCCGTAGTTCCTCAAGTTATTGATCCTATACGATTGAACAAGCCATTAGTTGATAAAATTCGTAAGCATGGGGTTGAAGAGTTCAGGGCTATAGTTGACGATGATCCTGAGAGAGCTGAATTCTGGCTTGAAAATACAATCAAAGTATTTGATGAGTTGTCGTGTACGCTTGAAGAGTGCATTAAATGTATTGTATCCTTGTTGAGAGACACTGCGTATCAATGGTGGAATACTTTGACATCAGTGGTACCGAAAGAACGAGTTATGTGGGATTTATTTCAATCTGAGTTCAGAAAGAAATATATCAGCTAGAGGTTCATTAATCAGAAGCGTAAAGAGTTTCTAGAATTAAAATAGAGTCGTATGTCCGTGACAGAATATGAACGAGAATTCGTGAGGCTCAGTAAATATGCCCGAGAATGTGTTTCAACGGAAGCTATTATGTGCAAAAGATTTGAAGACGGACTGAACGAAGATATCAAATTGTTAGTTAGAATTTTAGAGTTGAAAGAGTTCGTGGTACTCGTCGGTCGTGCTTGCAAAGCTGAAGAACTGGGCAAAGAAAAGAGAAAGGCTGATTCTGAAGCTAGAAATTCGAGAAAGAGATTGATGAATAAACCCTATCACTCTTCATCCAAGAAATCATGAGATGTTTATAGCCGATCAAATGCATCAAGAGAGTACTCTAATAGATATAGTGGGAGGCAATTTACGAGTTTAAAAACTCTAGCTATGTTAATGGCAAGTGTAGGTAATGTTAGACCAAATAAACCTGAAGTGGACGATGTGGAAAACGACATTTTAGAGAAGTGTAGAATGAATGACAAAGCCCGTTTTAGATGTGGCTCGCAAGAACATTTCATTCGAGATTGTCCTGAATTAGATGAGAAAGATAAATCTCAGAATGCAAGACCAAGCAACACGACTGTGAGAGGAAGACCATTCCGTAATGTTGGAAATGTGAGTGGTAGTAGAAGTGCAACACGAGATATTGCTGTAAGATCTAAAGCTAGAGCACTTGCCAGAACTTATGCTATTCGCGCTCGCGAAGAAGCATCATCTCCAGATGTTATTACCGGTACATTCTCTCTTTATGACACTGATGTAGTCGCATTGATTGACCCCGGATCAACTCCTTCATATATATGTGTGAATTTAGTGTCTAGTAAGAATTTACTTGTTGATTCTACTGAGTTTGTTATAAAAGTGTCAAACCCCTTAGGCAAATATGTCCTGGTTGACAAAGTTTGCAAGAATTGTCCGTTAATGACTCGGGGTTACTGTTTTACGGCTGATTTGATGTTGTTGCCGTTTGATGAATTTGATGTAATTCTTGGTATGGACGGGTTAACATTGCATGATACAGTAGTAAATTGTAGACGAAAGACAATTGAGTTGAAATGTCAAGATAATGAGACTCTCCGAATCGAATTAAAAGATTTGAGTGGTTTACCAGCTGTAGTTTCAGTGATGTTAGCTCAGAAATATGTGAAAAAGGGATGCGACGCATATCTTGCATATGTACTTGATACAAAAGTGTCAGAATCAAAGATTGAATCAGTACCAGTTGTTTACGAGTATCCAGATGTGTTTCTAGAAGAGTTACCGGGTTTGCCACCGATCAGAGAGGTTGAGTTTGCTATTGATTTAGTACCGGGAACTTCACCGATATCGATGGCTCCGACAGAGTTAAAAGAGTTGAAAGCTTAGTTGCAAGAACTAACTGATAGAGGATTTGCATGACCAAGTTTCGCACCCTGGGGTGCACCGGTGTTGTTTGTAAAGAAAAAGGATGGTTCTATGAGAATGTGTATAGACTATCGACAGCTCAACAAAGTAACAATCAAGAATAAGTATCCGTTGCCGAGAATAGACGATTTGTTTGATCAGTTGAAAGGTGCAACAACGTTTTCAAATATTGATTTGAGATCTGGTTATTATCAATTGCGAGTTAACTGCATTCAGAACGAGGTACGGACACTATGAATTCCTTGTTTTGCCTTTTGGACTAACTAATGCTCCTGCCATTTTTATGGATTTGATGAATCGGATTTTCAAACCATATTTAGACAGATTCATTGTTGTGTTCATTGACGACATTCTGATCTATTCACGAGATGAGTCTGAGGATTGTATTGCAAACCTTGAGAGATAAGCAATTATTTGTAAAGTTTAGTAAATGTGAGTTTTGGCTCCGAAAGGTTTGATTTCTGGGACATATCGTTTCAGCCGAAGGTATTAGAGTTGACCCGAGCAAGATTTCTGCAATTATAGATTGGAAACCTCCGAGAAATGTATCTGAAGTCCGAAGTTTTCTGAGACTAGCTGGCTATTATCGATGTTTTGTGAAAGGATTCTCTTTGATTGCAACACCGCTGACTCAATTACTTCAGAAAGATGTAAAGTTTGAATGCTCTGAGAAGTGTCAACAGAGTTTCGAACAGTTGAAAGCATTATTGATAAAGGCACCAGTTTTAGTACAGCCTGAGTCGGGTAAAGAATTCATAATTTTCAATGATGCGTCGTTGAATGGTCTGGGTTGTGTATTGATGCAGGAAGACAAAGTAATAGCTTATGCTTCTAAACAGTTGAAGCCGCATAAAAAGAATTATCCGACGCACGATTTAGAGTTGCCTGCAATTTTGTTCGCATTAAAGATTTGGCGACATCACTTGTTTGGTGAAAAATGTCACATTTAAACAGATCACCTGTAACACCCATAACCCGTATCCATCGCCGGACTAAGGTTACAAGGTATTACCAGTCGAATCATAACATTTAAACAACCATTGCTCACACATCAGCATATCATAGTTAATCAACAACACAAAGTCCCTTTAGAAGGTCTACGAGACCTTAAACAAGCTTTAGAAGTGGTTCGGGAATAAACCGATTTCATACAGAAACTTTGCGGAACTTAGAAATTTTTCTTTAAAATAGGGCACACACCCGTGTGGCTAGGCCGTGTGTCTCACATGGCCATGCCTTAGACCATGTCTTACCCCGTGTGCAACACTGACTTGGGTCACACGGCCTGTCACACGCCTGTATGTCTGGCCTGTGTGCAACCCTGATTTGAATCACACGGCCTGTCACACGCCCGTGTGTCTGACCCATGTGCAAGTCTGTCTTGCTTCAAATTAGGACATTGAAGTACACGGTCGAGACACATACCCGTGTGCTCACCCGTGTTGGCAATTATAGGCCATTTACAAGGCCAAATTGCCACTCATTTTGGGTCATCCCTACATGTTCAATTCCAACATCTAATTACATACAATCATTCACCATCTCAAATACCAAATCAAGTATGAAACATACCATTTATATTTCACCAAAGCATACCATAATGGCCATTCACACAAGACCATATATACACATCACATACACCATTTCCACATAGCAAAACATATACCAAAATCAATCCAAAGTCTTGTCCATTTTCAAGCCATATCACATGCCAAGATTTATACATCTCAAAACATTCCACACCTTCACTAGCCTATACATGCCATATACCATATATACAACTCTTAAAAAGGTACCAAAATAGATGTCTGATAGTGTGATTGAGTCGCTGACGATCCCCGGATCCGAGCTAGCTTTAAATACCACTGTAAAACAGAGAAAGACTTCACACGGTAAGCTTTTAAGCTTAGTAAGTTCGTAATATAACACAATTAGCTCAACAATTCAAATTAATATGCAAAATTAACTAACACTTAGTTCAATTCACATCACTACTCAATCTCATCCAAGGCTATTACTCACTTTCATACTATATCTATAATTTCATATACAAGCATTTATAATGCTACTCAATCCAACTCTTTATATCATTCATTCACATAATCTTCCATTATCTCATACACAATATCATCAACCACATAGGTTCTGTACATACCTGTACCATTATGTATTTTTCTATCACATTTATCACCTCAATGCTTGATGACATAATTCATTCGCTCCTCTTTAAACGTTCGATGAAGTCGCACACTTAGTGCCAAATAATTAACCAAAGCTATAGTAATACCGCACACTTAGTGCCATCACATTAAACCGAATTTGTCTCGGTATCGCACACGCAGTGCCAAATAATGCAACCGATGCTTTCTTTATCTCACACACTTAGTGCCATATATCTTCGAACTCAAATTTCACATTACCAAACCCCACAATCACATTTCCATTCATTTCATCACATAGGAACATTATTTAAACAATACGTATTATGCACGAACTTACCTCAGACGTAGAAACAACAATACTTGTCGATCAATCGAGCACTTTGTTCTTGCCTCGATCTAGGTCTGAACTTCTCTTTTCTTGATCTTAATCAAGCAAAATTCTAGTCGAACCCTAGCTAGCTTTCTTTTCTTTCCTTTCTTTGTATTTTCGGCAAGATGAACACAAAATGGCCACTAATTCATGTTTTGTTTTAATTAATAAACATTAATAACCATTTTGCAATTTTAACCTTAATTAAAACATTATAAAATCATTCATTTAATGGCCATTTATGTCAAATTCCACTATCAATGGTCTAATATCAACATAAGGACCTTTCATTTAATAAACCATGATAATTAAACACTTTTAACTACTAGCACACAGCTTTTGCATTTTACGCAATTAGGTCCTTTTTCACAAATCGGCACACAAACGATAAAATTTTCACACAGAACTTTCACACATGCTTTATCACATGCCATAAATGTAAAAAATAATATTAAAATATTTTTCTGACTCAAATTTGTGGTCTCGAAACCACTATTTTGATTAGGGTCTAAATCGAGCTGTTACATCACAAGAGCTTGAAATATTTAATGACTCAGAAAGACTTGAACTTGCGACAACGAAGATAGCTTGAATTATTGAAAGACTATGAGCTAGTAATTGATTATCACCCAGGGAAAGCAAATGTAGTTGCTGACGCTCTGAGCAGAAAGTCATTATTTGCTTTACGTGCGATGAGCACACAGTTAGCTTTGTCTGATGACGGTTCGATTGTAGATGAGTTAAAAGCGAGACCGTTATTTCTTCAGCAAAATTGTGAAGCTCAGAAATGTGATGGTGAATTGCAAGTTAAAAGAGTGCAAAGTGAGTCGACTAGTGATTCAGAGTACCAAATCGGAGCCAATGATTGTTTAATGTTTCGAAACAGAATTTGTGTACTGAGAAATTCTGAGCTTTTTCAAAAAATTCTCCACGAAGCACATAACGGTTGTTTATCTATTCACCCGGGGAGTACCAAAATGTAAAATGATTTGAAACAATTATATTAGTGGTCGGGTATGAAACGAGACATTTCAGAGTTTGTATCGAGATGTTTAGTTTGTCAACAAGTGAAAGCCGATCATCAAGTGCCTTCAGGTTTGCTTCAGCCTGTGATGATACCGGAGTGGAAATGGTATAGAGTGACGATGGATTTCGTATAGGGATTACCCCTGTCTCCAAAAAAGAAAGATACAATTTGGGTTGTCGTTGATCGACTGACAAAATCAGACATTTCATCCCGGTACGTACTAAAATTTCGCTTGATAAATTGGCTGAGTTTTACATTTATGAGATCGTTGGATTGCACGGTGTGCCAATTTCGATTATTTCGGATAGGGATCTGAGGTTTACGTTGCGGTTTTGGAAGAAATTGCAAGAAGCTTTGGGTACGAAGTTGAATTTCAATACAGCTTTTCATCCGTAAACCAATGGTCAGTCTGAGAGAGTAATTCAGATTCTCAAAGATATGCTCAGATGTTGTATTTTAGAGTTCGAAGGAAATTGGGAGAAATATTTGCCACTGGTTGAATTTGCGTATAATAAAAGCTTTCAATCGAGCATAAAGATGGCACCATACGAAGCTTTGTATGGTCGCAAATGTCGAACTCCATTGTACTGGATCGAGCTTAGCGAGAAACAGATTCATGGGGTTGATTTGGTTAGAGAAACAGAGGAGAAAGTGAAAGTAATTCGCGACTGTTTGAAAATAGCTTCAGATCGTTAGAAATCGTACGCGGATTTGAAACGAAAAGACATTGAATTTTAGATTGGTGACAATGTGTTCTTAAAGGTGTCTCCATGGAAGAAAATACTTTGATTTGGTCGCAAAGGCAAATTTAGTCCGCGTTTCATCGGGCCGTACGAGATCATTGAAAGAATAGGGCCAGTAGCATATCGACTAGCTTTGCCGACTGAGTTAGAAAAGATCCACAACGTGTTTCATGTATCAATGTTGCATCGATATATATTAAATCATTCACACATAATTTCTCCAGCAGAAATTGAAATTCAACCCGATATGACGTACAACGAAGAACCGATCAGAATTTTAGCTCGAGAGATCAAAGGGCTGAGAAATAAAAGCATAGCTCTCGTGAAAGTACTTTGGCAAAGACACGGTGTTGAAGAGGCTACGTGGGAGACCGAGGAAGCTATGAGGAAATAGTACCCTAACCTATTCATTGGTAAGAATTTTGGGGACGAAAATCCCTAAGGGGGAAGAGTTGTAACAGCCCGTATTTAGTTAAATCAGAACAGTGGTTTTGGCATCACAAATCTGAAGTTAAAATAATTATTTTATTATTATTTTAAAACCTACAGCATGATATAATGATTTTGTGAAAGTTTCGTTAAGAAATTTTATCATTTGGTTGGCCAATTCGATAAATAGGACTAAATCGCGTAAAGTGCAAAAGTGTTGTTCTATTAGTCAAAGGTATCAAATGCATATGAAATTAAATAATGGAGGTCCTTATGTAGTAAATATACCATTGGTTGTCTAACTGGACATTTATGGACATTATAATGAATTTATAAAGGTTAAAAACTTAAGGTTAAATTAGTAAATAAGTTAATATGTATAATAAAACAAAAAGGAATTAAGGTGTCATCTTCTTTAATGTTTTGAAACCACCAAAATTAGGGATTGAAAAACACCATTACAAAGCTTGGAACTTTCAGCTATGGTATCTTGAGAATGTTAGTCCATTTTTGGTTTCGTTTAGTCCATTTTTGGTTTAGTTTTTAATGATTTCTATGTTTTTGTGATCGTTGTAGCTAGTACTAGCTAGCCCAGGGACTAATTTGCAAAAATGTTAAAGATTTTGAATGTTTCCATTGATGAATATGTATGATTTTTTATTATTGATGATAGATTATGAATGTTTGTTAATAGATATACAAGTTTTGTTAAGTGATTTTTAGTGAAAATGCAAAATAGGGATTAAATTGAGAAATGTGTAAAGTTAGTGATTGAAATGTAAAATAAATGAAAAATATGGGCTGCTAGGGGTATTATGGTAATTCGGCTAGCATGGGTTTATTGTGAATTTCATTAATTTGTGATTTTACGAAATAAGGACTAAATTGTAAAAATATGAAAGTTTAGGGGCTAATATGTAAAATTGTAATACCCATTGCCCATATTCTATGCCGGAACCGGGCACGAGGCGTTACCGTACTTAACTCGCACAATCATACAATTTTGGGCTATCAAACTCATTTCAATTTAAAACTATTCCATTCATAGGTCTATCATTCTTATAATAGGCCTACGAGGCCCTAAGCATGCTTCCAAAAGGTTTCGGAGATAATTTGGAAACTTTTACGCACTTAAGAAAATTTTACCTAAACAGGGGTCACACGCCCATGGGGGAGATGACACGCCCGTGTATCATCTCACACGCCCGTGTTCGACGCCCGTGGTCGACACTGACTAATCCACACGGCTTGGGCACGCCCGTGGCCCTGGCCCGTGTGCCAAACCTTGACATTCTGCCATATCCACGCTGCCTATACACACGCCCATGTGCTTCAGCCGTGTGGTGATTTTAATTCCAAGTGCAAGGTGCAGACTTCACACGGCCTGGGCACACGCCCATGTGCTAGCCGTGCCTCCCACACGGTCTAGACACACGCCCGTGTGTCTACCCATGTGGACAATTAGCAGGCTATTTACCAAGCCTTTGCCACTCTTCATTGCACACATGAATACACCATTACTAAATATTCATATATTTCCAATTATAAATCTTGAATTATCACATTTAAACTATACAATAACGTCTTCATCCCATACACGAGGGAGAACTATTTCTAATATAATTACAACCGACTTAAGCCATCATCTATGGCTAAACACAATTGAACCTTAAACTCTCTTAGGCCAAAACATTTGGCTATATCAACAATGACTTAATCAACTTTAAATTCTATCCCTATACATGCTATAACTTATAAGGACTAGAAACCTCATACCACGTGTCTACTCGATAGTATGAAACATCTCCGGTGGCCTCCAAACCGAGCTAGCTAAATTAACCTATAAGAGATGAGAAAGGAAGAGGAGTAAGCGATTATGCTTAGTAAGTTCATATGCATAAAAAAATTAACTATTGATATTCATTGATTATACTCAAACGTAAGGTATTATAATGAGTTTTACTCTTAAACTCATGGTTACCTACTCAATCATCCTTGAAGCTTACTCGTTCTGTCTATTACCATATTCTAACCATGTCACAAGCCAAATGCTCATGTTAATTTGCATACATCTCTGCACTTGCCACCACATCATCACATAAAACAACACATCAAACATTTTCAATAAGCCACTCATACTACCAATTACTCGGTGGTTTCGCACTTAGCCCACTAATCATCTATAATTACGGTGGTATCGCACCTAGTCCACCAATCATCTATAATTACGGTGGTATCGCACTTAGCCCACCAATCATCTATAATTATGGTGGTATTGCACTTAGCCCACCAATCATCTATAATTACGGTGGTGTCGCACTTAGCCCACCAATCATCTATAATTACGGTGGTATCGCACTTAGCCCACCAATCATCTATAATTACAGTGGTATCGTACTTAGCCCACCAATCATCTATAATTACGGTGGTATCGCACTTAGCCCACCAATTATCTATAATTATGGTGGTATCGCACTTAGCCCACCAATTATCTATAATTACGGTGGTATCGCACTTAGCCCACCAATCATCTATAATTACGGTGGTATCGCACTTAGCCCACCAATCATCTATAATTACGGTGGTATCGCACTTAGCCCACCAATTATCTATAATTACGGTGGTATCGCACTTAGCCCACCGTTAATATGCATCTCTATTTCAAATGTTCATCCGGGAACATCCTCACACACTACCATTCTTACTTAGCTTTCTACGATAATCGTTCGCATTAACACAATGCATTAATAGTTATAACTTATGCAACCAAGGTGTATCATTTACACATAACCCACTATGGGTTCATCATATGCTGAATTCATCTCAATTCAGCTCTAACACATACATGTACCTCTCGTGGTACAACCACATTCATTCTCATTTTCAACATACTTATTGAATCACTCAAATTGTTAAGTAACACCTTTGAGTCTCATACACATAAAGTCACACTGACATCATACCCTCGATAGGGTCATACATGAATTAAGATATCGATGCCATGTCCCCGACATGGTCTTATACAAAATCCCATACCGATTCCATATTCTAAATATGGTCTTACTCGGGACCTTAATTACCATCGTATCACACTAATTACATTTCCACTATTCATGGATTAAATCAAGACTTTCATGTCTTGACATCATATCAAAACATATTTAACGTACACATAGAGGAAATAACCAATTTATACAACATTGAAATATTGAAAATACTTCACTCAAGGTTGTAAAATTTAACACATGAACTTACCTCGATACCGAAAAGGGTAGAAAGGGACCTTTTTGCCCACATTTCTCTTTTCTCCCGTTCTAGGTTCGAATCTCGTTTTCTTCGGTCTAGAACAATAAAATTTACTCATTTAATCACTTATGAATCATAATACATCATAATCTACACTTAGGCAAAAATGACTATTTTGCCCCTATACTTTAGCAAAATTACGATTTTACCCCTAGGCTCGTAAATCACTTTTCATCACATTTTCTTATTAAAAAATCCTAGCTAAACATTTAATCCTCTTACAACTATCCACAATTCCAACTATTTCATGCATAATGAACAAACTACAACATTTGCATCTTAGTCCAAAATTAGGTGTTTTCATGACAACACCTTTCACAAAAGTTGTTTCTTATCTTTCTAACATTCATTTTCTTCCATAAAAATTCAGCAACCTACATGAAGTGTCTCATGGAAAGTCCCTAGACTTTCAACCATATTTCAAATTAGCCCCCTCATTAGCTAGCTTAAGCTTTGGGGACTCCAAAAGTACAAAATTTATCAATTAAAATCATCAAAATCACTTACTTGAGTGAAGAAAAGCTTGCTGAAATTTTCAGATTCAAAAACCCCCATTCTTGCTTGTATTTTTGGTGGAAGAAGAGAAGAAAATAAAAAGATGATAGCTTTTTGCTTATTTCATCTTTTTTTATTCATTTTTCCACCTAATTTCCACCAATTTTGACCAAAATTAAATGCTCTTGTCCCCTATGTCACATGGCCAGCCAACTCACTTAAAACAATGCCAAATTTCACATTTGGGACCTCCAATTGATATTCTATAGCTATTTGGCACCTCTAGCAAATAAAATAGAACTTTCGCACTTTATGCGATTTAGTCCTTTTTCGCGATTAAGTAAGAAATCGCTAAAATTAAAGCACCAAAATTTTCATGCACCCTCATAAACATGTTATAACACATAAAATAACATGAAATTATTTTTCTATAACCTCGGATTAGTGATCTCGAGATCATTGTTCCGACTAGCCCCTAAATCGGGCTGTTACAATTCTCCCCCCTTAGGAATTTTCGTCCCCGAAAATCTTACCAGGGGAAATTGCTTTTAACATTCCTAAAACGTTTCCACCAACTCTTTAAAATCACAAATCAACTTATCCCCAAGTTTCTCTCGCCAACAACCTTTAAGCTGTAGTACGCAAGGTCGAAGCACAACTTTGGGACTTAAATTACTCTTTCTCCAGGGCATAAATACTCAGTAATCTTACGACTGTGGACTCGGCACATGCCAAAATTATCATTCGGATCCTTATCACATACTTCACTGAAGTTTAGATGACAACCCCCTCCTTGGAAATCAAGTTACTTAAATTTTGAAATCTATTGTATTTTATCACAATTTATCACTAGGATAGTCACCAACTATAATAGTCCTGACTTGTACGCTTTGAAAATTTAGCTTTTAGTGGTCGACTACTTCTGACCATAAACTCAATCATATCGTGAAATGTACTCAATCACCAAAACATTTATGCATATAACTGAACTTTTTCTTAGTCTTGCATGAGTAGACATGCTATTACTAAGTCTCATACCAAAACCTTCTGTATAGGCTCCGAATTCATCGACATACAAATTCTACCTCTAGGTAACTTCTACAATGGAAATCTTAGTCGACCTGAGTTATAACATCTTAGTCAAACTCACTCAGAGCTTATTTAAAATACCATTCATGGCATTAACTAACCATACACAAATCATAGGCTTCTGGCCATACTTACTTACAATTGCCTCTATTTAGCACATACCGTGCCGCACATCATACTTATTTCTTCGTGACTCGTTCGCGAGTACCTGTATTCACTAATTCACATGAATTTAGTACAATTCTCATTTCTACCTCTAAACTCATCTACTTATCCCATTAATCACTAGGGATAGTCAAAGACGCATATTCATCGTCATTACTGTAGGTACAAAGCCAATGCCACATCTCCGAGGTGGTCTTACATGGAGTCACCTCTAAATGCCAATGCCATATCCCGGATATGGTCTTATATGGACTTTCACATCAAGTATCGATGCCACATCCCGGATATGGTCTTATACGATTTTCATATTCATATGGTCCACTAGGACTTCAACATCTCATTCAACATCAACTACTCAATTTAGAAGAGTATCATACATCAATATGATACCAAGCATTCTTAATTATGCCAACATGAATGTTGCATTAATCATATACAAACTTACAAACTCTTTCTCTCGATTCATACTGAACTCAATACTAAGACTTTCAGTTAATAGTACCTTTAATGACTTTTAACTTAACCATCACGGTTAAAATGTTTCAATGAGCATACCTCTGTATCATGCTCCTTACTTATGTACACCTAGAATTTCATTCTCCTTATTGATTCATGCGTAAATATACACATAACTAGAATCGTATCTCAATTCATCAATCTACTCTTTTCTCCATGACCGAGAATATATTTCAAACACACTCTCGTTTGAGTTTCTCTTGATGTGCTAATTTAAAACCTTTACTAACGTCATATCCCAAGATAGTGAGGACATCTCAATCGAGTGCATTAACTCTATTAAACACCGAAAACCCATCATACAACATGAAACTTGTGATTTCACTTCTTATACTAGAATTATCACCTTTCTATGATTAAAACAAAAGTGCAATCATAGTAGATATAACTATCACAACTCAAAGAACACACACTTTAAAGATAATCATGATCAACAGAATTATAAGAGAAATCTCACATAAAGTTTTATCACCAACTTCCTCTTCAAAGTACCAGAATAAGGTTACGAAGAGATAAAGGAATGTCGATTTCAATTGACTAAATCGACAACCGTTTTGCCTGATCTTACAGTCAGCTAACATTCTCACACGATCATGATTCATGAAAAGGACAACTACATCACCCCTGAAAGGAAACATATATTAATACGTAATACTCAAAGAGATCATTATAATCCATACAACTATGGTTGTCATGATCGAACACTTTCGCAGTTCAAATATTGTTTCTCTAACCATTTCCGTCATCAAAACTCCTTGACTATTCCTTTCATTAGTGAACATCAATTCAGGAAGGTCTCGATAAACATACACCTCAGGTTTCCTACTCGATTGAGTCAAATAGCCTAGGCTAATTTTCTCTTTGCTCTTAACATTGCATAATCAGTACAATCGTCAAAGCATTCAGACATTCTTATCAAAACTATTTTTCATCTTCTAACTACCTTTATCTCTATATACAATACTAATTGTTTCACCACTAAACTCTTTTATTCTATACCCATGAACTTACTCAACTTGATTCTCATAAACATCTCATCATGATTCAACAGTGGTAAGGGGGTGAGGTCATAGAGCCCCTAACTTGACTCTCGTGACCATATACATGTGATTTAACATTCATCATTAATGAAATATCATCGTAGTCACACAACTCACTCCAGGCGAGTTTTCACGCTTACTCAAGTTCCACATTATGTCCACTCGAGTACGCAACATTTAACTCTAAGTTCTCCTACCATCACTTATCAAATTAGGGAATGTCTTACGGGTTTGAGTACGTCGTTTACTTAATTGCCATAGTCCAACTATGGTCTTACAAAATATCACAACATTATAGCCCAGCTATAATCTTACATGTCGTCACGATGCCATAGCCTCGCTATGGTCTTACACGGAGTCACTATTCGATGCCGACGCCATATCCCAGATATGGTCTTACACGGGATCACGTACCGTTGCCAATGCCATGCCCCAGACATGGTCTTATATGGGATCACACGTATTGCCATGGTCCAACCATGGTCCTATTCATCAATTTATCATTGAACGACCGTACTCATCTCCTGCATTCTACTTAGTCAAACTTCTCAGTTTAACTCCCACACTATAATATGTGTGGCTTTATAACAGAGTCATAAAATAAAACATTATACATCCTCTACTTTAACAGTCGCACATGAGATTCAACCATGTGGACATATTATTCATACATCATTCAAACAGTCGTACATACACACATATCCCGTTCTCTAGATATATATATTTACTCACTATATACACCTAACTCAACAGGTCGAGTATATAACACCGTATGCATATCAAGCCAATACAGATAAGCTTATCACTTTATAACTCTCATTTCATACCTTATCACACACATGTCCTAAACTTCTATTCATACTTCCCTGAATTTCCTCAATACATAAGTGTATTTCAATTACTTCGTTATCACATACAACATTATTGAAAATTAGCTCGGTTGGGAATCATCTCTGTCTTAATCGAAACAATTTCATTAGAGCCGGGAGATATCACATTATCACGGTCCACATATGGCATGTATAGCTAGATTCTTACTCAAGCTAGGTTAGTCCGAGAACTGACTAAACCATAGCTCTGATACCACTAAATGTAACACCCCTTGCTCGTATTCTATGCCAGAACCGAGCACGAGGCGTTACCGTACTTAACTCGCACAACCATACAATTTTGGGCTATCAAACTCATTTCAATTTAAAACTATTCCATTCATAGGTCTATCATTCTTATAATAGGCCTACGAGGCCCTAAGCATGCTTCCAAAAGGTTTCAGAGATAATTTGGAAACTTTTACGCACTTAATAAAATTTTACCTAAGCAGGGTCACTGCGCGGTAGAGAGATGACACGCCGTGTATCATCTCACACGCCCGTGTTCGACGCCCGTGGTCGACACTGACTAATCCACACGGCCTGGGCACGCCCGTGGCCCTGGCCTGTGTGCCAAACCTTGACATTCTGCCATATCCACACGCCCTATACACATGCCCGTGTGCTTCAGCCGTGTGGCAATTTGAATTCCAAGTGCAAGGTGCAGACTTCACACAGCCTGGGCACACACCCATGTGCTAGCCGTGCCTCCCACACGGTCTAGACACACGCCCGTGTGTCTACCCATGTGGACAATTAGCAGGCTATTTACCAAGCATTTGCCACTCTTCGTTACACACATGAATACGCCATTACTAAATGTTCACATATTGCCAATTATAAATCTTGAATTATGACATTTAAACTATACAATAACGTCTTCATCCCATACACGAGGGAGAACTATTTCTAATATAATTACAACCGACTTAAGCCATCATCTATGGCTATACACAATTGAACCTTAAACTCTCTTAGGCCAACACATTTGGCTATATCAACTATGACTTAATCAACTTTAAATTCTATCCCTATACACGCCATAACTTATAAGGACTAGAAACATCATACCACGTGTCTACTCGATAGTATGAAACATCTCCGGCGGCCACCAACTCGAACTAGCTAAATTAACCTATAAGAGATGAGAAAGGAAGAGGAGTAAGTGATAATGCTTAGTAAGTTCATATGCATAAAACAATCAACTATTGATATTCATTGATTATAATCAAACGTAAGGTATTATAATGAGTTTTACTCTTAAACTCATGGTTACCTACTCAATCATCCTTGAAGCTTACTTGTTCTGTCTCTTACCATATTCTAACCATGTCACAAGCCAAATGCTCATGTTAATTTGCATACATCTCTGCACTTGCCCCCACATCATCACATTAGACAACACATCAAACATTTTCAATAAGCCACTCATACTACCAATTACTCGGTGGTTTCGCACTTAGCCCACTAATCATCTATAATTATGGTGGTATCGCACTTAGTCCACCAATCATCTATAATTACGGTGGTATCGCACTTAGCCCACCAATTATCTATAATTACGGTGGTATCGCACTTAGCCCACCAATCATCTATAATTACGATGGTATCGCACTTAGCCCACCAATCATCTATAATTGCGGTGGTACCGCACTTAGCCCACCAATCATCTATAATTACAATGGCATCGCACTTAGCCTGCCTATTATCTATAATTACGGTGGTATCGCACTTAGCCCACCAATTATCTATAATTACGGTGGTATCGCAGTTAGCCCACCAATTATCTATAATTACGGTGGTATCACACTTAGCCCACCAATTATCTATAATTACGGTGGTATCGCACTTAGCCCACCGTTAATATGCATCTCTATTTCAAATGTTCATCCGGGAACATCCTTACACACTACCATTCTTACTTAGCTTTCTACGATAATCGTTCGCATTCACACAATGCATTAGTAGTTATAACTTATACAACCAAGGTGCATCATTTACAGATAAACCACTATGGGTTCATCATATACTAAATTCATCTCAATTCAGCTCTAACACATACATGTACCTCTCGTGGTACAACCATATTCATTCTCATTTTCAACATACTTATTGAATCACTCAAATTGTTAAGTAACACCTTTGAGTCTCATACACATAAAGTCACACTGACATCATACCCCCGATAGGGTCATACATGAATTAACATAACGATGTTATGTGTAACAGACCGAATTTGACCCTAATCAGAACAGTGGTTTCGGGACCACGAATCCGAGTCTGAGAAATATTTAAATATTATATTTGTGTTTATTATATGTGAATTAATGTGTGTGAAAGTTTCGTAGAAAAATTTAATCGTTTGTGTGTTAAATTTAACAAAAAGGACTAAATCGCGTAAAGTGTAAAAGTTGCATACTATAGTGTAAAGTGCTAGAATGATAATGGCTTTTTAATATGAGGTATTAAATGGGTAAATAACCCATTTCTAAGTTAGTGGGTGGTATATGACAAGATTAACCTTAATTTTTATATTATATAATTTTATGATATAAGGTTAAATAAGTAAATAAATTAAAGCCATATTATATGTTAATTAAAACATAAAAAAATGAACATGTTTACTCATCTTCTCTTGGCCGAATATTGAGGAAAGAAAGGGGAGCTAGGTTCTTTGAAATTTCGACTACATTTAAGCCAAATTCAAGATCAAGAATAAAGAAAAATGGATTTGGATCGGGGAAAGGCGAAGGTTACCGAATAGCCGGCCTACGTTGTCCGTCGACAGTCGAGGTAAGTCTTTAAGCAAAGTAATTTTCGTAAGAATTGATTATAACATCGAATACATATTGAATCATGAAATTGTGGAATTAATTATGTTAAAGCCGAATGTGAGAAAGAAATTTAGCCATGTATATAATCGAATTCATTGAGTTAATTATGTGATAGTGATGTGAATTATATGTGATATTTGTGATACTGTTAATGTGCAGTGTGAATGAGTTGGTTTGGAAATAAATGTTTGGGGCTTATTGCCTAGCGTGCCTTGTGCCGATGAAATGTTTGGGCTTATTTCCTAGCAGGCCTTGTGCGGTGAAATGTTCGGGCTTATTGCCTAGCGGAGTGAATCCTGTGATTAAATTTCGGACTTACGGTCTAGCGGGCTTAATGCAGGTGTACATTTCGGGCTTTGATACCTAGCAGGCTTATTGCCGGTGATGTGTTATAAATGGAGAAATTATGAATCATAAAAAGTGAAGCATATTTAATGCAATGAGCTAAAAGCTCAGGTAAGTATAAGCCTTTTCTTTTATAATTATAAAGAGTAAGGTAAGTTGGCATAGTATTATTTGAATTAAGTATGATATGATATGGTTGATGATTTGATAAGAATTATGATATATTTTATTGAGATTATTATTGATGTGTATGAACATTATATAATAGAGTTTGAGTTTAAATATGCTATTTTGGGGAATCGGTTATAAGTGAAAGTGTTAAGGATGAAAGAATTTGAGTGTTTGCATATGTGCATAAATAAGTTTATAAGGTTGATATTAATGTTGTACTCATATGACTTGGAGTATGCGAATACATATGGTATATTTCTTTGGTTTCGATGAATTATATGTTTATGGAAATAATGTGCAAACATTTAGGTTAATGAATTAATAGAATTCGGCCATGTTTAAATTCACATATGGAAATGTTTATATTCAATGCCATAAGCTTAAATATTAAAGGTTTAAGTGTTTAATTGTTATATTATCCTTTGTTTGAGACTTACTAAGCTAGTAAGCTTACTCTGTGTGTGTTCAATGTTCATTTTATAGATTTTGATCAAGCTACGAGCTCAGAGGATCATCAGTGAAGTCATCCACACTATCGACTTGTTTTGGTATTTTGAAATTTAGATTTTGAACTTAAGGCATGTATAGGCTAACTTTATGTATGAATATCGTTTTGATGATGTATTATAGCCATGCGAAAATGGCTTAAATTTTCATATTAAGTTCGGTTCTATTTACCCTTGACTATGTGATTAATATATTTGGTTTAACTATTCGGCTAGAAATTTTTCTTTTATTTCGACTTACATATTATGCGTACTATATGATTGCTTGTTTGTAATGTCAATGTTTGTGTTAAATTAGTCAAGTGGGTCGGCATTTAAGTTAATATTCAGGTATAATTCAAGGTAGGTATGTGTAGTTGAGCATCATTCAGAATTTATGTATGCATGTGAACTTTATGTCGGATTCTGAAGTATGAATTATATTGAGTAATGCATATATGTGTATTCGGCCAAACCTAGGTGATAGTTGCAAATGTAGTCAACATGTTTAAATAAGTAATTGCTTAGGCTCATAGTCAAATATGGAAAATGTGTATAACCATGATGTATTCATTATATATATTTGGCTTGTAAGATTGCTTAACTTAATTGAGTGCATGAAACTACCAAACTCGATTTGTGCTAGATAACGAACATGAAATGTTATGAATGAGACCTTGTACATTCGGCCAAATATTTAAGCACATAGGTGATGTGTAATATGTTGCATGTATTCGATTATGTGAGAATAGGTTTTATGCCATGTGAAATTGGTCTTAATAGAAAGCATTATGCATTGACATTTGTAGTATGGTCATTTTGTGTTTATCGATGATTATATCGTATATGACTTGGATTAATATATCAAGTATGTGTTACACATGTGTAATTTGTCTATTTATGATTAAATTATTTGATAAAGATGATTAACGGAGATTTAATCGATTAAACTAAAGTTTTAACTTATATGGTAATACCCGTAACCCTAATCCGGTGACGGACACGAGTTAGGGGTGTTACATCATGTCCCCGACATGGTCTTATATGAAATCCCATACCGAGGCCATATTCTAAATATGGTCTTACTCGGGACCTTAATTACCATCGTATCACACTAATTACATTTCCACTATTCATGGATTAAATCAAGACTTTCATGTCTTGACATCATATCAAAACATATTTAACGTACACATAGAGGAAATAACCAATTTATACAACATCAAAATATTGAAAATACTTCACTCAAGGTTGTAAAATTTAACACATGAACTTACCTCGATACCGAAAAGGGTAGAAAAGGACCTTTTTGCCCACATTTCTCTTTTCTCCCGTTCTAGGTTCGAATCTCGTTTTCTTTGATCTAGAACAATAGAATTTACTCATTTAATCACTTATGAATCATAACACATCATAATCTACACTTAGGCAAAAATGACTGTAACATCCCGGTTTAGGGCCTAGTCAGAATAGTGGTGCGAGACCACAAATCCGAGGGTTATAAATGTGTTATTGAGGTTTATGCCTTTTATGCATGCTAGTGTGAAAGTTTCATGAAGCAATTTCGTGAAATTGTGGTTGAATTGTCCAAAAGGACTAAATTGCAAAAGTTACAAAATGTGTGTTTCTAGAAGCTATATGTGTGAAATAGCTTTAGATTATTAATTAGAGGTCCTTAATGAGCAATTTTCCCAATTTTTAGTTTTTGGACAAAAATGGGCATGGATGAGTTAAAATAGAAAGTTTATCAAAAATGGCATTTTAGTCATTTAACAAATAAGTGATTAAAAAGGAGAAAAGATGACAAAATCATGCTCATCTTCTTCCCCTCATTGCCGAAAATTTGAAGGAAGCCATACCTAGGGTTCTTAAATTTCTCAAGCTTACTAGTAAGTGCATCTAGCCTCGTTTTTTATATTCTTTGCATTTTTGAATTCCCGGTAGCATGAGTAAGATATTTTTAGCTATTTGGTGAGCTATGAAGGATGTTCAAAAATGTGGTCATGTATGACATGCATGTATTTTGTTGTTTTATGGAAGATTATGAAAGCTTGATGTAGTAGAAACATCTTTTGTTAAGTGATTTTCCATGAAAATGCATGTAGGGACTTGATTGTGAAAATCTAAAGTTTGGTCATACATGTGTGTTTTAGTGAGAATTGATGATAGCTTTAGTTGAATAAGTGGTTGGCTAAGCATGAAAGGCTAGAAAGTTGAATAAAAATCACTTACTGAGCCTTTGGGACTAAAGTGTAAATATGAGAAAGTTTAGGGGCAAAATAGTAATTTTGCTAAAGTATGAGATGTGGGTCAATTTAGTCAATGTATGTATTGAATAAGCTGATTTATTCATTATAGATCAAGAAAGACGAAGCTCGGATTGAAACCGAGGCAAAAGCAAGGTGGTGGACTAAATTGTAAGTCTCAATACTTTTGAGTACCGAGGTAAGTCTATGCATAAACAATGCATTCATACTTACAATTTGTTGATGATAGCTAGTGTGTAGCTTGTTCGAGATTGATTGAGAACCTATGTGGTCCAAGTAGAATGAATGCAGTAGAATTGTGAATGGATGTTTAATTGAGTAAGTAGACATGTGAATGTGTAGTGATAATGCTAGATGGTAGGCTAAGTGTGATACCATCCTAATGCATATTGATGATGAGCTGGCTATGTGCGATGCTATCGTGAGGTATATCGTTTAGTGGGCTAAGTGAGAAACCCCTATGATTACCTTTGTGGTAGGCTAAGTGCGATACCACCTTATTAATCGATTATGGTGTGCTAAGTGCGAAACCACCGGGACATTTTTTGTGTGGGTTAATCGTGTGGATTAGCCATGTGATTGCATTATTGAGTAAAATAGCTGTGTGGATGTATTATTAAGTTAATTAGCTGTGTGGATGAATTATTAAAAAATAATGATGTATTGTATATTGTGTAAATGTGACATTGAATGCAGGGGTGCATTTCGATGGTTATGAGTAGTTGACTCATGATGTGTTGGAAATATGGTAAGGGATAGAAAGAGTAAGCATAGTTGTTCATTATTTTTTGTAGTATAATGCTAATTGTTGTTGAGCTTATACTATGATGCTTAATTGTTTATGTGTAAACTTACTAAGCTCAAAGCTTACTCCCTTTCTTTTCCCTTGTCTTATAGAGTAAAAGTGTTGAACCGAGACGAGGATCAATTGGAAGATCGCCCACACTATCAGCACACTTTGGTACATGAGACTTAATGTTTTGTATATGGCATGTATAGGGGCTAGACAAGTTAGTGAATTTTGTTGTATATGGCTAAGATGTGTTGGTCTTTAGATGGATAGCTTATTTTGTATAATGCCATGGTTGTTGGCTATTACATTATATGAAAGAAAGTTATAGTTGTCTATGTGAGATTGCAATTCAATTTGAGTTGATTATGGATGTGTTGTATGAGTGCATGTTGTGTAAGCTATAAGGGTGAGAAGAGCTTAGCAAATAGCTTTTTTCTTGGCCATGTGGATAGACACACGGATGTGTGTCTAGGCCATGTGTGACACACGGTCAACCCACGGGCGTGTGCTTTGGCCGTGCGTCCCCTGCATGTTAGTATTTTAAATCAGAATAGACCATGGACTAGCCACACGGGCGTATGTTTAGGGCGTGTGGGATTAATCAATATTGGCCACGGGCTAGCCACACGGGCATGTGTCTAGACTCTAGGCCGTGTTAAAGTAGTCAGTGTGCACCACGGGTGGTAAGCACGGGCGTGTGCCTTGGCCGTGGGGCATTGGTAGAATGCTGGGTTTTTGGGCACAGTTTGAGGACATGGGCGTGTGTGTCCATGCACGGGCGTGTCTAATCTTGCACAGGCGTGTGAGACCTGTATAAAGAGAAAAATTTTAAGATTGGAAAAATTTTTGGTTTAGTCTTGAGAGCCCTCGTGTGTATGAGTGAAGCCTCGTAAGTCGAGAATGAGGTTGTTGAGATGACTTCAGAGAGTAGTTACGACGATCCTAAGTGGCGATCAAGTGGTTTGAGTTCAGTAACGCCCCGGGCCTGATCCCGGCGTAGAACCCGGGTAAGGGGTGTTACATTTAGTGGTATCAGAGCCATGGTTTAGTCGGTTTCTAGGACTACCGTAGCGGGTGTAAGAGTCTAGCTATACATGCTATAAGTGTACAATGATAGTGTGGTGGATTCTGATGATTTTAAATCTTGTTTTATATAGTATATGGATTCTGACCCATCGACTGCTGATGAAGCAGCTAGTAATGCACCGGCTCCTGCGCAAGAAACCGTGCCTGTTCAAAGTGGACCCGAGGTTAGGGGTTAAGGGGAAGAGGCACGAGAAGCCTTTCTCCAGATGATGAGTAATTGGTACTCGGACTATGTTCAAGCGAACCCTAATGCTCAACCTCCTCCACCACCTCCTCCTATACCTCAGCCAAATCCAGTGGCTCCTCAAGGTATGGATGTAGTGAGGATATCGAAGCCCCCGGTGGATAAGATTAGGAAGCACGGGGCTGAGGAGTTTAGAGCTAAGGTAGATGATGACCCAGAGAGGGTGGAGTTCTTGTTGGAGAACTCGATGAGGGTATTCGATGAACTCTCATGTACGCCTGAAGAGAGTTTGAAGTGTGTCGTATCTTTGTTGAGAGATTCGGCATACCATTGGTGGAAGACGTTGACGTAAGTGGTCCCGAGGGAGCGGGTGACGTGGGACTTCTTTCTGGAAGAGTTTCGGAAGAAGTATATAAGCCAGAGGTTTACTGATCGAAAAAGAAAGGAATTCCTTGAGTTGAAACAAGGAAGAATGACAGTGGCGAAATATGAGCGTGAGTTTGTTAGGCTTAGCAAATACGCTCAAGAATGTGTATCGACTGAGACCATCTTGTGTAAGAGGTTCGAAGATGGGCTGAATCAGGACATCAAACTCCTAGTGGGCATTTTGGAGTTGAAAGAATTTGTGGTATTAGTTGAGAGGGCAAGTAAGGCCGAAGAGTTGAGTTCAAAAAAGAGGAGGGCTGTGAGTGAAGCCCGAGATGCTAGAAAGAGGCCGATGGGCAAGTCATACCAAGCCCAGTCGAAAAGATCCAAGGAAGTGAATCCTTGGACGACAGCACCAGTGGGTTATTCACATCGAGACTTGAGCAATACTCGCTCGGGTTCGAGAGTCCAAGCTCCCTCGATAGAAAGTGTGGGCAATACAAAGAGTAAACCGGAGTGTCTAAGTTATGGTAGATATCACACCGGAGAGTGTTGGGGAAATATTCGAAAATGTTATAAGTGTGGTTCCCCAGACCATTTTATCCAAACCGCCCGAGAGGATGATAAGGAAGAGAGGCAAGAGAGCGAGACCTAGTGATGTGTCTACGAGGGTAGACCACCAAGGAACCCAAGAAGTGGGGCTAGTAGTAGAGGTGCGCCCAGAGATCTCTTTGTGAGACCAGAAGGTCGGGCACCTGCGAGGACGTATGCCATTCGCGCTCGCGAAGAGGCATCTTCCCCTGATGTGATAACGGGTACTTTTTCTCTCTATGACACCTTTGTTATTGCTTTAATAGATCCAGGGTCTACTGATTCTTATATTTGCATGAGATTAGCATCTAGTTTGAGTATGACCGTTGAGTCTACGGACATAGTGGTTAAGGTGTCAAACCCGTTAGAAAAGCATGTGTTAGTGGACAAAGTGTGTAAGAGTTGTCCTTTATTGATTGAGAATCATTGTTTTCCAGCAAACCTTATGTTATTTCCATTTGATGAGTTTGATTTAATCCTAGGCATGGATTGGTTGACTACCCATAGTGTCTTAGTAAACTGTGGTAGTAAGTTCATTGAATTGAAATGTGAGAGTGGAGATGTGGTTCGGGTTGAATCAGGTGGATCGGATAGTCTACCAGTGATGATTTCTTCCCTAGTGGCTGAGAAATGTTTGAGAAAAGGATGTGAGTCCTATCTTGCTTTTATGTTGAATACTCGAGAGATTGGAGTAGAGTTTGAAGCGGTGGCACTGGTATGTGAGTATCCAGCTGTATTTCCGGAAGAGTTACTCGGATTACCTCCAGTGAGAGAGGTCGAGTTTGGAATTAAGTTGGTTCTGGGAATGACACCTATTTCAATTGCTCCATATAGAATGGCACCTGTAGAGTTGAAAGAACTGAAGGTTCAGTTGCAAGAGTTGACAGATAAAGGTTTTGCAAGACCGAGCTACTCGTCATGGGGTGCCCCGGTATTACTCGTGAAGAAGAAAGATGGGTCTATGAGGTTGTGTATAGACTATAGACAACTGAACAAGGTGATGGTGAAGAATAAGTATCCTTTACCAAGGATTGATGATCTTTTGATCAACTAAAGGGAGCTACTGAGTGTTCTCCAAGATAGACTTGAGGTGCGGTTATTATCATTTCAGTGAAAGAGCAAGATGTGTTGAAAGTCGCATTTCGGACAAGGTATGGCCATTATGAGTTTTTGGTTATGCCGTTTGGTTTGACGAATGCACCTGCGATTTTTATGGATCTGATGAACTGTGTTTTCAGACCGTATGTGGACAAGTTTGTAGTTGTCTTCATTGACGACATATTGATCTATTCTCGGGATAAGAATGATCACGAAGAGCATTTCAGAATTGTCTTGAAAACTTTGAGAGATAAGCAGTTGTATGCTAAGTTTAGCAAGAGTGATTTTTGGCTCTAAGAGGTCAGATTCCTAGGACACATGGTGTCAGGTGATGGTGTCAGAGTTGACCCGAGTAAGATATCGGCTGTTGTGGATTGGAAACCGCTGAGGAACATGTCAGAAATTAGAAGTTTCTTGGGATTAGCGGGATATTACGGATGTTTCGTAAAGGGTTCTCTGTGATTGCCACCCCGATGTGAAACTATTGCATAAAGATGTCAAGTTTGAATGGGTGAGACATGTCAATGAGCTTGAGAGACCGAAAACAATGTTGATTGAGGCACCGATTTTGGTTCAACGAGAATCGGGGAAAGAGTTCGTGGTTTACAGTGATGCATCGTTTAATGGTCTTGGTTGCGTGTTGATGCAAGAGGGTAAGGTCGCTTACACCTCGAGGCAGCTAAAGCCGCATGATAAGAATTATCCGACTCATGATTTAGAGTTGGCTGCGATTGTTTTTGCGTTAAAGATTTGGCGACATTACTTGTATGGTGAGAAGTGTCGAATCTTTACGGATCACAAGAGTTTAAAGTATTTGATGGATCGAAGGATGCGAATCGAGAGCAGAGGCGGTGGCTTGAGTTGTTGAAAGACTATGAGTTAGTCATTGACTACCACCCGGGAAAAGCGAATGTGGTTGCGGATGCCCTGAGTAGGAAATCCTTGTATGCTCTAAGAGTTATGAGCACGAGTTTAGCATTGTCTGACGATGGTGCTATTTTTGGCAGAGTTGAGAGCTAAGCGCTATTTGTTCAGCAGATATGTGAGGCTCGGAAAAAATGTGATGAGATGCAAGCTAAGATAGCTAAGTGCGGATCAGAAAGTGATTACGATTTTCGAGTGGATTTGAATGGTTGTCCGATGTATCGTGACAGAATTTGTGTTCCTAAAGATGAGGAGTTGATTGAAAGGTTTTGCATGAGAGCCCACTGGTGGATGTTTGTCGGTACATCCAGGCGATCTGAAAAAATGTACAACGACTTGAGGAAGTTGTATTGGAGGAAGGGTATGAAAAGAGATATTTGAGTTTGTGACAAAGTGTTTAATTTGTCAACAAGTGAAAGTTGAGCATCAAGTGCCTTGGGATTGCTTGACCCGATAATGGTACCCGAATGGAAGTGGGATCGGATTACCATGGATTTTGTAGCGGGGTTGCCAGGATGACTCAGAAAGAGAGATCTTTGTGTGGGTTGTTGTGGATAGATTGTGAAGTCGGCTCACTTTATTCCAATACGTGTTGATTATTCCTTTGGATAAGTTAGTTGAGTTGTATGTGGCGCGAGAGATAGTGAGATTGCATGGTGTACTGTGTCTATTATATCGGATAGAGATCGAGAGGTTTACTTCTAGATTTTGGAAGAAGTTGCAAGAGGCCATGGGTGCGAGATTGAATTTCAAGATCTTTGCGTTCCATCCACAAACCGATGGTCGATCTGAAAGAGTGATTCAAGTTCGGAAGATATGCTTTGATCTTGTGTGTTAGAATTCGAAGGTAGGTAGCTGGGAGAAATATCTACCTTTGGTCGAATTCGCCTATAACAATAGTTATCAGTCGAGTATACAGATGGCATCATATGAGGCTTTGTATGGTCAAAAGTGTCAGACTCCTTTGTATTGGACCGAGCTTAGTGAGAAGCGGATCCACGGGGTCGATCTAGTGAAAGAAACCGAAGAGAAGGTGAAAGTAATCTGTAATAGTCGAGAGTCGCCGGAAGACCGAAGTAAGTCGATGCGGATTTAAAAAGAAAAGAAATTGAGTTTGAAGCGGGCGACAAAGTGTTTTGAAAGTGTCCCCGTGGAAGAAGATTATGAGATTTGGACGAAAAGGAAATTGAGTCCAAGGTTCATAGGGTCGTATGAGATTACAGATAGAGTTAGGCACAGAGCATACCGGTTGGCTTTGCTTGGTAGAGTTGGAAAAGATTCATAATGTGTTCCATGTGTCGATGTTGCGGACAGTATCGCTCCGATCCTTCACATGTAATTCCTTCGACGGAAATTGAGATAAGACCGGATATGTCTTATGAAGAAGAGTCGATTAAGATCTTGGCTCGAGAAATGAAACAGTTGAGAAATAAGAACATAGCTCTAGTGAAAGTGTTATGGCAGAAACATGGTGTGGAAGAGGATACGTGGGAAACGGAAGAAGCTATGAGAGAGCAACATCCAAACCTCTTTACTGGTAAGATTTTTAGGGGCGAAAATCTCTAAAGGGGGAGAGTTGTAACATCCCGGCTTAGGGCCTAGTCGGAATAGTGGTGCGATACCACAAATCCGAGGGTTATAAATGAGTTATTGAGGTTTATGCCTTGTTTGCATGCAAGTGTCAAAGTTTCATGAAGCAATTTTGTGAAATTGTGGTTGAATTGTCCAAAACGACTAAATTGTAAAAGTTGCAAAATGTGTGTTTCTAGAAGCTATATGTGTGAAATAGCTTTAGATTATTAATTAGAGGTCCTTAATGAGCAATTTTCCCAATTTTTAGTTTTTGGACAAAAATGGGCATGGATGAGTTAAAATAGAAAGTTTATAAAAAAAGGGCATTTTAGTCATTTAACAAATAAGTGATTAAAAAGGAGAAAAGATGACAAAATCATGCTCATCTTCTTCCCCTCATTGCCGAAAATTTGAAGGAAGCCATAGCTAGGGTTCTTAAATTTCTCAAGCTTGCTAGTAAGTGCATCTAGCCTCGTTTTTTATATTCTTTGCATTTTTGAAGTCCCGGTAGCATGAGTAAGATATTTTTAGCTATTTGGTGAGCTATGAAGGATGTTCAAAAATGTGGTCATGTATGACATGCATGTATTTTGTTGTTTTATGGAAGATTATGAAAGCTTGATGTAGTAGAAACATCTTTTGTTAAGTGATTTTCCATGAAAATGCATATAGGGACTTGATTGTGAAAATCTAAAGTTTGGTCATACATGTGTGTTTTAGTGAGAATTGATGATAGCTTTAGTTGATTAAGTGGTTCGGCTAAGCATGAAAGGCTAGAAAGTTGAATAAAAATCACTTTACGAGCCTTTGAGACTAAAGTGTAAATATGAGAAAGTTTAGGGGCAAAATAGTAATTTTGCTAAAGTATGAGATGTGGGTCAATTTAGTCAATGCATGTATTGAATAAGCTGATTTATTCATTATAGATCAAGAAAGACGAAGCCCGGATTGAAACCGAGGCGAAAGCAATGTGGTGGACTAAATTGCAAGTCTCAATACTTTTGAGTACCGAGGTAAGTCTATGCATAAACAATGCATTCATACTTACAATTTGTTGATGATAGCTAGTGTGTAGCTTGTTCGAGATTGATTGAGAACCTATGTGGTCCAAGTAGAATGAATGTAGTAGAATTGTGAATGGATGTTTAATTGAGTAAGTAGACATGTAAATGTGTAGTGATAATGCTAGATGGTAGGCTAAGTGCGATACCATCCTAATACATATTGACGATGAGCTGGCTATGTGCGATACTATCGTGAGGTATATCGTTTAGTGGGCCAAGTGAGAAACCCCTATGATTACCTTTGTGGTAGGCTAAGTGCGATACCACCTTATTAATCGATTGTGGTGAGCTAAGTGCGGAACCACCGGGACATTTGCTGTGTGGGTTAACTGTATGGATTAGCCATGTGATTGCATTATTGAGTAAAATAGCTGTGTGGATGTATTATTAAGTTAATTAGCTGTGTGGATGAATTATTGAGAAATAATGATGTGTTGTATATTGTGTACATGTGACATTGAATGCAGGGGTGCTTTTCGATGGTTATGAGTATGTGACTCATGATGTGTTGGAAATGTGGTAAGGGATAGAAAGAGTAAGCATAGTTGTTCATTATTTTTGGTAGTATAATGCTAATTGTTGTTGAGCTTATACTATGATGCTTAATTGTTTATGTGTAAACTTACTAAGCTCAAAGCTTACTCCCTTTCTTTTCCCTTGTCTGATAGAGTAAAAGTGTTAAACCGAGACGAGGATCAATTGGAAGATCGCTCACACTATCAGCACACTTTGGTACATAAGACTTAATGTTTTGTATATGGCATGTACAGGGGCTAGACAAGTTAGTGAATTTTGTTGTATATGGCTAAGATGTAACATCCCAAATTATAGGGGTTCTGCATTTTAGGTTTTCTGTGTGTTTGGCTTGTTCATCTTGCTATTTGGATGTGTTTGGGGGCCTGAGGAAAGCTCGGGTTCAAGCCAGAGCCTTGGTTAAATTTTTGTTTTAGGGCACTTTAGGGGGGGAGAGCTTGTAGAGGTAGGCCTTATGAATATTTTTGTGTGGTTGATGACACAAACAGGAGTGTGGAAGAGTGGCAATTGACGCCTTAGGGAGCAAGGGGGATGACGCCACAAGGGCCGTAGAGAGGGTGAAGGTTCGAATCCCACAGGCCACATTGAGGAGCTTTATTTTTTTGGCGTCAGGATAGGGAGGTGGTAGCCTTCGGCTGGGGCTCTTCTAGGAGGAGTTTGAACAAGTCAACAAGTTCAAATGGGTCGTGGAGAGGTGCTTGAGGAGTTTGAATGGGTCAACCAGTTTGAATAGGTGGATGGAGAGTGAAGGGTGGAGAAATTCATGGGATGTGGAGAGAGGGTTGGTAGTTGACCGAATGTTGGAGAGTTGGGGAGGAATTTTGGCTATGTGGGGGTTGGCTAGCAAAAAATCGGCATTTGGGGAAAAGGAAGCATAACCGAAGCTTTGGTGTGCTTTGTACCGAAACTCTATAGGAGCCCTAGTGACCTCTTTTGCATTTTCGACACTTTCTATCCACAATACCAAAGTGGTTCTCTCTTCTCTCCCTATTTCCTCTTCATAGTTTTCTTCTATTAGGTTCTTTTGCTCAACAATCGAAGGTGCTTTTCCCTTTCTTTTTTCACCATAGGCCAAACTTCAGTGAGTGATTGCTCCTTGTTCATGCGTTATCTCTATTTGTCAAGAGCCGAAACTCTCCTTGATCTTTCTTTATCTACTCTCATTTAAGCTACTCTCATACCATTTCTTTCTTTCTCAAAGTTCACCATAGTCGAATTCCGAGGTCTTTTTCTTCTTCTAGTTCTTGTGATTGTTTTTGTTCTTAATCTTTCGGTCTACCATTGGAACCTCATCTTCTTTTAGCCTTCATAGCCGAATTTGGAACTCTTGTTATTGTTGCTGCAATCGCTGAATCTAGCCTTTCCAATCGGCATTTTCTTGTTATTTCAGTAAGGGTTCTTCTTCGTCTATCTCTTTTCATTCTTTTCCCTTCTCTTGTTGTCTTGTTAAATCGAAGATTTTGACTCACTTCTTTTGGGCATTGGCCGATTATAGAGGGGATTATTCTCATCTTCTCTTCTTCGTTTAGCCTACATTCGGGAGGTTTCTGGGACTCATCCGGTTTCGTAAGTCAAATCTTCTGGTGTTCGGTTTTTCTTTGACCAAGGTAAGAAGCTTCTCTTGAATTTGGTACCTATTCCCTCTTTCTCTTTCGTTGCCTTAACCCAGTTTCCTGATCAAGACTCTTAATATGGATATGAGTGCTAGCCGATCCAAGGACGGTGCGTCGAAGGAGCCTGAGGGGAAAAGACCCGCGGTCTCTGCTCCTAAGTTTAAGAGACGTGCAGTGTCGGCGATTCGAGATTTTCTGCAAGGCTGTGGTAGGGAGCCGACATCTGCCTGGGTTGGACAAATAGCTGTTATCCCTGCTAGTGAGAGCGTCAACATAGAGAGTCTAGTTTTACGCGTAACCAGGTGTGTAATATTCACACTACCTTCTATTTGATTATTAATTATTTTTTGAATTTCTTAAAAGCCGAATCGTTGGGAATGGTTATTGAGTTACCCTTGGGAGGGGTAAAGATCAAGGATACCAGGTTAGTTGATTATGGTATGGAAATATTTTATCATGATTATATGTATGCTTTGGGTCATGTGATTGACATAGACGTATGTTACACTCACTATATTATGACTACATAACGCATGGGGATTTGGGTTACGATATTGGAAGGGGAAGTGTGTTTCAGCGACTGTCAGAGTGGTTTGGTACCACAGTGGGTTGGCCCCACATGTATTTCTCTCAGTCACTATGTCGCAGTGGTTTGGTACCACAGTGGTTTGGCACCACATACATGTATTTTATCAGTGATTGTCAGAGTGGTTTGGTACCACAGTGGGTTGGCCCCACATATATTTATCAGTGACTCTGTCACAAGTGGTTTGGAACCACAAGTGGTTTGGTACCACAGTGGCTTGGTGCCACAGACGTTCCGATGGTTCAGGTGATGTAGAGGATGGAAAACTAGGTTGGGCTGGGTTGCATTGCATGCACTCTTTGATATGCCATGTGGCTAGGGCTTAGGCCCAAATTGCATTCATAAGGGGAATTGGACACTGAGTCTTGGTGGCTCACCCCTCTGCTTAACCTTGCAGGTAACTCTTAGTCGCGGATTTGGAGCTGAGGTAGACTTCGCGGTGGCCATACAGTATTTCTTATGTAAAATTGTTTTCTTAATTTAAACTTGTGTTAGTTTGGGATTTTGTTATGTAATAAGGCCTCCGTATCTTAAATTGGGTTTCGATTTAATACTGCTATTACTATATTACGAAATGTTTTAAAAATAACAAAAAAAAAATGGAGATTTTCTAAGTAAAAGTATAAACAATCATTTTCTCCAAGTGTTAACCAAACATGACAACTGTTAAATATTGCAATCGGAAATATTTCTTAAAGCCACAAACACTGTTTTCGAAAATGTCACCTTTCGAAAAACCATTGGTTTCGTCTTTTGTATTACAAAACCTATTTTTAATGCTTAATATTATTAATGAAAATTTTTGTAAGGCAACTTTTAAACTCACTTGAGTTTCACAATGTTAACACAACGCGAAAAATGTTTTCCTTTAAAATTTTCCAGTTCTTTTAAACGACCTTTCCATGTGACATACCAGATCTGGTCGTAACATTTAGGCCGGATTTGGGGTGTTACAATTGTGGTATCAGAGCCTAGTTTGCAAAACTCGGCTGTGGAATGGGTACGACAACATTTCCCAAAAATTAGTTTGAAACATGGTTTAGAAAAATATATGTTTTTCGGGAAGTATGGCACTCGAGTCTCCGGCACCAAATCCGCACGGTAAGTCTTCTGACTATTGGTTGATTTGCATGAGTGATTATATTGTACTGTAATTGATGGCATTAAGAAATTCGACTTTAGAGATTGAAACCTTTAGATATATATGTTTTGCGAAAAACCACTTCTAACTCTATTTTCATAAGACTACCCGGTAATAAACAGTGGAAGATATACTAATTCATAAAATTTGTAATCAGATTAATTCGAATTGGTAGTCATGAGCGCTAGAGGATGTGGACATGGAATGCGTGGCCGTGGTAGAGGTCGGGGTATTGAGGCTGGACCTTCGGAGTCAGGACATGGATCGGAAGGTGAAGTGCCAGCATCACCAGTAGCGGAAGCGGGATCTCAGGATCGATCTAGAGGGGATGATGCGTTGTCGCAAGCCATGTTGTGTGTTCTGGAGCGGGTTGTTGGAGCAAGCACGGGATCAGTAGCTCGAAAATTTGTTTCTGAGTGACTCCGAGCTAATGAAATTTGAGATATTTAGGGGCATTTTCGGGGTGGCTCCTAACGTGGAAATCTTGGTTGGAAGCGGTTGAGCGGATCATGGGCGATCTTGGTACCGCAGAAGAGAAGGTGAAAGGGTAGTGTCCCTTCTTCGAGGCGAGGCATACCGGTGGTGGCTCACGGTAAGGGATGGTGCGATGGTGGCCGTATACACAGGACTTCTTTAAGACAGCCTTCCAAGGAAAGTATGTTGGGGCGAGTTATGTGGACGCCCAGAGGAAGGCATTCTTGAACTTGGTTTAGGGGAATAAGTCGGTGGCTGAGTATGAGGCGGAATTTCTGCGTTTAAGTCGCTATGCTCGGGGAATTGTGGCAACAGATTATGAGCGCTGTGTTCAGTTTGAGGATGGTCTGAGGGATGAGCTGCGAGTACTGATAGCTTCGCAACGAGAAAGAGAGTTTGCTACTCTAGTTGAGAAGGCAAAGATAGCGGAAGAGGTGAAGTGGACCGAGAGGCAGAATCGGGATAAGGATAGGGGTAGGAACAAGAGGAACTTTGGGTCGTCAGGATCTGCTGGGGGTTTCCAAAAAAGGCCTAGGTTTGATGGACCGAGTCGAGTTGTGAAGCCTGTTGCAGTTAGTCGGTCTCAACAGTGTGCTCGATATGGGAAACTTCATTCGGGGAAGTGTTGGGTAGGTAATAGAGGATGCTTCAAGTGTGGATCTATGGATCATCGGATAAGGGACTGTCCACAAGAGCCAGACAGGGCGCGGCCAGTAGGTCAGGGTTATGCGCAGTTCGGAAGGGGTTGTCAGCAGCCGCCGAGAGGTCGTGGTCCGACCAGAGGAGGAAATGGTGTTGGTAGAGGTCGTGGAGCACCGGGCAGGGGTACTGGTAATACAGATGCAAGACAGCCTGGGTTGGTTTATGCAGCTAGACGTCGAGAGGACGGCGATGCACCGGACGTCATAACCGGTACGTTCCTTATCTTTGGTTTGCCCTTTACAACACGGATAGATATTGGGTCTACACATTCGTATGTTGCTAGTACTGTGTCTGGAACTTTGAACATAGAATTTGAGGTTGCTTCTAGAGAGATGACCGTGATTAGCCCTTTAGGATAATCTGTAGTGGTAAACAGACTTTTTAAGAGTGTGCCTTTAGAAATTCAAGGGATAGTCTTTCCAGCTGACTTGATGGAACTGCCGTTCGGCGAGTTTGATTTGATTTTAGGTATGAATTGGTTAGTTAAGTATCGAGCAAACTTGGATTGTGCTGCTAAGCGCATGATATTGAAGACCCTCGAGGATAAGGAGGTGTTGGTGATAGGCGAGAGAAGGAATTACCTGTCTAATGTGGTGTCTGCATTAAAAGCGGAAAGAATGGTGAGAAAAGGGTGTGAGGCTTTCTTAGCTTTTGTTAGTGCTTTGGAGACCAATGAATTGACTGTAAGAGATGTAAGAACGGTGAAAGAATTCGTGGATGTCTTTTCGAAAGAACTTTCAGGGATACCTCCGGATTGCGAGGTGGAGTTCAGCATTGATCTACTTCCGGGAACAGCTCCGGTGTCTATTGCCCCATATAGGATGGCGCCAAAGGAGCTGGTGGAACTTAAAGCTCAGATTCAGGAACTGTTGAATCGGGGTTTTATTCGACCAAGTGTGTCCCCGTGGGGAGCACCGGTGTTATTTGTTAAGAAAAAGGACGGGTCGATGCGGATGTGCATTGATTACAGGCAGCTGAACAAGTTGACGATTAAGAATAAGTACCCGTTGCCAAGGATTGACGATCAGTTCGATCAATTGCAAGGCGCTTCGGTCTTCTCGAAGATAGACTAGAGGTCAGGTTATCATCAGCTTAAGGTCAATGAGGCGGATATTCATAAGACTACTTTTCGAACTCGTTATGGTCATTACGAGTTCTTAGTGATGCCGTTCGGGTTGACGAATGCACCAGCTGCGTTTATGGATATGATGAACCGGGTATTCCAACCCTACCTGGATCGGTTTGTCGTGGTGTTCATAGACGATATCTTGGTTTATTCAAAGACGGAGGAAGAGCATGATTCGCATCTTCGGATAGTTCTGCAGGTTTTGAGAGAGAAGCAACTGTATGCCAAATTCAGCAAGTGTGAATTTTGGTTGAGAGAAGTTACCTTTCTGGGGCATGTTGTGTCTGCCGAGGGGATTAGGGTCGATCCCCGAAAGATTGAAGTTGTTTTGGATTGGAAACCACCGAAGTCTGTAGTAGAAATTCGAAGTTTTCTTGGGTTAGCTGGGTACTACAGAAGATTCGTTGAGGGATTCTCGTTGATTGCTGCACCGTTAACCAAGTTGTTGCGAAAAGGGGTACCGTTTGTTTGGTCAGATAAACAGCAGGAAAGCTTTGAGAAGTTGAAAAGGATTTTGACGGAGGCACCAGTGTTGATTCAGCCTGAGGCTGGGAAGGAGTTTGTCGTCTATTGTGATGCGTCGCACACAGGGTTAGGATGTGTGTTGATATAAGAAGGGAAAGTGGTAGCATATGCGTCTCGGCAATTGAGACCTCATGAAGTGAACTATCCCACGCATGATCTGGAGTTAGCTGCGGTAGTGTTTGCTCTGAAGATTTGGAGGCACTACTTGTATGGAGAGAAGTCGGTTATCTACACCAACCATAAGAGCCTTAAGTATCTCCTTACCCAGAAGGAGTTGAATTTAAGGCAGCGGAGGTGGATTGAGTTGTTGACGGATTACGACTGTTCGATTGAGTATCACCCAGGTAAAGTTAATGTAGTGGCGGATGCGTTGAGCCGTAAGGTGATATGTGATTTGAGGGCAACGTTTGCTCATCTCAGTTTGTATGATGATGGAAGTTTTTTAGCTGAACTGCAAGTGAAGCCTTCATGGGTAAATCAGATTAAAGAGAGGCAGTTGTCAGATGAATCGTTAAGTTCTAGATTTCAGCAAGTGAAAAGGGGTGAGACAGAAGACTTTAGCTTGAACAGTGAGGGGGTATTTTGCTTTCGTGGAAAGGCTTGTATGCCGAAGGATTCTGAGTTAAGACAGAAGATTTTGCAAGAAGCGCATAGTAGTCCATACGCTATGCATCCCGGTGGAGGTAAAATGTATCGAGATTTGTGAGAACAGTTTTGGTGGCCAGGATTAAAGCGAGAAGTTACTGAGTTTGTGAGTAAGTGTTTGACGTGTCAGCAGGTGAAGGCGAAACATCAGTTGCCTTCGGGGTTGCTACAACCGGTGAAGATTCCACTTTGGAAGTGGGAGAGGATAACTATGGACTTTGTTAGTGGGCTGCCTCTTACGCCTACCAGAAAGGATTCGGTATGGGTGATTGTCGATCGGTTGAAGAAGTCCGCTCACTTCATACCTGTTCGTGTTGACTATTCACTGCAGAAGTTAGCCAAGCTGTATGTAGCAGAGATTGTGAGGTTACATGGGGTACCTGTGTCTATCATATCAGACAGGGACCCTAGGTTTACATCGCGATTCTGGAAAGCGTTACATCAGGCACTAGGTACAAGGTTGGATTTTAGCATGGCGTTTCACCCGCAGACTGATGGTCAGTCAGAGAGGGTCATTTAGATTTTGGAAGACATGTTGAGAGGTTGTGTAATTGACTTCAGGGGTAGTTGGGAAGATTTTCTACCGTTGGCAGAATTCGCGTACAACAATAGCTATCAATCCGAAGATTCGGATGGCACCTACACGGTTACCTGTATGGTCGTAAGTGTCGTACTCTACCTACCTGGGCGAGTTGGGTGGCGGCGATTGTTGGGTCTAGAATTGGTTTTGGAAACAGAGGAAAAGGTTAGGTTAATACGAGCTCGGTTGAAGGAAGCTTCCGACAGGCAGAAATCGTATGCGGATCTGAAGCGTAAGGAAATAGAGTTCTCGGTAGGTGATCAGGTGTTCCTAAAAGTTTCGCCTTGGAAGAAAGTTTTAAGGTTTGGACAAAAGGGCAAGCTGAGCCCCCGATTCATCAGGCCTTACCGGGTGTTGAAACGTGTGGGACCAGTAGCTTATCAGCTTGAGTTACCTTCGGAATTGAGACAGATACATGATGTGTTCCATGTCTCGATGTTGAAACGCTACCGTTCGGATCCATCTCACATAGTGCCAGTGGAGGAGATTGAAGTAAGTCCAGACCTGTCTTTTGAAGAAGAACCAGTGCAGATCTTAGATCGAGATGTGAAAGTATTAAGAAGGAAGACAGTTCCGTTGGTTAAAGTTTTATGGCAAAATCATGGTGCAGAAGAAGCCACGTGGGAGCCAGAATATGCGATGCGACAGCAATACCCTCACCTCTTTTGATCAGGTAAATTTTGAGGCCGAAATTTCTTTTAGGGGGTAGAACTGTAACATCCCAAATTAGGGGGGTTCTGCATTTTAGGTTTTCTGTGTGTTTGGCTTGTTCTACTAGCTATTTGGATGTGTTTGGGGGCCTGGGGAAAGCTCGAGTTCAAGCCAGAGCCTTGGTTAAATTTTTGTTTTAGGGTACTTTAGGGGGGGAGAGCTTGTAGAGGTAGGCCTTATGAATATTTGTGTGTGGTTGATGACACAAAGAGGAGTGTGGAAGAGTGGCAATTGACGCCTTAAGGAGCAAGGGGGATGACGCCACAAGGGTAGCAGAGAGGGTGAAGGTTCGAATCCCGCAGGCCACATTGAGTAGCTTTATTTTTTTGGCGTCAGGATGGAGAGGTAGTAGCCTTTGGCTGGGACTCTTCTAAGAGGAGTTTGAACAAGTCAACAAGTTCAAATGGGTGGTGGAGAGGTGCTTGAGGAGTTTGAATGGGTCAACCAGTTTGAATTGGTGGACGGAGAGTGAAGGGTGGAGAAATTCGTGGGATGTGGAGAGAGGGTTGGTAGTTGACCGAATGTTAGAGAGTTGGGGAGGAATTTCGGCTATGTGTGGGGTTGGCTAGTAAAAATCGGCATTTGGGGAAAAGGAAGCATAACCAAAGCTTTGGTGTGCTTTGTACGAAACTCTATAGGAGCCCTAGTGACCTCTTTTGCATTTTCGACACTTTCTATCCACAATACCAAAGCGGTTCTCTCTTCTCTCCCTATTTCCTCTTCATAGTTTTCTTCTATTAGGTTATTTTGCTCAACAATCGAAGGTGCTTTTCCCTTTCTTTTTTCACCATAGGCCGAACTTCAGTGAGTGATTGCTCCTTGTTCATGCGTTATCTCTATTTATCAAGAGCCGAAACTCTCCTTGATCTCTCTTTATCTACTCTCATTTAAGCTACTCTCATACCATTTCTTTCTTTCTCAAAGTTCACCATAGTCGAATTCCGAGGTCTTTTTCTTCTTCTAGTTCTAGTGATTGTTTTTGTTCTTAATCTTTCGGTCTACCATTGGAACCTCATCTTCTTTTAGCCTTCATAGCCGAATTTGGAACTCTTGTTATTGTTGCTGCAATCGCTGAATCTAGCCTTTCCAATCGGCATTTTCTTGTTATTTCGATAAGGGTTCTTCTTCCTCTATCTCTTTTCATTCTTTTCCCTTCTCTCGTTGTCTTGTTAAACCGAAGATTTTGACTCACTTATTTTGGGTATTGGCCGATTGTAGAGGGGATTATTCTCATCTTCTCTTCTTCGTTTAGCCTACATTCGGGAGGTTTCTGGGACTCATCCAGTTTCGTAAGTCAAATCTTCTGGTGTTCGGTTTTCCTTTGACCAAGGTAAGAAGCTTCTCTTGAATTTGGTACCTATTCCCTCTTTCTCTTTCGTTGCCTTAACCCAGTTTCCTGATCAAGACTCTTATTATGGATATGAGTGCTAGCCAATCCAAGGAGCGTGCGTCGAAGGAGCCTGAGGGGAACAGACCCGCAGTCTCTGCTCCTAAGTTTAAGAGACGTGCGGTGTCGGCGGTTCGAGATTTTTCGCCAGGTTGTGGTAGGGAGCCGACACCTGCCTGGGTTGGACAAATAGCTGTTATCCCTACTAGTGAGAGCGTCAACATAGAGAGTCTAGTTTTACGCGTAACCAGGTGTGTAATCTTAACACTACCTTCTGTTTGATTATTAATTATTTTGTGAATTTCTTAAAAGCCGAATCGTTGGGAATGGTTATTGAGTTACCCTTGGGAGGGGTAAAGATCAAGGATACCAGGTTAGTTGATTATGGTATGTAAATATTTCATCATGATTATATGTATGCTTTGGGTCATGTGATTGACATAGACGTATGTTGCACTCACTATATTATGACTGCATAACGCATGGGGATTTGGGTTTACGATATTCGAAGGGAAGTGTGTTTCAAATGATCGTCGAGTGGTTTGGTACCACAAAGGGGTTGGCCCCACATGTATTTCTCTCAGTGACTATGTCGCAGTGGTTTGGTACCACAGTGGTTTGGCACCACATACATGTATTTTATCAGTGATTGTCTGAGTGGTTTGGTACCATAGTGGGTTGGCCCCACATATATTTATCAGTGACCGTCAGAGTGGTTTGGTACCACAGTGGGTTGGCCCCACATATATTTATCAGTGACTCTGTCACAAGTGGTTTGGAACCACAAGTGGTTTGGTACCACAGTGGCTTGGTGCCACAGACGTTCGGATGGTTCAGGTGATGTAGAGGATGGAAAACTAGGTTGGGCTGGGTTGCATTGCATGCACTCTTTGATATGCCATGTGGATAGGGCTTAGGCCCAAATTGCGTTCATAAAGGGAATTGGACACTAAGTCTTGGTGACTCACCCCTCTGCTTAACCTTGCAGGTAACTCTTAGTCGCGGATTTGGAGCTGAGGCAGACTTCGCGATGGCCATACAGTATTTCTTACGTAAAATTGTTTTCTTAATTTAAACTTGTGTTAGTTTGGGATTTTGTTATGTAATAAGGCCTCAGTATCTTAAATTGGGTTTCGATTTAATACTGCTATTACTATATTACGAAATGTTTTAAAAATAACAAAAAAAATGGAGATTTTCTAAGTAAAAGTATAAACAATCATTTTCTCCAAGTGTTAACCAAAGATGACAACTGTTAAATATTGCAATCGGAAATATTTCTTAAAGCCACAAACACTGTTTTCGAAAATGTCACCTTTCGGAAAACCATTGGTTTCGTCTTTCGTATTACAAAACCTATTTTAAATGCTTATTATTATTAATGAAAATTTTTGTAAGGCAACTTTTAAACTCACTTGAGTTTCACAATGTTAACACAACGCGAAAAATGTTTTCCTTTAAAATTTTCCAGTTCTTTTAAACGACCTTTCCATGTGACATACCAGATCTGGTCGTAACGTTTAGGCCGGATTTGGGGTGTTACATAAGATGTGTTGGCCTTTAGATGGATAGCTTATTTTGTCTAATTCCATGGTTGTTGGCTATTACATTATATGAAAGAAAGTTATAGTTGTCTCTGTGAGATTGCAATTCAATATGAGTTAATTATGGATGTGTTGTATGAGTGCATGTTGTGTAAGCTATAAGGGTGAGAAGAGCTTAGCAAATAGCTTTGTTCTTGGCCATATGGATAGACACACGGATGTGTGTCTAGGCCATGTAGATAGACACACGGTCAACCCACGGGCGTGTGCTTTGGCCGTGCGTCCCCTGCATGTTAGTATTTTAAATCAGAATAGACCACGGACTAGCCACACGGGCGTGTGTCTAGGGCGTGTGGGATTAATCAAGTATTGCCAACGGGCAAGCCACACGGGCGTGTGTCTAGACTCTAGGCCGTGTTAAAGTAGTCAGTGTGCACCACGGGTGGTAAGCACGGGCGTGTGCCTTGGCCGTGGGGCATTGGCAAAATGCTGGGTTTTTAGGCACGGTTTGGGGACATGGGTGTGTGTGTCCATGCACGGGCGTGTCTAATCTTGCACGGGCGTGTGAGACCTGTATAAAGAGAAAATTTTTAAGATTGGAAAAAGTTCCGGTTTAGTCTCGAGAGCCCTCGTATGTATTAGTGAGGCCTCGTAAGTCGAGAATGAGGTTGTTGAGATGACTTCAGAGAGTAGTTACGATGAGCCTAAGTGGCAATCAAGTGGTTTGAGTTCCGTAACGCCCCAGGCCTGGTCCCGACGTAGAACCCGGGTAAGGGGTGTTACAATGACTATTTTGCCCCTATACTTTGGCAAAATTATGATTTTGCCCCTAGGCTCGTAAATCACTTTTCATCACATTTTCTTATTAAACAAGCCTAGCTGAACATTTAATCCTCTTACAACTATCCACAATTCCAACTATTTCATGCATAATGAACAAACTACAACATTTGTATCTTAGTCCAAAATTAGGTGTTTTCATGACAACACATTTCACAAAAGTTGTTTCTTATCTTTCTAACATTCATTTTCTTCCATAAAAATTCAGCAACCTACATAAAGTCTCTCATGGCAAGTCCCTAGAATTTCAACCATATTACAAATTAGTCCCCTCATTAGCTAGCTTAAGCTTTGGGGACTCCAAAAGTACAAAATTTATCAATTAAAATCATCAAAATCACTTACTTGAGTGAAGAAAAGCTTGCTGAAATTTTCAGCTTCAAGAACCCCCATTCTTGCTTGTATTTTCGGTGGAAGAAGAGAAGAAAATAAAAAGATTATAGCTTTTTGCTTATTTCATCTTATTTTATTCATTTTTCCACCTAATTTCCACCAATTTTGACCAAAATTAAATGCTCTTGTCCCCTATGTCACATGGCCAGCCAAATCACTTAAAACAAGGCCAAATTGCATATTTGGGACATCCAATTGATATTCTAAAGCTATTTGGCACCTCTAGCAAATAAAATAGAACTTTCGCACTTTATGCGATTTAGTCCTTTTTCGCGATTAAGCAAGAAATCGCTAAAATTAAAGCACCAAAATTTTCATGCACCCTCATAAACATGTTATAACACATAAAATAACATGAAAATATTTTTCTCTAACCTCGGATTAGTGATCCCGAGATCACTGTTCCGACTAGCCCCTAAATCGGGCTGTTACAAAAATAGCACAAATGTATATTTTGGATTGAATTGAATAATTAGAAGAATAAATAAGCTGATTTTGATTACTTATAGATCAAGAAAAGAGGAATTCGGACTTAGATTGGGGAAAAAGCAAAAAATTGAATAGTCGGTCCGTTTCGTCATTTCCGTACACGAGGTATGTTCGTATAATTGAACTTAAATGTGTATTTATTTAATTGAAGGATGGTAATGTGATTGTATTTATCTTATTGGTTAAATTTGGAAGATTTTGAATTAAATGTACGGTTCAAGTAAGAAGAATTGCTAAATAAGACCATAGTTGGGCTATGGCAAATCGGAAAATAAGACCATAACCGGGTTATGGCATGTGAATATAAGACCACGGCAGGGCCATGTCATTGTATGTGTAAGACCATAGTTGGACTATGGCATCAGAAAATCGATGTACTCGTACTGTAAGCATTTATAAACTCGGATGATTTCGATAAGTGAATTGGTGAGAAATAGATACGTATCGGTACAGGTATGTACAGAAAACTATTCGAAAAACGAGCTAATGGAAGTTGAGAACTTTATGTTAACTTAGTGATTGATGCATTAATGCAATTTATGTTATCTATTTAGAAATGTTAATGAATGATGAGATTATTTCATTTTACATACGAACTTAGTAAGCTTTATAGCTTACTTTGTTTATTTTTCTATGTTTTATAGTATTTCAAAGCTAACTCGGATCCGGGGATCGTCAGAGAATTCATCGCACTATCGGACATCTATTTTGGTACTTTTGAAGTTGTGTAAATATGGTATATGGCATGTATAGGCTTGAGTCATTTTGGTATGTTTGATAAAAATGTATTTTGGCCATTTGAGTTGGCTTGTGATGATGAATTTGATGATGTTTATAAATGTGCACATGGTTCTATTTTGAGTTTGGTAATTGACCTATATTGTGTGATTGAGGTTGAATTTATAATGCTTAATGATATTAGGTAATTTGATTGCTAAAAGGGTTGATAATTTGTAAAACTGTGTGCTTGTGAATTGGTGAATGATAATGCATGTTTGGAATGGTTTAGTTAATTAAATTGTATATGTGAATTAGGTATGTAATTAGATGGCAAATTGTGGCATATTTGTGACTTGTATTGTTGTTAATGAAATGGTATGAATTGAATATTGGTTGATGATATTTGGCTACTTATTTGTGTCTTGAAATAGAACTAATTGAGCTTGTATAGGTATGTGCAAAATTGGTGGCAAAATGGCTTGGTAAATAGCCTATTTTTGTCCACACTGACAGAGACACGGGCGTGTGTCTCAGCTGTGTGTAACACACGGTCATGTTACACAGCCATGTGTCCCCTGGTGTTGAATTTGAAATCAAGTCAGTATGCTCTACACGGTCTCACACACGGGCCTGTGATCGGCCGTGTGGCACAAGTCAGTATACCCCTTAATTTGCACAAGGCCTAGCATACGAGCATGTGACTTGGCCATGTTGCATAAGTCAGTATACCCTACAGGTTTGGCACGGCCTAGCACACGGCCTGGCAGACGGGCGTGTGTGGCCAATTCGAAGGGCACACGGGCGTGTGGTTGGCCATGTGACCCAAGCCAGTAAGCTCACTTGTTTGGACACGGGGTTGGACACGAGCTGGGACACGGCCATGTGCTCCCATTTCGAATGTTCACACGACTTGTGACACGGGCATTTCTGGTGGCCGTGTGAGACACACGGCCTGGCCACACGGGCGTGTGTCCCTTATTTTGAGAAAAAATTTCAAAGTTCGTGAAAGTTTCTTAAGTTATCGGTTGAGTCCCGAACCACTCCTAAAGCATGTTTAGGGCCTCGTAGGCTCGTAATAGGGACATATTGATTGAGATTGAATTATGAATGTTTGTATGGATTAAATGTATGAGAAAAGTATGTTTAAAAGTGTTGTAAGTCTGGTAATGCTTCGTAACCCTATCCCAGCATTGAATATGGGTGAGGAGTGTTACACGTTGTGCATTGTTATGCAGTGAATTCAGATCTTTTCCCATATCTATCTAAAAAGCACAATTGCATTCATCATGTACCTTTTTCCAATTACTAAAGCCACTATGAGTATATGTAGTTGATCCAAAATGACTACTTGGATTGCTATTAAAAAGAAAACAAGGCAAACAAAATATTGCATCTTTAGAATGTGAATATTCTAACCAGGAAAATTGTTTAAACCATGATGGTTGAAAATAACGAGAATGCTTTTTTAAATTTGAAGCAGGATATTCTGAAAGAATAGGTTGATATGGTCCAGCCTTAATATAAGCTTTTCGAATTTCATCACGCATATTAATCGGATACTCATATATTTGCTTACGTAACCCAGGTTCACGTTCTAAGTTAGACAAATCAAGTGCCTCATCTTCAACTCTAAGAATTTTAGAAGGAAAAGCATCAGAGTTTAAAGGAGCAAACGATGAAGGTGGTACCTTAATTTGTGACGCTTCTCAAGGTGATTGTGCTGTCTCTGTACTTTTCTTTTTAAAAAACGAATCAATTGTTTTCGACTTCATAACAACAATATCTTAAAAGATAAAAAAAATTAATAACTATAAAATAAAATTAAACTATAAACTTTAAAACACAACAAAAAGAATAGTAAAATTGTAAAAAGATGAAAAAAACCTTAGAAGATGAACTCGATGCCGCGTTTAAAGGACAAACATTGATGATAGTAGTTGTTAATAGCAATAGGAAAAGAGACTTCTTTTTCTAGTTAACAAATTGAATTTTAAACTAAATTCACATTTAATGTTATATTAAAAAGTTAACAACTATCATCTAAAAAAAGAAAGTTGTAATATATTATATAAATATTTAAAGTTAAAAAGTTAAAATATATTATATGGAAAAAATAAAAAAAAATAAAGATTTTTTTTAACGTTCAAAGTTGGAAAGGGGGGCCAAACAACAATTTAAGGGGGGACAAAGTTTTCAAATATTAAGGGGATAAATAATATATATTCATTTTTATAATTTTAGAAGTAGGGGCCCCTACCATTTTAAATCGCCTCGCCCATCGGGTTGTGGAACACATTCAACTAGACGACGGAGATGATTTTTTTATTTTAATTTTTTTCATGCACATCATCATTTAGTTTGTTAACTTTTTTTTAATAAATGTAATACCCCTTACCTGGTCCGATCGCCGAACCTGGGTAATAAAATGATATAAGCAAATAAAAACATATATATAATTTACACTAACTCCATTTGCATACTATGCAATGTAATAATTTAAAGTCTACAAGGATTTAATTGTGAAATTCAGGCATGAAATAGGATTGAATTGTAAAATTTTGAAAGTTTTTAAGTTTTTAAGTTGGTATTGATATTTTATGTTGGGTATTGATGTTGTATTGGTACCTTATTAAATATCGATAGCAACATATGGTTCTGTTTACTATGCAAAACAAGAGTATCGATATTTATTTTTGGGTATCGATATTTTATGAAAAAGTATGGGTACTCATATAAATATCGATACCATTTTGGCATTTTGTTTGTTTTAAATGCTCATATGGCCAAGTATTTATAGCAAATGCCAAAATATCGATACTTGAGCTCAGAAATGATAAAATCTATCTTTAAATTGTCTATTTCATGCCAAAATCACCTAGAATTCAAATAGTACCTTATAAACACAATTATAACATAAAAATCAATAGGTAAGGACTTTTCTATTAATTTCCAACATGTCAAAAATATCACTTTAACAATCAACTAAATCAAACATCAAATGACCATTCAATCTATTTCATGTTTAGACACCTAACTTACTAATTCATTTTAAGCAACCTAACATTACCAATTATTATTCCATAATGATAAGCTATAAAAGTAACATATTTTAATCTCATTCTTAATACGTTTTTGGATGATTAATTATGAAAATTAGTGAATTTGATCCTTCTAATCCTTTAAATTCATGTTTCTATACTTAGGAGAGTATTTGGGAGCCAAAGGAGTGAAAAACGAGCCAAAATTGGACAAATAGAGCTGTTTTCAAGATCCACACGGCCTGGGCCCACACGGGCTGGCCACACACCCATGTGCTAGCCTGTGTTGATATCGTACCCTGCCTCCCAAATACGTGGAAAAACCCAATTTTTAGGCTTTTTGAGCATTCTAAAGTCTATAAATACCAATTAGAAGAAGACATAAGGGGGAAATAAAAAAAAAAGATCGAAGAGAACACTCGAAGATCGCCATCAGAATCAACTCGGAAGCGGATCTCCCTCAAGATTGAAGATCTCCATTTAATTTCTTTCGAAGTTTTATTGAGTTTCTTTATTTCTTGTGGTTATCCTAACTTTGAGATGTTTCTATTCAGGATTATGAACTAAATTCCCTAGATACCTAGGGAGGATGAAACCTATGATGAATCTTATTATTTAATTTCTGTTTTTACGCGATAAATACTTGATTCTTGTTCTCAATTATATATGCTTATTTTGTGTTTTAATATTTTTGGGATATTAATTCATGTTTAATGTGCTTATTTTAATGGAGCAAAAGTCCCTATTTAAGAGTAGATCTAGCATAATTAAGTGACGTTGCATGCAATCCTAGAAATAGGATGACATAAATATATCGGATTAGATTCAAATCTAATAGGGAATCCATAAATCGAGTTAATGCGACGATAGGTGTAACAACCCATTTTTCAGTGAAATCGGAATAGTGGTTTCGGGACCACAGATCTGACCCAAAATATAATTTTATTTTTATTTTATTATACGGTCCGTAATATGATAGACGTGACAAGTGAAAATTTTGACATGAAAATTTTATCGATTTAGTGCCTAATTACGAGAAGGACTAAATCGCATAAAATGTGAAAGTTGAATTCTAGTAGCTATAAGGATCAAATAGCTATGGAATTCAAAACTAGAGGTCCTTATATGGTAATTAGACCATTAAGAAAAGTATGTAGATTTTTCATAGTGACTCATCAATGGAATTATAGAAAAGGGTCAAGGACTAAATTGGAAATAGCAAAAACTTAATTAATTAAAAAGATGATAAAAGAAATCATCTTATTTTATATCATCTTCAACCTAAAAACACATGGAAACCTTAGGAGAGAGAGAAGAAACTTTCAAGGCTTAATTGGGTAAGTTCTCTTGTCCCATTTTTAATAATTTTAGTATTTTTGAAACCGGGATAACCTAATCTCTCTATTTGAAGGATTAATTTGAAAAGTTATTTAAGTATGAAAATGGATCATGGATGTATTATGCTGGAAATTAGAAATTTATTATAGAAGATGAAAGATTATTGATAGATAAACAACTTTTACAAAGTGATTTTTGATGAAATCATGATTTAGGGACTAAAATGTAAACTTGTGAAATTGAAGGAACAATTCTTAAATTTTATGTATACATGTGCTGTAAATTTTGTAATGGGGCTTTGGTTAGGCTTGGAATAGGGAGTAATTTGCACAAGTTTCATTTTCTGGGCCTAGGGACAAAATCAAAATTTATGGAAAAGTTAGGGGTAAAATGGTAATTTTGCCTAGGACGTAAATTGAGTCCATTTAAATATGAAATGTATGAAATTGATAGTTAAATTCATTTATATAGATCCGAAAAACACAAATTCGAGGCTAGATCGAGGAAAAGAAAAGATTACGGATTAGTAGATTATTACGCGAACAAGTGTCGAGGTAAGTTCGTGTAACTTAATCGAACATGTAATTATGTTAATTGAATGTTGTGTTTGTTTGTAATTTGATTTATGTTAATGTGTTTTACTTGTATGCTATGATGGAAAACTTGCTACATGCTTGAAATGGTGATAAAGGGTTAGTCCCGATTGAATGTTGAATTCCGATTATTATATGCGCTTTCCCGAAACTAATAAGGTCCTGCATTTGTTGCGGATGGGATTTAGCTCGGACGAATAATCCCATTGACCTTGTTATATAAAGGATTTAGCCCAGACGGGTAATCCTAATATAATACCTCTCGAGTATGCATTAAGATTAGGGTTTAGCCTGGACTGCTAATCCTAATCGAGCTCCTCCGAGCTTACGTTATATAAAGGATTTAGCATGGACTGGTAATCCTGTTATACGATATGTGGCTCAAGAGTGTGTTTCTTGGTTAAGTTCCCTAAGGGGTACCCTTGAATAAGAAATTGGCGGATTATGGAACAGTACACTTCGAGTGTACTACCTGAGCATCCATTGGAATTCAATGATTCAATGGGCATGTATCTCTTGACTTGGCATGAAAATGTTGAGATGTAATGATAATGACTTGAAAGAACATTGCTTGATGAGCTCATCTATTTTTACTTAACATGTTTTTAAATGTTGTGACTAACATGTTTGATTGAAAGCATGTGCTTAGGAAATTTTGCTAATGGATGGAAAACATGATGTTGTGTGCTTAAATTTAATAACAGGATTGATAAGTTTAGTTTCCGTTATACGAACTTACTAAGCATGTAATGCTTAATCTGTTTATTTTTCCCTTGTTTTATAGTCCTCGGAAGCTCGTGAAGGTTGGAAGATCATTGGAGCATCGTCACACTATCAACTAGCATTTTGAGTATATTTAGTGAAATCATTTTGAGTATAATGGCATGTATAGGACAACTTGGCCAATAGTGGCTCAAAATGTTATTTTTTAACCTAGCCATTGGTGTAACACCCCTAACCCGTATCCGACGCCGAATTAGGGTTAAAGGCGCTACCGGACAGATCGGAAACTTACACAACATTGCATACATTACATTCATCATTAACGATCATAGTGTCCCTTAGATGAGTCATCGAGACCCAAAGCATGCATATAAATCGAGTTGGGACTAAACTGAAACACATATGAAATTTCATGAAAATTAAAAACTTTTCTAACTTTCAGGGGAGGCACGCCCGTGGTAGGAGACCGTGTGCCCTCCACGGCTTCTAGACACCCCCGTGTGTCCATCCGTGTTTACATACTGACTATATCAACACGGTTACTTGGCACGTCCGTGTGCCATGACCGTGTGCTACCAAACCATATACTGACTTTTCCAACACGGCCAACAAGCACGCCCGTGTGCCATGGCCGTGTGCTCTTAGCTAGCTACTGACTTATACACCACGGCCGGTGACACGCCCATGTCGAGGGCCGTGTGCTATTAAGCTACATTCTGCCAATTCAACCACGGTCTTAGGCACGCCCATGTGCCACAACCGTGTGGCATTATAGGCCATTTACAAGGCCAAAATGCCACCCATAAGGGTCAACCTACAAGCCATATTTTCCAACATATCTCATGCACATATAACCATAAAAAACATACCAAAATAATCATTCAAACCATGCATTCAATACCATTTCCAACCATGACCATTTCAAAGAATAAAACTTATATCATTACAAGCATAATTCATTCATTTGCTCACTCAAACCTTGGCCATTTTACATGCTTTCACCATACCAAAATATGCATCATGTATCACATTCATTTAAGCAAAGTCTTAATTCAAAAATAGCCAAATCACATGGCTAAGATCACATAACAACTTGTACTAAAATACTAGCCTATACATGCCATATCTAACTTTATACATTTTCAAAGTGTACCAAAATGATTTTAGTAGTGTGATGATTTGATCCTTGACGGTCCCGAGCCTTGAGCTTTGACGACCTATAAAACAGAGAAAACACAGATAGAGTAAGCTTTCCAAAAGCTTAGTAAGTCATTTACAAATAAACTTGACATATAAAACATATGAGCATAATACCACATTGGCACATTTCATATACATAGCAAATTTCTCACATATATACTTTGGTCCATATCTTCTGCCATATTTGCCACATTCATCAATTTAAGAATCATAGTAAGATCACATAAGTACTTACCTTATATACACACTTTGTGTATATATATCAAATGTACCTGGAACGGACAATCAATCACTTAATTTATCATAGCTCAGATTTGCAATTCGTATCTTAGACTTGCCCGTTGAACCGTAAGGAATCTAGTAGGATACTCAGAAGGTTCGGAATGGTTGTACAATGCCAACGTCCCAGACGAGGTCTTACATGCACTCAGACATTGATGCCGCTGTCCCAGACAAGGTCTTACACATATCAATACGATGCCGATGTCCCGGACATGGTCTTACACGTAAAGCTTATATCGATGCCAACGTCCCAGACATGGTCTTACACATAAAACTTATATCGATGCCAACGTCCCAGATGAGGTCTTACATGAAGTCTCAAATCAACGCCAACGTCCCAGACGTGGTCTTACATGATAAAACAGAACAGATACCTATGTCATGACATAGCTAATCCTATATATTCCTAGGTTCGTACGGGACTTCTCGGACTTAGTCACTATATCGGACTTAACTCGGAATTCATTTGCATAGCTTCTCATTAACATCCATAACTAATATTGGTCATATGAACACATGTAATATCATACAAGTACGTTTATTTGCATAGTGACTTACCTCGGATTTGGTTTATCGGAATAGAAACAGCTACTCGTTTACTTTTGCTTTCCCGTGATCTAAATCCGTTTTCCTCGGTTCTTGATCTAAACACATTCATAATTAACCCTTTTATTTTTTAATTCTTACAATCTAATCCAAAGACACACATTTAGGGCCCTTTGCAAATTAACCCTCAAATTTGCACACTTAATCAATTTAGTCCATTTTTCTCAAAACCTCAAATTCACAAAATCCACACATACACATGCTTGGACGAACCTCTCTAGGGACTATATAAGTCCAAATATTTCATCAAATTTACAAATTAGTCCCTCAATTTTCTATTTTCTCAATTTAGCCCTAATTAGCTAAATTCATAAAAAATTCAAGAACAAAGTATGTTCATCAAATACATATCTTTCATTTAACACCATAAAACATCACAAGGCTCAACATAGCATCAATGGCATTTTACACAAACATCATCAATTCATGAAATTGAGACATGGGTTTTGTAGCTCTCAAGGCAACGATTGCAAAAACGTAGAAATTATCGAAAACCGACCGAAAACATACCTTGAATTTAGCTTTCAAATGGCCGAATGAAACAAAGCCTTTCTTTCCTATTTTTGTTTGAGTTTTCGGTGGAAAAATGGATGAATTAAAGTCCATTTCCATGTTTTAATCATAATATAACATTAATAAACAATTTCCTATTTTAGCCTTATAATTTAACTATTTATAACATATAAAACAAGGTCATTTTTTACCATAACCACCCACTTACACAATAATGGCTTATTTTCCATATAAGGCCATAACTTTAAAAAGCCACAACACTTTAGTACTTTAATGAATAGCAAGCAACTTTCACATTCAATGCAATTTCGTCCTTTTGTCAAATTAAACATACAAATGGACAAATTAACTTACGAAAATTTACCACATGCTTAATCACATATCAAAGACACAAAATATAGTATTAAAATATTATTCAGACTCGGATTTGTGGTCCCGAAACCATTGTTCCGACTAGGGTATAAACCGGACTGTTACAATTCTCCCCCCTTAGGGATTTTTGTCCCCGAAAATCTTACCGTTAAACAGATTCGAATATTGATGTTTCATTGAATCTTCCGGTTCCCATGTTGCCTCTTCAATTCCGTGCCGATTCCATAGTACTTTCACTAACGAAATTTTCTTGTTTCTCAACTCTTTTACTTCACGAGCTAAGATACGGATCGGTTTCTCTTCATATGTCATATCAGATCGGATTTCAATTTCAGATGGAACAATCACATGTGACAGATAGAATCGATATCTACGGAGCATCGAGACATGAAACACATTGTGGATATTTTCTAATTCAGAGGGCAATCTTAATCTGTATGCAACAGGCCCGACACGTTAAATGATCTCATATGGTCCAATGAACCTCGGACTTAACTTGCCTTTACGTCCAAATCGAAGCACTTTTTTCCACGGAGACACTTTCAGAAATACTTTGTCGCCAATCTCAAATTCTATATCTTTTCGTTTCAAGTCTGCATAAGATTTCTGACGATCAGATGCTGCTTTCAAATAATTTCGGATCATTTTCACTTTCTGTTCTGAATCTTTTATCAAATCAACCCCGTGTAACTTATTCTCACTGAGCTCAGTCCAATACAGAGGTGTACAATATTTACGTCCGTATAAAGCTTCATAAGGTGCCATTTTGATGCTTGTCTGAAAACTATTGTTGTATGCAAATTCAATCAAAGGCAGATATTGTTCCCATGAACCATTAAATTCGAGAATACAACATCTCAAGATGTCTTCGAGAATTTGAATGATCCGCTCGGATTGATCATCCATTTGCGGATGAAAAGCTGTACTAAAATGCATTCGTGCCCAAAGCTTCTTGCAATTTCTTCCAGAACCTCGATGTAAACCTCGGATCCCTATCTGACACAATGGATAGTGGCACCCCGTGCAATCTCACAATCTCAGAGATATAAAGCTCGGCTAATCTGTCAAGTGAGTATTCAGATCTTACCGGAATAAAATGGGCAGATTTCGTCAGTCTGTCAACTATGACCCAAATTGTATCTTTCTTTCTCGAAGTCTGAGGCAAACCAGAAACAAAGTCCATTATTACTCTATCCCATTTCCATTCAGGAATCAGAATCGGCTGAAGCAATCCAGACGGAACTTGATGTTCGGCTTTTACTTGATGACAGACTAAACATTTCGAAACAAAGTCAGAAATGTCTCGTTTCATACCAGACCACGGTGAGTGTCATTTCAAATCTCGATACATTTTCGTACTTCGGATGAGCGGATAGACGATCGTTATGTGCTTCGCTCAAAATCAGCTGAATCAACTCCAGATTTCTCGGAACACAGATACGATCTCGGAATCTCAAACAATCATTAACAACTCGAAATTCAGATTCGGAATTCACTTCACACTGAGCTCGCTTCGCTAGCAATTCATTATCTACCTTCTGAGCATCACATATTTGCTGTACAAACAACGCTTTCGCTTTTAACTCAGCTAACACAAAACTATCATCAGATAAATCTAGCTGAGCATTCAAAGCGCGTAGTGCAAACAATGATTTTCGACTCAGTGCATCTGCAACAACATTTGCTTTACCCGGATGATAATCTATCACAAGCTCGTAATCTTTTAACAACTCAAGCCATCTTCTCTGACGCGGGTTCAAATCTTTCTGAGTCATTAAATACTTCAGACTTTTATGATCTAAAAATATGTGACATTTCTCACCATACAAATAATGGCGCCAAATCTTAAGTGCAAACACAATCGCAGCTAACTCGAGGTCGTGCATCGGATAATTCTTTTCATGCGGCTTTAATTGTCTCGAAGCATAAGCTACGACTTTGCCTTCCTGCATCAAAACACATCCCGGCCCATTTAACGAAGCATCATCAGTAAATCACAAATTCTTTGCCCGATTCGGTTGTACTAACACTGGAGCTTAGATTAATGAGTTTTCAACCGATCAAAACTTTTTCGACATCTATCGGACCATTCAAATCTAACATCTTTTCGAAGTAATTTCGTCAGCGAGTAGCTATCACTGAAAATCCTTTCACAAATCGCGATAATAACCAGCTAGGCCCAAAAAGCTACGGCCTTCGAGACACGTTCCTCGGAGGTTTCCAATCCGAATAGCGTAAATCTTGCTCGGATCAACTCGAATTCCAGAAGCTGACACAATATGCCCCAGAAAACTAACCTCGTGTAACCAGAAATCACATTTGCTAAATTTTGCGTATAATTTCTTCTCTCTTAGAGTTTGTAACACCATCCTCAGATGCTCAGCGTGCTTAGTCTCATCACGCGAATAAATCAAAATGTCATCAATGAATACGACAACAAATCGATCTAGGTACGGTCTGAAAATTCTGTTCATCAGATCCATAAAAACAGCAGGAGCATTGGTTAGTCCAAATGGCATAACTAAAAACTCATAATGCCCATACCTCGTTCAAAGCGGCTGAATATCTCGAATCCTTGACTCTCAAGCGGTAGTATCCGATCTCGAGATCAATCTTGGAAAATACAAGAGTTCTTTTAAGCGATCAAATAAATCATCAATGCAGGCAGCGGATATTTGTTCTTTATAGTCACCTTGTTCAAGCGATGGTAATCAATACACATCCTCATCGTGCCATCTTTCTTTTCACAAGCGAGCAGAGGAGCACCCCAAAGGCGAAAAACTTCGGTCTAGCAAACCCTCTATCGGTCAATTCTTGTAACTGTGACTTTAACTCTTTCAACTCTGTTGGTGCCATTCTATACGGAGTTATTGAAATAGGTGTAGTACCCGGCAACAACTCAATACCAAATTCAGCTTCACGTTTCGGAGGTAAACCCGGCAATTCTTAGGAAACACATCGAATATTCACGGACAAATGTGCATTGACTCAACTTTCTTTTTGGATACCTTTGAATCAATCACATAAGCAAAATATGCCTCATATCCCTTCTTCACATAAATCTGAGCTTTCAATACTGATATCACAGCAGGTAATCCATTCAAATCATTAGATTCAATTCGTACAATCTCATCATTCGAACATCTCAAATCAATAGTCTTTCTTTTACAGTTCACAACAGCATCATGCATAAACAGCCAATCCATACCCAAAATAATATCGAATTCATCGAATGGCAAAAGCATCAGATCAGCAGGAAAATAGATATCTCAAAACATTAACGGATAGTTCTTGCATACTTTGTCAACCAGGACACTTTTACCTAAGGGGTTCGATACTTCTATAGTAAACTCAGTAGACTCTACAGGCAAAGTCTTGCTGAACACTAAATTCATGCATATATATGAATGTGTAGAACCAGGGTCTATCAAAGTAATCACAGAAGTATCATAAAGAGTAAAAATACCCGTTATAACGTCAGGCGACAAAGCTTCCTCTCGAGCTCGTACAGCATACGCTCTGGCAGGCGCTCTAGCTTCAGATCTGACAACATTGTCTCTTATAGTTCTCTGACTACCACTGAAATTCTTTACATTCTTCGATGGTCTACCCCTCACAGGTGCAATATCAGATCTCAGATTTTGAACCATCTCTGGCTCAACAAGCTCAGGGCAATCACGGATAAAATGATCAAGCGATCCACATCTGAAGCAAGCTCTATCGTTCAATCTACAGCTTCCCGAATGTCTTTTTCCACAATGTTTACATTCATGTCTCTCAGTCCAGACATTACCAACACTGGCTACTGAAGTTGCTGGAGTTTTGGAACTCATTTGTGGTCTAGATTGATTTCTATTCGAATATCTCACATTATCCCCGAATCTTTTGAGCAGATTGAAATGATTTACTCAAATCTCTTTTTCATATCTCGAGTATCGACTCGACTTTTCTTTTATCTTTCCTGAGTGCCTCTGCTTTACAAGCTCGGTCAACGAGTACAACGAACTCTTTTATTTCTAAAATACCAACTAGCAAACGGATGTCTTCATTAAGTCCATCTTCAAATCTTTTGCACATTATAGCTTCGGATGATACACATTCCCGAGCATACTGACTCAGTCTCACGAATTCTCGTCCATACTCAAAAACAGTCATTTTGCCCTGTTTAAGTTCCAGAAATTCCTTCCGTTTCTGATCAATGAATCTCTCACTGATATATTTCTTCTGGAACTCAATCTGAAAGAAGTCCCATGTAACTCGTTCTCTCGGAACAACAGAAATCAGAGTTTTCCACCATTGATAAGCTGCATTTCGAAGTAACGATACAACACACTTTATGCATTCATCCGGAGTCAGAGACATTTCGTCGAATACCCGGATAGTATTTTCAATCCAGAACTCGGCCTTTTTCCAATCATCATCTTTAGTAGCCCGAAATTATTCGGCCCCATACTTACGAATCTTGTCAACAGGAGGCTTATTCAACAGATTCGGATGCATATCTGGTGGCACAACTGTAGTCTGAAGGGGATTAACAGGGGGCGGGGGTTGCGAAACAGTCGGGTTATTCTTTACAAACTGAATGAACCACTCACTCATCATTTGGAAGAAAGCTTGTTTAGCTTCTGCCCCTTGACCGCTAGTAGCCGGTCTCGATTCAAAAGGAGTTGTACCTTGCGCGGGATCAGGCGCATTGCTTTCTAAGTCGTCAGCTACGGCTCTTTCGGGATCCATTACTATACGAAAATCACATTTTTATACGTCAGGATTCATCACACTATTGCAATTCAGATATATAGCATGTATAGCTAGACTCTGACACGCTACGTTAGTCGAGAATCGACTAAACCGTAGCTCTGATACCAACCAAATGAAACACCCCTAACCCGTATCCGACGCCGAATTAGGGTTAAAGGCGCTACCAAACAGATCGAAAATTTACACAACATTTCATACATTACATTCATCATTAACGATCATAGTTTCCCTTAGATAAGTCATCGAGACCCAAAGCATGCATATAAATCGAGTTGGGACTAACCTGAAACACATATGAAATTTCATGAAAATTAAAAACTTTTCTAACTTTCGGAGGAGGCACGCCGTGGTAGGAGACCGTGTGCCCTCCATTTCGGCTTCTGAGACACCCCGTGTGTCCATCTGTGTTTACATACTGACTATATCAACAAGGTTACTTGGCACGTCCGTGTGCCATGACCGTGTGCTACCAAACCATATACTGACTTTTCCAACACGGCCAACAAGCACGCCCGTGTGCCATGGCCGTGTGCTCTTAGCTAGCTACTGACTTATACACCACGGCCAGCTGACACGCCCATGTCGAGGCCGTGTGCTATTTAAGCTACATTCTGCCAATTCAACCACGGTCTTAGGCACGCCCGTGTGCCACAACCGTGTGGCATTATAGGCCATTTACAAGGCCAAAATGCCACCCATAAGGGTCAACCTACAAGCCATATTTTCCAACATATCTCATGCACATATAACCATCAAAAACATACAAAAATAATCATTCAAACCATGCATTCAGTACCATTTCCAACCATGACCATTTCAAAGAATAAAACTCATATCATTACAAGCATAATTCATTCATTTGCTCACTCAAACCTTGGCCATTTTACATGCTTTCACCATACCAAAATATGCATCATGTATCACATTCATTTAAGCAAAGTCTTAATTCAAAAATAGCCAAATCACATGGCTAAGATCACATAACAACTTGTACTAAAATACTAGCCTATACATGCCATATCTAACTTTATACATTTTCAAAGTGTACGAAAATGATTTTAGTAGTGTGATGACGATCCTTGATGGTCCCGAGCCTTCAGTAGCTTTGACGACCTATAAAACAGAGAAAACACAGATAGAGTAAGCTTTCCAAAAGCTTAGTAAGTCATTTACAAATAAACTTAACATATAAAACATATGAGCATAATACCACATTGGCACATTTCATATACATAGCAAATTTCTCACATATATACTTTGGTCCATATCTTTTGCCATATTTGCCACATTTGCCACATTCATCAATTTAAGAATCATAGTAAGATCACATAAGTACTTACCTTATATACACACTTTGTGTATATATATCAAACGTACCTGGAACGGACAATCAATCACTTAATTTATCATAGCTCGGATTTGTAATTCGTATCTCAGACTTGCCCGTTGAACCGTAAGGAATCTAGTAGGATACTCAGAAGGTTCGGAATGGTTGTACAATGCCAACGTCCCAGACGAGGTCTTACATGCACTCAGACATTGATGCCGCTGTCCCAGACAAGGTCTTACACATATCAATACGATGCCGATGTCCCAAACATGGTCTTACACGTAAAGCTTATATCGACGCCAACGTCCCAGACGTGGTCTTACACATAAAAATTATATCGATGCCAACGTCCCAGACGAGGTCTTACACGAAGTCTCAAATCAACGCCAACGTCCCAGACGTGGTCTTACATGATAAAACAGAATAGATACCTATGTCATGACATAGCTAATCCTATATATTCCTAGGTTCGTACGGGACTTCTCGGACTTAGTCACTATATCGGACTTAACTCGGAATTCATTTGCATAGCTTCTCATTAACATCCATAACTAACATTGGTCATATGAACACATGTAATATCATACAAGTACGTTTATTTGCATAGTGACTTACCTCGGATTCGGTTTGTCGGAATAGAAATGGCTACTCGTTTACTTTTGCTTTCCCGTGATCTAAATTTGTTTTCCTCGGTTCTTGATCTAAACACATTCAGAATTAACCCTTTTATTCATTAATTCTTACAATCTAATCCAAAGACACACATTTAGGGCCATTTGCAAATTAACCCTCAAATTTGCACACTTAATCAATTTAATCCATTTTTCTCAAAACCTCAAATTCACAAAATCCACACATACACATGCTTGGCCGAACCTCTCTAGGGACTATATAAGTCCAAATATTTCATCAAATTTACAAATTAGTCCCTCAATTTTCTATTTTCTCAATTTAGCCCTAATTAGCTAAATTCATAAAAAATTCAAGAACAAAGTATGTTCATCAAATACATATCTTTCATTTAACACCATAAAACATCACAAGGCTCAACATAGCATCAATGGCATTTTACACAAACATCATCAATTCATGAAATTGAGACATGGGTTTTGTAGCTCTCAAGGCAACGATTGCAAAAACATAGAAATTATCGAAAACCGACCGAAAACATACCTTGAATTTAGCTTTCAAATGGCCAAATGAAACAAAGCCTTTCTTTTCTATTTTTTTTTGAGTTTTCGGTGGAAAAATGGATGAATTAAAGTCCATTTCCATGTTTTAATCATAATATAACATTAATAAACAATTTCCTATTTTAGCCTTATAATATAAAATATTTATAACATATAAAACAAGGTCATTTTTTACCATAACCACCCACTTACACAATAATGGCTTATTTGCCATATAAGGCCATAACTTTAAAAAGCCACAACACTTTAGTACTTTAATGAATAGGAAGCAACTTTCACATTCAATGCAATTTCATCCTTTTGTCACATTAAACATACAAATGGACAAATTAACTTACGGAAATTTACCACATGCTTAATCACATATAAAAGACACAAAATATAGTATTAAAATATTATTCAGACTCGGATTTGTGGTCCCGAAACCACTGTTCTGACTAGGGTATAAACCGGACTGTTACAATTGGAATGGCTAGTATTGGTTTATTTTGGTATGACTAAGTAGATTATTATGATATACATATATACACATGTGTTATGTTAAAAATATGTGATCAATGTTGGGAATGCTTAAGTTAAACTAAGGTAAGGTTGTGATCATGTATGCTTGTAGTGATATGCCTTGTGAATGATAGAAATTGCCCAATTTGAATGCTTGAATTGGTTGGCATTGGATTTTTATTTCAAGTGCAGGTCTTGGGTGAAATTTTTGGTGAGAAATGAAGCTAGAAATGGCTTCATTTTGGCCACACAGGAAGACACACGGGCGTGTGTCTAGACCGTGTGTGACACACAGCCTAGTAACACAGGCATGTAGTTAGGTCGTGTGTCCCCTGCACCTAAATTTTGAGAAACAAAATGCTCAGAATTGGGCACACGGGCAGAGACACGGGCGTGTATGCCACACAGCCTAGAACACGGGCGTGTGTCTTGGCCGTGTGAAACCTGCACCTAATTCGAATTAATTTAATTAACCACATGGCCTAGCACACGGGCATGTGGCATGGCCGTGTGGCGCAAGTCAGAGAGCAACCTAAATCGAACACGGCCTGTAGCACGGGCGTGTTCCAGGGTCACACGGGTGTGTCCCTTGGACTACACGGGCGTATGAGTCCTGCACCTTAGAAAAATTTTATAATTTTGCGAAAAATTCTTAGAGGTTCCGATTAAATCCCGATTCGATTCTAGTGCTCATATTGGACCTCGAGGGCCCGATCAAGGGACATTATGGATGATCTCAGTAAATGAATATTAAATTTATGTAGTTTAATAGAAAAATGTTCTGAATGTTCTGGTAATGCTCCGAAACCCTGTTCCAGTGACAGGTACGAGTTACGGGTGTTACAATAGGGGTTTTAATTAGAAAGAGATTTCAATTAATCTACCTAGAGTCAGTTGTTCTTACTCTCAAAAGAGATATTAACATAATTTAGGGACTTCTACGGATCAAGATACAAGTGAATAAATCGTTTAATTCAGATTCATAATAATAGTTGAAGTCTAGGTGGATTCTTTCCTAGGTATTGTCTATCTCATTGGTTATTTTTGTTTATTTTCTTATTTCATTCTCTGTTGCGTTATTAGATAAATAAGATTAGTAAATTTAGATTAAAAACAATCACTCCAATTTGTAAGCTAAATAATAGGAAAACGGTAATTGCTAGTACTTTTAGTCCTCGTGGATACGATATTCCCTACTCACCATAACTATACTATTGTTCGATAGGTGCGCTTACCTTAGTCGTATTTATAGTTAGTTTAGTGGCCATCAAGTTTTTGACGCCGTTGCCGGGGACTAAAATATTAGGAACACTTGATTTTTATTAATTTAGCCATTTATTTTTATTACATTTTATTTTTGTTTTCTAATTTTTATTCTATTTGCTTCTGGCAGGTTCCTTTAGTTTATGACTACAAGAAACCCGTCGGACCATTGTTATTTGACAGTGAAATTGAATGTACAGCTCGCAGAAACCGTAGAGAAGTAAGGCAGAGTCGAGAAAATATAGTAGATAAGCAAGAGGACATTATTGTTACTGAGGAGATGGATGATAACTAGAATAATCAACTACCTCCTGTAGTTGTTGCAAATCCAGATCTTGTTCCTCGTACTATGTACGGTTATGCCAAACCCACTCTAACTAGGGCTGAATCGAGTATTGTGAGACCCACCATTGCTGTAAATAATTTCGAACTGAAACCGAACACTATTCAGATGATACAATAATTTGTTCAATTCGATGGTTTGCAAGACGAAGATTCAAATATTCATTTGGCAATTTTTTGGAAGTCTGTGATACTTTCAAGATAAATGGCGTTTCTAGTGACGCCATTCACCTACGGTTATTCCCTTTCTCGTTGAGGAACGAAGCTAAACAATGGTTGAATTCTTTACCACGAGGTTCTATCACTACATGGGATCAAATGACCGAGAAATTCTTACTGAAGTACTTCCCACCGACTAAGACAGCCAAGTTGATGACTGATATTTCTTCCTTCATTCAGATTGACTTAGAAACCTTATATGATGCATGGGAGAGGTATAAGGACTTATTGAGACAGTGCCCTCACCATGGGTTACCTTTATGGTTACAAGTTCAAACCTTCTACAACGGTTTGAATCCCTCAACTAGGCAGTTGATCGATGCAACAGCCGGTGGAACCCAGAATAATAAAACATTCAAAACAGCTTATGAATTTATAGAGGAGATGCAACTGAATAATTATCACTGGCAAGTCATGAGGACAAAGCCGATGAAAGTAGCCGGTGTCTTTAATTTAGATGCAGTCACCATGTTATCAAATCAGGTAGAACAATTAAATAAGAAAATTGATGGTTTATATATTTCTACGCAGGTACATCCGGTGATGCAATGTGATATAAATGGAGGAGGAATGAACAATCCAAAATGTTTACCCTACGGCCCTTGCATAGAGAACGAACAAATCAATTATATAGGTAATAATTCTAAGCCTCAAAATAACCCTTATAGTAACACCTATACTGCAGGTTTGAGGAACCATCCCAATTTCTCTTGGGGTGGTCAAGGAAATTAGATAGCACAACCTCCTCCAGGCTTTCAACAACAATCTTACCAACAAGAGAAGAAACCGAACCTTGAGGAAATGTTGACGAAGTTTATCTCGTGTCAGAAACCCGCTTTCAAAACACTAAAGCAGCACTTAAAAATCAACCAGCATCTATTCAAGGGCTAGAGAACCAAATAAGTCAGCTTGCTAAGCTAATTTCAGAAAGACCACAAGGTAGTTTGCCTAGCAATACCGAAACTAACCCAAGAGAGTAGCTTCATACAAATACTGTTCGAGATGAAGAAGGGTTAGTTGAATCTGAATCAGAACCAAGGTAAGAAAGTGTGGTAAGTAACAGTAAGGTTGAGGTAAGCCAGAATGAGAAAAAATCAGTTGGTAAAGAATATAAACCTCGAGTGCCATATCCTAATGTGACGAAGAAAGACCACACGAACAAACAATTTGGTAAATTTCTTAAACTTCTGAAGAAATTACATATTAACTTACCATTTATTGAAGCTCTTTCACAGATGCCCAATTCCGTTAAATTTTCAAAGGAGCTTTTGGCAAACAAAAGGAAGTTAGATGATTCATCGATTGTGGAGCTAAATGTAGTTTGCTCAGCCATACTGCAAAATAAACTACCCAACAAGTTGAAAGATCCAAGGAGTTTTACTATTCCTTGTTTAATTGGTAGTTTGAATATTAATAATGCTTTGGCTGATTTAGGGGCTAGTATTAACGTCATGCCCTATAAAATGTTTAAGCAATTAGGTCTTGGAAAACCCAAACAAACTAGGATGAGTATTCAATTAGCAGATAGAACCATTAGATTTCCTAGGGGTATTATTGAAGACGTACTTGTAAAAATTGATAAATTCATATTCCCAGATGATTTTGTTGTTTTAGACATGGATGAGGATAGTGATGTACCTCTGATTCTAGGTCGGCTCTTTTTAGCAACTGCTAGAACTATTATTGATGCTGATATATATGAATTAATACTTCGTGTAGGCGACGAAGCCATTAATCTCCAAGCTCATGATTCTGTTAAGACATTTAGTGATTGAGATGATTTTACAAGTTCTGTTAATATGAGTAACCATGTGGCTCAACCTTCTTTGCAGGAAACCCCTCGAAAAAACGTAATGGAGCCACGTTTTAGTCCATGTGACAGAAATAGAATGATTCATAAAGAACGAATACTACAAATCGATGAACTGGATAAATGGCGGACAAATGTCAAGGAGAAATCGAAAAAGCACGATGAAGAGCCAAAGCGTTGCCATGATGAGCATGTGGATGGAACGAACCAATTTAAGGTTGGGGATAAGGTACAGCTACATAAAACAAATCCACGAATTACCACTGCAGAGCTTGATGCAAACGGATCAAACCCCTTCACGGTACTGAATGTCTTCCCATACGGTACAGTTAAGGTAACTCATTCTGCATTTGGCACATATAAGGTAAATAGTACTCGACTTAAACCTTACTTTGATAATAGAATTGATAACGAGAAAGAGGATTTTTAGCTCTGCGAACCACCGTGACCGTGCGAATATGAGGTAAGTCGAGCTTAGACTTTTAATAAACATTTCTTGGGAGGTAACCCGAGTGTTAACACTACTAATTCTCTTAATTTTATTTTATGTTATTTTTAAAACTAATTAATTTTCAAAATTAAAAAAAATGTTTTTGACCCACACGGGCGTGTCCCAGGCCGTATGCACAACAAAGGGTTCGACAGTGAGTTACATGGCCTAACGACATGGCCATGTGACCCACACAGCTTGGACATACGGGCGTGTCCTTGGCCATATGGATCCTGGGACTTAATTTTTTCAAAAATTTGAGTGTTACACGACCTAAATTAGTCCACACGGGTGTGTCCTAGGTCGTGTGAACCCTGGTCCAGCACGGGCATCACATGATCGTGTCCCCCTTTTAACCCCAAACCCTAAAATCTTTTCTTTTACTTTGTCTTCTTCTTCACCATCCAACCCTAGCGCCGCTACTCACAGCCCTAATCCCTTACGGCCACCGTTGCCCCAATTCCATCGCCATTTGTCCCACATTTCTCCTCATTACCTCCACCGCAAACCTCTCCCCCTCTCCTTTTCTCCCTTCTTCTTTCTTCCTTTTGTTCTCCCTATTGCCGACCCACCTTCGACCAAAACTCCCACCCCCTTCCACGTCACACACACACATTGATTTTATTTTTTCTTTTTAATTTTATTTTATTTTATGTTTATTTCTATTTTTAGTTGTTTTGTTTTATTTTTATTTTCTTGTACTTCTTTTAATTATTATCTTTTGAACTATATTTTTATAGTTGTTTCTACTCGAGTTATAACCCCTTAATATTCTTCATTATTTCTGTTTATTTTCTTATTAGTTTGCTCAGAATCATGCACTACATCTAGATTTGTCTACAATTCTGCCTTTCACCATTCTGGCAATTTCATCCAATATTCAGGGTAGTTTCAGTTTTCTCCCTCTCTTATGATATTCTGTTTATACTATGATTATATCTGTTTGTACATTGAGAGCAATGTACATCTTAAGTGTGGGGAGGTTATTTATATAATTATTAGAAAATCCTTGAATTATGTCTTGTATTTAAGTAATTTTCTCATACTTCCATTAGAACTAATTTTTGTCGATTTGGAATTTTTGTTGATGTGTTTTAGATTAACTTGTCGATAATTGTGTATTGGTTGATTTAAACTTAAAGACATGAGAGAATCAAGCATGATAAGATTTTTTTCAGAAATTAAAATTTTTAGGTTGTTTCTCTAAATTAAAGTATTATCTTGAAGTTTGAGATTTGCAAGATTGACATCAAAAACCATGATTTTTTGTGAGATTTTGAGCCTTTAGAGCATACATTTTTCTTGCTTCTTTTATTATTGGTTATGAGTGTGTCAATTTGATTTGTTATTCTAGAACTTGTATCGATTATACATGTCGAGACCACACTTTGATTTGATATACTGAGATGATAAAGGCACTTAGGTTTTAACCCACTTATCCCATAAAAAGCCTACCTTTGTAATTAACCCTTAGTGAACCCTGTTGAGCCTAACACACCTTTTCTTAATTTACACATTAATGTTAACCCATAACTCATTTTTTTGTTCGTTGAGAATTTTTCCCATTTTATTAACTTCCTTTTTGTCGAGATTTGAGTTGGTTAGTTCCCTAACTATGCTCTTTTGTTTAATTTGCTGAATTATTTATTATTCGTAAAGAAAAAATAAAAAAAACAAAAAAAATATACATATATATTGATTATTATTTCAGTTCTATGATTGAGCTTGAATAGTTAAATTCATTTTTTGAGAAGAAGCTCGTTTTCTTATTCTTGAACAGTTCTTGATTTATGCACTTGTTTTTAATTCAGCATTTATTATTTTTCTAGTTTGGTAATTTATCAATTCAATCTCGATTTTAACCATCTTTTTCAGCCTTTCTCCACACCCTTAACCTAAGCCCCATTAAAACCTCTTAAAGACCTTTTGATTTGTATATCATCTCATTTTATAGTGGTGGAGATTTGATTTTCATGCAAGCATATGGTAATGACTTTTCTTGTTTGACTATTGAGTGCTTATTCATGAACCTTAAACATTTTAAGTGATTTGAGTGAATCTTTAGTGAGGATGTTGATTCTTGTAGATTTTGAATTAAAGGTAATGTAACGCCCCGAATTTGGGCCTAAAAGGAAATAGGTCTTGAGCGTGGGAACACATAAAAATTTATGTGTGCAAGAAAATGACATAAATGATTGTCTGCTCCAATGGTGCAACTGTTCACTCGATTTCGCAGTCAAGTGTGTAACTGTTTTCCGTAAGTGATAAGCGGCTTAAAAGCCGAAAAGGGTGTGTAACCGTACACCAAATCTGTTACTATCAAAACCCGAAAAGGTGTGTAATCACACTATTGTTTCTGTGAGTCGGCAAAAGCCAAAAAACTGAAAAACCGAAACTTCGGCATTTGAGGCCTCACGAGCGTGCGATCGCTCGTGCGGTAAACCGAGCCCACAATCATGGGCGATAGACTGTAGAGGCCACCACAAGCGTTCTCGTGTTCTTGGGCCGTTATGGGCCTCGTTTGGCTGAAATAGGTCGTGTGGGCCCAATGGGCTCGTGGGCCCCACACGGAATAAATCCACGATAAGTGCCAATTATTGAACTGGGCTATAACGTTCACATAGCCGTGACTAAATTTGGGCTAAATAGGCCACACGAGCGTATAGGCCCACTTAGGCCGTATAATGGGCCTTGGGCCCATTTACACCGTTATGACCATTTAGGTTATCTGTGTCGCTTGAGGCGACTGTAGACATTCGGAGAGGTCGTTATCTGCACCGAGACCCCAAAGTAAGTAAAATGACTGTAATGCCCCTGTAGGGTAAATTGACCGTAATGCCCTTGTATGGTAAATTGACCGTAATGCCCCTGTATGGTAAATTAACCGTAATGCCCCTGTAAGGTAAATTGACCGTAATGCCCCTGTAGGGTAAAATGACCGAAATACCCTTGTAGGGTAAAATGACCATAAAACCCCGTAGGGTAAAATGACCGTAATGCCCCCGTAGGGTAAAATAACCGTAATGCCCCGTAGGATAAAATGTCCGTAATGCCCCCATAGGGTAAAATGACCGTAATACCCCTATAGGGTAAAATGACTGAAATACCCTTGTAGGGTAAAATGGCCGTAATACCCCTGTAGGGTAAAATGACCGTAATGTCCCTGTAGGGTAAATGACTATTTTGCCCCTCGAGGGTAAATGAGTGATTGTCTATGATTTGTATGGTGATTTGTGCGTGATTTGTATGGTGATTTGTGCGTGATTGAATGATTGATTACGAGCATGCCATTTCGCATACACGACATCTTGCATGGGGTTGGGATCTTTGTTATGGAGGAAAGTATCTTTATTCTTGGTGGCTTTGCCACAAATACTATTATTAGCGGCTTTCTTTGCGATCGCGATATCTTGTCGACTTTGCCGCAATATCGACATCTTGGCGGCTCCGCTACAATCATTCTTGGTGGCTTTGCCACATATAATGTTACTGGCAGCTCTGCTGCATATTGTCTTGGCACTATCTTTTGCAATATTGGTGTGTTGGCTGGGTGGGTCGATTTTATCCCCACATGGTGTGATGGTTGGTACGGGTAGTGTGTTGGTTGGATTGGGGCGGGTTGCATATGTTTACCATACTGAGACTGTTACTGTGATTGTGATGGGCTAGGCCCAATTGATTCTGTTATGGGCTGTGACCCAAATGACATTGTTTTGGGCTTTGGCCCACATATACTCTGAACTTAACTGTACTATTACTATTAAAGGCTCGAGCCTGCATCGATTCTGTTTCAGATTATCTTGACAGGCTTTCTTTAATAAGGGGATTACACACTGAGTTTTCGCAAACTCACCCTTTCTTTTAACCTTTCAGGTAATCCCCAGCGTTAAACGGTTCGGAGCTGCGAGGGACTCGGAGAGGGCCACACAACTGCACATGTTTTATTCTGTTTTGCTCATTTACTTAAGGACTTTGATTTTGATTCGGGTTGTAATAAGGCCTCTATAATTTCTGGATTTTAAATTTGGGATTTTATTGACTGTGATTTATATTTGCTAGAAGTAGAACACGGTTTTCCAAAACAATAACTATTTTTTTAAATGTTACATTTTCGCAACTCAATTTTTAAATATCACGTTTTCGTAAATCATTTGTTTTAAATTAAGATTCCGCAACAAATAAGGTTTTAAAGGTAATAACATTTTAAAAGAGAATAACTTTTTAATAAACCACGATTTAAAGTGAAAAAATGCAAACTGAGGGTTTGTACAAGTTTTAAATGGCAAGAAGTGTTAAATTTCAAGAAGGATTTTCAATGAAGACATGGTTTTCGAAAAACACTTCAATGTGACACGCCAGATTCGGCCATAACGTCTAGGCCGGGTTTGGGGTGTTACATTTAGTGGTATCAGAGCCAAGTTGCAAAACTCGGCTGTGGAATGGGTTTTCAAATTTTTGGATTTCAAAAGGTTGTTTTCGAATATGTGAAGTGTTTGAGATATTTCTTCTACAAAGTGTGGCACACCGAGTCTCCGGCGCCGAATCCGTAAGTTTTCTAAATACTTTTGTTTGTTTAGAAACTGAAATGCAGTAAGTTAGGAAGTACTGTGGCTACTTTGGAAATTATACTATACCACTCTAGATAGAGCAAACTGAAACTATAGGAAATTGAAAACAGTAGTGAAACTTCGATCTGCATAAAACCGTTAGTTCTGATAAAACGCGAATAGACAATAGGCACAAGAGATACACGTGAACGTGGTTCAAGAGGCTGTAATAATGTTTTGAAATCAGAGCGCGCAGCGAGAGCGTGGGGGTGAAGTCTGTGTGACAGTTTGAAATTTCGGGGACGAAATTTCTTTAAGGGGGTGAATTGTAAGGCCCCGAATTTGAGCCTAGAATGAAATAGGTCTTGAGCGTGGGAACACATAAAAAATTATGTGTGCAAGAAAATGACATAAATGATTGTCTACTTCAGTGGTTAAGTGATTTGGAGTGTTTAGGAGTGTCTGAGAAGTCTTGGGATCAAGCCTAGGCTCTTGCAAAAATTTTATTTTCCCCTTAAATGAATCTGGACACTGGCACTTAGGATTTATTAGTAATAATGCTTGTTTAATGACACAAAAGGAGCTTGTGGCCTAGTGGCAAGTGGTGTGTTGTGTAACTGTGAGGTCTGAGGTTCAAATCCTGGGATAAGCAATGGAGTGTTTATTTTTCTTTGCTTGGTGAGAAGGTAGAAGAGTTGGTGAAACAACTCTTGAAGAGGTGTTTGAATTGGTCATGGAGAGATTGTAGGAGCAAATCATGGAGAGGATTATGGAGAGATTGGTGGAGTGAATCAAGGAAGTTGGAGTGTGTGGGAGTGTTTGTGCTGAATTTGCTAAGGGGAACTCATAATTTCGGCTTTGGGGGTGTGTGTTTTCATTTCACTTATTGAGAGCATTTTAGGGCTTTTCGGGATTTGTTTGTGTTCCTCTCTAAAGCCGAGCTAGCATTTTGTTTTGGGGAGTGTTTTATTGTTTCGATTTTGGCACTTCCTCTTCATTACTTAGCCGAATACATCTCTTCCCTCTTTCACCATTCTTTCATTTGGTATTCTCTCCATAACTCCCTCTACCAAATTTTTGTTAGTTTTCTCCCCCTATCGGTTTTGAACTGACATTATTTACTCTTGTGAAGTGGTCGAATACCTCTATCTCTTCTCCTCACTTTCTTTTCCTTCTTCTTTCTTTTCTCTTCCTAAGCCGAATACATTTCTTTTGCCCTCCTATTGCACCGTGATTTTTGTGGAGCCGATTTTGCTACTCCTTTCTCAACTCTATTGCGCTGTGGTGAGTTCACACGAATCTCTTCTAGTACTCTTATTTATTTCTTGTTGTTTTCTTCATGGTTTAAGCCAAGTATTTCGGTCTTTTGTGACGGATTCTTTGACCCTTCTGTAATGAATATGTTCTTTGGGTTTCAAAACTTGCGAAGAGTGAAGGGGTTCCTCAGGAGTGCAGAGGCATTCAAGATTCTTCTTCCGTCTTTCAATTGAAAATTTGGGGGGGTAAGTTGGCTTGTTGGCCGATTGTGCTACGTTTTCAGTATTGGGGTCTTAAGTCTTATTCTTGTAAACAATCCAGTCTTATAGGTTTCATTGCTTAAGTAGATAATCGGCGAGGTCGTGAGATCGATTTTTAATCGGCGATCTAATAGCATTAAGCTACTTTCGTTCGTTCAAGGCCTTGGCATGGTGAACTGTTCACTCGATTTCGTAGTCAGGTGTGTAACTGTTTTTCGTAAGTGATAAGCGACTTAAAAGCCGAAAAGGGTGTGTAACCGTACACCAAATCTGTTACTATCAAAACCCGAAAAGGTTTGTAATCACACTATCGTTTCTGTGAGTCGGCAAAAGTCGAAAAACTGAAAAGCCAAAACTTTAGCATTTGAGGCCTCACGAGCGTGCGATCGCTCGTGCGGTAAACCGAGCCCATAATCATGGGTGATAGACTGTAGAGGCCACCACGAGCGTTCTCGTGTTCTTGGGCCGTTATGGGCCTCGTTTGGCTGAAATGGGCTGTGTGGGCTCAATGGGCTCGTGAGCCCCATACGGAATAAATCAACGATAAGTGGCAATTACTGAACTGGGCTATAACGTTCACATAGCCGTGACTGAATTTGGGCTAAATGGGCCACATGAGCGTGTGGGCCCACTTGGGCCGTATAATGGGCCTTTGGTCCATTTACACCGTTATGATCATTTAGGTTATCTGTGTCGCTCGAGGCCCGTAAGGTAAAATGACCGTAATACCCCTGTAGGGTAAAATGACCGTAATACCCCTGTAGGGTAAAATGACCGTAATACCCCAGTAGGGTAAAATGACCGTAATACCTCCATAGGGTAAAATGACCGTAATGCCCCTGTAGGGTAAATGACTATTTTGCCTCTCGAGGGTAAATGACTGATTGTCTATGATTTGTATGACTGATTTCTCTGTGATTTGTATGACTGATTTGTCTGTGATTTGTATGAGCATGGCATTCTGCATACACGACATACTGCATGGGGTTGGGATACTGTTATGGAGGAAATGTATTTCATTCTTGGTGGCTTTGCCACAAAATCGCATTACTAGCGACTTTCTTTGCGATATCGATATTGGCGACTCTGCTGCAATAATGTTATCGGTGGCTTTGCCATATATATTATTACTAGCGGCTCTGCTGCGTTGTATCTTGGCGGCTATCTTGCCGCAATATTGTGTGTGTTAATTTGGGTGGGTCAATTTTATCCCCACATGGAGTGATGGTTGGTACGGGTGGTGTGTTGGCTGGATTGGGGCGGGTTGCATATGTGCACCATACTGAGACTGTTACTGTGATTGTGATGGGCTAGGCCCAATTGATTCTGTTATGGGCTGTGACCCAAATGACATTGTTTTGGGCTTTGGCCCATATATACTCTGAACTTAACTGTACTGTTACTGTTAAAGGGCTCAGGCCCAGACTGATTCTGTTTCCGTATACTGACAGTTTCTTTAATAAGGGGATTACACACTGAGTTTTCGCAAACTCACCCTTTCTTTTAATCTTTCAGGTAATCCCCAGCATTAGACGGTTCGGAGCTGTGAGGGACTCGGAGAGGGCCACACAACTACACATGTTTTATTCTGTTTTGCTCATTTACTTAAGCACTTTGATTTTGATTCGGGTTGTAATAAGGCCTCTATAATTTCTGGATTTTAAATTTGGGATTTTATTGACTGTAATTTATATCTGCTAGAAGTAGAACACGGTTTTCCAAAACAATAACTATTTTTTTAAACGCTACGTTTCCGCAACTCAATTTTTAAATATCACGTTTTCGTAAATCATTTGTTTTAAATTAAGCTTCCGCAACAAATAAGGTTTTAAAGGTAATAACATTTTAAAAGGGAATAACTTTTTTAATAAACCACGATTGAAAGTGAGCAAACGCAAACTGAGGGTTTGTACAAGTTTTAAATGGCAAGAAGTGTTAAATTTTAAGAAGGGTTTTCAATGAAGACATGGTTTTCGAAAAACACTTCAATGTGACATGCTAGATTCGGCCATAACGTCTAGGTCAGGTTTGGGGTGTTACGGGTAACTACTTAAATAAGGGGAGACACCTATGTTTTCGTATTTAAAAATGTTAGCCTGGATTGTTTAAGACTTTAGTGCTCTTTTGGTTGAATTGTCAATGCATGACTATTTGTGAATTATTTTTGACACATTATTGATGGGAATTACAAGTTGAGAAATTTTAATTTTAATGTGAGTTAAGGATTTTGCTTGAGGACAAGCAAACGCTTAAGTGTGGGGATATTTGATAAGCTATAAAAGGAACATATTTTAATCTCATTCTTAATACGTTTTTGGATGATTAATTATGCAAATTAGTGAATTTGATGCTCATAATCCTTTAAATTCATGTTTCTATACTTAGGAGAGCATTTGAGAGTGAAAGGAGTGAAAAACAAGCTAAAATCGGACAAATAGAACTGTTTTCAGGATCCACATGGCCTGGGCATTTCCACACGGGCTGGCTACACGCCCATGTGCCAGCATGTGTCGATATTGCACCCTGCCTCCCAAATATGCGAAAAACCCCAATTTTTAGGCTTTCTGAGCATTCTAAAGTCTATAAATACTAATTAGAAGAAGACATAAGGGGGAATAAAAAAAGATCGAAGAGAACACTCAAAGATCGCCATCGGAATCAACTCGGAAGCGGATCTCCCTCAAGATTGAAGATCTCCATTTAATTTCTTTCGAAGTTTTATTGAGTTTCTTTATGTCTTGTGGTTATCCTAACTTTGAGATGTTTCTATCCAAGATTATGAACTAAATTCCCTAGATACCTAGGGAGGATGAAATCTATGATGAATTTTATTATCTAATTTCTGTTTTTACGCGATAAATACTTAATTCTTGTTCTCAATTATATATGCTTATTTTGTGTTTTAATATTTTTGGGATATTAATTCATGTTTAATGTGCTTATTTCAATGGAGCAAAATTCCCTATTTAAGAGTAGATCTAGCATAATTGAGTGGAGTTGCATGCAATCCTAGAAATAGGACAACATAAATCTACCAGATTAGAGTCAAATCTAATAGGGGAATCCATAGATCGAGTTAATGTGACGATAGGGGTTTTAATTAGAAATAGATTTCAATTAATCAACCTAGAATCAGTTGTTCTTACTCTCGAAAGAGATATTAACATAATTTAGGGATTTCTACGGATCAATACACAAGTGATAAATCGTTTAATTCAGATTCATAATAATAGGTGAAATCTAGGTGGATTCTTTCTTGGGTATTGTCTATCTCATTGGTTATCTTTGTTTATTTTCCTATTTCATTCTTCTGTTGCGTTATTAGATAAATTAGATTAGTAAATTTAGATTAAAAACAATCACTTCAATTTGTCGGCTAAATAATAGAAAAACGGTAATTGCTAGTACTTTTAGTCCTCGTGGATACGATATTCCCTACTCACCATAACTATACTATTGTTCGATAGGTGCGCTTGCCTTAGTCGTATTTATAGTTAGTTTAGTGACCATCACATAACCAAACATTAATCAAAGCATATCACATAACATATAATTTTCTCCACTATTAAACATTAAACATATGATCCAAGCTACCTAACAAGATAATAACAACATGACTATTTCCATCACATACATATACACTTATATAAATAACTTCCAAAATGCCAACGAAAATACTCAATGTTCATTATAATCATTAGACATCCTAGGTACATGGCAAGACCAAAATGAATACATCACCAACACTTTAGTTCGAGATTGCCACTGGATGCTGAAGTTAATGTTCGAATCAAAACGTACCTAACCTGCGCATGGAAAAAAAATCATACGTTGAGTATACTCAGTGGTATTTCAATATTCCAAATATTAATATCTATTCTAACACAAAATGATGCATAAATTAACATAATTAATGAAATGCAACATAACAATTACTATACACAAATTCACTTATTCATTTCTCAAAACCATCACATTATTATCAATACTAGAACATGGTAAATTCATTACATATACCATTTGGTAATTCAAATCATACTCTAGCACATTCCATCTCATAGTTTACCATGAATAAGTTCAAAGTTCATATTCATCCTTAATTCAAATGTTCCATCATCATGGTTTTGATTTTCATCTATAATTCCCTATTAACATGACTCGAACTCGGATGGATATGCAAATTCAACCAACAAACGTAATAATAAATTGCGCCCTGCACTAGCTAGTAAAGACCGACAAATAAATATGCCCAGCACTAGTCGGTATAACAAACAAATAGAGTGCCCAACACTCCTCGACCCATAATCGAATAACCCTGAACTCTTCCTATCTTATGGCATGTCAATTATACCCGACCCTGCCCAAACAATTAATAAGGAAACATGTTTCTCAATTCAATTCAACATACTAAATCTTTATTATCAAATCATGTTTCCATCAATTCATAATCCATTATCATGCATCTGTCAACATTGTTCATTCCTCATATCAATTCAATTCAACATATAATTCAATACACGTTATTTTCATAACCATCAATTAAGTCTATTTCCACAACTAATCATTCAACCACATCCATTTAATTCAATTAGTATTTCACACATATTTCTAAAGAACTAACTCACATTATAATCTTACCATATGATGCGATGTTTATATGCAACAATTGAAATAATTCAGATTATATAAATACAAACCGTGAACTCCGAGCTATTCGTCGACAACCTTATCTTTTCCTTTCTTTTTTGAGGGATCCGAATTGAGGTTAGCTACGGATTAAAACAAATAATACATTTCATCAAGACACAGCCAAATCCACATTCAATTTCTAATTTATGCAACTTTTTTATTTTTATTCAATTTAGTCCCTAAAACCATGACTAACATAACTTTCACAATTAACCTCAATTTTTTATACTAATATCACTTTAGACTAATTTAACTTCCTATTTCTCATTTCTATCCCAAAATTTTGAAATTTGTACAATTTAGTCCCTATAGTAAAAAATCATCAACTAACTTTACATTTTAGTCCTTTTTCAGTTCTAAACTTAAAATCTAATCATTTAAGCCCTAAAATCTCAACTATCCATCAATGGAAACATCTTCAAACTTTAACTATACCAAAAAATAGGACATGGGTCCGCTAGCTTAAGCTACCGAGATTTCAAAAACACAAAAATTACAAGAAAAGAGACTAAATTGACTAAACCAAATTGAAGCTTGAAATTAAAAGCCATAAACTGTGCGTTTCTTCTTCTTCCTTTTCTTCTTGTTTCAAAATTGTGGAAATGAAAAGAGAAATGAGTTTTCTCTTTCATTCCACCAAGTTATCATCTTTTTACTTAATTAAAATTTTAATTCATTTATTATATTATTAACTAATGTTTTATAAAAATAAACATACATACCACTAACTTAACCGACCATATAAGCACATTCACTAGGTATAATTCCCATTTAAGCCCCTTATACTAAATTCTAATTATAATTCCTTAATAATTAAATTTCTGACACTTTTATGATTTAGTCTCTATATCTTAATTAATCACTAATTCGACAAAATTACCTAACCAAAATTCAATTCACTTCTAATATAACTCTGTAAATATTTAATAAAAGTATTTATGAGTCCGATTTATGAAAATGGGGTTCCGAAGCCACAAATTCTGACACCACTAACTTTTGAGTCGTTTCAATTTATATATTTATTGCTTCCATTAATATTTGTATTCTTTTTTTACATCATTAATTTACTTATTTATATTTTATCATAAAAATTATTTTTTTTATATGTTTATTAAAAAATGTAAAAACATAGCTTAATTAATTAATTTTTTAATCCGATCCTCACTTCAATATTCCTCCCAGATGTGGACATGTTTTCTTAATATGCCCTAGGTTCCTACAAAAACTACATAACCTTGGTTGGTCTATCTTCTCCCAAATTTTCATATTGTTGCATATCCGAATAGATTTTGATCGACCTTTTGGCTTGCAACTCAACTCAATATTCTATAGCAATTCAAATAGAGCGTTCAAAACAAACGATCATCTACCTTCATTTAAGACCGATGGGAATCCAGACTTCCATACTTTATATATCCATTTTAGTTTGTACACTTCATCAACATACTTCATGCAATTTAAATGTGTTGAGGCACATGCGACAATTACATGTGCACATGGAAAATGAAGTGCTTGAAATCTCCTACAATCGCAAGTCTTTTGTTTTAGGTATACATGATACGATCCCCCGATGATACCCTCGTCGGGTCTATGAAACTCTGTAACCTGGAATATTTCATTTAGACGCAAGTGACCCACTGCAGACATAAAGTTCGCTCTTGTTGCATTTTCTGCCATATCTTTCCTCACTTCCTCGCACCAAATGTGTATGCCCTTTATCTATCAAACATATTTTTCTGCCCGCTTTGGAAACAACGCTAATAAGCAAAAATATATTTCTTTGACCACCGACGTTATCGACAAATGATGCGTCCCCTTCAATATGAAATTTATGAATTCTGGTAGGTTCATTGTCATATGTCTGTATCGTAGACCTCCATCATATGATTGAGTCCATTGTTCCTTGGGTATCCCAACGAAGTATTCATCATTTTTTTTTGTTTATTGCTCGCAAATTCTCTAACATTTCATGGAATCGATGTTGGATGAACTCGTACCCTATCGAAGAAAATAAAGAATATATCAATGAATGCAAATAATGTATATATTAAAGAATGATATAGAATATAATATTACTACGTACCCATGTTAGTAACTGACCTGCCACCAAATGTAGTAGTCAATTCGGGTCAATTTCGCGCTTAAGGACCTTATTTTCTAAGCAATTTAGTATTTTATATTTCACTTTCAGTATTTAGGTCTTAGGATAGAATATTAATAAAATATGTGTTTTTTAACACATTTTGTAAGTGTTGTGATCCAATAGGCCAACACGGGCCTTAGCCTGTGCAAATATGTTCAATTGAGTGTATAGAATGAAAATATAAAGGCCCAATTGATGTGGAAGCAGAGTGATGCATAAGCTTCCAGGGATGTCAAGGCACAAAGAAATGACACAAGGCAGAATTTTGGTGTCGTGTCGTGCCACGCAAGGGATGTGACGCAACACACGTCGACGTGCTGCCCAAGTTTATCAGGGTTATTTTTGTCCGCTCAATCAAACTTATATGAAGACCTGACACATGCCGAAGACCTAATTTGGGCAGCCAACAATTCTATAAATAAGACATTAGGGGTTGAATTTAACTAAGTCGTCCTATACGCCTTTATAAACCCTAGTAGTTTAGAAGTAGATTTAGTTTATTTTCTTTTCGGCTTTCTAATACTATTTTGTTTTTCCTCTTGAAATAAGTTTTTATTCAAGAGTTTACTTATTCAATTCAAATATTTCAGTTTATGTTCTTTTGCATTTGTTTTATTTCTTTATTCCAATTGAAAGATTTACTACTCCGTTCCCCATTCGAGATCAAATCCAAGATTATTCAAATCTCATTTCTCCTCCGAATCAATTATGTTCTTCACATTATTTATTCAATCAAGATAGATATTATGAATTAATGTGTGGATGGGGATGTGATTAACGGAGGATTTAAGGTTTCTTGATAGGGATTAGTTGGTACGAATTACGTGTGCTTAAACTAATAGGCTTGACAACCCTAAGAAGTTATCATAGGCAAGACGAGGTTGAGAGATAAGTCAAACTGAGTAAATTGTAATTTATCTTGGTTGAGAAAGTGAGTTCGGGAGATAAGTGACTATCAACCAATCATTTAGTTAATTAGAGGCTGGGAGGTAATAATTGGTTAATCGATAGCTAATTCATCCTAAAACCCTAATATAAATTTAGTTACAAACTCTAAAGCGAGTTAATCTTCCTAATTGGTTTTTTTTTATTTCGTTTGTTTATTTTTCTTTCTTTCTTTATTTTCATTATTTATTTATTTTTATTCCATCAACTTATTTTATGGTTTATCGTAATATAGGAATCAACTACTACTACTTAGATTTATTTTTGTAAAAAAAAATTCATTATTTACTCCATCCTCCATTGGGTACGATCCTCAAAATACTTCTAAAGTATTTCATTGTACTAAACTACATTACAATTTGACATGTGCACTTGCGGACATCGTCGTTCTTAACTCTTATATTTTTGGTGTGATATTTAACTATAAACGATAACTTATCAACGCATTGTCAGAATGTGTATGATTCTTCCAAGACGTAATTTCCTGAGTCATGTATGATTTATTCTTTTGTTGGCATGATGCATTTGTAGGAAAAACCCCTCATGCCATATAGTTTACAATATTAGCATTCCATGGCATCCCGTGTGTTACGTGCATTACTTGGCCTTGCTCAATTCAGAACAGCTACTCATCGACGAATTTCTCATTTATTGTCGTGTCCCTTTCTTTCTCCATATCTGTTTCTAGCCTCGAGAGATGATTTGCAACTTGGTTTTCTGTCTTTATCCTGTCTAAGATTCAAAGGTCAAACTCTTGAAATAGTAGCACCCACCTCATTAATTGGCCTTTTTTTGTTTCTTCTTCATAACATACATCAAGGTCGAATAATTAGTGTAAATATATACCCGATTCCCCATTAAGTAAGACCGGAATGTTACCTACAACCATCAAAATTGCTAATACACGAACCAAATTGGAAATACTTGGTGGGAAATAGGAAAAGAAAATTGGGCCCTTTGCAAGAAGATGACATTAATATCAATACAAATTCAATAGGTCATCAATACAAGCAAAGCTAAAAATCGGACGAAGAGAAAAATGCAACTGAACATACTTGTGAGGAAGGGGAACCCTCGAACAGCCAGCTAATCTTGAGTATGGAAGAGTATCCGGGCGAATTAGGAGAAATAGCTTCACGAGAAATTATGGAACCAGTTGAGAAAAGGGTGGCCGAACAAAAAGATCAATCGGGAGTTGGCTTCACTGTCTCAACGATAATAGGTTCTATTGATAGGAACAACGCACAAGGATTGGACATTACAAATCTTTCTCATTGACCAAAGACAATAATATTAGTTGTTAACCTAGTGGAAAAATACCCGAAGTCTCAGGACTTTGTGAAAGAGAGCAAAGAAAAACATGCAGTTATGGGGGATACATTTAATTTGAATATCTTTTACAAGATATTGATCTTTAATTAGACACACCAAAAGTTCAGTGATTCAGGGATTTTCTGGATGTTGACAAAAATCAGAAAAATACAAATTGACAGGATTTATGCTTACAAGGCTAGCATTAAACAAACAATACTATTAGCAAGCGTGGACCAAGGTCGAAGGAACCACATATCACTCAATTACTACAAAAATCATCCAATAGACTTATAACCCAATGTACAGAAAAACCCGAAAACTTTTGGAATCAGAACTCAAGTTATGTGGTACATAATGACGTTATAATCGAGACATGCAAAGTACCCTCCATAACATTATTCCTGTTAAATGCATTATTTAAAAACGTTATGCAATAGCACTCCCTAAATCAATTGTGGAACAAAGACTATAAAAAAAGGTCAGGGTGGTCACGTTACTATTTGATTTTAAAAGGGACTAATCGTTACGATCTGCGAAAATAATTGTTAGTGATCATTGTAGGTCGAAAGGGTAAATTCAGAGAGCAAGATAAATGAACAAAGGCAGAATGGCATGACGGATGCTGGGCTAATACCATCAGAAACAAAACATGTGAGGTATCCAAATGGACATTAACTGAGTTGACGGATGAGTCCGATAGCAAGACCTGACATCTTTAGTTAACTCTCTTACTGTATATTAATGTATATTATACTGACCAATTAGGTGAAATTTTATTGACAGCATGCCCTAACCTCAAGGATTATCTAAAATGTTTGAAAATTATAAAGTGAGCTATTTAAGCCTAGTGTGAGTACTAACTTAAGTAGCAACATACATTTCTTAAAAATTGCAAAATTTATATAACAACATAATTTCACAGACAGCAGTATGCATGATGATGTCAATGCACAACTTTTTAGAAATTAGTGCAAAGTTTTCAGAAAAATGTTCCTACCCAACTCTTCTACACACCATAAAAAAGTTCCCAAAACTCGTCCATCTAATAACACACCAATAATGTAGACAAGCCACTAGAAAATATAAGCAAGCTGCTAGATACAAATATATATGGATAAGCCACCAGAATCACAAATAAACTGCCAAAAAATATGGTTAAACCACTAGAATGTGCATATCATTAAACTGTCAGAATCCTCCTCTTTTCAATATCGTCTCAACCCCATGCATGTGATATGGCATATAGAAACAAATATTTTCAGTGGGCATGCTTAACATGCGAATCAAATTTTATTACGAGATAGTACAATGGGCATGCTTAACATGTGAATCAAATTTTTATAACAGAAATAGTGGCACGATTTATTTTTCATGCTTATCAAATAATGCCATAAAATCACATAACATGAGTGTCAAAACATAAACATGATATCTCATTCATCAATAAAATACACAAACACATTCATATAATCATGGATTAACTAGTTCAGAATCATTTACTTGGAAATCATCCTTTTTAATGGATTTATCATCCCTTTTGAATACATAGCGTATTCGCATATAGTCACATTTAGAGTACTTATAAAAGTATCAATCATATATATATATTACTTAGCAATTATTCATACAATTTTTGTATTAAGTTAGACCCACACTTGAATTTAGTAAACCAAATGCAACACTACACTCCTTCGAACACCCACTCTAAGATCTAATTAGATCAATCACAAATCTGAACACGAAACAATAATCCATCAATAAAACGTTATTTTAGTTATCCCTTTTTAATAAGAGGCAATTTAATCTAGATTTCCAATCCCACATTTACGCTTATACAACCAGAATCGGAGTCGTGATTCACTTCTAAAAGTCAAGGGTGGTCCAAGTTGTTAGCAATTAGTCTTTCATCACACGAATAATACACGAGATGTTAATATCGAAGAAAAATGATATCTAATACTACTAATATATTCGGCCCTTAATAAAAAGAATGGGAAAAAAGTGATGATTTATACCTGAATCATCCCATATTTAATACGATTGGGTTAGAAGGATCGATGATTCATCGGGGTCTTGATTCGAAAAAGGAGTAGAGACTGTAGGAAAATCATCATTAAAAATAAAACAATGGGTATAAGATTTAGTAACGATTTAAGAAAAATAAGAAAAGAGGAGTAGAATTTTGATTATGGCTAGAGAGTTGAGAAAATGGAAAATGAAGAAAAATAGTGACTAACAATGGTGGTGGTGCGGCGACGCGATAACGGCGGTGATGGTGGTGGTCTGGAGGTGGTGCAGTGGTGGTCCGGTGGTGGTGTGGTTAATAATTGGTGGTGAAAAGTGGAAAAAATATAAAGCAAAAGAGGTGGTTTAGAGGCTAAAAATGAAAGAAAAAGTGAGAAATGGAGGAGTAATGAGGAGGAACGACCAAGAAGAGAGGAGGATAAAAAAAGTGAAAAAAAATGAGAATAATGGCTACTATGGTGGGGTGGACGATTCAAGCTAGGAAAAGGAGAGGAAATGGAAACTTGCAGGGACAAAGGCATGAAAAGTGGATTAAAGGGGACATGTGGAGTAAAAAGGGGGCTAAATAAGGAAGCTTGACTCACTAAAGGAGGAAAGAAATCTTCATAATATGGCAACAATAGGGGGACGACACAAGGGTGTTGACCAAGGATTTATAAGTTAAATTTTTTTAAAAAAAATTATGAGGGTGTGGGAAATTGAACATAAGACCTAAGGAAAATTAATTAGGCTCTTAACCACTAGGCTAGATTAGTTACTTGTTCATGAACTAACAGATTTAAAATAAAATATGGGGTGTGACAAGACTGCTTATACTAATTCTGCTCCTCGTTGAAATTTGGCGGATCCCCTTATTAACAAGCTTACCCGCATTCTCATACATTTCTACCATCTTTTCTTATCTTCGTAGTTTGGCAGATTCTCTTACTATCCTATTTACCCGTGTTATCAGATGCGTTGCGATCATCCTAGTATGATACTCGTCGCGAGAGTCATACAACAGTGTCCCTTTTTGTGCCCTGTCGGCTTCTTGGTTCACCATCCTGGCAGACTTCATTTGTTTCATAGCCCAACTATGGTCTTCTACAATATGGTGCCATGTTTTCTCATAGACCTTTAATTCCAAAGAATCAGTAAACCTCTTCTGAGGTGTCGCCCTGAAGGACCTATATACCATTTGCATGGTGTCGCCCCGAAGGACTAGTCGATAACCGTAGATACCATTGTCATGGTGTCACTCTAGCGAACCAGTAGATACCATAGAGTCGATAGACCATTGTCATGGTGTCACTCTAGTGAACCAGTAGATACCATTCCACAATGCCGCCCAACTCCTTTGAATCCCTATTTCAGTCTATCTATTCCTCCATTACACAAATTATTCATATCTTCATCTACCTTATAAGGTAAACTCTATACTCCACATATAATATAATCATGCATTTCACACAAATAAAAGTACTTATTACATAACACATAGTACGCCACTTATTTAAACGTCATGTGATAACAATTTGACATTCAGTAATCATACTTACATATGTTCACATACTTGTACAGGGTTATGCATTCACAGCATACGTGTGTCTCATTGAGTGGCCTACAGTGAATCGGAAAAAGATTTTGTAATCTACAGTGATGTCTTATTGAGTGGCCTCGGTTATGTCTTGATGCAAGACAAAAAAGTGATCGTGTATGCGTCTCATCAACTAAAAACGCGTGAACGTAACTATTCGACACATGACTTAGAGTTAGTTGTTGTGGTCTTTGCTCTCAAGATCTAGAGACACTATCTCTACAGTGAAAAGTGTCACATCTATACCGACCACAAGAGTCTTAAATACCTCCTATCACAAAAGGAGTTGAATTTGAGACAACTACGTTGGGTCGAGCTTCTAAAAGATTACGATTGTGTTATTAATTATCATCCTGGTAAAGCTAACGTCGTAGTTGACACATTGAGTAGGAAAATAGCCGTTGAGTTGTGAGCGATGTTTGCTCAACTTAGTATCAATGATGATGGGAGCTTGTTGGCCGAGTTAAAGGTCAAGCCGATGTTGCTTGATCAAATTAAAGTAGCACAGTTAGATGATGTCAAATTAGCGAAGAAAAGAGACCTGGTTCAAAATGCTGCACTAGAAAGTTTCAGTATTGATGATTATGATTGTTTGAGATTTCAAAATCGAATTTGTGTTCCAAATGTTGCAGAATTAAAAGAGTTGATACTTCGCGAAGCTCATGATAGTCCTTTTGCTTTGCATCCTAGAGGAACGAAAATGTATCCTGACCTGCGAGAAATGTATTGGTGGCCAGGACTGAAAAGAGATGTAGTTGAGTTCGTAGCTAAATGCTTAGCTTGTCAACAAGTTAAGGCAGAACATCAGGTTCCCACAGGATTACTTCAGCCTATTTCTATTCCTGAGTGGAAATGGGAACGCATCATGATGGATTTTGTAATGGGATTACCTTTATCTCCTAGCAAGAAAAATGTTGTGTGGGTGATTGTTGATTGACTTACGAAATCAGCCCATTTCATTGCAGTCAGGACATATTGGTCACTTCAAAAACTTGCTGAAGTGTATATTCAGGAAATTGTGAGGTTGCACGATGTCCTTATGTCGATTATCTCTGATCAAGATTCGCGTTTCACTTTGAGATTTTGGAAACAGTTGCATGAATCTCTTGGTACGAGACTCAATTTCAGCACAGCCTTTCACCCACAAACAGACGGACAATCTAAATGTGTTATTCAGATTTTGCAATATATGCTTCGCACTTGTGTAATCGATTTTGAATCAGTTTGGGAACGTTATTTACCTTTGGTCAAATTCGTATACAACAGTAGTTTCCAATCGAGTATTCAAATGGCCTCGTATGAAGCCTTATATGGTCGTAGGTGTCGAACACCTGTTTGTTGGATGGAATTGTGTGAAAGAAAAGTTGTTGTGCCGAAATTGATTCAAGAAACGGAAGACATTGTTAAGATGATCTGAGATAGATTAAAAGCAGCTTTTGTAAGACAGAAATCATACGCAGACTTGAAATGTAGAGATATTGAGTTTGTTGTTGGTGATAAGGTGTTTCTAAAAGTGTCACCCTGGAAGAAAGTTCTGCAATTGGTAGAAAAGGGAAGCTGAGTCCTCATTTTATTGGACCGTATGAAATCATTGAAAGAGTGGGACCAATTGCGTATCGGTTGGCAATACTAGAGGAATTACAGAAAATGCACGACGTTTTCCATGTGTCAATGCTTAGAAGGTATCGATCGGATCTGTCCCACGTTATTTCCACAGAAGAAATTGAGATTCAACCTGATTTGTCTTATGAAGAAGAACCTGTCGAAATTTTAGCTCGCGAGGTGAAAGAATTGCCTAATAAACGTGTTCCGTTAGTAAAAGTTCTATGGCATAGCTATAGTGTTGAGGAAGCGACTTGGAAACCCGAAGAGACGATGAGATCTCAATATCCCTACCTCTTTTCAGGTAAATTTCGGGGACAAAATTTAATTAGTAGGGGAGAATTGTAACGACCCGATAGTCGGGGGTGTCGAAAAACGTATTTTTGGGACTCTATTTTCGTAAATCGGACTCGTAAATATTTAATTAAATATTTGCGAAGTTAGTTGGGTAGCTAATTAATTTTTGGATTAGTGAATTTTGTGAAATTAGGAGTTAGTAAGGTACAGGGACTAAATCACGTAAGGGTTAAAAATTGAATTATAAATTGAATTAAGCTAAAGGGGCTAAAGTAACAATTAAACCATTTAATAAATAGTTGTGTATAGGTGGTCGAATATGTTTAAGTGTAAATGCATGTGTATATATTATATATGTTATATTATAAAGTTAGTAATAATAATAATAAATAAATAAATAAATGGAAGCAAATTAAATGAAATAGAAATGAAAATGGATGCATGCAAATTAAACAAAAGAAAGAAAGAAAAAGTAGAAGAGAACGCACGACACTAGGGGTTTGGAAGTTCAAGCTCAAATTGGTTAGTGCAATTTAGTATCTACACTTGTAATTTTTATATTTTTGGAATCTCGGTTCTTAGGGCTACCCTATTCATATTGTAATTTTTAATATCGTTCAAGATTTTAGATGTTGACATTGTTGAATAGTATAAGTATTAGAGATTAAATAGATAGATTTTTAAGTTAGAAATAGAAAAGGACTAAATTGTGGAATTAATTGTTGATTTTGAACAATAGGGACTAAATTGTGAAAAATTCAAAATTAAGGGGTCAAATTGGAAAAGAGGAAGCTAAATGTGGTCTAGAGTGAAATTAGTATAAAAATATGAAGTTAATTGTGAAGGTTAAAATTAGTCTCGGTTTAGGGACTAAATTGAAGAATAAACAAAATATAGTGTGGAAATTGAAATTTAATGTGAAGTTGAAATGTGTAATATTAATGTGATTTATTTGTTTTATTCCGTAGCTAACGTAGTATCGGAATCCTCGAGTAAAAAAGGGAAGGATAAAATCGATGTCGAATAGCTCGGAAATCACGATTTGTGTTTTTATAATCCGAATTAAATAGTAGATTATTGCATATATAATTGTTTGCATATGGTAAGCAATTGAGGTGAGTACTTTGGTACTTTGGGATTGAATTAAATTCACAACTGAAATGAAATGGATTGATTTTGTATATTATGAAATATATTGATTATGAATATATGTGTATTGAGAAAAATGTGATTATTATCAAATTGAATATATGTTTATATGTGATAATATATATTCATTAAAAAAGAGACATTGGTTGTATTGAAAAGTGAAATGAATCCCTATTAACTGTATCGGGCTGAGTCGGATATAGATGGCATGCCATAGGATAGGAAGAGTTCAGGGATTACTTCGACTTCGAGTCGATGAGGCACTGGGTGCGAATTTGCTTCGGTTTAACCGATGAGACACCGGGTGTCAATTTATATAGCGCTGGGTGCAATTATTACTTCGAATTTATCCGATGAGACACTGGGTGTCAATTTATATAGCGCTGGGTGCAATTATTACTTCGGATTTATCCGATGAGGCACTGAGTGTCAAAATGGTGTGTTGGTTGGATCCGTGTATCCATCCGAGTCCGTGTCGTGTTAATAGGGGAAAGTAAAATAATAATTTATATGATTGATATTGAAATGGAAAAGATGAGAAATGAATATGAGATGAGAAATGAAATATGAAATGATTAATTAAGATGTGAAACTTGAATGAATTCAAGTATTGATCAAAGATATGAATCATGCCATTGCATGAGATAATGTATTTAAATGTTAAATGAAATGCCATTGATATATACTTATATATTTGAACATGTGAAAATCTTAGTAGATGTGAATAAGGAATGAGCAAAAATTATACTATTGAATTGAAACACATGAACATAGCTTACTTGTTGCATTTTGCATTTTAAATACTTATATCAAGTTTATGTTATTCGGATTATAGAAATTCCACTGAGTTTTACTTAGCGTGCTGTTTTGTTTTTCGTGCACAGTCTAGGTACTGTTAGATTTATCGCCGACTCAAATCAAATCAAAAATCCCGAACTCAAATGTGGTGATATTTCATTTTGTAATGGCATGTACCTAGGGAGTCTTTTGTTGATATTGTTTATAAGATGTTAACTTAGTTGCTAGTGAAATGATGGTTAAATGTGTATATGGTTGTGGTTGAGGCTATTTTGGTATGTTAGCCTAGTTTATATTTTGGTATGCAATAGTTTAAAGTTTGGTAGCTTAGCATAATACTTGGTATGTGCTTAGCTTCATTTTTGGTAACTTTAGAAGGTGAAAGTTAGTTCAAATATGGTAAATGTGATATGAATGAAAGTCTTGAATGTTTGATGTGTTGTTGATGTATTTGAACATATAAAATGTGGTACCAATGAGGGTACATTAGTTAGGCATATTAGGTGATGAATTTGGTGTATTTTGGGCATGTTTAATCGTGTTTTTAATAGGTTAAATGATTGGTAATTGAGTTGCTTAGTGCCCAAGTAAGTAGGAAATGGTAAACTTGAGTTTTAAGGTACTTTTGGGTGCACACCGGCCTGGCCACACGGGCGTGTGTCACACACGGGCAAGACATATGGGTGTGTGACCCAAGTCAGAGAGTTACACGGCCTGACCACACGGGCGTGTGACCCCTGAAATCAAAATTTTTGTAATTATTTCCTAAACTTCTAGAATTATTTCAAATTAGTCCCTGCCTTTTTAAAACTACTTTTAAGGTCCCGTAGACTCGAAATAGGGGCTGTAAGAGTAATTTTTATTCTGTATTGGGGTGGATCAGCAAACCTAAATTAAGTGCATTCCATTAACATCATCGAAGATAAATTAAAAAGATAATCGTAGACGGAGCATAGACTAATACTCTGATGCTAATAATTGGAATAGTCTTGTATGTATCCGAAATCTGACATTCATGAAGGGATAAATAGTGATAAGAGTGTAGATAGTGGAAGACTAAGTTTAGCAATGTATAAATAGTGATAAGATTGTAGATAGTTGAAGTCCAAGTTTAGCATTACATAGCATGAATCATTATTCGATTGTATAATATTTTAGTATGATATGATCTGATTGTTTCTGACCTGCCCCTGTATATTATATTGTTAATGGCTAGTATATATATGTGTAATTATGATTGATTAATTGTATGACGTGTTAGTAATGCCCGTGACCTTAATCCGACGACGGAGAGGGGTTAGGGGTGTTACACAAAGTTTATTCAATCTTAGAATCTAATAGCATCAAGCCCTTGTTTTGTCTGTACATAAACTATTGAAAACCTACAAATTTACAAAAAAAAAAATGAGTGAGGAAGAAATTAAAAACACCATTAAAAAAAACAATACAATAAAATAAAAATGCACTAAATAATCCCATTATATTTCAATTGATATACAATAACTAACAAACAAAACAAATAACTAAGGACAATTACATCGTTACAATTCTCGACAACAGTGCCAACAACTTGATTGCTCATATTACTCATAAAACAAAAATATTAAAAACTTTTAAGCACGACAAACCGCAAGCATGACTATATCAAATTTTAATATAGTAGTTTTACAAAAAAAAAAAACTCAGGCACGTATTTCAAGGATCGTTCTTCCATAGGGATTGATAAAGAATTATGAAATAGTTATATGATCTACTAGTTTAGTGATTACCAATCTAGTCAATTTAGGAATTATTAATGCAAATCAATTCAAATTCATGAAAGCTAATCTAGATTTTCTATTGTATGAACTAATCTAGTTGTCCCCTTACTTGTCTTAAACTATGTAATTAGTGATGTGATGGTTGATTGGTTAACTAGTTATTAATGAGGCTAACATACATGTCTCGATTAATTCAATTTCCATTGTTAAGTAGAAATATCCTCTCGATCTCATCCTAACTTAAAATCTACAGCTTAGGATCTCCTCTCGATCTCACCTAGTTCATAGCTCACCTCTTGGTCTCGCTATTCGACATGATTGTGTTAGCACTCTACTCCATAAATTTATCTCTCGGTTTCACCTATCTAGATGTTCAGCTAGAGGTGTCAATTCTAGCTTAATAAGCATGGCAACACAATGAAACAATCAATTGATCATCAACATATATATTAACAACACTTAGCCACTAGCATTCTAACCAACCATCAATAAAATCTAGCACATCATGGTAATCACAAACAAACAACAATTCTAAACAATCAATCAATATAAGGAATTAAGCACAAGTTTAGAAATGCTCAATCATGGAGAAATGTCTAAATCAAAGCTAGAGTTTGCACCGATCTCCATTTACATTGTCATCAACAAGAAAGAAATGAAGCAACTACAACAAAAAAACAAAACTTCTACAAGTTTTCTCTACAAAAATCCTTTTGAATCTGAAAATGCTCTCTAAAAATTCTAAGTTCTCTTTCTCTTTTCTAATTCTAATACAAACAAGTTTATATGGTAAGGAGCTAAATCACTAAGTGAACCTTACTGAGAAATAGACTTTTCAAAGGATGGAAGTTAGAATTCCACTAAAATGCCCTTGGATAACCATCACTTGATTTAAATATTCAGAGTGATGTCGTGACCAACAATATCACGGCATCGCAAAATTGGCGAATGACTTCTCTCTGGCTTAGTTCAAGGCATTGACGTCTCGACCTCAAGATTCGCATGTCGCAACCTAGCGATCTGACGTTGCGACTTCAGCCTTTTCCACATCACGGTGTCACCTATTGTCCACACCATCTTCAAGCTAAGCTCATCTAATGTTGCAACCTCAAAGGTTTCATGTTGCGGCGTTGCCTTCAAAACTCCATCAATTCATTTCCAAACAGTTTGTCAAGTGTGACCTAACTTCCATCTACGTCGTGACCTCTTAGCTGATCATCTCAAGGCATTTTTGGATAGTCCTTCATGTTGCAACTTAAAGAATCCTCACGTTGTGATGTCAGTCTTTGTTCCACCAATTTCCAAGCCTTGTATGCTTTGGTCTCCTAGCTTTCCTAAATAGACAAATTAAGCACCATAAGTATCATGAACCACCTAAAACTAAAACAACATCAAAGACACTAAAACAACATCAAAGACACTAAAACAAGCGTTAAAAACATAACTAGTCCTACATGCAACACATTAAACTACTAAGCACTAAATGACTCAAATTCACTAAAAAAACAAGCTAAAGCAAGTATGACACCACCTAAATTGCATATGCCGATTTAGCACACATCACCGAGGCTGATCCAAATTCGAAAAAAAAATTGAGCTTGAAAAAGAATCAAATATGAAAGAATTCAAGCCTGAAAAAATCCGAGCTCGAGAAAGCTCAAGCTCAAGGAAATTTGAATATGAGCCTAAAAAATTTCAAACCTGAAATAATTCAAATCCGAAGATAGCTTGAATTTGCTGGTTTGTCACCTTTACCTACAAATTGAAAGGTTTTTTTTTTTTTTTTTCTTGTATAAAATAATTTTATTATTTTCATATGTTATTCATAATTGGATTGCAACCTTTTATATCTTTCTTTGCAAAATTCCATTTAATTTAATATAAAAATAAAAATTTATATTATTATAATTAGACTTAATTTTTTAATTATTAAAACGAATATGTACATTGTCCAAGCACTTTAAACTTATTAAATTATAATTTTTTTACAGCACAGTATAAAACGGTAAACATGAGAATGAGAACTAAATGAATTAGAGGCATTATATCAAAAGCAAAGCTTGACAATCATTGATGTTTACAAAGAGTTTATTTACTTGTACATATTTCACCACTTCGCCATAGACACAAAATCTTTTATTTTATTTTATCAACGTTTAGGTTTTCACTACTCATTTTTTTATTTTTATTTTTATCCTTCATTGATTTAGTTCATTAAATGAATCTAAATTTGAAGTGAGTAAAGATAAAAAAGAAAAATTAGTGGCTTTGGGTAAGTTTAAGGAAAGAAAAGAAAGGCTGAAATAGATATCATAAAATAAAATGGAGAGAAGATTCAAGAATTCCTTTTATTTGTTTGTAGATTATGTATTCGATGAAAGTTGCTCATATGCTAAGGTTTATGAGCTTCTTACAAAGGATGTCACAGCTTTAATGGTTTATTTACCTTATCCTAATGATTTTGGGACTACATTTGCGTAGAACAAACGAGCATCGACAAGACCTTCACTATGAATGGTTCAAGGAACGGCCCAAGAATTATTTATCCAACTCTTCATGATATATTTCAGACAATAATATAAATCAATTAATTTTATTAATTCATATTTCAAAATTGAAGCGGAAATCCATAATGAAGAAATTAAGGACCTTTTTCGGGATAAATAATCAGAAATTGTAGAATTTTTAATAAAAATTATAATTTTCTTCTAAAAAGAAGACTCACTGAAATCTAACACAAATAAAAATACATATAATAATAACAAATCAGGCTTGTTTGTGGACAGATTCAAACATGTATGCAAGGGCCAACATTATGTAATAGAAATGATGACATGATTTATCATAAAAATATTATTATTTTCAGTTGTATTTTGCTCATTCTTTTCGGTTAATTTTTATACGTAAATTCATCGTTATCAAAATAAATAGATTAAATATTCATATTATTAAAAACTGATATCAGCACCGTATGACATATAAAAATCAATGGATAAAATTTTAAACAAAAAGATGAATTCACTTTTTAATTTAATACATAAATATTAATTTAGTTATTTTTTAATTAGAAAGAATACAATGACTCCATATTACCTCAAATAATTCCCACGCCTCCAATTCATTTCTGATATGTTTTTCTTCCCAAAACAACCCCCGCTCCATCCATAAAACCTCGATAATACCATTACGTTCAACTAAAACTCAAATTGCCACCACCACCACTCTTCTTTACTGAGTGGCTTTGCAGTGTCCGCTTCTTCCCTTCCCGTCCTCAGCTTTTGTCGAAATTCACTCTTCTCTAATTTCTCTCTCTCTCTCTCTTTCTTTTTTCTAATTTCTTTTATTTTTTCTAATTTTCTGATCAAACCATTCACATCTCTCCAGCCATGACTATGATGACGACTCCGCCGTTAGATGTACATAACACTCTTTCCTCTCTTCACTTTCAATAGTTACTCCAATAATTATTTTGTTCTTGAATTTCTCTCTTGGTGGATGTGCTTAAAGGGATTACTTTTTGTTTTCTCAAGTTATTTATTTTTAAATTGACAAGTGATTAATTTTTTACGTGAATTTCGTGCATTTTTTTTTCTGAATGCATTGAGAGGTTTGATTATTAGGGTTTTGATTGAGAGAGTTAGGGTTAGGTTTTGGTTGTTCAGAGTTTTGATTGTTTTAAACTTTGGATTTTGGAACAGCAAGAAGATGAGGAGATGCTTGTGCCGCATTCTGATGTAGTCGATGGAACTCAGCCAATGGAAGGTTTGTTTTTTTTATAGAAGTTTTTTAGTTCACTCTAATTCGCGTTATTGATTTTATAATCTTAGGTTGATCCGGAAGTTGGGTTTTTCTTTCTTTTATTTATTTATTTATTGTAATTATGGAGTGATTTAGTATGAGTAATAATTTGATTAGTCAGGTTGTTAGGGTTTTGATTTTTTGTTGATTTTATGATCTTGATTAATTTAGTTGCTCAAGTTGAGCCAGCTAGTACGGTTGAGAATCAGCAAGTGGAGGAGCCTCCATCAATGAAATTCACTTGGACAATTGAGAATTTTTCTAGGCTCAACACCAAGAAGCATTATTCAGATATATTTGTTGTTGGTGGTTACAAATGGTAAATGGTGACTTTTCTTTGTGTTGTCATTATTGGAATATCTTTTATTTGGTGTGCTGCAGACTGTATGTAATAGATTTTTGGTTGTCGGGTTGATTCTTCTGTGCAGGAGGATACTTATTTTTCCAAAGGGAAACAATGTGGATCACTTGTCTATGTACCTGGATGTTGCGGATTCTTCTGCATTGCCATATGGTTGGAGTAGATATGCTCAGTTTAGCTTGGCGGTAGTTAATCAAATCCATCACAAATATTCAATAAGAAAGGGTATTCTTACTGTTGCTGAGTTTGTCGTTTTGTTATTTATGACAACAGCATTTAATGGGAAAATTCCACCCTCTTTGTTCCTGTATATTGAAGTTTCAATTTAAAGCAATCTTTCATTGCCTAGAAAGAATTTGTTTATTGTCTTTTTACTCAATGCTTGATTGAGTATTTTGTTATATAGTGTTCATTCGTTGGACTTGTAACAATCGACAATGATTTAGCATGTAAACTTGTTTCAGTTGCACGTATTCTCTTTGGCTAGAAACAACTACAAGCAGCTCCATTATTTGATACTTTTTTCTATTTATGGATACCTTTATTGTTTGTTTCACTTGGATGTTTAGGGAATTTGATTAGAAAGGGTATTGGATATTAAGAAGAATGTTTTAATATTTATAAAATTCCAAATTAGAGAGATTTTGATGATAATGAAATTTTCGTGGTGATGATACTTAAGTTGACTTATTGCTCAAAAGGTTAGGTTCTTCCTTCTGTGATAACGAACATTTGGTGGTACGCAATCAAACCTGTTTTATTTCTTTCTATAGATTAGCAGTTTCCTTTTAACATTCTAGCTAATAATACTTTTATTGATTATTTTTATAATATTTAGACAGAAAGTTATTAATGGGATGTTAACCTTATTTGTTTTGCGTTCTTCCTCATTAACTCTCTTCCACAAGCTTTCTGTTCCAAATTGGGTAATAAAATTACTTTTATTTTATGTAACATTTCCTGGTTCTATACTTCTACGCTTTCTCTTTTCAAGTAGGTTTATTTTCGGAGTTTGATTTTTAGTGACAATTCTAGTATTATGTTGGCCTGCTTTGCTTGTATCTAGTTTTTGCTACTTTTATATTTCATTTTCTGTTGACCTAATCTATATAATGTTCCAGTTGTGTTTTAAGCATTCCTGTCATTCCTATTTTATGGCAACTAAGTAATATTGCTGAACTGAAAACAGTATGCTGTGGTTAAATTTTAAGGATGAAAGGGTTATAATATTGCAAGGTTTTCCAAAATTGTTAAATTCTTCCAGGATAGGTTAACGTTTAGGCAATTTCTCCTCTGGATTGGATCATTTTATGTTGTGTTTATTACAAGCAGTTTTGTGTTAAGTGATTGGTGGTTGACATATAGCGGGGAATAAAGGAACTTGAGTGATTGTCTACATTCGTTATTGTCAATCCTATTACATAGCGACCAAGTATTCAATATTAAAGTTTATCCAGAACTTATTTACTGCTTTGTTTTTAACTTTCATTTGCAGATACTCAACACCAGTTCAATGCAAGAGAGAGCGATTGGGGTTTCACATCATTTATGCCTCTCAGTGATCTTTATGACCCTAGTAGAGGATATCTTGTGAATGATACTGTTGTTGTTGAAGCTGAGGTTGCTGTTCGTAAGATACTGGATTATTGGTCATATGACTCAAAGAAAGAGACTGGTTATGTTGGACTTAAGAACCAAGGGGCTACTTGTTACATGAACTCACTCCTACAGACTCTATACCATATACCATACTTTAGAAAGGTGATGGTGTTGTTATTATTCTGTTTGGCTTGCTCTTATACTCTTCAATTGGAGTGAAACATCTCATTTTTTAGTGTTCTATTTCAGGCTGTGTACCACATGCCAACAACTGAAAATGATATGCCTATAGGAAGTATTCCTTTGGCTCTGCAGAGTTTATTTTATAAGCTTCAATATAATGACACTAGTGTCGCGACAAAAGAGTTGACCAAATCTTTTGGATGGGATACATATGATTCTTTCATGCAACATGACGTGCAAGAACTCAACAGAGTGCTGTGTGAAAAGCTTGAGGACAAAATGAAGGTGCTGTTCTCTCTCTCTCTCTCTCTGGGTGTTTGCAATATCACGTTGTGTTACTGAATGCTGATTATTATCCTTTTCATTTTACAGGGAACTGTTGTGGAGGGGACAATACAGCAGTTATTTGAGGGTCATCATATGAACTATATTGAATGCATCAATGTGGATTACAAGTCTACAAGAAGGGAATCATTTTATGGTATTTTCGCTTTACTGACGTGTACCAATATTAGTTGAAATACTGAAATGCCCTTTAAGAGCAAAATGTGTGTGTACGTATCGTGTGGCAGACCTTCAGCTTGATGTCAAAGGTTGTCGGGATGTTTATGCTTCCTTCGATAAATATGTCGAAGTTGAGCGCCTTGAGGGTGACAACAAATATCATGCTGAAGAGCATGGCTTACAGGTTAGTTACGTTTTTAGTTTTTTTGATGTGATGAAAACTGGGCCTAAAATGTCCTTTGGCCCGCTTAGGGTTTAGAATAATGCATAGACAAGGCTGTTTTAACAATTTATTCCATGGTTAGACTTTATCTGCGATTTTTATCAACTTAAGCCATTCTGCTGGCACAAACTAAGGCATTCTGATTAGTTTTAAATCCTAATGACATTTCTTAATTCTGTGCTGACATTCTGTTGTTCATTTCAGGATGCAAAGAAAGGTGTCTTATTTATTGACTTCCCTCCTGTTCTTCAACTTCAGCTAAAGCGGTTTGAATATGATTTTATGCGGGATACGATGGTGAAGGTCAGTGTTGAAACAGTTTTTCCAAATCTGTTGGGTAACTGGGTTACTTTTGATACTGGTTGGTATTTTGCAATTTCAATCAAGGCTTTGGACTGTTATGTAATCTGCTAAGAAAACACTTCTACTGACTCCTTTATCTGCTGCACTAAATATGATCTATACATTTGAATATTAATTCTTTCATATCAGCTAAACATTTCTGTTTCCTTGTTAAGTTTCCTTATATTCCCTTTCGTCAATGTTGATTAATGAGGGTTTCATAGAAGATCAATAAATTCTTTATATGCAAAAGCAAAAAATGCCTAGCTTTATTGCTTCTAGGAAAGAAAGAAAGTATTTTAATAGCCATATTTCCTTTCACAATTTTTTTTACTTATTGTCTTTTCTTTGTGTGGTTTAATCCAATATTACCGTCTGGTTTAATGTTTTTCCAAATGTCACTTTTATGAAACTGATTTCCTATGATAAAAATTATAGTTTTTCTCTTTCAAAGTGTTAACATCCATTTTATCTTTTTCAACAGTGGGAATGAAAATAAGTTGGCATTATGGAGTTTTTCATATGAATTTAGATACTATGCATGTTAGTTTTGGCTATTTGTATTAATAGTTTCTTTGTTTTGTAGATAAATGACCGCTATGAATTTCCTCTTCAACTTGACCTTGATAGAGAAGATGGGAAGTATTTATCACCTGATGCAGATAGGAGCGTTCGCAACCTTTACATGCTTCACAGGTATTAACGTCCTCAGGAATTTTCACTAATGTTTTTAATCTGTTCTTAGGTAATGCAAGTCAGTAATACATTGTTCTAGTAGTTTCCCTGCATACCTCCCATGCTAAACGGGAAACTTTTTTTTTTCTTTTTTTGCATGTCCTGCTTTGGCTTACAGTGTCTTAGTTCATAGTGGAGGAGTACATGGTGGACACTACTATGCTTTTATCAGGCCAACCCTTTCTGACCAGTGGTAAGCAAACATTTTTGAATTAATAGTTGACTAATTTGATTACAATCTCAGTGCACTTGTATACCATTTTTTTCTTGAATTTGAACAAGATTTTCTGAAGAATGGCATGATTGACGTAAGAACACATTTTCTCTAAGATGACTTTTCGTATTTTATTTTTCCTGTTTGGTTAGCAATTACATGGATATTGAAATAACAGCAGTATCAAACTCAAGAGTTGTTAAAGAAGTTAAATTTCTTTTGAAACTTACACTTGACATATGACTACTTTGTGAGGTTTAACTCAGGCACATCTTAAGATTAGTATTATCTTTAGATTAGTATTCAATGCCATCACATCTAATGATATTTTGGCATTTAGTATCAGGTGCTTTTGGATTTAATGTTGGCTTTTGTTAAAGCATCACATCTAATGATATTTTGGCATTTAGTATCTGGTGCTTTTGGATTTAATGTTGGCTTTTGTTAAAGTTTATTTTAAAATGGGGAAAAATTCATGTTAGGACCCTTTAATATATCTCTCTGTTTTGTTAGGTATAAATTTGATGATGAACGGGTAACAAAAGAAGATATGAAGAGGGTATTAGAAGAGCAGTATGGTGGTGAGGAAGAGGTATTTTTTCTATGTTCTGCTTAAAATGCCCCGTCTGTTTGTGTACCATATGTAAGATTTAATTAACTTTGTTGCCTTGTTCTTTCATATTCATTAGTTGCCACAGACAAACCCTGGCTTCAATAACACGCCTTTCAAGTTTACAAAATACTCAAATGCGTACATGCTTGTCTACATACGAGAAAGTGATAAGGACAAAATAATTTGCAATGTTGATGAGAAGGACATTGCTGAACACTTGAGGGTAATTTTTTCATTTCCTTGAAATTGATGTGATCTTCCTAATGTTGACCCTGTTAATGACGATCAGTGCATTCAATGCAAATATCAGATGAGGTTAAAGAAGGAGCAGGAAGAGAAGGAAGACAGGAGGAGATATAAAGCACAGGCCCACCTTTATACTATTATTAAAGTATCTATCTGTTACAATCAAGGTTACAACATTTATGGATATTCTTTTTTTCATGCATTTGAGTGAATATAATTAATGCATTTAGGTTGCTAGAGATGAAGATCTTCTAGAACAAATCGGAAAGGACATATATTTTGATCTCGTGGATCATGACAAAGTTAGGAGTTTCCGCATCCAGAAGCAGACATCCTTCCTTGCTTTTAAGGTACCATTTATGATTTTTTATTGCTTGTTTGCACGTATCGGACTTAAAAATGTAGTCGACACAAAATAGCTTATATGATTATTGTGGTTGATGACATTTCTAATTGTTACTTGTAATCGGAGCCTAACATCATTCTTCTGATTATCTATCTTGAACTTCAGTTTTCTTTTAAATGTCCTGACAGCATATTTCTTATATGTATATTGGAATCCAAGGATATGCAGTTCAGTTATCTAGTTAGCTTTTTGGGGATGGTGTTACAAGGGGAAAGTTTGGGAGTTTGCCATTTGAATATTAGTCATGTTGCTGAGGAGATGGCATTTGATTGTACTAGGAGTTGGACTGCTTAATAACAAGATGTTAATCAAAAGAGAGTTTTACCTCTATTTGATTCTGAAGTCAAAGTTTGAAAATTAGACTGAATGCCTATGCATATAACATTCCTTAATTATAACTATCAAGTAATATAGATATGTCTGCTTTAGCTTAATTCATAATCTTTAGTACCATACTAGTAAACAAATGACTTCGTTTCTATCTTTGGGATTTCTTATGGGTTTCAAGTTGTTATTATTGTCTTTAATGTGTAATTTTCTGAGCTTGTTCGCAGGAGGAAGTTGCGAAAGAGTTTGGCATACCATTACAGTATCAACGTTTTTGGATTTGGGCAAAGCGTCAGAACCATACGTATCGGCCGAATCGACCATTAACCCCTCAGGAGGAGGCTCAATCTGTAAGTAGTTCTTTCTAGTCTTTGTGCTTTGCATCTTGTTTCTCTCATTGTTATGTGGAACATACATTTTCTGAGTGTTGGAATTCCTAAGATCAAGGACAGATTACTTACCTTATCACTAGGAGATCTTACGTAAATAGAAACTAATCTTAGTTCTTGATCCTTAGGATATTACGCTTTTAGGGATTGTTTCCTTCCTTAGGATAATTTTTCCTCTTTATATTTGTAAGCTAACTAGCAGAAATATAAAACGATCTTATCTCTAAATATCTACATGGTATCGGAGCTCTAGGAATTATTCGATCCTTCTCATCCATCTCTAAAAACTCTTCCTAAAAATCCCTCCGATCTAGTTTTTTTTCTCCCATGGGTGACCTCAATGAAACCACATGCAGGCGAGATTTCACAAATATCTCGTAATGTTAACAGAGGAATCAATCAAAATGATCTTAATTCTTCACTTATAATCACTAGTCATCGACTAGATGGGAAGAATTTCTTACAATGGTCTCAATCTGTCCTTATGGTGATCCGTGACCGAGGCAAATTAGGATACATCGATGGAGAACTTCCACGACCGAACGTAGCTGACCCTACTTATGCTACTTGGGAACTCAACAACTCCATTGTTATGGCATGGCTGATTAATTCGATGGAAGGCCATATAAGCCGAACCTATCTCCTCTTCAAGACTGCAAAAGACATGTGGGATGCAGTTAAAGAAAACTACTCGGATCTTGGAAACGCCTCCCAAGTATTTGAGATCAAACTTAAGTTAAAAGACATTTGACAAGGGACACTCGAGGTAACTCACTGTTACAACAATCTGAAAATCTTGTGGCAGGAGTTAGATATGTACTATGAGGCAGATTGGGGTGAAGGCTTAGAACACATTAGGTTTATGACACACCTCAATAATGAGCGTTTCTATGAGTTTCTAGCAGGACTGAATCATGAGTTAGATGAGGTCCGGGGCCGAATTCTGGGCAGATCACCTCTCCCAACCATTGGTGAAGCATTTGCAGAAGTCAGAAGAGAAAAAAAACGTCGTCTTGTCATGATGGGAGATTCAAAGGAGCCTAAACCTATAACATCTTCTGGAAACCAACCCACTGAAACCTTTGCTCTCATCTCCAGAGGTCCACAGACACAAAAACCACGCACTGGAAATGATTTTGGATCAAACAGGCCATGGTGTAACCACTGCAACCGTGGTGGTCACACGAAGGAAAAATGCTTCAAACTTCATGGCTACCCTGAAAAGAAACAGAAAGACAAGAAGACTGCCCTGTTATCTTCTAATGCTGCAGATGATGTTCTCGATGTCCGCCTAACCAAAACTCAGCTTGAAACTCTCCACAAGATGCTTGGTACTTCCACTGCTCATGGATCTCTAGCCACTCAAGGCATCGCCTCAATATTGCCCTTGAATCTAATAATCAATCCCCTTGGATACTAGATTCGGGTGCCTCAGATCACATGACAGGTAACTCTACCTTGTTCCAAACCTACACCACTTGTCATAACAAGTCTCGAATTCGCATAGCTAATGGTTCTTACTCACCTGTGGCTGGAGTTGGAAAAGTCCAAATAACAGAGAATTTCTTTCTTGATAAAGTCCTACAAGTTCCAAACTTGTCCTGTAATTTACTTTCAATAAGTAAACTTACCAAGGATGGAAAAATGCTTGCTGAATTTTCTGAAATTGGTTGTGTGATACAGGAACAGAAATCGGGGAGGATGATTGGCATTGCTAAAGTTGATGATGGATTATATGTTTGGAATAAAGACAAAGACACACAAGGGGATTGGCTCTATCCACTTCAAAAGAGGACACAATTATGCTATGGCACCGTGAGGTTAGGGCATCCAAATCTATTGTATTTGAAAAACATCTTATTTGTTATTTGAAATAAAAATATAAATTCCTTGAAGTGTGAAATTTGTCAATTATCCAAACATACCGTGTACCATACCCATTAAAACCATATATCCAGTCCCAACCTTTTTCATTAATCCACAAAGTGACCTATGGGAGCTTGAGTGAAAAATATTACAGGGCTAAATGGTTTATAACATTTACCGATGATCACACTAGAGTCTGTTGGGTTTACCTACTCAAAGAAAAATCTGAAACACCTAAAGTATTCCAAAATTTTCACTCAATGGTCCGAACCGAGTTCAATTCTACCATACATACTCTCCACACTGACAATGGAAGAGAATACTTTAACTCTGTCCTAAGCCCATACCTTTCTGACCAAGGCATCATACACCAAAGCTCTTGCCCTGACACTCCTCAACAAAACGGGATTCCCGAGAGGAAAAATCAACACCTCCTTGCTGTGGCTCGAGCCTTAATGTTCACTATGAATGTTCCTAAATACCTGTGGGGAGAGGCTGTTCTCAGTGCTTGCTACCTTATAAATCGAATGCCATCAAAGGTACTAAACTTTCAAACACCTTTAAATACCCTCCTAAAATCCTTTCCCCTATTCCGTGTTCCTAACCTTCCAGCCAGAATATTTGGTTGCAAAGCCTTTGTCCATAACCATCAACCAAATCAATCCAAACTTGACCCTCGAGCCCACACCTGCATATTCATTGGCTATTCCTCCACTCAAAAGGGTTATAAGTGTTACTCACCTGTTTTGCGCCGAATGTTTATCTCTCGGGATGTGACCTTCTTTGAAAACGAACATATTTTGGAGCCTCTCATCTTCAGGGGGAGACTTTCAATTAAGATGAAACCCTTAATACCCTTCTTATCATACCTCACGATCCTACCACTACCCTCACAATCAAGCCTAACAACCAAGGTAACCAAGGTGCTACTCTTAATATAGATACTATTTCTCCTATGAACCAAGAAGTTAGCACAACCTTACCTGATAGCAATACCATCACCAAATTGGGATGCGCTTTCTAATCAAGGAAGGAAAGCAAAGAAAACAGTGCCCGAACTCGAGTTTACTCCGACGAAATCGTCGCCTCAAATCGTCATAAAGAAGTGCCAATTGCATCTCCAACCGAGGACTGTTCTGAAACTGAAGTCTCACCTCCATCACCATCCATCTATCTTCCAATTGCAGTGAGAAAGGGCACAAGGAGCTGCACTCAACACCCTATTTCTCGGTTTGTATCCTATGGAAACTTATCTAAGTCTTATAAAGCTTTTGTGACTAATGTTGATTCTGTAAAAGCTCCAAAAACTATAGAAGAAGCACTTGAATCAGTTGAATGGAGACAAGCTGTGATGGAAGAAATGGAGGCCCTCAAAAATAATGGAACATGGGAAGTTTCGGACCTGCCTAAAGGGAAGAAAACAGTAGGCTGCAAATGGATTTTTACTACTAAATTCAAACCTGATGGCCATATTGACCGATATAAGGCTAGACTTGTGGCTAAGGGCTTCACCCAAACTTATGGGCTTGACTATGAAGAGACATTTGCACCGGTTGCCAAATTAAACACCATTCGAGTCCTCCTATCTCTCGCTGTCAATCTTAATTGGCACTTGACTCAATTGGATGTTAAAAATGCTTTCCTCAATGGGGAGTTAAATGAAGAAGTATACATGGATTTCCCACCTGGGTTTGAAGAAAGCAAGGGCCAAGTGTGTAAATTGAAAAAGTCATTGTACGGGCTGAAACAATCTCCAAGGGCGTGGTTCAGTCGATTTGCAAAAGCTATGATGAGCAGAAATTACACTCAAGGACAGGCAGACCACACCATGTTCTACAAGCACTCGGAACAAGGAAAATGTTGCATTCTCATTGTCTATGTGGACGATATAATAGTAACAGGAGATGATACAAGTGAAATTATGAGGTTGAAAGAATTCCTTGGAACAGAGTTTGAACTTAAAGACTTGGGGAATCTTAAATATTTTCTTGGCATGGAGGTAACAAGGTCTAAAAAAGGTATTTCCATCTCCCAAAGGAAATATGTTCTCGATTTGCTATCAGAAGTTGGTTTGATGGGTTGCAAACCAGCTGAAACTCCTATGGAGTTTAATCTTAAATTGGGCACTGATGAGGATGGAGAAGAAATCGACAGGGGGAGATATCAACGTCTAGTAGGGAGACTTATCTACCTAGCTCACACCCGTCCAGACATAGCCTTTAGTGTGAGTGTTATAAGTCAATATATGCATGCCCCAAGGGAGAAGCACCTAGAAGCTGCATATCGAATACTAAGGTATCTAAAAAGGACTCCTGGAAAAGGCCTACACTTCAAGAAAAATGCCAACAAAGATGTAGAAGTCTACACTGATGCTGACTGGGCAGGTTCTATCAATGACAGACACTCTACAAGTGGTTATTGTAGCTATGTTTGGGGTAACCTAGTGACATGGAGGAGTAAAAAACAGTCTGTTGTAGCACGCAGCAGTGCAGAAGCAGAGTATCGAGCACTAGCACATGGTATTTGCGAAGGAGTTTGGATACAAAGACTTATGGGGGAACTAAAAGTTCCTTATACTAAGCCTATGAAGTTGTATTGTGACAACCAAGCAGCTGTCAGTATAGCTCACAATCCTGTGCATCATGATTGTACCAAACATGTTGAGATAGATCGTCACTTTATAAAAGAAAAAATACACTCAGGAGAAGTGTGTGTTACCTATCTACCTACTAGACAACAGGTTGCAGACATGTTAACAAAAAGCTTGAACAAAAACATGTTTGAGGAACTTGTTGGCAAGCTGGGTTTGATAAACATCTACACTCCAGCTTGAGGGGGAGTGTTGGAATTCCTAAGATCAAGGACAGATTACTTACCTTATCACTAGGAGATCTTCTGTAAATAGAAACTAATCTTAGTTACTGATCCTTAGGATATTACTGCTTTTTAGGGATTGTTTCCTTCCTTAGGATAATTTTTCCTCTTTATATTTGTAAGCTAACTAGCAGAAATATAGAACGATCTTATCTCTAAATATCTACACTGAGTTTTCTGCTTGTCTCTACTGAGATATCTTACAAGGGGGAATTCTTTGCTGGCATCTTCTATGGGAATAAAAGATTAGATGTGTTTCCAAATTTTTTTAGTTGAAGTTAAAGAAAGTATGTTGACTTAAACGATGATATATGTTTGTGTCTTATCAATGTAGTTTGTTTGTCATCTAGCAAATGTTTATAGTAGGAACTTTACTAGGGCCAATGTTATAGGAGGCAGTAGCTGGTAAGGAGCATTGTTTGTTTCTCTCTTTGATTAATCCTGTGAGTTAATTGTTTATGATTGGTTAATTCAGGTTGGACAATTGAGGGAGGTTTCAAATAAAGCCCACAATGCAGAACTAAAACTGTTCTTGGAAGTTGAGCGTGGCCAGGTAATGTTCTATTAACTTCTGTTTTGAGTTTTTAAAATGGTAAATTTTTATTCTCTCATATTCCTTTTTCCCCTTTTGTTTGATAACTTCAGGATTTACATCCTATTCCTCCACCTGATAAGACAAGGGATGATATTCTACTTTTCTTCAAGCTCTATGACCCAGAGAAAGGAGAATTGTGGTATCTAACTGTTCCTCTTTATTTTGTATATTTTGTCTCCTCATACTTCCTGACAATGCAATTTGTTCTTTCGCAGTTATGTTGGTAGACTATTAGTAAAACTTTCTGGTAAGCCAATAGACTATATAGCAAAGCTAAACCAAATGGCTGGTTTTTCTCCTGATGAAGAAATAGAACTTTATGAGGTTTGTTACTGCTCAACTGTGTGTTTGTATACACACCGCAATAATTTTCTTAACCAATTCTCCCACCTGGTGATTTTGTATCTTTTAGGAAATAAAGTTTGAGCCTTGTGTGATGTGTGAACATCTTGATAAGAGATGCTCATTCCGGTTAAGTCAGGTATATTTTTCTTTAGAACATACACCCTTTTAATGTAAATTGCCAGTGACACTGTCCTTGCTTGCAGATTGAAGATGGGGATATCATATGCTTTCAGAAGTCTTCTCCAATTCAAAGTGAAGAAGCATGCCGGTGTCCAGATGTGCCTTCATTTCTGGAATATGTGCACAACCGCCAGGTATAGTCTGCTTAAACCTATTCATTTAATCTCTTTTTGATATTTTGCAGTTTATAGCTAACTGATTTTATTTTGGTAGGCTGATAGTGTTTTATTATACCCTGTGTCCTCATTTGTCTGAAGCAACAGAATTCCTCCATTTCCCCATTGGTTTTAATTTATAGAACTGTAAATAAAGATTTAGAATCTAGTGCTTGAGAGAAAAAGAGATACCTGTACCCAGTTCTGTAATATTCTTTTAATTGATATGAGATCTTTCATTCTTTTAGGGTGTTAATTGATGAATAGATATCCCTTTGGTGTACTCCATTTCTTTCCCTGTTCAGCAGTAGCTGCCACATGGAGTAATTAATAAACAAAGTCTTTTAGGAATTATTTAATTTCCTCATTATAAGACAAGGAATGATATTCTACTTTTCTTCAAGCTCTATAACCTGGAGAAAGGAGAACTACAGTATCTAACTGTTCCTGTTTATTTTGTATATCTTGTCTCCTCATACTTCCTGGCAATGCAATTTGTTCTTTTGCAGTTACACTGTGTTAACCATATCATATAAATGAAATCCAGAGGACTTCATAACAAAATCCAGTTTTTTTAGTAGAGTAAATACTTCTAACAATAAATACATAAATAAAAAAATCACCTTGGAAAGAACAATTTGCTAGTCCGAGTGAGAGATTAATGGAAATTATTCATGGTCATTAATGTTTTGGAGGACGACCAACCAAATGAGAAATTATTGGAAAAAGATTGAAGGATAATTTTAATTCGAAAATCAGAATTAATTTAAATGGGAAGCTAATTGAATCTGGATTATTAGTTTGTCAGGAAAAGTTCTCAATTTCAACTCTGGCTTTCAACACTTTTTTTCCAAGAAATCTTTGGTAGATGGTAGAAAATAGAAGTCTTCTCCCCTCTGCCAAGCCTGGTTCTTTCCCCATTAGTGATGCCCAGAAGAACTTCCGCACCATCCAATCTGCTTGCAATCATCTTGTGTTGATCATTTCTTTAATCTTAAATTTGCAATTTTTCTTTTACTTAATTTTACACTTCCATACATTTTCCATGTTTTCCTGATTGTTTTTCCAACCCCTATTATCTCTAAGAGAAATGTTCTATTTTGTTTTTTCACTAACAACTACAAACAAATTGTTTCCTTCATGGTGTGTTTTGGCTAAAAGGGATTTTATCATCTTTAAAAATATTAGTATTGAGGTCTTTGAAAACAGCATCTCTCACTAATTTTTTGCCTGTAATATAAAGAAAAGGTAAATTGATCTGTCTATACTTTCTTCAATTTTGGCTTATGGAGCCAATCCTTTCTATCTCATTTTTCTAAGATGTTAATGGAGTTTCATGGGCTAATACGGGAAGTAGGTAACACCAAAACTTTGTTTATTTTTTTTAAATTACTTCATGTGGTCGCTCTTGGTGGTGAAAGCTGATGGAAATGGGGCACATTTATGAGGCAACGGATATTAATGATCATAAAAGGAAAAAGAAAAATGGTCTAACATGTCGAGAGTTGTTTATATTTATTTAATTAGCTGGTTACCAAGAAAGTTATTGTCAGTTTGATTCATTCAAGACAAGAAACTTCTCAGAGGCATTTACTATTGTTAACATGATCTTTTTTTTCATACACATAATTCAATTTGTGTATAGACTCTTTTAACTCGATAAGTTGCTTTTGTGATTTGATGTTACTTAGATTGTTCGTTTTCGATCATTGGAAAGACCAAAAGAAGATGATTTTTGTCTAGAGCTGTGAGTACTTCTGGTGCAAACTATTTTTCAGATTGATTATTAGCTGTCAGATACTTATACTCCAGTTTCTCTATAACATTCAAGGTCGAAGATACATACTTATGATGATGTTGTGGAAAGAGTGGCTTACAAAATTGGTCTGGATGATCCATCCAAAATCAGGCTCACATCTCACAACTGCTACTCTCAACAACCTAAGCCTCAACCTATTAAATACCGAGGAATAGAGCATCTTTCAGAAATGTTGATCCACTATAACCAGGTAGCCCCCATATGGGTTTGACATCTTGCTATGTTTGTTTCATTTATGCAAAAGATACTTTGACTAATTTTTTTTTTTTTTTTTGTTTCTTCATTTACAGACTTCTGACATTTTGTATTATGAAGTTTTGGATATCCCTTTGCCAGAATTGCAAGGGTTGAAAAACCTGAAAGTTGCTTTCCATCATGCTACGAAGGATGAAGTAAGTATAGAATCTGTAGTTACTCCTTCCAATTTCCACTTCTTTTAGGATCAATTGATATTTATGCACCTTCCTGTTATAATGCTTAGCATGCTTTTCAGGTGGTAATTCACAATATTAGATTGCCTAAACAGAGCACTGTAGGAGACGTGATTGATGAACTTAAGACAAAAGTAAGTTCTTGCTTCTAATTTTATATTCTAAATAATCGAAACTAAGAAAAGATGGATAGTGTTATTTGTGATGAGGGACTTATGTGGTTCTGTTTTTGCAATGATTATTTCCTATTTTGTCAAGAAGTAACTTTTTTCTAGCATCAAGTTATCATATAAAAAGTAACTATTGTACGAATATGCACTGAAACCAACCACAATCTTGCACATATTTCTTTATCATAAGTATGATGGATCCTTACAATGAAATATCTTGGTTTTTGTGTGTTAATGCATAATCTCCCCCTTCAAGGAGTTGTGTTTGGTAGTGTTTTCCTTATCAACTTCCCATGCAACTTGAAGTTCATAGTCAGTTAAAGCTGTGCTTTTCAATTCTGAAACAGGTGGAATTGTCACATCCAAATGCAGAGCTTAGACTGCTTGAAGTTTTCTATCACAAGATCTATAAGGTAGAAATTGGTCAATATTTGCTTGCTAGTTGTTGTAATTTCAGTTGTATGTATATATATAATTTTTATATGGTTGAATTTTAAGTGTTCTATGGAATGACAGATGCTGTAAACTTTTCTTATGTGACTCATGGTTCATGCACCTCATTTTTTCCCAGATCTTTCCACCCAGTGAAAAGATTGAGAACATAAATGACCAGTATTGGACATTGCGTGCAGAAGAGGCAAGTTTTCCTTTTTCCATCCCTTTTTAGCTGAAATTTCATGGCTAAATTGCCCTTCGACTACCGTTGCTTTTTAAGCACATATATAGAAGGGACTGCTCTTTATTGAGATTATAGGGCTATAGCTTTGGAAGTGGTTCATCAAAAGAAGTAACATACTCTATTGTTTCTACCTGAGTAGATGCAACTGGCAGTTTGTAATATTCTTACCTACATTCTAAAAAGAAACTAGTAGAAAGGAAGAAATATTTTTTTGTCTTTCCATTGTTTGTGTGGTAGAAAAGATGGAAAAATGGAAAAAACAAGTAATTTGCTTTTCAATCAATGCTTGATTAGTTGAAAAATGAGAGGAAAGAAATAAAATTTTAGAAAATGCATAACTTTGTTTACTTAAATCTTACATTTTCTTTCCTCTTAACATTCCAAATTGGGATTTGTTTTTATTCATGGGGATGGAAAATGATCTTTATTTTCTTTTCCCTCACTTTCCTTTCTTGCCAAACACTCTCAAAATTGATTTTCTTTTCAGTTTTTCATTCTCTTCTTTCCATCCATCCACTTTTCTGCTCTACCAAGCACCCTAAGAGTTTGTTCATGACTAAATAAGCATCTCTGATCTTTTGTTATCGATGTCTGCAACATCTACTAATAGAACTAACGTTTCATTTCCTTTTCTTTTCTTTTTTTGTTATCATTTTTATCAAATCTTAGATCCCAGAAGAAGAGAAGAACCTTGGTCCCAACGATCGTTTGATTCATGTATACCACTTTACGAAAGAAACTGCCCAGAATCAGATGGTATTCAATAGGAATGAACTGATAAATATGGATGATTTGTTTTGACTTTTTAAGATATATGGTGGAAAATGGCTATCCGTTTAATACAGTTTGGATGTTCTAGGAATTTATATTATGTTTTTTCTTTTCCATTTCTTAACAGCAAATACAGAATTTTGGTGAGCCCTTTTTTTTAGTCATCCATGAAGGTGAAATTCTGGCTGAAGTTAAAGTGCGGATACAAAAGAAATTGCAGGTTCCAGATGAAGAGTTCTCCAAGGTATATCTTTATACATCTCTACTATTCCATTCTTTTCTCCCTTCACTGCCATAACTTAAAAATTTAGCATTTATATCCTCTCACTTGCAGTTACACTTTTATGAAGGAATAAAAATCTAGACTGGAGGTCGAACCAGTTGGACCTCCGATTTCCCGTTTAACTAGTTAATTTGCCAGTTCAACCATAAAGCAAATTAAAAAATAATTAAGAAAATTTCATAAAATGTCATCATGCATATATGACTCACTACATGTATATAAGTATATTAACAACAATGTAGTGGTTCATATATGCATGATGACTATCTGTTGGGCTAAAAATGGAACAATTCCAAACATAAAAAATAATAAATTAAAGGTTCCGTTCTTTTGGTTTTTTCCTGGTTTATCCAGTTCCCGATTTCTCTATTTCTACTGGTTCATCAAATTGTGGTTAAACATATGAGGTTGAACTGCTGGACCAGCCAGTCTCTGGTTGAATTGGCTAGTCTGGTCTGATTTTTTTGTCATTGCTTTTCAGGCATGTACCCACACTATTATGAATATGGAATTCTGAAACCAGTTTTTGACTTGTCTCTCTTGATATTTTTCCCATTTCTTTGTACAGTGGAAGTTTGCATTCATGTCATTGAGTCGACCAGAGTATCTACAGGAGTCGGACATTGTGTTCAATCGTTTTCAGGTATGTCTTGATTTCTTCTTCATTGTGTTTCTGCACGTTGGATCACTAATTTGTTATAAATTTTATATATTTATGCAAACTGACTGGTGTTTTAATTTGTGCTGTGTAATACAGAGAAGAGATGTTTATGGTGCTTGGGAGCAATACCTTGGGTTAGAGCATAGTGATAACACTCCTAAGAGGGCTTATGTAAATCAGGTAAAATGCAACAATCAGTCCCAACGTTCTGTGCTAAGTAACATGCATATTCTAGAATATGTTTTAGTTGCCGTTTTTATTATTTATTTATTTCTAATTGTATGTTGGTGGGCATATATAACAAATGCAGAACCGTCACACATACGAGAAAGCAGTTAAAATATACAACTAGGAGAAAGCTAATTTGATAGAGAGATTAGCAGGTAAGTTAGTTGATGTGGAGATACCCTTTTCCTTACAAATGATGGCATTGTAGATATCATCATTATTATGATTAAGGAGGAAACAGTTGTTGCTTAGAGAGAATTTATCCAGCAGGGTTTGATTATTGTTTTTTTGTAGGATAAAATAGTATAAATATCAATATATGATATAGTTTTGTTTTCTTTCTTTATGTAATTTAGCAGAACATAGGAAGATTTTGACGGGATGAATATCATACCGGCCTCATCACATTCTTTTCCTTCTGTGTTATTATTAATACTAGGAGAATTAGTGCTTAAGGATTTAAAGTGTGCGTGGAATGTGTACAGCTCCCCGTTTCTGTGCTTAGTTTATGATATCCTACACTTACATGTCATCATTTCATCTGTTTAAGTTTACCACAAGTTCTTGTGTCATATCATAAAATCCATTTTAGTAGTTCATGTACATTTCAAAATCTGACATTTTAATCCCTACATGAGTGCACAAATGGATTTGACAGTAAATTAAATTTAAAAGGTAAAAACATTTTTGAAGACTGAGAAGAGATAAGAAACTTATTTTTCTTTTACCACTTATATTTGTTTTTTGTACATTTGTAGTTTGGTTCCTTTCATTTGTGTTTAAGACCAGCAAGCTCTTTAATTTGATTTAAGGTCACGTTAGTCACTGTCAAGTCATTATTTCATTAACAGCAAAGTAAGCGTGCAGGGATTAAAATGTTAGTTTTTCAAATGTACAGTGACTAAAATGAAACTTTTTGAAATGGTACTAAAACTTGTAGTAAACTTCAACCTATTTCAACCTTGAGGAGTCTAAAATGAGCTTTTTGAAATGGGCTTGAGTTTGGTCCAATTTGATCCGTTTCTAAGTTCATAATATTTTATATTATGTTATTTTTATACATTATGTAATTTATAATATATTAAAATAATATTAAGATGACTGTATAAAAAAATTAATAAATAGAAAAATAGAATTATTAATATTAATATAATATATATAAATATTTGTAAAAAATATTTAAAATATATTTGGTTAAAATTTTATATTCATATTTTGGGATTGGACAAGTATAAAATATATTAATATCATGTTTAGATTCGACTCAATTTGGACCATGAGCACCTCTAGGTCACTAACTATTTGAAATTAATTGTTTTAGTTTATTTTGTTCTCTTGAATGTTAACATGGTTTGTTCACTAACTATTTGAAATTAATTGTTTTAGTTTATTTTGTTCTCTTGAATGTTAACATGGTTTGTTATGTAAGCTTTTTTTTTTTTTTTCCGGTGATTCAAATATAAAATGTTATAAAATAGTTATTGACGTCGTCGGTCAAAACAAATTCTAAAAATCTTGAAAAGAAAAAAAAAATTCATAATTTAGTTTTTGAAATTATAAAAAATTTAATATTATAATCGCAGCAATTTCTTGAAAATTTAAAGTATTCATAAATCTAAAAGTAGCAAAATAAATTTACCTAAAATTTCAACAAAATCTAATATATATATATATATATATATATGTACGTATATATATTATTAACTGTTAAGGCATAATCAACAAATTATTCTTGTTTGCAAATTGAAATCATTATTTCCCCGCTTTGTATTATTAATTTAGTAAAAACATGTATTTTATGCTTTACTATAATTCTATTAATTTAACAGCTTTTCATGATAGTAATAATGACATAACCGAAAGCTACAAAGATATGATATAAATTAGATAAAAAAAATAAAAATAAAAGTAGTTCTCTCATTTTGTTAATTATCTTCAATTTACTTTTAAAATGAGGATTATTAAAAAATAAAATAAAATTTGGATATACTTTGTTCATCTCAAGTGAAAGAGAAAGGACCATAGGGTAGAAAGTTATGCAGTTGACGATAAGATTTTATGCATTTTTAAAAAAAAAAATTAAAACTTGATAGGTTTTATGAATTTTCAATAACTTTTTTGTATAATTACAATTTTTAAACAAATATTTTTATGATTTTAAAAAATAAATTATGATTTTTTTTTATAATTTTAATATATTTTAAAATTTAACGTTAAAAAAATTTAAAAGTACTATATTGATATTTTAACTATATTTCAAGGACTAAATTAACAATTAAGCTTGAATAAGTGTATCACGTCATGGGACATTCGTTGATATCTATTTCCAAGTTAATAGAGAGATGACTTAAATGAGCAATTTCAAATACTTAAGTGATCAAAGTATAAGCTTACTGATAATTGAGTGATTATATATCTCTACTTTTTTTTTATATATTATTATCTATGAAGTTGAGAACATCAAAAATAATTGAAATAAATCATAATATCCTTTAAATCTTGAAAATTCTCTAGTTATATTCTTTTATTTAAATTTAAATCCATAAATATTTAAACGTGAATTTAATTTATTTTAAAATTAATAATATATGAATATAAAATTTATTAAATTAAGTTGTTTCATTTAAGAAATAGTTTTGTTATTTCGTGCAATTTAGGAAACAATTGTGTGTATTATTATCAATAATACTTATAATATGATAAATATATTAAATGATAATATTTTTTAACAAATAAAATATTTAAAATATTTCTTAAGATATGTGCAATCTAACCTAACCCAATCAAATCAATTATTGAATTATTTTCATTTCTAGTAATGATGTAGTTTATCAAATACAATAGAAAGATAAAGTAATAGTAATATAGGCATAGTACGTTTAGTTCATTGTAATGGAATATGACTATAATTGAATAGAGTTGTAATTAGTAATTCAATTATTTGGTTGAATGGAATGGAATAGATGTTATAATAGCATAAGGAAAATGGCTTAAATGACCAAACTACTTTTAGCAGAATTTTTTTTATGTAGATGATTATTGTTATTGTTATTAAATTTTAATAAGATTATTATTAAATATATTTTAATAAAAAATAATTTAATCATATTTTAACATAATTATAATTAAATATAATTTAATAAAATAATATATAATTTAATAACATTCTTAAATAATTATTTTAAAATATGAATTAAAAAATCATAATATATAATATTATAAAATAATATATAACCTACATTATTATTTTTAAACCGCAATACATGTTTACTGTGCTAAAATATCATTAGTGAAACAAATAATTTAATTATTTTCTAAAATAAAAAGTAAAATATTAGAAGTAATAAATAGCTTGAGAATTATATTTTACATTCAAACATAATGTTCATATATTAACAAAAAGTTACATGGTGCCATTAGCTTATATGCCATAATCTATATGTTAAATTTTACAACATCAAAAGGTTACAACATTGTAATGGCATTCTATCATGTCATTATACCACCCAAATATTACATATACAAAAGTTACCAAAACATAACTAACACAACCATGATTTTTAATGGTTAGAAAAAATATCTTCTCACCCATTCCAATTGCACAAAATAAGGTAGACTAAAGAAAATGAGCATTTGCGTTAGATGGTCTGAAATTTTGATCAACACGCGATAGCACTTTCTTGAATGACCATTTCTAACTTTTGTTGAATTAGCACTTCGGAGGCCAACGGTCCGTATGTTTTCTGCCAATAACATGGCAGCATCAGTAAATGAAGTAGAAGAAATATGTTCATTTGCATCAGAAATCTCTTTTTTTTCTTCTTTGAAAATATGGAATCATCTTGGTTTCTAGATGGTTGCGATTGTGTAGCTGAGAGATCCATCTCATCCAAAGAAACATCAGCTTCGCATCCACAGAAATCGTTTCTTTCTTCATGAGTATTTGCACTAGCTACATCCTTAACATGTATTTCTTCAATAATATCAGCGGTTGTTTGAGCATATTTCCCAATGGCTCGATCTTTTGCGTAGATGGCAGTAAGTTAGTCATAATAAGGGAAACTGTGATGTCTAAATTGACCGGCCTTTTTTATGACTCTATAAAAAAGGAGGAATCCATATTAAATATAAGTTTGGTCAAAACAAAATAATAAAGACTTGAAATAATTCTTACACTTATATATGAGTTCCACACAGCATCTTCAGCAATAACAAGCTGCCTATGCTCGTCCCAACCGAAGCCGCTATTGTCTTTTCCACTGAGCATGTTATAAACAATTGCCCAATCCCTTTTCAATGTCCTAATCCTCGATTCAAGATTAGGTTTAGCCTTCAACATAGCATAGGGTAAAATTTTTTCTAACATTCTTTCCAGCTCATTTAAATAACCGACCTTGAATCTCGTATCTGCATTAAAGGTTCCAACATTATGCAAGTCGACCATACATGCAACCAATGCAACATCTTCTTCTAGAACCCATTTCCTTTTGTTTCCTCGAGAATTTTAGGAAGAAACACTTGATTGTAAAAAGTCTGACATAACTATCTTAAAAAAAAACACAAATTAAAATTACTTTCAATATTATGAATCAAAAGGTCGACACTTTATAAAATTATAACACATGAAAAATCAAAAGAAAATAAATTAAATTTGTATTTTAACAAATCTAGTACAATACAAAAAGACAATTAAAACACCACCAAAGTTTCATAAAATAGATACATGAAATAACATAAACATATTAACCTTCTACTATTTTTACCCTAATCCTAACTAATTTCTAGATGCTTGTCATTCATAGAACATTTGATTGGCTAGTTCCATCCTCCAAGTAGCCCATGCATCTTATGGATGAATATTTACGATATTCGGTTCATCGTCATCTATCACATTACTAGGTAATCCTTCTTGTAACAGCCCGGTTTAGACCCTAGTCAGAACAGTGGTTTCGAGACCATAAATCTGAGGTCAGAAAAATATTTTAATATTATTTTCTGTGTTTACAGTATGTGATTGAGCATGTGTGAAAATTCTGTGTGAAAATTTTATCAATTGTGTGCTTAATTTGCAAAAAGGACTTAATCGCATAAAATGCAAAAGCTGTGTGCTAATTTCTAAAGTGCTTATTTGGCATGGCTTTTTAAATGAAAGGTACTTATGTTGTTATTAAACCATTGAATGTTTTAAATGACAAGAATGGACATAGTTAGTGGAAATTTAAATGAAATAATAAAAGGGCAAAATGGTAAAATGATTATTAATGTTAATAAAAAACAAACACATTGAAATGGCCATTATCACCTTTTCTTCCATCGAATATTGAGAGAAAAATAAAGGGTTTGAAGCTTTCTTGAATTTGGCACATTCATAGCTCAATCGGGTATGTGTTTTTGATCGATTTTTAATGATTTCCACGTTTTTGTGATCGTTGCTTAGTGTTCTAGCTAGCCCATGCTTTAATTTTAGAATTTGATGGTGATTTTGAGATAAGCCATTGATGAATGTTTGAGCTTTGTGATAGTTGATGATGAAATATGAAAGATATGTGAAAGATTAACATATTTTGTCTTTGAATTTTTGGTGAAATTGAGTAATTTGGGTTAAATTGTGAAAAGAAGTTGGAGGACTAAAATGTGAAATAAATGAAATGTGTGGGCTTGTATGGATATAAGGAGAATTCGGCTAGGCATGGGTTAAATGAAATTATGTGTATTTGATGATTTTATGAAATAGGAACTTAAGTGTCGAAATGTGTAAATGTGAGGGCTATTTTGTAAAATGCCCTAAATATGTGTATTTGGATTAAATTGAATGATTTGGTAATTGAATGAGCTAAATTTGAATATGTATAGATCAAGAAAAGAGGGATTTGGATCGAAATCGAGGCAAAGATAAAGTGCTCGATTAATCGACTCATTTTGTTACTTCGACATTCGAGGTAAGTTCAGATATAATACGAGTTGTTAAATTTACATCTATGAATTATGAAATGGATGAATATCTAGTTATTGAATTAGATTTGTTATATATGAAATTGAGAAATGTGGCACTAAGTGTGCGTAATTAGAATCGAGACAGAGGTGAATAGCACTGTGTGTGCGAAGTAATGAAAGCCTCGGCTTTATTGATTGGCACTGTGTGTGCGATACCGAGATAAATTTGGTTCTATGTAAAGGCACTAAGTGTGCGATGATATTTAAGCTTCGGTTATGAATTTGGCACTAAGTGTGCGAATAGATTGAACGAATAACAATGGTTGATCGAAATGATGTGTTGAGCATTGAGTAGCATGAATGGTCAATAACTAAGTGTTAGCTAAGGTACGTACGGAACCTGTGTGGTTGATGGAATTATGAATGGATATATAGATGGTTGAGTAAGCATATTAATTATGGATGATATGGTACATATAGTTATGAGTTGATCTATGTGATGGATTAATTTATATATTGTAGTTGAAACATTAAGTTAAGTGTATTATATTACGAACTTACTAAGCTTTAAAGCATCTTTGTGTGAAGTGTTTCTCTGCTTTCTGAGTTGTATTTAAAGTTAGCTCGGATCAGGGGATCGTCAATGACTCAATCACACTATCAGCTATCTATTTGGTACTTTTGGGAGATGTATATATTTGAATATGGCATGTATAGGCTAGTAGATATGGTATATTTTGAGATGTTTGGATCTTGCCATGTGATATGGCTAGATAAGTTAATGAATTTGATATATGCTTTGGGTTTGAATGAAGGATTATCAAGATGTGTATGTGTGTCCTAAGTGAATGATCTTATAATATGTTTTGGTAATATGGAGATGAAATGTTTATGCTATGATTTGGTTGAGATTAAATGGTGCATGAATTACATGTTTTGATATGTAGTTGATAATTTGGATTGGTATGTTAGATGAAATTGTAGAGGATAATGATTGATGCTATTAAGAGATTCAAATTAAGTATGTTTTGGTATGTTTGAATGCCAATTAGGATATGAAATGGTATTGATTATTGCATGTAGGTATGACCCAAGTGTGGGTGGCAAATTTGGCCTTGCAAATGGCCTATAATTGCCCACATGGTTGAGCACACGAGCGTGTGGCTCGACTGTGTCATTCGAGTTTGCAAATTGTAACAAGTCAGGCTCGACCACGGGCTGGACACACAGGCGTGTGATTGGCCGTGTGATGCAAGTCAGGCTCGACCATGGGTGAGGCACACGGGCGTGTCTCAGGCCGTGTGGACAAGTCAGTATGTATGCCCTGTTTTGCCACGGCTTGGACACATGGGCGTGTCCGAGGCCGTGTGAGGCACACGGCCTACTCACATGGGCGTGTGGCCTCTGTAGCTTTGAAAAATGTTTGATTTTCAAAAAATTTTGTATGTGTTCGGTTTAGTCCCAACCCATTTCTAACATGTGTTTAAGGTCTCGTAGACCTCATTAAGGGACTATATGTGTATAATTTGTTATGTTTTAATGATGATATACTTTGTGTTTTAAGATGTTAGTAAATTTTTCGGATTGATCGGTAATGCTTCCTAACCCTAGACCGGCGACGGTTTTGGGCTAGGGGTGTTACATTTTAATTGGTATCAGAGCTATGGTTTAGTCGATTCTAGGACTAACATAGAGCGTGTGAGTCTAGCTATACATGCCATATATATATTTGCGATAGTATGATGAATCCTGACAGTTAAAAATGTGTTTTTATCTAGCAAATGGACCCCGATCGAGCATTTGCTGATGATGTAGAGAGCAATGCGCCTGCTCTCGCTCAAGGGACAGCGCCGACCGAATCTAGGCCGAGAGCTAGTAGCCAAGAGGGAGAGGCTAAGCAAGCCTTCTTCCGAATGATGAGTGAGTGGTTTTCGGAGTTAATTCAAACGAATCCGGCTGCTCCACAACCTCCACCCCCACAAGTACCTGTAGTGCCACAAGTGACAGATCCAATCCGATTGAGTAAGCCTCCTGTAGATAAAATTCGAAAGTATGGGGCTGAAGAGTTTAGAGCTACGGTTGATGATGATGCTGAATGAGATGAGTTTTGGCTCGAGAATACCCTTCGAGTGTTTGATGAGATGTCATTAACTCCTGATGAATGCTTAAAATGTGCTATTTCATTGTTGAGAGATACGTCATATAATTGGTGGAAAATGTTGATATATGTGGTTCCGAGAGGGAGAATCACCTGGGATTTCTTTCAAGTTGAATTTTGAAAGAAGTATATCAGTCAACGATTCATAGATCAGAAACTCAAAGAGTTTCTAGAGCTAAAATAGGGCCGATGTCTGTTACTGAGTACGAGCGGGAATTTGTGAGATTGAGCCAATACGCGCGGGAATGTGTTTCGACTGAAACTACTATGTGCAAACGATTCATTGAAGAGTTGAATGAAGACATAAAACTACTGGTTGGAATTCTTGACTTGAATAAATTCGTAGTATTGGTTGAAAGGGCTTGTAAAGCCGAGGAACTTAACAAAGAAAAGAAAAAAGTGGATTCTGAAGCTAGAGATGAAAGAAAAAGATTGATGAGTAAGTCGTATCAACCTTCGTCCAAGAGATTCCGAGATGCAATTAATCGTTCAAATGTTTCGATAAGACATTCGAGAAGAGATCGAGTGAAACAGAATGTTAGTTCCAAAACACAAGTTCCAATTGAATCTAGTGTTGGAAGTGTTAAAAACAACAAGCCCGAGTGTAGACAGTGTGGGAGACGACATGTTGGAGAATGTTGGGGCAAGTACAATAATAGAGTTTGCTATAAATGTGGATCATGAGACCATTTCATTCGTGATTGCCCAGAGTTAGCTGAGAAAGACAATGTACAGAATGCGAGACCGAGTAATGTGACAGCTAGAGGTAGACCACCCAGAAACACTGGGAATGTAAGTGGTAGTCAGATAGGAACATCAGATACAGCTGTGAGATCCGAGGCGAGAGCACCTACTCGAGCCTATGCTATTCGCGCTCGTGAAGAAGCGTCATCTCCAGACGTCATAACTGGTACTTTTACTCTATTTGATACTGATGTGATTGCATTGATAGATCCAGGATCTACTCATTCATATGTGTGTGTGAATCTAGTATCTAGTAAGACTCTGCCTGTTGAGTCTACTGAATTTGTAATTAGAGTATCGAACCCCTTAGGTAAGTGTGTTCTGGTTGATAAAGTATGCAAGAACTGTCCGTTGATGTTTCGAGATAGTTATTTTCCGGCTAATTTGATGCTGCTACCATTCGATAAATTTGATATAATTGGGTATGGATTGGCTCACTTTGCATAATGTTGTTGTGAATTGTAAATGAAAGAGTATTGATTTGAGAAGTCAGAATGGTGAGATAGTTCGAATTGAATCCAGTTATTTGAATGGGTTACCGGCTGTTGTATCTTCGATGAAAGCTTTGAATTATGTGAAAAAGGGTTGCGAAGCCTATCTTGCGTATGTAATAGATACAAAAGTGACTGAAAAGAAAGTTGAATCTGTACATGTAGTTTTCCAGTTCCCAGATGTGTTTCTTGAAGAGCTACCGGGATTACCTCCGATACGAGAAGTTGAGTTTGGTATTGACTTAGTGCCGGGAACGACTCCTATCTCAATAGCTCCGTATAGAATGGCACCGAGAATTGAAAGAATTGAAGTCTCAGTTGCAAGAGTTGAGAGATAGAGGATTTGCACGATCGATTTTCTCGCCCTGGGATGCTCCTGTGTTGTTTCTGAAAAAGAAAGATGGAACTATGAGGATGTGTATTGACTACCGACAGTTAAACAAGGTGACAATAAAGAATAAATATCCTTTGCCTCGTATTGATGATTTGTTCGATCAGCTGAAAGGAGCTACAATATTTTCGAAGATAGATTTGAGATCAGGCTATTATCAGCTACGAGTTAAAGAATCAGATGTGCCAAAAATTGCCTTCAGAACGAGGTACGGACATTATGAATTTTTAGTAATGCCTTTCGAACTAACGAATGCTCCTACAGTGTTTATGGATTTAATGAACCGGATATTCAGACCGTATTTGGATCGATTCGTTGTTGTGTTTATTGATGACATTCTGATTTATTCTTGTAATTTGACACAACATACCGAGCATTTGAGAATTGTGTTACAGACTCTGCGTGAGAAGAAATTGTATGCAAAGTTTAGCAAATGTGAGTTCTGGTTGCATGAAGCTGGTTTTCTGGGACATATTGTGTCAGCATCTGGTATACGAGTTGATTCGAGCAAAATTTCAACTATTTTGGAGTGGAAGCCTCCGAGAAATGTGTCTGAAGTTCGTAGTTTTCTAGGACTAGTGGGATATTATAGGCGGTTTGTGAAAGGCTTCTCGATGATTGCGACTCTGTTGACAAAATTGCTACAGAAAGATGTTAAATTTGAGTGGTCAGAAAGGTGCCAGCAGAGTTTTGAACAGTTGAAAACATTGTTGACAGAAGCACCAGTGTTAGTTCAGCCAGAATCGGGTAAAGAATTCATAGTCTACAATGATGCATCGTTGAATGGTTTGGGCTGTATGTTGATGCAAGAGGGCAAAGTTATAGCTTATGCTTCGAGACAGTTAAAGCCGCATAAAAAGAACTACCCGACGCACTATCTTGAATTGGCTGCGATTGTATTTGCATTGAAGATTTGGTGTCATTACCTATTTGGTGAGAAATGTCACATTTATACTGATCACAAGAGTTTGAAATATTTGGTGACACAGAAAGAATTAAATTTGAGACAGCGGAGATGGTTAGAATTACTAAAAGACTATGAATTAGTAATTGATTATCATCCAGGAAAAGCTAATGTTGTTGCTGACGCTTTGAGCCGAAAGTCTTTATTTGCTTTGCGAGCAATGAGTACTCAAATAGATCTGTGTGATGATGGTTCGGTTTTGGCTAAGTTGAAAGTGAGGCTGATGTTTATACGTCAGATATGTGATGCCCAGAAAAGTGATAATGAGATGATGAAAAAACGAGCTCAATGTGGTTTAAATTTTGATCCAAAATTTCTAGTTGATAATGATGATTGTTTGAGATTTCGAGACCGGATTTGTATTCCGAGAAATTCAGAGTTGATTCAGTTGATTTTGAACGAAGCTCATAATAATCGTTTGGCTATTCATTCAGAGAGTACAAAAATGTATAATGACTTAAAACAGTTTTATTGGTGGCATGGTATGAAACGGGATATCTCAGAATTTGTTTCGAGATGTTTAGTATGTCAGCAAGTTAAAGCTGAACATCAGGTTCCATCCGGTTTGTTACAATCGATTATGATACCTGAGTGGAAATGGGAGAGAATCACGATGGACTTTGTGTCGGGACTACCTTTATCTCCGAGAAAGAAAGATACAATCGGGTGATAGTTGACAGATTGACGAAATCAGCTCATTTTATTCCGGTGAGAACATATTATTCACTTGATAAATTAGCTGAATTGTATATTTCTGAGATTGTGAGATTGCACGGGGTGCCATTATCTATTGTATCTGACAGAGATCCGAGATTTACCTCGCGGTTTTGGAAGAAATTGCAAGAGGCTCTAGGCACAAATCTGCATTTTAGTACTGCATTTCATCCACAAACGGATGGTCAATCCGAGCAGATCATTCAGATTCTTGAGGATATGTTGAGATGTTGCATCCTTGAGTTTGAAAGTACGTGGGAAAAACATTTGCCGTTGATTGAGTTTGTGTACAATAACAATTTTCAATCTAGTATCAAAATGGCACCATATGAGGCTCTTTATGGCTGTAAATGCAGAACTCCATTGTATTGGATTGAGCTTAGTGAGAATAAGATACACGGGGTCGATTTGATCAAAGAGATCGAGCAGAAAGTGAAAGTGATCCGTGACAGTTTGAAAGTGGCTTCAGATCGTCAGAAGTCATATGCAGATTTGAAACGAAAAGATATTGAATTTGAGATCGGTGATAAAGTGTTTTTAAAAGTGTCTCCGTGGAAGAAAATACTTCATTTGGCAGAAAATGCAAGTTGAGTTCGAGGTTTATCGGGCCGTATGAGATTATTGAACGAATTGGGCCGGTTGCTTATAAATTGTTGTTGCCACCTGAGGTAGAAAATATTCATAATGTGTTTCACGTATCGATGCTTCGATGATACAGATCTGATCCATCTCATGTGGTTGCTCCTACTGAGGTTGAGATTTAGTCAGATTTGTTATATAATGAAGAACCGATTCGAGTTTTAGCACGCGAGATCAAAGAGTTGAGAAAAAGAAAATCCCTTTAGTGAAAGTGTTGTGGCACAAACATGGAATTGAAGAGGCTACGTGGGAGCCTAAAGATGTTATGAGAGAGCAATACCCGAACCTATTCACTGGTAAGATTTTCGGGGACGAAAATCCCTAAGGGGGGAGAGTTGTAACAGCTCGATTTAGACCCTAGTTGGAACAATGGTTTTGAGACCACAAATCCGAGGTCATAAAAATATTTTAATATTATTTTCTGTGTTTACAGTATGTGATTGAGCATGTGTGAAAATTCTGTGTGAAAATTTTATCAATTGTGTGCTTAATTTGCAAAAAAGGACTTAATCGCACAAAATGCAAAAGCTGTGTGCTGATTTTTAAAGTGCTTATTTGGCATGACTTTTTAAATGAAAGGTCCTTATGTTGTTATTAAACCATTGAATGTTTTAAATGACAAGAATGGACATAGTTAGTGAAAATTTAAATGAAATAATAAAAGGGCAAAATGGTAAAATGATTATTAATGTTAATATAATAAAAACAAACACATTGAAATGGCCATTACCATCTTTTCTTCCACCGAATATTGAGAGAGAAATAAAGGGTTTGAAGCTTTCTTGAATTCGGCACATTCATAGCTCAATCGGGTATGTGTTTTTGATTGATTTTTAATGATTTTCACGTTTTTGTGATCGTTGCTTAGTGTTCTAGCTAGCCCATGCTTTAATTTTAGAATTTGATGGTGATTTTGAGATAAGCCATTGATGAATGTTTGAGCTTTGTGATAGTTGATGATGAAATATGAAAGATATGTGAAAGATTAACATATTGTCTTTGAATTTTTGGTGAAATTGAGTAATTTGGGCTAAATTGTGAAAATAAGAAGTTGGAGGACTAAAATGTGAAATAAATGAAATGTGTGGGCTTGTATGGATATAAGGAGAATTCGGCTAGGCATGGGTTAAATGAAATTATGTGTATTTGATGATTTTATGAAATAGGGACTTAAGTGTCAAAATATGTAAATGTGAGGGCTATTTTGTAAAATACCCTAAATGTAACAGCCCGATTTTTGACCCTAATCGAAACAGTGGTTTCGGGACCACAAATTCGAGTCTAAAAAATATTTTAATATTATTTTCTGTGTTTATTATGTGTGATTTTACATGTGTGAAAGTTTCGTGAATTAATTTTACTGTTTGTGTGCTTAATTTAATAAAAGGAATAAATCGCGTAAAATGAAAATTTAGTGGTTAAATTCAAAGGGGCCGAATAATGGTTTTTCTTTTAATATGGAGGCTTTATGTTGTAATTTAGCCATTAATAAAGGTAGTGGATGGCAATGGACTAAAGTAACCTTATTATATATGTTTATATATTAATTAATAAATGTTAATTAGGTAAAATAATAATAATGTTAATATATGTTATAATATATCACAAATTGAAAGCCATTATCATTTTTCTACTAATCAAATGTAAAAGAAAAGAAAAAAGAAAATAACAAGCTTAGGGTTCGGCCATTATTGAAGCTTGATTCAAGGTTAGTCTTAGTTCAATTTTTGATAATTTTTACGTTTTTGTAATCGTTGCTTCGAATACTTCAAGACCCACGCTTGAATTTTTTATTTTGATGAAGATTTTGAAATGTGCCATTGATGAGTTTATGAGTTTTATGATGATAGTTGATGAATTATGAAATATATGTGTTAGATTAATATGTTTTGTCTTTGGATTTTTGATGAATTTGAGTAATTTGGACTAAATTGTGAAAAAAATATTTTGAGGGAATAAAATGTGAAATAAATGAAATATATATGGACTAGTATGATGCTTATGAATATTCGGCCCTAGCATGGTATATGCAAATTTTGTATATTTTGTGTTTTATGCAATAGGGACTAAATTGCAAAAAGTGTGAAATGTTAGGGGTAAAATGGTAATTTTCCCATTTATGTGTTTTTGGATTAAATTTAATGAATGTGTAATTAAATTAGTTAAATTTTAATTTATTTAGATCAAGAACGAAAGAAAATAGAATTAGATCGGGGGAAGTCGAAAATAGTCGAGTAGTCGATTTCGTCCATCGATATCCGAGGTAAGTCTATAAGCACATAAATGTTATTAAATTTGATAATATATATATGTTACATGAAAAATGAAATTTTGTGAATTTAATCTTGTGTTGGCTGAATGTGTGTAACATCCTAAAAATTTAGTATCGATATGTTGCATGTTTTTGGTGCTTAGCTTGTGAATGATTCAATTTGTGTGTTTAATATCGTTTTGAGAAGGCTCGGGATTTATTTAGAATTAGAATAAATTTTAGTAAGGAGTACTTTATTAAAATGGAACAAGTAACCTTGATGCTTAAGGTAATTAAGTGTCAAAAACTAGCATAAGATGAGTTAGTAGTAAAGTGGAGTTGGCGCCATAAGTGTTACTTGAGGGAAGAGGTTCGAATCCTTTGGAATGCATTTTGTGACTTTTATTTTTACACCCTTCTAGCATGTGTCGGTCAAGCCTTATTTTTGGTAAGGTTGGACTATTTTTTTTATTGCAAGGTGGCTAATGGTTAAGGTAAGCATGGAACTTGGGGAAAGGAATCCTAAACTTATGGAATGTAGGGGGAACACAAGGCACTTCTTAAGGGATGTGTTTTGGAAAGTTGGAATGGCCAAGCTTGTCCATGAACTTGGACGGTTTTGTGGACTAGGGGGGTGGCCGAATTTTTGAGGTAGACTTTGGTAAGGATGTGTAGTTAGTGTGTAATCTCATTTGGTCATTTTTGTTCTCCCAAAACACCTTTTCTTTTCATCTTTTTCTCTCATAGCCGAATGTGCTTGATGCTTTGGGTAAACATCTTTGTTTTTCTTCTTTTTTTTTGTCTTCTCCTTTTGACCATTTGGTCATATTTTGCCAACCTCTCAAGTGCTTCATTTGAGCTTCTCTCCTAGTGCCGAAAATATCAAGCGAAGGGCTATTTCGGCAATCCGGGATTTTCCACCGGGTTGTGGATGACCCTCATCCGAGGAGAATCGACTATTCGAAGTTGTTCGTAGTTCGGAGCCTTTAGCTGTTCGAGATTTTCCATTAGGTTGTGAACTGTCAACTGGGGAAAACTGACAAATAGTTGTTGTTCGAGATTTCGAGGGTAAAGATCTAGATCGCTTATCTTTAGTATAGATTTATAATAAGTATTAGTGTTCTAATCAAGCGTGACATATGTTTAGGTATCGACGAGCGGGAAAGTATAGTTCTCACCGTAATCAGGTGTGTAATTTCACACTTATCTCATGGGTTAGATGTTATATCGTAAGCATTAGAATAAAATTTGTAAAGTTGGTAAAATAAAAAAAATACGGTATATTAACACTTTTTGTGTAAGTGCATGAAATCGGGGTTAAAGTCACGGAAATTACAGAATCGCCCTTAATGGGCTAATTTGATAAAAAGTAATTTTTTGGGCCTCATGTGATTAATGGGCTAAATTGCTAGATTGATTAATGGGCTAAATTGCTAGATTGATTAATGGGCCAATTTGCTAGATTGATTAATGGGCCAATTTGCTAGATTGATTAATGGGCCAATTTGTAGTATGGGCCTTATGTTGATATTATCATATGTAAATTGTTAAGCTTTGTTTATGTTTACATGATTGCATGAGTTAGGATTAAATTGAAGAGAAGTTCTGGTGGTTCTACCATAATCTAGTTCGGGTGGCTCTGCCACAAATTCTAGTTCGGGTGGCTTTGCAACAAATTCTAGTTTGGGTGGCTCAGCCACAAACTTTTTAAATGGCTTAATGCCTGCGTTTGGTGTGTTGGCGGGGTGGGTTAACTTGATCCCCACAGGTGTGCTGGTTGGTACGGGTGGTGTGTACCGGATGGAAATTTAGGCTTGGTTGGGAATTTCATTGCACATGCATTTTTTTTAATTACTATATTGTTAAATTCGTTAATGGGCTCAAGCCCAATAAATTGCTTTGATGATATGGCCCAGTGGATTTGGTAAGTGGGTTACACAATTGAGTTCTAAGTAACTCACCTGTTTTCTTACCCTTCTCGTGTAATAATAATTGATGGAGGCTTGGGTGAGGATGACTTTCGTGGAGGCCATACTTCAAATGATGGTTTTTATGAACTTTAAAACTACTCTTTAGTATTTTTACTTAATTACTATTTTAGCGATGTAATAAGGCCTCTAGTATTGTTTTTATGGATTTTATTTCGTGGATGGATTTTAATATGTTTTAGATACTTAAAGTGGACTATTTTAAGTTTATAAATGTTTTCTTTAAATTACGTATAAAAATGGGGTTTCTTAAATATCACTATCACGTAAAAATTTCGGTGAAAACTCTTTTATAAATTTTGTTTCCAAATTCCTTTTGAGCTCTTTTAAATTTCTTTAAAAATTTAACCAATTATTTCTCTGAGATCAAATTTTAAACTCCTATGTTTCAAAATCATAGATTTCAAATTAACCTCAGTTTTTTATAAACTCTATCTCCAAATAAGTTTTTGAAGACCTGTTTTCCTTAAATCATTAGATGACCAAATGTATGTACGATTTGTGTAGCATACCAAGTCTGGTCTTAACGCTTAGACCGGGTTTGAGGTGTTACATTTAATGGTATCAGAGTCAGTTTCAAAACTCGACTGTGGTTTGGGTTCAACAACAATTTTTGTTTAAAACTGTTTAAATTTCTAGACTCTATGTTCTAAAGGTAGTATGGCATCACGAGCATCTGACACCAAGTCAAGTAAGTATTTGTATATTGAATGTTTATTATTGTGATATGATCATAGGAACACTCTAGAACTTCTAGTTTTAGGTGTTGAAAATGGTAGAGATCGAGACTATATGATGTGATTGCGAAAACAACTCTATCTCTTATATCTCATAAAATATCGTTAATAAACACTGAAATAATACTCTGATTCATAAAACTTGTAATCAGATTTAACCGAAATAGTCGGTATGAGCACTAGAGGACGTGGACGGGGACGCGGTAGACGTGGCCGTGGTAGAGGACTAGGTGCTAGGGTTGCGTCTGAAGCGCCGGGTCATATGCCAGAAATGGACGCACCTGCGTCACCCGGGAGTGAGACTGGATCACATGACCATACGAGAGAGGACAATGCTTTGACTCAAGCAATGTTGCGAGTCCTAGAAAGGGTTTTGGGACTAGAACCGCCCAAAGAATTTCGTGGATCAATATCGAACGACTTAAATCAAGTGGTACCGAGGTTTTTAGAAGTGTGTCGGTGTAGCTCGAATGTTGCGAATATTGGCTCGAGGTCAGAGAGCGATTATGGATGATCCGGAGTGCACCGTCGAATAGAACCGAGAGGAGTGGTGTCCTTGCTAAGGGATGAAGCGTATCAATGGTGGCTTACGGTTCGAGAAGGCACTCGAGGCTGCAGCTTGTTACTTGGGATTTCTACAGAGCCGCTTTCCAAGGGAAGTATGTAGGACAAGTTATGTGGATGCCCGGAGGAAGGAATTTCACGATCTGGTTTAAGGAAATAAGACAAATGGCGACTTATGAGGCGTAATTTCTACGCTTGAGTCGTTATGCTCGGACAATAGTGCCAACGGATCATGAGCGCCGTGGTACGCTTTGAAGATGGGTGAATGATGAGTGCGCAATCGATAGCCCCACAACAAGTAAGGATTTTTGCCACGCTTGTGGAGAAAGCCAAGATAGCCGAAGAGGCTAAGAACTCGTAACGCTAGAACCGGAAAGAGTCGAGGCAAGAGGGAATTTAAGTACTCGGGTTCTTTAATAAGGTTCCAAAAGAGGCCTCAAATGATGAGCCAACTCAAGCTAGAGCACTGTGACTACCAATCAGTCGAGATCGTGGCCGATCGTGGAAAACGACACCGCGGGAATCTTTGGAAGAAAATCGGTGGTTGTTATAAATGTGGTTCCAAGGATCATCAATATAGGAATTGCCCTCGACTTGATCGCTCGACTCGGGAAGCTCGTAACTTTGATGCATGCCAACTAGAGGCACTCAAAGAAGCCACCGAGAGGCCGTGGATCAGTCGTGGTGGTAATGGTATCGGACGTGGTCAAGGTGCACCGGTCGAGGTAATGACTTTAGAGGTAACGCGGAGGCAAGAGTAGGGGTTGGTCTATGCGGTCGAGCATCGTGAAGATGGCGATGCACCGATGTGATAATCGCACGCGTTCTTCATCTTTGATGTACCGCATCGCTTTGATAGATATCAGGTCTACCCACTCGTATGTTGCTAGTGCCATATCTGGAAACTTGAATATTAGATCTGAGATAACCGATAGAGAGATGATGGTAATTAGTCTTTTACGATAGTCGGTAATAGTAAATAAATTATATAAAGACGTGCCTTTGGAAATTCAAAGAAAAATATTTTTAGCGGATTTGATGGAATTGCCTTTCGGCGAGTTCGATCTTATTTTGGGCATGGATTGGTTGGTGAAGCACCGGGCGCAATTGGATTGTGCTGAAAAGCGAATGTCAATAAGGACTGTGGATGATGAGGAAGTAGTAATGATAGGTGAAGGAAGGAACTTTTTAGCAAATGTGGTATCTGCTTTAAAGGCAGAAAAGTTGGTGCGGAAAGGGTATGGAGCGTTCCTAGCCTTCATTAGTGCTTTGGATGCCAAGGAATTATCGGTAGAAGGTGTGAGGACGGTGAAAGAATTTCTAGATGTCTTCCCTGAAGAACTTTCGGGTCTACCTCCAGATCGGGAAGTAGAATTTGGCATTGAGCTTTTACCCGAAACGGCTCCAGTGTTTATTGCTCCTTATAGAATGGCGCCAAAGGAGTTAGCGGAGCTTAAAGCTCAAATTAAAGAATTGTTGGATCAAGGATTTATTCGATCGAGTGTGTCTCCGTGGGGAGCACCGGTTTTGTTCGTCAAGAAGAAAGATGGGTCGATGCGTATGTGCATTGATTATAGGCAGTTGAATAAATTGACGATCAAGAATAGGTATCCATTACCGAGAATTGACGACCTATTTGATCAATTGAGAGGAGCTTCAATTTTCTCCAAGATTGATTTGAGATCAGGTTATCATCAACTCAAGGTTAAAGAGGCAGATATTCATAAGACGACATTCCGAACTCGTTATGGACATTATGAGTTTTTGGTAATGCCATTTGGTTTGACCAATGCACCGGCTACATTTATGGGCATGATGAACCGAGTCTTTCAACCCTATCTAGACCAGTTTGTGGTGGTGTTCATAGATGATATCTTGGTATATTCGAGGAATGAAGAAGAGCATGACTCACATTTGCGCACAGTATTGCAAATACTACGAGACAAGCAACTTTAAGCCAAATTCAGTAAATGCGAATTTTGGTTGAGGAAAGTGACTTTCTTGGGTCATGTGGTGTCAGCCGAAGGAATAAGAGTTAATCCTCGGAAGGTAGAGGCGGTATTGGATTGGAAACCACCGAAGTCAGTGGCTAAGATTCAGAGTTTTTTAGGTTTGGCTGGTTATTATAGACGCTTTGTTGAGGGTTTTAGTTGATTGCCGCACCCTAACTAAGTCATATGCGAAGGAGTACCGTATGTGTGGACCGATAAACAACAAGAAAGTTTCGAGAAACTGAAGAAGATTTTAACGGAAGCGCCAGTACTGATTCAACCTGAGGCGGGAAAATAGTTTATCGTTTATTGTGACGCGTCACACACGGGTTTAGGATGTTTGCTGATGCAAGGTGGAAAAGTGGTTGCTTATGCTTCTCGTCAGTTAAGGCCGCACGAAGTTAACTATCCTACTCATGACTTGGAGTTGGCTGCGGTAGTGTTTGCTTTAAAGATTTGGAGACACTATCTCTATGGTGAGAAGTCTATCATTTATACGGACCATAAGAGTCTTAAGTACCTCCTTACCCAAAAGGAGTTGAACTTGAGACAACAGAGATGGGTGGAGCTGTTAAAGGATTATGACCTCTCAATCGGGTATCATCCTGGAAAGGCTAACATGGTGGCAGACGCGTTGAGTCATAGGGTAGTATAGGAATTAGGAGCAATGTTTGCTTATCTCAGTTTGTATGAAGATGGCAGTCTGCTAGCGGAACTTCATGTGAAGCCTTTGTGGTTGGAACAGATCAAGGAAAAGCAGTTATCAGATGAAAAGTTGGGTCCGTTAATACAACAAGTTGAAAGTGGCGTAATAGGGGACTTTGGAATGAACAAGGATGGAGTGCTGTGTTTTCGTAGAAGAGTTTGTATGTCCATGGATTCGAATTTGAGACAAATGATTTTGTGTGAGGCACATAGTAGCCCTTATGCTATGCACCCTGGAGGAAATAAGATGTATCGAGACCTACGAGAGCAGTATTGGTGGCCAAGGTTAAAGCAGGAGGTTACTGATTTTGTGGGTAAGTGCTTGACTTGTCAACAAGTGAAGGCGGAACATCAATTACCGTCGGGCTTATTGCAATCGATAAAGATTCCTCTATGGAAATGGGAGCGGATAACGATGGACTTTGTTAGTGGGTTACCCTTAACACCTACTAAAAAGGATTCCGTTTGGGTGGTAGTAGATCGATTGACGAAGATCGCCATTTTCTACCGGGTCAGACGGATTACTCACGCAAAAAGTTGGCTAAGTTGTATGTATCGAGATCGTGAGGTTGCATGGGGTACCAGTGTCTATTATATCAGACAAGGATCCTAGGTTTACATCATGGTTTTGGAAAGCTTTGCATGAGGCTTTGGGAACAAAGTTAAACTTCAGTACGGCTTTTCATCCTCAGTCAGATGGTCAGTCAGAAAGAGTAATTCAGATTTTGGAAGACATGTTAAGGGGTTGTGTAATTGACTTCAGAGGTAGTTGGGAAGATTTCCTACCGCTGGCGCAATTGAGTATAATAATGCTTATCAATCCAAAGATCCAGATGGCACCCTATGAAGCATTATATGGTCATAAGTGTCGCACTCTACTTGTTGGACTGAATTAGGGAACGCGGTTGTTGGGTCCGAATTGATATCTGAGACGGAAGAAAAGGTAAAGGTGATTCGAGCACGGTTAAAGGAAGCTTTGGATAGACAAAAGTCGTATGCAGATCTGAAGCGTAAGGATATTGAGTTTGCGGTGGGAGATCAGGTTTTTCTGAAAGTCTCACCTTAGAAGAAGATTTTCAGGTTTGGAAGGAAGGGCAAGTTGAGCCCTAGGTTCATTGGACCATACCGTGTGTTGAAGCGTGTTGGACCAGTAGCCTATCAGATTGAATTACCTCCGGAGTTAAGTTAGATTCATAGTGTCTTCCATGTTTCTATGCTGAGGCGTTATAGATCGGATCCGTCTCACATAGTACCAGTAGAAGAAGTAGTGTTAAGGCCAGACTTGTCTTTCGAGGAAGAACCAGTGAAAATCTTAGACCATGATGCTAAGGTGCTAAGAAAGAAGACTGTGCCGTTGGTTAAGATTCTATGGCGTAATCACGGAGCGGAGGAAGCTACGTGGGAGTCTGAGGATGCAATTCGGCAACAATATCTTCACCTCTTTTAACCAGGTAAATTTCGAGGACGAAATTTTCTTTAAGGGGGGTAGAATTGTAACATCCTAAAAATTTAGTATCGATATGTTGCATGTTTTTGGTGCTTAGCTTGTGAATGATTCAATTTGTGTGTTTAATATCATTTTGAGAAGGCTCGGGATTTATTCGAAATTAGAATAAATTTTAGTAAGGAGTACTTTATTAAAATGGAACACGTAACCTTGATGCTTAAGGTAATTAAGTGTCAAAAACTAGCATAAGATGAGCTAGTAGTAAAGTGGATGTAATATCCCAGGTTAGGGGCTATTTTGTTGTTGCATGATATTGCATGTGTCTAGTGTGCTGCGTGGCTATTTCTATGTTTTGGGGGCTTAATTGAAGTCTAAATGTATGCCTGAGTGAATGGGAAAATTTTGATTTTTGGGTGTTAAGTCAGGGGAGCTGTAGGAGCTAGGGTATAAGAGTTTTATTTGGTGTTCTTGAGCACAAAAGAGGAGCTGGTGGAGTGGCAAAGCATGCGCCACTTGGAGGCTGGTGTTGGCGCCAATTGCGTGGAGGGTGGGTCCCGAGTTCAAGCTGCGGAGTGGCCACATTTTGCATTCTTTTTGGACGGCATGGGAGGAGGAAGTAGAAGGCAATTCAAATTCTTCTTTGGACTTGGTCAAACCGCTCAAATGGTGGGAGGAGAGTGAGTTTAGGAGGAAGACTTGGTCTTGTTGTTTGAATGTGGGGAGTGGAGTGAATGGAGGATTTTGGCCGATTTTGTGGGGTGTTGGAGTGGGGGAGTGGACGGCATGGTGTGGGTGTGAGGTAGTGCCGAAAATTCACTTTGAGTTTTGGGGGTGTTTTCGGTCAAAATCTTTAGAAGCAATTCTCTCTTTGTGCCTTACCAAAACCGAAAGTCTAAGCATCTTTTTTTGGCATATTTTTCTTAGCATTTTTTGGTCACTAGCTTGGTAAACCAAATTCTCTCTTTTGTCTTCTAGCCACCGAAACTTCAATTTCTTTCTTATCCTCTTTACTTCTTGAAAACCGTAAGACCAAAGCAAACATACATTGCCGTTTTCTTCTCATTTCTTTTGCACTTAGCCGATTGTGCATTTGTTCTCTCAACATCTTTTGGTAGCCGAAATTGCTTTGGGTTCCTCTACTTTGTGTTTCGAATACTCTCTTCTCTCCCTTACATAGTTTCTTCATTTTCTTAAGAGCCGAACTTACCATTTTCTTCCCAACCGATTCTTCCATTCATCCTTCTCAATTCTTGCCGAAACTTTGCTCCCATTTCATATCGATTTTTCCCTTAAAACCGAAAAGCATCTACCTCATAATCACTTTCTTTCTTCTTCTCAAAAACCTTGGCCGAATCTTGTTGGTGTTGTGGTTTTGCTTCAATCGTTTGGAGATTGGTAAGTCCTGGCCGAATGGCCATCTCCTTTTCTCCTTATACTTTGTCGATGTTGGTTGTTTAAGAGCCGAATATGGCAACCATTGATGGGTGTTATTCCTCTTTGTTAAACCGATTTCTTGTTGGGATATTCAGGAGTTTGAAGCAATCAAGTGGAGCCTTCGTTCTCTGATTAGCCAAGTGGGGTAAGTATTGGTGTGGGCCAGTACTATTAGTTAATTCTTTTATCTCGTTTAGTCAAAGCTTCAAGAGATTAATACTTCCTTCTTTATAGGTTGGCCGATTGTCTAAGGGAACCACTTTTTGGTTCGGGATTTGGTAGGAAACCAAATCAGGTGAAAGGTAAGGGCTTTCGACAAACCCTTTTTGGTCTAGATGTTGTTGGCCGAATGTGTGGATGCCTAACCCCTATGCTTTGGCCGATTGTAGGAGCTAGTTCTCGAGGGGCTTAGATCGCTTTTGTCAGGATTTCTAGACTCGTGATTACCAGGTGTGTAAACTAACACACTATGCTTAGTAATATTGTTATTAAACCTGTTTGCCTATTAAAATCATGACAGTATGATGGATTATTGGATACCCAAACGGGGTATGTGTACGATCCGGTAAGTCAAGATTGTTACTAGATTACTGATGATCTATATGGTATCATGACTATGTATGTATGTGATATGGGACATGAGTCAAACATATTAGCATGATATGCATAATTTGTATGATATGCATGATTACATGAGTTGGTTTGTTGATGGGTGATATGAGTGGAGGGGCGTTGATGATTTTGTGCCGACGAGCACCAAGTTGTTTTGGTAACACACCTTGTGACTTTGGGTCACCAAAGTGCTTTGGTAGCACATATGTGTCTTTGGGACACCAGAGGTTGGGCACCTCATTGCGACTTGTCCCCGTGGTTAACACCACCGTGGGTTGGCCCCACATGAGATATGGGATCGTCTCGCTAGTGATTGGGTATCACACGATGGGTTGGCCCCGTCTATTCGATTATTGTGACTACGGTCACCAGTGCTTTGGTAGCACATTTGTGTCTTTGGGACACCAGAGGTTGGGCACCTCATTGCGACTTGTCCCTGTGGTTAACACCACCGTGGGTTGGCCCCACATGAGATATGGGATCGTCTGCTAGTGATTGGGTATCACACGATGGGTTGGCCCCATCATTCGATCATTGTGACTACGGTCACCAGTGCTTGGGTAGCACATTGTGTCTTTGGGACACCAGTGTTTTGGTAACACATTGTGACTATACGTCACCAGTGGTTTGGCACCACCAGTGGTTTGGTACCACACGGGGTAGAAAAAGGAGATACGGATGGTTAGGATCGGGTTGCATTAATTATGTTGCTATGTATGATGTGTGTTAGCATGTTGTTTCATCGAGAGCGGGATTTATGCACTGAGTCACTCGACTCACCCTCTCCTTTGACATTTCAGGTGACTCGTAGACGCGGACATGGAGCCGGGATGGACTCGGGGTGCTCATGCCATGCTTAATAAAGTTTTTCTCCAACTCTATCATTTGGGTACTTTAGTTTAATTACTTTCATTTAGGTTTTAATTTGGATTTGTAAAAGGCCTTTAAATTATGTTCTATGATGGGTATGCTTTAATTAGATTCTCAACCTGCTTAACAAATAACTTGGCATGAAATTTTACTAAAACTTGGAAAGACAACGTTTTCAAAATTATATCGAAATGTGTTTCAAACTATACCATCGGGTATCTCGCTATGTTTTGCTACACAATAAACTCAAATGATTTCGAATCAAACTTGATTTTCTACTAAGTCTAAAATGTGTCAAAATGGCACTAAGAAACTATTGGAAGTGCTAAATGAAATCAACTCGTTTTAACTATATACTTGGATAGGTTTTCAAAATCTAATCAAACAAGCCTACTCAAACTTTCCTCAAATTCACTATGTTTTCACCCCACTTCTAAACGAAAAAATCTGGTCACTCAAAGACGTTTTCCCCGTAACATGCCGATTCAGGCGTAGTGTCTTGTCCGAGTTTGGGGTGTTACAATTGTGGTATCGTGAGCTAAGTTCAAAGGCTTTACCTGTGGGCCGAGGCCCAAAATGCTTTCAAAAGTCATTTTAAGTGTTTTGTTTGAAATAAATGGTTTGAAGGGCATGACACCGAAGTCTCCTAGCACAGATTCGCCAGATATAAGTACCCCGTACTATTGCTTGTGAATTGATTGGATGTGATATGATCTCGATGAATAGCAATAGTATACTACTTTAGAGATTGAAACCGATAGGATTTTGTGAACTCGCGAGTACAAATCCTCTTTAAATATTCATAAGACTTGCTTTTAAAAACAAGTGGAATAAATATCGATGCATAAAATTCTTTAATCGACACGTAGGAAGATTAGTCATGAGCGCTAGAGGTGGACGTGGTCGTGGACGCAGGTCGTGGTAGGATGACGGTTTTCGAGCCCGTGAGGATCCGGGTCGTGGTTCGTAAAATGAGATACGGTTCCGCCACCACCGGAGGTGGTGAGTTCCAAGATCGATCGGGACGACGCAGTTGTCACAGCGATCGCCGCGAGTGTTGGAAAGGGTAGCAGGAGTTGGTAGTGGCGCGGGAGTTAGGAAATCTGTTCCTGAGCGACTTCGGGCCAATGGGGCCGAATTCTTCCGAGGTGTTTCTGGTGTTGCTCCAAAGATCGCCGAATACCGGGCCGGAGGCGATCGAGCGGATCATGGATGATCCGGATTTGACCGCCAAGAGAAGTCAAGGGCATCGACGCTTCTCCGGATGAGTCGACGTTGGTGGCTCACGGTTCGGGAGACGATTGTGGCAAGCAGAGGATCTGACATGGGATTACTTCAGGGCTGCATATCAAAAGAAGTACATCGGAGCTAGTTATATTGACTCCCAGCGGAAGGCATTTCTGAGGCTTGTTCAGGGGAGTAAATCGGTTTCTGAGTACGAGGCCGAAGTTCTCGGTCGAGTAGGTATGCCGTGGGCATTGTGGCCACCGAGCATGAGAGGTGTGTTCGCTTTCGAGGATGGTCTCGCGAGACGACTTGAGGTCGATTGATTGCTCCTCAGCAGGAGCGCGAGTTTGCTGTCTTAGTTGAGAAGGCTAAGGTAGCCGAGGGTGTTAAGGAGTCAGTGAGACAAGGCATGGATCGAAATCGACATAAGAGGAGCTTTGGGTCTTCCGGATCGTCAGGTAATCCGCAGAAAAGGGCTAGACCGAGTGGGCCGAACCACCGCTAGGTTTGTTGTCGCGCAGCGAGGACCGCCGCAGCGGTGATCGGGCAGGGAAATCTCATTGGGGTGGTTGCCGGACTGGAGGAAAAGGTTGCTTCGAGTGTGGTTCTCTCGGTGCATCGTGTGAGGGACCGTCCGCAGAGGTTGGCTAGGATTCACCGAGAGTCGGGCCGTAATCGCTCAGAGGTAATGGACCGCCACCGCAGAGGGGCCGTGGTAATGGCAGAGGTGGTAATGGTTCGTCGGGGCCGTGGAGCACCGGGCAGAGGTGCGTAGTAGTTCCGATGCCGCATACCGGATTAGTGTATGCCGCGAGGCGCCGAGAGGAGGGGCGACGACCGGACGCCATAACCCCAGACGTTTTTGATTTTTGGTTCTCCTTATACCGCTTTGATTGATGTGGGTTCAACGACTCTTATGTTGCCCGATAGTATAGTAGAGACCATGGATTTAGACTCGAGATATCTTCTAGGCGATGACCGTGATTAGCCCTCTAGGTCACTCAGTAGTAGTAGATAAACCGTTTAGAGAGGTACCTTAGAACTCCAAGGGATAGTGTTTGTCGCCGATCCGATGGAACCGCCGCTTGGGGAGTTCGATCCGATTCTTGGGATGGATTGGTTGGTCAAGTACCAGGCGAGGTTGGATTGCGCGCAAGCGCATGGTTCTTAAGACTACGAGGGTGAAGAGGTGGCTATGATAGGTAATAGGAGAGATTACTTATCAAATGTGGTATCCGCTCAAAGCGAGAAGATGGTCGGGGAAGGGTCGTGAAGCGTATGTGGTTCATGTGTATGCCTTGGAGGCTAAGGAGTCCGCTGTGGAGAAGGTTCGCACTGCTAAGGAGTTTGCTCGATGTTTTTCCCGAGGAGCTTCCGGTTTGCCGCCAGATCGCGAGGTAGAGTTCGAATAGATCTATTACCCGGAATCGCGCCAAAGTGTCTATTGCTCCGTATAGGATGGCGCCAAAGGAGTTGGTGGAGCTTAAGGCTCGAGATCCAGGAGTTATTGGATCGAGGTTTTATTAGGCCTAGTGTTTCGCCGTAAGGTGCGCGGTACTCTTTGTCAAGAAGAAAGATGGCTCGATGCGGATGTGTATAGACTACCGCTTGATTGAACAAGTCGACGATTAAAAACAAGTATCCGCTGCCACGGATAGATGACTTGTTTGATCACCAAGGGTGCGGCGGTATTCTCAAGATCGACTTGAGATCCGGGTATCATCGCTGAAGGTTAAGGAGGCGGATATCCATAAAAAAAGCGTTTCGGACTCGGTATGGGCACTACGAATTTCTCGTAATGCCGTCGGGTTGACTAACGACCGGCAGCGTTTATGGATATGATGAATGTGGTGTTTCAAAGAAGATCCGGATCGATTCGTCGTGGTTTTCATAGACGACATCTTGGTGTACTCAAGCGACAGAGGAAGAGCATGATAAGCATTTGCGCAGTGGTGTTGCAAACTTTGAGGGAAAAGCGACTCTATGCTAAGTTCGATGAAGTGCGAAGTTCGCTTAGAGAAGTGACTTTCTTGGGTCATGTAGTGTCGGCCGAGGGGATTCGAGTAGATCCTCGTAAGATTGAGGCGATTTTGGATTGAAGCCGCCTAGGTCATGGTCGAGATTCGAGTTTTCTGGGTTTGGCCGGATACTACCGAAGGTTTGTTGAGGGTTTCTCGTTGATAGCGGCGCCGATGACCAAGTTGCTGAGGAAAGAAGTTCCGTTTGTATGGACTGAGAAGCAGCAGGAAAGCTTCGACAAGTTAAAGAAGATTTTGACTGAGGCTCCGGTTCTAATTCAACCTGAGGCTGGTAAAGAATTCACAGTTTATTGCGATGCATCACATACGGGCTTGGGTTGTGTGCTGATGCAAGAGGGTAAGGTTGTGGCTTACGCTTCTCGACAGCTGAGGCCGCATGAGGTCAACTATCCGACGACGATTTGGAGCTAGCAAACCGTGGTCTTCGCTTTAAAGATTTGGAGGCACTACTTGTACGGAGAGAGATCGATAGTCTACACGCATCACAGAGTTCAAGTATCTCGCCGACTCGTAAGGATTTGAATTTGAGGCGCCGCAGATGGGTTGAGTTGTCGAAAGATTACGATCGCTCGATTGAGTATCATCCGCAAGGCTAACGTGGTGGCGACGCGTTGAGCCGCAAGGTTGTTTGGACTTAAGAGCTTTGTTTGCCCATTTGAGTTTGTATGACGACGGGAGTATTCTGGCAGAGTTGCAGGTTAAGCCTACTTGGGTTGAGCAGATCAGAGAGAAACAGTTATTGGATGAGGTTCTGAGTGCGCGAAGGTTGCAGATGCAGGACGGTGGTTTGGATGGTTACAGCTTGTCTGGTGACGAGGTTCTGTGTTTTCAAGGTAAGGCTTGTATGCCTAAAGATGTTGAGCTGAGGCAGAAGATTCTTCAGGACGCACATAGCAGTCCATATGCTATGCATCCTGGAGGTAGCAAGATGTATAGGGATCTTAGAGAGCAGTTTTGGTGGCCTGGCTTGAAGAAGGAGGTTACAGAGTTTGTTGGGAAGTGTCTGACTTGTCAGCAGGTCAAGGCTGAACATCGCTGCCGTCGGGGTTGCTTCACTGTGAAGATTCCTCGCTGGAAGTGGGAAAGGATAACCATGGATTTCGCTGGGTTACCGCCACGCCAAGCAAGAAAGATTCAGCTTTGGGTAGTGGTGGATCGATCGACTAAATCACTCACTTTATTCCGGTGAGGGTTGACTACTCACTTCGTAAGCTAAGCGGTCGTATGTTTCGTAGATAGTGAGGTTGCACGGTGTGCCGCTTTCGATAATCTCGGATCGGGATCCTAGATTCACGCCAAGGTTCGAAAGCGTTGCATCGGGCTCGGGTACTCGTTTGATTTCAAAGACGGCTTTTCACCCGCAGATCGACGGTCAATCGTAAAAGGGTCATTCGAGTGTCCTAGAGGATATGCCGAGAGGTTGTATCTTGGATTTCAGAGGTAGTTGGGAGGAGTTTTACCATTAGCCGAGTTTGCTTACAACAACAAGCTACAAGCGAGCATCAAGATGGCACCGCATTTAGGCGTTGTATGGTAGGAAATGCCGCTCACCTACGTGTTGGACGGAGTTGGGTGAACGCCAGTTGTTAGGACCCGAGTTGGTTGCTGAGACCGAAAACAAGGTTAAGCTGATTCAATCTAGATTGAAGGAAGCTTCGGACCGGCAGAAGTCTTATGCCGATCTTAAGCGAAGAGATATAGAGTTCGCTGTGGGGGATCGAGTGTTCCTGAAGGTCTCGCCTTGGAAAAAGGTGTTGAGGTTCGGGAAGAAAGGCAAACTAAGCCCGAGATTTATTGGGCCGTACAAGGTATTGAGACGAGTTGGACCAGTGGCGTATCAGCTTGAGTTGCCAGCAGAGCTTAGTCAGATTCACGACGTATTCCACGTTTCGATGCTTCGGAGGTATCGTTCAGATCCGTCGCATGTGGTAGCAGTGGAAGAGATCGACGTAAATCCAGATTTGACTATGGAAGAAGAACCTGTGCAGATTCTAGATCGGGATGTGAAAGTTCTGCGTAAGAAGTCTGTGCCTTTGGTTAAGGTTCTTTGGCGGAATCATGGCGTAGAAGAAGCTACGTGGGAACTCGAGGATATGATGAGACAAAGAATACCCGCAACTCTTTCTCGATCGTAATTTCGAGGTCGAAATTATTTTAAGGGGGTAGAACCGTAATATCCCGGTTAGGGGCTATTTTGTTGTTGCATGATATTGCATGTGTCTAGTGTGTGCGTGGCTATTTCTATGTTTTGGGGGGCTTAATTGAAGTCTAAATGTATGCCTGAGTGAATGGGAAAATTTTGATTTTTGGGTGTTAAGTCAGGAGAGTCAGGAGCTAGGGTATAAGAGTTTTATTTGGTGTTCTTGAGCACAAAAGAGGAGCTGGTGGAGTGGCAAAGCATGCGCCACTTGGAGCTGGTGTTGGCGTCAATTGCAGGAGGCAGGGGTCCTGAGTTCAAGCTGCGGAGTGGCCACATTTTGCATTCTTTTTGGACGGCATGGGAGGAGGAAGTAGAAGGCAATTCAAATTCTTCTTTGGACTTGGTCAAACCGTTCAAATGGTGGGAGGAGAGTGAGTTTAGGAGGAAGACTTGGTCTTGTTGTTTGAATGTGGGGAGTGGAGTGAATGGAGGGATTTTGGCCGATTTTGTGGGGTGTTGGAGTGGGGGAGTGGACGGCATGGTGTGGGTGTGAGGTAGTGCCGAAAATTCACTTTGAGTTTTGGGGTGTTTTCGGTCAAAATCTTTAGAAGCAATTCTCTCTTTGTGCCTTACCAAAACCGAAAGTCTAAGCATCTTTTTTGGCATATTTTTCTTAGCATTTTGGTCACTAGCTTGGTAAACCAAATTCTCTCTTTTGTCTTCTAGCCATTGAAACTTCAATTTCTTTCTTATCCTCTTTACTTCTTGAAAACCGTAAGACCAAAGCAAACATACATTGCCGTTTTCTTCTCATTTCTTTTGCACTTAGCCGATTGTGCATTTGTTCTCTCAACATCTTTTGGTAGCCGAAATTGCTTTGGTTTCCTCTACTTTGTGTTTCGAATACTCTCTTCTCTCCCTTACATAGTTTCTTCATTTTCTTAAGAGCCGAACTTACCATTTTCTTCCCAACCGATTCTTCCATTCATCCTTCTCAATTCTTGCCAAACTTTGCTCCCATTTCATATCGATTTTTCCTTTAAAACCGAAAAGCATCTACCTCATAATCACTTTCTTTCTTCTTCTCAAAAACCTTGGCCGAATCTTGTTGGTGTTGTGGTTTTGCTTCAATCGCTTGGAGATTGGTAAGTCCTTGGCCGAATGGCCATCTCCTTTCTCCTTATACTTTGTCGATGTTGGTTGTTTAAGAGCCGAATATGGCAACCATTGATGGGTGTTATTCCTCTTTGTTAAACCGATTTCTTGTTGGGATATTCAGGAGTTTGAAGCAATCAAGTGGAGCCTTCGTTCTCTCGATTAGCCAAGTGGGGTAAGTATTGGTGTGGGCCAAGACTATTAGTTAATTCTTTTATCTCGTTTAGTCAAAGCTTCAAGAGATTAATACTTCCTTCTTTATAGGTTGGCCGATTGTCTAAGGGAACCACTTTTTGGTTCTGGATTTGGTAGGAAACCAAATCGGGTGAAAGGTAAGGGCTTTCGACAAACCCTTTTGGTCTAGATGTTGTTGGTCGAATGTGTGGATGCCTAACCCCTATGCTTTGGCCGATTGTAGGAGCTAGTTCTCGAGGGGCTTAGATCGCTTTTGTCAGGATTTCTAGACTCGTGATTACCATGTGTGTAAACTAACACACTATGCTTAGTAATATTGTTATTAAACCCGTTTGCCTATTAAAATCATGACAAGATGATGGATTATTGGATACCCAAACGGGGTATGTGTACGTATCCGGTAAGTCAAGATTGTTACTAGATTACCGATGATCTATATGGTATCATGACTATGTATGTATGTGATATGGGACATGAGTCAAACATATTAGCATGATATGCATAATTTGTATGATATGCATGATTACATGAGTTGGTTTGTTGATGGGTGATATGAGTGGAGGGGCAAGTGATGATTTTGTGCCGACGAGCACCAAGTGTTTTGGTAACACACCTTGTGACTTTGGGTCACCAAAGTGCTTTGGTAGCACATATGTGTCTTTGGGACACTGTGAGGTTGGGCACCTCATTGCGATTTGTCCCGTGTGGTTAACACCACCGTGGGTTGGCCCCACATGAGATATGGGATCGTCTCGCTAGTGATTGGGTATCACACGATGGGTTGGCCCCATCATTCGATTATTGTGACTACGGCCACCAAAGTGCTTTGGTAGCACATTTGTGTCTTTGGGACACCGAGGTTGGGCACCTCATTGCGACTTGTCCCCGTGGTTAACACCACCGTGGGTTGGCCCCACATGAGATATGGGATCGTCTCGCTAGTGATTGGGTATCACACGATGGGTTGGCCCCATCATTCGATCATTGTGACTACGGTCACCAAGTGCTTGGGTAGCACATTGTGTCTTTGGGACACCAGTTGTTTTGGTAACACATTGTGACTATATCGTCACCGTGGTTTGGCACCACCAAGTGGTTTGGTACCACACGGGGTAGAAAAAGGAGATACGGATGGTTAGGATCGGGTTGCATTAATTATGTTGCTATGTATGATGTGTGTTAGCATGTTGTTTCATCGAGAGCGGATTTATGCATCGAGTCACTCGACTCACCCTCTCCTTTGACATTTCAGTGACTCTCGAGACGCGGACATGGAGCCGGATGGACTCGGGTGCTCATGCCATGCTTAATAAAGTTTTTCTCCAACTCTATCATTTGGGTACTTTAGTTTAATTACTTTCATTTAGGTTTTAATTTGGATTTGTAAAAGGCCTTTAAATTATGTTCTATGATGGGTATGCTTTAATTAGATTCTCAACCTGCTTAACAAATAACTTGGCATGAAATTTTACTAAAACTTGGAAAGACAACGTTTTCAAAATTATATCGAAATGTGTTTCAAACTATACCATCGGGTATCTCGCTATGTTTTGCTACACAATAAACTCAAATGATTTCCGAATCAAACTTGATTTTCTACTAAGTCTAAAATGTGTCAAAATGGCACTAAGAAACTATTGGAAGTGCTAAATGAAATCAACTCGTTTTAACTATATACTTGGATAGGTTTTCAAAATCTAATCAAACAAGCCTACTCAAACTTTCCTCAAATTCACTATGTTTTCACCCCACTTCTAAACGAAAAAAATCTGGTCACTCAAAGACGTTTTTCCCCGTAACATGCCAGATTCGGGCGTAGTGTCTTGTCCGAGTTTGGGGTGTTACAGTGGAGTTGGCGCCATAAGTGTTACTTGAGGGAAGAGGTTCGAATCCTTTGGAATGCATTTTGTGACTTTTATTTTTACACCCTTCTAGCATGTGTCGGTCAAGCCTTATTTTTGGTAAGGTTGGACTATTTTTTTTATGGCAAGGTGGCTAATGGTTAAGGTAAGCATGGAACTTGGGGAAAGAAATCCTAAACTTATGGAATGTAGGGGGAACACAAGACACTTCTTAAGGGATGTGTTTTGGAAAGTTGGAATGGCCAAGCTTGTCCATAAACTTGGACGGTTTTGTGGACTAGGGGGTGTGGCCGAATTTTTGAGGTAGACTTTGGTAAGGATATGTAGTTAGTGTGTAATCTCATTTGGTCATTTTTGTTCTCCCAAAACACCTTTTCTTTTCATCTTTTTCTCTCATAGCCGAATGTGCTTGATGCTTTGGGTAAACATCTTTGTTTTTCTTCTTTTTTTTGTCTTCTCCTTTTTACCATTTGGTCATATTTTGCCAACCTCTCAAGTGCTTCATTTGAGCTTCTCTCCTAGTGCTGAAAATATCAAACACAAAAGCCATTTCTTTTTCTTCCTTCTTCCCCATTGCCGAATGCACCATTGTCCCAAACCCTTCTCCTTGCTCTTATCTTACCTTTGAAAACCGAATCATAAATCTCTCACCCTTATTCTCTTTCTTTCTCCATTTTTCTCATCCTTTAAACACATTTCTTCCTTCATATTTCTTCCATGGCCGAATGTTAGAGACCACCTCCATAGCCGAAATTATTTTTCCCTTACCATTAAATCATAGCCAAATTTTCTTTTCCTCATAGATTTTATTCTCAATCATTTTTCTATTCAAACTTTGGACCATCGGTAAGGATCATCTTCTTTGTTTTCTTTTTGCTAATTGGTCACCTTGGCCGAATCTATAGGTTGGCTTAGAAGAGCCTTTAAATCGATAATCGCTCATTCTCTTAGACGATTTCCTTTCGCTTTTTCTTTTAGTGAAATAGTGGAGAGCCGAATCATCATCTTTTCAAGTCATCTTGAAGTCATTCGAATTTGGATCATATACTTTCAAGGGATTCTTTTGGAATCACTCGAATTTTAAGGTAAGTTTAATTCGCCCTTTTAAACCAATAGTCTTAAATTTCGATATATATATTTATATATATATTGTTAGGACTAATAATCTTTTGACAATGGAGGCAAACAAGATAGGGTCGAAAAGGGTGGTGAATAGTGTTCTAAAGAGGGGGACTCGTTAATCCCTCAAGATTCAAGCGAAGAAAGGGTTTTTTTAATCCGGGATTTTCCACCGGTTGTGGACGACCCTCATCCGAGGAGAATCGACTATTTGAAGTTGTTCGTAGTTTCGAGCCTTTAGTCATTCTCAGATTTTCCATTGGGTTGTGAACCGTCAACCGGGAAAATTGACAAATAGTTGTTGTTCGAGATTCCGAGGGTAAAAATCTAGATCGCTTATCTCTAGTATAGATTTATAATAAGTATTAGTGTTCTAATCAAGCGTGACATATGTTTAGGTATCGACGAGCGGGAAAGTATAGTTCTCACCGTAATCAGGTGTGTAATTTCACACTTATCTCATGGGTTAGATGTTATATCGTAAGCATTAGAATAAAATTTGTAAAGTTGGTAAAATCAGAAAAATACGGTATATTAACACTTTTTGTGTAAGTGCATGAAATCGGGGTTAAAGTCGCGGAAATTACGGAATCGCCCTAAATGGGCTAATTTGATAAAAAGTAATTTTTTGGGCCTCATGTGATTAATGGGCTAAATTGCTAGATTGATTAATGGGCCAATTTGCTAGATTGATTAATGGGCCAATCTGCTAGATTGATTAACGGGCCAATTTGCTAGATTGATTAATGGGCCAATTTGTAGTATGGGCCTTATGTTGATATTATCATATGTAAATTGTTAAGCTTTGTTTATGTTTACATGATTGCATGAGTTGGGATTAAATTGAAGAGAAGTTCTGGTGGTTCTACCATAATCTAGTTCGGGTGGCTCTGCCACAAATTCTAGTTCGGGTGGCTCTGCCACAAATTCTAGTTTGGGTGGCTCAGCCACAGATATTTTAAATGGCTTAATGCCTGCGTTTGGTGTGTTGGCGGGGTGGGTTAACTTGATCCCCACAGGTGTGCTGGTTGGTACGGGTGGTGTGTAGCGGATGGAAATTTAGGCTTGGTTGGGAATTTCATTGCACATGCATTTTTTTTAATTACTATATTGTTAAATTCGTTAATGGGCTCAAGCCCAATAAATTGCTTTGATGATATGGGCGGTGGATTTGGTAAGTGGGTTTACACATCGAGTTCTAAGTAACTCACCTGTTTTCTTACCCTTCTCAGGTAATAATAATTGATGGAGGCTTGGGCTGAGGATGACTTCGTGGAGGCCATACTTCAAATGATGGTTTTTATGAACTTTAAAACTACTCTTTAGTATTTTTACTTAATTACTATTTTAGCGATGTAATAAGGCCTCTAGTATTGTTTTTATGGATTTTATTTCGTAGATGGATTTTAATATGTTTTAGATACTTAAAGTAGACTATTTTAAGTTTATAAATGTTTTCTTTAAATTACGTATAAAAATGGGGTTTCTTAAATATCACAATCACGTAAAAATTTCGGTGAAAACTCTTTTATAAATTTTGTTTCCAAATTCCTTTTGAGCTCTTTTAAATTTCTTTAAAAATTTAACCAATTATTTCTCTGAGATCAAATTTTAAACTCCTATGTTTCAAAATCATAGATTTCAAATTAACCTCAGTTTTTTATAAACTCCATCTCCAAATTAGTTTTTGAAGACCTGTTTTCCTTAAATCATTAGATGACCAAATGTATGTACGATTTGTGTAGCATACCAAGTCTGGTCTTAACGCTTAGACCGGGTTTGGGGTGTTACAATGTGATTTGAGCAAGGGAGATATATTTTGAGTTCGATTCGATCAAGTTTCAATGTCCGAAAGCCCCGTACGAACCATAGGAATATATAGGATACATATGTCATGACATAGGATTCCGATATGTGTTTTCATGTAAGACCACGTCTGGGACATTGGCATCGATTTGTGTTTATGTGTAAGACCATGTCTGGGACATTGGTATCGTATTTGATTCGTGTAAGACCCTGTCTGGGACAGTGGCGTCGATATGTGATTACATGTAAGACCACGTTTGGGACGTTGGCATTGTACGAGCTTCCGACTATTTGCGTATCCTTTTTAATTCTGAACGGTTCAACGGGCAATGTTAAGTGAAGACCGAATGTGAAATAGAATAAAAAAAGGTTCAGGTATGTGCTTACCCTAAGTTATGAAAATAAGGTAAGTTGGATGTTAAATTGATTGCATAAATGTTTAAGTTATAAATGTGAATTAGGTGTATGCATATGTGATTGTGTATATTCGGCCAAATGAGGTATATATGATATTAATAGTGAGATTTGTATATGTTCATCTGTATTTATGCATTTATCCATATGATATTTATGTATGATTAAAATGATAACTTTGTATTTGAGGATATGTATATTCAGCCTTATTAACTTAGTGTTAATATACAATCGTTGATATATATATTTGCTTATGACTTACTAAGCTTAAATAGCTTACTGTGGGTGTGTTTTTGTTTACCTCTGTTTTATAGATTTTGGAGTCACGTTACGAGCTCGGGGATCGTCAGCAAAGCCCATCACACTATCGACTGTTTCTTTCGGTATTTTACTAAGTTGAATTTGGGCATATGGCATGTATAGCATAGTTGAAATGTTTGATTTTTAGGCATGTATATATATATATAGCCATGCGAAAATGGCTTAATCTTTATGTTCAAGTTTGGTTTTATATGTTCTTGGTTAAATGCTTGATGTGTTTGGTTTTGATGATTCGGTTATTTTATAAGTCTATTTGGTATGGACCATAACTTGAGTAATTGGTATCTTGAGCATATGTTTTGAATGGTTTGTCATGAATAAAATATGAATTAGTTCTTACTAGTAAGTTTAAAACATAGTATGTATGTTTGTGAGATCTTAATTATATGATTCGGCTAAATAGTATGAAAGAGCATGATATATTTATTCGGACATGATATAAGCTTATTTTGAAGTAGTGTTTATGCTCAAAATTGGTTGAGAGATAGGTTTCGGTTGTGATATAATGTTGGCTTTGGGAATGTATGTTTTGTATAAGTATTGGTATGGGAATTGTAACATCCTAAAAATTGAGTATCGATATGTTGCATAATTTTGGTGCTTAGCTTGTGAATGATTCAATTTGTGTGTTTAATATAGTCTTGAGAAGGCTCGGGAGTTATTCGGAATTAGAATAAATTTTAGTAATGAATACTTTATTGAAGTGGAATAAGTAACCTTGATGTTTAAGGAAATTAAGTGATAAAAAGATAGCATAAAAGAGCCATTAGTGAAGAGGTTATGCGCTACATGTATGGTCTTGAGGGGAGAGGTTCGAATCCCCTAGTATGCATTTTGTGAATATTAATTTTTGCTCTTTCCTAGCAAGTGTCGGCCAAGCATCATATTCTTGGTAAGTTAGACTTTTATTTTATGGTATGATGGCTAAGAGATATGGTAAGAGTGAACTTAAGGGAAAGAATCATATGGAAAAATCAAGTAAGGGGGGACATAAGGCATGAAACAAGGGTGATGTTTTGGAAACTTTGGGGTGGCTAAACTTTGACTTTTGGCCAATGTACTTGGACGGTTTTGGGGTTAGAAGGGGTTGGCCGAATATTGGTTAGGATTAGGAGCTAGTTGGCCCTAATGCTTTAGCAAATTAGTGCATTTTTCTTTTCTCTCCACCACTTCTCTCCCTAACCGAATGTGTCATGTGCAATAGGTAAATTTTGTTTTGGTTTTGGTCATTTCTTCTAGACCAAATTGATATCATCTTTCATTCTTCCCAAGTTTCTCCTCTTTGTGCCGAAACTATACCATCTTGAAAGGTCATATTCTTTTCTTTCTTTTTGGCCGAATATTCACCAACCCCAAGATCATTTCTTTGTTCATCTTCCATCATTGAAAATTTACACATAAACGCTTTCTCTTTTATTTCTTTTTCTTCTTTCTTTCTTCTTGTAGAGAACTCTTAACATCACTATTTCTTTTCCAAAATCTTTCACCATGGCCGAATGTTAATAAACATCATCATAGCCGAATTTCCATTTCTCATATATTTCTTCTCAATCATTTCTTCTATTCAATCTTTGGACAATCAGTAAGAACCCTCTTCGATTCTTTACTTTTTATTTTCATCTTTTCTTTTGCCGAATCTACTTTTGTTCGGGAGGGTCTTTTGACCGAAAGTATCCTCTATCTCTTTCTCTTAGATAATTTTTCTCGTCTTTATAGTGATATAGAGAAGGCCGAAACTCGGAGTGTTCGTAATCATCGTGGATCGCTAGGATTCGGTTCAAAGTGTTAAGGTAAGGGTTTCTATCAAGGATTTCCTTATTACTCGTTATTTCGTCAAAGATGGGTTACTAATCGGTTTTATCTTAGGAACGTTATCGCTCGATTTTCATCCTGTGAACGTAAGATTTCATGGTAAGCCGATTTCGCCCTTAAGACCTATAAACTAAATTTCCAAAATATTAGTTGGACTAATATTCTTCTGTCATGGAGGCAAGAAAGATAGGGTCGAAAAGGGTGGTGAATAGTGTTCGGAAGAGGGGCGGATTCGCTATTCCCTCTAGATTCAAGCGAAGGGTTGTTTCGGTAATCCGAGATTTTCCACCGGGTTGTGGACCCTCATTCGGGGAGAATCAATTATTCGAAGTTGTTCGTAGTTCGGAGCCATTAGCTATTCGGGATTTTCCATCGGGTTGTGAACCGTCAACCGGGGAGAACCGCCAAATAGTAGTTGTTCGAGATTCCGAGGGTAAGGATCTAGATCGCTTATCTTTAGCATAGATTTATATTAAGTATTAGTGTTCTAATCGAGCGTTATAACGTTTTTAGGTGTTGACGATCGTGAAAGTGTAGTGCTCACCGTAATCAGGTGTGTAATCTTACACCATATCTCATGGTTAGATAACCACATCGTAATAATCCTAGATTAAAATCACAAGTTGGTGAAATCGGGTAAAATGGTTTATTTTATCACTTTAATCGTAAAAACTATGAAATTGGTATCAAGATTATGAAAATTACGAAATTGCCCTTAATGGGCTAAATCGATAAAAGTGACTTAATGGGCCAGATGTGATAATTGTTAAATGGGCCATATGTGATATTTGTTAAATGGGCCATATGTGATATTTGATAAATGGGCCAGATGTGATAATTGTTAAATGGGCCATATGTGATATTTGTTAAATGGGCCAAATGTGATAATAGTTAAATGGGCCATATGTGATATTTGTTAAATGGGCCATATGTGATATTTGATAAATGGGCCATATGTGATAATTGTTAAATGGGCCAAATGTGATATGAGATTATGTGGGCCAAAATGTGAAATGGGCCAGTTGGTGATAACTTTTATAATGAGCCTTATGTTGGAATTATTATATATATGAATGAATTGTCATGCATTTTATATACATGATTGCATGGGTTGGGATATGTGACGAAGAGAAGATGGCTTCATGCCCAGTTAATGGCTTCGTGCCCAGTTAATGGCTTCGTGCCCAGTTAATGGCTTCGTGCCCAGTTAATGGCTTCGTGCCCAGTTAATGGCTTCGCGCCCAGTTAATGGCTTCGTGCCCAGTTAATGGCTTCGTGCCCAGTTGATGGCTTCATGCCCAGTTTAATATATGGCTTAATGCCCAGTTGGTGTGTTGGCGGGGTGGGTGACTAAAGCTCCCCACAGGTGTGCTGGTTGGTACGGGTGGTGTGTAGCGGTTGGAAATTTAGGCTTGGTTGGGAATTGCATATCACATGCATTTTATACTTGTTATATTGTACATTTGTAAATGGGTTCAAGCCCAATTAAATGCTTAAATGGTTTTGGCCTAGTGGACTTGGTAAGTGGGTTACAAACTGAGTTCTAAGTAACTCACCCCGTTTCCTTTACCCATCTCAGGTAACAATCATTAATGGAGGCTTGGGCCGGGGGATGACTTCGTGGAGGCTATACTTCGAATGATGGTTTTTTGTGAACTTTGAACTACTCTTAAGTATTTTTATTTAATTTCTATTTCAGCTATGATGTAATAAGGCCTCTGATATAATTTTTATGGATTTTTACTTGTGGATGGATTTTAATTATGTTTAAATACTAAAATGGGACTATTCTATTTTTATAAATGTTTTCGTAAATTCTCGTGCAAAAAGGGGTTTTTCTTAAATATTTTATTCTCGTAAATTTTTCTGTAAAATTCTTTAAGAATCTTGTTTTCAAATTTCCTCTTGAACTCTTTTAAACTTCTCGCAAAATTTTTATCACTTAAATTCTAAGTTTTAAATTGATAAACTCTTATGTCTTAAATCATAGATTTTAAATTAACCTCGGTTTTTAATAAACTTCAACTCCAAAATAGTTTTGATGATTTGTTTTATTAAAATCAATAAATGACTAGATGTATTGTAACACCCCAAACCCGGCCCAAACATTACGACCGAATTTGGTATGCTACGGAGGAAAAACTTTTGAAAATCCCTTTTTAAGTCGTTTTAAATTTTGATAAAAGATATTGTTTTGATTTAAAACAGTTGAGGTGTTATGAAGAAAGCATTACTTAATGTCATTTAAAAATATACTAAGTTAGGTTGTTACAGTTTCAAGTGTACCCGATGGCACAATAAAACATTTTTACGAATTAATTTGAGAAAAACATGTGTACCCATTTTAATATCATAAAATAGTTAAGCAATTTATCAAAACATAAAATAATCCAAGTGCAAATTTTAGGAGGCCTTATTACATCTTAAACAAAATAAATCAAACCCATATTAAAATAAAAATAGTTCCAAATCCACCTAGTCCATATTTTCATTGCATGGCCGCCTCGAGTTCATCCGGCCCTTATCCGCAACTACGAGTCACCTGAAAATGTTAAAGGAAAAAGGTGAGTCATCAAGACCCAATGTGTAACCCTTTTTCCGGTTTAATGTAACATCATACACAAATCATAATTAATTTAATATGCACAAGTTTAATATGCACCCAACCTAGCCATCCGCACGCTTTTCTCTACCCCGTGTGGTACCAAAAACCACTGGTGGTGCTAAACCACTGGTGACGTATAGTCACGAAATCCATCAATATTGTGGTACCAAACCACTTTGGTGACCCAAGTCACAATCAAATGATGGGGCCAACCCATTGTGTGATACCAAATCACCGCGTGAGACGATCCCATATCTCAAAGTGGGGCCAACCCACGGTGGTATCAACCACGTGGACAAGTCGCTATGAGGTGCCAAACCTCCGGAGGTACCAAACCTCGGTGACTGTAGTCACAATGTGTTACCAAAACACTGGTGCCCGTCGACACAAATATCACCGCCCCTCCACTCATCAACCCATATCAACAATTATATACTTTTATCAAATCATGATAATAGGTTTATTTAACAACGTTCATAGATTTATCATTACCATAAACCAAATATTGCACATACCAAATGTGACATGCTTCCCAAAAGCATCAAATAATAATCTCCAAGTAATAAAGACTTACCGTGTCATTGTTAATACCATGATGGTATAACATCCATGTCTACACAAACCGATTAGGCATAATATAACACTTAGCATATTTAAAAGATTATAAGATGTGTATGCACACACCGATACTAACGAGAGTCCTAAATCCCGAATAGACAAATCGGCCACACAAGTTTTCCTTGCCCCTATATTCGGCCAAAAACTAGATTAGTGCCATGGCCTATTCGGCCAAACCAAAATAATTGAGAAGGGTTCCTTGTGAACCGAAACCTTACCCAAAAGCCTTGAACACTAGCCAACACACTCCTAAATGTGAACCGGTCTCACTTCCCTACAACCAACCATCATCATTAAGGTTATTAGCTTTCGGCTTAAACGAAAATTTAAAAGAATAATCCTTTGAAATAACCCCTTACCACATTACCAAAATCAATTGATAGAAAAGTCCCGAGGAAAACTATGCTACCTTTAATATTCGGCCAAAGTGATTCAAGATAGGAGAAGAAAATTTTCGCACAACAAAGAGGTATATTCGGCTAAAGAACAAAAAGAAAATAATAGGAAAAGGGAATAGAGTTTGGCAAAGAAGAGAGTATAGAAGATTTTTGGTGTTTAAGCAAAACAAATAGGAGAACAAGATGTTGATGAATGTTTTGGTTTGAGAGAATGAAATGGAGAAAATAGAAGATGAGCAAAAGAAATGACCAAATGGTCAAAAGAGTTTAGGCTTATCACAAGGTAAAATTCGGCCAAAAGAAAAGAAAAGAGATTGAGAGAGAATTGCAACCTTTTTCACCAAATGCTAGGAATGACCAAAACACTCCTAAACCTTACCAATTACTAGCATATTCGGCCAAATCCTCCCTTACCCACATTGCCATCCAAGTTCATGGTCAATTGGCCATGAGTTAGTTTCCAAAACATTTTCCACAAACCAAGCCTTTTGTCCCCTCAATTTACCATAACTTCAAGATATCCTTCCATAACCTTAGGAATCTTATCCCTTATTCCATGCTTTCCTTTAAAATAAATTCAACTTACCAAAATGAAAGTCTAACCTATCATAATCATAGGTTGACCGCCATTAATGCTAACATACAAAATAAACTTTTAAAAATGCTAAACATACTACTCGAACCTCTAACCTCAAGCTATAAGTTCAAACACCATAACCACTTTGCCATTAATTCCTTATGTGCTTTAATTAACACTTAAATTAACTTAAGTGCTAACCTCACATAATCCACTTCATTAAATAAACCATACTAAGAATTATCCTACTAAACCGAGCTTACTCAAGACCCCTAATTAAGTCTTATAACACCACAAATAATATCACGTAGATTTAAACACAAGAAAAATAATTCAATCACAAATAGCCCCAATTTCGTGGATGTTACAGCTTCTACCCTCTTAAAATAATTTCGCCCTCGAAATTACCCGATCGTAAAAGATGGGGATATTGCCGCCTCATCACATCCTCGGGTTCCCACGCCGCTTCCTCCGTAGCATGGTTTCGCCATAGCACTTTCACTAAGGGTACCGCTTTTACGCAAAACCTTGACATCACGTTCTAAGATCCGAATCGCTCCTCCTCGAAAGATAGATCCGAGTTAACCTCAATCTCTCGCCACGGGCAACGCGTGCGATGGATCGGACCGATATCGCCTAAGCATTGACACATGGAAGACGTCGTGAATTTGCCTTAACTCTACCGGCAACTCGAGCTGGTAAGCTACCGGTCCTACTCGCTTCAACACGATGATACGGCCGATGAACCTTGGGCTTAACTTCCCTTTTCGCCCAAAAACGCAACACCTTTTTCCAAGGCGACACCTTCGTAAAGACTTTATCTCCTACCTCGTATTCCATTTCCTTGCGCTTGAGATCGGCATATAACTTTTGCCTATCCGATGCTTCCTTGAGACGAGCCCGAATTACCTTAACTTTGTCCTCCGTTTTACCACCAATTCGGACCCAAAACCCGACGTTCACCTAACTCCGTCCAACACGTAGGAGTACGGCATTTTCGTCCATAGAGTGCTTCATATGGTGCCATTTGGATACTCGCTTGATAACTATTGTTATAAGTGAATTCCACCAATGGTAGATACTCTTCCCAACTACCACCAAATCCAAAACGCAACCTCTCAAAGATATCTTCTAAAATCAGATCACTCTTTCCGATTGTCCGTCGTTGTGCGGGTGAAAAGTCATGTCTTTGAAGTCCAATCTCATTCCCAAGGCCTGATGCAAAACTCTCCAAAACCTTGATGTAAACTTCGGATCCCTATCCGAGATAATCGACATCGCACACCATGCAATCTTACTATCTCGGCTACATATAGCTTTGCTAGCTTCAAGCGAATAATCTACCTCATCGGTATGAAATGCGCCGACTTAGTTAGTCGATCCACAATTACCCAAACCGAGTTCTTCTTTCTAGGCGTGAGGGGTAATCCACCGACAAAATCCATAGTGATCCTCTCCCATTTCCATCGAGGAATCTTCACCGGTTGAAGTAACCCCGATGGCAACCGATGTTCAGCTTTAACTTATTTCGACACGTCGACACTTACCCACGAATTGATTACCTCACGCTTCAACCTGTGCCACCAAAAACTGCTCCCGCAAATCTCCATACATCTTGCTACTCCCGGATGCATAGCGTATGGGCCGCTATGTGCATCTTGGAGAATTCTTTGCCTCAACTCCACATCTTTCGGCATACAAGCTCGCCTCTTGAAAACATAACACTCCCTTGCCGGACAAACTGTGCATTCTTCCAAACCACCGCCTTGAACTTGCAACCTCCTTGCATTCAAACCGTCATCCACCAACCGCTTTTCCTTAATCTCTCGATCCAAGTCGGTTTAACTTGCGATTCGCAAAAGACTTCCGTCGTCAGATAGATCGAGATGAGCAAACATTGCTCTTAAGTCCATCACGACTTTTCGCTCAAGGCATCAGCCACCACGTCGCCTTACCCGGATGGTACTCAATCGAACGATCGTAGTCTTTTAACAGCTTCAACCCACCGACGCTGCCTCAAATTCAAATCCTTTCGAGTCAAAAGATACCTCAAACTTTTATGATCCGTAGACTATTGACTTTTCCCCATACAAGTAATGCCGCCATATTTTCAAAGCGAAAACTCATCGCCGCTAACTCCAAGTCGCGGCGTTGGATAGTTAACCTCATGCGGTCTTAGCCGACGGACGCATAGGCCACTACCTTCCCTTCTTGCATCAATACGCATCCCAAACCGGTATGGGACGCGCCACAAGAAACCGTAAACAACTTTCCCGCCTCAGGTGTACCAAAACCGAGCTTCCACAAAATCTTCCTTAGCTTGTCAAAACTTTCTTGTTGCTTCTCCGACCATACAAATGGAACTCACTTTCTTAACAACTTAGTCAACGGCGCTGCGATTAAAGAGAATCCTTCCACAAACCTCCGATAATACCCCGCTGCACTCCAAAAGCTTCGAATTTACGCGCCATCGACCTGGGGGTTTCCAATCCAACACCGCTTCCACCTTGCGAGGATCTACTCTAATCCCTTCCACGACACCACATGACCTAAGAAAGCCACCTCTATAAGCCAAAATTCACACTTACCGAATTTGGCATATAAACCGCTTCTCTCTCGATTACTTGTAGAACTATACGCAAATGCATGTCATGCTCCTTCTCCGTCTTTGAGTAAACCAATATGTCGCCTATAAACACCACGACAAATTGATCCAAGCATCTTTGAAACACTCTATTCATTAAGTCCATGAATCTTCTTTGGTACATTAGTCAACCCAAAAGGCATCACCAAAACTCGTAATGCCCATACCTTGTTCGAATGCCGTCTTGTGCACATCAACCTCTTTCACCTTGAGTTGATGATATCCCGACCTAAGATCTATCTTTGAAAATACCGATGCACCCTTCCGGTTGGTCAAACAAGTCATCAATTCGAGGCAACGGATACTGTTCTTGATCGTTAACTTGTTCAATTGGCAGTAGTCGATACACATCCGCATTGAACCATCCTTCTTCCTAACAAACAACACAGTGTGCTCCCCACGGAGATATACTTGGTCGGATAAATCCTTGGTCCAAAAGCTCACGAATTTGAGCCTTCACTCCACCAATTCCTTTGGTGCCATTCGGTAAGGTGCTATTGACACGGTGCCGTTCCTGTAGCAAGTCTATACCAAATTCAACTTCCCGATCCGGAGGCGCACCGGAAGTTCTTCCGGGAACACATCGGCCAATTCCCTTCTGTTCGGACCTTCTCAACCACGACTCCTTAGCTTCCAAAGCACAAATTCGAACCAAAAACGCCTCGCAACCTTTCCCCGACCATCTTTTCACCTTCAACGCAGACACTACATTAGATAGGTAATCTCTTCTATTACCTATCATGACCACTTCATCACCCTCACCATCTTAAGAACCATGCGCTTAGCGGCGCGATCCAACCTTGCTCGATACTTAACCAACCGGTCCATACAAAGGATCAAATCGAACTCCCCAAACGGCGGCTCCATCGGATCACCACAAACACGACCCCTTGGAGTTCTAGAGGTACATCTCTATATAGCTTATTAACAACTCTGAGTGACCTAAAGGACTAATTACGGTCATCTCTCCTAGAAGCGATCTCAAGTCTAAGTTCATAGTCTCTACCACACTACTAGCAACGTATGAATGCGTCGAACCCACATCAATCAAAGCAAGATATAGAACACCAAAGATTAAGAACGCACACGGGTTATAACGTCCGGGTGCGCCACCTTCCTCTCGACGCCGCCGCATAGACTAGACCAGCCGCTTTGCTTCGTCGCTGCACTCTCCGCCCAAATTCCGCGACCTCGATTAGATCCATTTCCTCCTCTACCATTACCACGACCCTCCGTGGTGGTCCTACATTCCTAGCCCGAGCACCCGCTCGACCCTCCGACCGATTCTTGGCTAACTTCCGAGGACAATCCCTTACACGGTGGTCCAAAGACCCACATTCAAAGCAACCCTTCTCACCGGTCCAACAACCTCCCCAATGCGATTTGCCACACGATTCTGATGAAGCCGGCTCTCGGTTAGCGACCATGGGCCTTCGCACGATTCGCCCACTCTGCCTCACCCTTTTTCGAACATTACCACCCGATCCGCACGACCCAAATCCTCTTTTCTCGCTTGTTCCTATCATAGTTACGTCTCACGGACTCCTTGACCCTTCTTCGGCTACCTTAGCTTTTTCCACCAAGACAAAGCAAACTCACGCTCCCGCTGCGGAGCAATCAGCAACCTTAACTCATCCCTAAGTCCGCTCTCTTCAAAGCGGACACAACGATCATGCTCCGTTGACACTATACCTCGAGCATAGCGGCTCAACCTCAAGAATTCTCGCTTCATACTCCGACACGCACTTATTTCCTTGTACCAACCCCTAAAAGCTTTACTCTGTGCATCAATGTAGCTTGTGCCCACATACTTCTTCCGACAAGCGACTTTGAAGTATTCCCAAGTCGATCATCTGCCGTAGCACCATCTCGAACCGTGAGCCACCATCGATATGACTCATCCTTGAGAAGCGACACCGCTCCTTTCGGTTTCTCCTCATTCGCCGATCTATCTCATCCATGATTCTTTCGACGATTCTAGCCAATACTCACGTATTGGGCGTTATAACCGGACACACCTCGTAGAAAAATTCAGCTCCGTTAGCTCAAGTCTCTCGTGTACCGACTTCCGAGATCCTCCACCTTCACCCATTCCAGCTACTCTCTCTAGAACTCGCAAAGATCGCTTGTGACATCGCTGCGTCATCACGTCGATCCGATCCTCGCCTCCTCACCCAAAGGTTGGGGTGGTGGTGGCGGTGGTACCTCATTCTCGGATCCACGACCCGATCCCGATGTGTTCTCGACACGGTCATCCTACCCCTTCCGTGTGTCGACGACGGCCACGTCCTCTAAAGCTCATTCTAACTATCGCGCTTTAATCGATTAGGAAATTTTTATGAATTAGTACATGTTTCACTTGGTTATCCATGAAGAAATTTTATGAAAAGAATTTAATAGAGATTCTTTCGATCAATCAAAGTTTTAAGTCTTCTGTCCTAATTTACATAGAAAAGTACATCCATTCCCTATACCTTTCATACCTATGCACTCTTCGGGCATTCTCGTCCAGTAACTATCCTGTGGGTATTTTTCAGTAATTTTTCCATTAGGAAAATTTCAGTAATTTTGGTAAGTTGAAGAATATTTTGAAAATTTTCTGAAAGTAAATTTTTGTTGCTATTGAAATGAGTATCATAACGATTTTTAAAACTTAGAGCTTTCACAAAACAGGTTAATCCCTTTTGGGTTTTATTTAACGTGTTTAGCCTATGACCGAGTCCTCTTGGTTAGGGTGAACCGGCTACGCACTGTAGGAATCCCGCAAGAGGAGGTGAGTCACGAGGACCGCTTAAATACCAAGCTCTTAGGATCCAATCCTAGACATGCGCACTAAGGTTACCACACCCTAACTCGGCGACTTGGTCACGGGTTGGTTTTAATTAGGCCATTAAAGTCTTATGAGTTTTGTTGGGGTGGACTAGTCCTAAGGTTCAACACCTATCACACTAACTACGTCCCCTTCTTACCCTTCTATAATAATAATCCATACAAAAAGTTAGAGGTACTTACAGGCGGATCGGTCGTGGGAGACTCGGTGCCATGCTTATTCAAAACCAAAATATTTCAAATAGACCTACTAAAACATTTTTGGGCCTTGGGCCCCCACATTGAGCTTTGAACCTGCTCGATACTCAATTTGTAACACCCCAAACCCGGCCCAAACATTACGACCGAATTTGGTATGCTACGGAGGAAAAACTTTTGAAAATCCCTTTTTAAGTCGTTTTAAATTTTGATAAAAGATATTGTTTTGATTTAAAATAGTTGAGGTGTTATGAAGAAAGCATTACTTAATGTCATTTAAAAATTTACTAAGTTAGGTTGTTACAGTTTCAAGTGTACCCGATGGCACAATAAAACATTTTTACGAATTAATTTGAGAAAAACATGTGTACCCATTTTAATATCATAAAATAGTTAAGCAATTTATCAAAACATAAAATAATCCAAGTGCAAATTTTAGGAGGCCTTATTACATCTTAAACAAAATAAATCGAACCCATATTAAAATAAAAATAGTTCCAAATCCACCTAGTCCATATTTTTATTGCATGGCCGCTTCTCGAGTTCATCAGGCTCCTTATCCGCAACTACGAGTCACCTGAAAATGTTAAAGGAAAAAGGTGAGTCATCAAGACCCAAATGTAACCCTTTTTCCCGGTTTAATGTAACATCATACACAAATCATAATTAATTTAATATGCACAAGTTTAATATGCACCCAACCTAGCCATCCGTGACGCCTTTTCTACCCCGTGTGGTACCAAACCACTGGTGGTGCTAAACCACCGTGACGTATAGTCACGAAATCCATCAATATTGTGGTACCAAACCACTGGTGACCCGAAGTCACAATCAAATGATGGGGCCAACCCATCGTGTGATACCAAATCACCGCGAGACGATCCCATATCTCAAAGTGGGGCCAACCCACGGTGGTATCAACCACGTGGACAAGTCGCTATGAGGTGCCAAACCTCCGGAGGTACCAAACCTCTCGTGACCGTAGTCACAATGTGTTACTAAAACACCGTGTCCGTCGACACAAATATCACCGCCCCTCCACTCATCAACCCATATCAACAATTATATACTTTTATGAAATCATGATAATAGGTTTATTTAACAACGCTCATAGATTTATCATTACCATAAACCAAATATTGCACATACCAAATGTGACATGCTTCCCAAAAGCATCAAATAATAATCTCAAAGTAATAAAGACTTACCTGTGCCCTTGTTAATACCATGATGGTATAACATCCATGTCTACACAAACCGATTAGGCATAATATAACACTTAGCATATTTAAAAGATTATAAGATGTGTATGCACACACCGATACTAACGAGAGTCCTAAATCCCGAATAGACAAATCGGCCACACAAGTTTTCCTTGCCCCTATATTCGGCCAAAAACTAGATTAGTGCCATGGCCTATTCGGCCAAACCAAAATAATTGAGAAGGGTTCCTTGTGAACCCGAAACCTTACCCAAAAGCCTTCGAACACTAGCCAACACACTCCTAAATGTGAATCGGTCTCACTTCCCTACAACCAACCATCATCATTAGGTTATTAGCCTTCTGGCTTAAACGAAAACTTAAAAGAATAATCCTTTGAAATAAACCCTTACCACCTTACCAAAATCAATTGATAGAAAAGTCCCGAGGAAAACTATGCTACCTTTAATATTTGGCCAAAGTGATTCAAGATAGGAGAAGAAAATTTTCGGCACAACAAAGAGGTATATTCGGCTAAAGAACAAAAAGAAAATAATAGGAAAAGGGAATAGAGTTTCGGCAAAGAAGAGAGTATAGAAGATTTTTGGTGTTTAAGCAAAACAAATAGGAGAACAAGATGTTGATGAATGTTTCGGTTTTGAGAGAATGAAATGGAGAAAATCGATGTAACACCCCAAACCCGGTCAATACACCACGACCGAATCTGGCATGTTACGGGGAAAATCGCGTTTGAAGGGTTAGGTTTCAGGTTAAAGATTCGATGAAAAACTCCTTGTCATATTTTATACTTGTCGAAATCTTGGGCATGATCGCTTTGTCATATTTTAATGTTTTAGGGTGATACCCGATGGTAAAGTTTAAAACACATTGCGTTATAGTTTTGAAAACCGTTGTCCTTCCAAGTTTTTAGCGATTTTAACTCAATTAATTTGTTAAAGCATATTTGAAAGCTACTTTAAGCATAAACGTAGTAAAACCTAATTTAAAGGCCATTTACAACCCAAAATAAAACCAAATAGTAATAAATAACTAAAGTACCAAATTTTGTAAAGTCCGAGCAAATCTTTATTAAAGCATGGCATGAGCATCTCGAGTCCATCCCGGCCCATGTCCGCGCCTAAGTGTCACTGAAATGTCAAAGGAGAGGGTGAGTCGCAAGACTCAAAGTGCATAAATCCCACTCCAGAAAATACAACATGCTAACACACATCATATCATAGCAACATAATCAATGCACCCCGATCCTAACCATCCATATCACCTTTCTACCCCCGGTGGTACCAAACCACCGGTGGTGCCAAACCACCGTGACCCAAAGTCACGATATCCATAAGTGTGGTGCCAAACCACCGGTGACCCAAAGTCACGAATAATCCAATGATGGGGCCAACCCATCGCGTGATACCAAATCACTAGCGCACGATCCCATATCTCAAAGTGGGGCCAACCCACGGTGGTGTTAACCACGTGGACGAGTCGCAATGAGGTGCCAAACCTCCGGTGTCCCAAAGACACAAGATGTGATACCAAATCACCGGTGACCGCATCCACAAATCCAATGATGGGGCCAACCCATCGCGTGATACCAAATCACTAGCAGACGATCCCATATCTCAAAGTGGGGCCAACCCACGGTGGTGTTAACCATGTGGACGAGTCGCAATGAGGTGCCAAACCTCCGTGACCCAAAGTCACAAAATATCATCTCGTGGTACCAAACCTTTGGAGGTGCCAAACCTCCGTGTCCCAAAGACACAAGTGTCCCAAAGACACGGATATCATATTCCCCCTCCTCTCATATCACCCACACATGTCATACTAATGCAAATAATATAAAACATGCAATCATGCTAACATGCTCAAATGGCATCTTATGGTATTTACATCATAAAACACGTTATCACATATATCACTACAGATCTCGTAATGAAACGGACTTACCCAGTATCCGTGCTTATACCCCATCGGGTACCAAATCCATCAATCATATTGTTGCACTTTAATAAGTAATTAGGTTATTAATCATATTACTAAACGTATGTGTTAGTTTACACACCGCTAACACGAAAGCCTCACCCAAAGGACTGGGTCTAAATCCTCGATAACTCGCTCCTAAAATCGGTCAACCAAGGGATTAGCAATCTAGACCATTCGGCCAAAGCTATCGAACCAAAGGGGTTAATATTGAGCCATTACCTTGCAAATCGGTTTGGTTTCCTACCAAAACCAGAACCAACAATGGTTCCTCTTACCAATCGCCACCCTCGACAAATGACAACGGTTAATCTTTTAGTAACTTGACTTAATGAAACTAAAAGAATATACTAAAAGAACTCGTTCTTACCACCACTTACCAAGCGGTTAACAAGGAAAGAAGGCTCCACTTGATCGCCTCCCAATCCCGGATGCCCCTAAAGAAATCGGTTCAATGCCAAAAGGTTAACTCCTTTCACCAATCACCACAATCGGTTCTTAACCAAATCAAAATCGACAAGAGCACGGGGAGAAAAGAAATAGCCATTCGGCCCTATGCTTACCTTCCCCAGAACCCGATTGGAACCAAGACTAGAACAACACCACACCAAAATTCGACCACAAGAACACCACTAGAAGAGAAAGAGATTCGGCCAAAACTTTAAAAGAAAGAAAAGGGAATTCGGCTTTAGGTGTTTAACACCCTTGGGTTCGGCTTTGAGTGGGAAAAAGAAGATGATGTGAAATGGGAATAGAGTTTCGGCACAACAAGAATGGGAAGAACAATTGAAGAAAACGGCTAAAGAGTTTTGAAGCAGGAAGAGAATAAAAGATGGATAGAGAGAGTACTTACGGTTTTGAAAGAAAAAGAATTGATGAAAGTGTTTTGGAGACTAGAGTTTCGGCTCAACACAACTGAACAAAAGAAAGAACGAGAGAAGAGAACATTCGGCTACCAAGAAAATTGAGAGAAAACAAAGCAAAATTCGGGAACTAAATGCTTAGACTTTCGGTTTCAAAGTGGACAAAAAAAAGAGAGTTTTGCTTGACAAAAGAAGAAGTTTAGCTTACCTATTGCTTTTGGCCGAAAAATGCACAAAATTGCCTATTCAATTTCGGCATTCCCACTCCCCACAAGCCAAGCCGTCCACTCCCCCAAAACTCTCCCACAACCTAGCCACTTCCACCATGCACTCACAACCACTCATTCAAAACACTTTGAACAAGTCTCCTTCCTAAATTCACTCTCCACCCATCATTTGAGCATTTGACTTGGTCTTAGGCGAGTTTGAAGCGCCTACAACTCCTCCCTTCCATGCCGTCAAAAATGAAAGCCAAAATGGGGATTTTCGCAGCTTGAACTCAAGACGTCTCCCCCCTGCAATTGACGCCAAACACAAGCTCCAAGTGGCGCATACTTTGCCACTCCACCAGCTCCTCCTTTGTGCTATAAATCACCAATAAAAATCTATAAGCCTCGGCTCCTTCACTCTCTCTCCCTAAGCCTAGAATTAAAATTTTTTCCATCTACTCAAAGCTTACTTCTAGCTTACAACTAAGCCCCTAAAACATCAAAACAAGAACATAGCACACCAGACACATGCAAACAAAGTCAAAACAAAAATAGGCCCTACCCCGGGATATTACAATAGAAGATGAGCAAAAGAAATGACCAAATGGTCAAAAGAGTTTAGGCTTATCACAAGGTAAAATTCGGCCAAAAGAAAAGAAAAGAGATTGAGAGAGAATTGCAACCTTTTTCACCAAATGCTAGGAATGACCAAAACACTCCTAAACCTTACCAATTACTAGCATATTCGCCAAATCCTCCCTTAGCCACATTGCCGCCCAAGTTCATGGTCAATTGGCCATGAGTTAGTTTCCAAAACATTTTCCACAAACCAAGCCTTTTGTCCCCTCAATTTACCATAACTTCAAGATATCCTTCCATAACCTTAGGAATCTTATCCCTTATTCCATGCTTTCCTTTAAAATAAATTCAACTTACCAAAATGAAAGTCCAACCTATCATAATCATAGGTTGACCTACCATTAATGCTAACATACAAAATAAACTTTTAAAAATGCTAAACATACTACTAAGAACCTCTAACCTCAAGCTATAAGTTCAAACACCATAACCACTTTGCCATTAATTTCTTATGTGCTTTAATTAACACTTAAATTAACTTAAGTGCTAACCTCACATAATCCACTTCATTAAATAAACCATACTAAGAATTATCCTACTAAACCGAGCTTACTCAAGACCCCTAATTAAGTCTTATAACACCACAAATAATATCACAGAGATTTAAACACAAGAAAAATAATTCAATCACAAATAGCCCCAATTTCAGGATGTTACATGTATGTTCATTTTGTGTGACATACCAAATCTGGTCTTAACGCATAGACTAGGGTTTGGGGTGTTACAGGAATGATATATGATATACCTATATGTTTAATCATGATATGTTAATTGAAGTTATATACATATTTATATTGAGTTGGTTGAGTAAAGACAAGTTGGTATATTATTTAGACTTACTAATATGCTAATAAATTTAGTGTACTATGAATTTATTGGCTATGACTGAAAATGATGATTGGTATAATAGTAAAACAGATGTGAATTAATAGACGAGTTGTATGGATGTTCGATTATGGCTTAAATGGTTTATTTATAGGCACAGATTTATAATGGAATAACATGCATGTTTTTGGTCTTTTAATTGATATATAAATGTCTTTTAAATGAAGTTTAAATAATAAATAAGGTTCATACAAAATTCGGGTAATAATAGTTAAATGTGTAATGCATATTTGAATTAAGCTTTTATAATATTTTGGATTAGCCGGATAGAGGATGAGTTAATTTGTATTGTGCACATATCGTTTATACTTGAAAGATTAAATTGATATGTTCATAAGTGCATAAATTGTGATAAGACATGAAGTATTTGGTTTTTGAAATGTTGCCTGTTTATGCGTAATATGTATATAGATATCTATATGTTTAATATGCCATGTGGATAATTCAAATTAATCAATATGCTAGCCGAATAGTTCATGAAAAGTATAGCTAAGTAAATGTGAGTTGGTTTGGTTAATGAATTTATAAGTTGAGTATACTATGATTTGATTATGCTATTTCGTTGAATGTTTTAAAATAATTAGGTAAAAAGTGTATATGACTTTGATATTTAAAATTTTTATACTTGACTTATTATTGAGGTTACTGTTGCATAATATACTTTGGTTATAAGCTGTGTGATATCGAATATTGAGTTAAATATATGCATTTATCTATGTGACTGATTTATAAAGCATGAAATGCAGTGAATGTTTGTTTTGAGTTGTGTTCTGTACATTAATGGCTCGTAACCCTAATTCGGTGACAGATACGGGTTAGGGGTGTTACACTAAATATGTGTATTATTATTAAATTGAACGATTTGGTAATTGAATGAGCTAAATTTGAATATATATAGATCAAGAAAAGAGGGATTTGGATCGAAATCAAGGCAAAGATAAAGTGCTCGATTAATCGACTCATTTTGTTACTTCGACGTCCGAGGTAAGTTTGGATATAATACGAGTTGTTAAATTTACATCTATGAATTATGAAATGAATGAATATCTAGTTATTGAATTAGATTTGTTATATATGAAATTGAGAAATGTGGCACTAAGTGTACGTAATTAGAATCGAGAAAGAGGTGAATAGCACTGTGTGTGCGAAGTAATGAAAGCCTTGGCTTTATAGACTGGCACTGTGTGTGCGATACCGAGATAAATTCGGTTCTATGTAAAGGCACTAAGTGTGCGATGATATTTAAGCTTCGGTTATGAATTTGGCACTAAGTGTACGAATAGATTGAACGAATAACAATGGTTGATCGAAATGATGTGTTGAGCATTGAGTAGCATGAATGGTCAATAACTAAGTGTTAGCTAAGGTACGTACGGAACCTGTGTGGTTGATGAATTATGAATGGATATATAGATGGTTGAGTAAGCATATTAATTATGGATGATATGGTACATATAGTTATGAGTTGATCTATGTGATGGATTAATTTATATATTGTAGTTGAAACATTAAGTTAAGTGTATTATATTACGAACTTACTAAGCTTTAAAGCTTACTATGTGAAGTGTTTCTCTATTTTACAGTGTATTTAAAGTTAGCTCGGATCTGAGGATCGTCAGCGACTCAATCACACTATCGGCTATCTATTTGGTACTTTTGGGAGATGTATATATTTGAATATGGCATGTATAGGCTAGTAGATATGGTATATTTTGAGATGTTTGGATCTTGCCATGTGATATGGCTAGATAAGTTAATGAATTTGGTATATGATTTGGGTTTGAATGAAGGATTATCAAGATGTGTATGTGTGTCCTAAGTGAATGATCTTATAATATGTTTTGGTAATATGGAGATGAAATGTTTATGCTATGATTTGATTGAGATTAAATGGTGCATGAATTACATGTTTTGATATGTAGTTGATACTTTGGATTGGTATGTTAGATGAAATTGTAGAGGATAATGATTGATGCTATTAAGAGATTCAATTTAAGTATGTTTTGGTATGTTTGAATGCCAATTAGGATATGAAATGGTATTGATTATTGCATGTAGGTATGACCCAAGTGTGGATGGCAAATTTGGCCTTGCAAATGGCCTATAATTGCCCACACGGTTGAGCACACGGGCATGTGGCTCGACCGTGTCATTCGAGTTTGCAAATTGTAACAAGTCAGGCTCGACCACGGGCTGGACACACGGGCGTGTGACTGGCTGTGTGATGCAAGTCAGGCTCTACCACGGGTGAGGCACACGGGCGTGTCTCAAGTCGTGTGGACAAGTCAGTATGTATGCCCTGTTTTTCAACGACTTGGACACATGGGCGTGTCCGAGGCCGTGTGAGGCACACGGCCTACTCACACGGGCGTGTGGCCTCTGTATCTTTGAAAAATGTTTGATTTTCAGAAATTTTTGTATGTGTTCGGTTTAGTCCCGACCCATTTCTAACATGTATTTAAGGTCTCGTAGACCTCATTAAGGGACTATATGTGTATAATTTGTTATGTTTGAATGATGATATACTTTGTGTTGTAAGATGTTAGTAAATGTTCCAGATTGATCGGTAATGCTTCCTAACCCTAGACCGGCGTCTGTTTCGGGCTAGGGGTGTTACACTTCTCCCAACTCCGCTTCAAAAGGATCAAGACTCATATAGGTTCGAATAAAATTATGGAGCAAACAATATGCAATAATGATTCTATTGTGCACCCTTACAGGATAGAATGATGGACTCCTAAGTATTCTCTATCTAAGTTTTAATAACCCAAAGAATCTTTCAATAACATTGCGTGCTGAAGCATGTTTCATATTGAAAAATTCTTCTAGAGTACTTGGTTGGTAACCCTAACGCCACTCATTCAAATGATATATTTTTCCTCTAAAAGGTGCAAGAAATCTCTCACAATTTGTGTAACCAGCATCAACTAGATAATAACAACCTATAAAAAAGAAAAAGAAAACTATTTATCATGGTTAACTTTCCCAAAATAGTTTGATCTTAAAAATTAATTCAAATTCCTCCAATTCTGCACTTTACCATGAGGAACTTTTAGTTCATATCTCCTACTAATGGCATCTCTAAGAACCTGCCCGTCAATAACAGAACCTTCACAACCAGGAAGAATATAAACAAAATGCATATCAGGTGTACAAACACCTAACATATTTGTTGTTATGTCACCTTTTCGTGTTCAATATCTAGGTTTATCAACTTTTGGAACTCTAATCTTGATGTGGGTCTCATCTAAAGCACCTAAGTAATTCTACAAAAAATAGTTTAAAAACCTCAGGTTAGGATACTATATTTAAATCTAAATCAAGTGAATTATGTACAAACTATATATGGAACTCACTCCAATACCTTAAACCATTTCCACCTTAGGTTTGTAGAATTAACTGTAAATGACTCTGCCTTTTTAAATAACACATTTTGTAAGCGTATGACAACATTTAAAACATTGTGAAATGATCTGCTAACGGTTTCCCTGGACCTATTAAAGTGATGCTTGGTAACTCAATTTTTAAGATGATGAGAAATGATATGTAATAACATTGTCACTTGCTCATCAACAAGCATGTTCCTTGACAACTACAACCCTTCTAAAGTTTGTAATATCTCACATAGTTTAAAAAAATTATTTGTAATATTTCACATAGTTTAAAAAAATTAACTCTATTCATCCTATCTTGTTCAATATAGGTCTCGTCACTAGCATGTACAAGTCTTTTCACATAATCTCGTTGTGTATAAATGTAACGCCCCAGAATTTGGGCCTAGAAGTATTGGGCCTTGAGCAAGGGAACGGTTAGGAAACTGTGCATAAGAGTTTATGTGAGCTAGAAAATGACACAATTGTATGTTTGCTTCAGTGGTTAAGGGTCCTGAAAAGTGTTGGAGAAGTCCTGGGTTCAAACCTGGGCTTTAGCAAAAATTTTGGTCTTAAGTGGATAAAACCCTGGATGCTTGGATGTAGGCCTTTTAAATTATTGTGTTAAAAAAATGACACAAGGAAGCATGTGGTCTAGTGGTTGTGGCGTTATTAAGGTTGCAAGGGAGCCTGGGTTCAAGTCTTGGCTTTTGCAATTTATTTTGGTTTTTCTTTTAAAGGAACCTGGACTTTGGCCTTTAGACCTTTTATTTAATTGAAGATAAAATGTGACACAAAAGAGTTTGTGGCAAGGAGGCAAGTGGCGTGTTGAGCTATTGAGGAGGGTTTGGGTTCGAATACCATTGCAAGCAAAAAGGATATTTATTTTGCTAGCATGAGGCAGCAGGAGTTTGAGGTGGTTTCGAACTCTGTTGGGTGAGAGTTTGAATGGGTCATAGAGAGATTGTAGGAGCAAATCGTGGAGAAAATCAAGGAAATTCAAAAGTTGGTGTGTTGTAGCCGAACAAGGAGTCTTTAGCATGCAAATTCGGCTAGGAGGGGGTTTCTGAGTGCTTTCACTGCTCTTGTTCAGTTTTGGGCACTTTTTGTGTGTGCCGAATTTCTTTGCTGTGGAGTTTTCCGCATTTTGGTAAGTTTCTGTCACCGATTTTTGGGACTTTCTTCATTTTTCTCTCTAGTGCCGAAACTTCAACTTGCCACTCGTGTATTTTTCTTTTCTCTGGCAATTGACCATTTCCTTCTTCCTCTTTTGCACCAGCATCTGCCGAACCCTCCCTCTCTTCTCTACTCTTCTCAAGTTTCGGCCAACTGCCTAATCATCCCTTCTTGATTACTGAATCTTTCGGTCGAACCTACCACCCTAGTCTTGGGATTCTTTCTCTTCTTCGGTTTGTGACCGAAACCTCTCCCCTCTCTGTTTCGATTTTGCAACAGCTCTGACAATCGATAAGTCTCTCGGTTCCTTTCAGTTCTCTCTTTTACTATTTAAGCCAAATGGTACGATCCCTAATTACCGATTATTCTCCTTTCTCCTATGTGTTTGATCTTTCGGGTTCTAGAACTTTCGATGGGTGAAGAGGGTGCTAGTAATAAAGTGATGGCAAAGGTACCGGCTGAGTTTGAGCGCGTAGCCTCTACTCCCAAGTTTAAGCGGCATAAGGTGTCGGCTGTTCGGGATTTTCCGCCAGGATGCGGAAGGGTGGCTGCACCGAGCTCTGGAACAAGTAAGCAAATCACAGTCGACCAATCTAGTCAAGGTTCTGGCGCTCGTGGATTTTTAGTACTCTACGTAATCAGGTGTGTAACTGTTTTCCGTAAATGATAAGCGACTTAAAAGACAAAAAGGGTGTGTAACCGTACGCCCGATTTCGTGACTGTCAAACGCGGGATAAAGGTGTGTATTCACACCCCTGTCTATCTGTGAATCGACGAAAGCTGATAAGCTGAAATGCCGAAACCTCGGCATTTGAGGCCTCACGAACGTGTGAATGCACGTAGGGCGAACCGAGCCCCAAATCGTGGGTAGCAGACTATAGAGGCACCATGAGCGATCTCATGGCTTAGGCCGTTTTGGGCCAAAATGGGCCGTGTGGGCTGAATGGGCTCGTGGGCCCTACACGGGTAAAATACTCAGTAAGTGATCATTGATAGGTTGGTTTATGAGGCTCGCGATGCCATATGTGAATCTGGGCTAAATGGACCATACGAGCATGTGGGCCCACTTGGGCCCAATAGCGGGTTTTGGGCTCATATACACTGTTCTGGCCGTGTAGGTTATCTAAGTCGCTCGAAGCGACGATAGACCCTCTAGGAGGTCGTAATAAGTACTGAGAACCCAATATTTGTAAAATGACCGTAATACCCCGGTAGGGTAAAATGACCGAAATGCCCCTGTAGGGTAAAATGACCGTAATGCCCCTATAGGGTAAAATGACCGTAATACTCCCGTAGGGTAAAATGACCGTAATGCCCTTGTAGGGTAAAATGACCGTAATGCCCTCAGAGGTAAAATGACCGCATCGCCTCGTAGGTAAAATGACCGCATCGCCTCGTAGGGTAAATGACCGACTTAGACTTTGAACTTGATCGACGATTTGATCGTGGTCGTGTGGACCGATATGCTTAAATGATCATATCTTGAGCATGGCCATTCTGCATACACCTGTGATGATTGAGCATGACATACACGACATATTGCATGGGGTTGGGACATTGTTACGGAGGAAGTGTACGGCCCGTTTCCGTTCTGTACAAGGCTTTCAGCCTTTTTACGATATTTATGGCTTTTAGCCATTCTGTCTACGGCGCCGAGCTGTTATGTTGACTTAGTGCCGCAACCGGTGCTAAGCTTGGTGTGTTGGCTGGGTGGGTCGATTTTATCCCCACATGGAGTGTTGGTTGGTACGGGTGGTATATTGGTTGGATTGGGCTGGATTTCTGTCTTCATATCTGCATCTGATACCGATTTTTTAATGGGCTTAGGTCCACCTAGTTCTGTTAATGGGCTAAGGCCCACCGACATCGTGGTCGTGATGGGCTCTCAGCCCATCTGCTTCTCGCATACCGTATATCCGATCGCTTGTTTTTTTTAAAAGGGATTACACATTGAGTTTTCACAAACTCACCCTTCTGTCTAATTGTGTAGGTAATCCCCAGCCTTAGGCGATTTGGGTCGCGAGAGACTCGGAGGTGGGCACACGTTCGCTGATTTTTCGCTTGAGACTTAAATATTTTAAATTTATACTTGGGTTTGGTTATGTAATAAGGCCATTTGAGGTTTTAACTTTTATTTGGTTTTATTTTCTTACTTCAACCTGCTAGATTAGGAAAAATGGGTTTTTTTTTCAAATAATAACTGATTCCAAATAAAATCACGTGTTTCAAATTTTAAAGTTTACAATTAGAAAAGCTTCCGCGGTTTTTAATTCAGTTTAATAAACTTGTAACAAATGATATGATCAATAATTGGTCAATATGTTTTGATTTTACAACACCAATGTTTTCAAGAGTAATCAGTTAAAAGGGATTTAAAACTTTAGTCACGAACTTTCATCGACAAGACCAGTTTTTCAAATCAACACTTCGATGTGACACGTCAGATCCGGTCGTAACGTCTAGGCTGAGTTTGGGGTGTTACAATAAAAATCTAAAATATATGATCTAATCATTGGTCTATAAGTATGTAGACTAGAGACGACACCCAATGTAACTAAGAACCAACTCACAACTGTACACATTTGCAACCATATTGTCAATGCAAGACCAATTCTTTTTCGCCTCTCAGTTTGTACTATTAAAGGCAAACGAGTCATTACTGCAAGATATTAAAGTGTTAGATATCTTCAAATCACAGTATAAATTAATCTCAAAATAGGATGCTAGTTGGATGTAGGAATCAGGAGTTCCATGAAATCAAAACATAAGGATTTGCTCATTTTGCTATTGCAAACAAAAATTCATGTCCACGTAAACATGATTTTTTATCTTGTATCTTTAGAGATGCTATGTCAGACACTTTATTCTATGGTATTCTCATCAATTATGTTTACAACTTCTTTTCTATTATATTAGTGACTTTCTCCTTCATTATTTTCTATTATTTATAATCTCATACAACTTGAATCATTGTTTATAAGTATAACTTGAATGCTCCTTTTATTTTATACCATTGGATTGTACATACCTTAGGATATTGGAAACTCAATGGAAAAACCCAACTTAAAGCATCATGAAATGAGTTTATAAATTTCAGTTCTTCACTTTGAACAACTTTTGTTTGAATCAGGTAATGTGGAACTGGAATTAAGATCGAAGGTGCTATCAGGATTGAGAAATTTTAGGTCTATACAGAAATGCTATCTATCTATGAGGAATTTCCACAAATTTTCTTTTAAATCCCAGTTATTGATGAAATGCCAGGATTATGATTAAAATAGTAAATACCAAGGTTGAAACTTTAAGGGGTGAAGTGCTATAACCAATTAAAAGTCAATAATTGCGATAGTGTATGATGTTATTAATTTGTCCATTTTATCTAGACTCCCCCAACTTTTATGTCTAATATAATATATTTGAACATGGCACCATATGAAACATGTTTTCTGGTGTATTTTCCGACACCCAAATAGGCATATCAAACACATAATACGGTCGAATGACTGTAAATTGCAAGTCGCCTATATATTTATATAATACTATATACCCTTAGCAATTATATATATTTGAATATTATATTAAAACATAAAAAACACTTTTAAAATTATATAATTATTTTAGTCATTAACCAATTAAATTGGTGTTTGATTGACTCGTGATATTTAAAATATATTATCTATACTTCTATTCTGTATATTAAGCTTTTAACTTGGTATCATGAGTCAATTAAGCGCCAATTTAGTTGGGAAAAGATTAATATATTATTTCTTTAGTTTGTAAAATATTAATTACTAATTATAATTTTCTTCCCAAATCTCGAGTTTATCACTCGAAAATCCTTATCCCATGCCCTTCATAAAAAAAAGAAATTGAATCCAACAGGCTATTTGACTCCACATTGTTTTTAAACAACACAAAAATTTCAAATTAAACCTAGAAGAAGTACAAAAAAAATTATAAAAAATTTGATAGGGTATTTAAGTTCAAACCTGGGTATTAAACTAGAGAAGCCAGCAAAGATAAACACCAGAGAGAAGCTATAAGAAGAATGGATAATAATTCATTATTCTTAAATGTCATCATAACCAATCAAATATAGTAGTAATTGAATTGAAAAGGAAAAAAGAGTTGCAAATTTTCAATGAAAGAAGAGACATATAACAACATTGTTTTAAGAAAATGGACAAACACTAGTAATATTTTGAATATATATTAAAAAAACATTGCAAAAAATTTATTAGAATGAATACAGAAAACAAAACTCATCAACCACCTCACTAAAAGCTACTTGTTTGCAAACAAGAAAATTACTTGCCAACCATTTATGGATTAATGGGTTCTTTGTTAAAAATAGAAAAAACTTCATAATCAATTAAACAAAAAATGTAGATAGATCATAAAATTGAGAACGAAAGCTCACCTAATTTAAAAAAAATCAGAAAAAATGGAAAAAAAATGAGAAGAGATAATTACAGGCAGATGAATCAACTGCAAATTTGGGGAACTTTTTTGGCAGATCAAAGGTTCAGATGGAGACAGAGATAACCCTTTTGGCAAAACACAGATTTTCTTTTTCCATTTTTAAGACTTTGAACCAATCTTGTTTTTAGAGTAACTAAAAGAGGTAGAGAGGAAATCGAAAGGAATAACGAAAGAGATAAATGTTTACCTGAGGGAGGACTGCTAGTGGCCAGAGACGAATGAAGCAAGGGAGGTCGGGACTAATAGTGGCTATCGGGCTGAGTGAGAGCTTTTCTGAGGTGAGAAAATGGGAGGGTAAAATGGAATTCTTTAGGCACGAATCAACTATTCAGTGGGGATGAAACGGAATAGGAATGCCCCATATTCCATGCATAAACCCGTAATGGAATAGACTCGTAATAGGCATTCCATTGAACCAAACAGTGGTTTGTGGTGGGCCCATAGAATTGAGTTGTAATGGCTATGCCATTACATTCAACCAAACATGGGATTAATTGTGATAAAAATTAAAGTGAGACTAATAAGATATAAAACTATAGTTAAGATAATTTGGAAATGAAATAAATTTATTCAAATTGATTACATTGATTGAATTATTGATAGAGTCTAAAGAACTCGCATATAAATTTTTAAATGATATTAAAATTTAAAGATGATTATGATTTATATTTTAAATTATAATCTTAATAGATTTATGATTATTAAAATTAAAAGATAATTAATGCTAAAATAATTTTATACTTTTAGCTAAATATTTAACTAATTCTTAGAAATAATTTTATAAACGATAAATCATGTGCTTTAAGTTAAAAATTTATCTTTTTTATTATTATTATTTTGGGTGGGTTTCTTCAAAAAATCATATTGATTTTGGTGCTGGAATGTAGCTAGTGGATTGTCTCCCCTCCCAACAAAAAAAAAAAAAAAGCTCTTCCATGTAGGCAGACAAAAATTTTTTTAAGGGTAAACTACAGAATTAGTCACTTTTTTTGCCTCAAATTATAGTTTAGTCACTTATGTTTGAAATTTTACATTTTAGTCACTTACGTTATTGTTTTCTTACGAAGTGGTCACTCTACCGTTAAACTTTGTTACCTCCCTAACATCAGTCCTACATGGCAGTCCAAATGGGTTTTAAATGCCAACTTGGATATCCAGTTGTTGGGATGAAAATAAGTTTTTAATTAAATAAATTTAATTTGGACTACCACATAGGACTACCGTTAGCTACAATGTTGAAAACCTACAGACTACTCCTTTCAAACCCAAAAGATAAGGGGAAGGGGAATAAAATTTCAGTACCTTTAGTAAAAATCTCTGTAGACCAATATTTTTTTAAATCATAGTTTAATTAAGCTTGATTGACCAAAGATTTCTGGATAGTAATGTAATTCAAGCTTCAAGCTCTAAATCTATGGTATCTACGATTTCGAGCTCTGGTCAAGTAATTTCTAGGCTTTCTTTAAAGTTTGGTTGCAAATGGGGATCAATCAGGGCTTATTTGGGTCAAAACAGGGTAAAAAGGGAAATAAGTGTCGTGACACTGACTGATGTCGCGACACCGATAATAGATTACTCTAATTACATGTCCAATGTCACGACACTAATTTTTGGTGTTACAACTCTGATGACAGATTCCTAAAACATGTCGGGAACATCTAAAATCAAGTCTAGACTATCATAAATAATTTCATAACACTTTTGAACATTTTTAATGCTCAAATTATGTCAAATGATCATTCAAGAAATTCATATAATACATGAATATATCCATTCAGAGAAGATTATCCCAAGGTACAATATGATATTAGGCATGCATGACATAGTTTTGGAACCACTTAGTTACTTTACAACAAAAATTCATATGGTTCTAATCCTATGTACTTGCCAATCTATTTCCAAAATCTAAGTTCCATACACTTCAATCCTTGCTTGAGGATGAGGATGGCCAACTTCAAAAGATGTCTTCAAAATGATTTTTACCTACGCATTCAAAACAGCGCGTTAAGCTTGTGAAAGCTTAATAAGTACTTAGAATTCTAACTTATCTCTTTATTCAATATAGTATATCAATAAATAAGTGCTACTAAAAACTACTTAAAGATAAAGATTGATATAGGCAACAAGGTTAAATAGCATCATTTCACTTACCACATTATCTTCATACATTTTCATTCATTAATCACTCACTTTGTCCATTGTAGACTTAAGTGAACAAGAAGGGTATATGGAATACAATCACGAAGTATACGAGCACATAAGTGTTAGATTATCACAAACACTAACAGTGTTACAACACGAGCACGCTAAGGAATTCCTAATGGCATGCCATCTATATCCCACAAGTTCAAAACTTGTCTACAAGGGCTTTGACATTATTATAAATCCAGTATTCATCACAAGCACAATCAAGTTTCATAATTTCATAGTCACACATAACTTTCCAACATTTTACTATTTAGTCATTCTCCACACACATATTCACATAAACAATAACCACATTCATTTACTATTTCCTTGAATTATTCACACATTTATTAAGTTACAAATACTCAAATTTATGACATTAACGCTTACATTAGCATAAAATTTCAAAATCCAAATTAAGTAAGAAAAATTATAAAGTACTTACAATTTTGGTTAAATTGTACTTCCCTCAAGCTTTTTCTACTTGCTTTCCCTTGTTTAAACTCGTTGTAGATTCTTCCTTGTCTTTTTCTTCGTTTCATAGCAATATCATAAAATATAAGATATCAGTATTCTTGATCCACAATAATTTCATGCTCAAATAATCAAGGTAAACATGTTTCTATTCCTAAATCATGAAGATCTTACCTTAAAACCATATTTTATCAAATTATCTATATTTTCTCTCTCTTCAAACATATACTCCCCACTTCTAACTTGAAAAGTAAGCTTGCTAGGTTGTGGGTAACTTTGTTTAGCTAAGGTTTCTACGGAAATTTGATGGTTTTGATCTTATAAAGGCCTTTAATGGAGATGGAGGACCATACTGTAGAAGAAAGAAAATGTATATTTCTTTCCAAAGATGGTAACATGAATGAGGAAGAAGATGGAGAATTCTCTCCATCCTTCCTTTAAAATATCTCTAATATTTTAATAAAAAATAATTTAATTTAATATAATAATCATAATAGTAATGGTGATGAAAATAAAATATTATTATAACTAAAAAAAGCTATCCTCCATACTTATCCACATGATCTTGGTGAAATTTCTCTCTATGTCCTTACATCTTTCACCACTGATTCAATTTAATTCTTTTTTACTTTTAATTTCTCACTTTGACCCCCAAAATTTTGTAAAACCTTAAAATTTAGTCTATACCCCATATTAAGTTTTCTCAATACATTAGTCTTTTGAATTTTCTCTGGTTTCCTACCACCTTCTCCACTAGCACTTACAAATCATATTTTTATTTATTCTGAAAAATTTGACTCGTAATTGCTCAAAATAATATTGTCACGACCTCAAAGTTTTCAAGGATGTTACATTTCTCACCTCCTTAAAAAACTTTCGTCCTCTAAAGTTTACCTGATTCAAACAACTGCAAATGTTGTTGTCTCACCACTTCCTCATTTTCCCAACTAGCTTCCTCCATATTGTGATGTCTCCAAAGTACGTTTACCAAAGTAATCTATTTATTCTTAAGCTTTTTAACTTCTTGGGTAAGAATCTTGATTGGTTCTTCCTCATATGTCAAGTCTAGTTGAACCTCAATATCTTTTGGTGCAATAACATGCGACGGATCCAATTTATACCTTCTCAACATAGAAACATGAAAAACATTGTGGATTCTTGCCAACTTTGGTGGTAATGCTAACCGATAAGCTACTAGTACAAGACACTTCAATATCTCATATGGTCCAATAAACCTTGGACTTAACTTTATTTTCTTTCCAAATTGAATAACCTTTTCCCATAGTGATACTTTCAGATCCCACGCTATACTCAATGTCTTTTCTTTTAAAATTTGCATAAGACTTCTGTAACAGCCCGATTTAGGGGCTAGTCGGAACAGTGATCTCAGAATCACTAATTTGAGGTTAGAGAAAAAATATTTTCATGTTATTTTATGTGTTATAACATGTTGTTAAGGATGCATGAAAATTTTGGTGCCTTAATTTTAGCGATTTCTAGCTAAATTGTGAAAAAGGACTAAATCGCATAAAGTGCAAAAGTTCTATTTTATTTGCTAGAGGTGCCAAATAGTTATGGAGCATAATGTGGAGGTCTTTAAAGGACAATTATACCATCTAGGATATGATGGCCGGCCAAGGGGGACAAAGACATTAAATGATGGTAAAAAATTTGGTGATGTTAGGTGTTTTAAATGAATAAAATAAGATAAATAAAGATGTTATCATCTTTTCACTATTCCTTCACCCTATTCCACCGAAAATTGAAGAGAAACAAGGGCTATGAAGCTCAAAAATTTTAGCAAACATTTCTCCTCACAAGTAAGTGATTTTGATGATTTTTCTTGATAAAAATTGTATTTTTGGAGTCCCCAAAGCTTAAGCTTTCTAAAGAGGGGACTAGTTTGCAATATGGTTGAAAGTTTAGGGACTTGCCATGAGAGATTTTATGTTTTTTGATGAGTTTTTATGAAAGAAAATGAATCCTAGTTGTTTGTAAACAACTTTTGTGAAAGGATTTTCATGAAAAATACCTAAAATGGTTTAAGATGCAAATGTAGTAATTTGTTCATTTAGGCATGAAATAGTTGGAATATTGGATAGTTGTAAGAGGATTAAATGTTCAGCTAGACTTTTTTATCGAGAAAATGTGATAAAAATTTATTTACGAGCCTAGGGGCAAAATCATAATTTTGCCAAAGTGTAGGGGCAAAATAGTCATTTTTTCCTAGAGTGTAGATTATGATATATTACGATTTACAAGTGATTAAATCGGTAAATTCTATTGTTCTAGATTAAAGAAATCAAGTTTCGAACCTAGAACGGGTGAAAAGAGAAAGGTGGGCAAAAGTCCCTTTTCGGCTCTTTCAACATCGAGGTAAGTTCATGTGCGATTGTTGCAACTATGTACGAGTTAATTTAATATTCCAATGTTGTATGGAAAGTAGATTTACACTATGAAACGTATGAAATATCCTTGATGAGATGTCAAGAGAATTGGATCTAAGAGTAATGGAAAATGTATATAGAATGACATGATGATGGTTAAGGTCTCGAGTAGGACCATATTTGATCATGGCCTCGGTGTAAGAGTTCATATAAGACCATGTCAAGGACATGGCATCGATATGTTAATATGTGTAAGACCCTATTGGGGTATGATGTCAATAAGAACTATGTGTATGAGACTCAAGAGAGTTAGTTAACAATTTGAATGTAGGTGGTTGTACCACGAGAAGTACGAGTGAGTGTTAGAACTGAATTGAGATGAATTCAATATCTGACGAACCCCTAGTGGGATATGTGTTATTATTGCACCTTATTTGCATGAGATAGATTTGTTAATGTATTGTGTGAACGCGAATGAGAATCGTAGAAGGTTAAGTGAGAATGATAATGAGTGAGGATGTTTACGGATGAACGTTTGAATTAGAGAAAATGTGTGTGGATAAGTATTTGCGAATGTATAATATCAGTGGGCTGTGTGCGTTACCACCTGATACATTATTAATTGATGGGCTGTGTGCGATACCATCAACTATATTATTATCGGTGGGCTGTGTGCGTTACCACCTGATATATTATTAATTGATGGGCTGTGTGTGATACCATCAATTATATTATTATAGGTGGGCTGTGTGCGTTACCACCTGATAAATTAGTAATCGATGGGCTGTGTGCGAAACCATTGCTTATAAATGATTGGTGAGCTAAGTGTGAAATCACCATTAGTATAAATGATTGGTGGGCTGTGTACGATACCACCCTATAAGAGATTCAATGGTGGGCTAAGTGCGTAACCACCGGGAGATTGGTAGTATGAGTGGTTTATTGAGAACACGTGATGTATTGTTTTATATGATCTTGTGATGATCAGTGCAGGAATGTAGGCTAATTAAACGAGCGAATTGGCTTGTGGCACGGTAAGTTAATGAACTTGAGCATTAATCCCGAGACATGGTTAGAATGTGGTAAGAGACGAAATGATGAAGCATTATGAATGATTGAATAGGTAACTGTGAGTTCAAGAGTAAAACTCATTCTAATACCTTGTGAGTGAGTATAATCATATGGATATTAGTAGTTGATTCTTATTTGCATATGAACTTACTAAGCATTATTGCTTACTCCTCTTCCTTTCTCATCTCTTATAGGTTAATTTAGCTAGCTCGGGTTGGAGACCGCCGGAGATGTTTTCACACTATCGAGCAGACACTTGGTATAAGGTATCAAGTCTTTATGAGTCATGGCATGTATAGGGCTAGTACATAAGGTTGATTAAGTCATTGTTAATGTGCCAAATATGGTGGCCTAAATGAATTGTGGGACACTTGTATATAGACATAGATGATGGCTTATGTTGTTTGTAATTATATCGGAATAGTTCTCCCTAGTGTATGGGATGAATGATTCTATCTCCTTAATGATTTGAAAATGTTTTGAAGAAATATATGAATGTATGCAAACATGAGTAGTAAAAGGCTTGGTAAGATAGCCTCTAAGTGCCCACACGGATAGACACACGGGCATGTGTCTAGGACGTGTGTCTCCTGCACCTTAGTGTCTTAAGTCAGAATAGACCACGGGCTGGTCACACGGCCATTTGTCTAGGCCGTGTGATACACACAGTTGGCACATGGGCATGTGCCAAGGCCGTGTGAAGTCTACACTTGACACTTAGAAATTTAATTGTCACACGGGCCAGGGCCATGGGCGTGTCCAGGCCGTGTGGATTTAGTCAGTGTCGACCACGGGTGGAAGGCACGGACATGTAATAGGGTACACGGGCGTGTTCCCAAACCACATGGGCGTGTGCCTTAACCGTGGGGCATTTGGCAGAATGCTTGGGTTTTTAGGCACAGTCTGGGGACATGGGCGTGTGTGCCTATGCACGAGCGTGTCTAATCTTGCACGGGCGTGTAAGACCTGTTTTGAAGAGACAAATTTTAAGGTTGGAAAAATATTTGGATTAGTCTCGAGAGCCCTCGTGTGTATGAGTGAGGCCTCGTAAGTCGAGAATGAGGTTATAGAGAGTAATTACGTTGAGCCTATGTGGCGATCAAGTGGTTTGAGTTCGGTAACGCCTCGGGCCCGGTTCCTGGCGTAGAACCCGGGTAAGGGGTGTTACAACTTCTATATGTCAAAAGTTGCCTTTAAACGGTCTTAGATCAAATTCACATTTTCTTTAATTTATTTAATCCATAATGACAAGCCCATGTGGAAAATGTTAAAAAGCTTAAGCGTTACACTTCAAGGACCCCAATGAAGCCTACATGCCAAGCCATGTTTAATCAGTTGACTTGCGGTGCATTTTTGGAAGGGTTTTAGGCATTTTTAGGTCAATATGTCTCATATCAATCCAAGATCTATCTCTTATCTTCTCAATGCACGTTGAATCACTTGATTTAGTGATCGGGAACTCAAGTTATGATCGTTTTAGTGAAGATTGCGCAAGTAGAATTTCTGAACGGGATTATTACGGCAATTACGAGTTTCAGACTTTTAATTCAAGTTTAAATCATATTGGATTCAGTTTTTAGGTTTAATTTTTATTATATATGAGCACAATATTGTATTTACTAAGTTTTATTATTTTATTATTTATTTATTCCAAATTTGGATAATTTTAAGTTATTTAGAAGTTTTATGTTAACAAGAAAGTTTAGTTTAAAACTACTTCTTATTTAGGTTAATTAAAGTTTCAGTATACTTAAGAGTTTTATTTGGATTTACTTAGCTAGCCTATATAAATGCCTTTTCATCGTACACAATACACAATTCATTATTCAACAACTTTCTCTTTTGAGTTAATAAATTCTCTGTAACACCCCAAACCAGGTCTATGCGTTAAGACGAGATTTGGTTTGTCACACAGAACGAACATCCAATATTCTCTAATGATTTAAGTAAAACAGTAATGCAAAACCTTTAGAAATAAGGTTTAATAAAAACTAAGTACAATGATTAAAATTTATGAATTAAGAAAAATACTTGTTTGAAATCTTATATATATTAGTCAAAACCTTAACGTAGTTTTAAAAGAATTTGAAAGAAATTGAAAAGTAATTTAGGTGTCCAAAATTGTTATAAAACACAATATTTTTAAGAAAACTTTATAGATTTTAACATAAGCCCATATTAAGAGTCTTAAAATAAAATTAAATCCATCCACACATAAAAAACAATCCATAAAAACATAATTAGAGGCCTTATTACATCATACCCAAAATAGTAATTAAAATAAGTAACTTAAATAAAGTTCATAGTTTATAAAACCCAAGCTCGTAGTATGGCCTCCACCAAGTCATCCCCGCCCAAGTCCACATCAATTTCCATTACCTGAGATGGATAATAAAACGGGGTGAGTTACAAAGAACTCAGTGTGTAACTCACTTACCACCATTATTAGGCCAGACCATCAAGGCATTAATTTGGGCTTGAGCCCAATTACAAACTTTAACAATATAAAATGAAATAAAATATATTAAAATGCATGTAAAATGAATTTCCCAACCAAGCCTAATTTCCATCCGCTACACACCCCGCACTCAACCAAAGACACCTGTGGGGATCAAGTCAACCCACCCCGCCAAACACACCAATCGTAGGCAATTTGCCTTTTAAATAATATTGTAGTGCACTATCGAACTAGATTGTGACATAGTCACCGAACTAGAGGCATTAAGCCAAAATTTGTGCAGAGCCACCGAACTAGATACGTGGCCACAGCCTTTCTTCTCTTCATCAAATCCCATCCCATGCATTTATGTATGAATAACAAACTTTAATCATAAATGATTTATCAAGTAACCCATAATACAAATGAGTTTTTAATAAAACCTTTCATTTGGGCCTATTAACAATATAGTATTAAACTTTGGCCATATCTCGAACTAGAGGGTTTTTGGCCCATTAGCGATCTAGCAAACTTTTGGCCCATATTATCGATCTAGCGTTTTATGACCCAATTTATCGATCTAGCGCTTTATGGCCCAATTTATCGATCTAGCGCTTTTATGGCCCAATTTAACAATCTAGCAAGAGATTTTGACTCAATTTATCGATCTAGCAATATTTGGCTCAATTTATCGATCTAGCAATATTTCGCTCAATTTATCGATCTAGCAATATTTCGCTCAATTTATCGATCTAGCAATATTTCGACTTTAACCGTTTTCATGCATTTACACAAAAGTGTTAATTATCACATAATTTTCGATTTTGCCATTTTTACGATTTATCATAATACTTAATCGCTTAGTATCTAACCCGAAAGATAAGTGTGAAGTTACACACTGGTTATGGTGAGAACTAGACTTTCCCGCCACAACACCTATACATATCACGATAACTTAGGATCACTATATTTTATTAACGAAATCAATCTTGAAAATAACGATCTAACTTTTACCTCGGATTTTCGAACTACTTTACTTGCGGTTTCTCCCCGATTGATGGTTCGTTAACCGAATCAAATCCACGAACAAATAATGGTTCGGAGTACGAACTACTTCAAACAATTGATTCTCCTCGGATGAACGCCCACAACCCTGTGGAAATCCCGGATTTTTGAAAAACAAATCCTTTGTTTATACTTAGGGGATTAACGGAACCACCCTCTTCCGAACACTATTCACCGCCCTTTTCTTCCCTATCTTGATTGTCTTCAAAGACAAAAGATCGTTAGCACGCCCTAATAATATATATATCGAATATGACTAAAGGTTTTAAGAACGAGATTTCCTTACCACAAATATTCTTGTTCCACAAGGAGAATCGATCCAAGCGTTCTATGTCACTCACGACCACTTGATTTCCGATCTTCCGTTATCGCACTAAAGTATAACAAAAATAAACGTTAATAGAAGGAACGTTTATTTCGATCTAAGAAAGCCTTCATACCACCATCAATATTCGCCATGACTACTTCTAACTAAACGGAACTAAAAAGAATTCTTACCCTTTTGTCCACGGTTGAAAAGAAAGGATTGAAAATGATGTCTCTAAGTGATGGAGGATTCGGCTATGATAACCAAAGAAAAGAGAAAAAAATGATTCGCTATGGCTCACTAACATTCGGCCATGGAGAAAAACAATGGAGAAAAGGATGAGTGAAAAGAAATAAAATATGAGAGAAGAGATGATAATGAAGATTCGGTTTTCAAAGAGAAGAAAAGAGAAAAAAATGTATTGGAGAGCAAGGTACATTCGGCAATGGAGAAAGAAAACAAAAGAGAGAGATGGTCTTTTTGGTACTAACACTTTTCGGCACTAAGAAGAGGCACAAGAGAATATTCAAAAGATGAACAAAGAAAATGACCAAATGGTCAAAAGAATTAGGCTTTACCAAATGCACAAATTCGGCCAAGGGAGAAAAGTTGAGAAAGGATTGCAAACTTTGCACATATGCTAAGAATGACCAAAAAGAGACTTCAAATCCTAGCCAAACTAACACCAAAAATTAGGCTCCCCCCTAGACCATATTGCCGTCCATATGCATGGTCAAATGGCCATGATTTTGTTTCCAAAACACTTTCGTTGATACTTGCCCTATGTCTCCATATCTTTCCATATTTTCTTGATTCCCTACCAAAAATTCACTCTTACCTTATTCCTTTGATATACTAACCAAAATAACAAGGTCAACACTTACCATAAATAAGCTTGGCCGACACTTACCAAAGAAGAGCAAAATAAAAGTTGTCAAAATGCCATCCAAGGGATTGAACCACTCTCCTCATGCTATAACCCATGCGCCAACACCACCTTGCCATTTACTCATCTTATGCTACTTTTTAACACTTAATTTAACTTAAGTGTCAATGCCACTTGCTCCACTTCAATAAATTCTCAAACTAATAAATTATTCTATACCCGAATAATTCTATACTCTTCTTCAGACTATAATAGGCACAAAAAGAAATAAGAAAATTTTCCTTCAGTAATCTAAACACCAAAACATGCAATAAATCGATACTTGAATTTTAGGGTGTTACAACTCTACCCTCCTAAAAAAATTTCGTCCTCGAAATTTACATTTGAAAAAGGTGAGGGTATTGTTGCCGAATTACATCTTTCAGCTCCCACGTAGCTTCCTCCACTCCGTGATTTCGCCATAAAACCTTGACCAACGGCACGGTTTTCTTTCTTAGCACCTTAGCATCTCGGTCTAAGATTTCCTTTGGTTCCTCCTCAAAAGACAAGTCTGAATACAACTCCACTTCTTCTACCTGCACTATGTGCGAAGGATCGATCTATAGCGCCTCAAAGATGGAAACATGAAAAACGTTATAAATCGACTCAACTCCGGAGGTAATTCGATCGATAGGCCACTGGACCAACACGCTTCACCACACGATATGGTCCAATGTATCTAGGACTCAATTTGCCCTTCTTCCCAAACACGAAAATCTTCTTCCAAGGTGAGACCTTCAAGAAAACTTGATCCCCACAAAGATACTCGATACTTCTACGCTTCAGATTCTGCATACGACTTTTGTCTATCCAAGCTTCCTTTAACCGTGCTCGAATAGCTTTTACTTTTTCTTCCGTTTGAGAGATCAGCTCAGACCTAACATCCGTCGTTCGCCCAATTCGGTCCAACAACTAGGAGAACGACACCTACGACCATATAATGCCTCGTAGGGTGCCATCCGAATGCTAGATCGATAGCTATTGTTGTAAGCAAATTACGCCAATGGTAGAAAATCCTCCCAACTACCTTTGAAGTCGATTATACAACCCCTTAACATGTCTTCCGAATCGAATTACTCTTTCTCGATTGACCATCCGATCGAGGATGAAAAGTCAGCATGAGTTTAGCTTTGTTCCCAAAGCTTCATGCAATGCTTTCCAAAACCGTGACGTAAACCTAGGATCCCTATCGATATAATAGACGCAGTACCCCATGCAACCTCATGATTTCGGATACGTGCGACTTAGCCAACTTCTCGTAACGAGTAATCCGCATTTAACCGGTAGAAAATGAGCGATCTTTCGTCAAACGATCAACAATTACCCAAACAGAGTTTTTCTTAGTAGGTGTTAAAGGTAACCCACTAACAAAATCCATTGTTATCCGCTCCCATTTCCAAAGAGGAATCTTTACCGGTTGTAATAATCCTGACGGCAATTGATGCTCCGCCTTCACTTGCTGACAAGTTAAACATTTTCCCATAAATTTAGAAATCTCACGCTTCAACCCTGGCCACCAATATTGTTCACGAAGATCCCGATACATCTTATTTCCTCCGGGGTGCATAGCATAAGGGCTACTATGCGCCTCCCGTAGAATCATTTGTCTCAGATCTGAGTCCTTAGGCATACAAATTCTCCCACAAAAACATAACACACCTTCCGCGTTTATGCTAAAATCCTCTATTCCACCATTTTCAACTTGTTGAATTAACAGTCCCAATTTCTTATCTCGATATCTGTTTTTTCATTGATTTGCCCTAACCACGAGGCTTCACCAAGTTCCGCTATCGGACTACCATCCTCGTACAAACTTAAATGGGCAAACATTGCTCTCAAATCGATACCACCTTACGACTTAACGCGTCGCTACCACATTAGCTTTTCCAGATGATACTCGATTGAGAAATCATAGTCCTTTAATGACTCCACCCATCTTCGTTGTCTCAAGTTTAATTCCTTCCGAGTAAGAAGATACTTAAGACTCTTGTGATCCGTATAGATGATAGACTTTTCACCGTAGAGGTAATGCCTCCAAATCTTTAGAGCAAACACTACCTGCAGCCTAACTCCAAGTCATGAGTAGGGTAGTTTACTTCGTGCATTCTCAATCGACGAGAAGCATAAGCCACCACTTTCCCACTTTGCATCAATACACATCCTAAGCCCGTGTGTGACGCATTGCGAAGAAACTATAAACTCCTTTCCACCTCAGTTGAATCAAGATCTTGGCGCTCTAGTTAAAATCTTCTTCAATTTCTCGAAACTTTCTTGTTGTTTATCGGTCCATAAATATGGTACTCCTTCCGCAATAGCTTAGTTAGGGGTGCAAAGCAATCAACGAAAACCCCTCAACAAAGCGTCTATAGTAACCACCAAACCCAAGAAACTCCGAATCTCACTCATCGATTTTGGTGGTTTCCAATCCAATCTGACCTCAATCTTCCGAGGATCCACCCTTATTCCTTGGTGACACCACATGACCCAAGAAAGTCACTTCCCTTAACGAATTCACATTTACTAAATTTGGCATACGATTGATTATCTCAAGTAATCGCAATCTGATTCGCAAATGCGAGTCATGCTCCTCTTCATTCCTTGAATATACCGAATGTCATCTATGAATACCACCACAAACCGGTCTAAATATGGTTGATAGACCCGGTTCATCATATCCATAAATGCAATTTGGTGCATTGGTCAACCCAAACGGCATCACCAAAAACTCATAATGTCCATAATGAGTTGGAAAGCCGTCTTGTGAATATCCGCTTCTTTCACCTTAAGCCGATGATAACCCGATCTCAAATCAATTTTGGAGAAAATCAAGCTCCCTTCAATTGATCAAACAGTCGTCAATTCTTGGCAGAGGGTACCTATTCTTGATCGTCAATTTATTTAATTGCTCGTAGTCAATACACATACGCATCGACCCATCTTTCTTCTTAACAAACAAAACCGTGGTGCTCCCACGGAGACACACTCGGTCGAATAAAGCCTCGATCTAGTAATTCTTGAATTTGAGCTTTAAGCTCCGCTAACTCCTTCGGTGCCATTCTATAAGGAGCAATGGACACCGGAGCCATTCCGGCAAAAGCTCAATACCAAATTCCACTTCCGATCCGAGGTACACCGGGAAGTTCTTCAGAAATACATCCGAAATTCCTTCTTTGTTCTCACATCTTCCATCGACAACTCTTTGGCATCTAAAGCACTAATAAATGCTAAAAATGCTCCATACCCTTTTCGCACCAACTTTTCTCGCCTTAAGTGCAGATACCACATTTGCCAAGTAATTCCTTCGCTCGCCTATCATAATTATTTTTTATCCTCCACTTGTCCTTATTGACATCCGCTTTTCAAAGACAATCCAATTTCGCTTGGTGCTTAACCAACCAATCCATGCCCAAAATGATATCGAACTCGCCTAAAAGGCAATTCCATCAAATTTGCCAAAAATATTTCTCCTTGAATTTCTAAGGGCACATCTCTAAACAGTTTATTTACTAATACCGAGTGTCCTAAAGGACTAATTACCTTCATCTCACTATCGAAAATTTTGAGTCTAAATTCAAGTTTCCGGATATGGTGCTAGCAACATACGAATGGGTAGAACCAATATCTATCAAAGCAATAATGGTACATCAAAATGAAGAACGTATCAGTTATCACATCAGTGCATTGCCATCCTCACACGTCTAAGCGCATATACCAATCCCGGCCGTCTTGCATCCGTGTTGCCTCTAGGACCATTGCCTCGACCGCCGCACCTTGACCACGCCCGGCCCCATTACCACCACGACTGGTCCATGACCTCTCGGTGGTTGCTTTGAATTCTCTCTGCCGGTGGTGCATCAAGATTACGAGCTTCACGAGTTGTATCCATTCGACGAGGGCAATTCCTATATTGATGATCCATCGACCCACATTTATAGCAAGCACCCGTTTTCTTCCAAAGACTCTCGAATGCCTTTTCCCACAATCGGCACAATCTCGACTACGATTCACGATTCTGGTGTTCTACCTTGAGTGGTTCATCATTCCGAGGCCTCTTCGAAACCTTCTTGAAGAACCCGAATACTTCATATCTCTCTTGCCTCTAGCTCATTCCCGATTCTCGACGTTCGAGTTCTTAACCTCTTTGGCTATCTTGGCCTTTTCCACAAGCGTGGCAAAAGTTCTAACTTGTTGTGGGGCTATCAAAACCCACAATTCATCGTTCAAGCCATCCTCAAAGCGTACACAACGCTCATGATCCGTTGCCACTATTGTTCGAGCATAGCGACTCAAGCGCAAAACTCACTTCATATGTCGCCATTGTCTTATTCCCTTGGACCGATTCGTAAATTCCTTCCTTCCGCATCAACATAACTCGTTCCTACATATTTCCCTTGGAAGGAAACTTTAAAGAATTCCCAATTAACTAATGCGGCTTCGATTGCCTTCTCGGACAAGAAGCCACCATTGGTATGCTTCGTCCCTTAACAAGGACACCGCTCTCCTTAGTTTTTGTTCCACGTGCACTCAAGATCGTCCATAATTCGCTCCACCGCCTCAAGCCAATATTCAGCGACATTTGGAGCTACACCGAGACACCTCGAAAACCTCGGCACCACTTGATTTCAATCGTTCGATATCGACCCACGAGCCGTTGGCCCGGTTCTAGCTCGGCGACCCTTTCAAGGACTCGCAGCATTGCTCGCGCACCGCATTATCTTCTTCCATATGATTATGTGATCCCGTCTCACTTTCGAGTGACGCAGGTGCATCCATTTCCGGCATATGATCCGGCGCTTCGGTTGCGCCTCTAACACCTCGTCCTCTACCACGGCCACGTCTACCGTGTCCACGACCACGTCCTCTAGTGCTCATAGTGACTGATTCGATTTAATCTGATTATGAGTTTTATGAACTAGAATACTATTTCAGTGTTTATTAACGATGTTTTATGATATGAAAGAGATAGAGTTATTTTCGCAACCATATCCTATTGTCTCAATCTCTACGATTTTCAACACCTAAAACTAGAAGTTCTAGAGTGTTTCTTATGATCATATCACAATGATAATAAACAATCAATATACAGATACTTACTTGACTTGGCGCAGAATGCTCATGGTGCCATACTACCTTTAAATCAAAAAGTCTAGAAATTTGAGTTGTTTCTCAAACAATTATCTTTATTGAATCCAAACCACAGTCGAGTTTTGAAACTAGCTCTGATACCATTAAATGTAACACCCCAAACCAGGTCTATGCGTTAAGACGAGATTTGGTTTGTCACACCGAACGAACATCCAATATTCTCTAATGATTTAAGTAAAACAGTAATGCAAAACCTTTAGAAATAAGGTTTAATAAAAACTAAGTACAATGATTAAAATTTATGAATTAAGAAAAATACTTGTTTGAAATCTTATATATATTAGTCAAAACCTTAACGTAGTTTTAAAAGAATTTGAAAGAAATTGAAAAGTAATTTAGGTGTCCAAAATTGTTATAAAACACAATATTTTTAAGAAAACTTTATAGATTTTAACATAAGCCCATATTAAGAGTCTTAAAATAAAATTAAATCCATCCACACATAAAAACAATCCATAAAAACATAATTAGAGGCCTTATTACATCATACCCAAAATAGTAATTAAAATAAGTAACTTAAATAAAGTTCATAGTTTATAAAACCCAAGCTCGTAGTATGGCCTCCACCAAGTCATCCCCGGCCCAAGTCCACATCAATTTCCATTACCCGAGATGGATAATAAAGCGGGGTGAGTTACAAAGAACTCATGTGTAACTCACTTACCACCATTATTAGGCCGGACCATCAAGGCATTAATTTGGGCTTGAGCCCAATTACAAACTTTAACAATATAAAATGAAATAAAATATATTAAAATGCATGTAAAATGAATTTCCCAACCAAGCCTAATTTCCATCCGCTACACACCCCGTACCAACCAAAGACACTGTGGGGATCAAGTCAACCCACCCCGCCAAACACACCAATCGTAGGCAATTTGCCTTTTAAATAATATTGTAGTGCACTACCGAACTAGATTGTGACATAGTCACCGAACTAGAGGCATTAAGCCAAAATTTGTGGCAGAGCCACCGAACTAGATACGTGGCCACAGGCCTTTCTTCTCTTCATCAAATCCCATCCCATGCATTTATGTATGAATAACAAACTTTAATCATAAATGATTTATCAAGTAACCCATAATACAAATGAGTTTTTAATAAAACCTTTCATTTGGGCCTATTAACAATATAGTATTAAACTTTGGCCATATCTCGAACTAGAGGGTTTTTGGCCCATTAGCGATCTAGCAAACTTTGGCCCATATTATCGATCTAGCAGTTTTATGGCCCAATTTATCGATCTAGCAGTTTTATGGCCCAATTTATCGATCTAGCAGTATTTTGACTCAATTTATCGATCTAGCAATATTTCGGCTCAATTTATCGATCTAGCAATATTTCGGCTCAATTTATCGATCTAGCAATATTTCGGCTCAATTTATCGATCTAGCAATATTTCGACTTTAACTGTTTTCATGCATTTACACAAAAGTGTTAATTATCACATAATTTTCGATTTTGCCATTTTTACGATTTATCATAATACTTACTGTTTAGTATCTAACCCGAAAGATAAGTGTGAAGTTACACACCTGGTTATGGTGAGAACTAGACTTTCCCGCTCGTCAACACCTATACATATCACGATAACTTAGGATCACTATATTTTATTAACGAAATCAATCTTGGAAAATAACGATCTAACTTTTACCCTCGAATTTTCGAACTACTTCTACTTGCGGTTTCTCCCGATTGATGGTTCGTTAACCGAATCAAATCCACGAACAAATAATGGTTGGAGTACGAACTACTTCAAACAATTGATTCTCCTCGGATGAACGTCCACAACCCGGTGGAAATCCGGATTCTTTGAAAGCAGATCCTTTGTTTATACTTAGGGGATTAACGGAACCACCCCTCTTCCGAACACTATTCACCGCCCTTTTCTTCCCTATCTTGATTGTCTTCAAAGACAAAAGATCGTTAGCACGCCCTAATAATATATATATCGAATATGACTAAAGGTTTTAAGAACGAGATTTCCTTACCACAAATATTCTTGTTCCACAAGGAGAATCGATCCAAGCGTTCTATGTCACTCACGACCACTTGATTTCCGATCTTCCGTTATCGCACTAAAGTATAACAAAATAAGCGTTAATAGAAGGAACGTTTATTTCGATCTAAGAAAGCCTTCATACCACCATCAATATTCGCCATGACTACTTCTAACTAAACGGAACTAAAAAGAATTCTTACCCTTTTGTCCACGGTTGAAAAGAAAGGATTGAAAATGATGTCTCTAAGTGATGGAGGATTGGCTATGATAACCAAAGAAAAGAGAAAAAAATGATTTGGCTATGGCTCACTAACATTCGGCCATGGAGAAAAACAATGGAGAAAAGGATGAGTGAAAAGAAATAAAATATGAGAGAAGAGATGATAATGAAGATTCGGTTTTCAAAGAGAAGAAAAGAGAAAAAAAAATGTATTGGAGAGCAAGGTACATTCGGCAATGGAGAAAGAAAACAAAAAGAGAGAGATGGTCTTTTTGGTACTAACACTTTCGGCACTAAGAAGAGGCACAAGAGAATATTCAAAAGATGAACAAAGAAAATGACCAAATGGTCAAAAGAATTAGGCTTTACCAAATGCACAAATTCGGCCAAGGGAGAAAAGTTGAGAAAGGATTGCAAACTTTGCACATATGCTAAGAATGACCAAAAAGAGACTTCAAATCCTAGCCAAACTAACACCAAAAATTAGGCTCCCCCCTAGACCATATTGCCGTCCATATGCATGGTCAAATGGCCATGATTTTGTTTCCAAAACACTTTCCTTGATACTTGCCCTATGTCTCCATATCTTTCCATATTTTCTTGATTCCCTACCAAAAATTCACTCCTACCTTATTCCTTTGATATACTAACCAAAATAACAAGGTCAACACTTACCATAAATAAGCTTGGCCGACACTTACCAAAGAAGAGCAAAATAAAAGTTGTCAAAATGCCATCCAAGGGATTCGAACCACTCTCCTCATGCTATAACCCATCCGCCAACACCACCTTGCCATTTACTCATCTTATGCTACTTTTTAACACTTAATTTAACTTAAGTGTCAATGCCACTTGCTCCACTTCAATAAATTCTCAAACTAATAAATTATTCCATACCCGAATAATTCTATACTCTTCTTCAGGACTATAATAGGCACAAAAAGAAATAAGAAAATTTTCCTTCGTAATCTAAACACCAAAACATGCAATAAATCGATACTTGAATTTTAGGGTGTTACATTCTCTTTGAGTTTTTCTCTTCAAGAATTTCTCTTAAGTTTTCTTTTAGAAGAGTTTTAACAATATTTTTAGATTGTGGGGATCACCTTCAAGCTTTTTCTTGCCAAGTTTCCTTTCTTGGAGGGGATATTAGAGTTGTTTTAAGGGTGTTGTGGATTCATCTTGTTTCCAAGTGTGGTGCCCCAAACCCGGCCGAAATGGTCCGACCCGAATTTTGAACGTCACATTAGCCACTGAAGTGACTCTCCGTTTAAACCACCACAAAATCAACTAACCAACCAATCGCACCACACAATTAATCAAGGAATATTTAATAAAAACCTAATATCATGCTTCCATTGCACTACTCTGATCAGCAATCAACAACAAGACTAATTCACAATTTAATATTTAATAGGCAATTACCTCGAAAAATTTAGTTAAACATAAATGCATGCAGTAAGGTAATTTTAAAAGGCTAGATTTTTAGGGACTTGGAAAGCCGTTGTAACAGCCCAATTTTCAATGGTGATGGAAAAGTGGTTTCGGGACCACAAATTCTATTGTCTCGACTCGTAAATATTATTTTTAGAATATTTATGAAGTCATTAGAGTGTATTAAAATTTGATTAAAAAATTTTAACGTTTAGATAGTTGATTTCTTGATTTAAAAATTTAGTAAATCTTGATTTCTTGATTTGATAGCTTAATTATGAAATAAAAAGGGACTTAAATAATAATTAGTCCATTAGGATATTGATGGATAATAATAAGATTTTAAATTGTGGATTTATAAGGTTATAATTAAGGGTAAATATGTAATTTAGTAAATTAATTAAAGTTAAATAAAACAAAAGTAAAATTTATCATCTTTTTCATGCTTCCACCGAAAAACCTAAAGGAATTCACCATTTTTGGATCTTCAAAACCGGAAAAGCACAAATCCTTGCATGTGAGTGATTTCTTTACCCGTTTCTTGTAATTTTTATGTTTTTGAGATCGTTGCAACTAGGTCCACCTAGCCCGTAACTTTGTTTTTGAATCTGTTAAAAAGTTTAGAAGTTTCCATTGATGATTTGTTTTTGAATATGTTAAAAAGTTTAGAAGCTTCCATTGATGATTCTTGAATATTTTTTTATGAATACCATGTATTTGAAGCTTTGATTGTGTTGTTTGATGATTTTGTAAAGTGATTTTTGTTAGATTTTGATTTTAGGATTAAATTGTGGAAATGTCAAAATGTTAGGGTTTGATAGTGAATTTAATATTCATTAGGGATCTTTTAAGGGCCTAGTATATTTGGATGAAATATTGACTTGAAAAAAATTGTTAATTTGATGAGTTTCTGGTTAAGGGACTAAATTGCAAAAATTGTAAAAGTTTGGGATAATTGTGTAAATTCAAAAAATAAAAGGGTATTAATTTTAAAATGGATTGGAATGTGAAATGTAAGCTGATAATTGAGGAATTTTATATTTTAGATGAAGATCCCGTAGATACTCATGAAAAAGGAAAAAATACGGAATAGTCCCTAAACTTTTGCAACTACTACAATTCAGTCCAGGTAAGTTCGTACAGTTTAAGAATTTAAATTCTATATGAATTTTTGAATTGTATAACATGGTATAATAGATATATTCAATTATTGGTGATGAAAGGTTAATTGTGAAATGTTATTGAAATTGATGTTTGGATCTGTTTGAATGTGAGATAGAGTACAGTCGAGATATGGTGTGTTACGGGGGATTGGAGTGGGGACGGTTATGGGGTTATGTATATATGTTTCCCGAGTACATCGAGGTTCAGCATTTGTTGCGAACTCTCGTGTTATACTCTTTGTTTTGGTGTTTTTCGGTTGGACTAGCTCTTTCGAGCATTGGTGTGTTTTGGAGGGATTAGCTCTTTTGAGCGTTGGTGTGTTTCAGATGGATTGGCTCTTATGAAAATCTAGTGTGTTTTGGTTGGATTTTTGATGTACTCCTATCCGTAAGACGTTCATCGAATTGAAAATCTCGGTAAGGTATCTTGTTTCATGATCTTGATAGATTTGCTATATATACATTGAGTATTGAATTGATTGTTGGTGATTTATCAATTGAGGTTGTGAATTATAAGAAATATTCATGGTTGGCTTATTATTATTTGAATTTTTTTACTTACTTCGGTAAGATTTATCGTTTTAATACATCGAACTTACTAAGCTTCATTTAGCTTACTTGTGTTATTTACTGATCTTGGATACTCGGAAGGTTGGACGATTGGATAGGCACTCAAGTCACACTATCCAGCTTAATTCGGTAGTTTTTGGAATGTTTGTTTTGGTTTATATGGCATGTAATAGGCTTTTGTATTGTTATTACTAACGTTTTGGAATAAGTAAAATGCTAAGTATGATATTATGTGTAAATTTCCAACTTATATAATGCATTTGATTGAGGTAAGGTTCTAATGCAAATATGAATGATGTGTGTCAATGATATGTTGTGATTGAGGTACCATGATAGGTACATTGGTTAGGTATTAGAATGGATGAAATGATAAGTTGTGTTTGATGTTTTATTTTGTTATGTAAATGTATATTCTTGTGGTATCAATGAGGATACATTGGTTAGGCACTTAGGATGTTTATTTGACATGTTTTGGTGTGTTTAATGTCATTTTGAATAGTTCATTTGGTGGTAAATGGATTGCTTAGAGCCCAATTAAGCTTGAAATGGTAAACTTGTTGTTTAAGGTTCATTTTAGGTCCACATGGCCTAAGACACGGGCATGTGACTCAGCTGTGTGTCCCCTGTAGGTTTCATTGCATGTAAGTCAAGTAGCACACGGCCTGGCACATGGGTGTGTGAAGCTATTTCGAGAGTTACACGGCCTGGCTGTAACAGCCCATATTTCAGTGAAATTAGAACAGTGGTTTCGAGACCACAAATCCGATCCAAAAATAAAATTTATTTTTATTTTATTATATGGTCCGTGTTATGTTAGAAATTTCATGTGAAAATTTTGACACGAAAATTTTATTGATTAATTGTTTAATTACGAGAAGGACTAAATCGCAAAAAATGAAAAAGTTGAATTCTAGTAGCTATAAGGATTAAATAGCTATGGAATTCAAAAACTTGAGGTCCTTATATGGTAATTAGACCATTAAAGAAAAGTATGTAGATTTTTAGTGACTCATCCATGGAAATTTAGAAAAAGGGTAATGACTAAATTGGAATTTGAAAAACATTTAATTAATTAAAAGATGAAAAGAAAATATCATCTTATTTTCTCATCTTCTTCAACCTAAAATACATGGAAACCCTAGGAGAGAGAGAAGAAACTTTCGTGGCTTAATTGGGTAAGTTTCCTTGTACCGTTTTTAGTAATTTTGATATTTTTTGGAACCGAGATAGCTTAATCTATCTATTTGGGGGATTAATTTGAAAAGTTATCAAGGTATGAAATTTGGGTCATGGATGAATATGCTGAAAATTAGAAATTTATGTTAGAAAATGAAAGATTGTTGATAGATAAACAACTTTTACAAAGTGATTTTTGATGAAAACATGATTTAGGGACTAAAATGTAAAATTGTGAAATTGAAGAAAAATACTGAATTTTTATGAATACATGTGCTGTAAATTTTGTAATGGGATTTTGTTTAGGCTTGGAATAGGGAGTAAATTGCACAAGTTTCATTTTCCGAGCCTAGGGACGAAATTGGAATTTTTGGAAAAGTTAGGGGCAAAATGGTAATTTTGCCTAGGACATAAATTGAGTCCAAATGAGTATGAAATATGAGAAATTGATGATTAAAGCTATTTATATAGATTCGGACAACACAAATTTGAGGTTAGACCGAGGAAAAGAAAAGGTTTCGAATTAGTAGATTACTTACGCGAACAAGTGTCGAGGTAAGTTCGTGTAACTTAATCGAGCATGTAAATGTGTTTAATTGAATGTTGTTGTTTGTATGGAATGTAACTTATATTGATGTACATTATTTGAATGCTATAATGAAAAACTTAATACATGCTTGAAATGGTGAAAAAGGGGTTAAGTCCCGATTGAATATTGAATTCCGATGAATATATGTGCTTTCTCGAAATGGATGAGGTCCTGCATTTGTTGCTGACGGATTTAGCTCAGACGAGTAATCCTATTGATCTCATTATAGAAAGGATTTAGCTCAGACAGGTAATTCTGATATAATACCTCTCGAGTATACGCTACGATTAGGGTTTAGCCTGGACTGGTAATCCTAATTAAAGCTCTTCTGAGCATATGCTATATAAAGGATTTAGCCTAGACTGGTAATCCTGTTATACGATATGTGGCTCGGGAATGTTTTCCTTGATTAAGTTCCCTAATGGGTACTCTTGAAAAAGAATTGACAGGTTATTGAATCGTACACCTCGAGTGTACCACTTGAGTATCCATCGAAATTTCAATGATTCAACGGGCATAAAAGTCTTGACATGGTATGAAAATTATAAGATGAATTGATAATGTCTTGAAAGAATATTTCATGATGAGCTCATCTATCCTTACTTGATGTATATGTAAAGTTTGTGACTAACATGTTTGATTGGATGCATATGTTTAGGCGATTTTGTCAAATGGATGGAAAACATGATATTGTATGTTTAGATTTAATAAACGGGATTGGTAAGTTTGGTTTCCATTATACGAACTTACTAAGCATGTAATACTTACTCCGTTTTATTTTCCCCTATTTTATAGTGCTCGGAAGCTCACGAAGGTTGGAGATCATTGGAGCATCATCACACTATCAACTAGCTTATTTTGGTATATGTAGTAAAATCATTTTGGTATAATGGCATGTGTAGGACAACTTGGCCTTTAGTGGCTTCATAATGACGTTTGTAATCTATCCATTGGAATGGCTAGTAATGATTGTTTTGATATACTTGTAATGTCATGCTATGGTAGCTATATATATATGTTAAGTAGTTGATCAAATCATGTTTAGCACATGGATTGAACCAAAGTAAGATACTAAACATGTATGCATGAAAGGATATGCCATATTGAATGATGGAAATTGCTTAATTTGAATGGTTGAAATGGTTGGAATGTGTTTGGTATGTTTTAGTGCAGGAAAATGGTAAATTTGGGTGACAAATGAGGCTAGGAAATGGCTTTATTTTGTCCACACGGGCAGGCACACGGGCGTGTGTCTAGACCGTGTGTGACACACAGCTGGGTACATAGGCGTGTAGTTAGGCCGTGTGTCCCCTGCACCTTAATTTTGAGAAACAGAATGCTCAGAATTGAGCACACAGGCAGAGACACGAGCGTGTGTCTCAACCGTGTGTGCTATACGGCCTAGAACACAGGCATGTGTCTTGGCCGTGTGAAACCTGCACCTAATTTCAAAATGAATTAGTTAACCACACGGCCTAGCACACGGGCGTGTGGCATGGCCGTGTGCACAAGTCAGAGAGTTACATGTGGTTGAGCACGGCCTGCAGCACGGGCATGTCCCAGGGTCACACGGGCGTGTCCCCTGGACCACATGGGCGTGTGAGCCCTGCACCTTGGAAAATTTTTGAAATTTTGTGAATAATTCTTAGAGGTTTCGATTAAGTCCCGACTCGATTCTAATGCTCGTATTGGGCCTCGAGGGTCCATTTAAGGGACGTTACAAATGATTTTGGAATTTGAATAGTAACTTGCATGAATTATCTGTAAATGTTTCTGAATGTTTAAGTAATGCTCCGTAACCCTGTTCCGGCGACGGATACAGGTTATGGGTGTTACACTGGCACACAGGCGTGTAGGGCTATTGCGAGAGTTACACTGCTTGACACACAGGCGTGTGACACGGCTGTGTGACCTTACTCAGAGAGTTACATGGGTGAGGACATGACCGTGTGTCCCTATTTCGATCGTTACACGGCTTGAGACACGGGCATGTGTCTCAGCCGTGTGACCCCTATAGTCCAAATTTTCCAAATTTTTCTTAAAATTTCCAAACGTTTCCAATTTAGTCCCAGATTGATTCTAAAGTAATTCTAGGGCCTCGAGGGCTCGATTTAAGGACGTTATGTATATGATTGAATGTAATTAAATTATGTTTGCGTTGATTTATGAAATGAAAGAATTAATGTTCCATTTGTATGGTAATGCTCCATAACCCTATTCCGATGACGGATACGGGTTAGGGGTGTTGCAACCATTTAGTTTAAAAACGTATAATTAGATTTAAAACGTAATATATAGTAATATGTTGGGAAAAACTCCATTTCACAAAGTTTAACAATTATATTGTAGGATTAAATGTATAAGCATTATTTTGGAAAATTTATTAAAGCATATCGCACAACCTTATAACATTATTAATCAATTAGTTAGTAGACATTTAACAGGTTGCATGACTTGACCAAATTTTGTGTTACATCTCATGCCTACCAAACACATGTTTGTATCCAAATCACACATAAAACTTCTAAGGCTTACCTCAATGACCAGCAACTCTTCAACCTATACTTACAAGTTAGTCTAAGAGTTATTCAAACCAATTATCAAATAATCACAATCCATTATTCAATCATCTATCTAATGTAATGATAAAAGTTCCAAATTAAACCAATTAAATAGTCTATAGTGTCCAATTACAACCCGAAAATTATAACTAAGTCTAATTCTAAATCTCATAATTTGGTCCCACATAGCCTTTCTCATTGGGTTTGGGAACACAATGACATACTCAAGTATAACCTCGATTTGGATCACTTGGATGACTCACTTCCACACCTCTTCACAAGCTAAGTCATTGAAATATTATAAAAGAGTGGGTGAGCTTATGAAAGCTCAGTGAGCGCTTAAACATACTACAAATAAACACATCAGTTAGTTTAAAGGGTGACAAACTATAACAGTTCACATATTATTGTAGTCTACACAAAATAGTAACTCACACGACACAACAGTTCTCATAAAATAAGAAATGCACATATAATAAGTAATTCACATAAAATGGGCGGATAATATAAATTATCAATTCCATAAAACATCTATTCATATGAAATAACAGTACATACCAAATGATAGTTCATTCCAATTAGCATTTCATAACACATAAAAATTCATACAAAATAATAGTTCATGCTCCATCATAACTCATATATTTCAAATAATGATAAATTGGAATTTTTGTGATTATGAAACCCATAGGGGCCACCTATAAGTGGACTCTATCACCACACATTGGATAAACGGATCTCCAAAACACACCACATGACTCATAAAGTCGTACGCTATCTCCATGTAAGTTTAGCAAGTATGCTCACACTCTCCAAACACACCACGCTATCTACGGTGAATGGAGCTATGCTCGACATTCCCTTATCTCTCCAAAACATCTCCGAGCCACAATGCCCATCACAATAAAAAGGGTTAGTACTCACAATCCTATGGCATGCCAACTATATCCAATGGTTCCATAAAATCACAATGCCAACATATCTCTTTTAACACATTCACAATAGGGCACACAATTAAGCAGAGCTCGCACAACATAGCACAGTTGTAATGCCCTGAATAATTTTTTCTGTTTCTGTAAATCCTGATACAAATGTGTATTTGCTTCAGTGATTAAGTGTTCTGGGTGTGTGTATGAGGTCTTGGGTTCAAGTCCCACTTTTGGCAAATTCTGTTATTTTCTTGATCCTAGCCGTATCCCTACTGGGTAGGCTTATGTTATCTTGTTTGTAAACTCATATTAGAATGAGCTGCTGGTTCGAGTGGTAAGGAGTTAGCTTGCTGGAGGTCTTGTGTTCGAATCCTCTTGCGAGCGTGAATATTAATTTTTTCTCCAGTTGTCTGAGAGAATTTGGGTGGAGTTAGAATTCTGGGGGAGTTGAGAGTTAGTGGGTTAGTGGGGAGTTGGAGGAAAATTAGGGATATGTTAGCATATTTTTAATTTTCTTTAATTTTTATTTGCTCTTTCAAAAAAAATTTCCTCCTCTGACGTTATTTATGTTTTTTTTTCTTTTCCCATTCTCAAACTTTCGTTTTCTTTCCTGATTTCTGTCGAAATTCTCCTTTCAACTCACGGTATTTTAACTTCTCGTTTCTATCATGCTGCTTCGTAGGTAAGGGTTTTCAAGGTGTTAAGGGAGTTTTGATTTTTACCTTACTTTCTGTTGATGTATGAGTTTAATTCGGTATACCATTTTGGTAGGTGCTCTTCAGGAAAATCGAGACCCTTCAGTTGCATAGTGAAGTTTTGAGGTTGCCATTGTCGAGGGTAAGCTTTTAGATTGTTTTAGTGCAGTTTCTGTTGTGATTTTGCATTGTGCTTAAGAGGTGTCTCGGATGGATTTTTGAATTAAAGTTAATTGTGGGTGTTTTAGTTGACAATTTTAAGTACTGTTCACTACGGGGGTGCGATTTCTTTAAAAATGAACCAGGTGTGTACCTAAAACTTGAGAAAATGAGGTTTAGCGAAAGCCAAAAACTAGGATTGTCGACGTCACACGGGCGTGTGGCCGGCCGTGTGGCTGGCCATGTGCGACACACGGTCGTGTGACTGTCGATGGTGTGGCTGTGTGCGATACACGGCTGTGTGATGGTGAATGTGTGGCCGTGTGGGCCACACGAGCTAGGCCAGGTTGGGCGTGTGGGTTTTGGGCCAGGCCGTGAGGCCACACGAGCAAGGCCAATTTGGGCATGTGGCCCACACGGGCATGTAGGCCTAAAATTCTAAAATTTTCCCTAGGGTTTCATGGGTCATTCTGATCGACTGTGGGCCTACCGTAGGGTCAGTAAGGGCTAATCAAACCCTTTTTCATGTGATCTAGTATTCTGATAGTCTAATCTGAGTAGGAAACTTATATGTATGTCTGACCGTACTGTTTAAGTACGTATAATAAATGTATACAAGCATGTTAAGCATGTTAAATCTGTTATTTATGTATCTGTATTCTATATAAGTGTTTGGGGTGGGATTTGTATATGCAGAGGAAGTGATTTGTATAGCGACCTTTCGCCTATATTTTGGCAGCTTGACTGCATATTGTTCTATTATTTGTCGCATCGACACTATATGGTGTGTAGGGATGGGTGGGTGCTTTTAACCCTACATGGTGTGATGGGATGGTTGGAGATGGTGTGTAGAGGATGGGGGTAGGATTTTGTATATCTGTTCTGCTTATCTGATTCTGATATCTGTATCTATTAAGGACTTAGGTCCAAATCTGTATCTGTCTGCACATGTGATTCTGTGTATGTTGCATGACTATCTCTGTTGGGTTACACACTGAGTTTACGAAAACTAACATCTGTTTGTCTATTCTGTTCAGGTAATCCTCAGACATAGGCGAGTAGGTGTGACGGAGGCTCAGTGGTGACCACTTGTCGAAAAACTGTTATTTTTTATCCTTATTTACAAGTTTTACTTAATTTCTAGTTTTCGAGAGAGTTTTGTAATTTTTGGACTCTCTGGACTTTTGGGACTGTTCATTTTGGATTTTTGGTTTGTTTGTGCCTATGATTTTTAAACTATGATGATTTACACAAACAAATGTTTTTGAAAACACGAGCGTGGTTTTGATTTAAATGATTTTTCAAACTTCCGCTACAAGACATTTTGTTAACTTTGAAGGACAACATGTAACGATTTTAGTAATGAATATCTAAATGAATATGCCTAGTAAAACTTGGACTTTTTTTCTAATCACTATACAATGTTTTATGAAGTATCATCGGTTCCAAAACCCTTCTTCGTAATGCTTCCAGATTCGGCCATAACGTCTTGGCCGAATTTAGGGTGTTACAACAGTTTGCAATTCACAATTCGTAATAGAGCATGGTTCGCAAATAACATAACTTCCATGCAATATATTGCACTCGTAATCATAGTTCACTTATCATTCATGAAATAGCTTACATAAATTATTGTTCGCATATTTTATTTAGCATAGGACACGCAATAGCTTAGTTTACATGCAATACAACTCAAAATCTCACAATACACAATTTGGCAAATTAATACAGTTCGCCATATTAATATAGATCACCAAATTAATCCTGTAACATCCCAAATGTGGGGTTATTTGGGATTTGATAATTTTTCTTATGTATGAACTGCTGTGTCATTATTTATGGAATAGTAATGGTCAATTTAAGGCTTTGTGTTGGCTCGATTTGGTAGGAAATTTTAGTTTTTAACTTTTAAAAGAAGGGAGCCTTGGTAAGTGGTGTTATAAGAATAAGTGTGGGTAATTTAACACTAAAAAGCCCTTGGTTAAGTGGCAAAAAGAAGCCCACTTAAGAGCTACATGTGACGCCACCAAGGAACAAGGGAGAGCTTGTGTTCGAGTCACAAAATCCTCCTCTTTTGTTTTTATTTGGAATGGCACAAGGGGGAGAGTTTTTCTCCCTTCAAACTCTTTTATTAGGTGTAATTATTAAGGATAATTTAAGCATTTTAATTAGTTTTAATTTGCTTAAACCTTTTGATAATACAAGAGATATGATAATTTCATAGGATAATCAAAGATATTATTTGATTAGAAGGGATTATTAAGTGATTAATTCAAATTATTTGAATTAATTGAAATGTGTGGCCAAGAGTACTTGGAGAGGTTGCCGAGAAATTTTGAACTCCTTGAACAAGGAGGTGTGGGACGGCAAGGCTACTAGGGGATGCGAAATCCTATATAAACCCCCATCTACCATCTTAAATTCTTTTTAGAATTTTTTGTAGCCGAAATTCTCCCAACTAGTTGCCATCTGATTTCTTTTCTTTCTTCAAAGTTAAGAACCACTTCCATCTCTTAGTCTCTAGCCGAATCTAATCCCTATTGGTGTGCCGATTTCCCTTAGTCTCTTCTCTCAATTTTCGGCTAGCCTTCATTAGTTGTTGTTTATTCTTTGATTATTCTCCCAAAAACCGATAAAAGAAAAACCCTCTCTTCTTTTGGAACCTTGGCCGAATACTGAACAAGGAGGGGGAAGCGTTCTCTAATCGAATTTGGAGGGTAAGTATGTTAGGCCGAATGTCTAGGATTCTCTTTTCTCTTCTTGTCGACTTGGAGGTTGGTAAGTGACTATTTCGGCAATGACTGTTAAGGCTACTAATCGCTTGATTAAAATATAGGGCCTTCGGATTCGGAAGCAAGCAGGTGAACCCGTTGCTTTGGAGTAATCGATTTTGGGGGAAGCGGAAACACTTGGTGGCTAGTACTCAAGGGTGTTAGGTACAGTGAGATCTAGGGTGGCCAACGTTTCTTTTCGGGATTTAGACTTCTCATCAACATCAGGTGTGTACATACACACTTATAATAGTTAATAAAGTGTATTAAGTGTATGTTGTGTGTAAATCTGCTTTATGTAGATATGGCAATAGTGCCTTAATGGTACAAGCGAGGATCCCGGTAAGTCTCTATTTGTATGAGATTGATAATATGCTTTTGGGAAGCATGGATTATTTGATACATGTGATATATGTATGTTCTGCTATTAACTGCTTGACATGGGTTGATGAGAGGAGGGGGCAGTGATATCGTCGACGCGAGCACCGGTGCTTTGGTAGCACTGCTGTGACTATATGTCACGAGAGGTTTGGTACCTCCAGAGGTTTGGTACCTCATAGCGACTTGTCCACGTGGTTAACACCACCGTGGGTTGGCCCCACTTGAGATATGGGATAAATGCGCCGGTGATTTGGTATCACCACGATGGGTTGGCCCCATCACCCGACTTGTGTCTATGGACACCAAAGTGCTTTGGTAGCACATTGTGACTATATGTCACAGTGGTTTGGCACCACCGGTGTTTTGGTAACACATCGTGACTACGGTCACCCAGTGGTTTGGTACCACGTGGGGTAGACAAAGGTGTTTGGTTGGCTAGGTTGGGTACATGATACTTTGCTTAATTAACTGTTATATGTTGTGTATGAAATGTTGTATTAACCGGGGGAAGGGTTGCATACTGAGTCTTGGTGACTCACCTTCTCCTTTAACATTTTTCAGGTGACTCGTAGATGGCGGTGGAGGGCCAGTTGGACTCGAGGTGGCCATGCAAAGTGGATTTAAATATATAGAACTTTAAATTTGTTTAATTTTATTTTGGGTTGTAATAAGGCCTCCATAAACTATAGTTGCGTTTTATTCTCTTTATGTTGAATATTTACTTGAAATTATATCATTAAATTGAATTAAATCTCATGTTTTCTTAAGTTAACACGAAAAAGTTTAATCGTGCCATCGGGTACACTTGAAACGGTATAACAATTGGACTTAATTAAATTTCCCAAACTAAATTCAAGTATTACTTTGGCAAGATAACCAAAGATGAGAAGTTTTCTATAAAACTCAAATGGGTTTTGAAATGGTGTTCGCGAAGGTTTTACTTCGTAATAACTCGTCATTCGGTCGTAATGTTTGGGCCGGGTTTGGGTTGTTCTGAAGTGGTATCGAGCCCAGTTCAAAGCTCATTTGTGAGGCCCAAGGCCCAAAAATGTTTTAGTAGGCCTTATGGTGTGATTTCGGGTTTTTAAGCGGCATGGCCCGAGTCTCTGCAGACCGATCCGCCTGTAAGTACATCTAAACCTTTCGTGAATTATATTCTGTAGAAGGGTAGGAAGCATGGAACGTAGATAGATTTATAGGACTTGGACTCTAGGGCTAGATTACTCAAACACAACGAAGCATAAGACTTAAAGAACTAAACCAACCTATGACTTAGGCAATGAGCTAGGGTGTGGTAACCCCTGTACGCATGTCTAGGATTGGATCCGGAAGAGTTTGGTATTTAAGCAGTCCTCGTGACTCACCTCCTCTTCACTTGAATTACGCTCAGTGCGTAGCTTTGGTTCACTACGACGGGAAGGCTCGGTCATAGGCTAAAAACACAATGATTAAAACCCGAAAAAGGGGATCAGCCATGTTTTCGAAAAAGAAGGAAACAACAAGCCCTAATGTTTTCAAAACTTGTCCAATAACCCTCTTAAACCCTAGAACACTAGGTATACCATGTTTTTCTCGGAAAACTTGACTTGTGGAAAATTACAAAAATACCCTTAGGAGTAAAATTACCAAAATGCCCCTGACCCATAAAATATTGATTCGACGGTTTTTGCCCAAAAGTTTCAACCATTTTATTAAATATTCAATAACTTAGCCTTGGAAATCAGCAGCAAAATATCTTGGTTCTGGAAAATTACGAAAATACCCCTGTAGGAAAAAGACGAAAATACCCCTGGGTTAGAAATGGGCAGAAATGTCCGATGAGTGAATAGGTATGGAAAGTATTAAGGAATGGATGCATGAACTTCTTTGTGTGAACTAGGATAGGAAACTGAAACATTGTTTGCTCGAAAGAATCTCTGATTAAACCTCATCCATAAAACTTCTTCGCGAGTAATAAAGTGAAACAAATGCTAACGCATAAAATTTCTCTTAATCAGATTAAAAGCGCGGTAGATAGAATGAGTTCTAGAGGACGTGGGACGCCGTGGACGTGGTAGGGGTAGGATGACGGTGTCCGAACCCGTCAGTCGGGACAAGGTTGAGAAAATGAGGTACCATCGCCACCACCACCTCCTACTTTTAGAGCCGAGGAGCCGAGCGCAGGCACGGTGGCGAGTCGGTATCGCAAGTCGTGTTGCGAGTCTTGGAGATGGTGGTGGGGCTGGTGGAAATGTTGGAGCTCGGAAATTGTCGCCGAGCGACTCCGATCTAACGGAGCGGAGGTATTCCGAGGTGTGTCGAGTGGCACCTAGTGCAGCGAGAATCTTGGCTAGAGTCAACCGAAAGGATCATGGATGATCTTGACCTAGCGAGGAAGAGAAGTGAAAAGGGCGTGTCGCTTCTAAAGGATGAAGCGTATCGATGGTGGCTAACGGTTCGAGATGGGGCTACAGCAGATGATTTGACTTGGGAGTATTTCGAACCGCCATCGAGAAAAAGTATGTGGGCATTAGCTACACCGGCCGCCGCCAGAGAAAGGCTTTTTCGGGATTAGTTCAAGGAACTAAGTCCGTGTCGAATATGAGGCGGAATTTCTAAGGTGAGTAGATATGCGAGAGGCATCGTGGCTCTCGAACATGAGCGCTACTGTGTCCGCTTTGAGGACGGACTCGAGATGACTTAAGGTTACCGATTGCCCCACGTGCCAGTTCGTGAGTTCTCATCTCTAGTGGAGAAGGCTAAGGTAGCCGAAGGAATCAAGGAGGCTGTGAGGCAGACCTATAGTAAGAACAATCAGAAGAGAAGTTTTGGGTCAGCCGGGTCAAGCGGTAGTGCTCAGAAAAAGGCTAGGCCAAGTGGGCCCAATCAGGCAGCAAGGCCCACAACTGCTAATCAAAGGCCGACTCAGTGCAATCATTGTGGAAAGACCCATTGGGGAGGATGTTGGACCGGTGACAAAGGATGTTTTGAGTGTGGGTCTTTGGAGCATCGCGTCAGAGATTGTCCCCAGAAACTAGCTAAGAAGCGGCCGGAAGGGCGAGCGTAGTGCGCGCAGGATAGAAATGTGGGACCACAGAGGGGTCGCGGTAATGGTAGAGGAAACAACGGTCCTAACCGAGGTCGTGGAACTCAAGGCAGAGGTGGCAGGCAACACAGAGGCAAGGCAGCTGGCTTAGTTTACGCAGCAAGGTGTCGCGAAGAAGGTGACGCACCGGATGTCATAACCGTGACGTTTCTAATTTTCGGTTTTCCTTATGTTGCATTGATTGATGTGGGCTCGACGCACTCGTACATTGCTTGTAGTGTGGTAGGAACTATGGACCTAAACTCAAAGCGCCTAGGAGATGACTCGTAGTTAGCCCCTTAGGTCACTCCGTAGTCGTGAGACAAACTCTATAGAGGCGTACCCTAGAACTTCAAGGGGTAGTATTTGTAGGTGATCTAATGGAACTACCGCTTGGGGAGTTCGATTTGATCCTTGGTATGGATTGGTTGGTTAAGTACCAAGCGAGTTTGGATTGCGCGCTAAAGCGCATGGTCCTAAAGCGGCCGAAGGTGATGAAGTGGTTATGATAGGAGATCGAAGGAATTATCTATCCAATGTAGTGACTGCCTTGAAGGCTGAAAAGATGGTCAAAAAGGGTTGTGAGGCGTATTTGGTTCAAATCTGTGCTTTGGAAGCTAAGGGGTTAGTAATTGAAAAGGTCCGAACGGTTGGGGAATTTCTTTGATGTGTTCCCGGAAGAACTTCGGGTTTGCCTCGGATCGAGAAGTCGAGTCGGTATAGACTTGCTACCTGGAACGGCACCTGTGTCCATAGCACCATACCGAATGGCACCAAAGGAATTGGTGGAGCTAAAGGCTCAAATTCAGGAGCTCTTGGATAGAGGGTTTATACGACCAAGTATATCTCCGTGGGGAGCGCCTGTGTTGTTTGTCAAGAAGAAGGACGGTTCTATGCGGATGTGCATCGACTACCGTCAGTTAAATAAGTTAACGATCAAGAACAAGTATCCGTTGCCTCGGATTGACGACTTGTTCGATCAACTGAAGGGTGCCTCGGTGTTTTCGAAGATAGACCTTAGGTCAGGATATCATCAACTTAAGGTAAAAGAGGTTGATGTTCACAAAACGACATTCGAACTCGGTATGGGCATTTCGAGTTCTTGGTGATGCCATTGGTGACTAATGCGCGGCGGCATTCATGGACTTGATGAACAGAGTATTCCAAAGATACTTGGACCGATTCGTCGTGGTGTTCATAGACGACATATTGGTTTACTCAAAGACGTAAGAGGAGCATGACAAGCATTTACGGATAGTTCTCGCAAGTATTGAGGGGAAGCGATTATATGCCAAATTCGGTAAGTGTGAATTTTGGCTTAGGGAAGTGGCTTTCTTAGGTCATGTAGTGTCATTTGAAGGAATTAGAGTATACCCCGCAAGATTGAGGCAAGATTGGAGTGGAAACCACCTAGGACGGTGGTGAAATACGAAGCTTTCGGGTTTAGCGAGGATACTATCGGAGATTCGTGGAAGGATTCTCTCTAATAGCAGCACCGTTAACTAAGTTGCTAAGGAAAGGTGTCCCGTTTGTATGGACGGAAAAAGCAAGAAAGCTTTGATAAGCTAAGGAAGATTTTGACGGAAGCTCCGGTTTTGGTGCACTGAAGCAGAAAGTTATTCACGATTTATTGTGATGCATCTCACACCGGTTTGGGATGTGTGTTGATGCGAGGATGGGAAGGTAGTAGCCTATGCATCCCGTCGATTAAGATCGCATGAGGTTAACTACCCAACGCACGACTTGGAGTTAGCGCGGTCGTCTTTGCAATCAAGATATGGAGACATTACGTATGGAGAGAAGTCGATGGTCTACACCGGATCATAAAAGCTTGAGGTATCTCCCGACTCGAAGGATCGAATACGAGACGGCGTCGGTGGATTGAACTACTAAAGGACTACGATTGTTCAATCGAGTACCATCGGTAAGGCTAATGTGGTAGCCGACGCGATTGAGCCGGAAGGTGGTGACGGACTTGAGAGCAATGTTCGCTCGGTTAAGTCCGTATGATGATGGGAGTCTTTTGGCGTAACTTCAAGTAAAGCCGACTTGGATTGAGGAGATTAAAGAAAAGCAGTTAGTGGATGAAGGCTTGAGCTCTAAGAGGGTACAAGTTCAAGACGGTGGATTGAAGGGTATGCATCTGTCTATTGATGGAGTGCTTTGTTTTCAAGGACGAGTATGTATGCCAAAAGATACAGATTTAAGGCGAAAAATTCTCCAAGATGCACATAGCGACCCATACGCTATGCATCCTGGAGGAAGCAAAATGTATGGAGACTTATGAAACAGCTTTTGGTGGCCGGGGTTGAAGCGTGAGATAACGGAGTTCAGAGGGAAGTGTCCGACATGTCGTGAGGTTAAGGTGAACATCAGTCACCATCGGGACTACTTCAACCGATAAAGATCCCTCAGTGGAAATGGGAGAGGATCACCATGGATTTTGTTAGTGGGCTACCCCTTACGCCCACCAAGAAGGATGCAGTCTGGGTAATTGTGGATCGCCTAACTAAGTCAGCTCACTTCATGCCGGTGAGAATGGATTACTCACTCCAGAAGCTAGCAAGGTTATATGTGGCTGAGATAGTCAGATTGCATGGTGTGCCAATGTCGATTATCTCGGATAGGGATCCGAGGTTCACGTCGAGGTTTTGGAAAGCGTTGCATCAAGCTTTGGGTACACGGTTAGATTTCAGTACGGCTTTCCATCCACAAATCGACTGAATGATCGGAAAGGGTGATACAGATTTTGGAAGACATGTTAAGAGGCTGTGTCTTGGATTTTAGTGGTAGTTGGGAGGAGTACCTACCATTAGCGGAATTCGCTTATAACAATAGTTATCAAACGAGTATTCAAATGGCTCCATATGAGGCCCTATATGGACGGAAGTGTCGTACTCCTACATGTTGGACGGAGTTGGGAGAAAGACAAGTTCTGGGTCGAGTTGGTAACCGAGACGGAAGACAAAGTCAAGGTGATTCGGTCTCGTCTCAAGGAAGCATCGGATAGGCGTAAGTCTTATGCCGATCTCAAACGCAAGGAAGTGGAGTATGTTTGTGGGAGACAAAGTCTTTACGAAAGTGTCGCCTTGGAAAAAGGTGTTGAGATTTGGACGGAAAGGAAGTTGAGCCCAAGGTTCATTGGGCCATATACGATTATAAAGCGAATAGGACAAAGTGGCTTATCGGCTAGAGTTGCCGCAGAACCGAGTCGATTCATGACGTATTCCATGTATCAATGCCGAGACGGTATCGGTCGGATCCAACCGCACGCTGTGCCGAGAGCGTGAGATTGAGGTGAACACGGATTTATCTTTTGAGGAAGAACCGATTCAGATTGTAGATCGAGATGTGAAAGTTCTACGAAGGAAGGCGGTGCCTTTAGTAAAAGTGTTATGGCGGAACCACGGAGTGGAAGAAGCTACGTGGGAGCCCGAGGAGGTGATGCGCAAAGCAATACCCCCAACTCTTTTGACCAAGGAATTTCGAGGGACGAAATTTATTTTAAGGGGGTAGAATCGTAACATCCCAAATGTGGGGTTATTTGGGATTTGATAATTTTTCTTATGTATGAATCTTTGTGTCATTATTTATGGAATAGTAATGGTCAATTTAAGGCTTTGTGTTGGCTCGATTTGGTAGGAAATTTTAGTTTTAACTTTTAAAAGAAGGAGCCTTGGTAAGTGGTGTTATAAGAATAAGTGTGGGTAATTTAACACTAAAAAGCCCTTGGTTAAGTGGCAAAAAGAAGCCCACTTAAGAGCTACATGTGACGCCACCAAGGAACAAGGGAGAGCTTGTGTTCGAGTCACAAAATCCTCCTCTTTTTGTTTTTATTTGGACGGCACAAGGGGGAGAGTTTTCTCCCTTCAAACTCTTTTATTAGGTGTAATTATTAAGGGATAATTTAAGCATTTTAATTAGTTTTAATTTGCTTAAACCTTTTGATAATACAAGAGATATGATAATTTCATAGGATAATCAAAGATATTATTTGATTAGAAGGGATTATTAAGTGATTAATTCAAATTATTTGAATTAATTGAAATGTGTGGCCAAGAGTACTTGGAGAGGTTGCCGAAATTTTGAACTCCTTGAACAAGGAGGTGTGGACGGCAAGGCTACTAGGGGGATGCCGAAATCCTATATAAACCCCCATCTACCATCTTAAATTCTTTTTAGAATTTTTTGTAGCCGAAATTCTCCCAACTAGTTGCCATCTGATTTCTTTTCTTTCTTCAAAGTTAAGAACCACTTCCATCTCTTAGTCTCTAGCCGAATCTAATCCCTATTGGTGTGCCGATTTCCTTAGTCTCTCTCTCTCTCAATTTTCGGCTAGCCTTCATTAGTTGTTGTTTATTCTTTGATTATTCTCCCAAAAACCGATAAAAGAAAAACCCTCTCTTCTTTTGGAACCTTGGCCGAATACTGAACAAGGAGGGGGAAGCGTTCTCTAATCGAATTTGGAGGGTAAGTATGTTAGGCCGAATGTCTAGGATTCTCTTTTCTCTTCTTGTCGACTTGGAGGTTGGTAAGTGACTATTTCGGCAATGACTGTTAAGGCTACTAATCGCTTGATTAAAATATAGGGCCTTCGGATTCGGAAGCAAGCAGGTGAACCCGTTGCTTTGGAGTAATCGATTTTGGGGGAAGCGGAAACACTTGGTGGCTAGTACTCAAGGGTGTTAGTACATGTGAGATCTAGGTGGCCAACGTTTCTTTTTCGGGATTTAGACTTCTCATCAACATCAGGTGTGTACATACACACTTATAATAGTTAATAAAGTGTATTAAGTGTATGTTGTGTGTAAATCTGCTTTATGTAGATATGGCAATAGTGCCTTAATGGTACAAGCGAGGATCCCGGTAAGTCTCTATTTGTATGAGATTGATAATATGCTTTTGGGAAGCATGGATTATTTGATACATGTGATATATGTATGTTCGCTATTAACCGCTTGACATGGGTTGATGAGAGGAGGGGGCCGTTGATATCGTGCTGACGAGCACCAGTGCTTTGGTAGCACACTGTGACTATATGTCACCAGAGGTTTGGTACCTCCGGAGGTTTGGTACCTCATAGCGACTTGTCCTCGTGGTTAACACCACCGTGGGTTGGCCCCACTTGAGATATGGGATCGTCGCGGTGATTTGGTATCACACGATGGGTTGGCCCCATCACCCGACTTGTGTCTACGGACACCGGTGCTTTGGTAGCACATTGTGACTATATGTCACCAGTGGTTTGGCACCACCAGTGTTTTGGTAACACATCGTGACTACGGTCACCAGTGGTTTGGTACCACGTGGGGTAGACAAAGGTGTTTGGTTGGCTAGGTTGGGTACATGATACTTTGCTTAATTAAGCGTTATATGTTGTGTATGAAATGTTGTATTAACTGGGGAAGGGTTGCATACTGAGTCTTGGTGACTCACCTTCTCCTTTAACATTTTTCAGGTGACTCGTAGATGGCGGTGGAGGAGCCGGTTGGACTCGAGGTGGCCATGCAGTGGATTTAAATATATAGAACTTTAAATTTGTTTAATTTTATTTTGGGTTGTAATAAGGCCTCCATAAACTATAGTTGCGTTTTATTCTCTTTATGTTGAATATTTACTTGAAATTATATCATTAAATTGAATTAAATCTCATGTTTTCTTAAGTTAACACGAAAAAGTTTAATCGTGCCATCGGGTACACTTGAAACTGGTATAACAATTGGACTTAATTAAATTTCCCAAACTAAATTCAAGTATTACTTTGGCAAGATAACCAAAGATGAGAAGTTTTCTATAAAACTCAAATGGGTTTTGAAATGGTGTTCGCAAGGTTTTACTTCGTAATAACTCAGATTCGGTCGTAATGTTTGGGCCGGGTTTGGGTTGTTACAAATCCAGTTCGCCAAAATAATATAATTCGTCAAGTTAACACGGTTCACAATATTACACAATACACAAATATAATTGGCTCACACTACAGTTGAGCTTGCACTTAGCATTTCACGATAATATAATTTTGCACTTATCAAAGCTCGCAATATCGTAAAACTTATAATTCACTTATGGATTCTTGCATGCATAAATGTACATTATCAATAAAATTCATATGTTATAAAACTCCATATTATAATATTTATTTTTTATATCCGTTCACAAGCATTGCATAACCATATATGAATATATATTACATATATATACATACCTATTTAGTGATCTTTGTCACGTCAAATTTTACCAGACATTAAAAGTCCCATATACATTTATATATACTAGATAAAACAAAACCTATAAACATATATATTATATAATAAAACCCATGCATATAATATATATATACAACCCCACACTCTTATATATATGTATATTACCAAAACCCATTAATATATATACTATATATAAAATAAAGCCCATGTATATATATCATAAGTTCATGCATTTTTTTCACCATTAAAATCGCATAGTGTATATACTCAACTATTCAACCAAAATTGTAAGGATTTGCAAAAGGAAGAAGTCAAGGTTCGCATACCATAAGTGGGGCTTCGCATATGTTACCTTAACTTGTGTACTGGAGTTTAAATGTAGCACATCAAACCACTCACCTTAGCAACCATCGCCTCAACTACCATGCTCAAGTAAACTTCTATTTGCCTTTGTCCATGGTTGTAGAGGCTCCAAATGAATTGACACTTTTCATACACATCAAACACATTACAAAGGCATTACTAAAATCAACAAACACCATTAAATCATTCCAAAATCATAGATCAAAACCTATTAACCTCTATACCGAAAACTTAATTAGTTTTGTCGAAATAGGTGTTTAACCACTCAAATCTCACTTAGATTAGATTTCAACTTTATACATCCTAAATATCATCTAATTACAAATATAAACCATCAATTTTGTAACATCTCGATTTAGGGCCTAGTCGGAATGGTGGTACGAGACCACAAATCAGAGGTATATGTATGAGTTTTGAGGTTTATGCTATGTTTGCATGTTAGTGTGAAAGTTTCATGAAGCAATTTTTGTTAATTTGTGGTTGAATGGTCCAAAAGAACTAAATTGCAAAAGTTGCAAAATGTGAGATTCTAGAAGCTATTTGTATGAAATAGCTTTGGATTATCAATTAGAGGTCCTTAAATAGTAATTTTCCCAAATTCTAATTTTTGGACAAAAATGGGCATGAGTGGATGAAATTGGAAAAGTTTGACAAAGGGGCATTTTGGTCATTTGTCAATTAAGTGATTAAAAAGAGGAAAAGATGACAAAATTTCATTCATCTTCTTCTCCAAGCTGCCGAAACATTCAAGAAGCCATTTTTAGGGCTCTTCAATTTTTCAAGCTTGCTAGTAAGTGCATCCAAGCCCCGTTTTTGATATTCTTCGTATTTTTGAAGTCCTAGTAACATGAGTAAGCTATTTTTAGCTATATGTTGAGCTAGGATTGATGTTCAAAAATGTACCATGTATGACATGCATGTATTTTGATGTTTTATGGAAGATTATGAAAGCTTGATGTAGTAGAAACATCTTTTGCTAAGTGAATTTCATGAAAAATGCATGTAGGGACTAGTTTGTGAAAGTCTTGAGATTGGTCATACATGAATGATTTAGTGAGAATTGATGATTTCTTTAGTTGAGGTTATGAATTGGCTAAGCATGAAATGGTAGAAAGTTGAATGAAAATCACTTTACGAGCCTTGGGGCAAAAGTATAAATATGGGGAAGTTTAGGGGCAAAATGGTAATTTTGCTAAAGTATGAGATAAGGGTCAATTTAGTCAATGTGTGTATTGAATGAGTTGATTTATCATTATAGATCAAGAAAGACGAAGCCCGGATAGAAATCGAGGCAAGAGCAAAGTAGTGGACTAAATTGCACACCTCCATACTTTTGAGTACCGAGGTAAGTTTACGTATAAACGATGCATTTATGCGTATACATTGTTAATGCTAGCTAGTGTGTAGCATGATTGAGAACCTATTCGGTTCTAGTGGAATGAATGAGATAGTAGTTGTGAATGGATGAATGTATTACAAAGTAGGCATGTGAATGTGTAGTGATAATGCTTGATGGTGGGCTAAGTGCGATACCACCTTGATACTTAACAATGATGGGCTGTGTGCGATACTATTGTTAAGCATATTATTTAGTGAGCTATGTGCGGAATCACTATAATTACTCTTTGTGGTAGGCTATGTGCGATACTACCTTATGATCTGATTGTGGTGGGCTAAGTGCGAAACCACCGAGTAATTTAGCTGTGTGGATGTATTATTGAGAAATAATGATGTGTTGTATTTTGAGTGTCGAAACCATTTTTTATATGTTTTTGAAAAAACGGGGATCGACTTTAAAAACGAAAATGGAGTCGCCACCAATCCCTTTTTGCTTAGGTGTGATCGGATCACCTTATAAAACATTTTATTTCAAAACATTGATTTTGGCCTACAAAATTTAAGAAAACGGGTTCGGGAGTCGGTTACGTACGAGGAAGGATTAGCACCCTCGTAACGCCCAAAATTGGTACCGGATTGATTAGTTATTATCCTAATGTCAAAAATTCGAAAATATTTGAAAACATGATTTCTTTAAAAACTTGAACAATTTGAGTTGAAATTGGAGATTCCTTTGTTCTGAAAGCATACAAACATCACATCCAGTACGTTAGGACATGATGTTTTAAACCCTCGTAACCAAAATCATCTCATGATTTACAAAATTCATTAAAAGGATATTTAGTTATTTAGTCAAACGGAAAATCGTAACCCAGCACGTTAGGGCACTATTTCCCGATTTTCTAAATACAGAATATTGCCTTTATTTGCAAAAATCCTTTCCCCGAAATGGCAAAATATCACATCCAGTAAGTTAGGACACAACATTTTTTAATTTCCGAGAATAAATTTTTATTTAGCTCATGTGCTTTGATTTTAAAAGGAAAATGATTGGTTCTTTAGATTCGGTGAGATAAATCGAAACCCAGTAAGTTAGGGTACGATTTCTTTTGAATCTTAGAACGCGGAGTATTTTCTTATTTTAAAATGAAAATTTTAATGTATCGAATAAAATATAATACGACCGTAACAAAATAAGGAGTGAATTACAATGCCAACAGGTGCATGATAACGATAAATATCAAAGTTCAAATAAAGCAAACCGAAATAAAAGGAATAATAAAAATAAAATAAAGATAAGACAAATAACAAAACAAGAATAAAGAAAAATAAAAATGAATAAAAAACTAATTATAAGAAAAATAAGTAAGTAAATAAATGATTAAAAAAATAATGAATCAAATAAATAAATGAATGGATATTAGGTAAATAATTTAAAAATAATTAATAATAAAAATAATAATAATAGTAAAAATAATAATGTTAATAAAAATAATAATGATAATAATAATAATAATAATAATAATAATAATAGTAATAGGAAAATAATGACAATAGGGTATAATAATAGTAATATATACAAATAAGGGTAATAAAAATATAATGATAATAATAAAGTTAATTATAAATAAAATTTAAAAATAGTAGTAGTAAAATTAAAATAATAACTTTAATAGTAAAATAATAATAATACTAAATTAGTGATAATAATAGTAATAATATTAATATTAATAGTAATGAAAATAATAATAAAAATAATAGTAAAAATAAAAGTAGTATTAAAAACAAAATAGTAGTAATAATATTAAAACTAATGGTGATAATAATTATAACAAAAATAATAATAATAATAGGAACAGTAATAATAATAACATTAATAATAAGGAGTGTATTAATAATACAATAATAATAATATTAAAGATAGAAATAATAACCAAAATAATAAAAGGAAATAAGAAAAAGGACGGAATTAAATTTAAAATAAAACTTTGGGGCGAATTTTAAAAAGAAATAAATGAATTAGGACCCCATAGCAACACGCAAAAAAAGGGAGGACCAAATGGGAAATTAACCCTGGCCTCCAAAACGCACGGCTTGAGGAAGAACCAGATTCAAATTGCAGCGGAAATGTGGGGTAAAAATAAAAAAATAAAAAAAACTTGATTGCGAAATCATGAAAAAGCGGAAGGGCTAAAAGCGTAAATAGCCCTTACGCAATAAAACACGCGGATCCTAGGCTTAATCGGGTCGGGTCGCACGGGTCACCTCTATACGGCGTCGTTTTGGACGCTCAGAGGAGGGACCAAAACGGCGCCGTTTTTCCCCTCTATAAAAGCCCATAAAAAAATTAAAAAGATTCATTTTAATCCTTTCTTAAAAATCGCTCTCCCTTTCTCTCACCCGATCAAAGCCGTGGGGCTCGTAGGTTTTCGACCGATCACCGCCGTGTCTCTGCCGCCGCCGCCGCCAAAAATGTAAGCTTTTTCTTCCTTTTTTTCTCTTTTTTTTTATATTTTAAACCCTTGTATATGAAAAGAAAAAAAAAACTAAAAATAAAAAAAATAAAAGAAGAACAGATTCGGGAAAATAAAGATAAAAAGAAACCTGTTGTTTCTTTGATTTTTTTTGCATTGTATTGTGTATATGTCTGTGTATATGTATCTGTATGCCTACCTGTTTTACAGATTTCATGGGGTTTTTATAACCCAAAAACAAATCTGAAAATAAATATAAAACTCCTATTTTCGTGGCTACTGTCGATCTTCTTTCCTTTTGCAGGTAAATGGCGAAAATCTCGGCGGTGGCGAAGGCTGGTGGCTAGGCTGCGGTGCGAGGAAGGCTCGTTTTGGGGTGCTTGCGGCACCTAGGGTTTCAGAAACCCTAGGCTTCTGATTCTGTTTAGGTGTTGGGCCCTTTTGGGCCACATGTGTTTGGGTCTGGGGCTTAGTTTTTAGTTTTGGGTAGTCTGTTTAGGTCTGAGGGTGTAATTTGGGTTTGGGGTATTTAGTTTGGGCTACGGGTTAATTTGTGTATTTGGGCCTATTTGAATTTTGGACTGTAAATGGACTGTAACTGATATTGGTTTATTTATTTTGTTCTTATTTATTTTTGTTTTTTTGGTCTGTATGGGCCCGGGCAAATTGGGCCTATTACATTGAGTAAATGTAATATTGAGTGCAGGGGTGCATGTCAATGATTATGAGTATGTGACTCATGATGTGTTGGAGATGTGGTAAGGGATAGAAAGTGCAACATCCTGGAAAGGGCCTATGCATTTTCGGTTTAATTGTACGAAGTAACATGTTTTATGTACTAAGAATAAATTTTGAACAATTTTGGAAACCTGAAAATGTATGGAAATGGATGGAAATGATTCAAAATAGGAAAGTCAAAATTTTTGGAAACTTAGAAATGACTTAGAAATGTCGAGTTTTAAAGTTTAAAAGAGGAAATTAAGGCAAGGTGGCCTTAAAAGAAAAAGTTTGTGAAATTTGACACACAAACAGGCTTGGAAAAGTGGCCTAAAGATGCCACTTAGGGCCTCTGGAAATGGCGCCACATGCAAGGTGTTGGGCCTGGGTTCGAGTCACTTGGGAAGCAAATAAAAGAAGTTTTATTTTTGCTTCCAGAAGCTCTGAGGTGGACGGCACAAGTCTTCTAGAAAGGAGGAGTTTTATTCTCTTTAATATTCGATTAATAAGGTGATAAATAAGGGATTTAATTTGGATTATTTTTGAAGAGATAATAAAGGATTATTCTCTAATTATTTTAAATTAAGAGATAAATCTATCAAATAAAGAAGAGTGGTGGCCAAGTAAGGGATTACGAGGAGTAGTTTGGCTATAAAAGGAAGGAAATAGGGCTACTCATCAATTTTTCTTCCTCCTCTCTCTCTCTGTCGAATTTCCGAAGTGCTCTCCTCTCTTCTCTTCTCTTTTCTTTTGTCAAGTCGAATCTATAGTCCACCATTGCCAAAATTCTCAAGTTTCTTTTCCTTATTTTCGTGGAAACCAAATACCCCAAGAGAACCTCTAGTCGACTTCTCCATTAAATCCCAAAAGCCGAAACTTTATCATCTAGTCATCAAGGCCGATTCTTTAAGGGGCTTTTAACAAGGGTGCTACCGATTTCTTAAAAGGGTAAGATCCAAAGTTTGGTTTCAATTCTTTTATATTTTAAACCTATCTAAAATTTAGGGACTAATCTCTATTATGGATTTTGGCCGAGTTATGGAAGGGTGTTTTTGGATTTAAGAAATTGTCAACCTGCAAGAAGGTATCTTTTGGAACTTCTAAGATCTAAGGTAAGTTATGAATACCATTCGGCCATAAGCTATATTATTATGATTTAATGTTAGATTGAATCTAACATGGGTACATAGGGATTTCGAAAGCAATAAAGAAGCAAGGATCCAATTCGGGATTTAAGATTTGGAAGGTAAGAACAAAGGTAAATTCGGCCAAGGCCTATTTTAGTAGTAGATCTATTATTATGTGTTTTAAGCCGAAAAACTAACCAATTCAAGGGATTTAGTGACTAGCCGATTTCAAAGGGAAAAATACGAGTTTCGGGATTTGATTAAATCATCAAATCGACACCAAGGTAAGCTTTAAGAATACAAATCCTACTAGAATTTGGTTTTCTAGCCGAATAGGCTTTGTGCTAAATAGTAAGTGATTAATCAATTGTAGGAACTTGAGATCTAAGGCGATGAGATCGATTTCGGGATTTCAAAGTGAAGTGGTTAAGCAAATCAGTGTGTGTACCCCACACTACTTCTTAATATGTTTCATGGCCTGTTTTATTAAAATATGTGATATTAAGAATATGAAAGTGGCTAGGGTACCATGTTATGGTACTAAGTACTGTGCACGTTTCCTACTTCTACAAAGAATATGAAAAAGGTCATTAGTAACATGAGAATATGATAAGAATGTGAACTCGCATATTTATGCATATCATCATTATATGGGGCATATGGGTTTGTTTGAAAGGGGAAGTGAATGTGGTGACTTAAGACCACGAACACGGTGACCTAAGACCGTGATATCCGAAAGTGGTGACCTAAGACCACGAGAACTCGAAAGTGGTGACCTAAGACCCACGATGAATCGAACGTGGTGACCTAAGACCACGAATGCGGTGACCTAAGACTGCAATTTGGAGTGTAACACCCTGATTTAGGGGCTATGCAATTTGGGTAAAATTCCAGTGTTGGAAGGTTTGAAAGGATAATGTTTTTATTTTTTTTTATTTATCTATTTAGTTATTTAGAAGTATGATATAATTATTATTTATTTGTTTTTTTTTTATGATAAGTGGGATAATAGTAGAACAATTCAAATTGTTTTTGAATTGAACTAATTCAAATGGAATTGAATTAGTGGCTAGGAGGTGTTGGCCGAATCTTGGAGTCTTCTAGGGGTTGGCAGAATGCTATAAATAGGGGGTAGAGTGCCAATTATTCTTCAAGTCTTTTGCCAAATCTCTCCCTCTCCCTCTTGGTGTGCCGATTTCTCATTTGGCCTTTGTAGTCAAATATTTCTTTTGTTTTCTTTTAATCCCTTGATAGCCGAAATCCTTAGCCCTCCATCTCTCTTCTACTTTATCAAGTTTGAAGCCGAACCGGTGAAGTGTGGTGCTGTCGACATCTAAAGATTGTAGGTAAGTATCCTAGTTAATTGGTTAGAGGCCGAACCCGAATGATTGGCCTTAGTGTTGGTTGGCCGAATGCTCTATAGGTTATAAGTGATGTGTTTTGCTTGTTTGTAGCCAGCGCCAAGGAGTCTAAAGGAAGGTCTCGAATTGTTTGGGCTCATCAAGGTAAGAGTGGTAAGGAATTCGGCCTTAGGCCTTATTATGTAATATTGTATTGACCGAAGAGTGGCTATGTTCTTTTTAGGGGCAAATCGACAGAAGTACAGAGGAGCCTTTGAGATTTTAGATCGTTTCGGTAAGTAAGTTAAATTGTAGCTATTCGCCTGAGATCTTGTATTATGACGTTTAACCAAAGGATTCTGATTAAGTGATTACGATGGACGTGGATGCGAATACCTACCAAAGTGGGCAAGGGAAAGCTCCCATCCCAAAGTTCAAGAAGAGATCCGTTTCTGCATGACGAGATTGGCCACTGTGGTGTGGGCCAAAGAATGTAAAAACGTTAGGCAAAAAGCCGTAGTTTCACTAGACGATAGCGTCGAGGATCGAGAGTCTAGAACTCCTAGTAATAAGGTGTGTAACTAACCCACTGTTTCCGGGTTTATGTGTTATATGTTTTACTAACAAGTGCATTAACAAGTGTGCCATATATACCCCTAAAGGGTATAGCGATGACCGAGTTAGTATCGGATCTATTGCAAAGTGTGATTATTTGTTTATGAGTATGTTTATGGACATTAATAAGCATGTGCATGCATTATCACGATTATATTTTATGTGGCATGTGCATGGGTGGGTTATGAAAAGAAGGTACGTGTGTACTTGAGTACGTGGTTGATGTCGACTTTGTGCTACATCGTGGATTGGCGCCGATCGAGGTCGCGTTGTGGATCTTTGCGATTTAGTTCGCGTGGTTACCTCGATTGATATGGGCTTTATGCCATATCGTGGCTTGATGGATTGCTTTGTGTGCTCCATCGTGGTTTGATGTTAGCTATACGCTACATCGTGGATGGCATTGGTTGCCTTTTTGGAGGGAAAGGAGAGGGTGACTCGATAGTCCCCGGTGTGTGGTAAGGTGGATAAGGGGGTGTGTAGCGGATGGACCCTAGGTTGGGTTGGGAATCATGTTGCATTATTTTTGTAATAATATGGAAATGGGCCAAGCCCAATATGACATGTGGATAGGTATGTTTTGGGAACATACGTGGAAATGGGCCAAGCCCAGTTGATATGTGGTTTATTGAGAAATGGGCCAAGCCCAGTATTTGAGCATGATTTGAATGTGGGCCAAGCCCAGATAGTGGTAATTGTTAAAATGAATACATATTACTTGTTGCATTTGATAATTGGGATATTATGTGGCTAGCATGTGGGTGGATTTCAGTGGTTAACTTACACACTGAGTCTGTATGACTCACCCAATTATTTTCAAACATCGCAGGAGACATGTTGATCGGACCGGGTTGGAGTGGATACAAGGTGGCCCATGCAGAAGGAGATTTTCATATAGAAGATGTTTTACTTTATTTAAGTATTTTATATTATCAGTATTTTGGAATTTTATTTGATGTAATAAGGGCCTCTTTGATTTAAAGTACTCTATTTATTAATGTTGAAGTTTACACTACACTTAGAAATATTTTCGCAAAAGATTCATATTATAGCAACTTATAATAATGTTTTAATTCGGAAGTTTTCAACAAGCTTATATTATTTATTAAATTTTAAATGGACATGATTTTCAGAGATAATAAATTTTCAAGTTTTATTCTAAAGTCAAAGATTTGCAAATGGTTTCCGCAGTGACATAACCAGATTCGGTCGGGACTTGTGGGCCGGGTTTGGGGGTGTTAAACCAGAAATTTTTTCAGGTATTCTGGCATGGCACCTGTACCTCCGGCCCGAGTCCACCAGGTAAGTACTTCAGATTTGTGAAGTAATTTGTGATGAATTGTTATGGGCTTAGTTGGGCTCGTAGATTAGTGAACTAGGATCTGTTGAACCCTAGGGCTAGTCTACTCAAACACATGCATAAGACTTAAGGTTACTAAACAAACCTGTGATTAAGTCGCCGAGTTAAGGTGTGGCAACCATTGTGCGCATGTCTAGGAGTGGATCGGAAGAACTTGGTACTTAAGCGATCCTCGTGACTCACCTCCTCTTATTTGGAATCCTACCAGTGCGTAGCTACGGTTCACCTTAACCAAGAGGACTTGTTCATAGGCTAAACCAATTATTAAAACCCGAAAGGGACTAGCCATGCAGTTTTATAAAATTCTTAGTTTGAAAATCCCTAAATTACCCTTTAAATTGTTGTGAAATTTTTTTCCCCAAAATATCTCCGATTTAAAAAAAAATTACTAAAATGCCCCTGACTTTCAAAATTTCTGGTTTAACCCCAAACTTAATAAAATTTTCTTACATTGCAAAAGTATCCAATTTTCTGTATTTCAAAATAATAACCCTGACTTTGGAAATTTACAAAATTACCCTGATTGTCAAAATTACCAAAATACCCCTGGTTACCAAAATCCTGTTATACCTTCAACTTGCGAAATTTCGAAAATACTCTTCAATTTTGGGGAATTCCAAAAAAGATCCTTACTTATTAAAGTTTTTGAATCGCTCTGGTTTATGACGAAAATGTCCCTGTAAGACAAAATGACGAAAATACCCCTGGGGTAGAAACGGGCAGAAATGTCCGAGTAGTGAATGTGTGTGGTGGATACCACTGAGTGTGCCTTTACTGAGGAAGGAATGTGGTTTTGTTGATGAATGGATGTGTGTGTGAATGTGATATTCTGAAATAGAATAGGGAACTTGAACTGAAAACTTTGTGTGATCGAAAGAACTACTTCTAAATATCTTTCATTCCATAAAATTTGCTCGTGGTTAAATAGTGGAACAATTTCTAATGCATAAAACTTGTTAATCAGATTAAATTGCGACGATAAAGATGAACTCTAGGGGACGCGGTAGAGGTAGAATGGCAGCATCGGAGCCGATAGGGTCTGGCCATGGGTCAGAAAATGAAGTGCCGCTAGCAGTAGACGTAGAGGGGCAAGATCAGACAGGAGAAGATGACGCAGTATCGCGAGCCATGTTGCGAATGCTAGAGCGAGTAGCGGGATTTAGTAGAGGAAATGGAACTCGGAAGTCGGTGTCGGAAAGGCTTAGATCAAATGGAGCCGAGACCTTTAGAGGAGTGTCGAGAGTAGCCCCGAATGTAACGGAATATTGGTTAGAAGGAGTCGAAAGAATTATGGACGACTTAGATTGTACCCCAGAGGAAAAGCTAAAAGGTGCTGTTTCGCTTCTTCGGGATGAAGCTTATCGTTGGTGGCTCACTGTCAAACAAGGTGTACCGGCAGATCGATTGGATTGGGAGTACTTTAAGGAAAAGTTTGAAGGAAAGTACGTTGGAGCAAGTTATTTGGACTCGCAAAGGAAAGCGTTTCTAAATCTAGTGCAAGGAAGTAAGTCGATAAATGAGCACGGCGGAATTTGTGCGGTTAAGTCAAGACGCCAAAGGAATCGTTGCTCACGATTATGAAAGGAGTGTTCGATTCGAAGATGGTCTGCGAGATGAGTTGCGGGAGTTGATCGCGCCACAAAGAGAAAGGGATTTTGCCATTACGTAGAGAAAGCTCGGATTCGAAGAGGTTAAAAAGACTATAAGAGAAAACCGAGAGAAGAATAGGAACGAGGATAAGAGAAATATTAGACCGTCAGCATCGTTTGGTAATGTCCAGAAGAGACCAAGGATCGAGAATCCTGTACGTGCACTTGTACCAGCTGATCGGAATCGTATCTGTGCTCGGTGTGGAAGACCTCACACAGGAGAGTGTTGGGGAAATAGTAAAGAATGCTTTCGGTGCGGATCTAAGGCACATTTAGTTAAGAATTGTCCTCGAGCGACGAAGGGTCGTGGTTCAAGTCATGGAAGGAATGGTTCTAGTCAGAGTCAACCAAGGATGTGATAGCAGGTAAGCTCCTTTGCTTTGGTACATGCCTTAATTACTTTGCTTGCTTATGAGTTAGCCTTTTTCTGTGTTGCTAAGAGAGGTGTTTTGAATTTTGCGCATGAACTTAGAGACTACGTTTGGGAAGTATGATGAATTGAAATCAGAGTGCGCAGCGGAGGCGTAGAGTAGGGAGTTAGGATTGCATGGTAGTAAGTAATTTCGAGGACGAAATTATTTTTAAGGAGGGTAGAATTATAACACCCTGATTTAGGGGCTATGCAATTTGGGTAAAATTCCAGTGTTAGAAGGTTTTTGGATGTGTTTTAGAGGTTTAAGAATGCTTGGATGAAAAAGGAAGGGCTTTGGAAAATTTTTATTTTTTTTGTGTAAAAAGGGGAAATGGGGCAGGAAGGCCTTAAAATATTTTTCTGGAGTTTAGGACGCAAGAAAGGATCTGGCAAAGTGGCTTCATGCGCTGCTTTAGGGGGCTGGAAGTAGCGCCAGTGGGGGGCTTGGGTTCGAGTCCAAGCGGCAGCGATGTTGTTTTATTTTTGCGTGAAGGGACTGGGCTAAGTAGGCCTTAAAAATAAATGTCCAAGTTGATGGACATGGAAGTCCAGTTGGCAAAGTGGCTCTTGGGCGCTACTCAGGCGCTGGGGGAGAGCAAGGGCGCAGGTTCGAGCGCCTGGAGCTGCAGGTTGGCGTTTTATTTTTGTGCGGTTATGGGCTGAGATAAGAAGGGTTTAAAAATAAACGTTGGGGGTTTCTAGCATAAAAATCAAAGTGGCCGAGTGGCACAGGCGTTAGGGGCAAGGTGTGTGCAGCAGTGGTCCTGAGTTCGAACCAAGAGAGTTGCATTTGGAGTTTAAATTTTTTATTCCTTTTTGGCAGCAAATTTGAAGGTGTTGGACGGCTAGAAGGCTTTGATTTAGAAGAGGATAATGTTTTTATTTTTTTTTATTTATCTATTTAGTTATTTAGAAGTATGATATAATTATTATTTATTTGTTTTTTTTTATGATAAGTGGGATAATAGTAGAACAATTCAAATTGTTTTTGAATTGAACTAATTCAAATGGAATTGAATTAGTGGCTAGGGAGGTGTTGGCCGAATCTTGGAGTCTTCTAGGGGGGTTGGCCGAATGCTATAAATAGGGGGGGTAGAGTGCCAATTATTCTTCAAGTCTTTTGCCAAATCTCTCCCTCTCCCTCTTGGTGTGCCGATTTCTCCTTTGGCCTTTGTAGTCAAATATTTCTTTTGTTTTCTTTTAATCCCTTGATAGCCGAAATCCTTAGCCCTCCATCTCTCTTCTACTTTATCAAGTTTGAAGCCGAACCGGTGAAGTGTGGTGCTGTCGACATCTAAAGATTGTAGGTAAGTATCCTAGTTAATTGGTTAGAGGCCGAACCCGAATGATTGGCCTTAGTGTTGGTTGGCCGAATGCTCTATAGGTTATAAGTGATGTGTTTTGCTTGTTTGTAGCCAGCGCCAAGGAGTCTAAAGGAAGGTCTCGAATTGTTTGGGCTCATCAAGGTAAGAGTGGTAAGGAATTCGGCCTTAGGCCTTATTATGTAATATTGTATTGACAGAAGAGTGGCTATGTTCTTTTTAGGGCAAATCGACGGAAATCTGAGAGGAGCCTTTGAGATTTTAGATCGTTTGGTAAGTAAGTTAAATTGTAGTTATTCGCACGAGATCTTGTATTATGACGTTTAACCAAAGGATTACGATTAAGTGATTACGATGGACGTGGATGCGAATACCGGTCAAAGTGGGCAAGGGAAAGCTCCCATCCCAAAGTTCAAGAAGAGATCCGTTTTCTGGCATGCGAGATTGGCCACGGGGTGTGGGGGCCAGCAACAAAAACGTTAGGCAAAAAGCCGTAGTTTCACTAGGCGATAAGCGTCGAGGATCGAGAGTCTAGAACTCCTAGTAATAAGGTGTGTAACTAACTTACTTGTTTCGGGTTTATGTGTTATATGTTTTACTAACAAGTGCAAGTAACAAGTGTGCCATATATACCCCTAAAGGGTATAGCGATGACCGAGTTAGTATCGGATCTATTGCGGTGTGATTATTTGTTTATGAGTATGTTTATGGACATTAATAAGCATGTGCATGCATTATCACGATTATATTTTATGTGGCATGTGCATGGGTGGGTTATGAAAAGAAGATGCGGGTGTACTTGAGTGCGTGGTTGATGTCGACTTTGTGCTACATCGTGGATTGGCGTTGGCGAGGTCGCGTTGTGGATCTTTGCGATTTAGTTCGGCGTGGTTACCTCGATTGATATGGGCTTTATGCCATATCGTGGCTTGATGGATTGCTTTGTGTGCTCCATCGTGGTTTGATGTTAGCTATACGCTACATCGTGGATGGCATTGGTTGCCTTTTTGGAGGAAAAGGAGAGGGTGACTCGATAGTCCCCGGTGTGTGGTAGAAATTTGGATAAAGGGGGTGTGTAGCGGATGGACCCTAGGTTGGGTTGGGAATCATGTTGCATTATTTTTGTAATAATATGGAAATGGGCCAAGCCCAATATGACATGTGGATAGGTATGTTTTGGGAACATACGTGGAAATGGGCCAAGCCAGTTGATATGTGGTTTATTGAGAAATGGGCCAAGCCAGTATTTGAGCATGATTTGAATGTGGGCCAAGCCCGGATAGTGGTAATTGTTAAAATGAATACATATTACTTGTTGCATTTGATAATTGGGATATTATGTGGCTAGCATGTGGGTGGATTTCAGGTGGTTAACTTACACATTGAGTCAGTATGACTCACCCAATTATTTTCAAACATCGCGGGGAGACATGTTGATCGGACCGGGTTGGAGTGGATACAAGGTGGCCCATGCGAAGGAGATTTTCATCATGAAGATGTTTTACTTTATTTAAGTATTTTATATTATCAGTATTTTGGAATTTTATTTGATGTAATAAGGGCCTCTTTGATTTAAAGTACTCTATTTATTAATGTTGAAGTTTACACTACACTTAGAAATATTTTTTATAAAAGATTCATATTATAGCAACTTATAATAATGTTTTAATTCGGAAGTTTTCAACAAGCTTATATTATTTATTAAATTTTAAATGGACATGATTTTCAGAGATAATAAATTTTCAAGTTTTATTCTAAAGTCAAAGATTTGCAAATGGTTTCCGCAGTGACATAACCAGATTCGGTCGGGACTTGTGGGCCGGGTTTGGGGGTGTTACATGGAGTGTAGCGGAAGGAGGGTCGACTTAGTAGTCCCCACGGTGTGCAGGTTGGTACGGGGGAGTGTAGCGGATGGCTAATTAGGTTTGGGTTTGGGAATGCATCATAATTTGTATACTATGATATGAATGTGTAACATTTGTATGCCTGATTCTATTTTGATTTAGTGTTTGTGTACACATTGAGTCTGTTTGACTCACCCCGTTGTGGGACCATGTTTCAGGTAATGAACAGTGATGGACCGGGACGGCAGAACTTGTGGTAGCCATGCTCAACATGAAGTTTTTATTTTATGAACTACTATTTCTATTTAAGTACTTGAATTACTTGGAAATTATTTGATGTAATAAGGCCATAAGGCCATAGTTGAATTGTTTTCCATTTATTTCTATTTATTATGATTATGAGTTTTACCTATTAAAGTTTAAGTAAAATTTTTAATATAAAGAATTGAATGCGTTTTCAACACAAGCCCAACCCAAACAATGTTTTTTTTTTCAAAATCGCACAAGTTTTCTCTAGGTAACGAAAGAATTTTGAAACCGGTTTACTTGAGGAACATACAAATCTGGGCAAATCTCGTGGGTAGGGTTTGGGGTGTTTCGATTTGAAATATCGAGCAGGTTTTAAAACTCTCGACCTGTGGGCCAAGGCCCAAAACGTTTTCAAAGCGAACCCAAATGAGTTTTTTTTTGAAAATATTTTATGAAACAAGCAGGTTTTCTGGCATGGCACCTAAAGTCTCCGACCCGCAGTCCACCAGGTAAGTACCCCTAACTATTTGTGTGGTTATGTGTAATGAATATTAGAAGGGTAGAAAAGAAATGGAACGTAGAATAGCATGATAGGAACTTGAACCCTAGGACTAGTCTACTCAAACACAAACACATAAGACTTAAGGAACGTTAAACAAACCCATGGCTAAGTCACTAAGTTAGGGTGTGGTAACCCCTTTGCGCATGTCTAGGATTGGATCAGGAAGAGCACAGTATTTAAGCAGCCCTAGTGACTCACCTCCTCTTCGCAGAATCCTACAGTGCGTAGCCGGTTCACCCTAACCTGAGACGGCTCGAAGAGGTGTGGCAACCCTGCGTGCGCATGTCTAGGAATGGTTTCGGTGGGAGCTTGGTATTTAAGCGATCCGCGTGACTCACCTCCTCTCCACTCGAATCTGCACAGTGCGTAGCTTTAGTTCACTACGACCAAGAGGACTCGGTCATAGGCTAAACACAATAACTAAAACCCGAAAGGGAATTAGCCGTGTTTTTATAAAAACAACAAAACCCTAGTTTTAGAACTCTTAAAACTTTCTTCTAAATTCATGAAAACCATCTTTAAAAAATTTTCCGAAAGATTTCCGATTTATACAAAAATGCCCCTAGTGGTAAAATTACCAAAACACCCTTGGTTTATAAAATGACCAACTACCCAACAGTTTTGCCAAAATTTCATTATTTTATCAATGTTCAAAAACCCTAATTTGCAAATTATCAAAAATACCTTGAATTTTGGAAATTTCAAAATTGCCCCTAACTTATAAAATTACCAAAATGACCCTGATTTCCAAAATTTTTGCAACATCACCGTTTTGAAAAGTACAATTCTCAAAAAGAACCCTCAAAGTTTTGCAACCTTTGAAATATCCCTGATTTATAAGATTTTACAAATTTACCAGGCTTGGAAAAAAATCACCAAAATACCCTCGAGGTCCAAAATTACCGAAATACCCCTGGATTTCAAAATTTTTCAAAATACCCCGAAAATTTAAAAATACCAAAATACTTTGTGACAAAATCACCAAGGAACTTTTTCCTTTTGAAAAATTACGAAAATACCCCTGTAGGACAGAATTACAAAAATACCCCTGGGTAGTGGAAGAAAAAAACAATAACAATGAAAACTACAACCTTTCTCTGAATGAAGCGAGAGTTCATGATTGTTTGATGGATGTATGGATGAATGAATGGAAAGATCTGTGTGCATCTGAAAGAACCACTCCTAAAACTCTTTTCATAAAATTTCTTTGCGGGTAATCAAGTGAAACAAAGACTAATTCATAAAACTTCTTAATCGGATCACGACGTTAGAAATGAGCTCAGAGGACGTGGTCATCGTGGATGAGGTAGAGGAAGGATGACGGTGTCGGAACACTGTTAGATCGGGTCAAGGGTCCGACAATGAGATACCAACGCCACCACCACCCCGGTGTTGTTGGTGTTGAGCGGCAAGCTCGGATGGGGATGATCTTTGTGTCGCAGGCCGTCTTTGCGAGTTTTGGAGTTGGTGGTAGTGCAGATGAAATTCGGGAACCCGTAAGTTCAGGCACGAGCGGCTCCGAGCTAATGGAGCCGAAATGTTTCGTGGAGTATCAGTGTGGCACCCAGCTCACCGAATCTTGGTTGGAAGCAACAGAGCGCATCATGGATGAGCTTGACTTGACCCCGAGGAGAAGTTAAAAGGAATGGTGGCACCTTTACGCGCGATGAAGCGTATCGGTGGTGGTTGACTATTCGGGATGGTGCCACTACCGAGGATCGACACGGGAATATGTTCAGAAGCATTTCGGAAGAAGTATGTGGGAACGGGTATACCGATGAGCAAAGGAAGGCATTTCAGGGGTGGTTCAAAGGAACAAGTCCGTGGCGGAGTATGAGGTGAATTCTTGAGGTTGAGCCGATATGATCGAGGAGTAGTGGCAACCGAGCATGAGTATTTGTGTCCGCTTTTGAGGACGGGCTAAGGGATGATCTGAGAGATCGTTGATAGCACCGCATCGAGGCGGGAGTTTTACGCTTTGGTAGAAAATGCCAAGGTGGTTGAGGAATCAAGGATTCTACAAAGCGGGCTATGGATAGGAATAGGCCCAAAAGAGGTTTTGGAACGCCTGGAAAGGTTCATAAGAGGCCTAGAGTTGATGGGCGCGAGGTCGCTAAGTTGGTTCGTAAGGCGGTATCAACCTTGTGATGTGTGTGGAAAGAAGCACTTAGGAGAGTCTTTGGAAGAAAACAGGAGGATGTTTTAGATGTGGGTCCAAGGACCATGTGATCAAGGATTGTCCTAAGCAATCATATGAAAGCCGACCAACGAAACGAATGTTAGTCGATGGTAGAGGAGGACCGCACCTCAACGAGGTCGTGGTTCGAGTAATGAGATGTAATGGTGCTAGCAGAGGCCGTGGAACACAAGGCGAGGTGTCTTTGCTAATGCTTTGAGGCAAGGCAACCAGGTTTGGTTTATGCGGTTCACGGAGGAAGATGGAGACGCACGGACGCTATATAACCGTGACGTTCTTTATTTTTGACAAGCCCTATTTTTCTCTAATTGATGTGGGCTCGACCCATTCCTATGTTGCATGTAGTGTAGTGGAAACACTAGGCCTAGACTCGAACCTTTCGATAGGCAGATGATCGTAGTAAGCCCATTAGGCCTAAGCGTAGTGGTGGATAAGATCTTTCGGAATGTACCCCTAGAGATTCAGGGAGTGAACTTTCGGGCTGACTTAATGGAACTACCTTTCAGGGAGTTTGAACTTTACTTGGAATGGACTGGCTAGTAGAGCACCGAGCCGTGTTGGATTGTACGGCTAAACGAATGGAACTAAGGACCCCGGAGGATGAAGTAGTAGTAATGATCGGAGAGAGAAGAAACTACCTGTCCAACGTAGTTTCGGCGTTGAAGGCTGAGAAAATGGTTAAGAAAGGGTCCAAGGCGTTCTTAGCCTTTGTAAGTGCGTTAGGTGGAAAGAAAGAAGGTTTCAGTGGAGTTAGAACGGTGAAAGACTTTGAAGATGTATTTTCGGAGGAATTACCAGGAATACCCCCAGATAGGGAGGTGGAGTTTGGAATAGACTTACTACCGGGAATAGCTCCTGTGTCAATTGCTCCATACCGAATAGCGCCAAAGGAGTTAGTTGAGCTCAAGGCTCAAATCCAAGAGTTGTTGGATCGTGGGTTCATACGACCCAGTGTGTCTCCATGGGGAGCACCGATTCTGCTTTGTAAGAAGAAGGACGGAACTATGCGTATGTGCATAGATTATCACGTCGATTGAATAAAGTGACCATCAAGAACAAGTATCCTTTGCCAAGGATCGATGACTTGTTCGATCGGTGAAGGGGGCATGATATTCTCAAAGATAGACTTAAGGTCGGGATATCACCGATTGAAGGTGAAGGAGGCAGATATCCATAAGACCGCTTTTAGGACAAGATACGGCCGTTTTGAGTTTGTGGTGATGTCGTTTGGATTGACAAACGCTCGGCCGCGTTCATGGATATGATGAACCGAGTTTTTCAACCTACTTGGATAGGTTCGTCGTTGTGTTCATCGACGATATTTTGGTGTATTCTAAGTCCGAAGAGGAGTATGATGAACATCTCCGAGTGGTGCTACAAGTGTTAAGGAGAAGAAGCTCTATGCCAAATTCGGCAAGTGTGGATTTTGGCTTAAGGAGGTGGCATTCTTAGGGCATGTGGTATCCGCAGAAGGAATAAGAGTGGATCCTAGGAAGATCAAGCGTTGTTGGATTGGAAACCACCTAGGTCCGTGGGTTGAGATTCGAAGTTTCTTAGGTTTGGCAAAGCTATTACGGAAGGTTCGTAGAAGGATTCTCGTCAATAGCCGCGCTTTGACAAAGTTACTAAGGAAGGAAGTACCCTTTGAATGGTGCGATAAGCAACAGAAGAGCTTTGACAACCTTAAGAAGGTGTTGACGGAGGCTCCAAAGTGTTAATTCATCGGAGACTGGGAAAGATTTTGTGGTGTCTTGTGACGCTTCGCATACGGGATTAGGAGGTGTGCTAATGCAAGAAGGAAAAGTAGTAAAATTATGCGTCTCGGCAACTAAGGCCTCATGAGGTTAACTACCCAACTCATGACTTGGAACCGCAAAGATGGTTTTCGCCCTTAAGGTTTGGAGGCACTACCTCTATGGAGAAAGGTCGGTGATCTACACGGACCACAAGAGCCTTAAGTATCTGTTGACTCGAAGGAGTTGAACTTGAGGCAACGAAGGTGGGTGGAGTTGTTGAAGGACTACGATCGATCGATAGAATATCATCAGGGCAAGGCGAATGTGGTAGCCGATGCCCTAAGTCGGAAGGTTGTGTCGATCTAAGGGCTATGTTCGCTCACTTAAGTTTGTACGATGATGGAAGCACTGTTGGCGAGTTGCAAGTCAAGCCCACATGGTGAAGGAGGTGAAAGAGGGACGATTGGTTGATAAGGATCTAAGTGTTAAGTTACAACAAGTACGGAACGGAGAGTTAGAGGATTATAGTGTTAATGATGAGGAGTATTGTGCTTCAAGGGAAAGGCATGTATGCCTAAGGACAAGAAGTTAAGACAAAGGATTCTTGGGAGGCGCATAGTAGCCCTTATGCTATGCATCCCGGAGGCATTAAGTCATACTCTGAGATCTAAGGGAACAATTTTGGTGGTCCGATCTTAAGCAAGAAGTGACCGAATTTGTGGGGAAATGTTTGACGGTCGCAAGTTAAGGTGAACACCAAGTTCCATCAGATTGCTTCAACCAATCGAGGTTACGCAATGGAAGTGGGAGAGAATTACCATGGATTTTGTTAGTGGGCTTCCCTTACGCCTACTAAGAAGGACTCGGTATGGGTGATAGTGGGACAGTTTGACTAAGTCCGTGCACTTCATCCCGTGAAGAGTTGACTATTCTCTTCTCGTGGTGGCTAAGTTATATGTGGCGGAAATTGTGAGGTTACATGGTGTACCAAGATCGATCATCTCCGTGAGAGACCCAAGGTTTACGTCTCGGTTACGGAGGGCACTTCATCAAGCTTTAGGCACTAAGTTGGACTTCACTACGGCTTTTCATCCACAATCGACAGGCGATCCAACGCAAGTTATACAGTGTTGGAGGATATGTTGAGAGGTCTGTGTGATGGATTTTCGAGGAAGTTGGGAAGACTATTTGCCTTTAGCTGAGTTCGCCTACAACAACAACTATCAAGGCTAGCATTCGGATGGCACCATATGAAGCATTGTATGGTCGGAAGTGTAGAACTCCTACTTGTTGGGTGAGTTAGGAGAACGTCGAGTTTTGGGTCGAGTTAGTGGCCGAAATTGAAGAGAAGGTTGAGATGATTCGAGCACGGTTAAAGGAAGCCTCTCGATAGGCGTAAGTCGACGCATGCACCTTAAGCGGAAGGAAATAGAGTTTGAAGTGGGAGACCAAGTGTTTACGAAAGTCTCGCCTTGGAAAAAGGTAATGAGGTTCGGTCGCAAGGGAAGTTAAGCCCAAGGTTTATAGGGCCCTATCCAGTAATCAAGCGAGTTGGAGCGATGGCATACCAATTGGAGTTGCCACCGAGTTGCGCAGATGCACGACGTATTCCATGTATCCATGCTACGTCGTTACCGATCGGATCCGTCTCATGTGGTACTGTCGAAGAAGTAGAGCTAAGGCCGGACTTATCCTACGAGGAAGAGCCGATTCGGATATTGGAACGTGATGTGAAAGTGCTACGGAGGAAGTCAGTTCCTCTAGTCAAGGTGTTATGGCGCAATCATGGATCGGAAGAAGCTTCGTGGGAACCAGAAGAGGCAATGCGACAACAATACCCTCAATTATTTTAGTTAGAAAATTTCGAGGACGAAATTATTTTAAGGGGGTAGAATTGTAACATCCTGGAAAGGGCCTATGCATTTTCAGTTTAATTGTACGAAGTAACATGTTTTATGTACTAAGAATAAATTTTGAACAATTTTGGAAACCTGAAAATGTATGGAAATGGATGGAAATGATTTGGAAATGATTCAAAATAGGAAAGTGCACATTTCTGGAAACTTGGAAATGTAAGAAAATGTCAAGTTTACAGAGCCGAACGAAAATTTTTGGAAACTTAGAAATGACTTAGAAATGTCGAGTTTTAAAGTTTAAAAGAGGAAATTAAGGTAAGGTGGCCTTAAAAGAAAAAGTTTGTGAAATTTGACACACAAACAGGCTTGGAAAAGTGGGCTCAAGATGCCACTTAGGGCCTCTGGAAATGGCGCCACATGCAAGGTGTTGGGCACTGGTTCGAGTCACTTGGGAAGCAAATAAAAGAATTTTTATTTTTGCTTCCGAAGCTCGAGGTGGACATGCACAAGTCTTCTAGAAAGGAGGAGTTTTATTCTCTTTAATATTCGATTAATAAGGTGATAAATAAGGGATTTAATTTGGATTATTTTTGAAGAGATAATAAAGGATTATTCTCTAATTATTTTAAATTAAGAGATAAAGCTATCAAATAAAGAAGAGTGGTGGCCAAGTAAGGGATTCTCGAGGAGTAGTTTCGGCTATAAAAGGAAGGAAATAGGGCTACTCATCAATTTTTCTTCCTCCTCCTCTCTCTGCCGAATTTCGAGTGCTCTCCTCTCTTCTCTTCTCTTTTCTTTTGTCAAGCCGAATCTATAGTCCACCATTGCCAAAATTCTCAAGTTTCTTTTCCTTATTTTCGTGGAAACCAAATACCCCAAGAGAACCTCTAGTCGACTTCTCCATTAAATCCCAAAAGCCGAAACTTTATCATCTAGTCATCAAGGCCGATTCTTTAAGGGGCTTTTAACAAGGGTGCTACCGATTTCTTAAAAGGGTAAGATCCAAAGTTTGGTTTCAATTCTTTTATATTTTAAACCTATCTAAAATTTAGGGACTAATCTCTATTATGGATTTTGTAGGAGTTATTGAAGGGTGTTTTCGGATTTAAGAAATTGTCAATCTGCAAGAAGGTATCTTTCGGAACTTCTAAGATCTAAGGTAAGTTATGAATACCATTCGGCCATAAGCTATATTATTATGATTTAATGTTAGATTGGATCTAACATGGGTACATAGGGATTTCGGACAAAGCAATAAGGAAGCAAGGATCCAATTCGGGATTTAAGATTTGGAAGGTAAGAACAAAGGTAAATTCGGTCAAGGCCTATTTTAGTAGTAGATCTATTATTATGTGTTTTAAGTCGAAAACTAACCAATTCAAGGGATTTAGTGACTAGCCGATTTCAAAGGGGAAAATACTTAGTTTCGGGATTTGATTAAATCATCAAATCGACACCAAGGTAAGCTTTAAGAATACAAATCCTACTAGGATTTGGTTTTCTAGCCGAATAGGCTTTGTGCTAAATAGTAAGTGATTAATCAATTGTAGGAACTTGAGATCTAAGGCGAGTAGATCAGATTTGGGATTTCAAAGTGAAGTGGTTAAGCAAATCGGTGTGTACCCTACACTACTTCTTAATATGTTTCATGGCCTGTTTTATTAAAATATGTGATATTAAGAATATGAAAGTGGCTAGGGTACCATGTTATGGTACTAAGTACTCAGTGCACGTTTCCTACTTCTACAAAGAATATGAAAAAGGTCATTAGTAACATGAGAATATGATAAGAATGTGAACTCGGCATATTTATGCATATCATCATTATATGGGGCATATGGGTTTGTTTGAAAGGGGAAGTGAATGTGGTGACTTAAGACCACGAACACGGTGACCTAAGACCGTGATATCTGAAAGTGGTGACCTAAGACCACAGTAATTTGAAAGTGGTGACCTAAGACCACAGTAATCTGAACGTGGTGACCTAAGACCACGAATACGGTGACCTAAGACCGCAATTTGGAGTGTAGCAGAAGGAGGGTCGACTTAGTAGTCCCCACGGTGTGCAGGTTGGTATGGGGGAGTGTAGCGGATGGCTAATTAGGTTTGGGTTTGGGAATGCATCATAATTTGTATGCTATGATATGAATGTGTAACATTTGTATGCCTGATTCTATTTTGATTTTGTGTTTGTGTACACATTGAGTCTGTTTGACTCACCCCGTTGTGGGACCATGTTTCAGGTGATGAACAGTGATGGACCGGGACGGCAGAACTTGTGGTGGCCATGCTCAACATGAAGTTTTTATTTTATGAACTACTATTTCTATTTAAGTACTTGAATTACTTGGAAATTATTTGATGTAATAAGGCCATAAGGCCATAGTTGAATTGTTTTCCATTTATTTCTATTTATTATGATTATGAGTTTTACCTATTAAAGTTTAAGTAAAATTTTTAATATAAAGAATTGAATGCGTTTTCAACACAAGCCCAACCCAAACAACGTTTTTTTTTTCAAAATCGCACAAGTTTTCTCTAGGTAACGAAAGAATTTTGAAATCGGTTTACTTGAGGAACATACCAAATCTGGGCAAATCTCGTGGGCCGGGTTTGGGGTGTTTCAGAAAGAGTAAGCATAGTAGTGGATGTGAATTACATATGTTAGTATAATGCTAATTGTTATTTAGCTTATACTAAAATGCTTAAATTGTTTATTTGTAAACTTACTAAGCTCAAAGCTTACTCCTTTCTTTTCCCTTGTCTTATAGAGAAAAAGGATTGAATCCTGATACGCGGATTAATCGGAAGATCGCCCACACTATCAACACACTCCGGTACATTAGACTTAATGTTTTGTATATGGCATGTATAGAGGCTAGACAAGTTAGTGTGTTTTTTTTTATTGGCTAAGATGTGTTGGCCATTAGATGGATAAACTATTTTTGTATAATGCCATGGTTGTTGGCTACTTTATTATATAAAAGATGTAGTTATCCATGTAAGATTGTGTTTCAATATGAGTTGGTTATGGATGAGTTGAATGTATATGTTGTATGAGCTAGAGGGTGAGAAGAGCTTAGCATATAGCTTTGTTCTTGTCCATGTGGATAGACACATGGGCATGTGTCTAGGCCATGTGTGGCACATGGCCAGCCCACAGGCGTGTGACTTGGCCGTGTCAATTTGGCAGATCCGAGTAGTTTAGGCCACGGGCTAGCCACACGAGCGTGTGCCCTAGCCGTGGGACATTGGCAGAATGCTTGGGTTTTCATGCACGGGATGGGGGCATGGGCGTGTGTGACCTCCACGGGCGTGTCTAATCTTACACGGGTGTGTGGTCCCTGTATAGATGGAAAACTTTTAAGATAGTAAAAGTTTCCGATATGGTCTCGAGAACCTTCCTGTATATGAGTAAGGTCTCGTAAGTTGAGAATGAGGTCGTTATGGTGACTAAGAGAGAGTAGTCACGTTGAGCCTAAGTGGCGATCAAGTGGTTTTATTTCGGTAATGCCTCGGGCCCGATTCCAGCGTAGAATACGGGTAAGGGGTGTTACAAATTTTACCCAATTTCACCGATTTAATTTTTCTAGAAAAATCAAGCTTATGTGATCTTTTAAAAAGGGGAAAACATTCAATTTCCTTAAATTCATTAAGGATTTGTTAAATTAAGATCAAATACCTTTTAATTAGACCAAAATGAGTTAGAAATCACTTTAAAACAAAATCTTATCCAAGAAATACGTGATCTACCATTTTCAAGCCAAAAATCAACTTAAAATTAAGTGATATATTGAGATCTTGATTAAATCATTTAAATCTCGAACTGAAATAACTGCTCACTTAGCTTAATCATAAAAAGTTAGAATCTCACCTTAATTTTGCAAAATTGACGAGAATCTCACCTTAATTTTGCAAAATTGACGAGCTATGAAGCTAATTCGACCTAAAACATGTGAAGATCTCTTGAGGATTTTAAGGATGAAAACATGAGTGTTCTTCAAAATTGAAAAGAGATTTTGTGTTTAGAGAGCTTAGGAATCAAAACGGATGAACTAATTTCGGGAGAAAAGCTTTGATTTGGTGTTTGGCAAATTTTTAAAGAAGATGAAGAATGGGAGGGAAGGAGACGTGGGGTTGTTAAATAGGCAACCCATATTTAAAAATTGGGCCATTGCCCATTTAACCACCTCTAGTTTCTTCCCTTTTTCAAATAGGTCCTTACTTTTCAATTAAAACCAATTTTCAAATGATTTTCAAATCAGACCTCGTTTTTATAAATCCTTTTTCATCAAATTAATTCCTGGACACCTAATTTTAATTTCCTAAACTAAAATTATTAATTCTAATTATTCTAATATTTTATTTAATTAATTCCTAATTATTTAATTATTAATTCTAATTATGGTTTTCAGTTCACTAACCCTCGATTTACTTACTCGATTCTCCTAACCCAGTTTTCAGGATGTGACACCAAGGGTTCTTAGGACTTCTACACGCCATTTTTCATCTTTTCCTTCTATATTCTCTATATTCCTCTTTAATTATTCAAATATTTGATTTATTTAATTTTTTTCTATCTTAATTATCTAATTTAATTTCTTCTTTTAATTTTTAAATTCTTATATCTAGCTTGGATTTGTTTGCGTTTCAGGTTGTGTCAAAATCTAAGTTTCTTTCCGATCGTCTAGAGCTTTAAGTCAAATTTGCAACTTGGATAAATTTACAATCTTCTTATTCGCACACTTTCATATCAACATGTAATGGAAATATGTATATAAATTAAGCATTGGACCCTATACAAAATTAGATAGGTAAACAAGTCTCGTGCACTTTCATATCAACATGGAATGGAAATATGTATATAAATTAAGCCTTGGACCCTATACAAAATTAGATAGGTAAGCAAGTCTTGCAAACAAGTTGTTATAAATTTATGTTATCCGGTATTGTAGAAACAGTGAGTGACGTCGCAACGTCAGACCCTTAATATCGTGACGAGAAATAGAAAGTGAATGACGTCGCGACCATGAACCTTCAAAGTCGCAAAGTCAACCCGATAGTTTTGATATTTTACATTTTAGTCCATAATTGGCCTCGGGTTACCAAAAGAGCTTTTGTAAGCTTGTTCAAACCCCGAAATTGATTATATAACATGTTGTAATGATGTAATGAACTTAGTAATATGTATAAATTGTTTATTTAAATTATAGTTGAGGGCGTGTTTGCTCTGGAAACTAATGTGGAATTCTATAGCACAAACCCATCGAGTCGAGTATAGGGTGTTACAAGCACTGAAGTGCTAAATTTATGAGCGCGCTAAAGAATTCCTTATAGCCTGTCATCTATATCCCACAAGTTCAAAACTTTTCTACAGAGGCTTTAACATTATTATACATCCAGTATTCATCACAAGCACAATCAAGTTCCATAATTTCATAGTCACACATAAATTTCCAATATTTTACAATTTAGTCCTTTTCTCCACGCATACATTCACATAAACAATAAACACATTCATTTACTATTTCCTTGGATTATTCACACATTTATTAAGTTACAAATACTCAAATTTATGACATTAGCGCTTACATTAGCATAAAATTTCAAAATCCTAATTAAGTAAGAAAAATTCTAAAGTACTTACAAATTTGGTTAAATTATACTTCCTTTAAGCTTTGTTTACTTGCTTTCCCTTGTTTAAACTCCTTGTAGATTCTTCCTTGTCTTTTTTTTTTCGTTTCATAGCAATATCATAAAATATAATATATCAATATTCTTGATCCACAACACTTTCATGCTCAAATAATCAAGGTAAACATGTTTCTATTCCTAAATCATGAAGATCTTACCTTAAAACCTTAGTTTATCACATTATCTATATTTTCTCTCTCTTCAAACATGTACTCCGCAATTCTAACTTGAAAACTAAGCTTGCTAAGTTGTGGGTAACTTTGTTTAGCTAAGGTTTCTACGAAAATTTGATGGTTTTGAACTTATAAAGGCCTTTAATGGAGATGGAGGACCAAATTGTAGAAGAAAGAAAAGTTATCTTTCTTTCTAATGATGGTAACATGAATGAGGAAGAAGATGGAGAATTCTCTCCATCCTTCCTCTAAAATATCTCTAATATTTTAATAAAAATAATTTAATTTAATATAATAATCATAATAGTAATAGTGATAAAAATAAAATATTATTATAACTAAAACAAAATATCCTTCATACTTATCTACTTGATCTTGGTGAAATTGCTCTCTTTGTCCTCTCATCTTTCACCACTGATTCAATTTAATTCTTTTGTACTTTTAATTTCTCACTTTGACCCTAACACTTTGTAAAACCTTACAATTTAGTCTATACCCCGGATTAAGTTTTCTCAATACATTAGTCTTTTAAATTTTCTCTGGTTTCCTACCACTTCTCCACTAGCAGTTGCGAATCACATTTTATTTACTATGAATAATTTAACTTGTAATTGCTCAAAATAATACTGTCATGACCAAGAGGTTTTTGAGGATGTTACAATGTATATCCCTATTGGCATGCCAACTGTATCCTGACTACATTTCTTTAAGTTTGCTAGGGGCAAAGTTTAATTAGCAACTTCAATTTCATTTTACCATCATCATATCCACATATACATTGTAACACCCCGATAATCGACCTGATCCTTAGGTCCAAGCTACAAGATGACACATTTTTTGCTAGAGCAACTACGAACAATTTCATTCAATTTAGAACCATTATATATTCAAATATGAGTAATACATGCCCATAATATGCTATATGATTATTTTATACGAGCTTACGAGAGCACTTTTGCTAACCTGAGGTCCAATAGGACCAAACTGTAAAGATTTCAAAGTACCGGGTTGACATCGTAACTTTGTGATTTCCTTGTCATGACACAACATACTGACTTGGCTCGTCGTGTAATAGCCCATCTTCAATGGTACTGGAAATGGTGGTTTCGAAACCCTATTTTTTTATGATCGAGTCCATAAATATTATTTATTAATATTTACGAGTCAATTATAGTATTATATTGAATTCTAGTCCGATGAATTTGTTAATTCGAAAATTAGTCAAGGTACAAGTGAATCAACTTTAAAGTTAGTGGGTCTCAAAAATGAGGTATCGGGATCTCATTTCTGTAAATCGAGCCCATAAATACTTTTATCAAATATTTACGGAGTTATTATATAGGTGAATTAGATTTTTTATAAGTAATTTCGCCAACTTAGCGACTAATTAAGATACAATGACGAATGTGTAAAGAAAAAATCCGTAAAAATTAATTGTTATAAATTTTAGTTACTTAAAGACTAAAATGATATTTAAGAGACCTAAAATGGCAATTATGCCATGTTTTATGATGGTGGACGGCTTGGTGTGAAAATTATTAGAATAATATTAAACTTTTATATTTTATAATAATAAAATAAATATTAAGTAAAAGAAAGGAAAAGATGTCATCATCTTTTTCATTTCTCTTTCCCATCGCCCAAAAACAAATAGATTAGGGGAGAAGCCATTGTTGAATGCTCCAACTTTCTTCTTTTGCTTGGTAAGCCAAATCAAGTTCGTTTTTCATAAATTTTATGTTTTTGATATCGTTGTAACTCGATTTAGCTAACACATACCTTCGTTTTCAAAACTGTTAACGATTTAAAATGTTATCATTGACGATTGTTGAAGCTTTTGGTGTTTTTATATTAGCTTTTAAGCTTAGAAATAAAAGGGGACTAAGTTGTAAAGTTAAATGTTAGTTTGTGAGTATAGAGACTAAAATGAAAATATTGAATAAAATGCAAAACCTTAGGTGTTTTGTAGAAATGAAAGAAAATGGACTCATGCATATCATACTATGTTATTAATTTTCTAGAATTGATAAACTGAATTAAAATTATTATATAGATCAAGAATTAAATCAACAAGAAGATAAGCTTGGAAAAGGAAAAATTGTGGAGTAGTGCCTGGAGTCGTGTTTGTTGCTTTTTTGTTTAGGTAAGTTCGTATGGACTTACTTTATTAATTATTGATATCTTTGTATTATCTTGTTTTATTATTAGTTAGAAATGATATATATACACACATAAAGCTTTTGACATCAAATGGGTTAAATCGTAATATATGAAATATGTGATAAATATGAATAGATGTATTGTATTGAATGATCGTGAAAATTATTGTATAAATGATTGGTGTGTATATGATGATATTATACGGTTTAAAATGTATTTGGATTGTTTTTGAAATATGAAAAACATGTATACAACTACAAAGATTGAAATAGAATAAGTACGACAATAGTACTGTGCGAAATTAGTAGTTATTTGAAATGGAAGATTCATAGATTGTTAATTGAATAATGTTACATATATATGACAATGTTATGATAGTTTAGAAGATTAGAAATGGAATCATGGCCCGAGTGAACTTAGTAAATAATTAGGATATACATACAACAGGTACTATGTCCTAGTATCGGCTTTCATGCTATATAAATACAGTAGGTACTATGTACCGGTGTTGGCTATCATGCTATATACATACAGCAGGTACTATTTACCGGTGTTGGCCTTCACGCCATATAAATATAATAGGTACTATGTACCGGTGTTGACTATCATGCCATATACATACAGCAGGTGCTATGTACCGGTGTTGATTTTCTAACTATAATTCTTCGAGTGAAACTATTAATTAAATGAATGAATAAGTCTTTCAATTGTAAAGTTATAAGATGAGGATGTTTTTACATGGTATTCAATGATTTTGTAACGACCCAAAATTTATGAGTATCGAAAAAGTACATTTTTGGGTCACTGTTTCCGTAAAATAGATTTGTAAATATTTATTAGAAATATTTACGAAGTTAGTTGTGTGATTAATTAAGTTTTGGTTAGCTGAATTAGCTAGAATTAAGGTTAATTAGGTATAAGGACTAAATTGAATAAAGTGTAAAAGTTGAATCATAGAATAGAGATAAGTCAAGGGGCTAAATTAGCAAATAAACCATAAGGGAAATAAGTGACAAATGTATGTAAAATATTATCCCATGTGTCTGAATGATATACATATATTTATACTTAATACTTAAGTATATAATAAAATAATATATTAATATAATAATATAATAATATAATATAATAAAACATAAATAAACTAAAGTAAATAAAACAAAGAAAAAGAGAAATAAAGAAACAAAACAGAGAAGAACAGGGGAGAAAGAAAGAAAAGAAAGAAAAAAAGGGAAATTAGGGATTTTAAGGTTTCAAGCTTAAGTGGTAAGTCAATTTAATCCCCTTTCTTGTAATTTTTATGTTTTTGGAATCCTAGAACAAAATATTACTTGATTTATGTGGAAATTTTGAAAGTTAGTTGATTTTTAGATTGGGTTATGTTGAATTAATTGAGGAATTAGGGTTTGAATTGATAGAATTTCAAGTTAGAATTGAGAAAAGGATTGAATTGTAAAGTAAATCATAAGTTTTATATAGTAGGGACTAAATTGAAAGAAATTCAAATTTAGGGTTTTATGGTGAAATTAGAGAGTGAAATTTAGTTTTAAGTGATAAATGGAATGAAAAAATAAAGAATAAATTGTAAAGAAATAAAGTCAGTATTGGTTAGGGATTAAATTGAAAACTATGCAAGAGTTGAGTATAAATTGAAATGTTCAATTTGAAATTGTAGTGTATTGATAAATTTTAATTGTTTAATTTCTGTAGCTAACGTTGAGCCGGAAGCCTCGACTAGGAAAGGAAAAGAAAAAGTCAACAAGGATTAGCTCGGAAAATACGGTTTGTATTTCTATAATCCGAAAACTAAAATTATTTGTTGTATTTATTATTATGTATGGTAAGTGAAATTGAGGTGAGTTTGATATACTGATATTGAATTGAATTGTTTTGTGAACATATGTGTATGATTGAAAAGTGTATTGAATTGGAATTGATTGAAATTGTATATTGATTTGAAATTGAATTAAGAATTGAAATACCCTATTAACAATGTCGGGCTAAGTCGGATATAGTTGGCATGCCATAGGATTGGAAGTGTTCAGGGATACTTCGACTTCGAGTCGATGAGGCACTATAAGTGTCGTTTTACTATTATTACTTCAGATAAATCCAATGAGGTACTGAGTACCGTACTATTACTATTTTACTTTGGATTGGCCGATGAAGCACAGAGTGCCGTACTAGTGTGTTGGTTGGATCCGTGTATTCGTCGAAGTCCGAGTCGTGTTAATAGGGATAAATAAATGAATTGGTCAAATTGATTGATACTGAATGATATTGAAATTGAATCGAATACATCATGGTAAAATGCTATTAAATAGCATTTATGAGATTGAAATAGAAGATGTGATAATTGAAAGTGTTATGAATGATGCGCATTGTGAAATTGATTAATTGTTGAATGGATTTGTTATTTGTAAATATGAATTTGAACTTTATAAATTTTTATTTAATAAGTATTCGGATTATAAAAATACCATTGAGTTTCATACTCAGCGTACGATTTGTTTCCGTGCGCAGGTTAGGTCAAAGTCAGACTGTTGAATCAGCATCCATAGCCGATCCTGAACTCAAATACGTGGTGAAGTATTTTCTCTTTTGAAATGGCATGTACCTAGGTTGTCTTTTGATGTTATTTTGAGATGTGAATATTAATGGTATATAAGATGATAATGGTTGATCTATATATACAAGTAGATGTCTTATAATATGGCTATTTACATGGTTTAATTAGGATTGGTTTGAATGGCATTTAAATGAATTGTTTAGATAATTTATGTTAGATACCTATAAACATGCATGGGTTAGATCATTATATTGTTAGTTCTGACATGTTTTTGATGTATTTAATCATGTTTTGGACTGGTTGAAAGATTTGATTTTGAGTTACTTAATGTTCAAGAATTGCAAGGTTGGTAAACTTGTTGCAAAAGGCTCATTTTGAGTCCACACGGCCTGGCACACGGGCGTGTGACCAGACCGTGTGAGACACACGGTTTACACATGAACGTGTGAGTAGACCGTGTGTCCCCTGCAACTTAAAATTTTAAAAACAGAATGCACAGGTATTGCCACACGGGTAGAGACACGGGCGTGTGTCTCAGCCGTGTGAGGTACACGGCCCAGCACACGGGCATGTGTCCGTCCGTGTGAAAAATGCACCTAAGATTCGAAAAATAAATTGACCACACGGCCTATCACACGGGCGTGTGGCTTAGCCGTGTGAGGTAAGTCAGAGAGCACACAATTTAGGACACGGCCTGAAACACAGGCATGTTTTAGGGTCACATGGGCGTGTGAGCTCTATATATAGGAAAATTTTTGAAATTTCACGTAAAATCCTTAGAGTTTCTGATTAAGTCCCGAATTGTTTCTAACGTACATTTTGGGCCTTGAAAGCCCATAAAAGGGACAACATGATTAATTTCTGATTTGAATGTTAATTATTTCTGTATTATTTGTATTAAAACTGTATTGACTGGTAATACTCCGTAACCCTGTTCTGGTAGCGGATAAGGGTTAGAGGGTGTTACATTTAGTAGTATCATAGCTATTCAAGTTTAGCCAATTCTCAGACTAAATCGAGCTCAGAATTGAGTTTAGAGGTACATGCCATAATTGAGTCGATTTGAGTCGGGATTGGATGCTGATATATCTGTTTGATTTTGTTTTATAGTTAAAAGATGTTAGATGAATACATAGATGATACTGATCAAGAAATGTATACCGGAGATGAGGAATCTTATGAAAGAGATGAAACTGAGTCAGTAACACCAAGTGTAGATCCAGTAAGACATCAACCCCCTAATGTCGAAAGAGGTAATACTAGAGAAACTGATAATTCTGAAATACTTAGAGTTGTAGCTGATGCTCTTCAACGAGAAGCAGCAACTACAACTGCAACTACCTCTGCTCCTACTCCCCGCCGAGCCCCAATAAAAGAATTGCGTAAGTATAGTGCTACTGAATTTTTGGGTTTAAAGGGAGTTGATCCATCTACTGCTAAAAATTGGATAGAGTCTACAAAAAGGATTCTAAAACAACTTGAATGCACTCCTCGAGAAAGTTTATTGTGTGTTGTTTCTTTATTACAAGGAGAAGCATATGTATGGTGGGAATCAGTATCTCGACATATACCCAAAGAACAGGTCAATTGGGATTTCTTTCAGAGGGAATTTCAGAAGAAATATGCGGGTGAACTGTACATTGAAAATCAAAAGCATGAATTTTTAACGTTAAAACAAGGTGATATGTCTGTAGTTGATTATGAAAGAGAATTTTCATGACTTAGTCGATATGCAGTTGAATATGTACCCACCGAAGCCGATAGTTGTAAATGATTTTTACAGGGTTTACGAGATGAGCTAAAAGTGCAAATGGTATCTCTCAAAATCACTGAATTTGCAGATTTGGTTGAAAGAGCGAAAATGGTTGAACAAGTATTGGGTCTAGATAAAAAGCCTAAAATTACTCGTCTACTTGAGAAATGCCCTGGAGCCGCTAGTTCAAATTCGTAACCCAAAAGATCAAAAGAATCTTGGGGCAGTTGGAGATTTGGTTCTAGATCAGATAGAGGTGACAGAAATCGTGGTAGGCAGACGACAGTTTCTACTGGTAGCATTAGAGATCCATCTCAGAATACTGAAACTCCGGAATGTAAACATTGTGGAAATAGGCATCGGAGTGAGTGTTGGAAACTGGCAGGAGGTTGTTTCTGTTGTGGATCCACTGATCATTTTGTTAAAGATTGTCCGAAGAATAAAAGTGTTACACCAGTTACATCACAAAGATCTGAATCCGCTTCTAGGGGCCAAGGATCAGGTCGAGGTGGTTCGGTTATCAGAGGAGGAGCTAGAAGAGGAAGTGATATTGCCACTCAGCAATCAGAAGCAAGAGCACCAGCCCGAGTATATGTTGTGCGGACTTGTGAAGAGGGTGATGATCATGATGTGGTGAGAGGTATATTTTTATTGCATTCAGAACCTGTTTATGTTTTAATTGATCCGGGATTTTCACATTCCTATGTTAATACAAAACTGGTTGAGTCGGGAAATTTAAAATCTGAGTTGTATAAAGTATCAATAGCAGTGTCTAGTCCACTAGGACAAACTGTGCTAGTCGATCAGGTGTGTAGGAGGTGTCCTTTAATGATACAAAATATAATCTTTCCTGTTGATTTGTTGATAATGCCATTTGGCGATTTTGATATAATTCTGGGAATGGACTGGCTATCTGAGAATGGGGTGATTTTGGACTGTTGTAAAAGGAGGTTTACTATTCAAAGTGAAAATGGAGATAAGATTGAAGTTAATGGTATTCGAACCAGCGGGTTGGCTCGTATCATTTCAGCAATCAAAGCTAATAAACTTTTTCATCAGGGTTGTACAGCTTTCTTAGCCTATGTTATTAATTCAGATACTGTTGGAAGCCAATGCAGTAAAATTCGGACAGTCTGTGAATTTCTTGATGTTTTTCCTGAAGAATTATCGGGATTACCACCAGATCGGGAGGTTGAGTTCGCAATTGAAGTTTATCCTGGTACAGCTCCGATATCTGTAACGACCCGAATTTGGGCCTAGTAGAATTGGGCCCATTGGGCCTTGGGGAGTAGGAGTGTTTAAAATTTTTGAGAACAAGAGAACGGCATTATTTCAAGTTGGACTTATTAGGAAGGTGATTTTGGAAAGTTACGAGGTTTCTAGGAAGTTCCGGGTTCAAGTTAGGCTATAGGTAAATTTTGTGTTTAAGCACTTAAAGGAGAGAAGGTAAGTGGCATCAAGACTTAAGGAAATAAGTGTGCATTTTGCTAGCACAAGGAGTCTATTGGTAAAAGTGGAAAGTGGCGTGTGGGGTGTACTAATGGTCTGAGGGTTTGAATCCCATCTATTGCATTTTGATTAATTTTTGTGCTTCATTTTCAATGTGTCGGTCATGGCTTTAATATGGTAAGGAAGACTTTTTAATTTTGGAAAGATGACTAAGGAATATGGTAAGGAGGAAGATAAGGGAAAAAGAAGGTAGGAAATCAAAGAAAGGGATAAGGGAGGGGGACATGTTGGCCAAATATTAGGAGTTGCCTAGGATAGAATTTTGGTGAACACTCATCTTTTTGGTAAAGATGAATACACGGTTTTGTTAGGGAGGGAGGGGAGCCGAATTTTCCATACCTTTTTGCAAGTTTTGTGCATGAGAGGTATTTTTCTCTTTTGATCATTTTATGTCTCTTTTCCAATTTCTTTTCTCTTGTTTTGGCCGAAACTTTGACACTCTCTTGTCCATCTCTTCTTTTCCTTCCTCACTATTTCTCCAACCTCTCTCTCATTTCTTTAATCGATTTTACTTAGTGGCCGGAACATCCTTGTTCTTTTTCTCCAATAGCCGAGCCTAGATTTCATTATCTTGCTGCTAGTGCTGAACCTTGTTATCCCTTTCGGCTCATCCCTATTATTAAGGGCTGAATCAAGCCATCCTTTGCTGCTACTTATCATTCTCTTAGCCTTGGTTTCGGAAGTATATTGGTAAGTGGGTGATTAGGCCGAATATTGGTGGTAAGATGTTACTCTTTATTTCGATGTTTCGTGCCGCTCATGTGATTCTATTTTGTGGTGATGATTTCAACTTCCTACTCTTGTGGAAGGGCCGAATATTGGATGAAGGCTAACCCCTTTGGTACATCACTTATTTACTTTAGGAACTCGTTGCAATAGCCAAGGTGCAAGGCCGGATTTTAGAACCTAGTAGGGAAGGATCACGATTGTGGGGGCAACGAAGAGTGGTTCTGTAGGAAATCCAAATCAGGTGTGTAATCCCGTACCCTTCCAAATACATGTTTGAAATGGTGTGTAATCTCATACCACTCTGAATGTTTGCATAAAATGTTCTGTGATTCGGTCAAAATATCGAAGAAAACCAGAAACCGGCATCCGTGACCACTCGGGCGTGCGTATGTTCGTAGTGGTAACCATAGTTTGCAATGAAACAGTTTTGGATTGAAGCAGTGGCATGATTTTGAAAAAACACGAAAAATGGGAGAAAGGGAATTTGAAAGTGAATAAGATATAGAATTAAATCTTAATGTGTCTATTTTTAAATGAAAGAAACAAATTAGGAAGAGGAATTTTATATTCTGTGATATTTTAATTTTAGTGAGACTGGTTCTGAATGACTTCGTGGCTCCCTGTTCTGTCTTGGAAAATTCATTTAAAATTGTACAAATTGAATTATGAGTTATAATTTATATGTATAGATTCCTTAGTGATCATATTTTCAATAGAAACAAGTGGAAGCAACATATGAAAACTGTACAGTGAGATATTTGAATTTAGGGTAAGAGAGGTCAGAACCATTGGTCAGTGAATCGAGGGAAACTTTAATGAATAAACTGTACTAAATGGCTGAGCCAAAAATTCTGGAAACATTTTTGTAAGAATATATATGAGTCTAGTTTCAAGGAAAATTTACAGATCTAAATTTCGAGTTTCCTAGCTCGAGTTATAGTCAGTTTAGTCAATATGATGCAGATGGACAGTTTCAATTTTTATGCCCCACATTAGTAGTTAAGTCTGGGTTGCGAAATTATCAAAATACCCTTGGGGGGTAAATTACCGAAATACCCCTGGGTTGCGAGTTTACCGAATTACCCTTAGTGGGTAAAATTACCAAATTACCAAAATTATCTTATGGGCCGAATTACGAAAATGCCCCTACAGGCCGATTTACCAAAATGCTCCTATGGGCCGAATTGCTAGAATGCTTTAGTGGACCGATTTACAAAGTTCTATAATTGGACGATTTACCGTAATAAATCTCTAAATTAATGATTGTTGTTTATATTTGTTGATATTATGCTTTATTATGTATGTTGCATTTACATAATTTGCATGGGATGGGAAAAATGTTGAAGAGAAGTGTAGCCCGGTGGCATTGCCACAAAAATGTTTGTTATTATGTTTCATTCTGATTCTGGTGGCTCTGCCACAAATTCTGATAATGGCTATGTGCCAACCTAAATATGGCTTTGTCCCATCGTGATTATGGCTTTGTGCTAAACGTATTTACCCGGGGCTATGTGCCTAACATATGAATTAACGACTCTGTGTCAATCATTTTTTTACCAAGGCTGTGTGCCGATTATATTACCGTATATGATATTCTGGTGGCTTTGCCACAATCTGTATAGTGGCTATGCCACGCATAATTATGACTCTAGTGGCTCAGCCACAAATATTATTAAATGGCATATTGCCTGCGAATTAAATGGCATCTTGCCTGCGAATTAAATGGCGACTTGCCTGCGATTGGTGTGTTTGGCGGGATGGGTTGACTTGATCCCCACAGGTGTGATGGGATGGTACGGGTGGTGTGTAGCGGATGGATATCTAGGATGGGTTGGGTTGCATACATTCATACATTTGCTTCATTTTAAGATTGTTATGTAAAAGGGCTTAGGCCCATGATATTGCTATATGGGTTCAGGCCCAGTGGATGACGGTAAGGGGATTTCACACTGAGTTCTTGTAACTCACTCCCCCTTTTTCTTAACCCTTATAGGTAATGCTCAGTGATGTGGATTTGGGTCATGGATGACTCGGTGGAGGCCATACTTCAGTAATGGTGTTATTGAACTTTAGATTTCTATTTCCGCTTATTTTACTACTCTTACTATTTTGGGTTTTTATGTTGTAATAAGGCCTCTGGAAAACTTTTATTTTAGCTTTATGTTTGTCGTACTTACTATTTTGCTTGAATGATTTTAAATTGGAATTTTTCTAAAACTTAAATAAAGGTTTTCCAATATAGATTAACAAATGGATTTCATAACAAACTTTTACAAATATTTTAACTTGGAAAGTTTTTCTCGAACTATCAACGATATTTTCAAAAGTTACGATTTATAAAGATTTTTAGTTTCAAATTATCGATTTATCAAACAACCTTCGAGGTTAGTAGTACTTTATCAAATATTTCAAATCAACTCGTTTTTCTCAATTATAACTAAACAATATCTATATTAGTACGAATAAAAAGGATTTATCATGTTTTTCTCATGTGACATGTCAGATCCAGTCTTAACGCATGGGTCGGGTTTGGGGTGTTACATTTTATGGTATCAGAGCCCGGTTGCAAAACTCGGCTGTGGTTTGGGTTCAAAAGCGTTTTCCAAAGTTGTATAAAATTTTAATTTATAAATGCATGTTCTAAGGGAAGTATGGCACCACGGGTATCCGGCAGCAAGTCAAGTAAGTTTATGCTTTCAATTTATGATTATTGTGGTATGACTGTAGGCGTACTCTAGAAATTTTAGCTTTAGGAGCTGAAATTATAGAGATTGAGACTTTAGGATGCGTTTTGCGAAAACAACTTTACTTCTTATACTCCATAAAATATTGTTTAATAAACATTGAATAGCATAATGATTCATAAGACTCTTAATTAGATTAAATCGACTTAGCAAATATGAGCGCTAGAGGACGTGGACGTAGTGGACGCGACCGTGATAGAGGCCGAGGTGCTAGGGCTGGATTTTCGACACTGAGGCATGTGCCCGAAAGGTAGGCGCTGGCATCACCAGTGGCTGAGACGGGATCTCATGATCGAGCTAGGGTTGATGAGCTGACTCAAATAGTTAAAGAGGTATTGGAGGAGGTTAAAGGAATCGGTGAAGCACTTCGAGTTGGGTGTATGGACTGTAAGAAGAAAAGAGATCGCGATTCTTTTGGGACACAGTCTCGTTCCGTAAAGCGTGTTAAGGCACGTCCAAATTTTTTGGCTTGTGAATATTGCAGAAGGCGTCATCCGGGAGAATGCTAGAGGAGGTCAGGAGCATGCTTGAGATGCGGGTCTAAGGAGCATAAGGCTCGGAATTATTTCATCACCATCAAGCCAGGTATGTTTTGGTTGGGCGTGATGATTGAATGTAGAAAATTTTAGGTATAAGTGGTAGATAACTGTTTGCTTCGGTGGTTAGATGTTTGGTTGTGTGAAAGAGGATTCAAGATTATGTTAAAAGTACATTAGTGTTATTAAGATCAGAGTGCACAGTGAAAGCATAGTGGTGTGATTTGAGCAGTGCGTTTAGTAGTTGGTTGGAAATTTCGAGGATGAAATTTCTTTAAGGAGGGTAGAATTGTAACGACCCGAATTTGGGCCTAGTAGAATTGGGCCCATTGGGCCTTGGGGAGTAGGAGTTTTTAAATTTTTTGAGAACAAGAGAACGACATTATTTCAAGTTGGACTTATTAGGAAGGTGATTTTGGAAAGTTACGAGGTTTCTAGGAAGTTCCGGGTTCAAGTTAGGCTATAGGTAAATTTTGTGTTTAAGCACTTAAAGGAGAGAAGGTAAGTGGCATCAAGACTTAAGGAAATAAGTGTGCATTTTGCTAGCACAAGGAGTCTATTGGTAAAAGTGGAAAGTGGCGTGTGGGGTGTACTAATGGTCTGAGGGTTCGAAACCCATCTATTGCATTTCGATTAATTTTTGTGCTTCATTTTCAATGTGTCGGTCATGGCTTTAATATGGTAAGGAAGACTTTTTAATTTTGGAAAGATGACTAAGGAATATGGTAAGGAGGAAGATAAGGGAAAAAGAAGGTAGGAAATCAAACAAAGAGATAAGGGAGGGGGACATGTTGGTCAAATATTAGGAGTTGCCTAGGATAGAATTTTGGTGAACACTCATCTTTTTTGTAAAGATGAATACACGGTTTTGTTAGGGAGGGAGGGGAGCCGAATTTTCCATACCTTTTTGCAAGTTTTGTGCATGAGAGGTATTTTTCTCTTTTGATCATTTTATGTCTCTTTTCCAATTTCTTTTCTCTTGTTTTGGCCGAAACTTTGACACTCTCTTGTCCATCTCTTCTTTTCCTTCCTCACTATTTCTCCAACCTCTCTCTCATTTCTTTAATCGATTTTACTTAGTGGCCGAAACATCCTTGTTCTTTTTCTCCAATAGCCGAACCTAGATTTCGTTATCTTGCTGCTAGTGCCGAACCTTGTTATCCCTTTCGGCTCATCCCTGTTATTAAGGGCCGAATCAAGCCATCCTTTGCTGCTACTTATCATTCTCTTAGCCTCGGTTTCAGAAGTATATTGGTAAGTGGGTGATTAGGCCGAATATTGGTGGTAAGATGTTACTCTTTATTTCGATGTTTCGCGCCGCTCATGTGATTCTATTTTGTGGTGATGATTTCAACTTCCTACTCTTGTGGAAGGGCCGAATATTGGATGAAGGCTAACCCCTTTGGTACATCACTTATTTACTTTAGGAACTCGTTGCAATAGCCAAGGTGCAAGGCCGGATTTTAGAACCTAGTAGGGAAGGATCACGATTGTGGGGGCAACGAAGAGTGGTTCTGTAGGAAATCCAAACCAGGTGTGTAATCACGTACCCTTCCGAATACATGTTTGAAATGGTGTTTAATCTCATACCTCTCTGAATGTTTGCATGAAATGTTCTGTGATTCGGTCAAAATATCGAAGAAAACCGGAAACCGGCATCCGTGACCACTCAGGCGTGCGTATGTTCGTAGTGGTAACCATAGTTTGCAATGAAACAGTTTTAGATTGAAGCAGTGACGTGATTTTGAAAAAAAATGAAAAATAGGAGAAAGGGAATTTAAAAGTGAATAAGATATAGAATTAAATCTTACTGTGTCTTTTAAATGAAAGAAACAGAGTAGCAAGAGGAATTTTATATTCTGTGATATTTTAATTTTAGTGAGACTGGTTCTGAATGACTTTCTGGTTCCCTGTTCTATCTTGGAAAAATCATTTAAAATTGTACAAAGTGAATTATGAGTTATAATTTATATGTATAGATTCCTTAGTGAGCCTATTTTCAATACAAACAAGTGGAAGCAACATATGAAAACTGTACTATGAGATATTTGAATTTAGGGTAAGAGAGGTCAGAACCGTTGGTCAGTGAAATGAGGGAAACTTTAATGAATAAACTGTACTAAATTGATAAGCCAAAAATTCTGGAAACATTTTTGTAAGAAGATATATGAGTCTAGTTTCAAGGAAAATTTACGGATCTAAATTTCGAGTTTCCTAGCTCGAGTTATAATCATTTTAGTCAATATGACGCAGATGGACAATTTCAATTTTTATGCCCCACATTAGTAGTTAAGTCTGGGTTACGAAATTATCAAAATACCCTTGGGGGTAAATTACCGAAATACCCCTGGGTTGCAAGATGACCGAATTACCCTTAGTGGGTAAAATTACCAAATTACCAAAATGCCCTTCTGGGCCAAATTATGAAAATGCCCCTACGGGCCGATTTACCAAAATGCTCCTATGGGCCGAATTGCTAGAATGCTTTACTGGACCGATTTACAAAGTTCTATAATTGGTCGATTTACCGTAATAAATCTCTAAATTAATGATTATTGTTTATATTTGTGGATATTATGCTTTATTATGTATGCTTTATTATGTATGTTGCATTTACATAATTTGCATGGGATGGGAAAAATGTTGAAGAGAAGTGTAGCCCGGTGGCATTGCCACAAAAATGTTTGTTATTATGTTTCATTCTGATTCTGGTGGCTCTGCCACAACTTCTGATAATGGCTATGTGCCAACCTAAATATGGCTTTGTGCCATCGTGATTATGGCTTTGTGCTAAACGTGACTCTGTGTCGATCATTTTTTTACCAAGGTTGTGTGCCGATTATATTACCGTATATGATATTCTGGTGGCTTTGCCACAATCTGTATAGTGGCTATGCCACGCATAATTATGACTCTAGTGGCTCAGCCACAAATATTATTAAATGGCATATTGTCTGCGAATTAAATGGCATCTTGCCTGCGAATTAAATGGCGACTTACCTGCGATTGGTGTGTTTGGCGGGGTGGGTTGACTTGATCCCCACAGGTGTGATGGGATGGTACGGGTGGTGTGTAGCGGATGGATATCTAGGATGGGTTGGGTTGCATACATTCATACATTTGCTTCATTTTAAGATTGTTATGTAAAAGGGCTTAGGCCCATGATATTGCTATATGGGTTCAGGCCCAGTGGATGACGGTAAGGGGATTTCACACTGAGTTCTTGTAACTCACTCCCCCTTTTTCTTAACCCTTATAGGTAATGCTCAGTGATGTGGATTTGGGCCATGGATGACTCGGTGGAGGCCATACTTCAGTAATGGTGTTATTGAACTTTAGATTTCTATTTCCGCTTATTTTACTACTCTTACTATTTTGGGTTTTTATGTTGTAATAAGGCCTCTGGAAAACTTTTATTTTAGCTTTATGTTTGCCGTACTTACTATTTTGCTTGAATGATTTTAAATGGGAATTTTTCTAAAACTTAAATAAAGGTTTTCCAATATAGATTAACAAATGGATTTCATAACAAACTTTTACAAATATTTTAACTTGGAAAGTTTTTTCGAACTATCAACGATATTTTCAAAAGTTACGATTTATAAAGATTTTTAGTTTCAAATTATCGATTTATCAAACAACCTTCGAGGTTAGTAGTACTTTATCAAATATTTCAAATCAACTCGTTTTTCTCAATTATAACTAAACAATATCTATATTAGTACAAATAAAAAGGATTTATCATGTTTTTCTCATGTGACATGTTAGATCCGGTCTTAATGCTGGATCGTGGATTTATACGTCTGAGTATTTCACCTTGGGGAGCTCCAGTAATGTTTGTTAAAAAGAAAGATGGTTCGATGCGGTTGTGCATTGATTATCGGCAATTGAATAAGGTGACAATTAAGAATAAATATCCGTTACCTATTATAGATGATTTATTTTATCAGCAGAAAGGAGCTTCTGTGTTTTCAAAGATTGATTTGAGACCGGGTTATTACCAGTTGAAGGTGAAAGAAAGTGATGTACCGAAGATAGCATCCCGAACAAGGTATGGGCATTATGAATTTTTAGTGATGCCATTTGGATTGACAAATGCCCTAGCTGCTTTTATGGATCTTATGAATCGTATTTTTCAACCATACCTGGATCAACTTGTGATGGTTTTCATTGATGATATTTTGGTTTATTCAAAGTCTGAAATTAAACATGAACAGCATCTCCGAATTGTTTTGCAAATACTACGAGAAAAACGATTGTATGGAAAGCTTAGCAAATGTGAATTCTGGTTATCGAAAGTTGTATTTCTGGGACATGTGGTATCAGCAGATGGAATTAGAGTTTATCTAAAGAAGATTGAAGCAATTGTATAGTGGAAAGCACCGAGAAATGTGTTTGAGGTACGTAGTTTCCTTGGATTGGCTGGTTATTACTGAAGATTTGTAAATGGATTTTCAAAGATAGCTTTGCCGATGATAAAGTTGTCGCAAAAGAATGTTCCTTTTTTCTGGGATGATCAATGCCAAGAAAGTTTTGAAAAGTTAAAGCAATGTTGACTGAGGCACCAGTTTTAACTTTGCCAGAGTCGGAAAAAGACTTTGTTATTTATAGTGATGCTTCCTTGAGTGGTCTTGGGTGTGTTTTGATGCAAGATGGAAAAGTGATAGCTTATGCATCTCGGCAATTGAAACTGCATGAACGTAATTATTCGACACATGATCTAGAGCTTGGTGCTATGATTTTTGCTTTGAAAACATGGAGACATTACTTGTATGATGAAAAATGTTACATCTATACAAATCATAAAAGTCTTAAGTATCTTCTGTCACAAAAGGAATTAAATTTGAGACAACATTGATGGATAGAACTTTTGAAAGATTATGACTGTGTCATTGACTATCATCCGGGCAAGGCTAACGTGGTAGCTGATGCATTGAGCAGAAAAGCAGTAATTGAATTGCGAGCGATGTTTGCATAGCTCAGTATTAGTGATGATGGAGGTTTATTGGCCGAATTAAGAATCAAACCAGTGATGTTTGAACGAATCAAGTCAGCTCAGTTAGAAGATGATAAATTAATGAAGAAGAAAGAAATGGTTTAGAATGGCATAGCAGAGAATTTCAGTATCGATGAACATGATTGTCTGAGATTTCATAATCGAATCTGTGTTCTAAATATTTTAGAATTGAAAGAGTTGATACTTTGAGAAGCACATGATAGCCCTTTTGCTTTACAACCCGGAGGAACGAAAATATACCGTGATCTACGAGAATTATATTGGTGGCCAGGTATGAAGAGGGATATAGTAGAATATGTGGCTATTTAACATGTCACCGAATAAAGGCAGAACATCAGGTTCCTACTGGACTACTTTAGCCTATTAATATTCCTTAATGGAAATGGGACTGCATTACGATGGATTTTGTAATAGGGTTACCATTGTCAGCCAGTAAGAAAAATGCCATTTGGGTGGTTGTTGATCGACTCACAAAGTCAGCTCATTTCATTGCAATTAGAACTGATTGGTCACTTCAGAAGCTTGCTGAAGTTTAGATTCGAGAGATCGTAAGATTACATGGTATTCCGGTATCGATAATTTCTTATTGGGATCCACAATTCACATCGAGATTTTAAAGACAGTTGCATGAATCTCTTGGTACTCGACTCAACTTTAGTACAACTTTTTATCCACAGACTGATGGGCAATCAGAGCGAGTTATTTAGATTTTAGAAGACATGCTTCGAGCTTGTGTTGTTGATTTTGAGTCAGGTTGGGAACGTTATTTACCGTTGGCAGAATTTGTATATAATAATAGTTTCCAATCAAGTATTCAGATGGCTCCGTATGAAGCTTTATATGGTCGAAGATGTCGATCACCTGTTTGTTGGATGGAATTAAATGAAAGAAAAATGATTGGACCGGAATTCATACAGGAAATAGAGGACACTGCCAAGAAGATTTGAGATAGACTGAAAACAGCTTTTGACCGACAAAAATCTTATGCAGACTTGAAATGTTGGGATATTGAATATTCTGTTGGTGATAAGGTATTTCTTAAAGTATCGCCACAAAAGAAAATTTTGAGATTTGGTCGAAAGGGAAAATTGAGTCCTCATTTTATTGGGCCATATGAGATTATAGAGAGAGTTGGGCCAGTTGCATATCGTTTAGCATTGCCTCTGAAATTGCAGAAAATTAATGATATTTTTCATGTTTCGATGCTCAGAAGATATCGATCAGATCCTTCTCATGTTATTTCAATAGAAGACATTGAAATTAGACCTGATTTGTCGTATGAGGAAGAACCGGTTAAGATTTTAGCAAAGGAAGTAAAAGAGTTACGTAATAAATGGGTTCCATTAGTGAAAGTATTATGGTGAAGTCATAGTGTTGAAGAAGAGACTTGGGAACCGGAAGAAACTATGAGATCACAGTATCCCCACCTCTTTTCAGGTAAATTTCGAGGACGAAATTTATTAAGGGGGAGAAATGTAACGACCCAAAATTTATGAGTATCGGAAAAGTACATTTTTGGGTCACTATTTCCGTAAAATAGATTTGTAAATATTTATTAGAAATACTTACGAAGTTAGTTGTGTGATTAATTAAGTTTTGGTTAGCTGAATTAGCTAGAATTAAGGTTAATTAGGTATAAGGACTAAACTGAATAAAGTGTGAAAGTTGAATCATAGAATAGAGAAAAGCCAAGGGACTAAATTAGCAAATAAACTATAAGGGAAATAAGTGACAAATGTTATGTAAAATATTATCCCATGTGTATGTATAATATACATATATTTATACTTAATACTTAAGTATATAATATAATAATATATTAATATAAAAATATAATATAATAAAACATAAATAAACTAAAGTAAATAAAACAAAGAAAAAGAGAAATAAAGAAACGAAACAGAGAAGAACAGGGGAGAAAGAAATAAAGAAAGCAAAAAAAGGAAAATTAGGGATTTTGAGGTTTCAAGCTTAAGTGGTAAGTCAATTTAATCCTTTTTCTTGTAATTTTGATGTTTTTGGAATCCTAGAACAGAATATTACTTGATTTATGTGGAAATTTTGAAAGTTAGTTTGTAACAGCCCGATTTTTGGGGCTAGCCGGAACAGTGGTTTCGAAACCACTAATCTGAGGCTGGAGAAATTATTTTTAATATTATTCATGTATTATAGCATGATTATATGAGTGCATGAAAATTTTAGTGAATTAATTTTAGTGATTGCATGCTTAATTTTGAAAAGGGACTAAATCGCATAAAGTGCAAAAGTTTTGTTCTACAAGCTAAAGGTGTAAAATAGCTATAGAACCTTAAATTGGAGGTCCTTAATGTGCAATTAGGCCCTTAAAGGAGTGTTGGCCGGCCATTGAGGACAAGAAAATGCAAATTGGTCAAAGTTGGTGGTATTAGGTGACTTAATTGATGTAATAAAATAAAATAAAGAGAAAAGATATCATCTTTTCATCTTCTTCTTACTACCACCGAAAATATCAGCAAAATAGGAGTTTTGGAAGCTTAAAATTTTTAGCAACTTACAATCCTTGCAAGTAAGTGATTTTAATGGTCATTCTTGATAATTTTTGTACTTTTGGGACCCTTGTAGCATAATCTAGCTAATGAGGGGACAATTTTACACTATGGTTGAAAGTCTAGGGTTTTTCCATGAGAGCATTAGTGTTGTTTGCTGAATTTTATGGAAGAAAATGAATCTTGGTTGTTAAATAAACAACTTTTGTGAAAGGGGTTTCCATGAAAACACCTAAAATGGACCTTTTCGTAAAGGTTGTAAAATAGGTAGTAAATGTGTGAAATAATTGAATTTGTGAGTTGCTATAAGTTTAAAATAGATTCGGGTAGGCTAGGTTAATGAGGAAATTTGATGAAAATTTTTTTACGAGCCTAGGGGCAAAATTATAATTATGTGAAAGTTTAGGGGCAAAATGGTAATTTTGCCAAAGTAGGAATTTTGAAATGCCTTGATTAATGTGGTGTAACACCTCAAACCCGGCCTAGACGTTACGGCCGAATCTGGCGTGTCACATCGAAGTGTTTTTCGAAATCAAGGTTTGTTGGGAGAAATCGTTCGAGTTAAAATCCATTTAGTTTTTATTTCTTGGGAAACAATTGGTAAGTTATAAAAACCAACACTTAGCAAAACTGTAACAACCCAAACCCGGCCCAAACACTATGGCCAAATCCGAGTTGCTACAGTGGAAAAGATTTTGGAAAACCTTACTTAGAATTTATTTAAAAATTAATTCAGCCAAGTTATTATAGAATATCGAGTGTGCCCGATGGCACTATGAAAACATTTTCGTGTTAATTTGGGAGAACATGTGATTTTAATTTAATATTGGTAATCATAGTTTAAAACAATTATTCGACATATGAAAAATAACAAAAATAAAATAAAATAAATTATCAGGAGGCCTTATTACATCCAAATAAACTAAAAACCGGAAATAAAATTTATCATAACTAAGATTAAAGTTCATTTAATTTAAATCCACCGCATGGCCACCTCGAGTCCAACCGGCTCCTCAACCGCCATCTACGAGTCACCTGAAAAAATGTTAAAGGAGAAGGTGAGTCACCAAGACTCAGTATGTAACCCTTCCCCCGTTTTAAAGACATTTCCATACACAACATATAACAATTAATATGCAGAATATTATGTACCCCCAACCTAGCCAACCAAACGCCCTTTGTCTACCCCATTTGTGGTACCAAACCACCGGTGGTGCCAAACCACTGGTGACATATAGTCACGATGTGTTACCAAAACATCGGTGTCCGTGAGACACGAATCGATTGATGGGGCCAACCCATCGTGTGATACCAAATCACCGCGACGATCCCATATCTCAAGTGGGGCCAACCCACGGTGGTGTTAACCACAGGGACGAGTCGCTATGAGGTACCAAACCTCTGGAGGTACCAAACCTCGGTGACCGTAGTCACGAGTGTGTTACCAAAACACTGGTGCCCGTCGGCACGATTAATACTGCCCCCTCCACTCATCAATCCCACATCAGTCACATATGTACATGTTTCATGTCATCACATACTTAAATCTCATGTATCAATACATCATGCTTCCCAAAAGCATCGAATAACAAATTCATATTAACAGGTACTTACCTGAATCACCATCTATACCGATATGGTATATTATCCAATGCTACATAAAATCAAGATAGCATTCACAACAATCAGCACATTAACAAGTTATACGTGTGTATGTACACACCTGTCACCACTGAATCGTCTAAATCCCAAAAAGAGAAGTCGGCCACCCTAGATCTACTTGTCCCTATATTCGACCAAATACATGGGAGTTAGTGATATGGACCATTCGGCCAACCAAATAATTTAAGAGGGGTTCCTTGTGAACCCAAATCCTTACCTTCACACCTTTGGATACTAGTCGCAACACTAAACTCCCAAATCTGCTTTTGATTCCATGCATCGGCAATCAATAAGTTAGTAACTTTCGGCTTAAACGAATACCAAATAACTAACTATAGAAGATCTTACCATTACTTACCAAAAACTGAATACTAGAGATCGGGGCCTGAGTCGACTGCTTTACTTCCCTGAGTACCTAGCAGAAATCGGTTACTACTCGTTTAGAAGATTTAACCATTGCCGAAATCGGCACCTTTCCTTGTAAAAAGTCGACAGAAAAAGAAAGAAAAGGGGAGATAGAAATTCGGCCCTCACTTACCTTATCACCCGATTGATAACAAAAAAAAAATCTGAAGAGATCTATGTTCCTTCCAACATTCGGCCAGAGGGAAAGAAAATAGTAGTAAAGAAGGTAGAGTTTCGGCTCAGATTTTTAGAAGAAGAGAGGGTTCTTGTCGGTTTTGGCGAATAACAAAGAAGAGCAAGAAAAGTGGAGGCTAGCCGAAATTGTGAAGAGAATATGCTAAGGAAATTCGACTACTTGTAAAATGTCTAAAAGAAAAACCCAAGATGGTAGGTGGGGTTTATAAAGGATTTCGGCACCCCTTGAATTGCTCTTGACCACTTGTTTTAATTTAATTCAAATAATTTTGAATTAATCCCCAAATAATCACTCAAAAATCCCCTATTAATCCAATTAATATCCTTATTTATCACTGATTATCCTAAGATAAAAATCTATTAATCCCCAAATAATCAAATGATCTCTTAATGATCCATTTAATAATATCCCTTATTATCTCCAGATTTAAGCAAATTAAAACCAATTTAAAGTGCTCAAATTATCCCTTAATAATAATAATTAATAAAAGAGTTTAAACTGAGGAAAAACTCCCTCCCTTGTGTCGTCCCATTAATGAGCAAAAAGAAGGATTGTTGTGACTCGAACCAAGGGTCTCCCTTCCCCTTCTTTGGCGTCACATGCTAGCTCTTAAGTGACCTCACTTTTGCCACTTTACCAAGGGCTTTTAATGTCCAAATTCCTCATTTATTCTTATAACACCCTCTTGCTAAGGCTCCCTGCCTTTAAAGTTCAAGATGAAATTTTCTACCAAACCGAGCCTACTCAAGACCATTAATTAACCTTTACTATTCCATAAATAGTATCACAGTGGTTCAAACATAAGAAAAATAATTTAATTCCAAATAGCCCCATCTTTGGGATGTTACAGCTTCTACCCCCTTAAAATAAATTTCGTCCTCGAAATTACCTAGCTAAAACAGATGGGGGTATTGTCGTCTGTATTACATCCTCGATTCCCACGTAGCTTCTTCCACACCATGGTTCCGCCAAAGCACTTTCACTAAGGGCACTCGACTTTCTACGTAGAACCTTCACATCTCGATCTAAGATCCGAACCGGTTCTTCTTCAAAAGATAAATCCGAGTTCACCTCAATCTGCGCATCGCACAACGCACGAAGGATCTCGACCGATACCGTCTCAAAGATCGATACATGAAATACGCCATGGATCTCGATTCGATTCTGCCGGCGACTCTAGGCGATAAGCTACCGGTCCTACTCGCTTTACAATCAGATATGGCCCGATGAACCTTGGGCTTAGCTTCCTTTTCGTCCAAATCTCAACACCTTTTTCCAAGGCGACACTTTCGAGAAAGACCTTGTCCCCACAAAGATACTCCATTTCCTTGCGTTTGAGATCGGCATAAGACTTTCGCCTATCGATGCTTCCTTGAGACGAGACCGAATCACCTTGACTTTGTCTTGCCTCTGTTACCAATTCTGGACCCAGAACTTGTCGTTCCCCAACTCCGTCCAACAGGTAGGAGTACGGCATTTTCGTCCATATAGGGCTTCATATGGAGCCATCTGAATACTCGCTTGATAACTATTGTTATAAGTGAATTCCGCTAATGGTAGGTACTCTTCCCAACTACCACTAAAATCCAAGACACAACCTCTTAACATGTCTTCTAAGATCAGATCACCCTTTCCGATCGTCCGTCGATTGTGGATGGAAAGCCGCATTGAAATCTAACCGTGTACCCAAAGCTTGATGCAACGCTTTCCGGAACCTTGACGTGAATCGGGATCCCTATCTCGAGATAATCGACATCGCACACCATGCAACCTCACTATTTCACCCACATACAACTTTGCTAGCTTCGGAGTGAGTAATCCATTCTCACCGGCATGAAGTGAGTGATTTAGTCAGCGATCCACAATTACCCAAATCGCATCCTTCTTGTTGGGCGTAAGGGGTAGCCCACTAACGAAATCCATGGTGATCCTCTCCCATTTCCATTGAGGAATCTTTACCGGTTGAAGTAGTCCCGATGGTAATCGATGTTCAGCCTTAACTCGCTGGCATGTCGACACTTTCCTACGAACTCGCTTATCTCACGCTTCAACCCCGGCCACGTAATCAATTTCGCAAATCTCCATACATCTTGCTTCCTCCCGGATGCATAGCATATGGGCTGCTATGTGCATCATGGAGAATTTTCCGCCTCAACTCTTCATCTTTCGGCATGCATGCTCGCCCTTGAAAACATAGCACTCCATCACTAGACATGCACTGCACTACCCTTCCAAACCACCATCCCCGAACTTGTACCCTCTTAGCGTTCAAGCCTTCATCCACTAACCGCTTTTCCTTAATCTCTCAATCCATGTTGGCTTAACTTGGAGTTCCGCCAAAAGACTCCCATCATCATATAGACTCAACCGAGCAAACATTGCTCTTAAGTCCGTCGCAACCTTAGGCTCAACGCGTCGCCTACCACGTTAGCCTTTACCGGATGGTACTCGATTGAACAATCGTAGTCCTTTAGTAGTTCAATCCACCGACGCTGTCTCAGATTCAGATCCTTCTGAGTCAGAAGATACCTCAAGCTTTTGTGATCCGTGTAGACTATCGACTTCTCCCCATACAGGTAATGTCTCCATATCTTCAGAGCAAAGACGACTGCCGCTAACTCCAAGTCGTGCGTTGGGTAGTTAACCTCATGCGGTCTTAACCGACGGGATGCATAGGCTACTACCTTTCCCATCCTGCATCAACACACATCCCAAACCAAAGTGTGAGATGCATCACAATAGATGTGAATAACTTTTCCGCTTCAGTGTACTCAAAACCTGAGCTTAGTCAAGATTTTTCTTAGCTTATCAAAACTTCCTTGTCGCTTCTCCGCGTCCATACAAATGGAACACCTTTCCTTAGTAACTTAGTTAACGGCGCTGCTATTAGAGAGAATCCTTCCACGAATCTCCGATAGTACCCCGCTAAACCCAGAAAACTTCGTATTTCAGCCACCGACCTAGGTGGTTTCCAATCCAATACTGCTTCAATCTTGCGAGGGTCTACTCTAATTCCTTCAGCTGATACTACATGACCTAAGAAAGCCACCTCCTAAGCCAAAATTCGCACTTATCGAATTTGGCGTATAACTGCTTTTCCCTCAACACTTGTAGGACTACTCGCAAATGCTTGTCATGCTCCTCCTCCGTCCTTGAGTAAACCAATATGTCGTCGATGAACACCACGACGAATTGGTCCAAGTACTGTTGAAATACCCTATTCATTAAGTCCATAAATGCCGCGGTGCATTGGTCAACCCGAATGGCATCACTAAGAACTCGTAATGCCCATACCGAGTTCGGAATGCCGTCTTGTGAACATCACCTCCTTCACCCTTAATTGATGATAACGACCTAAGGTCAATCTTTGAGAATACCGACGCACACCTTTCTTGGTTGGTCAAACAAATCATCGATCCGAGGCAACGGGTACTTGTTTTTGATCGTTAACTTGTTTAAGCGACGGTAGTCGATGCACATCCGCATAGAACCGTCTTTCTTCTTGACAAACAACACAAAGTGCTCCCACGGAGATATACTTGGTCGAATAAACCCTCTATCCAAGAGCTCCCGAATTTGAGCCTTTAGCTCCACCAATTCCTTTGGTGCCATTCGGTATGGTGCTATATAGACACAAAGTGCCGTTCTGTAGCAAGTCTATACGAATTCGACTTCCCGATCCGGAGGCGGCACCGGAAGCTCTTGCGGGAACACATCATCAGCAAATTCCCAACCGTTCGGACCTTTCCAACCATCGACCCCCTTAGCTTCCAAAGCATGATTTGAACCAAATACGCCTCACAACCCTTCTTGACCATCTTTTCAACCTTCAAGGCGGATAACTACATTGGATAGGTAATTCCTTCTATCCCCTATCATAACCACTTCATCACCTTCACTGTCTTAAGAACCATGCGCTTAGTCGCATAATCCAAATTACCGATACTTAACCAAACCGGTCCATTCCAAGGATCAAATCGAACTCCCAAACGGTAGTTCCATCAGATCAGCCACAAATACTACCCCTTGAAGTTCTAGGGGTACGCCTCTATAAAGTTTGTCTACCACTACAGAGTGACCTAAAGGGCTAACTACAGTCATCTCTCTAGAAGTAGTTTCAGAGTTTAGGTCCATAGTTCCTACCACACTACTAGCAATGTACGAAAGTGCGCCGAACCCACATCAATTAATGCAACATAAGGAAGATAAAAATTAAAAACATACCGGTTATGACATCCAGGTGCGTCACCCTCCTCGCGACGCCTCGGCACAGTAAACTAAGCCAGCCGCCTAGCCTCGTGTTGCCCGAACCTCGCCTCGAAGTTCCACGACCTCGGTTAGGACCGTTGTTTCCTCCGCCATTACCACGACCCTCTCCGTGGTCCCACATTTCTATCCTCGAGTACGATTACGCCTCTGGTGATTCTTAGCTAGTTTCAGGGGACAATCTCGACACGATGCTCCAAAGACCCACACTCAAAACATCCTCTATCACCGGTCCAACAACTTCCCCAATGGGTCTTTCCACAGCGGTTACACCGAGTCGGCCCTCGATTAGTAGTCGTGGGCCTTGCCGCCTGATTTGGCCCACTTGGCCTAGCCTTTTCTCGAACACTACCGCTTGATCCAAATTGACCCAAATCCTCTCTTCGATTATTCTTACTATAACTTTGCCTCACGGCCTCTTTGATCCCTTCGGCTACCTTAGCCTTTTCCACTAGAGATGAGAACTCACGAACTCGCATGGGGCAATCAAGAACCTCAAATCATCTCGAGTCCGTCCTCAAAGCGGACACAAAGTGCTCATGCTCTCGAGACACGATGCCTCTAGCATACCTACTCACCCTTAAAAACTCGCCTCATACTCCGACACTCGACTTAGTTCCTTGCACTAATCCCGAAAAGCCTTTCTCGTGCGCGGTGTGTTGTAGCTGGTACCCACATACTTCTTCCGATAGGTGGTTTTAAAATACTCCCAAGTCGATCATCTGCTGTAGCCCTGTCTCGAACCGTAAGCCACCATCGATACGCTTCATCCTTTAGGAGCGACATCGCCCTTTCAGCCTTTTCTTCCTCGGTCAAAGTCAAGATCATCCATGATCCTTCTGGGTTGACTCTAGCGATGATTCGCTGCAGACCTGGTGCCACTCGACACACCCCGGAATACCTCCGCTCCGTTAGATCGGAGTCGCTCGGGGACGATTTCCGAGCTCCCAAATTTCCACCAATTTCAGCCACCATCTCCAAGACTCGCAAAATAGCTTGCGTCTTGCCTCTCCACCGGCTCCGATCCTGCTCCTCGGTTCTAAAAGTAGGAGGTGGTGGTGGCGGTGGTACCTCATCTTGTAACCTTGTCCCGACTGACGGCGGGTTCGGACACCGTCATCCTACCCCTACGGCGTCCACGGCGCCCACGTCCTCTAGAACTCATTCTATCTACCACGCTTTTAATCTGATTAAGAAAAATTTTATGCGTTAGCATTTGTTCCACTTTCTTATTCACGAAGAAATTTTATGGATAGAGTTTTAATCAGAGATTCTTTCGAGCAACCAAGGTTTCAGTTTCCTATCCTAGTTCGCACAAAGAAGTTCATGCATCCATTCCTTAATACCTTCCATACCTATTCGCTCATCGGACATTTCTGCCCATTTCTAACCCAGGGGTATTTTCGTCTTTTTCCTACAGGGGTATTTTCGTAATAGAAGAAGTTGTAAACTTTTAATAAAACAGATCACTTTGTAATTCCCCAAAACTGGAGGATGTTTCCGAAAATTGGCAAAATTAAAAGATCTGGCCTCGTTTTGGAATCCAGGGTATTTGGTAATTTTGCAACTTGAGGGTTGCTGTAATTTTCCAGAACCAAAATATTTTGCTGATGATTTCCAAAGCTAAGTTGTTGAATATTTGTAAAATAGTTGAAATTTTTGAGCAAAACCATTGAACTGATATTTTATGAACCGAGGGCATTTTAGTAATTTTACCCCCTAAGGGCATTTCTGTAATTTTCCACAATCAAGTTTTTCGAGAAAAACGTTGTAAAAATAATGTTCTCGGATTTGAAAAAAAGTTATTGCACAAGTTTTGAAAACATTAGGGTTTGTTGTTTCATTCTTTTTGAAAACATGGCTAATTCCCTTTTCGGGTTTTATTCATTGCGTTTAGCCTATGACCGAGCCCTCCCGGTCGGGGTGAACCAAAGCTACGCACCAGCAAAGTCGAGTGAAGAGGAGGTGGGTCACGCGGACCGCTTAAATACCAAGCTCTCACCGAACCTTTCTAGACATGCGCGCACAGAGGTTACCACACCACCGAGCCCTCCGAGTTAGGGTGAACCGGAAGCTACGCACTGTAGGATACTGCGAAGAGGAGGTGAGTCACGAGGACCCGCTTAAATACTGTGCTCTTAGGATCCAATCCTAGACATGCATGTGGGGTTACCACACCCTAGCTCATTGACTAAGTCATAGGTTGGTTTAGTTCCTTAAGTCTTATGCTTCGTTTGTGTGTTTGAGTAGCCTAATCCTAGGGTTCAAGTTCCTATAAGTCTATCTACATTCCATGCTTCCTACCCTTCTACAGAATATAATTCACAAAGAGGTTTCGATGTACTTACCTGGGCGGATCGGTGCCGGAGACTCGGGCCATGCTGTTCAAAAACCAAAAATCATTCCATAAGGCCTACCAAAACATTTTTGGGCCTTGGGCCCCCACAGCCGAGCTTTGAACTGGGCTCTGATACCAATTTTGTAACAACCCAAACCCGGCCCAAACACTATGGCCAAATCCGAGTTGCTACAGTGGAAAAGATTTTGGAAAACCTTACTTAGAATTTATTTAAAAATTAATTCAGCCAAGTTATTATAGAATATCGAGTGTGCCCGATGGCACTATGAAAACATTTTCGTGTTAATTTGGGAGAACATGTGATTTTAATTTAATATTGGTAATCATAGTTTAAAACAATTATTCGACATATGAAAAATAACAAAAAAATAAAATAAAATATCGTGAGGCCTTATTACATCCAAATAAACTAAAAGCTGGAAATAAAATTTATCATAACTAAGATTAAAGTTCATTTAATTTAAATCCACCGCATGGCCACCTCGAGTCCAACTTGGCTCCTCAACCGCCATCTACGAGTCACTGAAAAAATGTTAAAGGAGAAGGTGAGTCACCAAGACTCGAGATGTAACCCTTCCCCGCTTTAAAGACATTTCCATACACAACATATAACAATTAATATGCGAGAATATTATGTACCCCAACCTAGCCAACCAAACGCCACTGCCTGTCTACCAGCTGTGGTACCAAACCACTGGTGGTGCCAAACCACTGGTGACATATAGTCACGATGTGTTACCAAAACACTGGTGTCCGTAGACACGAATCGATTGATGGGGCCAACCCATCGTGTGATACCAAATCACTGGCAGACGATCCCATATCTCAAGTGGGGCCAACCCACGGTGGTGTTAACCACAGGGACGAGTCGCTATGAGGTACCAAACCTCTGGAGGTACCAAACCTCTGGTGACCGTAGTCACAGTGTGTTACCAAAACACTGGTGCCCGTCGGCACGATTAATACTGCCCCCTCCACTCATCAATCCCACATCAGTCACATATGTACATGTTTCATGTCATCACATACTTAAATCTCATGTATCAATACATCATGCTTCCCAAAAGCATCGAATAACAAATTCATATTAACAGGTACTTACCTGAATCACCATCTATACCGATATGGTATATTATCCAATGCTACATAAAATCAAGATAGCATTCACAATAATCAGCACATTAACAAGTTATACGTGTGTATGTACACACCTGTCACCACTGAATTGTCTAAATCCCAAAAAGAGAAGTCGGCCACCCTAGATCTACTTGTCCCTATATTCGACCAAATACATGGGAGTTAGTGATATGGACCATTCGGCCAACCAAATAATTTAAGAGGGGTTCCTTGTGAACCCAAATCCTTACCTTCACACCTTTGGATACTAGTCGCAACACTAAACTCCCAAATCTGCTTTTGATTCCATGCATCGGCAATCAATAAGTTAGTAACTTTCGGCTTAAACGAATACCAAATAACTAACTATAGAAGATCTTACCATTACTTACCAAAAACTGAATACTAGAGATCGGGGCCTGAGTCGACTACTTTACTTCCCTGAGTACCTAGCAGAAATCGATTACTACTCGTTTAGAAGACTTAACCATTGCCGAAATCGGCACCTTTCCTTGTAAAAAGTCGACGTAAAAGAAGAAAAAAGGGGAGATAGAAATTCGGCCCTCACTTACCTTATCACCCGATTGATAACAAAAAAAAATCAAGAGATCTATGTTCCTTCCAACATTCGGCGGAGAGGAAAGAAAATAGTAGTAAAGAAGGTAGAGTTTCGGCTCAGATTTTTAGAAGAAGAGAGGGTTCTTGTCGGTTTTGGCGAATAACAAAGAAGAGCAAGAAAAGTGGAGGCTAATAAATTGTGAAGAGAATATGCTAAGGAAATTCGGCTACTTGTAAAATGTCTAAAAGAAAAACCCAAGATGGTAGGTGGGGTTTATAAAGGATTTCGGCACCCCTTGAATTGCTCTTGACCACTTGTTTTAATTTAATTCAAATAATTTTGAATTAATCCCCAAATAATCACTCAAAAATCCCCTATTAATCCAATTAATATCCTTATTTATCACTGATTATCCTAAGATAAAAATCTATTAATCCCCAAATAATCAAATGATCTCTTAATGATCCATTTAATAATATCCCTTATTATCTCCAGATTTAAGCAAATTAAAACCAATTTAAAGTGCTCAAATTATCCCTTAATAATAATAATTAATAAAAGAGTTTAAACTGAGGAAAAACTCCCTCCCTTGTGCCGTCCCATTAATGAGCAAAAAGAAGGATTGTTGTGACTCGAACCAAGGGTCTCCCTTCCCCTTGCTGGCGTCACATGCTAGCTCTTAAGTGACCTCACTTTTGCCACTTTACCAAGGGCTTTTTAATGTCCAAATTCCCTCATTTATTCTTATAACACCCTCTTGCTAAGGCTCCCTGCCTTTAAAGTTCAAGATGAAATTTTCTACCAAACCGAGCCTACTCAAGACCATTAATTAACCTTTACTATTCCATAAATAGTATCACAGTGGTTCAAACATAAGAAAAATAATTTAATTCCAAATAGCCCCATCTTTGGGATGTTACAAAAACGATTACCATGTTTGTTACTGTTGGTTTAAATTCGCGGAAGCTACTCTATTTACGGGTATCTTGAAGTTGAAAATATATGTTTGCCTTATAAAACAGTTTTTAGTTGTGAAAACTTGTTGGTATCCGTTTGGCAGTTCAAAATAAGAAATTAAAAATCACCAGAGGCCTTATTACAAAAATATCAACCCAATGTAAAATATTTAATAACCACGTTTAATCAAACATCCTCGATCGTGTGGCCCCCTCCGAGTCCCTCGCAGCCCCAAATCGCCTAAGATTGGGGATTACCTGTAAAGTTAAAAGAAAAGGGTGAGTTACGAGAACTCAGTGTGTAATCCCCTATCACTCATTCAGTAATACATGTAGTAGCAGTCTAGGCCTGAGCCCTATTCAGTAATAGTGCAGTATGGGCCTTAGTCTGATACAGTATCAGAATCAGAAACAGAATACATGTGGCCCTAAGCCCAATATGATGCTCGATGTCGAATGTGAAATACAACAATGCAATCATGCAACCCATCCCAATCCAGCCAACACACCACCCGCACCAACCAACACACCATGTGGGGATAAGATCGACCCACCCCGCCAACACACCAATATAAGCACCGGTTGCGGCACTAATCAATATCGCAGCAAAGCTGCCAGTAATTAGAATGGCTAAGAGCCGTAAATAGGATAGCTATAACGCCATGAGTACAGTAATATGATTGGCACAAAGCCATCGGTAGTAGTAACATAATCGGCACACAGCCATCAGTAACGGTAATATGATCGGCACAAAGCCATCAGTAGCAGTGATATGATCGAGACACAGCCATCAGTAGCATCGCAGCAAGTCGCCAAAATAGTATCGCAAAGAAAGCCGCTAATAATAGTATCACGGCAAAGTCGCCAAGAATGAAGATATGTGGCAAAGCCACCAATAATGATGATTGTGGCGAGCCACCAAGACAAGACTTCCTCCATAACAAAGATCCCAACCCCATGCAAGATGTCGTGTATGCAAAATGCCATGCTCGAATCGATCATACAAATCACGGATAAATCGGTCATTTAAATCACAGACAGATCAGTCATTTACGTCACAGACAAATCAATCATTTACATCGCAAACAAATCAATCATTTACCCTCGAGGGGCAAAATAGTCATTTTACCCTTTGGGGTATATCGGTCAATTCACCTAACAGAGGTATTATAGTCATTTTACCTACAAGGGCATCACGGTCATTTTACCCTACCCTAAGGGACATTACAGTCAGTTTACCCTACAGGGGTATTATGGTTATTTTACCCTACAGGGGCATTACGATCATTTTACCCTATAGGGGTATTACGGTCATTTTACCCTACAGGGGCATTACGGTCATTTTACTCACTAGGGGTATTTCAGTTATTTTACTCCCTAAGGGTCTCGGTATAGTTAACGACCATTCCGAAGGCCTACAGTCGCCTTGAGCGACACAAATAATCCATTTGGTCGAAACAGTGTAAATGGGCCTAAAGCCCAATATTCAGCCCAAATGGGCCCACACGCTCGTGTGGCCCATCTGGCCCAAATTCAATCACGGCTATGTGCTCTACATAGCCCAATCCAGTTTCTACCACTTTTCGTAAATTTTATCCGTGTGGGGCCCACTAGCCCATTGGGCCCACACGGCCCATTCTGGCCCAACGAGGCCCTTACGGCCCAAGTGCACGAGAACACTCGTGGTGGCCTCTACAGTCTACCGCCCACAGTTGTGGGCTCGGTTTTTCCACACGAGCGTTCGCATGCTCGTGAGGCCTCAAATGCTGACGTTTTAACTTTTCGGCTTTTGTCGATTCATAGCGGAGATAGTGTGATTACACACCTTTTTACGGAGTCGTTCCAAGATCTACGAGCACCTGACCTAGATTCATCGAGATCCAATGTTAGTCCTTAATTGTTAGGGTAGCACCCTCTTAACAACACTTAATCTGAAATACCCTTCTTACCTTGTTTGAATGAGGGCGACCTTAATCCCTCAACGAACGCTATTCAGAACGATCACACGCCTTCGCCGCTTTCCTAAAGTACAGATCGCCAGAACCGATTAGTAAGTGGTAGGCGTATTCGCCAACCCCAAAACATGAGGTAACCTTATTACCTTACCGGACGTTTTGAGAACGAAAGTGTGACTCCTCCAAGCCGTTCACACTCCACCACTCCTGAAGGAAGGCCCTAGAATCGCAATGAGTGCGGTACGAGAAGAATGAAATAACAATCGGTTAATGGGATTATTTGGTTTTGGAAAAGAAAGGAAGAGCATAGGTGAATTCGGTTTTAAAAGTAAAGCAAAGAATGGATTTTGAACACTTACCGATTGACAGAGCCGTTGCAGAACCGAAACAGAGAGGGACAACACTTGGGTTTCAGCCCAAGTAAGAAGAGAAGCCAAATCAATAAGGGAAGATGAAGGAGAATTAAGAGGGGGAGATTAATTTTGGAAAAAAGGAGAATATGGAAATGAGAAAAGAAAATGGGAGGTTTCGGCAATTGACACCTTTTGACAAAAAGGAATAGAAGAGAAAAAGACCTGAAAGGCACAGAAAGGCACTTGACTTACCAGAAATTGAAAAAAAGTGCAAACGGCAGAAAAATAAATGCTAGAGGAAGAAAAGTGGAGAAGAAGAGAAGAATTCGAGAGAGTAGCAGAAAAACATATTCGGCAAAAGACCTCAAAGAATTCGGTAAAGGGGGAAAAACATGACCGAATGGCTAGAGGCTCCACAGGCAACCGAATGGTTGAGAAGAATCCCATTTCGGCACCACTACTCCCCCCAAATTTGAATTCCCCTCTTTCCTCCTAAAATCACTCCTATTCACAAACCTCAACAACTGAAAATCCCCCTTTTCACTCCCCAAATTTGGCTAACAACAACCCCATTCAAATCTGTTCAAACTTCTGGTGTTTCAATCAAACACAAACTCCTCCCATGGCCAACAATAAAAATAATCTCCATTTTCATAAGCAAGGATTCGAACCTCAGACCACTAGTTCACTCCACACGCCATTTTCCACCTTTACCAGCAGACTCCTTGTGTCATGATTTCACCAAAAATATTTAAAAAGCCTTCAAGCTAAGGCCAAGATTCACTTAAGAGCAAAAATCAAAGATTTTGCTAATGCCCAGGTTTGAACCCAGGACTTCTCCAACACTCCCAAACACACCCAAATCACTTAACCACTGAAGCAAACAAGTAATTTGTGTCATTTTCTTGCACACATAGATATTTATGTGCAGTCTCCTAGCTGATCCCACGCTCAAGGCCCATTCCTTCTAGGCCCAAATTCGGGGCGTTACATGTGGTGATTAAATGAGTGATTTTTATCATTATAGATCAAGAAAAACGGAGTCCGGACCTAGACCGGGGGAAAACCAAGCTAGTAGACTAATTCAATTTAGTCGCTCACTTTTTGTATACCGCGGTAAGTTGTACGTAAATAATACAACTCTATTGTTGTTATGCATTAAATAATTGATATTGCATAAAATGTTTGATTATTGCTATGAATATGCATGACAAAAGTTGATGTGGTATACTCCCTGTTGAACCTTAGGAATAGATTGGATATCCATGCCATGACATTTGGGTGATATGTGTGCTAGTGTAAGACCATGTTTGGAACATGGCATCGGCCACATTATGAGAGCCAGTGTAAGACCATGTCTGGGACACGGCGTCAGCCACAATACGAGAGACAGTGTAAGACCATGTCTGGGACATGGCATCGGTATTGAGACGAGAGCTAGTGTAAGACCATGTCTGGGACATGGCATCGGCCTCGATATGTGAGCCAGTGTAAGACCATGTCTGGGACATGGCATCGGCATCGAACCCTCTTGTGTAAGGCTTGTCGAGTATCCTTTGGTATTCCAACAGGTTCAACGGGTAATTTTGTAACATCCCGATTCGGGGCCTAGTCGGAATAGTGGTGCGATACCACAAATCTGAGTTAGTAAATTGAGTTCTTAAGGTTTATGACATGTTTGCATGATAGTATTAAAGTTCCATGTAGAAATTTTGTGAAATTGACATGGAATGATCAAATAGGACTAAATTGCAAAAGATGCAAAATATGAGTTTCTAGAAGCTTTTTGTATGAAATAGCTTTAGAATAATAATTAGAAGTCCTTAAATAGCAATTTTCCCAAAATATAATTTTTGGACAAAATTGGTCATGAATTGGTAAAATGGAAAATTTTTAAGAGAATAGCATTTTGGTCATTTGTCTAATAAATGATTAAAATAGGAAAAAGATGATAAAAATCTATTCATCTTCTTCCTCCCATTGCCAAAAAATTGGAGACTCCATAGCAAGGGTTCTTCATTTTTTTTTCAAGCTTGCTAGTAAGTTCATTTTAGCCCCGTTTTTAATATTCTTCGTATTTTTGAAGTTCTCGTATTATGAATTAGCTATTTTTAGCTATAAAATGAGCTAAGATGCATGTTTAAAAATCTACCCATGAATGACATGCATGTTAAATGATGTTTTATGGAAGTTTATGAGAGTTTGATGTTAGATAAACATCTTTTTCTAAGAGAATTTCATGAAAAATGATAGTATGGACCATTTTGTAATAGTTATGAAAATTGGTCATACATACTAGAAATAGTGTGAATTGATGATTGTTATAGTAGATAAAATGAATCAGCTAAGCATGAAGTTTAAGAAAGTTGAATGAAAATCATTTTACGATCCTAGGGGCAAAAGTGTAAATATGAGAAAGTATAGGGGCAAAATAATAATTTTTCCAAAGTATGAGTAATGAGTCAATTTAGTCAATGTGAGTATTAAATGATCTATTTATGATAATAGATCAAGAAAACGAAGCTCCGGATCGAAACCGAGGCAAGAACAAAGTCGATGACTAAATTGCATATCTACATACATTTTGTATATCGAGGTAAGTTTGTATGATTTCTAAGCTTTATGATTTCTATCATTGAATTGCTTAGTATAATGTACATTATTATCATGGAATGCTTAACGTTTTGCTAAACAAAGAAATCAATGAGATTAAGTATGAGCAAGTCCCGATTGAAGATGAATTTCCCAGGATACTCGATCTACCACATGAGATAAGAAAGTCCGTATAAGACCAAGCCAAGGCATGGCATCGGCAATCAAGCAGAGATATCATGTAAGTCCAAGGCAAGCTTGGCATTGAACAAGTTATCATGTAAGTCCAAGGCAAGCTTGGCATTGAACAAGTTATCATGTAAGTCCAAGGCAAGCTTGGCATTGAATAGATATCATGTAAGTCCAAGGCAAGCTTGGCATTGAACAAGTTATCATGTAAGTCCAAGGCAAGCTTGGCATTGAACAGATACCATGTAAGTCCAAGGCAAGCTTGGCATTGAACAAGTTATCATGTAAGTCCAAGGCAAGCTTGGCATTGAACAGATATCATGTAAGTCCAAGGCAAGCTTGGCATTGAAAAGCTATCAAGAGAAAGAGATCCCATGTAAGTCCAAGCCAAGGCATGGCATTGGTGAGAACAAGAAAGACTTCGTATAAGTCCATGTCAAGACATGGCCTCGAAACCAAGATGAGATATTCCATGTAAGACCGTATCTAGGATATGGCTTTGGCATCAAGTTCGTGGAAAGAGATTTAGTATCCTCGGTTATTCGCAGAAATTCATCGGGCAAATGAGTAAAGTTAAAATGAGATAGCAAGAAAGTTGAGTAAGCAAAGTTATTATCAAGTTGAAAATGAGTATTATTCATGTTATGAATGATGAATCGAGAGATTATGATTATTATGTTAAATATCTTTGATCAATGTGATCAAGTGATACAGGTACCTTGTTTACCTCTCAAGTACGAGACTAGTAAGTTTCATGAGATATGTAAGAATCAAGTATGAGTAAGTAAGCTTTATAGCTGAAATTTATGATACCATTGTTGATGTCAAATGGTTTATATTAAGCAAGTATGTTGCTATGAGCATTATGCAAACTTACTAAGCTAAATGCTTACGTCTTTTATTCTTTCTTTCTATGTAGTCCCGCATAAGCTAACTTGTGGATCGTTGAAGTCGGAGCTCGAAGCACACTATCAATCCTTATTTTGGTATAGCCAAGTTGAAATTATATTAAGTATGGCATGTATAGGAAACATTTCATTTTGAGTATATGTCTTAGAAAGGGCAAAAGTATGGGCTATCAAGTTTATTATTCTTTTGTAAATGGCTAAGTGATTGGCCAAGATTGACTAAGTATGTATGTTATTGATATCAATGAAGCATGTTGTATTGTTCATGAAAGATGTAATACTTGAGTTGCTGAATTGAGCTTGAGTTTGGTCTTAATTTCAGGGTGGCAATTGGCTTGGTAAATAGCCTCTAAGTGCCTACACGGATGGACACACGAGCGTGTGTCTAGGCCGTGTGCACCCTGCACCATTGTATCTTAAGTCAGAATAGACCACGGACTAGTCACACAGGCGTGTGTCTAAACTCTAGGCCGTGTTAAGGTAGTCAGTGTGCACCACGGGTGGTAAGCACGAGCGTGTGCCTTGGTCATGGGGCATTGGCAGAATGCTGGGGTTTTAGGCACGGTTTGGGGCCACGGGCGTGTCCAGGCCGTGTGTATTTTGCCAGTATCCACCACGGGTGAAAGACACAGGCATGTTTTAGGGGTGTACGGGCGTGTCCCATACAACATGGGCGTGTGACCCCTGCTCTAAAGAAAAGTTTCTGAATAAGTTCCAAAAGTTTTTAGATAAGTGTTTAAGGCCTCGTAGGCTCATGAAAGGTATGAATAGACTGAGAAAGAGAAGTTTTTAATTCGAAACAAAATTTTATAGCCCGTAAGTACATGTTTAAGTGAGTTCAAGCATGGTAATGTCTCGTATCCAGTCTTGGTCTCGAACTCGGGTATGGGGTGTTACAAATTTAGAGCTTGTGTCAAAAGTGAGAAAAGTTACGACTATGTTGCAAGTGATATAGGTACCTACATGAGAATTCATGAGAAATGAGCTCGAATTATGTTGTATGATTAGTAAGGGTGAAAATGAGTAAGGTATGCTTTTACTCATTCGAGAATTTTGTGCAAGCTTATAAGATGATATGCGTATGATAATGCATGGTAATTGTTGTTAATTATTTACATGCCACTTACTAAGCTTTGTGCTTACTCCCTTTCCTTTCCAGTTTCTTATAGTATCGCCAAGCTAGCTCGGGGATCAAAGGACGTCGGAGGCTCGATCACACTATCAATCTGAACATTAGGTATAGTTAGAATTATTATTTTGAGTATGGCATGTATAGGGACTTGGTCTTTGTCTAGTGTCATATTGTTTTGGCCAAATGTGTTGGCTTGTCTTGAAGATTGACTAATTTTGTATAAGGCCATGGATGATGGCTATTACTTATTATTGATATATGAAAATGATGATGTTTTTCATGAATGTGCAAATTGCATTGGCTGAGTAATTGGTATATTAATGCATGAACGAGTAGGTTGCATGATGTGGCTTATGTTGGTGAAGGTAGGGGTGGCAGAAAGGGCTTGGTAAATAGCCTTGTTTTTGTCCACACGGGTAGACACACGGGCGTGTGTCTAGGCCGTGTGTGACACACGGTCTGCCCATGGGTGTGTAAATCAGTCGTGTGTCCCCCTGCACCCTAAGTTGGCAAAACAGAATGTCCAGTAGTAACCACACGGGCTGAGGCATGGCCATGTGTCTCAACCGTGTGGAAGACCTGGCCATAGGACATGGGCATGTGCCCAGGCCGTGTGAAATCTGCACTTAAATTTAGGAATTTAATTCACCGTACGGCCTAAGAACACGGGCGTGTGCCTTGGCCATGTGACCTTCTTGGGTTGATGACGTCAGAAACAGAATGTCAAGGTTTTTACACACGAGCGGAGACACGGGCGTGTCATGGCCGTGTGAAGGACATGGGCCATGGACACGGGCGTGTGCCAGGCCGTGTGAAAACCCCTGTAGGTTCGAATTGAGAAATAAATCCACACGGCTAGGGACATGGGCGTGTGTGACCACACGGTCTGCCCACACGGGCGTGTCCCATGCCGCACGGGCGTGTGCCCATGTTTTTAGTGACATTTTCCAAAGTTTTCTAAAGAATTCGATTTGATCCCGAAACGTTTCTAAAATGTGTTTTGGGACTCGTAAGCCCATATTAAGGACGTTAAGAGGAAGTTTAAAAAGTTTTAAATTTGAACGAACTTTTATGATTTGGAAACGTATGCTAGTATGTGTTTTAGTAAGGTAACGCCTCGTACCCTGTACCGGCGTCGGTTACAGGTAAGGGGTGTTACATAGTTGATTTTTAGATGTGGGTTATGTTGAATTAATTGAGGAATTAGGGTTTGAATTAATAGAATTTCAAGTTAGAATTGATAAAAGGATTGAATTGTAAAGTAAATCATAAGTTTTATATAGTAGGGACTGAATTGAAAGAAATTCAAAATTAGGGTTTTATGGTGAAATTAGAGAGTTAAATTTAGTTTTAAGTGATAAATGGAATGAAAAAATAAAGAATAAATTGTAAAGAAATAAAGTCAGTATTGGTTTGGGATTAAATTGAAAACTATGCAAGAGTTGAGTATAAATTGAAATGTTCAATTTGAAATTGTAGTGTATTGATAAATTTTAATTGTTTAATTTCCATAGCTAAAGTTGAGCCGAAAGCCTCGACTTGGAAAGGAAAAGAAAAAGTCAACAAGGATTAGCTCAGAAAATACGGTTTGTATTTCTATAATCCGAAAACTAAAATTATTTGTTGTATTTGTTATTATGTATGGCAAGTGAAATTGAGGTGAGTTTGATATACTGATATTGAATTGAATTGTTTTGTGAACATATGTGTATGATTGAAAAGTGTATTGAATTGGAATAGATTGAAATTGTATATCGATTTGAAATTGAATTAAGAATTGAAATACCCTATTAACAATGTCGGGCTAAGTCGGATATAGTTGGCATGCCATAGGATTGGAAGTGTTCAAGGATACTTTGACTTCGAGTCGATGAGGCACTATAAGTTTCGTTTTACTGTTATTACTTCAGATAAATCCAATGAGGTAATCGAGTACCGCATCGTTATCGTTTTACTTGGCTTGGCGATGAAGCCTGAGTGCCGTGATTGGTCCATTCGTTGGATCCGTGTATCCGTCGAAGTCTGAGTTGTGTTAATAGGGACAAATAAATGAATTGGTCAAATTGATTGATACTGAATGATATTGAAATTGAATTGAATACATTATGGTAAAATGCTATTTAATAGCATCTATGAGATTGAAATAGAAGATGTGGTAATTAAAAGTGTTATGAATTATGCGCATTGTGAAATTGATTAATTGTTGAATGGATTTGTTATGTGTATGTATTTGAACTTTATAAATTTTTATTTAATAAGTATTCGGATTATAGAAATACCACTAAGTTACATACTCAGCGTACGGTTTGTTTTTTGCATGCGAGTTAGGTCAAAGTCGATTTGTTCAATCAGCATCCATAGCTGATCCCGAACTCAAGTACGTGGTGAAGTATTTTCTCTTTTGAAATGGCATGTACCTAGGTTGTATTTTGATGAGATGTGAATATTAATGGTATATAAGATGATAATGGTTGATCTATATATACAAGTATATGTCTTATAATATATGTCTTATAATATGGCTATTTACATGGTTTAATTAGGATTGGTTTGAATGGTATTTAAATAAATTGTTTAGATAACTTATGTTAGATACCTATAAACATGCATGGGTTAGATCATTATATTGTTAGTTATGAGATGTTTTTGATGTATTTAATCACGTTCTTGACTGGTTGAAAGATTTGATTTTGAGTTACTTAATGTTCAAGAATTGCAGGGTTGGTAAACTTGTTGTAAAAGGCTCATTTTGAGTCCACACGGCCTGGCACACGGGTGTGTGACCAGACCATGTGAGACACACGGTTTACACATGAACGTGTGAGTAGACCTTATGTCCCCTGCAACTTAAAATTTTAGAAACAAAATGCACAGGTATTGCCACACGGACAGAGACACGGGCGTGTGTCTCAGCCGTGTAAGGTACACAGCCCAGCACACGGGTATGTGTCCGGCCGTGTGAAAACTGCATCTAAGATTCGAAAAATAAATTGACCAAACGGCCTAGCACATAGGCGTGTGGCTTAGCCGTGTGAGGTAAGTCAGAGAGCACACAATTTAGGACACGGCCTGAAACACGGGCATGTTTTAGTGCCACACGGGAGCTGGCGTGTGAGCTCTGTATATAGGAAAAATTTTTGAAATTTCACGTAAAATCCTTAGAGTTTCCGATTAAGTCCCAAATTTCACGTAAAATCTTTATTATTTGTATTAAAACTGTATTGACTGGTAATACTCCGTAACCCTGTTCCGGTGACGGATAAGGGTTAGGAGGTGTTATAGATTTAGTAATGTAAAGAATTATAAAGTGATTTGCTTAACTATACATTGATGTTGGACTAACTAAGTTATTTTTTATGTGAAATTGCACAAGGTTTCCAAGGGTAATTTTATGTTTTATGTTATTGAAATTTCAACTGCTTATGTTATTTAATGCCGAGGTAAGTTAAGTTAAATTTTCGCACAAATTTACTAAGCACTAGCATGCTTACGTGTTTTCATTTTCTTCATTGTAGATCATTGGACAAGGTCAGATTAGTCGAATCACACCAAAGCTCACACTACCCGTCTTACAATTTGGTAGACTTTTCTTCATTTTGGCCCAGTTATATGTGGCATTTACATATGTCAAAAGGCTAGAACTTTCGTTTCGCGTTCCGAGCGGCCTAAGGAAATCTGTTTGTTCCAAACTCATCTAAGTTAGCCTAACCACCACAAATGAGGATTCCTTTAGAATTCCTCCAAGGCACCAATTTGTATAGCGGAAGTAATTATGCCAAAAGAAAGCTACAGGCACCAATTTGTTTGTTCTCAACTGTGTTACTTTCTCTTAAAGAATACAACAAACAGTCAAAGAATGAAGTGAGTTACAAGTGAGGGGGAGGCTCTCTATTTATAGTTGAGCTCCTCCAAAATCGACAGTCTAGATCAAGTTACATCGATGGACGAGATTAGTCTATCCCTTAAATCTAGGGATTTACAAGATTACATAATCAAATCAAATATAATCTTACAAGATATGATACCCTTCAATCTTTTAAGATTAGTTTCCCTATTTACCAAGGTAGCTTAACTTTCCAAATCAGCATCATTGGGCCACCCAGGCCTTAATCTGACAGGCTTCTCCAACAACTCATTGAATTGGGCCAATTCTCATGGGCCAAATGATCCCCATGTCAATGATAGACCTCCATGGGATGCATTGTGTGCGATGGTCACGGGCTTTGAACTACGGCCTGTGACATTCTCCCCCACCCATTCTCGCAACATCCTTATTGTGCCTTCAGAATGACACTAACTTGATTCGTCTCGGTCTCGTCTCGACACCTTAGCTTTTTCCTTCCTTCAGAAATTTTCCTCGGCTTACGTTGCCTCTTAACTCGAACCATCCCACTCGTTATTGAAAGCAAGAAGTTATGTCTCTCTCTTGCCCACATTCTAACTCGCTTCGAATAGAATCCTCTTAATTCTCACCACTTGGTTTTGAATTACCCATAGTCCCTCAGACTCCTTGCTTAAGAACTTTGAAAAGGCCCTTACATTCTTGCCAAGCTAACAAGTTAGAATGCAAAACACTATCAAAGTGTTCAGAATGTACCTTTCTCATAGCATTTACTCGGGTCAACTGTCCAACTTGCATCATTACTTTCCTAAAGTTTGATGCACACCCACCTCTCCCAAAGGTAGTAGCTCCTCCGTTGTGTCAACAAAAGTGAGCTTCATTGATCCTAGCTTCAAAGTTTGCATCGCTACCTCTCCTTTAAGTCCAATGCCAAACTCACCTCTTCCATTGGTAGAAGCCTCGCCGACAACTCGGCCAACTTCGTCGCTTTACTCAAATTGAGCCTCATTAGTCCAGCTTCACTGTTTTCATCGTAACTTTTTCCCCTAAGTTCGATGACAAACTCACCTCTTCCTTGGGTGGAAGCCCCTCCGATGACTCAACAAGCTCCTATGTTGTCCTTTCTTTGACCACGGCTTGTTTTGGACAGTTCCACAACTTATGCGGACCACAACACAAGAAGCACTTTACTCACTTCTTCTTGCTCCTCTTTGCCCTCTTGGCTTCGACTTTTCCCTTGTTCAAACCAAGTTTCTTGGACTCCTTGTATGACGCATCGTCCCCTTCGATGATAGAATTCCTCAGACATTTTCGCAACCTATGCGGACCATGACACAATAAGCACTCTACTGGCTTCTTCTCGCTTTTGGCCTCCTTGGCTTTGACACCCCTTGCGCTCGAACCAAGTCTCAAGGCCTTACCTTTCGACTTCTTCTTCTTAGAAAGCGCAGATTTCTTCGAACATTTCTTCAACATATGTGGACCATCGCAAAGAAAACATTTCAACTTGCCCCTCTTTTTGTTGGGTTTCTTCCCAACTCATGGTTTCCCATTACCACCATCGTTTCCATTGCCACCGCAGTTATCATCTTCCTTGTGATTCCCTTCACATACGCCCTTTTCCTCAGACTTGAAAGACTCAAGCTTGTCTTTCCCTAGACCAAGCTTCACCACAGACTCTGCTACCATAATAGCTTTCGACAGCTCTTGGAAACCTCCTTATTCCACTTCCTGTCTGACCCACGGCTTTAATCCATTCATGAAGAAAAGTAATGCCTCTTTCTCAGTCACATCTAAAATTTGAAACATGAGTTCCCTAAACTCTTGAATAAACTCCCCCACTGTGCCTCATTGCGTTAGCCATCGCAACTTTTCCCGAGCTTCCTCCTTGGCAAGTTTTGAATAAAACTTGTAACAGCCCGATTTAGGGGCTAGTCAGAACAGTGATCTCGGAATCACTAATTTGAGGTTAGATAAAATTATTTGCATGATATGTTATGTGTTATAACATATTTATAAGGATGCATGAAAATTTTGGTGCCTTAATTTTAGCGAATTCTAGCTAAATTGTGAAAAACGACTAAATCGCATAAAGTGCGAAAGTTCTATTTTATTTGCTAGAGGTGCCAAATAGCTATGGATTATTAATTGGAGGTCCCAATTGTGCAATTTGGCCTTATTTAAGTGAGTTGGCCGGCCATAATAATACATAGGGGACAAGAGCATTTATTATGATAGAAAATTTGGTGATATTAGTTGGAAAATTGAATAAAATAAGATGATATAAGCTAAAGTTATCATCTTTTTATTTATCTTTCTTCTCCAACCGAAAATATCAGCCATGGGAGGGGTTTGAAAGCTTAAAATTTCAGCAAGCTTTACTCCATTCAAGTAAGTCAATTTGGTGTTTATTTTTGATGATTTTTGTATATTTGGAGTCCTCAAAGCTTAAGCTAACTATTGAGAGGACTAGTTTGCAATATGGTTGAAAGTCTAGGGACTTACCATGATAGATTTTATGTTGTTTGATGAATTTTTATGGAAGAAAATGAATGATAGGATGATGAGAAACAACTTTTGTGAAAGGTGTTGTCATGAAAACACCTAATTGGGACTAAAATGCAAAAGTTGTAATTTGTTCATTAAGGCATGAAATAGTTGGAATTGTGGATAGTTGTAAGAGGATTAAATGTTTATCTAGGCTTGTTTAACAAGAAAATGTGATGAAAATTTATTTACGAGCCTAGGGGCAAAATCGTAATTTTGCCAAAGTGTAGGGGTAAAATAGTCATTTTTTGCCTAAAGTGTAGATTATGCTGTATTATGATTTATAAGTGATTAAATCAATAAATTTCATTATTCTAGATCAAAGAAAACGAGTTTCGGACCTAGAACGGATGAAAAGAGAAATTAGGGCAAAAAGCCCCTATCGGCTCTTTCGACATCGAGGTAAGTTCATGTGCAAATGTTGCAATTACGTATGAGTTAATTTAATGTTCCAATGTTGCATGGAATGTATATTTACTCTATGAATGTATGAAATATCTTTGATGAGAGGTCAAAAGAATTGAATCTAAGAGTAATGGGAAATGTATGTAGAATGATATGATGATAGTTAAAGTCTCGTGTAAGACCATATTAGAATATGGCCTCGATGTAAGAATTAGCATAAGACCATGTCGGGGACATGAAATCGATATGTTAATGCAAGTAAGACCCTATTGGGGTATAAATTCTATGTGACATTATGAGTATGAGACTCAAGAGAGTTATTTAATAACTTGAGTGATTCAACGTATATGTGGAAAGGAAGAAAGTATGTGGTTGTACCACGAAAAGCACAAGTATGTGTTAGAATTGAATTGATATGGATTCAGTGTATGATGAACCCTTAGTGGGTTATGTGTATTCAATACACTTTAGTTACATGAGATAGGTTTATTAATGTATTGTGTGAATGCAAACGAGTATCATAGAAAGTTAAGTAAGAATAGAAGTGTGTGAGAATGTTCTCGGATGAATATTTGAAATAGAGATATACATGTGGATTACTATCCATGAATGTAAAATGAAAGGTGGGCTAAGTACGGAACCACCATAAGTATAAATGATTGGTGGGCTATGTATGATACCACCCTATTAGAGATTCAATGGTGGGCTAAGTGCGAAACCACTGAGATATTAGTAGCATGAGCAGCTTATTGAAAATGCTTGATGTGTTGTTTTATATGATCATGTGGTGATCAGTGCAGGAATGTATGCTAATTGAACGAGCAATTGGCTTGTGACATGGTAAGAATGTGGTAAGAGATTGAATGAGTAAGTTTCAAGAATATTTGAGCAAGTAACCATGAGTGTAACACCCCCAAACCCGGCCCATTCACTACGACCGAATCTGGTTATGTCACTGGGAAAGACGGTTGGAAATCTTTGACCTTAGAATTAAACTTGAAAATTTGTTATCGCTGAAAATCGTGTCCATTTAAAATTATTAAAAACTTCCAAATTAAGACATTTTTATAAGTTGCTATAATATGAATCTTTTGCGAAAATATTCCTAAGTGTAGTGTAAACTTCAACATTAATAAATAGAGTTCTTTAAATCAAAGAGGCCCTTATTACATCAAATAAAATACCAAAATACTGACAATATAAAATACTTAAATATAGTAAAACATCTTCTGTATGAAAATCTCCTTCTGCATGGGCCACCTTGTATCCACTCCAACCCGTCCACTAATCATGACTCACCTGCAATGATTAAAAAGTTGGGTGAGTCATACGGACTCAGTGTGTAAGTTAACCACTGAAATCCACCCACACGCTAGCCACATAATATCCCAATTATCAAAGGCAACAAGTATATATATATTCATTTAACAACTTCCACAATCTGGCTTGGCCCACATTCAAAACATACTCAAATACTGGGCTAGGCCCATTTCTCAATAAACCACATATCAACTGGGCTTGGCCCATTTCCACGTATGTTTCCAAAACATACCTACCCTCATGTCATATTGGGCTTGGCCCATTTCTATATTATTACAAAAATAATGCAACATGATTCCCAACCCAACCTAGGGTCCATCCGCTACACACCCCCTTATCCAGCCTACCACACACCAGGGGACTATCGAGTCACCCTCTCCTTTTCCCTCCAAAAAGGCAACCAATGCCATCCACGATGTAGCGTATAGCTAACATCAAACCACGATGGAGCACACAGCAATCCATCAAGCCACGATATGGCATAAGCCGATATCAATCAAGGTAACCACGCGAACTAAATCGCAAAGATCCACAACGCGACCTCAGTCAGCGCCAATCCACGATGTAGCACAAAGCTGACATCAACCACGTACTCGAAGTACACCCGTACCTTCTTTTCATATCCCACCCATGCACATGCCACATAAAATATAATCATGATAATGCATGCACATGCTTATTAATGTCCATAAACATACTCATAAACAAATAATCACACTGCAATAGATCCGGTACTAACCTGGTCATCGCTATACCCTTTAGAGGTATATATGGCACACTCATTACTGCACTTGTTAGTAAAAAACATATAACACATAAACCCGGAAGCTTGATGGGTTAGTTACACACCTTATTACTAGGAGTTCTAGACTCTCGATCCTCGACGCTATCGTCTAGCGAAACTACGGCTATTTGCTTAACGTTTTACATTCTTTGGCCCACACCCCGTGGCCAATCTCGCATGCCAGAAAACGGATCTTTTCTTAAACTTTGGGACAGGGACCTTCCCTTTCCCTTCTTGACTGGTACTCGCATCCACGTCCATCGAAAGTCACTTAATCAGAACCACACGATTAATCAACGAAGTCATAATCAACTAATTCTAAGTCACTTACTAATATCCTTACCGAAATAATCTGAGATCCCGAAGGCTTCCCTTGCTCTTGTCGATATGCCCCTTAGATGATCGAATCCAAGAGACTTCCTCAATGCTTCCTTCTTTCGGCTACACACAAGAGAACATACTTAATGGCACTATGACATTCGGCCATGCCAAAAACTAAGGCCAACCATTCGGTTTCGACCATTAAAACAAAGAACTCACATCAACTGCTAGGGTCGAACACATTACCTTCCCTTAAACCGAATGGAGCAGAACTGGGAGAGCCAACCACCCTAGGCTACTAAGAGGATATTTCGACAAGGGTGAGAGGAGATTCGGCTAAAACATAAAGAAGAGAAAAGGAGAAGAGGCTGTGGATATTCGGCTTAGGCTACAAGGAAAAAGGTTAAGAGGTTTCGGCAATGGTGCTCAAAAGAAGTTTCGTCCTATGCAAAATAAATGGGGAAAGAAGAGGTTCTCTCTTGCTTACAAATTCGGTCCTGACAACTAGAGAAGAACCAATAAAATTCGGCACAAGAGGGAGATGAGAGAATGAACTTTCGGCTACAAAGAAATGATGAGCAGATGGTGAATGAAATGAGCACCTCCTCCCCTATTTATACTACACGGCCTAGCTCCAACCCCCAAAAAAAAAAATCCTCAAGATTCTCCTAAAATACCTCCCTTCCACCCATTCAAAAAGTTTGAATGAGTCAAACCTAACTAGCCAAAATTGAAAAAGAAAGACCAAGTCTTTCTCCATCTTTTAAGCATCCAAAAGCCACCCAACTCCTTACCTCATTGACGCAAAAACAAAGGCCAAGTCTTTGCCTTCGCACTCGAACACCGGCCCCTTCCCTTGCACCGAGGCGTCACTTCCCCAAGCTCTTAGTGGCGTCTCCCTTGCCACTCCACCAGCCCAATTCTTATGCCAAAACCCCACCAAAAATTCTCTTAAGGCCCTCTCCATCCAAACTCCCCCTTTTAGCCCCTAAAACTAAAAATTTACCAAAGCAATCTACCACCACCTAGGGTTCTCAGGACCCCTAAAACTTACCCAAACACACACTGAAGTGTGCCAACACCCAAGCTAAGCACCAAAAATCTAACCCCTAAAACCAGGGTGTTACAATTCTACCCTCCTTGAAATAATTTCGTCCTCGAAATTACTTGTCTAAACTACAGTCCAACTCCTCCCACTACACTATGGCTGCGCACTCTGATCTTACTAAGGCTATCGTACCTACACAATCTCCAAATTCGCGCTCAAAATTCGAAACGCCTCTCTTAGCAACACAGGAAAGGCTAACACATAAGAAAACAAAGTAATTAACGCAAGTACCAAAGCAAAGGAGCTTACCTAGTATCACATCCTTGGTTGACTCCGACTAGAACCATTCCTTCCATGACTTGAACCACGACCCCTCGTCGCTTGAGGGAAATTCTTAACCAGATGTGCCTTAGATCCACACCGAAAACATTCTTTACTATTTCCCCAGCACTCTCCTGTGTGAGGTCTTCCACATCGAGCACAAGAACGATTCCGATCCACTGGGGCAAGTATACGCACAGGATTCTCGATCTTTGGTCTTTTCTGGACATTACCAAACGATGCTGACGGTCCAATATTTCTCTTATTCCTGTTCCATTCTTTTCTCGATTTGCAAAATTACCAAAAATACCCCTGTAGGAAAATGACGAAATTACCCCTGGGTAGGAAGGAAACTTTGATTGATCGAAAGAACTACTTTCGGAAACTTCATTGCATAAAATTTCTCGTGGATAAAACAGTGAAACAATAATTTCTAATGCATAAAACTTTTTAAACAGATTAAATCACGACGATAGAGATGAGTTCTAGGGGGCGCGGTAGAGGTAGAATGGCCGCATCGGAACCGATAGGGTCTGGCCATGGGTCAGAAAGTGAAGTGCCGCCAGCAGTGGGCGCAGAGGAACAAGATCCGATAAGTGAAGAGGACGCAGTGTCGCAGGCTCTCTTGCTTACAAATTCGGTCACAGCAACTAGAGAAGAACCAATAAAATTCGGCACAAGAGGGAGATGAGAGAATGAACTTTCGGCTACAAAGAAATGATGAGCAGATGGTGAATGAAATGAGCACCTCCCCTCCCCCTATTTATACTACACGGCCTAGCTCCAACCCCCAAAAAAAAAAAATCCTCAAGATTCTCCTAAAATACCTCCCTTCCACCCGTTCAAAAAGTTTGAATGAGTCAAACCTAACTAGCCAAAATTGAAAAAGAAAGACCAAGTCTTTCTCCATCTTTTAAGCATCCAAAAGCCACCCAACTCCTTACCTCATTGACGCAAAAACAAAGGCCAAAGTGCTGCCTTCGCAGCTCGAACACTGGCCCCTTCCCTTGCACCTGAGGCGTCACTTCCCCAAGCTCTTAGTGGCGTCTCCCTTGCCACTCCACCAGCCCAATTCTTATGCCAAAACCCCACCAAAAATTCTCTTAAGGCCCTCTCCATCCAAACTCCCCCTTTTAGCCCCTAAAACTAAAAATTTACCAAAGCAATCTACCACCACCTAGGGTTCTCAGGACCCCTAAAACTTACCCAAACACACACTGAAGTGTGCCAACACCCGAGCTAAGCACCAAAAATCTAACCCCTAAAACCAGGGTGTTACAATGAGTTTATGAGAGACACTCTTCATGATACTTTGTAATTATGTATATTCAATGAATATCAATATTTGACACATTATGCAGATGAGCTTACTAAGCATTATTGCTTACTCCTTTACTTTTCTCATCCCTTATAGGTTATTTTAAGTCGGAGATGTTTTCACACTATCGAGCAGACACTTGGCATGAGGCATCAAGTCCTTATGAGTCATGGCATGTATAGGGATTCTTTTAAAGTTGATTAAGTTCTAACCGATGTAGCCAAATGGTATCGGCCTAAGAGAATCTAGAGTTGGTTGTGTATGACCATAGATGATGGCTTAAGTTGGTTGTATTTGTATTGGGAGTAGTTCTCCCTAGTGTATGGGATAAATACTTTATCTCTTTAATGATTAAATGTGTTAATTCATGTGTTTTAATTGATGATTTGAGAATGTTTTGAAGTAGTATATGAATGTATGCAAGCGGGAGTGGTAAAAGGTTTGGTAAGATAGCCTCTAAGTGCCCACACGGATAGACACTGCGGGCGTGTGTCTAGGTCGTGTGTCTCCGCACCTTAGTATCTTAAGTCGATTAGACCACGGGCTGGTCACACGGCCGTTTGTTCAAAGCCGTGTGATACACGGTTGGCACATGGGCGTGTGCCAAGGCCGCGTGAAGTCTGCACTTGACACTTAGAAATACAATTGTCACACGGTGACGCTTTGCGGGCGTGTGTACAAAGCGTGTGAATAAGTCGAGAATGCCAAGGTTTGGCACACGGGCCGTGGCCACGGGCGTGTCAGCCGTGTGTAATTTGCCGATATCCTCCACGGGTGAAAGACACAGGCATGTTTTAGGGGTGTGCAGGCGTGTCCCAAGTCACACGGACGTGTGACCCCCTGCTTCGAGAGAAAGTTTCTAGATGAGTTACGAAAGTTTCGAGGCGTAAGTCCGAGGCCTCGTGAGGCCCATGAAATGTCCGATTTGACTAAGAAAGAGAAGTTTTTAATTCGGAACGAAATTTTATAGCCCGTAAGTACATGTTTAAGAAAGTTCAAGCATAGTAATGTCTCGTATCCGGTCTTAGCCTCAGACTCGGGTATGGGGTGTTACATTTAGTGGTATTAGAGCTATGGTTTAGTCGGTTCTAGGACTAACCTAGCGAGAGTAAGAGTCTAGCTATACATGCCATATGTGGACCGTGATAGTGTGATGTCTCCCGGCTCTAACGAAATTGTTTTGTTAAGACAGAGATGATTCCCAACCGAGCTAATTTCAGTAAGTTTGTATGATTTTCAAGCTTCATGGATATTTTCATTGAATTGCTTGTGATGTTGTTATATGCACATTATTTCCATGAAAATGTTTAATGATTTATTAAACAAAGAAGTTACTAAGAGCATGTATCTGAAAGTCCCGATTGAAAATGAATTACTTAGGATACTCAATCTGCCACATGAGACAAGAAAGTCCAGTATAAGACCATGTCAAGACATGGCATCAGCAATCAAGAAAGTTATCATGTAAGACCAAGACAAGTCTTGGCATTGAAGAGTTATTATGAGATGAAGACTCATATAAGCCCAAGCCAAGGCATGGCATTGGTGAGTCTCCAAGCAAAGTTATCATGTAAGTCCAAGACAAGTCTTGGCATTGAAAAGCTATAAAGAGATAGAGATCCCATGTAAGTCCAAGCCAAGGCATGGCATTGGTGAGTTACAAGAAAGATTTCATGTAAGTCCAAGCCAAGGCTCGGCATTGACAAGTAAAGATACCAAGTAAGACCATGTCGAGACATGGCAATGGTAAGTTCCCAAGGGAACCTACAAGCAAGACTTCGTGTAAGTCCATGTCAAGACATGGCATCGATACCAAGTAAGAGATCCCATGTAAGACTATATCAAGGATATAGCATTGGCATCAAGATACATGTGAAATGAGATTCAGTATCCTCAGTCATTCATAGTAATTCATCGGCCAAAAGAGTAAAGCTTAAATGAGAAAGCAAGAAAGTTAGTAGTAAAGTTAATATCATGTCATGCTAGTGAAGGCTGACTAACAAGTATAATTCATGTTATGAATGATGATGTTGGGATTATGCTTGTTATAGTAAACTATACTGATCTATGTGATCAAGTGTTACAGGTACCTTGTTTGCCTTACAAACATGAGACTAGTAAGTACCATGATGTATGTGAGAAGCGATAAGAGTAAGTAAGCATTTGAGATTTGTGATGCCATTGTTTATGATAAATATGTCCACATGGTTAAATCTCACGTGTATTGTTAAAGCGAGAGAAGGTATAATGTTTCGTCTTATGACCTGTTACAAAGTCACACATATTATAGTGTGAGTAAAAGCGAAAAGTTTGATTAAGTAGAATGCGGGAGATGAGTACGATCGTTCAATGATAAAATGATGAATAAGACCATGGTTGGACCATGGCGGTATATGTGATCCCATATAAGACCATGTCAGGGCATGGCATTGGCATCGATACATGATTAGTATAAGACCATATCGAGGATATGGCTTGGTGATTGAATAAGTTAATCGAGATAAGACCATATCCGGGATATGGCATCGATATTTGTTGTGGGATCCCGTGTAAGACCATATCTGGGATATGGCATCGGCATCAAATAGTAATCCCGTGTGAGACCACGTCTGGGACCTGGCTTCGGTATGAGATCGTGTAAGACCATATCTGGGATATGGCGTCGATATCGATATAAGAATTCGTGTAAGACCATATCTGGGATATGGCATCGGCATCGATATGAGTTTCCATGTAAGACTGTATCTGGGATATGGCATTGGTATTGATATGAGATTTCGTGTAAGACCATAGCGAGGCTATGGCATCGTGATGACATGTAAAGTAATAGCCGGGCTATGACGTTGTGATACGAGTAAGACCGTAGTTGGACTATGGCAATCAAGTAAACGATGTACTCAAACCCGTAAGACATTCTCTAGATTAATAAGCAATAGTAAGAGAAAGTAGATATTAATGTGAAACTTGAGTAAGTGAAATCACCGTTCGAAAGTATGGGTGATAGAAACCATTGTAATGTGAGTAAGTATGAAAACTTGCTTGGAGCGAGTTGTGTGACTACGATGATATTTCGTTAATTAGGGATGCAAAATCACATGTATGTAGTCACGAGAAACAAGTTAGGGGCTTTATGACTTCACCCCCTTACCACTGTTAAATCATGATGAGATGTTATGAGAGTCAAATTGAATAAGTTTGCATGCATGTGATTAATGCAAAAATTTATGTTAGCATAGTTGAGAATGCTTTGTATCGCGTTGATACATGATACTCTACTAAATAGAGTAATTGCTGTGGAACGTGAGGTTGAAGTCCTAGGGGACTATAATGAATATGATAATGCTATCACCAAAATATGAGATAGATAAGGTCTCGTATAAGACCACATCCAAGACATGGCCTCGACACCAAATTGAAATCCCGTATAAGACCATATCTGGGGTATGGCTTCGGTAATGAATATGAGAATCGTGTAAGACCATATTCAGAATACGGCATCGATGCTTGATGTTGAAGTCCATATAAGACCTTATCCGGGATATGGCATTGGCATTTAGAGGTGACTCCATATAAGACCACCTCGGGAATGTGGCATTGGTTTTGTACCTACATGAATGACGATGAACATGCGTCTTTGATTATCTCTAGTGATCAATGGGACAGATAGATGAGTCTAGAGGTAGAAATGAGAATGGTACTAAAGTCATGTGAAAGAGTGAAAACATGTACTCGTGAATGAATCACGAAGAGACGATTACGATATATGACACGGAACGTGTTATATAAGGGCAAGTATGAGTAAGTTGGCTAGAAGCCTATGGTTTATGCATGGTTAGTTAATGCCATGGATGGGATTATAATGATCTCATTTAGTATTATGTACTAATACATGTTTCCCTTCAGGGATGATGTGGTCGTTCTTTTCATGAAATTGTGATTGTGTGAGAATGTTAACTGACGGAAAAAAAAAAGTAGACTAAACGGTTGTCGATTTAGTTAATTGAAATCGACATTCCTCTATCTCCTCGTAACCTTAATTGGGTACCTTGAGGAGGAAGTTGGTGATGATTCTAGTATAAGAAATGAAATCACAAGTCTCACGTCGTATGATGAGTTTTCGAATAAGATGGATAGAGTTAATGAATTCGATCGAGATGTCCCTGCTATCGTGAGATATGACGATAGTAAAGGTTTTAGATTGGCATAACAATAGAAACTCAGATGAGAGTGTGCTTAAAATATGTTCTCAGTATGGAGAAAAGAGTAGATAATTGTATTGAGATATGATTCAAGTTCTGTGTATATTCACGCATGAATCAGTAAAGAGAATAAAATTCTGTGTGTACGTGAGTAGGGAGCATGATACAAAGATATGTTCATCGAAATGTTCTGTAACACCCCTTACCCGGGTTCTACAATGGAACCGGGCCCGAGGCATTACCGTACTAAAACCTCATGATCGCCATTTAGGCTCATCGTGACTACTCACTTAAGTCACCTTTACAACTTCATTCTCAACTTACGAGGCCTCACTTTTACTCACGAAGACTCTCGAGACTATACCGAAACTTTTTCCATTCTTAAAATTTTCTCTTTTATTCAAGGGCTCACACGCCCGTGTAAAATGTGACACGCCCGTGGACCCCTAAACACGCCCATGTCTCCCAACCGTGGGAAGCTACTGACTTGATCCACACGGCCTTGACACACCCGTGTCTTCCAACCGCCGGGAGATATCGACTTGATTCACACGGCCTGACACACACCGTGTCTTCCAACCGTGGGGAGCCGACGACATGATTCACGGCCTTGACACGCCCGTGTCATCCAACCGTGGGGAGCTACTGACTTAATCCACACGGCCTGGGCACCCGCCCATGCTCAATCCGTGTGTCTTACACAGCTCATGCACACGGCCGTGGGATTCACCCGTGGTCTATTCTATCTAATAATAATAAGGTGCAGTGGCACGACGGCCCAGACACACGCCTGCGTGTGTCCAACCGTGTGGGCACTTAAAGGCTATCTACCAAGCCAATTGCCACTCTAAAATCAAGATCAAACTCATGCTCAATTCAATACATTTCATACCTCATCACATAACTACACATAGCATCAATATCACTCTTGAATTAAAGACGTTTGATTAATAAAGAAATAAGGTCTTTATCCATACACTAGGGAAAACTAATTCCCATATATTTACAAATAACTTAAAACATCATCTATGGCTATACACAAACAAACATAAGCTCTCTTAGGCCAACACAATTTGGCTACATCAACAATGACTTAATCAACCTTAAGTACTAGCCCTATACATGCCATTACTTAGAGACTTGATACCTCATACCGAGTGTCTACTCGATAGTGTAAAAATATCTCCGGCGATCCCCAATCCGAGCTAGATAAATTTACCTACAAGATATGAGAAAAATAAAAGGAGTAAGCAAAAATGCCTAGTAAGTTCGTCTGGATACAACTGATAAACACTAATATTCATTGATTATACATGATTGCAAGTTATTAGGATGAGCTTCTCTCATGAACTCATGGTTACTTACTCAATCATCCCTAAAGCTTACTCATTCTATCTCTTACCATATTCTTACCATGCCACAAGCCAAATGCTCGTTTAATTAGCATACATACATTCCTGATCGATCATCACAAGATCATATAAAACAACACATCAAGTATTTTCAATAAGCCACTCATAATACTAATCTCTCGATGGTTACATACTTAGCCCACCATTTAATCTCTTATAGGGTGGTATCGCACCTGACCCACCAATCAATTATACTTATAGTGATTTCGCACTTAGCTCACCAATCACTTATAAATGATGGTATCGCACACTGACCATCGATTTCTAATTAATCGGTGGTAATGCACAAAGCCCATCGATAGTAATATAATTGATGGTATCGCATACATGACCCATCAATTAATAATATATCGGTGGTATCGCTTTTACACACCACCGATAGCAATATAGTTGATGGTATACGCATGACCCATCAATTAATAATATATCAGGTGGTAACGCACACAACCCACCGATAGTATACATTCTTGAATAGTTATCCTCATGCATTTATCTATTTCAAATGCTTACCCGGAAACTTCTTCACACACTACTATTCTTACTTAGCTTTCTACTATAATTATTCGCATTCACACAATGCAATAATAATTATAACTTAAGCAACTAAAGTGCCTTATTTACACATCACCCACTATTGGTTCATCCAATACTGAATCCACCTCGACTCAGTTCTAACATATCCTTGTACCTCTCATGTACAACACATTCATTCTCAACTCTCAACTACTTATCGAGTCACTAAAATCGTTAAGTAACTCCCTTAAGTCTCGTACTCATAATATCACATTAACATCATACACGAAATAACCTATCGTTGCCATGTTCCCGACATGGTCCTATACAAATTCTCTCACCAAGGCCATATTTCAATATGGTCTTACACGGAACCTTAACTATCATCATTTCATAATATTTGCATTTCTTACTATTCTTAGATTCCAATTCTCTTAACAACTCATCAATCACTTATTTAATACATTCATTGCATAATTATACATTCTGTACAACATTGGAATGTTAAATAACCCATACGTACTTGCAAGGTTTGCATACGAACTTACCTCGATGACGAAAAGGCCAAAAAGGACTTTTTGCCCACATTTCTCTTTTCTCCCGTTCTAGGTCCGAATCTCGTTTTCTTCAATATAGAACAATAAAATTTACTCATTTAATCACTTAATGATCATTTTACAACATAATATCCACTTGGGCAAAAATGACCATTTTGCCCCTATACTTTGGCAAAATTACAATTTTGCCCCTAGGCTCGTAAATAAATTTTTATGACATTTTCTCATTAAACAAGCCTAGCTAAACATTTAATCCTCTTACAACTATCCATAATTCCAACTATTTCATGCCTTAATGAACAATTTACAACTTTTGCATTTTAGCCCAAATTAGGTGTTTTCACAACAACACCTTTCACAAAAGTTGTTTATCATCATCCTATCATTCATTTTCTTCCATAAAAACTCATCAAACAGCATAGACTCTCTAATGGCAAGTCCCTAGACTCTCAACCATATTGCAAAATAGTCCCCTCATTAGCTAGCTTAAGCTTTGGGGACTCCAAAAGTACAATTTTTATCAAGAAAAGTCATCAAAATCACTTACTAGAGTGGAATAAAGCTTGCTGAAATTTTGAGCTTTCAAACACCCCTCCATGGCTGATATTTTCGGTGGAGAAGAGAAGAAAAATAAAAAGATGATAGCTTTTGCCTATTTCATCTTATTTTATTCATTTATTCAACAAAAGTCACCAACTCTTGTCAAACTTTTAATTTCTTGTCCCCTTGACCGTTCATCTCTCTTAGGTAGGTGAAATTGCACTTTAAAGACCTCCAATTTACACTTCATGGCTATTTGGTACCTTTAGCCTATAGAATGGAACTTTCGCACTTTATGCGATATAGTCCTTTTTCACAATTTAGCTAGAAATTGCTAAAATTAAGGCACCAAAATTTTCATGCATCCTTAAAAACATGTTATAACTCATAACATAACATGAAAATAATTTTCTCTAAGCTCAAATTAGTGATTTCGAGATCACTGTTCCAACCAGGCCCTAAATCGGGCTGTTACAACTCTCCCCCCTTAGGAATTTTCGTCCCCGAAAATCTTATCAGGAGGATTTGCTATCACATTCTTAAAACATTTCCATCTACTCTTCCAAATCACGAATCCACTCATCCTCAAGTTTCTCTCGTCAACAACTCTTAAGCTGTGATACATAAGGTCGAAACGTAACTTGAGACTTAAGTTATTCTTCCTCTGCATATATACTATATTCAGTAATCCACCAATTTGGAACTCTGTATATGTCCAAATGATCGTTCGGATCTTTACTAGTTGATCCACTACAATTTGAATAATATCCCCCTCTTTGGGAATCTTGTCCAACTAAATTAGAAATCCATGAGGTTTCATCTCACTTTCTCATTAAAGCATTCGTCGAATGTAATAGTCTTGACTTGTACACTTTGAAAACTCAACTTTTAGTAGTCAACCACCTCTGACCATAACTCAATTATGTCGTGAAATGTACTCTACTGTCAAAACATTTATGCACATAACTGTTCTTCCTTCTTCTTGCTTTAGCCGATATGGTACTACTAAATCTCATACCAAAACTCTGTATAAGTTTTGGATTCATCATCATTCCAATTCTATCTCGAGGAAACATCAACAACAGAAATTTTATCCAACATGGATCTTTCATCCAGACATCTGTACTATGTCTATTATCTGAGAAGTATTACACTAACTATATACACCATTGTAATAGTTCAAGCCGTTCCCACTATTTCATTTTCGAATCTTTTGTCGCATAAGACACTCCCACTCATTAAAATTTAGAAAATACACATCAATTTCCCCATAAATCATTTTATAACACCTAACTCACAACACAGACATAAAAGTGATCTCCTCAGGATCACCAACCTGTTAACTCTTCTCTTTTTTCTTCTTTTTTTTTCAATTCAGACTGAACTCAGTAATAGAATTTTCAATTAATAGTTCTTTTTATAGCTTTCAACTCAACCATCATGGTTTGAACATTTCAATGAGTATACCTCTGTATCAGGCTCCTTACTCATGAACACACAGAAATTTTATTCTCTTTACTGATTCATGCGTGAATATACACAGAACTTGAATCATATGTCAATACATTAATCTACTCCTTTCTCCACACAGAGAACATTTTCTAGCACACTCTCATCTGAGTTCCTCTTTCTATGTTAGATTAAAAATCTTTACTATCGTCATTCCTCATGATAGCAGGGATATCTCAATCGAATTCATTAACTCTATTCGGCTTGCCCAAAAACCCATCGCACAACGTGAAACTTGTGATTTCACTTCTTATACTAGAATCATCACAGACTTCTTCCTCAAAACACCCGTACAGGGTTACAAGGATATAAAAGAATGTCGATTTCAATTACTAAATCGACCACTGTTTGTCTGATTTCTACTATCAGCTAACATTCTCGCACTATCTCAATTTATGAGATAAACAACTACATCGCCCCTAAAAGGCAAAAGTTATTAACACGTAATACTTAAAGAGGTCATTATGATCCCTACAACTATGGTTATCATAATTGAACCCTCTCACAGTTCAACATTGTTTCTTTAACCATTTCTTCCTCAAACTCTTTAACAATTCCTTTCATTAATGAACATCAATTTAAGAAGATCTCGATAAACATACACCTCAGGCTTCCTACTCACTTGAGTCAATAGCCTAGGCTAACTTTCTCTTTGTTTATAACATTGTATAATCACTACAATTGTTAAAACATTCGGATATACTTTCTTACAATTGCCTTTATTAAGCACATACCGTGCCACACATCGTACTCATTTCTTCATGACTCGTTCACAAATGCCTATATTTACCCATTCACATGGCTTTAGTACAATTTTCATTTCTACCTCTAGACTCATCTATGTGTCCCATTGATCACTAGGGATAATCAAAGATGCATATTCATCATCATTCATGTAGGTGCGAAACCAATGCCACATCCCCGAGGTGGTCTTATATGGAGTCACCTCTAAATGCCAATGACATAACCCGGTTAAGATCTTATATGGACTTCCACATCAAGTATCGATGCCATATTCTGAACATGGTCTTACACGATTCTCATATTCATTACCGATGCCATATTACAAATATGGTCTTATACGGAACCTCAACTCGGTGCCGAGGCCATGTCTTAGGCATGGTCTTATACGGGACCTTATCTATTTCATATCTCAATGCTAACCTTTTCATTTTAGTCCTCTAGGATTTCAACCTCATGTTCAACCATAATTACTCTATTTAGTAGAGTATTATGTGTCGATGTGATACAAGGCATTATTAATCATGCTGACATATTTATTGCATTAATCAAATACAATCTTACTTAACTTAACTTTTATAACACCTCATCATAATTCAACAGTGGTAAAAAGGGTGAGGTCATGGGGCCCTCTTAACTTGACTCTCGTGACTACATACATATGACTTAATACTCATCATCAATAAAATATCATCATAGTCATATAACTCATCTCGAGTGAGTTCTCACATTTATCATGCTACATTTGTTTCTATCGCTCATACTTTTGAATAATGATTTCAATTACTCAAGTTCCACATTACTATCTACTTGAGTACTCAACATTTAACTATACTTTCTCTTACCGTCACTTATCAATTAAAGAATGTCTTATGGGTTTGAGTACGTCATTTACCTGATTGCCATAGTCCAACTATGGTCTTACTCATATCACAACATCATAGCCCAAACTATTTCTTTACATGTCGTCACGATGCCATAGCCTCGCTATGGTCTTACACTAGCACACGTATCAACACCGATGCCATGTTCCAAACATGGTCTTACACTGGCTCACGTATCGTCACCAATGCCATGTCCCAGACATGGTCTTATATGGGATCACATGTACCGCCATGGTCCAACCATGGTCTTATTCATCATTTCATCATTGAACGACCGTACCCATCCCTGCATTCTACTTAATCAAACTTCCCAGTTTAACTCTCACACCATAATACTCGTAGTTTCATACAGGATCACGAAATAAAACATTATAAAATTATCTACTTTAATGGTCACACATGAGATTCAACTATGTGGACATATTGATCATACATAATTTAAATAATCATACATACACATATACCCCATTCTCTGGGTAAATTTACTCATTATATGCACCTAACTCAATAGGTTGAGTATATAACACCTTATGCACATCCAGCCAATACAGATAAGCTTACCACTTTATAACTCTCATTTCATACATTTTCACACACACGTCATATACTTCTACTCATACCTCTTTGAATCTCATCCATACATAAGAGCATTTCAATTTCCCCATTTTCACTTATACCATTATTGGATTTAGCTCGGTTGGAAACCAACCCTGTCTTAACAAAACAATTTCATTAGAGCCAGGAGATATCACACTATTACAGTTCACCTATGGCATGTATAGCTAGACTCTTACTCAAGCTAGGTTAGTCCGAGAACCGACTAAACCATGCTCTGATACCACTAAATGTAACACCCCTTACCCGGGTTCTACGCCACAACCGGGCCCGAGGTGTTACCGTACTAAAACCTCATGATCGCCACTTAGGCTCATCATGACTACTCACTTAAGTCACCTTTACAACTTCATTCTCAACTTACGAGGCCTCATTTTTACTCACAAAGACTCTCGAGACTATACCGAAACTTTTTCCATTTTTAAAGTTTTTCTCTTTTATTCAGGGCTTACACGCCCGTGTAAAATGTGACACGCACGTGCACCCCTAAACACGCCTATGTCTCCCAACCGTGGGAAGCTACTGACTTGATCCACACAGCCTTGACACACTCGTGTCTTCCAACCGTGGGGAGCTACTGACTTGATTCACACGGCCTTGACAGACCCGTGTCTTCCAACCGTGGGGAGCTACTGACTTGATTCGTACGACCTTGACACGCCCGTGTCATCCAACCGTGGGGAGCTACTGACTTAATCCACACGGCCTGGGCACCCGCCCATGCTCAATCCGTGTGTCTTACACGGCTCATGCACACGGCCGTGGGATTCACCCGTGGTCTATTCTATCTAATAATAATAAGGTGCAGGGCACGCACGGCCTAGACACACGCCCGTGTTTCTAATCGTGTGGTCACTTAAAGGCTATCTACCAAGCCAATTGCCACTCTGAAATCAAGATCAAACTCATACTCAATTCAATACATTTCATACCTCATCACATAACTACACATAGCATCAATATCACTCTTGAATTAAATACGTTTGATTAATAAAGAAATAAGGTCTTTATCCACACACTAGGGAAAACTAATTCCTATATATTTACAAATAACTTAAGACATCATCTATGGCTATACACAAACAAACATAAGCTCTCTTAGGCCAACACAATTTGGCTACATCAACAATGACTTAATCAACCTTAAGTACTAGCCCTATAAATGCCATTACTTAGAGACTTGATACCTCATACCGAGTGTCTACTCGATAGTGTGAAAATATCTCCGGTGATCCCCAATCCGAGCTAGATAAATTTACCTATAAGAGATGAGAAAAATAAAAGGAGTAAGCAAAAGTGCTTAGTAAGTTCGTCTGCATACAACTGATAAACACTAATATTCATTGATTATACATGATTGCAAGTTATTAGGATGAGCTTCTCTCATAAAATCATGGTTACTTACTCAATCATCCCTAAAGCTTACTCATTCTATCTCTTACCATATTCTTACCATGCCACAAGCCAAATGCTCATTTAATTAGCATACATACATTCTTGCACTGATCATCACAAGATCATATAAAACAACACATCAAGTATTTTCAATAAGCCACTCATAATACTAATCTCTCGATGGTTACATACTTAGCCCACCATTTAATCTCTTATAGGGTGGTATCGCATTACTGACCCACCAATCAATTATACTTATGGTGATTTCGCACTTAGCTCACCAATCACTTATAAACGATGGTATCGCACATAGCCCATCGATTTCTAATTAATCAGGTGGTAACACACAAATCCCACCGATAGTAATATAATTGATGGTATCGCACACAGCCCATCAATTAATAATATATCAGGTGGTATCGCACACAGCCCACCGATAGCAATATAGTTGATGGTATCGCACACAGCCCATCAATTAATAATATATCAGGTGGTAACGCACACAACCCACCGATAGTATATATTCTTGAATAGTTATCCTCATGCATTTATCTATTTCAAATGCTTACCAGGAAACTTCTTCACACACTACTATTCTTACTTAGCTTTCTACTATAATTGTTCGCATTCACACAATGCAATAATAATTATAACTTAAGCAACTAAAGTGCCTCATTTACACATCACCCACTATGGGTTCATCCAATACCGAATCCACCTCGATTCAGTTCTAACATATCCTTGTACCTCTCATGTACAACACATTCATTCTCAACTCTCAACTACTTATCGAGTCACTAAAATCGTTAAGTAACTCCCTTAAGTCTCGTACTCATAATATCACATTAACACCATAAACGAAATAACCTATCGTTGCCATGTTCCCGACATGGTCCTATACAAATTCTCTCACCAAGGCCATATTTCATTATGGTCTTACACGGAACCTTAACTATCATCATTTCATAATATTTGCATTTCTTACTATTCTTAGATTCCAATTCTCTTAACAACTCATCAATCACTTATTTAATACATTCATTGCATAATTATATATTCCGTACAACATTGGAATGTTAAATAACCCGTACGTACTTGCAAGGTTTGCATACGAACTTACCTCGATGACGAAAAGGCCAAAAAGGACTTTTTGCCCACATTTCTTTTTTCTCCCGTTCTAGGTCTGAATCTCGTTTTCTTCAATCTAGAACAATAAAATTTACTCATTTAATCACTTAAATATCATTTTACAACATAATATCCACTTGGTAAAAAATGACCATTTTGCCCCTATACTTTGGCAAAATTACGATTTTGCCCCTAGGCTCGTAAATAAATTTTTATCACATTTTCTCATTAAAAAAGCCTAGCTGAACATTTAATCCTCTTACAACTATCCATAATTCCAACTATTTCATGCCTTAATGAACAATTTACAACTTTTGCATTTTAGCCCAAATTAGGTGTTTTCACAACAACACCTTTCACAAAAGTTGTTTATCATCATCCTATCATTCATTTTCTTCCATAAAAACTCATCAAACAGCATAGTCTCTCTAATGGCAAGTCCCTAGACTCTCAACCATATTGCAAAATAGTCCCCTCATTAGCTAGCTTAAGCTTTGGGGACTCCAAAAGTAAAATTTTTTATGAAGAAAAGTCATCAAAATCACTTACTAGAGTGGAATAAAGCTTGCTGAAATTTTGAGCTTTCAAACACCCCTCCATGGCTGATATTTTCGGTGGAGAAGAGAAGAAAAATAAAAAGATGATAGCTTTTTGCCTATTTCATCTTATTTTATTCATTTATTCAACAAAAGTCACCAACTCTTGTCAAACTTTTAATTTCTTGTCCCCTTGACCGTTCATCTCTCTTAGGTAGGTTAAATTTCACTTTAAAGACCTCCAATTTACACTTCATGGCTATTTGGTACCTTTAGCCTATAGAATGGAACTTTCGCACTTTATGCGATTTAGTCCTTTTTCACAATTTAGCTAGAAATTGCTAAAATTAAGGCACCAAAATTTTCATGCATCCTTAAAAACATGTTATAACTCATAACATAACATGAAAATAATTTTCTCTAAACTCAAATTAGTGATTCCGAGATCACTATTTCGACCAGGCCCTAAATCGGGCTGTTACATATTCAAACCGTGATGGTTGAGTTGAAAGCTATATAAAGAACTGTTTATTTAAAAGTTCTAGTACTGAGATCAGTCTTAATTGAGAGAAAGAGTTGACAGGTTGGTGATCCAGAGATGATCACTTTTGTGTCTGTGTTGTGAGTTAGATATTATGTATTGATCCATGGGAAGATCGATGTGTATTTTCTGAATTTTAATTAGTGAGGGTATCTTATGCTACAGAAGATTTTGAAGATGAAATAGTGGAAACGGCTTGAGCTATTACAATGGTGGGTGTAGTTATTGTGATACTACTCAGATAGTAGACATAGTACAGATGTCTAAATGAAAGATCCATGTTTAGTAATGTGAGTTAGTTACTCGGTTGACTCTAGTTGGTAATATCCTAGTTTCAGCGAGGTTAATGACTAGAGCGAGTTTCCTTTTCAGAACAAAAGGGTTCAGAAGTGATATAGTAGATGGTATTTTAAATAAGCTCTGAATGAGTTTATTTAAGGTGATAAAATTCAAGTTGGATAAGATTTCTATTGTTGATGTTTCCTTGAGATAGAATTTGAATGATGATGAATCCAGAACTTATATAAAAGTTTTAGTATGAGATTTAGTAGTAGCATATCTATTAATGCAAGAATAAGGAAGTACGGTTATGAGCATAAATGTTTTGACAATAGAGTATATTTCACAATATGATCGAGTTATGGTCAGAAGTAGTTGACCACTAAAAGCTGAGTTTTCAAAGCACACAAGATAAGACTACTACAGTTGGGGAATGCTTTAACGAGAAAGTGAGATAAAACCTTATAGATTTCAAATTTGGTTTGACAAAATTTCCAAGAAAGGGAAACGTTGTTCGAATTGTAGTAAATCAACCAGTAAAGATTCGAATGATCATTTGGACATTTGCAAAGTTCCAAATTGGTAGATTGCAGAGTATATGCCCCAGAGGAAGAATAACCTAGGTCTCAAGTTACGTTTCGACCTATGTATCACAGCTTAAAAGTTATTGGCAAGAGAAACTTGAGGATAAGTGGATTCACGATTTTGAAGAGTAGATGGAAACATTTTAAGAATGTTAGTAGCAAATCCTCCTGATAAGATCTTCGGGGACGAAAATCCCTAAGGGGGGAGAATTGTAACAGCCCGATTTAGGGGCTAGTCAGAACAGTGATCTCGAAATTACTAATTCGAGGTTAGAGAAAATTATTTGCATTATATTTTATGTGTTATAACATGTTTATAAGGATGCATGAAAATTTTGGTGCCTTAATTTTAGCAAATTCTAGCTAAATTGTGAAAAAGGACTAAATCGCATAAAGTGCGAAAGTTCTATTTTATTTGCTAGAGGTGCCAAATAGCTATGGATTATTAATTTGAGGTCCCAATTGTAAAATTTGGCCTTATTTAAGTGAGTTGGCCGGCCATAATAATACATAGGGGACAAGAGCATTTATTATGATAGAAAAATTGGTGATATTAGTTAGAAAATTGAATAAAATAAGATGATATAAGCTAAAGTTATCATCTTTTTATTTATCTTTCTTCTCCAACCGAAAATATCAGCCATGGGAGGGGTTTGAAAGCTTAAAATTTCAGCAAGCTTTACTCCATTCAAGTAAGTCAATTTGGTGTTTATTTTTGATGATTTTTGTATATTTGGAGTCCTCAAAACTTAAGCTAGCTATTGAGAGGACTAGTTTGCAATATGGTTGAAAGTTTAGGGACTTACCATGATAGAGTTTATGTTGTTTGATGAATTTTTATGGAAGAAAATGAATGATAGGATGATGAGAAACAACTTTTGTGAAAGGTGTTGTCATGAAAACACCTAATTGGGACTAAAATGCAAAAGTTGTAATTTGTTCATTAAGGCATGAAATAGTTGGAATTGTGGATAGTTGTAAGAGGATTAAATGTTTAGCTAGGCTTGTTTAACAAGAAAATGTGATGAAAATTTATTTACGAGCCTAGAGGCAAAATCGTAATTTTGCCAAAGTGTAGGGGCAAAATAGTCATTTTTTGCCTAAAGTGTATATTATGGTGTATTATGATTTATAAGTGATTAAATCAGTAAATTTCATTGTTCTAGATCAAAGAAAACGAGTTTCGGACATAGAACGGATGAAAAGAGAAATGAGGGTAAAAAGTCCCTATCGGCCCTTTCGACATCGAGGTAAGTTCATGTGCGAATGTTGTAATTACGTATGAGTTAATTTAATGTTCCAATGTTGCATGGAATGTATATTTACTCTATGAATGTATGAAATATCTTTGATGAGAGGTCAAAAGAATTGATTCTAAGAGTAATGGGAAATGTATGTAGAATGATATGATGATAGTTAAAGTCTCGTGTAAGACCATATTGGAATATGGCCTCGATGTAAGAATTCGTATAAGACCATGTCAGGGACATGAAATCGATATGTTAATGCAAGTAAGACCCTATTGGGGTATAAATTCTATGTGACATTATGAGTATGAGACTCAAGAGAGTTATTTAATAACTTGAGTGATTCAACGTATATGTGGAAAGGAAGAAAGTATGTGGTTGTACCACGAAAAGCACAAGTATGTGTTAGAATTGAATTGATATGGATTCAGTGTATGATGAACCCTTAGTGGGTTATGTGTATTCAATACACTTTAGTTGCATGAGATAGGTTTATTAATGTATTGTGTGAATGCAAACGAGTATCATAGAAAGTTAAGTAAGAATAGAAGTGTGTGAGAATGTTCTCAGATGAATATTTGAAATAGAGATATACATGTGGATTACTATCCATGAATGTAAAATGAAAGGTGGGCTAAGCTTGGAACCACCATAAGTATAAATGATTGGTGGGCTATATGCGATACCACCCTATTAGAGATTCAATGGTGGGCTAAATACGAAACCACCGAGATATTAGTAGCATGAGCGACTTATTGAAAATGCTTGATGTGTTGTTTTATATGATCATGTGGTGATCGAGACAGAATGTATGCTAATTGAACGAGCAATTGGCTTGTGACATGGTAAGAATGTGGTAAGAGATTGAATGAGTAAGTTTCAAGAATATTTGAGCAAGTAACCATGAGTTTATGAGAGACACTCTTCATGATACTTTGTAATTATGTATATTCAATGAATATCAATATTTGACACATTATGCAGATGAGCTTACTAATCATTATTGCTTACTCCTTTACTTTTCTCATCCCTTATAGGTTATTTTAACTAGCTCGTGTTGGAGACCGCCGGAGATGTTTTCACACTATCGAGCAGACACTTGGCATGAGGTATCAAGTCCTTATGAGTCATGGCATGTATAGGGATTCTTTTAAAGTTGATTAAGTTCTAACCGATGTAGCCAAATGGTATCGGCCTAAGAGAATCTAGAGTTGGTTGTGTATGACCATAGATGATGGCTTAAGTTGGCTGTATTTGTATTGGGAATAGTTCTCCCTAGTGTATGGGATAAAGACTTTATCTCTTTAATGATTAAATGCGTTAATTCATGTGTTTTAATTGATGATTTGAGAATGTTTTGAAGTAGTATATGAATGTATGCAAACGGGAGTGGTAAAAGGCTTGGTAAGATAGCCTTTAAGTGCCCAAACGGATAGACACGGGCGTGTGTCAGGCCGCGTGTGTCTCCCTGCACCTTAGTATCTTAAGTCGATTAGACCACGATCGGTCACACGGCCGTTTGTTCGGCCGTGTGATACACACGGTTGGCACATGGGCGTGTGCCAAGGCCGCGTGAAGTCTGCACTTGACACTTAGAAATACAATTGTCACACGGCTGACGCACACGGGTGTGTGTACAGACCGTGTGAATAAGTCAGAATGCCAAGGTTTGGCACACGGGCCAGGGCCACGGGCATATCCAGGTCGTGTGTAATTTTCCAGTATCCTCCACGGATGAAAGACACGGGCATGTTTTAGGGGTGCACGGGTGTGTCCCAAGTCACACGGACGTGTGACCCCTGTTTCGAGAGAAAGTTTCCAGATGAGTTCCGAAAGTTTCGGGACGTAAGTCTGAGGCCTCGTAGGCTCATGAAATGTCTGATTTGACTAAGAAAGAGAAGTTTTTAATTCAGAACGAAATTTTATAGCCTGTAAGTACATGTTTAAGAAAGTTCAAGCATAGTAATGTCTCGTATTCGGTCTTAGCCTCGGACTCGGGTATGGGGTGTTACAAAACTGTTCCTTCAACTCACATTGGAACTCGTCCCAAGTCTCAATCTCACAATGCCTTTTATCTGTGGACCTGCCTCACCACCATAAAAGTGCAATATCAGTAAGAAACATTGAAGCAATATTTACCTTACTCGCATCGTCCATGATGCCTTTGGCACAGAAGTAGTGCTCCATCCTCCACAAGAAATTGTCCACATCGCATACAGACCTTGTCCCCGTAAACTCTTTCAGGTTCGGGACTTCCTCGCAATTGAGTGCTACACTCACCACTCTGTTCCCCATGGAGGCTCAACACAAGGCAAGCTCTCCCTCGAGCTCCTCAATTCTTGTGCTCAAAACCTTTGTCGTGGCCATTGTTTCCTCCTTCAAAGCCATCACCATGGCCTCAAGAGCATCATTCCTCTATGTTAGCTTATCCACAGTGGAATTGAGAGACATCTTCACGTAGCCTCTAAACTGATCCTTCTAATCATCTATGTGATCCTCGACCACATCGACTGACTCTTTTACTTCCTCCATAGACTCCTCAAGCGTATCCACATGTTCCTCTAGAGCTGACAACTTTTCCTTCATAAGGATTGGTTTTTTGGCCCACTTTTGATCGAATTATTCTTTCGACATCCCAACGGTGCCTTCACAACCAATAGCTTGAATACCACTTGTCACGGGGCTAGAACTTTTGTCTCGTGTTCCGTGCGGCCTTAGGCGATTCATTTTTTCCAAACTCATCTAAGTCAACCTAACCACCACAAGTGAGGATTCCTTTAGAATTCCTCCAATGCACCAATTTGTATAGCAGAAGCAATTATGCCGAAAGAAAGCTAAAGACAACAGAAAGTCGCAAAAAACTATGCACGAGAGGTGTTTGAGTAAATGCTCTCAATTGTATTACTTTCTCTCAAGGAATACAAGAAACAATTAAATAATGAAGTGAGTTAAAAGTGAGGGGGAGACTCTCTATTTATAGTTGAGCTCCCCCAAAATCGACGGTCTAGATCAAGTTACATCGACGGACGAGATTAGTCTATCCCTTAAATCTAGAGATTTACAAGGTTACTTAATCAAATCAAATCTAACCTTACAAGATATGATACCCTTCAATCTTCTAAGATTAGTTTCCCTATTTACCAATGTAGCTTATCTTTCCAAATCAGCATCATTGGGCCACCTAGGCCTTAATCTGACAGGCTTCTCCAACAGCTCATTTTATCGGGCCAGTTTTCGTGGGCCAAATGATCCCCATGCCAATGATAGACCTCCATGGGATGCATTGTGTGTGATGGTCATGGGCTTTGAACTGTGGCTCGTGACACATAGGTGTGGTTGTGGATATAGATTTAAATCCAGAAATCATCCTTTTGGTTACTATATGTGATGTTGATTTTGGTTGGATGTAAATTATGTATATGAATGTATATTTGGTACTATGATTATGCTATAGTTAATGAACTTGAATGGTATCTTGGTACTAAAATGGTATGATGGATAGTAATTATTTGAGATGATTATATGGTATCTTTGAATGTGTATTGCTTTGAAAACATGAATGGTTCACATAGTTTTAATGTGAAATGGTGCCAACAAGGCATATTGGTTATATGACTATAAAAGTTGTTATATGCTATGTTTTGGAATGGTTTTGTGCAGGTTTGAATACTCATGTGTACCATTTGAGCAAATGGTTTGACTTGGCGTGAAATAGATACTAAAGGGCCATATTTTACCAAAAATAGATTTCTTGTCACAATGTGGGGTTCTTCTTGTTGCAATGTCGGTCAGACAATTTGTGACGCCCTGACGTCAAGTGGACCGACATTGTGATGTGACTCACTGCCTTGGTGACGTCATTATGTGGGAAAAGCCTCGTCATGACGTAGAGTCAACATTTTCAAAACTTTACAATTTGGTCCTAATTCGTGTTCGGATCACCAAAAGAGCTTATGTAAGCTCGATTTAAGCTCAGATTTAGTTTTGAATCACATTATGAATGTGTTTAGGTTATAAATTATTGTTTGATTGACATAATTTCTATATTTTCATCGGTAATTAATCTATTAATGTTTGTAACATCTCATAGCTTGGGTCCGACGACCGGACAGGGCAAGAGGTCTTACACGTCGCAACATTGAGAGTACGTCGTCATGACGTAACTCTCTATTTGGTCTCGTCGCGACGCTAAGAGGATGTCATTGTGACATGACTAACTATTTTCCGAAGGTCCAAATTGGTACCAACAAGCTCCACCTAGAAAACCAATTTACCTCAATCATATACCTATTCATCCAATTATACCAACCTAAATTTTACATTTCTAACATATCTTATCATATATGCATTAAAATAAATTTAATTCCAAATTTATACATTTATGGCAATTTTTCAAGCTCATGCTATATAGTCATACACATCCATATATAGATCACTATTATGGCAACATATTGAGCAATTCAACTAAGTGCCAAACTCTAGCACAAAATCAATCCATTTGACCATTCTCAAGTTACCATTTCTAACATTAACATTCATAAGATTATGCATTATACCAAAACTGACAAAACCTAGGTACATGTCGTATAACGAACAAAATGAGACTATACAAACATTGTTGAGTCAGGGATCGCTTCTTAGATGCTGAATCACTTCTCAAGACCCTGAGATGTACTTATACCTGCGCATGGGAAAAGCAAAATGTACATTGAGCGATAATGCTCAGTGGTATTTCCATGATTCATGACAATATGATATAAGTTAAATCAATTTCATATATTCATTTCAAATCTCATTTTCATCCAATCAATATGCCATTCATACCAAATTTTCAATCAATATTTCAATTAGCATATGTAACTAAAGTACTAACAAAACTATATGAATCAATCTATATACGTTTCAATTAACCAATCTAAAGAATATACCATATTAAAATACTAACATGATTGATGTTCACATTTCTATTCAATTCATAACATACGATCATATTAACATACCATTTTCGAATTGAATCAATTAATTCGTCATGTTTTTATATCGGCCCTCTGGGCTCGTATATCTGGTTCGCATGATCTTTCACATGCTATCAATATTCATATATTGCAACTTATCTTTGAATCAGCAATCACATTATCAATCCAATTCGTATACCATTTATCAACTTTACATATTATACCCCTATTAACCTGACTTGAACTTGAACAAATACACGGATCTCATCCAACACACAAATTTGGCACCCAAGTTCCACGGGTTGAAAATGAAGAAGATAACATCTTCTCTTTCTCTCCATTATGCTTATTATTTATACTTAAATTAACATATTTTAACCTTAACTAATTAACATAAATATTTAATTAGTTTAAGTTAATGGTATCCACCATAAAATCCCATTTTCATATATTTTAATTTGGTCTATTTATCATTTTAACCCTTTGGATAATTTCTAGGTCCCCAAGTCGTTTCCTAATTAAAAATCTACAGTGATTAAACTTTTACAATTTAGTCTCTAGGCTTTAATTAACCACAATTTTGGCTAAATTACATAATTGAATTTCAATTCATCTATACATTGACTTCATAAATATCCCTATTTAATATTTACGGACTCGATTTATGGAAACGGGGTCCCGAAACTGTCTTTTCCAACACCACTAGAAACCGGGTAATTTCATACATATCATTTCATACAAATTTCATACATTCATGAAGGCACTCATGCATACATATTTCCCTTTTTCACTTGTCAATATAGCATTTACATATAATGTTCAAAGGTGAGCATCCATTTGACACTCATTCACTTTTGAAATCATGAATTTGCACTCTTTCCCTCTTATGTCCACTATGGAATTCTCATTAAGAACTATTAAGTTTTGTTACATTAATTTCCCATATGTTCAACATTTCATACTCCATTTTCATTAAAGCTTTATGAGCTACCAATTGTTCCTTTAGTACACTTTATCAATATATTTTATATTTTATATAATGTGTCATTTTCCAAATTTATATATTATATGAATCAAAGCATTGTTATCTCTCTTTTCACCTTTTTTCACTAAATCACTTAATGGCTTTTTTAATGTCATAATTTACTTTTGTTCTTCAATATCGATCAATCATCATTGAGATTGCCATATACCATATTTTTAAGTTAATTTTTCACTTTAAATTTCATAGTAAAATTCTATATTCACATTTTATTCTACAACCATGGCACTTTCCATACTTATCTCTTCTTACATTTTCATTTAACTATTTCCTTCACTTATAAATATTAATATTTTCTCATGTTAATATTTAATCATTCAAACTCTCAATATTTAACAAATTTTAACATAAACAAGGTAAGGATAATTCCTTGAAAACTTATCTTCCTTTGAATGAGCAAAGCCACCAAAATCCTTTACTTAGTCAAAGTTCCAACATCCACAAGTCAACTCTTTCTTCTCCAACAACACTTATTACACATAATAACAGAAATCATGTTCATGAAGAACTAATGTATAATAATCTTGAATGTTCATATTAGAGATGATAAAAATATTTTTTTTCTTATCTTATTCTTCACATTCTCACACTAGCTCAAGCTTTTCAAGCTTAAAAATGGGTTTTATACAAGATTCTTGCAAGAAAGTAACTTGGGTTGTGGAAATTCTTAAAGAAATTTGAGAAAAGAGGAAAAAAATGAAAAGAGAGATCTCTTTTTTTTCTTCTCCAAGCATGGTGGACGGCACCGAGGAGAAAGGTGGAGGCTTTCTCCATCTTATCTTTCTTTTAAAACTAATTTTAAAATGAGTGATCTACCTTGATTAATGAATGAAAAATCCAAAATCTATCACCATATCTTTTCTTTTTATTAAAAAATTGATGAAAAGTCCCAAAATATCCTTCAATGGAGAACCTGCACTTTAACCTATTTCTCTTATAACTTCTCTTTAATTAATAATAAATACGGCACTTAACACTTTAAATCTTCTCCATATTAATTTCATACATCAACTATATCATCAAAATAATATTTTCATCATAAAATGCTGGAAAATGACCCAAATACCCTTTATAGAAAAATTATTATTTTGCCCTTTTTGCCTTTTTGTACAATTTCTTCACATAAGCACTTACCCAATCTAAAAATCATAATTTAAATATATTCCTTAATACCATTTTCCGACAAAAAGGGAAAAGTACAATTTAGTCCATGTACTTTTTTGTTTTACTAATACATGTCCCATGCCAACTTTATTTACAAAACATAATCAATCCATAACTTAGCAAATTGGCCACTTTACACTTTAATCCTCATACTTTTTAATTTTATAATTTAATCCTTTTTCAACAATTTATTTCATTGGTTTTCAAATAATAAACCCTTTTAAAATTCTGTTTGTTTTGGTCTCATAATAGAAAATTTTACTAAAGTGGTTTCCGAAACAGTTTGAAAAAATTGGAGGGAGGTTGTGGTGGATATCTCTATCTTCACCTCCAAGCTTTACAGATAATTGAAGCAAAATTTGGGCCGACTACTTTCGGAGTCTTGAGTAGAAACTTGGATGGGCTTTAAGTCCCTAAAGGAAATTTCTGAAATTAAAAATACTCAGATTTACTTTATTTCCAGGGCGGAAAGAAACCGCAGCAAAAGTGCAAAACCCTAACAAAGCAAAGCCCTTAGAGCAAAAACCCTGAAACATGCTAAGCTGTAGGAGAAGCTTACTGTCTCAAACCATAAAAAGAAAAACTAAGAACAAACCTAAAGTGAAAACTCACAAAAATGTTCCTAGAACACGATATTTCATTCCCAAAAACATGCATCTCGAAGATAATGAAGAAGAAGTAGGATTCAACCTCAAATCCTCAGCTCCTTCTCATTCTCATGGGGTTCAACCGTTGGGAAACCTTTACTTCAACCCAGGCGCTATCAACTCAAGAAACATCGGCTTAGGTAATCTCCAAATCCTGTCTGACGAGCTTGTTCTTGAGATTTTAGGCCTTTTGGAAGGTACCCAGTTAGGTGTTTTAGCTACTGTTAGCAAATCATTTTATGTTTTCACTAGCCATGAACCCCTTTGGAGGAATCTTGTATTGGATAACCTGAAAGGACGATTTTTTTATAATCGGTCATGGAAAGTTACTTACATATCTACATTTCATCCTTCATTTGATGTTTCAAGGAGTGCCCGTTCTTCGGGTTTGAGAGTAAGGGATTTTTATTCTGACTATTTGTTTCAGAGTTGGCTGTGTGCTAATCTTGAAATGAAACCTGAATGGCTTGAAAGAGATAATATAATTCGAAAAAGAGGGATTAGTGTTGACGATTTTGTGACAAACTTCGAAGAACCTAATAAGCCGGTTTTGTTGGAAGGGTGCATGGATGATTGGGATGCATTGGGAAAGTGGGATAGAGATTATTTGGTTAATTTATGTGGCGATGCTCAGTTTGCAGTTGGACCAGTTAAGATGAGGCTAGATGATTATTTTAGCTATGCAGATCAAGTAAAAGAAGAGAGGCCATTGTACTTATTTGATCCGAAATTTGCAGAAAAAATTCCAACTTTAGGCTCAGAGTACGATGTTCCAGTGTACTTCAGAGAGGATTTGTTTAGTGTTTTGGGTAATCGGAGGCCAGATTATAGGTGGATTATAATTGGACCAGCCGGGTCTGGGTCATCCTTCCATATTGATCCTAATTCAACATCTGCCTGGAATGCGGTGATTAGAGGATCTAAGAAATGGATTTTATTCCCGCCTGATGTGGTTCCACCTGGGGTGCACCCGAGCCCAGATGGAGCGGAAGTGGCAAGTCCTGTTTCTATAATTGAGTGGCTCATGAATTTTTATGATGCAACAAAGGATTGGAAAAAGAGACCCATTGAGTGTATTTGTAAGGCTGGAGAAGTGATCTTTGTGCCAAATGGATGGTGGCATCTAGTGATTAACCTAGAAGAATCTGTTGCCATTACACAGAACTATGTTAGCAGGTATGCCTTCTTTTTTACTCTTTCTTTCTAGTTTTTTCTATGGTTTATGAAGACTCACTAACTACAGTCTCTTGAGTTCAGTTTTGATTTTAATAGCCAAAAAAGAAAAATCACAACTGTTTTGACCTTTATGAAGCTCATTTGATAAGGATTTGCAGTAGGATTAAATGCCCTAACTGAAGAAATACTTGTAGAATCTAGAAAGAATCTTATTCTTAACTTTTGGCCATTCCCTCAACATCCAAAATAGCATGTTGAATTGGTTATAAACTCTGTCACATGGACTCTGCACTTTAGGGTGTGATACCTGTGTTGACACCACTGGGTGCTCATCCAAATTATGTGTTCTTCGCACAATAAAAACACAGCTAAGGAAGAGAGGGTTGCATTGAGGAAGATTGCTAGGCTAATCTTGTTGTGCATTGGTGTTGATTCTGAGTTAGTCTTCTTAGCTTTTGCAACATGAAATCTTAGGACAATAAGTGGAAAACAGGAAATCTTTCTTTGGAGAGAGATTAATCGGAATGCTTGCAACAGAAGTGGAGAAGAGGTAGAATATTATGCAATCATCCTACAAATCCTTTTGAGTTTGAGAAATGCTAGTATTTATGCCAAATCTTCTTGAAAGTCCTCCAAAGAACCTTCACTCGTGATAATAGATGAGGGTGTATTATCTTTAATTGATTCATATATGGTTTGCATGAGTTATTACTTGTTAGAGATTATACAGTATTTTTTAGTTCTATATTTTGGGTTGTTCGCCATGCTGGCTTAATTTTGGAGCTGACAATTCAACAGCATTGTTCTAATGATTGTTTTTATTTTGACACTTCTGCAAGTGGCTTACATATTAGCATAACTTATATAGTTTTTACTTATTATTTATTGCAGGAGAAATTTATTGAACGTTCTCGATTTTCTTAAGAAGCCGAATGCTAGCGAGATTGTTTCTGGGACAACAGACAGAATAAACTTGTATGAAAATTTTAAGAATGCTATAGAGGCTTCTTTCCCTGGAACAATTGATGGACTGAGACTGAAATCAAAGCAGAAAAAAATGTCTTTCTGGGATTCAGTGACTGATTCCAAGGTGGGTGCCTTCAAGTTCTCTTTCTAATGCTAGACCTGTCTGTAAAAGCCATCGGAAATGGTCACCCGTGAAGGCTACTGAAGAACAACTAAAGACCAGACCCAACAACTCTTTTCATTGCCTGCCATTGGTATCATTATATTCAAAACAGAGAATCGATTCTTCTAAAGTAAAGAAATTCATTATGTTTTAGTTCTGTGCATTAAAATAAAACATGTGCTCAACAAGCCCTTACAAACTTGGACGATTATCACAATTCATGAACAAGTTACAAATTCTGTGAATCAAACTAGAATACGAAGGCCAAGTTGCAATCAGTAACAAAATGTAATTTCTAAGATATCGTGACTACCAGAAGCAAACAAGGGGAACCAATAGTTTCACGAATACAAAATCCCGTTACCGTTGCTTCATTACAATCAGCAAAACAAAATCAGCCATGGATAACAAAATATAGTTTCTCCAGCTGTAAAATGTCATACGGGTGAGAGAGACAACGTATAAGAACCATTGCAGTAGCTCAAACCCTTTAATAAGCCTGAATGCAAACAAGGGGAAACAATTGCTTCGGGAATACCGAATGTATAGGCTGTTTCTTGTGAGTCTTCAACTGTGACTTCACTATCAGCTATCTGAGAAACCACTCCAAGAGCCGTATTTAAGCCAACTGAAGTGTGCTCCGTTGTAAAGCTGAAAAACCACCCAAATAGAATCAGACAAAAAGGTAGGTAATGCCATTAGTTTGCCTTTATCTTTTTCCTGTTTATGCTGTTTACCTCAAAAGTAGGGAACCAGCAATATATTACAGCATCATTTGTGTGTTTAAACATCTTAAACCATTCTAATATCATAATTGCATTCAAAACTTCTCATTTTAAAGGGGACGTGCCGGGGAAGAAAAAAAAGTAGTACAATTTCATATCATCCCAAACATTAGTTGATAACTTCAAGCGAGTTTTACCCAAAGTCAAGGGCAAATATTGTTCAAGGTTTAATTATTGATTAACGTTGCAGTTCAAGATCCATTAACAATAAAAAGAATGTATATTATACCTTGCTTCAAAGCTTTGTCCTTTAGAGGCCATTAGAGCACATATTTTGCTGATAATCCAAGGTGGAATATGTGAATCCTTGATTTCAACACTATAGCAAAGGCCAGCAGATGAAATTGGTGTGGAATGACCATCGTTCAAGGTGGATGATCCATGGGAAAGAGAAGTACCGTGATCAGCTCTTTTGATCTCCATGCATCTAACCTGAGAATCCAGTTGACATAAAAACATGTAAACCAGGTTCTGCAAAAATTGACAAGCGAGTTTAAAACGCCAATCGCTATTTTACATAATAAAAATAAGATATTATGTCAAACAGCTATTCTATGGCCAGCCAAACGTAACAGAGAAGGTTTGCACAAGATCATAGCATGTATCTAGGGTTGTAACACCCAAATAGGGAAAGAACAAGCAATTAGAATTCACAACCAAGAAAAGCTAAAAAGAGAAACAAATCTTGTTTCTCGCATCGTTACTCACCTCTGGAGCAGAAAGAGCAGCATGTTGAAAGGGTACAGGAGAATATAATACAGGAACGTCCACCGCATTCAAAAAGGTCAAGGAAGATCTAAAGACGGTTACAAGGAAAATAGTCAGGCAAGAAAATGCAGAAAAAAGATAATTTCTATTTATTTCAACCTGGCCAAATCAATTTAATGAACTGTCATTTGAATTGAGAAATAAAAGGAACTCACCTATAATTTAACAAAATATCATACAAACCATGTACATTCTGGTTTCCACTGAAAGCCAGCAGAGACTGTGGAGTATTATCAACATCAGAGAAGGAATTCATGCGTCGAGTCTGCAGAAATTGTGCACAAGTTAATAGATATACCATAAATTCTTTGGCCAAAAAAAAGATACCATAAAATGAGCAAAGGGGCCGTAGTAGCTACACCAAAGTTTTCATTTTTACCATCCTACTTATAAACACACAATCACTTCGGAGATTAGCGCATGAAACTACTATTCTTTAGGTTGCAAGTTTCTAAAAGTGCTCAGTGGTACCTAGAAATATATATTTAATATTGTCACAAGTTGAACAATACTGATTTATACTTGAAAATAAGGATAACAAGTCAGCAGCATGTAGGACTAAAAAAAGGGGGACTAAAATGATAATGGAAAGAGACACAAGAATATAGCACACTCAGATCAAAACTTTCCAATCTTTTTCAGAAAACCTTATATATATATAAATATATCAAGCAGTATTCCGGAACAATAGCAGGCGAAGCAAGATCAACTTCACAGCTGAAGTATCAAACTGATGGTCTGATTTTTGATGTCCCAAATTATAGCACCAAAAAGTATCTAATGTGTCCGCCCAAGGCATGAATTCAGTCAAAAGCCACATCAAGAAAACTATCATCAGAAGATGTACAAACCTGACCCAAATTACGCTTTTCAATTTCTGACAGCTCTACGAGATCTTCAGTAGTTACTTGTTCCACTTGAGAGCGGCAAAGAGGCATAGAAAAAGAAACATCCTAGGGAACACAACATACAATATCAATAAAGCATGAAAATGAATCAAAATGGCTATATAAATTACCAGCATAGATGTCTATGAATATATTTAGTAAGCTGATCGCCGCAACATCTTTTAATTCCTCAGAAAGTATTAAATAAATGACATTGGCAATATTTGATTCCTCATACATCAGTCATAACATTGGGTTGGCAACAACTTGTATCAGTTGTCACTCATTAGAAATACTAAAACCAGATACTTTTGTCTGCTTTTGTTCCTTAAACAAGCAAAAAACTGAAATAGCAACCACATGACTGGAGTTGCATACATGTTTGTAAAGTCAGAAATCAGCAATAGTTTCTCTACAGTGCTGACATTAGCAAAGCTTGCTTTTATGCATGTTATAGCTTTCCATCAATCTGCCATTTTATCTATAATACTGCAACAAAACAGTAACCCAAACCTTCTACCTCTGTACCTTAGCACCAACACTTTCTAGGTTAAGAGTGAATGGTTTAGAGTATCATTAGATGAAGCATTTATAGACTAGAATAACCACTTTCATAAAGGGAATGCTAATAACACACTATCTAAGGAGCAAACCACTTGCTACCCTTGTAGTTAATATCATATGGCAGTAAATATCACGAGCATGATAGCTTCACAGAAAAACCTCTAAAAGGACTGTTAGAAATTATTTTCATTGTATACGGTTTTCCACATGATTCTATTGTTATTGTTAAGTATCCAACATAAAACCATTTAATAGTACATCGAGAGGCACAACTTGAATATAAGACCAAAGGAAATCCAAGAATTGATAAATATTGGATAAGACAATGTTAAGCATCCAACCTAAAACTATTTGGTAATAGGTGGAGAGGCACAACTTGAAATAAAACCACAGGTAATCCGGTGCCTAAAAAATGTGGGATAAGTCCACTTAACATGATCATGATTACAAGCACTATGCAATAGCTTAACTACTTAAGAATGGCATCTTACATGCTCTTTTAGTGAAGATCTCAAACCTCTTGTTGACTGGGAGATATAAGCTTGGTATGATCTACTTCTTCCCGAACCATCAACAGAAGTGAACATTACCACAAAATGTGAAGTGCACACTGAAGAAAGTTTCCAGAAAATCATTATCATGATAGTTTTGTACTTTTAAACAAAATAATGCAAAGCACTACATTCCAACATAAAACTTCACACAGAATTCAGTCATCAAAAGAAGAAAAGACAACTTGAAATAGAGGATGAAACCGAGCAGGATTTAATGGATAGGCATATCCCCGTCTTACTCTTAAAAACAAATAAATAAATAACCCAGTGAGCCATAGCAAATATTAACCCCAGAGTAAGCATATGCATGACATTGGCATGTTTTTTTTTCAACAATGTTTCAGAAGCAGAAATGAATACAATTGAACAAGATAAATACAAGCACTGCTGCGCATGCATACATGGAGATGTGTATGTGCAAGACATAAAATATTAGATGTTCTCATGTCAAGATAAAACATCAGCCTTAGGACCTGGCTGAATTATAAATATTCAAGAAGATCAGCACATGGTTGCAAATGTGTCAACGAAAGTCATAACCATGAAAAAACATTTACCATAAAAGACGCTACAAGCGTTTTCCCGAAACATATAATAAAGACTCCGAAATGACTCCTCCCATGCTCCAATTCGCTTTCTTAAGAAATCCATTTCAACTGGGGAACAAGGGACAACATCAATTAGATAACTTCTGAATGGAGAAGAAAGTATGAGGAACAAACATTCTGGACATGTGTGTGTTTGTTAGTCCACGAAGAAGAGAGAATTAAACTCAAGTTCCATTAAACAAACCTCCATCTGCTGCTGATGAGACCAATATTGACATGAGAGATGGCGGTAAGCTAGATTGAGGGTAAATCCATGAATGTAATGCTTTAGAATTCAAAATTTGGGAAGTCAGTCTGGTCTGTGAAGCACTGCTAATATTTTGATCTTCAGAGGAACCAGAAAGGGATGTAAACCGAGGCACACCATTGTATGTACCACACGTAATTAACCTATTTAACCTGGAATTACCAAAACAGTATTAAGTTACATAAACAGGCAAAATAAGCAGTCACTTAAAAAGGAACAAGGAGGCAATACACACATATATAAAGGAACACATCTCAGGAGTGACCGTATCTCCAAGTAGAGAAAATATAATATATATATATATGAAGAAAAACAAAAGGTTTATTCACCAATTCACGGACGATGAGGACACCAATCGCATATAAGTTTTCAAAGTAAAATCCAGAGGAACCTTCAGGCCAGTCACATGGAATTCAGAGCAGAAGTTTCCAGTTGAAAGGTCATCAATTTTTTCAGAAGACTCAGGAGGTCTAGTTGGGAATGCTTCACAGGCAGCTAGTCCTTTCAAAGCTTTATCCTACAAATGATCAGTGGCTTATTAAGGGGAACAAACATAATTTATGTAATCAAGCTTGAAGCTGCTAAAAGCATATACCATGTCAACAGTTGCCAAGCCTGATAACTTTTGACCCCCTGATGAAAGCTCAGTAACACTAAGAAATGTACCATGGCTACATTTTTCAAGTGTAGGACCGGCACCGAGCACATCATCTTTTGGAACATCAACAGAAGCAACAGAATTCTGTGGACTGAAAGGAACAACATATAACCAATAGATCAAAGAATAACTCTACATATTATGTGGAGGAATACTAGGATTAACAGACATACAATGAAAATTGTTGCCTTCTCTCAGCAGCAAAATTTGAAAATGCGGAGATTTTCTTTAGGCTGATAGGCTGCTGAATTGAACTATTTTCCTGATTAATGATAACACAATAGAACAAATCAATTAACCAGCGATTAATTTATGAATATTAACACTTTAGAAGCATCCAGATATGTCCATTAAATGCATTTTATGGAAATGTAACAACCTTGGCATTTTCTTTTCCTGAAAGTTCGAACCTTGATTTCTTGGCAGGATATACTTCATCCATACGGGTGTCAATATATCTAGGATTCCTTGGAGGATCTATTTTCTTGAGTCCATTATCCATCTCACTAGCCAAGGGAATGGAGAAAACAAATTTCTCAGGAAGTTGCAACTTAAGATTAAAAAAGTTGTAAACAAATGTGGACTAATTGTATTACCTTGGGGCCAAAGATTTACTAACAAGCTCAGCAACATTGGTTCGCTTTAACTGTTCCCCCTGTTATGTGAATATTTCTTATTAAGCATAAAAGTAAACAACAATTCCTCTGAAAGATCAGCTAAACTGTAGTCAAATTAGTGTCTGCTTCTACAAGTTCAAAACTAAATGACATAAACATGTTATATCATTTGACCAAAAAATATAATAGTTAAGGTACAGATGAAAAATAAGCTAACAGGAGAAAAAAAAGTTCAGAGAATGATGAAAAGATTAAACATCACACTTAAAGGTTCGATTTGGCAGAATTAAGAAACACTTAAATTAGTGAACCATTATAAAAAATTAAAATATATGATAAAATCAAAGAAGCCATTGAATTATTAGGGGGACAAAATTTTAAAAATAAATAAATGGTACAGAGAAGAGACTAACAATGAATTTATCACATTTAAGAGTAGCACGATATCATTATCAAAACATGCTTCCCCCTAAACAATTAAAAAGAATTTTCAACCAAGTAATAGCTTAGTTGGCACCAATGTAAATAAAAAATCCTAGAGGTGGCGAGTTGGGTTGGACTTAGGTGCCTAATATCCTTCCTCCTCAGGTGAGTATAATTAGCAAAGGGTTTAGAGGGTAGTTTAGGAAATGTGATAAAAAAACTCAATCATAGTCCTAAGAAATAATCGAAACCAAGATAGCCAATCCGCAACAGTGCTAATGTCAGTTTGAGAGCAGAAAAGAGAAAGCAATACTCTGAGTTCCGAAGGGGTCTTCCTTTTAACTGTTGGACCAACTTTCAGGGCATCCCCACCGATTTGCAACGAAGCAGAAGTTAATGCACCATGCGCAGCTACCTTCGCCATATTCGAAAGTCCTCTCGAACAATAACCTCGACTTGTTTACCTGAAATAGCGACAACAATCCCAGTTATTATGCCGTTCCTTTAAATAGAAAAAAGAAACATCGAACAGAATATGCGCAATTTCCTGCTCATAGTCAAAACCTTAGAAAACATGGTGACAATTCCAAATAGATTTCATATGAAAATCAGATTCAAATCAACGCCTTACCAATTAATAAATCAATAAAAGAGGCGAGAGGGGATATGGACATGCCCTAAGCGGACATTAATCTAGGGTTTCGAGGAAAGATTTAGCTTTGCCCCCAAATTGAACCGCTGGGGCAAAATCACGAAAAGAGGAGAGAATAGAGAGAGAAGAGGGGCTGAGAAATTGCGTTAAAGTGAAGAGAGTGAAATTTTTTTGAGTCTTTTGTATTGGTTTTTGAACAATTTGATTTCCCTCCTGCAATAGACGGCGTTATACGGTCGTTTTATTTAATGTGGCAGGGTGCCGTTAATTGGCACCGGATCACACGTGGTTGCCTTTGCCTATTTTCGGGTGCTGGGTTTTGGGATTTTTGCATTGCTACCTTGTTGGCTGAAGAAATCAAATCACCAAGTTCCTTGGCCCAATAGTGATATGTTTTTGTAGTGAAATAATGAAATGAAAAAAAAATAAATTAAATAGAAAGAGAAAATACAATAGACACACAAATAGAGAGCGACGTCGGGATGAGGAGCCATGTGACGTTACGATGATATGTTGACGAAACAGGAAAGAAGCAAAAACGATGTCGCGACGACACGATAGGGGATGTCACGACCTGTCATGCAATTTTCTCGATTTTCTTCTTCCAGTAAAATTCTGATTATTTATTCCAATCGAACTTTGATTAGTGTAAATTGTTTTAAAATTATTTGACCTATAAATTTAGCCTATAAATAGGTCGTTTTCTACCATAGAAAGATTAACCCATAACACATTTAAGTATTAGTTTTTACAAGCTTTCAGAGAATTTTGTGTTTAAGTTTTGAGAGTTCTTATTTTTGGGTTTCGGGGTTTAGTTTTATCTCTATCTTTGTACTCTCGTTTATTTACTCATTTAGTGAAAAGTCGAAGCCTCATTTACCCGTGGTATCACAAGTTTCAGTTTCTGGCAGTTTCAGATAATTAAGGAGATAACTGATATGACTGAGGACAAGGGTGATGATTCATTGCTCTTCACATAGTCTGGTTGAAGGTGGAGTCGTGTCAAATGTCAAGCACGTGCCTAATTTAGAGAAGAATCTCATCCATTTTGGTCTTTAGGACTCAAATGGTTCGTAGAGTGTTTGAAGCAAGGTTGGTTGCAAAGGGTTACAATCAAGTGGAGAAAGTTGATACTTTCTCTCATGTTCGGGTATTACTAGCCCATGTTGCATTATACAACTTTGATTTGAAGATCAGGAGTCTTTCAGTTTCCAAGTTCAAGCACAATTTATACTTGGTTAACATTCTACAAAATTCGAGTTAGGCCCGTGACGGGGCATGGAAAAGGAGGCGTGATAGATACGAGTCAAGGTGGAGACTTGTGGGATGTTTCTCACATTTATCAGACGTTTTGCAGACACTTAGAAAGGCATTTGAAGATTTACCGAAGAAGAGGTAGAACAGAGGCGACGTCGCAACATGAAGATAAGCGACGTCGCGACAAAACCCCAAACAAACATGGTGGCTACGTCGTGAAGATCATGCATGGGATGTCACGACGTCACGATGATTTCTCCAAGTTATGCAGTCGCGTTTTCACCAAAAGATCACCCGCCGGCCATTGAAATGTCGCTGTCACCGGCACCGTCACGTCCGGTGGTGCCATCACAGGTGCGACACCCTCACGACAACCCGAGCTAGTTTGGCTGTTGTCGATTCGACCCGGGCCTAGTGACGACCCAACTGGTCCGGTCCAGCCACTGGTTGGACCGTCGGTCCAATTTCACACACCAGGCCCAGTTTGACCAGCTTTTGAGTCTCGGTCTCAATTTTGGGTTATCGAGCCCAATTTTTTATTATCTCAAGTTCAATTACTCATTCAACCAATTGTCTGACTTGAAAATTAATTTCTAAAAATATCATATTAATTTTAATTAATTTCATTAATTTAATTTTACTTGATCAAAATTAATTTTTTCAAAAATCACTGAGATTTTCTAAATTAATTTTTCAAGAAAATTCTTTCATCAAATTATCCAATTGAACGATTCTCACGACTGCCTAATTTAATTCCACATCGAATAAATTGACTCAATTAAATTATTTCCAAATTCATAGAATTTTCTTCTGATTCAAATGCAGTCCGATCAAGCTTTTGTTGAGCTAGCGGAGGGACCAATCGGACATATACAATTAGGCTCGAGTAATTGTAATTATGTCTAAAAGCATCGTTCCGATAATTCGCAATTTACTTAATTATGGAGTCAGTCCACAAGAAGTAGCATGATTGAAAAGTCCTTATTGTATACTTTTTACGAAAGCAATTCATCCAACTGCTTTGTCAGTTGGCCTCTTCATGTGTGTTACCCTCATATAATATCCGTGATTACTTTTAGTTAAATCCACTCACTCAATACAATCATATTTTATTTCATTGTCACTATTGTGTCTTCTTAATGATTAATATGATCACTGCCAACAAATGATTGTGATAAATTTCTCGTTCGAGAACAAGCAACTTGTGGTTACGTTCCATATTTATCAATCCACACAATGTCAATGAGAGGATATCGTTAACTCTTTAATTGAGCTATGAATTCCATTGTTGCTAGTAAAGTTAGGCCATACACAATTCATGTACCCAACATATCAGTTATGGGCTCGATTATCTTTAGAGCATAAGCCTCCCCTTATATCAAAGCACATGAGTTACATAGGCATGGTCAATGGCTAACTCAAGATTTAGGTAAATTACACCATGAACGTCACAAGTGAATTAATTCATAAACGGATTCAAAATTAATTCATCTTGGTCCAGCCCAATGTATCATTCTTCCAATGAATACATCTATGTCTTTACCCATGGAGTCAACTACTCCGATAGCCAAGACTAGCCATCTCCCCAATTGAAATTATAGATGATATAATAATCCTTCTAAGTATTTGAATCAAATGCCCACTTTGAATTTTTTTTTACGGGATTACGGGCTCGTTTAGATTATCTACTGAAGTAAGTTGTCTTTCTCGCAATGTAAACGTTCTTACAGTGCTACTTATCATCAGTTTGAACTTAGATAATCAATGAGCTAATATTTGCTTGTCACAATTTCACTATACATGCAAAACATGAAAGACAGAAACACAAAAGATATAACAGTGAAATGTGAAATTAACTTTATTTATTCATCATTCAAATACATAGAAAATAGCTACATGTTTACTACAATATGGCCATATTTCCCAATAATCTCCCACTTTCCCTAGTGAATGTGTCATGTTTCACATTCCTATATCCTCAACGTGTTTGTTAAAACTCCTAGTTACAAGAGTTTCAGCAAATGAATCCGCAATGTTATATTCAGAAGCTACTTTCACCACATCTACTATTCCTTCGACTAAATAGGTATCTGGACATGTGCAAAGTATAATATACATAAGGCTTCCAACAATCGAAACATATGGAACCTTACTCATATACTCTCTTTTTCTGTTGTCTTAGAATAATCATCTAAAGAAAGATGAAAACCCGATGCAGTCAGTTGAGCACCTGACTTCGCATCGATCATTGCAAACTATAAAAGTACTTTATAGATGTATGAAGCTTGTGATAGACCTATCGTTTTATTCTTTCAATCCCTAAGAATTCGAATTCCAAGAATATAACTAGTTTCACCAAAGTCCTTCAAGCTAAATTATTGAGCTAACTATAGTTTAACCGATGACAATTCTCTTACATCATTTCTGATAAGTCGAATATCATAGACATACAAAATGAGAAAGATCACATTTTTATCCTATATACACTTATAAACACAAAGCTCATCAGCGTTTTGCTCAAAACCAAAAGTCTTGATCATTTGATCAAATTTTTTATTCCATGAGCGAAACGTCTGCTTAAGTCCATAAATGGATCTTAGCAGTTTTTAGCATTTCTATCATTTCCTTTGACAACATAGCTAGTGGGTTGAGCCATGTAAATGGTCTCATCAAGATAATCATTCAAGAATATTGTATTCACATCCATTTTCCAGATCTCGTAATTGAAAGCAACAAAAATGGATAAAAGTATGCGGATAGACTTGAGCATGGCTACCGGAGAGAAGGTCTCATCGTAATCAATGCCTTTTTTTTTGTAGTCTTTCCCTACAAGTCTAGATTTATGTGTTTTCACTTTCCCTTCCCATTTCTCTTCTTCTTGCAGATCCACTTACACCCTATGGGTTTAATCCTAACCGATAAGTCTACAAGTTCTCACACCATATTGGATTTCATAGAATCCATCTTGGCATTCATGGACTGTTTCTATAGCTTGGAATCAACATCCTGCATAGCCTCCTCGTAAGGGAGTGGATCATCATCCTCATGATTGGCTTCCGTATTATAAATACTACCATCATAGATGAAGAAGCCTGGTTTATTAGAAACTCTTCCACTACGATGGATTCCTCTATGTTGTTGATTATTTGCAGGTCTTTCTACAACTTTCTCGAAAATTGAACTTAGTAATTGTTCTACAACTCCTAAAAGTTCCTCAAGTACCACTTTACTTCGAGGCTTAATCTATGTAGCTTTCCTCAAGGAAAGTAGCATAAGTAGAAACTTTAATTGTATTATCTTTTGGATTGTAGAACAATTCACCTTATGTTCCTTTCAAATATCTTACAAACATGTACAATTCTGTTTGTGCCTCCAACTTCTTTGCATCCTTATCCAGAACGTGTGCTGGACAACCCCATGTTCTAAAGTGATTTAGAGCGGGTTTCTTTCCATGCCACAATTCATAAGGTGTCTTACAAGCAGACTTGGTTGGCACATCATTCAGAATATAGCAAGTCATTTGTATCGCATATCCTCAGAAGGAAGTAGGGAGTTGTGAATAGCTTAACATTGAATGAATCATGTCAAGCAAGGTTCTGTTCCTTCTTTCAGCTACATCATTCTGCTGTGCAGTGCCCGACGCAGCCAACTGTCTTTATGAGGTATCCTAAGAACACGCCAGACAAGTATTCCTCACCTTGGTCAGATCGAAGATTCTTTATGGATAAACTTAATTGCTTTTCCATTTTCACACGAAACCGTCAAAATTTATCATCAAAGGTTTCACTTTTATGGTGCATTAGATAAACATACCCATATCAAGAAAAATTGTTGATGAAAGTCACGTAATAATCGCAACCTCCCTGGGCATTGATGCTCATGGGACCACTGGAATGACGGGAATGTGCAAGTGTACAAAATCGCAACAAGTAATAAAGTGACAAGTAAATGTCGAGTTATCGTACCCACAGGGACTGTGAAAAGAATTATTTATGAATGCAATTTTAAAAACACTTTTGTGAAGAAAAATATTTTGATTTGAAGAAGTGATTAAAAACTAGGTTTAACAAAGTAAAATAAATAAAAATAAAATAAAAGTTTCAATGCACGATTTCAAAAGATGATTTCAATCAAGAGGACATAATTGTGTTAGATTAATTACATTTCTTAACTTAGAAGTATTAAACTCATGTTTATGTTGTTACGAATAAATTCACGGCAACTCGGTAATTTGTTAACTTATAAACATACTTACTTACCAAAAATTCATTTATCTATTGACTATATCTCTATGTCAATTCAACCTATTAAACAAATTTTAATAAGCAAATGTGTTAATGCACATACATACTTATGAAATTAAAATAATCTCTTGTACATATCTCTATGCCAATTCAAACAATTAATTCAATCTCATAAGCACATAAAAGATTACGTGAGGTAACAATGTATTTCTACCTTGAAACAGTTTAATCACAATAATCTTGCAAGTTATGCAAGGCTAATGTATCGTTAGATACCGTTACTAATTTAACCCTCAGCTACCTTAGATGATCAAACATGCACTGATTAAGTATCGTGTCAATTAATTACAATTTCAATCCGTTTAAATAATTAATTCATTAGTTACCTTACAATTGTAATGTAAGAATAACTTAGTCATGGTTTTACTTTATCAAATATCTTACCGAGGCCTATAACAACACAAACACAAATTTAATAAATTAAGTAGACGAAATGCAATCAACCTAACACGAATTAAATTTAAGCCATATTAATTAAATTGAACATATCAACATCACAAATATTCATAGACATGTTCATTATAACAACAACAAAATTAAAAGGATAGGGAACAAGAATCAAATCCGGTGTTTTCTCCGTGGCTTGACTAGTTTGCTCCACTCCTCCTTCTCTGCTTGTTCTTGTCGAACCGAGGCTTCTACGAACACTTGAATGCTACTCCAAATGGTGGTTGATTGACTCTTTTTCAAGAGGTGAAATTGGAAAGGAAATAGGGGAAGAAAATGAAGAACAATGGAAGGGAATGAAGAGAGAAAAATGAGAGAGAAGTGAAGAGATGAGAAGAGTTGAGATGTGTTTGAAGTGAGCAGCAAAGGGGGGTATTTATAGGTTGAGATGACTGCTAAAATTAGCAAAAACCAGCAGCCATAGAGTCCCCCCATGGCCGGCCACACATGTGGCAAGTTTGAAGAATTCAAACTTGCTATTTTAAGGTAGGGGCAAATCTAGAAAGGCACAAATAGTGGAGGGGTTTGAATGCAATTTGAAGGAGTCTTCAAGGGCCATTTTGCAAGTTAAATAATCAGCAAAGCAAGCTGATTGGGTCAGCATGTGGGACGGTTTTGGGCTGCCCAGTGCTCGGTTGGATCGGTTTTCTCAGTTCAGCTCAATTGGGCCACTTTTCATAATTAATTAATAATAATTTATTTAACCCAAATTAAATTGGATTAAAATTAAAATTAATTATATTATGAATTAATACAAATAATTTGGATCGTCTTAGGCTGAAAAATTAATTCGCCTTGATGCTTCAAAATTGCTTCTCGGTTTTGTGCTTCTAGCGATTAATCTGTGAGAGCTTTTTTTCACCCTTTGTGCGAATCTGTCAAAAATGATCAAAATTAATCAAAATTTATTATAAAATTAATTAAAATTCATCATGTTAATAATTTAAGTACAATTTAATTATTTTATAATAATTAAATATTTTTCAACAAGAATTTTACCGAAACTGCATGAATTTGAGTTTAAAATGGCATGAAAAAGTGTGTATATTTTCGTGTTTCCACACCCCCAAACTTAATTCATTGCTCGTCCCGAGTAATACAAAAATTTGGAAAGAATTTCTCAAAAACACCTTTGAAAACTTTCTTCAGAACAACATTCTTCCGAAAAATCATGATTTAAGTATACTTATGCTCAAAAACAAGAAATTTGATACTTATGCTACTTATGTATACATATCATTCAAATTAATCTCAAATATTATTATGATAGCAAAAATAGACTAAGTGCTTTCTCAATAAAGACATGCTAAATTCCTACCAATTTGATTTTATTCCTTTATTCAAGAAAGTTGCAATCATTAAGTTTCACATGTTGAACATAGCAATTTCTCTCCACTAATGTAGGTAGCATAGACACTTGAATCAATAGGTCTTTAAAAAGGTTGTAACGTGGCTAGGCTAGGGGTAGGTAAAAGATAGGTAAATTTAGGCTAAAAACCCTAGGCTCAGCTTCAATTGGACCTTTGAAATTATTTTCAATACACCAACTTACTTTGCTTTCACATGCTCTTTTGTACATCTATTTTCTTTCAAGTACATATGCTTTTTTTTACATGAGCATTTTGCTGAATATACTACAATTTTTTGAGCATTTGATACTTCTTTTCAACTCCCCCAAACTTATTTTCAAGGAAAATTCTAAATAGTACTGAGTCTAGTGTTTGGGACAATTTAAAGATAATTACGAGAAAAGTGATGGCTAAATATTGCAAGGGTTCAAATAAAATTAGGCCATATAGTCAAAGTTGGGTTTCAAGGGATAAAAATTCATCATGGTTGGCTTGAAAGGCTCAAACAGTCCAAACAAAAGTTGCCTAAATCAGTTTCAACTTCCCATGCTTCCTAGGATTTCGCCTCAAGAAACTACTAAGTCAATTCTAGAGACTTAAACTTTCATGCATCCCTAACTTTCCTAAGGAACTAAAAATTTTATAGTACAATTTGCATGCTTTATTAAAAATACATTTATGTCATATTTCAGTTAACATAACAATTATTGAAATAATCAAACTTTATTCATACTGAAGTTTAGCATACTTAACAAAATTTCAAATTTTTGAACAAATAAAACCTAATCATAACTAAAAGAAAAATTTATTCTGAGTGGAAATAATTTCAATTTTTCAGTCCCCCTACTTAAGATGAACAATGTCCTCATTGTTTAAAAGTGAATAAATACTATTCACCAAGTAGGATTTTAGAAAAGAGGTGAGTCTATTTGACTGCTTAAGTACCAAGCTCTCTCTAGATCCAGTCCTAGACATGTATATATCTATTGCCACACTTTGCACTTTGCGACTTGTTCATTTTTTATTTATGAATTCCACCTCTTGTTTTATTATGCGAAAATAAAAATTCCTAGTAAAACCTAATCCTAAAATATTAAATAACCTAAGAACAGAAATAAAATAAAGTCAAGATCCCCCTTTTTATTTATTTACAGATCCCTCCAAATTTGACTCATCCTTTGCTCCATTGTCTTTGTTTTTGCATGAATCACTTCGCTCCCTTTTCGATTGTGGACTCCATGGTTCAAATATGAAATCTGGAAACTCAGGCACAAAAATAAACGGGTCATTGTATATTTTCGTAAGAGCACTTCTCATTGAGTTATCCCGTATTTTTGAATATCTCTAGTAAGCTTGTTGCTGCCACTGCATATGTTGCATTATGTCCATCAACTTTGACAGCTCATCTCGAAGATCTGGGCGAGGCGATTGAGTCTTAAACATTGAAGTTGCAACGTCAGGTTCGGTTACTGGTTCCATTAGTTCTGCCTTATCAGGAATTTCAGCTGATTGTATCGGTTCGATCTTTGTGGGATCTTCTTCTTCTTCTTCTTCGGTATCCTCGCTTTCTTTAACTCGTTGCTATAAAACAAAGTCTCCAGCTATCCGGTAAAGGTCTCAATTTGTGATTGTACCCCAACTATACCCTGTCTTCTTTATGTTTGCAAGAATTTTAGCTTTCGAGCACAAAATGGTTATTGTAAAGGGGAAGTAAGCTAGGCCAGAACGTCTAGCGGCACAATTCTGCATTTCTCTCAGAATGATTTTTCCCACATTAATGGTCTTTCCAGTTAAAATCGAGTATAATAAGACCATTCGCTCTAATGAAATTGTAGTCCCATGTGAAATAGGCATAAGGCTGAATCGAATGAAATAGAACCATTAATTCGCTAGTGGTGCCAAATATTCTCTGCGACAAGTGTGAATTCCTTTCTTTGACACAGTCCATTTAGAACCTGGAACTATAAGTTCCTCGAGAATTTCTTGCAGATTTTTAGACTCAATATTGCTCATTAAGGAAGAATATTCGTTGTTTCCAAAATCAGGTAATTCAAAGAATTCATTAATAGCGTTTGAGGTTATTGGTACCTTAATTCCGTGAATAGAAACTTTCGTCAATTCGCTTGAGATCAAATTCACATAAAATTCACGAACTAACTTCTCATCTACACTAGGTCTTTTCTCACAAAATAACTCCCAATTGAGAGCTTCAGCAACTTGTCGAATGCGCGCCATAAAATCAATATAATTGCTTTCTTTCAGTGTAAAGCCCTTCTCTGGATGCATCTTTTGATTTTTGAAAATACTTTCGTATCTTGCTTTGGGTTCCTCACTGTGGAATTTATTTTGTGATTCGTCAATTTGAGCAGAAGCACGAGTTCTCTTACGAGGCATGATTAACCTGAACATAAGATGAAAACAAATATTTTCTCAAAAATTTAATCAGTATAAAATATTAATAATTCAATAAATTAAAAAAATAATTAATTAAATAAAATTAAAATTTAGGAGAAAATTTTGTCTTACCACCTTTTTATAAAAGTTAAGAACTCAAAGAAAATAAATCTAAAGCAAAATAGGTCGGTTTAGGGATGTTTGTAGGGTGTCTTGATGGTGTGGTGCGAGTAGCAAGGCGGCAGCGACATGCTAGGGAGTAGCAGGATATGCGTGCCGTGCTGGAGATGGGGGCAAGAAGAAGGCAAAGCAGCGGCACTATCTGGCGAACAGCAGGGCTGGTGCGTTGAGCGCGCCTGGGCGAGTGAGTGAGAGTCGACCGAGCGAGCGAGGAGTAGCGGCGTGGCTCTTTGGCCGAATAAATTTCTTTGGGCGGTGTTGTGGCTAATGAGTTAGGAGCTGGGGCACTAGGTGATTTGGTGGGTTTTGGATGCTAGGTTTGATTGAGGGATGAGTGAAAAAAATGGAAAAGGTGGGTGAAATTTATAGTGAGAGGAGTAGGAGTTTAATTAGAATTCTTAGAACAATTTAATACTTAAAATATTCTAAGTTCTAATTCTATATAGAGTTAAAAACAATTAATAATTAATATAATGCATATTAAATTTTGAAAACTTAAAATTTGGAGAAACTTTAAAACTTTGGAGAAACGAGTTTTGATTTTTGAAATGGGTATTTCAAGTCGTGTGCCTTTCATTCTAAATCTGATAGCCTTTTATAGAGGGTTGTTGTCTCTTTACATCATTTGAACCGGGAAATTCAATCCCTTTCATCATTACATAATTGAAACTTTGATTACATAATTAAAACTTTTCAGAGAATATATTCTCTGGTTACAAAAATACAAACTACAGAGAATATTTACTATTCATGCGTCAGAGAATCTTACTGTTCTTGCCAGGGAATATTTACTTTTTACGCAAGAGAATATTTCCTGTTCACTCGTCTTTTCTTGCAGGGAATATTTACTGTTTGCTTCAGAGAATATTTCTTGTTCACTTGTCTTTTCTTGCAGGGAATATTTACTGTTTGCTTCAGAGAATATTTCCTGTTCACTTGTCTTTTCTTGCAGGGAATATTTACTGTTTGCTTCAGAGGATATTTCCTGTTCACTCGTCTTTTCTTGCAGGGAATATTTACTATTTGCTTCAGAGAATATTTACTGTTTGCCCATCTGTTTAGGGATGTTTGTAGGGTGTCTTGATGGTGTGGTGCGAGTAGCAAGGCTGCAGCGGCATGCTAGGGAGTAGCAGGATATGCGTGTGCCGTGCAGATAGGCAGCAAGCAGGCAGCAGGCGGCACTATCTCATTTAATTTTTGTTCTATGTAATAAAGATAGGAAAAGCAGTTCTCCTTGGAGTTGTTCAGCATTTTATGTAATAAAAAATGCAGAACTCAAAGAGGAACGCCAAGATTAGTAATTAATTATAAACCTCTCAATCAAGCCTTAAAATGGATTAGATACCCAATACCAAATAAGAAAGATTTGCTACAGAAACTTTGTAATGCAAATATTTTCTCAAAATTTGACATGAAATCTGGATTTTGGCAAATCCAAATAAAAGAAGAGGAAAGATATAAAACGGCATTTACTGTACCATTTGGACAATATGAATGGAATGTAATGCCTTTTGGATTAAAAAATGCTCCATCCGAATTTCAAAGAATAATGAATGATATTTTTTACCAATATTCTCAATTCACAATAGTATACATCAATGATGTATTAGTGTTTTTAGAAAATTTAGAAAAACACTTCAAACATTTATCCATCTTTATAAAAGTCATAAAAAATAATGGTTTAGTAGTTTCTAAATCCAAGATAAGTTTGTTCCAAACCAAAGTAAGATTTTTAGGTCATTACATTACCCAAGGAACCATCACCCCAATAGAAAGGTCCATAGAGTCTGCTAGCAAATTCCCAGACCAAATCCTTGATAAAGTCCAATTACAAATATTCTTAGGAAGCCTCAATTATGTCATAGACTTTTATCCAGGTCTTAGCAAATTATGTAAACCGTTATATGATAGGCTCAAAAAGAATCCACAACCTTGGACAAATGACCACACCAATATTATCACCCAAATTAAAAAACAAATCACTAAGCTTCCATGTTTATATTTAGCCGATCCAAATGCCCCCAAGATTGTAGAAACAGATGCTTCTGAAATTGGATACGGTGGGATCCTAAAACAAGTTAAAGGGGGAAAAGAGCAAATAGTCCAGTTTACTTCCAGACATTGGAATCCAACTCAGCAAAATTATAGTACTATTAAAAAAGAAATTTTATCAATTGTTTTGTGCATTACAAAATTCCAAAGTGATTTATTAAATAAAAAATTTCTTTTACGTATCGATTGCAAATCAGCAAAAGAAGTTTTACAAAAAGATGTTCAAAATATTGCCTCAAAACAGATTTTTGCAAGATGGCAGGCAATTTTGAGCATATTTGATTTTGATATTGAATACATCAAAGGAGAAACTAATTCTTTGCCTGATTTTCTCACCAGAGAGTTTCTTCAAAAATGCCACCCAAACTCCGAGACAAAGGAAAAGGAAAAATAGGAGAGTCATCCAAAACCCAAATTTCCTCAAAACCAATAAAGTCTTGGTATGAAATTTGCCATGAAGAAGAAAATGAGAGATCATCATCATCATCAAAATCCTCAAAAAATACAATCGTTCAAGATGCACAAGATCCAAATGAAATTGGTTCTCAAATCAAAAAATGGATCGAGTCCCTTTCTCAATCTCCAGAAGTGGCATTGGCCTTTTCTCAAATGAAAGAGGAAACTCCTCTCAAATAAATTGCTGGTGAAGCAGCAAAGATTTCAAAAAATAAAGAGATTGTTTTACACAAACCAAATTCTCTCAAAAAATGTTTTAAAATAGACATCACTCCAAGATGTTTTTCCAAAAGAAATAGCAGTATCTTCACAGACTGCTACACAAAAATCCTCACAATATTTTCCAAACAAATGTTTTGAAAAAATTCTTGTTATGAAGGAAGAATTTTTAGAAAAACCTCCACATATACTTGCAAAAGAACTTTTTAATGGATGATATTTCAAACCATTGGATTCTCAAAAACCCCAATAGTATTATGAAAACATGTAACACCCCTTACTCGGGTTCTACGCCAGAACCGGGCCCGAGGCGTTACCGAACTCAAACCACTTGATCGCCACTTAGGCTCGTCGTAACTACTCTCTGAAGTCATCTCAACAATCTCATTCTCGACTTATGAGGCCTCACTCATACACACGAGGGCTCTCGAGACTAAACCGGAACTTTTTCCAATCATAAAATTTTTCTCTTTATACAGGTCTCACACGCCCGTGCAAGATTAGACACGCCCGTGCATGGACACACACGCCCATGTCCCCAAACTGTGCCTAAAAACCCAGCATTCTGCCAATGCCCCACGGCCAAGGCACACGCCTGTGCTTACCACCCGTGGCGCACACTGACTACTTTAACACGGCCTAGAGTCTAGACACACGCCCGTGTGGCTAGCCCGTGGCCAATGCGGATTAATCCCACACGCCCTAGACACACGCCTGTGTGGCTAGTCCGTGGTCTAGTCTGATTTCAAATACTAACATGCAGGGGACACACGGCTGAGTCACACGCCCGTGGGCTGGCCGTGTGTCACACATGGCCTAGACACACGTCCGTGTGTCTATCCACATGGACAAGAACAAAGCTATGTGCCAAGTTCTTTTCACCCCTCTAGCATACACAACATATAGTCATCTAACACAATCATAATCAACTCAAATTGAAGTGCAATCTCACATAGAAAACTACATCTTTCTTTCATATAATGTAATAGCCAACAACCATGGCATTATACAAAATAAGCTATCCATCTAAAGGCCAACACATCTTAGCCATTTACAACAAAATTCACTAACTTGTCTAGTCCCTATACATGCCATATACAAAACATTAAGTCTCATGTACCAAAGTGTCTTTGATAGTGTGGGCGATCTTCCAATTGATCCTCGTATCTCGATTCAACACTTTTACTCTATAAGACAAGGGAAAAGAAAGGGAGTAAGCTTTGAGCTTAGTAAGTTTACACATAAACAATTAAGCATCATAGTATAAGCTCAACAAAAATTAGCATTATACTACCAAAAATAATGAACAACTATGCTTACTCTTTCTATCCCTTACCACATTTCCAACACATCATGAGTCACATACTCATAACCATCGAAATGCATCCCTGCATTCAATGTCACATTTACACAATATACCACACATCATTATTTCTCAATAATTCATCCACACAGCTAATTAACTTCATAATACATCCACACAGCTATTTTACTCAATAATGCAATCACATGGCTAATCCACACAGTTAACCCACACAACAAATGTCCCGGTGTAATAGCCTGATTTAGGGGCTAGTCGAAACAGTGATCTCGGAATCACTAATTCGAGGTTAGAGAAAATTATTTTCATGTTATGTTATGTGTTATAACATGTTTATAAGGATGCATGAAAATTTTGGTGCCTTAATTTTAGCGATTTCTAGCTTAATTGCGAAAAAGGACTAAATCGTATAAAGTGCGAAAGTTCCATTTTATTTGCTAAAGGTGCCAAGTAGCTATGGATTATAAATTGGAGGTCCCAAATGTGCAATTTGGCCTTGTTAAGTGAGTTGGCCGGTCAAGGATAGCTAAGGGACAAGAGCATTAAATGTGGTCATGTTAGGTGACTAAAAAGAAATAAAATAAAATGAAATAAGCCAAGCTATCATCTTTTTTTTATTTCTTCTCTTCCTCCACCGAAAATAGCAGCCATGGGAGGGGTTTTTGAAGCTTAAAATTTTAGCAAGAAATTCTCCACTCAAGTAAGTGATTTTGATGGTATTTCTTGAAGAAGTGATTTTGATGGTATTTCTTGAAGAAAATTGTACTTTTGGAGTCCCCAAAGCTTAAGCTTTCTAAAGAGGGGACTAGTTTGCAATATGGTTGAAAGTCTAGGGACTTGCCATGATAGAGTTCTTGTTGTTTGATGAGTTTTTATGGAAGAAAATGAATGATAGGATGATGAGAAACAACTTTTGTGAAAGGTGTTGTCATGAAAACACCTAATTGGGACTAAAATGAAAAAGTTGTAATTTGTTCATTTAAGCATGAAATTGATGGAATTGAAAATAGTTGTAAGAGAATTAAATGTTCATCTAGGCTTGTTTAACAAGAAAATATGATGAAAATTTATTTACGAGCCTAGGGGCAAAATAGTAATTTTGCCAAAGTGTAGAGGCAAAATAGCCATTTTTGCCTAAACTTTAGATTATGGTATATAATAATTTATAAGTGATTAAATCAGTAAATTTCATTGTTCTAGATCAAAGAAAATGAGTTTCGGACCTAGAATGGATGAAAAGAGAAATGTGGGCAAAAGTCCTTTTCGGCTCTTTCGACATCGAGGTAAGTTCATGTGCAAATGTTGCAATTATGTATGAGTTAATTTAATGTTCCAATGTTGTATGGAATGTATATTTACTCTATGAATGTATGAAATATCTTTGATGAGAGGTCAAAAGAATTGAATTTAAGAGTAATGAGAAATGTATGTAGAATGATATGATAATAGTTAAAGTATCGTGTAAGACCATATTAGAATATGGCCTCGATGTAAGAATTCGTATAAGACCATGTCAGGGACATGGCATCGATATGTTAATGCAAGTAAGACTCTATTGGGGTATAAATTCTATGTGACATTATGAGTATGAGACTCAAGAGAGTTATTTATTAACTTGAGTGATTCAATGTATATGTTGAAAGAAAGAAAGTATGTGGTTGTACCACGAAAAGCACAAGTGTGTGTTAGAATTGAATTGATATGGATTCAGTATATGATGAACCTTTAGTGGGTTATGTGTATTCAATACGCCTTAGTTGTATGAGATAGATTCATTTATGCATTGTGTGAATGCGAACTAGTATCGTAGAAAGTTAAGTAAGAATAGAAGTATGTGAGGATGTTCTCGGATGAACATTTGAAATAGAGATATACATGTGGATTATTACCCATGAATGTAAAATAACGGTGAGCTATGTGCAACATCACCTTATTGATGGTAATGATGGGCTGTGTACGATACCACCCTATTAGAGATTCAATGGTGGGCTAAGTGCGAAACCACCGAGAGATTAATAGTATGAGTATCTTTTTGAAAATGCTTGATGAGCTGTTTTATATGATCATGTGGTGATCAGTGCAGGAATATGTACTAATTAAATGAGCAATTGGCTTGTGGCAAGGTAAGAATGTGGTAAGAGATTGAATGAGTAAGTTTCAAGAATAGTTGAGTAAGTAACCATGAATTTATGAGAGACACTCTTCATGATACTTTGTAATTATGTATATTCAATGAATATCAATATTTGACACATTATGTAGATGAGCTTACTAAGCATTATTGCTTACTCCTTTACTTTTCTCATCTCTTATAGGTTATATTAACTAGCTCGGGTTGGAGGCCGCCGGAGATGTTTTCACACTATCGAGCAGACCCTTGGTATGAGGTATCAAGTCCTTAGAAGTCATGGCATGTATAGGGCTAGTACTTGAGGTTGATTAAGTCATTAATAATGTGCCAAATTGTATTGGCCTAAGAGAATCTAAGTTGGTTGTATTTGTATTGGGAGTAGTTCTCCCTAGTGTATGGGATAAAGACTTTATCTTTTTAATGATTAAATGTGTTAATTCATGTGTTTTAATTGATGATTTGAGAATGTTTTGAAGTAGTATATGAATGTTTGCAAACGGGAGTGGTAAAAGGCTTGGTAAGATAGCCACTAAGTGCCCACACGGATAGACACACGGGCGTGTGTCTAGGCCGTGTATCTCCTGTACCTTAGTATCTTAAGTCAGATTAGACCACAGGCTGGTCACACGGCCGTTTGTCCAGGCCGTGTGATACACACGGTTGGCACATGGGCATGATCCAAGGTCGTGTGAAGTCTGCACTCGACACTTAGAAATTCAATTGTCACACGGTTGACGCACACGGGCATGTGTACAGACCGTGTGGATAAGTCAGAATGCCAAGGTTTGGCACACGGGCCAGGGCCACGGGCGTGTCCAGGCCGTGTGGATTTAGTCAGTGTCGACCACGGGTGGAAGGCACAGGCATGTCTTAAGGACACACGGGCGTGTCCCTATACCAACACGGGCGTGTCGCCCCTGTTTTAAAGAAAAGTTTCTCTTGGCTTGTAAAAGTTTCCGGACGCAAGTTTAAGGCCTCGTAGGCCCACGATGTGAATGATTTGACTAAGAAAGAGAAGTTTTTAATTTGAAACAAAATTTTGTAGCCCGTAAGTACATGTTTAAGGAAGTTCAAGCATAGTAATGTCTCGTATCCGGTTTTAGCCTCGGAATCGGGTATGGGGTGTTACACCCGGTGGTTTCACACTTAGCACACCACAATCGATTAATAAGGTGGTATCGCACTTAGCCTACCACAAAGGTAATCATAGGGGTTTCTCACTTAGCCCACCAAACGATATACCTCACGATAGCATCGCACATAGCCAGCTCATCGTCAATATGCATTAGGATGGTATCGCACTTAGCCTACCATCTAGCATTATCACTACACATTCACATGTCTACTTACTCAATTAAACATCCATTCACAATTCTACTACATTCATTCTACTTGGACCACATAGGTTCTCAATCAATCTCGAACAAGCTACACACTAGCTATCATCAACAAATTGTAAGTATGAATGCATTGTTTATGCATAGACTTACCTCGATACTCAAAAGTATAGAAATATGCAATTTAGTCCACCACCTTGCTTTTGCCTCGGTTTCGGTCCGAGCTTCGTCTTTCTTGATCTATAATGAATAAATCAGCTTATTCAATACACACATTGACTAAATTGACCCACATTTCATACTTTAGCAAAATTACTATTTTGCCCTTAAACTTTCTCATATTTACACTTTAGCCCCAAGGCTCGTAAAGTGATTTTTATTCAACTTTCTATCCTTTCATGCTTAGCCGAACCACTTACTCAACTAAAGCATTCATCAATTCTCACTAAATCACACATGTATGACCAAACTAAAGTTTTTCACAAACTAGTCCCTACATGCATTTTCATGGAAAATCACTTAGCAAAAGATGTTTCTACTACATCAAGCTTTCATATTCTTCCATAAAACATCAAAATACATGCATGTCATACATATGTACATTTTTGAACATCCATAATAGCTCACCAAATAGCTAAAAATAGCTTACTCATGCTACTAGGACTTCAAAAATACGAAGAATATCAAAAACCAGGGCTTAGGAGCACTTACTAGCAAGCTTGAAAAATTGAAAGAGCCCTAACAATGGCTATTGGAATTTTTCATGACTTGGGGAGAAGATGAGTGAATTTTTGTCATCTTTTCACCTATTTAATCATTTAATAACTAAATGACCAAAATGCCCTTTTTGATAAACTTCAAATTTTAACTCATCCATGCCCATTTTTGTCCAAATATTAGAATTTGGATAAATTTCTATTTAAGGACCTCTAATTAATAATCTAAAGCTATTTCACACATATAGCTTCTAGAAACACACATTTTGTAACTTTTGTAATTTAGTCCTTTTGGATAATTCAACCCCAATTTCACAAAATTGCTTCATGAAACTTTCACACTAGCATGCATACAAGGCATAAACCTCAAAAACTCATTTATAACCCTCGGATTTGTGGTCTTGCACCACTATTCTGACTAGGCCCTAAATCGGGATGTTACAACTCTCGCCCCTTTAGAGATTTTCGTCCCCGAAAATCTTACCAGTAAAGAGGTTTGGATGTTGCTCTCTCATAGCTTCTTCCGTCTCCCACGTAGTCTCTTCCACACCATGTTTTGGCCATAACACTTTCACTAGTGCTATGCTCGTATTTCTCAATTGTTTCACTTCTCGAGCCAAGTTCTTAATCGGCTCCTCTTCATAAGACATATCCGGTCTTATCTCAATTTCCGTCAAAGTAATCACATGTGAAGGATCGGAGCGATACCGTCGCAACATCGACACATGGAACACATTATGAATCTTTTCCAACTCTACCGGCAAAGCCAACGATGCGCTCTGAGGCCCAGTGCATGCAGTAATCTCATACGGCCCTATAAACCTTGGACTCAATTTCTTTTTTCGTCCAAATCTCATAATCTTCTTCCACGGGGACACTTTCAAAAACACTTTGTCGCCCACTTCAAACTTAATTTCTTTTCTTTTCTAATCCGTGTACGACTTCTGTCGGTCCGAAGTAGCTCTCAGACTATTACGGATTACTTTCACCTTCTCTTCAATTTCTTCACTAGATCGACCCCATGGATCCGCTTCTCACTAAGCTCGGTCCAATACAAAGGAGTCCGACACTTACGACCATACAAATCCTCATACGGTGCCATCTGTTTACTCGACTGATAACTATTGTTGTAGGCGAATTCGACCAACGGTAGATATCTCTCCCAACCACCTTCGAATTCTAACACACAGCATCGAAGCATATCTTCAAGAACTTGAATCACTCTTTCAGACTGACCATCGGTTTGCGGATGGAACGCAGTACTGAATTTCAATCTCGTACCCATGGCCTCTTGCAACTTCTTCCAAAATCTCGAAGTAAACCTCGGATCTCTATCCGATATAATAGACACAGGAACACCATGCAATCTCACTATCTCTGCCACATACAACTCAGCTAACTTATCCAGTGAATAATCAACATGTACTAGAATAAAGTGAGCCGACTTTGTCAATCTATCCACAACAACCCCACACAAGATCTCTCTTTCGGAGTCATCGGCAACCCCGTTACAAAATCCATGGTAATCCGATCCCACTTCCATTCGGGTACCATTACTGGCTGAAGCAATCCCGAAGGCACTTGATGCTCAGCCTTCACTTGTTGACAAATTAAACACTTGGTCACAAACTCTGAAACATCTCTTTTCATACCCGTCCACCAATACAACTTCCTCAAGTCGTTGTACATTTTAAATCTTTGCCGGATGTCTTGACAAACATCCACTTTGTGGGCCTCATGCAAAACCTTCGAATCAACTCCTCATCTTTAGGAACACAAATTACGTCACGATACATCGGACAACCATTCAAATCCACTCGAAAATTAGAATCACTTTACGACCGCACTTAGCTATCTTAGCTTGCATCTCATTGTCATTTTTACGAGCCTCACATATCATTGAACAAATAGCGACTTAGCTCTCAACTCGCCAAAATAGCACCATCGTCGGACAATGCTAAACTCGTGCTCATAACTCTTAGAGCATACAAGGATTTCCTACTCTGGGGCATCCGCAACCACATTCGCTTTTCGGTGGTAGTCAATGACTAACTCGTAGTCTTTCAACAACTCAAGCCACCATCTCTGCATCTCGATTCAGATCCTTCTGATCCATCAAATACTTTAAACTCTTGTGATCCGTAAAGATTCGACACTTCTCACCATACAAGTAATGTCGCCAAATCTTTAACGCAAAAACAATCACAGCCAACTCTAAATCATGAGTCGGATAATTCTTCTCGTGCGGCTTTAGCTGCCTCGAGGCGTAAGCGGCTACCTTACCCTCTTGCATCAACACGCAACTGAGACCATTAAAAGACGCATCACTGTAAACCACGAACTCTTTCCCTTATTCTAGTTGAACCAAAACCGGTGCCTCAGTCAACATTGTTTTCAGTCTCTCGAAGCTCTGTTGACATGTCTAAGTCCATTCAAACTTGACATCTTTATGCAATAGTTTCGTCATCGGGGTGGCAACCACAGAGAACCCCTTTACGAAACGTCTGCAATATCCCGCTAATCCCAAGAAACTTCTGATTTCTGACATGTTCCTCGGCGGTTTCAAATCCACAACAGCCGATATCTTACTCGGGTCAACTCTGACACCATCACCTGACACCATGTGTCCTAGGAATCCGACCTCTCGGAGCCAAAACTCACTCTTGCTAAACTTAGCATACAACTGCTTATCTCTCAAAGTTTGCAAGACAATTCTCAAATGCTCTTCGTGATCGTTCTCATCCCGAGAATAGATCAATATGTTGTCAATGAAGACAACTACAAACTTGTCCACATCATTCTCATCCCGAGAATAGATCCATAAAAATCGCCGGTGCATTCGTTAAACCAAATGACATAACCAAAAACTCATAATGGCCATACCTTGTCCGAAATGCAGTTTTCAACACATCTTGCTCTTTCACTCTGAGCTGATAATAACCAGACCTCAAGTCTATCTTAGAGAACACTGTAGCTCCCTTTAGTTGATCAAAAAGATCATCAATCCTTGGTAAAGGATACTTATTCTTCACCGTCACTTTGTTTAGTTGTCTATAGTCTATACACAACCTCATAGACCCATCTTTCTTCTTCACGAATAATACCGAGGCACCCTACAAATGAGTAGCTCGGTCTTGCAAAACCCTTATCTGTCAACTCTTGCAACCGAACCTTGATTCTTTCAACTCTACGGTGCCATTCTATATGGAGCAATTGAAATAGGTGCCGTTCCCGAACCAACTCAATTCCAAACTCGACCTCTCTCATTGGAGGTAATCCGAGTAACTCTTAGGAAATACATCCGGATACTCACATACCACCTCGCTTTGCTTTCAAACTCTACTCCAATCTCTCGAGTATTCAACACAAAAGTAAGATAGGACTCACATCCTTTTCTCAAACATTTCTCACCACTAGGAAGAAATCATCAGCGGTAGATTATCCGATCCACCTAATTCAACCCGAACCACATCTCCACTCTCACATTTCAATTCAATGAACTTACTACCACGAGTTCACTAAGACACTATGGGTAGTCAACCAATCCATGCCTAGGATTAAATCAAACTCATCAAACGGCAACAACATAAGGTTTCTTTGAAAAACAATGATTCTCAATCAATAAAGGACAATTCTTACACACTCTGTCCACTAACACATGCTTTCCTAACGGGTTTGACACCTTAACCACTATGTCTGTAGACTCAACGGTCATACTCAAACTAGATGCTAATCTCATGCAAATATAAGAATGAGTAGACCCTGGATCTATTAAAGCAATAACAAAGGTGTCATAGAGAGAAAAAGTACCCGTTATCACATCAAGGGAGGATGCTTCTTCGCGAGCGCGAATAGCATACGTCCTGTAGGTGCCCGACCCTCTGGTCTCAAAGCAGAATCTCTGGGCGCACCTCTATCACTATTCCCGCCTCTCGGGTTCCTTGGTGGTCTACCCCTCGTAGACACATCACTAGGTCTTAGCTTTTGCCTCTCTTCCTTTTCATCCCTCTCGGGACAGTTACGGATAAAGTGGTCAGGGGAACCACACTTATAACATTTTTGAATATTTCCCCAACACTCTCCGGTGTGATACCTACTACAACTTGGACACTCTGGTTTGCTCTTCGTATTGCCCACACTTTCCATCGAGGGAGCTTGGACTCTCGAACCTGAGCGAGTATTGCCCAAGTCTCGATGTGAATAACCCACTGGTGCTGTCGTCCGAGGATTCACTTTCTTGGATCTTTTCGACTGGGCTTGGTATGACTTGCCCATCCGTCTCTTTCTAGCATCTTGGGCTTCACTCACAGCCCTCCTCTTTTCTGAACTCAGCTCTTCGGCCTTACTTGCCCTCTCAACTAATACCACAAATTCTTTCAACTCCAAAATGCCCACTAGGAGTTTGATGTCCTCATTTAGCCCATCTTTGAACCTCTTACACAAGATGGTCTCAGTCGATACACGTTCTTGAGCGTATTTGCTAAGCCTAACAAACTCACGCTCATATTCCGCCACTGTCATTCTTCCTTGTTTCAGCTCAAGGAATTCCTTCCTTTTTCGATCAGTAAACCTCTGGCTTATATACTTCTTCCGGAACTCTTCCAGAAAGAAGTCCCACGTCACCCGCTCCCTCGGGATCACTAGCTTCAACGTCTTCCAGCAATGGTATGCCAAATCTCTCAGCAAGGATACGCCACACTTCAAACTCTCTTCAGGCGTACATGAGAGTTCATCGAACACCCTCATCGAGTTCTCCAACCAGAACTCCGCCCTCTCTGGGTCATCATCTACCTTAGCTCTAAATTCTTCAGCCTCGTGCTTCCTAATCTTATCCACTGGGGGCTTCGATATCCTCACTACATCCATACCTTGAGGAGCCACTGGATTTGGCTGAGGTATAGGAGGAGGAGGTGGAGGAGGTTGAGCATTAGGGTTCGCTCGAACATAATCCGAGTACCAATTGCTCATCATCTGGAGAAAGGCTTCCCGTGCCTCTTCCCTTTGACCCCTAACCTCGGGTCCACTCTCAACGGGCGCGGTTCCTTGCGTAGGAGCCGGTGCATTACTAGCTGCTTCATCAGCAGTCGATGGATCAGAATCCATATACTATATAAAATAAGATTTAAAATCATCAGAAACCACCACACTATCATTGTACACTTAAGGCATGTATAACTAGACTCTTACACCCGCTACGGTAGTCCTAGAACCGACTAAACCATAGCTCTGATACTACTAAATGTAACACCCCTTACCAAGGTTCTACGCCGAAACTGGGCCCGAGGCGTTACCAAACTCAAACCACTTGATCGCCACTTAGGCTCGTCGTAACTACTCTCTGAAGTCATCTCAACAATCTCATTCTCGACTTATGAGGCCTCACTCATACACACGAGGGATCTCAAGACTAAACCGAAACTTTTTCCAATCATAAAATTTTTCTCTTTATACAGGTCTCACACGCCCGTGCAAGATTAGACACGTCCATGCATGGACACACACGCCCATGTCCCCAAACCGTGCCTAAAAACCCAGCATTCTGCCAATACCCCACGGCCAAGGCACACGCCCGTGCTTACCACCCGTGGTGCACACTGACTACTTTAATACGGCCTAGAGTCTAGACACACGCCCGTGTGGCTAGCCCGTGGCCAATGCGGATTAATCCCACACGCCCTAGACACACGCCCGTGTGGCTAGTCCGTGGTCTATTCTAATTTCAAATACTAACATGCAGGGGACACACGGCTGAGTCACACACCCGTGGGCTGGCCGTGTGTCACACATGGCCTAGACACACGCCCGTGTGTCTATCCATATGGACAAGAACAAAGCTATGTGTTAAGTTCTTTTCACCCCTCTAGCATACACAACATATAGTCATCTAACACAATCATAATCAACTCAAATTGAAGTGCAATCTCACATAGAAAACTACATCTTTCTTTCATATAATGTAATAGCCAACAACCATGGCATTATACAAAAAGGGGACACACGGCTGAGTCACACACCCGTGGGCTGGCCGTGTGTCACACATGGCCTAGACACACGCCCGTGTGTCTATCCATATGGACAAGAACAAAGCTATGTGTTAAGTTCTTTTCACCCCTCTAGCATACACAACATATAGTCATCTAACACAATCATAATCAACTCAAATTGAACTGCAATCTCACATAGAAAACTACATCTTTCTTTCATATAATGTAATAGCCAACAACCATGGCATTATACAAAATAAGCTATCCATCTAAAGGCCAACACATCTTAGCCATTTACAACAAAATTCACTAACTTGTCTAGTCCCTATACATGCCATATACAAAACATTAAGTCTCATGTACCAAAGTGTGCTGATAGTGTGGGCGATCTTCCAATTGATCCTCGTATCTTGATTCAACACTTTTACTCTATAAGACAAGGGAAAAGAAAGGGAGTAAGCTTTGAGTTTAGTAAGTTTACACATAAACAATTAAGCATCATAGTATAAGCTCAACAACAATTAGCATTATACTACCAAAAATAATGAACAACTATGCTTACTCTTTCTATCCCTTACCACATTTCCAACACATCATGAGTCACATACTCATAACCATCGAAATGCACCGCTGCATTCAATGTTACATTTACACAATATACCACACATCATTATTTCTCAATAATTCATCCACACGGCTAATTAACTTCATAATACATCCACACGGCTATTTTACTCAATAATGCAATCACATGGCTAATCCATACGATTAACCACACAACCAAATGTCGGTGTAATGTACCCGATTTATGGGCTAGTCGGAACAGTGATCTCAGAATCACTAATTCGAGGTTAGAGAAAATTATTTTCATGTTATTTTATGTGTTATAACATGTTTATAAGGATGCATGAAAATTTTGGTGCCTTAATTTTAGCGATTTCTAGCTTAATTGCGAAAAAAGACTAAATCGTATAAAGTGCGAAAGTTCCATTTTATTTGCTAAAGGTACCAAGTAGCTATGGATTATAAATTGGAGGTCCCAAATGTGCAATTTGGCCTTGTTAAGTGAGTTGGACGGTCTAGGATAGCTAAGGGGACAAGAGCATTAAATGTGGTCATGTTAGGTGACTAAAAAGAAATAAAATAAGATGAAATAAACCAAGCAATCATGTTTTTTTATTTCTTCTCTTCCTCCAACGAAAATAGCAGCCATGGGAGGGTTTTTTGAAGCTTAAAATTTCAGCAAGCAATTCTCCACTCAAGTAAGTGATTTTGATGGTATTTCTTGAAGAAAATTGTACTTTTGGAGTCCCCAAAGCTTAAGCTTTCTAAAGAGGGGACTAGTTTGCAATATGGTTGAAAGTCTAGGGACTTGCCATGATAGAGTTCTTGTTGTTTGATGAGTTTTTATGGAAGAAAATGAATGATAGGATGATGAGAAACAACTTTTGTGAAAGGTGTTGTCATGAAAACACCTAATTGGGACTAAAATGCAAAAGTTGTAATTTGTTCATTTAAGCATGAAATTGATGGAATTGAAAATAGTTGTAAGAGGATTAAATGTTTAGCTAGGCTTGTTTAACAAGAAAATGTGATGAAAATTTATTTACGAGCCTAGGGGCAAAATAGTAATTTTGCCAAAGTGTAGAGGCAAAATAGTCATTTTTGCCTAAAGTTTAGATTATGGTATATCATGATTTATAAGTGATTAAATCAGTAAATTTCATTGTTCTAGATCAAAGAAAATGAGTTTCGGACCTAGAACGGATGAAAAGAGAAATGTGGGCAAAAGTCCTTTTCGGCTCTTTCGACATCGAGGTAAGTTCATGTGCAAATGTTACAATTATGTATGAGTTAATTTAATGTTCCAATGTTGTATGAAATGTATATTTACTCTATGAATGTATGAAATATCTTTGATGAGAGGTCAAAAGAATTAAATTTAAGAGTAATGAGAAATGTATGTAGAATTATATGATGATAGTAAGTCTCGTGTAAGACCATATTAGAATATGGCCTCGATTTAAGAATTCGTATAAGACCATATCAGGGACATGGCATCGATATGTTAATGCAAGTAAGACTCTATTGGGGTATAAATTCTATGTGACATTATGAGTATGAGACTCAAGAGAGTTATTTATTAACTTGAGTGATTCAACGTATATGTTGAAAGAAAGAAAGTATGTGGTTGTACCACGAAAAGCACAAGTGTGTGTTAGAATTGAATTGATATGGATTCAGTATATGATGAACCCTTAGTGGGTTATGTGTATTCAATACGCCTTAGTTGTATGAGATAGATTCATTTATGCATTGTGTGAATGCGGACGAGTATCGTAGAAAGTTAAGTAAAAATAGAAGTATGTGAGGATGTTCTCGGATGAACATTTGAAATAGAGATATACATGTGGATTATTACCCATGAATGTAAAATAACGGTGAGCTATGTGCAACATCACCTTATTGATGGTAATGATGGGCTGTGTGCGATTCCACCCTATTAGAGATTCAATGGTGGGCTAAGTGCGAAACCACCGAGAGATTAATAGTATGAGTATCTTTTTGAAAATGCTTGATGAGCTGTTTTATATGATCATGTGGTGATCAGTGCAGGAATATGTACTAATTAAATAAGCAATTGGCTTGTGGAAAGGTAAGAATGTGGTAAGAGATTGAATGAGTAAGTTTCAAGAATAGTTGAGTAAGTAACCATGAATTTATGAGAGACACTCTTCATGATACTTTGTAATTATGTACATTCAATGAATATCAATATTTGACACATTATGCAGATGAGCATACTAAGCATTATTGCTTACTCCTTTACTTTTCTCATCTCTTATAGGTTATATTAACTAGCTCGGGTTGGAGGCCACCAGAGATGTTTTCACACTATCGAGCAGACCCTTGGTATGAGGTATCAAGTCCTTAGAAGTCATGGCATGTATAGGGCTAGTACTTGAGGTTGATTACGTCATTGATAATGTGCCAAATTGTATTTGCCTAAGAGAATCTAAGTTGGTTGTATTTGTATTGGGAGTAGTTCTCCCTAGTGTATGGGATAAAGACTTTATCTCTTTAATGATTAAATGTGTTAATTCATGTGTTTTAATTGATGATTTGAGAATGTTTTGAAGTAGTATATGAATGTTTGGAAACGGGAGTGGTAAAAGGCTTGGTAAGATAGCCACTAAGTGCCCACACGGATAGACACACGGGCGTGTGTCTAGGCCGTGTGTCTCCTGCACCTTAGTATCTTAAGTCAGATTAGACCACGGGCTGGTCACACGGCCGTTTGTCCAGGCCGTGTGATGCACACGGTTGGCACATGGGTGTGTTCCAAGGCCGTGTGAAGTCTGCACTCGACACTTAGAAATTCAATTGTCACACGGCTGACGCACACGGGTGTGTGTATAGACCGTGTGGATAAGTCAGAATGCCAAGGTTTGGCACACGGGCCAGGGCCACGGGCGTGTCCAGGCCGTGTGGATTTAGTCAGTGTCGACCACGGGTGGAAGGCACAGGCATGTCTTAAGGACACACGGGCGTGTCCCTATACCAACACGGGCGTGTGGCCCCTATTTTAAAGAAAACTTTCTCTTGGCTTGTAAAAGTTTCCGGACGCAAGTTTAAGGCCTCGTAGGCCCACGATGTGAATGATTTGACTAAGAAAGAGAAGTTTTTAATTCAGAACAAAATTTTGTAGCCCGTAAGTACATGTTTAAGGAAGTTCAAGCATAGTAATGTCTCGTATCCGGTTTTAGCCTCGAAATCGGGTATGGGGTGTTACACCCAGTGGTTTCGCACTTAGCACACCACAATCAATTAATAAGGTGGTATCGCACTTAGCCTACCACAAAGGTAATCATAGGGGTTTCTCACTTAGCCCACCAAACGATATACCTCACGATAGCATCACACATAGCCAGCTCATCATCAATATGCATTAGGATGGTATCGCTCTTAGCCTACCATCTAGCATTATCACTACACATTCACATGTCTACTTACTCAATTAAACATCCATTCACAATTCTACTACATTCATTCTACTTGGACCACATAGGTTCTCAATCAATCTCGAACAAGCTACACACTAGCTATCATCAACAAATTGTAAGTATGAATGCATTGTTTATGTATAGACTTACCTCGATACTCAAAAGTATAGAAATATGCAATTTAGTCCACCACCTTGCTTTTGCCTCGGTTTCGATCCGGGCTTCGTCTTTTTTGATCTATAATGAATAAATCAGCTTATTCAATACACACATTGACTAAATTGACCCACATTTCATACTTTAGCAAAATTACTATTTTGCCCCTAAACTTTCTCATATTTACACTTTAGCCCCAAGGCTCGTAAAGTGATTTTTATTCAACTTTCTATCCTTTCATGCTTAGCCGAACCACTTACTCAACTAAAGCATTCATCAATTCTCACTAAATCACACATGTATGACCAAACTAAAGTTTTTCACAAACTAGTCCCTACATGCATTTTCATGGAAAATCACTTAGCAAAAGATGTTTCTACTACATCAAGCTTTCATATTCTTCCATAAAGCATCAAAATACATGCATGTCATACATATGTACATTTTTGAACATCCATAATAGCTCACCAAATAGCTAAAAATAGCTTACTCATGCTAATAGGACTTCAAAAATACGAAGAATATCAAAAACCGGGCTTAGGAGCACTTACTAGCAAGCTTGAAAAATTGAAAGAGCCCTAACAATGGCTATTGGAATTTTCGGCAGCTTGGGGGAGAAGATGAGTGAATTTTTGTCATCTTTTGACCTATTTAATCATTTAATAACTAAATGACCAAAATGCCATTTTTGATAAACTTCAAATTTTAACTCATCCATGCCCATTTTTGTCCAAATATTAGAATTTGGATAAATTGCTATTTAAGGACCTCTAATTAATAATCTAAAGCTATTTCACACATATAGCTTCTAGAAACACACATTTTGCAACCTTTGCAATTTAGTCGTTTTGGATAATTCAACCCCAATTTCACAAAATTGCTTCATGAAACTTTCACACTAGCATGCATACAAGGCATAAACCTCAAAAACTCAATTATAACCCTCAGATTTTTGGTCTCGCACCACTATTCCGACTAGGCCCTAAACCGAGATGTTACAAAACATACTGGTTCAAACTCGATCCGTACTATTCAAACACTACACAGACCCAAAAGATCCAAATTTTATTACCCATTCAACAGCCCAAATATTAAAAATTCTTCGACCAAGGGATTGGAGTGAAAACCCAAATTCTCCAAAGAAATTTCCAACCAAATTTACCACAAAAATTGACCACCACCCATATTTTACATATTGGGATTACCAAATGGCATGGTACAATGCCTTGTTAATGAACAACCAACACATGAGACATTCTTGGCTCATATATTTCAAATACGGTACCCAATTCAAATTCCCAAACTGGTTCCAAGAATGGTGGAATTGGTTTGGACCATCATCCTTTGATATCCTACCAGAAAAAATTCAAAATTTATGGCCCAAATTCTTTGACAAATTTCAACCTGAACCAGACCAAAAACACATTTACAGAACAATCCATTTTTGCTCAAAACTTTGCATTTATTGGATTGTTTCTTTCAATTATTCCTATGAGCAAGATCAATGTACTGGAATTCCACTACTAGTTCGAAACTACAGAACTAAATGGTGGGACAAGTTTAATGATGAAAAATATGATTCAAAATATTTGGATAATTTTTTCAACAAGAATCCAAGATTATGTAAGTCCTTAGCCCCGGATCAAACCACAGCAAAATTCCTTCAAGCAAAATCGACAGCTAGTGCGATGTTAGCTCAAGCCAAGACCAAGAAGGAATACAAAAACTCATGGTTGAAATGCTCACTCAATGGATTACGAATCAGAAGATGAGAAATCTTGGCGTCTTCAATCAAAAGCGGTGGATCTTGCAGACGATACCACTTGGTAACCATCACGGGACCAAGAAAAATGATGCAAGAAAAGAGCGAGTGAGCAGGAAATATTCTCTAAAGCAAAAAGTAAATATTCCCGCAAGAAAAGGCGTGTGAACAGGAAATATTCTCGAAGCAAGCGAGTAAATATTCCCTGCAAGAATAGACAAGTGAACAGGAAATATTCTCTGAAGCAAATAGTAAATATTCCCTGCAAGAAAAGACAAGTGAACAGGAAATATTCTCTGAAGCAAGCTATAAATATTCCCTGCAAGAAAAGGCGAGTGAGCAGAAATATATTCTGCGGCGTAAAGCATTAAATATTCCGTGGCAAAAACGATAAGATTCTCTGACGCATGAATAGTAAATATTCTCTGTAGTTTGTATTTTTGTAACCAGAGAATATATTCTCTGAAAAGTTTTAATTATGTAATCAAAGTTTCAATTATGTAATGATGAAAGGGATTGAATTTCCTGGTTCAAATGATGTAAAGAGACAATAGCCCTCTATAAAAGGCTATCAGATTTAGAATGAAAGACACGACTTGAAATACCCATTTCAGAAATCAAAACTTGTTTCTCCAAAGTTTTAAAGTTTCTCCAAATTTTAAGTTTTCAAAATTTAAGTTTTTAAATTATTTTCCTTTACAAAAATTTAATCAAACAATCTTTCAAATTTTATTTTCAACTTACAAATTTCGATTACGATCCTCAGATCCCCATTATAAAATATATTAATGATTATCATATTATTTATTAAATTAAAAACATTTATTCTAGATGCCTTTTGAAAATATTTACAAAAAGAGACATCTAATTTTTAATATTTAAAAAAAGAGCAACCAAATTTTGAAAATAATTCAATTAAGTACCTATACTAAGAAAATTTGAAATTGAGTTGCAATTTAAAACTTGGATCAAAATTGACCCTTTTATTTGAAAAACTAAAAATTTATTTTTCCATTTAGGGAATAATTTCTCGGAAAATTATGTTAAAATCAATTTTCAAGAAAGATTGGAGGGGTCACAAGTGATTCCGCTTAAGTTCTAATCTCTTAAACAAAATTTATTTAAACATACTAATCTCGAAAATATACCCTAAATCATTTATTTAAAAAGGAAAACAAGAAAAATTAATCATCTGATAAAATGAACGAGATTTGATCCCGTTCAATTTTATCTCCCCAGTAATGTTTTAAGCGCTGAGCATTAACTCGAAAATTACCTCCCTTACTTTGAAGTTCGACAACTTCGTATGGATAAACTCGATGAACCGTAAATGGACCGAACCAACATGATTTTAACTTACCTGGAAAGAACCTTAATCTAGAATTGAATAACAAGACTTGCTGACCTGCTTCATTCTCGAACTCGAATGTGCTTGTCATGCCATTTCTTAAGTCTTTCCTTGAGTAATTTAGCATTTTCGTATGAGAGCATTCGGAATTCTTCTAACTCGTTGAGTTGGAGCATCCGTTTCCCTTTTGCAAGCTTAAGATCCAAGTTGAGTTGTTGAAGAGCCCAATAAGCTTTGTGCTCTAACTCCAAGGGCAGATGACAGGCTTTCCCAAAGACCAACCTATAGGGTGACATCTCTAAAGGTGTCTTGTATGCTGTCTTGTAGGCCCATAAAGCATCATCCAGTCTTTTGGACCAACCTTGTCGATTCGGGCAAACTACCTTCTCGAGTATGCCTTTGATCTCTTTGTTTCCCAGTTCAGCTTGCCCATTCGTCTGCAGGTGGTAAGTTGTGGCAACCTTGTGCTTTAATCCATGTTTATCGAGTAACCATTTCAACCACTTGTTCACAAAATGGGACCCTTCATCACTGATGATGGCTCTCGGGGTTCCAAACCTTGTGAACACATGCTTCTGCAAAAACTTCATCACAACCTTAGCATCGTTTGTTGGATATGCCTCAGCCTCAACCTATTTAGATATGTAGTCTACTGCTACCAATATGTACTTGTGACCAAAAGACGGAGGAAAAGAATCGAGAAAGTCAATACCCTAAACATCGAATAATTATACCTCAATGATGTTTGTTCGAGGCATCTCATTTCTGTTGGTGACGTTTCCAACCCTTTGGCATCGATCACAACTCTTTACGTAAGTAAACGCATCTTAAATAGTGTTGGCCAAAAGAATCTGGCTTACAATACTTTGGCCGCAGTACATGTACCTCCGAAGTGTCCCCCATTCGGAGCTGAGTGGCAATGATATAGAATCTTATGTACTTCATCTTCTGCCACGCATCTCCTGATCATTTGACCTACACACTTTTTAAAAAAGTATGGCTCTTCCCAGAAATAGTACTTCACATCGTGAATGAAATTTTTCTTTTGATGATATGTCTTATCAATTAGCATCAAACCACAAGCTAAATAGTTAGCAATATCAGCAAACCAATGGGTATTATGGACATGATTTACCTTCAGTATATGTTCATCTGGAAATGTCTCCTGGATGGGTATAAGTGGAGAATTCCCTTCTCGCGGCTCCAATCTGGACAAGTGGTCTGTTACTTGGTTTTCTACTCCCTTTCGATCTTGGATTTCTATATCAAACTCTTGAAGTAGAAGTACCCATCGGATTAGTCTCAGCTTAGCGTCTTTCTTGGCAAGTAAGTACTTAATTCCTGAGTGGTCCGAATAGACAGTCACCTTGGTACCTACAAGATAAGATCGAAACTTGTCAAAAGCAAACATAATAGCAAGTAACTCTTTCTCTGTTACTGTATAATTTAGTTGAGCTCCTGTTAGAGTTTGACTCGCATAGTAGATGGGATGGAAAACTTTGTTCCTTCGCTGGCCCATGACAGCTCTTATCACGAAGTCACTTGCGTCACACATCAATTCAAATGGAAAATCCCAGTCTGGTGTGATGATTATGGGTGCCGAAACTAACCGGCTCTTCAAATATTTGAAAGCTCTTAAGCACTCCTCATCAAATTTGAACGTCGTGTCCTTCTCCAATAATTTTCATAAAGGTTTAGCAATTTTGGAGAAGTCTTTGATAAATCTTCAATAGAAACCGGCGTGGCCCGAAAAGCTCCTAACACCCTTTACAGATGTTGGAGGTGGGAGTTTCTCAATAACGTCTACCTTTGCTTTATCTACCTCAATTCCATGTCTCGTTATCTGATGCCCTAGAACAATACCTTTTCGTACCATGAAATGGCACTTTTCCCAGTTGAGTACGAGGTTTATTTCTTGGCATCGCCTTAGTACCTTGTCTAGATTGGCTAGGCAACCATCATATGTATCTCCAAATACTGAAAAATTATCCATAAAGATTTCCAAGTATTTCTCAACCATATCAATAAAAATAGACATCATACATATTTGAAATGTAGCAGGTGCATTACATAAACCAAATGGCATGCGTCTAAATGCTAATGTACCGTACGGGCAGGTGAATGTTGTCTTGTGTTGATCTTTCGGTGCTACTGTGATCTGATTATACCCTGAGTATCCATTGAGAAAAGAGTAATAGTCTCGCCCCGCAAGTCTATCCAGCATCTGGTCCAAAAAGGGCAAAGGAAAGTGATATTTCTTAGTCGCTTTGTTCAGCTTCCGGTAATCGATGTAAATTATCCATCCCGTAATCGCTCTAGTCAGTATAAACTCGTTATTCTCGTTCTCAACAACTGTAATACCTCCTTTCTTTGGTATGCACTGGATCAGACTTACCCACGAACTGTCTGAGATGGGGTAAATTATACTCGCATCTAACCACTTGATGATTTCTTTTTTTACCACGTCCTTCATGATAGGGTTCGGTCTTCATTGTCCATTAATCATCCCTTTTTCGCCATCTTCCAAGATGATCTTGTGCATGCATACAGATGAACTAATACCGCGAATATCGGCTATGGTCCATCCGATAGCCTTCTTGAATTGTTTCAATACTAGGATGAGTTTCTCTTCTTGCTCAATGGTTAATTCACTTGAAACAATCACAGCCAAAGTAGAAGCGTTACCTAAATAAATATATTTTAAATGTGAAGGAAGTACCTTGAGTTCTAATTTAGGTGGCTCTTCGATTGACACTTTTGGTTGGGCATAATCCCTATTCTCTAACTTTAAAGATTCAAAGCGGGATTGCTTTGATTATCTTCTAGCAAAGCTAAGTATTCATCCTCCTTTTCATCATTTGGAGGGTCTAATGTCAAAATTTATTCCAATGGGTCCTCAACATAGTTGAGTTCCTTTTCCACGATTAATTCCTGTAATTCGAAAACTGCAGAACAATTATCAATTGTGTCAGGAAATCGCATAGACTTAAAAACATTAAATGTTACCTGGTCGTCCTGAACATGCATAGTAAGCTCGCCCTTCTGTACATCAATAAAGGTCATTCCGGTTGCTAGGAAAGGCCTTCTTAGGATGATTGGCACTTCTTTGTCTACTTCAAAGTCTAGAACCACAAAGTCAGCAGGAAAAATAAATTTGTCTACACTTACCAATACGTCCTCAATTTTTCCTTCTGGATGTGCTAAGGATCGATCTACTAATTGAAGTGTAACCGTAGTAGGTCTAACTTCACCTATCCCCAACTTCCTATATATTGACATGGGCATCAAGTTGATACTCACACCCAAGTCACATAGTGCCTTACCACAATATGTTGCTCCAATGTTCCAAGGTATGGTAAAACACCCAGGATCCTTCAATTTTGGGGGTAATTTGTCTTGAAGATATGACTGCATTCCTTTGTCAGGGCTACTGTCTCAAATTCTCCAAGTCTTTATTTTTTAGACAGGATATCCTTCATGAATTTGACGTAGTTTGGCATTTGTTCAAGTGCTTCAACCAACGGGATGTTGATATGAAGTTGCTTGAGTACGTCTAGGAACTTCTTGAATTGAATTTCCTTCTTCTGCTTCTGAAGTCCTTGAGGGTAGAGTGGTGGAGGCTTCTTTACTGGAACTGGTTGATTCGTCTTTTGTGGCAATTCTGTATCTAACAAAATTGTTAGTTTATCAGAATTAGCTGGTTTAAAAGTTACCTTATTGGATTTTGCAGATTTAGGTTCCGGTGAAACTGGAAGTTCAACACTCGATTGAACTTCCTCTGAGCCTTGAGCATCAGTTGGTTCCTTTTCAACTTTGACGGTGTTGGGCTCTAATGTCTTTTCGCTCCTTAATGTCAACGCTTTACAATGCTCCTTCCCTGGATTTCTCGGATTCTTCATATCACTAAGTAAAGCACCTTGTGGTCGGTTTTTGAGTTCAGTTGCAAGCTGGCCCATTTGATTCTCCAAATTCCTTAGAGTGGCGTCATTTTTTGCCATGTATGCCTTCAATAGGTTCTCTAAGCTATTGGACGGTTCAGCTTGGGTTGGTTTCTGAACTTTTTGGGGGAAACCAGGTGACTGGGTCGGTTTAGGTTGGGCGTAAGTGTTACTGGTTCCAGCCCCTTGGTTACTTCAGGAAAAATTTTGGTGGTTTCGGCACGATGGGTTATAGAAATTGGATTGCAGTCCTTGCCTTCCTCGATTTTGGTTCTGGTTACCCATGTAATACACGGACTCTGGGTTCGATGGACATTCTTCGAACATATGTCCTTCCCTGCAATAGACACAAGCTACATTTTCAAATTAATTCGGTGGCTGTACTGTAAAAATATTAAACCCATTAGTGGTAAAATTTTTAAGCATTGAGGATATTGAGGATACCTGAGATGCGAGTGAAGTAAGAGCGTATACTTAATGTATTCCAGCGACTTGTCTTCCTGACGCTGCTCGATTGGTTGGCCATTGATAATTGTTGCTGGCAATCCTCTCAATGATTTCATAGGCCTCATTATAAGACTTAGAAAGGAGAGCACCATTAGCAGAAGCGTCCACTACCATCCTCGTGTGGGCATTGAGACCATTATAAAATGTCTCAAGTTGGATGCAATGTGGGATTCTGTGATGAGGGCACTTCCGTAATAATTCTTTGTACCTTTCCCATGCCTCATATAAGGACTCATCATCCATTTGTTGGAAAGCGGTGATCTCGTTCCTCAACTTAGCATTCTTGCTAGGCGGGAAATACTTCATAAGGAATCTTTCTGCTAACTCTTGCCATGTGGAAATTGAATTTGGTGGCAATGAGTTCAACTAGGCTCGAGCTTTGTCCCTTAGCAAATATGGGAATAACTTCAATCGTAATGCATCTTCGGGTACTCCGGCTAACTTGAAAGAATCGCTCACCTCCATAAACAGCCTTAAGTGAAGATGAGGATCATCGGTAGGCATTCCACTGAATTGGCCCACTGTCTGAAGCATCTAGAACATGACTGGCTTCAGCTCGAATTGTTGTGCCTCGATTTCAGGTCTCCTAATACCCGGATTAAGATCATGAAACACTGGAACGATTTACTGTCTTAGAGCTCTATCCCTATCATCAGCAATAAGGATAGGATTTTGAGTAGGGTTTGCTCTGTTTCCTTGATTCAAAATTTCAAGGTTCATCTCTTCGGTCCTTCTCTAACTTGCTCGTCTTCTTCGCTGTCAAAAAGTTCGTTCAATTTCAGGGTCTACAGTGAGTAAACCGATAATTTGGTCAATACTTATAAACTCCTGAAATAATCACAGAAAAATAAACCAAAATGCAAACCTAACAAATTCAAAAATAATGACTTTTTAAAATAGTCCCCGACAACAACGCCAAAAACTTGGAACGACGGAAATGTGCAAGTGTACACAATCGCAACAAGTAATAAAGTGACAAGTAAATGTCGAGTTATCGTACCCACAGGGACTATGAAAAGAATTATTTATGAATGCAATTTTAAAAACACTTCCGTGAAGAAAAATAGTTTGATTTGAAGAAATGATTAAAAACTAGGATTTAACAAAGTAAAATAAATAAAAATAAAATAAAAGTTCCAATGCATGATTTCAAAAGATGATTTAATCAAGATGACATAATTGTGTTAGATTAATTACATTTTTGAACTTAGAAGTATTATACTCATGTTTATGTTGTTACGAATAAATCCACGGCAACTTGGTAATTTGTTAACTTATGAACATACTTACTTACCAAAAATTCATTTATTTCTTGACTATATCTCTATGTCAATTCAACCGATTAAACAAATTTTAATAAGCAAATGTGTTAATGCACATACATACTTATGAAATTAAAATAATCTCTTGTACATATCTCTATGCCAATTCAAACAATTAATTCAATCTCATAAGCACATAAAAGATTACGTGAGGTAACAATGTATTTCTACCTTGAAACAGTTTAATCACAATAATCTTGTAAGTTATGCAAGGCTAATGTATCGTGAGATACCATTGCTAATTTAACCCTCAGCTACCTTAGATGATCAAACATGCATTGATTAAGTATCGTGTCAATTAATTACAATTTCAATCCGTTTAAATAATTAATTCATTAGTTACTTTACAATTGTAATGCAAGAATAACTTAGTCATGGTTTTACTTAATCAAACATCTTACCGAGGCCTATAACAACACAAACACAATTTTAATAAATTAAGTAGACAAAATGCAATCAACCTAACACGAATTAAATTTAAGCCATATTAATTAAATTGAACATATTAACATCACAAATATTCATAGACATGTTCATTATAACAACAAAATTAAAAGGATAGGGAACAAGAATCAAATTCGGTGTTTTCTCTGTGGCTTGACTAGTTTGCTCCACTCCTCCTTCTCTGCTTATTCTTATCGAACCGAGGCTTCTACGAACACTTGAATGCTGCTCCAAATGGTTGTTGATTGACTCTTTTTCAAGAGGTGAAATCGGCAAGGGAATATTGGAAGAAAATGAAGAACAATGGAAGGGAATGAAGAGAGAAAATGAAAGAGAAGTGAATAGATGAGAAGAGCTGAGATGTGTTTGAAGTGAGCAGCAAAGGAGGGTATTTATAGGTTGAGATGGCTGCTAAAATTAGCAAAAACTAGCAGCCATAGAGTCCCTCCATGGCCGGCCACACATGTGGCAAGTTTGAAGAATTCAAACTTGCTATTTTAAAGTAGGGGAAAATCTAGAAAGGCACAAATAGTGGAGGTGTAACGCCCCAAAAATTTAAGTCTTTAATTTTTGCATGTTATGACATAAATTGCTTGTTTGCTGTAATGGCTAGGTGTTTTGTGGGTGTATGGTAGTGTTTGAGAAGCCTGGGTTCAAGTCTTGGCTTTTGCAGAATTTTTAGTTTTGCTCTTAAATGAATCTAGACACTAGCATATAGGCCTTTTAAATAATGGTGCTTGTTTTATGTCACAAAAAGAACGTGTGGTCTAGTGGCAAGGTGGCGTGTTGTGCAACTGGGAGGTTTGAGGTTCAAGTCCTGGGATACACAATGGAGTGTTTATTTTGCTGCTGGAGCTATATAGGTAGTGGAGTTGGACTAGAACACAGCTAAAGGGAGTTTGAATGGAATTTGAATGGAGTTTGAACTGGTCATGGAGAGGTTTAAGGAGAGATTTTAGGAGGAAATCAAGGAGTTTGCTTGTGGGGAGAGTAGTGCCGAATTTGGTGCCTAGCTACTCAGAAATTCGGCAGAGACTTCTTTTGGTATAGTCATTGATCGATTTTCTTTCTTTTGGCATTTTTTTCTTCTTTTTTTGTTTCTCCCTGGCCGAATTGGTTTTTGTGTCTTGGCATCGTAAATCACTTTGGCCGAATATACTATCTCTGGATCATTGCTGCTTTCGCCTCTCTTACTCTTTTCTTAAAGAAATAGCCGAACCTTTCTTATTTTTCTTCTCAACATTTCTCTTGTCCTCTTTGACTGAGTGGTTGACTCTCTCTTTTTCTTTCCCTGCTGTGCTAATCGGTTTTGGTAGTGGGCGGCGATTTCTACTTCTGTTCATAACACTTTGGTAAGCCAAATACTACATCTTCTCTTTTCCCCTATCTTTTGTTTCTGCTTTTTCAATATTGACTGAACATCATAAACCTTGTCTTGTTATTTCGAAACCATTTGGATGATAGTCTCTGACAATCGGTGGAGTATTGACTGCCTTGCTTCTCTACACATCTCTGCTCTCTTCTTCGAATTTGGCCGAATACTGTGGGGTAAGTAGGTTAGTTTTGTAGTATTGGCCGAATACCCAATCTGCTCTAACTCTAATTCTTTGGACTATGGGTATCAATTCAAGCCTTGTATTAAACGATTATTGCTAATGAAATCCAGTTATATCTGTGATAAATCGAGAAGAAGGGTGCGATCATTTTCAACCAGCGATCTAAGTGTATTAGTCGCATAAATTTTGGTCAAGGTAGGTGGTGATATCGGTTTGGGGTTCTAGTGTTAATGATCATGAAAGGATGAAATATTGATTATTTTTGGATAATTGTAGGTTGATCGTACGTGGGGTAATCTGTTCGTTGCGCAAACAGAAGTGTAGTCACACCCCTCTCTTCTGTGAATCGACAAAAGCCAAAACTTCGACATTTGAGGCCTCACGAGCGTGTGATCGCTCGTGTGGTAAACCAAGCCCACAAATCATGGGCGATAGACTGTAGAGGCCACCACGAGCGTTCTCGTGCTCTTGGGACGATATGGGCCCGTTTGGCTAAAATAGACTGTGTGGGCCCAATGGGCTCGTGGGCCCCACATGGATAACATCCATGATAAGTGGAAAATACTGGACTGGGCTATGTAGTTCGCATAGCCGTGACTGAATTTGGGCTAAATGGGCCACACTTGGGCCGAGTAATGGGCCTTGGGCCCATTTACGCTATTATTACCATTTAGGTTACCGAAGTCGCTCGAGGTGACTGCGGACCTTCTGAGAGGTCAATATCTGCACTGAGACCCCAAAGTAGGTAAAATGACCAAAATACCCCTAAAGGGTGGAAATGACTATTTTACCCTTATTGGATGGAAATGACCGTTATACCCCTAAGGGTAGGTTGACTGATGTGTTCATGATTTTGTATATGACTATTACTGAGTATGACATTCTGCATTCACGTATGATTTATGACATGACATACTGCATGGGGTGGGATACTGTTATGGAGGAGGTATACTGTACTTGTGGCTTTGCCACATATCTTTGATACAGCGACTTTCTTTTTGTCAATCAGGTCTTAGCGACTTTCTTTGCGATCATTATTTCGGCAACTTTTGTAACACCCCAAAAATATAGGGTCTTTAATTTTTCATGTTCTGATAAAATTGCTTATGCGCTTCATTGGCTAAGTGATTTGGGTGTGTATGGGGTATTTGAGTAGCACAGGTTCAAGTCTTGGCCCTTGCAACAATTTTATTTTCCCCTTAAATGAACACTGGATGTTAACTTATAGGGCATATATATTAAGTGTGCTTGTTTTGTGACACAAGTGATCCTATGTTGTGGTGGCAAGTGGCGTGTTGGGGAATGTGAGAGGGAGTGGGTTCGAATCCATGGTATGCAAAAATAAGGTTTTATTTTATATCTTTGTGGCGTGAGAGGTAGAGTCCGATTCAAACTCTGCAGAGGTGGTTGAAGACTTGGTCATCAAATTTGAATGGATTTGAATGGGGGGTGAGGAGCAAATCAAGGAGAAATCGGTGGAGAGGTTGAAGGAGTTGGGATGTGAAGGACTCATAGCCGAATTTGGGAGAGCTTGAGTAGGGGATTTTGGTGGGGTATGTCATTTGGTGCATTTAGTGAGTTGGTGAGAGTGTAAGCGAATTCTTTCTCTGCAGATTTGGGATTTTTCTCTTTTTCGTTTCGGTTTTTCTCTCTTTGTGGCGTCTCGTGCAGCATTTTTGACCATTCGGGTCTTTCTTTCTTCAACTTTTTCTTTCTCTCAACTGTTATTCACTTTTGCCAAACACAAATACCATCCCTGTTCTGTGGTGCCGAATTCTCCCTTGAAGCCTTTCTTTCTTCTCCACATCTTTCTTTCTGCCGAATTGGTAGTCTTCTTCTCTTTACTTCCATTTCTTCTCCTTTTACAAATTTCATTTTCCTTTCTCTGTTAGGCCGAATACTCATACTCTCTCCCTCTCAAATTTCCTTATTCTTCTTGGTTCGGGCCAAATCTTCTTGACTGACTACTGCCAAAATACGTTTGTTTATTGGTTGGTAAGGGGATACTACAATCACTTTATTATTTCGTTCTTAATCATATTTCTTTTGGCTTTATTAACAAGCTTCAGTTTTCCCTTCTCTTTCTTTTGGAGGCCGAATGCATGGTTGTCTTCTAACACCTTTTGATCTGCCGAATCGTGTTAGGAGGGGGAATCGCTATTGATCAGCAGGGAGGCGCTAGTATCGGTTAGTTCTAGCAAGGATTTGGAGAGCGTGGATCTTAGCTAGTTTCGCGAACAGGTGTGTAATCATACACCCGGTATTGTATTGTTAAAACGATAGACAATGGTGTGTACTCACACCCTTGTGTTCCTGTGCATCGGCAAAATACCAAAAAGCCGGAAATATGGTGCATGATGCCACACGAGATTGCGATCGTGCGTGTGGTGAACAGAGCCCACAAACAAGGGCGTTTGACTGTAGAGACCACCACGAGCGTTCTCGTGGGCTTAGGTAGTAATGGGCCTCGTTGGGCCGAGATGGGCCGTGTGGGCCCAATAGGCTCATGGGCCCACATGGGTAAAATCCACGGTAAGTGACTAATAATGGATTGGGCGGTGAAGTTCGTATAGTCGGGAAGGAATTTGGGCTGATCGGGCCACACGAGCGTGTGGGCCCACTTGAGCCGAGTAATGGGCCTTGGGCCCAATTACACCGTTTTGGCCATATAGGTTATCCGAGTTGTTCGAGGTGACTGTAGGCCATTGGAAAGGTCATTAACTGTACCGATACCCCTAATGAGTAAAATGACTAAAATACCCCTAATGGGTAAAATGACTGAAATACCTAATGAGTAAAATTACTTAAATACCCTTGTAGGGTAGAATTATCGAAATACCCTTGTAGGGTAAAATTACTGAAATACCCTTGTAAGGTTGAATTACTGAAATACCCTTGTAAGGTTGAATTACTAAAATACCTCTGAGGGGTGAAATTACCGTTTTACCCCTAACCGAAGAAATGACCATTATACCCCTAGTGGTAGTTTAGTTGATGTGTGTATGATATCTATGTGACTGGTTATGAGTATGACATCTTTGCATCCACATAATATTTATGACACGACATTACGCATTGGGGTTGGGATTACGATTTGGAGGAAATATCGTACTAGTGGCTCGCCTTGCGTTTTTCTTGTTCTAGTGGCTTCGCCACATATTTTTGATTTTAGTGGGTGGGCCACGTTCATCATTACTAGCGACTTTTATTGCGTTCTTGTTAGCGACTATCTTCGCGATATTGGTGTGTTGGTGGGTGGGTCGACTTAGTCCCCACATGGTGTGTTGGTTGAATACGGGTGGTGTGTTAGTTGGATTGGGTTGGGTTGCATCTGCATCGCATCTTGTTATTATTTTGGGCTTATACCCACACTTTATTATCAGTATATGGTGAGGCCCACACTGCATCTTATTCATTGAATAGGGCTCAGCGCAGATCGCTCATTGCATGATAGGGGATTACACACTGAGTTCTCGTAACTCACCCTTTGCTTTTAACTGTACAGGTAATCCCCAGCCTTAGATGATTAGGAGCTGCGAGGGACTCGGAGGTGGCCACATGTTTGCGAGTATTTTAATTTATACCTAGTTTTTTAAATATTTTATTTTGGGGGTTGATATTTTTGTAATAAGGCAATTTGAGGTTTAACTTTTATTTGGTTTTAACTCCTTATTTCTACCTACTAGATTAGGAAAAACGGGTTTTCAAAATAATATCTATTTTTCAAAGAAAATCAAGCAATTCAAAATTTAGGGTTTACAACTAGAAAAGCTCCCATGGTTTTAATTCAGATTAATGAACTTGTAATAAATAATATGACCAATAAGTGGTTAACAAGTTTTGATTTTACAATGCCAACGTTTTCAATAGCAATTAGTTTTAAAAGAATTTAAAACTTTAGTCACGAATTTTTCATCGACTAGACCAGTTTTCAAATCAACATTTCGATGTGACACGTCAGATCCGGTCGTAGCGTCTAGGTCGGGTTTGGGGTGTTACATTTAGTGGTATCAGAGTCAAGTTGCAAAACTCGGCTGTGGAATAGGTTCTTCTAAAATTGTCTAAATTTTGGTTTTGGAAAGAAAATTGAAAGGTTGTTACTGAAAGTGTGGCACCCGAGTCTCCGGCGCCAAATCTGTAAGTTCTCTGACACTATTTACTGCTATAGACTGAAATGTTATACTGAGAAACTACCATAGATAGTAGTACTTTGCTAAAACTCTTTTGTTAGGGTACACTGAGACTGTAGAAGACTGAAAATTATAGTGAGATACCTCGATCTGCGAAAACAAAGACTTTAAATACTAATTTTCATAAGACATCCGTTAATAATTATTGGAATTATAAACTGATTCATAAGACTTTTAAAATAGATAATACGCTATATCGATATGAGCACAAGAGGTACTCGCGAAAGAGGTACACGAGGCCGAGGTACTAGGGCTGGGTCTTCAGCATCGGGTCACATGCCTGCTAGGGAGGCACCAGCCTCACCAGTAACTGAGACATGGTCTCATGACCGAGCAGTTGGGGATGATGCTCTATCTCAAGCCATGCTACGTGTTCTTGAAAGGGTTGCTGGAGCGAGTACTGGGTCAGTGGACCGATGGTCAGTTTTTGAGTGACTCTGGTCTAATGGAGCAGAAATATTTAGGGGTGTTTCTGGTGTAGCCCCGAATGTAGCAGAGTATTGGTTAGAGGCTACCGAGCGGATAATGTATGACCTCGACTGTACTGTGGAACATAAATTAAGAGGAGCAGTGTCCTTACTGCGAGACGAGGCATACCAATGGTGGCTCACTGTAAGAGAGGGTACACAGGCCGATCGCTTGACTTGGGAATTCTTCAAGATGACCTTTCAAGGGAAGTATGTGGGCGCAAGTTATGTGGACGCCCGAGGAAAGGAATTTCTGAGTCTGACCCAGGGGAATAAGACAGTGGCAGTATATGAGGCAAAATTCTTACGGTTGAGTCATTATGCTCGCGAAATAGTGGCAACTGAGTATGAACGTTGTGTGCGGTTCGAGGATAGCCTCCGGGATGAGTTACGAGTTCTAATAGCTCTACAGAGGGAGCGAGACTTTGCTGCCCTTATTTAGAAAGCAAAAATTGCAGAGGATGTGAAGCGCTCTGAGCACCAGAATCGTGAGAAACATAAAGGTAGATTTAAAAGGGATTCAGGGCCCTCGGGTCCTTCTGGAAGGCCTATAAAGAGGGCCAAATTTGATGGGCCAGTTCGAGCAGTTCCTGTTGCTATGGTTAGACCGCAGCCTTGTGCAGATTGTGGGAGAGCTCATCAGGGTGAGTGCTGGAAATGAACGGGGGCGTGTTTCAGATGTGGGTCCATGGATCACCAGGTCAAGAAATGTACTCAGAGGCCTGTTCAGATGCAAGCCACAGGTCAGGGCCATGTTCAGCTAGGGAGAGGTGGTCAGTAGCCACCGAGAGGCCGTGGTCAGGCTAGAGGGGGAAATGGTTTGGGAAGAGGACGTGGAGCATCGAGTACAAGTGCTTGTAACACTGAGGTGAGACAGCCAGCTTTGGTCTATGCTGCTCGTCGCCGAGAGGATGGCGACGCCCCGGACGTTATAACTGGTACGTTCCTAATTTATGATGTACCATACATTGCTTTAATTGACATTGGGTCTACACACTCGTATGTTGCATGCACTATGTCTGGGACGTTGGCTTTTCAGTTTGAAATTATTGATAATGAGATGACTGTGTTAAGTCCACTGACTGTCGGTTAGAGTGAATAAATTGTTTAGAGACGTGCCCCTAGAGGTCCAAGGGGTTGTATTTTCAGCAAATTTGATGGAACTGCCGTTTGATGAATTCAATCTTATATTGGGCATGGATTGGCTAGTGAAACACCGTGCAAATTTGGACTGCGCTGCTAAGCGTATGGTGTTGAAGTCTTCTGAGGATGAGGAGGTGGTTGTGTTAGGGGAGCGAAGAGATTATCTGTCTAACGTAATCTCAACATTAAAGTCCGAGAAACTGGTTTGCAAGGGTTGCGAGACGTTTTTAGCTTATTTCAGCAGTTCAGATTCTCAAGGTCCTTCTGTTGGGGATGTCAGAACTGTTAAGGAGTTTCCGGATGTATTTCCTGAAGAGCTTCCTGGGTTGCCTCCAAATCGTGAGGTCAAATTCGGTATTGAGCTCCTATCGGGAATAGCTCTGGTGTCCATCGCCCCTTATAGGATGGCACCGAAGGAGCTAGTAGAGTTAAAGGCTCAAATTCAAGAGCTACTGGACCGAGGATTCATTCGGCCGAGTGTGTCTCCATGGGGAGCACCAATATTATTCGTGAAGAAGAAGGATGGATCCATGCGCATGTGCATCGATTATCGTCAACTGAACAAACTGTCGATTAAGAACAAGTACCCTTTGCCGAGGATAGATGTTCTGTTTGACCAAATGCGAGGAGCTTCGGTTTTCTCCAATATAGATCTTTGATCTGGGTACCATCAACTAAAGGTTAAGGAGGCAGATGTGTATAAGATTGCGTTTAGGACTCGTTATGGTTATTACGAGTTTCTAGTAATGTCGTTTGGGTTAACGAATGCACCAGCTGCTTTCATGGATATGATGAACTGGGTATTCCATCCCTTTTTAGATCGGTTCGTAGTTGTGTTTATAGACGACATCCTGGTGTATTCAAGAACCGATGAGGATCATGATGCACATCTTTGAATTGTTTTGCAAATTCTGTGGGAAAAGCAGCTATACGCAAAGTTCAGCAAGTGTGAGTTACAGTTGCGAAGACGCGTTTCGGGTCACGTGGTGTCGGCCGAGGGGATTAGGGTTGATCCTCGAAAAATTGAAGCCGCATTGAATTGGAAACCACAAAAGACTGTATCTGAGATTCGAAGCTTTCTAGGTCTGGCTGGGTATTACAGACATTTTGTTGAGGGGTTTTCACTGATTGCTGCACCCCTGACTAAGTTACTGCGTAAAGGGGTACCGTTTAATTGGTCCGATAGGCAGCAAGAGAGTTTTGAGAAACTAAAGAAAGTTCTGACTGAAGCCCCTGTGTTAATACAGCCAGAGTCGGGGAAGGAATTCATTGTCTACAGTGATGCGTCACACACTGGATTGGGTTGTGTGTTGATGCAAGAGGGTAAGGTGGTTGCTTACATATCTCGTCAGCTTAAGCCTCACGAGGTGAATTACCCCACTCACGACTTGGAGTTAGCTGCAGTGGTGTTCGCACTTAAGATTTGGAGGCATTACTTATACGGTGAGAGGTCTATTATTTACACAGACCATAAAAGCCTCAAGTACCTCATTACTTAGAAGGAGTTAAATCTTAGGCAACGAAGATGGATAGAGTTGTTTAAGGATTATGATTGCTCTATTGAGTATCATCCTGGTAAAGCTAATGTAGTAGCTGATGCACTGAGCCGTAGGGTTGTATCTGATTTGAGAGCAATGTTTGCTCGTCTCAGCCTGTTTGAAGATGGTAGTTTGTTGGCTGAACTCCAAGTGAGACCAACTTGGATTGAACAAATTAAGGAGAAACAGTTGCTGGACGAATCACTGGTTCCTCGTTTTCGATTGGTTGAGAAGGGGGAAACTGCGGATCTTGGGCTGAATAGTGATGGAGTACTATGTTTTCGTGGGAGAGTTTGTATACCGAGAGATTCTGATCTGAGGCAGTCTATCCTACGGGAGGCACATAGTAGTCCTTATGCTATGCATCTTGGTGGAAACAAGTTGTATCGAGATCTGCATGAACTGTACTGGTGGTCAAGGCTTAAGCGCGAGGTTACTGAGTTTGTGGGTAAGTGTCTGACATGCCAGAAAATTAAAGCTGAGCACCAACTACCTTCTGGGTTACTGCAGTCAGTAAAGATTCCACTCTGGAAGTCAGAGAGGGTAACCAAGGATTTTGTAAGTGGGCTACCCTTAACGCCGACTAAGAAGGACTCAGTATGGGTTATTGTCGACCGACTTACTAAATCTGCCCACTTTATACCGGTCTGCACTGATTATTCACTGCAGAAGTTGGCTAAGTTATACGTGGCTGAAATTGTGAGACTGCATGGAGTACCAGTTTCTATCATTTTAGACAGAGATCCTAGATTCACATCTCGATTCTGGAAAAAGTTACACGAGGCCTTGGGTACAAGGTTGGACTTCAGTACTGCATTCCATCCTCAGACGGACGGTCAGTCAGAGAGGGTGATTCATATATTGGAGGACATGTTAAAAAGCAGTGTAATTGATTTCAAAGGCAGTTGGGAAGACTACTTGCCGCTAGCAGAGTTCGCATATAACAACAGCTATCAATCCAGTATTCAGATGGCACCATATGAGGCGTTATATAGTCATAGGTGTCGCACCCCTACCTGTTGGATAGAACTTGGTGAGCGGCGAGTTTTGGGGCCAGAGTTAGTTTCTAAAACTGAAGAAAAAGTAAAGTTTATCCGAGGTCGGTTAAAGGAAACATCTGGTAGGCAGAATTCGTATGCAGATTTAAAGCGTAAGGAGATAGAGTACTCTGTAGGGGATTATGTCTTTTTGAAGGTCTCACCATGGAAGAAGATTCTGAGATTTGGACGGAAAGGCAAACTGAGCCCTAGATTCATCGGACCTTACCGAATATTAAAGTGAGTGGGACCGATTGCCTATCAACTTGAGCTGCCTCCTGAGTTAAACAGGATACATGATGTGTTCCACGTCTCCATGCTAAGGCGATACCGCTCTGATCCCTCACATATAGTGCCGATGGAGGAGATTGAGGTTAGACCTAATCTGACTTTCGAGGAAGAACCGGTGCAGATACTGGATCGTGATGTTAAGGTATTAAGGAGGAAATCTGTTCCTTTGGTCAAGCTGCTTTGGCAAAATCACGGTACCGAGGAAGCCACGTAGGAGCCTGAGGAGGCAATGCAACAACAATATCCTCACCTATTCTGACCAGGTAAATTTCGAGGTCGAAATTTCTTTTAGGGGGTAGAGTTGTAACGCCCCAAAAATATAGGGTCTTTAATTTTTCATGTTCTGATAAAATTACTTGTCTGCTTCACTGGCTAAGTGATTTGGGTGTGTATGGGGGTATTTGAGTAGCCTGGGTCCAAGTCTTGGCCCTAGCAACAATTTTATTTTTCCCCTTAAATGAACCTGGATGTTAACTTATAGGGCATATATATTAAGTGTACTTGTTTTGTGACACAAGTGATCCTGTGTTGTGGTGGCAAGTGGTGTGTTGGGGTATGTGAGAGGGAGTGGGTTCGAATCCCATGGTATGCAAAAAGGAGGTTTTATTTTATATCTTTGTGGCGTGAGAGGTAGAGTCTGATTCAAACTCTGCAGAGGTGGTTGGAGACTTGGTCATCAAATTTGAATGGATTTGAATGGGAGGCTGGGAGCAAATCAAGGAGAAATCAGTGGAGAGGTTGAAGGAGTTGGGATGTGAAGGAGTCATAGCCAAATTTGGGAGAGCTTGAGTAGGGGGATTTCGGCTGGGGGTATGTCATTTGGTGCATTTCGGCAGTTGGTGAGAGTGTAGAAGCCGAATTCTTTCTCTGCAATTTCGAGATTTTTCTCTTTTTTGTTTCGGTTTTTCTCTTTTTTTGGCGTCTCGTGCAGCATTTTTGACCATTCGGGTCTTTCTTTCTTCAACTTTTTCTTTCTCTCAACTGTTATTCACTTTTGCCAAACACAAATACCATCCCTGTTCTGTGGTGCCGAATTCTCCCTTGAAGCCTTTCTTTCTTCTCCACATCTTTCTCTCTGCCGAATTGGTAGTCTTCTTCTCTTTACTTCCATTTCTTCTCCTTTTACAAATTTCGTTTTCCTTTCTCTGTTAGGCCGAATACTCATACTCTCTCCCTCTCAAATCTCCTTGTTCTTCTTGGTTCGGGCCGAATCTTCTTGACTGACTACAGCCGAAATACGTTTGTTTATTGGTTGGTAAGGGGATACTACAATCACTTTATTATTTCGTTCTTAATCAGATTTCTTTTGGCTTTATTAACAAGCTTCAGTTTTCCCTTCTCTTTCTCTTGGGGGCCGAATGCATAGTTGTCTTCTAACACCTTTTGATCTGCCGAATCGTGTTAGGAGGGGGAATCGCCCTTGATCAGCAGGGAGGCGCTAGTATCGGTTAGTTCTAGCAAGGATTTGGAGAGCGTGGATCTTAGCTAGTTTCGCGAACAGGTGTGTAATCATACACCCAGTATTGTACTGTTAAAACGATGGACAATGGTGTGTACTCACACCCTTGTGTTCCTGTGCATCGGCAAAATGCCGAAAAGCCAAAAATATGGCGCATGATGCCACACGAGCGTGCGATCGTGCGTGTGGTGGATCGAGCCCACAAACAAGGGCGTTTGACTGTAGAGGCCACCACGAACGTTCTCGTGGGCTTAGGTAGTAATGGGCCTCGTTGGGCCGAGATGGGCCGTATGGGCTCAATGGGCTCATGGGCCCCACATGGGTAAAATCCACGGTAAGTGACTAATAATGGATTGGGCGGTGAAGTTCGTATAGTCGGGAAGGAATTTGGGCTGATCGGGCCATACGAGCGTGTGGGCCCACTTGAGCCGAGTAATGGGCCTTGGGCCCAATTACACTGTTTTGGCCATATAGGTTATCTGAGTCGTTCGAGGCGACTGTAGGCCATTGGAAAGGTCGTTAACTTTACCGAGACCCCTAATGAATAAAATGACTAAAATACCCCTAATGAGTAAAATGACTAAAATACCCCTAATGAGTAAAATTACCGAAATACCCTTGTAGGGTAGAATTACCGAAATACCCTTGTAGGGTAAAATTACTGAAATACCCTTGTAAGGTTGAATTACCGAAATACCCCTGAGGGGTGAAATTACCGTTTTACCCCTAACCGAGCGAAATGACCATTATACCCTAAGTGGTAGTTTAGTTGATGTGTGTATGATATCTATGTATTGGTTATGAGTATGACATCTCGCATCCACGTAATATTTATGACGACGACATGCATTGGGGTTGGGATTACGATTTGGAGGAAATATCGTACTAGTGGCTCGCTTGCGCTTTTCTTGTTCTAGTGGCCGCCACGTATTTTGATTTTAGTGGTGGGCCACGTTTATTGTTACTAGCGGCTTTTCTTTGCATTCTGATAGCGCTATCTTTGCGATATTGGTGTGTTGGTGGGTGGGTCGACTTAGTCCCCACATGGTGTGTTGGTTGGTACGGGTGGTGTGTTGGTTGGATTGGGTTGGGTTGCATCTCTGTATTGTACTGTTATTATTTTAGTCTTATACCTACTTCATTCATGTATTGGGTGAGGCCCACACTGCATTATTCTTGAATAGGGCTCGCCCGCATCGCTCTTGCATGATAGGGGATTACACACTGAGTTCTCGTAACTCACCCTTTGCTTTTAACTGTACAGGTAATCCCCAGCCTTAGATGATTTGGAGCTGTGAGGGACTCGAAGGTGGCCACATGTTCGCGAGTATTTTAATTTATACCTAGTTTTTTAAATATTTTATTTTGGGGGTTGATATTTTTGTAATAAGGCCATTTGAGGTTTAACTTTTATTTGGTTTTAACTCCTTATTTCTACCTGCTAGATTAGGAAAAATGGGTTTTCAAAATAAGAACTGTTTTCCGAAGAAAATCATGCACTTCAAATTTTAGGGTTTACAACTAGAAAAGCTCCCATGGTTTTAATTCAAATTAATAAACTTTTAATAAATAATATGACCAATAAGTGGTTAACAAGTTTTGATTTTACAACCCCAACGTTTTCAATAGCAATTAGTTTTAAAAGAATTTAAAACTTTAGTCACGAAATTTTCATTGACACGACCAGTTTTCAAATCAACACTTCGATGTGACACGTCAGATCTGGTCGTAGCGTCTAGGCCGAGTTTGGGGTGTTACAGCTTTGCTGCGATATTGGTGTGTTGGCTGGGTGGGTCGATTTTATCCCCACATGGTGTGTTGGTGGTACGGAGTGGTGTGTTGGCTGGATTGGTATGGGTTACATTACTGCACTGTTCTGATATGATGTAGGGCTAAGGCCCACACTGTTACTGTATTGGGCTAAGACCCACACTATATTTATTCTTGAATAGGGCTCGAGGCCCAGTATTCTTGCATGTTATATCTTGACCGATCGATAGGGGATTACACACTGAGTTTTTGTAAACTCACCCTTTCTTTTTACTGTACAGGTAATCCTCAGCCATAGGCGATTTGATGCTGTGAGGGACTCGGAGGTGGCCACACAACTGTAGTTGTTTTACACTTGCTTTTATTTAAATTTAAAGTTTATGTTGGGTTTTATTTTTGTAATAAGGCCATTTATGTTTATTTAGATTTTTAATTGGGCTTTGTTTATTTACTTTAAACTGCTAGTTTAGGAGAAGACGAATTTTCAAAATAACTACTATTTTCCAAGACATGAAAGTTAAACATTAAACTTTTCCAAAAGCTTCCGCAATTTTAAATCGACCTATTATAACAATAGCAGATAATAAGGCAAACATTTTGACTAGATGATTCGTTAGATAATAACAAAGGGGTTTTAAATTTAGAAACGAGTTTTTACCAACAAGTCCAATTTTCGAAAGACACTTCAACATGACACGCCAGATTCGGCCATAACGTCTAGGCCGGGTTTGGGGTGTTACAGGAGGGGTTTGAATGCAATTTGAAGGAGTCTTCAAGGGCCATTTTGCAAGTTAAATAACCATCCAAGAAAGCTGATTGGGTCAGCATGTGGGATGGTTTTGGGCTGCCCAGTGCTCGGTTGGATCGATTTTCTCGGTTCAGCTGAATTGGGCCACTTTTCATAATTAATTAATAATAATTTATTTAACCCAAATTAAATTGGATTAAAATAAAAATTAATTATATTATGAATTAATACACATAATTTGGACGATCTTAGGCTGAAAAATTAATTCACCTTGATGCTTCAAAATTGCTTCTCGGTTTCGTGCTTCCAGCAGTGTCTGGAAAGCCGTTTTTCGCCCTTTGTGCGAATCTGTCAAAAATGATCAAAATTAATTAAAATTTATTATAAAATTAATTAAAATTCAAAATGTTAATAATTTAAGTAAAATTTAATTATTTTATAATAATAAAATATTTTTTGATAAGAATTTTACCGAAACTGCATGAATTTGAGTTAAAATGTAATACCCCAAACCCGGCCTAGACATTATGGCCGAATCTGACATGTTACATCAAACGGTTATTTAAAACTACCCGATCATTTGAAAACCCAATCTGACATGTTACATCAAACGATTATTTAAAACTACTCGATCATTTGAAAACCCTTCCTCGATTTGAAACTTTTTACCGTTTAAAAAGAAAACCCCGAATTTCGTTGCTTATTAAAACTTCTTTAAAGTTATTTTCCTTGCAAACATAATATTATCTTCAAAACGTTGCTCGTTGCAGAAGACTGACTTCCAAAGTTGCAAAAACGTGATGTTTGAAAACAACAGTTATTATTTTAAAAACCCGCGTTTATCCGTTTGGCAGTTCCTAATTAAAAGAGTTACCAAAATGAAAGTTAAAAGAAAATCCCAATGGCCATATTACATAAATTGTCAACCCAAAAATAATATAAAAAGAAATTAAACCCAAACATTTACTAGGTTCTGTTTATTAACAAATCCAGCGTATGGCCACCTCCGAGTCCTCCACAGCTCCAAATCCTCTAACGCTGGGGATTACCTGCACGGTTAAAAGAAAGGGGTGAGTTACAAGAACTCAGTGTGAAATCCCCTATAACGGTTATAATCTGGGCCCGAGCTCAAACAGTATCGGTCTGGGCCTAAGCCCTATTCGGTAACAAGCTGGGCCTAAGCCCCAAATCATCCCAATGCAAATGGATATATGCCCACCCCAATCCTATCCAGCTAACTAACTCTCCACTTGTACCAACCAACACACCATGTGGGGACCATGTCAACCCACCCAGCCAAAACTCTCCAATAATGCAGTCAAGCTGCTAGTAACGGTATATGTGGCTGAGCCACTAAATTAAGAACATGTGGCGAAGCCACTATATCGGTATGTGGCGGTGCCACTAGAACGGTATGTGGCAGAGCCACTAGAACGGTACTTCCTCCAATCAACAAACCCAACCCAATGTAATATACTATGAATGCAGTGTATCACGATGATAAACAGATATATAAAATCATATAAATGATATTTAACTACCATTAAGGGTATAACGATCATTTCGTCACTTAGGGGTAAAACGATAATTTCACCCCTCGGGGGTATTTCGGTAATTTACCCATCGAGGGTATTTTGGTAATTTATCCACTAAGGGTATTTTAGTAATTTACCCACTAAGGGTATTTCGGTAGTTTACCCACTAAGGGTATTTCGGTAATTTACCCACTAAGGGTATTTCGGTAGTTCAGTCATCTAATGGCCTTTAGGAGGCTCTCGTCGCGCCCGGCGACACACGGGTTCCCACACAGGTCTCTACGGTGTAATTGGGCCTAAAATCCAATTCCGGCCCAAATGGACCCACACGCTCGTGTGGCCCATTTAGCTCGTTTCGATCTCGGTTCTGCTGACTTCGCAGTCACAGCAGTCATTCGGTACTTACCAACGATTTCGCTCATGTGGGCCCGTTAACCCATTGGGCCCACTAAACTCGCTTCGGCTCAACAAGGCCCGTTACGGCCTCAGTTCCACGAGAGAGTTCGTGACACTCTCAACAGTCTATCGCCATCCCTAGTGGCTCGGTTTATCTTTATGAGCGGTCGCACGCTCGAGTGATCATAGTTGTCGATATCTCGGCTTGTCGGTATTTCGGCTTTTGGCCGATTCGCAGATCATAGCATATCATATTAGCAGTAGTGTGAGATTACACACCTTGTTAAGAGCGTAAGTTGAAGCTCCCAAGATTAAGCACCTAAGAAATTAATAAATTCTAAACCATTAGTCTTAACCCTGATAAGACATCTCCAAAGATTGAAACTGATTAATCAACTGACACTACTTACCACCAAATAAGAGATCTACTGCAAGGGAAGAGTGTTCAGTCGGCTCCTTGGTTAAGCAAGTCGAGTCCCTAGCAACATTTAAACGGAGAGGAGATGTTAGCTACACAATACCCACGGCCATAATTGAAAACAAAATAGCCTTTCGGCTTGAGAGAACCCAAAACGATAAGAAAAGAACTCAGCCAACCCATATTCGGCCCTAGTCACACTTACCAAGCACTGTCCGAGATTCGAAGGCTAAACGAACAGAGAGAAGGATATGCTTAGATCCTAATAGATTCGGTCCTACTCTAAAAGGGTCAAGGTTTAAGTGCTTCGGCTTATGCTTTGAATGGAGAGGGAAAGAACAATAAGAGGAAAAGAAGGTGTTGTATTCGGCCAGAGGAGAAACCGAAAAGGAATAAAGAATTCAGCGGCACACGAGCAGTAATCGCGAGGTGATGGAAAAGAAGAAAGAAGATGGGAGAAGAGAGGCTTGATCGTCTAGTAATGGTTAAAAAGTGAAAGAAAATAGGAGATTTTGGAATGAAAAGATTTCGGCAGGGATCAAAAGGTGAGAAGAGCAACCCAAAATAACCCGAAATGTCGCCCCCAACAAGAACCCGAAAGGAGCACTTCCAAAAACAAAGAGAGGATTCAGTTTCTACACTTACTCAAAATGACCGGATATGCTACCCTAATGACCCCTTTTTAGCCGAAATTCCCCCTTAGCTAGACTCCCACTTTCGGCCAACACTCCACACACATCAACACCTTAATTTTCTCCACCATCCTCTCCTTGAATCACTCCTAGCCTCTCATTCAAATTTGTTGACCCAGTCTTCAACCATCCTTGCAGAGTTTAATCCCAACTCTACCTCTTTCTCTCCCAAGTCACAAAATAAAATCCTTCATTTGCAACCTGAGGGGTTCGAACCCCTTCCCTTCTTGCTCTCCACTTGACGCCACACCACCACACCACATGCTCCACTTGTGTCTCCTAAATGCACATAATTATACTTAAGCCCTTCTGCCAACAGCCCTCTCCACTAAAGGGGCCAAAAACTAAAATTTTTCCAAGGCTTGGACTCGAACCCAGGCCTCCCTAGAACCCCCAAATACACTCAAACAACTACCCGAACAGGCACAACTTGAATTTAAGAAAAAATTACAAACCCCTAACTTTTGGGGCGTTACATAAAAAGGGCATGAAAAAGTGTGTATATTTTTGTGTTTCCAACCACATACATCAGTGTGCACAAGTTCTAAATGTTGGCTAGCCATTGTACTTTTCATATTAAAAGACCTCTTATTCATTTTACCTTCTAAGCAAGATTCAAATTGTGGAAGACTAACTTCCTTAAGCATACTTAAAGGACCATCTTTCACGAATCTAGTGATTCTTTATTGGTTAATATCACCAAGTCTTAAGTGCCATAGGTACCTCTCATTAGAGTGAGAAGTTTTAAGCTTCTTATTCACCATTTCAGTTTGAAGCACCGAGTTGTTATTTGGTTTGATTTTTGTTATTTAGTTTGAAGCACCTCTCATTGTTTTCCATCCATCCATTACAAATTAAAAAATGATTTTTGTGAATAATAATCTCTTTATTAAATGTCACGGAATAACTGTCATAAAATAACATGCTAAAAAATTAAATTCCTTTTAAAACGAGGTACATAAAATATGTCCTTTAAAATAATCTTCTTAAAATTATCAAAATGTAAAATAACTTTTCCCACTACTTTGGCTGAAACATAGCTCCCATCTCCGGTATGCAACGAGAGGATCCTGTTACACAAACTTCTCGTTTCACTGAACCCCTATAAAGAAACACACACGGTTAGTGGCTCTAAAATCAATAACCCAGTTTTTAATTGATTCTTCCACTAAGCAAGCTTCAACCACAAAGATTTCCATACCTTTGCCTTTTTCGGCTAGGTAGTCCAAACGCTCTTTGCAATTTGGTCTGAAGTGCCATTTCTTGTTGCAAAAAAAAACATTTGATCTTTTTAGGATCTTTAACTTCTCAGTCTTTTTCATATCCACGCGAGGTGGAATCGAAGACTTAGTCGGTTTCTTCTTACCTTTATCTTTCTACTTCCCCTTAGAGGACGAAGGGCCTACAACTAAGTTTGCCTCAGGTTTCTCCTGAATCGACTTACCACCATTCAGTATCAACTCATAGGATTGTAATTCCTTCATGAGTTGAGTCAACGTAAGCGCATTGTTCCCCAAATTATAAACGACCCTAAAGCCAACGAAATCATTGGTCAAGGATTTGAACACTATTTTAATCTGAGTGTTCATGTCTAGTTCAACCCCATTGTCCTCCACTTCTACAAAGAATCTCATAATCTTAAGCATATGTTATTTGACCGGTGTGTTGGGTTTCTACTAAGAGTTCATCAAATTTGTAATAGCGGATTGTCGAGCCAATGCAACTTGGCCTCCGAGAAAATCCTCTAAAATTGTCATGATCTCTTTGGTAGTATGAAAATTTTTGTGTTGCCACAACCATTCTCACACCCATCAATCATGTCGTCTTGGGGTACCATGATTAACTAGCAAGATCATTGATTACATACAATCAGTTCATGAATCTTAATTCTTAAGACTCCACACAAACTAATGATCATTTAACGTTTGGCCATCATCTCTAGCTTAAATATCATTTCTTGGGAAACTATTTAATAATAGACGATCTTGAGTGTGTAACTATTGACTCAACACCCATCATGAACATGTTTTCATTTGTGAGTCATCTTGGGACAATCTCATTAAGAGTAATGCATGACTAGTCATCCTTAAATGGAAATCTCATCTAGTGAACCCACATGATAAAGTTTACTTTGAGGTGCAGCCAAGGTAGGAACCGGCTCGAAACTTTATCATGCTATCATTTAGGAACCATCAATAGAGGTCGTAGGTCTTGTTCAAGGACCTTCTCCCACTCAAGATCTAAAGAATGTCACTTTCCATGTAATCAAATCATTCAAGAAGAAGTGAAATCTATTTTAATTATCTGTTTATACTTATAGATAGAGCACAACTTGGCTCTTTTACCAATTGTTGAAAAATCAGGTTTGGAAAACGCAATAGAAAATAAGTTTAAAGGAAAAGCCTGTAACGTCCCAAAAGTCAATGGAGTCGAAAACGGTGGTTTCAGAATGTTGATTTTCGATGATAGAATTTGTAAATATTATTTATTAATATTTACAAGCGTATTACATTATTATATTGAGTTTTTTTCTAATCATTTTAATTATTTGGAAAGTTAGACAAGGTACAAGTGTATCGATTCTAAAGTCGGTGGTTTTGGAAATTAAGGTATTGGGACATCATTTTCGTAAATTAGACTCGTAAATATTTTTATTAAATATTTACAGAGTTATATTAGAGACGAATTAAATTTTGGATAAGTAATTTTCATGAAATTAGGAGTTATTAAGGTATAGGGACTGAATCGCGTAGGTGTTAAAAGTTGAATTCTAGATTGAAATAAATTAAAGGGACTAAAATATCAATTATACCTTTGTTTCATTTAAAGTGGAAGGTTATGGGATTAAGATCATTAATGTTATGTTATTAAATATATATTATATAAATTAAGTTAACTTTAATATATGTACATATAATAATAATGAAAATGAAAATAAATAAAAGAAAAAGGAATGAAAGTAAAAGGGAGAGAGAGATTTGCATGCAAATTAAAAGAAGGAAAGAAAGAAAAGAAAGAAAGAAGAGAAGAGAAGAGAAGAAAGAAATGCACGGTCATAAGGGTTTTAGGCCTTCAAACTTCAATTAGTTAGTCAAATTAGTCCTATTTTCTTGTAATTCTTATATTTTTGGAATCCCGGTACTTAGAGCTATCCGACCCAGGTTATAGTTTTTAGTATTGTTTAAGATTGAGGATGTTGTCAGTGTTGAGTAGTTTAAGTATTAGGAGTTAATTTGATAAATTTTAAAGTTAGAAGTGAAAAGGGACTGAATAGTGAAGTTAATTATTGATTTTGAGCAATAGAGACTAAATTGTGAAAAATTCTAAACTTAAGGGTAGAATTGAAAAATAGGGAGCTAAATTTAGCTTATAGTGAATTTAGTATAAAAATTAGAGGTTAAATGTGGAGATTAAAATTAGTCTCGGTTTAGGGACTAAATTGAAGACTAAACAAAATGTAGTAGAAAATTTGAAATTTCTCAAGAATTGAGTTGTGTATTATTAACCTATTGTAATTATTTTATTCTGTAGCAAACGTCATTCCGGAATCCTCGAGTAAGAAGGGGAAAGATAAGGTCAACGTCGAGTAGCTCAGAATATACAATTTGTGTTTCTATAATCTAAACTATTTAAAAATGCTGCTTTTATACATTGCATTATTTGGTAAGTAATTATATATAAGGTGAGTTATTCCTTTGAAAAAATTTCATGAGATGTGAATTTGAATTGAATGATTATTAGTGACAAGGTAATAAATTGCATAGTCATAAAATAAATTATTGTATATTGTATGGGATATTGATTTGATATGAAAATGAGATGGTTGGAATCCACGTGTCCGAATCCGAGTCATGTTAATAAAGGAAGTAAACGGTAAACTCGAGATAATGCCTTAAGGTGGTAATGATTTGAAAATGGCAATGCTATTGAATAGCAAGTGTGATAGAATGAAGTGAAATATAAAATGAAATGTGAATTGGGAACTAAAGTAGTGAATGGATATGTATTTAAGGAGTCAAAAATTTGCTCATCTTCTCCATGCTTGTGCCGAAAATCCTAAGGAGCCATAGCTAGGGTTTTTCCAACTTTCAAGCTTGATTGTAAGTGCATCCTAGCCCCGTTTTTAATGCTCCTTAAGTTTTTAAGATCGTTATCACCCGGTTTACCTATTTCTACTATTATTTTGAAGTATGGTTCGTGTTTAAAAATTTACCCACGTGTGACATGCATGTATTTTGATGTCTAATGGTAGATTATGCAAGTTTAATGTTAGATAAACAACTTTTGCTAGGTGATTTTGGTGAAAATTGACAAAAGTACCTATTTGTAAAAAGATTTCAAAATGTGTGTAAAAGTGTGGTTAAATGAAAAATGTGGACTGCTATAAGTATAAAAGAGGTTCGACTAGGCTTGGGAATCGAGGAAATTGAATAGATTTCATTTTCCAAGCCTAGGGGCAAAAATATAAATATGTCAAAGTTTAGGGGCAAAAATGTAATTTCTCCATAATATGACTTTTGGACTGAATTGAGTAATGTGATTATTAAATAAGCTAAATTTGCTATTATAGAGCAAGAGAAACGAGGTTCGAACCTTGATCGGGGAAAGAATAAGGTGTTTGACGATTAAATCCTATTCTACTATTTTTTGTACCGAGGTAAGTTTGTATGTAAATGATGCATTATTATTTATGTTTTACTTGTGTTATTATTGTATGAATTGTAATTTACTCTTTGACTGAATTTGACAAATTTCGACAAGTGAGAATGTCCCGGTTGAACCTTAAGAATAGATAGGATACAAATGTCATGACATTAGGGTTATTGAGATTATGTGTAAGACCATGTCTGGGATATGGCATCGTTATGAGATTTCATGTAAGACAATATTTGGGATATGGCATCGATATGAGACTTCATGTAAGACCATAGCTGGGCTATTGGCATCGATATGAGATCCTATGTAAGACCATATCTGGGATATGACATTGGTATGGTACTATATGTGTGAGATTTCCCGAGTATCCTTTAGTATTCCAAGTGGTTCAATGGGAAACTTAACGGTAATGTTTAAGTCATGAAAGACCATGGTACGTTGTGAAAGATTATGGTAAGTTACAAGTTGGTACAGGTATGTGCATAAAACTCATGCTTTATGAACTCGATATGTGATAAACCCTCGGTTTGGTTTGATTGAGTAAGTTACGATGTTAAGGTTTTAATACCATCTATGCCAAGGTTGACTATGAGATTTACTATGATATTTATGTGAATTTATTTCATGTTGAGTATATGTTAAAGTGTGTTTGTGATGCTTATTATTTGCATAGGAACTTACTAAGCTTTAAAGCTTACTCCCTTTCTTTTTCCCTTGTCTTATAGTGTCGCTAAGCCAGCTCGGGGATCGAAGACTGTCGGAGATCCATTCACACTATCAACTTAACATTTTGGGTACTTATGATTACATTATTTTGAGTTATGACATGTATAGGGACTTGGTCATTTTGTTATGTGTCATATTCGATTTGGCCAAATGTCTTGGCTTATAATGGTTGATGATTCATTTTGTAAATGGCCATTGGAATTGGCTAATATTGGTTGAGTATATATATATGAATATGAAGATGTCTTTCATGAATGTGGAGTTTGCATGGTTTGAAATGATAAGTATGAGACGTTGTGCGTGATAGGAAATAGCATGTAATTGAGGTATGGATGACTTGGTTGTGGTTGAATTGGTTGTATATTTATATATACTTGAATTCGTGTTGCTTGTTGTTGTGTAAGTTGGTGCAAGTAAGGGTGGCAAAATGGCTTGGTAAATAGCCTTATTTTTGTCCACATGGGTGTGTCTACGCCGTGTGTGACACACGGCTTGCCCCAAGGGCGTGTGTTCTGGCCGTGTGTCCCCTGCACCCTAATTGTTGCAAAACAGAATGCTCAGTAATGAGCACACGAGCAGAGACACGAGCGTGTGTCTCAGCGTGTGGACGGAACGGTCTTGAACACGGACGTGTGTCCTAGCCGTGTGAAGTCTGCACCTATTATATGAAAAATTATGAAAATATAATCGATCATACGGACTAAGCACACGGGCGTGTGACTTGGCCGTGTGACCTTAATTTGATGATGATGTCATAAATAGAATGCTCCCCATTTTGATCACGGCCTGAAGCACGGGCGTGTCTTAGGGTCACACAGATGTGTCCCGAACCCACACGGGCGTGTGACCCCTTTTGCATTTCTAAGTTTCCCAAAAGTTACCAAAGTTTTTGGTTTAGTCCTAAACCACTTCCGATGTATGTCTTGGGCCTCATAGGCTCGTAATAGGGACGATATGAATGTATATGAAAAGTTTTAAATTTGGATGGAAATTCATGTCTCGGTTTTATATGATTGTTGCGTATAAGTCTGGTAACACCTCGTACCCTGTTTCGGTGTCGAATACGGGTAAGGGTTGTTACATTTAGTGGTATCAGAGCTACGGTTTAGTCGATTCTCGGACTAACGTAGCGTGTGTAAAAGTCTAGCTATACATGCCATAAAAGAACTGTGATAGTGTGATGACTCCTGACAACTTTAAATTATGTTTTCATATAGTAATGGATCCCAATCGACCTGAGGCAAATGAAGTAGAAAGTAATGCGCTGGCTCTTGCTCAAGCAGCAGCGCCAGTTGAAAGTAGCCCCGTGACTGTGAGTCAGGGAGGAGGAGAAGGGGCTAGAGAAACCTTTATCCATATGATGAACTCATGGTATACGGAGTTCGTTCGAACGAACCCGAATGCTCAACCCCGTCCACCCCCACCTATTCCCTAGCCAGTTCCCGTAGCGCCTCAAGGTATGGACTCTATGAGATTGTACAGGCCTCCGATTGATAAAATTCGAAAGCACGAGGCTGAAGAATTACGAGCCAATTCTGATGATGATGCTGAGAAAGCCGAGTTCTGGCTCGAGAACACTATCAGGGTCTTTTATGAGTTATCTTGCACACCTGAAGAATGTATGAAATGTGTTGTGTCACTCCTAAGAGATTCGACCTATCAATGGTGGAACACTCTTGTGTCGGTAGTACCAAGAGAGTGGGTTAATTGGGAATTTTTCCAGGAAGAGTTCTGTAATAAGTACACTAGCCAAAGGTTTATCGATCAGAAACTAAAAGAATTTCTTGAGTTAAAACAGGGCCAAAGGACAGTGACGGAGTATGAGTGTGAGTTTGTGAGACTTAGCAAATACGCTCGGGAATGTGTTTCGACTGAAGCTATCATGTGTAAGAGATTCGAAGATGGACTGAATAAAGACATTAGATTGTTGGTTGGCATTCTAGAATTAAAAGAATTTGTTGTACTTGTCGAGCGAGCTTGTAAGGCTAAAGAGTTTGCAAAAGAGAAAAGAAAAGATGAGTTTGAGTCTCAAGAATCGAGGAAAAGATAGATGGGTAAGTCATTCCAGTCCTCATCTAAGAAATCGAGAGAGTTTAATACTCGATCGAATGCTTCAGTTGGGTTTTCAAACAAAAACCATGGGAAACAATATTCGAGACATAAGGCTCAGACTACTTCTGTAACACCCCAAACCCGGCCCAAACACCATGACCGAATCTGGTATGTCACTAAGAAAATTTTGGAAGAACATGTCGTATTTTCAGAAAAATATTTTTCTAAAGTTTATCTTCTTATTCGAGAGAAATTTAATAGTTGATAGTTTAAATAAAATATGCCTTTATAAATTAAAAACCCAAATTTAAATAGATACATTAGTTCAATAAGAATTTAAATAACTAAAAGTAATTAAAGCCCAAAATAAAACAAAACATAAACTAGTAGCCCATAGCCTTATTACAACGAGATTTAAAATCCATTAATTAAAAATATAAAGTATTAACTTGAGACTTTTTCTTTGGATCCGATTGGTCTTTTGCATGGCCACCTTGCGTTCCTCTCCACCCCGGTCGAAGCACTAGGTATCACCTGAAAGGTTAATTAATAGGGTGAGTCGCGAGACTCAGTGTGCCACCCTCATACACCACTAGATTTTGGCCTTAGGCCCATAAAAGCAGATTAATAATTCCATTTATAAAAAAATAACAAATAATATGCAAGGCCCAACCCATTTGCCTAGGTTTCCATCCGCTACACGCCTCGTATCGACCATTCACACCGTTGGGGATTTCTACAATCGACCCACACCGCTACACGCCAAGATGGCGGTCATGTCGCTCATCAACATATTATGGCGAATCCTTATAATGAGATCACGGCATTAGCCGCTACAACATATAATGATCACGGTATAAACCGCTACACATATAACGTATAACTTCCTCCTTTCATCAACCCAACCCATGCAGTCATAAAATCAATATGCTTTTATCATATAAAGTCAAACATTCACTGACTTGGTGATTTGCTTCACCCTTTTCGGGTTTCCAACATTAAACCAAGATATCGGTATTTATCACAATATATAAACTTATGAGCATACATTAATAATCAGATCTAGATGGTGGGAAAGTATTACACACCTGTTATCGCGAAATCCAATATTCTTAGTCGATGTGCTTGCTATCCGGATCTATTATCCTCAATGTAAAGCCTTGCTCAAAAGCCGGAAAAACACACAAAGATTTAGCCCCTTCAACAATCGGCCAAGGTTAATAAATCCCAAATTACACGTTAAAACTAATAGATCCCTTACCTTGAAATCCCGAAAGTAACACGATTCTATAACTTAGAGATCTATGCGATTGACTCCACTAAAGTTCCTTGATTTTCGGCACAAGTAGGCACCATGTATAATTCGGCAATCACCGGAGATGAGATCTAGGGATTTTGACTTTTAGGAAAATCCCGGAAAAAGTATGAACAAGAGAAGGCTGATGTGTCTTTGGCTTTTAAAATACTTGAGTGAAGAGTTTCGTTTTACGACAGAAAAGAGAAGAAGAAAAGAAAACAAGGAAGAGACATGAAGATTTTGGCTAGGAAGAAAAAGAATGGAAAGAGTTTAGACTTTTGAATCAAAGTGAAGATGAGGGAATAGGCTTAGAGATTTTGACTTTTGAAGAGAATGAAGAAGAAGATGGAACTTTAGGAGTTTTCGGCTTTTACTCAGAGAAGAAGAGAAAAGAATGAGAGAAAAACCCAAATGCTGAAATTGAAGAGATATTCCCCCTATTTATAGAAATTTCGGCACTTACATAACCTTACAGATAAATCCTATCTTTTCTCCTTTATCTTAATCTACTAGCTCATCTAAAAGAGACTTAATTATCTCTAACTCCTCCCTCCTTTATCAGCATATTATCCACATATTTTAATCATTAAAATCCCTAAATTTTAGCCTTTATCTGCTTATTATCCACATAAAATAAATTCCTAAATAATAGCCTTTATCTGCTTATTATCCACATATTTTAAACATTAAAACCCCTAAATTTTAGCCTTGTTGCCATCCACTCCACCTAATCCTAATGCCCAAGATTTAGCTAACTTAAATTAAAAGAATTGGGCTCCATGAAACTTAAATTTGGGCCCCTTACTCCCTTATGTGGCATCACCTCCTAAGATTGGGCCACAAGCCCACTTTGGTATTTTAAACATAGATACTACCTTTTAAACCCTATAATGCCCAAACAAATAATTTTAATCAAGGCCCCTACCTAAGCCTGAGCCCAATTTGGACCCCTAACACTTAAATTAACACATTAAACATATCCACCCATTAAACGCATAGGCCCAAAAATTTAGGATGTTACAGTTCTACCCCTCTTAAAGAAATTTCGTCCTCGAAATTTCCAACTAACTAGTAATCGTACTACCTAAGTCTCACCACTATGCTTTCGCTGCGCACTCCTATTCTAAAGCCAAAAAAAAAATAAACACTTAGTATACTATGGTAGGGTACGCACCATTGATCGCATCTAGAGCGTCCTCGTCCCCTTGTACTCATTCTTCCGATTAACGTTTATCTGATTAAAAATTTTATGAATCATTAATTTCTTCCACTGATTATCCACGCAACGCTTTTATGAGCATGTAGTTTTAAGAGTAGTTCTGTCGAATTCGCGATTATATCTACGATTCAGTCTCAAGTTTGTGTTTCCTAATTCCAGGGAGCACATACATTCATTCATCAATGTACAAGTGGCATCACAGTTATCATGTAAGGGTATTTTCGTCATTTCACTACCTAGGGGTATTTTCGTAATTTATCCTACAGGGGTATTTTCGTAATTTTCCAAAATAGGGTTTCTTGGTGATTTTGCGAAATAAAGGTATTTTGGTAATTTTGCAATCTGGGGGTATTTCGGTAATTTTGCAATCCGGGGGTATTTTGGTAATTTTACAAATCAAGGATATTTTGGTTATTTATAAATCAGGGGTAATTTAGTAGTTTTACAAAATAGAGTGGCTGGTCCCTTTCGGGTTTTAGTTATAGATTTTGGCCCGTCAACAAATTCTCGTGGCTAGGGTGAACAGTCACTACGCACTAGGTAGGATTCCAACGAAGAGGAGGTGAGTCACTAGGACTGCTTAAGTACCAAGCTCTTCCGGATCCAATCCTAGACATGCGCATGCCTGTTGCCACACCCTAGTCTTGCGACTCGTTCACGGGTTTGTTTAGTGAAATTAAGTCTTATGAGATTGAAGGAGTTGTTTCAGCTAAGCCTAGTGTCCATCAAGTTCTAATCTAGATAGTCTACGTCCCATAAAGCCCATCAAGCCCACATATATATATCACACAATGAGTTCGGAATACTTACCAGCGGACTTGGGTAGGAGACGCAGTGCCATGCCGAGCTAATGGACTGGTATTACTTAAAGACATCCATATTTCAAAAGCCCATTTTAGAAAACGTTTTGAGCCCAAAAAACCCCGGTGAGTTTTGAGTTTTTGAACCGGCTCGATACTAATTTGTAACACCCCAAACCCGACCCAAACACCACGACCGGATCACGGTATGTCACTAAGAAAATTTTGGAAGAACATGTCGTATTTTCTAAAAATATTTTTCTAAAGTTTATCTTCTTATTCGAGAGAAATTTAATAGTTGATAGTTTAAATAAAATATGCCTTTATAAATTAAAACCCAAATTTAAATAGATACATTAGTTCAATAAGAATTTAAATAACTAAAAGTAATTAAAGCCCAAAATAAAACAAAACATAAACTAGTGGCCCATAGCCTTATTACAATGAGATTTAAAATCCATTAATTAAAAATATAAAGTATTAACTTGAGACTTTTTCTTTGGATCCGGATGGTCTTTTGCATGGCCACCTTGCGTTCCTCTCTAGCCCTGGCCTCAAGCACTAGGTATCACGAAAGGTTAATTAATAGGGTGAGTCGCGAGACTCAGTGTGCAACCCTCATGCACCACTAGATTTTGGCCTTAGGCCCATAAAACAGATTAATAATTCCATTTATAAAAAAAAATAACAAATAATATGCAAGGCCCAACCCATTTGCCTAGGTTTCCATCCGCTACACGCCCCCGTACCAGCCATTCACACCATTGGGGATTTCTACAATCGACCCACACCGCTACACGCCAAGATGGCAGTCATGCTGCTCATCAACATATTATGGCCGAAGCCCTTATAATGATCACGGCATTAGCCGCTACAACATATCTTGAGATCACGGTATAAACCGCTACACATATAACGTATAACTTCCTCCTTTCATCAACCCAACCCATGCAGTCATAAAATCAATATGCTTTTATCATATAAAGTCAAACATTCATTGACCTGGTGATTTGCTTCACCCTTTTCGGGTTTCCAACATTAAACCGAGATATCGGTATTTATCACAACATATAAACTTATGAGCATACATTAATAATCAGATCTAGATGGTGGGGAAGTATTACACACCTGTTATCGTGAAATCCAATATTCTTAGTCGATGTCCTTGCTATCCGGATCTATTATCCTCAATGTAAAGCCTTGCTCAAAAGCCGGAAAAACACACAAAGATTTAGCCCCTTCAACAATCGGCCAAGGTTAATAAATCTCAAATTACACGTTAAAACTAATAGATCCCTTACCTTGAAATCCCGAAAGTAACACGATTCTATAACTTAGAGATCTATGTGATTGACTCCACTAAAGTTCCCTTCAGATTTCGGCACAAGTAGGCACCACAGAAGTAATTCGGCAATCACCGGAGATGAGATCTAGGGATTTCGGCTTTTAGGAAAATCCCAGAAAAAGTATGAACAAGAGAAGGCTGATGTGTCTTTGGCTTTTAAAATACTTGAGTGAAGAGTTTCGATTTCGACAGAAAAGAGAAGAAGAAAAGAAAACAAGGAAGAGACATGAAGATTTGGCTAGGAAGAAAAAGAATGGAAAGAGTTTTCGCTTTTGAATCAAAGTGAAGATGAGGGAATAGGCTTAGAGATTTCGGCTTTTGCAGAGAATGAAGAAGAAGATGGAACTTTAGGAGTTTTCGGCTTTTACTTAGAGAAGAAGAGAAAAGAATGAGAAAAAAACCCAAATGCTGAAATTGAAGAGATACTCCCCCTATTTATAGAAATTTCGGCACTTACCTAACCTTGCAGATAAATCCTATCTTTTCTCCTTTATCTTAATCTACTAGCTCATCTAAAAGAGACTTAATTATCTCTAACTCCTCCCTCTTTTATCAGCATATTATCAACATATTTTAATCATTAAAATCCCTAAATTTTAGCCTTTATCTGCTTATTATCCACATAAAATAAATTCCTAAATAATAGCCTTTATCTGCTTATTATCCACATATTTTAAACATTAAAACCCCTAAATTTTAGCCTTGTTGCCATCCACTCCACCTAATCCTAATGCCCAAAATTTAGCTAACTTAAATTAAAAGAATTGGGCTCCATGAAACTTAAATTTGGGCCTCTTACTCCCTTGTGTGGCGTCACCTCCTAAGATTGGGCCACAAGCCCACTTTGGTATTTTAAACCTAGATACTACCTTTTAAACCCTATAATGCCCAAACAGATAATTTTAATCAAGGCCTCTACCTAAGCCTGAGCCCAATTTGGACCCCTAACACTTAAATTAACACATTAAACATATCCACCCATTAAACGCATAGGCCCAAAAATTTAGGATGTTACAACTTCGATAGCGAGTGTGGGTAATGTTCGACCTAATAGACCTAAATGCCCGCATTGCGGTTGACGTCACCCCGGTGAGTGCCGAGTGAATGATCGAACTTGTTTTAAGTGTGGTTCCTAAGATCATTTCATTAGATATTGCCCTGAGATGGCTGAAAATAAGAAATTTCAGAGTGCGAGATCTGGTAATACTGTTTCTAGAGGAAGGCTACAGAGAAATCTGGGAAATAGAGCAAGTAGCAAGAGTGCACCTAGAGATCCGACTGTGAGATCCAAGGGTAGAGCACCTGCGAGGATTTATTTCATTCGCGCTCGTGAAGAGGCTTCATCTCCTGATGTGATTACGGGTACTTTTTCTCTCTATGATACTCATGTTGTTGCTTTGATTGATCCAGGATCAACCCATTCTTATGTTTGCATGAAATTGGTGTCTAGTATGAATATGCCTGTTGAGTCTACAGAATTTGTGATAAAAGTGTCAAACCCCTTAGGCAAGTATGTGCTAGTTGACAAGGTTTGTAAGAATTGTCCTTTGATGATTCGAGGTCATTGTTTTCCGGCTAATCTGATGCTTTTACCATTCGAAGAATTTGATGTAATACTTGGTATGGATTGGCTAACTATTCATGATGTGGTAGTAAATTGTGGAATCAAAATTATTGAATTGAAACGTGAAAATGGTGAAACTCTTCGAATTGATTCAGATGAGTCGGGTGAGTTACCTATTGTAATTTCTTCGATGACTACCCAAAGATATGTAAGAAAAGGTTGTGAAGCTTATCTAGCTTATGTGTTGAATACAAAGGAATCTGAATTGAAAATTGAATCAGTGCCGATAGTGTGTGAATATCTCGATGTATTTTCGGAAGAGTTACATGGGTTACCTCCAGTTAGAGAAGTTGAGTTTGGCATTGAGTTAGTCCCTGGTACTTCACCGATATCTATTGCTCCATATAGGATGGCCCAGACTGAACTAAAAGAGCTAAAGGCTCAGTTGCAAGAGTTGACAGATAAGGGTTTTGCGAGACCGAGTTATTCTCCCTGGGGTGCTCTGGTATTGTTTGTAAAGAAGAAAGACGGATCTATGAGACTTTGCATAGATTACTGACAGCTCAATAAGGTAATTATAAAGAACAAGTATCCTTTACCAAGAATTGATGATTTATTTGACCAACTGAAAGGTGCGACAGTGTTCTCGAAGATAGATTTGAGATCTGGTTACTATCAGTTGAGAGTAAAAGCGTCGGATGTACCAAAAACCGCTTTCAAAACAAGGTACGGACACTACGAATTCCTTGTTATGCCTTTTGAATTAACGAATGCTCCTGCAATTTTTATGGATCTAATGAATCGGATCTTTAGACTGTATTTGGACAAGTTTGTGGTTGTGTTTATTAATAATATTTTGATTTATTCTTGTGATGAGTTCGAGCATGCCGAACACTTGAAATTGTTTTGTAGACTTTGAGAGATAATAAGTTGTATGCTAAGTTCAGTAAAAGTGAGTTTTGGCTCTGAGAAGTCAGATTTTTAGGACATATTGTCTCAAGTGATGGTATTCGGGTTGATCCAATTAAGATTTCGGCAATTGTTGATTGGAAACCGCCACGGAATGTATCTAAAGTTAGAAGTTTTTTAGGCTTAGCCGGATATTACCGTCGGTTTGTCAAAGGGTTTTCGATGATTGCTACTCCTATGACGACACTGTTGCAAAAAGACGTTAAGTTTGAAGGGTCCAAAAAATGTCAGCAAAGTTTCGAGAAATTGAAGGCACTATTGACTGATGCACCGATTTTAGTGCAACCTGAACCAGGAAAATAATTTGTAATTTATAGCGATGCGTCACTGAATGGATTAGGATGTTTATTGATGCAAGAGGGCAAAGTGATAGCCTATGCCTCGAGACAATTGCAGCCACATGAGAAGAATTACCCTACACATGATTTGGAATTAGCCGCTATTGTGTTCGCTTTAAAGATTTAAAGATATCATTTGTACGGTGAGAAATGTCATGTTTTTAGCGACCATAAGAGTTTAAAGTATCTGATGACTCAAAAAGATTTGAACTTACGGCAATGAAGATGGCTTGAGTTACTGAAAGACTATGAGTTGGTGATTGACTATCACCCCGGTAAAGCGAATGTAGTCGCTGACGCTTTGAGTAGGAAATCCTTGTTTGCCTTGAGAGCAATGAACACGAGATTGACTTTATCCGATGACGGTTCTATTTTAGCTGAGTTAAGAGCTAAGTCGATGTTTATTCAACAGATTTGTGAAGCTCAGAAATGTGACAGTGATTTGCAAGCCAAGAGAACTCATTGTGAATCGGTTAGTGATTCAGATTTTCATATCGAATCCGATGATTGTTTGATGTTCCGAGGTAGAGTTTGTGTACCGAAAAATGAATAACTTATTCAGAAAATTCTTTATGAGGCGCATATTGGTTGTTTATCTGTGCATCCGAGTAGTACGAAAATGTATAACGATTTGAAGAAGTTGTATTGGTGGCCAGGTGTGAAAAGAGATATTTCTGAGTTTGTGTCGAAATGTCTGATTTGTCAGCAAGTGAAAGTCGAGCACCAAGTGCCTTCGGGATTACTTCAGCCCATGATGGTTCCCGAGTGGAAATGGGATAGAATCACCATGGATTTTGTAACGAGTTTGCCTTTAACTCCAAAGAAGAAAGATTCCATTTGGGTAGTTGTTGATAGATTGACTAAATCGGCACACTTCGTCCCAGTACGTACTGAATATTCGTTTGATAGGTTAGTTGATTCGTACATTGGTGAAATTGTTAGATTGCATGGAGTACCTATTTCTATCATGTCAGATAGAGATCCGAGATTCACTTCGCGGTTTTGGAAAAAGCCGCAAGAAGCTTTGGGTACGAAGCTAAACTTTAGTACCGCTTTCCATCTACAAACCGATGGTCAATCCGAGAGAATGATTCAAGTGCTTGAAGATATGCTTCGAAGTTGTGTTCTAGAATTCGAGGGTAATTGGGAAAATATCTACCATTGGTTGAATTTGCCTATAATAACAATTTTTAATCGAGTATAAAGATGGCGCCTTATGAGGCATTGTATGGACGCAAGTGCTGAACGCCGTTGTATTGGACCGAACTCAGTGAGAAACAGATTCACGAGGTTGACTTGGTTAGGGAAACCGAAGAAAAAGTAAAGGTAATTCGTGATTGCTTGAAAGTAGCTTTAGATTGACAAAAGTCGTATGCAGATTTGAAAAGAAAGGAGATTGAGTTTCAGGTTGGTGACAAAGTATTTTTGAAAGTATCTCCGTGGAAGAAGATTCTGAGATTTCGTCGTAAAGGCAAGTTGAGTCCACGTTTCATTGGGCGGTATGAAGTTATTGAAAGAATAGGGCCGGTGGCATATCGGTTAGCTTTGCCGACAGAGTTGGAGAGAATTCATAATGTGTTTCATGTGTTGATGTTGCGACGATATCGTTCTGATCCTTCACATGTGATTTCTCCGACAGAGATTGAGATTCGACCGAATATGACGTATGGTGAAGAACCGATCAAGATCTTGGCACAGGAAGTTAAATAGTTGAGAAAAAAAGTATAACCCTCGTAAAAGTATTATGGCAAAGACATGGGGTAGAAGAGGCTACGTGGGAACCCGAGGAAACCATGAGAAAACAATACCCAAACCTCTTTTCTGGTAAGATTTTCGGGGACGAAAATCCCTAAAGGGGAGAGTTGTAACATCCCGATTTTGGGTCTAGTTGGAATAGTGGTTTCGAGACCACAAATCCGAAGTAGAAATAATTATTTTATGAACATTTTGAGGTCTATAGCATGATTGCATGATTGTGTGAAAATTTCATGAAGAAATTTTATGCATAAAGTGACTAATTCGAAATTTAGGACTAAAGTAAAATATACATTCTAGAAGCTTTGAGCATGAAATTGCCAGGGATTTTTAATTAGAGGGTCTTAAATAGCAATTTGATCAATTTCTATTTTTATGGACAAAAATAGACTTGGATAGGTAAAAATTTCAAAGAAAGGCATTAAGGGCATTTTGGTCATTTAGTAATTAAAAGATTAAAAAGGGAAAATCAAGTCAAAAATTTGCTCATCTTCTCCATGCTTGTGCTGTAAATCCTAAGGAGCCATAGCTAGGGTTTTTCCAACTTTCAAGCTTGATTATAAGTGCATCCTAGCCCCATTTTTAATGCTTCTTATGTTTTTGAGATCATTATCACCCGGTTTACCTATTTCTACTATTATTTTGAAGTATGGTTCATGTTTAAAACTGTACCCATGTGTGAAATGCATGTATTTTGATGTATAATGGTAGATTATGCAAGTTTAATGTTAGATAAACAACTTTTGCTAGATGATTTTGGTGAAAATTGACAAAAGGACCTATTTGTAAAAAGATTTCAAAATGTGTGTAAAAGTGTGATTAAATGAAAAATATGGACTGCTGTAAGTATAAAAGAGGTTCGGCTAGGCTTGGGAATCGAGGAAATTGAATAGATTTCATTTTCCGAGCCTAGGGTGTAACACCCCTAACCCGTATCCGTCACCGGATTAGGGTTAAAGGCGTTATCAGACAGATCGGAAACTTTTACAGACATTTCATAAAACAAGTTATCAATTGCAATTCACAGTGTCCCTTAAATAGGTCACCGAGACCTTAAGCATGCTTTAGAGAATGGTCAGGACTAAACCGAACCCATACGGAAATTCTCATAAATTTAAAACTTTTTTAACACTGCAGAGGTCACACGCCCGTGCAGTCAGGCCGTGTGCCTCCCACGGCTACTAGACACACCCATGTGTCCTGGCCGTGCCAAAATAGAACATGTATACTAACTTGTTCACACGGCCACTAGACACGCCCGTGTACCATGGCCGTATGCTCTTAGGCTAGATACTGACTTATTGACACGGCTACCAGGCACGTCCGTATGCCAAGGCCGTGCACACTTAGACTAGCTACTGACTTAATCCCACGGCCACTAGGCACGCCTGTGTGCCACGACCGTGAAGGCAAAACAGGCCATTTGCAAGGCCAAAATGCCACCCTTACTTGGGTCAAACCTTCAAGCAATGTACCAATCCATTTTATGTACAATTCACAACCAAAGACATGTCAAATAATCAACAATTATCTACATCCAATCTCATATCTAATCATGCCAATTTGCACAACTAAATCATATATATACATAATCATGGTTTAACCACATTTACCCTTCATAGAAACATTCTTTTGATCAAACATGCATACTCATAATGCATTCATGTACTTACCATAACTTTGACTAATTCATTGGCTATCAAACCATACCAAACTATACATTATATAACACATTTACTCATGCATATTACCACCACTTATTAAGCCACATCTCATGGCTACTTTATACACATTTCAAAGATAATCCAAGGTGATTAGCCTATACATGCCATATCTAGCTATATACATTTCCAAAAGGTACCAAAATGAGCTTAAGTAGTGTGATGACGATCCTCGATGGTCCCGAGCCTTCATTAGCTTTGACGATCTATAAAATAGAACAAACACACACAGAGTAAGATTTCAAAAGCTTAGTAAGCCATATACAAATAAACTTAGCATAAAATGCATATAACCATATTAAATCAACGCTATTATTGGTTCACATAGCAATCTCATCACATACATTCTTTGGCTCATTTGCTTAGCCATGTTTTACCACATTCTTCAATTCAAATATCACATATACACAAAGTTCATTCAAGCATATCTTCATATATTATCTCATCATTTCTTTACACATATTCATCATAGTAAGTTCATATAGATACTTACCTTTCATACACACATAGTGTACTTTTCAAATGTACCTGAAACAGATGTACAAATCACAGAGTTGTTCATTTCTCAGACTTGCCCGTTGAACCATTCAGAACTAAATAGGATATTCAGAAAGCTCGGAATAGTCGTACAATTCCAACGTCCCAGACGAGGTCTTACATGTACTCAGATATCGATGCCACTGTCCCAGATAGGGTCTTACACGAATCAATACGATGCCAATGTCCCGGACATGGTCTTACACGTAAGTCTCATATCGATGCCATCGTCCCAGACATGGTCTTACACGAAATCTCAAATCAACACTAACGTCCCAGACATTGTCTTACATGATATCACACAACATACACCTATGTCATTACATAGTTAATCCTATATATTCCTAGATTCAAATGGGACTTCTCGGACATTGACACTATGTCGATTCTATCTCGAAGTTCATGTGTACATCATCTCATGGGCATTTATCAATTTCAATAGTCATATGAACATACATAATTCAATTCAAACACGTTTATTTGTATATTGACTTACCTCAGATTCAGATATTCGTTCGGACTCGGTTATTCGATTACTTTCGCTTTCTCGCCATCTAAGTTCGTTTTATTCGATTCTGGATCTATACATATTCAAATTTAATCCATTTATTTACTAAGTCATTCAATTCAATCCAAGAACACATATTTAGGGAAATTTGCAAATTAGCCCTTACATTTCACATTTAATCAATTTAGTCCATTTTTCACAAAACATCAAATATACATTATCACCATATATCCATGCTTAACCGAATGCTCGTGTATCTCAAATAAGTCCACACATTTCATCAAATTCACAATTTAATCCCTCAAAATACTATTTTCACAATTTAGCCCTAATTAGCTAAATTCATCAAAATTTTCAAGAACAAAACATGTTCATTTAACACATATCTTTCATTTAACATCTAAACTCATCACAAAAATCACCATTTCATCAATGGCACATTTCATAAACATCATCAATTCTTCAAATTACAACATGGGTTTTATAGCATACAAAGCAACGATTGCAAATGTAACATCCTAAAAATATTAGAGTATCATCTTGTTATTTGTGTTAGCTCGGATATGATTGTTATTGTGTGCTTAGTATATTTGTGTGAAGGCTTGGAAATATTAGCTAAGCTAGAATAATTTTTAGTGTGGAAAATTTAGTGAAGTGGATTAAGTGAGCTTGACACTTAAGATAATTTAAGTGTTAAATTAAAGCACATGAGGAGTTAGTGGCATAGTGGATAAGGAGCTTGAAAGGTTGCTTGAGGGAAGTGGTTCAAATAGCATGGAAAGCATATTAAGGATTTTATTTTTGTACATCCTAGCATTAAGTGTCGGTCAACTATACATATGGATAAGATGGACAATTTTCTTTTTGGCAAGAAGACTTAAGGTTATGGTAAGCATGAAATAAGGGATAGAATTGCTAGATTTTGGGGATAAAATTCCTTCAACCTTGGGAATGTAGAGGATTTCAAGGCTTGGCTTAAGGAAGATGTTTTGGAAACTATTCCAAGGCCTTTAGTGCATGTATGTGACGGCATGTGTGGCTAGAGGGGTGGCCGAATGTTGATAGGAGGTTTGGGGGGGATTTGGCCAACTTTAGCAATTGTGCACCTTTTGGCATATTTTCTCTTCCTCTCCAAACAAATCCCTCTTTGGCCGAATGCACCATAAGAATTTTGTGCAATTTTACTTTTGGTTTTAGCTCTCATTTTGTTTGAACCAAATACTATCTTTCTTTCTCTCATTTTTCCTTTTGAAACCGAAAACTCATTTTTACATTTTGTGCATTTTTCTTTTCGGCAAACTAGGTGCTTGGCCGAACCTTTTTCTCCCATCTCTCTCTTTTCTTCTTTTGATAATTGCTCAACCACATTTCCTTTTTCTTTCATTTGGCCGAACCTCTTTCTTCCCCAAACTCACTTTTCTTTTCTTCCATTGTTGCTAAAACCGAATCCTCTCTCTCATTTTTTTATTCTCTTTTCTACTCACATACTTCCTTACTTTTTATACACATATCTTTCTTCTTTCATAACCATATTGCTGAAACTTCCCACTCCCTTTTTGTATTGTTTTGGCCAAATATCATCAAGGGTAGGCATTCATTTTGGGTTTTCTTCAATCGGTTTTGGAAAAGGGTAAGTGTTCATGACCGTTTTTCCTTCATTTCTTTCTCTTTTCTATGTCATTTTCTTGTGGTCAAAGGCCGAACCTATGGACATTTGTTGCAAGGTTCTAACCATTTTTAGGAACCGATTATTCTTTTAGGCTCCTCGGGATGTTGGAAGCAATCAATCTAAGCCTCGTTTCTTTGTCAATCGTTTTGGGTAAGCTTTTAGGTAAGACTTGGTATTTCAAGCGATAACTCATTGGGATTTAGTGGTATGGCCGAATGGCCTTTGTTTATAATCTAAGTATTGGTCGATTGTAGGACAAGGTGATCTAGTGCGATAGATCGGACCTTCGGAAGTTAGTATTTGCATTGGTGAAAGGTGTGTATCTTACACACTTTATAACTTGGTTTATATATATATATATATGTGTGTGTTAAATAACTATTCAAGTTGTTAAAGCCGAAACTATGAGATATTGATATGATACCTTGATGTGTATGAGCAAGGATACGGGTAAGTCCGTTTCGATATGATGTTGCTATATGTTGTTTAATATCACGATCTACGATATGTATTGGTTATATGTTCATATCAAAGTATATTGACATGATTTGTTTATCTATTGCATTGGTATGGGCAATATGAGAGGAGGGGGAAGATTGATATTCGTGTCTTGAACACCGGAGGTTTGGCACCTCCAAAGTGATTTGGTATCACATTTGTGTCTTTGGGACACCGGAGGTTTGGCACCTCATAGCGACTCGTCCCCTCGTGGATTAACACCACCGTGGGTTGGCCCCACTTTTGAGATATGGGATTGTCGCCGGTGATTTGGTATCACACGTGGGTTGGCCCCACAACTTGATTATTCGTGACTTTGGTCACCAAGTGATTTGGTATCACATTTGTGTCTTTGGGACACCGGAGGTTTGGCACCTCATAGCGACTCGTCCCCGTGGATTAACACCACCGTGGGTTGGCCCCACTTTTGAGATATGGGATTTCGCCGGTGATTTGGTATCACAAGTGGGTTGGCCCCACAACTTGATTATTTGTGACTTTGGTCACGGTGGTTTGGCACCACCGGTGGTTTGGTACCACACGGGGTAGAAAAAGGAGTTACGGATGGCTAGGTTGGGTGCATAATATATATATATTGCTTGGTTATAATTTGTGTAAGTATGTGGTATTTTCCCGGGAGAGGGAATATGCACTGAGTCTTGGTGACTCACCTTCTCCCTTACTTTTTCTGTAATTCAGAATTCGCGGATGAGGAGCCGAATGAACTCGAGGAGGCCATGCAATGAAATTTGGTTTTACATGAACTTCCATTTGGGTACTTGATTTTAATTTGGTTTTCATTTTTATGGGTTTGTAATAAGGCCTCTTAAATTATGTTTTTGGATTATTTATATGCTTTGGATTTGTTTTAGGAATAACTTGCAAATTACATGATTGATTTAATGATATGTGAACAAAGTTTTCTAAAATAATAAGCGCGATGGTTTTTAAAACGTTACCATCGGGTAACCTAAAAAAATTGATAATTTTTAACAACTTAAGTATTTTCGATAACTCAAACTATTTTACAAAACTTAAGTTTCCAAATTTCTATTAGATACGATTTTCAACCTAATTGCTTTAGTTTCTCTTTAATTTATAAATGGTTTACGAATCTAAGCTCGACTAAGTAAGTTTAAAAATCTATTTACGGAATTGCAAAGTAAAATATCAGTTTTCAACTTAATTTTCTACGAATTTAGAATAATAAAAAGTTTTTCACTAAAATTTAATCGTTAACTTGTTTTTCTTCAAAATGTTTTCCTTCGTGGCATGCCAGATTCGGTCATGGCGTATTGACCGGGTTTGGGGTGTTACAGCAAAAACGTAGAAATTATCGAAAACGAATCAAAAACTAACCTTGAATCAAGCCTAAACCGTGGATGAAACTCTTGCTCACTTTTTTCTTTCTTTTCTTTTAATATTCGGCTAGATGAATGAATAAAAGATGAACACTTTCATCTTTTTGTTTTATTATTATCATAATATTAATCTAATTACTAAATTAACCTTTTAATAAACATTTAGTAACATATAAGCATAAGGTCACTAATGTCTTTTAATCATCCACTAAATTAATAGTGGTCTAATTGCCTCATAAGGCCTCCTCTTTTAAAAGCCACAACACAAAGGTAATTTAACAAATAGCATGCTAGTTTTGCATTTAATGCAATTTAATCCTTTTATCAAATTAAGCACTAAGACGGATAAATTAACTTATGGAATTTTAACACATGCTTAATCACATATCAAGGGCACAGAAAATAATATTAAAATAATATTTAGACTCGAATTTATGGTCCCGAAACTACTGTTCCGACTAGGGTCTAAACCGGACTGTTACATAGGGGAAAAAAGTAAATATGTCAAAGTTTAGGGGTAAAAATGTAATTTCTCCATAATATGACTTTTGGACTGAATTGAGTAATGTGATTATTAAATAAGCTAAATTTTCTATTATAGATCAAGAGAAACGAGGTTCGGACCTTGATCAGGGAAAGAATAAGGTGTTTGACGATTAAATCCCTATTATACTATTTTTTTACCGAGGTAAGTTTGTATGTAAATGATGTATTATTATTTATGTTTTACTTGTGTTATTATTATATGAATTGCAATTTACTCTTTGACTGAATTCGACAAATTTTGATAAGTGAGAACGTCCCGGTTGAACCTTAGGAATAGGTAGGATATAAATGTCATGACATTAGGGTTATTGAGATTACTTGTAAGACCATGTCTGGGATATGGCATCGTTATGAGATTTCGTGTAAGACCATATTTGGGATATGGCTTCGATATGAGACTTCGTGTAAGACCATAGCTGGGCTATTGGCATCGATATGAGATCCCATGTAAGACCATATCTGGGATATGGCATTGGTATAGTACTATATGTGTGAGATTTCCCGAGTATCCTTTAGTATTCCCAGTGGTTCAACGGGAAACTAAACGGTAATGTTTAAGTCATGAAAGACCATGGTACGTTGTGAAAGATTATGGTAAGTTACAAGTTGGTACAGGTTTGTGCATAAAACTCATGCTTTATGAACTCGATATGTGATAAACCCCCGGTTTGGTTTGATTGAGTAAGTTACGATGTTAAGGTTTTAATACCATCTATGCCAAGTTTGACTATGAGATTTACTATGATATTTATGTGAATTTATTTCCTGTTGAGTATATATTAAAGTGTGTTTGTGATGTTTATTATTTGCATAGGAACTTACTAAGCTTTAAAGCTTACTCCCTTTCTTTTTCCCTTGTCTTATAGTGTCGCTAAGCCAGCTCGGGGATCGAAGACTGTCAGAGATCCACTCACACTATCAACTTAACATTTTGGGTACTTATGATTACATTAATTTGAGTTATGGCATGTATAGGGACATGGTCATTTTGTTATGTGTCATATTCGATTTGGCCAAATGTGTTGGCTTATAATGGTTGATGATTCATTTTGTAAATGGCCATTGGAATTGGCTAATATTGGTTGAGTATATATATATGAATATGAAGATGTCTTTCATGAATGTGGAGTTTGCATGGTTTGAAATGATAAGTATGAGACATTGTGCGTGATAGGAAATAGCATGTAATTGAGGTATGGATGACTTGGTTGTGGCTGAATTGGTTGTATATATATACTTGAATTTTTGTTGCTTGTTGTTGTGTAAGTTGGTGCAAGTAAGGGTGGCAAATTGGCTTGGTAAATAGCCTTATTTTTGTCCACACGGGTAGACACACGGGTGTGTGTCTCACACACGGCTTGCCCCAAGGGCGTGTGTTCTGGCCGTGTGTCCCCTATACCCTAATTGTTGCAAAACAGAATGCTCAATAATGAGCACACGGGCAGAGACACGAGCGTGTGTCTCAGCCGTGTGGACGGCACGGTCTTGAACACGGGCGTCTGCCCTGGCCGTGTGAAGTCTGCACTTATTTTATGAAAAATTATGAAAATATAATCGATCACACGGCCTAAAGCACACGGGCGTGTGACTTGGCCGTGTGACCTTAATTTGATGATGACGTCAAAAACAGAATGCTCCCCATTTTGAACACGGCCTGAAGCATGGGCGTGTCTTAGGGTCACACGGGCGTGTCCCGAACCCACACGGGCGTGTGACCCCTTTTGCATGAAAATTTTTCTAAGTTTCCCAAAAGTTACCAAATTTCTCAGTTTAGTCCTAAACCACTTCCGATGTATGTCTTGGGCCTCGTAGGCTCGTAATAGGGATGATATGAATGTATATGAAAAGTTTTAAATTTGGATGGAAATTCATGTTTCGGTTTTGTATGATTGCTTGCGTATAAGTCCGGTAACGCCTCGTACCCTATTCTGGCGTCAAATACGGGTAAGGGGTGTTACACCGAGTTATACTTAGCGTGTGATTTTCTTTTTCATGCACGGGTTAGGTACTTTTAGCTTATCGTCAACATAGCATCCAACAACGAATCCCGAGCTCAAGTGTGGTGATATTTAAATTGTAATGGCATATACCTAGGAAGTCTTTGTTTGAGGTTATTTATAATGTGATAATATTTTGGTTTTCTAATGAAATGATGATTATGTGTATATATGGTAGTGGTTGAGGCTATGTTGGTATAATAGCTTAGCTTAATGTTTTGGTATGTGTTAGTTTAAAGTTTAGTAGCTTAAATAGCTAAATGTTAGTCCAATTATGGCAAAATTTGGTATGAACAAAAGCTTTGAATGGTTGATGCTTTGCTAGTATGTTTGATTATATTGAATGTGGTACCAATTAGGGTACATTGGTTAGGCATATTAGATAAATGATTTGGCCTATTTTGAGCATGCTTAATTGTGTTTTGAATAGGTCAAATGGTTGGTAATTGAGTCACTTAGTGTCTAAGTAAGTATGAATTGGTAAACTTGAGTTTTAAAGTACATTTCGGTACACATGGTCGTGTGTCACACACGAGCAACACACACGGGCGTGTTCCCTGAACATGTTTTAAAATAGTATAAGTGTAGTTCCCACACGGGCTGACACACGAGCTGGGACATGGTCATGTGTCTCAAGTCAGTGAGTTACACGGGTATAGACACGGGCTGGGACACGGCCGTGTGTCCCAACTTTGAAAGTCACACGGTCTGGGGTGTTCCACACGGCCGTGTGACCCCTATTTTTAGGTATTTTTGAAATTTACCCTAAACTTCCAGAATTGTTTCAAATTAGCCCATGTTTGTTTTTAGACTATTTGTAGGGTCCCGCAAACTTGTATTAAGGATTGTAAGAGTATTTTTACTCTGATTTGGAATAAAATAGCAAACCTAAATTAGGTGAAGTAGGTCATTCTACTAATATCATCGAAAGTAGATAGGCAGAGTATAGACCAATACTCTGATGCTAATAATTGGAATAGTCTTGTTATGTATTTAACTTCTAGCTTTCAAGACGGGATAAATAGTGATAAGAGTGTAGACAATGGAAGACCGAGTTTAACCTTGCATAGCATGATTCATTATTCGATTGTATAAAACACTATTATGAAAATATTTGATTGGCATGATCTGCCCCTATATAATATATTTTTGTTAATAGTTAGCTTACACCATGACTTATGATGTTAATAAATGTTCTGATGATTAGTAATGCCCGTGACCCTAATCTGATGATGGAGAGGGGTTAAGGGTGTTACAAAACCATAGTTTTAATTTTTTTTCCCAAAAACAAGAACTCGGTTGTGATATCTAAAGTAATAAACACTTAATCAAAATTGTACCTTTTCGATTCATCTAGGATGAACGCTTCAACCAAGTAGTCTTCTTCGCTATCCTCAAGCCCACGTCTACTGAGTGCAAGCTCACTTCAAATCAAAAAATTTTCCACAAAATTACCAGTGGGGTAATTTCACAATTTATCTAGACTTTTGGGCCAAGTTGTAAATAAGAAAAATATCTCTAGAAATTTTCTGAAATAATTTCTTCAAAGAATTTTTTCTCTACAACTTCCTCTTGAATTCAATTGTGTGAAAAATAATAACCCAAGGCTCTTTTTATACAGGGAGAGTTTAGAGAATTCAACTATAATTGAATATAATCACTTTAATATTAAATTAATATAATGCTTATCAAGATAAATATTAGATTAAATTCAATATTAAATCTTATTAAATTAATAGAATATTTATCTACAATATAAATATTAAATTAATTTTAATATTAACATAATCACTTTAATATTAAATTAATAAAATACTATCAATATAAATATTAAATTAAATTTAATATTAAAATATTATTATTTTTGGAATAGTTAATTTGAAATCAAATTATCCAGTAGAATCCCAGTAGAAGTGTGATTTCTCCACTACACAATCGTTGAAAGACCACCCGCTGGCCACCGAAATGTCGCCGTCGTCCCCACTGGCACCGTCGTGTCCAGTGGTGCCATCATAGACATCCTCACGACACCTCGAGCCAGTTCGATTGCTGCCGATTCAATCTGGGTCTAGTGAGGGCCCGACCGGTCGAGTTCAGCTACCGGTTGGACCATCAGCCCAGTTCGACCAATTTTTGGGTCTCTGTCTCGATTTTGGGTTCTCGGGCTCAATTTTTTTATCTCAAATCCAATTTTCAAGTCCATTAGGCCAATTGTCTGACTTGAATATTAATTTTAATTAATTTTATTAATTTTATTTTACTTGATCAAAATTAATTTTCCCAAAAATTACTGAGATTTTCTAAATCAATTTTTCAAGAAAATACTTTAATCAAATTCTCCAATTGAACAATTCTCACGATAGCCTAATTTAATTCCACATCGAATAAATTGACTCAATTAAAATATTTCCAAAGTTATAGAGTTTTCTTCTGATTCAAATGCAGTCTGATCGAGCTTTTGTTGAGCTAGCGAAAGGATCAATCGGACACATATAATTAGGCTCGAGTAATTGCAATTATGTCCAGAAGCTTCTTTCCGATAATTCGCAATTTACTTAATCATAGAGTCAGTCCACAAGACGTACCGTGATTGAAAAATCCTTATTGTATACTATTTACAAAAGCAATTTATCCAACTGCTTTTTCCAATGACCTCGTCATGTGTGTTACCCTCATATAATATCCTTAATTCTTTTGAGTTAAATCCGCTCACTCAATACAATCATATTTTATCTCATTGTTACCATTGTGTCTTCTTAATGATTAATATGATCATTGCCAACAAAAATCTGTGATAAATTACCTGTGACCACGTTTCATATTTATCAATTAACACAATGCCAGCGAGAGGATATCGTTAATTATTTAATCGAGCTATGAATTTCATTGTTGCTAGTAAATCCATGCCATACACAAGTCATGTACCCAACATACCGGCTATGGGATCGATCATATTTAGAGCATAAGCTTCAACTTATATCAAAGTACATGAGTTACATACGCATGGCCAATGGCTAACTCAGGCTTTAGGTAAATCACAACATGAACATCACAAGTGAAGTAATTCACAAATGGATTCAGAATTAATTCACCTTGGGTCCAGTTAAATGTATCATTCTTCCAATGATTACATCTATGTCTCTACCTGTGGAGTCAACTACTCTGATAACCAAAACTAGTCATCTCCCCAATTGAAATTGTAGATGACATGATAATCCTTCTAAGTATTTGAATCAAATGCTCACTTTGATTCTTTTACGGGATTACAGACTCATTTAGCTTATCTACTGAAGTAAGTTGTCTTTTTCGCAATGTAAACGTTCTTATAGTGCCATTTATCATCAGTTTGAATTTAGACAATCAATGAACTAATATTTGTTTGTCACAATTTTACTATGCATGCAAAACATGAAAGACAAAAACACAAAAGATATAATAGTGAAATATGAAATTAAATTTATTTATTCATCGTTCAAATATATAGAAAATAGTTACATGTTTACTATAATATTGACACATTTCTCAACAGATGGACCATCTTAGTGCATTATGGTGGAATATAAAATAGATATTGCACATCCAAATATTCTTAAATGAAACCTAATGGCTTATAAATGAAAGCCAATTCCACAGAAGAAATATTTCTTACATGCTGACCCAATGCATATAAAAATACATGCTTAATGTAAAGCTATTCTTATATTAATGATTAATCAACTAAATGGAGGCATAGTTTTGCTAACCATTAAGCCTAACATATATAAGCATAGACAACTTAATGTTATCCTAGCTAAACTACGAAAAATCAAGTTTAGGATATAATGCACAAGCGTTGTTAGCACAAATTACATACTATAGTGATTGTGCACAATCAAATTATTTCAAGAAATAATATTGCAAACTTCGGGTTGCACTCATGTGATAAATGAGCCCATATATTATTTGAATATCATCTAAAAATGCAAACAGCCTCTAACTTTAGCCGGTGTTAGTTCAATATTTTGCCCCAAAAACTAGTATTGCTGAAAATTATTACAATAAAGACAATTTCTCATCCTTCTATAAAAATTCATATAAATTCTCATCAAAGTATTTTACATTATCATTGACTTGGGATGGTTTAACCAGTCATTCCAACACTAGTGAACTTCTTGTTGCTATTTCATACGTCAATCATACAAGTATAATGTATTCCTTCAAGGAATATCCATAATGCAATGACATGCGTATCTCATTTCATTTTTATCCATTGTTTTAATGTAAAACGCCTAAAGATTTCCTTCAACATATATATTATTGATCTAAAAAATAATAATATTATGTTTTACAATATTTTGCATCACAAAGAGATGTAATGTTTTTTTTTTTTGGGTGAAAATAAAGAAAAACTATAACAAAATACTAGCAGGACACAAGAGGAGAAGTTATATATAACTGTATCCCCTCCTCCCTACTAAAGACCAACTTGGTGATACTATCAGCTTCCATGTTCTCGTCTCTAGGGACATAGCAATTGATCAATCTTCCTCATTTTGCAAAAGTTGTAAAATACGCCTGATTAATGCAGAATTTGATCCATTCAATAAGGACTCATTGATAGCTCCAATTACTTCCATATTGTCCATCTACAACAAAACTCTATCCTGTTGTATTCCCTATGCTAATGTCATACCATCGAGAATGTCCCATAATTTAGCTTCAAAAACAGAACATTTTCCCAATCTACGATTGAAACCAAGTATTCATTTTCCATTCTAATCTCTCAACACACCACCTACTGCAGCATAAACTGTGCAGATTTTAACAGCTCCTTCGGATCTTAAGCGAATCCACCTTTTTGTTCCCATCGAAGGACATGCAATGTTAAACTCTTCAAGAGCTTTTACAATTTAATCGAATATTATCTCTTCAGGAGTTGTAATAAAAATAACACTTTATCATGTAAACATAATAAATGCTTAATTTATTTAAAATAATATGTACTTTTGCACTTCTTTTCAACATGAATGATAAAAATTTTGAATCCTCAAAAACTTTATTTATTCATATAAAAAAGAATAAGTATAAATAAAAACATATATTAAACATAACAAATATAAATTCATGTTACTAATCAATCACTTTAACAAGCATGTGATTAGATAAAAAAATTTATACACCGTAACACAAAAACATTTGTAGCTATAGAGGTTTAAACAAAAACATTTTCTAACCTCCACGTCTTATGACATAATTTCAATTCAAAATTTATTTTCATGCATTGTGGAGTATCCATTTTTTGATAAGACTTTACAAAATTTAATGTTTTAGACATGCTACAGGCATGTACACAATGTATTCATATTTATCATAACATTTATTAGCATCACCTTGTTGTTGTAGCCTTATACTTTTTCAACCAATATGATTATAATGTCAATATAAATTGTGACAATTGATAATTTTATTGCCATTCCTTTTACTTTGTATCTACATATAAGTATTATTGTGACATTTACTTCTGAAAATGTCTAAATCAATCTGAGGTTCATAATGTCATTGACTCAACAAAAGAAATATAGTTTCCTTACAATTATATGCATAATTCATTTCAGGGAATATGCCAAAATCTTCAAATACCCAAATTGGCTTTAATGATAAAAAATATTATAAAAAATATTATATTTATTATAGACATTCACTTCAAGGGATGTGCAAGAAATAATTCGAACAATAATGTATGCATATCTAATATTCTTTACCAATAAGATCATATAGATACCATCCATTCCAAGAAAAGATTAATTATTATAAACTATTGATCATTTTATTCTAGGAATGAATATTTATCAACATTTTGAATTATCCATCTTCCTCTTGTCTATTTGCTAATAACGACAATATGTTCCATTAACTTCTAGGAATGAGCACACAATATATTTGTTAACAAGGCTAATAAAGTCATCATTGTTTACAAATTTATTTTAATATCATTTGATAAATCAATGTGCATATGCATCTTTCCCATTCTTTTTTAATTGAACTTTAGCAAAATACTCAAGCAATACAATGTGCATGTGTCAAATGATTTTTTAGTATCATATAAATATTTTTGTGCTCTTTGAAGGGCTATTTGGAGAACATTATTTGGTCCCTCATTTATCTTTATCATTCCACCTTTTAAGAGAGAAAAGAATTACTATAATCACTCAAATTAAGTGATTATTATACCCACACTAGCTTATCCACTATCATGGTCACAACCATAGTTATAACTTTGTCCTCTTTAAAATTGATTATGTAATGCTTCATTCACTTCAGAGAATGAAGTAGATCTAGTGAGAAATTTTACATTATCATAATTTCTTTCAAAAATTTATTCATATTTAATGAATCTTTTACACTCTTTCATAGTGTAACACCTCTCACTCGGTCTAGTCGTCAAACCTGAGCTATAGAATGCTACAACAGTCAATGGAACAATTACATGCAAAACTTAATTCAAAAATAATAATTAAACATGTAATTATTTCATACATACGCACAAGTCATTTTTTACAAACGAAAACTGAGTACAAGTCGAGCTTACGAAAGCTTTTAAGTTTACCCGAGTATGAATAAAACCGTTCTGAAAGACTTTAGAACAATAAGAACATTTATGAAAAATAGGGGACACGACCGTGTGCCCAGGCCGTGTAACTTTCTGTGACTGTGTGAAAAAAAACCATTTCTACAATACTCACACGACCGTGTGGCCGGCCTATGTAACATTCGGGAACCATGTGGCTCCAAAAACTTCCTCCTTCCAGAGATCACGCGACCATGTCACCAGCTCATGTTTGTCACACGGCCGTGTGGCCAGCCCGTGTGGTGCAAGAATAGGGCATTTGGTATTTTTTCAAACTAACCACTTAAGTCACCACATAGGTGCACTTATCCAACATGAAAACCTGTTGAAAACACTTAAAATTCATGTCAAAACATATCATATATCATTTCCTTTAAACATCTAACCAATATGCCATATTTGACACCAAAACACAACAAGGTTAAATGGTCTACTTCAAGTCATTCAAGCTACTTGTACAATTCCAAACCATTCATCCATTTCATGCTATCAACTAGTTCAAAATATTTAATTCACTTTAGAATCTATCACATAAGCTCTTGCCCATATGAATTAGCTTGAAAATAAGGAGCAAAGTCTATCTTATTTAAAGACATATCTCAATCTCTTCAAAAGCATATCTCTGTAAATAAATAAAAAAAAGCTAGGCTCTATTTGGAAAACAAATTTGGTAAATAAAAATAAAAAGTTGTTCTCAACAATGTAAACTTGAAAACATGTTAAGTACTAATTTTCTTATAACAAAAACATGAGAAATAAAATAAAACTTTCTACATTTATATGGATTTCAACCAATGTAATATGTTTGATATTTAAAAATTGTTATATGGGTTTGAATAAAACCATTTTATCTAAAATTAAAAAAATTTGTTTTCACCTTTTTCAGTTTTATAAAACATTTTAATGAAAACAAATTTTTATTGTTTTCTTATTTTCACATATTTTTATTTATATTTTTCAAAAATCATTTTTAAAAATTTCAACCAAATACGTTTTTTTCAGTATTTTTTATTTTCTAAAAAATATAATCTGATTCCTTAAACTCAATGGAGCTTTAAGGTTTGAAAAAATTGAAAATCTAATATACTTTAATTTCCTTTTAACAAAGAATATTAAATATAATCTAATTTTACTACATTAATACAAACTTAAAACACATAAAAAAAATAACCTAACTGTTATGAATATCTTATTAAGTGGATGTCCATCAAGATCAAAATAAGTTTTGATGTACTTTAAATTTTAAGAGTCATTAGAAATAGATATCTACTTTATTTAAACTTTTTATGCCTATAAATAGAGACTTTGGAGAAGCATTGTAAATGTTCCGATTGATCAATAAAATGTGTTCTTTCTTTGCTCTCTCATTCTCTTTGTTCTTTATTCTCTGCCTTTTATTTTATAACACATTATCAGCACAATTCTATTTTAATTGTTTTTCTCCATAAGTCACAAAAATATCCAAATTTGCTATTGTTGATTGCCTCCTAGAGTTGTTGCTATTTCAATTGAGGCCTGCGCACTATGAGTAACCATTAGAGCCTTTAACCACTCAGCTAGGGTGATAACAATGATTTTAAAGAATCTCAGGTGTATTTTACTTGTAACACCTCAAACCCGGCCTAGACGTTACGACCGTATCTGGCAATGTCACATGATAGTGTTTTTGAAACCTCGTTGTTACGATGAAAACATTCCATGTTATTATCTTTAGTAACCTTTGTTAGAACTTAGGAAGTCGTCTTTATTCATTTAAAACATTTGTTTTGAAACATCCCTCGTTGCGGAAGCTTTAATAAATCAATCTAGGTGATCATGCGTTTAGAAAATACTTTAACTTTTTTTTTTGAAAACCGAATTTCCTACGATCAGCAGGTATAAATCCATAAACTAAAATAAATAAATAAAACCCAAATTTAAAACCAAAGTCCCAAAGGGTCCTTAAATTACAACCCAAATAATCAATAATAAACAAATCATAACTCGTAAATTGAAAACCATGAAGTCCAAAAATTAATGTGGTCACCGCTGAGTCCTCCGTCACACCGATCCGTCTAAGTCTGGGGATTACCTGTGCACATTAAACAAAAAAGGGTGAGTTTACGTAAACTCGAGTGTGTAATCCCGCAGAAACAAACAAACAATTAGTATTCACAAAGGTACGTTGAATGCAGTCTTGGGCCTAAGCTCTTTTGATGCTCGATGTGCGGTTTTGACCTTAGCCCATCTCGAGACAAAGATGTCAAAAATGCAGTAGGGCCTTAGCCCATCACAAGAATATGATTATGCAAAGAGCAAAATCCTACCCAACCAGCCTCTACACACCATCTCCGTCCAACCCTACACTCCATGTGGGGATATAATCAACCCACCCATCCCTACACTCCAAGTAGTACCGAATGCGGCACAAAATAGTAGTTTACAATTTGAGATACTAAAGAAATTAGGCTTAAAGCCTTTCAGTACACTTCCTCCGAATAACAACCCCTAACCCAATGCAATGCAACATACAATGGATGATATGCTATTATGCAATTTCAGTACATATATTCAGTTCAGATATTAACATGCTCGAGACTGAGATATCATTCAGTCAATTTCACACATTTAGGGGTCTAAGTAGTGCTTACCGACCCTACAGTAGGTTCACAGTCGACTTGGGTGACCCATGCAACCTTAAAAACATTTCGGTAAAAATGGGCCCACATGCCCATGTGATCTGCCCGTGTGGGCCCACACGCTCGTGTGGCCCACTCGGCCCAAATTGGCCTTGGCCGTGTGATCCATTTTAAAAGTAACCCATGCTAGCTCAATACTCATATATGTTTTCACTATTTACTTATATGTTCATTCAAAGCTGTCTACTTGAGTCATTATTACTAAATTATTTATATCTTGAGCTACAGAATTCCAAATTAAGACCCGCTTGATGTTTTTGAAACTAGACTCAAATACCTTTCCACCATAAAATTTTTAGAATTTATAATTTATCAAATAAGTACAGTAAAATCTTTAAAGTTATCCATATTCTGCTGTTTGATAACTTCATCCTTTCCTTACTAAAAATTATTAATTTAGATGATGTTTCCGTTTGTTTCTTTTGAAAATAGACTCATTAAGGATTTAAAAATATAAATTTAAGACCCTAATTATTTTTTACAATTTTTGATGATTTTCCTAAGTCGTAAACAATGGAACCGAAATCATTCGACCTTGTCTCACAAAATTTATTATGTCTCATGATTTACAATTCCATTGCTTACACTGTTTCTTCCATGAAAAACTAGACTCAATAAAATTTAATTTCATATTTTATTCAACCTCTAACTCAATTTCCACTATTTTTGATGATTTTTCAAAGTTAGACTATTGCTGCTGTCCAAAACTATTTTAGTGCAAAATGTTGATATCCAAGTTTATAACACTCTTATTTCCTTTCTCTACAATTTTTCGCATCATTTTCTCTTATTTCTCTTATTTCTCGACAGCAAGCAATTTCGGCTTTTCGCCGAATCCCGTTTTTTGCGTTTCGAGTACACACCTGGTATCGATTCGCTGTGCAAAGTAATCCGAGCCTTCAAAAACCTATATTTGACCAATATATCCCTTAATTAATCACTTGATTAGTCAATCAAACCAAATATCCCCAACATTTAACTCGAGAAACTAAACCAACAACGATTCAAAAACTTACCGCGACGAATCCGATAACCAGTCGTCTCCACACACTGGAATATCCGCTTTAAAACCTTTGAACAACACCTAAACGAGAGTAAAACGAACCCTTTGTTAATTGCCTACTCGAAATACAATAACTAAGGGGAAAAAATTCCACTTACCAAAACAGATGAAGTCAAAAGTTGCACCTAAAGATATGACTCGCAAAAAATACAGAAACGAAAAGAGAGGGGAAAGAGAAGAAAAAAGATTCGGCCAAAGGGGAACAAAAACCAAAAGTGAACAAGAAGGGAGAAGAAACGGCAGAGAAACAAAAGTCTAACGTCAAAAAATTTGTTGGGAAAAAAGAAAATAGAAAACTGATAAGAAGAAAATCTTATTTTGATAGCTTCTCCCCAATTATCTCCTAAAAACACTCCCTATTAACCCACTAAAACACAACTACTCAGCAATCCAGTTTAATTTGAACTCCACCACGCCACACGCCTCAAACAAAAATTAGTTCCCCTGCTTGCACAGGGACTCGAACACAGGACCTCCTACACACTAACACTCCGCTTAACCACCAGACCAGCAGGCTCATTCTGATATATTTTTACCAATAATCAAATAAAAGCCTACTAAACAAGAGTAAGTTCTAATTCATTCAAAATACCAAAATTTACCCAAGAGAAGGCTTGAACTTGGGACCTCCCAAACACTCCCAGAACACATAACCACTAAAGCTAATAGATATTTGTGTCATATTTTCACAATAACGAAATTAGAAATTTTGGGGCGTTACATTACTATAATTTATTTATTATATTATGTTTATTATAATTGAAGACTAATCATGACAACATGAATAAAAATATTTTGATTTGAAATCTACGCATGTTTACGATGGTGATTATGAAATAAAGAATCTATTGGGACGTTTATAAGTTCGTCCTAGTAAATCTATTGCATTCCCTGAAGTGAACGCAAGCATAAAAGAAAATAAAAACCAATATTATTCCAATATTTGGTAATACAAAATTAGTCGAAAGCTCCATAACAGCTAATATATTAATATCTTGTGATGGTTAATCTATTGGTTTTAAAAGATATTCATAACGGATTTCATATTGAGATTGTGAATGAGGAAAAAAAATATATTTCATATGAATCAAAAGAGGATTGAGTTGTTGATTTATATTTATTACTATTGTTATAAATTGAATTGATTGTGACTATCTTTGTGATATTCTTTTATCATCATCCCCATTAAGGGGTTGAAAGTAGAATATTTGACTGTGAAAGATCTACTTATGAGCAATAGAATATGGTAATTCTATCTAAAGCTCTTTATGGTTAGATGCACCTGAAGTTGCAAGTTTTTTTTTAAAACTGTGAGTATTACTCTACAGTATTCAGAATAAGTTCTCAATTAAAATTGCGTGGAAAAATATTACTGATGATAACTTGCAAGAGAGAAAACTTATGTATGAAAAGTTATTAGTTATGTACCTGTTGTACACCTGGAAAATAGTAACTTAGACTTCACATTGATTTAGACATTTTCAATAGTAAATGTCACAATAGTACTTATATGTGGATACAAAGTAAAAGGAATGATAGTAAAATTATCACTTTGTCACAATTTATATTGACATTATTAGTATCATTGAAATGTATGTTAAAGTAAACCAAACGTTTACTGATACAAATGCATTTACTACTTGGCGTGACCAGTTAGACCATCCTAGATCATATATGATGCAAAAATTAATTAAGAATTCATATGGGCATTCATTAAAGAACCAGAAGATTCTTTAATTTAAAGAATTCTCATTTGTTGTTTGTTCTCAATGAAAATTGATTCTTAGAAACTCACTAGCTAAAGTAGAGATTTAATGTCTTGCATTTCTTAAATGAATATGGGCCTATTTATCCACCATGTGGATGGTTTTGATATTATATGATTTTGGTAGATGCATGTAACAGCCCGATTTAGGGGTTAGCCGAAACAGTGGTTTCGGGACTACTAATCCGAGGTCGGAGAAAATTATTTTAGTATTATTTTATGAGTCAAAGCATGATTATATAGGTACATGAAAATTTTGGTGCTTTAATTTTAGCGATTTCATGCTTAATCGCGAAAAAGGACTAAATCGCATAAAGTGTGAAAGTTACATTTTATAAGCTAAAGGTGTCTAAAAGCCATAGAATATTAATTGGAGGCCTTTAATGTGCAATTAGACCCTTGGAATTAGAGTGACCGGCCATAGGGGACAAGAAAGTGAAAATTAGTCAAAGTTAGTAAGGATTTGGTGACTAAATTGATTGTTTTATATTAAAATAAAGAAAGAAAAGATATCATCTTTTCTTCTCCTTCCTTCCACCGAAAATTAGCAGCAAATAGGGGTCTGAAAGCTCCAAAAATTTCAGCACACTCTTCTCTTTACAAGTAAGTGTTTTAGTGATCATTTCTTGTTAATAATTGTACTTTTGGGACCCCTAAAGCTTAAGCTTTCTAAAGAGGGGACTATCTTGCAAAATGGTGAAAAGTTTAGAGTTTTACCATGTGAACTTTAAGATTTTTTCTGCATTTTTATGGAAGAAAATGAGTCTTGGTTGTTAGATAAAAAACATTTGTGAAAGGTGTTTCCATGAAAACACCTAAAAGTACCTTTTTGTAAAGGTTGTGAAATTTGTAGTAATGTATGAAATAATGAGTATTGAAGGCTGCCATAAGAGTAATAAATGTTCACCTAGGCTTGTAAGAGGAAGAAATTTGATTAGAATTGATTTACGAGCCTAAGGGTAAAATAGTCATTTTGTGAAAGTGTGAGGGCAAAATGGTAATTTTGCCAAAGTATGAATTTTGAGACGTGTTGATTTAAGAGATTATTAAATGAGCTAAATTGTTATTATAGATCAAGAGGAATGAAGAATTAACCTCGACCGAGGAAAGGGCAAAGTATCGGACTAGATCGGCAATCTAGCTTATTTTAAAATCGAGGTAAGTTTGTGTGTATTAAATTCAACATCGTATTATTAAGCCTTGAAATGTTCGATGTTAATAATGATGTATATTGTTTTTATGAATTTGATTAATGATTTTGTGAAACACCCCAAACCCGGCCCACGAGCCTTGACCGGATCTGGTATGTTCCTCAAGTAAAACGGTTCAAAACTTTTTGAGCACTTTAGAAAAATTCGGTTGGTTTTGAAAGAAAATTTTTAATTTGTGTTAGGCTCGAGTTGAAATCAAGTTTATCTATTTGAAATCTAGGTTTTTTTAAAACTATATTACTCCATTTCAAAATTTGTCCTAAATTAAAAAAAATTCATTTGAGTTCAATTAAATAAAATCGTATCAAAATAAAATAACTTAAAAGACATGCATCAACAGTTTAATATTAGTGGCCTTATTACAAACGAAAACAATACCCAAAATAACTCCAAAAATATAAAAATATAAAAGTCCCAAAATTAAATAAAACTTCAAGCTGAGCATGGCCACCACTAAACTCCCCATGACCCGGTCCATCACCGATCGTCACTGAAAGAAAATGTTCCCCAACGGGGTGAGTCAAACAGACTCAATGTGTAACCAACACTAGACCTCAATAATTCAGGCATATCATATTAATTCATAAATATATATATATATAACAGATAAAAATAGTGATGCAAACCCGAACCCAATCCTAGATACCATCCGCTACACATCACCCGTACCAACCTCGCACACCGTGGGGACTACTAAGTCAACCCTCCATCCGCTACACATCATCATCGAAAGCGATCGCTGCAGACGACATGCTCATCGCCTTATAAATTCGTGGCATAGCCACCAGATAATTATTATGTGACCAAGTCACCACATTCGAGATAATGTGACCGAGGTCACCACATTCACTTCCCTTTCATAATCACCCATATGCCCATGTCATACATATCATGCAAAAATCATGCCTTATTTCACATTCTTATCATGTTCACATATGCCATATCAGTTCATTTCATACTCATAGTAGGAGTAGGAAAACGTGCACTGGTACTTTGTACCATTGCATGGTACTTTAGCCACATTCACATTATTACAAGCATACATATTAATTTAAGTCTGTAATCTAATAGAGTTTAGTGTGGGGTACACACTGATATACTTAACAAATTTCTTTGAAAGCCCCAAAAATCCCGAAAAATCCCGATCTACTACTTTAGATCCTTGATTCCTATATTCGGCCAACACTTAGATCAACATCATAGGCCATTCGGCCAACAACAAACCTTAGTCTCAAAAGCCTTCGGCTTTTCAACCACTAAAAGAATAATAAACTAACATAGATCCTTACCACTTGATTTACCAAAATTGATTGTCAAAGAAAATAGGCTTAGATTGACTGCTTCCAAAGTCTTGAAGAACCTAGGAGAAATTGATTCCTATGAATGGTTAGAATCTTGCTAACAATTGCCCAAAAATCGGCTTTTGCTCACATGAAAATCGACAGAGAGAAGAATAAAGGAACAAAGAAATTCGGCCAACACTACTTACCCTTCTCAAAACCGATTGAAGAAGAACCCAAAAGAGATTAACCCTTGTTGATATTCGGCCAAGACAAATCAAAAGGAAAATGGGAAATTTCGGCAAAGTGGTTGAGTGATGAAGGGAGTTTCGGCTATGGTTGATTAAAGATAACAAATAGAATTCGGCTAGAGTGGAAAAGAGAAAGAAAAAAAATAAAATGGAAGAGAGAGATGGGAGGTTTAAGGTGTTGCGGCAATGGTTGGATTGGGAGAGAAAAGTTTCGGCCTTAGCAAGGTAAAAGAGAAGAAGATGCACAAATGGTTTCGGCTTTAGGTCAAGAAAGAAAATAGTGCACAAGTGATCTCCTATTTCGGTTTCCAAAAGAAAAATACACAAGCTTTCTAGACAACTAAATTGCACAAAAAGAATGCCCAAACCTCACTATGCATATTCGGCCAAGAGGAAAAGATGAGAGAAACACTATTGCTTTTGGGAGAGCAAAAAGGCCAAAATGAAATTTCTCCCAAGCTACCAACTTTTCCCAAAACTTACCACAAAAATCGGCTCCTCCCTTAGTCCACAAAACTATCCATGTTCATGGACAAAATGCCATTAAAAAGTTTCCAAACCTCATCCCTTAATCCATGCCTTATGTCCCCTTATCATTCCAAAAGCTTAGGATTTCATTCCTTAAGTTAATCACTTGCTTTTTTTCCCTTAGTCTACTATCCATAAAAGAAAATAGTCCAACCTTACCTTAATTAGAGTTGACCGACACATGCCATACACATGTAAAAATAAAAGTCACCTTATTACCATCCATGGGATTCGAACTTCTTCCCTCATGCAATTACTCATGCGCCAACACCACTTTACTACTAGCTCATTTATGTTAACATTAGACACTTAAATTTACTTAAGTGTCAAGATCACTTAATCCACTTCACTAAATTTTCAATACTAAAAAAAAAAATTATTCTAGCTTCATTAATAATTCCAAGCCTTCACTAGACTATATTAAACACACAATAAAATCATACCTGGCTAACACAAGTAACAAAATGATACTCAAATTTTTAGGATATTACAATTCTACCCCCTTAAGAAAATTTCGTCCTCGAAATTACCTAATCAAAAGAGTTGAGGAAAGCTGCTTTGTCTCATCACATCCTCCGGTTCCCACGTAGCTTCTTCTCGCGCCATGGTTCCGCCATAATACCTTCACTAATGGAATCGACTTCTGCGTAACACTTTCACATCTTGATCTAGAATCTGTGACCGTTCCTCTTCCACCGCCGATCTGGGCTCACCTCTATTTCTCTCATCGCTACGACATGCGATGGATCGTAACGATAGCGTCTAAGCATGGAGACATGGAACACATTATGCAATCGCTTCAACTCCAAGGCAACTCTAATCGATATGCCACTGGTCCAACCCGCTTCAAAACCCGATAAGGTCCTATAAACACGGGACTTAACTTTTCCTTGCGACCAAATCTCATCACCTTCTTCCAAGGTGAAACCTTTAGGAACACTTGATCCCCACAACAAATTCTATATCCTTCCGCTTAAGTTCTGCGCACGACTTTTTGCTGTCGGATGCCTCCTTTAACCGAGAGCGAATTACCTTAACCTTTTTTGGATTCAGCCACCATCTCGGGACCCAAAACTTGACGTTCCCAATTCTGCCCAACACGTAGGAGTGCGACACTTCCGTCCATATAGTGCTTCAGACGGTGCCATCCGAATACTCGCTGGTAATCGTTGTTGTAAGCAAATTCCGCTAAAGGCAAAAATTCTTCCGACTTCTCTCTGAAGTCTATCACACACCCCTCAACATATCCTCTAACACTTGGATTACTCGCTCCGATCGCCGTCCGATTGTGGATGAAATGCCGTAGTGAAATCCAATTTAGTGCCTAACGCCTCGATGTAGCGCTTTCAAAACCGAGAAGTAAACCTTGGGTCCTATCCGAAATGATAGATACCAGGCACTCCATGCAACCTTACAATTTCCGCCACATATAATTTTGCCAACTTCGCAAGGAATAGTCGACTCTTACCAGGAATAAAATGTGCGGACTTGGTCAAACGGTCCACTATTACCCATACCGAGTCCTTCTTGGTAGGCGTGGGGAAGCCCACTAACGAAGTCCATGGTAATTCTCTCCCACTTCCATCGTGGAATCTTGATTGGTCAAGTAACCTCGACGGAACCTGATGTTCAGCCTTAACTTGCGACATGTCAAACACTTGCCAACAAATTCTCAGAACTTCCCGCTTTAGACCGTGCCACCAAAACTGTTCCCTTAGGTCTATGTACAACTTATTCCTCCGGGATGCATAGCATAAGGGCTACTATGCGACTCAGAAGAATCTTACGCTAAGCTCCTCACTCTTCTAAGATACGGACCTTTCCCTTGAAACACAATATTCCATCACCGGACATACTGTAATTCTCTAGACCACCATTCGCACTTACCGCATCTTAGCACTTAAATCCTCATCTGCCAACTAACCCTCTTTTACCTTATTTAACCATGTCGGCTTGACTTGCAACTCTGCTAGTAGACTTCCATCGTCATACAAACTCAGATGTGCAAACATCGCCCTTAGATCTGACACCACTTTTCGACTTAGGGCATCCGCCACTACATTCGCCTTGCCCGGGTGATACTCTATGGAACAATCATAGTCCTTCAGTAACTCCACCCACCTTCGTTGTCTCAAGTTCAACTCCTTCTGAGTCAACAGGTACTTAAGGCTCTTATGGTCAGTGTAGATCACTGACTTTTCTCCATAGAGATAGTGCCTCCATACTTTAAGAGCAAAGACCACTGCCGCCAATTCCAAGTCATGTGTCGGATAGTTAACCTCATGAGGCCTCAATTGCCGAGACGCATAAGCAACTACCTTTCCATCTTGCATTAACACGCATCCCAATCTCTGTATGAGAAGCGCCACAATACACCACAAAATCCTTTCCGCCTCAGTGAATCAAAACCGAGCTTGATCAACACTTCCTTAAGCTTCTTAAAGCTCTTTTGTTGCTTATCCGTCCATACGAAAGGTACTTCCTTCCTTAGCAACTTTGTCAAAGGTGCGGCGATCGATGAGAACCCTTCTATAAACCTTCGTAGTAGCTCGCCAATCCCAAGAAGCTACGAATCTCACCACGCACTTAGGAGGTTTCCAATCTAGCACCGCTTCAATCTTCCTAGGATCCACCCTTATTCCTTCAAAGACACCACATGTCCTAAGAATGCAACTTCCTTAAGCCAAAATTCACACTTGCCGAATTTGGCATAGAGTTAGTTTCTCCTCAACACTTGCAACACAACTCGGAGATGCTCATCATGTTCCTCCTCCGTCTTAGAATACACTAGGATGTCGCCGATGAACACAACGCATTTAACCGATTCAAGTAGGACTAAAAACCCGGTTCATCATATCCATGAACGCGGCTGGGGCGTTCGTCAACCCAAATGGCATTACTAAGAACTCGTAGTGCCCATATCTTGTTCGAAAAGCCGTCTTATAGATATCTGCCTCCTTCACCTTAAGCTGATGATATCCCGACCGTAGATCTATCTTTGAAAATCTGCCGCCCTCTTTCACCGATCGAACAAGTCATCTATCCTTGGCAAAGGATACTTGTTCTTAATGGTCAGCTTATTCAACTGACGATAATCTATGCACATACGCATAGTTCCGTCCTTCTTCTTCACAAACAGGACCGGTGCTCCCCACGGAGACACACCTGGGTCGAATAAATCCACGATCAAGCAACTCCACGACTGAGCCTTGAGCTCAACCAACTCCTTTGGTGCCATTCGGTAGGGGAAATTGACACGAGAGATTTCTCGGTAGCAAGTCAATTCTGAATTCCACTTCCTATCCGGGGGTATTCTGTAATTCTCCGGAAACACATCTTCAAAATCCCTTACAGTTCTAACTCCACTAACACCTTCTTCCTTTGCATCCAACGCACTAATGAAAGTCAAGAAAGCCTTGCACCCTTTCTGAACCATCTTCACAACCTTAAGTGCTGAAACTACGTTAGACAAGTAGTTTCTCCTTTCTCCTATAATGACTATCACTTCGTCCTCTAGGGTCCTTAACTCCATTTGCTTAGTCGCAGAGTCCAAACACACCGATGTTCCACTAGCCAATCCATACCAAGTATAAGATCGAATTCCCCAAGGGTAGTTCCATTAAGTCACAGGAAAGTTCACTCCTCGAATCTCGAGAGGTACACTCAGAAAGATTTTATTCACCACTACGATTTGGCCTAGAGGGCTTACTACGATCATCTCCCTATCGTAAAGTTCAGAGGCTATGTCTAGAGTTTCAACTACTCTACATGCAACATAAGAATGGGTCGATCCCACATCAATCGAGCAACATAAGGTTTACCAAAAATAAAGAACGCACACGGTTATAACGTCCGGCATGCGTTTCCATCCTCCCTTCGACGAATCGCAGATACTAGACCCTATTGTCTTGCCTCAAGATACTCGCACCTCGACCGGTGTTCCTCGTCCTCCGCCAAAGACCGCTATACCTCTACCATTCGGACCACGACTCGGCGAGGTCAGCTGGCCCACCTCTACCGGCCTGATTAATATTTCGCCCGTTGGGCGGCTCCCGTCTATCTTAATGGGACAGTCCTTAATCATATGGTCCTTAGACCCGCACTTAAAGCATCCGCCCGTCTTCTTCCAACACTCTTCTAAATGCATCTTCCCACACTGATAACATGTACGAGCATCGCCCTCCTGCACCGAGCTTGTCGACCACACGGGCCCTCAGCTCTAGGCCTCTTTTGAAATTTCCTGACGATGCTGACGATCCAAAACCTCTTTTCTGCTTATTTCGATCCGAGTTCTGCCTTACAGTGTTCTTGATTCCTTCGGCCACCTTAGCCTTCTTTACCAACGCGGCAAACTCACATTCTTGATGTGGGGCTATCAGTAACCTCAGATCATCCCTTAGTCCGTCTTCAAACCGGACACACCGTTCATGCTCTGTAGCCACCACTCCTCGAGCATACCGGCTCAACCTCAAAAATTCAGCTTCGTACTCCGCCATGGACTTTTTCCCTTGAACCAGCCCTAGAAAAGCCTTTCTCTGTTCATCAGTATAACGCGTGCCGACATACTTTTTCTGATACGCCGCCTTCACGTACTCCCAGGTTAGATCCTCAGCTGTGGCGCCATCCCGAACTGTTAACCACCATTGATACGCCTCATCGCGTAATAGCGCCACCATTCCTTTCAACTTCTCCTCAGGGGTCAAGTCGAGCTCATCCATAATTCACTCTGTGGTCTCCAACCAATACTCAGCTGTACCAGGTGCCACACCAGATACGCCACGGAATACCTCAGCTCCGTTGGCTCGTAGTCGCCGGTGCATGCACTTCCGAGTTCCCATATTTCCACCTGCTCCAGCCACCATTTCCAGAACTCGTAGCACAGCCTGCGATACAGCATCATCCCCCGTCTGATCTTGCTATTCCGCACCAACAACAGGCGGTGGTGGTGGCGGTGGTACCTCATTTTCAGAACCTTGACCCGACCTAATCGGGTTCCGACACGGTCATTCGGCCTCGACGCGCGCCCTCAGATGCGTTATGACCACGCCCCTAAAGCTCATTTCTACTATCGTGCTTTAATCTGATTAAGAAATTTTATGAATTTAGTCCTTGTTTCACCGATTATTCACTTAAGAATTTTTTTTTGAATAGAAGTTCAATAGTGGTTCTTTCGATCAATCAAAGTTTCAAGTCTTCTATCCTAATTCAGAGGAACACATTCATTCAATATTCCTACCACACACATTCATTATTCAAACCTTTTCGTCTATTCCTATCCCGGGGTATTTTCGTCATTTGTCCTACAGGTGATATTTTGGTAATAAACCGAGGTCAAATTGAAAATCTTAATAAATCAAGGGTATTTTCTAAAATTTGCAAAACTTGGAGTTCTTTTTGAGAATTTGTTTTCCAAATCTGTGTTGCATGGAATTTTAAAAATCGGGGTCATTTTGGTAATTTTGTAAAACAAGGGTAATTTCGTAAAATTTCCAAATTGAAGTATTTTAATATTTTACAAAAATAGAGTTTTTGAACATTTTATAAAGTAAGGAAATTTTAATGAAACTGTGAGTAGTATGGACATTTTATAAACTAAGGGCATTTTTATAATTTTATAGCTAAGGGTATTTTAGTAATTTGTAAATCGAAAATATTTTGGAAAAATTTTCAAGCTAAATTCTGCTACCATTTAAAAGGGTAATTTGGTGATTTAAAACTAATTTTTTTATGAAAATACAGCTAATCCCTTTCGGGTTTTAGTTATTGAGTTTAGCCTATGACTGAGTCATCTTGGTTGGGGTGAACCAGAAGCTACGCACTGTAGGATTCCAAATAAGAGGAGGTGAGTCACGAGGATCGCTAAGTACCAAGCTCTTCTGGATCCAATCCTAGACATGCGCACAAAGGTTGCCACACCCTAACTCGGCGACTTAGTTCACAGGTTTGTTTAATTAGGCACTTAAGTCTTATGTGATTGTTGGGGTAAACTAGCCCTAGGGTTTAAGTACCTATCATGCTATTCTATGTTCCATTTCTACCCTTCTACATTTCATGCTATAAATCACCCAAATGAAATAAAGGTACTTACCTGGTGGACTTCGGGTCGGAGACTTGGGTGCCATGCCCTGAAAACTCGCTCTTTTCGTAAAAGTTTTTCTCAAGACTTGTTTGGGCCTTATTTTAAAAACATTGTGAGCTTTATACCCAAGGCCGAGAGTTTAAACCTTGCTCGATACCAAATGAAACACTCCCAAACCCGGCCCACGAGCCTTGACTGGATCTCGTATGTTCCTCAAGTAAAACGGTTCAAAACTTTTTGAGCACTTTAGAAAAATTCGGTTGGTTTTGAAAGAAAATTTTTAATTTGTGTTAGGCTCGAGTTGAAATCAAGTTTATCTATTTGAAATCTAGGTTTTTTTAAAACTATATTACTCCATTTCAAAATTTGTCCTAAATTAAAAAAAATTCATTTGAGTTCAATTAAATAAAATCGTATCAAAATAAAATAACTTAAAAGACATGCATCAACAGTTTAATATTAGTGGCCTTATTACAAACGAAAACAATACCCAAAATAACTCCAAAAATATAAAATATAAAAGTCCCAAAATTAAATAAAACTTCAAGCTGAGCATGGCCACCACTAAACTCCCGCCGACCCGGTCCATCACTGATCGTCACCTGAAAGAAAATGTTCCCCAACGGGGTGAGTCAAACAGACTCAATGTGTAACCAACACTAGACCTCAATAATTCATGCATATCATATTAATTCATAAATATATATATAACAGATAAAAGTAGTGATGCAAACCCGAACCCAATCCTAGATACCATCCGCTACACATCACCCGTACCAACCTGCACACCGTGGGGACTACTAAGTCAACCCTCCATCCGCTACACATCATCGAAGGCAATCGCTGCAGACAACATGCTCATCGCCCTTATAAATTCGTGGCATAGCCACCAGATAATTATTATGTGACCGAAGTCACCACATTCAGATAATGTGACCGAGGTCACCACATTCACTTCCCCTTTCATAATCACCCATATGCCCATGTCATACATATCATGCAAAAATCATGCCTTATTTCACATTCTTATCATGTTCACATATGCCATATCAGTTCATTTCATACTCATAGTAGGAGTAGGAAAACGTACCTGGGTACTTTGTACCATTGCATGGTACTTTAGCCACATTCACATTATTATAAGCATACATATTAATTTAAGCCGTAATCTAATAGAGTTTAGTGTGGGGTACACACCTGATATACTTAAAAAATTCACTGAAAGCCCCAAAAAATCCCGAAAAATCCCGATCTACTACTTTAGATCCTTGATTCCTATATTCGGCCAACACTTAGATCAATATCATAGGCCATTCGGCCAATAACAAACCTTAGTCTCAAAAGCCTTCGACTTTTCAACCACTAAAAGAATAATGAACTAACATAGATCCTTACCACTTGATTTACCAAAATTGATTGTCAAAGAAAAGAGGCTTAGATTAACTGCTTCCAAAGTCTTGAAGAACCTAGGAGAAATTGATTCCTATGAATGGTTAGAATCTTGCTAACAATTGCCCAAAAATCGGCTTTTGCTCACATGAAAATCGACAGAGAGAGAAGAATAAAGGAACAAAGAAATTCGGCCAACACTACTTACCCTTCTCAAAACCGATTGAAGAAGATCCCAAAAGAGATTAACCCTTGTTGATATTCGGCCAAGACAAATCAAAAGGAATATGGGAAATTTTGGCAAAGTGGTTAAGTGATGAAGGAGTTTTGGCTATGGTTGATTAAAGATAACAAATAGAATTCGGCTAGAGTGAAAAGAGAACAAAAAAATAAAATGGAAGAGAGAGATGGGAGGTTTAAGGTGTTGCGGCAATGGTTGGATTGGGAGAGAAAAGTTTCGGCCTTAGCAAGGTAAAAGAGAAGAAGATGCACAAATGGTTTTGGCTTTAGGTCAAGAAAGAAAATAGTGCACAAGTGATCTCCTATTTCGGTTTCTAAAAGAAAAACACACAAGCTTTCTAGACAACTAAATTGCACAAAAGAATGCCCAAACCTCACTATGCATATTCGGCCAAGAGGAAAAGATGAGAGAAACACTATTGCTTTTGGGAGAGCAAAAGGCCAAAATGAAATTTCTCCCAAGCTACCAACTTTTCCCAAAACTTACCACAAAAACCGGCTCCTCCCTTAGTCCACAAAACCATCCATGTTCATGGACAAAATGCCATTAAAAAGTTTCCAAACCTCATCCCTTAATCCATGCCTTATGTCCCATTATCATTCCAAAAGCTTAGGATTTCATTCCTTAAGTTAATCACTTACTTTTTTTCCCTTAGTCTACTATCCATAAAAGAAAATAGTCCAACCTTACCTTAATTAGAGTTGACCGACACATGCCATACACATGCAAAAATAAAAGTCACCTTATTACCATCCATGGGATTCGAACCTCTTCCCTCATGCAATTACTCATGCGCCAACACCACTTTACTACTAGCTCATTTATGCTAACATTAGACACTTAAATTTACTTAAGTGTCAAGATCACTTAATCCACTTCACTAAATTTTCAATACTAAAAAAAAAAATTATTCTAGCTTCATTAATAATTCCAAGCCTTCACTAGACTATATTAAACACACAATAAAATCATACCCGGCTAACACAAGTAACAAGATGATACTCAAATTTTTAGGATATTACATTTTGAATGATGAAATAATGAAAATCTATGATGTTGAAGTCCCGGTCGGACTTAAATAAATGAGAGAATATTATCATCAAGACTTGAGATGGGTAAGGTCCCGTATAAGACCTTGTCTAGGACATAGCCTCAGCGCTAAATTAAATCCCCGTGTAAGACCATATCTGGGATATGGCATCGGTATCGAATATGAAATTCGTATAAGACCATATCTGGGATATGGCATCGACACCGAAATGAGATCCCGTATAAGACCATATCCGAGATATGTCATCGACACCGAAATGTGATCCCATGTAAGACCGCATCTGGGATGTGGCATTGGCGTCGTAATTATGTGAATGAGGATGATCATGTATCCTTGAATATCCCAAGTGATTTAATGGGGCAAATAGTTAAGCCTATGATAGATATGAGATTAATGATAAGACTATGTGATGAAGTGATACAGGTATATGTGAGTAATTCACGAGAATAGTTTACGAGATGTGGCATGATGTGTAATTGGTAAGAGTAAGTAAGAGTAAGTTATGAAAATGAGCTTAAGACTTATGTTTTATTCAATGCAATGGATGATGAAACTAGGAGCTTTATGTTGCTATTTATTTCATGCAAACTTACTAAGCTTTGTGATTACCTGTAATATCCCGGGTTAGGGGCTATTTTTAGTATGGCATGTTTTGCATGTGTTGGCTTGCTATGTGGCTATTTTGGTGTCTTAGGGGCTTAATTGTAGACTAGGGGTATGTCTGAGTAGGTGGGAAACTTTTTGTTTTTAGGCTTAAGTAAGAGGAGTTGATGAAGTGGGATATATGAATATTATTTGGTGTTCTTGAGCACAAAAGAAAAGCTAGTGGAGTGGCAAGGCATGCGTCACTTGGGGGCTTGAGTGTGGCGTCATCTGCGGGGAGAGGTCTTGTGTTCAAGTCATGCGGAGTGGCCACTTTTGGCACTCATTTTGACGGCATGGAGGAGGAGTTTGTGGCAGTTCAAACTCGCTAAGACTAAGTCTTCCCTTTTGAATGGAGAGTGGAGAGTGATTTTAGGAGGAAGACTTGGTCAACTAAATTGAATGTGAGGATGTGAGTGAATGGGGGATATGGCCGAATATTGAGGAGTGGTCGAGGTGTTGGTAGAAACTTGGATGCTTCATGGGGAGTGATGGCATAGTAGTGTGATGTTGGAGGTGTTGTGCCAAATTCATTTTTGGAATTTTGGTTGTTTGATCAAGGCTTAGCAAGCTAGTGTCTTCTCATTTTGACATTGGTAGCCGAATTCTCTAGTGTATTCTTTTTCGTTTTTCTTTCTTTGTAAACCAAAATCAAAACCTCTCTAAGGCTTGCCGAATTTTTGTGTTGTTTTCTCAATATTCTTTGCTAAGTCGAATGTCCCTTACATGTCTCTCTTCTTGTTCATTTGAGTAAATCGAAACTAGCCATCATTTTCCTCTCATATTTTCTTTATTTCTACAACCCTTGTGCCGAATTTGCATTTTCTCTTAGCCAAAACTTTTGTTTCTTTTTCTTTGAGCATAGGCCTAATATCACCCTCTTCCTTCCATCTCTTTTTGGTGTTTTCCTTCCTTGGGGTTAGACCGAATCTTTCCTTTTTCCCTTCTAAACTTTTATTACCGAATTCTTTCTCTTCTTGAATCGCATCTCCTCTGTTTCTACTTCCAAAACTTTAGCCGTTTTTCCTCTTTCTCTTGGGTGGTTGAAGCCGAATTTCCCTTCTCTCCTAGGGGGGTTTCTTGTGGCCGAATTCTTTTAGTATTAGAGGTTGCGCTTTAGCAGGTGTGTAACTAACACACCCATACTTAGTGATATTGTTATTAAACCTGTTTGCCTATTAAAATCATGACAGTATGATGGATTATTGGATACCCAAACGGGGTATGTGTACGTATCCGGGTAAGTCAATATTGTTACTAGATTACTGATGATCTATATGGTATCATGACTATGTATGTATGTGATATGGGGCATGAGTCAAACATATTAGCATGATATGCATAATTTGTATGATATGCATGATTACATGAGTATGGTATGTTGATGGGTGATATGAGTGGAGGGAGCATGATATTTTGTGCTGACGAGCACCAGTGTTTTGGTAACACACTTTGTGACTTTGGGTCACCAGTGCTTTGGTAGCACATTTGTGTCTTTGGGACACCAGAGGTTGGGCACCTCATTGCGACTTGTCCCTGTGGTTAACACCACCGTGGGTTGGCCCCACTTTGAGATATGGGATCGTCTGCTAGTGATTGGGTATCACACGATGGGTTGGCCCCATCATCCGATTATTGTGACTACGGTCACCAGTGCTTTGGTAGCACATTTGTGTCTTTGGGACACCAGAGGTTGGGCACCTCATTGCGACTTGTCCCTGTGGGTAACACCACCGTGGGTTGGCCCCACATGAGATATGGGATCGCCTTCTAGTGATTGGGTATCACACGATGGGTTGGCCCCATCATTCGATTATCGTGACTACGGTCACCAGTGCTTGGGTAGCACATTGTGTCTTTGGGACACCAGTGTTTTGTAACACATTGTGACTATATGTCACCGGTGGTTTGGCACCACCGGTGGTTTGGTACCACACGGGGTAGAAAAAGGAGATACGGATGGTTAGGATCGGGTTGCATTAATTATGTTGCTATGTATGATGTGTGTTAGCATGTTGTTTCATCGGGAGCGGGATTTATGCACTGAGTCACTCGACTCACCCTCTCCTTTGACATTTCAGGTGACTCGTAGACGCGGACATGGAGCCGGGATGGACTCGGGGTGCTCATGCCATGCTTACTAAAGTTTTACTCCAACTCTATCATTTGGGTACTTTAGTTTAATTATGTTATTTGGTTTTTTTAATTTGGATTTGTAAAAGGCCTTTAAATTATGTTTTATGATGGGTATGTTTTAATTAGATTCTCAACCTGCTTAACAAATAACTTGGCATGAAATTTTACTAAAACTTGGAAAGACAACGTTTTCAAAATTATATCGAAATGTGTTTTAAACTATACCATCGGGTATCTCGCTATGTGTTGTTATTCAATAAACTCAAATGATTTTCAAATCAAACCCGATTTGCTACTAAGTCTAAAATGTTTCAAAATGGCACTAAGAAACTATTGGAAGTCCTAAATGAAATCAACTCGTTTTAACTATATACTTGGATAAGTTTTCAAAATCTAATCAAACAAGCCTACTCAAACTTTCCTCAAAATCACTATGTTTTCACCCCACTTCTAAACGAAGAAAAAAATCTGATCACTCAAAGACGTTTTTCCCCGTAACATACCAGATTCGGGCGTGGTGTCTTGTCCGAGTTTGGGGTGTTACATTACCCCTGTCATTTCCATTTTCCTTGTAACATTGCCAAGTTAGCTCGAGAGTTCGTGGAACGTCGGAGTTCGGAAATCACACTATCGACTACGTTTTGGTATAGCTAAGTTATATTCATTTTGAGTATGGCATGTATAGGACTTGGTCTTTTTGTTATGTCATATTTGCTAGCCAAAGTGTTGGCTATTAATGTTGTTCAATTCATTTTGTAAATGGTCATGGGAAGTTGGCCTATACTTGACATGTTCATATATTCAATAATAATAAATTTCATGAAGTGTATGCTTGTGTGGGTGTCTCAATTTTGAGTCCTTAGAGGTGCCATATGGTCATAATATGTGTTGAATTGATTTGGTATAAGTGTGGTTGCTTTGTAGGATGGAAAATGGCTTGGTAGATAGCCATATAATTGTCCACATGAGTAGACACACGAGCGTGTGTCTAGGCCTTGTGTGACACACGGTCAGCCCTATGAGTGTGTGGAGAGGCCGTGTGTCCCCTTGCATGCTAGGTTTGCAAGCCAGTATGCTCAGTAGTAAACACATGAGCAGAGACACGGTCGTGTGTCTCAGCCGTGTGGGAGGCACGGCCATGGGCATGGGCGTGTGCCCAGGCCATGTGAAGTCTGCACCTAAAATTTGGAATTTAATTCGATACACGGTCTAAGGACACGGGCGTGTGCTTTGGTCGTGTGACCTTAGTGAGGTGATGATGTCATAAACAGAATGCCATGGTTTTTGCACACGGGCTAAGACACGGGCGTGTCAAGGCCGTGTGAGGGACACAGGCCAGGGACACGGGCGTGTGTCCAGCCGTGTGAAAACCCCTGTAGGTTTGAATTGAGAAATAAATCCACACAGGTGTGGAACATGGGCATGTGATATGCCACACGGGCATGTCCCATCCTTCACACGAGCGTGTGGCCCTGTTTTAAGCCAAATTAGTCTTTGTGTTTCAAAGTTTTCGGTTTAGTCCCAAATCATTTCGGGTGTAAGTTTTGGGTCTCGTAGGCCCATAATAGGGACATTATGAATAGGAATGAAAAGCCTTAAGTTGAAACGAAATTTTATGGCCCGATGTGGTATGTTTGAGCAAGTTGAGTTAGGTAATGCCTCGTATCCGGTCCCGGCTTTGAACACGGGTAAGGGGTGTTACAGTACATCTACAAAATAATCACGTATGTGTTATCAACTTGCAACCTGTCATTTGCAAGATTGCTTATTTAAATAATTAATTTCAGATCATGCAATTAAGACAATTCATCTTACTAATACTGATGAGTTTATATATCAGTCTTTTATTGATTGAGTTTGAAAAACTTTTGTAAAAGTTTGTTATTTATAAGCATAATGGTTTAGAGAAATTATTGATTGAACACATGTAATAGCCCGTTTTTAGTCAAATCAGAACAGTAGTTTCAAGACCACAAATTCGAAGTGAAAATAATAATTTTATTTTTATTTTAATGTCTACAGCATGATAATATGTTTATGTGAAAATTTCGTTAAGAAATTTTATCAATTGAGTGGTTAATTTGAGAAAAAGGACTAAATCGCGTAAAGTGCAAAAGTGATGTTCTATTAGCTAAAAGTGTCTAATAGCTATGGAATCTTATGTTGTAATTAGACCATTTTTATAGTAAGTGGACATTTATGGGCATAAAATGAATGTTTTTGATGGTTATTAATTAAGGTTATTTTGGTAAATTAGTAATTAACTTAAAATAAATAAAACAAAATAATTCCCTAATATTTTGTATCATCTTCTCCACCAATTTTCAAAGGGAGAAAGCACCATTTTTAGGGTTTCAATCGGCCAAGCTTCCTAGCTCAATTGTAAGTCCGTTTTTGTCTCGTTTTTAATAATTTCTATGTTTTTGAGATCGTTGCAACTAGGTCTAGCTAGCCCAGGGACTATTTTGCAAAACTGTTAAAGATTTTGAAAGTTTCCATTGATGAAAATTTGTGTTCTTTGATGTTTGATGATGAAATATGAAATCTTTTGTTATATTTACATATTTTGTAAAGTGATTTTGAGTATAAATGCAAAATAGGGATTTATTTGTGAAAATGTAAAAATGTGTGGTTAAATGTGTGAAAAGTTGATAAATATGGGTTATTAGGGGCATTATAGTAATTTGGCTATCATGGGTATTAAATAAATTTCATGAATTTGTAATTTTGTGTAATAAGGACTAAATTGTAAAAGTTATGAAATTTTAGGGGTAAATATATAAAATAGCTCAAAATGTATATTTTGGATTGAATTGAATAAATAGAGGAATAAATAAGTTGATTTTGATTACTTATAGATCAAGAAAAGAGGAATTCGGACTTAGATCAGGGAAAAAGCAAAGTAATTGAATAGTCAGTCCGTTCCGTCATTTTTCATACACGAGGTAAGTTCGTATAATTGAACTTAAATGTGTATTTATTTAATTGATAAATGGTATAGTGATTGTATTTATCTTATTGATTAAATTTGGGAATTTTAAAGTAAATGTACGATTTAAGTAAGAGGAATTGCTAAATAAGACCATAGTTGGGCTATGGCAGTTGGGAAATAAGACCATAATCGGGTTATGGCATGTGAATATAAGACCACGGCAAGGCCATGACAATGTATGTGTAAGACCATAGTTGGACTATGGCATCGGAAAATCGAAGTACTCGTACCGTAAGCATTTATAAATCTGGAGTGATTTGGTAAGTGAATTTTGGAATTAATATATAAAGTCTTATTATTATTATTATTATTATCAATCCAAGGTAGGATATATTTCGTGATATTGAAATAATTCAATGGGTATATTCGAGATGTGGATGGTATTGAGACTGATATGAGTTGGTACAGGTATGTATGGAAATTATACGAGCTGTGAATTGAAATGAATGGTGAATTCATATTTAATAATAAATTGAACAAAAGAAAGGTTTTAGATTGTTATGGGTTATGTCATGATTGCTTATTATGATTGAATTATGTTTAATTGTTAAGCTATTATTATACGAGCTTACTAAGCTATAAAGCTTATTTTGTTTTTATTTTCCATGTTTTATAGTATTTCGAAGCTAGCTCAGATCCGGGGATCGTCAGAGACTTTATCGAACTATCGGACATCTATTTTGGTACTTTTGAAGTTATGTATATATGGTATATGGCATGTATAGGCTTTGGTCATTTTGGTATGTTTGATGGTAATGTATTTTGGCCATTTGAGGTATTTAGTTGGTTGAGATATGTTTGTTGTGGATTGGTTTTGGATGATGAATTAGATGAATTATAATATATGTTATATATGTGGGTTATGGTTGGTAAAGCAAGTTGAGTTGGTAAGTGTTTGAATAGGTAAATGACATTGAATTGAGTATTGAAATGGTTGAAATAGATATGGTATGATTTGTACATTGGTTGATGATATTTGGCTGCATATTTGTGTCTTGAAATGGTACCATTTGAGCTTGTATAGGTATGTGCAAAATGGGTGGCAAAATGGCTTGGTAAATAGCCTATTTTTGTCCACACGGGCAGAGACACGGGCGTATGTCTCAGCCATGTGTGACACACGGTTATGTTACACGGCCGTGTGACCCCTGGTGTTGAAATTGAAATCAAGTCAGTATGCTCCACATGGGCGTGTGACTTGGCTGTGTGGCATAAGTCAGTATACCCTACAGGATTGACATGGCCTAGCACACGGGTGTGTATGGCCATTTTTAGCGCACACGGGCTAGTCACACGGGCGTGTGTGTTGGCCGTGTGACCCAAGTCAGAGAGTTACACGGGGTCAGACACGGGCTGGGACACGGCCATGTGCTCCCATTTCGAATGTCCACACGGGCGTGTCTGTTGGCCGTGTGAGACACACGGCTGGGCCATACGAGCGTGTGTCCCCTGTTTTGAGAAAATTTTCTTAAGTGTTTTAAAAGTTTCCAAAGTTGTCGGTTTAGTCCCGAACCACTCCTAAAGCATGTTTTGAGCCTCGTAAGCTCGTATTAGGGACATTATGATTGAATTTGAATGTTAATTGCATGAGTTATGAAAATGTTTATGAAATGATAGTTTAATTGATTTATAAGTCCGGTAATACTCCGTAACCCTATTCCGGCATTGAATACGGGTGAGGAGTGTTACAACACATCTGATTAATATCCAAACCAGTACTTATGAGAACTAAACACCATATTTAAACATGAGATTATGTTGATTTTCGTGTTGTGTGCATCAAGCCAATAAGTTATAAATACTCCCCATTACAATTGGTTTTTAGTCAAGAACTAAATATTTCTCATCTTTGAATTTTTGTATGTGCGTATATGTTTCAATTGCTCCACCACAACGAAAAAAGATGAGTAAATCCTCAAAGAAAGTTGAGAATATATATTAATTACAAGTCTCCTTGTATTATTGTATGCTTTAAATGTTTTGGAGATTCAATTATGACATGATTTGTGATTACTATTTTGATTCGATAGTTTTCCCGACATTAGGGGGAGATAAATAATAACTTGTAATGAGTTAGGGGGGAGAGTAATTTGAACTAGAAGTTCAACAAGGATAACTCATTACAGGTTCCAAATATGAAAATTCTCATAAAACAAAATAATTCTTGTAGATTGTTATATAGTGGAGGCGGGTGCTCCAGAAGAGACACAATATGTAACGCCCCGAATTTGGGCCTAATAGAATTGGGCCTTGGGAATGGGAGCGTTTAAAATTTTTGGGAATAAGAGAACGGCACTAGTGCAAGTTGGACCTATTAGGTGAGTGATTTTGGAAGGTTAGGGGGCTTCCATGAAGTCCCGGGTTCAAACCTGGGCTTTAGGAAAAATTTTAAGTAGGTAGGCTTTAAGAATAAATTGTGGGAAAAAAAACACAAAAAGGAGTTGTGGTCTAGTGGCAAATGGCGCCATATGGGAGACAAGGAAGTGACACCATAGAGGAAGCAAGGGGTCCAAGGTTCAAGTCTTGGCGCTTGAAATTCATTTTGTTTTTCTTTTAAATGAACTTAGACTTTGGCTCATAGGCTTATATTTAGTTGCGCATGTTCTAAGTCACAAAAGGAGCTTGTGTTGTGGTGGCATGTAGCGTCTGGAGCATAGGAGAGGGCAAGGGTTCGAATCTCATGTCAAGCAAGGGAGTGTTTATTTTACGGATTGGACGGCCAGAGTTTGTGCTGGATTTAAACTCTGCTGAAGGGGGGATCCCACATCGGGAAGCTAGCATGAGAGTAGGTGGGAAGCTGGCTTTAAATAGAGCAAACCATGAGGAGAGTAGGCATACCTTCCTTGGCTTATCCCTTTCGCTTTGTGGCGTGCACGTTTGGGTTAGGCGTTGGATCATTCGTTGATCTGTATGCCGTTGGGTCGCAGTGGTGGTGACCGAAGTTGATCGACACACCCCTTGGGAGTCAAGGGTGCGATCATTGTTGGCTTCGCGCGAGAATAGTGTTGAGCGCGGATTAACCCGATTCCCTATCGGTGTGTATTTAGACTACTCTAGCTGTAGAGCGGCAAATGCCGAAATGCCGGTCACACGGAGATGGTAGCCACACGAGCATGCGAGCGCACGTGTGGGAGCTTCGACGCGATAGTTGAGGCCATCATGAGTGTTCTTGTGGGTTTAGGTTGTTTGGGCCGAAAGGGGCCATGTGGGCCCAATGGGCCGTGGGCCCATATGAATAAATTGTATGATTGTGTAGTAGATATTGGACTGGACTATGTGAATCTAATATCTGTGGCTAGATTTGGGCTAAATGGGCCACACGAGCGTGTGGGCCCATTTGGGTCGAGGATGGGCCCTAGGCCCATTCGCATCGTTATCTCTGTTTAGAATACCCTTGGTTTATAAAATTACTGAAATACCCTTGGGTTACAAAATTACCAAAGTACCCCTAATTTGCAAAATTACCGAAATACCCTCAGTTTAGAAAATTATCGAAATACCCCCGATTTGCAAAATTACTGAAATACCCTCAGTTTGTAAAATTACCAAAGTACCCCTGATTTGTAAAATTACCGGAACACCCCCGATTTGTAAAATCACCGGAACACCCCCGATTTTTAAAATTATTGAAATACCCCCGATTTATGAAATTACCGAAATACCCTCAATTTGCAAAATTACTGAAATACCATTGATTTGTAAAATTACCGAAATACCCCCGATTTGTGAAATACCCTGTAGGGTAGAATTCTTTGAAATTTCTGTATGGTAGAATTTACTGAAATACCCTCGTAGGGTAGAATTCTTGAAATACCCCTATAGGGTAGGATTATGAAATGCCCTTATAGGGTAAAATGACTATTTTGCCCTTTGCGTAAATCGATCGATTAGGACTATGATTGATCTAACTGTGAATGTATGACTGTGTTTTAACTGATTTGACTGGGATTATATGGCTGATATGTTTTCAATAAATGTGTAAATGACTGTTTCTGAGCATGGCCATTTTGCATACATGTGTAATGATTGAGCATGACATACACGACATATTGCATGGGGTTGGGTTTTATGATTTGGAGGAAGTACCGTTATAGTGGCATCGCCACATTTACCATTATAGTGGCATCGCCACATTTACCGTTATAGTGGCATTGCCGCGTAATCCGATTATGTCTCTGTGCCAACCTAAATATGGATCTGTGCCATCTTGATTATGGCTTTGTTCCAATCGTATTTAAGCGTGGCTATGTTCCTAACATATATATTGACGACTCTGTGTCGATCATATTTACCCAAGGCTGTGTACCGATTATATTACCGTCGCTGATGGCTATGTGCCAAACATAATACAGTTACCGATGGCTATGTGCCAATTATGAGACCGTTACTGAAGGCTTAAAGCCATATAAATATTAGCAGCTAGGCTGCATTATTGGAGAGATTGGCTGGGTGGGTCGACGTGGTCCCCACATGGAGAGATGGTTGGTACGGGTGGAGAGTTGGCTGGATAGGGTTGGGGTACATGCATGTTTTGCATTGATATGATTTAGGGCTTAGGCCCAGATTATTATCGAATAGGGCTTAGGCCCAGATTGTCACCGAATAGGGCTTGGGCCCAGACCATGACCGTGATAGGGGATTGCACACTGAGTTTTCGTAAACTCACCCCATTTTTAACTGTGCAGGTAATCCCCAGCTTTAGGAGGATCGGTGCTGTGAGGGACTCGGAGATGGCCACACGTCTACAGTTTCTTTATACTTTGGACTATATTTTTGAAAATCTAGTTTGGGTTTTAATTTTTGTAATAAGGCCTTGTAAGTGAAGTTGTGGGTTTTTTATTATGGTTTTATAATTGCTAGAAGTAGAACATGGTTTTCCAAATTAACTACTATTTTTCAAAATATCATGCTTCCGCAACTATTTTAAATTAAGTTTCCACAACAAGCAAGGTTTTAAAGATAATAATGTTTTACAAGAGAATGACTTTTAATAAACCATGTTTTGAAACTAAGCAAACAAAATCTGAGGTTTTAAAGGCAGAAAGTTTTAAATTGTAAGAAGGGTTTTCAATAAACGCGTAGTTTTCAAAAAGACTCTTCAATGTGACACGCCAGATTTGGGCCTAACTTCTAGGCCGGGTTTGGGGTGTTACACAATACATAACTAAAACTCCAGAAGAGATTCAGGTACTTGAAATTAAAGATTAAAATAGTGAAAATAAGAGATCTCGATAAGTTATGTCAATTCGAGAAAATGTGGAACTGAATAATAAAAGTAGTCGACAATGGTTTTGCATGTAATATTATTGTTGAAATGAAAGGAGAATCTTGAATAAATCTATTGAGAAATATAGATATGGAATAGATTGGTCAAAATAGAAAGACGCAACTCAAATTCGTGGAGTTTTTGGACTAGCAGTCCAAATATCTAAAGGTATAAAGCTAGTGAGGGTACAAATGAAGTAGTTTTGCAAAATGAAATAAAAATATGAAGTTTTTGCTAAGTTCTGACATTGATTATGAAAAGTTATAATATTCTTTTATGCTGGATACAATAACCTTTAGATATATTATTAAACCGATGGTTCATAAAAGATTTAACTTGCATCTAATGATTGTTGTTACAACCTTTTATGAATCACTATATAATAAAGTTTATATTAAAATCCTTGAAGCATTTAAAATGCCAAAAAAATATTGAAATTATCGGGAAATTGTTCATTTATATGAATTGAAATAATTGAACATATGTGGTAAATTTGACTTAGTCAATAGTAGTTGAAAGAGGATTATAAAATGATCCAAAATACCTATTTGTATTTTTATAAATGGATCATGTTTAAAGTTTGTTAAGATTATTGTTGAAACTGTAACACCCCAAACTTGGCCTAGACGTTACGGCCGAATCTGGCGTGTCATAACGAAGTATTTTTCGAAATTAAGGTTTGTTGGGAGAAATCGTTCGAGTTAAAATCCATTTAGTTTTTATTTCCTGGGAAACAATTGGTAAGTTATAAAAACCAACACTTAGCAAAATGATTACCATGTTTGTTACTGTAGGTTTAAATTCGCGGAAGATACTCTATTTACAGGTATCTTGAAGTTGACAATATGCGTTTGCCTTGTAAAAAAGTTATTAGTTGTGAAAACTTGTTGGTATCCGTTTCGCAGTTCAAAATAAGAAATTAAACCCAATTATAAGGAATTAAAATCACCAGAAGCCTTATTACAAAAATATCAACCCAATATAAAAATTTAATTAACTAGGTCTAAAATAAACTATTAGCGAACGTGTGGCCACCTCCGAGTCCCTCGCAGCTCCAAATCATCTAAGGCTGGGGATTACCTGTAAAGTTAAAAGAAAAGGGTGAGTTATGAGAACTCAGTGTGTAATCCCCTATCATGCAAGAATGATGCGGGCACGAGCCCTATTCAGTAACAATAAAGTGTGGGCTTTAACCCAAAACAGTAACAGTGTAGTGTGGGCCTTAGCCCATCACAGTATTAGAATCAAAAACAGAATACATGTGGGCCTAAGCCCAATACAGTGAGAGTATCAGTAACAGAAATGTAACAATGCAATCATGAAACCCATCCCAATCCAGCTAACACACCACCCGTACCAACCAACACACCATGTGGGGATAAAATCGACCCACCCAGCCAACACACCAATATCTGCACCGATTGCGGCACTAATCAGTATTGCAACCAAGCTGCCAGTAATCAGAATGGCTAAGAGCCGTAAATAGGATAGCTATAACGCTATGAGTACAGTAATATGATTGGCACAAAGCCATCGGTAGTAGTAATATGATCGGTACACGACCATCGAGAGCGGTAATATGATCGGCACAAAGCCATCGAGAGCATCGCGAGCAAAGTTCGCCAAGAATGATATCTCAAAGAAAGCTACCGAGAATGATATCAAATAAAGTTGCGATAACGGCATATGTGGCAAAGCCACCGAATGTGATGATTGTGGCAGAGCCACCGAGATAAAGACTTCCTCCATAACGGTATCCCAACCCCATGCAGTATGTCGTGTATGCAAAATGCCATGCTCAGAATCAGTCATACAAATCACAGAAAAATCAGTCATTTAAATCACAGACAGATCAGTCATTTACGTCATAGACAAATCAATCATTTACATCGCAGACAAATCAATCATTTACCCTTGAGGGGCAAAATAGTCATTTTACCCTTTTGGGGGTATATCGGTCAATTCACCTAACAGAGGTATTACAGTCATTTTACCTACAAGGGCATCACGGTTATTTTACCCTACAGGGGTATTACGGTCATTTTACTTACAGGGGCATTACAGTCATTTTACCCTACATGGGTACTACGGTCATTTTACCCTACAGGGGCATTACGGTCATTTTACCCTACAGGGGTATTACGGTCATTTTACCCTACAAGGGTATTACGGTCACTTTACCCTACAGGGGCATTACGGTCATTTTACCCTACAGGGGCATTACGGTCATTTTACCCTACAGGGGCATTACGGTCATTTTACCCAACAGGGGTATTACGGTTATTCTATTCTATAGGGGTATTTTAGTCATTTCACTTTTTAAGGGTATTTCAATCATTTTACAACCTTCCTGAAGGTCTACAGTCGCTTCGAGCGACACGGATAACATATATGATCGAAACGGTGTAAATAGGCCCAAAGCTCAATATTCGGCCCAAGTGGGCCCACACGCTCGTGTGGCCCATTTAGCCCAAATTCAGTCACGGCTATGTGAATGTTATAGCCCAGTTCAGTATTTGCCACTTATCGTGGATTTATTCCGTGTGGGGCCCACGAGCCCATTAGGCCCACACAGCCCATTTCAGCCAAACGAGGCCCATAACGGCCCAGGAACACGAGAACGCTCGTGGTGCCCTCTATAGTCTATCACCCATGATTTACGGGCTCGGTTTACCACACGAGTGATCGCACGCTCGTGAGGCCTTAAATGCTGAAGTTTCGACTTTTCGGCTTTTCGACTTTTGCCGATTCGCAGAGGAGATAGTGTGATTACACACCTTTTTACGGAGTCGTTCCAAGATCTACGACCACCCAACCTTGTTTGAATGAGGGTGACCTTAATCCACCAACGATCGCTATTCAGAAATGATCACACGCCTTCGCTGCTTTCCTAAAGTACAGTCAAGAACCGATTAGTAAGTGGTAGGGCATATTCGGCCAACCCCAAAAACATGAGGTAACCTTATTACCTTACCAGACATTTGAAAATGAAAGTGTGAGTCCTCCAAGCCGTTCACACTTCACCACTCCTTGAGGAAGACCCTAGAATCGCAATGAGTGCGGTACGAGAAGAATGAAATAACAATCGGTTAATGGGGTTATTCGGTTTTGGAAAAGAAAGGAAGAGCATAGGTGCATTCGGTTTTAAAAGTAAAGCAGAGGATGGATTTGAACACTTACCGATTGCGGTGAGTTGCGCAGAATCGAAACAGAGAGGGGAGAACTTTCAGTCACAAGCCGAAAAGAGGAAAGAGTCACAAGGGCTAGAGTGCAAGGTTCGACCGAAAGAATCAATAGACAAGAAGAGATGAATCAGGCAGTTGGCCGAGACTTGAAAAGAATAGAGAAAAAAGAGAGGTTTCGGCAGATGTTGGTGCAAAAGAGGGGAGAGGAATGGACTTGAAAACAAAATGGTTTACTTTACCAGAATGGTCGGAGTCGAATACCCAAAATGCACAAATGGCCACTTGCAAATTCGGCACAAGAGAGCAGAGAAAGAAAAGAGCCTTCACAGTTTCAGAAACCAATGACAAATTGACCAAAACTGAGAGAAAACCCCTCAGCCAAATTTCCTAAGGCCTTAGAGTCCCATTCGGCCACAACTCTCCTCACAATTCAAATTCGTTGAAAATCTCCACAAACCACTCCCATTATCCCTCCTTGATATCCTCCATAACAACTCCAAGACCAATTCAAACTTTACCTTGCAGAATTTCAGTCTAACTCAACTTCTCATGCTGCAAGGAAATAAAATAAATACTCATTTGCATGCCAAGGGATTCGAACCCAAGCTCTGGCATCAGCCAATTCACGTCACTTGCCACTAAGCCACAAGCTCTTTTTGTGTCATAAAACAAGCATTATTACTAATAAGGCCTAAGTGCCAGTGTTCAAGTTCATTTAAGGGAAAAATATTTTTTTTTGCAAAAGCCAAGACTTGAACCCAGGCTTCTCAAGCACTCCCATACGTACCCAAATCACTTAGCCATTAAATCAAACAAGCAATTTGTGTCATTTTCTTGCACACATAAATATTTATGTGCAGTCTCCTAGCTTATCCCAAACTCAAGGCCCATTCCTTCTAGGCCCAAATTTGGGCGTTACAATTCACCCCTCCTTAAAGAAATTTCATCCCCGAAATTTCCAACTGTCAGAATAGTCGCACCACACAGACTTCACCACCACGCTCCCCCTGCGCACTCTGATTTCAAAACATTATTACAGCCTCTTGAACCACGTCTGCGTGTATCTCTTGTGCCCATTGTCTATTCGCGTTTTATCAGAACTAACAGTTTAATGCAGATCGAAGTTTCACTATAGTTTCAGTCCCCTATAGTTTCAGTTTGCTCTATCTAGAGTGGTATGGTCTAATTTCTAAAGTAGTCACAGTATTTCCTAACTTACCGCATTTCAATTTCTAAACAGACAAAAGTATTCAGAAAACTTATGGATTCGGCGCCGGAGACTCGGTGTGCCACACTTTTCAGAAGAAGTATCTCAAAATACTTCACATATTCAAAAACAACCTTTTGAAATCCAAAACTTTGAAAACCCATTCCACAGCCGAGTTTTACAACTAGGCTCTGATACCACTAAATGTAACACCCCAAACCCGTCCTAGACGTTACAGTCGAATCTGGCGTGTCACATCGAAGTGTTTTTCGAAATCAAGGTTTGTTGGGAGAAACTGTTCGAGTTAAAATCCATTTAGTTTTTATTTCCTGAGAAACAATTGGTAAGTTATAAAAACCAACACTTAGCAAAACGATTACCATGTTTGTTACTGTTAGTTTAAATTCGCGGAAGCTACTCTATTTACGGGTATCTTGAAGTTGAAAATATGTGTTTGCCTTGCAAAACAGTTATTAGTTGTGAAAACTTGTTGGTATCCGTTTCGCAGTTCAAAATAAGAAATTAAACCCAATTATAAGGAATTAAAATCACAAGAGGCCTTATTACAAAAATATCAACCCAATATAAAAATTTAATTAACTAGGTCTAAAATAAACTATTAGCGAACGTGTGGCCACCTTCGAGTCCCTCGCAGCTCCAAATCATCTAAGGTTGGGGATTACCTGTACAGTTAAAAGAAAAGGGTGAGTTACGAGAACTCAGTGTGTAATCCCCTATCATGCAGTAACAGTCTGGGCCTGAGCCCTATTTAGTAACAATACAGTGTGGGCTTTAACCCAAAACAGTAACAGTGTAGTGTGGGCCTTAGCCTATCACAGTATCAGAATCAGAAACAAAATACATGAGGGCCTAAGCCCAATACAGTGACAGTATCAGTAACAGAAATGCAACAATGCAATCATGCAACCCATCCCAATCCAGCCAACACACCACCCGTACCAAACAACACACCATGTGGGGATAAAATCGACCCACCCACCAACACACCAATATCGGCACGGTTGTGGCACTAATCGAGACAAAGAAAGAAAGCGCCGATGAATTAGAATGGCTAAGAGCCGTAGCGTGATAGCTATAACGCCATGAGTACAAGAATATTATTGGCACAAAGCCATCGGTAGTAGTAATATAATCGGCACACGACCATCGATAGCGGTAATATGATCGGCACAAAGTAATCGATAATAGTAATATGATCGGCACATTTGCCTATCGATAGCGGTATTATGATCGGCACAAAGCCATCAGTAGTATCGCAGCAAAAGCGCCAAGAGCGTTATCGCGGCAAAGTCGCGATGTAATAATATCGCAGCAAAGTCGCGATAGACGAAGATATGTGGCAAAGCCACCAGTAAAAGTGATTGTGGCAGAGCCACCAGTATAGTACTTCCTCCATAACGGTATCCCAACCCCATGTAGTATGTCCTGTATGCAAAATGTCATGCTCAGAATCAGTCATACAAATCACAGACAAATCAGTCATTTAAATCACAGATAGATCAGTTATTTACGTCACAGATAAATCAATCATTTACATCGCAGACAAATCAATCATTTACCCTCGAGGGGTAAAATAGTCATTTTAGCCTTTTGGGGGTATATCGGTCAATTCACCTAACAGGGGTATTACAGTCATTTTACCTACAAGGGCATCACGGTCATTTTACCCTACAGGGGTATTACGGTCATTTTACCCTACAGGAGCATTACGGTCATTTTACCCTACATGGGTACTACGGTCATTTTACCCTACAGGGGCATTACGGTCATTTTACCCTACAGGAGTATTACGATCATTTTACCCTAAAGGGGTATTACGGTCACTTTACCCTACAGGGGCATTACGGTTATTTTACCCTACAGGGGTATTACGGTCACTTTACCCTACAGGGGCATTACGGTCATTTTACCCTACAAGGGCATTATGGTCATTTTACCTTACAGGGGTATTACGGTCATTCTATTCTATGGGGGTATTTTAGTTATTTTACTCTTTAGGGGTATTTCAGTCATTTTACAACCTTCCCGAAGGTCTACAGTCGCTTCGAGCGACACAGATAACATATATGATCGAAACGGTGTAAATGGGCCCAAAGCCCAATATTCGGCCCAAGTGGGCCCACACGCTTGTGTGGCCCATTTAGCCCAAATTCAGTCACGGCTATGTGAACGTTATAGCCCGATTCGAAGATTTGCCACTTATCGTGGATTTATTAGTGTGGGTCCCACGAGCCCATTGGGCCCACACACTTATTTGACCAAACGATGCCCATAACGGCCGGGAACACGAGAACGCTCGTGGTGGCCTCTACAGTCTATCGCCCATGATTTGTGGGCACAGTTCACCACACGAGCGTCCCAATATTCGGCCCAAGTGGGCCCACACGCTCGTGTGGCCCATTTAGCCCAAATTCAGTCACGGCTATGTGAACGTTATAGCCCAGTTCAGTATTTGCCACTTATCGTGGATTTATTCCGTGTGGGTCCCACGAGCCCATTGGGCCCACACAACCCATTTCAGCCAAACGAGGCCCATAACGGCCCAGTAATACGAGAACGCTCGTGGTGGCCTCTACAGTCTATCGCCCATGATTTGTGGGCACAGTTCACCACATGAGCAATCGCACGCTCGTGAGGCCTCAAATGCTGAAGTTTCGACTTTTCGGCTTTTCGGCTTTTGCCGATTCGCAGAGGAGATAGTGTGATTACACACCTTTTTACGGAGTCATTCCAAGATCTACGAGCACCCAACCTTGTTTGAATGAGGGTGACCTTAATCCACCAACGATCGCTGTTCATAAACGATCACACGCCTTCGGTGCTTTCTTAAAGTACAGTCAAGAACTGATTAGTAAGTGGTAGGGCATATTCGTCCAACCCCAAAAACATGAGGTAACCTTATTACCTTACCGGACGTTTGAGAATGAAAGTGTGACTCCTCCAAGCCGTTCACACTTCACCACTCCTTGAGGAAGACCCTAGAATCGCAATGAATGCGGTACGAGAAGAATGAAATAACAATCGGTTAATGGGGTTATTCGGTTTTGGAAAAGAAAGGAAGAGCATAGGTGCATTCAAATTTAAAAGTAAAGCAGAGGATGGATTTGAACACTTACCGATTGTTAGAGCCATTGCAGAATCGAAACAGAGAGGGAGAACTTTCGGTCACAAGCCAAAAAGAGGAAAGAGTCACAAGGGCTATAGTGCAAGGTTCGGCCGAAAGAATCAATAGACAAGAATAAATGAAACAGGCAGTTGGCCGAGACTTGAAAAGAATAGAGAAAAAAGAGAGGTTTCGGCAGATGTTGGTGCAAAAGAGGGGAGAGGAATGGACTTGAAAACAAAATGGTTTACTTTACGAGAATGGTCGGAGTCGAATACCCAAAATGCACAAATGGCCACTTGCAAATTCGGCACAAGAGAGCAGAGAAAGAAAAGAGCCTACACAGTTTCAGAAACCGATGACAAACTGACCAAAATTGGGAGAAAACCTCTTAGCCAAATTTCCTAAGGCCTTAGAGTCCCATTCGGCCACAACTCTCCTCACAATTCAAATTCCTTGAAAATCTCCACAAACCACTCCTCCTATCCCTCCTTGCTATCCTCCATAACAACTCCAAGACCAATTCAAACTTCACCTTGCAGAGTTTCAATCTAACTCCACTTCTCATGCTGCAAGGAAATAAAATAAATACTCATTTGCATGCCAAGGGATTCGAACCCAAGCTCTCGCATCAGCTAATTCTTGCTACTAAGCCACAAGCTCTTTTTGTGTCATAAAACAAGCATTATTACTAATAAGGCCTAAGTGCCAGTGTCCAGGTTCATTTAAGGGAAAAATAATTTTTTTTGCAAAAGCCAAGACTTGAACCCAGGCTTCTCAAACACACACATACACACCCAAATCACTCAGCCATTAAAGCAAACAAGCAATTTGTGTCATTTTCTTGCACACATAAATATTTATGCGCAGTCTCCTAGCTGATCCCAAACTCAAGGCCCATTCCTTCTAGGCCCAAATTTGAGCTTTACAATTCACCCCTCCTAAAAGAAATTTCGTCCCCAAAATTTCCAACTGTCAGAATAGTCGCACCACACAGACTTCACCACCACGCTCCCACTGCGCACTCTGATTTCAAAACATTATTACAGCCTCTTAAACCACGTTTGCGTGTATCTTTTGTGTCCATTGTCTATTCGCGTTTTATCAGAACTAATAGTTTAATGCAGATCGAAGTTTCACTACAGTTTCAGTCCCCTATAGTTTCAGTTTGGCTTGCAAGATGTTCACTTGGAAGATGTAATACGTGAAGTTGACCAGGATAACGTAAAGAATTTACAAGCTGACTTTTTAACTTCCATTTTCACTTCAAATATTATGTTGGTTAAAGATGTATGTTCATTTTACATACATCGATTATCATGATTTCTTCTCTTCGGGATGGGCGTATCGACTATAGTGAGTTTGTAGCTATGATGCAAGACACGAGTTTAACAGGAAAGCATAAAACATTCAAGCATTGATACATCATCTTGCTTTGGTAAAGACCGCTTATTCCATGGTTCTTTAGACTACAATTTTGATTTTTAACCTCGGACCTTTTGGTAATCCCCTACTGAAACTATCATAAGTTGGGTAGTAATTCCCTTATTTGAATCTTGTTAACACTTTTGAGTTCACTATCTTTGAGCTATGCTACTCTGACTTTTTCTTTTCTTGAAGTACCCGTCTTAGACACCTATGTCTGATGCATATCTGGAAATGGGTATAGAGACATGACCCTAAAAAAGCCCTCCAAATACATGAAAAAACGTTGAAAAACTTAAACATACTCATATCAGATATATACTCTTATCCAACATTTACACCCAAGCTAAGATCTCTCTACTCATTTTGACCCTCAATTTCTTCCAGGTTAAGGGTGGGTTTGGATGGGTGGTGCGTTTACCTGCGGTTAGTGTAAAAACAGCGGTGGCGGTGAGATTAGATACACACCCAAATCACTCAGCCATTAAAGCAAACAAGCAATTTGTGTTATTTTCTTGCACACATAAATATTTATGTGCAGTCTCCTAGCTGATCCCAAACTCAAGGCCCATTCCTTCTAGGCCCAAATTCGGGGCTTTACAATTCACCCCTCCTTAAAAAAATTTCATCCCCGAAATTTCCAACTGTCAAAATAGTCACACCACACAGACTTCACCACCACGCTCCCGCTGCGCACTCTGATTTCAAAACATTATTACAGCCTCTTAAACCACGTCCGCGTGTATCTTTTGTGCCCATTGTCTATTCGCGTTTTATCAGAACTAACAGTTTAATGCAGATCGAAGTTTCACTATAATTTCAGTCCCCTATAGTTTCAGTTTGCTCTATCTAGAGTGGTATAGTCTAATTTCTAAAGTAGTCACAATATTTCCTAACTTACCACATTTCAATTTCTAAACAGACAAAAGTATTCAGAAAACTTATGGATTCGGCGTCGGAGACTCGTTGTGCCACACTTTTCAGAAGAAGTATCTCAAAATACTTCACATATTCGAAAACAACCTTTTGAAATCCAAAACTTTGAAAACCCATTCCACAGCCGAGTTTTACAACTAGGCTCTTATACCACTAAATGTAACACCCCAAACCCAGCCTAGACGTTACGGTCGAATCTGGCGTGTCACATTGAAGTGTTTTTCGAAATCAAGGTTTGTTGGGAGAAATCATTCGAGTTAAAATCCATTTAATTTTTGTTTCCTGAGAAATAATTGGTCAACACTTAGCAAAACGATTACCATGTTTGTTACTGTTGGTTTAAATTCGTGGAAGCTACTCTATTTACGGGTATCTTGAAGTTGAAAATATACGTTTGCCTTGTAAAACAGTTATTAGTTGTGAAAACTTGTTGGTATCCTTTTGGCAGTTCAAAATAAGAAATTAAACCCAATTATAAGGAATTAAAATCACAAGAGGCCTTATTACAAAAATATCAACCCAATATAAAAATTTAATTAACTAGGTCTAAAATAAACTATTAGCAAACGTGTGGCCACCTTCGAGTCCCTCGCATCTCTAAATCATCTAAGGCTAGGGATTACCTGTACAGTTAAAAGAAAAGGGTGAGTTACGAGAAATCAGTGTGTAATCCCCTATCATGCAGTAACAGTCTGGGCCTGAACCCTATTCAGTAACAATACAGTGTGGGCTTTAACCCAAAACAGTAACAGTGTAGTGTGGGCCTTAGCCTATCACAGTATCAGAATTAGAAACAAAATACATGTGGGCCTAAGCCCAATACAGTGACAGTATCAGTAACAGAAATGCAACAATGCAATCATGCAACCCATCCCAATCTAGCCAACACACCACCCGTACCAACCAACACACCATGTAGGGATAAAATTAACCCACACAGCTAACACACCAATATCAGCACCGGTTGCGGCACTAATCGATGTATTGCAAAGAAAGTCGCGATGAATCGAATGGCTAAGAGCCGTAAAGCGGGATAGCTATAACGCCATGAGTACGATGAATATGATTGGCACAAAGCCATCGGTAGTAGTAATATGATCGGTACACAGCCATCAGTAACGGTAATATGATCGACAGAAAGCAATCAGTAATAGTAATATGATCGGCACACAACTATCAGTAACGGTAATATGATCGGCACAAAGCCATCAGTAGCATCGCAGTAAAGCTGCCAGCAACGTTATCGCAGCAAAGTCGCGATGTAAGATAGTATCGCAAACAAAGCCGCCAAGACGAGATATGTGGCAAAGCCACCGATAATAGTGATTGTGGCGAGCCACCAAGACGATACTTCCTCCATAAACGGTATCCCAACCCCATGCAAAGATGTCGTGTATGCAAAATGCCATGCTCAGAATCAGTCATACAAATCACAGATAAATCAGTCATTTAAATCATAGACAGATCAGTCATTTACGTCACAGATAAATCAATCATTTATACTCGAGGGGCAAAATAGCCATTTTACCCTTTTGGGGGTATATCGGTCAATTCACCTAACAGAGGTATTACAGTCATTTTACTTACAAGGGCATCACGGTCATTTTACCCAACAGGGGTATTACGGTCATTTTACCCTACAGGGGCATTACGGTCATTTTACCCTACATGGGTACTACGGTCATTTTACCCTACAGGGGCATTACGGTCATTTTACCCTACAATGGTATTACGGTCATTTTACCCTACAGGGGTATTACGGTCACTTTACCCTACAGAGGCATTACGGTAATTTTACCCTACAGGGGTATTACGGTCACTTTACCATACAGGGGCATTACGGTCATTTTACCCTACAGGGGCATTACGATCATTTTACCCTACAGGGGTATTACGGTCATTCTATTCTCTGGGGGTATTTTAGTCATTTCACTCTTTAAGGGTATTTCGGTCATTTTACAACCTTCCCGAAGGTCTCGATCGCCTGGCGACACGGATAACATATATGATCGAAACAGTGTAAATGGGCCCAAAGCCCAATATTCGACCTAAGTGGGCCCACACGCTCGTGTGGCCCATTTTGCCCAAATTCAGTCACGGCTATGTGAACGTTATAGCCCAGTTCAGTATTTGCCACTTATCATGAATTTATTCTGTATGGGGCCCACGAGCCCATTGGGCCCACACGGCCCATTTCAGCCAAACGAGGCCCATAACGGCCCAGGAGCACGAGAACGCTCGTGGTGGCCTCTACAGTCTATCACCCATGATTTGTGGGCTCGATTCACCACACGAGCGATCGCACGCTCGTGAGGCCTCAAATGCCGAAGTTTCGGCTTTTCAGCTTTTTGGCTTTTGTCGATTCGCAGAGGAGATAGTGTGATTACACACCTTTTTACGGAGTCATTCCAAGATCTACGAGCACCCGACCTTGTTTGAATGAGGGTGACCTTAATCCCCTAGCGATCGCTATTCAGAAACGATCACACGTCTTCGCTGCTTTCCTAAAGTACAGTCAAGAACTGATTAGTAAGTGGTAGGGCATATTCGGCCAACCCCAAAAACATGAGGTAACCTTATTACATTACCGGACGTTTGAGAATGAAAGTGTGACTCCTCCAAGCCGTTCACACTTCACTACTCATTGAGGAAGACCCTAGAATCGCAATGAGTGCGGTACGAGAAGAATGAAATAACAATCGATTAATGGGGTTATTCGGTTTTGGAAAAGAAAGGAAGAGCATAGGTGCATTCGATTTTAAAAGTAAAGCAGAGGATGGATTTGAACACTTACCGATTGCCAGAGCCGTTGCAGAATCGAAACAGAGAGGGGAGAACTTTCGGTCACAAGTCGAAAAGAGGAAAGAGTCACAAGGGCTAGAGTGCAAGGTTCGGCTGAAAGAATCAATAGACAAGAAGAGATGAATCAGGCAGTTGGCCGAGACTTGAAAAGAATAGAGAAAAAAGAGAGGTTTCGGCAGATGTTGGTGCAAAAGAGGGGAGAGGAATGGACTTGAAAACAAAATGGTTTACTTTACCAAAATGGTCGGAGCCGAATACCCAAAATGCACAAATGGCCACTTGCAAATTCGGCACAAGAGAGCAGAGAAAGAAAAGAGCCTTTACAGTTTCAGAAACCGATGACAAACTGAACAAAACTGAGAGAAAACCCCTCAGCCGAATTTCAAACCACTCCCCTTATCCCTCCTTGATATCCTCCATAACAACTCCAAGACCAATTCAAACTTCATCTTGCAGAGTTTCAGTCTAACTCCACTTCTCATGCTGCAAGGAAATAAAATAAATACTTCTTCGCATGCCAAGGGATTCGAACCCAAGCTCTCGCATCAGCCAATTCACGCCACTTGCCACTAAGCCACAAGCTCTTTTTGTGTCATAAAACAAGCATTATTACTAATAAGGCCTAAGTGTCAGTGTCCAGGTTCATTTAAGGGAAAAATAATTTTTTTTGCAAAAGCCAAGACTTGAACCCAGGCTTCTCAAACACTCCCATAACACCCAAATCACTTAGCCATTAAAGCAAACAAGCAATTTGTGTCATTTTCTTGCACACATAAATATTTATGTGCAGTCTCCTAGTTGATCCCACACTCAAGGCCCATTCCTTCTAGGCCCAAATTCGGAGCGTTACAGAAACTCCTGAAGAGATCAAAATATATTTTTTCCAATTTTTTTTCTCACTTATGACTTTCAAAAGAATGTTGATTGCTTAGCAAATATGTTCAAATGGTCATTTGAAAAGTTAGTATTCAAGATTGAATAAATAGAATATGATATATTATGTGATGTTCTCATGAAGGGGAGTAAATATGCGCTGCACTCTTTTTCCCTTAATCGAGGTTTTGTCCCATTAGGTTTTCCTGGTAAGATTTTTAATGAGGCAGCATATTATGCGTATTATATATATGTGTACTCTTTTTCCTTCAATAGGAAATTGTTTTCTCACAAGGTTTTTATTTTAGTAACGTTTTATCACAGTGATTACTTCTTATGTTCATTTATACTTCTCATGCTCATAAATAGAAACTTTGGAGAAGCATTATAAATATTCTGATTGATCAATAAATTAAGCTCTCTTTGCTCTCCCATTCTCTTTATTCTTTATTCTCTATCTTTTATTTTATAACACTAACTTAAAAATATAACTTTTTCAATAATTATTACAATGTTAGTTGTAACTAAAAAAATTATAAGTTCCACTAAGAAAAATAAAAGCCATAACTTTGTAAAATTGCACTAAATTAAAATGCATAAAAATTCATATAATTTAAGATTTATTCTTTGACTTAAATAAAAAAATATAGGTTGAGATTAATGTTATTAAATCAAGTAGTGAAGGACAAGGCAAATAGAATTAGTATATATGAGTAGTTGTGTACTAGATAATAGTATACTCACAAATTTTATAGATATAATGATAAAGTTAGTTATTGATATTTATATTTTTGTTAATTTCATACTTATTTTTTATTTTGAATTAAATTTGACCCTCAACCTTTTAAAAAAGTTGAATTCGACCATCAACCTTCTAAAAAGAATTGAATTGATGTTTTTTTTTAACAAAAATACTGTGTAAAATGTTAAACTTTTAAATATGACATCTCACATGAGAACCTACCTGTATTTCATGATTTTTAATTTTTTTAAATTTATTATACTTTTACAAAAAATATTTTTATGACTTTTAAATTATTTACTGACGTGATATATAAAATAAATAAAACAATATTAGCATGAAATACACATGGGTTTACCCTCTAACATCATTAAAGAATTAATGATTTAATATGTAATTTTATTAAAGAAAAATGATTTAATTTTTTTTGAGAGAATTAATAGTCAAAGTTAATTAGGAAATCAAAAGATGTAGATGTAAATAATAAAAATGATGGTAAATGTTGAAAAGAGTTACTAATCATGTATGTCAATAATAATTTAGATTTATTAAAGCAATTGGGGGGGCATGCGCAAAACTGAGGTGCATATGATGACGTGTGAATCCTAAGAACTGCAATGCATGCAATGAAACTGTAACCCAATTCATGGAAAATGGAAAATGGAAAATGGAAAACACCCTTTTCTTTTATGTTAATTCTAATATTAATTTTTTTGATGTAATTATGAAATTTTAGCAATCATTTTATTATTCTGTTTCTTCACCAAATAACTTGGATGTGGAACTCTCCTGCATATTCTTTCAAAAGAGACGAAATTCAAACCAAATTGATCTCTTTGTAAACTTCTCATAGCTTCCATTACCTATTTTCTTCATCTTCCCGGAAATAATTTTTCCCAATATCTGTCTAAATTTCGTTTTTGGGATTTTTTTAGATTTGGAACAAATCCTAAAGCTTTGCTTCCCCCATCGAATTGATGACATAATTCAGGATTCCTGATCTATTAGTTTGGATTGGAGGTGGATTTTCCTAGAAGAGGCTGTTTGGACCAGAGAAAGGGCTGGACTTGGGGGTCTGTTCTAGGCCTTTGATCTCTTCTCACAGATTGAATTCTTTCGATTTTTGTTTGCTCTTTAATGGAATTATCAAGGACCCATGTTGATGTTGGAATTGAGAAGAGAGAGTTGATGATTATAATGAGGACCTGAGAATTTGGGAAATTTTGATGGGGAACGCATGCGCTGGGCCAAGTAATCTTGGTGGGAATGGATTCTTCCAATCTGTCACACAGGCGGTTTGGCGGCAAAGGCCGCCTATTCAGGACCAATTGCCGGCGGCTAATGAAGATAACAGCAACAAAGGTTCCGACGAATCTAATAAATCCAAAGGCTCGGATGATTGTCAAGATTCTGCTGCAACTGAGAACACTGCCCCTGAACCCGTCAAGATCCCCAATGCGGAGCCCAAGAATAAGGAAGGGAACAATGCCAATAAGGCTTCGGGTCAAAAGCCAAATAATTTGAAGAGGTTGACAAGCACGGAACTGGAGTCAGTGCTTGGAAGGAAAACCGGGAATATGAAGGAGCTATATAGCTTGGGGCGTAAGTTAGGTCAAGGACAATTCGGAACAACGTTTTTCTGTGTCGAAAAAAGCACTGGGAAAGAGTTCGCCTGCAAATCCATTGCCAAGAGGAAGCTGACCTCAACTGATGATTTGGAGGATGTTAGAAGGGAGGTTCATATAATGCACCATCTCGCAGGTCACCCTAATGTGATACAAATCATAGGTGCTTACGAAGATGCTGTGGCTATTTATCTTGTTATGGAGTTCTGTGCTGGTGGGGAGCTTTTTGATAGAATCATTCAGAGAGGGCATTATACCGAGAGAAAGGCAGCTGCACTTGCTAGGGTAATGGTTGGTGTTGTTCAAGCATGTCATTCTCTTGGTGTTATGCATCGTGACCTCAAGCCCGAAAATTTCCTGTTCATTAACAAGGATGAGGACGCCCCACTTAAAGCAATTGATTTTGGGCTTTCAATGTTCTTTAAGCCAGGTATTACCCATGTTGTAACTTCTTCTTTTTCGTTCATTCTTGACAGTCTTGTAGTTTGACTACAATTAGCAACTTTTAATTAAAATGTCTCTGATGGAAACATTTGATCATTTTTTTTGTCCACTTTGCTGCCATGAAAGTAGTTAACTCTTGCTAAAGGTAATGTTTTTGGCCACTAGATAAATGCTTGAGTGAACATTTTGTTATCTTCTTGGACAGTTGGACCAAATTTTGTCAGTTGACATAATTTTCATTTTATTTATGAAACTATTGAGTGCACAGATTCCTACTTTTTAGTTTTATATTATATATTATCATTCATCCTAGCGACTGTGAGCACAAAATTTCTCTCTCAAGCAAAAGGAAACGAGAATCTTCAATTGCTAGAATAAAATGTCCTGTAATCCCTTGAGAAACCTTACGCAGCTGATACTGTGCTAACTGTCTCACTGGTTTTTGTTTTCTCTCAGATTAAAAATAACAAATTCCATTATATTTATTCTGTTAGTAAATTCTTAGTTACTACAGAGAAGCATACGAAGTTCTTATAATCACCATGTGCTGTTATGGAAAGTATTTTACATAAAATAGTTTTAGATCCATGTGAGGTAGAGCAATATTGGGAATCCTTATGGAGACTCTACCAGTCACGGCTACCTGACTAAGTTTGAATGCACATTACATTGACCTTGCAAAGAAAGCAAAGAGGGGAAGAAAAAAGAGGGTGGGGTTGGGAGATAGGAGTTAGTGCAATGTCTTCATCACCCTTCTTGGCTATTGCTCATCTTTAGAGTGTGGTCATATCTAGCCAAATCACAGTCTGATCATTGCCTTCATTTACATGGAGTCATTCATCTTTATAAAGGATTTTACTAAATTTTATTATGTCAATTTACTCTGTTGTCTGGGAACTAATCCCTTTTCCTCTAGGTGAAATATTCAATGATGTGGTTGGAAGTCCGTATTATGTGGCTCCAGAAGTGTTGCAGAAGCACTATGGTCCAGAATGTGATGTTTGGAGTGCTGGAGTGATCATTTATATTTTACTTTGTGGAGTCCCCCCATTCTGGGATGGTGAGTGTTTTGCTACTTGCGGCTTCAATGGTTTGAAGCATCAGTAAATGCTTCCAGGCACGGTTGACTTACATCTGATTTATTTGGTACGGATGTTAATTTTTCTATCAGAAACGGAGCAAGGGATATTTGAGCAGGTTATGAGAGGTGAACTCGACTTTACATCAGAGCCATGGCCTAGTATCTCTAACAGTGCAAAGGACTTGGTACGACGAATGCTTATAAAGGACCCTAAAAAGCGGTTGACAGCCCATGAAGTTCTTTGTGAGTATGCATAAATCTCCCTTTCTCTAAAACGTACTGTTATTTAACACAAATGGTCAACTTGAATATTATTTTATCTGGGAAGCCTTGAAGCTATTCTGTCTATTTCAATTGAATGATCCTTTGCAGCATCACATAGTGGAGAGTTACATTGGATATACCTTTAGAAACAGTTTTGATTTGGCCAAAAAGGAATACATTTAATGAAATACAAGTTGTCATGCAGTCAATCTAATTTCATGCAGAATTTTGTTATGGAGATGGAAGAATAAGTGTTCATTTAGTGAATGATCTTTTAAGAACTACCTAGATGTGAGGATCATAGAAACTAGTGCCTTACATATAAGAAAATAATTTTTGTCTGTTTTATCTTTAAAACTATGTACTTTACTTTATTGGCAGTTGTAAATTATGACCTAATATTGAAGGAGAATGACAAAAAGAGTGATACTGTATGCTTTACATTAATCTACTCTGTTAAATACGAGTAGAAATATAGGCTTTGCTTTTATCTCGTTCCTCACCTCAATGCATAATTTGTCCTTTGTGGCTGCTTCCTTCCATCTACATGATATGACCTGCATGAATACCATTTTCCAACAATTCCTTTTTATACCCACTGGAGTTGGCAGAGGAAAGCAGGGAATTTTGTAACCTGAGATTCAAGATGCTAGACTTCAAAGCAATCATTAGAGAAGTTGGAGTCTTGGAGAAAAGTTGATCTTAGCCTGCACTGGATGTGGCTGCAAATGTCTGAGCTGAACTTTGGACTTTCTGCTTTATATGCCTGACATGCTTGGCGGGGGTGTGTTTAAAATGTGTCTGATTTGATTGTTTCAGGATTAATTTTGAGAAATTGGATAGTGATTATTCTAAACAATTTGAGATTACGAACTGATGATTGAAAACCACAATCCAGTTAGTCATCAGGGAAGCATTCCATCAAATCTTGGTGTACATATATTTTGCAGAAGAGACCTGTTAACCTGTAGACTACCTTGTCACACATTTATGAGTTTTTTCTTCACTTGGTTTCTGCCCTTATATATTTTGCAGATTGCAAAAAAGTTTATAGCTATGTTATTCGAACTCATGTATGTGTCCTACATGGTATGCTTAATTTTTTTCTTTTCCATGTTTTTGGAGGGTCCTTGAAGGGACATATCTCCTATGTCCTGAAATGCATTGGACACAGGGTGCTGTACGCAAGTACTTCAAGAAAAATGAGGAGTCGTAGCAACATAGGTTTATATTCCTTCTTTGAGTGAACAACTTTGTGACAACTGGCACTAACTATATTCTGAAAATCAAGGAATCTGGATGACAGTGAACAGTTTTATTTCAGTTACTTAAATGCAAGAAGAAGAATTGCCATTCTTGTTTTGGTCGATGTTTCCTTTCTGCAACATCAACCAAGAACTTTAAATAGTTGGATTTATCACTTGCCTTGTATTGTCAAACAAAATGAAAAGTTTATCATAACTAATACTTCTACTTCTCCAATTATTTTCTCCATGTGAAAGCATTTTATCATTGTTCAAAAGAATTCAATACAGATGTAATGCGTCCCCTGTCTCTTTACCGTTTTAAGCATTTCAGTTATCGAGAAAATTTATTTTCTGTACTTCTTCTAATGGTGCAGAAATATATTGTAAAGGGATTACTTAACTTCCTGTATCTTGGCAGGTCACCCTTGGGTTCAGGAGGATGGCATTGCTCCTGATAAACCTCTTGATTCAGCTGTCCTATCGCGTTTGAAGCAATTTTCTGCAATGAATAAGCTGAAGAAAATTGCCATCAGAGTTAGTACCCAGATTCATCTCAACTCTCTGAAGTTCATAGTAGTTGTGGAAGATTTTTCAAATTGAATTGTGTTTTTCCCCAATAACATGCATGAATGAAACGTGTTGAATGGGCTAAGCAACTTCTTAATGATAAAGAGTAAGAATCTTTATCAAATTAAATGCTTAATGCAGCCATTATATCAGGCAGCTGCAGCAACTAACAAGTGATTTTTTTTTTGCGGGCCATGGCATCCTTATATATATTTCTTATTAGAAGTTTTGTTTATATTTAGGTCATTGCTGATAGCCTATCAGAAGAGGAAATTGCAGGCCTGAAAGAAATGTTTAAGATGATAGATGCAGATAACAGTGGGAATATCACTCTTGAGGAACTGAAAATTGGTTTAGAAAAAGTTGGTTCTAAGCTCAAGGATTCTGAGATTAATGGGTTAATGCAAGCGGTAAGCCTCTTTATACCGAACAAATCTCTGCCTTGCTGTAGTGTAGTATGATTCTGGCTTTTCTTGTTTTAGTATTAAGTGCTTGCAGGGGGCATTAATAGGTCCAGGGGTGAAGCCAGAAAATATTTTTGGGGGTCAGAATTAAATTTTATATTTGTATGATGGTAAAAATGTAATTTCATCATTTTAATAGCTATATCTTTATAATTTTTAAAGGATTAAATCAAATTTTTATCATTTTTTGGGGGCCAAAGTGCAATTTTACCATTACTAATTTAAAATTTTATAAATTATAAAGGGGCCTAAATGGAAAATTTTCTATTTTAGGGGGAGCCGGCCCCTGCAAGCCCCCTGTTTTCGCCACTGAACAGGTCCAATGTTAAAGATGCATGAGGTGGATAGTTTTAGGTGTTTCCAATGCTTTTCCTGACTGGAAACACTCGATTACTAAACTATTAGCATAGATAAGAATCAAGAACTAGGAGAGTAGCTGCAGTTTTTTCGAATAATAAGTTTTTGCTACATTTGAAACTACTTCATTGTCCGGTCAACATCTTAAATGCGAGATTGACCAGTATATGCATGGCGTAAGAATGGCCAACCAGGCTCCCAGGCCATAACATTGTTGCTGATTTGGTATAGTTATTCTCTTAAATACTGCAGGCAGACATTGATAACAGTGGTACTATAGACTATAGCGAGTTCATAGCGGCCATGCTTCATCTAAACAAGATCCAGAAAGAGGATCATCTGTTTGCAGCTTTCAACTACTTTGACAAAGATGGAAGTGGCTACATTACTCCAGATGAGCTCCAGCAGGCCTGTGAGCAGTTTGGCTTGCAAGATGTTCACTTGGAAGATGTAATACGTGAAGTTGACCAGGATAACGTAAAGAATTTACAAGCTGACTTTTTAACTTCCATTTTCACTTCAAATATTATGTTGGTTAAAGATGTATGTTCATTTTACATACATCGATTATCATGATTTCTTCTCTTCAGGATGGGCGTATCGACTATAGTGAGTTTGTAGCTATGATGCAAGACACAGGTTTAACCGGAAAGCACAAAACATTCAAGCATTGATACATCATCTTGCTTCGGTAAGACTGCTTATTCCATGGTTCTTTAGACTACAATTTTGATTTTTAACCTCAGACCTTTTGGTAATCCCTACTGAAACTATCATAAGTTGGGTAGTAATTCCCTTATCTGAATCTTGTTAACACTTTTCAGTTCACTATACTGAGCTATGCTACTCTGACTTTTTCTTTTTCTTGAAGTACCCGTCTTAGACACCTATGTCTGATGCATATCTGGAAATGGGTATAGAGACATGACCCTAAAGAAGCCCTCCAAATACATGCAAAAACTTTGAAAAACTTAAACATACTCATATCAGATATATACTCTTATCCAACATTTACACCCAAGCTGAGATCTCTCTACTCATTTTGACCCTCAATTTCTTCCAGGTTAAGGGTGGGTTTAGATGGGCGGTGCGTTTACCTGCGGTTAGTGTAAAAACAGCGGTGGCGGTGAGATCAGATATTGTAGCGATACTGTAGCGTGAGACAAAAAGTAAACTAAACGCACCGCACCGCACTCAATCGCCCATCCAAACCCACCCTAAGTCATTCATTCATCAGTCCATTCATTTGCCCTCGTCTGAAAAAGAAAAAGATAAAAAAAGAAGAAGAAGGAATACACGGTATAACCTTAAACTCTGCTGCTAGCATCTAATGTCATCAAATCCATGTTTTAACCATTTATGTCAATGACTTGCATGATGTTTCATCTGAACTGACAGGGACTTGGTAGCCATGTTCAACACAAATTGTTTAGCAGCTCTGTTTAGAAACTGTATCATGCTCGATGCTGTGTTCCGTAGTGATCTTGCTGGCCTCTAAGGTCGACTCAATCATAGGGTACTTCCATCTTGCTACCTTATCTTGCCTACTAGCAAGGCCAGCATATCTAGATTCTCAGAAGGTTATGCAGAAAAAATGGCATGTAACATTTTGCTGGCGAAGATTGGCTTGTTGACAAGGAGCGCCCCCATGGCAGAGAGGTCAAAGCTTATAGGAACCCATATTATTCGGACCGAAGTTAATGGCGTGGTTCGTAGGTTTCCCTCTGCTTTGAAGAGTTGTTTCTGTAATGTTCTTAAATATTTTTGTTGCAGAAAAACGGACCACTTGGTTCAATTTTAGTCGTCCTCGATTGGACCATTGCAGGAACAACCAAACTCATTGGTTATTTCAACCCTTTTTACCATCATGCAACAACTTACGTCTTCTTGTTTTCACATATAACAAATCTCAGATATTTATTTACTCTCAAATTACAATTTATCATTATTAATCATTTGATAGTAAAAGTACCATGGAAATTTTTCTACTAAGAGTTGAATTGTATTTTACTTTTTCTACTTAAGAAATAGATAACCAAGTCTCTGTACGTTAGATTAAAGAGCAAATTGGTCATTTGCTATTAAAAATTTCATTTATTTGTACTGTTAAAAAGCGGCATGATTAATGGAATAACTAAACAGAGACATGTGATGATGTGAGACGGCCCGGGTTGATTCGAGTTGTTCACGAGATTGCCCGATCGTCTACGAGGAGAGGTGGAATCTTCGGGAAACAGAAGAAATTTGGTTAAGTATGCGGAAGCTTCAAAAGGGTTTTTCTTTTAAAATTTGTTTAAGTTAGGAATGGAGGTTCGGTTATCTATAGAATCAAGATAAAAGGCTAATTTGGTAGGTTCGGATTAGCAAGGAATAGATTAAAGGATAGAAAAGGGTTCGGGATAAATAAAGGATGTGGATAGCGATCTTAAACGGCAGAAACGATTCAACACTCAAAGAGTGTCACCCCGATTTCTATATGGTTTAAGGTGGATTTACGGGATAGGATGGTTGATGAATGCCACACCAAGCTCGGTGATAAGTTCAGAAAAAGAGATCGATTGACGCCACTAGCTCGCTAGATAAGTCAAGTCGAAACTCGTACGAATAAAGAGGGGAGAAAACTCACTCTAGAACAAAAGTTCATTCAATTTGACCAAAGTGAAACAACAAACTATTTATAAGCCTATCTACTAGCTACCCGAATAGACACAATCACTAACTTAGCAACTAAGAAATTCGGCCATGAATAAGCTAGATTGTTCTAGAATAAAACACTAAATTGTTGTAGCTAAATCAGCTGAATGGAAGCTCTTTGGACGGTTTCTAGAAGGAGAATAATCAGCTTGCATGAATGTAGTATTTGCTTGGATGCTTTGCACAAGTCTAGATTCGGCCTAGGCTTTAATGGAGCTCTTAAATTGCCATCCTTTGGCTGAAAAGTGACCAGCATTAAAATGGGTACTTGAGCAGCCATAAAGGTGTGAAAAGGTAGCCTGAAGGGCCTTTGAGGTGTGAACAGAGTCAGCCGAATGGTCCTTGGTGTGGGCAGCTAGTGTGAACGCCATTGATGGCTTCTTGGGAAGAGAACCGGCCAAGCCATGGGAGTTATTGACTGGACAACCCTTGGCCGAATGGTTGCCTTGGGGAGCCAAAAGGTATCAGCCATCATACAATGCACCAGCCGAACATGCATCTTCCCCCATACATTGAACCTAGATCCATGCACCTTGTTAAATGTCTTCCTGTAACACCCCTTACTCGGGTTCTACGTCGGAACCGGGCCCGAGGCGTTACCGAACTCACACCACTTGATCGCCACTTAGGCTTGTCGTAACTACTCTCTGAAGTCATCTTAACCACCTCATTCTCGACTTACGAGGTTTCACTCATACACACGAGGGCTCCCGAGACTAAACCGAAACTTTTTTTTTCCAATCTTAAAATTTTTCTCTTTTATACAGGTCTCACACGCCCGTGCAAAATTAGACACGCCCGTGCATGGACACACACGCCCATGTCCCCAAATCGTGCCTAAAACCCCAGCATTCTGCCAATGTCCCACGGCCAAGGCACACACCCGTGCTTACCACCCGTGGTGCACACTGACTACCTTAACACGACCTAGAGTCTAGACACATGCCCGTCTAGCAGCCCGTGGCCAACATCGATTAATCCCACACGCCCTAGGCGCGTGTGACTAGTCCGTGGTCTATTCTGATTTACAATACTAACATGCAGGGGACGCACGGCCAAACCACAAGCCCGTGGGCTGACCGTGTGTCACACATGGCCTAGACACACGTCCGTGTGTCTATCCACATGGCCAAGAATAAAGCTATTTGCTAAGCTCTTCTCACCCTTATAGCTTACACAACATGCACTCATACAACACATCCATAATCAACTCAAATTGAATTGCAATCTCACATAGACAACTATAACTTTTCATATAACATAAAATAGCCAACAACTATGGCATTATACAAAATAAGCTATCCATCTAAAGGCCAACACATCTTAGCCATTTACAAAAAAATTCACTAACTTGTCTAGCCCCTATACATGCCATATACAAAACATTGAGTCTAATGTACCAGAGTGTGCTGATAATGTGGGCGATCTTCCAAATAATCCTCGTATCTCGATTCAACACCTTTACTCTATAAGACAAGGGAAAAGAAAGAGAGTAAGCTTTGAACTTAGTAAGTTTACACATAAACAATTAAGCTAAGCTTTGAGCTTAGTAAGTTTACACATAAACAATTAAGCAACATAGTATAAGCTAAGCAACAATTAGCATTATACTAACATAAGTAATTCACAACTATGCTTACTCTTTCTATCCCTTACCACATTTCCAACACATCATGAGTCACATACTCATAACCATCGAAATGCACCCCTGCATTCAATGTCACATTTACACAATATACAACACATCATTATTTCTCAATAATTCATTCACACAGCTAATTAACTTAATAATGCATCCACACAGCTTCTTTACTCAATAATGCAATCACATGGCTAATCCACACAGTTAACCCACACAGCAAATGTCTCTGTAGTTTCGCACTTAGCACACCACAATCGATTAATAAGGTGGTATCGCACTTAGCCTACCACAAAGGTAATCATAGGGGTTTCTCACTTAGCCCACTAAACGATATACCTAACGATAGCATCGCACATAGCCATCTCATCGTCAATATGCATTAGGATGGTATCGCACTTAGCCTGCCATCTAGCATTATCACTACACATTCACATGTCTACTTACTTAATTAAACATCCATTCACAATTCTACTACATTCATTCTACTTGAACCACATAGGTTCTCAATCAATCTCGAACAAGCTACACACTAGCTATCATCAATAAATTGTAAGTATGAATGCATTATTTATGCATAGACTTACCTCGATACTCAAAAGTATTGAGACTTGCAATTTAGTCCACCACCTTGCTTTTGCCTCGGTTTCGATTCGGGCTTCGTCTTTCTTGATCTATAATGAATAAATCAGCTTATTCAATACATACATTGACTAAATTGACCCACATCTCATACTTTAGCAAAATTACTATTTTGCCCCTAAACTTTCTCATATTTACACTTTAGTCCCAAAGGCTCGTAAAGTGATTTTTATTCAACTTTCTAGTCTTTCATGCTTAGTCGAACCACTTATTCAACTAAAGCTATCATCAATTCTCACTAAAACACACATGTATGACCAAACTTAAGATTTTCACAATCAAGTCCCTACATGCATTTTCATGGAAAATCACTTAACAAAAGATGTTTCTACTACATCAAGCTTTCATAATCTTTCATAAAATATCAACATACATGCATTTCATACATGACCACATTTTTGAACATCCATTTTAGCTCATCAAATAGCTAAAAATAGCTTACTCATGCTACTAGGACTTCAAAAATATAAAGAATATAAAAAACGAGGCTAGATGCACTTACTAGCAAGCTTGAAAAATTTGAAGAACCCTAACAATGGCTCTTGGAATTTTAGTGCCTTTGGGGAAGAAGATGAATGAATTTTGTCATCTTTTCTCCTATTTTAATCACTTATTTGATAAATGACCAAAATGCCCTTTTTTAAAAACTTTCTATTTTAACTCATCCATTCCCAATTTTGTCCAAATATTAGAATTTGGATAAATTGCTATTTAAGGACCTCTAATTAATAATCTAAAGCTATTTCACACATATAGCTTCTAGAAACACACATTTTGCAACTTTTGCAATTTAGTCCTTTTTGACAATTCAACCGCAATTTCACAAAATTGCTTCATGAAACTTTCACACTAGCATGCATACAAGGCATAAACCTCAAAAACTCATTTATAACCCTCGGATTTGTGGTCTCGCACCACTATTTCGACTAGGCCCTAAATCGAGATGTTACAACTCTCCCCCCTTTAGAGATTTTCGCCCCCAAAAATCTTACCAGTAAAGAGGTTTGGATGTTGCTCTCTCATAGCTTCTTTCGTTTCCCACGTAGCCTCTTCCACACCATGTTTCTGCCATAACACTTTCACTAGTGCTATGCTCTTATTTCTCAACTGTTTCACTTTTCGAGCTAAGATCTTAATCGACTCTTCTTCATAAGACATATCTGGTCTTATCTCAATTTTCGTCGAAGGAATCACATGTGAAGGATTGGAGCGATACCGTCGCAACATCGACACATGGAACACATTATGAATCTTTTCCAACTCTACCGACAAAGCCAACCGGTACGCTATAGGCCCAATTCTGTCTGTAATCTCATACGGCCCTATGAACCTTGGACTCAATTTCCCTTTTCGTCCAAATCTCATAATCTTCTTCCACGGGGACACTTTCAAAAACATTTTGTCGCCCACTTCAAACTCAATTTCTTTTCTTTTCAAATCCGCGTATGACTTTTATCGGTCCGAAGCAGCTCTCAGACTATTACGGATTACTTTTACCTTCTCTTCGGTTTTTTTCACTAGATCGACCCCATGGATCCGCTTCTCACTAAGCTCGGTCCAATACAAAGGAGTCCGACACTTACGACCATACAAAGCCTCATACGGTGCCATCTGTATACTCGACTGATAACTGTTGTTGTAGGCGAATTCGACCAAAGGTAGATATCTCTCCCAACTACCTTCGAATTCCAATACACAGCATCGAAGCATATCTTCAAGAACTTGAATCACTCTTTCAGACTGACCATCGGTTTGCGGATGAAACGCAGTATTGAAATTCAATCTCGTACCCATGGCCTCTTGCAACTTCTTCCAAAATCTCGAAGTAAATCTCGAATCTCTATCCGATATAATAGACACAGGCACACCATGCAACCTCACTATCTCTGCCACATACAACTCAGCTAACTTATCCAGTGAATAATTAACACGTACTGAAATAAAGTGAGCCGACTTTGTCAACCTATCCACAACAACCCACACAACATCTTTTTTTCTCGGAGTCATCGGCAACCCCGTTACAAAATCTATGGTAATCCGATCCCACTTCCGTTCGGGTACCATTACTGGCTGAAGCAATCCCGAAGGCACTTGATGCTCAGCCTTCACCTGTTGGCAAATCAGACACTTTGTCACAAACTCTGAAATATCTCTTTTAATACCCATCCACCAATACAACTTCCTCAAGTCGTTGTACATTTTCGTACTGCCCCGATGTACTGACAAACATCCACTGTGGGCCTCATGAAAAACCTTTCGAATCAACTTCTCATCTTTAGGAACACAAATTCTGTCACGATACATCAGACAACCATTCAAATCCACTCGATAATCAGAATCACTTTCTGATCCGCACTTAGCTATCTTAGCTTGCATCTCACTGTCATACTTCTTAGCCTCACATATTTGTTGAACAAATAATGGCTTAGCTCTCAACTCTACCAAAATAGCACCATCGTCAGACAATGCTAAACTCGTGCTCATAACTCTTAGAGCATACAAGGATTTCCTACTTAAGGCATTTGCAACCACATTCACTTTTCCCGGGTGGTAGTCAATGACTAACTCATAGTCTTTCAACAACTTAAGCCACCGTCTCTGTCTCAGATTCAGATCCTTCTGATCTATCAAATACTTTAAACTCTTGTGATCCGTAAAGATTCACCACTTCTCACCATATAAGTAATGTCGCCAAATCTTTAATGCAAAAATAATCGTAGCTAACTCCAAATCATGAGTCGGATAATTTTTCTCGTGCGGTTTCAACTGTCTCGAGGCGTAAGCGACTACCTTATCCTCTTGCATCAACACGCAACCGAGACCATTAAACGATACGTCACTATAAACCACGAACTATTTTCTCGATTCAGGTTGAACCAAAACCGAAGCCTCCGTTAATAATGTCTTCAGTCTCTCGAAATTTTGTTGACATGTCTCAGTCCATTCAAACTTGACATCTTTGTGCAACAACTTCGTCATCGGAGTAGAAATCACGGAGAACCCCTTTACGAAACGTCTGTAATATCCTGCTAATCCCAAGAAACTTCTAATTTCAGACACGTTCCTCGGCGGTTTCCAATCCACAACAGCCGATATCTTACTCGGGTCAACTCTGACACCATCACCTGACACAATGTGTCCTAGGAATCCGACTTCTCGGAGCCAAAACTCACTCTTGCTAAACTTAGCATACAACTGTTTATCTCTCAAAGTTTGCAAGACAATTCTCAAATGCTCTTCGTGATCGTTCTCATCCCGAGAATAGATCAATATGTCGTCAATGAAGACAACTACAAACTTGTCCACATACGGTCTGAAAACACGGTTCATCAGATCCATAAAAATCGCAGGTGCATTCGTCAAACCAAACGGCATAACCAAAAACTCATAATGGCCATACCTTGTCCGAAATGCAGTTTTCAACACATCTTGCTCTTTCACTCTGAGCTGATAATAACCAGACCTCAAGTCTATCTTGGAGAACACTGTAGCTCCCTTCAGTTGATCAAAAAGATCATCAATCCTTGGTAAATGATACTTATTCTTCACCGTCACCTTGTTCAGTTGTCTATAGTCTATACACAACCTCATAGACCCATCTTTCTTCTTCACGAATAATACCGAGAGCACCCCGTGAGTAGCTCGGTCTTGCAAAACCCTTATCTGTCAACTCTTGCAATCGAACCTTGATTCTTTCAACTCTACAGTGCCATTCTATATGGAGCAATTGAAATAAGTGCCGTTCTCGGAACCAACTCAATTCCAAACTCGACCTCTCTCCTGGGAGGTAATCAGGGTAACTCTTAGGAAATACATCCGGATACTCACATACCATCGGCACTGTTTCAAACTCTACTCCAACCTCTCGAGTATTCAACACAAAAGCAAGATAGGACTCACATCCTTTTCTCAAACATTTCTCGACCACTAGGAAGAAATCATCATGGTAGACTATCCAGGTCCACATGATTCAACCGAACCACATCTCCACTCTCACATTTCAATTCAATTAACTTACTACCACAGTTCACTAAGACATTATGGGTAGTCAACCAATCCATGCCTAGGATTAAATCAAACTCATCAAATGGCAACAACATAAGGTTTGCCGGAAAATAATGATTCTCAATCAATAAAGGACAATTCTTACACACTCTGTCCACTAACACATGCTTTCCTAACGGGTTTAACACCTTAACCACTATGTCCGTAGACTCAACGGTCATACTCAAACTAGATGCTAATCTCATGCATATATAAGAATGAGTAGACCCTGGATCTATTAAAGCAATAACAAAGGTGTCAAAGAGAGAAAAAGTACCTGTTATCACATCAGGGGAGGATGCTTCTTCGCGAGCGCGAATAGCATACGTCCTCGCAGGTGCCCGACCCTCTGGTCTCATAGCAAAGTCTCTGGACACACCCCTACCACTATTCCCACCTCTAGGGTTTCTTGGTGGTCTACCCGTTGCAGACACATCACTAGGTCTCATCTCTTGCTTCTCTTCCTTATCATCCCTCTCGGGGCAGTTTCGGATAAAGTGGTCAGGGGAACCACACTTATAACATTTCCGACTATTTCCCCAACACTCTCCGGTGTGATATCTACCACAACTTGGACACTCTGGTTTGCTCTTCGTATTGCCCACACTTTCCATCGAGGGGGCTTGGACTCTCGAACCCGAGCGAGTATTGCCCAAGTCTCGATGCGAATAACTCACTGGTGCCGTCGTCCGAGGATTCACTTCTTTGGATCTTTTCGACTGAGCTTGGTATGACTTGCCCATCGGCCTCTTTCTAGCATCTCGGGCTTCACTCACAGCCCTCCTCTTTTTTGAACTCAGCTCTTCGGCCTTACTTGCCCTTTCAACCAACACTACAAATTCTTTCAACTCCAAAATACCAACTAGGAGTTTGATGTCCTCATTCAGCCCATCTTCGAACCTCTTACACAAGATGGCTTCAGTCAATACACATTCTTGAGCGTATTTGCTAAGCCTAACAAACTCACGCTCATACTCTGCTACTGACATCCTTCCTTGCTTCAACTCAAGAAATTCTTTCATTTTCCGATCAGTAAATTGCTGGCTTATATACTTCTTCCGGAACTCTTCCAGAAAGAAGTCCCACGTCACCCGTTCTCTCGGGACTACCAACGTTAGTGTTTTCCACCAATGGTATGCCGAATCTCTCAGCAAGGATACGACACACTTCAAGGTCTCCTCAGGCGTACATGAGAGTTCATCGAACACCATCATCGAGTTCTCCAACCAGAACTCCGCCCTCTCTGGGTCATCATCTACCTTAGCTCTAAACTCCTCAGCCCCGTGCTTCCTAATCTTATCCATCGGGGGTTTCGATATCCTCACTACATCCATACCTTGAGGAGCCACTGGATTTGGCTGAGGTATAGGTGGAGGAGGTTGAGCATTAGGGTTCGCTCGAACATAATCCGAGTACCAATCGCTCATCATATGGAGAAAGGCTTCTCGTGCCTCTTTCCCTTGACCCCTAACCTCGGGTCCACTTTGAACAAGCACGGTTCCTTGCGCAGGAGCCGGCGCATTACTAGCTGCTTCATCAGCAGTCGATGGATCAGAATCCATATACTATATAAAACAAGATTTAAAATCATCAGAAGCCACACACTATCATTGTACACTTATGGCATGTATAGCTAGACTCTTACACCCGCTACGGTAGTCCTAGAACCGACTAAACCATAGCTCTGATACCACTAAATATAACACCCCTTACCCAGGTTCTACGCCGGAACCGGGCCCGAGGCGTTACCGAACTCGCACCACTTGATCGCCACTTAGGCTTGTCGTAACTACTCTCTGAAGTCATCTCAACCACCTCATTCTCGACTTACGAGGCCTCACTCATACACACGAGGGCTCTCGAGACTAAACCGGAACTTTTTTTCCAATCTTAAAATTTTTCTCTTTTATACAGGTCACACACGTCCGTGCAAGATTAGACACGCCCGTGCATGGACAACGCGCCCATGTCCCCAAATCGTGCCTAAAACCCCAGCATTCTGCCAATGTCCCACGGCCAAGGCACACGCCCGTGCTTACCACCCGTGGTGTACACCGACTACCTTAAAAGCGGCCTAGAGTCTAGACATGCCCGTGTAGCTAGCCGTGGCCAGCTGCGATTAATCCCACACGCCCTAGGCACACGCGCGTGTGTGACTAGTCCGTGGTCTATTACGATTTACAATACTAACATGCGGGGGGACGACGGCCAAACCACACGCTGTGGGCCGACCAGTGTGTCACACATGGCCTAGACACACATCCGTGTGTCTATCCACATGGCCAAGAACAAAGCTATTTGCTAAGCTCTTCTCACCCTTATAGCTTACACAACATGCACTCATACAACACATCCATAATCAACTCAAATTGAATTGCAATCTCACATAGACAACTATAACTTTTCATATAACATAAAATAGCCAACAACTATGGCATTATACAAAATAAGCTATCCATCTAAAGGCCAACACATCTTAGCCATTTACAACAAAATTCACTAACTTGTCTAGCCCCTATACATGCCATATACAAAACATTGAGTCTAATGTACCAGAGTGTGCTGATAATGTGGACGATCTTCCAAATGATCCTCGTATCTCGATTCAACACCTTTACTCTATAAGACAAGGGAAAAGAAAGAGAGTAAGCTTTGAGCTTAGTAAGTTTACACATAAACAATTAAGCAACATAGTATAAGCTAAGCAACAATTAGCATTATACTAACATAAGTAATTCACAACTATGCTTACTCTTTCTATCTCTTACCATATTTCCAACACATCATGAGTCACATACTCATAACCATCGAAATGCACCCCTGCATTCAATGTCACATTTACACAATATACAACACATCATTATTTCTCAATAATTCATCCACACAGCTAATTAACTTAATAATGCATCCACACAGCTTCTTTACTCAAGAATGCAATCACATGGCTAATCCATACAGTTAACCCACACAACAAATGTCTCGGTGGTTTCACACTTAGCACACCACAGTCGATTAATAATGTGGTATCGCACTTAGCCTACCACAAAGGTAATCATAGGGGTTTCTCACTTAGCCCACTAAACGATATACCTAACGATAGCATCGTACATAGCTAGCTCATCGTCAATATGCATTAGGATGGTATCGCACTTAGCCTGCCATCTAGCATTATCACTACACATTCACATGTCTACTTACTCAATTAAACATCCATTCACAATTCTACTACATTCATTCTACTTGAACCACATAGGTTCTCAATCAATCTCGAACAAGTTACACACTAGCTATCATCAATAAATTGTAAGTATGAATGCATTGTTCATGCATAGACTTACCTCGATACTCAAAAGTATTGAGACTTGCAATTTAGTCCACCACATTGCTTTTGCCTCGGTTTCGATCCGGGCTTCGTCTTTCTTAATCTATAATGAATAAATCAGCTTATTCAATACATACATTGACTAAATTGACCCACATCTCATACTTTAGCAAAATTACTATTTTGCCCCTAAACTTTCTCATATTTACACTTTAGTCCCAAAGGCTCGTAAAGTGATTTTTATTCAACTTTCTAGTCTTTCATGCTTAGTCGAACCACTTATTCAACTAAAGCTATCATCAATTCTCACTAAAACACACATGTATGACCAAACTTAAGATTTTCACAATCAAGTCCCTACATGCATTTTCATGGAAAATCACTTAACAAAAGATGTTTCTACTATATCAAGCTTTCATAATCTTCTATAAAATATCAACATACATGCATGTCATACATGACCACATTTTTGAACATCCATTTTAGCTCATCAAATAGCTAAAAATAGCTTACTCATGCTACTAGGACTTCAAAAATACAAAGAATATAAAAAACGAGGCTAGATGCACTTACTAGCAAGCTTGAAAAATTTGAAGAACCCTAACAATGGCTCTTGGAATTTTCGGCAGCCTTGGGGAAGAAGATGAATGAATTTTGTCATCTTTTCTCCTATTTTAATCACTTATTTGATAAATGACCAAAATGCCCTTTTTTAAAAACTTTCTATTTTAACTCATCCATTCCCAATTTTGTCCAAATATTAGAATTTGGATAAATTTCTATTTAAGGACCTCTAATTAATAATCTAAAGCTATTTCACACATATAGCTTCTAGAAACACACATTTTGCAACTTTTGCAATTTAGTCCTTTTTGACAATTCAACCGCAATTTCACAAAATTGCTTCATGAAACTTTCACACTAGCATGCATACAAGGCATAAACCTCAAAAACTCATTTATAACCCTCAGATTTGTGGTCTCGCACCACTATTCCGACTAGGCCCCAAACCGGGATGTTACACTTCCAAAGATTCAGCTGCACCTATTAAGCACATGAACCGAATTTAATTAAGCAATATTTAGCTGAACAAGAATTAAAACATAATTAGGACATAGTAAATGGCACTTAGACACATTAAATAAAAGCTATCTAAGACACATTAAAATTCGGCTAGGCCCTAGACACATTAAAAACTTGTAATAAATTTGGACAAATTTAATTAACCTAAGACACCATAAATTCGGCTATAGTAAAATACTTAGGACATATTAAAAGCTGTATAAAAATTAATAAATGAATTATTTAGTTTATTCAAATATTAAATAAATGAGCAAACTTAATTAAATGAACTCAATGAGCTGGAATGAGCTCGAATGAGCTAATCCGAGCTGGATTGAGCTTGCACCAATGTGCATGGATGGCTCATAGCTTGGACCTGAGCTGGTACTTCGCCCTTAGGTTGAGTTTCATTCCATAATTGGCTCGTAAGGGCTGCCACGGCATCTTGCATTCGTTTGACCTGAGCTCGAGTCATAGGACCTTCGGGGAGTTTGAGAGCTTCAGATTTCAATTCCATGGTTGCCCCGGGTATGCTTACATCATGTGACATGTCACGTGTATCTCATACCGGCATCAATAGAACATTCTAACAGGTTGGCAATTGGTTTTGTCACAACTCAAGCACGACATATCTGGAGTGATTGCAAGCACTTAACACGATAAGAAAATCAACCTCGGATGGTCCAAAGCGGCGAGCAAAAATCGACAAAAGAATCGAGCATTCACCAAACTATAGAGGACGACAACAAAACCTTCCCTAAAATCACTTGTAAAACTAGGATTACATGCATAAGCAAGACTAAAAATCATGCTACAAGAGTAGACAAAAACTTTTAAAACTGAAGACTTATTAAATAATGAAAAAAAAACAAAAAAAAACATATAAAACTTAACACAACACAAGTCCAAATTAACTCGTGAAATCATTTATTATTCTGAAATATTCTCAAAATAGAAACAAATTAAGAAATTGATGAAGAACCATCCACTTTCCAAAAAAAAAAACTACATGTGGTCGGTGGAGTTTTAGCGAATGACAGGCATCGTCATCTATCCATAACCTATGAAGACAATAAAGATGCCCACAAAATAGATTTGCAAACTGAAAAAAAGAGAAGACATGTAGAGTGAATGAAAAGAAGAAAAAAAAAAGAGTTGGTGGGAGGAAAAAAAAAAAGCAGGCGATAACCTGCCCGAAGGCTGGCACCGCTGTTGAGCAAAAAAAAGAAAAAGAAAGAAATAAACGTTTTGGAGAAAAAAAAGAGAAAAGTTTTTAGGGTTTAAAAAAAAGAATAAATTTTTTAAATGACTGGTTTTCTCTTTGATATATTATACAAAGATTAATTTGTTCTTTTTTGAGTAGAAAAAGTAAAATACAATCTAGCTCTTGATATAGAGACTTCTATTGTATTTTTACCAAGTTTAATTGATAAGGGACTCGAAGTGATCCAAATATAAGCATTTTGATTTTCATCGTTGAAATTCACTTGATTTATAGGGATATTAAATTTTTAATAAAATTGAGTATTTGGAATGAAAATAATTTCGAAATTCAAATAAATTTATAAATATGAGCACCCTGTAATAGGGGTGTTCAGTTCGATTGTTAACCAAATATAATTACTATTAATCGAATTACCCAAAATGTAAATATCTTTAACCATTAATCGAATCGAATTTTATTCAAATACATTAGTTGAATCGAAATATTTCGGTTAATTTGATCAGTTAACCGAATTAATCAGAATTTATATATTTTTATCTCTTGATTAAAAAATATAAAATACATAAAAAAAATACGCTGCTGATGTTCATTTTTTCTAATAGTTCAAAAAAATATTATATATAATGTATATTATTTATTTTGATTAATATATAAATAATAGTTCAAAAATACATTACTAATATAAAAAATATATTATATAATATATATTCTTTATTTCAATTAATTCGGTTAACTATTTGATTTCAAATCAAATTAATAGATGATCGAAATTTTAAATAATTATTAGTTAACCTCTAATCGAATTAAGTTCGATCTCTAATCAATTGATTAAACTAGATCGATTCAATTAATTAATTCGATTTTAACGAAAAAAAATAGAGGAAAATGCCTAATAAGATGCATATTTTCAGGTATATAAAAAATTACATGAAATTCCTGGTGATGACACACCCATGATAGTGGGCCCCTAATAATCCGGTAAAAAGGCTCTCTACACTGATAGAGTAGACAGACGAGGAGGCGCCAACGAATTTGGATCCAATTCCATTTATCATCTCATCCTCCGATCTCCTAATCTCCGCTAATATTCCAAGGCCACCAAATCTTTATCTTCTTCTCCACTTCTCCTTTTCTTTTTCCACTTAGGTAACTTCACTCCTTTTAGTTTTGCTTCACTTTCTTCTTTTTTTCATTGTATATAATTTTCAATTGAGTCGTAATTTTCATGCGATCGCAGGTGAAATTTTCAGAAGCTTCGATTTGGTCGATCAAGGTACTTTATCAATTTTGATTTTCCTTTTTACAATCTCTGATTTCAGGTTTTTTCATTATTCTGTGTGCTCTTAAATTGCGTAGATTGATTTTCTTTTAATTTAATTGAAGCTTTTCACATGTTAATTTCTTTCTTTCAGTGTAGTTTCAAGAAATATTCTCAGTTTCTTTCTTGTACTAGATTTTTTTTCATATTTTATGGCATTTGTTGATTTTTGATTGGTTTGGATTTTTGTTACTCTTAATAATGTTGTTATTAACTGATGGGAAATTAAATTATCTCATTTTTTATGGCATTTGTCAATAATCTTAAGTAGTTTCTTCAACACAATCCTAACTCAGTTCAGTAGAATTTCATGTTTTTTTTTTTTTTATTTACACTGAGTAATTCCTTTCACGCTTTAGGATTTTAATCGGTACAATAGTCATGGATCGGATTACTAAGGCCGCACGTCTCATGATTGTATCTGATCTTGATCATACGATGGTATACTTTTGTCTTGCTTTCATGTTCGGAAATGTTTGTGCTACAGTTTCTTAATTGGATTTGATGATCTTTTTCTTTTCCAGGTTGATCATCATGATCCCGAGAACATGTCTTTACTTAGGTTTAATGCCCTTTGGGAATCGAATTATCGTCATGACTCTCTGCTGGTTTTTTCCACTGGGAGGTCACCTACACTCTACAAACAGCTGAGGAAAGAGAAACCCATGCTAACTCCTGATATAACTATTATGTCAGTGGGAACCGAGATAACATATGGCAGCTCGATGCTGCCTGATGACGGCTGGGTTAAGATTCTGAATCAGAAATGGGATAGGAACGTAGTCATTGAAGAAACCAGCAAGTTTCCTGAGCTCACTCTTCAGGTCTACATAATATATATTATTAACTGCAACCTTATATCTAGATTTTAGTGTTATTCTGTTGAGCATCTTCAATATAACAGGATATTTAGGCCTTGGTCATGATATATTTGATGAATTCAAGCATGTTGGATCATGCAGGCAGAAACAGAGCAGCGACCACACAAAGTTAGCTTTTACGTTGATAAGACTAAGGCCCAAGTAGTGATGAAGGAACTTTCTAGCCGTTTTGAAAAGCGAGGGGTAAGATTCAACTTACTACCAAGCATGTTATGCATCCAATCATATGCACTTTTCCCAAGTAAATATACTTAGAAAGATGTACACCAGACTACAATACATTGGTATTCATTTCTTCTTCATCTTGCTTGCTTAGTTGTTTCTTATTCACTGGAAGTTGTTTTGCTACCATTAACTTGTGTCTTATTCTGTGCCAGTTGGATGTTAAACTAATTTATAGTGGGGGAATGGATTTGGATGTATTACCACAAGGTGCTGGCAAAGGACAGGCCCTCTCATATTTACTAAATAAGTTGAAGACTGAGGGAGCACTACCTGTTAATACTCTTGCTTGCGGTGATTCCGGAAATGACGCTGAACTCTTCAGCATTCCAGATGTGTATGGAGTCATGGTTGGTAGTCTTCAGCTTTTTAAATAATTCAGAGTTACTAGCCCTTTAGAATTGCAGTTCTTTGTTGCTATTTGTGGTCTATTAATCTTCCCCTCTTCAGGTCAGCAATGCCCAAGAAGAATTGTTGCAATGGCATGCTGAAAATGCAAAAGGTAATCCTAATATAATCCATGCAAAAGAAAGGTGTGCAGCTGGAATCATAGAAGCCATTGGACATTTTAATCTTGGTTCAAACACTTCTCCAAGAGATGTTGCTGATTTTGTGGAATGTAAGCTAGACCATGTCAATCCAGGTTATGAAGTAGTGAAATTTTACTTGTTCTATGAGCGATGGAGGCGAGGGGAGGCTGCCAACTGCGAGACTTATATAGCAAGTCTGAAAGCTTCTTGTGTATGTTACTGCCCTTCCTTTTCTTTCATTGTTATGTTTTGTCATGGTACTTATCAGTTCATCAGAATTGGGCAACATCCAACATTCTTTTACTTATTAGGGAAAGGAAAAAAACAAGACAACAATCATGTTACTTATCAGCATCTTCTAATTAATGCTAGTCTGAAAGCTAGACCATGTCTTGCATTTGTTTATTTTAATTTGGTGCATCATTGGCTTCTATTTCTTATTTTAATCTGAACTCTTTACACATTACAAATTTGAATCATAATACCTGCATGATTTGAAACCCTTCTCTGAACAGGAAGAATTAGCTTTATGGTATATAGGTGTATTAGTGAATCAGATCTTTTTAATACATTCCCTCGTTATGTAGAAAACAGAGTAGTTCTCTGTATTTTTCTATATTTTATTAACTAAAGAACTGAATTTAAATAGAGAAAAGAGTCATAACCTAATTGGAAAAATAATTCCCTTATTCTAATAAACTACTAAAAGATAAGATAAAATAATCCTAGAATATCTCAAATGATTTATTCTAAGATTTATCTACATAAACAAGATTTATCTATCTGTAGAAAACATTTAATATATTTCTATAATTCCTATACTCCCCCTCAAGTGGAGAATATACATTGTATAATCCCTAAAGCTTGAATAGAAATTATTGAAAAGCAGCTTTAGCAGAGCCTTAGTGAGAATATCTCGCAATTTGTCCTTTTGAAGGAATGTAGGAAAGAGTGGTCATCCTTTTGTTGACTTGGTCGACAATAAAATGCATCAATCTCCACATGCTTTGTTCGGTCATGTTGGATTTGGATTCTTGGCAATTTGAATAGCAGATTGATTATCACACAAGACTTCAAAGTGATCCTCCGATTAGTGCCAAGTTCTTTTAGTAATTTAAGTAGCCAAATTCCTTCGCATATTCCCAAAGCTAGTGCTCTAAATTCAGCTTCAAAGACTACTTCTTGAAACAACAGATTGTTTTTACTTCTCCAAGTTGTAAGGTTACCCCAAACAAAAGTGCAGTAGCTACTAGTGGATCTTCTTTCAAAGTGAGGTCTCCGCCCAACTAGAGTCTGTAAAAATCTTAACAGTTTTGTCTTGTGTTTTCTTGAACATTAAGCCGTGTCTCGGAGTTTTCTTCAAGTACTTGATAATTACATTTGTTCTTTGCCATATGCTCTTCATTAGGATTAGTCATGTGTTGACTTATCACATTTACTGGAAAGGCTATATCTGGCCTTATCGAGAGAGATAAGTAAATAAGTTTCCCAACTAATCTCTGAAATTTCTCTCTGTCTACTAAAGACCCATCTTTGTTGAATCTCAAATTTGCCTCCATTGGTGTATCAGCTGGCTTACAACCAAGAAAACCAGTTTCTTTGAGTAAATCAAGTACATACTTTCTTTGATTGATCACAAGTCCTTCTTTTGATCTTGCCACCTCCATTCCTAGGAAATATCTTAACTTTCCCAAGTCCTTGATTTCGAATTCCCTGTTTAACAGCTTCTTCAAATTGCTAATTTCTTCCTCATCGTTTCCAATAAGAATTATGTCATCAACATACACAATTAGGATAGCTTTCTTATTTGTAGAAGTTACCTTGATGAAAAGTGTATGATCGGCAAGGGACTGCTTGTAGCCGTTTTTCAGAATGACTTTAGTGAACCTCTCGAACCAAGCTCTGGGTGATTGTTTTAGCCCATATAGAGACCTGTTGAGCTTGCACACCTTGTTGCTTCCTTCAACAGACTTTAAGCCATGTGGCAATTTCATGTAAACTTCTTCCTCTAGCATGCCATTAAGAAATGCATTTTTTACATCAAGTTGATGAAATTGCCAATCGCAATTTACTGACCAAACTTAGGAGTACTCGAGCAGTGTTAAGTTTTGCCACGGGTGCAAACGTTTCGTGAAATCTATCCCATACGTTTGCGTAAAGCCTCTAGCCACCAGTCTAGCTTTGTATCGTTGGATGCTTCCATTGGAGTTGTACTTTACAAGCAAAGATCCATTTACTGACCAATGACCCTTTTTCCTTGAGGAAGGTCATGTAATCGTCCAAGTAGCATTTTTCTTTAGTGCACCAATTTCCTCTTCAATGACCCTTCTCCATTTAGGATCCTTTAGAGCTTCAAAACTATGCTTGTGGGAATCTGTTCTTTATCCAAGGTTGTGTAAATACTTGAAAAGAAGGCATCAAAGAATTATAGCCGACAAATTTTTCAATAGGATGCTTGGTGCATTGTCTAACCCCTTTTCTAATAGCAATAGGAAAATCATCTAGAGTAGAGGACTTCATCGATTTCTTCTTCCATTCCAAGTGACTAGACCCAAATCCAATTCTCAAGAATCAGATTGCAAAAAGCAGTCAGTGGATATTTTTCTTTTTCTTGTGTAGACACGAAAAATTTGTTTGGGTGGTGATGTTTGTTGAAGATTTTCAATAGGAGTAGGTGTATTTTTTGGGAGGGGTGTTTAAAGTAGGTGTGGATGAGGTATTGATAGGTATAATGAGAGAATTAATCTGAGTAGTCACAGGTGACAAATCAGTAGGTAAAGGTAAAATTGGTGGCAATTTTGAAGGTTGAGAATGGAAATTAGGAGAAGATACCGATTTGGTGAAAATCACTCCATGTCTCCCCTTGAATTTTCAACTGTGTGAAATAGGGATCCTGTTCATAAAAGTGATATCCATAGTGGTAAAAAATCGTTTTGAAGGAGGATGAAAGCATTTGTATCCCTTCTTAAGTAAAGAATATCCAACCAGTACACATTTTAAGGACTTGGGGTCTAACTTGGATTTATGAGGAGCAATATTTTGGATAAAAGCTGTGCAACCAAAGATTTTAAGTGGCGAGAATTGAGGAGATAGGCTTAAAATGAGGAAAATGTTGCAAAAATATAGATTGAGGTGTTTGAAATTTTAAAACCTTACTAGGCATTCGGTTGATTAAATAGGTAGCCGTTAATAAGGCTTCCCCCACGGATATTTAGGAACATTGGTAGTAAATAGAAGGAGCGAGTAACTTCTAGGAGATGCCTATTTTTCCTTTCGGCAATGCTGGATTACGTTGTGGGGTTCCAACACAAGAACTAAGTTGAACTATGCCCTTGTCCTGAAAAAATTACCCAAAGACCTAGCAAAAATTCACCGGCATTATCAGTTTTTAAAGAGCTGGATTTTAGCCCCAAATTGAGTGAGAACCATGTTATAAAATTGTGCAAAATATCGCTAGTTTTGATTTGTCTTTTAGCAAATAAGTTCAAGTTACCCTATCTGTGATCATCAATGAAAGTGATAAACCACTTACTATGATCAGCATTCTTCACCAGAGAAGGGCCCCAAATATCACTATGGATCAAAGCAAAAGGGTGAGAAGGCTTGTATGGAGAAGGAAAATAAGAAGATTTAGTATGTTTAGCAAGAGAGCAAACTTTGCAAGAAAAGAGTTTGGCCTTTTATTAATAAATAGATCAGAAACAATTTAGCAAGGTATTGGAAACTAGGATGGCCTAAACGAAAATGCCATAACATAACTTGATATCAATCTGTATTTAAAGTGTAAAAGATTTGAAGATCTCGGGTTTAGGAGAGGAAGGGAGGATGTAGAGACCATTGCAAAGTGGCCTTACCAATCATCTTCTTCGAGTTCAAAGGCGCTGCAAAGTACAATTAAGACCGTTAAAGGTTGCAAAGCAGTTCAAGTCCGAGGAAATTTTACTTACGGAAATGAGATTGCAAGCGATTTGGTACAAAGAGAACATTATGAAGTGCAATCGATCATTGAGAACAACAGTTCCATGGCCTTCTATTTTGCATAAGGACCCATCAATTTGTTTTTGATGACTTTACCAACTGGTTTGGAAAAAATTGTGAAATAAGGCCTTATTACAGTCATATGATCAAGTAGCACGAATCGAGGATCCAATTAGGAGTGAACTGAGAGGAAAACAATCTTTGTGAAAGAAGAGTTACCTTACGGTTCTTTCATGACCAGATTACCCGCACTAGACCCCTGAAATTTTCTAAACAGTTTTTGAAGTTCAGCAATGCTTCTTTGGAGAAGCTTGTGACAGAGATGTCGCAATGGCAAGATGGATTTATTATCTCCTGGAGTTCTTTGACTTCCAGTTCGAGGCTTACCATGAAGCTTCCAACACTTTTCCTTGGAGTGACTAGGCTTTTTGCAATGATCACACCAAGGTCTCCTCGCTTGGAAGAGGGAGATGATTGGTGTGTCACTAAGGCGAGATCCTTCGGGAGTTGAATCCGTTTCATCAAAAAGGCATCACACGCCGTCGACTTTCTTCCTTCTTGACCATGGAGAAGGCCTCTCGAAGGGAGGGAAGTGGAGAAATAGCCAAGACCTGCCGCGAACCTCATCCACTCCTTGTTTAGGCCGTGTAGAAATTGAAATAGCCTTCTTTGAGTGACAATTTGTTGATAAAGGGCAGCATCTCTTGAATCGCCCAATCATCTTTGTGCATACAAATCTAATTCTTTGCCAAAAGAGCGGTAAGGGTATTGTAGTAGAGAGTGACGGGCATGGTGCCTTGCTTAAGAGTAGTCGCTTGATTTTCAACATGATATAATTCAGCAATATTATCATTCTTTGGAGTAGGTTTCGCGGACAAAGCACTCGCATTTCAAGCAAATTGTGTTATAAAGGAGAAAATTTCGCTTATACTTGGGGTCATGGAATTAAGGAGCCAAGTCATAACACGACCATTGTCACGCATCCACTTAGCAAAAACCGAGTGTCGAGCACAAAGAGCTGCTTGATTTCTGATAACATAGCCCAATCTATCTCTTCCCAAGAGAAAAATCTTAACCGATTGGGACCACTCTAGAAAATTGTTGCCATTTAATCTATGGCGGGTGATATTCAGACATTTGAGTCCGATTGAGCATCAGAACCAGAAAATTTTTCTAGATTTGAGGTAATCTCCGGAGTAGGAGAAGGATATGTAGAAGAAGAAGTTTCTGACATGGTCTAGGGTGGAAAGGAACCGTAACCTAAGCTGATACCATGTAGAAAACAGAGTAATTCTCTGTATTTTTCTATATTTTATTAACTAAAGAACTGAATTTAAATAGAGAAGAGTCATAACCTAATTGGGAAAATAATTCCCTTATTCTAATAAACTACTAAAAGATAAGATAAAATAATCCTAGAATATCTCAAATGATTTATTCTAAGATTTATCTACATAAACAAGATTTATCTATCTGTAGAAAACATTTAATATGTTTCTATAATTCCTACACGTTACATTTTTCCATATGGTTTTTGACATGAATTCTTTATGTCATTGTCTCTTCCATCGTTTTGTCATGCAAAATGTGACCAACCTACAGCACTCCATTACTGACAAAGCCAGGGCACGGCAGGTAACAAAACTTGTGGGACTGTTGGGTATGCATGCTAGGTAACTAGCAAAACAAATAGGTAAAAGCGGTTGGATCTATTCTTCTGCAATGTTATGCATCTAGAACATAATGTGATCATAAGATAATAAAATGAGAACAAGTTCACAATCAGCCAAAGATTACAATTTGTCACTGGTGTGTATCTACAAATTGGAATGCATGCCGATCTGTTTGTGGAGAAGCTTGTGGTTAACCACGGATCTAACAAGTCCTGTTGAATTTTAACAAATAAGTATAGAGATTATTTTCCTGACCAAGCATTTCTGCCAGGAAAACACTTTTTTCCTCCTTTTATGTGAATAAAATCTAATTTTGAGTCGTTTGTTCTTACTAATTAGTACTGTGCTTAGATTTTATGTTATTTTCCTTCAGGATCCCACTGCTACTTTTGTCTTTCCAACCGGTGTTGAGAAAACTCTTCATGAATGCATATACGCAATGAAAGGGTGCTATGGAGACCAAAAGGGTAAACAGTTCCGAGTCTGGGTGGATTGTGTATTGTCCACACCAATTGGCTCGAACACATGGCTAGTGAAGTTCGATAAGTGGGAGTTATCAGGTGAGAGTGTTTTCTCTATAAAAGTAGTTTATCATTGTATTTGATTCTTCAGGCACCTTTATTTCGCAAGCATGCTCACATTGTATCTCCATTTGGAAAAAAAAGAAAGAAAAGAAAACAGTATTATGAACATGTGCAAGCATGTATAATGTTTTTGAACATGTGCTATATGCCTCTACCTTTACACTAGGCAAGCTCCTAAGAGCCACTCATTATTATTCAATGTTGGCGTGATTGGCAATGATTTCCCACCTTTGATTGCCTTGCTAATTCTTGTAGGTGATGAGCGATGTTGTTGTGTGACCACTGCTAAAATAAATGCGAAGGTAAGAACTTTTAAATCCTGGATTCTGTTTGATTGATACTTTTGCTATAAGTTTTGAATAGCTATCGCGTCAAACAACAGGAGCTTTAATCTGTTAATTTCTTGATGAAGATTGCTTAACATAATTTTGTTGTAAAATGATTACATTTATGTTGGCAGGGATCCGGTGGTGCTTCAGACGGGTACACTTGGGTGAGTGTGCAGCAGAAGTGGTTAGAAGGATATGAAAAGAAGGATACATCAATTTGGCTTTTCTAAGGTACTCCGCAACAACATCGACTTTGGAATCAGCATAAAATATTCTATAGGAATAAATGTATCCAAATTTCAATAGCTTTACTATTTTGACATATATTTGAATAATTCATAGGCTACTTAGGAGATGGCTCTATAATTAGATAAACTGAGATACATACCTTGGCTTATCTCTTGTGTGATACATCTTATTTTTTATGCTCTCGCAGTGTACAGCATCTGTGTCAAAAATTTGCATTATCCTTTGGATTTCAAACCCAAGTGCTTATTTTGTTATTACATATTTGGTCTCCCTTTGTATATTTTCATTCAGTCTGTTAATAAAAACTTTAGGTTTTGGCTTAATTTCCAAATTGGCTACTAAAATATGGGTAAAATTTTATGTGGTATTTTTTCTTTTAAATAAAAATTGACCACCGATTATATTTTTTGTTGAAATAGTAAAGTTGAGTTATTAAAAATCATTGGTAGCATTTGTAACATTACGACATTTAATATAGGGTGTAATCTTATTACGACCTATTCCTTAAGTTATCTTAGATTACAGGTCCAATTTGCCTCTTGTTTTTATTATTTTAATTAATTTAGACTTTTTTCTTAAATAAAGTTTAAGACTAATTAAAAACAAAAATAAATATTTGAACCAGTAAATGTCATACATTATAATTACAATTATTATATTTTATTTAATAATTTATACTTATGGTTATAATTATGATTTGTGTTGCAATTATTTTTCATGAATTATTATGATTATGATTTATATATTTATTCAACAACATATATTAATATATAAGAATTGTAATATTTATCATAAATTTATGGTAATTGAGATTAAAAGTATTAAAGGAACTAACCTTGTTAAAAGAAATCTTATAATAATAACAATTGAATAAAATGTGCTTCTAGATAATCTTAGATTTCGAACCTGTAATTTTATTACGGAACTTAATTTAAGATTCAACAAACTACACACTTCTAATATTTTGAGTTTGAATTCTATCCTGAGCAATTATTTTTCTAGATTGTATATAAAAAATAAAATTATATTATTTTGTAAAAATAAAGACACTATTTACAATTTCATTAGTTTGACTTTTCTCCATGACGTTTTCTTAAAATTAGGAATGGGGGTGGGTAACGTAACATCAAAAGATACGTGTATCTTTAATATTTAAATGCAAATATTGTTATAGAAGATAATATAAGAAAATTTTTAAACATATTTTTGAGAGAATGATATCATTAAAAATCGAAAATATGGCCGATATCAAATGGCCTTCACTGATACCAACAGAGCTAACAAATGCTGTGGCACTTCCTCCCTCCGATGTTTCAGCTTTTCCCAATTCATGGACTGAGTGAAACAAATAGAAACAAAACTAGCAAGACATCTTCAACAATGGGGCAACTTACTTTGCAGCTTCTTCAAGATGATGAGCCACCTTCTAGGATAATACGCTCAAACCCCACATCAATGGCTAAATTGATAGCTCGCGAAAAAAAGGGGAAGGTGCATGAAAAATTGGACCGACTGCATCTACAAGAACTTCCCATTCCATGCCGTCCGGATCGAAAGGAGAAAGAACCATCAAAGTTTATTTTGACAAGCCCTGGAGAAGGAGGACACCAACGCCGGATAGTAGGCCGTGGAATTTGATCCGTCAGATGTGTCGCTGTAGAATAATCCAAGTGGTAAGTATCAATAAAACGCTTCTGACAATCCACACTAACTTTAAGACCTTCATGCTTCTCCGGATTGTAGTATAAAATTTCTGCAACAAAAAGGGGAAATTGATTTATGCAGTTAATGAACCATCCCTCAAGAGAGAGTTGTAGTTCGTCAGTGCTCCAAGCATACCCCTAAGCCACCCAAAGATCATTTTCCAAGGGACACTGTCGAATTGCATGAAGAACATCTTCCTCAGCCCTCATACACCTGAGGCACAACGCCGAATCATCAATATGGCGTGTAGCAAATACCATCACCACCGGAACGAAACCGTGGAAACATCGCCAAACACAAACAAGAATCTTCTCAGGTAATCTAACCTCCCATAGCGTTTTAAAGAAACGACTGTTTAACATACGCATTCGGGAAGCATTTATTCATAGCCAGCCAAGCTGCATAATACCTTGATTTCAGCGTAGGACCCTGAATTATGATGCGTCCATATCAATCGATCTTGCATGCTGTGTCTGCTTGAAGGCATATGAAAATTTGTTCAACAATATCATCAGAAAATAAAGCATGCAGAAGTGGCTCCTCCCATGTCTTAGAACCTTGATCAATAAGGGTGGGTTTAGAGGAGCGGTGCGTTTACTTGTGGTTAGTGTAAAAACAGCGGTGGCGGTGAGATTAGATACTGTAGCGTGAGACAAAAAGTAAGCTAAACGCACCGCACCACACTCAATCGCTCATCCAAACCCACCCTAAGTCAATGATCGTAGTAAGTACAGGCACCAAAATATAGTAAATCCTTAATTCCCCAAATACTTCTCCATGTGAAAGATGGATTTTGGCCAAGAACCGATTGAGGAAACTCGGTAATTGGAAAATATCTGGCTTTCAAGATTCGTCCAATTAATGAGGTAGGATTAGTCGGAAGACGCGAACCTTGTTTACAAAGCAGTGCCCTGTTAAATGCTTCCATATCCCAGAAGCGCAGTCCTCCCTTAGACTTGGGAATGCATAAATTCTTCCAAGAAACCTAATGAATACCGCTCCCAGCAGCATCCATTTTCCACCAATAGGTAGCAATAATAGAATTAAGTTCAGTGCAAAAACTTTTAGGGAAAGCAAAACAACACATGGGTAGAACTTGCAACACAGATTTGATGAAAACATATTTACCCCCAAATGAGAGAGCCCGTATACTCCATCCTATAATTCTGGATAAAAGTTTGTCCTTAATGGCCTGAAACACTTTCTTATTCCTCCCCACAATAGGGGGAAGACCTAGATATTTTTCCAATTCAGAGACATCAGGAAAATTTAAAGCTTTACTCATACTATCATTCAGTTCTACTCCAGTGTTGGGACTAAAGTGAACTTTGATTTATCAAAATTTACATGTTGTCCCGAACACCTCGCATATTCAGTCAGAATCTCCTTAATTGAAAAAGCATCCTCCAAAAATCAAACATTTTGTGATATTTATAGTAATAAATTTTTAACTAAAATAGTACTTGTGTTTTGTACGAGGTGATCTAGGCCGTTCTTAAACTTTCTATCGATCGATCTTATCCTCTACCTTAAAACCTTGAATTGCTTTGAGTATGGACTAAAACAAAACTTCTCTTAATTTTTGGTGGGAAAGTTATTTATCTCTATATAGCCAGAAACTATGAGCTTTCACAGAAAATAAAATTTATTCTAAAAATAAATTACCATTATTTTCTGACAAAATATCGACGCTCTTAAAAAGATGTATAAATAGATATTTTGAATTGGATAATTAAATATATTTCCTTATAAATTATAATACAGTAAAGTTGATATAACTTACAAAATTATAATTAGGTTAAGAAAATAATTTAATTTAACTAATTATTTGAATAATATTTTGAGAAATACGACACAATTATTGGATTAGATAAATTATAAGTGTTGGATTGTACTCAATACACGAGATGAGAATTGTAATAGCCCAATTTTACCCGGGCCCAGTGCCAAAACCAAACAAAACCAGAAAAGAAAATAAAGTCCAATACAGTCCAATCCCGATACAACCCAAAACTACAAGGCCCAATTGGCCCAAAAACATTTAAACTTTTCAGTAAAACAGAAAAAGAAACCCTAACCCTAGCAACCTTACGCCGCTCCCCACGTGCCTTGCCAGCACGTTCAACGCCCGAGGTCTGACACTCCTCCATCGATGTAGCACCAAAATGGTAAGAACCCTAGCCCGTTGACTTCTGCCCCGAACCCGCAAAGCAACGAAGATGGCCAGAAACAACAAGCAACAGGAAAGGCAGACAACAAACAATAATAAACATGTATTTTCTTTCGGCTATATAAGCCCGAAAACAACAATGTAACCTGAGGATTTTTTGGAAAATAAAAAAGGAAAAGACTTTGAGTACAAGAAAACAGATTCAAAAATCGAATCTGTAAGATCTTTATTCTTTTACGTTTTATTATTTATTTTTTTCTTTATCTCCTATTTTGAATATACATACATATATTCATTTTTTCCTTTTTTTCCTTTAAAAAAGGTATACATATGTGTAAATATATCGAAAAATAAAAAAATATAAAAAAATTTACCTTTTGGAGTTCCGGCCACCGTGCGCGGTGGCCAGAGGCGGCGGAGACACGGCGGAGCCATGGCGGCCCCTTTGGCCGGAATCTGGACTTCGTCCAGAGAGAATGAGAGCCCTCCCCCCCCGTTTTTTTTTTTTTCAAAACGCAAGAAATGATTTTTTTTTTCTCAAAAAGGTGGCTTTTATAGCTTGGTAAAACGACGCCGTTTTGGTCAATACCCTTAAGCCCCAAAACGGCGCCGTTTTGGACAAGATCCGCGCGCGCGACCCGACCCGTCCAGAAGATCCGCGCATTTATTATTAATGGGCTATTTGCACCCGTGGTCCTTCCGCCTTTTCGCCCTTTTTCGATTTGGTCCTTTTCCTTCTTTTATTTTTTTGATTTTTACCCTATTGTTTTTGCATTTGTTTCATTTTAACCCTTACTAAAACTATGCGTTTTAGGGACAGGGTGTAATTGCCCAGTTAGTCCTTCCATTGTAGCGCGCGTTTCATTTTGGTGCATTTATTATCTATTTTATTTAATTTATCCCTTTTACTTTATTTTAATTTCAATCAAGTCCTTTATGTTGTTTATCTGCTTTTTTTTACTCTAAATTTTATATTGACTTCAATTTAATACCACATTCCTTTAATATTAAATTTTATATATTCTCTATGTAATATTTTCATCATTTCATTTTTTTTATTTCATATATGGATACTCTTATTTTTTTATCTCCTTATTATTTTTACTTTTAATTCATATTATTTTAGATTTCTTTATTATTATTATTATTATTATTATTATTATTGTTACTATTATTATTTTTTATCATTATTATTATTATTACTTTATATACATCATTTGCTTATTTACTTTAAATTTTGCTATAAGTTACTTGTGTTAATTTTCTTGTCATTGTATGTGCCCAAATTCGTTCCTTTCAAATTTCATATTATGGTCATTCATTTGTATAATATTTATCCATGTGTATTATTCCATATTGGTAACTTTGCTCTTTTCACATTATCGCATCGTGATTCAAATTTTAACATTTTAATTGATATTGGTCGTTTCATTCTTGTTCCAAACAAACTAAATAAATATATTTTGAGTCGGTTTTATAATCACTTAGTAAAAGATTTCAAAATAAGGCAATGTTTTGTGTTTGGAAATTCGAGAAATCGTGCCCTATCGTGCTGGATTTCGGTTTTTCGTTTGACCAAATAATCAAATATCCTTTTAAAATTTTGTCCATGTTTTCTAAAAAACAAGGCAATATTCCGTGTTTGGAAATCCGAGAAATCGTACCCTACCGTGCTGGGCTTCGGTTTTTCGTTTGTCCAAATAATTGAATATCCTTATTAAAATCTCAATGCATGAATTTTGGAAATCACGAGAGGATCTTGGCATCAAGGGTTTGAAACGTTATATCCTATCGTGCTGGATGTGATATTTTATTCCTTCGGAACAAGAGAATCTCAATATCCAATTCGAGTTATTTAAATTTTTTAAAAAAACGGCATTGCATTTTAAAATCGTTTCAAATTTTCAACATAAAGACATCAAATAATCAATTAGGTACCAATTTTGGGCGTCACGAGGGTGTTAATCCTTCCTCGTGCGTAATCGACTCCCGAACCCGTTTTTCTAAATTTCGTAGACCAAAACTGTTGTTTTAATAAATCAAATCTATTATTAAAAATGATCGAATTACGAGGTGACCCGATCACACCTCATCAAAAAAGATTGGTGGCGACTCCCGTTTTCGTTTTCATTTTCAAAATCAAAGTCGACCCCGTTTTAAAAATGGTTTAATGACTTTAGCGCGACTCACTGGGATTGGTTGAGAGTCAGGCCATAGATTGATTAATTTTTGTCCTTTTGATTGAAAATTTGAAAAATTATTTTGAATAACCATGCTTCTTTTGATGCATTTGTTGGTGCTATGATTGCAATAATGTCGAGTCTCATAAAATACTTGGGCATTGCACTGCATAACCGTTGTGGTTATACCTTTTAAGTGGGAGTGAGAAACTATGCCTTCGTGAGGTTTTCACCTCCGCACGGGCTAGTGGACTGCTTCCGGGATACATCCGTACCTATGTCTTCGTGAGGTTTTCACCTCCGCATGGCCATAGGGAAATGTATTCCCTTGAACCGAACTCGATCCATATGAGCCTATAATGGGTGAGGATTGAGAATCTCTTTGGTTCAGTACCCTTTCTTTAGAACCAAACCGCATATAGTGAGCCTTAAGAGCCTGTCTTAGGTAAAACTGCGCCAAACCCTAGGGGTCACCCATTTAGGTAATCTATTTTGTTGCTTATTTTTCTTGTGCTAACGTGTTTTGTTTTGTTTATGATTGCATTATATTGCATTGCATTGCATCGCATCATCTTAGAAAGGAAGTGTTGATTCATATTCGATTACTAAATAGAAGAGCTTGTCATAGGAAAACGAACTTCTTGATATAGTGGAATATAGTATGGCCGTCCGAATAGGGTCCAAGTAAACACAACGAAAGAAGACTGATAGTCCACGGAGGAAAACAAGACTTTGCTTCATTGCCCGAGGATTCAAGCCAACAAGGATTGTAACACCCCAAACCTGGCCTAAACGTTACGACCGGATCTGGTATGTCACAAGGAAAGGAAATTTTGAAAATTCTAACTAAATATCGTGATTTGGAGAAACTTCGCATTGAGTTATTTCATTTTAGAGAAAATTTAAAATATTTGTTTAAAATGAACTGAATATCAAAATCGGGTTTATTTTTCATAAGTCGAATTTAAGGAATTTCATAAAACGTGACAGTTGAAAACAATGTTGCGACTTTAATAAAATCTCTGAATTAGTAAGTTATTCACATGTCATCTTTTGGTAACACTATTTTAAAAGAAAATACTGGTTTATGGTTGTATTGTAGAAAAAAAACCTCATATTAAATATGTCGCTTTATGCATAATCATAGTGCAATCATAAATCCCAAGTTTAAAGTTATAGTGGCCTTATTACATAATAAAATCCCGAGAATTTAAAAAGTAATATTAAATAAGAACCGAAAGTTTCTGAGAAAAACAATGCATGGCCACCTCGAAGTCCGCCGGCCCAAAACCGCAATCTATGAATTACCCGCAAAATTAAGCGAGAGGGTGAGTCACCAAGACTCGGTGTGCAAATCCTTATAATGTAATCTGGGCCTTAAGCCCACAGATGCCCATTGGGCCTTAGCCCACACAATCTGACATATTACACATGAATGCAATGCAACCCAAACCCAACCTAGTTTTCCATCCTCTACATCACCCGATCGGCCAAATGCCCGTGGCACCGAGCCACTTGTGGTTCCGCACCACCGTGATACGAGATCAACGTGATGAGTCACTAATTATATGTGTGGGGCCAACCCACCGTGGTACCAAACCACCGTGACAATCCTCGATAAATATATGTGGGGCCAACCCATCGTGGTACCAAACCACCGAGAGACAAGTCACTGAATTACATATATGTGTGGTGACAAACCACCGTGGTAACAAACCACCGAGACATAGTCACCGAATAAGATATGTGGGGCCAACCCACTATGGTACCAAACCACCGTGATGATATTCCTAAATAACACTTCCCTTTACATCATATCCCAAGCCCATGCACATATTAACATACGAGATGAATGCAAACATGCTTCCAAAGCACAAGTGGTGAATTGTATCATACATACATACTTTGAAAATAGAACCATATAGGTACTTACCCGGTGTCTCCAACCTTACCCACGAGGGTATCTCGACTATCTAAGCAGCTTGTTTCGACTTTCACCAACTCGATTATTAATAAAATTACTAAAGTAAAGTGTGAGCATTACACACGACACTGCGTAAAACTAGACTCTCTACGTCGACGCTCTCACTAGCAGGATAATGACTATTTGTCTATCCCGTGGACGTCGGCTCTCTACCACACCCCGGCGGAAAGTCTCAAACCGCCGACACAAAGACGTCTTTTAAATTTAGGAGCGGGGACTACAGTCCACTCCCTTCCTTAGATAGGCTAGCACTCACATCCATGAAGAGACTTGATCGATTCGAACTATGATGAAATAACGATTTCCCCAACAAGGGGTTTGATTATGACAGAGTAATGAATAGAGGCTCAACACAAAGAAGAAGAAAAAGAGGGCTCCTTACCTTAAAACCCGAATGGAAAGGTAAGATTCGGTAATCAATAGATCTTTAGGCTTCGGTCTTCAAGACGTTCGGCTTCTAGGGTTTCCCGGAGTAAACGTTCCAAAACGAGAAAGAAGAGAAGGAATTAGCCAGAATTTAACCATCGTGAACAAAAATAGTCATTCTGGGCTATGACCACACACAAATCGAAAAGAATGAGAAAGAAATGAGAGAGTCCATCTTACCTTGCACGATAGGACCCAACTGAAGAAGAGACTTTCGGCAACCCACAGAGATGCTTCATGTTATTCGGTTGATAATGGTAGATGAGCAAAGGTGGTTCGGCTCAAGAGAAAAATAAAGAAGACGGAAAAGAATGAAGAAAATGGAAGCAATGCGAAAGAGAAAGGGGTTTCGGCTTTGGAGAAGAGTGTAGCAAAGAGAAGAAAAGAAAGTTGAATGGAAAAGGAAGAATGGTGAGGAGAGATTCGGCTTAGGTATAGAGGAGTCAAGACTAGGTTTGGCCAAAGGTGCCTTTAGTAAACTTGAAGGAAAAGCAATGCACGAATGGGAAGGTTTGACAACAAAAGGGAAAAGATGAGAAGAAATTGAGAAAACAAAAAGAAACACACAAGAAGAGACCTTAGATGCACTTAGGGAATTTGGCACACACACAAAAATTAGGCAACCCGAAATGGAAAACAAAAACTCTCTCACCAATTCGGCACTCCCTAGCCTCTCAACAACACATAGCCAGAAATTTCCCCCTCCAAGCTCCCCAAATTCGCCAACACCTTCCACCTTCACCAAATCCTTCTTTTGCTCCTACTTTCACTCTCCAACAACCATTTGAATTGGTTTGACCAATTCAAACTCCACCAACCCTCATGTCCACTCATTTCAAATGCTTGACTCCTTCAACAACCACCAAGAAGAGTCCGGTAGAATGCCAACACCTTACCACCTTGAGCATAAAAAATAAAGTGCCACTTGCTCGCAGAGGAGGAGACTCGAACTCCTCCTCCTTCCGCCTCCCTTGTGACGCCACTCCCTTGCACCTTAAGCCGCGTCACTTGCCACCACACCACACTCCTTCTTGTGCCAACAATTACAAGTAATTACACATAAGGCCTGCCCCAGTTAGCTCTCCCCTCCAAAGTGCCCCAAAAGCAAAATTTTCTAAAGTTATGGCTCGAACCCGAGCCTCCCCAGAACCCCCAAACACACCAAAATAACATGCTAAACCAGCCCAACACCTCAATTAGCACAAAATGTAGAACCCCTAATTCTAGGATGTTACAGTTCTACCCCCTTAAAGAAATTTCGGCCTCAAAATTTACCCGATTAAAAGAGGTGAGGGTATTGCTGTCGCATCACATCCTCTGGCTCCCACGTGGCTTCCTCTGAATCGTGATTACGCCATAAGACCTTGAATAGAGGAACTGACTTCCTTCTCAACACCTTAACATCTCGATCCAAGATCTGTACAGGTTCTTCTTCAAAAGACAAATCAGGTCTTACTTCAATTTCCTCCATCGAAACTATGTGAGATGGATCTGAACGGTAGCGCCTTAACATTGAAACGTGAAATACATCATGTATCCGACTCAACTCTGGAGGTAACTCGAGCTGATAAGCTACTGGTCCCACACGCTTCAATACTCGATAAGGCCCAATGAACCTAGGGTTCAACTTGCCCTTCCGTCCAAACCTTAAAACCTTCTTCCAAGGTGAAACTTTCAAAAAAAACTCGATCACCCACTGCAAATTCTATTTCCCTACGCTTCAGATCCGCATAAGATTTCTGCCTATCGGAAGCTTCCTTCAATCGAGCCCGAATTAACTTAACCTTTTCCTCTGTTTCTGAAACCAATTCCGAACCCAACAACTATCGCTCACCCAACTCTGTCCAGCAGGTAGGAGTACGAAACTTATGACCATACAACGCTTCGTAGGGTGCCATCTGGATACTGGATTAATAGCTATTGTTGTACGCGAATTCTGCCAACGGTAGAAAATCTTCCCAACTACCCCTGAAGTCGGTAACACAGCCTCTCAACATATCTTCCAGAAGCTGAATTACCCTTTTTGTCTGACCATCAGTCTATGGATGAAACGCTGTGCTAAAATCCAGACTTGTACCCAACGCTTGATGCAACGCTTTCGTAACTACGACGTAAACACGGGTCTCATGCGATATGATAGACACTGGTAACCCATGTAACCTCACAATCTCCGCTACATATAGCTTGGCCAACTTCTGTAATGAGTAACCAGCACAAATCGGTATGAAGTGAGCGGACTTCGTCAACCGATCGAAAATCACCCACACCGAATCCTTCCTAGTAGGCGTAAGAGGTAGCCCACTAACAAAGTCCATAGTTATCCTCTCCCACTTCCAAAGTGGAATCTTCATTGGCTGTAGCAACCCCGAAGGCAACTGATGTTCAGCCTTCACCTGCTGACACGTCAAGCACTTACTCACGAACTCGGTAACTTCTTGCTTCAGACCCGACCACCAAAATTGTTCACGCAAATCTCGATACATTTTACTCCCACCAGGATGCATAGCGTATGGACTACTATGTGCTTCTTGCGAGAATCTTTCTGTCTTAACTCGTAATCCTTGGCATACAAGCCTTTCCACTAAGCACAATACCCCCTCACTGTTCAAACTAAAGTCTTCCATCTCACCACTTTCCACTTGCTGAAATCTAGAACTTAACGATTCATCTGACAACTGCTTCTCTTTAATCTGACTTACCCATGAAGGCTTCACTTGAAGTTCATCTAACAAGCTCCCATCATCATACAAACTGAGATGAGCAAACATTGCCCTCAAATCACATATCACCTTACGGCTTAATGCATCCGCCACTACATTAGCTTTACCTGGGTGATACTTAATCGAACAGTCATAATCTTTTAACAATTCAATCCACCTCCGCTGCCTTAAATTCAACTCCTTCTGGGTAAAGAGATATTTCAGGCTCTTATGATCGGTGTAGATAATCGAATTCTCTCCATACAAGTAGTGCCTCCAAATCTTCAGAGCGAACACTACCCCAGCTAACTCCAGATCATGCGTGGGATAGTTCACTTCATGAGGTCTCAATTGCCGAGACGCATACACCACCACTTTCCCTTCCTGCATTAATACACATCCTAACCCTGTGTGCGATGCATCACAATAGACAACAAACTCCTTGCCAGCCTCAGGTTGAATCAATACTGGTGACTCCGTCAAAATCCTTTTCAACTTCTCAAAGCTTTCCTGCTGCTTATCTGACCAGACAAACGGTACTCCTTTTCGTAACAACTTGGTTAAAGGTGCAACTATTAGCGAGAATCCTCAACAAACCTTCAGTAGTACCCGGCTAACCCGAAAACTCGAATTTTTCTCTACCGACTTGGTGGTTTCCAATCCAAAAGCGCTTCAATCTTTGGGGATCGACCTAATCCCTCGCGGCAGACACAACATGCCCCAGAAAGGTAACTTCTCCTAACCAAAATTTACACTTGCTGAATTTGGCATACAGTTGCTTCTCTCTCAGAATTTGCAGAACAATCCAAAGATGCGAATCGTGCTCCTCTTCCGTCCTTGAAAAAACTAAGATATCGTCTATGAACACTACGACAAACCGATCCAGATAGGGTTGGAATACCCGGTTCATCATATCCATAAATGCAGCTGGTGCATTCGTCAACCCAAACGGCATCACTAAGAACTCGTAGTGACCATAACGAGTTCGAAAAGCAGTCTTATGAATATCCGCCTCCTTAACCTTAAGCTAATGATAACCTGACCTCAAGTCTATCTTCGAGAAGACCGAAATGCCTCGCAGCTGATCGAACAGGTTGTCTATCCTTGGCAATGGGTACTTGTTCTTAATCGTCAACTTGTTCAATTGCCTATAGTCAATACACATCCGCATCGACCCATCCTTTTTCTTGACGAATAACTCCGGTGCTCCCCACAAGGATACACTTGGTCGGATAAAACCACGGTCCAACAGTTCCTGAATCTGAGCTTTAAGTTCCACCAGCTCCTTCGGCGCCATCCTATATGGGGCAATAGACACCGGAGCTGTTCCCGAAAATAGATCAATGCCGAACTCCACCTCGCGATCCGGAGGTATCCCTGGAAGCTCTTCTGGAAAAACATCGGAGAATTCCTTCACCGTTCTAACATCTCTTACAGACAACTCCTTGGCTTCCAACGCATTGACGAAAGCTAGGAAAGCCTCACAGCCTTTTCTCACCATCCTTTCAGCTTTTAGAGCAGACACTACATTGGACAGGTAATTCCTTCTCTCACCTATCACCAACACCTCCTTATCCTCAAGAGTCTTCAGTATCATGCGCTTAGCAGCACAGTCCAAGTTTGCTCGATACTTAACTAACCAGTCCATGCTTAATATCAAGTCGAACTCGCCGAACGATAACTCCATCAAGTCAGCCGGGAAAACTATCCCTTGAACTTCTAAAGGCACATTCCTAAAGAGTTTGTTCACTATTACAGATTGTCCTAAAGGACTAATCACAGTCATTTCCGTAGGAGCGACTTCAGATTCTATACTCAAAGTTCTAGACATAGTACTAGCAACATACGAATGTGTAGATCCAATATCTACCAGTGCTGTAAAGGGCAAACCAACAATAAGGAACATACCCGTTATGACGTCCGATGCATCGCCATCCTCTCGGTGTCTAGCTACATAAACCAACCCAGGCTGTCTCGCATCTGTATTCCTAGCACCTCTACCCGGTGCTCCACGCCCTCGACCAAAACCATTTCCTCCCCTAGCCGGACCACGACCTCTCGGTGGTTGCTGCCCACCTCTTCAGATCGAACATAATCGACCCATCGACCGCGCTCTGTTTGGCTCTTGCGGATAGTCCCTTACCCGATGATCTATAGATCCACACCTGAAGCATCCTCTACCACCTACCCAACACTCCCCCGAATGAAATTTCCCACATCGAGCACACATTGAGATCGACCAACAGTAACAGGCTTCGCAACTCGACTCGGCCCATCGAACCTAGGCCTCTTTTGGAAATTCCCAGTAGATCCTGGCGACCCAAAGCTCCTCTTGTTCCTACCTTTATCCTTATCCTGGTTCTGCCTCTCCGATCGTTTCACCTCTTCAACTATCTTAGCCTTCTCAACCAGAATGGCAAACTCTCTTTCCCGTTACGGAGCTATCAGTACTCGCAACTCATCCCTCAGACCATCCTCAAACCGAACACAATGCTCGTAATCAGTTGAAACGATACCTCAAGCATAATGACTTAACCGCAGGAATTCCGCCTCATACTCAGCCACCGACTTATTCCCTTAGACCAAGTTCAGAAATGCCTTCCTCTGGGCGTCCACATAACTCGCCCCAACATACTTTCCCTGGAACGCTATCTTAAAGAAGTCCCAGGTAATACGGTCGGTCGCTGTACCATCCCTTACCGTGAGCCACCACTGGTATGCCTCGTCTCGAATAAGGGACAATACCCCTTTCAGCTTCTCTTCTGCGGTACAGTCAAGATCGTCCATGATCCGTTCAACCGCTTCCAACCAGTACTCAGCTACGTTAGGAGCCACACCAGAAATGCCCCTAAACATCTCAGCTCCATTAGATCGGAGTCGCTCAGAAATATATTTTCGAGCTACTGATCCCGTGCTTACTCCAGAAACCCGCTCTAAAACACGCAACATAGCTTGAGACACAGCATCGTCTCCACCAATTTGGTCCTGAAATCCCGCTTCCGCAATTGGTGATGCTGGCACTTCACCTTCCGGTCCATGCTCTGATTCCGAGGGTTCAGCCTCAACACCCCGGCCTCTACCACGGCCGCGCATTCCACGTCCACGTCCTCTAGCGCTCATGACTACCAATTCGAATTAATCTAATTACAAATTTTATGAATTAGCATATCTCCCACTGTTTATTACCGGGTAGTCTTATGGAAATAAAGTTAGAAGTGGTTTTTCGCAAAACATATATACCTAAAGGTTTCAATCTCTAAAGTCAAATTTCTTAATACTAGCAATTACAGAACAATATAATCACCTCATGCAAATCAACCAATAATCAGAAAACTTACCGTGCGGATTGGTGCCGGAGACTCGGGTGCCATGCTTCAAAAATAAAACATATATTTCTTAACCAATATTTCAAACCAATTTTTGGAAAACGTTGTCGAACCCATTCCACAGCCGAGTTTTACAACCTAGGCTCTGATACCAAAATTGTAACCGACCGGATCTGGTATGTCACAAAGAAAGGAAATTTTGAAAATTCTAACTAAATACCATGATTTGGAGAAACTTCGCATTGAGTTATTTCATTTTAGAGAAAATTTAAAATATTTGTTTAACATAAACTGAATATCGAAATCAGGTTTATTTGTCATAAGTCAAATTTAAGGAATTTCATAAAACGTGACAGTTGAAAATAATGTTGCGATTTTAATAAAATCTCTGAATTAGTAAGTTATTCACATGTCATCTTTTGGTAACACCATTTTAAAATAAAATACTGGTTTATGGTTGTATTTTAGAAAAAAAACTCATATTAAATATGTCGCTTTATGCATAATCATAGTGCAATCATAAATCCCATGTTTAAAGTTATAGTGGCCTTATTTCATAATAGAATCCCAGAATTTAAAAAGTAATATTAAATAAGAACCGAAATTTTACGAGAAAAACAATGCATGGCCACCTCGAAGTCCGCCTCGACTCAAAAATCGCAATCTATGAATTACCTGTAAAATTAAGCAGAAGGGTGAGTCACCAAGACTCAGTGTGCAAATCCCCTTATAATGTAATCTGGGCCTTAAGCCCACAGATGCCCATTGGGCCTTAGCCCACACAATACAGCATATTACACATGAATGCAATACAGCCCATCCCAACCTAGTTTTCCATCCTCTACATCACCTGAATCAGCCAAACGCCCGTGGCACCGAGCCACTGTGGTTCCAGACCACCATGATACCAGATCACTGTGATAGAGTCACTAATTATATGTGTGGGGCCAACCCACCGTGGTACCAAACCACTGTGACAATCCCTGATAAATATATGTGGGGCTAACCCACTGTGGTACCAAACCACTGAGACAAGTCACTGAATTACATATATGTGTGGTGACAAACCACCGTGGTACCAAACCACTGAGACATAGTCACTGAATAAGATATGTGGGGCCAACCCACTGTGGTACCAAACCACTGTGACAGTCCCTAAATAACACTTCCCCTTTACATCATATCCCAAGCCCATGCACATATTAACATACTGAGATGAATGCAAACATGCTTCCAAAGCACAGCGGTGAATTGTATCATACATACATACTTTCGAAAATAGAACCATATAGGTACTTACCCGGTGTCTCCAACCTTACCCACGAGGGTATCTCGACTATCTAAGCAGTTGTTTCGACTTTCAGCCAACTCAGTTATTAATAAAAATTACTAAAGTAAAGTGTGAGCATTACACACCTGATTACGCGTAAAACTAGACTCTCTACGTCGACACTCTCACTAGCAGGGATAACAGCTATTTGTCTATCCCAGGCAGACGTCGGCTCTCTACCACACCCCGGCGGAAAGTCTCAAACCGCCGACACAGCACGTCTTTTAAATTTAGGAGCAGGGACTACAGGTCCACTCCCTTCCTTAGATAGGCTAGCACTCACATCCATGAAGAGACTTGATCAGTTCAGAACTATGATGAAATAACGATTTCCCCAACAAGGGGTTTGATTATGACAGAGTAATGAATAGAGGCTCAACACAAAGAACAAAAGAGGGCTCCTTACCTTAAAACCTGAATGGAAAGGTAAGATTCGGTAATCAACAGATCTTTAGGCTTCGGTCTTCAAGACGTTCGGCTTCTAGGGTTTCCCGGAGTAAACGTTCCAAAACGAGAAAGAAGAGAAGGAATTAGCCAGAATTTAACCATCAGAACCAAAATAGTCATTCGGCTATGACCACACAGAACCGAAAAGAATGAAAAAGAAATGAGAGAGTCCATCTTACCTTGCACGATAGGACCCTACTGAAGAAGAGACTTTCGGCAACCCACAGAGATGCTTCATGTTATTCGGTTGATAATGGTAGATGAGCAAAGGTGGTTCGGCTCAAGAGAAAAACAAAGAAGACGGAAAAGAATGAAGAAAATGGAAGCAATTCGAAAGAGAAAGGGGTTTCGGCTTTGGAGAAGAGTGTAGCAAAGAGAAGAAAAGAAAGTTGAATGGAAAAGGAAGAATGGTGAGGAGAGATTCGGCTTAGGTATAGAGGAGTCAAGACTAGGTTTGGCCAAAGGTGCCTTTAGTAAACTTGAAGGAAAAGCAATGCACGAATGGGAAGGTTTGACAACAAAAGGGAAAAGATGAGAAGAAATTGAGAAAACAAAAAGAAACACACAAGAAGAGACCTTAGATGCACTTAGGGAATTTTGGCACACACATAAAAATTAGGCAACCCGAAATGGAAAACAAAAACTCTCTCACCAATTCGGCACTTCCTAGCCTCAACAACACATAGTCGAAATTTCCCCCTCCAAGCTCTCCAAATTCGGCCAACACCTTCCACCTTTACCAAATCCCTTCTTTTGCTCCTACTTTCACTCTCCAACACCCATTTGAATTGGTTTGACCAATTCAAACTCCACCAACCCCTCATGTCCACTCATTTCAAATGCTTGACTCCTTCAACAACCACCAAGAAGAGTCCAGCCGAATGCCAACACCTTACCACCTTGAGCATAAAAAAATAAAGTGCCACTTCTTTGCAGAGGAGACTCGAACTCCTCCTCCTTCTCGCCTCCCTTGTGACGCCACTCCTTGCACCTTAAGTGGCGTCACTTGCCACCACACCACACTCCTTCTTGTGCCAACAATTATAAGTAATTACACATAAGGCCTACCCCAGCTAGCTCTCCCCTCCAAAGTGCCCAAAAAGCAAAATTTTCTAAAGTTCTGGCTCGAACCCGAGCCTCCCCAGAACCCCCAAACACACCAAAATAACATGCTAAACCAACCCAACACCTCAATTAGCACAAAATGCAGAACCTCTAATTCTAGGATGTTACAAGGATTATTCGAGAGTTATCACGTCTCAATTTTCTTAAAGAAGCTTATGAGCATCGCAGAGGATAAGTGAGTGAAGAGTCACGGCCTGGATCAAGCAACAAGGAGCTAGAAGAGGCATCTATTGAAAGTTCACGGGACACGACCATAACATCCGGATACGAAGAAAAGGATTGGTGTCTTCACCTGGACTATGAGGACAAGGCCGTATATGTAATCCGTTTTATGTAAAGAATTTTTTTTTCTAGAAAAGTTGTTCTAATGGAATTGAATTCAGAATCAACGTCTTTCTTTCTTTTGCATTTATTCCATGCATCTACATTGCATTGCATCATTTGCATTAGATTTTCATAAAAAGACCCTAATTAATTAAAATTATGACAAGATTACCACGAAACCAACGAAAATCCACCAACTACATATCGCTACAATACCGCCGCAAAACAAAAGCAATGGATCGAGACTAGAAAGATTAGAAACAGATGCAAAGGGATATGCAAGATCAAATGCAAGAACAATTGGCTAAAATGCAACAAAACATGAGGATCGAGATCTTTGGAATCCCAAAGAAACATGATGGACCAATTGGCGGTTGATGAATGGAGGGCCTGATAAAGGAAAGAGCCCCGAAACCAATCCTGGTGATGACAATGAAGAGCTTGCCTATCCTCCAGGTTTTACCCCAACAAACACTCAAGCACAACCAGAAGTGTACCCGCAAAGAGTACCTGTCACTATTAGATCCCAATATCAAGCGGGTACATCGGCACCGATAAACTTTCTAACGGGCTCAGGTTCTAACCCAGGGGATAATCCAACTAATCCCGTTGTCCCAGATCTTGACGATGTGGCAGAGATGGAGAAAATGAGGAGGGATCTGTAAAAACAATTTGAGGACCGGTGCTGATGGTTGGAAGAGAAGTTTAGGGTAATGGAGAATACCGATTATCATTGTGGAATCGACGCAAGAGACTTAAGCTTAGTCCCTGACTTGGTACTCCCACCAAAGTTTAAGACTCTGGAGTTCGAGAAGTATAATGGGACTAGCTGCCCTGAAGCTAATATTACGATGTTTTGTCAGAGAATGACAGCATACGTCAACAATAACTAGCTGTTAATCCACTATTTTCAAGACAGCCTAATCGGATCTGCGGCCAAGTGGTATAACCAATTGAGTCGTGCCCAAATTGGTTCATGGAAGGACTTGGCTCAAGCCTTCATGAAATAATATGGCCACGTAACGGACGTGGCACCCGACAGAATCATGCTACAGAATATGGAAAAGAAATCGAGTGAGAACTTTAGACAGTATGCCCAACGATGGAGGGAAGTGGCGATGCAAGTCCAACCACCACTCTTAGAGAAAGAGACGAACATGTTATTTATTAATACACTGAATGCCCCGTTTATCACTCATATGCTAGGGAGCGCTACAAAGAGCTTCTTGGACATTGTAATGACTGAAGAAATGATTGAGAATGCCATAAAAAATGGAAGGATAGAGGCAGGAGAAAGTAACAAGAGAATGGCCACAATGAAGAAAGAAAATGAAGTGAATAATACAAGCATGGGGTACTCAAAGTCGATTACCGTTAATCAGCCAAAAACAGTGACTACTGGGTATCAGGGTTCATCAAGAAAAGAATCTAGCACAAGGCAAAACACTGAAAAACTCCAATTTACGCTGATCCCAATGACGTATAAGGAGTTGTATCAAAGTTTATTTGATACGCACGTTGTGTCCCCCCACTACCCGAAACTGATGCAACCTCCATACCCAAAATGGTATGACCCAAATGCCCAGTGTGAGTACCACGCGGGGATCACAGGGCATTCGATAGAAAATTGCCTTACTTTTAAGAAATTGGTGGAAAAATTCATCAACATGGGTATTGTGAAGTTAGATGACGCGCCAAATACAGAAATATGAACCTGGGATTGTTTTGGACAATGGGACTGCGGAAGAAATTCATGTAGTATTTAGAGCTTACTCAGAGTAATGTAAAAAACACACTTGTTGCTTTAAGCCTAGAAGCAATAAGATTTCTTTTGTGAAATAGGTTTGTGTCCAGAATTTTTATTTCAATAAAATGCATCTTTTTGAGCAAATATTTTTTCATTCTTTTTCATACTATACATTCTTTGGAATATTCTTTCATTCTTCATTCATAAATAATCATCTTTCGAGTTATTTATTCTTTGGAATTTGCCTTCGTACCTACAATAGGTACCCAGATATCAAGACATGAGCGACGCTGTTACTGACTCCCTTTTGAGTGAGATATGGGTCTAGAAGGATCTAAGGATTTTGAAGGTGACAGAGATTGTAGCTTATCTTTTGATTTGTTAAGGATGGAAGAACAAGATGAGAATAGACTCTACCTTGCAAAGGGTCAGTAGACATTGCGAGCTTAGGAAAGGGGCAAAGATCGAAGCCTAATTCATCACAGAAATAAGGCGAGACATCATTGAGCTGTTTTCAATAATTCAAAGATGTTTTCGCACAATCATATCAAGGCACACCAAGCTACTGAAACATGGGTATGCTATTAAGATTAGTGTTTAAAGAACCCATGTTAATGGTTCTACAATGGCCAGGATAATCAAGAGGTTCGGGCTACTGGTTTACCAAGAAAGGGAAGTTGCATCAGTTACGCCGTAAATGCCAAATTGAGGAAGACAAGACTTATGTGCCTCCTCCATTTTTCTATATGTGGGGCATAGATGTTATGGGGTCGGTCTCGTCAAAAGTATCTAAACCGACACCAGTTCATCTTTGTGGTGGTCAATTACTTCACTAAGAGGGTGAAGGTCGCTTCATATGCCAAAGTTACAAAGTCAGCAGTCATCAAATCCGAATTCAAATTCAAGTTCAAATCCAAATCCAAATTTAAAGTTCAAATGCAAATTCAAATTCAAAAAAAGTGGCAATAAAGAATGCCAGAAAGGAACATGTCTAACATAAATGCACAATGTCAAAGTTTATAATCTGTTCAAAAATCAGACACTATATCAGCGCAGTAAAGGCAGCCAAAAAAAATAGAAAGAAAAATAAAAACAACAAAAGAAGAATCATTGGAAAAATGATCGAGATTTGTAAAGATTGGCATATAGAAGTTACGTTTACCCTTTATGCTTATTAAACGTCGGCCAGGACCTTCGCCGGGGCAGCACCTTTCTCATTGGTTCATGGAATGGAAGTGATTTTGCCCATTGAAGTCGAGATTCCTTTTCTTTGATTCTCGTCAGAGCTGAAATTGGATGAAGCAGAATGGATCCAGTCTCAATATGATATAGGAGAGCTTGAAAGCTATTCGTCGTGGTTCAATGCACCAGAAATAAATGACGCGAGCTTACAACAAAAGGTTCGCCCCAGAGAATTTCATGAAGGAACATTGAAGAATATCTTTCCATAAAAAAGATACTTCAGAGGAAAATAGATGCCAAGTGGGGAAGGACCTTATGTAGTAAAGAAGGCTTCTTCCAGAGAAGCATTGATATTAATCGAGATGAATGGCAAAGATCTACCCAATTTGGTGAATCCAGAAGTTTTTGCCTAAAAGGGAAGTGGCTAAGGTAAAAAAAACTGCAAAGGGCGTAGAAAGAAGAAGAAGAAGAAGATCAAAAAATCAATAATCAATAATAAAAAATAATCAATCATGAAAAAAGAATAAATAGAAAGGAAAAGCCAAGACGAAAACCCGCAAAGGGCGCCTTGAGACCAAAGGGGATTTGAGTTGAAAACCCGAAAAGGGCGGCTTAAATTTTGATCAAAAGTGGGGCATATAGTAGTCTCGCTTTCTCCGAATTAATAAGAATGAGAGATGTTACGTCTTGGGGCATCAACAGAGTACTCTAGATCCCTTAAACACATATTGAGCTCAAAATAGTCCTCAAGAGGTTCGTACAGAGAAGTTCAGGCTGCGATATCTAGGGCACCTAGTTTTCATCTTACCCATATTGAATTTTCTATCTTTGATTACTTTATTCTTTTCAAGATACGCTCCCAATAAATTCCCACTACACCAAAACAGACTTTTAGCGGCGTTTTTAGTGGCGTTTTAATAAAAAACGCCGCAAATATTATACATTAGCGGTGTTTGAAAGAAAACGCCGTAAAAAGTTGAGCAATAGCGGCGTTTTTGGCCCAAATGCCGCAAAAAGTTGAGCAATATCGGCGTTTTTGGCCCAAACGCCGCTAAAGATCTGAGCATTAGCGGCGCTTTCGTAAAAATGCCGCTAAAGATCTGAGCATTAGCGACGCTTCCTTAAAAACACCGCTAAAGATCTGAGCATTAGCGGCGCTTTCGTAAAAACGCCGCTAAAGATCTGAGCATTAGCGGCGCTTTCGTAAATACGCCGCTAAAGATCTGAGCATTAGCGGCGCTTCCTTAAAAACGCCGCTAAAGATCTGAGCATTAGTGGCGCTTTCGTAAAAATGCCGCTAAAGATCTGAGCATTAGCGGCGCTTTCGTAAAAACGCCGCTAAAGATCTGAGCATTAGCGGCTCTTCCTTAAAAACGCCGCTAAAGATCTGAGCATTAGCGGCGCTTCCTTAAAAACGCCGGTGTTTTTATAAAAACGCCACAAAAGGTAAGCTTTAGATCTGAGCAAACCAACGTCGTTTATTTTTTGAGCTTTAGTGGCGTTTTTAGGAAAACGCCGCAAAAGGTAAGCTTTAGTGGCATTTTTTATAAAAGTTAGGGTTTAAGGTTTAAAATTTAAGGTTTAATGTCTATAGTTTAGAGTTTTAAGGTTTATTATATAATGTTTATTATTTTGGGTTAAGGGTTTATGTTTTATAGTTTGGGGTTTAGGGTTTTATAGTTTGGGTTTGGGGTTTAAGGTTTTGGGTTTAAGGTTTAAGAATACTGTTTGAAAACCAAAAAACATTTAGAATTTACTGAGGTTCATGCTATTTTGTACTACACCCATATTATTTAATATAAGAATATAAAATATATGTTTTGTACTACACTAACATTGGCCACATGAATTCCCAAAAATTTGGTCTCGGATTATGGTTTAAGGTTTGCGATTTAGAATTTAGGGTTCGAGTTTTATGGTCTAGGATTTATGGTTTGGGGTTTTGAGTTTGGGGTTTATGGTTTGGTGTTTGTGGTTGATGGTATAATATTAGGGATTAATCTTGGATTTTTTAGAATATAAATCAAAATAAGATAAATGTAAATTATTATTTTAAAAAAAATATATATCAAAATGGGTTAAATCCCAAAAGCATACATGAACAATGGTTTAGTGTGCAATTGTTTACATGAACTTTAATTTGATCCAGATCTTGTAAAATATTAACACAATTATTGATATAATTAAGATTATTTTTTATTTATATATTGCATGCATAAAAATTTATATTTATTCAATATAAAATATATTGATGTATTTATATCTTAAAATAATGTGTATGATTAAATCAAAATTAAAGTTTCAACTATACATTTAAACCATAATTAGATTTTCACATCTAGAATTACACATTAAACCAAAATCCATATATAATTCTAAGATGTATCTATATCAAAATTTAGGTGTATACATATAATTAAATGCCATTTATATAAAAATCTAAACAACTAATGCAGACCATACATAAAAGAACAATGTTGATGTAAAAATAAAGAAAAAAAATTCCTAAAAGAGTTGATAATGGTAATTAAATTTTTAAAATTTAATAATAAAAAATAAAAAATTTAAAACTAAAAAAATTAAAAATTAAAAATTTAATATTTTAGTTAAAAAGTTCAATACTCAAAATATAATAAAAATAAAAATTCAAAAAAAATGATAATCACAGCACAAAAATTTTGAAAGAAAAAATATAGAAAAATATAGGTTAAAAATGGAAAAAAAATTAAAATTGTGTAATAGTGGCGTTTTTAGTAAAAACGCCGCAAAATTTCATACACAAAACTATGTCGTTTTTCTTCTGCTAAAAAACTAAGTTCACTGTCCCTATAATCCCGATTTTTATTTCCCCAAACCCTAAATTTCCTTAAGTCCCGAAAATTTCCCTATATATGTTTCCCAAAATCCCCAAACCAAAATCCTCCAAATCGGTTTCCCCCACCGATCTTCGTCCATATGTTAGCACAAAACAAAGTTTGCTTCTTTAGCGCATATTCAAGTTCAGGGACAAGGTGGGGGCGTTAACAATGGATCTGGTGGAGCCAATAACCAGTTTGTAACCTCGCTATATGTTGGGGATTTGGATCCAAGTGTGACCGAGACTCACTTTATGAGTACTTTAAACAGATTGGTCATTACCGCTTACGGTTCGCTATATTTTGTTTTCTAAGGATTCCTGTTGGGCTTTTTTTCTGTTCGTATGTCACTTTAATACATTATGTTTTTCACCTAAATAGAAAAGGAAATCTTCTATTTGTTGTGTGTGTTTTTTTGGTCTCTCTGGGTATGCTTTGCTTTCTTTGTAAGAGCTTACGGATATTTTCTCGATTTTAATTTCTTTTTAATTGGATTTTTAGATCTTGAAATGCGGGATTCTTTTGGGGTATGCTTTTGCTTTTTGTATACGTTTTGAGGATATTAATGGGTTCATTTTAAATTTTTGTTTGTGTGATTGGATTCTCGAATTTGGTTTTGGCAATATGGAACCGGGTATTGAATCAGTAATTGAAGAATGGGTAGACTCGAATTTTGGGTTGGTTTTGATCTTTGGTGTCAAAGGGGTTTGTGTATACAAATGGTGACATATATGACTCTACAAGAAGCAAAAGAGGTCTAGATTTAGTGAAGTGGAGTTGATTGGTAGAGGATCTTTTGGTGATTAGTAAAACATGTTTTATAGTTTGCATGTAAAGGAAATAATGAAAGAAGTTCCTTTTGTTTTTAACTTTTTAGTTTAGTTAAATTCGAAGTGCATTAAAGAAAGAGATATATTTTGCAAGGATGAGAAGTGATCCGGGAACTTAAACAATTTGATTTAAGCTTTATTTGGTATTAAATTGATCTTCTTGTTGTCTCTTCATTATTTGATATTAAATTACGGTTGGTTACCTTTATTACTTTCATTTGTGGAGATCTACTTCTCAATGTTTGGGAAAATTGGGTTATATTATCTTGGTTTTATGGACTCAATAGTTGACTTATTTTCTCTGTCGATTGCTTGATTGAGTTACCTATTTATTTTTATTCTAGCTTCTTCACACAGACTATGCCTTGTTTATAATATCAAACTTGGATATGATTTGTTTTATATTTCAGGGGATTGGAATGGGATTTTAGTTCTTATGGGTTTGTTGATATCTGTTTTTGCAGTGTGACTTGCATACTTCAATCCTCTACAAGTCCAAATTAGTAGATCATGAATGAAAGGTTAGTATTGCAAAAACTAGATTCCTTCATTTTATTTAGCCTTTATAGGTTTTCTTTTTCATTTATATCCAATTTTATTGCATTATTTGTTGTTTTATTTAAGGGAGTAAATAATTGAACAATCGCTTTTTTGAAGAGAAAAAGAATTTCACTCGTGATTTTGAATTTACTGATGACAAAATAATGTTTCATGATAACAGATTGCTTATGAATTTTAAGAAGAAAATAATAGAAGACCTGAACTCTTCCTTACTAAAAACTATTCCAAATACGAAACTCTAAATACATATATGGGTCCAAAGCACTGAAAATAATTCATCTTTTGATTCATGATAGTAGTTGGATATGTGTCGATTACATTGTAATTTGCTAATAAGGGCTCATCTTATGCAGTAATACAAGTGTGAGAGGTTTTACCTTTCGTTGGAGCTGTTTCGTAGGCTTTTGTTTCTCTTCCGAAGATCAAGTTTGAGTTATCACCATTTCGCTTGTTTAACTTGATGGGTATGTAATTGTGATGACTCCCTTTTTAAATATATTTCTGTCTTTAAGCTACAGATTAGAAATTAAATAAAGAAGTTATTTGTTAAGGTGTTGGTATGTCTACTGTCAAGGGAAACTAGGACAAATTTGAAAATTTTAGCATTGCTTAATTTACTTAGTGTTCTTCAATGACTCATGTTTGCTCATTACTATTGTGTTCATTTCATTGTTGACTCGAAATGTTAGCAGAAACAATTTCTTGATGTAGGTTTTTAAATTACAGCATTGGAGTCATTAAATTACAGATTTCTTGATGTAGGTTTTTAAAACTTGTTAGAGTAGAGGCAAATGGTAGACATTTGTTTTGCATTTTAGCCTACTAGTCTACTTGTAGTTTTAAGTTAAGATTTTACGTAAGCTTGGTGTAGTTGTACCTCAATGTTCTTGATATTATAAGAATCTCTCTGTTATGAATTTATGATAATCTTTCGTTCCTGCGTATGAAATGGGTACTAAATTTGGCATTCATTAACTAGTACTTCTAATTATTATTTGTTGCTGCTATTAATATACTTTTTATGCATCATTGAAACTTATGTAAATGTTTACCCGGTGATGGAGCAGAGGAATTCTCTTTGGCTCTTTTCTTGTTAATATTTTCATTTTATTTTAGGTGTTATTTTGTATCTTAGGTTTGACCGCTTCTCAGATCTCCTTTTTCTACTTTACTCATATTTTGTCTCCTACATTTATTTTGTGTTTTTGACAAAGCTTCTCATGGTGGATTTGCCTCGACTCTTTGTACGACCAAAGAAGATTGTTTTCGGTATCTCGGTAGCTTTGGGTTATCTCGATTTTCTTCCCGATTTTAGTTCGATGACAAGCCTCGAGATAATGTAAGTTGTATATATGATGGAAATCCATGTTTACTTCTACTGGAGTTTGCTTTTGTATTGCATGTATATTATGGAGTGACTTGGAAACAGGAACATTTGGCGAGGCTTTCCTAAGGTGTCTTCTGTGGTAAGCGGAAATGATGCAGATAAATATGCAACGTCAAAGTTGGAACCTAAATAATTTCCCATGCCTACAAGGTTCTGGTCTCGAGGTATGGATGATCTGAGCTTTACATCGAGGTATGATTCTAGCATTCTAGGAAACTACCATGATGGTTAGCGCTGTTTCTTTTTCCTCCGGAGATAAATATTGATTTGATTTAATTGCAAGCATGTTACCTCAGAACCTTTTGATCCATCACCATTCATACCTGGTGTGAACAAAGAATTTGAAAATGACTTTAATGCGACAACTAAGCGGCAAACAAAAAGAGCAAAGTGATGTTGATGCCTCGCTTTATTATTTTCTCGCCAATGAAAAGAGATCAGCAAACACAAGGGAAAATAATGTTGCCAAGATTAAAGTTGTGGTATGTCAATGCTTCATTTCTCTATGCTTTCTCATCCTCTATAGAGATAAGGACATCTTTCTCTGTTCTTCCTAAGGTTAAAAACCATACATTTGTCCGCTTTTGTAACCGCCTTTGTGCTTGATTATTTTTATGGGTGGTCATAGGTTGATGCATTTACCTTGCTTTTTAGATTTCTGGAAAGCTAATGTTTGTCTTACATGTGGGATAAGGTACGAAAAGACCATTAAACAAAAAGGAGATTTCTCGAAAGGAGGATGATATAGTATGCTGTGTGGAGTGAGAATGCTTTAACCGTCCATGAACCAAAGCTAAAGGTTTGTCTATTATCCATGAAGTTCTTGCGACCTCATTATATGTTTCGAGATGAATATTTTAGAACTATTTGTGCTTGTTTGATATATTATTTTCTTTTTCTTATATCCGCTTTTATTGTTTGTTAAAGGTGGACTTGACAAACGTATGTCGAGAAGCATGAGTTCTGCATTTTGATCTTTTGTTTCGGATGAGCATGTTAACAATGACGAGGTAGTACTCGGTTGAGCTATTTTGCTTTGTTGCCAGTCTAACATGGTTTTTGAATAATGTTGAGTTTACTATGACCAAAGTTCATCTTCTCTTTGTTTATTATTTGTTAGAGCAAAAGTTTGAGTTCTTCTCTTATTTTCTTGTACAGGTTTATGGTGCTACTGTTGAGCCAATTATTCCAATCATTTTCCAGCAAACAAAAGCCATTTGTTTTGCATATGGGCAAACATGTGCATATAATTTCTGCATTCTTCCTGAATGGACCATGTGCTATATTTTTGCATTCTACTTTGTATGCTTTAATTATTGCATATGACTAGGCTTTGGAATTTAGATATCACAAGGTTTGATTAGATTAATGAATTCTTGCTAGGAAAACAACTAGTCTTTGAAAAAGAGAAGAAGCACTGCATTCGAACTAAATCACATAAACCTAAGACATGATTGTTCATTTTCTCATTTTCCTTGTCCTTATTCTTGCTCCACATTTCTTGTCTTTCCAGTTAATGGTTGTCCTGCATTGTTGCTATTTTCTACACTAATAATTGATGGTATATGTTTATGATTTTAGGTAGTGGTAAGACGTTCACGATGCAACCATTACCTTCGTGAGTCGCACAAGATCCGATGCAAATTTGTGCAAACAATTAGGGTATAAAATTGTACCAATTATGGTTATGATGTATTAAAATGTAAAAAGATCTGTCTAACCATGTGTTTTCCTTATGTGATTAAGTTCTTTGATCATGCTATTGGTATCAACGTACCTCGATCGCGATTCTTTATATGTCTTGTTCATGAATTTTCATTTTAATACGTATTGTTCATGAATTTTCATTTTAATACGTCTTCAAATTAAATTATACATTTTTAAATTGGATTTGTGGCGTTTCTATAATATTTTAATTTTTTTTATTTTTCATGACATTTAGCGGCGTTTTTGAGAAAAGCGCCGCTAAAAGTATAATATTTTAATTTTTTTTTAAAAACACCGCTAAAAGTATAATATTTTAATTTTTCTTATTTTCATGATTTTTTGCGGCGTTTTTAGAAAAAGCGCCGCTAAAAGTTATGTTCTATAGTGGTATTTTTGGAAAAGCGCCGCTAAAGAACATGACATTTAGCGGCGTTTGTGGGAAAAGCGACGCTAAAAGTCATGACCTGTAGCGGCGATTGTGGGAAAAGCGGAAATCAGAATTTATGTATTTTTGGTTGAATTTGATTGATTATGTGATTAAATAAGTTTAATTTATACTACTTTAGATCAAGAAAAGAGGAAATCAGAATTGGATCGGGGAAAATCTAAAGTTGTTGAATAGTCGTTCCGGTTCATCCGTCTTCGTCCGAGGTAAGTTCATAAGTAAATAAATGTCATAAAATTCAATTGTATTTATTTTAATAGTGTCGAATTGAATTATTACTATTAGTGGCGCTTATAATCGCTGCTAAAAGCCTAAAAAAACGCCGCTAAAAGTTTGTTTTGCTGTAGTTTCCATTTGTATCTTGATTAATTCATTCTCATTTTGTGTTTTTTTCAAAATTTGATATCTTGATTAATTTATTCATTTCAAGCTTTGCTCTCAATTAATTTCCTTTCGGTCCATTGTTATGAACTTTTTCAAGCATTTTGCATTGAAATAGCGATTAGTGGACTAATAATACTTTCATAAAAAGAGTTTCGCATATTACTTTGGAAGCTTCTAAATAATACAAGAACCTGAAACAAGACTGTTGTTCAGAACTCAACAGAACTAAGGGTTGGAAAGGAGTCTAATTTGAGACTACCTGTTAAGATTTTTTGTCAAAAATATCAGTTGAATAAAAAGGCAAGATATTGTGTCGGTGATACAGCCTCGACAAATAATGAGTAACCCAAGCATTAAAATGGGATTATTCTCAAAGAAATTTGACATTCATATACATCCGGTTATAACACCCAGGGAATGGAAGGTGTAGCAGACCAAATTGATTACCCCTGAGTCGCAGTGGGATGGATTGAAGATGATACAAATTCTATACCCTTGAGTAGCAGTGGGACGGATTGAAGATGACCCAGATCCTATCCCCCCTGAATTGCAGTGAGAGGGTCTGAAGATGGTATAAGCCTTAAAGTCCCCGAAGTACCATGGAATGAACCTTGAGGTTACATTGGGGCAAACCAGTTGAGCAAAATACGATTGTTTCTTTGGGTTTTCGGTCAAAATACCGCCCAAGCAAGAAGAGTGTAATACGTCAGTGACACCTTAAATATTAAAAAAGCATCATTCTCATGAAATTTTGCATTCATCATTCACACTCAGTTAGGAGCATTTGATTCATTCTGATCATAACATCCTAATCATTTGGCACAAACATGAGCATATGAAATCGAGTCTATAGGACAAGTCCCCCAGACGACGGTGTAGCAACATCGGTGAAATCACAGATCTTATCTCCCTAAGCAGTATTAGGGCAGATCGAAGACGGCGAATCTTATCTTTCTGAGGTAGCAAGGGAACAGATTTTAGCCACTAGCCTTATCTTCCTGAGGTAGCAAGGGAGCAGGCTGAAGATTATAGTCTTATCTTAATGTAGCAAATGAGCAGACTAAAAATTGTAGATTTTGTCTCCTCGAGATAGCAGTGGGGCAGATCGAAGACGGCGAATCTTATCTTCCCGAGGTAGTAGGGGAGCAAATTTTAGCCACTAGCCTTATCTTCCTGAGGTAGCAAGGGAGCAGGCTGAAGGTTATAGTCTTATCTTCCTAAGATAGCAAGGAAGCAGACTGAAGATTTCAGATTTTGTTCCCTCGAGATAACAATAGTGGAGTAGATCAAGGATGACCAATTTTATATCCCTGAGCAGCAGGGGAGTAGGCTGAAGATTGCAGATCTTGTCTCCCTAAGCAGTAGTGGAGCAGATCAGTTAAAGATTGCAGATCTTATCTCACTAAGCAGTAGTGAAATAGATCGAAAGCCATAATTCTTATCTCCTCGAAGTTCCAGTGGAGTAGGTTGAGGCTACAAATCCCTTCTGCCTGAGTTTACATTGAGGATCAATCCTTATTTCTTTGAAGTTTCAGCAGAGAAGATTGAGGTTATGAATCTCTTCTCCCTGAATTCTTATCTCCTTGAAGTTCCAGTGGAGTAGGTTGAGGCTACAAATCCCTTCTCCCTGAGTTTGCATTGAGGATCAATCCTTATTTCTTTGAAGTTTCAGCAAAGAAGATTGAGGTTACGAATCTCTTCTCCTTGAATTCTTATCTCCTCGAAGTTCCAGTGGAGTAGGTTGAGGCTACAAATCCCTTCTCCCTGAGTTTGCATTGAGGATCAATCCTTATTTCTTTGAAGTTTCAGCAGAGAAGATTGAGGTTACGAATCTCTTCTCATTGAATTCTTATCTCCTCGAAGTTCCAGTGGAGTAGGTTGAGGCTACAAATCCCTTCTCCTTAAGTTTACATTGAGGATCAATCCTTATTTCTTTGAAGTTTCAGCAGAGAAGATTGAGGTTACAAATCTCTTCTCCCTGAATACTTATCTCCTCGAAGTTCCAGTGGAGTAGGTTGAGGCTACAAATCCCTTCTCCCTGAGTTTACATTGAGGATCAATCCTTATTTCTTTAAAATTTCAGCAGAGAAGATTGAGGTTACAAATCTCTTCTCTCTGAATTTTTATTTCCTTTAAGTTTCAATGGAAAAGATCGAAGTTACAAATCTCTTTTCCCTGAAACCACATTGGCACCACAACCCTTATTTCTTTGAATTTTCAGCAGAGAAGATCGAGGTAACAAATCTATTCTCTCTAAATTCTCATCTCCTTGAAGTTCCAGCGGAGTAGATCGAAGCTACAAATCTCTTCTCCCTGAAATTACATTGGAGCGAATAAAGCTACAAGTCTTATTTCCCTGAAGTTGCAGTGGAATAGATTGCGACTACAAACCACAGATCTTATCTTTCTGAAGCTGCAGTGAAGCAGATTGAAGCCACCAACCTTATCTTCCTGAAGTTGCAGAGAAGAATGTTGAAATTACCAATTCTTATCTCCTTGAAGTTTTAGCGAAGTAGATCGAAACTACAAATCTCTTCTCCCTGAAATTAAATTTGAGCGGATCGAAGCACCAATTCCTACACCCCTAAAGATACAGAGGAATGAAAGGAGGCTACTTGAAGAAAAAAAGCATCAAGAAGTCAAGATTCGGTAAGACCGGGCAAAATTGGTCCTTTTTGAAGTCTTTGCTCCATTCTCGTTACACGACAACGAGCAAAGAGGGGCAGCTGTAATAGCCCAATTTTACCCGAGCCCAGTGCCAAAACCAAACAAAACCAAAAAAGAAAATAAAGTCCAGAGACATCAGTCTTATCTCCCTGACCAGCAGTGGAATAGGTCGAATATGGTAGATCTTGTCGTACTAAGCAGTAGTGGACCAAGATCGAACGGCAAATCTTGTCTCTCTAAGCAGTAGTGGAACAGATTTAAGCCATCACCCTATCTCCCGACGGCAAAGATGGAATAGGTCGAAGATTGTAGATCTTGTCGCCTTAAGCAGTAGTGGACCAAGATCGAATGGCAAATCTTATCTCCCTAAGCAGTAGTGGAACAGATTTAAGCCACCAGTCCTATCTCCTTGACCAGCAGGGGAATAGGTCGAAGATTGTAGATCTTGTCGCCCTAAGCAGTAGTGGACCAAGATCGAACAGCAAATCTTGTCTCCCTAAGATGTAGTGGAACAGATTTAAGCCACTAGTCCTATCTCCCTGACCAGCAGTGGAATAGGTCGAAGATTGTAGATCTTGTCGCCCTAAGCAGTAGTGGACCAAGATCGAACGGTAAATCTTGTCTCCCTAAGTAGTAGTGGAACAGATTTAAGCCACCAACCCTACCTTCCTGACCAGCAGTGGAATAGGTCGAAGATTGTAGATCTTGTCGCCCTAAGCAGTAGTGGACCAAGATCGAACGACAAATCTTGTCTCCCTAAGCAGTAGTGGAACAGATTTAAGCCACCAACCCTATCTCCCTGACCAGCAGTGGAATAGGTCGAAGATTGTGGATCTTGTCACCCTAAGCAATAATGGACCAAGATCGAATGGAAAATCTGGTCTCCCTAAACAGTAGTGGAATAGATTTAAGCCATCAGTCTGACATCCCTAAGTTTGTAGTGGAGCAGACCGAAAATAGTAGATCTTGCCTTCTTGAGCGAAGCGGATCGAAGATAGCAGATCTGGCAATCCTGAAGTTGCAGGAGCAGATCGAAGCCATACAAGCCTTATCTCCTCGAAGTTCCAGTGGAGTAGGTTGAGGCTACAAATCCCTTCTCCCTGAGTTTACAACGAGGAACAATTCTTATTTCCTTAAAGTTTCAGTGAGAAGATCGAAATTACAAACCTCTTCCCTCTGGATTCTTATCACCTCGAAGTCCCAGTGGAGCAGGTTGAAGCTACAAATCCCTCCTCCCTGAGATTACATTGAGGATCCATCCTTATTTCCTTAAAGTTTCAGTAGAGAAGATTGAGGTTACCAATCTCTTCTCCCTAAAATTCCACTGGAGCAAGTTGAGACATCATTTCCCATACCCCGAAAGACGCGGTGAGGCTACTTGAAGAAAATAAGTGCCAAGAAGTCAAGATCTTACAAGACCGGGCAATTTTGGCCCTCTTTAAAGTCTTTGCTTCATTCCCGTTACACGACAATGAGCAAAGAGGGGCAGCTGTAGCAGGCCCAATTTGCCCGGCCCATTAACCAAACAAAAAAACAAATAAATAAAACCAATAATAATAGTCCCAATAACAGTCCATTTTTACAAGCCCAAATGCTAATTACAAAATTTCAAACCCAATACCTAACCTATTTACGAGCTAGCCTAAAACACTAAGACCCAATCACTAAACCTAACCCTTGACCCCCGGCTTGAAGCCCAAAACCGGACCCTGACCCAAAACCAAAGAGCTTCAACAGAAACCCTAGGAGGGCTTCCGAGAGGTTCCAAAGACCGCAACCCAGCAAAACGTTTGGACTGCCTCGGTCCTCACACGCGCACGGCGCCATGTCCACGCGTACGGCCTCTGTACGGCGCCACATCCACAACAGCCTCCGTACCTGCATCAAATGATGGACGAACAACACAGCAATAATAGAAAATGGCAAAAATAGACTGTATTTTATTTTTTATTTCATTCGGCTATAAAAGACCGAAGAAAACATTTGTAAAAGGAGGGATTTTTTTTATTTTTTACGCACACAGAATATATCAACAGTGATCAGAAACAAAAAAGGTTTCTCTTTTTTTTCGATTACTGATTTTATTGCCCATTTCCTCTTTTTGAATCGATGTTCAAGCATTTCCTTTTTATTTCGATACATTAACAAAAAAAGGGAGGGGCTACCTCTGTGGGATTCCGTCTGTGTCTCCTCCGTCACAATCAGGGTTCAGATACGGGCGTAGACCGAAGGGTGAAGTTTCAAGGACGGCGCGAAAGGGCCCCTTTGAACCTTCTTATACCACTAAGGGCCGTCTACAGTGGCGTTCTAGTGGTCGGACGAAGGTGATTTTTTAGGTGCGGCCGAGGTTAAAAGAAGAGGGGGCTAGGATTTCGCTTTCGACTTTATTAGAAAAGGGGGTAATCGCCATTAAGAAAATGACGTCATTCAGGCTTATCTTAATAGCCTTGAAACGATGCCGTGTAGGGATAACCAAACCGACCCGACCCTATGCCCCAAAGATCCACGTGCTTTTGCAGCGACGGAATATTTGTGTGTCTGGTCTTTTAAGTTTCGCATCGCCATTCAATTCGATTTATTAGGTTTTCTTTATTTTCTTAATTAATCTCTTTAATTTGTGCATTATTTCAATTTGGTTCGTTCTACACTGCGTTTTCGCGACTAGGGTTATTTGCTGGTTTAGTCCCTAATCATTTGGGGCGCATTTATATTGATCCTTGATTTTGTTTAAATGATTTTATTTATTTATACAGTGGCCTGTTAATTTTGTTCTTAATTCAATTAAGCATTTCTCAATTTTGCTTATAAAACTATCTTTATTATTCATTATTATAAGTTTTCTTTAATAAAATTATTTTAATGGGTTTTTCAATATTTTAATTCATTTTTCAATATTCTAATTCGTTTTATGCTTCTATTTATTTATTTATTTTTATCCTTATCTATTGTAAATGTCTAACTTCAAATATTTTTATATTCTTTATATTTCTTGTCTTAAAAATTTGTATAATATTCAACTCGAATACCCTTGCATGTTATTAGCATCTACATATATATCTATATATATATATATATGTATAATTAGTATTAAAATTATTTTATTGATTTCGTAATATTGTTGATGCATGTATTTTGTTATTCTTATTAATTTTCCTTATCATTGATACAATGTTTGATAATTATTGCTATTATGTATGTTTTAATTCTCGTTTTATATTTATTTGTTGCTTGAGATTCAATAGCATTATATTTCATTTGTAAATAATTGCTCCATATTGTATGTTATTATGCCATAGCATTATATTCACTTAAAAATGTCATGTTTTAACACTATTTGAGCTCTAAAATCATTTTTACTTAAAGTTTCGAAATAAGGTAATATTTGTGCGTTTGGAAATTCGAAGAAATCGTGCCCAATCGTGCTGGGTGTGGTTTTTTGTTTGACCAAATAAACAAATATCCTTTCAAATTTTGTCCATATTTTCAAAATAAGGTAATGTTTGTGCGTTTGGAAATTTGAAGAAATCGTGCCCAATCGTGCTGGGTGTGGTTTTTTGTTTGTCCAAATAACCAAATACCCTTTGAAAATTTCAATACATGTGCTTGGAGAATTTTAGGGATGATCTCGAATTCGAGGACTCAGATTGTCGTATCCAATCGTGCTGTATGTGATACTCTATTCCTTCGGAACAAGGGAATCTCAATATTCAATCAAGTTATTTAAAATTATAGAAAAAAAGGAACGGAATTTCAAAATCATTTCAAACTTTTCAACATTAGGACATCAATTACTCAATTTGGTACAAATTTTGGGCGTTGCAAGGGTGCTAATCCTTCCTCGTACGTAACCGACTCCCGAACCCATTTTCTTCTTGAAATTCGCAGACTAAAATTTATTTTATAGGTGACCCGATCACACCTAAACAAAAGGATCGGTGGCGACTCCTTATTTTTAATGTCGATCCCCATTTTTCCAAAACTGAAAAAATGGTTTCGACAGCTTGGCGACTCCACTGGGGACTGGTTGAGAGTCAGGCCATAGATTGATTAACTCTTGTCCTTTTGATTGAAAATTTGGAACATTGTTTTGAAAAATCATGTTTCCTTTGATGCATTTAATGTTTTTGGTAAAATACTTGCATCGGCATTGCATAACCGTTGTGGTTACACCTTTAAGTGGGAGTGAGAAACTATGCCTTCGTGAGGTTTTCACCTCCGCATGGGTTAGTGGACTGCTTCTGGGATACATTTGTACCTATGCGCTTCGTGAGATTTTCATCTCCGCATGGCCATAGGGAATGTATTCCCCTGAACTGAACTCAATCCACATGAGCCTATAATGGGTGAAGATTGAGGAATCTGCTGGTTCAGGTACCTATTCCTTAGAACTAAACCACATATAGTGAACCTTAAAAGGCCACCCTAAATGGTGCCGCAATAAACCATAGTGGTCATCCAAATAAGTACTCTACTTGTTTCTTTTTTACTTTTATCTCTTACTAATATATTTCATTTTGTTTTGGTTATGATCACATCACATATCATCTCATATCTAAAAGAGTGTCGATTCGTATTCGATTACCAATTCAAAGAGTTTGTCATGGAGAATGAATTTCTTGATAAAACGGAAGATAATACGGTTGTCCGTATATTTGTAATTTGTTTCATGTAAAGAATTTTGCCCTCTAGAAAAGTTTTCTAATGGAAATTGAATTAGGATCGATACCTTTTGCATACATGGCATGCATTTACATGGCATTACATCATATGCATTAGATTTCATGAGAAGACCTTGATTGAATAAAAATTATTTCAGTATTAACCTGGACACCAAACATCCTTACGGTACCCAAACCAAGACGAAGAACATGGATCAGAGATTAGAAAAACTTGAACAACTCCAAAGGGAGATGCAAGATAAACTTCAACAGCAAATGTAAGAGCAGCTCACTAAGATTCAGCAGGATATGATGGACAAAATGATGGAAGCTCAGGGAAATATGATGACTCAGATGACGCAGTTGTTGAAGGGGCTTATGGATAAAAGAAAGAACCCCATGGTAAGTGTTGAGGAGAATACTGAGTATCTTCAATGTCCCCCTGGTTTTACTCCACCACATGTGCAAACTCGACTTGAAAAGCCATCTGTCATGATCAGGCCTCAACAGTTCCAAGCGGGCGCTTCAGTGAACCTCCAAACTGGCTCAGGTTCAGGAGATAATCCAATCATTACTAATGTCCCTGATTTGGATGAAATAGCTGAAGGAGAGAGGACAAAAGCAAAACTGCCAAAGCAGCTAGAAGATAGATGTAAATGGTTGGAGGAAAAGTTTAAAGCGATAGAAAGCGTCGATAACCGTTATGGAATCGATGCCAAGGATTTAAGCTTGGTCCCAAACTTGGTGCTCCTATACAAATTCAAAATGCCTGAATTTAAGAAATATAATGGGACAAGTTGCCCCGAGGCTCACGTCACTATGTTTTGTAGAAGAATGACGGGGTACATTAATAATGACCAACTGTTGATCCATTGCTTCCAAGATAGCTTGGTGGGAGCAAGCGTGACCAAGTGGTATAACCAGTTGAGTCGTGCCAGAATTGGTTCATGGAGAGATTTAGCCCAAGCGTTCATGAAACAGTACAGTCATGTGACAGACATGACTCTCGATAGAATTACCCTTCAAAACATGGAGAAAAGGGCGAATGAAAGTTTTAGGCAAGATGCGCAAGCGGTGGAGAGAGGTTGCCATCCAAGTCCACCACCATACGGTGATAGAGACCACAATGCTCTTTATTAATACACTGAAGGCCCCGTTTATCACTCATATGCTAGGGAGCGCTACGAAGAGCTTCTCAGACATCGTAATGACTGGAGAAATGATTGAGAATGCCATAAAAAGTGGAAGGATAGAGGCAGGAGAAGGTGTCAAAAGATCAGCCCCGAGAAATAGGGAAAATGAAGTGAACAGCTTGAGCAAGCGTTCCAAATCATCCATCTTGAGTCAGCAGAGGGTGTGATGGCTGGTCATCAGGGCTCATCAAAACAAGAATCTAGTGCAACACAACTCCAGTTTACACCAATTCCAATGACATATAGGGAATTGTATCAAAGCCTATTTGATGCACATATGGTGGCTCCTCATTACATGGAACCAATACCACCCCCATACCCCAAATGGTATGATTCGAATACTCAATGCGAGTATCACGCGGGAATAACGGGTCACTCAATCGATAACTGTATTGCATTTAAGAAATTGGTGGAGAGGCTTATTAAAATAGGGGTTTTGAAGTTCGATGAGTCGACCGGAGCAGTAAGTTGCGATAATTGAAGGAGGGGGCAAAAGAGTTGCGATTCCTTAAAGAAGTCATCAGAAGCCTAGAAATCGGGAAGTCAGAACACCAATGGCATATCCAAAGAGTGAACCAAGGAATAAAAGTTTTCCAAGCATCGGCCTTTATATACTTGAGAGTATTTTGAACAATAGGATTACGGAAGAGACGTGTATTTTTAAGGCTAATCTAGAGTAATATTCAAAACATGCTTATTGCTTTCAAATTTAGAAGTAATAAGAGTCATTTTGTGAAATAGGCTTGTGTTCGTAATCCTTATTTCAATAAAATGCATCTTTTGAGCAAATATTTTTCCATTCTTTCTATTTATAGATTCTTTTGTACTTTGGATTACTATTTAGATATTCTTTCATTCTTTATCATACCATACAAATAATCATTTTTGGAATTTACCTTCGTACCGCAATGGGTCCCAGATATATCAATGACATGGGCGACGCTATTCATCGACTCTCTTTTGAATGAAATATGGGTCTAAGGGATCTCAAGACTTTGAAGATGACAGAAATTGTAACATATCTTCTGATTTTTTAATACTGGATGAAAAACAGATCCTACGTCGTGAGCCAAGGTAGAGATGAAGATCAAAGCTTAGCTCAATGCAGAAATAAGATTTCCTATATGTGGGGCATGGATGTTACCAAGCCAGTCTCATCAAAAGCTTCTAGCCAACATCGATTCATTTTCGTGGATGTTGGTTACTTCACTAAGATGGTAAAAGTCACTTCATGTGCCAATATTACAAAGTCGATAGTCATCAGAACAAAAAAAAGAAAAAGAAAGAAAGAATATCGAAAAAAAATATCGAAAAGATCATATTTAACCGCACAATGTCAAAAGTTTGCGGTCTGTTCAAAGATCAGGTGCCACATCACAGTGTAGCAAAGGCAGCCAAAAAGAAAAAAAAAGATCAAAAAGGGGCCGAGACTTGTAAAGAGTGGCATACAGAAGTTACTATTTACCCTCTATGCTTATCAAATGTTAGCCAAGACTGTCCAGGGCAACATACATCTCATTGGTTTTACCGGTTGGAGTCGAAACTCTTTCAGAGCTGAAATTGGATGAGGCAGAATAGATCCAACCTCAATATGATCAGTTGAATTTGAAGAGAAAATGTTAAAAACTATCTATCATGGTCAGATGATGCGAGCTCACAACAAAAATGATTCGCCCTAGAAAATTTCATGATAGGGCTTTGAAGAAGATTTTTCCCATGCAAAAGGGACTTCAGAAGAAAGTGGATGCCAAACTGGGAAGGACTTTATGCAACAAAGAAGGCCTGTTCTGGGGAAGCATGGATATTGTCTGAGATAGATAGCAAGGACCTGCCCAATCCGGTGAATTCAGAATTCAATAAGAAGTTTTCCAAAGAGTAAAACAAAAAAAAAACAAAAACAAAAAAGGAAAAGAAAGAAAAAGAAGAAAAAGAAGAAAAAGGAGAGGCCAAGGTGAAAACCCACAAAGGGCGCTTTGAGACCAATGAGGATTTGAGTTGAAAACCTGAAAAGGGCGGCTCAAATTTTGATCAAAAATAGGGCATACAGCAGTCTTGCTATGCCTGAATTAACAATGAAGAAGTATGCTACGTCTTGGAGCATCGACAAAGTACTCTGGATCCCCTATACACATATTGAGCTTAAAATGGTCCTCAAGAAGTTTGAACAGAGAAGCTCAGGCTGCGATATCTGGGGCACCTAGTTTCTATTTTACCCATTTTAAATTTGTTATTTGTGATTAATGTTTTCAAAATATGTTCACAATGAATTGCGATTGCTATCTTTGCTTAACTTATTTATTTCGAGCTATGCTCCTGATTAATTTCCTTCAGGCATTTTGCATTGGAATAACGATTAGTGGACTAATATAATTTTCATAAAATGAGTTTCGCATATTACTATGGAAACTTCTGAATAATACAAGAACTCAAAATAGGACTATTGTTTTAAAACTCACCAAGTTTAAGGAAGAGTCTAAGTTGAGGCTATCTCATTGGATTTTCTGCTAAAAAATAGTTGGTGATACAATCTTGACAAAAATGGGTAATCATGCATACACATCTGGTTGGGTCACCCGGGGAGTGATCAATAGATGGAAGCGTCTGAGATCCTATACCTTTGAATAGCAATGGGGACGGATTGAAGAAGAAACAAATCTTACATTTAGGAGTCGCAATAGGATGGTTGGGAAAGGATTCAGATCCTATACCCCTAAGTCACAATGAGATGAACCCTGAAGTTACAGTGGGGCAAATTTGTTGAGCAAGATATTTGTTTTCTCGGGTTTTCTGTCAAAAATACCAGCCGAACAAGATCGCGGCATAAGACATCAGTGATATAGCCCTAATAAACAATGAGCGATGACCACCTTAAACTTTTAAAAATGGATCATTCTCATGAAATTTTGCATTCATGTAAAACACATTTAGTTAGGAGCATTTGATTCATTCCGATAATTTTATCCTAATCATTGTAAGAAATCATTCTCATGACATTCTGCATTCATACAAATGTCATCCACAAGACACATCTATTTAGGGACATTTGATTCATTCCGATCATTGCATCCTAATCTTTCTAAAAAGACAATTCTCATGACATTCTACATTCATGCAAATGTCATCCATGATACATTTAGTTAGGAGCATGAGATTCATTCTGATCATTGCATCCTAACCATTTTGTATAAGCATAAACAACAAAACTAATTTTACAGGACAGGTCCCCTAGAGGACGTTGTCACAACATCGGTGAATTCAAAGATCTTTCCTTCCTGAGCGAAGCGGATCGAAGATAGCAGATCTGGCAATCCTCAAGTAGTAGGAGCAGATCAGAGACATCAGTCCTATCTCCCTGACCAGCAGTGGAATAGGTCGAATATGGTAGATCTTGTCGTCCTAAGCAGTAGTGGACCAAGATCGAACGGTAAATCTTGTCTCTCTAAGCAGTAGTGGAACAGATTTAAGCCATCAGTCCTATCTCCCTGACCAGCAGTGGAATAGGTCGAAGATTGTAGATCTTGTCGCCCTAAGAAGTAGTGGACCAAGATCGAATGGCAAATCTTGTCTCCTAGCGAAGAGTGGAGCAGATTTAAGCCACCACGGCCCTATCTCCACGACCCGGCGAGTGGAATAGGTCGAAGATTGTAGATCTTGTTGCCCTAAGCGAGTAGTGGACCAAGATCGAACAAAGCAAATCTTGTCTCTAAGCGGAGAGTGGAGCAGATTTAAGCCACCGATCCTATCTCACGACCAGCGGTGGAATAGGTCGAAGATTGTAGATCTTGTCGCCCTAAGCGATGAGTGGACCAAGATCGAGCGGCAAATCTTGTCTCCCTAAGCAGTAGTGGAACAGATTTAAGCCACCAACCCTACCTCCCTAACCAGCAGTGGAATAGGTTGAAGATTGTAGATCTTGTCGCCCTAAGCGAGAGTGGACCAAGATCGAAGCGGCAAATCTTGTCTCCCTAAGCGATGTGAAACGATTTAAGCCACCAACCCTATCTCACGACCAAAGCGAGTGGAATAGGTCGAAGATTGTGGATCTTGTCACCATAAGCAGTAATGGACCAAGATCGAATGGCAAAACTGGTATCCCTAAACAGTAGTGGAACAGATTTAAGCCATCAGTCTGACATCCCTAAGTTTGCAGTGGAGCAGACTGAAAATAACAGATCTTGCCTTCTTGAGCGAAGCGGATCGAAGATAGCAGATCTGGAAATCCTGAAGTTGCAGGAGCAGATCGAAGCCATACAAGTCTTATCTCCTCGAAGTTCCAGTGGAGTAGGTTGAGGCTACAAATCCATTCTCCCTGAGTTTACAACGAGGAACAATTCTTATTTCCTTAAAGTTTCAGTGAGAAGATCGAAATTACAAACCTCTTCCCTCTGGATTCTTATCACCTCGAAGTCCCAGTGGAGCAGGTTGAAGCTACAAATCCCTCCTCCCTGAGATTACATTGAGGATCCATCCTTATTTCCTTAAAGTTTCAGTAGAGAAGATTGAGGTTACCAATCTCTTCTCCCTAAAATTCTACTGGAGCAAGTTGAGACATCATTTCCCATACCCCGAAAGACGCGGTGAGGCTACTTGAAGAAAATAAGTGCCAAGAAGTCAAGATCTTACAAGACCGGGCAATTTTGGCCCTCTTTAAAGTCTTTGCTTCATTCCCGTTACACGATAATGAGCAAAGAGGGGCAGCTGTAGCAGGCCCAATTTGCCCGGCCCATTAACCAAACAAAAACACAAATAAATAAAACCAATAATAATAGTCCCAATAACAGTCAATTTTTACAAGCCCAAATGCTAATTACAAAATTTCAAACCCTATACCTAACCTATTTACGAGCTAGCCTAAAACACTAAGACCCAATCACTAAACCTAACCCTTGACCCAGTTGAAGCCCAAAACTAGACCCCAGCCCAAAACCAAAGAGCTTCAACAGAAACCCTAGGAGGGCTTCCAGAGGGTTCCAACACCGCAACCCAGCCAAACGTTTGGACTGCCTCGGTCCTCACACGCGCACGGTGCCATGTCCGTGCGTACGGCCTCTGTACGACGCCACATCCGCAACAGCCTCCGTACCTGCATCAAATGATGGACGAACAGCACAACAATAATAGAAAATGGCAAAAACAGACTATTTTTTATTTTTTATTTCATTCAGCTATAAAAGACTGAAGAAAACATTTGTAAAAGGAGGGATTTTTCATTTTTTACGCACACAGAATATATCAACAGAGATCAGAAACAGAAAGGTTTCTCTTTTTTTTGATTACTGATTTTATTGCCCATTTCCTCTTTTTGAATCGATGTTCAAGCATTTCCTTTTTATTTCGATACATTAACAAAAAAGGGGAGGGGCTACCTCTGTGGGATTCCGTCTGTGTCTCCTCCGTCGCAATCGGGGTTCAGATACGGGCGTAGACCGAGGGGCGAAGTTTCAAGGATGGCGCGAAAGGGCCCCTTTGAACCTTCTTGTACCACTAAGCATCGTCTATAGTGGCGTTCTGGTGGTCGGACGAAGGGGATTTTTTAGGTGCGGCCGAGGTTAAAAGAAGAGGGTGCTAGGGTTTCGCTTTCGCCTTTATTAAAAAAGGGGTTTAAACTTGGTTTTGAAAGGGGGTAATCGCCATTAAGAAAACGACGTCATTCAGGCTTATCTTAATAGCCTTGAAACAATGCCGTGTAGGGATAACCGAACCGACCCGACCCTATGCCCCAAAGATCCGCGTGCTTTTGCAGCGACGGAATATTTGTGTGTCTGGTCCTTTAAGTTTCGCATCGCCGTTCAATTCTATTTATTATGTTTTCTTTATTTTCTTAATTAATCTCTTTAATTTGTGCATTATTTCAATTTGGTTCGTTCTACAATGCGTTTTCGCGACTGGGGTTATTTGCTGGTTTAGTCCCTAATCATTTGGGGCGCATTTATATTGATCCTTGATTTTGTTTAAATGATTTTATTTATTTATACAGTGGCCTGTTAATTTTGTTCTTAATTCAATTAAGCATTTCTCAATTTTGCTTATAAAACTATCTTTATTATTCATTATTATAAGTTTTCTTTAATAAAATTATTTTAATGGGTTTTTCAATATTTTAATTCATTTTTCAATATTCTAATTCATTTTATGCTTCTATTTATTTATTTATTTTTATCCTTATCTATTGTAAATTTCTAACTTCAAATATTTTTATATTCTTTATATTTCTTGTCTTAAAAATTTGTATAATATTCAACTCGAATACCCTTGCATGTTATTAGCATCTACATATATATTTATATATATATGTATAATTAGTATTAAAATTATTTTATTGATTTCGTAATATTGTTGATGTATGTATTTTGTTATTCTTATTAATTTTCCTTATCATTGATCCAATGTTTGATAATTATTGCTATTATGTATGTTTTAATTCTCGTTTTATATTTATTTGTTGCTTGAGATTCAATAGCATTATATTTCATTTGTAAATAATTGCTCCATATTGTATGTTATTATGCCATAGCATTATATTCACTTAAAAATGTCATGTTTTAACACTATTTGAGCTCTAAAATCATTTTTACTTAAAGTTTCGAAATAAGGCAATATTTGTGCGTTTGGAAATTCGAAGAAATCGTGCCCAATCGTACTGGGTGTGGTTTTTTGTTTGACCAAATAAACGAATATCCTTTCAAATTTTGTCCATATTTTCAAAATAAGGTAATGTTTGTGCGTTTGGAAATTCGAAGAAATCGTGCCCAATCGTGCTGGGTGTGGTTTTTTGTTTGTCCAAATAACCAAATACCCTTTGAAAATTTCAATACATGTGCTTGGAGAATTTTGGGGATGATCTCGAATTTGAGGACTCAGATTGTCGTATCCAATCTTGCTGGATGTGATACTCTATTCCTTCGGAACAAGGGAATCTCAATATTCAATCAAGTTATTTAAAATTATAGAAAAAAAGGAACGGAATTTCAAAATCATTTCAAACTTTTCAACATTAGGACATCAATTACTCAATTTGGTACCAATTTTGGGCGTTGCGAGGGTGCTAATCCTTCCTCGTACGTAACCGACTCTCGAACCCGTTTTCTTCTTGAAATTCGCAGACCAAAATTTATTTTATAGGTGACCCGATCACACCTAAACAAAAGGATCGGTGGCGACTCCTTATTTTTAATGTCGATCCCCGTTTTTCCAAAACTAAAAAAATGGTTTCGACAGAGTAGATTTACGGAAATACCCTTGGGTAGTGAAATGACTAAAATACCCCTAAGTGCCGAATGTGTGAAAATGTGTATGTTGCATTCATATGATATTCTGTTTCGGATGCATATGGGTGGGAATTATGGTACGGAGGAAGAATTTGAGGATCGCATAGTCGCTTGACGACCGTGGATCCACCGGTAGCTTTAAGCCCATTTTATGATTAGCAGCTTTGCTGCAACGATTGAGTAGTGCCGCTGATGGTGCTACCTTTGGTGTGTAGGGATGGGTGGGTTGATACTTATATCCCCACAGGTGTGTAGGGTTGGAAGGGAAATGGTGTGTAGCGGATGGATTTTTGGGGAGGGTTTGCATAATCTTGTTTCTGTGTGATATGACATAATATGATATGATATGAGGTCATTGTGGGCTAAGGCCCAAGACCACTGATTTTGATAGGGCTTAGGCCCAATGTGATAATTGTATATATAATTGAATGCCAAGGGTCGTACACACCGAGTTTGAAACTCATACCCTTTTATTTAATGTTTGGGTGACGCTTTCGATGAGACGGCTCGACGTGGAAGAGGGACTCGGGGATGGCCACATTGCAAGTTAATTAGAAGTTTTTTTTTTATTTTTTTCGAATGACTTTAGTTTAAATCCTTTATTTTCATTGGTTGTAATAAGGCCTTGTATCTCCAATTTGACGTTACTTATGGGTTTTATTATTATTTCCGCTACTTAATTTTTATTTCAACTTAAATAAGTTTTTTTTTAAAAATCTTAAACTTAAGCAAAGTCGTTTTGGAATTGTCCTTTTTAACTTTTCTTTAGAAGGGTTTCAATGAAAACAAGGTTTTCGCTAAAACACTTCAATGTGGCACGCCGGATTCGGGCCTAACTTCTGGGCCGGGTTTGGGGTGTTACATACATCATTTGCTTATTTACTTTAAATTTTGCTATAAGTTACTTGTGTTAATTTGCTTGTCATTGTATGTGCCCAAATTCGTTCCTTTCAAATTTCATATTATGGTCATTCATTTGTATAATATTTATCCATGTGTATTATTCCATATTGGTAACTTTGCTCTTTTCTCATTATCGCATCGTGATTCAAATTTTAACATTTTAATTGATATTGGTTGTTTCATTCTTGTTCCAAACAAACTAAATAAATATATTTTGAGCCGGTTTTATAATCACTTAGTAAAAGCTTTCAAAATAAGGCAATGTTTTGTATTTGGAAATTCGAGAAATCGTGCCCTATCGTGCTGGGTTTCGGTTTTCCGTTTGACCAAATAACCAAATATCCTTTTAAAATTTTGTCCATGTTTTCTAAAAAACAAGGCAATATTTTGTGTTTGGAAATCCGAGAAATCGTACCCTACCGTGCTGGGCTTCAGTTTTTCGTTTGTCCAAATAATTGAATATCCTTATTAAAATCTCAATGCATGAATTTTGGAAATCACGAGAGGATCTTGGCATCAAGGGTTTGAAACGTTATATCCTATCGTGTTGGATGTGATATTCTATTCCTTCGGAACAAGAGAATCTCAATATCCAATTCGAGTTATTTAAATTTTTTTTTTAAAAACGGCATTGTATTTTAAAATCGTTTCAAATTTTCGACATAAAGACATCAAATAATCAATTAGGTACCAATTTTGGGCGTCACGAGGGTGCTCATCCTTCCTCGTGCGTAATCGACTCCCGAACCCGTTTTTTTAAATTTCGTAGACCAAAACTGTTGTTTTAATAAATCAAATCTATTATTAAAATGACCGAGTTACGAGGTGACCCGATCACACCTCATCAAAAAAGATTGGTGGCGACTCCCATTTTCGTTTTCATTTTCAAAATTTAAGTCGACCCCGTTTTAAAAAAATGGTTTCGACAAGAATAAAAGCCCAATCACATGTGAAGGGGGCAACAATTCCTAGTCCCATTAAAGGTATGACGTCGCCCCCATGTATTCTACTTGTAGTAGAATATTGTGTTTTCTATTAAATTATTATTATTTAATTACACCTTATCGAAACAAAACTCTTGTATCGTTTCTCTATAAACTCGAACTTCAATTACTTAATTACAACCAATAAAATAATAATTCAAAAAAAATAAATTAATTTCTAAGTCATCTTTTTTATTGAGCGAGGAAACTCATTCACTGCAGATAGTGATACATGCGATCTATTTCTCTTACTTATCTTTTTCATTCATTTCATAGTTTATTGGTTTGACATGCAATTCGTTTTAGGTTATCTTGAGCTATTGAATAGACCGATTGAATTTATATAATTAGAACTCAAATGATTTTGTAATTAAGTTTCCACTCTTTGCCTATCAATTACAACATTATTTAATCATGGAGCCATTACACTATAGTACCCATAATTGAACTCTCTCTTATTATATACCACTATTAAAACTACTATTTCAGTGCTTGTCAAATGACTTTTTCATAAGTGTCTTATCCTTATAGGTTATCATTAATGTCTTTAAGATAAAATTCATTTTTTCAATATGATCCTATTTTATCTCATGGTTTCCATTACATCTTTCGATATGAAAAAGCCAATTACTAACACATAGTAATTAAATCATTTTTCTTATGAAAAATGACTCGTGGCCACGTTACTTTTTCATTAATCATGTAATGCCAATGAGAAGATATCATTTACCATTATAGGGCTATGATTCCATTATTGTGGAATGATGCTACATCATTCAGAAGTTGTATACCCAACGTACCAGTTTTTGATTCCTTATCTATTTATACTCAGGCTTTTAATATATCAAGGTATATGAGTCACGCATATATAGCCTATCAACCATGCAATATTAAGGTATGCCACACTATGAATGTCACAAGTTAATAAATCCATAAACAAATCTAAGATAAATTCATCTTAAGTCCTATCCAATGTATTGCCAGTCGAAACAATAACACCTGTCTTTATATTTTAGGAGTCATCGACTTTGATACCCAAGACAAGATATTTCCTCAGTTTGACTTGATAGTAAATATAATAATATTTCAATCGATTTGCTCAATTTTGATTAGACTATAGACTGTTTAGATTATCTACTAATATAAGTTGTCTTCTTGCATTATGATCCGACCACATAATGCAACCTAATATTAGTTAAACATTATATAATCAATGAGCCAATATTTGCTTATGTTTTTCTTTGCGTGCAAAAACCGTTGAGTACAAATACAAATGATATTAATGTATAATGAAATTTTATTTAAACCAATTGTTTTAAAAAATTACAAGTACAAAATGATTAATACACTACACTTAGGACACTAGATTCTAATAATCTCCCAGTTGCTCTAGTGACGTAGATTAATCATAATTCGCATTCCCTTACCCACTACATATTTCTCAAAACTCAAAGCAACTAGAGTCTTGGTAAACAGATCCACAAGGTTGTCTCAAATGCGATTTTAACTACAATCACTATTCTGTTTTCCATCGCCTTTCGGATAATGTAATATTTTTGAACAATGTATTTTTTCCTTTTATGATTCTGTGTTTCCTTAATATTAGCTATTGTCGCACTATTATCTAATACAGTGTAATAGCTTTCTCTATGCTAAAAATGACTGTGAGATTCATAAGGAACTTTTGAAGCTAGACTGCTTCTTTTGTTGCCTCAAAAGCAACCACATATTCAGTCTCCATAGTGGAATTAGCAGTACAACCCTACTTGACACTTCTCCATGCTATGGACCTATCGCTTTGGATAAAGACGCATCCCGATGTTGATTTCCTCAAATCTCAGCATGTTTGGAAGTTAGCATCTATATATCTAATAAGATTTAAAATCTTCTCCAGAATATACAAGCATATAATCTCTTATTTTCTATAAATACTTAAGTATATGCTTAACTGCTTGCTAGTGTCATGGACCGATATTCATCTAATATTGACTTACCATCCCTACTGCATAACATATATTTAGACATGTGCATAACTTAACATACATGAGACTTTCTACTACCAAACCATAAGGAATCTTTCTCATGTACTCTTTTTCTTTCGTTGTTTTACGATAGTTCTCTAAAGAAAGGTGAAATCTTGAAACAGAAGGTTTTGATCCTTTTCTGGAATCGGTCAGCACAAAATTTTTTAATATATTAACTTCCTTTCGTGCCACAATTCGTATGGAGTTTTAAGTGCGGTCATAATTGGTACATCATTTAGAATTAGTAAGTCATTTGTAACGTATATCCCCAAAAGGATATTGACAATTGTGAACAACTTAACATCGAACGAACCATGTCTAACAAGGTTCTGTTCCTTCTCTAAACCATGTCATTTTGTTATGTAGTACTTAGTGCAATTAATTAGGATAGTATCTTATTCGCTATGGTGTATCCTAAGAACTCATCTGATAAAGATTCCCCACTTCGGTTAGATCGAAGTGTTTTTATGGGTAAACCTAACTATTTCTCCACTTATGCACTAAACTCTTAAAATTTATCAATGGTTTCATGCTTGCGGTGCATTAGGTACACATACCTATATCTTGAATAATCATCTATAAAGGTTGTGTAATAGTCATAACTACCTCTCGCACTAACGTTCATGAGATTACATGCATCACTGTGCATAAGTTTTAAGGGTAAAATGATCCTTGTACTTTTTGCATAAAAGATCGCTTGACCATTTTACCTTCTAAGTAATATTCACATTGTGGAAGATGCACCTTTTTAAGTGAACTTAAAGTTCCATCTTTCAAAAGTCTAGTGATTCTTTCTTGGTTAATATGACCAAGTCTTAAATGTTGTAAGTACGCCTCATTAGAGTGAGAAATTTTAAGTTTCTTATTCACAATTTCGATTTCAAGTAGTAAGCACATCTTTAGTTTGATAAAATAGAAATTATTTTGCATCCATCCATTACAAATAAGAATACGATTTTTATGAATTCCAATTCCTTTATTAAAAGTTACAAAAAATTCGTCTTGAAATAAACAAGCAATAGAAATTAAATTTCTCCTAAAAGTAGGTGTCGAAACCAATTTTTTTATTTTAGAAAACGGGGATCGACTTTAAAAAAAACGGAAATGGTGTCGCCACCAATCCCTTTTTACTTAGGTGTGATTGGATCACCTTGTAAAATATTTTATTTCAAAACATTTGATTTTGGTCCACGAAATACAGGAAAACGGGTTCGGGAGTCGGTTACGTATGAGGAAGGGTTAGCACCCTCATAACGCCCAAAAATTGGTACCTAATCGATAAAATCATGTCCTAACGTTGAAATTTTAAAAAAATAATTTAAAATATGATTTCTTAAAAAAAACCTGAACAATTTGAGTTAAAATTTGAGATTTCTTTGTTCCGAAAGAATAAAAACATCACATCCAGCACGTTAGGACATGATATTTTTAAACCCTCGTAACTAAAATCATCTCATGATTTACAAAATTTTATTAAAAGGATATTTAGTTATTTAGCCAAACGGAAAATCGAAACCCAGCACGTTAGGGCACTATTTCCCGAATTTCTAAATACAAAACATTGCCTTATTTTAAAAAACCTTTAGATAAAATATAGTAATTTTACAAAATATATTTTATTCTAATCGATGATCCATGTGAAAATATCGCATTAATACATCATCAAACATAAATACCAAAAGCAATCATGATATACTAACATTTCATATTAATATAGGCAATAAAGAAAATAATAATATAAAATACGACTAATAAAAATACTTACACTAAAACAATCGTAAATAAATGAAAGAGTATGGACAAATAGAATATAAGAATAAATAATAAAATAATAAAAAACCTACAAAATAAATATGAAAATTTCTCATGCAAGATTAAACTTTTCATGCAATGACATATGCCAAATAATAAATAAATATTGCAAAATAAAAATATATATATATTTTGAGATAATAAATAAAATACATTTTGAAATAAATAAATGATTTATAACTTTAAATAAAAACATATTTATACTAACCTAATAAAAAAGCTATATATTTAAGAATAAAAAATATGTTATACAATATAAATAAATTTTAGATAAAATAAAATTTTAAAAATAATATATGATATAATATAATACTATATAATGTACAAAATTTTAAAATATATAATATAATAACTATTATATAAATCCTAAAATAATATGTAATAAAAATAATTAAACCAAATAAAATAATAAATAATAATAGTTTTAAATATATATAAGGATAATATATATAAAAATATATATACGAATTTTATACTATTAATAAATTAATATACAAATAAATAGAAAATAATATAGAATTTTTTAATAAAAATAATTTAATATAATATCAAATAAAAAACATAAAATAAAAGGTTTTAAAAATAAACAAAATAAAAAAATCTAAAAAAAATAAAATGTAAAAGGATGACATTGAAGTGCGCTACAAATTGTAGGGACCTAATGGGCAATTATGCCCTGTCTCCTAAACGGCGCTGTTCTGTCATTGGCCATTAAGTAGTCCAAAGGACTAAATTGAAACGAAAGAAATAATTCTGGGCCCGATTGTAAAATAAAAGAAACTTAATTGTAAAATTAAAGTAATGCGGAAGGGCTTGTAGGGCAATTAGACCCTTAAATAAAAAACACGCGAATCCTCCCCGGGTCGGGTCAACGCGCGGGTCACAGGCCTTTAAACGATGTCGTTTTGGTCATTAACTGACCACACCAAAACGGCGTCGTTTCCTTGGCTTATATAAAGCAGTTTTCAGAAAAAAAAATCACTTAAACACTGTTTTTAAAAAAAAAACTTTGAAATGCTCTCTGTCCTTTGGCCTTAGGCCAAGACCCCAGCCCGATCGGCCACCGTTCGCCGCTGTACGCGCCTCCGTACGTGCCACCGTGTATGGAGGCCGGAGGCCAGCCACTTCGTTTCGAAGGTAGTTTTTTTCCTTTTTATTTTTGTATTATTTTGTATGGAAAATATGCGTGAATCGAATAAAAAAAGAATAAAAAATAAAAAAGTAGAAAATCACCTCTGTAAAATCGTATATTGTATTCTCTGTTTTCTTGTGAATTTTTTTATTCTTTTCTTGTTCATGTTTACAATTTTTTTGGGGTTTTTATAATCCGAAAATAAAAAAGGAAATATATCCTGTCCATATTTGTTGCTGCTTCTTTCCTTTTTGCAGGCGATCGACGAAGGTCTCGGCGGTGGTGCGGGATTTGCGTGCGGATTGCGGCGCGACCGAAGGCTGGCGTGGGTGCGAGGAGCTGATTGCGGCGCGAGGGGCTGGGCACTTGCGGCGCCTAGGGTTTCAGAAACCCTAGGCTTACTGAAGCTGTTTAGGCATTTGGGCCCTTTTGGGCCTTGTAAGTTTTTGGGTTAGTGGGTTAGGTTTGCTTTAGGATGCGGAGTGCAGTGTTGGGCTCGGGTGTAATGGGGTATTGGGTTTGGGTATTTTATTGATTTGGGTCTGTTCGGGTAGTGGGCTACAAGGTTTAAAGTATTTTTGGGCTCTGTAAATGGACCGTATTGGACTTTATTATATTTTTTTGGTTTTTCATGAATAAAATGGGCCAAGGCAAAATGGGTTATTACAGTAGGTACATAAAAAATGTCTGATAATATAATCTTCCTAAAATTATCAAAATATATATGTAATTCTCCCATACTTGAGCCACCCCATTACTCCCATCTTCGTTTCGCAACGAGAGGTTCCTTATCCCAAAGGCATGCATAAACTTTGGATTTTAAAATGCTTAAATCATTGATTTTAAAACTTAAATTGATAAATCTTAATTTTTAAACTAATTTAAATATAAAGTTTTCAAATGTATTATTCAGTCCGCTACGTATTTTTGAAAATAGAACATTTGCAAAATAACATTTCAAAATTTGATATCAAAGCCTTTTTCTTTGAAATACTAAAAGTAACAACATGAACTATTTGGAAAAACTTACTTAAATTGAACATGCTTTATTAATTATTTTCAGTTCCAAAATTTCTATAAAAGGTAAGTAATGTTTTTCTGAAAAATTTATATCAAAGCACACGAGTTGCATACGCATGGTCAGTAACTAACTCAGGGTTTAGGTAAATCACACCATGAACGTCACAAGTGAATTAATTCACAAGAGGATTCAGAATTAATTCATCTTAGGTCCAGTCTAATGTATCATTCTACCAATGAATACATCTATGTCTCTACTCGTGGAGTCAACTGCTCCGATAGCCAAGACTAGCCATCTCCCCAATTGGAATTATAGATGACATAGTAATCCTTCTCAGTATTTGAATCAAATGCTCACTTTGATTTTTTTACGGGATTACAGACTCATTTAGATTATCTACTAAAGTAAGTTATATTTCTAGCAATGTAAACGTTCTTACAATGTCACTTACCTTCAGTTTAAACTTAGACAATCAATGAGCTAATATTATATTGTCACAATTTCGCTATGCATGCAAAATATAAAAGACATAAATACAAAAGGCATAATAGTGAAATGTGAAATTAGCTTTATTTATTTATTCATCATTCAAATAAATAGAAAATAGTTACATGTTTACTACAATATAGGCACATTTCCCAACAACTATTTCATCTTCCTTCATGAAAAGTAAATTACTATCAAACAATTAGCAAGTCATTAATCACAAAAATGAACGACCTGCGACCACATTTACTTTTTATCTACCATGTAATGCCAACGAGAGGATATCATTTACCCGTGTCTTGGGATATGAAATCCATAAACGAGTTCAAGATCTATTTTTATTGGGTCTTATCTGATGTATTGTCTGTCCAGTTAGTCACATATATGTCTTTATCTCTTGGGAGTCATTCGCTTCGATGCCCAAGACAAAGCATCTCCCCCATTGGACTTGATAGAAGACATATTAGTCCTACAATCGGTTTTCTCATTTTTGATTAGATTAAGGACATGTTTGGGTTCATCTACTAATATAAGTCGTCTTTCTATATTATGATCCGACCACGTAATACTGCTTTGTATTAGTTAAACCTTAGACAACCATTGAGCTAATATTTGCTTCCATTTAGCTTTGTATGCAAAACCATTATGGACAATATACAAAAGATATTCATGAATAATTTTATTACACCAATCTGTTTGAAAAAATAAAAGTGTACATAGACGAAAATACTACGCTTAGGGCACCAGATGCAACAACTATTTCATACAGAACAAAGAGTTTGTCCAAGGGGTTACCAACGAGATTATTCTTAAGAAATTGGTGAGTTGTACTTGCTATGAAAGCTTGGATGGCTTGATAATCAAAAACCTCTTTGGTGATCATGGTGGAAGCATTAACCTTCGAACAAATCAGGGACTTATCGTAACAGCTCGTTTTTAGGTCAAATCGGGACAGTGGTTTTGGGACCACAAATCCGAGGCCAATATATTTATTTTATTATTTTATTAAATTTTACAGCATGATAGTATTATTGTGTGAAAGTTTCGTAAAGAAATTTTACTGTTTGAATGCTCAATTCGGTAAAAAGGACTAAATTGCGTAAAATGCAAAAGTTGCATTCTACTTGTTAAAGGTGTCAATTAGCTTTGGCTTTTAAATATGGTGGCCTTAAATGGTAATAAGACCATTTTAAATGTTAGTGGACTTATATGGACATCATTTAAGTGATTTTAAATGTTATATTTTAAGGTTAATTTTGGTATTTGATAAATAATGATAATATTAATAAAACAAAGTTAAAATAAAGCTTCATTATCATCTTCATGCACCGAAATTAAAAGAACAAGAAGCTAAAATAGGGTTCTTCATTTGGCAACCTTAAATTCTCCAATTAGGTATGTATTTTGACTCGATTTTTAATGATTTTTACGTTTTTGAGATCGTTACTTCGTATTCTAGCTAGCCCGTACCTTAAATTTCAAAAATGTTAAAGATTTTAAGAGTTTCCATTGATGAGTTTATGTGTTCTTTGGTGTTTGAAGATGAAATATGAATTTTTGATGATAGATTTTCATGTTTTGTAAAGTGATTTTTGACAAAAATGTCAAAAAGGGATTAATTTGTGAAAATATAAAATTATGTGGGTAAAAGTGTGAATAAATTGAAAATATGGGCTGCTAGTAACATGTAGTATATTCAGCTAGCATGAAATTGTACTAAATTGCATGAATTTGCAATTTTATGTGATAAGGACTAAATTGTAAAAAATGTGAAAGTTTAGGGGCAAATGTGTAAAATAACCCTAATATGTGTTTTGGACTAAATTGAATAAATGGTTGATTAAATAGGTTAATTTTGAATATATTTAGATCAAGAAAAGAGGAATCCAGAATTGGATCGGGGGAAAGGCAAGATTATCGAGTAATTAACTCATTTCGTCGTTTTCATAATCGAGGTAAGTTCGTATAATTGGAATCGAACTTTAAATACTTGTATTTATTTGAAATGTATGTATATAATTGAGTAATTGATATAATTGGAATAAAAATTCTTAATTGATATAGACTGATGATTACCGAGCCCGTTTGAACCGTATGAATTCGTAGGATACGACTGATATGTCACTAGGGTTACCGTTTTGGTCGAGCTCCTGCATTTGTTGCAGACTCACCACAGCTCGTATGAGCTTACCAATATATCAGCTCGTTAGAGCATACTGTTTTTAGCTCGTCAAAGCTTACCGTTTCAGCTCAATAGAGCTTACTGTCCATCAGCTCAGGAGGAGCTTACTGATCATAGCTCGAAAGAGCGGAAATGATAATGAATTGATGGATTACTGATGTATATCACCCGAGTATCCTTTGAAGTTCTAATGGATTCAATGGGCATAAATCTTGTTTATACAGATGAGTACTGTTATTGAATGAATTATTGATTATATGATTGAGAGTGAAATATTGGATATGATGTACATGATATATGAATTTGGTATAATACAATGTATTGAGTATTGAATTGAGAGAATGGATGATTTCATGTATTTATATGACTAACTTGTTGATGAATGCTTGTGTTAGCCATTTGGAGATTGAATTGAGTTTACCTTATTTGTTGTTTTGATATTGTAAAATTGGTAAGTTTAATTCTGAATTATACGGGCTTACTAAGCTATAAAGCTTACTCTGTTTCTTTTTCGTGTATTATAGAGGTTCGATAGCTCGCTCGATTCAGATAAAGTTGGAGTTACGCATCACACTATTCAGTTGCCGATTGGTACTTATGAATTTGTGGATATATGTAAATATGGCATGTATAGGCTAGTTTTAAGATGATAGTTATGGTTACTTGAACTAGTAATTTTGGTACATGTTATGGTATAATTTTATGCCATGTGATTTGGCTTAATTTGGTATAATATTTTGGTTGTGCTTAAGTATTCAAATATGGTATGTTTTGGCTAGTAATAGATGGAATGGAAATATGCAAATGTTATCATGATATGTGGTTAGTATGTGAATGGAAAATGCATGTTATTTATTAGGCATTTGAATGCTATGTTGAAATGGTATAAAATGTGTATGAAATATCATGGATTGGCTGCCAATTGAGTTGTGAAGTGTTGTAATTTATGCTTTAATATGCATGTAAAAAGAATAGGGTGGCAAAATGGCTTTATAAATGGCCTATTTTTGTCCACATGGGAAGAGACACGGGCGTGTGTTTCAGCCGTGTGAGACACACGGTTATGTTGCACGACCGTGTGTCCACTGGTGATGGAATTAAATTAAAGTCAGTATGCCCACACGGTCTCACACACGGGCGTGTGACTGGCCGTGTGGTACAAGTCAATATACCCCCTAAATGGCACACGGCCTAGCACACGGACGTGTGACTTGGTCGTGTTGCATAAGTCAGTATACCCTACAGATTTGGCACGGCCTAGTACACGGCTTGGCACATACGCGTGTGTGGTCATTTCGAAGGGCACACGGGTTAGACACACGGGCATGTGGTCGGCCGTGTGACCCAAGTCAGTATGTATGCCCTGTTTCCACAAGGCCAGAGACACGGGCGTGTGACCCCTGTATGGATGAAAAATTTCTAAGTTTTTCCAAAAAAAATTTATGTTATCGGTTTAGTCTCGAACCACTTCTAAAGCATGTTTAAAGCTTTGTAGGCTCTTATAAGGGACAATGTGATTGTGTTGAATGGTATTTGAGTATGAATGCATAGATGTATGAGTATTGTATGTGAAATGATATGTATTGATCGATAATACCTCGTAACCCTACTCTGGCGACAGATACGGGTTAGGGGTGTTACACTTATCCACCCATTAGTGAATGGACATTAGGTTCGATGGTGACTGTTGCAAAGTTTTTTTTTTGGCAAAAATCTACTCATGAAAAATCAGCCAACTGGTCAAATGTGTGGTTGGAACCCCTTGGTAATGAAAAGTACCAATGATAGGCTATATGGGTGAGGGTCGTGGAGAACACCTAACACTTGACTTCATGAGAGGCTCCCAAGATGTTCATATGATTATTGTAATAAGCCAAGTGATCCTCAGGGTCTCCATAGCCCTGTACTATGCCTTAGGGAATTTGAACATTCAAAGGAAGTTGTAAGCTAAGACTGCTACATAAAGGGGCTCATTGGCATAACTCTAGGAGGTTTCTTCAGGGTTAGTACTACGAAACTCTTGTAGTTCCCTTCTTAATGCTTGCATCTACTCCTTCATAGAAGCATTATGATCACGAGGGTCTCTACCTTGAGAATCTATTGGGCAAGGGGATCTAGAGGCTAGTTCATGGTGTTGTTTGGTGGCTAACGATTTCGTAATCTTTGGAGGAAAGACTGGGTTGTTTCTTCCTCTTAGATTGGATGGTTAGCTTTGGCAGGGTCCCTACCAGCTCTGAGTTCTTCAATAATCTACCCATTCCTGGCATTTTTTTTTGTCCAACAGGCATTAGTGTTGTTGTTCTTGGTAAAGTCATTGCTACTCTAAAAGTTAGGCTTCTAGGAACCTTATTTTCTCTTGTATCTCGGTGAACTATTGGAAGCTTGAGTTGGGGTTTGGACAAGTTTGTTCATTAGGTGAAACACTAGTGTTACCTTGGGGAGGTTGGGCATACCACCATGGTGGCGGTAGGTATTGGTAATAAGGTGGATAAGTGTGAGTATCATGTGGGACAGTGGTTCCTGGTGGAGGTTGGGAATGATGTTGGGTGGCTTGTTGTTAGTCTAGGTTGACGAGTGGCTGCTGAGTAACTTGAGGAGGCTGTTGAGTTTTTATTTTGGTTGAAGGGGGTTTTGGGTTTTGATCGGTTGCATTCTTAAGGATGATATTAAAAGAGTGAGCCATGGTGATTCGGTTTATGCTCACCGCATTAATTGTTGATACAAGTAACCAACAAGGAGGAAAAGGTGGTGGGAGGAAGTGTTAGTTCACTTGTGACAGGCGAAGAGTTGGAACTAAGGAAGAGAGCGGGAAGAGAAAGAGAGGACAATGAGAAGGATAAGGAGAGAGCTAGGGTTTTCAGAGGAAAAAGAGTAGATCATTGGTCCCTCGTGCACTTGGCTTATATGGAGGGGTCACCCCTTATCTTGCAGTGCCACGTGACAAACAATGCAGTGCCTACAAGTTTGTGCGTGCATGGCCAGATGGTAGGATTGTTACAGGTTAGTTGTCACCATATCGTGTATTGTGTGTTCTTGGTTTGACATTCTCGTCTTTAAGGTTGTACGAAGTTGCTACGCTTTATTGATCCCTTAGAGGTGCCCACAAGGGGTGCATAGTGGGCTGTCTCCAAGCTAGTTCAGATAAGGTGCACGGGTGCTCATCCGTTGGCTATCCTAAACGAATGGTTCCTTGTAGAAGGTTGCATGTAAACCGTTCCCAACAGAACATTATCTACAAGATGTTCCATGTTGTGCTACATGACGTTGCCAAAGCGGGGATATAACAATATTATATATAAGTGAAGCCATTTGATTATGTTTAAAAAATCCTTTGAGATAGTAGTCAAATAATGATGTAATTTATTTTGTATTTATCCATGTTGACTTGTTGAGATTTATTTTTGTTTGACGTGTAATTCATAAAACTTTTAAAAGTAATATTTGATTATAAATTGTATTCTCGAGGGGGTCGCAGATGACTTTTCAAATTTTCAATTCATGAAGAATGAAAAGTAAAACCTTAACTTTCTGAAATTACTGAGAACCATACCATTTTTTTTTGTGAAAAATGGGTATATATTGCATTAGACTTATTTTAGGCACACCAAATTATAGTTGGTTTTCTTTAGTTTTTAAGCCCTAATTTGGTTGTTTTAGGGTCTCAAAACCAAACAAAAGGAGAAGCTCAACAAATTAAGCATTATGCATTATAGCAAAAAATTGATGGTCTGTTTTACTTCATTACAAACTATTTTTCCTTTATATATACCAATTATCTCATTCTTATTTTCTGTTTTCTTTATATATACCAATTATCCTAGAAAAGAAAATGTCTCTTTCTCCCTTTCCCTCTCATTTCTTTGTTCATCCTTTAAATGCTTCAAAAATGGAATCTGAGTCTGTAGGAGTAGGGTTCATGGCAGTGATTGCAGTTACAGGAAGTGTAGTTTTCATTGCTCGTGAAGTCCATAAACGTCTCCTCTCAGATTTCATGAAGAAGATTGAAATTGAATTGGGAGGTAATATTAATTATTCTTCATCATTTCCTTGTCTTATAGTGGATTAATTAAAGTCTAGGGGTTTTTGTTTTGGGTATAGGGAATGGTAAATGTGGAGTTAAAAGAAGGGTTCGTTTTGCTGAAAATGTGATTGAACCAGAGTATAGGAAAAAAATCATCAGGCTCGTGTAATTGGTGATCATCATGCTTCTTCAATGCCTCTCAATAGGCAGGTTTTGCATAAAAGCATCACCAAAACGCACCATATTTCCAACTAACTATACCAAATTTTCTTTATATATGTTTGTGTATAACCCAAAGTTTTGGTGTTTCCATTGTTTGTACATTTCAAAAGTTGTTAGTTGTTTTTTCTTTGGTGTGTTTTCATGCTTAAATTTTTTTATACACAAATTTTTTTCTTAACACAAGGTGTAATAGCCAATTTTGGCTCGAGTCCGAAAACAAAACAAATCCAAAAATAAATCAGTCCATTGTAAATGACCATTTACAAAACAAACCCGAAGTGTAATATCCCGGGATAGGGGCTATTTTGTTGTTGCATGAAATTGCATGTGTTTAGTGTGCTGTGTTGCTATTTCGGTGTTTTAGGGGCTTAATTGTGGGCTAGGAGTGTGCCTGAGGGAATGGGGAAATTTTGGTTTTTAGGTGTTAAGTGAAGGGAGCTGAGGAAGCTGGGGTTTAAGAATTTTAATTTGTTGTTTTGTTGCACAAGTAAGGAGCTAGCTTAGTGGCAAAGCATGCGTTTCATGGGGAGCTTGGTGTGGCGTCATCTATATGGAGTGGAGGTCTAGTGTTCGAGCTGCAGAGTCCCCATTTTGGCTTTAATTTTGGACGGCATGGGGGAAGAGGTAGAAGGCAAGTTGAATTCTACCTTGGACCAAGTCATACCATTCAAACGGTTGGTGGAGAATAATTGTAGGAGGAAAACTTGGTCTTGTTGTTTGAATGTGGGGAGTGGAGTGAATGGAGGGATTTTGGCCGAATTTGTGGGGTGTTGGAGTGGGGGTGTGGACGGTTTGGTAAGGGAAGTGAGGTGTGCGAAATGCACTTCTCATTTTGTGCATTTTCGGCCAAAAGCATTTGTGAAGCCAACATTTTCTTCTTTTGTCAAAAGCAACCGAAACTTCAAAGAGTTTTTCTCATTTCTTCAAACTGAATGACCAAACCCCTATAGCCTTGCCTTTTAGAAATTTGCATTTCTTTTCCTTAATTTTTGTGTGTGGCGAATGTTCAACCCCATTTCTTCTTCTTTTGTTTAATTGTGTTAAAACCGAAACTCTCTCTTCTCCAACATTCTTTTTCCTCTTCTTGAAACATTGGTAGTCGAATCTTACCCTCCCAAAAACACTTTCTTCATCCATTTCTTTTCAAACCGAAAGTCCCCACTCTCTACTCATCGTTTTATTCTTGTCTTTTGTTCAAAGCTCAAGCCGTTTGTATTCGTTTGTTCCTTCCATTCCTCTTGGCCGAAAGTCTTCTCTCTCTTAGTAGTTCCTTGGTGGCGAATATCGATCGATGAAGAGTGGATTTGGTTGGTTGTTCAATCTTTGAACAAGGTAAGTGGGGTGGCCGAATGGCCATATTTTCCCTCTTTTGTTCTTTTTGGTTACGGTTTGGGTGAGGGCCGAATATGGTCATGTTGGAAGGGTACTAATCTCTCGTTATAGGATCCTTGGATTTTGGAAGCGAGCAAGAGGAGTTGTCATCTTCTCTTAATTGACCGGTAAGTGATGGTGAGATATTGTTCATGGGTTATTCGTTTAGTTTTGATTAAGTCTAAAAGGTTTCTAAAGGATTAACCGTTCTCTTTTCAAGGTGTAGACGATTGTTGGAAGGAGAACCTTTGTGGTTCGGGTTTGATAAGAAATCAAACCATTAGCAAGGTAAGGGTTCGATATTAACCCATTTGGTTAATTATTGTTGGCCGAATGTTATAGATGCCTAACCCCTATGTTTGGCCGATTCTAGGAGCAAGTTAATCAAGGGACTTAGATCGCTTTTGTCGGGATTTTTAGACTCAGATTACAGTGTGTAAACTAACACATACGTTTAGTAATATGATTGATAACCTGTGTGATAATTAATGAAACAGTGATGATTGATATGATACCCTAATGGGTATGATCATAGACTCGGGTAAGTCAGTATTATTATTGTTATGAGTTTACTGATGATCTATATGATACCATGGCTATGGATATATGTGACATGGGATATGAGGTTAGGCATATTAGCATGATATGCATGTTTTGCATGATATGCATGATTACATGAGTATGGTATGTTGATGGGTGATTTGAGCGGAGGGAGCAGTGATATTTTGTGCTGACGAGCACCAGTGTTTTGGTAACACACTTTGTGACTTTGGGTCACCAGAGGTTTGGCACCTCCAGAGGTTTGGCACCTCATTGCGACTCGTCCCTGTGGTTTGACACCACCGTGGGTTGGCCCCACTTTGAGATATGGGATCGTCTGCTAGTGATTGGGTATCACACGATGGGTTGGCCCCATCATTCGATTATTGTGACTACGGTCACCAGTGGTTTGGTACCACATTTGTGTCTTTGGGACACCAGAGGTTGGGCACCTCATTGCGACTCGTCCCTGTGGTTTGACACCACCGTGGGTTGGCCCCACATGAGATATGGGATCGTCTGCTAGTGATTGGGTATCACACGATGGGTTGGCCCCATCATTGGATTTGTGACTTCGGTCACCAGTGCTTTGGTAGCACAAACGTGTCTTTGGGACACCAGTGGTTTGGCACCACATTGATGGATATTGTGTCTTTGGGACACCAGTGTTTTGGTAACACATTGTGACTATATGTCACGGTGGTTTGGCACCACCGGTGGTTTGGTACCACACGGGGTAGAAAAAGGAGATACGGATGGTTAGGATCGGGTTGCATTAATTATGTTGCTATGTATGATGTGTGTTAGCATGTTGTTTCATCGGGAGCGGGATTTATGCACCGAGTCATTCGACTCACCCTCTCCTTTGACATTTCAGTGACCCGTGAGACGGACATGGAGCCGGGGTGGACTCGGGGTGCACTGCCATGCTTTAATAAAAGTTTTGCTCGGACTATTCACTTTGGGTACTTTAGCTTATTTATTTTTATTTGAGATTTAATTTGGATTTGTAAAAGGCCTTTAAATTATGTTTTATGATGGTTATGTTTTAATTAGATTCTCAACCTGCTTAACAAATAACTTGGTATGAAATTTTACTAAAAATTTGGTAAGATAATGTTTTCAAAACTATAACGCAATGTGTTTTAAACTATACCATCGGGTATCTCACTATGTTTTGCTATAAAGTAAACTCAAACGATTTTCAAACCAAACTCGATATTCTACTAAGTCAAAAATGTCTCAAAATAGTACTAAGAAACTATTGGAAATGCTAAATGAAATCAACTCGTTTTTATCTATATACTTTGGATAAGTTTTCAAAATCTAATCAAACAGGCCTACTCCAATTTTCTTCAAGTTCACTATGTTTTCGCCCCGCTTTTAAACGAAAAATCTTATCTCTCAAAAAAACATTTTCCCCGTAACATACCAGATTCGGACGTGGTGTCCTGTCCGGGTTTGGGGTGTTACACGAAGCCCAATAACGGCCCAAACTACAACCCAACTACCCCTAACCTAGCCCAATCCATATCAGCCCATTTCAAAGAAAAGAAAACAGCAGTCAAACCCTAGCCCCTAAAGATGTGCTGCCGAGGCCCTCCACCTACAAAGAAACCCCACGCCTCGCCACCATCACGCACGCCTCTGACATCTCCACGCCTCGCATGCCTCCGTTCGTGACCTGCAAACAACACAAATCGAAGAAGAAAACGACAAAGAAACAAATAGAAAACAAATTGAAAAAAAAAACAAAGACGAATCTTTGTAAATCGATTATAAAAAAACCGAAGCAAACCTTGTAGGACTTCTTCTTCCTTTTTACAAAACTATCAGCAATCAAAAAGAAAAAGCTTAAAGGTTGATTTTAGTCCTTTTGTTCATTTTCTGTTTTTTTTTTAACATTGTCATATTTATTTATTTTTTTAAAGAAAATCTCTACGAACTAAAACACTAAATAATAAAAAGGGGAGAAAAAGAGCTCACCGGACCCCCGGGGTCGCGACGTTGGAGTCCCCTCTCCGTCGTCAGAACCGAACCCGAAATGGAGGAGGGGCTTTCTTCTCTCGTTTTCTAGACGCCGAGGGTGGGGCTTCAAACGAGGCATGGAGGCCTATCTCCGTGCGTCGTCGGCCACTGGAAGTGGTGGTGGTGCGACGGAATGCCGGAAGAAGACCAATCGGTCGACAGAGGAAAGAGTTGAGAGAAAATAGGGGGAGGCCTTTGAATTTTTTTTTTTCTGAAGCATTAAAGAAATGGTTTCAAAACAAAAAAATTTGATTTTAAATAAAAATAGGAAACGGCGCCGTATTAAGCCTTTGGTGCGACCCGACCCGACCAGATTTAGAGGGATCCGCGTGTTTTAAAGCCCAAACGGGCTATTTGCAGTTCTAGTCCCTGTTTCTATTTTGACTTTCAATTGGCCCCTTTTCATTATCTTAGTCTTCATAGATTTTACCTAATAGCTTTATCAGCTTTCAATCGGGTCCTCGACCCATGAATGCGCATAAAGAGGGGATATTTTCCCAATCGGTCCCTCTTTCTTTAAAGTGCAGTCTATTTTGGTCCCTAATAAACCCTTTTATTTATTTACAATGTAAACTCCCAAATTTTAGTTCGATTTTAAATCTCGTCCTTAATCCATTTAATTTATTCATTTTTAAAAAATCTTTTATTATTTATTTTAAGTTTTCTTTCTTTATATATCACTAGTTTTAAATCGTTTTACATATTTATTTAATTTCTTCTTATACTATTTTTAATTCTCATATATTGTCATTTAAATCTTATATGTATGTATATATATACATATGTATTTTTTTTTCTTTAAAAAAGGGGTTTTTTTATTATTTATTTTAGTCTATTTTATTATTATTTATTTTAAGCTTCTTGTATAGTGTTGATTCGAAATTTTTTATTGTTTATTTTGGATTGTTTTTTATTCATTTTAAACTCTTATTTACTGTATATTGTTTCATATATGTTTTTGTTTCGTTTTCTTTGGTTGTTAATATCGGTGTTTAAATAATGCAAGTTATGTGATTATCATTCTTATATGTGTTATAATTTGCTCACTCGTATTTTCACATCATTGTTGTTCATTCGTGTACTATCTTATTCACGTATTATTGTCCCTTGATCATTATTGTTTTCGTATTATGCCATCACATTGCGCATTAAATCCCAATGTATTTATTCGATACAAGTTGTCATCTTACTTCAAACAAATGATGCATGTCATTTAAATATTGTACCCGCTATCGTTTTAAAATAAAAATTTTCAAAATAATGTAATATTTCACGTTTTGGAAATTCGGGAAAGTCGTGCCCTAACTTACTGGGTTTCGATTCTTCTCATTTAACCTAAATATCGGAATATCCTTTTAAGCAATAAAGTTTTAAATAAATAAGTGCTTATTCTCGAGAATTCGAGATGTTGTGTCCTAACATATTGGATGTGACGTTTCGTTAACTTGAGATAAGATTTTCTAAATCAAGGCAATATTCTATGTTTGGAAACCCGAGAGATCGTGCCCTACGTGTTGGGTTTCGGTTTTTCGCTTGGCCAAATAATCGAATATCCTTTTGATATTTTTTAATGCATGAGTCTCGAGAATTATGAGATGATCTTGGATTCGAGGATTTAAATTATCGTGTCCTAACGTACTGGATGTGATATTTTGTTCCTTCGGAGCGAGAAAATCTTGATATCCAATTCGAGAAAATTCATATATTTCCAAAAAGAGATCGAATTTTTAAATTCTTTTTAAAATTTTCAACTTTCGACATTGAGACATTAATTAATCAATTTGGTACCAATTTTGGGCGTGACGAGGGTGCTAACCCTTCCTCGCACGTAACCGACTCCCGAACCCACTTTCTCAAATTTCGTAGACCAAAAACAATGTTTTAGTAAACCAAAACGTTTTATTAAAACAAAGGTGATCCGATCACACCTAATAAAGATCAGTGGCGACTCCCGTTTTTTTCGTTTTCAAAACCAAGTCGATTCCCGTTTTCAAAAAAATGGTTGCGACAGCTTGGCGACTCCACTGGGGAACTTGTAAGAGAGTCAAGCCGTGAATTGATTAACTTTTGTCTTTTTATCGAAAATTGGAAATTTGGTTTTAACGTACGGTCCTTTCATTGCATTTCATCCGTTTTTTGTCACTTTATTCATGTTTTTGTATTTCAAGTTTTTGTATATTTCCACACATTGCATTGCATGACTGTATAGTCACACCCTTTTAAGTGGAAGTGAGAAACTACTTCTTCGTGAGGTTTTCACCTCCGTGCAGGATAGTGGATCACTTTCGGGATACATCTGTACCTATGTCTTGGTGAGATTTTTATCTCCGTGTAGCCATAGGGAAATGTATTCCCCTGAACTGAACTCGGTCTGTATGAGCCTATAATGGGTGAGGATCGAGGAATCTGTTGGTTCAGGTACCCTTCCTTAGAATCGAACCACATATAGTGAGCCCTAAGAGCCTACACTAGGTAGAATTGTACCAAACCCTAGTGGTCACCCAGATAGGTGTTCTATTTTGTTGATTATTTCTTTTGTACTGACGTATTTTATTTTGTTTTGTTTATGATTGCATTGCATTGCATCGCACCGCATCATCTTAGAAAGGAGGTGTTGATTCATATTCGATTGCTAAATAGAAGAGTTTGTCATAAGGAAATGGGTTACTTGATAAAGTGGATTATAATACGGTCGTTCGAACATAGTCCAGGTAAACAACGAGAAAGGGCTGATGGCCCGCAGAAGAATACAAGACATTGCCCGAGGATTCAAGCTGACAAGGATTATTCGAGAGTCATCATGTCTCAAATTTCTTAAAAAAAGCTTATAAACATCGCGGAAGAGGTACGGCCTGGACCAAGCAACAAGGAGCTAGAAGAGGCATCTATTGAGAAAGTTCACTGGACACGACCATAAGTCCGGATACGAAGAAAAGGATTGGTGTTTTTGCCTGGACTATGAGGACAAAGTGTATATGTAATCTGTTTTATGTAAAGAAATTTGTTTTCTAGAAAAGTTCTTCTAATGGAATTGAATTCAGAATCAACGCCTCTCTTTCTTTTTGCATTCATTCCATGCATTTACATTGCATTTCATGCATTTGTATTACATCGCATCATATGCATTAAAATTTGTAGAAAGGCTCTGATTAATTAAAAATTATTTCAGCAACCTGAGGAACTTACGAAAGTCTACTGAACTGAGATCAAGGCCTTAGTGCAAGGCCTAATGGATAATAAATTAGAGAGATCAATGACCCAAAGGAATATTAGGGAGTCTGAACATTAATGACATATCCGAAGAGAATCGGGGAATAAAAGTTTCCAAGCCCTTACATACTTGGGAATATTTTAGACGATGGGACTGTGAAAGGGATCTCTGTATTTTTAGAGCTAATCTAGAGTAATATTCAGAACACACTTGTTGCTTTAAGCCTAGAGGCAACAAGAATCCTTTTGTGAAATAGGCTTATATCCAAGATCTTTATTTCAATAAAATAAATTTTTGTTATCATATGGAGCAAATATTCTTTCATTCTTTCCATTTCATACCGTACAAACGATTATTCTTATATTCTTTGGACATTCTTTCAAGTATTCTTTTATTTTTCATTCATGATCATACCATACAAATAATCATCCTTAGAATCATTTATTCTGGGGAATTTTCCTGCAAACCCACAATAGGTCCCCAGATATCAACGACATGAGCGACGCTGCTACTGACTCAGAATCTACTTTTGAGTAAGATATGTATCTAGAGGGATCTTAGGACTTTGGAGACGACAGAGATTGTAACCTATCTCCTAATTTGTTAAGGATGGTAGAACGAGATGAAAAATAGATCCTACCTTATAAAAGCGTCATTGTGAGCCTAGAAGAAGATAGAGAGGTGAAGATCGGAGCCTGTATCTCCACAAAGACAAAGCGAGACATCATTGAGTTATTCCCAATTCAAAGATTTTTTCGTGTGATGTGCCTAGGCTACTAAGACGTATGGATGCGGTTAAAGCTAAGGAAATCTTAGAAGAGGGACATATGCTAATGGTTTTACAATGGCCAGGCAAATCATGAAGTTCGGGTACTGCTGGTCCATCATGGAAGGGGATTGCATCAGTTATACCAAAAAAATGGCAGACAATATTCTTGTGCCTCCTTCATCTCTTCATAAGACATCTCTATGGCCTTTCTATATGTGGGGCATGGATGGCAGTGGGCCAATCATGCCAAAAGCTTCTGACGGATATTGATTCACCTTTGTGGTTGTTGATTACTTCACCAAGTGGGCAGAAGCTACTTCATGTGCCGATGTCACAAAGTCGACAGTTAGCAAATTCTATGTCGGTATGAAATCCCAAAAAGGGATCATATCTGACGATGCATTAAATTTGAACAACAGCGCGACATCAGAAGTTTACAGTTTGTTCAAGATTAAACACCGTATCAACCCAAAACGAACGGTAAAAAAAAGAAGAAAAAACGATCGTCAGGAAAATGATTGAGACTCATGAAGATTGGCATCTGTGCTTGTCGAGCATCTGTTAGGACCTCCACCGGGGCAACGCTTTTCTCGTTGATTTATGGAATAAAGGCAGTTTTGTCTATTGAAGTCGATATTTATTCCCTCCGAGTTTTGCCAGAGTTTGAGTTGGATAAAACAGAATAGATCTAATTTCGATATGATCAAGTAAACCTGATTGAAGAAAAGAGGTGGAAAGCTATCCAAGATTATGACGAAAAGGTTCGCCCTAAAGAATTCCATAAAGGAGACCTAGTTTTGAAAAGGATCCTTCCCATACAAAAGGACTTCTGAGAAAAATGGATGCCAAACTGGGAAAGACCGTATGGGGTAAAGAATGCCTTCTCTAGAAAGGTGTTAATTTTGACTAAGAGGGATAACCAGGACTTGCCTAATCCTATGAGTTCAAATCAAGAAATATTTCAAAAAAAAAGGGAAAAATAAAAGAAGATAAAAAGAAAAGAAAATAAAAGAAAGAAAAACAAAAAGGAGAGGCCAAGGCGAAAACCCGCAAAGGGCGCCTTGAGACCAAAGGGGATTTGAGTTGAAAACCCGAAAAGGGCAGCTCAAATTTTGATTGAAAATGGGGCATGTGGTAGTCTCGCTTTCTCCGAATTAACAAGGAGAGATGTTACGTCTTGGGGCATCAACAGAGTACTTTAGATCCCCTCAGCACATATTGAGCTCAAAATGGCCCTCAAGAGGTTCGTACAGAGAAGCTCAGGCTGCGATATCTGGGGCACCTAGTTTATATTTTACCCATTTTGAGTTTGTTATCTCTGATTACCTTATTCTTTTCAAAATACACTCTTAATAAACTTTCTTCTTCATTGCGTTTGCTAGCTTTGATTAACTTGTTCATTTCGAGCTTTGCTCTCAATAAATTTCTGTTTCGTCCATCATTATGATATTTTTCAAGCATTTTGCATTAAAATAACGATTAGTGGACTAATAATACTTTCATAAAAGGAGTTTCGCATATTACTCTGGAAGCTTCTGAATAATACAAGAACTTGAAACAAGACTATTGTTCAAAACTCATCAAGTTTAAGGGATAGAAATATTGGTGGAGGAAAAGTCTAAACTGAGACTATCTCTTTGGATTTTTGTCAAAAATGTGGTTGAACAAAAAGACAAGGCATTTCGTCGGTGATACAACCTTGACAAATAACGAGCAATGTCAACCCAAGTGTACAAGGGGATCATTCTCGAGAAAAGAAAAATGATACTTTGCATTCATGCAAATATCAGGCATATACATCTGGTCATTACACCCAGCGAATGGTGTAACAGATCAAATTGATCCTATACCTCGGAGTTACAGCAGGATGGATGAAAGAAACCAAATGTTATTCTCCTGAAGTTGCAGTGGGAGGTACAAACTTTATGTCCCAGAAGGTACAGTGGAAGGGAATCTGAAATTACAGCGGGGCAAGCTTGCTGAGCAGAATATTATCGTTTCTTTGGGTTTTCTACCAAAGATACCAGCTGAAAGAGAAAGCATGGTAACGCATCAGTGATAGAACCTTGATGAGCAACGAGAAATAACAACCCAAACATTAAAAAGGGATCATTCTCATGAATTCAAATATCATTCATACACATCTAATTAGGAGCATTTGATTCGTTCCGATCATTGCATCCTAATCGTTGTACATTAAAAAAAAGGAAATCATTCTCATGACATTCAGCATTCATGCAAATGTCATCCCTAATATCATGTAGTTAGGAGCACTAGATTCATTCTGATCATTGCACCCTAATCATTATACAGTTAAAAAAGGGATCATTTTCATGACATTCTGTATTTATGCAAATGTCGTCCATAATACATTTAGTTAGGAGCATTGGATTCATTCCGATCATAGCATCCTAATTATTTGGCATAAACATAAACATATAAAATCGAGTCTACAGGACATGTCCCCCAGAAGACGATGTAGCAACATCGGTGAAATTACAAATCTTATCTCCCTAAGCAGTAGTGGAGCAGATCGAAGACGGCGAATCTTATCTCCATGAAGCAGCGAAGTAGATTTAAGCCACCAGTCCTATCTCCCTGACCAGCAGTGGAATAGGTCGAAGATAGCAGATCTTGCCTTCCTGAGCGAAGCGGATCATAGATACTAGTCTGGCATCCCTGAGTTTGCAAGGGAGTAGATTGAAGATAGCAGATCTTGCGTTCCTGAGCAAAGCGGATCGAAGATACAAGTCTTATCTCCCTGAAGTTGCAGTGGAGGAGACTAAAGATAACAAATCTTATTTCCCCAAAGTTGTAGGGTAACAGATTTAGACTATGAATTACAAGTCCTATACCTCTGAAGTTGTAGCAGGTCAAATCAAAGTTGTCACCACAAGTCTTATCTCCCTGAAGTTGCAGTGGAGCAGACTGAAGATAGCAAATCTTATCTCCCTGAAGTTGCAGTGGAGCAAATTAAAGCTATAAATTACAGATCTTATCTCTCTGAAGTTGCAGTAGAGCAGATCATGGCAAACCTTATCTCCCTAAAGTTGCAGTGGAGCAGACTGAAGATAGCGGATCTTATTTCCCTGAAGTTGCAGTAGAGCAGATCATGGCAAACCTTATCTCCCTGAAGTTGCAGTGGAGCAGGTTGAAGTTACAAGTCTTATCTCCCCGGTTGCGAAAGGAGCAGCCCGAAGATAGCGGATCTTATTTCCGGGTTATTCTGAACATGCAATTGAAGCTAAATTACGATCTTATCTCTCGAAGTTGCAGAGAGCAGATCATGGCAAACCTTATCTCCCTGAAGTTGCAGTGGAGCAGGTTGAAGTTACAAGTCTTATCTCCCTGAAGTTGCAGTGGAGCAGACTGAAGATAGCGGATCTTATTTCCCTGAAGTTGCAGTGGAACAGATTGAAGCTAAATTACAGATCTTATCTCTTTGAAGTTGCAGTAGAGCAGATCATGGCAAACCTTATCTCCCTGAATTTGCAGTGGAGCAGGTTAAAGTTACAAGTCTTATCTCCCTGAAGTTGCAGTGGAGCGGACTGAAGATAGCAGATCTTATTTCCTTGAAGTTGCAGCGGAACAGATTGAGGCTAAATTACAGATCTTATCTCTCTGAAGTTGCAGTAGAGCAGATCATGGCAAACCTTATCTCCCTGAAGTTCCAGTGGAGTAGGTTGAGGCTACAAATCCCTTCTCCCTAAGTTTACAAATGAGGATCAACCCTTATTTCTTTGAAGTTTCAGCAGAGAAGATCGAGGTTACGAATCTCTTCTCTCTGAATTCTCATCTCCTTGAAGTTCCAGCGAAGTAGATCAAAGCTACGAATTTCTTCTCCTTAAAATTACATTCGAGTGGATCGAAACACCAATTCCTACACCCCTGAAGATGAGGTAGAAAGGAACAAGGCTACCACAGAAGTCAAGATTCAGCGAGACTAGGCAAAATTGGCTCTTTCGAAGTCTTTGCTCAATTCTCGTTACACGAAAATGATCAAAGAGGGGCAGCTGTAATAGCCAATTTTGGATCGAGTCCAAAAACAAAACAAATCCAAAAATAAATCAGTCCATTGTAAATGACCATTTACAAAACAAACCCGAAGCCCAATAACGGCCCAAACTACAACCCAACTACCCCTAACCTAGCCCAATCCATATCAGCCCATTTCAAAGAAAAGAAAACAGCAGTCAAACCCTAGCCCCTAAAGGCGTGCTGCTGTCGACCCTCCACCTACCAAAGAAATTCCCCACGCCTCGCCACCATCACGACGCCCGACATCTCCACGCCTCGCATGCCTCCGTTCATGACCTGCAAACAACATAAATCGAAGAAGAAAACGACAAAGAAACAAGTAGAAAACAAATTGAAAAAAAACAAAGACGAATCTTTGTAAATCGATTATAAAAAAAAACCGAAGCAAACCTTGTAGGACTTCTTCTTCCTTTTTACAAAACTATCAGCAATCAAAAAGAAAAAGCTTAAAGGTTGATTTTAGTCCTTTTGTTCATTTTCTATTTTTTTTTTTAACATTGTCATTTTTATTTATTTTTTTTAAAGAAAATCTCTACGAACTAAAACACTAAATAATAAAAAAGGGAGAAAAAGAGCTCACCGGACCCCCAGGTCGCGACGTTGGAGTCCCCTCTCCGTCGTCAGAACCAAACCCGAAACGAAGGAGGGGCTTTCTTCTCTCGTTTTCTAGACGCCGAGGGCAGGGCTTCAAACGAGGCATGGAGGCCTATCTCCGTGCGTCGTCGGCCACTGGAAGTGGTGGTGGTGCGACGGAATGTCGGAAGAAGACCAATCGGTCGACAGAGGAAAGAGTTGAGAGAAAATAGGGGGAGGCCTTTGAATTTTTTTTTTCTGAAGCATTAAAGAAATGGTTTCAAAACAAAAAAAAAATGATTTTAAATAAAAATAGGAAACGGCGCCGCATTAAGCCTTTGGTGCGACCCGACCCGACCAGATTTAGAGGGATCCGCGTGTTTTAAAGCCCAAACGGGCTATTTAAGTTCTAGTCCCCTGCTTTTCTGTTTTGACTTTCAATTGGCCCCTTTTCATTATCTTAGTCTTCATAGATTTTACCTAATAGCTTTATTCACTTTCAATCGGTCCTCGACCCATGAATGCGCATAAGGGCTGGGATATTTTCCCAATTGGTCCCTCTTTCTTTAAAGTGCATTCTATTTTGGTCCCTAATAAACCCTTTTATTTATTTACAATGTAAACTCCCGAATTTTAGTTCGATTTTAAATCTCGTCCTCAATCCATTTAATTTATTCATTTTAAAAAAATCTTTTATTATTTATTTTAAGTTTTCTTTCTTTATATATCACTAGTTTTAAATCGTTTTACATATTTATTTAATTTCTTCTTATACTATTTTTAATTCTCATATATTGTCATTTAAATCTTATATGTATGTATATATATACATATGTATTTTTTTATTTTTTCTTTAAAAAAGGGGGGTTTTATATGTCATTTTATTATTATTTATTTTAGTCTGTTTTATTATTATTTATTTTAAGCTTCTTGTATATTGTTGATTCGAAATTTTTTATTGTTTATTTTGGATTATTGTTTATTCATTTTAAACTCTTATTTACTGTATATTGTTTCATATATGTTTTTGTTTCGTTTTCTTTGGTTGTTAATATTGGTGTTTAAATAATGCAAGTTATGTGATTATCATTCTTATATGTGTTATAATTTGCTCACCCGTATTTTCACATCATTGTTGTTCATTCGTGTATTATCTTATTCACGTATTATTGTCCCTTGATCATTATTGTTTTCGTATTATGCCATCACATTGCGCATTAAATCCCAATGTTTTTATTCGATACAAGTTGTCATCTTACTTCAAACAAATGATGCATGTCATTTAAATATTGTACCCGCTATCGTTTTAAAATAAAAAATTTTCAAAATAAGGTAATATTTCGCGTTTTGGAAATTCGGGAAAGTCGTGCCCTAACTTACTGGGTTTCAATTATTCTCGTTTAACCTAAATAGCGGAATATCCTTTTAAGCAATAAAGTTTTAAATAAATAAGTGCTTATTCTCGAAAATTCAAGATGTTGTGTCCTAACGTATTGGATGTGACGTTTCGTTAACTTAAGATAAGATTTTCTAAATCAAGGCAATATTCTATGTTTGGAAACCCGAGAGATCGTGCCCTACGTGCTGGGTTTCGGTTTTTCGCTTGGCCAAATAATCGAATATCCTTTTGATATTTTTTAATGCATGAGTCTCGGGAATTATGAGATGATCTTGGATTCGAGGATTTAAATTATCGTGTCCTAACGTACTGGATGTGATATTTTGTTCCTTCGGAGCGAGAAAATCTTGATATTCAATTCGAGAAAATTCAAATATTTCTAAAAAGAGATCGAATTTTTAAATTCTTTTTAAAATTTTCAACTTTCGACATTGAGACATTAATTAATCAATTTGATACCAATTTTAGGCGTGACGAGGGTGCTAACCCTTCCTCGCACGTAACCGACTCCCGAACCCGCTTTCTCAAATTTCGTAGACCAAAAACACTGTTTTAGTAAACCAAAACGTTTTATTAAAACAAAGGTGATTCGATCACACCAAATAAAGATCGGTGACGACTCCCGTTTTTTTCGTTTTCAAAACCAAGTCGATTTCCGTTTTCAAAAAAATGGTTTCGACACAAGGATTTTGGTTTTAATCATAATATTAGGCTTGACATTCTTTTAGAGTATTTGGATATACAGTGGAAAGTAATATGGAAATTCTAATGTCCTCATTAAAACTTGAAGTTTGGATATCATTGTTGAATTCATGATAAGTGTGGGATATACATTGATTTGCATTTGATACAACGGAGATAGACAAGGAGAAGAAGGAAGGTGTTGAGGAAGGTCAGTTCATCCATTCTATGATTGAGAGCTGGAAAGGTAGAGGGACTCAGATAGAGAAATAGGATTGTGTCAATGGAGAGGAGTCCCCCTAGTAAGTGGGATATTGGAATATTTATTGGGAGTCGAGGGTTTCTATCCAATTATTGGGTCTTAGGTGGGTCAAAATAGGGTCTAACTTAGTCCAAATTGAGGTATGAATATAATAATAGTCCTCCCAATCAATGCCTCTAAAATTTCATTTTGTAATTTAACGAAAAATATAATTAATAGCGGGAGGAGTCGAGAATATATTAGTAATGGTATTATATGGGGTGATATGTCTTGGAATTTGAGATATATTCTTATACGAATAATATGAAATATGATGATTAAAAATGATGTAATATAATTTATACCCATGCTGTGGAGAAGTAAAAAGATAGAAAGGATTCCGATTAATTTTAATTTAAAAAGGAAATTGACAATGATGTTAGATTTTAGTTTTGTCAATTAGTTAAATATGTGTGTTAATTGCAAAAGGTAATATAGTCAGATTCATAAAATAATATGAAATTGATTTGGAGTATATATTTGATGATGTATATAATTAATGACTTATTTAAATAAGTCCTTAATAGTATTTTTGTACTTCATTAATGAATTACATGGAAATTAATTGTTTATTTTTTTTTAAAAAAATTATTACATATCTAATAAATTATTAATATTATTTTAGCCTAGCCTAATAAAATTAAAAATATATGAATGCAAGTATAGTACACCAGTTTTCGATTCGATTTCATATAGTAATAAACTAGTATCCAGGTCTAATCATGTTAATACAATTACTTTTCTTTCTTATATCAATCCTAGATTTTTTTATAAATATTTTATTTATTTATGTGTATCCAAATCAATTAAATAAATTTTAATGTAATTTATTAATTTAAATTCCAGTCATCAAGTAATTAAATTAGTTTAGGTTAAAGGAAAAGGGCTTATTTAAGTATAATAAGTACACCTTTTTTAACCTATAAACATGTAAGTTGTCTTTTAAAGAATTTTATTAACTAAGTGATGTCATTTAATGATAAATTTAGTTTCTTTTTATTCCTTTTTATCATTTTTGGGTTAATTTTTTTATCAACTTTTAAATTTTAATTAATTTTTTTTAGATGGAAAAGTTTATCAAATCGTTTAAATTTTAATGGTGTTAGCATGCAGGTTACCGTATTAGTGTAGTTAAAATTTTAATAATTCAATCAACTTTTACATCTAAAATAAAACAATTTAACTAAATTTTAAAAGGTTGACGACTAGAGTGAGAAAAAAATGAATTAGAGTTGAAATGACGAATGAGTAAATCTTAAGGACTGAATTTGTTATTTTGTCTTTAATCAATTCAATTATGATTTATTAGTGTATTAACAATAATTAAATTTTTTTATTTCAATACACAATTTAAACTTTATACTTAAAATATATGTCTAAAATTATCTATAAATAATAAAGGTTATTAACTGATGTTGATTGATTATCCATAAATATTAGGTGTAATAGTAAAGGAGAAAAAAAATAGATTTAAACCTTTTAAAAAATATTATTGAGAGAGAACTAAGAATCCTAAAAGAATTAGCTTATATGAATTATAAAACAAACATAAAAGATTTGTTGGTTTTGGCTTGAAATTAATTTTATGTTGGTTTTGTGATTTAATTTCAAAAATTTTAGGACATATCATTGGGATGGTCTGCAATTCTAAATACATATCCACCCAACTTGGGGATAAAAATTGGGAGAAGGTCAACATTGAGATGATATTGGACGGTAAGGTTCGTCATTCTTGACTTGTATAGAATGATAGTTAAAGTTTTTGTCAAATACCTATTAGATAAAAATTCAATTCATATAATTTATAATAAAAAAAAATCATTGTTAAAGATTTTCTAATGAAAGTGCATCTATCAAAACTCGTAATAAATAGTAAAGTAATATGAATCACTCCCATGAGTAGTATTACTTAAATTTCACTCATTTACTGAAGTAAGCACACTAGGTTTTATCCAAATAATCAATTAAAAATTAATAGAGATCATTGATGGAGGTTATAGGGCTTATTTAGTGACATTCTCCCACTCAATATTTTTAAAAATAATACAGTGTTTTAAATTTAATTTCAACCATGAATGATTAAATATGTAGACAAGTACATATGACATTCTTTTTAAACTATATAGCATGCTTAATCATATATATATGGATAGACATGCTTATCGATTTATAAACAATTAATTATTCATAATATTCATAAATGTCATAATCATAATAAAAATAAATCGATTTTGACAATCCAACAATTTACATTGTTCCATCCTAGGGAAAAATAAAATAATTAAAATTATAATAATTTTTCAAAGTATTCTTTAGGTCTTCTAAGTAAAACCCAAACATCCTCCGTCTGGCCTAAAAAGAATTTGATTGTAAAAAATAACTAGAAGCAAAAAAAAAAAAAAAAAAAAACTCCATGAGTTGAAAATCAGTACCACCACACGATCACCACCAGATAGCCGCCACCACCACCAACACTGATAACTATTGATAAGCCAACCTAACGTACCACTGACTTCGCGCTAGCCTCGGTGAGCCACTCATCAATTATGATCTCTATGTACTTGTTGCGTTGGTGCCACAACTCCAGCATGTCATTCAGTGTGAAACCCTTGCGTTCCACACAATCCTCAGCCGACATGCTGGGCAATATGCCCTGCTCCATGCAATAACTGTTGTTGGTTGGTTCTACTTCACCTAATGTGCGTGATATCAAGGCTGGGCTGGTGTAACACCCAAAACCCGGCCTAGAAGTGATGACCGAATCTGGAGAAATTACATCGACTTGTTTGGAAAACTAATTTCAGTAAGTATTTAGCAAATACAGATTTTGCAAACAGCCATTAGAAAGTGGTTTGTTCGCTTTCAGAAAACACTTAAGAAATTACTTAATTTGTAACGAAAAACCTTTTTTGGACTTCTAGTTTTGAAAATTGAAATCCGTTTGGTCGACTTAAGTGATTTTGTAGTCCTGCGTTAGAAAATATCAATTACTGACGAATTAAACAAAAACCCAAAACAAGTTCAGAAATAGATTACAAACCCAAAAGATCAAAACAATTAATTACGAACTTCACCATATTTACATTAAGTGCAAAAACAATCCGAGCTCCCACACGCCATCTAGTCTTAAGTCAGAGGTTTACCTGAACAGACAAAGATAAAATAAAAAGTTGAGCAATGATGCTCAGAGTATAACCAAATTCAAACAGAGATTAAACAAAACACAATATACAAATAAGAGTAACATAGAGAATTTTATAACGGACATATAACCAGAGCGGAACAATCAGAGTATCATAGAGATTTCCATAACGATCGTATAAACTGAACGAAGAATGTATGATTATGCCAATGCGGTGTTTTTCAGAAAATCAGAATGTAGATTTTTCAAAAAACATCTTACCCAACTCCGCTACACACAAAAATAGAGTTCCACAGAACTCATCCTGTAACACCCTATACCCGTTTCTGAGGCTAAACCCGGATACGAGACATTACTATGCTTGAACTTCCTTAAACATATACTTACGGGCTATAAAATTTTGTTCCAAATTAAAAACTTCTATTTCTTAGTCAAGTCATTCGTATTGTGGGCCTACGAGGCCTTAAACTTGCGTTCGGAAACTTTTACGAGTTAAAGGAAACTTTTCTTTAAAACAGGGGCCACACGCCCGTGTATAATGAGACACACCCGTGTGTAGACACACACGGCCATGTTCAACAATCGTGCTTAAAAACCCAAGCATTCTGCCAAATGCCCCACAGTTAAGGCACACGCCCATGCGATTTGGGAACACGCCCGTGTGCCCTTAAGACATGCCCGTGCTTTCCACCCGTGGTCGACACTGACTAAATCCACACGGCCTTGACACGCCCGTGGACTTAGACCGTGTACTATACCTTGACATACTGACTTATTTCGCACGACCGAGCACACGCCCATGTTCCAACCGTGTATCATGCACGGCCTTAACACATGGCCATGGGATTAGCCCGTGGCCTATCCCGACTTATAAAACTAAGGTGCAGGTTACAAGACGGCCTAGACACACGCGCGCGTGTGTCTATCCGTGTGGGCACTTAGAGGCTATCTACCAAGCCTTTTTCCACCCACATTTGCATACATTCATACCTCATCACATAACTACACATAGTATCAACATTACTCTTGAATTAAAGACATTTGATTAGAAAAGAATGAGGTCTTTATCCCATACACTAGGGAGAACTAATTCCCATATAATTACAAACAACTTAGGCCATCATCTATGGCTATAGACAAACAAACATAAGTTCTCTTAGGCCAACATAATTTGGCCACATCAACAATGACTTATTCAACCTTAGGTACTAGCCCTATACATGCCATAACTTAAAGAGACTTGATACATCATACCAAGTGCGCGCTCGATAGTGTGAAAACATCTCCGTGACCTCTAACCTGAGCTAGTTAATATAACCTATAAGAGATGAGAAAAGTAAAGGAGTAAGCAATAATGCTTAGTAAGCTCATCTGCATAATGTGTCAAATATTGATATACATAATTACAAAGTATCATGAAGAGTGTCTCTCACAAATTCATGGTTACTTACTCAACTATTCTTAAAACTTACTCATTCAGTCTCTTACCACATTTTTACCATGTCACAAGCCAACTGCTCGTTTAATAAGCATACATTCCTGCACTGATCACCACATGATCATATAAAACAACACATCAAACATTTTCAATAAGCCGCTCATGCTACTAATATCTCGGTGGTTTCGCATTTAGCCCATCGGTTACTATCAATATGGTGATATTGCACATAGCTCACCGTTATTTTACATTCATGAATAATAATCCTCAAGTATATCTCTATTTCAAATGTTCCTCCGAGAACATCCTCACATACTTCTATTCTTACTTAACTTTCTACGATGCTCGCTCGCATTCACACGATGCATTAATGAATCTATCTCATACAACTAAGGTGTATTGAATACACATAACCCACTAAGGGTTCATCATATACCGAATTCCTATCAATTCAATTCTAGCACACACACTTGTGCTTTTTTCGTGCTACGACCGCGTACTTTCTTTCTTTCAACATATACGTTGAATCACTCAAGTTATTAAATAACTCTCTCTCGAGTCTCATACACATAATGTCACATAGCATTCATACCCCAATAGGGTCTTACTTGTATTAACATGTCGATGCCATGTCCCTAACATGGTCTTATACGAATTCTTACATCGAGGCCATATTCCAATATGGTCTTACACGAGGCCTTAACTATCATCATATCATTCCACATACATTTCCCATTACTCTAAGTTCAATTCCATTGACATCTCATCAAGAGACATTTCATACATTCATATAGTAATATACATTTCATACAACATTGGAATACTAAATGAGCTCATACGTAATTTCAACATTCGCACATGAACTTACCTCGATGTCGAAAGAGCCAAAAAGGACCTTTTTGCCCACATTTCTCTTTTCATCCGTTCTAGGTCCGTAACTCATTTTATTTGATCTAGAACAATGAAATTTAATCATTTAATCACTTAATGATCGTATTACAACATAATCTCTACTTAGGCAAAAATGACCATTTTGCCCCTATACTTTGGCAAAATTACAATTTTGCCCCTAGGCTCGTAAATAAATTTTCATCACATTTCCTTGTTAAACAAGCCTAGCTGAACATTTAATCCTCTTACAACTATTCTCAATTCCATCAATTTCATGCCTTAATGAACAAATTACAACTTTTGCATTTTAGTCCCATTTAGGTGTTTTCATGACAACTCCTTTCACAAAAGTTGTTTCTCATCATCCTATCATTCATTTTCTTTCATAAAAACTCATCAAACAACATAAAATATCTCATGGAAAGTCCTTAGACTTTCAACCATATTGCAAACTAGTCCTCCCAATAGCTTGCTTAAGCTTTGAGGACTCCAAAAATACAAAAATCATCAAAAATAACCATCAAAGTGACTTACTTGAAGAGAAAATGAGCTGCTGAAATTTAAAGCTTTCAAAGCCCTCCCATGGTTGATATTTTTGGTTGGAGAAGAAGACTAAATAAAAAGATGATAACTTTAGCTTATATCATCTTATTTTATTCAATTTTCCAACTAATATCACCAATTTTCTATCATAATAAATGCTCTTGTCCCCTATGTATTATTATGGCCTGCCAACTCACTTAAATAAGGCCAAATTGCACAATTGGGACCTCCAATTAATAATCCATAGCTATTTGGAACCTCTAGCAAATAAAATAGAACTTTCGCACTTTATGCGATTTAGTCATTTTTCACGATTTAGCTAGAAGTCGCTAAAATTAAGGCACCAAAATTTTCATGCATCCTCATAAACATGTTATAACACCTAAAATAACATGAAAATAATTTTCTCTAACCTCGAATTATTGATTCCGAGATCACTGTTTCGACTAGCCTCTAAATCGGGCTGTTACACATTCAACCAAATCACACCAATGGATAATTGTGGAAAGTGCCACCAGAATTGCAGTTAAAACTGCCAGATCAAATATATGTGGTCAAACCACCATAACTGCAGATAAGCTGCCAGACAAAATTGTGGGTAAACCACTAGATAAATGCAGATCATTAAATTGTCAGAAACTCCCTCCTTTCACATCATCCTAAACCCCATGTAATATGTCACGGCATACATATTTGTGAATCAGAATGATAAGCATGTAGGACATGCTGTCGTACAATAACAAAAACAAAAGGCATGAGAATCCACGCTTTGCAGAACAGATTGATCAAATCTTAATGATTCATACCAGATTTTCCATGAAGTCACATGCATGGTTACATATCAGAATCAATATCAGACAGAACAACATATTCGGATATCACATGTTCTCATCCAATACAGTAACACAGAAACGACTCATCAAAAATTAACAGAGCACGGAGCATACATGAATAAATCACATACCTTAAACACGTCCCAAACAAAAGCACATTATACGCTAACAGATCATACTTATTTAGCTTATATCATATCACACATACGTAAAAATAACGATTATACATCAACAGATCATCAAATATCAAATTTTATAGCTTGTTTCATATCATACAGGCCCTATGGACGGCCTACGTTCGATTCGAACGACATCTACAGCCCTAGGGAAAAATTCTAATTTTTGGCCCACACACCTGTGTGGATTCCCACGGCCTACATGGCTGGCTCGTGTGGCCCACACGGCTTGACACACGATTGTGTGGCTCAAACAATGAGTTCCACGATCTAGCACACGGTCCAACACATGCCCATGTGACCCAAGACCCAAAATATCTCTCACACGTCCTGAACACACGCCCATGTCCCTGGCCTATGTGACCCTAATTCCAGAACAGTGAGTTACACAGCCTGGACACATGCCCGTGTTCCTTTAATTCTAGAACAGTGAGTTACATGGCCTGACACACGACCGTGTGGCTCACACGACCTACCACACGGCCTGACACACAACTGTGTGGCGTCGATAGCCATGTTTTCTGGCCTCTGTCATTCACAAGATTTTAGGTTTTCGTTACACACCTGATACAGTTTCAATATAGAAGCAACACAAACAATTCCAGAGCCTAGAAACGATAATTATTTGCCCAATTAAATGATTTAATCGAACCAAACGCTAAATTAGCATTTAAGTTGAACTACGTCGAAAACTTCGACGCCAAAAACCCTAAAACAAAACTAGTCTCTTATTGATAACTAAACTGCAGTTGCTCGGATCTTAAGTCGTCGGAGGAGCGTCACTATCGAGAGCTTAGCCCAACAAAGACTTACGCAAATAAGAAATGTACTCCATACGAAAGGAATATGACTTCGTTCATCAATAATTCAAACATAGAAAATTTGACAAAGAACACTTACACAATTCGGTTGAAGAATTACAACATAACGAAACTTCGAGTAACATATATGAAAGGATTCAAACAATAATTTACTAAGGTTAAAGGAATCAAGCACTTTGACATTGAGGAAAACAAAAAGAAAATGTAGAACAGAAGAGAAGAGGGAGCAAAATTTGGGAAACGTGGAAGTTTTGAGGAATAAATAAAAATATAATTTAAATAAAATAAAATAAAACTAATTTACAAAACATTGCAAAAATAATTCCTTGTTGCTTTCAAAGAGATTCAAACACAAAATCAAAGGGTAAGCTAACACCTTACCACTAAACCAGCAAGCTCATTCTTGACATTAGTTGATCGAAAGCATTATTTATGCTAGATGATCAGGAATAGAGGTTAAGACAAAAATAAAAAAATTCCAAAGAAGGGGTTTGAACATAGGACCTCAGACATACATCCTGAGCATTTAGCTGCTAAACCAAATCAATTGTCTTTTTTGCAAAATTTTCAAAATCCTAACTCAAAATCAAGACGTAACCACTCTTGGTTTCGCTAACTTGATTTCTTCTAGCCCAGTTTTTGGGATGTTATAGCTGGGGGGTGATGCCCCGGTTCTCCTGCGCCATCTTGTGGCTTGCTAGGGCATGAAGCCCTGGCACCTTGCATGCCATGAGTCTAGTTGGGTGCAACGCCTTGGCCTCCTGTGTCGGTTGCTAGCCTATTGTCCATCGTTTGTTTAGTCGTTTGATTTTTTGTTCAGTTTGGATTATGGGTCCATCACACTTTCACTTGGTTTGGTCGGAAATTTTGTGATTACATAAATTCCTAATCTATTTTTGGCTCACATATTTTTTCCTAATTTTACAAAATAAAATATAAAATTTAAAACTTGCATGGAGATGGTAGTCCAACATCTAATTACAAACTAAAAAATTAATAACCTAAATTAAAATCGTTCTAAAAATCTAAGAACCACAATTTGTGGTAAAATTACTTTATAACAAAATAAAATAACTGTAATCCATACATTCACATATACAAATCCAAAACATGCTCATAATGCAAGAATGTCACTTCTCATCAATTTAGTCAAACAAATGAGAGAGATAATTTTGGTAAATTGACTTACACTATAAACATAGCACAACCTTACTCTAATACCAATTGTTCAAAAATTTTGGTTTAGAAAGCAATTTTGTAGCACAACGAAAAGTTAGTTTTCTTTTCTAAAACTTGAGCGATTGTGTTATATACAACAATAAACTAGTCTAAATTCGTACACATGTTTTGGACTAGGCGGTAAAGGATGTTTCCCGAATTTCGACCAACACGATCTTCTTCTCTATTCTCAAACCTGGACTTGCTTAGAGTGTTGGTTCTAGTTCACGAACAGATGAGCACAATAAAAACTTTCTATTGGTATTCAGTAGGAATATCAATATCTCTCAAAGGCTAGAAATCATAAAGCGAACTATCTCAAAATTTAGAATTTATTTCGAAGAATAACTCTCACTAAATTTTGATAAAGTGTTGATGCTTAGTATGGTTTTTTTTTTTTACATAGCCAATGATCTTTATTTATAGAGAAAATCACAAGCATCTTAGTTGAACAAGGAGAAGCAAAATAACAATATTTGAATAGAAAAATACACAATCCCTTTCGAATTGACTAGGATAGGTGGCACACCTTCTCTAGGATACCGAGGGTTGTCTCTCATCACACATAAAGGGATCTATTGGGTATTTCATTTATTGGACACAATTATATGTGTCATTTGGTTTTTAAACCAACTCATTTAATTTAATCCAACCCAATAAATAAATTTTCTTTTCCCAAAATATTATTTAAATTAATTAAAATTAAATCAAATAATTTTCTAATTAAATTATTTTCTCAATCCAATTTTAATTTCGATAAAGTCGTGATGACTTTACCGTACTAGAATCTATGAGTAAATAAATTTAATTAACTTGTACAACAAAACTGTGATGACTAATTTAATTCTCATTTTGAACTTCAATTATTTAATTACAATTGATTAAATAATAATTCGAATAAATTAATTTAATCTCTAAGTCATCTCTTGCTCATAGCGAGAATATGCATTCACTACGGATAGTGATGCATCTGACCTTTCTCTGTAATTCATCCTTTTCATTTATTCATATCATTGGTTCAAATGCAGACAATCAATGTTATACCGAGCTAGCAACAGGAATAATTAAACATATATAATTAGGGCTCAAATAATTTGTAAGTTCCGACTCTTCTTCTATTAATTAAAACATTATTTAGTCATGGAGTCATTTCGCCAAAGTACCATGACTTAGCTCTCCTTTTTATATATCATTACAAAAGCTAATTATCGAGTGCTCGTGCAATGACCTTGTCATATGTCTGTTGTAACACCCTTTACCAGTCCGGTCGCCAAACCCGAGTAATATAATGTTATAAACAAATACAAACCATTCACAAACAAATTACAACTTAAATCTCAATTAATTATCATACAATCTGATAAGTGCTAAAAGTAACATGTTTTAATCACATTCTTAATTTATATAAAAACCATTCACAAAAAAATTACAACTTAAATCTCAATTAATTATCATACAATCTGATAAGTGCTAAAAGTAACATGTTTTAATCCCATTATTAATGCGATTTTGGGTGATTATTCGATGTTAATGGTGAATTTTATGTTCCTAATATTTTAGATTCATGTTTTTATACTTAAGAGAGAATTTGGGAGAAAAAAGAACGAAAATCGAGAGAAAATAAAAAAAATCAGAGTAAGCTACAAGAGCCACATGGATTGACCCCTTCCACATGGCCACACGGCCATGTGGCAGGCCGTTTTGATTGCACAAATTTGCACTTTGGACAGTGGAAAAACACAATTTTTAGGTTTTTCGAACATTTTAAGACGTATATATGACAAAAATAAGAAGATAGGAGTGAGTCATCGTAGAAGACTCAAGAAAACAACTCGAAAAACACCATTGAAGCCGGTTCTAAAGCATATTTTCGTCAAGATTGAATACTCCCAGTTGATTTCTTAGGAGATTATCATGAGTTTCTTTGTTTCTTTCGGTTATACTGTCCCTGAGATGTTTTTATTTGCAAGCATGAACTAATTTTCTAAATACTTAGGGGAGATGAACCCTATGATGAATTCTGTCGTTTGATTTTTATTTTATGCAATAAATACTTAAATCTTATTCCTCAATTATGCATGTTTAATTATTGGTTTGATATTTTTAGATTATTGACCCATGCTTGATATGTTTAGATCAGAGTAGGAATAGACCTTGTTTAAAAGTAGATCTAGCGTAATTGAGTGGAGTTGCATGCAATCCTAGAAATAGGACGACATAAATCTACCGGGTTAGAGCCAAATATAATAGGGGAATCCATAGATCGAGTTTGTAACAGCCTGTTTTTGGTCAAATCGGAACAGTGGTTTCGGGACCACAAATCCGATGTAAAAATATTTTTTTATTATTTTAATGTCTACAGTATGAATATATGATTGTGTGAAAATTTCGTTAAGAAATTTTATCGTTTAATTGGTCAATTTGAGAAAAAAAGACTAAATCGTGTAAAGTGTAAAATGCATGTTCTATTAGTTAAATGTATCTATTAGCTATGGATCATTAAAATGGAGGTCCTTATGTTGTAATTTGACCATTTGACATATGAGTGGACATATATGGACATTATTAAGGTGTTTTAATGGTTTAATACTAAGGTTAATTTAGTAATTTATGAATAATGTTATATTAAACAAATAAAACATGAAAATGCATGTAAATGTTCATCTTCTCCACGGAAACTAAAGCTTGAGAAATCTATTAAACAAGTTTGAACATTCGGCTACTTTGAAGGCTAGATTAAGGTATGGTTTTAGCTCAGCTTTTAATGATTTTTACGTTTTTGAGATCGTTGCTTCGTATTCTAGCTAGCCCATACTTTAGATTTTGAAACTGTTAAAGATTTATCATGTTTCCATTGTTGAATGCTTGAGTAATTTGATGATTTATGATAGATTTGGAAAGTTAAATGTTAGATTAATAACTTTTGTAAAGTGATTTTGACAAAAATGTCAAAAAGGGATTAAATTGAGAAATGTGTAAAGTTAGTGGTTAAAATGTGAAATAAATGAGAAATATGGGCTAATATAAGTACTAGAGAAATTCGGCTAGCATGGGTGGTGACTAAATTGCATGAATTTGTGATTTTATGGAATAAGGACTAAATTGTAAAAATGTGAAAGTTTAGGGGTAAAAGTGTAAATGTGCCTTAAAGAGTATTTTGGACTAAATTGAATGAATAGATGATTAAATAAGTTAATTTTGAATATATTTAGATCAAGAAAAGCGAAATACGGACTTGGATTGGGGAAAAGATAAAGTTATCGACTAATCGATTCGATTCGCCGTTTTAACATCCGAGGTAAGTTCGTATGTTATAAATTCATTTCAAATGTATTTTATATGCTTCGATATAGCATGAATTGTGTTTATGTGATTATGTACGAGTTCAGAAACGATTCGATGAAGATTCGATAGTTGGAAACCCGGTTGAACCTTAGGAATAGTTTAGGATGCTAGTGACATGTCATTAGGTATACTTGAGTTGGCTTCGGGCCATGATTTAGCACTATGTGTGTGAGATAAACCGATTTGGCTTCGGGCCATGCATATCGGCTGATTTGGCTTCGGGCCATGATATCAGAATTTCGGATAAGTTACCTTGATTTGGCTACGGGCCATGGTGTGGGTACTTATCGAGTGAGACCTTGAGTATCCGACTTCTATTCCGAATGGTTCAACGGGTAAAAGAAGAATGTGGTTGATTATGAGATTGGTACGAGATGGTACAGGTACGTACGGAAATGAGTTGAGTATTGAAAACTATGAAATTGATGAGTTCTTTGGCAAGTTATATGAATGATCATTTGATACACTACAGGAAATTACGCTTTTAGCGACGCTTTTAGTGGCGTTTGGACCAAAAACACCGCAAAAGTTATACATTAGTGGCGCTAATAAGAAAACGCCGCAAAAGGTTAGAGCTATAGCGGCGTTTATTGCAAAAGGTCTAGCAGTAGTGGCGTTTATGCGAAAAACGCCGCAAAAGGTCCAGCATTAACGACGTTTATGGAAAAACGCCGTAAAAAGTCAAGCATTAGCGGCGTTTTTATAAAAAACGCCACAAAAAAGTCATTTTATTTTAAAACAAACGGCGCCGTTTTGCTCCCTATATTCTCATCCATCATCCAAGTGGCCATCATCCCTATAAAAAAGTTAAGCATTAGCGGCGTTTATGAGAAAAACGCCGCAAAAGGTAAGCAATAGCGGCGTTTGTCTCAGAAACGCCGCAAAAGGCTAGAGCTATAGCGGCGTTTTTCAGGTAAACGCCACAAAAGGTAAGCAATAGCGCGAATATGTAGTTAATTTTTGTGAAACGACGCCGTTTTAGTTATGGTTTTAGTTAATTTCAGGATTTCACTCTATCACAATAACAATAGTTTTTAATTATGGTTTTAGGTTTTTTATTATATAAAATGTTTAGATTTGTTATCTTAATTTAATTTTACATAATATTTTTTTACTAATATAATATTAATGAGTTTAAAAATTAATAATAATGTTAACGGTTGATGTTGTCGTGAATTTTTATTATGAGAAAATAATTTAACTATCTTTATCGTAATAATATTATCAACAAAAAGCTCATCCCATTATTTTAATGGCAAAAGTTAATAATACTATCAATTTTCTCTTATTAATAACATTATAAAAATTATGTTAAATTAAATTTTTAATTTAAAGATATTAAATTATGCAAAATTATATTAATTTTTATTTAATTATATTAAATTATGCAAAATTTTTAATATTAAATTATTTATTTAAAATCGATATGAAAGATATAATAATTGAATATAAAAATTACTCATAAAAGAAGTCAAGCAATAGCGGGGTTTGGGGTTTAGGCTTTAAAGTTTAGGAGTTAGTGTTTAGGGTTTAGGGTTTAGTGGTTTAAGTTTAGGGTTTTAGAGTTTGAGGATTTAGAGTTTTAGGGTTTCAGGAGTTTTGATAAAAACGCTGTAAAAATCATTTTATTTTAAACAAAGCGGCGCCGTTTTGCTCCCTGTATTCTCACCCATCATCCAAGTGGCCATCATGTATTCTTTTCGACAACTCATGCACTCTTTCATCCTCTTCTATTTATTATTTAACTAGTTTCTTTATATTAATTAAAATATAATTTATTTTTAATTTAATATTTAAAATCTTCAGAAAAAATTAAGGACAAGTAGAAAAATTTGAAAGTAAAAACATAGAAAAATATATGTTAAAAGTGAAAACAATTAAAATACTATTATTTAAAATAATTTTAAAGTTTTTTTTAGGTATATGACTGATTGTTTTGAATTTTATATATTAAATAATTTCTTATATAATTGTAAAAGAGATAATATTAATTTAATATATTAAAATTATCAATATAGTTTAAATTATTTAAGAGATAATAGATAAATTTTATATATATTAAAATTAAAAAATTGCTAACCCATGCATCTCTAGAGATACAAAATTAATTAGTAAATTGAAAAAGTTATTTAAAGTTATTTAAAATCTTTTTTTTTCATATTTTGTTTTATTATTGTTTTTATTTTCTTACATAAACAATTATATAAAAATTTCAAATTTTATCTAATTTTTTTAAATATTACTTAAATTTTTTAAAAAATATTTATTTAAAATTAATATGAAAGATATAATAATTCAATATAGAAATTATAAAAAAGTCAAGAGCGACGTTTAAGATAAAAACATCTTAAAAAATCAATTTATTTTAAACAAAACGGCACCGTTCTTATATAAAGCCGCTAATTTTTAGTTTTGATTGAAACGACGCGTTTTATTTCTCTCCCCCCCCCCCCAATTCCCTTTTCTTTCTCAGCCATTCTCAGCCTGTACTTTTATTTCTCCCCCCCAATTCCCTTTTCTTTCCTAATTCCCTTTTCTTTCTCAGCCTTTCTCAACCTGTTCTTCTATTTTATACCCGAAAATCCTCTCAACCTGTTATTCTATTTTATTTCTCAGTCTATTCTTTGATTTCTCGAAACCATAAACACCCAGTTTTCTTACGCCTAGCCACTCTACCCAGCAGCGAACTCAGTCTTAGCAAGTATGTGAGGTTTTTGATGTTTTTTTGTTTGGGTTTGTTGAAATTTACTTTAATTTTCAATCGTCTTAAAATTTTATAAATTTTAATTTGGGTTTCTTATTTCTATTATATTAGTTTTCAATCGTCTTAGAAATTTTTGATGTTTTTTTGTTTGGGTTTCTTATTTCTATTATATTAGTTCAAATGTTTTTTTTTTTTTTAATTTGGGTGCTGCCGGTTACCTAGGTTCTTCGCTTGTCAAGAGGCTCCTGGAAAAGGGACACATTGTTCACGCAACTACGAGGAATTTGGGTTAGTTTTTCTTCTCTCTTTGCTGTCTTTGGTTCATCTGTAGAAGGTGATGATTTTGTTTTGCTTTTATTCGGTAGAAACAATGATTACATTTGATTTTAGTGGCATTTTTGTTTATTCCTTTTGGGTTAGGATAAAATCAAAGTGGTGAGGAGCACAGACATTCCCTTTTTTACATGTATTCATTTTCCTTAAGCTGCCAAAATAACAAACTAAGGACTTCCAATTCTGTGAATTTTCTGAATAACTTTTTATTGTTGTTGGGTGGAAAGAACGCTCTAAGTGTATGACTACTCAATTTATTTAAATTAAACCAATTTTACTATTCCTCTTCTCTTGTCTCCATTTGTATAAAATTCTTTGTCTTTTATTCTATTTTTCGGGAAAAAATAAAATGAGAAAGAAAACTCTATTGTGGGTTTTTCCAATAGACCAATAAAATAAAATGAATTCTGAATTCTTGACAAACCAAGGAAAAAGATAAGGTTGAGGGCCTCTTTAAAATTTATATTTTTATTAAATAAGTCTTATTTAAGCGTGAAGAGAGCAAGTTGTGCTTGTATGTAAGTTATCAAGCAGAAAGAGATCTAAATAATTAGTGGATGATAGAAATTTCATATGATCTTGAATTTGCTGCTCGATAAGTGATCATTCTATTTTGTCCAAGACTTGTTTTCTCTCAAAGTAATGAATATGTAATTCTCTGGATGTTGATTGGCTGCCTTACTTTTATAGGATTATGAGTATGCAAGTTATAATCCTGTTGCCTTTGATATTGCAAATCACTTCTGTGAGATGGCTGCCGATTATCACACAGAAACACCCCATGTTATGGATTATAGTAAATATCCAGGTGAACCTTTTGGATCTTTCTTTTGATTTTTTACCTGTCAGTTGTTAGCTGCTTAAGGTGTAGGCGATAATACAGGGTTGTCAATTACTCAATTCTGCTTTAAGTTTACTACGCTTTTTAATATGTATTTATGATCTGAAATTTAAATAATTCATTTGGATGAACAACTTAATATAGTGCTTGAAATGCTGTCATGAGGCATGCTTCTTTTCTTTTCTTTTTAATATTAAATTTTGTCCATTTATTCCGTCAGTTAGAGCATATTAAACAATATATATACATGCATATATGTGTGTGTGTGTCCCTTCTGTTAAATTCTTCGTTATGTATTTAATAAAGTCAATTTTGTGTCTGGCTGCAGGCATTAGTGATAATAAGATATATCATTATCACTTAAATCTTAGAGGAAGTGTTTTTGCCAGAAGGCTGACTAGGCTACCTTCAATTTCTAAGAATGATGCAAAGTTCAGGTATGCCCCATACTTAAACATTTCTCTGATCTTAGGTTATATTTTTATTATTATTTTTGAGTTTTAGAAAATGAAAATATTAGAAAAATCCCTTCGTTTATATTTGAACTTTGTTAAAACTTGAAATGCTTCAAAAATTATTGGTTTTACCTGTGAATTTTACCTTCATTTGTTTTTTTACTGTGTTTTAGTTGTAGAAATTAAAATATTTGAAAAAAAATTGCTTATTCATCAATTTACATTTGAGATAACCTTGATTCTAAAACCATGGTTTTGAATATTTTTCAGCTTATTAAGAGAGTAAGATGGCATCCACTTTCGCAGCCATGTCATCAGTTGGCTCATTCGTTGCACCTAATGGTTTGGTCATGGATAAGAAGCTTTCATCTTCTTCCAACAGATTGTCATCTTTAGCATCCATTTTTTCATCTTTATTTCTTAGTAGACGAAATGTTGTTCTTAGAAGATCTCGTCTGCCCAAGATTTCTGCAGCAAAAGAGCTACATTTCAATAAGGATGGGTCAGCCATAAAGAAATTACAAGTGAGTCTTTGTTTCAAATGCTAAAAAGTTGCCTAAGTGGTTAAGTATTCAATTGAACTTCACATCCTTTATATGTTTGCTCTAGCTTACTTCATGTTCTTTTGTTGTAGACTGGTGTGAACAAGCTTGCTGATTTGGTTGGAGTCACTCTTGGACCAAAAGGCATGAATGTCGTTCTAGAGAGCAAATATGGCTCTCCCAAAATCGTTAATGATGGTGTGACAGTGGCTAAGGAGGTATATTGTGTTTGCTCTAACCATTTTTATGTCGTTTAAATAGCCTGGTAAGGACAAGTTTTCCAGCATTTATACAAGAGTCCAGTATTTACATGAGTGTTGAATCGATTTTAATTATAATGTCCAGGCAACCCATCATGTTAAATTTCCAGCATTTAATTCAGTAAGTCCTATTTCATATTATACATATTAAATTATAACATTTCTACAAGCAACTGATATGACTAAAGTAAGTTGTTCGAAATAATCTGGCTCGTGTGAATTATCCGCAACTATGTTAAGCATTTGAATATTATTCTTTACTGCTAAGAATTTGTATTCGGAGTTGAAGGAATGATTGGAAGTATGTGAGAAATGAGAGAATAATGATTTCTGTAAGTTTCTTTGTCTCCGGTAAGTTACATAAATGAAATTCGTGATGGATTCAATGATCGCCTAAAAAGGTGCTCTCCAATGATAACCCTAGGTATGGATTCAATGCTGCCACTGGAAATTATGAGGATCTTATGTCAGCAGGAATTATTGATCCAACCAAGGTTAGTTCCTTTGTTAAGTGCTTGACTCCATTTTAATTGAATGCTCGCGTGCCAAATAGCTTTGTCCCTAGTTTACAATTTTAACCCCAAGTGTTTTTAAAGCTAGTGGGACTCAAATAAAATTTGTATATCCATGAATTGCAAGAATATTCGGTAGAAAGGAAGCCTAGGGGGAATTCAGGGAAAGGATTTGTGTTCAAATCCCAGTTTTTGATGATTATATTTTTCTTGATATAGGTGGTCAGATGTTGCTTGGAGCATGCAACATCAGTGGCCAAGACATTCTTGATGTCCGATTGTGTGGTTGTGGAAACAAAGGAACTTGAGCCCGTGCCTGCTGGGAACCCCATGGATAATTCAGGTTTGCACTTCTGAATCTAACATGATTAGTAATGGAACACTTTCTTGTTCTTTATATTTTGCATGCTAATACGTCGGGTTCGTTGATTATGTCAGGATACGGCTACTAAAGCAGATGTTGAAGAGAAACCGAATAAGGTATCAAATCTTCATCGTAGCAACGATGAACCTGTTTAGAGTAGAATGCTTATTTTTGTTGTTGATTAATTATTGAAAAATCCTTAAGATCCTGATGATATATAAGATTTGCATTTTGCATTTTGCAGTTCAGTGTAACAATTTTGAACATCATTTTTTAGTGAAAGGAAGAAAGTTGGTATCTACTGTTTGCTGTTTTTTATTGGTAGAAAATTTTTCAACTGAATTTTATTTAAACTGTCGTAATAAATTGAATTCCAACACATTATTTATAAGACTAATTTCATGGGGAGTGCTATAGTTGATATTACTATACGAACAAAAAATAAAGGTAAACGATGAAGAAAAATCACCGGAACTACAAATTATGAGGAATATCAAATGTGAAACATGAAAGAACGATAAAAAGCAAAGAAGTAGCTGGATAGTGGTGGATATCCCACTTCAAACAGCAAAGAAGTTCGTGGCGTTTTTTCATAAACGCCGCCAAAGAACATAACTTTTAGCGGCGCTTTTACCAAAAATGCCGCTAAAGAACATGATATTTAACGGCATTTTTGGAGAAAGCGCCGCTAAAGGTCATGTTCTTTAGCGGCGTTTGTGGGAAAAGTGCCACTAAAGATCATGTTCTTTAGCGGCGTTTGTGGGAAAAGCGCCGCTAAAGGTCATGTTCTTTAGCGGCGTTTGTGGGAAAAGAGCCGCTAAAAGTCATGTTCTATAGCGGCATTTTTCCACATAAGCGCCGCAAAAAACGCCGCTAAAAACTTGTTTTCCTGTAGTGATAGCTTGAGATTTAATAGAATTGTTGCACATTGTTTTCCATTACATGAATTATTAATGAATGATGATAGTTGCTATTTGTTAACATACGAGCTTACTAAGCTATATAGCTTACTTTGTAGTTTTTCCATGTTTTATAGTGATTTCAAAGCTAGCTCGGATTCCAGGATCGTCGGAGACTTCACCACACTATCCACTGACTCTTTGGTACTTTTGAAACTATATTTTAAGTATATGGCATGTATAGGTAATTGAGTCATGTTGATTATGTTTTGGTAATGATGTTGACCAAATGAATTGGTATTGTAAATGTGTATGTTTTGGTTTGTAAATATAGTCATGAGATTTGGCTTAATTTGGTGAATTTGGCTATGTACTTATATGTGCATATATGTTGATAATTGAGTTCTTGGATGGATATGTGAATGACCATATTATGAAGTTTGTGGAATTGGTACCTTGCTTGTGAATTGGTACAAAAATGAGGTATGTTAGGTAATGGTTAAAGTAGTTGATTGGAATATGTATTTGAGTAGGTTTTGGTTGAGATAAACTTGGAATTATAAGCATGTTGGTTGCTAGTATTGGAAATGGTATGATTTAGTCTTGATTTTGGCTTAAATTGATGTTCATTTATGCTTTGAATTGTTGCCATTTGGGTTGATGTAGGTACATTTAAATTAGGGTGGTAAAATGGCTTGTTAAATAGCCTATTTTTGTCCACACGGGTAGAGGCACAGGCGTGTGTCTCAGCCGTGTGTGACACACGGTCATGCTACATGGCCGTGTGCCCCCTGGTGTTGACATTGACTTGAAGTCAGTATGCTCCACACGGTCTCACACAGGAGCGTGTGATCGGCCGTGTGGCATAAGTCAGTATACCCCTTAATTGGCACACGGGCGTGTGACTTGGCCGTGTTGCATAAGTCAGTATACCCTACAGGTTTGGCACGGCCTAACACACGGCCTGCCACACGGGCGTGTGTGGCCACTTCGAAGGGCACACCACACGGGCGTGTGGTTGGCCGTGTGACCCAAGTCAGTATGTACCCCCTGTTTTCACACGGCCTGTAACACGGGCGTGTCTGGTGGCCGTGTGTGTAACAGTTCGGTTTAGACCCTAGTCAGAATAGTAGTTTCGGGACCACAAATTTGAGTCAGAAAAATATTTTAATATGATTTTCGGTGCTTGCAATATGAGAATAGGCATGTGCGAAAGTTTCGTGATTTAATTTATCCGATTGTGTGTTTAATTTGATATAAGGATTTAATTGCATAAAATGCAAAATTAGCATGTCATGTGTTAAAAGTGCCTATGTGTTATGTCTTTATTAATGTGGTGGCCTTATGAAGTAAATAAACCATTATGTATGATAATGGACATAAATAGCCTTAATGTATATAAGTTTTATATGTTTATTAAAAGGCTAAATTAGTAAATGAATTATTAAGGTTATTATTATTATAACAAATGTTAAAAATGAAGCCATTATCATCCATATTGTCGAAAATAACAAGAAAAAAAAGAGAGAAAGCAAAATAGGTTTCGGCTATGTTTATTAAGGTATGTTTTGGTTTCGATTTTTGATAATTTTTACGTTTTTGTAATCGTTGCTTTGAGTACTATAAAACCCATGCCTTAATTTTGGAATTTGATGAAGAATTTGAAATGTGCCATTGATGAATGCTTGAGCTTTGTGATGTTAGTTGATGAAATATAAAATATATATGTTAGATTAACATATTTTGTATTTGGATTTTTGGTGAATTTGAGTAATTTAGATTAAATTGTGAAAATAATATTTTGAGGGATTAAAATTTGAAATAAATGAAATGTATGGACTTGTATGATCATGATGAAAATTCGGTAAGCATGGGTACAAGGGAATTTTGTGATTTTGTGAAAGAGGGATTTAAATGTTAAAATGTGAAAATGTGAGGGCTAATTTGTAAAATGCCCTAAATGTGTGTTTTTAGATTGAATTAAATGATTTGGTGAATAAATAAGTTAAATTTGAATATTTATAGATTAAGAACCAAAGAAAACGGATTTAGATCGAGGAAAGTCGAAAGTGATCGAGTAGTCGAATCAGTTCGTTTATTCCGAATACGAGGTAAGTCTATATACAAATAAATGTATTTGAGATGACTTATTCATGTTCATTTAATATTGAAATGTGATGAATGGCTTTGGAAGATATACATGTGAAATCCGAGAAAGTATCGACAATGTATCAAGGTCTGAAAAGTCCCGTACGAACCTTAGGAATAGATAGGATTCATATGTCATGACATAGGGATTCCGATATGTGATATCTTGTAAGACCACGTCTGGGACGTTGGCATTGATTTGAGATTTACGTGTAAGATCATGTCTGGGACATTGTCATCGTATTTGATTTGTGTAAGACCCTGTTTGGGACAGTGGCATCGATTTTGGATTACATGTAAGACCACGTCTAGGACGTTGGCATTGTATGAGTATTCTGAGATATCCGAGTATCCTATTTGATTCCGAATGGTTCAACGGGCAATTTCGAGAAATGAAAGACTATGTGAAATGTATAACCGTTTCAGGTACGTTTGAAGTGTATGCTATGATTGAGTATAAAAGGTAAGTATATGTGAACGTGCACAAGTGAAATATGTGCATAAACTTGTTGAGACAAAATGTGATATATGTATGAATGAGCTTTGAATAAAAGAGATAGTTGGAGATATGATTTGTTGGTAAGCAATAGCTAAACAAATGAGACAAAGAAGAATTATGAATTTGGAATTGAGATATGTTAATGATCTTGTATTTGTTATGATTATGAATGTTTATATGATAAGTTTATTTGTATATGGCTTACTAAGCTTTTGAAAGCTTACTTTGTGTGTGTTTGCATTGTTTTATAAATCGTTAAAGCTATGGAAGGCTCGGGGATCGTCGAGGATCATCACCACACTATCAAAGTCTATTTTGGTACCTTTTGAAAGTATAAATATTTAAGTATGGCATGTATAGTCTAGTTGAAATGGTTGATGTTTTGAGTTGTATATATAAGCTATGTGATATGGCTTGTAAATGGATGTGCATATGGTAATATTTGATCTATGTTTTGTAATGCAAAGTTGGTATATTATAGATGAAAAGATGTCATAAAGAATTGGTAAGTTTGTGGATGGATTTTGCTTAGAAATGCTTGTGATTGGATTGAGCTAAATGGAACAAAAGTTGGTGTGTTTGATATGTTCTTGTATGGTTAGAAAAGATGGTTATTTTGGTATGTTTTGGCTACTTTTGATGCTTGGAGTGATGCTTATTTGTGCTTGTAGGTATAACCGAAAGTGTGGGTGGCAAATTGGCCTTGCAAATGGCGTATATTTGCCCACACGGTTGAGCACACGGGCGTGTGGCTCGACCGTGTCCTTCGTGGTTGTATTTCAAATAAGTCAGTTTCGACCACGGGCTGGACACACGGGCGTATGACTGGTCGTGTGGTGTAAGTCAGTGTCAACCACGGGTGAGGCACACGGGCGTGTCTCAGGCTGTGTGGACAAGGTAGTATGTATGCCTTGTTTTGCCACGGCTTGGACACACGGGCGTGTCTGAGGCCGTGTGAGGCACACGGCCTGCCCACTCGGGCGTGACCTCTGTAGCTTTGAAAAATGTTTAATTTTCGAAAATTTTTGTAAGTGTTTGGTTTAGTCCCGACCCTTTTTCTAATGCATGTTTAAGGTCTCGTAGACCTGTTAAAGGGACACTTTATTGAATTGATAAATAATGATGTGAAATGTTGTAAAAAGATTCGATTTGTCCGGTAATGCCTTTAACCTTAGACCGGCGATAGTTACGGGTTAGGGGTTTTACATTTTATTGGTATTAGAGCTACGGTTTAGTCGATTCTAGGGATAACGTAGCGTGTAAGAGTCTAGCTATACACGCCATATATATGAACTGTGATAGTGCGATGAATTCTAACGTATAAAATGTGTTTTTCGTATAGTAAATGGATCCCGAAAGAGCTGTAGCTGACGATGTTGAAAGTAATGCGCCTGCTCCCGCTCAAGGGATAGCGCCATCTGATTCGAGACCGGCTACTAGCGGTCAGGAAAGAGAGGCTAAACAAGCTTTCTTCCAAATGATGAATGAGTGGTTCACTCAATATATTAAAACAAATCCGACTGTTTCACAACCTCCGCCCCCGCCTAATCCTCCTCAGACTTCTGTTGTACCTCCGGTTATGAATTTGAATCTGTTTAATAAGCCTCCGGTCGATAAAATCCGTAAATATGGAGCTGAAGAGTTCAGGGCCACTAGTGATGATGATGCTGAGAAAGCTGAGTTATGGCTCGAAAATACAATCCGAGTGTTTGATGAAATGTCATTGACTCCTGATGAATGCTTAAAATGTGTGGTTTCCTTGTTACGAGATGCAGCTTATAAATGGTGGAAGACTTTGATTTCTGTTGTTCAAAAAGAACGGGTTACATGGGATTTCTTTCAGTCTGAATTCCGGAAGAAATATATTAGCCAGAGATTTATAGATAAAAAATAAAAAAAAATTCTAGAATTGAAACAGGGTCGCATGTCTGTCACTGAATATGAACGAGAATTCGTGAGATTAAGTCAATATGCTCGGGAATGTGTTTCGACTGAAGCAATAATGTGTAAAAGATTTGAAGACGACCTAAATGAAGATATCCGTTTGCTAGTTGGAATTCTGGAAATAAAAAAATTTGTTGTGCTTGTTGATCGAGCATGTAAAGCTGAGGCACTCGGGAAAGATAAAAGAAAAGCTTAGTCAGAAGCTAGAGATGTGAGAAAGAGATTCTCAAGTAAATCATTTCAGTCTGCATCAAAGAAATTCAAAGATGAGTATAGCCGTTCAAAGGCTAATGTGGGGCATTCAAACAGAGATCGAGCTAGATCACAGTCGAACTTGAAAGCTCCAGCAACTTAAGTAGCTAGTGTTGGAAATGTCCGATCCGAACGACCTAAATGTAAACATTGTGGTAAAAGACATCCGGGTAATTGTAGATTGAATGATCGAGTCTGTTTTAGATGTGGATCATTAGATTATTTCATCCGGGACTGCCCTGAATCTGTTGAACAAGAGATTGTACAGAATCCGAAGTCAGATAATGCTTCAGCTAGAGGTAGACCTTCTAGAAACACAAGAAATGCGAGTGGTAGCCAGAGAGTTACGAAAGATACAGTTGCGAGATCTGAAGCTAGAGCACCTGCCAGAGCTTACGCTATTCGAGCTCGTGAGGAAGCTTCGTCTCCAGATGTTATTACGGGTACATTTACTCTTTATGATACTTCTGTGATTGCATTGATAGATCCAGGGTCTACTCATTCGTATGTATGCATGAACTTAGTATCCAGTAAGACTTTGTCTGTAGAGTCTACTGAATTTGTAATTAGAGTATCGAACCCCTTAGGTAAAAGTGTCTTGGTTGACAAAGTGTGCAAGAATTGTCCGTTGATGTTTCGGGATATTTGTTTTCTGGCTGATCTGATGCTATTATCTTTTGATAAGTTTGATATAATTTTGGGTATGGATTGGTTAACATTGCATGATGCTGTTGTGAACTGCAAAAGAAAGATTATTGATTTGAGATGTCAGAACGATGAAATAGTTCAGATTGAATCTAATGATATGAATGGGTTACCGGCTGTGATATCAATGATGAAAGCTCAAAGTTATGTGAAAAAGGGTTGTGAAGCCTATTTTGCCTATGTGATCGATTCGAAAGTGAGTGAAAAGAAAGTTGAATCTGTGCCAGTTGTTTGTGAGTTCCCTGATGTATTTCCTGAAGAATTACCGGGATTGCCTCCGATACAAGAAGTTGAGTTTGGTATTGATTTAGTACCGGGGACGACTCCTATCTTGATAGCTCCGTATAGAATGACACCAACAGAATTGAAAGAATTGAAGTCACAGTTGCAAGAGTTAACCGATAGAGGATTTGCACGACCGAGTTTCTCACCTTGGGGTGCTCCCGTTCTGTTTGTGAAAAAGAAAGATGTCACGATGAGAATGTGCATTGACTACCGTCAGTTAAACAAAGTAACAATAAAGAATAAATATCATTTACCGCGAATTGATGATTTTTTTGATCAGCTGAAAGAAGCTACCGTGTTTTCAAAGATAGATTTGAGATCGGGATATTATCAGTTGCGAGTAAAAGATTCAGACATTCCGAAAACTGCTTTCAGAACTAGGTACGGGCAAAAGATTCAGACATTCCGAAAACTGCTTTCAGAACTAGGTACGGGCATTATGAGTTTTTAGTTATACCTTTTGGACTAACAAATGCTCCTGCTGTTTTTATGGATCCGGTGAACAAAATTTTCAGACCGTATTTGGATCGATTTGTTGTTGTATTCATTGACGACATTTTGATTTATTCACGTGATGAAATTGAGTATGCTGAACATCTGAGAATTGTGCTACAAACTCTGCGAGATAAGCAATTGTATGCAAAGTTTAGTAAATGTGAATTTTGGTTGTGTGAAGTTGGTTTTCTGGGACATATTGTGTCAGCATCTGGTATACGAGTTGATCCGAGCAAGATTTTAGCTATTTTGGAGTGGAAGCCTCCGAAAAATGTGTCTGAAGTCCGTAGTTTTCTAGGACTTGCTGGTTATTATCGACGATTCGTAAAAGCCTTTTCGATGATTGCAACTCCGCTGACGAGATTACTTCAGAAAGATGTGAAATTTGAGTGGTTTGAAAAGTGTCAGAAAAGTTTCGATCAGTTGAAAACTTTGTTGACCGAAACTCCAGTGTTAGTACATCCAGAATCGGGTAAAGAGTTTGTAATATATAGTGATGCTTCTTTAAACGGCCTGGGATGTGTTTTGATGCAAGAAGGCAAAGTTATAGCTTATGCCTCGAGACAATTGAAACCGAATGAAAAGAATTATCCGACACACGATCTTGAGCTAGTTGCGATTGTGTTTGCTTTAAAGATTTGGCGCCACTATCTTTTTGGTGAAAAATGCCATGCGTTTTCAGATCATAAAAGTCTGAAATATTTGATAACTCAGAAAGATTTGAATCTACGACAAAGAAGATGATTAGAAATGTTGAAAGACTACGAACTTGTGATAGATTATCATCCTGGTAAAGCAAATGTTGTTGCTGATGCATTGAGTCGGAAATCACTGTTTGCATTACGTGCTATGAATGCTCATTTAGACTTGTCTGATGATGGTTCAGTTTTAGCTGAGTTGAAAGCGAAACCGTTGTTCTTACAACAAATATGTAATGCTCAGAAAATTGATAATGAAATGTTAGCGAAACGAGCTCAGTGTGATTCGAACTCTGATTCTGAATTTCGAGTTGATATTGATGATTGTTTGAGATTTCGAGATCGGATTTGTGTTCTGAGGAATCCAGAGTTGATTCAGTTAATTTTGAATGAAGCATATAACAGTCGCCTATCTGTTCATCCGGGAAGTAATAAGATGTACCATGATTTGAAGCAACTTTATTGGTGGCCTGGTATGAAGCGGGATATCTCAGAGTTTGTATCGAAATGTTTAATCTGTCAGCAAGTTAAAGCTGAACATCAGGTGCCATCCGATTTGTTAGAACCGATTATTATTCCTGAGTGGAAATGAGATAGAGTGACGATGGATTTTGTTTCAGGGTTACCTTTGACTCCGAGAAAGAAAGATGCAATTTGGGTCGTAGTTGACAGATTGACGAAATCAACTCATTTTATTTCGGTACGATCTGATTACTCACTTGATAAATTAGCTGAGCTATATATTTCCAATATTGTGAGATTGCACGGGGTGCCACTATCTATTGTATCTGACAGAGATTCGAGGTTTACTTCACGATTTTAGAAGAAACTGCAAGAGGCTTTAGGTACTAAATTGCATTTTAGTACAGCTTTTCATCCACAGACGGATGGTCAATCCGAGCGGATTATTCAGATTCTTGAGGATATGTTGAGATGTTGCATTCTTAAGTTTGATGGTACATGGGAGCAATATTTTCCATTGATTGAGTTTGCGTACAATAATAGTTTTCAATCGAGCATCAAAATGACACCTTATGAGGCTTTGTACGAACGCAAATGTCGAACCCCTTTGTATTGGACTGAGATAAGTGAAAATAAGATACACAGAGTCTACTTGATTAAAGAAACTGAACAGAAAGTGAAAGTGATTCGTGATAGTCTGAAAGCCGCGTCAGATCGTCAGAAATCTTATGCAGACTTGAAATGAAAAGATATTGAGTTTGAGATCGGTGATAAAGTGTTCTTGAAAGTGTCTCCGTGGAAGAAAATACTTCGTTTTGGTAGAAAAGGCAAATTGAGTCCTAGGTTCATCGGGCCGTATGAGATCATCGAACGAATTGGGCCAGTAGCTTATAGATTGTTGCTACCACCTGAGTTAGAAAAGATTTATAATGTATTTCACGTATCAATGCTTCGTCGATATAGATTTGATCCATCACATGTAATTTCTCCGTCTAAGATTGAGATCCAGTCCGATATGACTTACGAGGAAGAACCGATCTAGATTATAGCTCGTGAGGTTAAAGAATTGCGAAATAAGAAAATTTCGTTAGTAAAAGTACTGTGGCATCGACACGGGGTTGAAGAGGCTACGTGGGAGCTCGAAGATGCAATGAGAGAACGTTACCCTAACCTATTCGCCGGTAAGATTTTTGGGGACGAAAATCCCTAAGGGGGGAGAATTGTAACAGTCCGGTTTAGACCCTAGTCAGAATAGTGGTTTCGGGACCACAAATCCGAGTCAAAAAAATATTTTAATATTATTTCTGGTGCTTGCAATATGAGAATAGGCATATGTGAAAGTTTCGTGATTTAATTTATCCGATTGTGTGTTTAATTTGATATAAGGATTTAATTGCATAAAATGCAAAATTAGCATGCCATGTGTTAAAAGTGCCGATGTGTTATGTCTTTATTAATGTGGTGGCCTTATGAAGTAAATAAACCATTATGTATGATAATGGACATAAATAACCTTAATGTATATAAGTTTTATATGCTTATTAAAAGGCTAAATTAGTAAATGAATTATTAAGGTTATTATTATTATAACAAATGTTAAAAATGAAGCCACTATCATCCATATTGCCGAAAATAACAAGAAAAAAAAGAGAGAAAGCAAAATAGGTTTCGGCTATGTTCAAGCAAAATTAAGGTATGTTTTAGTTTCGGTTTTTGATAATTTCTACGTTTTTGTAATCGTTGCTTCGAGTACTACAAAATCCATGCCTTAATTTTGGAATTTGATGAAGAATTTGAAATGTGCCATTGATGAATGCTTGAGCTTTGTGATGTTAGTTGATGAAATATGAAATATATGTGTTAGATTAACATGTTTTGTCTTTTGATTTGAGTAATTCGGCTAAGCATGGGTACAAGGGAATTTTATGTATTTTGTGATTTTGTGAAATAGAGATTTAAATGTCAAAATGTGAAAATGTGAGGGCTAATTTGTAAATTGCCCTAAATGTGTGTTTTTGGATTGAATTGAATGATTTAGTGAATAAATGAGTTAAATTTGAATATGTATAGATCAAGAACAAAAGAAAACAGATTTAGATTGAGGAAAGTCGAAAGTGATCGAGTAGTCGAATCCGTTCGTTTATTCCGAATACGAGGTAAGTCTATATACAAATAAATGTATTTGAGATGATTTATTCATGTTCATTTAATATTGAAATGTGATTAATGGCTTTGGAAGATATACATGTGAAATCCGAGAAAGTATCGACAATGTATCAAGGTCCGAAAAGTCCCGTACGAACCTTAGGAATAGATAGGATTCATACGTCATGACATAAGGATTCCGATATGTGATATCATGTAAGACCACGTCTGGGACGTTGGCATTGATTTGAGATTTACGTGTAAGACCATGTCTGGGACATTGGCATCGTATTTGATTTGTGTAAGACCCTGTCTGAGACAATGGCATCGATATTGGATTACATGTAAGACCACGTCTGGGACGTTGGCATTGTACGAGTATTCTGAGATATCCGAGTATCCTATTTGATTCTGCATGGTTCAACGGGCAATTCCGAGAAATGAAAGACTATGTGAAATGTATGACCGTTTCAGGTACGTTTAAAGTGTATGCTATGATTGGGTATAAAAGGTAAGTATATGTGAATGTGCACAAGTGAAATATGTGCATAAACTTGTTGAGACAAAATGTGATATATGTATGAATGAGCTTTGAATAAAAGAGATAGTTGGAGATATGATTTGTTGGTAAGCAATAGCAAAACAAATGAGCCAAAGAAGAATTATGAACTTGCAATTGAGATATGTTAATGATCTTGTATTTGTTATGATTATGAATGTTTATATGATAAGTTTATTTGTATATGGCTTACTAAGCTTTTGAAAGCTTACTTTTTGTGTATTTGCATTGTTTTATAGATCGTTAAAGCTATGGAAGACTCGGGGATCGTCAAGGATCATCACCACACTATCAAAGTCTATTTTGGTACCTTTTGAAAGTGTAAATATTTAAGTATGGCATATATAGTCTAGTTGAAATGGTTGATGTTTTGAGTTGTATATATAAGCTATGTGATATGGCTTGTAAATGGATGTGCATATGGTAATATTTGATATATGTTTTGTGATGCAAAGTTGGTATATTATAGATGAAAAGATGTTATAAAGAATTGGTAAGTTTGTGGATGGATTTTGCTTAGAAATGCTTGTGATTGGATTGAGCTAAATGGCACAAAAGTTGGTGTGTTTGATATGTTCTTGTATGGTTAGAAAAGATGGTTATTTTGGTATGTTTTGGCTACTTTTGATGCTTGGAATGATGCTTATTTGTGCTTGTAGGTATAACCCAAAGTGTGGGTGGCAAATTGGCCTTGCAAATGGCCTATATTTGCCCACACGGTTGAGCACACGGGCGTGTGCGTGGACCGTGTCCTTCGTGGTTGTATTTCAAACAAGTCAGTTTCGATCACGGGCTGGACACACAGGCGTGTGACTGGCCGTGTGGTGCAAGTCAGTGTCGACCATTGGTGAGGCACACGGGTGTGTCTCAGGCCGTGTGGACAATTCAGTATGTATGCCTTGTTTTGCCACGGCTTGGACACATCGGCCTGCCCACACGGGCGTGTGACCTCTGTAGCTTTGTAAAATGTTTAATTTTCAGAAATTTTTGTAAGTGTTCGGTTTAGTCCCGACCCCTTTTCTAATGCATGTTTAAGGTCTCGTAGACCTGTTTAAGGGACACTTTGATTGAATTGATAAATAATGATGTGAAATGTTGTAAAAAGATCCAATTTGCCCGGTAATGCCTTTAACCCTAGACCGGCGATGGTTATGGGTTAGGGGTGTTACAGTGTGAGGCACACGGCTGGCCACACGGGCGTGTGTCCAATGTTTGAAGCAAAATTTACTAAATTTTGAAAAATTTCTCGAGTATCCGGTTTAGTCCCGAACCACTCTCAATGCATGTTTAAGGCATCGTAGGCTCGTTTAAGGGACACTATGATTATTTATGATTGAATTGTATTTGACTTGATGAATTGTGTATGAAATCTATGTTTAAAAGTGTTGTAAGTCAGGTAATGCTCCGTAACCCTATTCCGGCGTTGAATACGGGTGAGGGGTGTTACAGAGTTAATGCAATAATAGGAATTTTAATTAGAAAGAAATTTCAATTAATCAACCTAAAGTTAGTTGCTCTTACTCTCGAAAGAGATATTAACATAATTTAGGTATTTCTATGGACCAAGATTCTAAGTAAAGAAATTGCGTAATTTAGATTGATAATGATAGATGAAGTCTAGGTGAATTCTTTCCTGGGGATTGTTTCACTTCTTGGTTGTTAATCTGTTATTTTCCTGTTTTGTTCTTTGCTTTGCTTTGTTCGTTCGTTAGTTAGTTAATTTAGTTAATTTTAGTTTTTGATAGATCACTTGAATTATTCGGTTAAAGAATAGAAAGATGGTAATTACTAGTACTTTTAGTCTTCGTGGGAACAATATATTTGCTCACCGTAGCTATACTATTAATTGATAGGTGCACTTGCCTTAGTTAAAATTTTAGTTAGTTTACGACGCATCAAGTTTTTGGCGTCATTGTTGAGAACTAAAATATTAGGAAAATTTTTATTTCTATTAATTTAGCCATTTTTTATTTTTATTTTAATATTTTTTAATTTAATTTTTACATTTTAATTTTTCGTTTGTTTGATTCTAATAGGTTCTTTTGGTTTATTACTAGAGGAAACCTATTCGAACTGTTAGTTTATGATAGTGAGATCGAGAAAACTGTTCGCAGAAATCAGAGAGAAGTTAGAGAAGCAAGACAAAGTCAATAGATTTTAATAGACGATCAAGAGGAAAAGGATATTACTGTGGAGATGGAAAATAATAAAAATAATCAGTAACCTCGTGCACCTCCTGTTCCTCGTACTATGTATGATTATGTTAAGCCTACTCTGATTGGGGCTGAACTATGTATCGTCATATCGAATGTTGCTGCAAAAAAAATGAGATCAAGCTGAACACAATTCAAATTGTGCAACAATATGTTCAGTTTGATGGGTTGCAAGATGAAGATCTGAATGCTCATTTGGCTAACTTTCTAGAGATTTGTGACACATTTAAGACTAATGGGTTACTGATGATGCCATATGCTTGCAGTTGTTCCCATTCTCTTTGAGGAGCAAGCCAAAATAGTGGTTGAATTCACTTCCACGGGGTTCTATCACGACTTGGGATAAGATGACTGAAAAGTTTTTATTGAAATATTATGCACTGCCAAAACAGTTAAGTTGAAGAATGACATCTCTTCGTTTACCCAAATTAAGCTCGTGACATTATATGATGCATGAGAGAGATCTAATGATCTTTTGAGAAGATGCCCTCATCATGGGTTACCTTTGTAGTTACAAGTTCAAACCTTTTACAATGGTTTGAATCCCTCGACTAGATAGATGATTGATGCAGTAGCTGGCAAAACATTGGATAAAAAAACACCTGAGGCAGCCCAAGAATTTATTGAAAAATGACACTGGATAATTATCAGTGGCAAGTCATGAGAACAAAACCGATCAAGGTAATCGATGGTTTTAATATGGATGCAGTTGCTATGTTGGCTAGTCAGGTTGAAGCACTGAGTAAAAATATTGATGATTTGAGTTGCAGTAAACATGGGAATTCGGTAATGTAATGCGATGTAACTGGAGCGGGGATGATTAATTCAGAATATTTACCCTTCAAGTCTAACATGGAGCATGAGCAAGTCGACTTTATGGGTAATAATTCTAGACCTAAAAATAACCCGTATAGCAATAGTTATTATCTAGGATGGAGGAATCATCCAAAATTTTATTGGATTGGTCAAGGTAATCAAAGGTCACAACCCCTCCTGGTTTTCAGCAAATTTATCAACAAGAAAAGAAACCAAATGTAACACCTCTAACCCGTATCCGTCGCCGGATTAGGGTTACGAGGCATTACCGAACAAAACATAGCTCAAAAACGAACATTCATTACATTTCATGCTTTGTAAATCAATCACATCAATACACACGTATATTTTATTTAATAAACAATAATCACACGGCTTATAAATCAAAGCACATTCATATAAATCATTATACATATAAAACACTTAATCAACTGAAACCCAATCATGCTTTATTACTAATATTACACAAACAATCCTTGCTTAAAAATTCAAACATTTACATACCATATATTTAATAATTTTTTTTTTATTTTAAAAACCAACTAACATGCTTTAACATTAAACTAGTTATACTTATTAAGTATAATATTCGAAACATAAAAACATTACATGCATGATATTCAAATACTAGTTTATAAACAAACATATTTCACTTTATAAACCATGTGCACATATTACATCATTTATTTATAAAACATTATATTTTTCACTTGATAACTTAATAATCAATATCACATAGCTTACAAACAAAAGCACATTCAGCAATAGCAACTTCACTTAATGGTCAAGCATAAAATTTTTAAATATCAAAGTCATATGTGCATTATACCTAACCATTTTGTACCATTTAAAGAAAATGCATAATTCAAATCATAATATACTCAACTTGTAAAGTCATTAACCAAACCAACCCACATACACTTAGTTATTCATCTCATGAACTATTCGGCCAATACATTATTCACTTTAAATTATCTATACGGCATACAAAGCATATAAATAGGTAAATATTATACATAGACAAACCTCATTTCAAAACCAAATATACCTCTTCTCTTATCACAAGTATATGCGCATATAACCATATCAATTGAATCATTTTGAGTACAAATAATAACCAAAAATTCAACCATTTCACATGCTAATTTATATGCCCAAAATATACATATACATAACCACTCAATTAATCACATATAAATATTCAATCAACCATAATAACTTCCATACAAACCACTTAAACTATATTCATTATTTGCCTTCTTAATCCGAACTTAAATGACTAACTATTCAAGTATAATTGCTGCACATAGCATTTAAAACACACCAAAACAATTTATCAAACTAATTAAATAGCATATTCATTTCTTACTTCACCATTATATCATATATCATTAACCAAACATACATTCATCCCTTATCTCATTTCTAAACCGAATTATAAGACTATCCATCACAAGCATAAATCAACATTAGTTAACTTACAAATCATTCATGCCATAATCAATTAAACCATATAATTAATATACCTATCATGACTTCATGAAACATACTTACCAAAGCAAATTTATACCATGACCGAAAACATACAAACAAACATAAACATTGTTTCAAGCCATTTTCGCATGGCTTATATTTACATACCCCAAAATCAAGTATATTATCTAGTCTATACATGCCATAAGATCGAATTCAAACTTAACAAAATACCGAAAAGAGGCGATAGTGTGATAGACTTCTCTGACGATCCCTGAGCTCGTAACCAACTTCCAAAATCTATAAAACGAAAAGCAAATACACACAGTAAGCTATCACAGCTTAGTAAGTCATAAGCAAATAAACATTTAATCATTTACATAATTTAATCTAGATAAATAGTAATAAGCCATCATAGTTTCATATATATTCCAACTTATCATCTCATATATCAAAGCATATATATAACTTGCAATAACTTTCCTTTGGCCGAATACTCAATTGAACATTAGTATATTTAACCTTTACTTCAACAACAAAAATACTTCCTTTGGCCGAAAATATATACATTCACATATACATACACATAACTCACATTAACATATGACATTATATCATCAATTCAAACATTCAACTTACCTTAATTTTCATAACTTAGTATGAGTACATACCTGAGCCTTTTTAACTCGATTTTACACTCGATCTTAACTTATCATTGCCCGTTGAACCATTCGGAATTAAAAAGGATACTCGGATATTCGAACATATCGTACAATGCCAATGTCCCAGACGTGGTCTTACATGTAATCACATATCGATGCATCGTCCCGCATGTGGTCTTACACGAATCAAATACGATGCCAATGTCTCAGACATGGTCTTACACGTAAACATAAGTCGATGCTAACGTCCCAGACGTGGTCTTACACGAAAACACATATCGAAAATCCTATGTCATGACATATGTATCCTATCTATTCCTAAGGTTGGTACAGGACTTTCGGACATTGTAACTCGATCGAATCAAACTCGTAAACATAGCTAACAAGCTCAGTGATATTCGACCATCACATATATATTTATCAAGAATTAAATTCATCATATAAAATTTACATATATTCAAAATTAACAACATTTAAATGCTTATAAACTTACCTCGGATATCGACGGACGAAAATAAACGCCTATTCGATTATTTTTGTTTTCCCCCGATCCAAATTCGTTTTCTTTGGTTCTTGATCTAAACATATTCAAATTAAACTTATTTAAACACCATTTTATTCAATTTAGTCTTAAAAAAAACACATAAATGGGCAAATTACCATTTTGCCCCTGACATTTTACACTTTTTTGCAATTTAGTGCCTATTGCATAAAACACAAAATATGAAAAATTTCATAATCCCATGCCTAGGCCGAGTCTACCCCATGGTCATACAAGTCCATATATTTCATTTATTTCACATTTTAGTCCTTCAATTTATTATTTTTACAATTTAGCCCTAATTACTCAAAATCACCAAAATTTCCAATACAAAACATTTTAATCTATCACATATCTTTAATATTTTATCATCAAACAACAAAAATCACAGGCTATCATCAATGGCAAGACACAAAATCATCATCAAATTCAAAAATTAGGACATGGGCTTTGTAGTACTCGAAGCAACGATCACAAAAACGTAGAAATTATAAAAAACCGAACAAATTACATACCTCAATCAAGCAAAGCCAAGGCCGAATGTTCAAAGCTTTTCTTCTTTTATTTCTTTTGTATTTTCGGTTAAAAAAATGATGAACAATGCATGGCTTTGTAATTTGTGTTTTATTTTAATTACATTATAATATATTAATTACCATTTTAACCATATTAATTTAATTAGTAAACTATATATTTCAAGTCCAAAACCGGCCATGCTATTAGTTAATGGCCAATTTGCCACATAAGGACCCCATAATTAATTACTCAAAGCAAATAAGCACTTTAACATATAGAAAGCTACTTTTACAATTTATGCGATTAAGTCCTTTTTCTTAAATCAGACACTTAAACGATAAAATTAAATCACGAAAATTTCACAGATATAAATTCACACAGTATAAACACAGATAATAATATTTAAATATTTTTCTGATTCAGATTGGTGGTCCCGAAACCACTGTTCCGATTAGGGTCGAAACCGTACTGTTACACCAAACCTTGAAGAGATATTAGCTAAATTTATTTTGGTGTCTAAGATTAGATTTCAGAACATTGAGACAACTCTAAAAAATCATAAAGCATTGATTCAAGGGCTTGAAAATTAGATTCAACAGCTTGCTAAACTGGCTTTGGAAAGATAGCATGGTCGCTTACCTAGTAACATTGAAACCAACCCAAAGGAGCAAGTCCATGCAATCCCTGTTCGAAGCGTGGAAGGGCTAGTTAAGCCTGAAAGGAAGCTAAATCTAGAAGCTATTGAGAAAAGCGATAGGGTTGAAGAAAGCAAGAAAGACCACTAGCCAGTGGTTAGAGAATACAAACCATGATTTCTATATCCGGAAGTAGTGAAGAAAGACTGCATGTGTAACACCCCTAACCCATTTCCGTCGTCGGATTAGGATTTCGGAGCATTACCAAACAATCGGAATAACATGAACATCATAACATTGAATAAATAATCTCAATCAGAAATCTATCAAACATATGCATTCGGTCCCTAAATTGAGCCTCCGAAGCCCTAAGAATAACTTAGAAGCAATTCGGGACTAATTTGAAATAAAATAGAAGTTTTAAGAAAAAAAGTTGCAAAAATTAGAAAACAGGGGTCACACGACCGTGTGGCCAGGCCGTGTGACATAGCTCAGGCCATGTAAAACTCGAACAAGGGACACACGATCGTGTCCTCACCCGTGTAACTTACTGAGTAAGGTCACACGGTCATGTCGTGTGCCAGGCCGTGTAGCAGGCCGTGTAACTTACTGACTTAAAACACTTAGAAATTTCAAATGACACACGACCGTGTAGCCAGGCCGTGTGTGTCACATGGCTGTGTGATAGCCCATGTTCTAGGCCGTGTGATCTATAAATTGACTTTAAATTCATGCCATTTCAAGACCAAACCATATCTATCCAACCATTCCATTTGAGCACACATTCAAGGGATTTAAACATCATTCAAACACACTTAAACCTGCCATTTCAAACATCCTAATTCATCTAACCAATATGCCATTCAAAGAAACCATAATTGTATCAAAACATCATGGATCAAACCAAAGCAACATAGCTACTTTTCAAGCATATAACCTAGTTCAATTATCTACCAAATCATATCACAATTGAACATCTCCAAGCCATCACAAACGTACCAAAAGACCTTGAATTTCAATTACCTAAAAGTGGTCAAAATTTCCTAACTTAACAAAGCACTACAAGTCTATTAAACCAAACATAAACTTCAAAGGCATAAACATAATAAATCAACCATTTACACATTCATGAGCTACCATTACAAAAGGTCCTATACATGCCATATATAACCTTGGCCAAATGACTCAAAAACTACCGACATGGTTGCTGGATAGTGTGACAAGTCTCCGATGAGCTTCCAACCGATCGAGCTTCCAACCAATTGAGCTTCCGATAATCTATAAAACAAAGGAAAGTAACTACGTAAGCAACTAGTTCTTAGTAAGCTTGTATAAACTTGAACATTACTTACCATTTCATTAGCACAAGTTATAGAACAAGTATAATGTCATTGCCAAGACCATAAGCTTAGTAAAAGCCTATACAAGTACCATCAAACTCATAAGTTAGTAAGTTCATCCATAATACATATGAATTCAACCATAATGTAAATAGATTTCCATATGCACATCATTTATTTCTTTAGCCTTTTCATAGATCATGATTCAATATCCCATTGTGTACTTACCATGCCATTCATTTACTTACATGTTGAACCATCTAGAATTACATTGGATACTCGAGAATACTCACACATATAGTGTGCCTTTCCATATAACTGTAACATTTCCTTTTCAATAGTGCTCACATGAGCTGTGAAATGGGCCTGTTCACACGAGCTGTGGGTCGGAAGGTTAGCTACACGATGCTGCTCACATGAGCTGTGGAGAATCCGCAACAAATGCAGGACCTCAGCTATCGGTAGAATATTCAAGACTAGCACCTGAAACAGGAAATCCCTAATGACATGTCATTCGTATCCTAAGAATTCTTAAGGTTCAAACGGGATTCGTTATCCGTCAATTATTCATACGTTGATACATTTACAATTTCATGTCCATTTATATGAACACAACATAGGAAATAATCAATTTAACTAACATTAATATGATCATAGTTCAAACGAACTTACCTCGATTACTAGGGTCACAGAAGTAGAATCCGAAGCTTTAGCCTTTCCTCAATTTAAGTCAGGTTATTGATTATCATGATCTAAATAGATAATTCCATTCAATTAAGTACATCTAGTATTCAACTTAATCCATAAATCAAATTTATGCAAAATTACAAAAATACCCCTAATATTTTAACTTTTTACAATTTAGTCCTTAAGCTAATAATTTAAAATTTAGCCATTTTAATCCCCCATACAAGCTAGCCGAATTTCTTCGGGACTTATACCAACCCACCTAAATCATTATTTCATAATTTTAACTTGAAATTTTACTATTTTCACAAATAAATCCCTAAATTCAATTTCATTAAAAATCACTTAACAGAGCATGTTTATTTCACAACCAAGATTAATAATCTATCAAATAACTTCAAAACCTATTAAAAAACAACCACGACAAGTCCTTCAACCTTTAACAATTTTACAAATTAACCCCCAGGCTAGCTAGACTAAGCTAAAACGAACTCAAAAACATAAAAATAATTAAAAACGGGTTGAAAAATACATACCATGCACCAAAATAAGCTTAGCCGAACCAAGCATTCAACAATGGAGTTCTTCTCCTCTTTTCAATCGGTTTTAATGGAATTAAAAGATGATAACATGCTTTTAATTTCTTTTGTTTTAATTTAATTATTAAATTACCATTTTAACCTTGGTTATTAACTTAAAAATTAATAAAATCTTACCCATAAATGTCCACTAACATTAAGAATGATATAATTACTATCTAGATCCTTTAGATTTCCTTTCCATAGCCATTTAGCCCTTTTAACTAATAGAATTCAACGTTTACACCTTTTATGATTTAGTCATTTTTACTTAATTAAATATTTAAACTTTAAAATTTCTTAACGAAACTTTAATAAGACCTTAATATAATCTAGTAGACATTAAATAAATAATAAAATAATAATTCACTAGTCAGAATTGTGGTTTCGAAACTACTATTTTTGAGACCACTGAAAACGGGCTGTTACAGCATGAACGAACAATATGGTAAATTTCTTCAACTTTTGAAAGTTTTTCATATTAACTTACCTTTTGTTAAAGCCCTTTCGCAGATGCCAAAGTATACAAAATTTTTAAAGGAGCTATTAACAAATAAAAGGAAGTTAGACAACTTGTCAACTGTGGAGCTCAATGAGGATTGCTCGACCATTCTCCAAAGCAAACTACCCGCCAAGCTTAAAGATCTAGGGAGTTTTACTATTCCTTATTTGATTGGTAGCTTAAATGTAGAAAATGCATTGGCTGATTCGAGTGCTAGTATAAATTTAATGCCGTATAAATTGTTCAAACAACTTGGTCTCGGGGAACCAAAACCCACTAGGATGAGTATTCAATTAGCTAATAGATCAATTAAGTATCCTAGGGGTATTATTAATGATGTACTTGTCAAAGTAGATAAATTTGTATTCCCTATTGATTTTATTATATTGGACATGGATGAGAATATTGAGGTACCCATGATATTAGGTCGACCCTTTTTAGCCACTGCTAGAATTGTTATTGATATTGGTAATGGTTTACTTGTGGTGAGGGTAGGTGATGAAGAGGTTACTCTTCAAGCACGTGAATTTGTGAGAGTCTGTAACGAGCGAGATGATACTCGTTATTATGATAATGTTAATAATCGCGCGGCTCAAAATTCCTTGTAGGAAATCACTCACAAACACGTGTTAAAACCGCATCCTTTTCAATATGATAAAAATCAAGGGACAAGTGGAGAACAAATTGTGTAGCTTGATGAATTAGGTGAATGAAGACAAAAGGCTTTTGAGAAACCAAAAGTGTTCAAAGAAACAACAAAGCAACACCATGGTGCACATGTAAAGAGGACAAATAAATTGAAAGTTGGAGAAAAAGTGCTGCTAGATGAGCCAGATCCATGAATGATCCCTACGGACCTTAAGTTAAGAGGGTTGAACCCATTTGTGATACAAAACATATTCCCACACGGAACCAATGAAGTAACACATCCTGAATACGTCACATTGAAGGTAAACGATCATCGACTCAAACTTTATTTTGGTGGTGATATTGATAACGAGAGAAAGGGGCTCTGGCTCTAAGATTCGCCTTAATCGTTAGCTTGAAAAGGAAAGTCGAGCTTAGACTCTAAATAAACGCTTCTTGGGAGGTAACCCGAGTATTTTTATTTTATTTTATTTGAATTATTTTGCATGCTTACTACACTTATTTTTTATTATTACTTAAAAATGAAAAAATTGAAAAAATAAAGGAAAAAAATTAAAAAAAGAATTTTTTAAAAAAAGTGGTCCACATGGTCTGGGGTGATCCACATGGTTGTGTCATAGGCCGTGTGAACACTGGAGCTAATTTTTCAAAATTATTTTTTTGACCCACATGGTCTGAGTAGAGACACACAACTTGGAGACACGACCGTGTCACCCACACGCTCATGTATACAGGCGTGGGAGAAATGAACCACAACAACACACGACCTGAGTGATTCCACAAGGTCATGTGTGACACACGGCTTGGACACACAGGCGTGTCATAGGTCGTGTGAACACTGAAGAAATTTTTAAAAGTTTTTAATAGGCCACACGGCCTTAGAGAGTTAAACTGCTTGATCACACGGCCGTGTGGCCCACATGGTCTAGCACATGGCCATGTACCCCATTTTTTTATAAAGCTAGTTCTTTTTTTAAATTTTCTTTTATTTTCTTCTTTTGTTTCCTTCCTACCCCAACCAAAGTGATTTCATTTATTTTTATTGTTATTATTTTTATTTTTGGATTTATATGTTTTATTTTATTTTATTATGCACTTTATTTTTTTTCCGGCTGTTTTTCTATTTGTTTTGTCATCCCTTTATTTTTTTTTATTTTTTTATTTTCTTATTAATGTGCTCAAAACCATGTACTTAATTTAGAATCGCTTACGATTCCAGATTTCACTATTCCGGCGAATTCATCCAAATTTAGGGCAGTTTCAATTCTCTCCCTCCCTTATGATATTTTGCTTATTCTGTTTATATCTCTTTGTACATTGAGGGAAATGTACATCATAAGTGTGGGGAGGATGTTTATATACTTATGCAATGAAGTCTCTGAATTATTGTTTGTGTTTAAGTAAATTTCTCACACTATCATTTAAGTTAATTTTTTTTTAATTTGGAGTTTTTATTGATTCTATTTTGGAATAATTTGTGGACTTTTGTGTATTGTTTGATTTATAATTTAAGACACAAGAGAGTCAAGCATGATAAGTTTTTTCAGAAATTATTTGTAACAACCCATTTTTCGGTGAAATCGGAACAGTAGTTTCGGGACCACAAATCCGAGCCAAAAATAATTTTTTTATTTTATTTTATGGTCCGTAATATGATGTAAATATCATGTGAGAATTTTGATAAGAAAATTTTACCGATTATGTGCTTAATTATGAGAAGGACTAGATTGCATAAAATGCGAAAGTTGGATTCTAGTAGCTAGAAGGATCAAATAGCTATGGAATTCAAAACTTGAGGTCCTTATATGGTAATTAGACCATAAATAAAATATTAGTAGATATTTTTGGAGGATTCATCCATGGAAAATTAGAAAAAGGCTAAGGACTAAATTGGAAAGTGATAAAATTAAAAGATGATAAATAATTAAATAGAAATAAAAATCATTTTATATCATCTTCTTCCCCAAATATTCCATGGAAACCCTAGGAAAGAGAAATAAAGCTTTCTTGGTCAAATTGGTAAGTTTTCATGTCCCATTTTTAGTAATTTTTATATTTTTGAGACCGGAAATGCTTAATTTTTCTATTTGGGGGATTGATTTGAAAAGATATCAAAGTATAGAATTTTTACCATAGATGAATATGCTGAAATTATGAAATTTATGGTAGAAAATGAAAGGTTGTTGATAGATAAACAACTTTTACAAAGTGAATTTTGATGAAAACTTGATTTAGGGACTAAATTGAAAAATGGTAAAACCCATGGAAAATTCTAAATTTTTTAGAATAAATGTGCTGTAAAAGTTATATTAGAATTTTGATTAGGCTTGGAATAATGAGTAAATTGTATGAATTTCATTTTTCGAGCCTAGGGATGAAATTAGAATTAATCAAAAGTATAGGGCCAAAATGGTACTTTTGCCTAGATTGTAAATTGAGTTCAGTAGAATATGAAATGGATTGAATTGATGATTAAATTCATTTATATAGATCTGGAAGTGCCAAACAAAGAGCTAGATCAAGGAAAGGAAAAGATTTCGGATTAGTAGATTTTATTTACGAACAAATATCAAGGTAAGTTTGTATAAATTAAATGAGCATAAAAATGTGTTGTTTTAAATGCTATATTACATTATATATGTTGTATGAAATTTTCATGTATGGAAATTGTAATGGATGGAATGGTATATGATGGAAATTTATTGATAAAAGGTAAAATTCCGTATGAGTATTGAATTCCGATGGATAAATGTGATTTTACTGATAAAACTGTATGTGTTGCAGAATGGATTTAGCTCGGACGGGTAATCCTGAAATAATCCTCTCGAGCATATGTTTTAATTAGGATTTAGCCTGGACTAGTAATCCTAATTGATAGGATTTAGCCTGGACTGGTAAACCAGAATGAACTATATAGGGAATTCTTTGTCATATAAAGGATTTAGCCTAGACTGGTAATCCGACAAAGCCCTTAGAGTATATGTTACAGCTAGAATTTAGCCTGGACTGGTAATTCTGCTGTATGATATGTGGCTCGAGAGTGTACCTAAAAGGTACTACTGAATATGAATTGACAGACTATGGAATTGTACACCTCAAGTGTACTACCTGTGTATCCATCGATGTTTTCAATAATTCAACGGGTAAAATACTGATACGAAAAGAAAAAGGGATTTTTACATGTATTTACTTGAAAAAAATATGAAATGATGTTACATGAAATGGTTTGATGAATATGTTCATCTATGAGAATAGATTTGTACAACTTGAGTGTACTATCCGAGTGATTATCAATACTGCAATTGATTGTTGAGTAAAGTCCTAACATGAAATATACCAGAACTCGAGATGAATTAATATGAAATAAATTTCAGATACATGGAAATAATTTTTATATATGTTATGTGAATACATGTTGTGGAAAAAAAACATATGTGTATGAGAATCTGAATATTGTTGGACTCATATATGTGTTTCTTGATGTTTATATGAAATATGTGTCTAACATGGGTATTGAGAATATGTGTTAGGGCTTGTGACCAAATGGTTTGGTTATACCTTGCAATGTTTAACTTAAATGTGAATGGCTGGTAAGTTATTTACCAAGTTATACGGACTTACTAAGCATTATATGCTTACTCCGTTTTATTTTTCCCTGCCTTATAGTAAATCGGAATGCTCATTGGATTGGAAGCTTGGCGGAGATCACTCACACTATCCAGCAGTTCATTTCAGTATATAAGGTAAAACAATTTGGGTCTAGGTTAAATTGGTCAAGGAATGATATGTAAATATTTGATAATGACTAGCCATTCCATGTTAAATTGGTCAAGGAATGATATGTAAATATTTGATAATGACTAGCCATTGGTGTAACATCCTGAATTGGTGGGGCTTCGCATTTAGTGTGCTGTGATGTTTATGTTACGCTTGATGTGCTAGTTAGGGTGTTGAAGGGGTTAAGAATGGGCTCGTGGATTGGCCGAGGCCTTAATCAAATTTTCGCTTGGGCACTCACGGTGGAAAGCCCGACTAGGATAGGGCTTAAAAGATATTATCTGTAAATTAAACACACAAATGGGCTTGTGGCCCAGTGGTCAGTGGCGCTACTTAGGGGCTTTGAGGTGGCGTGATAAGCAATAGGGAGGTCCAAGGTTCGAGTCGCATTACCCACTTATTTTAAATGTTTTTGGTGTCAAAAGAGAGGAGATGTAACACCCCAAACTCGGACAAGACACCACGCTCGAATCTGGTATGTTACGGGGAAAAACGTCTTTGAGTGATCAGATTTTTTTTCGTTTAAAAGCGGGGTGAAAACATAGTGAATTTGAGGAAAATTTGAGTAGGCTTGTTTGATCAGATTGTGAAAACTTATCCAAGTATATAGTAGAAACGAGTTGATTTCATTTAGCACTTCCAATAGTTTCTTAGTGCCATTTTGACACATTTTAGACTTAGTAGAAAATCAAGTTTGATTCGGAAATCATTTGAGTTTATTGTATAGTAAAACATAGCGAGATACCCGATGGTATAGTTCAAAACACATTGCGATATAATTTTGAAAACGTTGTCTTTCCAAGTTTTAGTAAATTTCATGCCAAGTTGTTTGTTAAGCAGGTTGAGAATCTAATTAAAACATAACCATCAAAAAAACATAATTTAAAGGCCTTTTACAAATCCAAATTAAATCTCAAATAAAAATAAGCTAAAGTACCCAAATGATAGAGTTTGAGTAAAACTTTATTAAGCATGGCATGAGCACCCCGAGTCCATCCCAGCTCCATGTCCGCGTCTACGGGTCACCTGAAATGTCAAAGGAGAGGGTGAGTCGAATGACTCAGTGCATAAATCCCGCTCCTGATGAAACAACATGCTAACACACATCATACATAGCAACATGATTAATGCAACCCGATCCTAACCATCCGTATCGCCTTTTCTACCCCGTGTGGTACCAAACCCTTTGGTGGTGCCAAACCACCGGTGACGTATAGTCACAATGTGTTACCAAAACACTGGTGTCCCAAAGACACAATGTGCTACCCAAGCATTTGGTGACCGAAGTCACAAATCCAATGATGGGGCCAACCCATCGTGTGATACCCAATCACCAGCGCACGATCCCATATCTCAAAGTGGGGCCAACCCACGGTGGTGTTAACCACAGGACAAGTCGCAATGAGGTGCCCAACCTCGGTGTCCCAAAGACACAAATGTGCTACCAAAGCACTGGTGACCGTAGTCACAATAATCGGATGATGGGGCCAACCCATCGCGTGTGATACCCAATCACTAGCGCAGACGATCCCATATCTCAAAGTGGGGCCAACCCACGGTGGTGTTAACCACGGGGACAAGTCGCAATGAGGTGCCCAACCTCCGGTGTCCCAAAGACACAAATGTGCTACCAAAGCTTTGGTGACCCAAAGTCACAAAGTGTGTTACAAAACACTTTGGTGCTCGTCGGCACAAAATATCATGCTCCCTCCACTCGTATCACCCATCAACATACCATACTCATGTAATCATGCATATCATATAAATCATGCATATCATGCTAATATGTCTAGCATTACATCTCAAGGCATACATAACATGGATCATAATACCCAAGGTATCCATAATAGAACTTGTAATAAATTAGACTTACCCGGATACGTACACATACCCCGTTTGGGTATCCAATAATCCATCATACTGTCATGGTTTTTAATAGGCAAACAGGTTTAATAACAATATTACTAAGTATAGTGTGTTAGTTTACACACCTGGTAATTACGAGTCTAAAGATCCCAACGAAACGATCTAAATCCCTCGAGTATCAAGCTCCTAAAACAATCGGCCAACACAGGATTAGGCACTAAGACCATTCGGCCAAAGACATATAAACCCAAAGGGGTTAATATTAAGCCATTACCTTACTCTTGCGAATGGTTTGGTTTCCAACCAAACCTCGAACCAACAATGGTCCTCTAAGACAATCGGCCACCACCTTGAAAAGAATAACAGTTAATCCTTTATCATTCACGACTTAATCGAAACCGAACGATTAAACTAACAACAACCAACCACTTACCCCTTACCAAATAATTGGCAGAAGAAAACGGCTCCTCTTGCTTGCTTCCACAATCCAAAAGCCCTATAATGCGATGATTAACAAAAGGTTAATTCCTTCCAAACAAACCCAAAATCGGCTCTTAACCAACCCAACACGATAAAGCACAAGAGAGAGGAGAAATGGCCATTCGGCCAAGCACTTACCTAGCCCCAATCGATTGAAAAACAAACCCCAACCGGATCAACACTTCTCTAGGATTAGGCCAAGATGAACACCACTAGAGAGAGAGGGGAAAAGATTCGGCTAACACCTTAACAAAGAGGGGAAAGAAGTTTGGCTTCACACCAAGGAAGAGAACTCAAGAGAAAAGTGGGGAAACAAGGGGTTGATATTCGGCTAACTAACAAAAAGGAACAAAGAAAATAAGAGTGCTTTCTGGTTTGAAAGAAGAAGCAATGGAGAAAGGTATTTTGGAGAATGGGGTTTCGCTATCAAGGTTTCAAAACAAAGAAAAGAGTATGGAGAGAAGGAGTTATAATTTGGCTTACTCAAATGAAGAAGGAAGAAGATGTGGAAGGGACATTCGCCACAAGCTCAAAATCAAGAAAACAAAGCAACTTTTCGGCAACTAAAAGGGTTTTTGATGCTTTCGGTTTTAACACAATTAAACAAAAGAAGAAGAAATGGGGTTGAACATTCGGCCACACACAAAAATTAAGGGAAAAGAAATGCAAATTCGGCAAGGCTATAGGGGTTTGGTCATTCGGTTTGAAGAAAGGAGAAAAACTCTCTGAAGTTTCGGGTTGCTTTTGACAAGAGAAGAAAATGCTGGCTTCACAAATGCCTTTGGCCGAAAATGCACAAAATGAGAAGTGCATTTCGGCACACCTCCCTTCCCCTTACCAAACCGTCCACACCCCCACTCCAACACCCCACAAAATCGGCCAAAATCCCTCCATTCACTCCACTCCCCACATTCAAACAACAAGACCAAGTCTTCCTCCTAAACTCACTCTCCTCCCACCATTTGAACGGTTTGACCAAGTCCAAAGAAGAATTTGAATTGCCTTCTACTTCCTCCTCCCATGCCGTCCAAAAAGAATGCCAAAATGGGGACTTTGCAGCTCGAACACACGATCTCTCCCACCTGCAAATGACGCCACACACACAAGCCTTAGTGGCGCCTATCCTGCCACTCCACCAGCTCCTTTCTTGTTCAACAAAACACCAAATAAAACTCTTATACCCTAGCTCCAATAGCTCCCGACTTAACACCCAAAAATCAAAATTTTCCCATTCACTCGTGCATACACTTAGACTTTGATTAAGCCCCCAAAACATAGAAATAGCCACGCAGCACACTAGACACATGCAATAACATGCAACAACAAAACAGCCCCTAACCCGGGATGTTACAGTTCTACCCCCCTTAAAAAAATAATTTCGACCTCGAAATTACCTGATCAGAAGAGTTGCGGGTATTGCTGTCTCATCATACCCTCGGGTTCCCACGTAGCTTCTTCTACGCCATGATTCTGCCAAAGAACCTTAACCAAAGGCACAGACTTCTTACGCAGAACCTTCACATCTCGATCAAGAATCTGCACAGGTTCCTCCTCCATGGTCAAATCTGGATTCACCTCGATCTCTTCCACTGCTACCACATGCGACGGATCTGAGCGATAACGTCGAAGCATCGAAACGTGGAATACGTCGTGAATCGACTAAGCTCGCGGCAACTCAAGCTGATACGCCACTGGTCCAACTCGTCTCAGAACCTTATACGGCCCAATGAACCTCGGACTTAGCTTGCCTTTCTTCCCGAACCTCAACACCTTCTTCCAAGGCGAGACCTTCAGGAAAACTCGATCCCCCACAGCGAACTCTATATCTCTTCGCTTAAGATCGGCATAAGACTTCTGCCGGTCCGAAGCTTCCTTCAATCGAGACTGAATCAGCTTAACCTTGTCTTCGGTCTCAGCAACCAACTCGGGTCCCAACAACTGACGTTCACCTAACTCCGTCCAACACGTAGGTGAGCGACATTTCCTACCATACAACGCCTCATACGGTGCCATCTTGATGCTCGCTTGGTAACTGTTGTTGTAGGCAAACTCAGCTAATGGTAGAAACTCCTCCCAACTACCTCTGAAATCCAAGATACAACCTCTCAGCATATCCTCTAAGACCTGAATAACCCTTTCTGATTGACCGTCAGACTGCGGGTGAAAAGCCGTGCTGAAATCCAAACGAGTACCCAGAGCTTGATGCAGTGCTTTCCAGAACCTTGACGTGAATCTAGGATCCCTATCCGAGATTATCAAAACTGGCACACCGTGCAACCTCACTATCTCTGACACATACAGCTTCGCTAGCTTCTGAAGTGAGTAGTCAACCCTCACCGGAATAAAGTGAGTGATTTAGTCATCGATCCACCACTACCCAAATGAATCTTTCTTGCTTGGCGTAAGGCGGTAACCGACGAAATCCATGGTTATCCTTTCCCACTTCCATCGAGGAATCTTCACAGTGAAGCAACCCCGACGGCAATCGATGTTCACCCTTGACTGCTTGACAAGTCGACACTTCCCAACAAACTCTGTCACCTCTTTCTTCAAGCCAGCCACCAAAAGCGCTCTCTAAGATCCCTATACATCTTGCTACCTCCGGGATGCATAGCATGAGGATCGCTATGTGCGTCTGAAGAATCTTTTGCCCTCACTCAACATCTTTAGGCATACAAGCCTTACCTTGGAAACACTGAGAACCTCATCACTAGACAAGTCAGTAACCCTCCAAACCACCATCCCGCACTTGTAACCTCCGCGCACTCGTAACCCCATCCAATAATCTGCTTTCTCTCTCGACCGCTCCACCCAAGTAGGCTTAACTCGCAACTCGCGCGAATACTCCCATCGTCATACAAACTCAATTGGGCAAACAATGCTCTTAAGTCCGAAACAACCTTGCGGCTCAACGCGTCGACCACCACGTTAGCCTTGCCGGATGATACTCAATCGACGATCGTAATCTTTCGGCAACTCAACCCATCTGCACGCCTCAAATTCAAATCCTTACGAGTCGGTAGATATACTCGGACTCTTGTGATCCGTGTAGACTATCGATCTCTCCCGTACAAGTAGTGCCTCCAAATCTTTAAGGCGAAGACCACAGCCGCTAGCTCCAAATCGTGCGTCGGATAGTTGACCTCATGTGGCCTCGGTACGAGAAGCGTAAGCCACAACCTTACCTTCTTGCATCAAAGACACAACCCAAGCCCGTATGTGATGCGTCGCAATAGATCTGGTGTGTACTCCTTACCAGCCTCAAAGTTGAATTAAAACGGAGCCTCGGTCAAAATCTTCTTTAACTTGTCGAAGCTTTCCTGCGCTTCTCGGTCCATACAAACGGAACTTCTTTCCTCAGCAACTTGGTCATCGGTTTGCTATCAACGAGAACCCTCAACAAACCTTCGGTAGTATCCGGCCAAACCAGAAAACTCGAATCTCACCAGCGACTTAGGCGGCTTCCACTCCAAAATCGCCTCAATCTTACGAGGATCTACTCGAATCCCCTCACCGACACTACATGACCCAAGAAAGTCACTTCCCTAAGCCGTAACTCACACTTACCGAACTTAGCATAGAGTCGCTTTTCCTCAAAATCGCAACACCACTCGCAAATGCTTATCATGCTCTTCCTCGCCCTTGAGTACACTAAGATGTCGTCTATGAAAACCACGATTTAAACGATCCGGATCTTCGCTGAAACACCCTATTCATCATATCCATAAACGCTGCCGGTGCGTTAGTCAACCCGAACGGCATTACGTAAATTCGTAGTGCCCATACCGAGTCCAAACGTTTGTTTTATGGATATCGGCCTCCTTAACTCTTAGCGGTGATACCTGGACCTCAAGTCGATCTTCGAGAATACCGCAGCACCCTTCAGCTGATCAAACAAGTCATCTATCCGTGGCAACGGATACTTGTTTTTAATCGTCAGCTTGTTCAACTGGCGGTAGTCTATACACATCCGCATCGTGCCATCTTTCTTCTTGACAAAGAGTACCGCGCACTTACGGCGAAACACTAGGCCTAATAAAACCTCGATCCAATAACTCACGGATCTCGAGCCTTAAGCTCCACCAATTCCTTTGGCGCCATCCTATACGGAGCAATAGACACTGGCGCAGTTCCGGGTAACAGATCAATCCCGAACTCCACCTCGCGATCGGCGGCAAACCCTGGAAGCTCCTCGGGAAAAACATCAAGCAAACCCCTTGACGCGCAGTGCGAACCTTCTCCCACAGCACTCCTTAGCCTCCAACGCATACACATGAACTACATACGCTTCACGACCTTTCCGACCATCTTCTCGCGCTTCGTGAGCGGACACCACATTTGATAAGTAATCCCTCCTACTACCTATCATAGCCACCTCATCACCCTCAACCGTCTTAAGAACCATGCGCTTGGCGCGCAATCCAACCTCGCTTTGGTACTTGACCAACCAATCCATCCCAAGAATCGATCGAACTCCCAAACGGCGGTTCCATCGGATCAAAGAAACAAACACTACCCCTTGGAGTTCTAAGGGTACCTCTCTAAACAGCTTTATCTACTACTACAGAGTGACCTAGAGGGCTAATCACGGTCATCCGCCTAGAAGATATCTCGAGTCTAAATCCATGGTCTCTACTATACTACTCGGCAACATAAGAGTGCGTTGAACCCACATCAATCAAAGCAAGTATATGGAGAACCAAAAATCAAAAACGTCTCGGTTATGACGTCCAGGCGCGTCGCCCTCCTCTTGGCGCCTCGCAAAGATACACTAATCCAGCCGTCTAGCATCGAACTACTCGCACCTCTCGCCCGGTGCTCCACGCCCCGACTCGAACCATTACCACCTCGCCATTACCACGGCCCTCTGCGGTGGCGGTCCACTACTCGAACCGGACACGGCCCCGACTCTCGGGATCGAATCCCTAGCCAACCTACGCGGACGGTCCCTCACACGGTGCTCCAGAGAACCACACTGGAAGCAACCTTTTTCTCCAGTCAAAGAACCACCCCAATGAGATTTCCCACACCGGTCACATCTGCGGCGGTCCACGCCTAGCGAACAACAAACCTAGCGGGCTGGTTCGGCCCACTCGGTCTAACCTCTTCTGCGGATTACCCGACGACCCAGAGGACCCAAAGCTCCTCTTATGTCTATTTTCGTCCATGCCCCGCCTCACCGACTCCTTAACACCCTCGGCCACATTAGCCTTCTCAACTAAGACGAAGAACTCGCTCTGGCGAGGAGCAATCGCGACCTCAAGTCGTCTCGCGAGACCATCCTCGAAACGAACACACCTCTCATGCTCGGTGGCCACAATGCCCCTGGCATACCTACTCGACCAGGAACTCACCTCGCACTCAAGAACCGATTTACTCCCCGAACAAGCCTCTCGAAAAGCCTTCATTTGAGTCGATATAACTAGCTCCGATGTATTTCCTTTGATATCTCGCTCTGAAATAATCCCATGTTAGATCCTCTCACGCCCACATCGTCTCGAACCGTGAGCCACCACCGATATGACTCATCCCGGAGAAGCGATACGATGCCCTTCAGCTTCTCTTGGTGTCAAGTCCGGATCATCCATGATCCGCTCACGCCTCTAGCCAATATTCAAGCGATCTTTGGAGCAACACCGTAAACACTCGGAAGAATTCGCCCCATTGGCCCGAAGTCGCCAGAATGCATTTCTAACTCCCGCATTACCACCAACACCAGCTACTCTTTCCAACACTCGCGAAGATCGTCGCGACATCGCTGCGTCGCCCCCGGGCCCGGTCTTGGAACTCACCACCTCCGGTGGTGGCGAATCCGGTATCTCATTTTTTCGAACCCCGACCGGATCCGGGCTCGTAAACCGTCATCCTACCACGACCTCGCCCACGACCACGCCCACCTCTAGCGCCATGACTAATCTTCCTACGTGATCGATTAAAGAATTTTATGCATCGGTATTTATTCCACTTGTTTAAAAGCAAGTCTTATGAATATTTTAAGAGGATTTGTTCTCGCGAGTTCACAAAATCCTATCAGTTTCAATCTCTAAAGTAGTATACTATCGCTATTCATCAATTCATATCACATCCAATCAATTCACAAGCAATAGTACTGGGTACTTACCTCGCGAGGCGGGTGCCAGGAGACTCGGTGCCATGCCTTTCAAACCATACTTTAAGAATAAAGACTAACAAACAATCTTTTGAAAACATTTTGGGCCTCGAGCCCACAACCGAAGCCTTTGAACTTGGCTCGATACCACAATTGTAACACCCCAAACTCGGACAAGACACCACGCCCGAACGGTATGTTACTGGGAAAAACGTCTTTGAGTGATCGATTTTTTTCGTTTAAAAGCGGGTGAAAACATAGTGAATTTGAGGAAAATTTGAGTAGGCTTGTTTGATCAGACAGAAAACTTATCCAAGTATATAGTAGAAACGAGTTGATTTCATTTAGCACTTCCAATAGTTTCTTAGTGCCATTTTGACACATTTTAGACTTAGTAGAAAATCAAGTTTGATTCGAAATCATTTGAGTTTATTGTATAGTAAAACATAGCGAGATACCCGATGGTATAGTTCAAAACACATTGCGATATAATTTTGAAAACGTTGTCTTTCCAAGTTTTAGTAAATTTCATGCCAAGTTGTTTGTTAAGCGAGGTTGAGAATCTAATTAAAACATAACCATCAAAAAACATAATTTAAAGGCCTTTTACAAATCCAAATTAAATCTCAAATAAAAATAAGCTAAAGTACCCAAATGATAGAGTTTGAGTAAAACTTTATTAAGCATGGCATGAGCACCCGAGTCCATCCGGCTCCATGTCCGCGCTTCACGGGTCACTGAAATGTCAAAGGAGAGGGTGAGTCGAATGACTCGATGCATAAATCCCGCTCCGATGAAACAACATGCTAACACACATCATACATAGCAACATGATTAATGCAACCCGATCCTAACCATCCAGATCGCCTTTTCTACCCCGTGTGGTACCAAACCTTTGGTGGTGCCAAACCACCAGTGACGTATAGTCACAATGTGTTACCAAAACACTGGTGTCCCAAAGACACAATGTGCTACCCAAGCACCGGTGACCAGAAGTCACAAATCCAATGATGGGGCCAACCCATCGTGTGATACCCAATCACTAGTGACGATCCCATATCTCAAAGTGGGGCCAACCCACGGTGGTGTTAACCACGGGGACAAGTCGCAATGAGGTGCCCAACCTCCGGTGTCCCAAAGACACAAATGTGCTACCAAAGCACCGTGACCGTAGTCACAATAATCGGATGATGGGGCCAACCCATCGTGTGATACCCAATCACTAGCGACGATCCCATATCTCAAAGTGGGGCCAACCCACGGTGGTGTTAACCACGAGGACAAGTCGCAATGAGGTGCCCAACCTCCGTGTCCCAAAGACACAAATGTGCTACTAAAGCACCTGGTGACCCAAAGTCACAAAGTGTGTTACCAAAACATTGGTGCTCGTCAAGACAAAATATCATGCTCCCTCCACTCGTATCACCCATCAACATACCATACTCATGTAATCATGCATATCATATAAATCATGCATATCATGCTAATATGTCTAGCATTACATCTCAAGGCATACATAACATGGATCATAATACCCAAGGTATCCATAATAGAACTTGTAATAAATTAGACTTACCGGATACGCACACATACCCCGTTTGGGTATCCAATAATCCATCATCTTGTCATGGTTTTTAATAGGCAAACAGGTTTAATAACAATATTACTAAGTATAGTGTGTTAGTTTACACACACAGTAATTACTGAGTCTAAAGATCCCAACGAAACGATCTAAATCCCTCGAGTATCAAGCTCCTAAAACAATCGGCCAACACAGGATTAGGCACTAAGACCATTCGGCCAAAGACATATAAACCCAAAGGGGTTAATATTAAGCCATTACCTTACTCTTGCGAATGGTTTGGTTTCCAACCAAACCTCGAACCAACAATGGTCCTCTAAGACAATCGGCCACCACCTTGAAAAGAATAACAGTTAATCCTTTATCATTCACGACTTAATCGAAACCGAACGATTAAACTAACAACAACCAACCACTTACCCCTTACCAAATAATTGGCAGAAGAAAACGGCTCCTCTTGCTTGCTTCCACAATCCAAAAGCCCTATAATGCGATGATTAACAAAAGGTTAATTCCTTCCAAACAAACCCAAAATCGGCTCTTAACCAACCCAACACGATAAAGCACAAGAGAGAGGAGAAATGGCCATTCGGCCAAGCACTTACCTAGCCCCAATCGATTGAAAAACAAACCCCAACCAGATCAACACTTCTCTAGGATTCGGCCAAGATGAACACCACTAGGAGAGAGGGGAAAGATTGGCTAACACCTTAACAAAGAGGGGAAAGAAGTTTCGGCTTCACACCAAGGAAGAGAACTCAAGAGAAAAGTGGGGAAACAAGGGGTTGATATTCGGCTAACTAACAAAAAGGAACAAAGAAAATAAGAGTGCTTTCGGTTTGAAAGAAGAAGCAATGGAGAAAGGTATTTTGGAGAATGGGGTTTCGGCTATCAAGGTTTCAAAACAAAGAAAAGAGTTTGGAGAGAAGGGAGTTATAATTTCGGCTTACTCAAATGAAGAAGGAAGAAGATGTGGAAGGGACATTCGGCCACAAGCTCAAAATCAAGAAAACAAAGCAACTTTTCGGCAACTAAAAGGGTTTTTGATGCTTTCGGTTTTAACACAATTAAACAAAAGAAGAAGAAATGGGGTTGAACATTCGGCCACACACAAAAATTAAGGGAAAAGAAATGCAAATTCGGCAAGGCTATAGGGGTTTGGTCATTCGGTTTGAAGAAAGGAGAAAAATTCTCTGAAGTTTCGGGTTGCTTTTGACAAGAGAAGAAAATGCTGGCTTCACAAATGCCTTTGGCCGAAAATGCACAAAATGAGAAGTGCATTTCGGCACACCTCCCTTCCCCTTACCAAACCGTCCACACCCCACTCCAACACCCCACAAAATCGGCCAAAATCCTCCATTCACTCCACTCCCACATTCAAACAACAAGACCAAGTCTTCCTCCTAAACTCACTCTCCTCCCACCATTTGAACGGTTTGACCAAGTCCAAAGAAGAATTTGAATTGCCTTCTACTTCCTCCTCCCATGCCGTCCAAAAAGAATGCCAAAATGGGGACTTTGCAGCTCGAACACACGATCTCTCCCACCTGCAAATGACGCCACACACACAAGCCTTAGTGGCGCCTATCCTGCCACTCCACCAGCTCCTTTCTTGTTCAACAAAACACCAAATAAAACTCTTATACCCTAGCTCCAACAGCTCCCCTGACTTAACACCCAAAAATCAAAATTTTCCCATTCACTCAGGCATACACTTAGACTTCGATTAAGCCCCCAAAACATAGAAATAGCCACGCAGCACACTAGACACATGCAATAACATGCAACAACAAAACAGCCCCTAACCCGGGATGTTACAGGAGAGTTGGGGGCGGCTAGGATGCTTGGAATTAGGAAATTTATGTGTTTGGATAATGTGGATAATGTGGCAGATAAAAGAAAGAAGAGGTGGTGTTATCTAGGTCACTTGTGGATGAGAGATCAGGTAAGGATAAGGGAGAAAGTTTAGAAATTATCTAACGATCACAGAGTGGCCGAATTTCCAACTCTGGGGAAAGAGGAAATCGGTTTTGATGAGGCTAAGGGGGTGTCGAAATTTCCTTGTTAATTAATTAGTCTTAGTTTTCAAAAAGTGCAATTAGGCTTTTGGTTAGTGTGTGTTAGAAAATTTGATTAGAAAATAGGGTACTTCTTAATTTGGCATTTATTCTCATTCTCTTCTCTTAGTTGTTTCTTTTCTCAAAAGCCGAAAACTCCTAAAGTTCCATCTTCTTCTTCATTCTCTCTGCTAAAGCCGAAACCTCATAGCCTTTCTCTACACCTTTTCCCGATTTCTTCTATAAGCCGAAACCCTTAAGTATTCCTTCTCTTTACTCTCTTTTACCATAGCCGAATGTCCTAGTGCCCATTCTTTTTCTTCCTGCCGATTTCTTTATTGAAAGCTGAATCTCCATAGATTTCTTTGAATCATCTTCTCTTTTTAATTTTCACAAAAAGCCGAAATCTTCTAGGAGTTGCCGAATTCTCTGTAAAGGTAGGTGCCGATTTCTTCTGATCTATTCTTTGTTCTCTTTCGATTGTTAGAAGACAAAGCCAAAAGGCTAATGGATTGATGGTTTCTTGTGTTTACGTGTTGGGCAACATTCGGGAATTGAAGTAGATCACTTAAATCTAAAAGCCAGAACCGCTAGTCTCTGAACCTCATATCTCTCTTTTTGGGATTTCAAGGTAAGGGGTTCTCTTTAGATTCTCGTTAGATTCACTATCGTAATTGTGATCTTAACCATATGTTATGATGGTAGCAACTGATAAGGTCTTTTGATGGAATCAAATATCGATCAGGCGAAGGAGGGGATTGGATCTGTTAAACCAATCCCTAAGTTTAAGGAACGAGCGGTGTCAGCAGTTCGGGATTGGCCACCGAGTTGTGGACCGGCTTCAGAACAAAACCTTAGACAGTTAGCAGTCGTATCGGCTTCTGATAGTGTCAACATAAAAAGTCTCGTCTTGTGCAGTAATCAGTGTGTAGATCTTTATCACACTAATTAATCTGTACTATATATGTTATGGGCTAAAAGCCGGATAAAGGTCTGTATGGGACGATCGTATTACCCGAAAAAGGGTAAGCAAGGGATGCAGTGCACGTAATCATAGAAACTTCTCTATGTGTATCGATGTATGTGATAGACTCGTGATCTTTTAGGTAGTATATTATTTTTCGCATGGATGTATGCATGGGATGGGGTTGATATGATGAAGGGGAAGAGCATGTTAAAAGGTCACCTAGTGATCGGAGGTTAAACCACGATATGTACACTTAGGTCACAATAGTGATCGGTGGCTCGCCACACTTGATTATAAGGTCACACAGTTGATCGGTGGCTCGCCACGATGGATTATAAGGTCACATGGTGATCGGCATTATAACCGGCGGCATGACTATCGATATGGTGTGTAGCGGTTGGTGGGTTGATTGTAGAAATCCCCGAGGTGTGATGGTGAGTACAGGTGGTGTGTAGAGGATGGACTTTTAGGTTGGGTTGGGCCATGCGGCATGTGAATATTTTGTTGCCATTGTGTATGGGCCAAGGCCCATAATGTGTTTGTGGGCCTCAAGCCTTTTATGTGTTTTTGGGATTTGCACACCCGAGTCTTGGTGACTCACACCTTTATTTTTCCACGACTTTTCGGATGAGCAAGAGATCGTGGACATGGGAGCCGAGGCGGACTCGAGGCCATCAAGTCTTATATTTTCATAAACTATTTTCAGATTTTCCTTTAAGTTTTCAATTTTGGGACTATTTATGTAATAAGGCTCCATAGCTTAGGTTCAGATTATAATTGTTAATGTCTTTATTCTATTTTTTAAATTTAATTTTATGTTCAAAGACTTATCTATAGGAAGTAAAAATATGGGAATTTCAAACACGTTCAAAGAAAAGCAAAGGTTTTATTCAAATATCACTTATTTTAGCGAATACTTAAATAAACAAACTGAATTTCCAAAAATCATCCAAGTGAAGTTTTTAACATTAAACCCCGTAGCATACCAGATCTGGTCGTAACGTTTGGGCCGGGTTTGGGGTGTTACAATTGGAATGGCTAGTTATGGACATGCTTTGGTGTTTATGTATGAAAGCTATCATAGTATATGTTTAAAATGGTTAATTGATAGAAATAACATTGACAAATGGATGAATGAATTAAATTAGTATAGTTGATACAAAATGCACAAATGTGACCATTGTATATAGGTAAATATGAGTACAAGATTGATATGGAAATAAATTGTGGTGCACAAAGGCATATTGGTTGATTGTTTATATGGCCATGAGAATGTGTTTAAGTTTTGGTTGAGGTATAAGGCAAAAAGGGTGAGAAATAAGGCTTGGAAAATAGCCTTATATTGTCCACACGGGTAGAAACACGGGTGTGTGTCTTGACCGTGTGTAACACACGGCCTAGCACATGGGCGTGTGGTCTGGCCGTGTGTCCCCTGCATCCTAAAATCTAGAAACAGAATGCTCAAAATTGAGCAAACGGGCAGAGACATGGGTGTGTGTCTCAGCCGTGTGGGTGACACGACCTTGAACACGGGCGTGTGTCATGGCCATGTGAAACCTGCATCTAATTCGAATTAAATTAATTAACCACACGGCTTAGCACACTGGCGTGTGGCATGGCCGTATGGCGCAAGTCAGAGAGCAACCTAAATCAGACACGGCCTGATGCACAAGCGTGTCTAAGAGTCACACGGGCGTGTCCCTTGGACCACATGGGCGTGTGAGCCCTGCACCTTGGAAATTTTTTGAAATGTCACAAAAAATTCCTAGAGTTTCTGAATAAGTCCCAACTCGATTCTAATGCTCGTACTGGACCTTGAGGGTCCATCTAAGGGACGTTACAAATGATCTCGGTTAATGAATAGTGATTGACATGATTTATCTAAAAATGTTCTAAAAAGTTTCGATAACGCTCTGTAACCTTATTCCGGCGATGGATACGGGTTAGGGGTGTTACATTTAGTGGTATCAGAGCTACAGCTTAGTCGATTCTCGGACTGAACGTAGCATATGTGGAGTCTAGAAATACATGCCACTATATAACCTGTGATTGTGTAATATCTCCCGACTCTGATGAAAATTATTTTGCAAATAGACATAGTTGTTTTCCAACTGAGCTAATTCCAATACTGCTGGAAGTGATACTCATGTGCTTGAGTAAAAATGTTACATATGATAAAGGGGACTTATAAAGGTATAGATAAATGTTTTATAGTGAACGTTTTTAATGATAAATGTTAAGTGATATGTGTGTATTTACGAAAGATAAATTTTGAGGCTTACGATCTCTACCCCCTTACCAGTATAGTTTTATACAATGAAATTCACAAGATTTATATGGATTAAACTCATGAATGTGAAACTAAAGAGTTCAATGGCTGAATGATTAATGATGTAGTTAGAACTGAGAATGGGTTAGTAAATAAAGATGGGTTCTGAAGAGAGATATCAGATTTTTTTGAAAACTGTTTAGGATATACAATGCCTATTAAAGAAAGAAGTTATTTATGAGAAATTGATTGATTCAGATATGGTATCTACAGAATGGGCTAACTGAAAAATTTTGTAACACCCCAAACCCGGCCTAGACGTTACGACCGGATCTGGCATGTTACATGGAAGGGTTATTAAAGAAACTTCGCGTTCGATAAAAACTTCGAGTTTTGTTGCTTATGAAAAATCCAACTTGTTTTATAGTTCTCTTGCGAAAACATCTTTGATGCTATTTTCGATGACTTTGTTTATAAACAATCAGATTCAATAAATTCCAGGAAAAAAGGTTATTTTGAAAAGAGTTATCATTGTTAAGAAAATCCAGACTTTTATCAATTATAACTTGTAAACCATTCGTTAACATTTTGGAAAAACAGTTGTTAATGTTTTAAGAAAATCCCGTATTGAACATTTATTAATAAGCAATAATCAAATCAAAAACTAAAACCAAACAAAATACCAAAGGCCTTATTACAAAACATAAACCCAGATTAAAATAAAATCTTTAGTAAAGTAAAACGAAATTTACTAAAGTAGTGATGTATGGCCACCACAGAGTCTGTCTCGGCTCCAAATCCTCAAAGCTAGGGATTACCTGATAGGAATCTGAAGTTAATCTGCGCTCTAAACACTATTCTGCGCAGAAGCCAACAATGATCGCACCCTTGACCCCCAAGGGGGTGTGTCGATCAACTTCGGTCACCACCACCATGACCCAACGGCGAACCCAAATGAGCACACCACATAGTGAAGGGATAAGCCAAGAAAGGTGTGCCTCCTCTCCTCATGGTTTACTCTATTTAAAGCTAGCTTCTCATCTTCCCTCTTGCTATATTTTCGATGTGGGATCCTTCCTTCAGTAGAGTTTAAATCCAACACAAACTCTGGCCGTCTAATCCGCAAAATAAATACTCCCTTGCTTGTCATGAGATTCGAACCTAGGCTCCCCTGTAGCATAATCCACGCCGCTAGCCACTTTACCAACTAACTCCTTGTTGTCTTAAAACATGCGCAACTTAATATAAGTCTATGGCCAAAGTCTAAGTTCATTTAAAAAGAAAAACAAAATGTAAGCGCCAAGACTTGAACCTTGGACCCCTTGCTCCCATTATGGCGTCACTTCCTTACTCCCTAAGTGGCGTCACTTTTGTCACTTCACCACAACTCTTTTTGTGTCATTTTTCTCCTCATTTTATTCTTAAAGCCTACCTTCTAACTCCCAGGGTTTTATTCATCTAAAACCAAAATTTTTCCTAAAGCTCAGGTTTGATCCCGGGACTTCATGGAAGCCCCCTAACCTTCCAAAAATCACTCACCTAATAGGTCCAACTTGCTTTAGTGCCGTTCTCTTATTCCCAAAAATTTTAAACATACCCACGCCCAAGGCCCAATGGGCCCAAATTCTACTAGGCCCAAATTCGGGTCGTTACAAGTTTCTTCCGAATAAGCTTCGCGAGTGAACTGAATGATGTGAGATTATTGATGACTATATATGTTAGTGGAATAGTGATGAAATTGCAAAAATATTGAATACAGTTGTTATATTTGGATATATATTACAGTAATCCCTTCTGGTTATTTTATATTGGTATTCTATATGTACTATTATTCTCAGAGACATGTGAAATTGTGCATATTCAGAGGCAATATTTATCGTATTGAAAGACTAGTAAATTATGATAGATAGAATTACTGTAAGTCTGGTTGATTAATGAACGGTATCGCTCTACCTTACTTGGGTTTCTAATTCATCATGATTGGTATAAGATTTAATGATAAGGTTCATATGATGTTATTTACTACTTCTACTGATTGAAGCCATGAATTGTGAATATGCAAATTATATTGTCTTTATCATAGTTGTTTCTACCGATGTATACGTTGTAACAGCCCGAGTTAGGGCCTAGTCAGAATAGTGGTGCGAGACCACTAATCCGAGGTGAATTTATGAGTTTTTAAGGTTCATGCCATGTTTGCATGTTAGTGTGAAAGTTTCATGAAGCAATTTTGCTAAATTGATGTTGAATGGTCAAAAAGGACCAAATTGTAAAAGTTGTAAAATGTGAGTTTCTAGAAGCATTTTGTATGAAATAGCTCTAGAATAGCAATTATAAGTCCTTAAATAGCAATTTGCCCAAATCATAATTTTTGGACAAAAATGGACATGAGCTAGTAAATGGTGATATTTTTAAGAGAAGGGCATTTTGGTCATTTACCTATTAAATGATTAATAAAGGAAAAAGATGATAAAAATCATTCATCTTCTTCCTTGTGTGTGCCAAAATTTTGAAGAACCCATAGCTAGGGTTTGTTCATCTTTCAAGCTTGCTAGTAAGTTCATCTTAGCCCCGTTTTTGATATTCATCGTATTTTTGAAGTCCCGGTAGCATGAGTAAGCTATTTTTAGCTATAAAGTGAGCTAAAGTGCATGTTCAAAAATCTACCCATGATTGATATGCATGTTAAATGATGTTTTATGGAAGTTTATGAGAGTTTGATGTTAGATAAACATCTTTTTCTAAGTGAATTTCATGAAAGATGATAGTATGGACCATTTTGTAATAGTTATGAAAATTGGTCATACATGTTAAAAATAGCAAGAATTGATGATTGTTATAGTAGAGAAAATGATTCAGCTAAGCATGAAGTTTAAGAAAGTTGAATGAAAATTATTTTACGAGCCTTGGGGCAAAAGTGCTAATATGAGAAAGTTTAGGGGCAAAATAGTAATTTTTCCAAAGTATGATTTAAGAGTCAATTTAGTCAATGTGAGTATTAAATGATCTATTTATGACTATAGATCAAGAAAAACGAAGCCCGGATCAAAACCGAGGTAAGAGCAAGGTCGAAGACTAAATTGCATACCTAGCTACATTTTATATATTGAGGTAAGTTTGTATGCTTTTTAAGCTTTATGATTTATATCATTGAATTGCTTAGTTTAATATACAATGTTATTATGAAATTGTTTAACGTTAAGTTAAACAATGAAATTAATGAGATCAAGTATGAGAAAGTCCAGTATAAGACCAAGCCGAGGCATGGCATCTGATCAAGCAAGTTATCATGTAAGTCCAAGGACCCAAGCTTGGCATTGACAAGTTTATCATGTAAGTCCAAGGACCCAAGCTTGGCATTGACAAGTTTATCATGTAAGTCCAAGGACCCAAGCTTGGCATTGACAAGTTTATCATGTAAGTCCAAGGACCCAAGCTTGGCATTGAACAAGTTATCATGTAAGTCCAAGGATCCAAGCTTGGCATTGAACAAGTTATCAAGAGGAAGATTTCATATAAGTCCATGTCAAGACATGGCCTTGAAACCAAGATGAGATATCCCATGTAAGACTATATCCAAAATATGGCTTTAGTATCAAGTTCATGGTAAGAGATTTGGTATTCTCGGTTATTCATAGGAATTCATCGGGCAAATGAGATAAGCTCACAAGAGATAACAAGAAAGTTTAGTAAGCAAAATCATTATCAAGTGGGGATAGAATATTATTCATGATATGAATGATGAATTAGAAATTATGAGTATTATGTTCAAGTATGCTGATCAATGTGATCTCGTGATACAGGTACTTTGTTTGCCTATCAAGTATGAGACTAGTAAGTTTCATGAGTTATGTAAGAATCAAGTATGAGTAACTAAGCTTTATATAGCTGAATTTATGATGCCATTGTTTATATCAAATGGTCTATATTAAGTAAGAATGTTGCTATGTGTATTATGCAAACTTACTAAGCTAAATGCTTATGTCTTTCATTCTTTCTTTCCATGTAGTCCCGCCAAGCTAATATCGAGGATCACCGTCATCGGAGCTCGGAGCACACTATCAATCGCTATTTTGGTATAGCCAAGTTGTTTTATTAAGTATGGCATGTATAGGTAGCATTACATTTTGAGTAAATGTTTTAAGAAGAGCTAAAGTATAGGCTGTTAAGTTTATTATTCTTTTGTAAATGGCTAAGTGATTGGCCAAGTTTGACTAAGTATGTATGTTATTAATATCAATGAAGCATGTTATATTGTTCATGAAAGATGTAATAATTGAGTTGCTTGAATTGAGCTTGAGTTTGGTCTTAATTTCGGGATGGCAATTGGCTTGGTAAATAGCCTCTAAGTGCCTACACGGTTAGACACACGGCGTGTGTTCAGGCCGTGCATAAAACCGCACTTAGTCTTATAAGTAAGAATACGCCACGGACTAATCCCACGGCCGTGTGTTAAGGCCGTGCATGACACACTGATTAGAACTTGGGCGTGTGTGCGGTCGTGTGAAATAAGTCAAGTATATCAAGATGTAGTACATGAGTCTAAGTCCACGGGCGTGCCATGGCCGTGTGTTATAAGTCGAGAATGCTAAGGTTTTCACACGGGCAGGACCACGGGCGTGCTATGGTCGTGTGGAAATTGGCGAGAATCATCGAGTTTTAGGGCACGGTCTTAGGACATGGGCGTGTATGCCTATGCACGGGCGTGTCTTATATTACACAGGCGTGTAACCCCTGCTTTCAAAGAAAGTTTTTGATAAGGTTTGAATGTTTACCAGTACAAGTTTAAGGCCTCGTAGGCCCATGAAATGTACGAATTGTTCAAGAATGAGAAGTTTTAATTTCAGAACGAAATTTTATAGCCCGTAATGTCATGATTAAGCAAGTTCAAGCATAGTAATGTCTCGTATCCGGTCTGAGCCTCAGACTCGGGTATGGGTTGTTACATTTAGTGGTATCAGAGCTACGGTTTAGTCAGTTCTAGGACTAACGTAGCATGAGCACGAGTCTAGCTATACATTCCATACGTAAGAATGTTTTATAATGATAGTGTGACGACTCCTGACGACTTAAATTATGTTTATATATATTGTAAATGGATCCTGAAAGAGATATGGCGGATGACGTAGAAAGTAATGCGCCGGCTCCCGCTGAAGGGACGGTGCCAAATGAGAATGAGAATAGACCCACTACGGTGAGTCAAGGAGGAGGAGAAGAGGCTAGAGAAGCCTTCCTCCATATGATGAACACATGGTACACGGAGTTCGTTCGTACGAGCCCGAATGCACAACCCCCTCCACCCCCACCTATTCCTCAACCTATCCCAATAGCCCCTCAAGTAGTAGAGGTGGTAAGAGGAGAGCAGCCTCCGGTTGATAGAATCAAGAAATATGGGGCGGAAGAATTCGGGCTAGAAAAGATGATGATCAGAAAAGAGCTGAATTACGGTTAGAAAATACCATCGTGGTATTTAATGAGTCATCATGTACACTGAAGAGTGCATGAAGTGCGTAGTTTCTCTTTTAAGAGATTACGCCTATCAATGGTGGAACACTTTGGTATCGTAGTCCCAAGAGAAAAGATCACATGGGAATTCTTCCAAGAAGAGTTCAAGAAAAAGTATATCATCAAAGGTTTGTGGACCGAGAAAGGAAGGAATTCCTAGAATGAAACAAGGCAAGATGTCTCAGAATCGACTACGAGCGTGAGTTTGTAAGACTCAAACCAAATACGCTCGAGAATGCGTGTCCACGAAGCCATCATGAGTAAGAGATTTGAAGATGGGCTAAATGAGGACGTCAAAGCTGTTTGTTTCTGTTCTAGAATTGAAGGAATTTGTTGTGCTAGTCAAGAGGGCTTGTAAAGCCGAAGAACTAGTAAAAGAGAAGAAGAAATCTGAAATGGAGTCCGTGACTCAAAAAAGAGACATGGAACAAGTCATTCAATCTCCATCCAAGAAGTCAAGAGATTTCCTGCCCGATCGGCTACTTCCTTCGGATTTTCCAGAAGAACAAGAGTAATCAGATTCGAGAAATAAAGCACGGACTACTTGATCGCTAGTGTGGGAATGTTCGATCGATAAACCCGAATGCCCACATTGTGGCAAACGCCATTTAGGGAATGCCGAGCACACGAAAATGCATGTTTTCGGATGTGGTTCCCGTGACCACTACATAAAAGATTGTCCAGAGATGATGAAAGAGGACAAAATTCAAAACCCGAGATCCGGGAGTATGGTCGAGGAAGGTCGCAGAGAAACCGGAAGTGGGGCTAGTGGAAGAGGTAACCCTAGAGAGCGGCCGTGAGGCCCGAGGGTAGGCGCTGCATTGCACTTATGCCATTCGCTCGCGAAGAGGATCTTCCCATGATGTTATCATGGGTACCTTTTCTCTTCATGATGTTAAAATTATTGCTTTAATAGATCCCAGATCTACACACTCTTACATATGCATGAAATTGGTATCCGATTTGAGTATGCCTATAGAGTTTACGGAAGTTGTGATTAGAGTGTCTAATCTTTTAGGCAAGAGTGTGTTAGTGAATGAAGTATGTAGAGAATGTCTATTAATGATTAGAGGTCATTATTTTAAAGCAAACCTTATGTTGTTACCATTTGACGAGTTTGATATCATTCTCGGTATGGACTGGTTAACTGCCCATAATGTAATAGTTAATTGTGGGAAGAAATACATTGAAATGATATGTGAGGATGTGGACACCCTTCACATAGAATCAGATGAACAGAGTAGATTGTCAGAATTGATTTCTCACGTGCATGTTACGTAGATACATGAGAAAGGGGTATGAAGCATATTTGGCTTTTCTGATGAATGAAAAAGAAACAGAGGTAAGGATTGAGTCAGTGCCAATAGTATGTGAGTACGTAGATGTGTTTCCTGAGGAATTGCCAGGACTACCACCAGTTAGAGAGGTTGAGTTCAGCATTGAGCTAGCTCCCGGTACTGTACCAATATCTATTACTCCTTACAGAATGGCTCCAACGGAGTTGAAAGAGTTGAAGACACAGTTGCAAGAGTTAACAGACAAAGGCTTTGCAAGGTCAGGTTGTTCTCCCTGGGGTGCTCCAGTTTTATTAGTGAAAAAGAAGGATGGCACCATGAGATTGTGCATAGATTACCGTCAGCTTAATAAAGTGACAGTAAAGAACAAGTACCCATTGCCAAGGATCGATGATTTGTTCGATCAATTGAAAGGAGCCACCGTGTTTTCTAAGATAGACTTGAGATCAGGGTATTACCAGTTAAGAGTAAAGGAATCGACGATATCAAGATTTGCTTTTCGAACAAGGTATGGGCATTATGAATTTTTAGTCATGCCTTTTGGTTTGACCAATGCTCCTGCGGTATTCATGGACTTAATGAACCGCATCTTCAGACTATACCTCGACAAGTTTGTAGTCGTTTTTATTGATGACATACTGATTTGTTCCCGAGATGAGAATGAGCATGCTGAGCACCTACGGACAGTTTTATAGATTCTTCAAGAAAATCAGTTGTATGCCAAGTTCAGTAAAAGTGAGTTTTGGCTCAATGAAGTAGGATTTCTGGGACATATTGTCTCAGGAGAAGGGGTTCGAGTAGACCCAAGTAAGATCTCGGCTATTACGGATTGGAAACCATTGAGGAATATCTCTGAGGTTAGAAGTTTCCTAGGCCTAGCCGGCTATTATAGACGATTTGTCAAGGGGTTTTCCATGATTGCAACCCCGATGACGAAGTTGTTACAGAAAAATGTGAAGTTCGAGTGGACAAAAATATGCCAACAAAGTTTTGAAAAATTGAAAGCATTATTGACAGAAGCTCCAGTTTTAGTACAACCTGAGACAGGGAAAGAATTTGTGATTTACAGCGATGCATCCTTAAATGGATTAGGTTGTGTACTTATGCAAGAAGGCAAAGTTATTGCTTATACCTCCAGAAAGTTCAAGCCTCATGAGAAGAATTATCCGACGCATGATTTAGAATTGGCTGCCATAGTCTTCGCATTGAAGATATGGAGACATCACCTATATGGTGAGAAATGCCGGATTTTCACCTATCATAAAAGTTTGAAGTACTTGATGACGCAGAAAGAGTTGAACTTAAGACAACGGAGATGGTTAGAGTTGATAAAAGATTATGAGATGGTTATTGATTACCATCCCGGGAAGGCGAATGTGGTCGCCGACGCTTTGAGCAGAAAATCCTTATTTGCATTAAGGGCAATGAATTCACGGATGACTTTATCCAACGATGGTTCTATTCTAGCTGAGTTGAGAGCTAGACCAATTTTCCTCCAAGAGATCATTGAAGCCCAAAAAGAGGATAGTGAATTGCAAGTTCAGAGAGATCAGTGCGAGACAGATGTTGAGTCTAACTTCCGGATTAGTCCCAATGGAAGTCTGATGTTCAAAGACAGAGTTTGTGTACCGAGAAAAGAAGAGCTTATTTAGAAAATTTTGCAGGAGGCTCATGATGGATGTTTATCTGTACATCCGAGTAGTACCAAGATGTATAATAACTTGAAGCAACAGTATTGGTGGCAGAGAATGAAGAAAGATATTTCAGAATTTGTTTCCAAATGCTTGATTTGTCAGCAAGTAAAGGCTGAACACCAAGTACCTTCGGGTTTGCTTCAACCCATTTTAGTTTCGGAGTGGAAGTGGGACCCTATTACTATGGATTTTGTAACGGGTTTACCACTATCTCCGAGCAAGAAAGATACCGTATGGGTTGTAGTTGATAGACTCACAAAATCAACCCATTTTATACCTATTCGAGTGGATTACTCCCTCGACAAGTTGACAAACTTGTATGTTTCAGAAATAGTAAGACTTCATGGAGTTCCCTTGTCAATCATATCGGATAGAGATCCGAGATTCACATCCAGATTTTGGAAGAAGTTACAAGAGGCCTTGGGTACAAAGTTGAACTTTAGTACCGCTTTTCATCTTCAAACTGACTGTCAATCCGAGAGGTTAATTCAAGTACTCGAAGATATGCTCAGATGTTGTATTCTTGAATTTCGAGGCAGTTGGGAAAAGTTTCTCCCATTAGTAGAGTTTGCCTACAATAATAGTTTTCAATCGAGCTTAAAGATGGCGCCTTATGAGGCTTTATATGGGCGTAAGTGCGAACACCTCTTTATTGGACCGAACTTAAAGAAAACCAAATTCACGGGGTTGATTTGGTTAGAGAAGTCAAGAGAAAGTGAAAGTGATACGAGAAAGTTTAAAAGTCGCATCGACAGATGTAAGTCCTATTCGGACTTAAAGAGAAAAGAGATAGAGTATCAAGTCGGAGATAAAGTTTTCTTGAAAGTGTCACCTTGGAAAAAAGTTCGATTTGGCGAGAAAGGCAAGTTGAGTCCACGTTTTATTGGACCGTATGAGATTACCGAGAAGGTTGGGCTCAGTAGCTTACTGATTGGCTTTGCCATCGAGTTAGAAAAGATACATGATGTGTTTCACGTGTCAATGTTAAGACGCTACCGATCAGACCCTTCGCATGTAATTCCCCAGTCAGAGGTAGAGATTCATCCTGACATGACTTATGGTGAAGAACCAGTCAAGATATTAGCTCGGGAAGTGAAACCGCTAAGAAAGAAAAGTATTGCCTTAGTGAAAGTATTGTGGAGAAGACATGGAATAGAAGAAGCCACATGGGAACCAGAAGAGAGTATGAGAAACCAGTATCCAAACCTTTTTGCTGGTAAGATTTTTGAGGACGAAAATCCCTAAGGGGGGAGAATTGTAACAGCCCGATTTAGGGCCTAGTCAGAATAATGGTGCGAGACCACTAATTCAAGGTGAATTTATGAGTTTTTAAGGTTCATGCCATGTTTGCATGTTAGTGTGAAAGTTTCATGAAGCAATTTTGCTAATTTGAAGTTGAATGGTCAAAAAGGACCAAATTGCAAAAGTTGTAAAATGTGAGTTTCTAGAAGCATTTTGTATGAAATAGCTCTAGAATAGCAATTATAAGTCCTTAAATAGCAATTTTCCCAAATCATAATTTTTGGACAAAAATGGACATGAGCTAGTAAATGGTGATATTTTTAAGAGAAGGGCATTTTGGTCATTTACCTATTAAATGATTAATAAAGGAAAAAGATGATAAAAATCATTCATCTTCTTCCTTGTGTGTGCCGAAATTTTGAAGAACCCATAGCTAGGGTTTGTTCATCTTTCAAGCTTGCTAGTAAGTTCATCTTAGCCTGTTTTTGATATTCATCGTATTTTTGAAGTCCCTGTAGAGCATGAGTAAGCTATTTTTAGCTATAAAGTGAGCTAAAGTGCATGTTCAAAAATCTACCCATGATTGATATGCATGTTAAATGATGTTTTATGGAAGTTTATGAGAGTTTGATGTTAGATAAACATCTTTTTCTAAGTGAATTTCATGAAAGATAATAGTATGGACCATTTTGTAATAGTTATAAAAATTGGTCATACATGTTAAAAATAGCAAGAATTGGTGATTGTTATAGTAGAGAAAATGATTCAGCTAAGCATGAAGTTTAAGAAAGTTGAATGAAAATTATTTTACGAGCCTTGGGGCAAAAGTGCTAATATGAGAAAGTTTAGGGGCAAAATAGTAATTTTGCCAAAGTATGATTTAAGAGTCAATTTAGTCAATGTGAGTATTAAATGATCTATTTATGACTATAGATCAAGAAAAACGAAGCTCGGATCAAAACCGAGGTAAGAACAAGGTTGAGGACTAAATTGCATACCTAGCTACATTTTGTATTTTGAGGTAAGTTTGTATGATTTCTAAGCTTTATGATTTATATCATTGAATTGCTTAGTTTAATATACAATGTTATTATGAAATTGTTTAACGTTAAGTTAAACAATGAAATTAATGAGATCAAGTATGAGAAAGTCCGTATAAGACCAAACCGAGGCATGGCATCGGCAGTCAAGCAAGTTATCATGTAAGTCCAAGGACCCAAGCTTGGCATTGACAAGTTTATCATGTAAGTCCAAGGACCCAAGCTTGGCATTGACAAGTTTATCATGTAAGTCCAAGGACCCAAGCTTGGCATTGACAAGTTTATCATGTAAGTCCAAGGACCCAAGCTTGGCATTGAACAAGTTATCATGTAAGTCCAAGGATCCAAGCTTGGCATTGAACAAGTTATCAAGAGGAAGATTTCATATAAGTCCATGTCAAGACATGGCCTTGAAACTAAGATGAGATATCCCATGTAAGACCATATCCAAAATATGGCTTTAGCATCAAGTTCATGGTAAGAGATTTGGTATTCTCGGTTATTCATAGGAATTCATCGGGCAAATGAGATAAGCTCACAAGAGATAACAAGAAAGTTTAGTAAGCAAAATCATTATCAAGTGGGGATAGAATATTATTCATGTTATGAATGATGAATTAGAAATTATGAGTATTATGTTCAAGTATCTTTGATCAATGTGATCTCGTGATACAGGTACTTTGTTTGCCTATCAAGTATGAGACTAGTAAGTTTCATGAGTTATGTAAGAATCAAGTATGAGTAACTAAGCTTTATATAGCTGAATTTATGATGCCATTGTTTATATCAAATGGTCTATATTAAGTAAGAATTTTGCTATGTGTATTATGCAAACTTACTAAGCTAAATGCTTATGTCTTTCATTCTTTCTTTCCATGTAGTCCCGCCAAGCTAATATCGAGGATCACCGTCACATCGAGCTCTCTGAGCACACTATCAATCGCTATTTTGGTATAGCCAAGTTGTTTTATTAAGTATGGCATGTATAGGTAGCATTACATTTTGAGTAAATGTTTTAAGAAGAGCCAACGTATAGGCTGTTAAGTTTATTATTCTTTTGTAAATGGCTAAGTGATTGGCCAAGTTTGACTAAGTATGTATGTTATTAATATCAATGAAGCATGTTATATTGTTAATGAAAGATGTAATAATTGAGTTGCTGAATTGAGCTTGAGTTTGGTCTTAATTTCAGGATGGCAATTGGCTTGGTAAATTGCCTCTAAGTGCCTACACTGTTAGAGACACGGGCGTGTGTCTCAGGCCGCATAAACCGCACCTTAGTCTTATAAGTAAGAATAGGCCACAGACTAATCCCACGGCCGTGTGTTAAGGCCATGCATGACACACGGTTAGAACTTGGGCGTGTGTCCGGTCGTGTGAAATAAGTCAGTATATCAAGATGTAGTACACGGTCTAAGTCCACGGGCGTGCCATGGCCGTGTGTTATAAGTCAAAATACGAAGGTTTTTCACACGGGCTAGGACCACGGGCGAGCTATGGCCGTGTGGAAATTGGCAAAATACTGAATTTTAGGGCACGGTCTTAGGACATGGGCGTGTATGCCTATGCACGGGCGTGTCTTATATTACACGGGCGTGTAACCCCTGTTTCAAAGAAAAGTTTTTCGATAAGGTTCCGAAAGTTTACCAGTACAAGTTTAAGGCCTCGTAGGCCCATGAAATGTACGAATTGTTTAAGAATGAGAAGTTTTAATTTCGGAACGAAATTTTAGAGCCCGTAATGTCATGATTAAGAAAGTTCAAGCATAGTAATGTCTCGTATCCGGTCTGAGCCTCGGACTCGGGTATGGGGTGTTACATACGTGATATTACTCTTCTGAATTTTCTCTGCGATATCATTAGTCTCTCTATTATTTAAACATGGTTTATCTGAGAAAGATATTCATCGGTCGGAGGTAATTACATTCATTACTGTAATAAATATTGACTCGATCATGAGGTATGATGGTAGAGATCACAGATTATAGAAATTGAATTACTGCATTGTTTATTCTTGGGGCCACTTTCGGTTCTCCCTCTTCTGATTTGGGGTACACTATTGATATTAAAGTGTTGCTTTATCTATACGGTTGAAATGTCGGTTATATTAATACACTATGGTTTTGAATCTATCTGATGGTTGTGGCTTTGGAAAACATCAAAGCTTCAATGTTAATAATTGAAGTAGCTACATTGATGACATAGTTATTACAGAGAAGATGTAATAGTTGAATGGACCGATAAATACCAGTAAAGTTTCGACCAGTTGAAAGCTTTGTTGATCAAAGTATTGATTCTGATTCAGCCTGAATTGGGTAAGGAACTTGTTATTACAGTAATGTAACACCCCTTACCCGAGTTCTACGTCGGGAACCGAGCCCGAGGCGTTACCGAACTCAACCCACTTAATCGCCACGTAGGCTCAACGTCATTACTCTCTATAACCTCATTCTCGACTTACGAGGCCTCACTCATACACAAGAGGGCTCTCGAGACTAATCTGGAACATTTACGATCCTTAAAAATTTTCTTCTTTTATACAGGGCTCACACGCCCGTGCACTATGTAACACGCCCGTGTATGGACACACACGCCCATGTTCCCTAGCCGTGCTAAAAACCCGAGCATTCTGGCAATTGCCCCATGGCCATGGCACGCCCGTGCTCCCCAACCGTGGTGAACATCGACTTCCTCGCAGACGGCCTAGAGTCTAGACACACGCCCGTGTGGCTAGCTGGCGGCCAATAACTCGATTAATCCCACACGCCCCAGGCACACGCCCGTGTGACAAGTCCGTGGTCTATTCTATTTTCAAATATAAACATGCAGTGGAACGCACACAGCCACAACACACGCCCTGGGTGGACTGCAGTGTGTCACACATGGTCTAGACACACGCCCGTGTGTCTAACCACATGGTCAGGACAAAGCTAAGTGCCAAGTTCTTTCTCGTAACGCCCGCACCCGAGAGACCGATGCTGAAATTTGGATACGAGACATTACCATACTTGGATTCACTTAAACATTCTCTTATAGGTGGAAAAATTTCGTTCCGACATAAAAACTTCTCTTTCTTAGTCTAATCATACATTTCATGGGCCTACAAAGCCTTAGGCACATAACCGACAACTTTCGTAACTTAATCGAAAACTTTTCTTTGAAGCAGGGTTCACACGCCCATGTGACTTAGAACACGCTCGTGTACCCTTAGACACGCCCATGTCTACAAACCGTGGGGAGTTACTGACTATATTCACACGGCCGTGCATGATTAGACACGCCCGTGTATAGACACACACGCCCATGTCCCCAGTCTGTGCCTAAAAACCAAAGCATTCTGCCAATTTGCCCACGGCCAAAGCACGCCCGTGCTGCCCAATCGTGGTCGACACTGATTAAATCCACACGACCTAAACACGCCCGTGTCCTAACCGTGTGTCATACACGGCTCATACAAACGGCCGTGGGATATGACCGCGGTATATCCTGACTCATAACATTATGATGCAGGGTACACACGGCCTAGACACACGCCCGTGCGTCTAACCATGTGGGCACTTAAAGGCTATTTACCAAGCCATTTGCCCCCCTGAAATCAAGATCAACTCAAACTCAATTCAATGCATCTCATAGACAATACTACATACTTCATTGACTTCAATAAAGATACATACATAGACAATTTTGGCCCATTACCTAGCCAAATACTAAAGAATAATAAAAGAGGCTTACACTTCATTAATTTCATCTTCATTGAAAAACAAAGAGTTTGCCAAATATTTGCCTAGCTCAAGAAATCGTTTACAAAATGTTTTGAGTCAACACTTTAACTAACAATTACAACTTGACAAAATACCCAAGTCCTATACATGCCATATTCAAAACAAGTCTAAAATTGTTATACCAAAGTGTTGTTGATAGTGTGATCTCCGAATCCCTGCGTCTACGATTTTCGAGTTATCTTGGTAATACTATAAGAAAGAAGGGAAATGGAAAGGGGTAAGCAATAAGCTTAGTAAGTTGCAAGATAATAATTAGAAATCATACTCCTCATAAAAGAATAATTCATCCATAGTATTAGATAATTTTATACAAACCAGGACCTCTTGACAATCCTTACTAACAATCGCCCATATCTAACGTTTATCGTAACACATATAGACCCAATTTCTCATGACTCATTCAATAACACTTGTATTCATTCACATCTCTACGATAAGTATAAGGTCAATATCAAATTCTCTAAGTGGTCTTACGTGAAGTCACCTCTAGATACCAATGCCATGTCCCGGACATGGTCTTATAGAGAAATTACCTCTAGGTGCTAATGCCATATCCCGTATATAGTCTTATGCCAGCTCTTGTCCCAATGCCGATGCCATGTTCCAAACATGGTCTTACACTGGCACTCATAATGTGGCCGATGCCATGTCCCAGACATGGTCTTACACTGGCACTCATAATGTGGCCGATGCTATGTCCCAGACATGGTCTTACACTTTTCGTGATCAACGCCGATGCCATGTTCCAAACATGGTCTTACATCGGCACTCATAATGTGGCCGATGCCATGTCCTGACATGGTCTTACACCGCACTCGTGATCAACGCCGATGCCATGTTCGAACATGGTCTTACACTGGCACTCATAATGTGGCCGATGCCATGTCCCAGACATGGTCTTACACTGGCACTCGTATCAACGCCGATGCCATGTTCCAAACATGGTCTTACACTGGCACTCATAATGTGGCCGATGCCATGTCCCAAACATGGTCTTACACTGGCACTCACATTGGATGATAGTATTTTTCGTATACCTCATGGTCCATTAGAACTTCAATATCACATTCATATAAACTTCTCAAATTATTGAAGTATCATGCATCAATAAGACATCAAGCATTCTCAATTATGCTAATACAATATTGTATTAAAAATCACACACAACTTACCTCATTTTCAAAATGAGCTAGTTCTTCGGTTTAGTCCACGATTTTGTCCTTTCCCCGATCGAGGTAAATTCTCGTCTCCTCTTGCTCTATAATAGCAGATTAGCTCATTTTAATCATTACATTAACATAAGCATCTCAATAATTATGCGTAGGTAAAATTACTATTTTACCCCTAGATTTTGGCAAAATGACCATTTTGCCCCTAGGCCCGGAAATTAATCCTAATCACATTTTTATCCTCCACAAGCCTAGGCAAACATTTAATGCTCTTAAAGCTATCATCAAAAATCAATATTCTACATACTTACTACAAAAGTTATAACCTTTTCATTAAGGTCCTATTTGGTGTTTTCATGCTAACACCCTTTTTAAAAGTTGTTCATCTAGTAACTAAAACTCAAGTCCTTCCATAAAAATGCAGCAAATAACTACGGTAGCTCTCATGGTAGAACTCTAAACCTTTCACAACATTGCACAATAGTCCCCTCATTTGAAAGCTTAAGCTTTAGGGGGTCTCAAAAGTATAATTATTTTCAAGAAAAGTTCACTAGAACACTTACTTGAGTAGATGAGAGCTTGCTGAAATTTTTGAAGGTTTCTACCCCTTTATGCTGAAAATTTTTGGTGGAAGATGATAGGGAAAAGATGATATCTTTTCTCTCCTTATTTTATTATTACAAGTCAAATTAGTCCACCTACTACTACTAACTTTGACACTAATTGAAAAATCTTGTCTCCCATGCTTTCTTATGGCCGGCCAAGCCTCTTCCAAAGGCTAAATTGCGTTTTAAAGACCCCCAATTAACATATCATGGCCATTTGGTACTTTTAGCATGTAGAATGGAACTTTCGCACTTTATGCGATTTAGTCCTTTTTCGAAATCACACATGAAATCACTAAAATTAAAGTACCAAAATTGTCATGTTCATATGCTATTATGTTCTAACTCATAATATATCATGAAAATAATTTCTCTAATCTCGGATTAGTGATCCCGAGATCACTATTCTGACTAGCCCCTAAATTGGGCTATTACAATTCTCCCCCCTTAAGGATTTTCGTCCTCGAAAATCTTACCAGTGAAAAGGTTGGGGTATTGGTTTCTTATCGTCTCCTCAGACTCCCATGTAGCGTCTTCTATTCCATGCCTTTGCCATAGGACTTTCACTAGGGCTATGCTTTTAATTCTTAACTGCTTGACTTCACGAGCCAATATTTTAATTGGTTCTTCACCATAAGTCAATTTCGATTGTATCTCTACCTCACATCGGCTCTATAACATGTGAAGGGTCCGAACGGTATCACAAGCAACATAGATACATGGAAGATGTCATGAATCTTTTTCTAACTCAGCAACAAAGCTAGCTGATAAGCTACCGGTCCTATCCTTCGATAACTTCATAAGGTCCGATAAAGCGCGGACTCAATTTGCCCTTCCGTCAAAATATGAGGACTTTCCTCCAAGGTGATACTTTTAGGAATACTTTATCACCAACTTGAAACTCAATATCTTTCCTCTTTAAATCTGAATAGGACTTTTGTCTATCTCGAGGCGGCTTCGTGTGATTCTACGAATCACTTCTACTTTCTCTTGATTTCTTTAATAAAATCAACCCGTGTATCTGTCTCTCTCTCGAAGTTCCGACCAATACAAGGGAGTTCGACACTTACGCCCATACAATGCTTCATAAGGCGCCATCTTCGACTTGATGAAAATCATTATTATAGGCAAATTCCACCAATGGTAAGTATTTCTCCCAACTACCGTGGAATTCCAAAACACAACATCTAATCATGTCTTCTAGTATCTGAATTGTTCTCTCTAACTGCCTATCGGTTTGGGGATGGAAGGCAGTACTGAAACTCAATTTCGTGCCCAAAGCTTCTTGCAGCTTTTTCCAAAACCGTGACATAAATCTCGAATCCCTATCTGAAATGATTGATAACGGTACGCCGTGAAGTCTCACTATCTCAGACATGTACAAGTCTGCCAATTTATCGAGTGAGTAGTCGACTCGCACTGGTATAAAGTGGGCCGACTTAGTGAGTCTATCGACCACTACCCAAACTGCATCTTTCTTCTTGGGAGTCAACGGTAAGCCCATCACAAAATCCATAGTAATACGGTCCCACTTCCACTCGGTGAACCATAATAGGTCAAGTAAACCCGAAGGTACTTGATGTTCAGCCTTCACTTGTTGTCAAATCAGGCATCTTGTTACAAACTCAGAAATATCTTTCTTCATACCTAGCCACCAGTACCGTTTCTTCAAATCTTGGTACATCTTTGTGCTGCCTGGATGCACGTTCAAACATCCGTTATGAGCTTCCTGCATAATTTTGCGAATAAGCTCATCATTCCCGGGTACAGCACCGATCTCGAAATGTCAAACATCCATCAAGATTTACTCAAAAGTCTGACTCAACGCCCGACTCACATAAAGCTCTTTTGGCTTGCAAACTGTTATCGTCCTTCTGAGCTTCACAAATCTCTTGGAGGAACAATGGTTTAGCCCTCAACTCAGCTAATAGGGAACCATCATCTAACAAGGTCATCAGGTGCTCATAGCTTTTAATGCAAACAATGATTTTCGCTCAAAGCGTCGACTGACATTTGCCTTTCCCGGATGATAGTCAATTACTAGTTCATAATCTTTAATCAATTCTAGCCATCTTCGTTGCCTCAAATTTAATTCCTTCTGGGTCATCAAATATTTTAGGCTTTTGTGGTCGGTGAAAATCGACACCTTTCACCATATAAATGATGCCTCCAAATTTTCAACGCGCAAACACGATTGCGGCCAACTCTAAATCATGAATCGGGTAGTTCTTCTCGTGCGGCTTCAATTGTCTAGAGGCGTATGCAATCACTTTACCCTCTTACATAAGTACACAGCCTAAATCGTTCAGAGACGCGTCATTGTAAACCACGAATTCTCTTCCCACCAGTTGCACTAATATTAGAGAGCCTCGTCAACGATGTCTTCAATTTCTCGAAACTCTGTTGACACTTTTCCGTCCAGTCGAACTTTACATCTTTCTGCAGAAGCCTCGTCATTGGTGTAGCTATCATAGAAAACCCTTTGACAAAATGCCTATAATAGCCTACTAGGCCTAGGAAACTCCTTACTTCAGTTACGCTCCTTGGCGGTTTCCATTCGACAATTGCCGAGATTTTACTCGGGCCGACTCTAATCCCATCTCCCGAGACAATATACCCCAAAAATCCCACTTCCTTGAGCCAAAACTCACTCTTACTGAATTTAGCATACAATTGTTTCTCTCTTAAAACTTGTAGAACTATCTTCAAGTGCTCAGCATGATTATTCTCATCTCGAGAGTAGATCAGTATGTCATCGATGAAGACCACAACGAATCTATCCAAATACGGTCGAAAAATGCGGTTCATCAAATCCATGAAGATAGCGGGGGCATTCGTTAGACCAAAAGGCATGACCAAAAATTCATAGTGGCCGTACCTAGTTCTAAACGCGGTTTTTGGTATGTCCGAGTCCTTGACTCTCAACTGATAATACCCTGACCTCAGATCTATCTTAGAAAATACTGTAGCTCCCTTCAACTGATCAAATAGATCGTCAATTCTCGGCAACGGATATTTATTCTTCACAGTCACCTTGTTGAGTTGTCGATAATCTATACATAGTCTCATGGAACCATCTTTCTTCTTCACGAATAGAACGGGAGCGCCCCATGGGGAAAAACTCGGCCTCACAAAACCCTTATCCATTAATTCTTGCAACTGTGCTTTTAGCTCTTTTAGTTCGGTTGGAGCCATTCTATACGGAGCAATAGAAATAGGGGCAGTACCCGAAACTAGATCAATTCCAAATTCAATTTCTCTCTCCGGAGGTAGCCCTAGCAACCCTTCTGGGAAAACATCTAGGTATTCACATACTATGGGTACTAACTCAATTTTTGAATCAATCTCTTTAGTGTTTAACACAAAGGCAAGATAAGCCTCATACCCCTTCCTTAGATATTTCTGAGCTAACATGGTTGATATCACTATTGGTGAACTATCCAATTTATCTGACTCAACACAAATAAGATTACCGTTTTCATCTCTCAACTCTATATGCTTCCTCCCACAATTCACGATTACATTATGAGTAACTAACCAATCCATCCCGAGAATGACATCAAACTCATCAAACGGTAATATCATAAGATCGACAGGGAAACAATGACCCTTAATTATCAAAGGACACCCTTTACAAACTCTATCAACCAACACGCACTTACCTAGGGGATTTGACACTCTTATGATGAATTTAGTAGACTCTATAGGCATACTCATGCTAGAGACTAGTTCCATACATATGTACGAGTGGGTAGATCCCGGGTCAATTAAAGCTATAACACGAGTATTATGGAGAGAAAAGATACCCGTGATTACATCGAGGGAAGACGCTTCTTCACGAGCACGGATGGCATAAGTCCTCGCCGGTGCTCTACCCTCAACTGTAGCAGCTCGTTCCTTGGGTGGATTCTTGTTTCCCATCTCAATCCTCGAATTTTTCAAACTGTCTTCCCTTAGGGTACTTCCGATCTCGTATTCGAGGCCTTCCCTTCACATCTACCTCGAGGCGATTTTTAATAAAATGGTCCAAGGACCCACATCTGAAACAACCTTTTCATTAGCTCAAGACTCACCATAATGGTGCCCGCCACACTAAGGGCACTCCGGTCTATTTGGATGGACGTTGCCCACACTAGCAACCGATGTAGTTTGCCCTTTTGATCCCGAGAATTGCTCGCCTTATTTCGGGTTGAAAACCCCATGATGATTGATCGAGTAGTGAAATCCCTCACTTTCTTGGATAAGGATAGGTGAGACTTGTTCAATTGTCTCTTCCTCGAGTCACGGGACTCGTATTTCGCTCTCTCTCTCTCTCTTTAGCCAACTCTTTGGCTTTACAGGCCCTATCCACCAACACTACAAACTCCTTTAATTCGAGAACTCCCACGTACAAGCGGATATCTTCATTTAATCTGTCCTCGAACCTCTTGCACATGATGGCTTCGGTAGACACGCACTCTCGTGCATACTTGCTAAGTCTGACAAACTCTCGTTCGTAGTCGGTTACTGACATACGGCCTTGCTTCAACTCCAAGAATTCCTTTCTCTTGTGGTCGATGAATCTTTGGCTGATATACTTCTTCCGATATTCTTCTTGGAAGAATTCCCAGGTAACTCTCTCCCTGGGTACCACCGACACCAAGGTGCTCCGCCATCGGTAGGCTAAATCTCGCAGGAGAGATACTGCACACTTTAAGCACTCCTCAGGTGTGCAGGATAACTCATCGAATACCTGAATGGTATTTTCGAGCCAGAATTCTGCTTTCTCCGGGTCATCATCCTTATTCGGCCGAAATTCTTCGGCTCTTTGCTTCCGGATCTTATCCACCGGAGGCCTTTCTCTCCTCGCCACCTCAACCACTTGAGGAGCTACTGGAGCGGGTTGAAGGATAGGTGGGGGCGGAGGGGGCTGAGCATTGGGATTTACTCGGGTATACTCAGTATACCAGTTGCTCATCATGTGAAGAAAAGCTTGTCGAGCCTTATCTCCTTGACCCAAGGTCTCGGGTCTACTATTAGCTGGCGCGGTCCCTTGAGCGGGAGCCGGTGCATTACTCGCAGCATCACCGGCTGCAGTTCGGTTGGGATCAGAATCCATTTACTACATGAAACACCAATTTATACGTCAGGAGCCATCACATTATCATTACTCAGACACTCTTACATATGGCATGTATAGCTAGACTCGTACTTATGCTACGTTAGTACTAGAATTGACTAAACCTGGCTCTGATACCACTAAATGTAACGCCCCGCACCCGAGACTGATGCTAGGGCTGGATACGAGACATTACCATACTTGGATTCACTTAAACATTCTCTTATAGGTGGAAAAATTTCGTTCCGACATAAAAACTTCTCTATCTTAGTCTAATCATACATTTCACGGGCCTACAAGGCCTTAGGCACATAATCGATAACTTTCGTAACTTAATCGAAAACTTTTCTTTGAAGCAGGGTTCACATGCCCATGTGACTTAGAACACGCCCGTGTACCCTTAGACATGCCCATGTCTACAGACCGTGGGGAGTTACTGACTATATTCACACGGCCGTGCATGATTAGACACGCCCGTGTATAGACACACACGCCCATGTCCCCAGTCCGTGCCTAAAAACCTAGGCATTCTGTCAATTTGCCCATGGCCAAAGCATGCCCGTGCTGCCCAACCGTGGTCGACACTGATTAAATCCACACGACCTGAACACGCCCGTGTCCTAACCCTGTGTCATACACGGCTCATACAAACGGCCGTGGGATATGACCGTGGTATATCCTGACTCATAACATTATGGTGCAGGGTACACACGGCCTAGACACACGCCCGTGTGTCTAAACGTGTGGGCACTTAAAGGCTATTTACCAAGCCATTTGCCCCCCTGAAATCAAGATCAACTCAAACTCAATTTAATGCATCTCATAGACAATACTACATACTTCATTGACTTCAATAAAGATACATACATAGACAATTTTGGCCCATTACCTAGCCAAATACTAAAGAATAATAAAAGAGGCTTACACTTCATTAATTTCATCTTCATTGAAAAACAAAGAGTTTGCCAAATATTTGCCTAGCTCAAGAAATCGTTTACAAAATGCCTTACGGTCAACACTTTAACTAACAATTACAACTTGAAAAAATACCCAAGTCTTATACATGCCATATTCAAAACAAGTCTAAAATTGTTATACCAAAGTGTTGTTGATAGTGTGATCTCCGAATCCTGCGTCTCACGATCTTGAGTTATCTTGGTAATACTATAAGAAAGAAGGGCAATGGAAAGGGGCAAGCAATAAGCTTAGTAAGTTGCATGATAATAATTAGAAATCATACTCCTCATAAAAGAATAATTCATCCATAGTATTAGATAATTTTATACAAACCAGGACCTCTTGACAATCCTTACTGTAACACCCCAAACCCGGTCAATACGCCACGACCGAATTTGGTATGTCACAGGGGAAAACGTTTTGAGGAAAAACGAGTTACCGATTAAATTTTAGTGAAAAACTCTTTGTTGTTCTAAGTTCGTAGAAATCAGGTGTATAATAAATTTAAAACTGATAATTTACTTTAAAATCCCGAAAATAAATCTTTAAAACTTAGTTGCAGCTTAGATTCGTAAACCATTTATAAATTAAAGAGAAACTAAAGCAATTAGGTTGAAAATCGTATCTAATAGAAATTTGGAAACTTAAGTATTGTAAAATAGTTTGAGTTATCGAAAATACTTAAGTTATTAAAAATTATCAATTTATTTAGGTTACCCGATGGTAACGTTTTAAAAACCATCGCGCTTTGTATTTTTAGAAAACTTTGTTCACATATCATTAAATCAAACATGTAATTTGCAAGATATTCCTAAAACAAATCCAAAGCATGTAAATAATCCAAAAACATAATTAAAGAGGCCTTATTACAAACCTAAAAATGAAAACCAAATTAAAATCAAGTACCCAAATGGAAGTTCATGTAAAACCAAATTTCATTGCATGGCCTCCTTGAGTTCATCCGGCTCCTCATCCGCGAATTTACGAATTACCTGAAAAAGTAAGGGAGAAGTTGAGTCACCAAGACTCAGTGCATAATCCCTCTTCAGGGTAAATGCCACATACTTACACAAATTATAACCAAGCAATATATATATATATAATGCACCCAACCTAGCCATCAAAACTCCTTTTCTACCCCGTGTGGTACCAAACCCTTTGGTGGTGCCAAACCCAGTGACCCAAAGTCACGATATCCAATAATGTGATGCCAAATCTTTGGTGACCGAAGTCACGAATAATCAAGTTGTGGGGCCAACCCACGTGTGATACCAAATCACTGGCGATGATCCCAATACATCAAATGTGGGGCCAACCCACGGTGGTGTGAAACCACTGGGACGAGTCGCTATGAGGTGCCAAACCTCTGGTGTCCCAAAGACACGAAATATGTGGTACCAAACCACTGGAGGTGCCAAACCTTTGGTGTCCCAAAGACACGGATATCAATCTTCCCCCTCCTCTCATATCGCCCATACCAATGCAATAGATAACAAATCATGTCATTATACCTTGATATAAACATATAACCAATATATATATCGTAGATCATGATATTAACAACGTATATCAACATCATATTGAAACGGACTTACCCGTATCCTTGCTCATACCCATCAAGGTATCATTTCAAGATCTCATAGTTTTCGGCTTTAACAACATGAATAGTTATTAACACACACATATATATATATACCGAATTATAAAGTGTGTAAGGTACACACCTTTCATTAACGCAAAGACTAACTTCTAAAGCTCCGATCTACCACACTAGATCACCTTGTCCTACAATCGGCCAAATCACAATATTTTAATGAAGACCATTCGGCCAACAACATATCTTAATCCAAATAACCTTAGACTTTTCTCAACCAACTTTAAGAATATTGAATCCTTACCACTTGACTTACCAACTTCGATTGCTAATGATATGGCTTAAATCGATTGCTTCCGAAATCCCAATGAGCCTAAATGAATAATCGAATCCAAAAAAAAAATGGTTAGAACCTTGCAACAAATGCCCATAGGTTCGGCCCTTGTCCACAAGAAAATGATATAGAAAGGAGAAAGAAAAGAAGGAAAAACGGCCATGAACACTTACCCTTTTTCAAAACCGATTGAAGAAAACCAAAGAGGATCTACCCTTGAATATTCGGCCAAAATAACCCCAAAAGAGAGGAAGAAGGTTCGGCTATGGTGAAGTAAAAAAAAAGAAAAGAGAAATAGAATGGAAATGGATGAAAAGAAATGGAACTTGAGAAGGAGAAGGATTCGGCTAAGAGAGAGTAAAAGAGAATGTGATTATGAATCAATATCAAAAGAAGAAAAGAGAGATATGAGAGAGAGAGATTCGGCCAAACACTTATTTGCCAAAAAGAAAATGCACAAAAGCCAAGTGAGGTTTCGGTTTCAAGAGCAAAGATGAGAGAAAGGAAATAACATTTTTGGTTCAAACAAAATGAAGGCTAAACCAAAAGCAAAATTTGCACAAAATGCACAAAAACATTCGGCCAAAGAGGGGAGTTTTTGGAGAGAAAGAAAACAATGCCAAAAGATGCACAAATGCCAAAGGTTGACCAAATATCCTCCCCCAAACCACCTAACAACATTCGGCCACCCCCCTAGCCACACTTGCCGTCCACATACATGCACTAAAGGTCTTGAAAGAGTTTCCAAAACATCTTCCTTAAGCCAAGCCCTTTGTCTCCCCAACCTTCCATAACTTTAAGATTCTTATCCCTTATTTCAAGCTTTCGTTAAACCAAAATTCAACTTACCAAAAACTTAAGGTCCAACCTATCATAATTAGAGTTTGACCGTCCATCAATGCTAGGATACAAAAAAAATAAAGTCTTCAAAATGCTTTCCAAGCAACTCGAACCACTTCCCTCAAGCAACCTTTCAAGCTCCTTATCCACTATGCTACTAACTCCTCATGTGCTTTAATTTAACACTTAAATTAACTTAAGTGTTGAGTTTACTTAATCCTCTTCACTAAATTTCCACACTAAAATTATTCTAGCTTAGCTAATATTTCCAAGCCTTCACACAAATATACTAAGCACACAATAACAATCATATCCGAGCTAACACAAATAACAAGATGATACTCTAATATTTTTAGGATGTTACAATTCTACCCCCTTAAGAAAATTTCGTCCTCGAAATTACCTGATCAAAAGAGTTGGGGTACTACCGCGCCTCATCGCATCTTAGGTTCCCACGTAGCTTCTTCCACGCCATGATTCCGCCATAAAACCTTCACTAAAGGAATGGACTTCCCTACGCAAAACTTTCACATCTCGATCTAGAATGCACGAGGTTCTTCTTTTTTATCGTCAAACTGGACTCACCTCTATTTCCTCTACTGCCACGACATGCGATGGATCAGAACGATAGCGTCTAAGCATGGAGACATGGAACACATCGTGAATCTGAATCAGCTCGATGGCAACTCGAGCTGATAGGCTACTGGTCCCACTCGTCTCAACACCTTATACGGTCCAATAAACCTTGGACTTAGCTTGCCTTTTCTCCCAAATCTTAACACTTTCTTCCATGGCGAGACCTTCGTAAAAACTTTGTCACCCACGGCAAATTCTATATCCCTCCGCTTGAGATCGGCATATGACCACGCCTATCTCAAGCTTCCTTCAGACGAGCCTGAATCATCTTAACCTTATCCTCAGTCTCTGCAACCAACTCTGGTCCTAACATCTGACGCTCATCCAACTCTGTCCAACATGTAGGTGTGCGACACCTCCTACCATACAATGCCTCATATGGTGCCATCTTAATGCTTGCTTGGTAACTATTGTTGTATGCGAATTCAGCTAATTGGTAAAAACTCTTCCCACCATTGTATTCAAGTCCAAAACACATCCTCTCAACATATCCTCAAAAATCAGATAACTCTTTCCATTGCGCAGTCGCCGATTGTGGATGAAATGCGGTACTAAAATCCAATCGCGCACCCAAAGCCCTGATGTAACGCTCTCCAAAACCTCGACGTAAATCTAGGATCTGCCATGCGAGATGATCGACACCTTTGGTACACCGTGAAACCTCACTATTTCCGCCACATGCAACTTAGCTAACTTACAGGCGAGTAATCCACCCTTACCGGAATAAAATGAGTGACTTAGTCGGGACGATCCACAATCACCCAAATCGAGTCCTTCTTACTTGGCGTAAGGGGTAATCCATCGACAAAGTCCATAGTGATCCTTTCCCACTTCCATCGTGGAATCTTTCACGGCTAAAGTAACCTGTGACGGCAATCGATGTTCCGCCTTGACTGGCCTGGCACGCCGACATTTACCCACAAACTCAGTTACCTCACGCTGGACACGCCACCAAAATCGCTCTCTTAAATCCCGATACATCTTGCTACCTCCGGGATGCATAGCGTATGGTCGCTATGTGCGCGTCGAAGAATCCTTTGCCTCAACTCAACATCCTTTGGCATACAAGCTCTTCCTTTAAAACACAATACTCCATCCTTGGACAAACTATAACCCTCTAAACCACCATTCTGAACCTGTAACCTCCGATCATTTAAACCATCATCCTCTAACTGCTTCTCCTTGATTTGCTCTAACCAAGTCGGCTTGACTTGCAATTCAGCCAAAAGACTCCCATCGTCATATAAGCTAAGATGAGCAAACATCGATCTTAAGTCTGATACAACCTTTCGGCTCAACGCGTCTGCCACCACGTTAGCCTTGCCCGGATGATACTCAATCGAACAGTCGTAGTCCTTCAACAACTCTATCCATCTACGCTGCCTCAAGTTCAAATCCTTCTGAGTCAAAAGATACTTAAGACTCTTGTGATCCGTGTAGACTATCGACTTCTCTCCATACAAATAGTGTCTCCATATCTTCAAAGCAAAAACCACTGCAGCTAATTCCAAGTCATGCGTTGGATAGTTAACTTCATGTGGTCTCAACTGTCGAGATGCATAAGCCACTACCTTCCTTCCTGATCAAAGACACATCCCAAACCGGTATGTGATGCATCACAGTAAACCGTGAATTCCTTGCCTGCCTCAGGTTGAATCAAAACCGGAGCTTCAGTCAGAATCTTCTTCAACTTGTCAAAACTTCCTTGCTACTTCTCGGTCCACACAAATGGAATTCCTTTCCTCAATAACTTAGTCATAGGTGCTGCTATCAAAGAAAATCCTTCCACAAATCTTCGGTAATACCCCACTTGGACCTAGGAAACTACGAATCTCGACCATCGACTTAGGCGGCTTCCAATCCAACACCGCCTCAATCTTTCGAGGATCCACTCTAATCCCTCTCGGTGATACTACGTGACCCAAGAAAGTCACCTCCTAAGCCAAAACTCGCACTTACTAAATTTTGCATAGAGCTACTTTTCCCTCAAAATCTGCAACACTACTCGCAAATATGCATCATGCTCCTCCTCTGACTTGGAGTATACCAAAATATCGTCTATAAATACCACAACAAACTGGTCTAAAACCGCTGGAATACCGATTCATCATGTCCATGAATGCCGTAGCGTTAGTCAACCCAAACGGCATTACCAGAAACTCGTAGTGTCCATACCGAGTGCGAAATGCCGTCTTATGGATATCAGCCTCTTTCACCTTCAGCTGATGATATCCAGACCTTAAATCAATCTTGGAGAAAACCGCTGCCCCATTAAGCTGATCAAACAAATCATCTATCCTCGGCAAAGGATACTTGTTTTTGATCGTCAGCTTATTCAACTGGCGATAGTCTATACACATCCGCATCGATCCATCCTTCTTCTTGACAAAAAGTACCGGTGCTCCCCAAGGCGAAACACTTGGTCGGATAAAACCTCGGTCCAACAACTCTTAAATTTGAGCCTTCAATTCCCCTAAGTCCTTCGGTGCCATCCTATACGGAGCAATAGACACTGGCGCAGTTCCGGGTAACAGATCTATACCAAATTCAACTTCACGATCCAGAGGCAATCCCGGAAGTTCTTCTGGAAATACGTCAACATATTCCTTTACCGTTCGAACATTCCCCACAGTAGACTCCTTAGCCTCCAACGCACACACATGAACCACAAATGCCTCAGAGCCCTTCCTGACCAACTTCACAGCTTTCAACGCAGATACCACGTTAGATAGATAATCTCTTCTATTACCTATCATAACCACCTCTTTGCCCTCAGCTGTCTTCAAAACCATACGCTTAGCAGCGCAATCCAAACTTGCTTGATACTTGACCAACCAGTCCATCCCAAGAATCAGATCAAACTCCCCAAATGGCAGTTCCATCAGATCAGCTACAAACACTACCCCTTGGAGTTCTAGGGGTACATCCCTATACATCTTATTTACTTCTACAGAGTGACCCAGAGGGCTAAGTACTGTCATCTTCCTAGAAGTAGTCCCAGAGTCTAGATTCATAGTCTCTACTATGTTACTAGCAACATACGAATGTGTCGAACCCACATCTATCAAAGCAGTATATGGTTCACCAAAGATTAAGAACATACCGATTATAACGTCCGGTGCGTCGCCCTCCTCTCGACGTCTCGCTGCATACACCAAACCAGGCTATCTTGCCTTAGTGCTGCCTGCACCTCTGCCCGAAGCTCCGCGGCCTCGACCAGAACCATTACCTCATCTACCATTACCATGACCTCTCTGTGGTGACGGTCCCTCATTTCTGATCTGAGCACGACCTTGACCCTCAGACTGATTCCTGGCTAGCTTACGTGGACAATCCCTCACACGATGATCCAGCGAGCCATACTCAAAACATCCTTTCCCTCCGATCCAACATTCGCCCCAATGAGATTTCCCACATCGGTTACCTTTGTCTTTGGTCCCACGATTAGCGATAATGAGCCTCCCAGATTGATTCGGCCCACTGCCTAACCCTCTTACGAGAATTATCGGTGACCGGATGATCCAAAACCTCTCTTATGTTTATTCTTGTCGTGCCTCTCCGCCTTACCGATTCCTTTATCCCTTCACTATCTTAGTCTTTTCAACTAGCGCGCAAACTCTCACTCCTCGATGTGGAGCAATCAACAATCTCATTTCGTCCCTCAATCTATCTTGAACCGGACACATCGCTCGTGCTCGAAGCCATGATACCTCAAAGATACCTGGCTCAATCTTAAAAATTACGCCTCATATTCTAATACGAACTTACTTCCTGGACCAAACTCGAGAAATGCCTTACGCTGTGCATCAATGTAACTAGACCCAACATATTTCTTACGATACAATCGCCTTAAAATAATCCCAAGTGAGATCCTCCGCTGCAGTACTATTCCGCATGCGTGAGCCACCACCGATATGACTCATCCCGAAGAAGCGACACTATCCCTTTCGACTTTTCCTCGGCATTCGGATCCAAGTCATCCATGATTCGTTCCGTCGCCTCTAACCAATACTCTGCGCGATCGAGCCACACCGAAACACCTCGAAATACCTCGGCTCCATTGGCTCGAAGTCGCCGGATCACGGATTTCAAATTCCGCGCCTCCACCGATTCCGGCTACCCTCTCAAGAACTCACAAGATCGCTCGAGACAACTGCGTCATCCCCGTTTGATCCTCGATGCTCAACTCCAACCACGGTGGTGGTGGGGGTAGTGGTACCTCATTCGGATCCTTGACCGGACCTCGGCGGCTGACACGGCCATCCTACCCCGACCACGTCCACGAGCAATCGACCCGACCTCGAGTACTCATGTCTAAAGTCTCGACTTATCCGATTTAAAAGCGTTATGCATTAGTCATTATTCCACTTTCTTTAAAAACACGGTTTATGAATAATTTTAATAAGAAGTTGTTTCGCGAGTACATTCCAACCTAAATTTGGGGTCTCTAGAGTAGTTTCTACTACTAATCAGTCATGCCATCATCATTATAATCATATCATCAAAAGCAACAGTTTGATATACTTACCCGGGCGGATTGGTGCCGGAGACTCGGTGCCATGCCTTTCCAACCATATAATTTTAAACCAAAACATTTTAAGACCATACTTTAAATCATTTTGGGCCTCGGGCCCATAGCCGAGCTTTTGAACTTGGCTCTGATACCAATTTGTAACACCCCAAACCCGGTCAATACGCCACGACCGAATTTGGTATGTCACAGGGGAAAACGTTTTGAGGAAAAACGAGTTACCGATTAAATTTTAGTGAAAAACTCTTTGTTGTTCTAAGTTCGTAGAAATCAGGTGTATAATAAATTAAAAACTGATAATTTACTTTAAAATCCCGAAAATAAATCTTTAAAACTTAGTTGCAGCTTAGATTCGTAAACCATTTATAAATTAAAGAGAAACTAAAGCAATTAGGTTGAAAATCGTATCTAATAGAAATTTGGAAACTTAAGTATTGTAAAATAGTTTGAGTTATCGAAAATACTTAAGTTATTAAAAATTATCAATTTATTTAGGTTACCCGATGGTAACATTTTAAAAACCATCGCGCTTTGTATTTTTAGAAAACTTTGTTCACATATCATTAAATCAAACATGTAATTTGCAAGATATTCCTAAAACAAATCCAAAGCATGTAAATAATCCAAAAACATAATTAAAGAGGCCTTATTACAAACCTATAAAAATGAAAACCAAATTAAAATCAAGTACCCAAATGGAAGTTCATGTAAAACCAAATTTCATTGCATGGCCTCCTCGAGTTCATCCGGCTCCTCATCCGCGAATTTACTGAATTACAGAAAAAGTAAGGGAGAAGGTGAGTCACCAAGACTCGAGTGCATAATCCCTCTTAGGGTAAATGCCACATACTTACACAAATTATAACCAAGCAATATATATATATATAATGCACCCAACCTAGCCATCCAAAACTCCTTTTCTACCCCGTGTGGTACCAAACCACTGGTGGTGCCAAACCACTGGTGACCCAAAGTCACGATATCCAATAATGTGATGCCAAATCTTTGGTGACCAAGTCACGAATAATCAAGTTGTGGGGCCAACCACGTGTGATACCAAATCACTGGCGACGATCCCAATACATCAAATGTGGGGCCAACCCACGGTGGTGTGAAACCACTGGGACGAGTCGCTATGAGGTGCCAAACCTCTGGTGTCCCAAAGACACGAAATATGTGGTACCAAACCTTTGGAGGTGCCAAACCTCACGGTGTCCCAAAGACACGGATATCAATCTTCCCCCTCCTCTCATATCGCCCATACCAATGCAATAGATAACAAATCATGTCATTATACCTTGATACAAACATATAACCAATATATATATCGTAGATCATGATATTAACAACGTATATCAACATCATATTGAAACGGACTTACCCGTATCCTTGCTCATACCCATCAAGGTATCATTTCAAGATCTCATAGTTTTCGGCTTTAACAACATGAATAGTTATTAACACACATATATATATATACCGAATTATAAAGTGTGTAAGGTACACACCTTTCACTAACGCAAAGACTAACTTCCGAAGATCCGATCTACCACACTAGATCACCTTGTCCTACAATCGGCCAAATCACAATATTTTAATGAAGACCATTCGGCCAACAACATATCTTAATCCAAATAACCTTAGACTTTTCTCAACCAACTTTAAGAATATTGAATCCTTACCACTTGACTTACCAACCCGATTGCTAATGATATGGCTTAAATCGATTGCTTTAGAAATCCCAATGAGCCTAAATGAATAATCGAATCCTAAAAAAAATGGTTAGAACCTTGCAACAAATGCCCATAGGTTCGGCCCTTGTCCACAAGAAAATGATATAGAAAGGAGAAAGAAAAGAAGGAAAAACGGCCATGAACACTTACCCTTTTTCAAAACCGATTGAAGAAAACCAAATAGGATCTACCCTTGAATATTCGGCCAAAATAACCCCAAAAGAGAGGAAGAAGGTTCGGCTATGGTGAAGTAAAAAAAAAGAAAAGAGAAATAGAATGGAAATGGATGAAAAAGAAATGGAACTTGAGAAGGAGAAGGATTCGGCTAAGAGAGAGTAAAAAGAGAATGTGATTATGAATCAATATCAAAAGAAGAAAAGAGAGATATGAGAGAGAGAGATTCGGCCAAACACTTATTTGCCAAAAAGAAAATGCACAAAAGCCAAGTGAGGTTTCGGTTTCAAGAGCAAAGATGAGAGAAAGGAAATAACATTTTTGGTTCAAACAAAATGAAGGCTAAACCAAAAGCAAAATTTGCACAAAATGCACAAAAACATTCGGCCAAAGAGGGGAGTTTTTGGAGAGAAAGTAAACAATGCCAAAAGATGCACAAATGCCAAAGGTTGACCAAATATCCTCCCCCAAACCATCTAACAACATTCGGCCACCCCCTAGCCACACTTGCCGTCCACATACATGCACTAAAGGTCTTGAAAGAGTTTCCAAAACATCTTCCTTAAGCCAAGCCCTTTGTCTCCCCAACCTTCCATAACTTTAAGATTCTTGTCCCCTATTTCAAGCTTTCCTTAAACCAAAATTCAACTTACCAAAAACTTAAGGTCCAACCTATCATAATTAGAGTTTGACCGTCCATCAATGCTAGGATACAAAAAAAAAAAGTCTTCAAAATGCTTTCCAAGCAACTCGAACCACTTCCCTCAAGCAACCTTTCAAGCTCCTTATCCACTATGCTACTAACTCCTCATGTGCTTTAATTTAACACTTAAATTAACTTAAGTGTTAAGTTTACTTAATCCTCTTCACTAAATTTCCACACTAAAATTATTCTAGCTTAGCTAATATTTCCAAGCCTTCACACAAATATACTAAGCACACAATAACAATCATATCCGAGCTAACACAAATAACAAGATGATACTCTAATATTTTTAGGATGTTACACTTACTTACAATCGCCCATATCTAACGTTTATCGTAATACATATAGAGCCAATTTCTCATGACTCATTTAATAACACTTGTATTCATTCATATCTCTACGAAAAGTACAAGGTCAATATCACATTCTCTAAGTGGTCTTACGTGAAGTCTCTTCTAGATACCAATGCCATGTCCCGGACATGGTCTTATAGAGAAATTACCTCTAGGTGCTAATGCCATATCCCGGATATAGTCTTACGCCAGCTCTTGTCCCAACGCCGATGCCATGTTCCAAACATGGTCTTACACTGGCACTCGTATCAACGCCGATGCCATGTTCCAAACATGGTCTTACATGGCACTCATAATGTGGCGATGCCATGTCCCGGACATGGTCTTACATCGGCACTCATAATGTGGCCGATGCCATGTCGGACATGGTCTTACACCGCACTTGTATCAACGCCGATGCCATGTTCCAAACAAGGTCTTACATCGCACTCATAATGTGGCGATGCCATATCCCGGACATGGTCTTACACCGCACTTTTCGTATCAACGATGCCATGTTCCAAACATGGTCTTACACCGCACTCATAATGTGGCCGATGCCATGTCCCAAACATTGTCTTACACTGGCACTCGTATCAACGCCGATGCCATGTTCCAAACATGGTCTTACACTGGCACTCATAATGTGGCCGATGCCATGTCCCAAACATGGTCTTACACTGGCACTCACATTGGATGATAGTATTTTTTGTATACCTCATGGTCCATTAGAACTTCAATACCACATTCATATAAACTTCTCAAATTATTGAAGTATCATGCATCAATAAGACATCAGGCATTCTCAATTATGCTAATACAATATTGTATTAAAAATCACACACAATTTACCTCGTTTTCAAAATGAGCTAGTTCTTCGGTTTAGTCCACGATTTTGTCCTTTCCCCGATCGAGGCAAATTCTCGTCTCCTCTTGCTCTATAATAGCAAATTAGCTCATTTTAATCATTACATTAACATAAGCATCTCAATAATTATGCTTAGGTAAAATTACTATTTTACCCCTAGATTTTGGCAAAATGACCATTTTGCCCCTAGGCCCGGAAATTAATCCTAATCACATTTTTATCCTCCACAAGCCTAGGAAAACATTTAATGCTCTTAAAGCTATCATCAAAAATCAATATTCTACATACTTACTACAAAAGTTATAACCTTTTCATTAAGGTCCTATTTGGTGTTTTCATGCTAACACCCTTTTTAAAAGTTGTTCATATAGTAACTAAAACTCAAGTCCTTCCATAAAAATGCAGCAAATAACTAAGGTAGCTCTCATGGTAGAACTCTAAACCTTTCACAACATTGCACAATAGTCCCCTCATTTGAAAGCTTAAGCTTTAGGGGTCTCAAAAGTACAATTATTTTCAAGAAAAGTTCACTAGAACACTTACTTGAGTAGATGAGAGCTTGCTGAAATTTTTGAAGGTTTCTACCCCTTCTATGCTGCAAATTTTCGGTGGAAGATGATAGGGAAAAGATGATATCTTTTCTCTCCTTATTTTATTATTACAAGTCAAATTAGTCCACCTACTACTACTAACTTTGACACTAATTGAAATATCTTGTCTCCCATGCTTTCTTATGGCCGGCCAAGCCTCTTCCAAAGGCTAAATAGCCTTTTAAAGACCCCCAATTAACATATCATGGCCATTTGGTACTTTTAGCATGTAGAATGGAACTTTCGCACTTTATGCGATTTAGTCTTTTTTCGAAATCACACATGAAATCACTAAAATTAAAGTACCAAAATTGTCATGTTCATATGCTATTATGTTCTAACTCATAATATATCATGAAAATAATTTCTCTAATCTCGGATTAGTGATCCCGAGATCACTATTCTGACTAGCCCCTAAATCGGGCTGTTACATTTTCACCCTTCTAGCATACACAACAAATACTCATCCAACACAATCATAATTAACTCAAATTGAATACAATCTCGCATAGAAAACTATATCTTTTTCATATAATGTAATAGCCAACAACTATGGCATTATACAAAATACACTTCCCATAAAAAGGCTAACACATCTTATCCATTTACAACAAAATTGACTAACTTGTCTAGCCCCTATACATGCCATATACAAAACATTAAGTTTCATGTACCAAAGTGTCTTTGATATGTGGGCTATCTTCCAATGATCCTCGTATCTCGATTCACCACTTTTAATCTATAAGACAAGGAAAAGAAAGGGAGTAAGCTTTGAGCTTAGTAAGTTTACACATAAACAATTAAGCATCATAGTATAAGCCCAACCACAATTAGCATTATACCAACATATAATATACAACTATGCTTACTCTTTCTATCCCTTACCATATTACCAACACATTATGAGTCACATGCTCATAACTATTGAAATGCACCCCTGCATTCAATATCACATTTACATAATATACAACACATCATTATTGCTCAATAATACATCCACATAGCTAATCCACACAGCTATTACACACAGCTAATATACACAATTAATCCACACAGCCAATATCTTGGTGGTTTCGCACTTATCACACCACAATCAATTTATAAGGTGGTATCGCACTTAGCCTACCACAAAGGTAATCATAGTGATCTCGCACATAGCCACTAAATGATATACCTAACGATAGCATCGCACATAGCCAGCTCACCGTCAATATGCATTTGGATGGTATCGCACTTAGCCCACCATCTAGCATTATCACAACACATGCACAAGTCTATTTACCCAATTATTCATCCATTCACATCGATATTACATTCATTCTATTTGAACCAGATAGGTTCCCAATCATTCTCATTCATGCTACACCCTAGCTAGCATTAACAAATTGTAAGTATGAATGCATTGTTTAGGCATAGACTTACCTCAATACTCAAAAGTATTGAAATGTGCAATTTAGTCCACCACATTGCTTTTGCCTCGGTTTCAATCCGGGCTTCGTCTTTATTGATCTATAATGAATAAATCAGCTTATTCAATACACAAATTGACTAAATTGACCCACATATCATACTTTAGCAAAATTACTATTTTGCCCCTAAACTTTCTCATATTTACACTTTAGCCCTAAAGGCTCGTAAAGTGATTTTTATTCAACTTTCTAGCCTTTCATGCTTAGCCGAACCACTTACTCAACTAAAGCATTCAACAATTCTCACTAAATCACCCATGTATGACCAAACTTAAGATTTTCACAACTAAGTCCCTACATGCATTTTTATGGAAAATCACTTAGCAAAAGATGTTTCTACTACATGAAGCTTTCATATTCTTCCATAAAACATCAAAATACATGCATGTCATACATATGTACATTTTTGAACATCCATAATAGCTCACCAAATAGCTATAAATAGCTTATTCATGCTACTAGGACTTCAAAAATACGAAGAATATCAAAAACCGGGCTTAAGAGCACTTACTAGCAAGCTTGAAAAATTGAAGGAGCCCTAACAATGGCTTCTCTAATTTTCTGACTTGGGGAGAAGATGAGTGAATTTTTATCATCTTTTCACCTATTTAATCACTTATTTGATAAATGACAAAAATGCCCTTTTGATAAACTTCAAATTTTGACTCATCCATGCCCATTTTTGTCCAAAAATTAGAATTTGGGTAAATTGCTATTTAAGGACCTCTAATTAATAATCTAAAGCTATTTCACACAAATAGCTTCTAGAAACACACATTTTGCAACTTTTGTAATTTAGTCCTTTTGGACAATTCAACCACAATTTCACAAAATTGTTTCATGAAACATTCACACTAGCATGCATACATAATATAAACCTCAAAAACTTACTCATGACCCTGATTTGTGGTCTCGAACCACTATTCCGACTAGGCCCTAAAGCGGGATGTTACAACTCTCCCCCTCTAGAGATTTTTGCCCCCAAAAATCTTACGGAAAAAAGAGGTTTGGATGTTGCTCTCTCATAGCTTCTTAGTTTCCCACGTAGCCTCTTCCACGCCATGTTTACGCCATAACACTTTCACTAGTGCTATGCTCTTATTTCTCAATTGTTTCACTTCTCGAGCCAAGATCTTAATCGGCTCCTCTTCATAAGACATATCGGTCTTATCTCAATTTCCGTTGAAGGAATCACATGTGAAGGATCGAGCGATACCGTCGCAACATCGACACATGGAACACGTTATGAATCTTTTCCAACTCTGCAGGCAAAGCCAACCGGTAAGCTGAGGCCCAGTGCATGCTGTAATCTCATACGGCCCTATGAACCTTGGACTCAATTTCCCTTTTCGTCCAAATCTCATAATCTTCTTCCACGGCGATACTTTCAAAAATGCTTTGTCGCCTACTTCAAACTCAATTTCTTTTCTTTTCAAATCCGCATACGACTTCTGTCGGTCCGAAACAGCTTTCAGACTATTACGGATTACTTTCACTTTCTCTTCGGTCTCTTTTACTAGATCGACCCCATGGATCTGCTTCTCGCTAAGCTCAGTCCAATACAAAGGAGTCCGACACTTACGGCCATACAAAGCCTCATACGGTGCCATCTGTATACTCGATTGATAACTATTGTTATAGGCGAATTCGACCAAAGGTAGATATCTCTCCCAACTACCTTCGAATTCTAACACACAGCATCGAAGCATGTCTTCAAGAACTTGAATCATTCTTTCAGACTGACCATCAGATTGCGGATGGAACGCAGTACTGAAATTCAATCTCGTACCCATGGCCTCTTGCAACTTCTTCCAAAATCTCAAAGTAAACCTCAGATCTCTATCCGATATAATAGACACAGGTACACCATGCAATCTCACTATCCCTGCCACGTACAACTCAGCTAACTTATCCAGTGAATAATCAACATGTATTGGAATAAAGTGAGCTGACTTCGTCAATCTATCCATAACAACCCACACAGCATCTCTCTTTCTCGGAGTCGTCGGTAACCCCGTTACAAAATCCATGGTAACCCGATCCCACTTCCATTCGGGAACCATCACTGGCTGAAGCAATCCCATAGGCACTTGATGCTCAGCTTTCACTTGTTGGCAAATCAGACACTTAGTCACAAACTCTGAAATATCTCTTTTCATACCCGGCCACCAATATAACTTCCTCAAGTCGTTATACATTTTCGTACTGCCCGGATGTACTAACAAGCACCCACTGTGGGCTTCATGTGTAACACCCCAAACTCGGACAAGACACCCCGCCCGAATCTGGCATGTTACGGGGAAAAACGTCTTTGAGTGACCAGATTTTTGAAAACTTATCCGAGTATATAGAAGAAACGAGTTGATTTCATTTAGCACTTCCAATAGTTTCTTAGTGCCATTTTGACACATTTTAGACTTATTAGAAAATCAAGTTTGATTCGGAAATCATTTGAGTTTATTGTGTAGAAAAACATAGCGAGATACCCGATGGTATAGTTTGAAACACATTGCGATCTAATTTTGAAAACGTTGTCTTTCCAAGTTTTAGTAAATTTCATGCCAAGTTATTTGTTAAGCGGGTTGAGAATCTAATTAAAACATAACCATCAAAAAGCGTAGTTTAAAGGCCTTTTACAAATCAAAATTAAAACCCAAATAATGATAATTAAACTAAAGTACCCAAATGATAGAGTTGGAGTAAAACTTTATTAAGCATGGCTTTGAGCACCCGAGTCCATCCGGCTCCATGTCCGCGCCTACGAGTCACCTGAAATGTCAAAGGAGAGGGTGAGTCGAGCGACTCAAAGGCATAAATCCGCTCCCGATGAAACAACATGCTAACACACATCATACATAGCAACATAATTAATGCAACCCGATCCTAACCATCCGTATCTCCTTTTTCTACCCGTGTGGTACCAAACCCACTGGTGGTGCCAAAACCACTGGTGACATATAGTCACAATGTGTTACCAAAACACCGGTGTCCCAAAGACACAATGTGCTACCCAAGCAGCGGTGACCGTAGTCACGATAATCGAATGATGGGGCCAACCCATCGTGTGATACCCAATCACTAGCAGGACGATCCCATATCTCATGTGGGGCCAACCCGCGGTGGTGTTAACCACGGGGACAAGTCGCAATGAGGTGCCCAACCTCTGGTGTCCCAAAGACACAAATGTGCTACCAAAGCACCTTGGTGACCGTAGTCACAATAATCGAATGATGGGGCCAACCCATCGTGTGATACCCAATCACTAGTGAGGCGATCCCATATCTCAATGTGGGGCCAACCCGCGGTGGTGTTAACCCACGGGGACAAGTCGCAATGAGGTGCCCAACCTGCGGTGTCCCAAAGACACAAATGTGCTACAAAGCTTTGGTGACCCAAAGTCACAAAGTGTGTTACCAAAACACTGGTGCTCAAATCGGCACAAATCATCATCTTGCCCCCTCCACTCATATCACCCATCAACAAACCAACTCATGTAATCATGCATATCATACAAATTATGCATATCATGCTAATATGTTTGACTCATGCCCCATATCACATACATACATAGTCATGATACCATATAGATCATCAGTAATCTAGTAACAATCTTGACTTACCCGGATACGTACACATACCCCGTTTGGGTATCCAATAATCCATCATCTTTGTCATGATTTTAATAGGCAAACGGGTTTAATAACAATATTACTAAGTATGGGTGTGTTAGTTACACACTGGTAATCACGAGTCTAAAATCCCAACGAAGCGATCTAAGTCCCTCGATTACTAGCTCCTACACTCGGCCAACACATAGGGTTAGGCATCTATAACATTCGGCCATCATCAATTAACCAAAGGGGTCAATATCCATCCCTTACCTTGAAGATGATTTGGTTTCCAACCAAACCTCGAACCAACGATGGTTCTTTTGCTAATCGGCCACCACCTAATAAGAAGAACCATTAATTCTTAATAGCTTGACTAAAAGAAACTAAACAAAAGACTAATGAGACACCTTCTTACCCAAATGACTACCCAACAATGGAGACTCGCTTGAGCTGCGCCTTGAAGTCCCCGATGCCCTATAACACAATCGGTTCCATCACCAAACGATTAGCACTCACAACAAGGCCACATTCGGCTCTTAATTAACCAACATCGGCAATGCATAAAGAAGAAGGAAATGACCATTCGGCCAATCACTTACCGATTCCAAACGATTGAAACAAGGCCCCCAAATACCCCAGCTTGATATTCGGCCAAGTGAACCACTAGAAGAAGGGACAGATTCGGCCAACACCTTGATCAAAAAGAAGGAAAGAATTCGGCCAACAAAACACTAAGAGAAGGGAGGTATTCGGCTTAGAACTCAGAAGTACAACAAAGAAAAAAATATGGTTTAAGAGATGAGAAGAAATCGGCCATGGATGAGAAGGGTTCGGCTTGAGTGCTTAACACCCCTACTTTCGGCTTTGTATGAGAATAAAAGAGAGTCTAGCAGAGGAGAAATGGAAAGAATGTATGGAGATTTTGGTTTAGGAACAAGGTAAGTTTCGGCTTGCACAATTAAAGAAAGAAGAAGAAAGTGTGAGAAAAAGTGATATAGGTTTCGGCTTATACAAAATGAAGAGAAGAAGAAAATAGGGAGAAAAGCATTGACCAACAACACCAAGTGTAGAAAACAAAAGCAAAAATTCGACAAGTATGCCTTTGGACCTACGGTTTGCAAAAGAAAGAAGGGAGAACTCACTAGCAATTTCGGTTTGCCTTTTTGCTACCTCCCAAGACCGATTGTGCACCCAAAATTCCCAAAAGAGTTTCGGCACAACCCCAATGCCACACTACCAACCCAAGCCGTCCACTTCCCCCACTCCAACACCCCACAAATTCGGCCAAATCCCCCCATTCACTCACATCCACACATTCAAACCAACAAGACCAAGTCTCCCTCCTACAAATGCTCTCCACCTTTCATTTGAAAGGTATGACTTGGTCCAAGGTAGAATTTCACTAGTCTTCTACCTCTCCTCCATGCCGTCCCAAAAAGAAGCCAAAATGGGGACTCTGCAGCTCGAACACTGGACCTCCTCCACAAGTAGATGACGCCACACCAAGCTCCCCATGTAGCGCATGCTTGCCACTAAGCTAGCTCCTCTTTTGTGCAACAAAACACCAAATAAAACTCTTATACCCCAGCTCCAACGGCTCCACGACTTAACACCCAAAAATCAAAATTTTCCCATTCACTCAGAGCAAACACTTAGACTTCAATTAAGCCCCCAAAACATAGAAATAGCCACGCAGCACACTAGACACATGCAATATCATCAACAACAAAATAGCCCCTAACCCGGGATATTACAGTTCTACCCCCCTTAAAAATAATTTCGACCTCGAAATTACGATCAAAAGAGTTGCGGGTATTCTTTGTCTCATCATATCCTCGGGTTCCCACGTAGCTTCTTCTACGCCATGATTCCGCCAAAGAACCTTAACCAAAGGCACGGACTTCTTACCTTGAGAACCTTCACATCTCGATCAAGAATCGCACGGGTTCCTCTTCCATGGTCAAATCTGGATTTACCTCGATCTCTTCCATTGCTACCACATGCGGCGGATCGAGCGATACCTCGAAGCATCGAAACATGGAAAACATCGTGAATCGACTAAGCTCTGCTTTGGCAACTCAAGGCGTCACGCTCTTTGGTCCAACTCGTCTCAATACCTTATACGGCCCAATAAACCTCGGACTTAGCTTGCCTTTCTTCCCGAACCTCAACACCTTCTTCCAAGGCGAGACCTTCAGAACACTCGATCCCCACGGCAAACTCTATATCTCTTCGCTTAAGATCGGCATAAGACTTCTGCCGGTCGAAGCTTCCTTCAATCGAGACTGAATAAACTTAACCTTGTCTTCGGTCTCGACCAACCAACTCGGGTCCCAACAAGCGGCGTTCACCCAACTCCGTCCAACACGTAGGTGGCGACATTTCCTACCATACAGCGCCTCATACGGTGCCATCTTGATGCTCGCAGTAGCTGTTGTTGTAGGCAAACTCGACTAATGGTAGAAACTCCTCCCAACTACCTCTGAAATCCAAGATACAACCTCTCAAAGACGTCCTCTAAGATCGAATGACCCTTTACGATTGACCGTCGGCTTCGCGGGTGAAAAGCCGTCTTTGAAATCCAAGCGAGTACCCAGTCGATGCGGTGCTTTCCGAACCTTGGCGTGAATCTAGGATCCCTATCCGAGATTATCAGAACGGCACACCGTGCAACCTCACTATATCTCGACACATACGGCCGCTGGCTTACGAAGTGAGTAGTCAACCCCTCACCGGAATAAAGTGGTGATTTAGTCGATCGATCCACCACTACCCAAGCTGAATCTTTCTTGCTTGGCGTAGCGGTAACCCCTTGAGCGAAATCCATGGTTATCCTTTCCACTTCCATCGAGGAATCTTTCACGGTGAAGCAACCCGGCGGCAAAGCGATGTTCGACCTTGACCTGGCGACAAGTCGGACACTTCCCAACAAACTCTGCAGCACCACTCGCAAATGCTTATCATGCTCTTCCTCTGTCTTGAGTACACCAAGATGTCGTCTATGAAAACCACGACGAGGCCGATCCGGATCTTTGTTGAAACACCTATTCATCATGTCCATAAGCGCTGCGGTCGTTAGTCAACCCGAGCGGCATTACAAAAATTCGTAGTGCCCATACCGAGTCCGAAAGCTGCTGTTTTATGGATATCGACCTCCTTAACTCTTAAGCGGTGATACGGATCTCAAGTCGATCTTGAAAATACGCAGACCCCTTGGTGATCAAACAAATCGTCTATCCGTGGCAGCGGATACTTGTTTTTAATCGTCGACTTGTTCAAGCTGGCGGTAGTCTATACACATCCGCATCGTGCCATCTTTCTTCTTGACAAAGTACCGGCGCACTTACCCAGCGAAACACTTGGCCTAATAAAACCTCGATCCAATAACTCCACGGATCGAGCCTTAAGCTCCACCAACTCCTTTGGCGCCATCCTATACGGAGCAATAGACACCGGCGCAGATTCGGATAACAGATCAATCCCGAACTCCACCTCGCGATCTGGCGGCAAACACGAAGCTCCTCGGGAAAAACATCAAGCAAACTCCTTAGCAGTGCGAACCTTCTCCACAGAGACTCCTTAGCCTCCAACGCATACACATGAACTACATACGCCTCACGACCTTTCTCGACCATCTTCTGCGCTTTCAAAGCGGATACCACATTTGATAAGTAATCCCTCCTATTACCTATCATAGCCACCTCATCACCCTCAACCGTCTTAAGAACCATGCGCTTGGGCGCGCAATCCAACCTACTTTGGTACTTGACCAACCAATCCATCCCAAGAATCGGATCGAACTCCCAAAGCGGCGGTTCCATCGGATCGACAACAAACACTACCCCTTGGAGTTCTAAGGGTACCTCTCTAAACAGTTTATCTACTACTACTGAGTGACCTAGAGGGCTAATCACGGTCATACGCCTAGAAGATATCTCGAGTCTAAATCCATGGTCTCTACTATACTCACGGCAACATAAGAGTGCGTTGAACCCACATCAATCAAAGCGGTATAAGGAGAACCAAAAATCAAAAGCGTCATCGGTTATGGCGTCCGGTCGTCGCCCTCCTCTCGGCGCCTCGCGGCATACACTAATCCGGTGTCTAGCATCAGAACTACCGCACCTCTCGCCCGGTGCTCCACGGCCCGACCAGAACCATTACCACCTGCTGCCATTACCACGGCCTCTGCGGTGGCGGTCCACTACTCTACGGGCGATTACGTACGACTCTCGGTGAATCCTAGCCAACCTACGCGGACAATCCCTCACACGATGCTCCAGAGAACCACACTCGAAGCAACCTTTCCCTCGGTCCAGCAACAGCCACCCCAATGAGATTTCCCACGCGATCACCGCTGCGGCGGTCCACGCCTGCGCGACAACAAACCTAGCAGTGGTTCGGCCCACTCGGTCTAGCTCTCTTCTGCGGGTTACCCGGCGATCCGGAAGACCCAAAGCTCCTCTTATGTCTATTTACTCGTCCATACCGCCTCGCGACTCCTTAACACCTCGGCTACCTTAGCCTTCTCAACCAAGACAACAAACTCGCGCTCTGTGAGGAGCAATCAGCGACCTCAAGTCGTCTCATGAGACCATCCTCGAAAGCGAACACACCTCTCATGCTCGGTGGCCACAATGCCCCTGGCATACCTACTCGACCGGGAACTCGGCCTCGTACTCAAGCAATGATTTACTCCCACGAACAAGCCTCGAGAAAAGCCTTTATTGGGAGTCAATATAACTAGCCCCGATGTACTTCTTTTGATATGCGACCACGAAATAATCCCATGTCGGATCCTCTGGCGCCACACTGTCCCGAACCGTGAGCCACCAGCGATCACGACTCATCCCGGAGAAGCGTCGATGCCCTTCAGCTTCTCTTCAGCGGTCAAATCGGATCATCCATGATCCGCTCGATCGCCTCCGCCAATATTAGCGATCTTTGGGAGCAACACGAAACACCTCGGAAGAATTGGCCCCATTGGCCCGAAGTCGCTCGAGAACAATTTCCTAACTCTGCACCACCACCTACACCGGCTACTCTTTCCAACACTCGCGGCATCGCGCTGTGACGCTGCGTCGTCCCGATCGATCTTGGAACTCACCACCTCCGGTGGTGGCGGGCCGGTATCTCACTTTACGAACCACGACCGGATCCCTACGGGCTCGAAGCGTCATCCTACCACGACCTCGTCCACGACCACGTCCACCTCTAGCGCTCATGACTAATCTTTCTACGTATCTGATTAAGAATTTTTATGCATCAGTATTTATTCCACTTGTTTAAGAGCAAGTCTTATGAATATTTTAAGAGGATTTGTTCTCGCGAGTTCACAAAATCCTATCAGTTTCAATCTCTAAAGTAGTATACTATTGCTATTCATCAAATCATATCACATCCAATCAATCCACAAGCAATAGTAAGGGGTACTTACCTAGGCGAACTGGTGCTGGAGACTCGGTGCCATGCCTTTCAAACCATACTTTAAGAATAAAAACTAACAAAACAACCTTTTGAAAACATTTTTGGGCCTCAGGCCCACAGCCGAGATTTTGAACTTAGCTCTGATACCACAATTGTAACACCCCAAACTCGGACAAGACACCCCGCCCGAATCTGGCATGTTACGGGGAAAAACGTCTTTGAGTGACCAGATTTTTGAAAACTTATCCGAGTATATAGAAGAAACGAGTTGATTTCATTTAGCACTTCCAATAGTTTCTTAGTGCCATTTTGACACATTTTAGACTTAGTAGAAAATCAAGTTTGATTCGGAAATCATTTGAGTTTATTGTGTAGCAAAACATAGCGAGATACCCGATGGTATAGTTTGAAACACATTGCGATCTAATTTTGAAAGCGTTGTCTTTCCAAGTTTTAGTAAATTTCATGCCAAGTTATTTGTTAAGCGGTTGAGAATCTAATTAAAACATAACCATCAAAAACGTAGTTTAAAGGCCTTTACAAATCCAAATTAAAACCCAAATATGATAATTAAACTAAAGTACCCAAATGATAGAGTTGGAGTAAAACTTTATTAAGCATGGCTTTGAGCACCCGAGTCCATCCGGCTCCATGTCGCGCCTCGAGTCACTGAAATGTCAAAGGAGAGGGTGAGTCGAGCGACTCAGTGCATAAATCCCGCTCCCGATGAAACAACATGCTAACACACATCATACATAGCAACATAATTAATGCAACCCGATCCTAACCATCCGTATCTCCTTTTTCTACCCCGTGTGGTACCAAACCACTGGTGGTGCCAAACCACCGGTGACATATAGTCACAATGTGTTACCAAAACATTGGTGTCCCAAAGACACAATGTGCTACCCAAGCTGCTTGGTGACCGTAGTCACGATAATCGAATGATGGGGCCAACCCATCGTGTGATACCCAATCACTAGTGACGATCCCATATCTCATGTGGGGCCAACCCACGGTGGTGTTAACCACGGGGACAAGTCGCAATGAGGTGCCCAACCTGCGGTGTCCCAAAGACACAAATGTGCTACCAAAGCAGCTTTGGTGACCGTAGTCACAATAATCGAATGATGGGGCCAACCCATCGTGTGATACCCAATCACTAGCAGACGATCCCATATCTCAATGTGGGGCCAACCCACGGTGGTGTTAACCACGAGGACAAGTCGCAATGAGGTGCCCAACCTCGGTGTCCCAAAGACACAAATGTGCTACCAAAGCCTTTGGTGACCCAAAGTCACAAAGTGTGTTACCAAAACACTTTGGTGCTCGTCGGCACAAATCATCTTTGCCCCCTCCACTCATATCACCCATCAACAAACCAACTCATGTAATCATGCATATCATACAAATTATGCATATCATGCTAATATGTTTGACTCATGCCCCATATCACATACATACATAGTCATGATACCATATAGATCATCGAGTAATCTAGTAACAATCTTGACTTACCGGATACGTACACATACCCGTTTGGGTATCCAATAATCCATCATCTTGTCATGATTTTAATAGGCAAATAGGTTTAATAACAATATTACTAAGTATGGGTGTGTTAGTTACACACACAGTAATCACGAGTCTAAAATCCCAACGAAGCGATCTAAGTCCCTCGATTACTAGCTCTACACTCGGCCAACACATAGGGGTTAGGCATCTATAACATTCGGCCATCATCAATTAACCAAAGGGGTCAATATCCATCCCTTACCTTGAAGATGATTTGGTTTCCAACCAAACCTCGAACCAACGATGGTTCTTTTGCTAATCGGCCACCACCTAATAAGAAGAACCATTAATTCTTAATAGCTTGACTAAAAGAAACTAAACAAAAGACTAATGAGACACCTTCTTACCCAAATGACTACCCAACAATGGAGACTCCGCAGCGCCTTGAAGTCCCCGATGCCCTATAACACAATCGGTTCCATCACCAAACGATTAGCACTCACAACAAGGCCACATTCGGCTCTTAATTAACCAACATCGGCAATGCATAAAGAAGAAGGGAAATGACCATTCGGCCAATCACTTACCAGATTCCAAACGATTGAAACAAGGCCCCAAATACCCCAGCGATATTCGGCCATGAACCACTAGAAGAAGGGACAGATTCGGCCAACACCTTGATCAAAAAGAAGGAAAGAATTCGGCCAACAAAACACTAAGAGAAGGGAGGTATTCGGCTTAGAACTCAGAAGTACAACAAAGAAAAAAAATATGGTTTAAGAGATGAGAAGAAATCGGCCAACAGATGAGAAGGGTTCGGCTTGAGTGCTTAACACCCCTACTTTCGGCTTTGTATGAGAATAAAAGAGAGTCTAGCAGAGGAGAAATGGAAAGAATGTATGGAGATTTTGGTTTAGGAACAAGGTAAGTTTCGGCTTGCACAATTAAAGAAAGAAGAAGAAAGTGTGAGAAAAAGTGATATAGGTTTTGAAACATACAAAATGAAGAGAAGAAGAAAATAGGGAGAAAAGCATTCGGCCAACAACACCAAGTGTAGAAAACAAAAGCAAAAATTCGACAAGTATGCCTTTGGACCTACGGTTTGCAAAAGAAAGAAGGGAGAACTCACTAGCAATTTCGGTTTGCCTTTTTGCTACCTCCCAAGACCGATTGTGCACCCAAAATTCCCAAAAGAGTTTCGGCACAACCCCAATGCCACACTACCAACCCAAGCCGTCCACTTCCCCCACTCCAACACCCCACAAATTCGGCCAAATCCCCCCATTCACTCACATCCACACATTCAAACCAACAAGACCAAGTCTCCCTCCTACAAATGCTCTCCACCTTTCATTTGAAAGGTATGACTTAGTCCAAGGTAGAATTTCACTAGTCTTCTACCTCTCCTCCATGCCGTCCCAAAAGAAGCCAAAATGGGGACTCTGCGGCTCGAACAACTGGACCTCCTCCACAAGTAGATGACGCCACACCAAGCTCCCCATGTAGCGCATGCTTGCCACTAAGCTAGCTCCTCTTTTGTGCAACAAAACACCAAATAAAACTCTTATACCCAGCTCAACGGCTCCACGACTTAACACCCAAAAATCAAAATTTTCCCATTCACTCGAGGCAAACACTTAGACTTCAATTAAGCCCCCAAAACATAGAAATAGCCACGCGACACACTAGACACATGCAATATCATGCAACAACAAAATAGCCCCTAACCGGGATATTACGGTTCTACCCCCTTAAAAATAATTTCGACCTCGAAATTACGATCAAAAGAGTTGCGGGTATTCTTTGTCTCATCATATCCTCGGGTTCCCACGTAGCTTCTTCTACGCCATGATTCCGCCAAAGAACCTTAACCAAAGGCACAGACTTCTTACGCAAAACCTTCACATCTCGATCAAGAATCGCACGAGGTTCCTCTTCCATGGTCAAATCTGGATTTACCTCGATCTCTTCCATTGCTACCACATGCGACGGATCGAACGATACCTCGAAGCATCGAAACATGGAAAACATCGTGAATCGACTAAGCTCTGGCGGCAACTCAAGGCGATACGCTCATTGGTCCAACTCGTCTCAATACCTTATACGGCCCAATAAACCTCGGACTTAGCTTGCCTTTCTTCCGAACCTCAACACCTTCTTCCAAGGCGAGACCTTCGGGAACACTCGATCCCCACGGCGAACTCTATATCTCTTCGCTTAAGATCGGCATAAGACTTACGCCGGTCGAAGCTTCCTTCAATCGAGGTGAATCAACAACCTTGTCTTCGGTCTCGGCAACCAACTCGGGTCCCAACAAGCGGCGTTCACCAAACTCCGTCCAACACGTAGGTGAGCGACATTTCCTACCATACAACGCCTCATACGGTGCCATCTTGATGCTCGCTTAGTAAGCTGTTGTTGTAGGCAAACTCGCTAATGGTAGAAACTCCTCCCAACTACCTACGAAATCCAAGATACAACCTCTCGGACGTCCTCTAAGATGCGAATGACCCTTTCGATTGACCGTCGGGGCTGCGGGTGAAAAGCCGTCTTTGAAATCCAAAGCGAGTACCAGTGCGATGCGGTGCTTTCCGGAACCTTGGCGTGAATCTAGGATCCTATCAGAGATTATCGAAAGCGCACACCGTGCAACCTCACTATCTCGACACATACGACTTCGCTAGCTTCAAGTGAGTAGTCAACCCTCACCGGAATAAAGTGAGTGATTTAGTCGATCGATCCACCACTACCCAAACTGAATCTTTCTTGCTTGGCGTAGCGGTAACCCACCGGCGAAATCCATGGTTATCCTTTCCAACTTCCATCGAGGAATCTTCACGGTGAAGCAACCCGGCGGCAAGCGATGTTCAGCCTTGACCTACGACAAGTCGGACACTTCCCAACAAACTCTGCAACACCACTCGCAAATGCTTATCATGCTCTTCCTCTGTCCCTGAGTACACCAAGATGTCGTCTATGAAAACCACGACCAGGCCCGATCCAGATCTTTGTTGAAACACCCTATTCATCATGTCCATAAAGCGCTGCGGTGCGTTAGTCAACCCGAGCGGCATTACGAAAAATTCGTAGTGCCCATACCGAGTCCGAAGCTTATTTGTTTTATGGATATCAGCCTCCTTAACTCTTAGCGGTGATACCGGATCTCAAGTCGATCTTGAAAATACCGCAGCCCCCGCCGGTGATCAAACAAATCGTCTATCGTGGCAGCGGATACTTGTTTTTAATCGTCGACTTGTTCAAGCGGCGTAGTCTATACACATCCGCATCGTGCCATCTTTCTTATTGACAAAAAGTACCGCGCACTTACGGCGAAACACTTGGCCTAATAAAACCTCGATCCAATAACTCCCGGATGCGAGCCTTAAGCTCCACCAACTCCTTTGGCGCCATCCTATACGGAGCAATAGACACGCGCGCATTCGGATAACAGATCAATCCCGAACTCCACCTCGCGATCTGGCGGCAAACTGGAAGCTCCTCGGGAAAAACATCGAGTAAACTCCTTAACAGTGCGAACCTTCTCCACAGCGGACTCCTTAGCCTCCAACGCATACACATGAACTACATACGCCTCACGGCCTTTCACGACCATCTTCTGCTTTCAAAGCGGATACCACATTTGATAAGTAATCCCTCCTATTACCTATCATAGCCACCTCATCACCCTCAACCGTCTTAAGAACCATGCGCTTGGCGCGCAATCCAACCTCGCTGGTACTTGACCAACCAATCCATCCCAAGAATCGGATCGAACTCCCCAAACGGCGGTTCCATCGGATCGACAACAAACACTACCCCTTGGAGTTCTAAGGGTACCTCTCTAAGCAGTTTATCTACTACTACTGAGAGTGACCTAGAGGGCTAATCATAGTCATCCGCCTAGAAGATATCTCGAGTCTAAATCCATGGTCTCTACTATACTCACGGCAACATAAGAGTGCGTTGAACCCACATCAATCAAAGCGGTATAAGGAGAACCAAAAATCAAAAAGCGTCACCGGTTATGGCGTCCGGTGCGTCGCCCTCCTCTCGGCGCCTCGCGGCATACACTAATCGGTGTCGTCTAGCATCGAACTACCCGCACCTCGCCGGTGCTCCACGGCCCCGACCGAACCATTACCACCTCGCCATTACCACGGCCCCTCTGCGGTGGCGGTCCACTACCTCTGGAACCGATACGGCCCACGACTCTCGGGATGAATCCTAGCCAACCTACGCGGACAATCCCTCACACGATGCTCAGAGAACCACACTCGCAAGCAACCTTTCCCTCGAGTCCAGACCACCCCAATGAGATTTCCCCACACCGATCACCGCTGCGGCGGTCCACGCCTAGCGACAACAAACCTAGCGGTGGTTCGGCCCACTCGGTCTAGCTCTCTTCTGCGGGTACCCGGCGATCAGAAGACCCAAAGCTCCTCTTATGTCTATTTCTCGTCCATACCGCCTCACCGACTCCTTAACACCCTCGGCTACCTTAGCCTTCTCAACCAAGACGACAAACTCGCGCTCCTGGCGAGGAGCAATCAGCGACCTCAAGTCGTCTCTGCAGACCATCCTCGAAAGCGAACACACCTCTCATGCTCGGTGGCCACAATGCCCCTGGCATACCTACCGACCAGGAACTCGGCCTGCGTACTCAACCATGATTTACTCCCCTGAACAAGCCTCGGAAAAGCCTTTCATTTGGGAGTCAATATAACTAGCCCGATGTACTTCTTTTGATATGCGACCACGAAATAATCCCATGTCGGATCCTCTGCTGCCACCTTTATCCCGAACCGTGAGCCACCACTGATACGACTCATCCCGGAGAAGCGATACGATGCCCTTCAGCTTTTCTTCAGCAGTCAAATCCAGATCATCCATGATCTGCTCAGTCGCCTCCAGCCAATATTCAAGAAGGATCTTTGGGAGCAACACCAGAAACACCTCGGAAGAATTCGGCCCCATTGGCCCGAAGTCGCTCAGGATTAGATTTCCTAACTCCTGCACCACCACCTACACCAGCTACTCTTTCCAACACTCGCAGCATCGCCTGTGACACTGCGTCGTCCCCAGTTTGATCTTGGAACTCACCACCTCCGGTGGTGGCGGCCGGTATCTCACTTTACGAACCACGACGACGGATCCTCACGGGCTCGTAGAAGCGTCATCCTACCACGACCTGCGCCCACGACCACGTCCACCTCTAGCGCTCATGACTAATCTTTCTCGTATCGATTAAGAATTTTTATGCATCGGTATTTATTCCACTTGTTTAAGAGCAAGTCTTATGAATATTTTAAGAGGATTTGTTCTCGCGAGTTCACAAAATCCTATCAGTTTCAATCTCTAAAGTAGTATACTATTGCTATTCATCAAATCATATCACATCCAATCAATCCACAAGCAATAGTAAGGGGTACTTACCTGGGCGAACTGGTGCCGGAGACTCGGTGCCATGCCTTTCAAACCATACTTTAAGAATAAAAACTAACAAAACAACCTTTTGAAAACATTTTTGGGCCTCAGGCCCACAGCCGAGCTTTTGAACTTAGCTCTGATACCACAATTGTAACACCCCAAACTCGGACAAGACACCCGCCCGAATCGGCATGTTACGGGAAAAGCGTCTTTGAGTGACTGAGATTTTTGAAAACTTATCCGAGTATATAGAAGAAACGAGTTGATTTCATTTAGCACTTCCAATAGTTTCTTAGTGCCATTTTGACACATTTTAGACTTAGTAGAAAATCAAGTTTGATTCGGAAATCATTTGAGTTTATTGTGTAGCAAAACATAGCGAGATACCCAGATGGTATAGTTTGAAACACATTGCGATCTAATTTTGAAAGCGTTGTCTTTCAAGTTTTAGTAAATTTCATGCCAAGTTATTTGTTAAGCGGGTTGAGAATCTAATTAAAACATAACCATCAAAAACGTAGTTTAAAGGCCTTTTACAAATCCAAATTAAAACCCAAATAATGATGAATTAAACTAAAGTACCCAAATGATAGAGTTGGAGTAAAACTTTATTAAGCATGGCACGAGCACCCCGAGTCCATCCAGGCTCCATGTAAGCGCCTACGAGTCACTGAAATGTCAAAGGAGGGTGAGTCGGCGACTCGATGCATAAATCCCGCTCCCGATGAAACAACATGCTAACACACATCATACATAGCAACATAATTAATGCAACTTGATCCTAACCATCCGTATCTCCTTTTTCTACCCGTGTGGTACCAAACCCTTTGGTGGTGCCAAACCACTGGTGACATATAGTCACAATGTGTTACCAAAACCTTGGTGTCCCAAAGACACAATGTGCTACCCCAAGCCTTTGGTGACCGTAGTCACGATAATCGAATGATGGGGCCAACCCATCGTGTGATACCCAATCACTAGCGAGACGATCCCATATCTCATGTGGGGCCAACCCACGGTGGTGTTAACCCACGGGGACAAGTCGCAATGAGGTGCCCAACCTCGGTGTCCCAAAGACACAAATGTGCTACCAAAGCAGTGGTGACCGTAGTCACAATAATCGAATGATGGGGCCAACCCATCGTGTGATACCCAATCACTAGTGAGGCGATCCCATATCTCAATGTGGGGCCAACCCACGGTGGTGTTAACCACACGGGGACAAGTCGCAATGAGGTGCCCAACCTCACGGTGTCCCAAAGACACAAATGTGCTAATAAAGCACTGGTGACCCAAAGTCACAAAGTGTGTTACCAAAAAACATGGTGCTCGTCGGCTAAAAATCATCTTTGCCCCTCCACTCATATCACCCATCAACAAACCAACTCATGTAATCATGCATATCATACAAATTATGCATATCATGCTAATATGTTTGACTCATGCCCCATATCACATACATACATAGTCATGATACCATATAGATCATCGGTAATCTAGTAACAATCTTGACTTACCGGATACATACACATACCCGTTTGGGTATCCAATAATCCATCATCTTGTCATGATTTTAATAGGCAAGCGAGGGTTTAATAACAATATTACTAAGTATGGGTGTGTTAGTTACACACCTGGTAATCACGAGTCTAAAATCCCAACGAAGCGATCTAAGTCCCTCGATTACTAGCTCCTACACTCGGCCAACACATAGGGGTTAGGCATCTATAACATTCGGCCATCATCAATTAACCAAAGGGGGTCAATATCCATCCCTTACCTTGAAGATGATTTGGTTTCCAAGCAAACCTCGAACCAACGATGGTTCTTTTGCTAATCGGCCACCACCTAATAAGAAGAACCATTAATTCTTAATAGCTTGACTAAAAGAAACTAAACAAAAGACTAATGAGACACCTTCTTACCCAAATGACTACCCAACAATGGAGACTCCGCTTTTGCCTTGAAGTCCCGGGTGCCCTATAACACAATCGGTTCCATCACCAAGCGATTAGCACTCACAACAAGGCCACATTCGGCTCTTAATTAACCAACATCGGCAATGCATAAAGAAGAAGGAAATGACCATTGGCCAATCACTTACCAGATTCCAAGCGATTGAAACAAGGCCCCAAATACCCCGCGATATTCGGCCAAGTGAACCACTAGAAGAAGGGACGATTCGGCCAACACCTTGATCAAAAAGAAGGAAAGAATTCGGCCAACAAAACACTAAGAGAAGGGAGGTATTCGGCTTAGAACTCGGAAGTACAACAAAGAAAAAAATATGGTTTAAGAGATGAGAAGAAATCGGCCAGCAGGATGAGAAGGGTTAGGCTTGAGTGCTTAACACCCCTACTTTCGGCTTTGTATGAGAATAAAAGAGAGTCTAGCAGAGGAGAAATGGAAAGAATGTATGGAGATTTTGGTTTAGGAACAAGGTAAGTTTGGCTTGCACAATTAAAGAAAGAAGAAGAAAGTGTGAGAAAAAGTGATATAGGTTTAGAAACTTATACAAAATGAAGAGAAGAAGAAAATAGGGAGAAAAGCATTGACCAACAACACCAAGTGTAGAAAACAAAAGCAAAAATTCGACAAGTATGCCTTTGGACCTACGGTTTGCAAAAAGAAAGAAGGAGAACTCACTAGCAATTTCGGTTTGCCTTTTGCTACCTCCCAAGACCGATTGTGCACCCAAAATTCCCAAAAGAGTTTTGGCACAACCCCAATGCCACACTACCAACCCAAGCCGTCCACTTCCCCACTCCAACACCCCACAAATTCGGCCAAATCCCCCATTCACTCACATCCACACATTCAAACCAACAAGACCAAGTCTCCCTCCTACAAATGCTCTCCACCTTTCATTTGAAAGGTATGACTTAGTCAAGGTAGAATTTCACTAGTCTTCTACCTCTCCTCCATGCCGTCCCAAAAAGAAGCCAAAATGGGGACTCTGCGGCTCGAACCTTTGGACCTCCTCCACAAGTAGATGACGCCACACCAAGCTCCCCATGTAGCGCATGCTTGCCACTAAGCTAGCTCCTCTTTTGTGCAACAAAACACCAAATAAAACTCTTATACCCCAGCTCCAACAGCTCCCCTGACTTAACACCCAAAAATCAAAATTTTCCCATTCACTCAGGCAAACACTTAGACTTCAATTAAGCCCCCAAAACATAGAAATAGCCACGCAGCACACTAGACACATGCAATATCATGCAACAACAAAATAGCCCCTAACCCGGGATATTACATCATGCAAAACCTTTCGAATCAATTCCTCATTTTTAGGAACACAAATTCTGTCGCGATACATCAGACAACCATTCAAATTCACTCGAAAATCAGAATCACATTCCGACCCGCACTTAGCTATCTTAGCTTGCATCTCGCTATCATTTCTCTGAGCTTCACATATTTGTTGAACAAATAGTGGCCTAGCTCTCAACCCTGCCAAAATAGCACCATTATTAGACAATGCTAAACTCGCTCTCATAACTCTTAGAGCATACAGGGATTTCCTACTTAAGGCATCCGCAACCACATTCGCTTTTCCCGGGTGGTAATCAATGACTAACTCATAGTCTTTCAACAACTCAAGTCACCGTCTCTGTCTCGAGTTGAGATCCTTACGATCCATCAAATACTTTAAACTCTTGTGATCCGTAAAGATTCGGCACTTTTCGCCATACAAATAATGTCGCCAAGTCTTTAACGCAAAAACAATCGCAACTAACTCTAAATCGTGAGTCGGATAAATCTTCTCGTGCGGTTTTAACTGCCTCGAGGCGTAAGCGATTACCTTACCCTCTTGTATCAACACGCAACCGAGACCATTAAACGACGCATCACTATAAACCACAAACTCCTTCTCCGATTCTGGTTGAACCAAAACCGGTGCCTCAGTCAACATTGTTTTCAGTCTCTCGAAGCTCTGTTGACATATCTCAGTCCATTCAAACTTGACATCCTTATGCAATAGCTTCATCATCAGGGTAGCAATCACAGAGAACCCCTTTACGAAACGTCTGTAATATCTCGCTAATCCCAAGAAACATCTGATTTCTGACACGTTCCTCGGCGGTTTCCAATCCATAACAACCGATATCTTACTCGGGTCAACTCTGACACCATCACCTGACACCATGTGTCCTAGGAATCCGACCTCTCGGAGCCAAAACTCACTCTTGCTAAACTTAGCATACAACTACTTATCTCTCAAAGTTTGCAAAACAATTCTCAAGTGCTCTTCATGATCGTTCTCATCTCGAGAATAGATCAATATGTCGTCAATAAAGACAACCACAAACTTGTACACATATGGTCTGAAAACACGGTTCATCAGATCCATAAAAATTGTAGGTGCATTCGTCAACCCAAACGGCATAACCAAAAACTCATAATGGCCATACCTTGTCCGAAATGCAGTTTTCAACACATCTTGCTCTTTCACTCTGGTGATAATGCTTGGACCTCAAGTCTATCTTGGAGAACACTTTGTAGCTCCCTTGGTTGATCGAAAAGACCATCAATCCTTGGTAGAGGATACTTATTCTTAACCGTCACTTTGTTAAGCTGTCTATAGTCTATACACAACCTCATAGACCCAGCTTTCTTCTTCACAAACAATACAGGAGCTCTCCAAAGCGAGTAGCTCGGTCTTGCAAAACCCTTATCTGTCAACTCTTGTTACTGAACCTTGGTTCTTTCAACTCTACAGGTGCCGTGCATGCATGCGGGGCAATCGAAATAGGTGCCGTTCGGAACCAACTCAATTCCAAACTCGACCTCTCTCTTTGAAGGTAATCCGGTAATTCCTCACGGGAATACATCCGGATACTCACGCATCACCAGCCTTTGTTTTAAACTCCACCCCAATCTCTCGAGTGTTCAACACGAGCGCAAGATAGGACTCACATCCTTTTCTCAAACATTTCTCGACCACTAGGGAAGAAATCATTCTTTGGTAGACTATCCGATCCACTGATTCAACCCGAACCACATCTCCACTCTCACATTTCAATTCAATGTACTTACTACCACAGTTCACTAAAACACTATGGGTAGTCAACCAATCCATGCCTAGGATTAAATCGAACTCATCAAGCGGCAACAACATAAGGTTTGCGGAAAACAATGATTCTCAATCAACAAAGGACAATTCTTACACACTTTGTCCACTAACACATGCTTTCCTAACGGGTTTGACACCTTAACTACTATGTCAGAAGTAGACTCAAGCGGTCATACTCAAACTAGATGCTAATCTCATGCAAATATAAGAGTGAGTAGACCCTGGATCTATTAAAGCAATAACAGAGGTGTCAAAAAGAGAAAAAGTACCGTTATCACATCGGGGAGGATGCCTCTTTGCGGCGCGAATGGCATACGTCCTCGCAGTGCCCGACCCTCTGGTCTCACTGGTGAGAGTCCCTGGATGCACCTCTACCACTAGCCCCACCTCTTGGGTACCTTGGTGGTCTACCCTCGTAGACACATCACTAGGTCTCACTTCTTGCCTCTCTTCCTTATCATCCCTCTCGGGATAGTTACGGATAAAGTGGTCGGGGAACCACATTTGTAACATTTCATTTGTTTCCCCAACACTCTCAGATGTGATACCTACCACAACTTGGACACTCCAGGTTTACTCTTTGTATTACCCACACTTTCCATCGAGGGGCTCGGACTCTCGAACCACGGAGTGAGTATTGTCCAAGTCTCGATCACGAATATCCCACCGAGGTCGACGTCCGAGGATTCACTTCCTTGGATCTTTCTTTGGGCTTGATACGACTTGCCCATCGGTCTCTTTCGGCATCTCGGGCTTCACTCACATGACCCTCCTCTTATCTGAACTCAACTCTTGACCTTACTTGCCCTCTCAACTAATACCACGAATTCTTTCAACTCCAAAATGCCAACTAGGAGTTTGATATCCTCATTCGACCCATCTTGAACCTCTTGCACAAGATGGTCTCTGTCGACACACATTCTTGAGCGTATTTGCTAAGCCTAACAAACTCTTGCTCATATTCTGCTACTGACATTCTTCCTTGCTTCAACTCAAGGAATTCTTTCCTCTTTCGATCAGTAAATCTTTGGCTTATATACTTATTCTGAAACTCTTCCAGAAAGAAGTCCCGCGTTACCCGTTCTCTCGGGACTACTAATGTCAGCGTCTTCTACCAATGGTATGCCGAGTCTCTCAGCAAAGATACGGCACACTTCAAACTCTCCTCAGGTGTACATGAGAGCTCATCGAACACCCTCATCGAGTTCTCTAACCAGAACTCCGTCCTCTCAGGGTCGTCATCTACCTTAGCTCTAAACTCCTCAGCCTCGTGTTTCCTAATCTTATCCACCAGGGGTTTCGATATCCTCACTACATCCATACCATGAGGAGCCACTGGATTTGGCTGAGGTATAGGAGGAGGTGGAGGACGTTAAGGGTTACGGTTCGCTTGGACGTAGTCCGAGTACCGATCACTCATCATATGGAGAAAGGGTTCTCGTGCCTCTTCCCATTGACCCCTCGCCTTGGGTCCACTTTGCATCGGCACGGTTCCTTGCGCAGGAGCCGGCGCATTACTAGCTGCTTCATCAGCAGTCAATGGATCGGAATCCATATTCTATATAAAACAAGATTTAAAATCATCAGAAACCACCACACTATCATCGTACACTTATGGCATGTATAGCTAGACTCTTACACCCGCTACGGTAGTCCTAGAACCGACTAAACCATAGCTCTGATACCACTAAATGTAACACCCCTTACCCGGGTTTTACATCGGGAACCGGGCCTGAGGTGTTACCGAACTCAACCCACTTAATCGCCACGTAGGCTCAATGTCATTACTCTCTATAACCTCATTCTTGACTTACGAGGCCTCACTCATACACACGAGGGCTCTCGAGACTAATCGAGAACTTTACGATCCTTAAAAATTTTCTTCTTTTATACGGAGGCTCACTGCCTTTGTGCACTATGTAACACGCCCGTGTATGGACACACACGCCCATGTTCCCTACCCGTGCTAAAAACCCGAGCATTACGCCAATTGCCCCCCACCGCCATGGCACGCCCGGTGCTCCCCAACCGTGGTGAACATCGACTTCCCTCGCCACGGCCTAGAGTCTAGACACATGCCCGTGTGGCTGCCCGTGGCCAACATCGATTAATCCCACACGCCCTAGGCACACGCCCGTGTGACTAGTCCGTGGTCTATTCTGTTTTCAAATATTAACATGCGGGGGGACGACGGCCACAACACACGACAGGTGGTGACCGTGTGTCACACATGGTCTAGACACACTGCGCTTGGTGTGTCTAACCACATGGTCAAGGACAAAGCTAAGTGCCAAGTTCTTTTCACCCTTCTAGCATACACAACAAATACTCATCCAACACAATCATAATCAACTCAAATTGAATACAATCTCGCATAGAAAACTATATCTTTTCATATAATGTAATAGCCAACAACTATGGCATTATACAAAATACACTTCCCATAAAAAGGCTAACACATCTTATCCATTTACAACAAAATTGACTAACTTGTCTAGCCCCTATACATGCCATATACAAAACATTAAGTTTCATGTACCAAAGTGTCTTTGATATGTGGGCTATCTTCCAATGATCCTCGTATCTCGATTCACCACTTTTAATCTATAAGACAAGGGAAAAGAAAGGGAGTAAGCTTTGAGCTTAGTAAGTTTACACATAAACAATTAAGCATCATAGTATAAGCCCAACCACAATTAGCATTATACCAACATATAATATACAACTATGCTTACTCTTTCTTTCCCTTACCATATTACCAACACATCATGAGTCACATGCTCATAACTATTGAAATGCACCCCTGCATTCAATATCACATTTACACAATATACAACACATCATTATTGCTCAATAATACATCCACATAGCTAATCCACACAGCTATTACACACAGCTAATATACACAATTAATCCACATAGCCAATATCTCGGTGGTTTCGCACTTATCACACCACAATCAATTTATAAGGTGGTATCGCACTTAGCCTACCACAAAGGTAATCATAGTGATCTCACACATAGCCACTAAATGATATACCTAACGATAGCATCGTACATAGCCAGTTCATCGTCAATATGCATTTGGATGGTATCGCACTTAGCCCACCATCTAGCATTATCATGACACATGCACAAGTCTATTTACCCAATTATTCATCCATTCACATCTATATTACATTCATTCTATTTGAACCACATAGGTTCCCAATCATTCTCATTCATTCTCATTCATGCTACACCCTAGCTAGCATTAATAAATTGTAAGTATGAATGCATTGTTTATGCATAGACTTACCTCGATACTCAAAAGTATTAAAATGTGCAATTTAGTCCACCATCTTGCTTTTGCCTCGGTTTCGATCCGGGCTTCGTCTTTCTTGATCTATAATGAATAAATAAGCTTATTCAATACACACATTGATTAAATTGACCCACATCTCATACTTTAGCAAAATTACTATTTTGCCCCTAAACTTTCTCATATTTACACTTTAGCCCTAAAGGCTCGTAAAGTGATTTTTATTCAACTTTCTAGCCTTTCATGCTTAGCCGAACCACTTACTCAACTAAAGCATTCAATAATTCTCACTAAATCACCCATGTATGACCGAACTTAAGATTTTCACAACTAAGTCCCTACATGCATTTTCATGGAAAATCACTTAGCAAAAGATGTTTCTACTACATCAAGCTTTCATATTCTTCCATAAAAAATCAAAATACATGCATGTCATACATATGTACATTTCTGAACATCCATAATAGCTCACCAAACAGCTATAAATAGCTTATTCATGCTACTAGGACTTCAAAAATACGAAGAATATCAAATACCGGGCTTAAGAGCACTTACTAGCAAGCTTGAAAAATTGAAGGAGCCCTAACAATGGCTTCTCTAATTTTCGGCAGCTTGGGGGAGAAGATGAGTGAATTTTTATAATCTTTTCACCTATTTAATCACTTATTTGATAAATGACCAAAATGCCCTTTTTGATAAACTTCAAATTTTGACTCATCCATGCCCATTTTTGTCCAAAAATTAGAATTTGGGTAAATTGCTATTTAAGGACCTCTAATTAATAATCTAAAGCTATTTCACACAAATAGCTTCTAGAAACACACATTTTGCAACTTTTGCAATTTAGTCCTTTTTGGACAATTCAACCATAATTTAACAAAATTGTTTCATGAAACTTTCACACTAGCATGCATACATAATATAAACCTCAAAAACTTACTCATGACCCTCAGATTTGTGGTCTCAAACCACTATTCCGACTAGGCCCTAAATCGGGATGTTACAACTCTCCCCCCTTTAGAGATTTTCGCCCCCAAAAATCTTACCAGAAAAGAGGTTTGGATGTTGCTCTCTCATAGCTTCTTCCGTTTCCCACGTAGCCTCTTCCACGCCATGTTTCTGCCATAACACTTTCACTAGTGCTATGCTCTTATTTCTCAACTGTTTCACTTCTCGAGCCAAGATCTTAATCGGCTCCTCTTCATAAGACATATCCGGTCTTATCTGAATTTCCGTTGAAGGAATCACTTGTGAAGGATCGGAGCGATACCGTCGCAACATCGACACATGGAACATGTTATGAATCTTTTCCAACTCTACCTACAAAGCCAACCGGTAAGCTACAGGCCCAATTCTGTCTGTAATCTCATACGGCCCTATGAACCTTGGACACAATTTCCCTTTTCGTCCAAATCTCATAATCTTCTTCCACGGCGATACTTTCAAAAATGCTTTGTCGCCTACTTCAAACTCAATTTATTTTCTTTTCATATCCGCATACGACTTCTGTCGGTCCGAAGCAGCTTTCAGACTATTACAGATTACTTTCACTTTCTCTTCGGTCTCTTTTACTAGATCGACCCCATGGATCCACTTCTCCCTAAGCTCAGTCCAATACAAAGGAGTCCGACACTTACGGCCATACAAAGGCTCATACGGTGCCATCTGTATACTCGATTGATAACCATTGTTATAGGAGAATTCGACCAAAGGTAGATATCTCTCCCAACTACCTTCGAATTCTAACACACATCATCGAAGCATATCTTCAAGAACTTGAATCACTCTTTCAGACTGACCATCAGATTACGGATGGAACGCATTACTAAAATTCAATCTCGTACCCATGGCCTCTTGCAACTTCTTCCAAAATCTCAGAGTAAACCTCGGATCTCTATCCGATATAATAGACACAGGTACACCAAGCAATCTCACTATCTCTGCCACATACAACTCAGCTAACTTATCCAGTGAATAATCAACACGTATTGGAATAAAGTGAGCTGACTTCGTCAATCTATCCACAACAAACCACACAGCATCTCTCTTTCTCGGAGTCGTCGGCAACCCCGTTACAAAATCCATGGTAACCCGATCCCACTTCCATTCGGGAACCATCACTGGCTGAAGAAATCCCGTAGGCACTTGATGCTCAGCTTTCACTTGTTGGCAAATCAGACACTTAGTCACAAACTCTGAAATATCTCTTTTCATACCCGGCCACCAATATAACTTCCTCAAGTCGTTGTACATTTTCGTACTGCCCGAATGTACTAACAAGCACCCACTGTGGGCTTCATGCAAAACCTTTCGAATCAACTCCTCATTTTTAGGAACACAAATTCTGTCGCGATACATCAGACAACCATTCAAATTCACTCGAAAATCAGAATCACATTCCGACCCGCACTTAGCTATCTTAGCTTGCATCTCGCTATCATTTCTCTGAGCTTCACATATTTGTTGAACAAATAGTGGCCTAGCTCTCAACTCTGCCAAAATAGCACCATCATTAGACAATGCTAAACTCGCTCTCGTAACTCTTAGAGCATACAGGGATTTCCTACTTAAGGCATCCGCAACCACATTCGCTTTTCCCGGGTGGTAATCAATGACTAACTCATAGTCTTTCAACAACTCAAGCCACCGTCTCTATCTCAGATTCAGATCCTTCTGATCCATCAAATACTTTAAACTCTTGTGATCCGTAAAGATTCGGCACTTTTCGCCATACAAATAATGTCGCCAAATCTTTAATGCAAAAACAATTGCAGCTAACTCCAAATCGCGAGTCAGATAATTCTTCTCGTGCGGTTTTAACTGCCTCGAGGCGTAAGCGATTACCTTACCCTCTTGCATCAACACGCAACCGAGACCATTAAACGACGCATCACTATAAACCACAAACTCCTTCTTTGATTCTGGTTGAACCAAAACCGGTGCCTCAGTCAACATTGTTTTTAGTCTCTCGAAGCTCTGTTGACATGTCTCAGTCCATTCAAACTTGACATCCTTATGCAATAGCTTCGTCATCAGGGTAGCAATCACAGAGAACCCCTTTACAAAATGTCTGTAATATCCCGCTAATCCCAAGAAACATCTAATTTTTGACACGTTCCTCGGTGGTTTCCAATCCATTACAACCGATATCTTACTCAGGTCAACTCTGACACCATCACCTGACACCATGTGTCCTAGGAATCCGACCTCTCGGAGCCAAAACTCACTCTTGCTAAACTTAGCATACAATCGCTTATCTCTCAAAGTTTGCAAAACAATTCTCAAGTGCTCTTCATGATCGTTCTCATCTCGAGAATAGATCAATATGTAAATCAATAAAGACAACCACAAACTTGTACACATATGGTGCGAAAACACGGTTCATCGGATCCATAAAAATCGCAGTGCATTCGTCAACCCAAGCGGCATAACCAAAAACTCATAATGGCCATACCTTGTCCGAAATGCAGCTCAACACATCTTGCTCTTTCACTCCGAAGTGATAATAACTTGGACCTCAAGTCTATCTTGGAGAACATCTTGTAGCTCCCTTGGTTGATCGAAAAGATCATCAATCTTTGTAAAGGATACTTATTCTTAAACCTCACTTTGTTAAGCGTGTCTATAGTCTATACACAACCTCATAGACCAATCTTTCTTCTTCACAAACAATACAAGAGCTCCCCAAGGCGAGTAGCTCGATCTTTGCAAAACACTTATCTGTCAACTCTTGTAACTGAACCTTCAGTTCTTTCAACTCTACAGGTGCCATTCTGTACGGGGCAATCGAAATAGGTGCCGTTCTCGGAACCATCTCAATTCTAAACTCGATCTCTCTCACTGGAGGTAATCTAGGTAACTCCTCTGGGAATACATCTGGATACTCACGTACCACTGGCACTGTTTTAAACTCCACCCCAACCTCTCGAGTGTTCAACACGAACACAAGATAGGACTCACATCCTTTTCTCAAACATTTCTCAGCCACTAGGGAAGAAATCATCACTCGTAGACTATCTGATCCACCTGATTCAACCCGAACCACATCTCCACTCTCACATTTCAATTCAATGTACTTACTACCACAGTTCACTAAAACACTATGGGTAGTCAACCAATCCATGCCTAGGATTAAATCGAACTCATCAAACGGCAACAACATAAGGTTTGTCAGAAAATAATGATTCTCAATCAACAAAGGACAATTCTTACACACTTTGTCCACTAACACATGCTTTCGTAATGGGTTTGACACCTTAACTACTATGTCCGTAGACTCAACGGTCATACTCAAACTAGATGCTAATCTCATGCAAATATAAGAGTGAGTAGACCCTGGATCTATTAAAGCAATAACAGAGGTGTCAAAGAGAGAAAAAGTACCTGTTATCACATCAGGGGAGAATGCCTCTTCGCGAGCGCGAATGGCATACATCCTCGCAGGTGCCCGACCCTCTGGTCTTACAGCAGAGTCCCTGGATGCACCTCTACCACTAGCCCCACCTCTTGGGTTCCTTGGTGGTGTACCCCTCGTAGACACATCACTAGGTCTCACTTCTTGCCTCTCTTCCTTATCATCCCTCTCGGGATAGTTACGGATAAAGTGGTCAGGGGAACCACATTTGTAACATTTCCGACTGTTTCCCCAACACTCTCCGGTGTGATACGTACCACAACTTGGACACTCCGGTTTACTCTTTGTATTGCCCACACTTTCCATCGAGGGGGCTCAGACTCTCGAACCTTGACGAGTATTGTCCAAGTCTCGATGCGAATATCCCACTGAGGCTGACGTCTGAGGATTCACTTCCTTGGATCTTTTCGACTGGGCTTGATATGACTTGCCCATCGGTCTCTTTCTCGCATCTCGGGCTTCACTCACAGCCCTCTTCTTATCTGAACTCAACTCTTCGGCTTTACTTGCCCTCTCAACTAATACCACAAATTCTTTCAACTCCAAAATGCCAACTAGGAGTTTGATATCCTCATTCAGCCCATCTTCGAACCTCTTGCACAAGATGGTCTCTGTCGATACACATTCTTGAGCGTATTTGCTAAGCTTAACAAACTCTTGCTCATATTCTGCTACTGACATTCTTCCTTGCTTCAACTCAAGGAATTCTTTCCTCTTCCGATCAGTAAATCTTTGGCTTATATACTTCTTCCGAAACTCTTCCAGAAAGAAGTCCCACGTTACCCGTTCTCTCGGGACTACTAATGTCAGCGTCTTCTACCAATGGTATGCCGAGTCTCTCAGCAAAGATACGGCACACTTCAAACTCTCCTCAGGTGTACATGAGAGCTCAACGAACACCCTCATCGAGTTTTCTAACCAGAACTCCGCCCTCTCAGGGTCGTCATCTACCTTAGCTCTAAACTCCTCAGCCCCATGTTTCCTAATCTTATCCACCGGGGGTTTCAATATCCTCACTACATCCATACCTTGAGGAGGCACTGGATTTGGCTGAGGTATAAGAGAAGATGGAGGAGGTTGAGCGTTAGGGTTCGCTTGAACGTAGTCCGAGTACCGATCACTCATCATATAGAGAAAGGCTTCTCGTGCCTCTTCCCATTGACCCCTCGCCTTGGGTCCACTTTGCATCGGCACGGTTCCTTGCGCAGGAGCCGGCGCATTACTAGCTGCTTCATCAGCAGTCAATGGATCGGAATCCATATTCTATATAAAACAAGATTTAAAATCATTAGAAACCACCACACTATCATCATGCACTTATGGCATGTATAGCTAGACTCTTACACCCACTACGGTAGTCCTAGAACTGACTAAACCATAGCTCTAATACCACTAAATATAACACCCTTTACCCGGGTTTTACGTCAGGAACCGGGCCCGAGGTGTTACCGAACTCAACCCACTTAATCGCCACGTAGGCTCAACGTCATTACTCTCTATAACCTCATTCTTGACTTACGAGGCCTCACTCATACACACGAGGGCTCTCGAGACTAATCCGGAACTTTTACGATCCTTAAAATTTTTCTTCTTTTATATAGGGCTCACACGCCTGTGTACTATGTAACATGTAACATCCTGAAATAGGGGTTATTCGTGATTGAATTATTTTGCTTGTGTTTAAATTTTTGTGATATTATTTGTGGTGTTATAAGACTTAATTAGGGGTCTTGAGTAAGCTCGGTTTAGTAGGATAATTCTTAGTATGGCTTATTTAATGAAGAGGATTAAATGAGCTTAGCACTTAAGTTAATTTAAGTGTATATTAAAGCACAAGATGAATTAGTGGCAAGTTGGTTAAAGAGCTTGAAAGGTTGCATGAGGTTAGTGGTTCGAGTAGTAGGTATAGCATTTTTAAAAGTTATTTTTGTATGTTAGCTTTAATGGACGGTCAAACATAATTATGATAGGTGGACTAATAATTTTTGGTAAGTTGAATTGTTGTTTAAGGAAAGCATGGAATAAGGGATAAGATTCCTAAGGTTATGGTAAGATATCTTGAAGTTATGGTAAATTGAGGGGACAAAGGCTTGGTTTGTGGAAATGTTTTGGAAACAAATTCATGGCCTTTATGCCATGAACTTGGGACAACAAAGTGGCTAAAGGGGGAGCAGAAATTTTACCTTAGTTTGGCTAGGATTGAAGTCTTTTCTTTTTGGTCATTTCTTTCATTTGGTGCAAAAGTTGCAAAACATTTTCTCTCAAACACTTTTCTTTTGGCCGAATTCTACATTGTGGTAAGCCTAAACTCTTTTGACCATTTGGTCATTTTTGATCATTTTCTATTTTCTCCTTTTCATTCTCTCAAAAACCGAAACTTGCATTAACCTTTTTTCTCCCATTTGTTTTGCTTAAAACATCAAAAACCTCCTATACACTCTTCTTTGCCAAATTATATTTCTCTTCCCATTATTTTCTTTTTGTCCTATAGCCGAATATACCTCTTTGTTGTGCAGAAAATATTCTTCTTCTATCTTGAATCTCTTAGGCCGAATATTGAAGGTAACATAGTTTTCTTTGGGACTTCTCTAGCAATCGATTTTTGGTAAGGTGGTAAGGGTTTATTTCAAAGGATTATTCTTTTAAGTTTCGTTTTAAGCAGAAGGCTAATAAACCTTAATGATGATGGTTGATTGTAGGGAAGTGAGGCCGATTCTTTTAGGAGTGTGTTGGATAGTGTTCGAAGGCTTTTTGGGGACAAGGAAAGTTTGTGTGGCCGATTTGTCTAATCGGGATTTAAGGCTTTCGTTAAATACAGGTGTGTGTACATACACATCTTATAACTTTTTAATATGCTAAGTGTTATATTATGCCTAATCGATTTATGTAGACATGGATGTAATATCGTCATGGTATTAACAAGGATTCGGGTAAGTCTTTGTGACTATGAGATTACTATTTGATGCTTTTGGGAAGCATGACACATTTGGTATGTGTATTATTGGACATATGGCAATGATAAATTTATTAATGTTGTTAAAATAAACCTTTTTGCATGATTAAAGTAAATATACATAATTGTTTGATATGGGTTGATGAGTGGAGGGGCAGTGATATTCGTGTTTCGACGGACACCGATGTTTTGGTAACACATCGTGACTACGGTCACAGAGGTTTGGTACCTCCAGAGGTTTGGCACCTCATAGCGACTTGTCCGTGGTTAATTCCACCGTGGGTTGGCCCCACTTTGAGATATGGGATCGTCTGCGCGCTGATTTGGTATCACACGATGGGTTGGCCCCATCATTTGATTTGTGTCTTGGACACCGAGAGATTTGGTATCTCCGGTGATTTGGCATCACATCTCGTGACTATATGTCACCAAAGTGTTTTGGTAACACAATTGTGTCTTTGGACACGGTGGTTTGGCACCACTGGTGGTTTGGTACCACACGGTAGTAGAAAAAGGCGTATGGATGGTTAGGTTGGGTGCATTTTAAACTTATGCATGTTAATTGGTTATAATTTGTGTATGTTGTTGCACTAAACCGGGAAGGGTTACACATTGAGTCTTGGTGACTCACCTTCTCCTTTAATTTTTCAGGTGATTCGTAGACCGCGGGTGAGGAGCCGGATGGACTCGAGGTGGCCATGCAATGGAGACTTTTAATAAATGAATTATGGATTTTATTTATCTTTCTTTTAGGTTTATGTTGCTTATTTGTAATAAGGCCTCCTAGTATGATTTCATTATTCTTTGCGTGTTTGAATGTTTGGTTTAAACTACTTGATGATGTTAAAACGGTTGCACATGTTTTCTCAAATTAAACATAAAATGTTTTAAAGTACCATCGGTACATTCAAATTTTTAAACAACTCGACTCAAAGCAAATATTTTAAGTTTGGTTTTTAACAAAGAAAATTTAAATTGAAAGGCATTTTGACTAATTTCAAAATCGGTTTTAAAATGGTTTTCAAAATCTTTTCTCGTAGCAAACCAAATTCGGTCATATTGTTTGGGCTGGGTTTGGGGTGTTACAAAATTGGTATCGAGCCCAGTTCAAAGCTCTTTGTGGGGGCCCAAGGCCCAAAAATGTTTTGGTAGGCCTTTTGGGAAAAAAAATTTTGGTTTTTAATAAGCATGGCACCGAGTCTCCGGCACCAACCCGCCCAAGTATCTCTCGATTTTTTTGTATGAATTATATTCAGTAGAAGGGTAGGAAGCATGGGACGAGATAGTGATAGTATTTTAAACTTTAGGACTAGTTTACTCCAAACAAAGACATAAGACTTTAATGGCCTAATTAAAACCAACCCGTGACCAAGTCGCCGAGTTAGGGTGTGGTAACCTTGGTGCGCATGTCTAGGATTGGATCCGGAAGAGCTTGGTACTTAGCGGTCCTCGTGACTCACCTCCTCTTTGCGGGATTCCTACCAGTGCGTAGCTTCTGGTTCACCCTAACCAAGAGGACTCGGTCATAGGCAAAATCCTAAACAAAACCCGAAAGGGATTAGCCATGTTTTAAGGAAAACTTCGGTTTTAAAATCATTAAATTATTTTTTTAGATGGTAGGACAAATTTATCTTCGAAAATTTTCAAAATTTCTTCGGTTTATTACAAAAATACCCTTTAGGAAAAATGACGAAAATACCCCTGGGTTAGAAACGGACAGTAATGCCCGAAGAGTGCATAGGTATGAAAGGTATAGGGAATGGATGTATTATTCTGTGTAAACTAGGATAGAAGACTTAAAACCTTGTTTGATCGAAAGAATCTCTATTAAACTCTTTTCATAAAATTTCTTCGCGGATAATCAAGTGAAACATGTACTAATTCATAAAAATTTCCTAATCAGATTAAAGCGCGCTAGTTAGAATGAGCTTTAGAGGACGTGGCCGTCGTGGATGCGAAAGGGGTAGAATGGCCGTGATCGTAACCCGTCGGGTCGGGTCAAGGATCCGAGAATGAGATACCGCCACCACCACCCCAACCTTTGGAGTCAAGAGCGAGGATCGACGGGTGACGATGCCGTGTCACAAGCGATGCTACGGGTTCGGAAAGGGTAGCTGGAATTGGTGGAGGTGGAGGAGCTCTCAAGTCGGTTCTGAGAGACTTCGAGCTAACGGAGCTGAATTTTTCCGAGGTGTGTCCGGTGTGGCGCCCAATACGGCGCGAGTATTACCGGAATCGACCAAGAAAGAATCATGGATGAGATAGATTTGACTAATGAGGAGAAATCGAAAGGAGCGGTGTCGCTTCTTAAGGATGAGTCCTATCGATGGTGGCTCACGGTTCGAGATGGTGCTACTACGCAAATGATCTCACTTGGGAATATTTCAAGAATTCTTATCGTAAGAAGTATGTTGGCTCAAGCTACATTGATGCTCAAAGGAAAGCTTTTGCCGGGTTAGTACAAGGAAGTAAATGCGTGTCGGAATATGAAGCGAAATTCCTAAAGGTGAGTCGTTATGCTCGGGAATAGTGGCATCGGAGCATGATCGTTGTGTTCGTTTTGAAGACGGACTTAGAGACGAGTTAAGGTGCTGATTGCTCCACAAAGAAGAACGTGATTTCTTTGTCTTGGTGGAGAAGGCGAAGGTAGCCGAAGGAATCAAGGAGTCCGCGAGGCAAAGTTATGATAAGAGCAAGTCAAGAGAGGCTTTGGATCGTGCAGGTCGTGGTAATGTTCGTGAGGAAAAGGTTTAGGCGAGTGGGTCAAATCAGCGGGAAGGTCCACAGGTGCTAATCGAGAGACCGACCCAGTGTAATCATTGTGGGAAGTTCCATTGGGGAGAATGTTGGACCGGAGGGAAAGGATGTTTCGAGTGTGGTTCGTTGGATCATCGTGTGAGAGCGTCCGCGTAAGCAAGCTAGGAATCGGCCCAAGGTCAAGGTCGTTTCGATTCGAGAAAGGAGGGACCAAAGACCGCAGAGGTCGTGGTTATGGTAGAGGTGGCTATGGCTCTAGTGGAGGTCGCGGGAGCGGTGGCAGAGGTATTGGCAACACGGAGGCTAGGCACTGGTTTGGTGTATCTTGCGAGGCGTCGTGAGGAAGGAGACGCACCGGACGCCATAACCGTGACGCGTTTTTAATTTTTGGTGTTCCATATACCGCCTTGATAGATGTGGGTTCGACGACTCTTACGTTGCTAGTAGTATAGTTGAGACCATGAGTTTAGTTCCGAGATCGCTTCTATGAGGATGGTGCATTTAGTCCTTTAGGTCACTCGTAGAAGTAGATAAGTCAGATAGAGATGTACCCCTAGAACTCCAAGGGGTAGTGTTTGTAGCCGATCCGATGGAAGCGCCGTTTGAGGAGTTCGATCTCGATTCTTGGGATGGACCTGGTTGGTCAAGTACCAATCAAGTTTGGATTATGCCGCTAAGCGCATGGTTTTGAAGACGGTTGAAGGTGAAGAAGTGGTCATGATAGGTAATAGGAGAGATTATCTATCCAACGTGGTATCTGCGTTGAAAGCGATAAAGATGGTCGGGAAGGGCCGTGAGGCGTTCAGTAGTTCATGTGTGTGCTTTGGAAGCTAAGAAGTCTTTCGTGAGGAATGTTCAAGCCAAAGGAATTTCTTCGACGTATTTCTAAAGAACTTCCGGTTGCCTCCGGATCGTGAGGTAGAATTCGGTATAGATCACATTCTAATAACAGCGCCGGTGTCTATAGCTCCGTATAGGATGGCACCGGAAGGAATTGTTGGAATTGAAGGCTCGATACAAGAGTTGTTGGATCAAGGTTTCATTCGACCAAGTGTTTCACCTTGGGAGCGCCAGTATTTTTGTCAAGAAGAAGGATGGTGCGATGCGGATGTGTATAGATCATCGCTTGATTGAATAAGTCGACGATTAAAAACAAGTATCCTTTGCCGAGGATAGATGACTTGTTTGATCGGTGAAAGTGGGCGATTTTCTCTAAGATTGATTTAAGGTCCGGATATCATCACCGAAGGTGAAAGAGGTCGATATCCATAAGACGGCATTTCGTACTCGGTATGGACACTATGAGTTCCCGGTGATGCCGTTTGGTTTGACTAATGCACCAGAGCTTTCATGGACATGATGAATAGGGTATTTCAACGCTTTTTGGATCTGGGCTTTGTTGTGGTCTTTATAGATGATATTTTGGTGTATTCAAAGTCGGAAAAAGAGCATGATGCGATTTGCGAGTAGTGTTGCAGATTCGAGGAAAAGCATTTGTATGCTAAATTTAGTAAGTGCAAATTCCGCTTAGGAGGTGACTTTCTTGGGTCACGTTGTTTCAAATGAAGGGATTAGAGTGGATCCTCGAAAGATTGAGGCAAGTGTTGGATTGGAAGCCGCCTAAATCTATGGTGAAATTCGAGTTTTCTAGGTCCAGCGGGGTATTACCGAAGATTTGTGGAAGGATTTTCTTTGATTGCCGCACCGATGACCAAGTTGTTGAGGAAAGGAGTTCCATTTGTGTGACCGAGGAGCGGCAAGAAAGTTTCGACAAATTGAAGAAGATTTCGATCAAGCTCGGTTTTGATTCAACCCGAAAGGTGCAAGGAATTCACGGTTTATTGCGATGCATCACATATTGGTTTGGGATGCGTCTTTGATGCAAGAAGGAAGGTAGTGGCTTATGCATCTCGGTAGTTGAGACCACATGAGGCTAATTATCCGACTCATGACTTGGAGTTAGCGGTACCGTAGTCTTCGCTTTGAAGATATGGAGGCACTATTTGTACGAGAGAAGTCGATAGTTTATATACGGATCACAAGAGTCTTAAGTATCTCTTGACTCGAAGGATTTGAATTTGAGGCGGCGTAGATGGATTGAGTGTTGAAGGACTACGATCGCTCGATCGAGTATCATCCCCGTAAGGCTAACGTGGTGGCGACGCACGCGTTGAGTCGTAAGGTTGTATCGGATTTAAGATCGATGTTTGCTCTACTTAGTCCGTTCGATGATGGGAGTCTTTTGGCGCACTGCAAGTCAAGCCGACTTGGTTAGATCAGATTAAGGAGAAGCAGTTAGAGGATGATGGTTTGAATGATCGGAGGTTGCAAGTCCAGAATGGTGGATTAGAGGATTTTAGTCTGTCCAGTGATGGAGTTTTGTGCTTTAAAGGAAGAGCTTGTATGCGAAGGATGTGGAGTTGAGACAAAGGATTCTTCGACGTACATAGCAGCCCATATGCTATGCATCCCGGAGGTAGCAAGATGTATCGGGATTTGAGAGAGCAATTTTGGTGCTGTGTGTCCAAACGGAAGTATGGCGAGTTCGTGGGTAAGTGTCGGCGTGTCAACAAGTCAAGGCTGAACATCAGGTTGCCATCCGGTTTACTTCAGTAGGTGAAGATTCCTCGATGGAAGTGGGAGAGGATCACCATGGACTTTGTCGGTGGATTACCTCTTACGCCTAGCAAGAAGAATTCGGTTTGGGTGATTGTGGATCGTCGACTAAATCGGCGCATTTCATACTGTAAGGGTAGATTATTCGCCTGGAGGTTAGCTAAGTTATATGTAGCCGAGATAGTGAGATTGCATGGTGTGCCAAGATCGATTATCTCGGATAGGGATCCGAGGTTTACATCGAGGTTTTTGAGAGCGTTGCATCAAGCTTTGGGTACGAGATTGGACTTCAAAGATGACTTTTCATCCGCAATCCGACGGACAATCGGAGAGAGTGATTCAGATCTTAGAAGATATGCTCAAGAGGTTGCGTTCGGATTTCAGTGGCAGTTGGGAGGAGTATCTACCGTTGGCGGAATTCGCTTATAACAATAGTTATCAGCGAGTATCCAAATGGCTCCATATGAAGCCTTGTATGGACGGAAGTGCCGTACTCCTACGTGTTGGGCGGAATTGGGTGAACGTCGAGTTTTGGGTCGAGTTGGTGATCAAGGCAAGATAAAGTTAAGGTAATTCGGGCTCGTCTCAAGGAAGCGTCGGATAGGCAGAAGTCTTACGCCGATCTCAAGTGCAAGGAAATGGAATTCGAGGTAGGAGATAAAGTCTTTCTGAAGGTGTCGCCTTGGAAAAAGGTGTTGCGCTTTGGGCAAAAAGGGAAATTAAGTCCAAGGTTCATCGGCCCGTATACTGTGTTGAAGCGAGTAGGACCGGTAGCTTATCAGCCCGAACTGCCAGCAGAGTTGAGTCAGATTCACGATGTCTTCCATGTGTCGATGCTTAGACGGTATAGGTCGGATCCATCGCACGTCGTGCCAGTAGCAGAGATTGAGGTTAACTCCAACTTATCGTTCGAGGAGGAACCAGTTCAGATCTTAGATCGTGATGTCAAGGTTCTGCGAGAAAGTCGGTACCTTTGGTGAAAGTGCTATGGCGAAACCATGGTACGGAGGAAGCGGCGTGGGAACCCGAGGATGTAATACGCAAAGAATACCCCCATCTCTTACGATCGGGTAATTTCGAGGACGAAATTATTTTAAAGGGGTAGAACCGTAACATCCACAAATAGGGGTTATTCGTGATTGAATTATTTTGCTTGTGTTTAAATTTCTCGTGATATTATTTGTGGTGTTATAAGACTTAATTAGGGGTCTTAAGTAAGCTCGGTTTAGTAGGATAATTCTTAGTATGGCTTATTTAATGAAGAGGATTAAATGAGCTTAGCACTTAAGTTAATTTAAGTGTATATTAAAGCACAAGATGAATTAGTGGCAAGTTGGTTAAAGAGCTTGAAAGGTTGCATGAGGTTAGTGGTTCGAGTAGTAGGTATAGCATTTTTAAAAGTTATTTTTGTATGTTAGCTTTAATGGGCGGTCAAACATAATTATGATAGGTAGACTAATAATTTTTGGTAAGTTGAATTGTTGTTTAAGGAAAGCATGGAATAAGGGATAAGATTCCTAAGGTTATGGTAAGATATCTTGAAGTTATGGTAAATTGAGGGGACAAAGGCTTGGTTTGTGGGAAATGTTTTGGAAACAAATTCATGGCCTTTATGCCATGAACTTGGACGGCAAAGTGGCTAAAGGGGGAGCCAAATTTTACCTTAGTTTGGCTAGGATTGAAGTCTTTTCTTTTGGTCATTTCTTTCATTTGGTGCAAAAGTTGCAAAACATTTTCTCTCAAACACTTTTCTTTTGGCCGAATTCTACATTGTGGTAAGCCTAAACTCTTTTGACCATTTGGTCATTTTTGATCATTTGCTATTTTCTCCTTTTCATTCTCTCAAAACCGAAACTTGCATTAACCTTTTGTTCTCCCATTTGTTTTGCTTAAAACATCAAAACCTCCTATACACTCTTCTTTGCCAAATTATATTTCTCTTCCCATTATTTTCTTTTTTTGTCCTATAGCCGAATATACCTCTTTGTTGTGCCGAAAATATTCTTCTTCTATCTTGAATCTCTTAGGCCGAATATTGAAGGTAACATAGTTTTCTTTGGGACTTCTCTAGCAATCGGTTTTTGGTAAGGTGGTAAGGGTTTATTTCAAAGGATTATTCTTTTAAGTTTCGTTTAAGTCAGAAGGCTAATAAACCTTAATGATGATGGTTGATTGTAGGGAAGTGAGGCCGATTCTTTTAGGAGTGTGTTGGATAGTGTTCAAGGCTTTTGGGGACAAGGAAAGTTTGTGTGGCCGATTTGTCTAATCGGGATTTAAGGCTTTCGTTAAATATGTGTGTGTGTACATACACATCTTATAACTTTTAATATGCTAAGTGTTATATTATGCCTAATCGATTTATGTAGACATGGATGTAATATTGTCATGGTATTAACAAGGATTCTGTAAGTCTTTGTGACTATGAGATTACTATTTGATGCTTTTGGGAAGCATGACACATTTGGTATGTGTATTATTGGACATATGGCAATGATAAATTTATTAATGTTGTTAAAATAAACCTTTTTGCATGATTAAAGTAAATATACATAATTGTTTGATATGGGTTGATGAGTGGAGGGGCGTTGATATTCGTGTCGCGGACACCGTTGTTTTGGTAACACATCGTGATCACGGTCACCAGAGGTTTGGTACCTCCAGAGGTTTGGCACCTCATAGCGACTTGTCCCTCGTGGTTAATTCCACCGTGGGTTGGCCCCACTTTGAGATATGGGATCGTCGCGCGCTGATTTGGTATCACACGACGGGTTGGCCCCATCCTTCGATTTGTGTCTTCGGACACCAGAGATTTGGTATCTCCAAGTGATTTGGCATCACATCTCGTGACTATATGTCACCAGTGTTTTGTAACACAATTGTGTCTTTGGACACGGTGGTTTGGCACCACCGGTGGTTTGGTACCACACGGGGGTAGAAAAAGGCGTATGGATGGTTAGGTTGGGTGCATTTTAAACTTATGCATGTTAATTGGTTATAATTTGTGTATGTTGTTGCACTAAACCGGGAAGGGTTACACATTGAGTCTTGGTGACTCACCTTCTCCTTTAATTTTTCAGTGATTCGTGAGACCGCGGGTGAGGAGCCGGATGGACTCGAGGTGGCCATGCAATGGAGACTTTTAATAAATGAATTATGGATTTTATTTATCTTTCTTTTAGGTTTATGTTGCTTATTTGTAATAAGGCCTCCTAGTATGATTTCATTATTATACTGCGTGTTTGAATGTTTGGTTTAAACTACTTGATGATGTTAAAACGGTTGCACATGTTTTCTCAAATTAAACGCAAAATGTTTTAAAGTACCATCGGGTACATTCGAAATTTTTAAACAACTCGACTCAGCAAATATTTTAAGTTTGGTTTTTAACAAAGAAAATTTAAATTGAAAGGCATTTCGACTAATTTCAAAATCGGTTTTAAAATGGTTTTCAAAATCTTTTCTCTGTAGCAAACCAAATTCGGTCATATTGTTTGGGCCGGGTTTGGGGTGTTACATAACACGCCCGTGTATGGACACACACGCCCATGTTCCCTACCCGTGCTAAAAACCCGAGCATTCTGCCAATTTCCCCACGGCCATGGCACGCCCGTGCTCCCCAACCGTGGTGAACACTGACTTCCCTTGCACGGCCTAGAGTCTAGACACATGCCCGTGTGGCTAGCCCGTGGCCAACACTGATTAATCCCACACGCCCTAGGCACACGCTCGTGTGACTAGTCCGTGGTCTATTTCATTTTCAAATATTAACATGCAGGGACTTGACGGCCACAACACACGCCGTGGGCTGACTGTGTGTCACACATGGTCTAGACACACGCCCGTGTGTCTAACCACATGGTGAAGGACAAAGCTAAGTGCCAAGTTCTTTTCACCCTTCTAGCATACACAACAAATACTCATCCAACACAATCATAATCAACTCAAATTGAATACAATCTCGCATAGAAAACTATATCTTTTCATATAATGTAATAGCCAACAACTATGGCATTATACAAAATACACTTCCCATAAAAAGGCTAACACATCTTATCCATTTACAACAAAATTGACTAACTTGTCTAGCCCCTATACATGCCATATACAAAACATTAAGTTTCATGTACCAAAGTGTGTCTGATATATGGGCTATCTTCCAATGATCCTCGTATCTCGATTCACCACTTTTAATCTATAAGACAAGGGAAAAGAAAGGAGTAAGCTTTGAGCTTAGTAAGTTTACACATAAACAATTAAGCATCATAGTATAAGCCCAACCACAATTAGCATTATACCAACATATAATATACAACTATGCTTACTCTTTCTATCCCTTACCATATTACCAACACATCATGAGTCACATGCTCATAACTATTGAAATGCACCCCTGCATTCAATATCACATTTACACAATATACAACACACCATTATTGCTCAATAATATCCACATAGCTAATCCACACAGCTATTACACACAGCTAATATACACAATTAATCCACACAGCCAATATCTCGGTGGTTTCACACTTATCACACCACAATCAATTTATAAGGTGGTATCGCACTTAGCCTACCACAAAGGTAATCATAGTGATCTCACACATAGCCACTAAATGATATACCTAATGATAGCATCGCACATAGCCAGCTCATCGTCAATATGCATTTGGATGGTATCGCACTTAGCCCACCATCTAGCATTATCACAACACATGCACAAGTCTATTTACCCAATTATTCATCCATTCACATCTATATTACATTCATTCTATTTGAACCACATAGGTTCCCAATCATTCTCATTCATTCTTAATCATGCTACACCCTAGCTAGCATTAACAAATTGTAAGTATGAATGCATTGTTTATGCATAGACTTACCTCGATACTCAAAAGTATTAAAATGTGCAATTTAGTCCACCACCTTGCTTTTGCCTCGGTTTCGATCCGGGCTTCGTGTTTCTTGATCTATAATGAATAAATAAGCTTATTCAATACACACATTGATTAAATTGACCCACATCTCATACTGTAGCAAAATTACTATTTTGCCCCTAAACTTTCTCATATTTCCACTTTAGCCCTAAAGGCTCGTAAAGTGATTTTTATTCAACTTTCTAGCCTTTCATGCTTAGCCGAACCACTTACTCAACTAAAGCATTCAATAATTCTCACTAAATCACCCATGTATGACCGAACTTAAGGTTTTCACAACTAAGTCCCTACATGCATTTTCATGGAAAATCACTTAGCAAAAGATGTTTCTACTACATCAAGCTTTCATATTCTTCCATAAAAAATCAAAATACATGCATGTCATACATATGTACATTTCTGAACATCCATAATAGCTCACCAAACAGCTATAAATAGCTTATTCATGCTACTAGGACTTCAAAAATACGAAGAATATCAAAAACCGGGCTTAAGAGCACTTACTAGCAAGCTTGAAAAATTGAAGGAGCCCTAACAATGGCTTCTCTAATTTTCGGTAGCTTGGGGGAGAAGATGAGTGAATTTTTATCATCTTTTCACCTATTTAATCACTTATTTGATAAATGACCAAAATGCCCTTTTTGATAAACTTCAAATTTTGACTCATCCATGCCCATTTTTGTCCAAAAATTAGAATTTGGGTAAGTTGCTATTTAAGGACCTCTAATTAATAATCTAAAGCTATTTCACACAAATAGCTTCTAGAAACACACATTTTGCAACTTTTGCAATTTAGTCCTTTTTGGACAATTCAACCACAATTTCACAAAATTGTTTCATGAAACTTTCACACTAGCATGTATACATAATATAAACCTCAAAAACTTATTCATGACCCTCGAATTTGTGGTCTCAAACCAGTATTTCGACTAGGCCCTAAATCGGGATGTTACAAGTAATGTAACATTAAATGGGATTAGACCGTGTCTTGATGCAGTAAGGCAAAGTAATAGCCTGTACTTTCAGACAGTTAAAAAGTACATGGAAAGAATTACTCGATATATGATCTAGAATTGACGGCTATTGTTTTTGTATTGAAATCTGACAACATTACTTTTTTGGTAAAAAAATGTTGTATATTCACCGATTATAAAAGTTTGAAGTATCTAATGTTGCTAAAAGATTTGAATCTGAGATAGCGTATATGGTCTGGAATATTGAAAGATTATGATTTGATACTTGTATATCACTTGGAAAGAATGAATGTGGTTACAGATGTTCTAAGTAGAAAATCTCTATATATTTTTCAAGTCATGGATATCGAATATGATTGTCTGATAATAACTTAATTTTAGCTGAGTATAGAGCTAAACCGGTGTCTCTACAACAGATCAGTGAAACTCAGAAAAGTGATAATGAGTTGTGAGTTAAATGAGTACAGTGTGAAATAATTTCTGAATCAGAATTACAGAATAGATTCGGTAAATGCCTGTTAATCAGAGACATAGTTTGTGGACTGAAGAAATTAGAGCTTGTATTGGAAATTTTACATGAATGATCAGAGTGGTACTACGCCTGTTTATCAGGAGAATGATAAAATGCATAATGATTTGAAAAAGATGTATTAGTAGCCTGGAAATGAAATGTGGTATTTTTGAAATTGTACCTAACTGATGGATGTACTAGCAAGTTAAGGATGAAATTTTCAAGATGGTTATAATTAGAGAAAATACTGAAGTGGAAATGGGACAAAGTTACTATGAACTTTATGTTGGGATTATCCTTGTCTATGGAAAATAAAGATACTATTTGAGTAATTGTTGATTGTTTGACAAAGCATGCACATTTTATCTGACATGAATGGATTTCTTGCTTGATAGATTGCTTGAATTACCTGTTATTGAGATTGAAAGATTATATGAAGTGCTAGTTTCTGTTATTTTTGATAGAGATCTACGGTTTATATTCCGATTCTAAAACAAGTTACAAGAAACCCTAGGTACATGGTTACATTTTAGTACGGTATTTCATCCTCAGATGGATGATCAATCTGAACATATGATTCAGATTTTGGAAGATATGCTTTGATGATGTGTACTTGAATTTGAAGGTAACTGAGAAAAGTATTTGCCTTGGGTTGAAATTACTTATAACAGTTAACAGTCAAATATAAAATTTTACTGTACAAGGCTTTATATGGTCATAAATGTAAAACTCCGGTGTTTTGGACGGAGCTCAGTGAGAAAAGATACATGTTGTAGGTTTGATTCTTTGAAACCGAAGAAAGATGAAAATGATCTAAGATAGTTTAAAAGTAGTAATTGAACATCAAAAATTCGATGCGAATCTAAAATGAAAAGAATTTGATTTCTGATTGGCAACAAAATATTTATGAAAGTTTCGCCATGGAAGAAAGTTCCCCGGTTTGGCCGTAAAGGCAAATCAGGTCCGTGGTCTATCGGGTCATATAAGATTATGAAAAGAATTGGACCTGTTGCGTATTGACTGTGTAACACCCCAAACCAGGTCTATGCGTTAAGACGAGATTTGGTTTGTCACACCGAACGAACATCCAAAATTTCTCTAATGATTTAAGTAAAACAGTAATGCAAAGCCTTTAGAAATAAGGTTTAATAAAAACTAAGTACAATGATTATGAATTAAGAAAAATACTTGGTTGAAATCTTATATATATATATTAGTCAAAACCTTAACGCAGTTTTTTTTTAAAAGAATTTGAAAGAAATTGAAAAGTAATTTAGGTGTCCAAAATTGTTATAAAACATAATATTTTTAAGAAACTTTATAGATTTAACATAAGCCCATATTAATGATCTAAAAATAAAGTTAAATCCATCCACACATAAAAACAATCCATAAAAACATAATTAGAGGCCTTATTACAACATACCCAAAATAGTAATTAAAATAAGTAACTTAAATAAAGTTCATAGTTTATAAAACCCACGCTCGTAGTATGGCCTCCACCATGTCATCCCCGGCCCAAGTCCACATCAATTTCCATTACCTGAGATGGATAATAAAACGGGGTGAGTTACAAAGAACTCAGTGTGTAACTCACTTACCACCATTATTGGGCCAAACCATCAAGGCATTAATTTGGGCTTGAGCCCAATTACAAACTTTAACAATATAAAATGAAATAAAATATATTAAAATGCATGTAAAATGAATTTCCCAACCAAGCCTAATTTCCATCCGCTACACACCCCAGTACAACCAAAGCACACTGTGGGGATCAAGTCAACCCACCCCGCCAAACACACCAATCGTAGGCATTTAGCCTTTTAAATAATATTGTAGTGCACTCATCGAACTAGATTGTGACATAGTCACCGAACTAGAGGCATTAAGCCAAAATTTGTGGCAGAGCCACCGAACTAGATACGTGGCCACGTGCCTTTCTTCTCTTCATCAAATCTCATCCCATGCATTTATGTATGAATAAAAACTTTAATCATAAATGATTTATCAAGTAACCCATAATACAAATGAGTTTTTAATAAAACCTTTCATTTGGGCCTATTAACAATATAGTATTAAACTTTGGCCATATCTCGAACTAGAGGTTTTTGGCCCATTAGCGATCTAGCAAACTTTGGCCCATATTATCGATCTAGCGCTTTATGGCCCAATTTATCTATCTAGCAATATTTTGGCTCAATTTATCGATCTAGCAATATTTGGCTCAATTTATCGATCTAGTAATTTTCCCGACTTTAACCGTTTTCATGCTTTTACACAAAAGTGTTAATTATCACATAAATTTCGATTTTGCCATTTTTACGATTTATCATAATACTTACTGTTTAGTATCTAACCCGAAAGATAAGTGTGAAGTTACACACCTGGTTATGGTGAGAACTAGACTTTCCCGCTCGTCAACACCTATACATATCACGATAACTTATGATCATTATAAACTAATAATAAAACCGATCTAAACATAACGATCTAAAATTTACCATCGGATTTTTGAACTATTTCCACTTGCGGTTTCTCCCCGATTGATGGTTCGTTAACCGAATCAAATCCACGAACAAATAATGGTTCGGGAGTACGAACTACTTCAAACAATTGATTCTCCTCGGATGAACGCCCACAACCCGGTGGGAAATCCCGGATTCTTGATACTGATCCTTTGTTTATACTTAGGGGATTAATGGTACCACCCTTCTTCCGAACACTATATACGGCCCGTTTCTTCCCTATCTTGATTGTCTTCAAAGACAAAGATCGTTAGCACGTCCTAATCATATACATATATCGATTATGACTAAAGGCTTTGAGAACGAGATTTCCTTACCACAAATATTCTTGTTCCACAAGGGAAATCGATCCAAGCGTTCTATGTCACACACGACCTCTTGATTTCCAATCTTCCGTTATCGCACTAAAGTATAACAAAAATAAACGTTAATAGAATGAACGTTTATTTTGATCTAAGAAAGCCTTCAAACCACCATCAATATTCGGCCAAATACTATAAACTAATCGAAGACGAAAAAGAACCCTTACCTATTTTCCACGGTTGAAAAGAAACGATTGAAAATGTTGCTTATGAATAGAGAGATATTCGGCTATGAAAAATCAAAGAAAAAAGAAAATGGTTCGGTTAAGGTACACTAACATTCGGCCATGAAGAGATTAAAGGAGAAAGTATTGATTGAAAAGAAATCAAAATAAGAGAATAGGGATGATGATAATTCGGTTTTCAAAGAAAACAAAAGAGAAAGAAAGAGATGAGTTTAAGATCAAGGCACATTCGGCAATGGAGAAAAGGAGAGAAAAGAAAGGAATGGTCTTTTGATGTAGGTGATTTCGGCACTAATGAGAAAAAGGCACAAAAAGAATACCAAATGATGTGCAATAATGACCAAATGGTCAAAATAATCAAGGCTTACCAAGGATCAAATTCGGCCAAGGGAGAGAGGTTGAGAGAATTTGCAAAACTATGCACAAAACTAAGAATGACCAAAAGAGACTTCAAATCCTAGCCAAACTAACACCAAAAATTCGGCTCCCCCCTAGACCATATTGCCGTCCCTATGCATGGTCAAATGGCCATGATCTTATTTCCATAACCTTTTCCTTGATACTTGCCCCATATCTTCATATCTTTCCTTAATTCTTGATTCCCTTCCATAAGTTAACAATTTCCTTAATCCTTTGATATACTAACTAAAAATAACAAGGTCAACACTTACCATATATGCACTTGGCCGACACTTGCTATTCATGTGCAGAAAAATTAAAAATAAAATTCATCTAGATGCTAAACAACGGATTCGAACCTTCTCCCTCGTGCACTAACTCATGCGCCAACACCACTTTGCCATATACTCATCTCAAGCTACACTTTGACACATTAATTAACTTATGTGTCAATGCCACTTGCTCCACTTCAATAAATTTTAAAACTAAAAATTATTCCATCCCGAATAATTCTAATTCTTCTTCAGACTATAATAAACACGAAAAATAATAAGAAAATTTTCCTTCATAATCTAAACACCAAATCATGCAATAATCGATACTCGAATTTTAGGGTGTTACAACTCTACCCTCCTTAAAAAAAATTTCGTCCGCGAAATTTACCTGTTTGAAAAAGGTGAGGGTATTGTTGCCGAATTACATCTTCAGGCTCCCACGTAGCTTCCTCCACTCCGTGATTTCGCCATAAAATCTTGACCAACGGCACAGTTTTCTTTCTTAGCACCTTAACATCTCGGTCTAAGATTTCCACTGGTTCCTCCTCAAAAGACAAGTCTGAATACAACTCCACTTCTTCTACCGGTACTATGTGCGAAGGATCCGATCTATAGCGCCTCAGCATGGAAACATGAAAAACATTATGAATCTGACTCAACTCGGAGGTAATTCGATCTCGATAGGCCACTGGACCAACACGCTTCACCACACGATATGGTCCAATGTATCTAGGACTCAATTTGCCCTTCTTCCCAAACCTAAAAATCTTCTTCCAAGGTGAGACCTTCAAGAACACTTGATCCCCCACAGCATACTCGATACTTCTACGCTTCAGATCTGCATACGACTTTTGTCTATCCAAGCTTCCTTTAACCGTGCTCGAATAGCTTTTACTTTTTCTTCCGTTTCGAGAGATCACCTGGACCTAACATATGTCGTTCGCCCAATTCGGTCCAACAACTAGGAGAACGACACCTACGACCATATAATGCCTCGTAGGGTGCCATCCGAATGCTAGATCGATAGCTATTGTTGTAAGCAAATTTCGCCAATGGTAGAAAATCCTCCCAACTACCTTTGAAGTCGATTATACAACCCCTTAACATGTCTTCCGAATCTGAATTACTCTTTCGATTGACCATCCGATCGAGGATGAAAAGTCAGATCAAGTTTAGCTTTGTTCCCAAAGCTTCATGCAATGCTTTCCAAAACCGTGACGTAAACCTAGGATCCCTATCTGATATAATAGACGTAGGTACCCCATGCAACCTCACGATTTCGGATACGTACAGCTTAGCCAACTTCTGCAACGAGTAATCCGTGAACTGGTAGAAAATGAGCAGTCTTCGTCAAACGATCAACAATTACCCAAACAGAGTTTTTCTTAGTAGGTGTTAAAGGTAACCCACTAACAAAATCCATTGTTATCCGCTCCCATTTCCAAAGAGGAATCTTTACCGGTTGTAATAATCCTGACGGCAATTGATGCTCCGCCTTCACTTGCTAACAAGTTAAACATTTTCCCACAAATTCAGAAATCTCACGCTTCAACCCTGGCCACCAATATTGTTCACGAAGATCCCGATACATCTTATTTCCTCCGGGGTGCATAGCATAAGGGCTACTATGCGCTCTCGTAGAATCATTTGTCTCAGATCTGAGTCCTTAGGCATACAAATTCTCCCACGAAAACATAACACACCTTCCGCGTTTATGCTAAAATCCTCTATTCCACCATTTTCAACTTGTTGAGTTAACAGTCCCAATTTCTTATCTGATATATGTTTTTCCTTGATTTGCTCTAACCACAGAGGCTTCACCTGAAGTTCCGCTATCAGACTACCATCCTCGTACAAACTTAAATGGGCAAACATTGCTCTCAAATCAGATACCACCTTACGACTTAACGCGTCTGCTACCACATTAGCTTTTCCAGGATGATACTCGATTGAGAAATCATAGTCCTTTAATAGCTCCACCCATCTTCGTTGTCTCAAGTTTAATTCCTTCTGAGTAAGAAGATACTTAAGACTCTTGTGATCCGTATAGATGATAGACTTTTCACCGTAGAGGTAATGCCTCCAAATCTTTAGAGCAAACACTCTCGCAGCCTAACTCCAAGTCATGAGTAGGGTAGTTTACTTCGTGCGGTCTCAACTGACGAGAAGCATAAGCTACCACTTTCCCACTTTGCATCAATACGCAACCTAATCCCGTATGCGACGCATCACAATAAACTGTAAACTCCTTTCCAGCCTCAAGGTTAATCAATACCGGCGCTTCCGTCAAAATCTTCTTCAATTCATCGAAACTTTCTTGCTGTTTTTCAGTCCATATAAACGGTACTCCCTTTCGCAAAAGCTTAGTTAGGGGTGCAGCAATCAACGAAAACCCCTCAACAAAGCGTCTATAGTAACCAGCCAAACCCAAGAAATTTCGAATCTTAGCTACTGACTTTGGTGGTTTCCAATCCAATATAGCCTCAATCTTCCGAGGATCCACCCTTATTCCTTCGGCTGACACCACATGACCCAAGAAAGTCACTTCCTTAACTGAATTCACATTTACCGAATTTGGCATACGAGCTGATTATCTCAAGTAATCGCAATACAATTCGCAATTGCGAATCATGCTCTTCTTCATTCCTTGAATATACCAGAATGTCATCTATGAATACCACCACAAACCGGTCTAAATATGGTTGAAAGTCCCGGTTCATCATATCCATAAATGCAGCTGGTGCATTGGTCAACCCAAACGGCATCACCAAAAACTCATAATGTCCATAACGAGTTCGGAAAGCCGTCTTGTGAATATCCGCTTCTTTCACCTTAAGCTGATGATAACCCGATCTCAAATCAATTTTGAGAAAATCAAGCTCCCTTCAATTGATCAAACAGGTCGTCAATTCTTGGCAGAGGGTACCTATTCTTGATCGTCAATTTATTTAATTGCCTGTAGTCAATACACATACGCATCGGCCCATCTTTCTTCTTAACAAACAAAACCGGTGCTCCCCACGGAGACACACTCGGTCGAATAAAGCCTCGATCTAGCAATTCTTGAATTTGAGCTTTAAGCTCCGCCAACTCCTTCGGTGCCATTCTATAAGGAGCAATGGACACCTGGAGTTGCCCGCAAAAGCTCAATACCAAATTCCACTTCCGATCCGAGGTACACCGGAAGTTCTTCAAGAAATACATCCGAAATTCCTTCACTGTTCTCACATCTTCCACTGACAACTCTTTGGCATCTAAAGCACTAATAAATGCTAAAAATGCTCCATACCCTTTTCGCACCAACTTTTCTGCCTTAAGTGCAGATACCACATTTGCCAAGTAATTCCTTCGCTCGCCTATCATAATTATTTCTTTATCCTCCACCGTCCTTATTGACATCCGTTTTTCAGCACAATCCAATTTCGCCCGGTGCTTAACCAACCAATCCATGCCCAAAATGATATCGAACTCGCCAAAAGGCAATTCCATCAAATTTGCCAAAAATATTTCTCCTTGAATTTCTAAGGGCACATCTCTAAACAGTTTATTTACCAATACCGATTGTCCTAAAGGACTAATTACCTTTATCTCATTATCGGAAATTTCAGAGTCTAAATTCAAGTTTCCAGATATGGTGCTAGCAACATACGAATGGGTAGAACCAATATCCATCAAAGTAATAACTGGTACATCAAAAATGAAAAACGCATCGCTTATCACATCAGGTGCATTGCCATCCTCATGGCGTCTAACTGCATATACCAATCCTGGCTGTCTTGCATCTGTGTTGCCTCTAGGACCATTGCCTCGACCCGCTGCACCTTGACCACGTCCAGCCCTGTAACACCCTAAATTAGGGGTTGTTTGTAACTTAGATAATTTCCCATGTGTGTGCCTGAAGAATAAATTTTATGATTTATTTGGCGTATTTTAGGGTCTAGAATTAAACCCGAGTTAGGCCTGATCTAGTGTTAAAATATTTTTATTTTTATTATTTTTTTTAAGTGTGTAAAAGGAAGGGGCTAGGTTAGTTAGGGCTTTAATAAAACTTTTGGGCGAGTTATGACACAAAGTAGGCCTTGGCAAAGTGGCTACAAGGTGCCACTTATGGTGGAAGCAACGCCCGACAAGGGCTCAGGTTCAAGGCACGGCAGCAGACAAAGGGCGTTTTAATTTTTGGGTTGGCGTTGCAAATGGAAGAAGGCTTTAAAAAAGTCAGGGCGACTTTTAAGACACAAAGAACTCATTGGTCAAGTGGCTAGCGTAGCGTCACTTAGGCGCTGGAGGAGAGGAAGGGCGCATGTTCGAGTTCTTTGCCAAAGCGGCGTTTGGTATTTTTAATTTTTGGGTTAACGGCCCGGGAGGTCTTATAATTAAATGGTGGGGTAAATGGGCAAGAAAGTCAATTTGGAAGAGTTGGCAAGGGCGTGGAATAAAGGGCTGCTGCGAGTGAGGTCTTTGGTTCAAGCAAAAGAGCAAAGACCTTGTTTTTTTTTTTTTTTCAAGTCTGGCGTGAAAGGAGATGGCTCGCACATGGTTCCTTGATTGCATTCTACTGGAAGGGGGATTGTATTAGTGGTTTAATTTTGTTTAAATTGTTTAAGATAGGATAGAAGATAAGTGCTATTATCTTAGGTGATAATTAATAGTTTAATTATCAGCAAGAGAGGAGAATTTGGTAGCATTAGGACTCTTTGGGGGCTGTTTTTGTACAAAGACAAATAGAGCAAAGAAAATTTCCAAGAACTATTATTTTTCTTTTCCTCTGCACATCGCGCAAGAAATCCCCTGGGAATTCTTCAAATTTTCGATTTTCTTCTATTTTATTTGGCCAAAACTCACCTTTGATTTCTCCCACCTATTCTCCTTTTTCTTTCTTCCACCATTGGCCGAATAATCTACCACTTTGTTGCTGATTTTCCTCTCATTGTTATTGATAAAATTTCCAGCATCTCTTTAGCCGAATTCACTTCCTTGGTGTGCCGAATTTCTTTCCCTATGTGGTGTAGTCTTGGCCGAATATTGAGAGTAGTGTAGATCTCTTTGGATCCTTGTTATCAATCGATCGGGTGAAGGAACTTCGGGATCTCAAATTTAATCTACCATTCTTTGTCAACCAGTTGGTAAGTAGTGGTAAGGTTCTATTCTTAGTATTTAATTAGTATTCAATTAAGCCAAAGACTACTAACATAAGGTTGCCGATTAATAGGAAAGCAGAACGCTTGGAGTAGTTATTCAAAGGCACTCGGGTAAGGATTCGGGTTCAAAAGGAGAACCCTTTTAAATACTTGGTTTGGCCGAATAGGCCTAAGTCCCTAACCATGCTTTTTGGTCGATTATAGGATAAGAGATCTAGCGACGTAGATCGGATCTTCGGGATCTAGGAATTCCGGTAGAAGCAGGTGTGTAAACTCTTTACACACTTTATTAATAAACTTGCTATATTATTGTCTTGAGTACAAATTTTGGTAGTGATCTATTATATGCTTGCGGGCTTAAGCATGGTTTCCGGGTAAGTCCCCTAACTTGTGATTTTCGATATATGCTTTGCATGCCATCACATGATGATTAAATGCTATGGTATGATTTATGGAAAATTGTTATAAAAGCATGTGATGGTGGGATTGATGAGAGGAGGGGGGATGATTTTATGGACTGTCGTCAGTGGTTTTGACCATAAGATGGGTTGGCCCCATCAGATTATTGTGACCTATGGTCATCAGTGGTTTTGACCACAACGATTGATTATTTGCGACTAAGTCCCAGTGGTTTGGTACCACCAGTGGTTTTGACCACATTTGATATATTGTGACCTATGGTCATCAGTGGTTTTGACCACACGATGGGTTGGCCCCATCATCAGATTTGTGACTCTAAGTCATCGGTGGTTTTGACCACCGGTGGTTTTGACCACTGGGGTAGAAAAGGAGTATGGATGGTTAGGTTGGGTTGCATGTGCATGTTTATTAATGACTTGTGTATGAGTTATCTTACCGGGTGGGGATTACACACTCGAGTCTTGGTGACTCACCCTTTCCCTTAACATTTTGCAGATGAGTAGATCGCGGAGATGGAGCCGGATGGAATCGAGGTGGCCATGCAGTGGACATTTTAATAGATGAACTTGGATTTTGTTTTATCTTATTTTTATGGTTGGTTTTGTTTTAATTGAGTTGTAATAAGGCCTCCTAGAATTATTTTATTATTGTTACATGCTTTGAATATTTGTTTAGACTATTTAATTATGTTAATAATGAGTTCACATGTTTTTCCAAATCAAACGAAAAATGTTTTAAAGTACCATCGGGTACATTTGAAAACTATAAACAACTCGACTTAATAAATATTTTTAAACAACACTAAGTATGGTTTTTAACAAGAGACTTGAAGTTGAAAGATTTTCGACAAAACTTAAATCGGTTTTAAAATGGCTCTCAAATTGTTTTCTCAGTAGCAAACCAAATTCGGTCATAATGTTTGGGCGGGTTTGGGATGTTACAAATTGGTATCGAGCCCAGTTCAAAGCTCTACTGTAGGGCCCAAGGCCCAAAAATGTTTTGGTAGGCCTTTTGAACTATTTTGGGTTTTGAACAAAGATGGCACCGAAGTCTCCCAGCACCTATCCGCCTGTAAGTACTCCTAACTCTGTATGAATTATTTTCTGCAGAAGGGTAGGAAGCATGGAACGTAGATAGTATGATAAGTGCTTTAAACTTTAGGACCAGTTACCCCAAACAAAGACATAAGACTTTAAAAGCCTAATTAAACAAACCTACGACCAAGTCACGAGTTAGGGTGTGGTAACCTTGGTGCGCATGTCTAGGATTGGATCCAGGAAGAGCTTGGTACTTAAGCGATCCCGTGACTCACCTCCTCTTCGCGGGATTCCTACTGGTGCGTAAGCTTCGGTTCACCCTAACCAAGAGGACTCGGTCATAGGCCAAACACAATAAATAATACCCGACTTTGGAAATTACGAAAACACCCTCAGAGGAAAAAGACGAAACTACCCCGGGATGAGTGAATAAGGATGAAAGATACTAGGAAATGGATGTGTTCTTCGTGTAAACTAGGATGGAGGACTTAAACCTTTGATTGATCGAAAGAATTTCTACTAAACTCTTTTCATAAAATTTCGTCGCGGATAACCAAAGTGAAACACGTACTAATCCATAAAATTCTTAAGCGGATAAACGCAATCGTTAGAATGAGTTCAAGAGGTCGTGGACGCCCGCCGCGTGGCCGTGGAAGGGTAGGATGACCTTGTCGAGCCGCAAGGTCCGGTCACGGGTCCGGAAATGAGACGTCGGATCCGGTCGGCGGCGGAAACTGAATTTCAAGATCAGACGGGTGGTGATGATGTCGTATCTCAAGCTGTATTACGGGTATTGGAACGAGTTGCTGAGGCTGGCGCGGGTGCAGGAGCCCGTAAATCTGTGGTTGAACGACTCCGGGCTAACGGAGCGTAGTATTTAGGGAGTTTTCGAGTGGCACCAAGTACGGCAGAGTACTGGTTGGAAGCAACGGAAAGGATCATGGATGACATAGATTTTACAACTGAGGAGAAATTAAAGGGTATAATTTCTTTGCTTCGGGATGAGTCATATCAGTGGTGGCTCACTGTAAGGGATGGAACGGTGGCAGAAAACCTCACCTGGGAATTTTTCAAGGATGCCTATCAAAAGAAATATATCAGAACTAGCTATGTAGATGCACAGCGGAAGGCTTTCTTGAACCTGGCTCAAGGCAATAAGACAGTGGCGGAGTATGAGGCTGAATTCCTTCGGTTGAGTAGGTATGCTCGTGGTATTGTGGGTACCGAGCATGAACGCTGTGTTAGATTCGAGGATGGGCTGAGAGATGAGCTGAGGATGATGATAGCTCCACAACAGGAACGAGAGTTTCTTTGTTCTTGTGGAGAAGTCTAAAGTTGCTTTGAGGAGTAAGACAGTCCGTAAAAGCGGAACCAAGAACGGAATTGGAATAAGAGAAGCTCGGAACCTTCAAGGTTCTTGGGTAATGATCGAGAAGAGGACGAAGTTTGATGGGTCGGATCAAACTGCTAGGCCTGCTGCTGCCAATACCCAATGGCCGCCATAATGTGCTCGGTGTGGCAAGCCTCACAAGGGTGAGTGTTGGAGTGGTAATCGAGGGTGCTTTGAGTGTGGATCGTTCGATCACCGTGTAAGGGATTGTCCTCGGAAGTTAGCTAGGAATCAACCAGAGGGTCAGAACCGTGCTCGGGTTAGAAATGAAGGACCACCACGGAGGGTCAAGGTGCACTAGAGGTAATGCAAATGGTAACGGGCGTGGCCGAGGTGCTGTAGGTGCAGAGGCGAGGCAACCAAGGTTGGTTTATGCAGTTGGCTGTCGTGAGGAGGAAGATGTGCCAGACATGACAACGGGTAAGTTTCTTATTTTTGGAATACCCTCAATTGTCTTGGTTATGGTTACGTTGGTTCATTCTTATGATTGCTAGTAAAGGGTATAAATTTGGATTATGAACGTAGGGAATGTTTCTAGGGAGTATGATAGTTCTTTAAGAGCAGAGTGCGCAGCAATAGCGTAGTGTGATGAGTTAAGGATGCACGATTGGACGATAGTAAGTAATTTCGAGGACGAAATTATTTTAAAGGGGTAGAATTGTAACACCCTAAATTAGGGGTTGTTTGTAACTTAGATAATTTCCCATGTGTGTGCTCAAGAATAAATTTTATAATTTATTTGGCGTATTTTAGGTCTAGAATTAAACCCGAGTTAGGCCCGATCTAGTGTTAAAATATTTTTATTTTTATTATTTTTTTAAGTGTGTAAAAGGAAGGGGCTAGGTTAGTTAGGGCTTTAATAAAACTTTTTGGGCGAGTTATGACACAAAGTAGGCCTTGGCAAAGTGGCTACAAGGTGCCACTTAAGAAGTGGAAGCAACGCAAAGAAGGGCCCTGGGTTCAAGGCACGGCAAGAGCAAGGGGTTTTAATTTTTGGGTTGGCGTTGCAAATGGAAGAAGGCTTTAAAAAAAGTAGGCGACTTTTAAGACACAAAGAACTCATTGGTCAAGTGGCTAGCGTGCGTCACTTAGGCGCTGGAGGAGAGGAAGGGCGCATCGAGAGCCTCAAGCAAAGATTTGGTATTTTTAATTTTTGGGTTAACGGCCCTGGGAGGTCTTATAATTAAATGGTGGGGTAAATGGGCAAGAAAGTCGGGCTGGAAGAGTTGGCAAGGGCGTGGAATAAAGGGCTGCTGCTGCAGTGAGGTCTTTGGTTCAAGCAAAAGAGCAACACCTTGTTTTTTTTTTTTCTCAAGTCGGGCGTGAAAGGAGATGGCTCGCACATGGTTCCTTGATTGCATTAATTTGGAAGGGGGATTGTATTAGTGGTTTAATTTTGTTTAAATTGTTTAAGATAGGATAGAAGATAAGTGCTATTATCTTAGGTGATAATTAATAGTTTAATTATCAGCAAGAGAGGAGAATTTGGTAGCATTAGGACTCTTTGGGAAATTTGTTTTTTTGTACAACAAATAGAGCAAAGAAAATTTCCAAGAACTATTATTTTTCTTTTCCTCTGCACTCTTGTCGAAAATCCTCGGGAATTCTTCAAATTTTCAGTTTTCTTCTATTTTATTTGGCCAAAACTCACCTTTGATTTCTCCCACCTATTCTCCTTTTTCTTTCTTCCACCATTGGCCGAATAATCTACCACTTTGTTGCTTTGATTTTCCTCTGCTTTGTTATTGATAAAATTTCCAGCATCTCTTTAGCCGAATTCACTTCCTTGGTGTGCCGAATTTCTTTCCCCTATGTGGTGTAGTCTTGGCCGAATATTGAGAGTAGTGTAGATCTCTTTGGATCCTTGTTATCAATCGATCGGGTGAAGGAACTTCGGGATCTCAAATTTAATCTACCATTCTTTGTCAACCAGTTGGTAAGTAGTGGTAAGGTTCTATTCTTAGTATTTAATTAGTATTCAATTAAGCCAAAGACTACTAACATAAGGTTGCCGATTAATAGGAAAGCAGAACGCTTGGAGTAGTTATTCAAAGGCACTCGGGTAAGGACCTTTTAAATACTTGGTTTGGCCGAATAGGCCTAAGTCCCTAACCATGATTTTTGGTCGATTATAGGATAAGAGATCTAGCGACGTAGATCGGATCTTGGGATCTAGGAATTCCGGTGAGAAGCGGTGTGTAAACTCTTTACACACTTTATTAATAAACTTGCTATATTATTGTCTTGAGTACAAATTTTGGTAGTGATCTATTATATGCTTGCGGGCTTAAGCATGGTTTAGGGTAAGTCCCTAACTTGTGATTTTCGATATATGCTTTGCATGCCATCACATGATGATTAAATGCTATGGTATGATTTATGGAAAATTGTTATAAAAGCATGTGATGGTGGGATTGATGAGAGGAGGGGGATGATTTTATGGATCGCGCCGTGGTTTTGACCACAAGATGGGTTGGCCCCATCGATTATTGTGACCTATGGTCATCGGTGGTTTTGACCACAACGATTGATTATTTGCGACTAAGTCCCGGTGGTTTGGTACCACCATGGTTTTGACCACATTTGATATATTGTGACCTATGGTCATCGGTGGTTTTGACCACACGATGGGTTGGCCCCATCATCGATTTGTGACTCTAAGTCATCGGTGGTTTTGACCACCGGTGGTTTTGACCACACGGGGTAGAAAAGGAGTATGGATGGTTAGGTTGGGTTGCATGTGCATGTTTATTAATGACTTGTGTATGAGTTATCTTACCGGGTGGGGATTACACATCGAGTCTTGGTGACTCACCCCTTTCCCTTAACATTTTGCGGATGAGTAGATCGCGGAGATGGAGCCGGATGGAATCGAGGTGGCCATGCAAATGGACATTTTAATAGATGAACTTGGATTTTGTTTTATCTTATTTTTATGGTTGGTTTTGTTTTAATTGAGTTGTAATAAGGCCTCCTAGAATTATTTTATTATTGTTACATGCTTTGAATATTTGTTTAGACTATTTAATTATGTTAATAATGAGTTCACATGTTTTTCCAAATCAAACGAAAAATGTTTTAAAGTACCATCGGGTACATTTGAAAACTATAAACAACTCGACTTAATAAATATTTTTAAACAACACTAAGTATGGTTTTTAACAAGAGACTTGAAGTTGAAAGATTTTCGACAAAACTTAAATCGGTTTTAAAATGGCTCTCAAATTGTTTTCTCTGTAGCAAACCAAATTCGGTCGTAATGTTTGGGCCGGGTTTGGGATGTTACAAGCCCCATTACCACCACGACCTGGTCCACGCCTCTCCTGGTGGTTGAATTCCTCTCTTGCGGTGGTGCATCAAGATTACGAGCTTCCTGAGTTGTATCCATTCGACGAGGGCAATTCCTATATTGATGATCCATCGACCCGCATTTATAGCAAGCACCCGTTTTCTTCCAGCACTCTCTAGAATGCCTTTTCCCACAATCAGCACAATCTCGACTCTGATTCACAGCTACAGGTGTTCTTCCTTGAGCTGGTTCCTCGTTCCGAGGCCTCTTCAGAAACCTTCTTGAAGAACCTGAATACTTCATATCTCTCTTGCCTCTAGCTCGTTCCCGATTCTGACGTTCCGAGTTCTTAACCTCTTCGGCTATCTTGGCCTTTTCCACAAGCGTGGCAAAAGTTCTAACTTGTTGTGGGGCTATCAAAACCCGCAATTCATCGTTCAAGCCATCTTCAAAGCGTACACAATGCTCATGATCCGTTGCCACTATCGTTCGAGCATAGCGACTCAAACGTAAGAACTCAGCTTCATATGCTGCCACCGTCTTATTTCCTTGCACCAGGTTCAAGAATTCCTTCCTTCGGGCATCCACATAGCTTGTTCCCACATATTTCCCTTGAAAGGAAGCCTTGAAGAATTCCCAATTAACTAATGCAGCATCAGTGCCTTCTCGGACAGTAAGCCACCATTGGTATGCTTCATCCCTTAACAAAGATACCGCTCCTCTTAGTTTTTGTTCCACAGTACACTCAAGATCGTCCATAATTCGCTCCACTGCCTCAAGCCAATATTCAGCGACATTTGGAGCTACACTTGAGACACCTCTGAAAACCTCAGCTCCACTTGATTTCAAACGTTCCGATATCGACCCACGAGCTGTTGGCCCAGTTCTAGCTCCAGCGACCCTTTCAAGGACTCGCAGCATTGCTCGCGTCACCGCATTATCTTCTTCCATATGATTATGTGATCCCGTCTCACTTTCGAGTGACGCAGGTGCATCCATTTCCGGCATATGATCCGGTGCTTCGGTTGCGCCTCTAACACCTCGTCCTCTACCACGGCCACGTCTACCGCATCCACGACCACGTCCTCTAGAGCTCATAATGGTGATTTAATCGATTAAGAGTTTTATGAATCAAAATACTATTTCATTGTTTATTAACGATGTTTTATGATATGAAAGAGATAGAGTTGTTTTCGCAACCATATCCTATTGTCTCAATCTCTACGGTTTTCAACACCTAAAACTAGAAGTTCTAGAGTGTTTCTTATGATCATATCACAATATAAACAATCGATATCTGAGATACTTACTTGACTTGGCGCGGGATGCTCATGGTGCCATACTACCTTTAAATCAAAAATCTAGAAATTTTGAATTGTTTTTCAAACAAACATCATTATTGAACCCAAACCACACCGAGTTTTGAAAGCGTGCTTTCGATACCATTAAATATAACACCCCAAACCCAGTCTATGCGTTAAGACGAGATTTGGTTTGTCACACCGAAACGAACATCCAAAATTTCTCTAATGATTTAAGTAAAACAAGTAATGCAAAGCCTTTAGAAATAAGGTTTAATAAAAACTAAGTACAATGATTATGAATTAAGAAAAATACTTGGTTGAAATCTTATATATATATATTAGTCAAAACCTTAACGCAGCTTTTTTTAAAAGAATTTGAAAGAAATTGAAAAGTAATTTAGGTGTCCAAAATTGTTATAAAACATAATATTTTTAATAAACTTTATAGATTTAACATAATCCCATATTAACAATCTAAAAATAAAGTTAAATCCATCCACACATAAAAACAATCCATAAAAACATAATTAGAGGCCTTATTACAACATACCCAAAATAGTAATTAAAATAAGTAACTTAAATAAAGTTCATAGTTTATAAAACCCACGCTCGTAGTACGGCCTCCACCATGTCATCCCCGGCCCAAGTCCACATCAATTTCCATTACCGAGATGGATAATAAAGCGGGGTGAGTTACAAAGAACTCAGTGTGTAACTCACTTACCACCATTATTGGGCCAAACCATCAAGGCATTAATTTGGGCTTGAGCCCAATTACAAACTTTAACAATATAAAATGAAATAAAATATATTAAAATGCATGTAAAATGAATTTCCCAACCAAGCCTAATTTCCATCCGCTACACACCCCGTACCAACCGGTACACCGTGGGGATCAAGTCAACCCACCCCGCCAAACACACCAATCGTAGGCATTTAGCCTTTTAAATAATATTGTAGTGCACTATCGAACTAGATTGTGACATAGTCACCGAACTAGAGGCATTAAGCCAAAATTTGTGGCAGAGAGCCACCGAACTAGATACGTGGCCCTGTGCCTTTCTTCTCTTCATCAAATCCCATCCCATGCATTTATGTATGAATAACAAACTTTAATCATAAATGATTTATCAGGTAACCCATAATACAAATGAGTTTTTAATAAAACCTTTCATTTGGGCCTATTAACAATATAGTATTAAACTTTGGCCATATCTCGAACTAGAGGGTTTTTGGCCCATTAGCGATCTAGCAAACTTTGGCCCATATTATCGATCTAGCAGTTTTATGGCCCAATTTATCTATCTAGCAATATTTCAACTCAATTTATCGATCTAGCAATATTTCGGCTCAATTTATCGATCTAGCAATATTTCGACTCAATTTATCGATCTAGCAATATTTCGGCTCAATTTATCGATCTAGTAATATTTCGGCTCAATTTATCGATCTAGTAATTTTTCTGACTTTAACCGTTTTCATGCTTTTACACAAAAGTGTTAATTATCACATAAATTTTGATTTTGCCATTTTTACGATTTATCATAATACTTACTGTTTAGTATCTAACCCGAAAGATAAGTGTGAAGTTACACACCTGGTTATGGTGAGAACTAGACTTTCCCGCTCGTCAACACCTATACATATCACGATAACTTATGATCATTATAAACTAATAATAAAACCGATCTAAACATAACGATCTAAAATTTACCCTCGGATTTTTGAACTACTTCCACTTGCGGTTTCTCCTCGATTGATGGTTCGTTAACCGAATCAAATCCACGAACAAATAATGGTTCGGGAGTACGAACTACTTCAAACAATTGATTCTCCTCGGATGAACGTCCACAACCCCCGTGGGAAATCCGGATTCTTGTCTGATCCTTTGTTTATACTTAGGGGATTAATGGTACCACCCTTCTTCCGAACACTATATACGGCCCGTTTCTTCCCTATCTTGATTGTCTTCAAAGACAAAGATCGTTAGCACGTCCTAATCATATATATATATCGATTATGACTAAAGGCTTTGAGAACGAGATTTCCTTACCACAAATATTCTTGTTCCACAAGGAAATCGATCCAAGCGTTCTATGTCACACACGACCTCTTGATTTCCAATCTTCCGTTATCGCACTAAAGTATAACAAAAATAAGCGTTAATAGAATGAACGTTTATTTTGATCTAAGAAAGCCTTCAAACCACCATCAATATTGGCCAAATACTATAAACTAATCGAAGACGAAAAAGAACCCTTACCTATTTTCCACGGTTGAAAAGAAACGATTGAAAATGTTGCTTATGAATAGAGAGATATTCGGCTATGAAAAATCAAAGAAAAAAGAAAATGGTTCGGTTAAGGTACACTAACATTCGGCCATGAAGAGATTAAAGGAGAAAGTATTGATTGAAAAGAAATCAAAATAAGAGAATAGGGATGATGATAATTCGGTTTTCAAAGAAAACAAAAGAGAAAGAAAGAGATGAGTTTAAGATCAAGGCACATTCGGCAATGGAGAAAAGGAGAGAAAAGAAAGGAATGGTCTTTTGATGTAGGTGATTTCGGCACTAATGAGAAAAAGGCACAAAAAGAATACCAAATGATGTGCAATAATGACCAAATGGTCAAAATAATCAAGGCTTACCAAGGATCAAATTCGGCCAAGGAGAGAGGTTGAGAGAATTTGCAAAACTATGCACAAAACTAAGAATGACCAAAAAGAGACTTCAAATCCTAGCCAAACTAACACCAAAAATTCGGCTCCCCCCTAGACCATATTGCCGTCCCTATGCATGGTCAAATGGCCATGATCTTATTTCCATAACCTTTTCCTTGATACTTGCCCCATATCTTCATATCTTTCCTTAATTCTTGATTCCCTTCCATAAGTTAACAATTTCCTTAATCCTTTGATATACTAACTAAAAATAACAAGGTCAACACTTACCATATATGCACTTGGCCGACACTTGCTATTCATGTGCAGAAAAATTAAAAATAAAATTCATCTAGATGCTAAACAAGGATTCGAACCTTCTCCCTCATGCACTAACTCATGCGCCAACACCACTTTGCCATATACTTATCTTAAGCTACACTTTGACACATTAATTAACTTATGTGTCAATGCCACTTGCTCCACTTCAATAAATTTTAAAAACTAAAAATTATTCCATCCCCGAATAATTCTAATTCTTCTTCAGGACTATAATAAACACGAAAAATAATAAGAAAATTTTCCTTCATAATCTAAACACCAAATCATGCAATAATCGATACTCAAATTTTAGGGTGTTACAGAGTGATACTATTATCAGAGCTCTATAGAATTCACAATGTTTTATGGGTATATGTATTATGATAGTATCGATTAGACCCATCATCTGTTATTGCTTTGATAAATGTTAAATTCAGCCTGACACGACTTACAATGAGAGATTGATTGAAATTCTGGCACTAGAAGAGAAAAACTGAGAAATGAAAAGGTAGCTTTAGTAAAAGTTTCTGACAGTGACATGATATAGTGGGAGCTACCTAGGAACTGGAGGAAACTATGAGAGACAGTAATGTCTGAATCTCTTTACTGGTAAAATTTTCGAGGACGAAAATTTCTTAAGGAGGAGAGTTGTAACAACCCATTTTTTGGTGAAACCGGAACAGTGGTTTCGGGACCACAAATCCGGGCCGAAAATAAAATTTATTTTTATTTTATTTTATGGTCCGTAATATGATATAAATATCATGTGAGAATTTTGATAAGAAAATTTTACCGATTATGTGCTTAATTACGAGAAGGACTAAATCGTATAAAATACAAAAGTTGGATTCTAGTAGCTAAAAGTATCAAATAGCTATGGAATTCAAAACTTGAAGTCCTTATATGGTAATTAGACCATTAATAAAAAAGTTAGTAGATATTTTTGGATGATTCATCCATGGAAAATTAGAAAAAGGCTAAGGACTAAATTGGAAAGTGATAAAATTAAAAGATGATAAATAATTAAATAGAAATAAAAATCATTTTATATCATCTTCTTCCCAAAATATTCCATGGAAACCCTATGAAAGAGAAAGCAAGCTTTCTTGGTCAAATTGGTAAGTTTTCATGTCCCGTTTTTAGTAATTTTTATTTTTTTGAGACCGGGAAAGCTTAATTTGTCTATTTGGGGGATTAATTTGAAAAGATATCAAAGTATAGAATTTTTAACATAGATGAATATGCTGAAATTATGAAATTTATGATAGAAAATGAAAGGTTGTTGATAGATAAACAACTTTTACAAAGTGAATTTCGATGAAAACTTGATTTAGGGACGAAATTGAAAAATGGTAAAACCCATGGAAAATTTTGAAATTTTTAGAATACATGGGCTGTAAAAGTTATATTAGAATTTTGATTAGGCTTGGAATAAGGAGTAAATTGTATGAATTTCATTTTTCGAGCCTAGGGACGAAATTGGAATTAATCAAAAGTATAGGGGCAAAATGGTACTTTTGCCTAGATTGTAAATTGAGTTCAATAGAATATGAAATGGATTGAATTGATGATTAAATTCATTTATATAGATCCGAAAGTACCAAACAAAGAGCTAGATCGAGGAACGGAAAAGATTTTGGATTAATAGATTTTAGTTACGAACAAATATCAAGGTAAGTTCGTATAACTTAAATGAGCATAAAAATGTGTTGTTTTAAATGCTATATTACATTATATATGTTGTATGAAATTTGTATGTATGGAAATTGTAATGGATGGAATGGTATATGATGGAAATTTATTGATAAAAGGTAAAATTCCGTATGAGTATTGAATTCCGATGGATAAATGTGATTTTCCTGATAAAACTGCATGTGTTGCAGAATGGATTTAGCCTGGACGGGTAATCCTGAAATAAGCCTCTCGAGCATATGTTTTAATTAGGATTTAGCCTGGACTTGGGATCCTAATTGATTGGATTTAGCCTGAACTGGTAATCCAGAATGGACTGTATAGGGAATTCTTTGTCATATAAAGGATTTAGCCTGGACTTGTAATCCGACAAAGCCTTTAGAGTATATGTTAATGTTAGAATTTAGCCTAGACTGGTAATTTTGTTGTATGATATGTGGCTCGAGAGTGTACCTAAAGGTTCTACTGAATATGAATTGACGGACTATGGAATTGTACACCTCAAGTGTACTACCTGTGTATCCATCGATGTTTTCAATAATTCAACGGGTAAAATACTAATACGAATAGAAAAGGGATTTTTACATGTATTTAATTGAAAAAAATATGAAATGATGTTACATGAAATGGTTTGATGAATATGTTCATCTATGAGAATAGATTTGTACACCTTGAGTGTACTATCGGAGTGATTATCAATACTGCAATTGATTGTTGAGTAAAGTCCTAACATGAAATATACCGGAACTCGAGATAAATTAATATGAAATAAATTTGAGATACATGGAAATAATTTTTATATATGTTATGTGAATACATGTTGTGGAAAAAAAACATATGTGTATGAGAATCTGAATATTGTTGGACTCATATATGTGTTTCTTGATGTTTATATGAAATATGTGTTTAACATTGGTATTGAGAATATGTGTTAGGGCTTGTGACCAAATGGTTTGGTTATACCTTGCAATGTTTAACTTAAATGTGAATGGTTGGTAAGTTATTTACCAAGTTATACGGACTTACTAAGCATTATATGCTTACTCCCTTTTATTTTTCCCTGCCTTATAGTAAATCGGAATGCTCGTTGGATTGGAAGCTTGGCGGAGATCACTCACACTATCCAACAGTTCATTTCAATATATAAGGTAAAACAAATTGGGTTATAATGGCATGTATAGGTTAAATTGGTCAAGGAATGATCTGTAAATATTTGATAATGACTAGCCATTCCATGTTAAATTGGTCAAGGAATGATATGTAAATATTTGATAATGACTAGCCATTGGAATGGCTAGTTATGGACACGCTTTGGTGTTTATGTATGAAAGCTATCATAGTATATGTTTAAAATGGTTACTTGATAGAAATCACATTGACAAATGGATGAATGAATTAAATTAGTGTAATTGATACAAAATACACAAATGTGACCATTGTATATAGGTAAATATGAGTACAAGATTGATATGGAAATAAATTGTAGTGCATAAAGGCATATTGGTTGAATGTTTATATGGCCATGAGAACATGTTTAAGTTTTTTTTGAGGTATAAGGCAAAAAGGGTGAGAAATAAGGCTTGGAAAATAGCCTTATATTGTCCACACGGGTAGACACACGGGCGTGTGTCTTGACCGTGTGTGACACACGGCCTAGCACATGGGCGTGTGGTCTGGCTGTGTGTCCCCTGCATCCTAAAATTTAGAAAAAGAATGCTCAGAATTGAGCACATGGGCAGAGACACGGGCGTGTGTCTCAGCCGTGTGGGTGACACGGCCTTGAACATGGGCGTGTGTCATGGCCGTGTGAAACCTGCATCTAATTCGAATGAAATTAATTAACCACACGGCTTAGCATACGGGCGTGTGGCATGGCTGTGTAGTGCAAGTCAGAGAGCAACCTAAATCAGACACGGCCTGATGCACGGACGTGTCTAAGAGTCACATGGGCGTGTCCCTTGGACCACACGGGCGTGTGAGCCCTGCACCTTGGAAAATTTTTAAAATGTCAAAAAAAATTCTTAGAGTTTCCGATTAAGTCCCGACTCGATTCTAATGCTCGTATTGGAACTCGAGGGTCCATCTAAGGGATGTTACGGATGATCTCGGTTAATGAATAGTGATTGACATGATTTATCTGAAAATATTCTGAAAAGTTCCAGTAATTCTCCGTAACCCTATTCCGGCGACGGATACGGGTTAGGGGTGTTACATTATTATTTTAGGTTATCTCCCTAAACTGAAGAATTATTTTGAAATTTTCAGTTTGCAAGTTTGACATAAAACTATAATTTTTTGGAGCTTTTGAGCCTATAGAGCATATTTATTATTTCATGTTCATTTTATTTTTGGTCATGAGTATGTCGACTTGACTCGTTATTCTAGAAGTTTATTCGGTTATGCATGTCGAGACCACATTGGTGATTTGATTTACTGATATGATAGAGCCAGTTAGGATTTAACTCATCTAACCTTTAAAAAGCTTACCCGCTAAATTAACCCTTAGTAAACCCCGTTGATCCTAACACATTTTTTTCTCTCACCCATTTATGCTAACTCATAACCCATATCTATGTTGTAAAATTATCCTTTTTATTGACCCCTTTTTGTCGAGATTTGATTTGGTTAGTTGCCTAACTATTTTCCACCATTTTTATTGCTGAATTTTACTCTATTAAAAAAAAGAAAGAAATGAAACTAAAGAAAAAAAGAAAAAAAAATTGATTGAGCTTGAATCGTTAGTTTCATGTTCTGTTGAAAAGCTCGTTTTCATTTTTTTAAATTTTTCTTATTGATGTAAATTCTTTTAATTTAGCAACTGATTTTTTTCTATTTTGGTAATTTATCCACTCGATTTTCGATTGTAACCAACTTTTCTGACCTCTTCAATACCCTTAACCTAAGTCCCATTACAACATTGTAAAGACATCTTGATTGGTGTGTCATCTCATTCTATAGTGGGGAAGATTTGATTTTCAAGCAATCATATGATAAAAATATTTCTTCTTCGACTGTTGAGTGCATATTACTTGAATCTCAAACACTTTGAGTGCTTTGAATGAATCTTTAGTAAGGATGTTATTTCTTATTTAGTTTAACTTTCAGGTAATCATTGAGATAGGGGAGATGCCTAATGTTTTTAAAGCTTAAAATTCTCTGCTTGAATTGCTTGTGTTGTTTAGTGTCATTTTAGTGTGAATTTCTAATGCATGATTATTTGTAAATTATCCTAAGACATTATTGGTGAAAACAACAAATTGAGAAAAATTAATTTGAATGTGAGAATTTTCCTTGAGGACAAACAAACGCTTATGTGCGGGGATATTTGATAAGTGCTAAAAGTAACATGTTTCAATCCCATTCTTAATGCAAATTTGGGTGATTATTCGATATTATTGGTGAATTTTATGATCCTAATATTTTAAATTCATGTTTTTATACTTTAGAGAGCATTCAGGAGCAAAAGAAGCGAAAAACGAGTGAAAATCAAAAAATCAGAGCAAGCTACAAGAGCCACACGGGCTGAACCCTTCCACATTGCCTGGCCATATGGCCGAGTGAGCCACACGGGCTGCCACACTGCTATGTGGCAGGTCGTGTCGATTGTGTAAATTTGGACTCTAAACAACAGAAAAACACGATTTTTAGGTTTTTCGGGCATTCTAAGATGTATATATGACAAAAATAAGAAGATAGGAGTGAGCTGTCATAGAAGACTCAAGAAAACAACTCAAAAAACACCATTAAAGCCGATTCTGAAGTAGATTTCCATCAAGATTGAAGACTCCCAATTGATTTCTTTTGAGATTATCATGAGTTTATTTGTTTCTTTTGGTTATATTGTCCCTGAGATGTTTTTATTTGCAAGCATGAACTAAATTTCTAAATACCTAGGGGAGATGAACCCTATGATGAATTCTGTCATTTGATTTTTATTTTTTGTAATAAATACTTAGATCTTGTTCTCAATTATGTGTGTTTAATTCTTGGTTTGATATTACTAGATTATTGATCCATGCTTGATGTGCTTAAATCAAAGGAGGAATAGACCTGTTTAAGAGTAGAGCTAGCGTAGTTGAGTGGAGTTGCATGCAATCCTAGAAATAGGACGACAAAAATCTACCAAATTAGAGTCAAATCTAATAGGGGAATCCATAGATCTAGTTAATGCGATAATAGGAGTTTTAATTAGAAAGAAATTTTAATTAATCAACCTAGAGTCAGTTGATTTTACTCTCGAAAGAGATATTAGCATAATTTAGGGATTTCTACGGAACAAGATTCTAAGTAGAAGAATTGGGTAATTTAGATTGATAATGATAGATGAAGTCTAGGTGAAATCTTTCCTAGGTATTGTTTCGCTTCTTGGTTGTTAATCGATTATTTTCCTGTTTTGTTATTTGCTGTGTTTGTTAGTTGGTTAAGAAAGGAATATGCTCTAAAGGCTCAAAATCTCACAAAAATTATGGTTTTTGATGTCATCCTTGTAAATTTCAAACTTCAAGGTAATAATTAGATTTAGGTAAACAACCTAACAAATTTTAATTTTTGAAAATAAACTTATCATGCTTGATTCTCTAGTCTCCTAAAGTTTAAATCATCACTGCACAATTAACTATGACTTAATCTAAAACATATCAATGAAAATCATAAATCAAAATAAATTTCATTCTAACAGTAATATGAGAAAATTACTTAAGAATAAGACATAATTCGAGGATTTTCAAATAATATCGTAGTTAACCCCCACACTTAAGATGTACATTTTCCTCAATGTACAAAGATAGATAATAGCAATATAGTAATAAAATCATAAGATAGGGAGAGAAGTGAAACTTCCTGAATTTTGGATGGAGTCAATGAAAAGAAACGATAAAGTTGGAGAGAGGTGAAGGTGGGGAGGATACTCCGGTGGTGGTGTGGTCGTTCGTTCACAGCCCCTTGAATCTAAATTAAAGAAGTGAAAATATAATAATAATATAAATTAAAGACGAGAAAGATAAAAGAAAATAAATTAAAAATGAAAATAAGAGAAAAAGAAAAAATAAATGGACTCAAAGGTCCCACGGGCGTGTCGCACGCCCGTGTAGATTTCTCAGTTTCGACCACGGCCTAATCGTACAGTCGTGGTGTTTTATCGCAGCCCGTGTTTTTTTTGGGATAAGTTTTGTCCTGTTTCCACACGGCCACGGCCACGCCCGTGTGCAAGGCCGTGTGGGTAGGGAAACCTGTGCCTAAAAATTTGGTTAGTTTTTTTTTAGTTAGATGCTAAAATTCAAAAATATGAAAATTAACGGGGTTAGTGCTCGGGTTACCTCCCGAAAAGCGCTCGTTTAAAGTCTTGAGCTAGACTTACCTGTTATTCGTATGGCCATGGTGGTTCACGGAGTCAAAACTCCTTTTTCTTACTATCAATTCTATCAACATATGGTTTGAGTCGTGTAATATTTACCTCAAAAGTGCCAAAATTAGAATGTGTTACCTCGACCGTTCCGTATGGAAAGACCTTAAGTACCGTAAAAGGAGTCGCACCATTTGTATTAAGCTCTGAAGCGGCTATTCGAGAGTCGGTTGTATCTGACAGTACCTGGTCCCCAACTTTGAAGTGATTGGTTCCACCTTAAATAATCGATGTCCTAACCGTGTCAAGAACCTCAAGAGTGATCGTTTCGTCACTTACACGAAATGTGAGCTCACGTGGTAATTTATTTTGTAGAATTGCTGGGCACACTGCGTTTAGCTCTACATGCGACGTATCGTCTAACTTCCGTTTGTTTGTCAAAAACTCTTTTAAAAATTTCCTTGAATCTGGCATCTGGGAAAGAGCTTCAAGAAACGGCAAGTTAATATGTAATTTCTTTGGAAGTTTAAGAAATTTACCGAATTGTTCCTCTGTGTGGTCTTTCTTTATCGCATTGGAGTATGGCACACGAGGTTGGTACTCTGTAATTACCAGGTTTGGTTTATCATGGCTTACCTCAACCTTACCTTCCTCTACCATATTCTCTTGTTTCAATTTTGGTTCATCTAACCCTTCGCTATCGTGAGCAGTTATTGCTTGAGGTTGCTCTCTTGGGTTAGTTTCAGTGTTGCTAGACAAGATACCTTGTGGTCTTTCTGAGATCAGCTTAGCAAGCTGACCTATTTGATTCTCGATCCCTTGAATCGACGCTTGCTGACTTTTAAGTGCTGTTTCAGTGTGTTGGAAGCGTGTTTCTGACACCGAGATAAATTTCGTTAGCATCTTTTCAAGGTTCAGCTTTTTTTCCTGCTGGTAAGGTGGTTGTTGAAAACCTAGAGGAAGTTGCGGTCTTTGATTACCTTGACCACCCCACGAGAAATTGGGATGGTACCTCCAACTTGCATTATAAGTGTTACTATAAAGATTATTTTGAGGTCTAGAATAGTTACCCATATAGTTGACTTGTTCGTTCTCTGTGCTAGGGTTGTAGGATCGATATTCTATGTTATTCACCCCTCCTCCATTTGTATCGTACTGTATTACCAGATGTACCTGCGTAGAACCATACAAACCATCAATTTTTTTATTCAAAAGCTCTACCTAGTTAGATAACATGGTGACCGCGTCAAGGTTGAAAACACCGGCTGCTTCATTAGGCTTTGTCCTCATGACTTGCCACTGATAATTATTCAGTGACATCTCTTCGGTTTTTGCGAGCGGTATGTTCTATTTCAGTGTCAAAAATTAAGGGTCTTGTTAGGTTCCTCTTAGTCATAAACTGGGGGTACCTGCAAGGAACAAATAAAAGAAGAAATATTAGCAAAGATAAAAACAAAATAAAAGTAAATCGTAAAAGTAAATCGCAAAAATAAAAATGGCTAAAGTAATAAAAATTGAGCGTTCTTAATATTTCAGTTCCCCGGCAACGGCGCCAAAAACTTGATCGTTGGTTGTCGATAATCTTAATATTTATATAATGAATGATCTAGCCTAGAAACTAACTATCACCACGATTGAGGCAAGTGCACCTATCGAACAGTAGTATAGCTTAGTGGCAAGACCGGATTGTCAAACCCAAAGGAACCAAAAGTACTAATACTGACTCTCTTTTTTATTATTTAGCCTAAAGATTAAGGGATTTGTTGTTTATTCTAAAATTAACTGTCTACTAAGCTAAAGACGCTAAGACACAAAGAATGAATTGGGGAAAATACTTGTGGGAAAAACCAATTGATTAAGACGACACCCAAGGAAGAGTCCATCTAGACTTCACTTGTTATTTAACTCTGGACCAGACGATTTATTCACTTGACTTGATCCGTAGGATTCCCTAATTTATATTAATACCTTTTCTCGAGGCTACTAACGTCTAACCCTAGGTTGATTAATTGAAATCTCTTTCTAATTAAAACCTCTAGGATTGCATTAACTCGATCTATGGACTCCCATATTAGGTTTGACCCTAATTCGACAGATTTTCGTCATCCTATCTCTAGGGTTGCGATCAACTCCGCTTAACTATGCTAGATCTACTCTTAAGCAGGGAATATTCCTCCACTGCCTAAGCACATCAATACTTGAATCAATATCCTGAAATACCAAAACAAGAATTAAGAACACATAGTTAAGAACAAATCAAGTATTTATCATATAGTTTAGAAAACAATAACAAGATCCGTCTTAGGTTTCATCCCCCTCAGGCATCTGAGGGGTTTAGTTCATAATAATAAAAGAATACATCTCAGAAGAAAAGATAAAACAAAACATAAGAAAACCCTAAAACCCCCTGAAGGAATTGAAGGAGAGATCCACCGTCTTGAGTATGATTCCGGCTTCTTGAGATGAATCAACTGGCTTTCTTCGAGTAAATCCCACAATTCTGACCTCTCTGGCTTGGCTCCTTGGCCTAGCTGGACGCCCCCGACAGAAGGCTTCTGTCGACCTCCCCTTTTAGGTTGCCCTCTAGGGTGTTTATATAGGCTTTCGGGATGCCTTACTTGGCCCACAAGTATCCTAATCCGAATAGAATTCATCTTGATTTTGGCAGGGACACGCCCGTGTGACACGCCCGTGGTGGACTCCCTTGGCCGTGGTCGATCCTGCTCGCCACACACGGCCGTGTGATCTGCCTGTGGTCGATAGTCCAGGCCGTGTCTAGGTTGTTGCTCGAAACACACGGCCGTGGGTGATAGTCCAGGCCGTGTGAGTCTCTAAGGTAAGCCCATTTGCTCCGTTTTCAGCCCGTTTCACGTTCCTTTTGAATCCCGATGCTCTCCTAAGTGTAAAACATGAAATTAAAGAATTAGAAGCATCAAATTCCACAATTTAAGGGATAAATCATCCAAAAGTATGCTAAATGTGGGATTAAAATATGTATAAATTAAGGTTTATCAAAGAGTCACACACCCGTGTGGGCAGGCCGTGTGGTCACACCCACCCGTGTGGCCCAGGACACGCCCGTGTCCTCCGCCTGTATAACTCTCTGTTTATGACGTCACCATTCGTTTTGGATCACACGACCAAGTCACACACTCGTGTGCTAGATCGTTTCCACCACACGGCTGAGACACACGGTCGTGTCTCTGCCTGTATGGTCAAGAAGATGGCTATTTTCCAAGCCAATTTCTACCCTATCCTACCCATACTTGAGTATAACTTGAATGACACATTTAATGACATATTAAAGCTACCAAAACATCCACCACACACACGTAACAATTCATAGCATACAATTTACTCAACCATGGAATGCGTCATCATGAGTTTATAGCATAACCAATTCATTGGCCACATTAAATGGCTTGATACAACAATGAACTCCGAATATCATGGGTCATTATTCTAGGACAACTCATAGTAACATATACACATGACCAAGTTTCCTATACATGCCATAACCTTAAATATAACATCATCAATACCTAAATTGTAAGCTCAATAGTGTGATAGGTTCTCCGGTGACTCCCAACCCGAGCTAACCTGAGTACATTATAAACACGGAAAACAACGGAGTAAGCTATAAAGCTTAGTAAGTACGTATGTAAATAATAAACAATTGTTTACCATGCTTTTAACAATCCTCATTATAAGCTCTCAAGATAATACCATCATTATTGCATAAAATTTCAAAATTTATTTATGTTCATCTTGAGCTATTTACTCGAGTTACAGTCACTAAATTATTTTTATTTTGAGCTACAGAACTCCAAATTAAGATCTGCTAATTTTTCCTGAAACTAGGCTTACATATCTTCTTACCATAAAATTTCTAGAATTTTTGGTTCATCCAATCAGTACAGTTTATTCTTTAAAGTCTCCCCTATTTTGCTGTCTGACAGTTCCGACCCCTCTTTACTAAAAATTAATTATCTCATTGTAAAAAACTAGAATGACATTATCATTTATTTCTCTTGAAAATATACTCATTAATAATTTCAGGCATATAAATTTTATTCCATGATTATTTTTTTACAATTTTTAATGAATTTCCAAAGTCAGAACAGGGGATTCCAAAATCATTCTGACACTGTCTCACTAAAATCCAATTACCTCACCATATGAATTTCTTTTGCTTATTTTGTTTCTTTCATGTAGAAATAGACTCATTAATATTTAATTTCATATCTCATTCAACCTCAAAATCGATTTCCACCATTTTTGGTAATTTTTCAAAGTTACACAACTGCTGCTGTCCAAAACTGTTTTATTTCAAATTTCACTCTTTTATGAAACATCATAACAATATGCTCATATTCAATAACATAATTCTATTAGCATGAATAATAGATAACGTGTAACACCCCAAACCCGGCCCAAACACCATGACCGGATCTGGCATGTCACTTAGGGAGATTTTAAAAGATGTCGCAATTTCAGAAAATATTTTTCTTGAGTTGAACACTTTATTCGAGAAAACTAAATGGTTGGATGATTTGTAAAAGATATACATTTTATATTTATGCCTTAGTGGATTAAAAACCGAAATTTGATACATGCCTTAAAGCCCAAAACAAACGAAAATATGAAACTAGTGGCCCATGGCCTTATTACAATGAAATTTAAACCCACCAATTAAATATATTAAAAATAAATAAACTAGTAAAGTCTTTTCTTTGAATCAAAATAATCCCTCGCATGGCCACCTTGCGCTCTTCTCCAACCCGGTCCGATGCACTAGGTGCTACACGAAAGATGTTAAATAATGGGGTGAGTCGCGAGACTCGGTGCAGCAACCCTCGTGCACCATCAGATTGGGCCTTAGCCCCACAGAACATATAACAGAGTATAATATATCAAAAAAATATGCAAAGCCCATCCCAATCCTAGGTTTCCATCCGCTACACACCACCCTTACCTGCCAATCACACCATTGGGGATTTCTACAATCAACCCACACCACTACAGACCATCGATGGCAGTCATACTGCAGATAGCTACTCATCGTCAGATCATGGCAATAGCCACTACAACAGATCATGGCATTAGCCACTACAACAGATCATGGCAAAAGCCACTACAACAGATCATGGCAAAAGCCACTACAACAGATCATGGCATTAGCCACTACAACAGATCATGGCATTAGCCACTACAATAGATCATGGCAAAAGCCACTAAAACAGATCATGGCAGAAGCCACTACAACAGAACACTTCCCCTTTCATAAATCACCCAACCCCATGCAATCATAGAAACCGGCATACATGTTCATCATACCAAATCGTCAGAAACATTCACTTTAGAATGACAGAGATCACTAACCTGGTGATTCACCTTTACTCTCCTCGGGTTTTCAACAGCCATGCTGGTATTTCGGCATTTAGCAGAATATAATGATTTATAAACATATACTAACAAGCAATCCAAATGGTGTGAGAATGTTACACACTGATTAATACGTAGGACTACCCTCTATGTCGATACCCTCACTAATCGATCCATCGCCTTTGTCTACAACTTTGCTCAAAAGCCGAAGAACGCGAAGATAAGGCCTCTCCTATATTCGGCCAAGGGTTAGTGTTTTACCCGAATTATATGCTAAAATTAAAAGATCTCCTTACCTAAAACGATTAGATCCCGGAAGTAGGATGATTCGAGTAGTACCGATTTAGAAACCTATGCGACTAGATCTTCTTCAAATCCCGGAATGCCACCCATGAAAGAAAATACGAGACTAGTCAACCATCTAGCCATTCGGCTATGGTCTCCAAAAGTCGAAAAAGATTGAAAGAATAACATAATCGACACTTACTACTTCAGAAGATTTCAGCTACCCCCTTGCAGGAAGATTCGGCAATCACAGAAGAAGATCGAAGCGTAGAAGATTAGAGATCTAGGAATTTTGGCTTTTAAGAAAATCCCGAAAAAGATGAATAAAAAGGCTGATGCGTTTTCGGCTTTTAGAAGAACTGAGTGAGGAGTTTCGGTTTTGGCTTAGGAAAAGAAAACAAAAGAGCCTTGGAGGTTTCGGCTAGGAAGTAATTTCGACAGGAGAAGAAAAAGAATAGAAAAGTTTCGGCAATAGAGAAAACTAAGAGAGAGAGAGCTTCAGAGAAAAGAAGAAGAGAGGGAAAAACTGACAGAATTCGGCTTTTAATAAAGAAATCGGAAGGAAGAGGAAAAGAGAATTTCGGCAGACTAGGGGTGGTTTCGGCCTTAGAAAGGATCAAAAGAATATAGAGGAAGGATTATGAGGTTTCGGCTTTTAGAAGAAAAAAGAGAAAAGAACAATGGAGTTTTCGGCTTTTACTCAGAGAAAAAAAGAAAGAAAAGATAGAAACCCTAAATGCCGAAAATAAAGAAAAGAACCCTCTCCCGACTATTTAAAGTTTCGGCACTCCTACTAACCAAAAGCCGGAATTGCCCTCTTTTGACAACTAAAACCAGTTAATTAGTAAGGGAAATTTCGGCACCCCTTAGCCATATTAGAAATCGATTTCTCCTCCCCCTCAGAGTTTGAAATTCGGCCACCACTGTGACCAACAGATTAGATCCTAAATTTCCTCCCTTATCTTCCATGTTATCAACTATAATATCAGCATTATCCCCTTCACCTAAATCCTCCTATTTTTAAGCCTTGTTGCCGTCAAAGTCCACTTAATTAATTGCCGAAAATTAGCTAACTTAAATTAAAAGAGTTGGGCTCCAAGAAACTTGAATTTGGGCCCCTTACTCCCTTGTGTGGCGTCACCCCCTTGCTCTCTAAGTGGCGCTACTGACCACCGGGCCACAGGCCCATTTGTGTTTTTAAAACATAGCTAATATCTGTTATGCACTAACTTATCAAGCTTTCCACTAAAGTGTTCAAACAAGAATTTTAACTACAGCCTTGCCCCAAAACTGAGCCCAATTTGGACCCCTAATACTTAAATTAACACATTAAACATATCCACCCATTAAACGCACAGGCCCAAAAATTCAGGATGTCACATAACGAATTCTGTAACAGCCTGATTTTGGGGTTAGTCAGAATAGTGGTTTCGGAACCACAAATCCGAGGTCAGATAAATTATTTAATATTATTTTATATGTTATAGCATGATTATATGAGTGCATAAAAATTTTGGTGAATTAATTTTAGTGATTGCATGCTTAATTTTGAAAAAGGGCTGAATCGCATTAAGTGCGAAAGTTTTCACTCTCTCTTCTTCTCCACCGATTCTTACCCAAGGAAATGGCTATGGAAGCTTGAAAATTTCAGCAACTTCTAACTCTCACAAGTAAGTGATTTTGATGGTCATTTTTGATGATTTTTGTATTTTTGGAACCATTGTAGCTTAATCTAGCTAATGAGGGGACTATTTGGAAAAATGGTTTAAAGTCTAGGGTTTTTCCATGAGAATATTCATGTTGTTTCTGCATTTTTATGGCAGAAAATGAATCTTGATTGTTAAATAAATAACTTTTGTTAAGTGATTTTCATGAAAACACCTAAAATGGACCATTTTGTAAAAGTTGTAAAATAGGTAGTAAAGGTGTGAAATAATGGAAAACGTGGGCTGCTATAAGCATGAAAAAGGTTCGGCTATGCATGGGTAGTAAAGAAATTGAACACATTTCATTTAACGAGCCTAGGGGCAAAAGTGTAAATATGACAGTTTAGGGGTAAAAATGTAATTTTACCAAAAATGTGAAATTGGGCTAATTTGAATAGCATGATGAATAAATAAATTAAATGTGTTGTTATAGATCAAGGAAGATGAGATTTGGAATTAGATCGGGGGAAAAGCAAGATAATCTAGTAATTGACTTATTTCGTCGTTTCATACCGAGGTAAGTTCGTATGTTAATCATGAATGTTTATTTGATAAATTGTTGAATAATTTGTGAATTTAATTATAATATTTACTGTACAATGAAAATACGATGTTCGAGACTAGCAAACGCAAAGTTGAACACTTTCGTTCGGTACTAAAAGATGAATTGACGGAAAAGACCATGAATGAGTCGTGGCAAAGTGTAACTAAGTGAAATCGTGTAAGACTATAGTTAGACTAAGGCATCAAGGTATGGTTCTATGTGAGATTGTGGAATAAAATAGCTATGGTCACGTGTAGTACTAAGTGCAGGATACTATGTGCTCCGGATAGCATCTATTATTATTGGTGGGCTGTGTGCGATACCACCGTGTATCTGTTATTATTGGCCACCTGTTCTGACTTGGGAAATTCATTAAAAATTGTACAAAAATAATCATGGGATAAAATTTATATTCTTGAAATTCTTAATGAGTCTATTTTCAATAGAAACAAATGGAAATGTCATTCGAGTTCTGTACAATGAGATAATTAATTTTTTAGTAAAGAGGGGTCGGAACTGTCGGACAGCGGAACAGGGGAGACTTTAAAGAATAAACTGTACCGATTGGCTGAACCAAAAATTTTGGAAATTTTATGGTAAGAAGATATGTGAGTCTAGTTTTAGGGAAAGTTAGCGGATCTTAATGTGGAGTTTCGTAGCTCCGGATAAAAATAATTTAGTGACTGTAACTCGAGTAAACAGCTCAAGATGAACATAAATGAATTTTGAAATTTTATGCAATAATGATGGTATTATCTTGAGAGCTTATAATGAGGATTGTTAAAATTATGGTAATAAATTTTTTATTATTTACATACATACTTACTAAGATTTATAGCTTACTCCATTTTTTTCCGTGTTTAAAATCTACTCAGGTTAGCTTGGGTTGGAAGTCACCGGAGAACCTATCACACTATTGAGCTTACAATTTAGGTATCGATGATTTTATACTTAAGGTTATGGCATGTATAGAAAACTTGGTCATGTGTATTTGTTACTATTAGTTGTCCTAGAATAATGACCCATGATATTCGGAGTTCATTGTTGTATCAAGCCATTTAATGTGGCCAATGAATTGGTTATGCTATAAACTCATGATGACGTATTCAATGGTTGAGTAAATTGTATGCTATGACTTGTTACGTGTCTGTGGTGGATGTTTTGATAGCTTTAATATGTCATGAAATGTGTCATTCAAGTTATACTCAAGTATGGGCAGGATAGGGTAGAAATTGGCTTGGAAAATAGTCATCTTCTTGACCACACAGGCAGAGACATGGCTGTATGTCTCAGCCGTGTGGAGGACACGATCTAGCACACGGGTGTGTGACTTGGTCGTGTGAGCCAAAATGAATGATGACATCATAAACAGAGAGTTACACGGGCGGAGGACACGGGTGTGTCCTGGGCCACACGGGCGGGTGTGACCACACGGCCTGCCCACACGGGCGTGTGACTCTCCAAAACAAGGAAATTTTCTAAATGTTCCAATAGTTTTAAAAGTTCTCGTTTTAGTCCCGAATCGCTTCCAAAGCATGTTTTGGGCCTCGTAGGCCCATTTTAGGGACTTGATGATATAAGAAAAAGATTTAAAATTTAAACGAAAATTTATGCCTTGAATTTGTCAAGTTGCAAGTGTTATTGTCCGATAATGCCTCGTACCCTGTTCTGGCATTGAACACGGGTAAGGGGTGTTACAAATTCATTACTCACATGAAATTTCACTTAGTCGAATTTTCTCGATGAACACTTCAGAGTAATTACGGATACACGGTGGTTTCGCACATAACCCACCCATAATAACAGATACACGATGGTTTCGCACACAGCCCACCAATAATAACAGATACATGGTGGTTTCGCACACAGCCCACCAATAATAACAGATACACAGTGGTTTCGCACACAGCCCACCAATAATAACAGATTCACAGTGGTATCGCACACAGCCCACCAATATTAACAGATGCACGGTGATTTTGCACATAGCCCACCAATAATAATAGATTCACGGTGGTATCGTACACAACCCACCAATATTAACAGATGCACGGTGGTATCGCACACAGCCCACCAATAACAATAGATGCTATCCGGTGCACATAGTAGCCTACACTTAGTACTACACATGTGACCATAGCCATTTTATTCCACAATCTCACATAGAACCATATCTCGATGCCATAGTCTAACCATGGTCTTACACGATTTCACTTAGTCACACTTTGCCACGACTCATTCATGGTCTTTTCCGTCAATTCATCTTTTAGTACCGAACGAAAGTGTTCAACTTTGCGTTCTCTAGTCTCGAACATTGGATTTTCATTGTACAACAAATAATATAATTAAATTCACAAATTATTCATCAATTTATCAAATAAACACTTATGATTAACATACGAACTTACCTCGGTATGAAACGACGAAATAAGTCAATTACTCGATTATCTTGCTTTTCCCCCCGATCTAATTCCAAATCTCATCTTCCTTGATATATAACATCACATTTAATTTATTTATTGACCACGCTATTCAAATTAGCCCAATTTCACATTTTTGGTAAAGTTACATTTTTACCCCTAAACTTTGTTATATTTACACTTTTGCCCCTAGGCTCGTTAAATGAAATGTGTTCAATTTCTTTACTACCCATGCATAGCCGAACCTTTTTCATGCTTATAGCAGCCCACATTTTCCATTATTTCACACCTTTACTACCTATTTTACAACTTTTACAAAATGGTCCATTTTAGGTGTTTTCATGAAAATCACTTAACACAAGTTGTTTATTTAACAACCAAGATTCATTTTCTTCCATAAAAATGCAGCAAACAACATGAATATTCTCATGGAAAAAAACCCTATACTTTAAACCATTTTGCAAAATAGTCCCCTCATTAGCTAGATTAAGCTACAAGGGTTCCGAAAATACAAAAATCATCAAAAATGACCATCAAAATCACTTACTTGTGAGAGTTAGAAGTTGCTGAAATTTTCAAGCTTCCATAGCCATTTCCTTGGGTAAGAATCGGTGGAGAAGAAGAGAGAGTGAAAAAGATGACAACTTTTCTTATTTTATTTTATTACATCAATTTAAGTCACCTAATTTCCACCAACTTTGACCAATTTGTATTTTCTTGTCCCCTATGGCCGGCCAACTCTTTCCTAAGGGCCTAATTGCACATTAAGGACCTCCAATTTAAGGTTCTATAGCTATTTGACACCTTTAGCTTATAGAACAAAACTTTCGCACTTAATGCGATTTAGTCCTTTTTCAAAATTAAGCATGCAATCACTAAAATTAATTCACCAAAATTTTCATGCACTCATATAATCATGCTATAACACATAAAATAATATTAAATAATTTCTCTGACCTCAAATTTGTGGTTTCAAAACCACTATTTTGACTAACCCCAAAATCAGGCTGTTACATGGCTAACTTCATATCTTATCATACAATATTTTATTATCTTCTTTCTCTTAGAAATCGAAGAAACTTCTCAAAAGAATATCTATAACAACCTATTTGTCAGTAGTGTCAGAAATAGTGGTTTGGGGCAACAAATTCGATTAGTGAGTTCGTAAATATTATTTTTTAATATTAATGAGTCACATATAGTATTGTATTAAATTATGATTTGATAATTTTTGCTAATTGAACGAATAGTTAAGTACAAGTGGATTGTCCCTAAAGTCAAGTGGTTTTGGAAAATAAGGTTTTGGGACCTTGTTTCTGTAAACCAAGCCCGTAAATATTATCATTAAATATTTAAGGATTTTTTATATAGGTAAATTGGAATTTGGTTCTGAAATTTTAATGATTTGTTGGTTAATTAAAAAAGGATTAAATCGTAAAATTTGTAAAACTTAATCGCTATTAGGTTACAAGTGTTAAATGGGTATAAAAGCATGAATTGGAGGCTTTAAAAGGTAATTAAACCTCAAGTAATCTAAGTGGACGATTACATAATTAATTTTAAGTATTCTATATGTTAGAATATGTTTAATTATTAATTGTTATATGATAATCAATAAACAAAAGAAAAGAATCATCTTCCTCATTTGTCTACCACCGAATTAAACACCCAAAACACCATTGCTAAAGCTTCCCAAGTTTGGCCATACAAAACTCCATGCATGTAAGTCATTTTATTACCCGTTTTCAGTAATTTTTATGTTTTTGAGATCGTTGCAAATTAATCTAGCTAAAAGGGACTAATTTGTAAAAAAAAAATCAAATGTTTTGATTTATGCCATTGATGAATTTGTGGTGTTTTTGAAGTTTGATGATAGATTATTAAGCTTGATAGTTAAATAAGACTATTTTGTAAAGTGATTTTGGTTAGTTTTTAGTTAAAGGACTGAATTGATAAAATAATAAATTAGTCATGAAATTCTTGTGAAATTTTAATAATTATGATCAGAAATGGCATAAGGGAAAATTTGGCTAGCATGAAATTGGTGAAATTGTGATTGTAACATCCCGATTCAGGGCCTAGTCGGAATAGTGGTGCGAGACCACAAACTCGAGTCAGTAAAATTGAGTTCTTAAGGTTTATGACATGTTTGCATCATAGTACTAAAGTTCCATGTAGAAATTTTGTGAAATTGACATGGAATGATCAAAAAGGACTAAATTGCAAAAGTTGCAAAATATGAGTTTCTAGAAGCTTTTTGTATGAAATAGCTTTAGAATATTAATTAGAAGTCCTTAAATAGCAATTTTCCCAAATTATAAGTTTTGGACAAAAATGGACATGAGTTAGTAAAAAGGAAATTTTTAAAGAGAAGGGCATTTTGGTCATTTGTCTAATAAATGATTAAAATAGGAAAAAGATAATAAAAATTTCATTCATCTTCTTCCTTGGTGCCGAAAATTTGAAGAACCCCATAGCTAGGGTTTGTTCATCTTTCAAGCTTGCTAGTAAGTTCATCTTAGCCCCGTTTTTAATATTCTTCGTGTTTTTGAAGTTCTCGTATTATGGATTAGCTATTTTTAGCTATAAAATGAGCTAAGATGCATGTTCAAAAATCTACCCAAGAGTGACATGCTTGTAAAATGATATTTTATGGAAGTTTATGAGAGTTTGATGTTAGATAAACATCTTTTTCTAAGTGAATTTCATGAAAAATGCTAGTAAGGACTAGTTTGTAAAAGTTATGGAATTGGTCATACCTATTAGAAATAATGGGAATTGATGATTGCTATAGTAGAGAAAATGAATCAGCTAAGCATGAAGTTTAAGAAATTTGAGTGAGATTCATTTTACGAGCCTTGGGGCAAAAGTGCAAATATGAGAAAGTATAGGGGTAAAATAGTAATTTTACCAAAGTATGAGTTAAGAGTCAATTTAGTAAATGTGAGTATTAAATGATCTATTTACGATTATAGATCAAGAAAAAACGAAGCCCGGATCAAAATCGAGGCAAGAACAAAGTCGAGGACTAAAGTGCATACCTACATACATTTTGTATATCGAGGTAAGTTTGTATGATTTCTAAGCTTTATGATTAATATCATTGAATTGCTTAGTATAATGTACAATATTATCATGAAAATGTTTAATGTTATATTAAACAAAGTAATCAATGAGATCAAGCATGAGAAAGCCCCGATTGAAGATGAATAGCTTAGAATACTCGATCTATCACATGAAATGAGAAAGTCCGTATAAGTCCAAGCCGAGGCATGGCATCGGCAATCAGACAAGTTATCTTGTAAGACCAAGACAAGTCTTGGCATTGAAGAGTTATTATGAGATGAAGACCCATATAAGCCCAAGCCGAGGCATGGCATTGGTGAGTCTCCAAGCAAAGATGTCATGTAAGTCCAAGCCAAGGCATGGCATTAGTGAGTAACAAGGAAGATTTCATGTAAGTCCAAGACAAGTTTTGGCATTGAAAAGATATCAAGAGATAGAGATCCCATGTAAGTCCAAGCCAAGGCATGGCATTGGTGAGTAACAAGGAAGATTTCATGTAAGTCCAAGCCAAGGCTCGGCATTGACTAGTTCATGAGTAAAGGTACCAAGTAAGACCATGTCAAGACATGGCAATGGTAAGTTCCCAAGGGAACTCACGAGAAAGACTTCGTATAAGCCCATGTCAAGACATGGCCTCGAAACCAAGATGAGAGATTCCATGTAAGACCGTATCTAGGATATGGCTTTGGCATCAAGCGTGTGAGATGAGATTCAGTATCCTCGGTTATTCATAGAAATTCATTGGGCAAACATGTAAAGTTTAAATGAGATAACAAGAAAGTAAGTAAGCAGAGTTATCATCAAGTTGAGAATGAGTATTATTCATGTTATGAATGATAAGTTAGAGATTATGATTATTATGCTAAAGTATGCTGATCAATGTGATCAAGTGATATAGGTACCTTGTTTACCTCACAAGTATGGGACTAGTAAGTATCATGAGATTTGTAAGAATCAAGTATGAGTAAGTAAGCTTTATAGCTGAAATTTATGATACCGTTGTTTATGTCAAATGGTTTATATTAAGCAAGTATGTTGCTATGAGCATTATGCAAACTTACTAAGCTAAATGCTTACGTCTTTTATTCTTTCTTTCTATGTAATCCCGCCAAGCTAACTTGTGGATCGTTGAAGTCGGAGCTCGAAGCACACTATCAATCCTTATTTTGGTATAGCCAAGTTGAAATTATATTAAGTATGGCATGTATAGGAAACATTTCATTTTGAGTATATGTCTTAGAAAGGGCAAAAGTATGGGCTATCAAGTTTATTATTCTTTGTAAATGGCTAAGTGATTGGCCAAGATTGACTAAGTATGTATGTTATGGATATCAATGAAGCATGTTGTATTGTTCATGAAAGATGTAATACTTGAGTTGCTGAATTGAGCTTAAGTTTGATCTTGATTTCAGGGTGGCAATTGGCTTGGTAAATAGCCTCTAAGTGCCCACACGGATGGACACACGGGCGTGTGTCGAGGCCGTGTGCACCCTGCACCATTGTATATTAAGTCAGAATAGACCACGGACTAGTCACACGAGCGTGTGTCTAGACTCTAGGCCGTGTTAAGGTAGTCAGGGTGCACCACTAGTGGTAAGCACGGGTGTGTGCGTTGGCCGTGGGGCATTTGGTAGAATGCTGGGGGTGTTAGGCATGGTTTGGGACCACGGGCGTGTCCAGGCCATGTGTATTTTGCCAGTATCCACCACGGGTGAAAGACACGGGCATGTTTTAGGGGTGCACGGGCATGTCCCATACAACATGGGCGTGTAACCCCTGCTCTAAAGAAAAGTTTCTGAATAAGTTCTGAAAGTTTTTAGATAAGTGTTTAAGGCCTCGTAGGCTCATGAAAGGTATGAATAGACTGAGAAAGAGAAGTTTTTAATTCGGAACAAAATTTTATAGCCCGTAAGTACATGTTTAAGTGAGTTCAAGCATGGTAATGTCTCGTATCCAGTCTTGGTCTCGGACTCGGGTATGGGGTGTTACATTTAGTGGTATCAGAGCTACAGTTTAGTCGGTTCTAGGACTAACGTAGCACGAGCACGAGTCTAGCCATACATGCCATACGTAAGAATGTTTTTATAATGATAGTGTGACGACTCGACAACTTAAATTATGTTTATACATTTAGTAAATGGATCCCGATAGAGTGTGGCGGATGACGAGAAAGTAATGCGCCGGCTCCATTGAAGGGACGGTGCCGAACGAGCATGAGAATAGACCCACTACGATGAGTCAAGAAGGAGGAGAAGAGGCTAGAGAAGCCTTCCTCTATATGATGAATACATGGTATACGGAGTTCGTTCGTACGAACCCGAATGCACAACCCCTCCACCCCACTTATTTCTCAACCTATCCCAGTAGCCCCTCAAGTAGTAGAGGTGGTAAGAGGAGAGAAGCCTCCGATCGATAGAATCAGGAACACATGGGCGAGAGGAATTCCAGGATAGAAAAGATGATGATCCGTAAAAGGTGAAGTTCGGATAGAAAATACTATCGTAGTATTTAATGAGTTGTCATGCACACTGAGGAATGCATGAAGTGTGTAGTCTCTCTTTAAGAGATTCTCGCTACCAATGGTGGAACACCCTTGTTTTGTGGTACCGAGGAAAGGATCACATGGGAATTTTTCCAAGAAGAGTTCTTGAAAAAGTATATCAGTCAAAGGTTTGTGGACCAGAAAAGAAAGGAATTCCTAGAATCAAGCAAGGCAAAATGTTCTGTGGATCGACATGAGCGCGAGTTTGTGCGACTCAATAAATACGCTCGAGAGTGTGTATCCATCGAGGCCATCATGAGCAAGAGATTTGAAGATGGGCTAAATGATGACATCAAATTGTTTGTTGCTGTACTAGAACTGAAGGAATTCGTTGTGCTAGTAGAGATGGCTTGTAAAGTCGAAGAACTAGTAAAGGAGAAGAGAAAGTCTGAAATGGAGTCTTGTGACTCTAAAAAGAGACAGTGGAATAAGTCTTTCCAATCCTCATTCAAGAAGTCAAGAGATTTCTCTACCCGATCGGCTACATCCACTGGGTTTTCAAGGAAGGACAAGAGTAAGCAGTATTCGGGAAGTAAGGCACAGACGACCTCAGTTGCTAGTGTGGGGAACATCCGATCGGATAGACCCGACTGTCCACAGTGTGGCAGACATCATCTTGGAGAATGACGAACGCATGAAAATGCATGTTTTAGATGTGGTTCTCAAGACCACTATATAAAAGATTGTCTAGAGACGACAAAAGAAGAAAGAACTCAGAACCCGAGATCTGGGAATATGGTCAGAGGAAGACCGTAGAGGAACCCAGAAAGTGGGGCAAGTGGGAGAGGTAACCCTAGAGAGCAGGCTGCGAGACCCGAGGGTAGAGCACCTGCGAGAACTTATGCCATTCGCGCTCTCGAAGAGGCATCTTCCCATGATGTTATTACGGGTACCTTTTCTCTTCATGATATCAAAGTTATTGCTTTAATAGACCCTGGATCCACACACTCTTACATTTGTATGAAACTAGTATCCAGTATGAATATGCCTATAGATTCTACAGAATTTACGATTAAGGTATCTAATCCTTTAGACAAGAGTGTGTTAGTTAGTAAAGTATGTAAAGATTGTCCATTAATGATTAGAGGTCATTACTTTAAAGCAAATCTTATGTTGCTGCCACTTGATGAGTTTGACATCATTCTTGGTATGGACTGGTTGACCACTCATGGTGTAATAGTTAATTGTGGGAAGAAATATATTGAGATGATATGTGAGAATGGGGATACTCTCCATATAGAATCAGATGAGCAAAGTAAATCTCCGGCAAAGATTTTTCACATGACGACACAGAGATACGTAAAAAAGGGGTATGAGGCATATTTGGCCTTTGTGATGAATGATAAAGAAACAGAGTTAAAGATTGAGTCAGTACCAATAGTATGTGAGTACGTGGATGTTTTTCCCGAAGAATTACCAGGACTACCACCAGTTAGAGAAGTTGAGTTCAAAGATTGAGCTAGCTCCTGATGCTGCACCAATATCTATTACTCCTTACAGAATGGCTCCAACGGAGTTGAGAGAGTTGAAGTCACAGTTGCAAGAGTTGACGGATAAAGGTTTTGCGAGATCAAGTTGTTCTCCATGGGGTGCTCCGGTTTTATTTGTGAAAAGAAAGATGGCACCATGAGATTGTGCATAGATTACCGTCAACTTAATAAAGTGATGAGAAAGAACAAGTACCCATTGCCAATGATCGATGATTTGTTCGATCAATTAAAGGGAGCCATTGTGTTCTCTAAGATAGACTTGAGATCGGGTACTACCAATGAGAGTAAAGGAATTAGATGTGTCCAAGACAAACTTTTCAAACAAGGTATGGGCATTATGAATTTTTAGTCATGCCCTTTGGTTTGAGCAATGCTCCTATGGTATTCATGGACTTAATGAACCGCATTTTTAGACCATACCTCGACAAGTTTGTAGTCGTTTTCATTGACGACATACTGATTTATTCCCGAGATAAGAATGAGAATGCTGAGCACCTACGGACGCTTTTTACTGAGACTCTTCGAGGAAATCAATTATATGCCAAGTTCAAGAAAAGTGAATTTTGGCTTAAGGAAGTAGGATTTTGGGACATATTGTCTCGGGAGAAGGAGTTCGAGTAGACCCAGAAGATTTTGGCTATTATGGACTGGAAGCCACCGAAGAATATCTCTGAGATTAGAAGTTTTCTAGGCCTAGCCGGCTATTATAGACGATTCATAAAGGGGTTTTCTATGATTGCAACCCCGATGACTAAATTGTTACAAAAAAATGTGAATTTTGAGTGGACAGAAAAATGCCAACAAAGTTTCGAGAAACTGAAAGCGATGTTGACAGAAGCTCCAGTTCTGGTACAACCTGAGATAGGGAAATAATTTGTGATTTATAGCGATGCATCCTTGAATGGATTAGGCTGTGTACTTATGCAAGAAGGCAAAGTGATTGCTTACACCTCAAGACAGTTGAAGCCACATGAGAAGAATTATCCGACCCACGATATAGAGTTGGTTGCCATAGTCTTCGCATTGAAGATATGGAGACACCACCTATATGGTGAGAGATGTCAGATCTTCACCTATCACAAAAGTTTGAAGTGTTTGATGACGCAGAAAGAGTTGAACTTAAGGCAGCGGAGATGGTTAGAGTTGATAAAAGACTATGAATTGGTGATTGACTACCATCCCGGGAAGGCGAATGTGGTCGCCGACGCTTTGAGCAGAAAGTCTCTATTTGCATTAAGGGCAATGAATTCATGGATGACTTTATCCGACGATGGTTCTATTCTAGCTGAGTTGAGAGCTAGACCAACTTTCCTCCAGGAGATCATTGAAGCTCAAAAAGAAGATAGTGGATTGCAAGTCAAGAGAGCTCAGTGCGAGACATATGTTGAGTCTGATTTTCGGATTAGTCCCAATGGGAGTCTGATGTTCAAAGATAGAGTTTGTGTACCGAGAAAGGAAGAGCTTATTCAGGGAATTTTGCGTGAGGCCCATAACGAATGTTTGTCTGTACATCCAGGTGGTACCAAGATGTATAATGATTTGAAGCAACAGTATTGGTGGCCCGAGAATAAGAAAGGATATTTTGAGTTTGTTTCCAAATGCTTGATTTGTCAGCAAGTAAAGGCTGAACATCAAGTACCTTCGGGTTTGCTTCAACCCATTTTGGTTCCGGAGTGGAAATGGGACCGTATTACTATGGATTTTGTAACGGGTCTACCATTATCTCCGAGCAAGAAAGATGTTGTATGGGTTATAGTTGATAGACTCACGAAGTCAGCTCATTTTATTATGCATTTGAGTTGATTTCTCACTAGACAAGTTGGCAAACTTGTACATTTCAGAAATAGTAAGGCTTCACGGTGTTCCGTTGTCAATCATCTCGGATAGAGATCTGAGGTTTACATCCAGATTTTGGAAGAAGTTACAAGAGGCCTTGGGTATAAAGTTGAACTTTAGTACCGCTTTTCATCCTCAAACTGACGATCAGTCGGAGAGGTTAATTCAAGTACTCGAGGATATGCTCAGATGTTGTATTCTTGAATTCCGAGGCAGTTGGGAAAAGTTTCTCCCATTGGTAGAGTTTACCTATAATAATAGTTTTCAGTCGAGTTTAAAGATGGCGCCCTATGAGGCTCTATATGGGCGAAAGTGCAAAACGCCTTTATTTTGGACTGAACTCAAGGAAAACCAAATTCATGGGGTAGATTTAGTTAGAGAAGTCGAAGAGAAAGTGAAAGTGATACGAGAATGTTTAAAAGCTGCATCAAAAAGACAGAAGTCCTATTCGGACTTAAAGAGAAAAGAGATAGAGTATCAAGTAGGAGATAAAGTTTTCTTGAAAGTGTCACCATGGAGAAAAGTTCTCAGATTTGGCCGGAAAGGCAAGTTGAGTTCACGATTTATTGAACCGTATGAGATTATCGAGAAAGTTGGACCGGTAGCTTACAGATTGGCTCTGCCATCATAGTCAGAAAAGATACATGATGTGTTTCACGTGTCAATGTTGAGACGCTACCGATCAGATCCTTCACATGTAATTACCCCGTCAGAGATAGAGATTCATCCCGACATGACTTATGGTGAAGAACCAGTTAAGATTTTAGCTCGGGAAGTCAAACAGCTAAGGAATAAAAGTATTTCCCTGGTAAAAGTATTGTGGCAAAGACATGGAATAGAAGAAGCTACGTGGGAACCAGAAGAGAGCATGAGAAACCAGTACCCAAACCTGTTTGCTGGTATGATTTTCGAGGACGAAAATTCCTAAGAGGGGGAGAATTGTAACGTCCCGATTCAGGGCCTAGTCGGAATAGTGGTGCGAGACCAGAAACTCGAGTCAGTAAAATTGAGTTCTTAAGGTTTATGACATGTTTGCATCATAGTACTAAAGTTCCATGTAGAAATTTTGTGAAATTGACATGGAATGATCAAAAAGGACTAAATTGCAAAAGTTACAAAATATGAGTTTCTAGAAGCTTTTTGTATGAAATAGCTTTAGAATATTAATTAGAAGTCCTTAAATAGCAATTTGCCCAAATTATAATTTTTGGACAAAAATGGACATGAGTTAGTAAAAAGGAAATTTTTAAAGAGAAGGGCATTTTGGTCATTTGTCTAATAAATGACTAAAATAGGAAAAAGATGATAAAAATTTCATTCATCTTCTTCCTTGGTGCCAAAAATTTGAAGAACCCCATAGCTAGGGTTTGTTCATCTTTCAAGCTTGCTAGTAAGTTCATCTTAGCCCCGTTTTTAATATTCTTCATGTTTTTGAAGTTCTCGTATTATGAATTAGCTATTTTTAGCTATAAAATGAGCTAAGATGCATGTTCAAAAATCTACCCAAGAGCGACATGCTTGTAAAATGATATTTTATTGAAGTTTATGAGAGTTTGATGTTAGATAAACATCTTTTTCTAAGTGAATTTCATGAAAAATGCTAGTAAGGACTAGTTTGTAAAAGTTATGGAATTGGTCATACCTATTAGAAATAATGGGAATTGATGATTGCTATAGTAGAGAAACTGAATCAGCTAAGCATGAAGTTTAAGAAAGTTGAGCGAGATTCATTTTACGAGCCTTGGGGCAAAAGTGCAAATATGAGAAAGTATAGGGGTAAAATAGTAATTTTACCAAAGTATGAGTTAAGAGTCAATTTAGTCAATGTGAGTATTAAATGATCTATTTACGATTATAGATCAAGAAAAATGAAGCCCGGATCAAAACTGAGGCAAGAACAAAGTCGAGGACTAAATTGCATACCTACATACATTTTGTATATCGAGGTAAGTTTGTATGATTTCTAAGCTTTATGATTAATATCATTGAATTGCTTAGTATAATGTACAATATTATCATGAAAATGTTTAATTTTATATTAAACAAAGTAATCAATGAGATCAAGCATGAGAAAGCCCCGATTGAAGATGAATAGCTTAGGATACTCGATCTATCACATGAAATGAGAAAGTCTGTATAAGTCCAAGCCGAGGCATGGCATCGGCAATCAGACAAGTTATCATGTAAGACCAAGACAAGTCTTGGCATTGAAGAGTTATTATGAGATGAAGACCCATATTAGCCCAAGCCGAGGCATGGCATTGGTGAGTCTCCAAGCAAAGATGTCATGTAAGTCCAAGCCAAGGCATGGCATTGGTGAGTAACAAGGAAGATTTCATGTAAGTCCAAGACAAGTCTTGGCATTGAAAAGATATCAAGAGATAGAGATCCCATGTAAGTCCAAGCCAAGGCATGGCATTGGTGAGTAACAAGGAAGATTTCATGTAAGTCCAAGCCAAGGCTCGGCATTGACTAGTTCATGAGTAAAGGTACCAAGTAAGACCATGTCAAGACATGGCAATGGTAAGTTCCCAAGGGAACTCACGAGAAAGACTTCAGATAAGCCCATGTCAAGACATGGCCTCGAAACCAAGATGAGAGATTCCATGTAAGACCGTATCTAGGATATGGCTTTGGCATCGAGCGTGTGAGATGAGATTCAGTATCCTCGGTTATTCATAGAAATTCATTGGGCAAACAAGTAAAGTTTAAATGAGATAACAAGAAAGTAAGTAAGCAGAGTTATCATCAAGTTGAGAATGAGTATTATTCATGTTATGAATGATAAGTTAGAGATTATGATTATTATGCTAAAGTATGCTGATCAATGTGATCAAGTGATACAGGTAACTTGTTTACCCTCACAAGTATGAGACTAGTAAGTATCATGAGATTTGTAAGAATCAAGTATGAGTAAGTAAGCTTTATAGCTGAAATTTATGATACCATTGTTTATGTCAAATGGTTTATATTAAGCAAGTATGTTGCTATGAGCATTATGCAAACTTACTAAGCTAAATGCTTACATCTTTTATTCTTTCTTTCTATGTAGTCTGTCAAGCTAACTTGTGGATCATTGAAGTCTGAGCTCAAGCACACTATCAATCCTTATTTTGGTATAGCCAAGTTGAAATTATATTAAGTATGGCATGTATAGGAAACATTTCATTTTGAGTATATGTCTTAGAAAGGGCAAAAGTATGGGCTATCAAGTTTATTATTCTTTGTAAATGGCTAAGTGATTGGCCAAGATTGACTAAGTATGTATGTTATTGATATCAATGAAGCATGTTGTATTGTTCATGAAAGATGTAATACTTGAGTTGTTGAATTGAGCTTGAGTTTGGTCTTGATTTCAGGGTGGCAATTGGTTTGGTAAATAGCCTCTAAGTGCCTACACGGATGGACACACGGGCGTGTGTCTAGGCCGTGTGCACCCTGCACCATTGTATATTAAGTCAGAATAGACCACGGACTAGTCACACGAGCGTGTGTCTAGACTCTAGGCCGTGTTAAGGTAGTCAGTGTGCACCACGGGTGGTAAGCACGGGCGTGTGCCTTGGCCGTGGGGCATTTGGCAGAATGCTGGGGGTGTTAGGCACGGTTTGGGACCACGGGCGTGTCCAGGCCGTGTGTATTTTGCCAGTATCCACCACGGGTGAAAGACACGGGCATGTTTTAGGGGTGCACGGGCGTGTCCGATACAACATGGGCGCGTAACCCCTGCTCTAAAGAAAAGTTTCTAAATAAGTTCTGAAAGTTTTTAGATAAGTGTTTAAGGCCTCGTAGGCTCATGAAAGGTATGAATAGACTGAGAAAGAGAAGTTTTTAAGTCTGAACAAAATTTTATAGCTCGTAAGTACATGTTTAAGTGAGTTCAAGCATGGTAATGTCTCGTATCCAGTCTTGGTCTCGGACTCAGGTATGGGGTGTTACAGTGATAGATTTGAAAGTTTTGGGTTTAGGGACTAAATTGTATAAGAGGGTAAAAGTTTAGGATAAAAGTATAAAATGATGATTAAGAGTCAAATATGTGAATTTAAGTATTTTATGATATTTGAATTGGTTAATTGAATGAAATTATTATATTTAGATTAAGAAATAAATCAGACAGTTGATAATCGCGGGGAAGGAAAAGTTGTTGAGTAGTCGAAGTTGAAGTGTTCGTAGCTATTGTGGTAAGGTAAGTTTGTGTTAGGTTTATTATGTTTATAATGATTTGAATTTAATTATATATATGTTTTTATGAATACATACATTATAGTTAACATGAATAATTAAGGTAAGACATGAGATTGAAAATAAATGATTGATTTGTAAAGCATGGTAAATGAGTACGTGTGAATTGAAGGTATGTCATATGAAATGTTCATGAGCAGGTTGATAATGATATAATAGAATAAAGATGAAAAGGTTATAGAATACAAGTTAGAGCCTATGTGAACGTAGTGAATAGGTAGTATACAAATGACATGTCATTAGGATTTATATTCAGCAGGTATTATGTGTTGGTGTTGCCTATGTGCCATTTATATTCAGCAGGTACTATGTACCGGTGTTGCAGTAGCAGACACTTTTTCCTTGTGTTATATTTGGCAGGTACTATGTACCGATGATAGATACCATACCGATGGCTTGAGATCCTACATGTGTTGCAAATTCTCTAAAGCTTGTGTAGCAGCATTGTGTATCGGTTAATGTCCTTTTGTTAGCTAGTGTGAGCATTACCCTTATAACAACCCATTTTTCAGTGAAATCGAAACAGTGGTTTTGGGACCACAAATCTGATCCAAAAATAAAATTTATTTTTATTTTATTACATGGTCTGTATTATGATAAATATGTCATGTGAAAATTTCGATAGGAAAATTTTATTGATTATGTTCTTAATTACGAGAAGGACTAAATCGCATAAAATGCAAAAGTTGAATTCTAGTAGCTATAAGGATTAAATAGCTATGGAATTCAAAACTTGAGGTCCTTATATGGTAATTAGACCATTAAAGAAAAATATGTAGATATTTTGGTGATTCATCCATGGAAATTTAGAAAAAGGGCAAGGGCTAAATTGGAAATTGAAATAATTAAATTAATTAAAATATGATAAAAGATATCATCTTATTTTTATGTCATCTTCAACCTAAAATACATGGAAACCCTAGGAGAGAGAGAAGAAACTTTCATGGCTTAATTGGGTAAGTTTTATTGTCCCGTTTTTAGTAATTTTGATATTTTTGAAACCGGGATTGTTTAATCTATCTATTTGGGAGATCAATTTGAAGACTTATCAAAGTATGAAATTTGGGTCATGGATGAATATGCTAAAAATTTGAAATTTATGGTAGAAAATGAAAGGTTGTTGATAGATAAACAACTTTTACAAAGTGATTTTTGATGAAAACATGATTTAGGGACTAAAATGTAAAGTTGTGAAAATTGATGAAAAATTCTGAAATTTATAGAAAATATGTGTTGTAAAGTCTATATTGAAATTTCGGTTAGGCTTGGAATAAGGAGTAAATTGCATAAATTTCATTTTCTGAGCCTAGGACGAAATTGGAATTTATGGAAAAGTTAGGGGCAAAATGGTAATTTTTCCTAGGACGTAAATTGAGTCCAAATGAATATGAAATGTGTGAAATTGATTATTAAAGTTATTTATATAGATCTGGAAAACACAAATTTGAGGTTAGACCAAGGAAAACAAAAGGTTTCGGATTAGTAAATTTTATACGCGAGCAAACGTCGAGGTAAGTTCGTGTAACTTAATCGAGCATGTAATTATGCTAAGTTAAATGTTATGTTGTATGAAATGTGATTATTATTTATGTGAATTGCTTGGATGTTACTGTCGAAACCATTTTTTTGAAAACATAAATCGACTAGGGTTTTGAAAACGAAAATAAAAGTGGGAGTCGCCATCGATCTTTACTAGGTGTGATCGGATCACCTTTGTTTTAATAAAACATTTTAGTTTGCTAAAACAAAGTTTTTTTTGTGGTCTACGAAATTTGAGAAAACGGGTTCGGGAGTCGGTTACATGCGAGGAAGGATTAACACCCTCATCACGCCCAAAATTGGTACCAAATTGATTAATTAGTGTCTCAATGTCAAAAGTTAAAAATTTGAAAAAGATTTTAAAAATACGATCCCTTTTAAAAATATTTGGATACACTCGAATTGGATATCAAAATTCTCTTGCCTCAAAGGAATAAATTATCACATCCAGCACGTTAGGATACGACAATTTGAATCCTTGATACCAAAATCATCTCATGATTTCCAAAACTCATGCATTGAAGATTTTTTAAAAGGATATTCGGTTATTTGGTCAAACAGTAAATCGAAACCCAACACGTTAGGGCACGATTTCTCGAGTTTCCAAACACGAGATATTGCCTTGTTTTTTTTATTTAAAAAATATGGATGAAATTTCGAAGGGATATTTAGCTATTTGGTCAAACGGAAAATCGAGACCCAGCACGTTAGGGCACGATTTCTCAAATTTTCAAACGCTAAATATTACCTCGTTTTGAGAAATTTTTAAGTAAGCAATTATGAAACCAAATCCTAAAATGCATTTGTTTAATTTGTTAGGGATAAAAATAAAGCGTTTATTAAGAGCTTAAGATAAAATAAATCAAAAATAAAAGGATAAAAATAAAATATGATAAATAATAAAAAAACAAATTAGTTTTTGAAAAATGAGTAAATGAACGTTTAAAAATAATAATAGTGATAATGGTAGTAAAATAGAGTACTAATAATAATAGAAAAATTAGGTAAAAATATATATGTACTATTTTAGATTTGTAAAAAAAAAAGGTAATAAATAAACAAATAGATATGTAATAATAAAATAATGATGAAAAATAATAAAATAATGATGAAAAATAAAGTAGTAAAATTAATAAAAGCATAATTTAAACGAATGAAGAAAATAAAAAAGGCATAATAAGCAACAATATATGATAATAAAAAAAATTAAATAAATAGACAATGCAAATAGCAAGATAAGCGAATAAATAAATGAATAAAATAATAAATAGCCAAACCATTAAATAAATAGATAAATAAAATAAAGAAATAATAAATAACCAAATGATTAAATAAATAAATGAAAAAAATAAAAGAGTTAAAATAAAAGGACTTAATCGTTGTAAAAATGAAACTAAAAGGTATAATTTGCAAATAAAAAGAATGCTGACGAGGACCAGAGTACAACGCGCTAAAACAAGCAAGGACTAAATGGGGAATTATCCCGTCCTTCCGAAACGCACAACTTTTACCAGGATTAGATTGCAATCGATATGAAATTTTCGGGGTAAATTCACAAATAGAAGGAAAACCGAAAAAGGGATCACATTGAGAATAGCCTCAAAAGCGGAAGGACTGAGGGCGATAATAGACCCTCAGTCCAAAAACACGCGGATCCTAGGCGGTTCGGGTCGGGTCGGTCCGACCCAGCTTAAAACGGCGTCGTTTTGATGCTAAAATGCTTGAGTGAAACGACGTCGTTTCACAATCTCTATTTAAGGCCCAGTTTTTTTAAAAAAATTTCATTTTTGATCAGTTTTTTTTAAAAAAGAGAGTCTCTTTCTTTTTTCTTTCTTTCTACTGAGAGGGGGGGTCAAAGGGCCGGCGAGGGTCTGGTGGTATTCCACCGTGACCCCGCCGTGGCATCTGGCGTGTATGGCGGTTATAAGCGCCCAAAAACGGGCTTTTTAGCCCTTTCAAACTCGATTTGGGTTTTCCCCTTTTTTTGAACCCCCAAAACAAACAGAAAAGGAAAAATAAAAATAATAAAAAATAAATGAAAGGGTTCCGGCCTCGCTCTTCCCTTAACGGACCCTCATCAGAAACTCCAATGGGTTTCAAGGTATCCAGGAGCCGATGATGGCCTTTGGCGGTGACCGGAAAGCAAAACAAGGTAGGTCTTGTATTATTGTTATTTTTTACACTTCGAAATAAAATATATATATATATAAAAGGCACCTTTAACACTTGAGTCCGTTTCAAAGTTTTTCTCTTTGTTCTTGTATTTGATTTTGTTTTTTTGTGTGAGTGTTTCACTGTAAAAAATTACAATGGTTCGTAATGGGGCTTATATAGCCGAATGGATAAGTTTTAATATTATTTTGCTACTGTTTCTATCCTATTCCTGCGATTTCTTGCTATTGCTTTCTTTGTTCCTTCTGCAGGAGTCTTCGAAGGGTCAACGGAGGAAAGGACGTGACGTTCGTTGCTGTTTTGGTGCAAGGACTGACCGGAGGGCGCGTCTAGGGGAGTCTCGGGATGAGGTACCTCAGGACGAGGTACGGGCGTGACGACCGAGGGCGGGCTGCGGCGCGAGAGAGGGAAAGGACTCTAGGGTTTTTTTTATTCTGTTTAGTCTTTGGGCCTATTGGGCTAGGTAGATTTTTTTGGGCCATTTATCGATTGGGCCTGTTATTTTGTAACCTGGACTTTTGTATTGGACTTTTTATTTTTCTTGTTTTTTATTGTTTGTAGCGGGCCCGGGCTAAATTGGGCCTGTACAGCTGCCCCTCTTTGCTCATTGTCGTGTAACGAGAATGGAGCAAAGACTTTAAAAGGACCAATTTTGCCCGGTTTTGCCGAGTCTCGGCGTTTCTTTCCTTCTTCTTCAAGTAGCCTCGCTCAAACCCATTGCAACTTAGAAGAGATAAGGTTTGTGATTTATAGCTTATTGTTTGTAGCGGGCCCGAGTTAAATTGGGCATGTACAGCTACCCCTCTTTGCTCATTGTCGTGTAACGAGAATGGAGCAAAGACTTTAAAAGGACCAATTTTGCTCGGTTTTGCCGAGTCTCGGCGTTTCTTTCCTTCTTCTTCAAGTAGCCTCGCTCAAACCCATTGCAACTTAGAAGAGATAAGGTTTGTGATTTATAGCTTTAATCTGTTCCGTTGCAACTTCAGGGAAATGAGATTCGCTATTTTCAGTCTACTCCATTGCAACTTCAGGGAGATAAGACTTGTGATCTGCTCCACTGCAACTTCAGAGAGATAAGATCTATGATTTATAGCTTTAATCTGCTCCACTGCAACTTCAGGGAGATAAGATTTGCTATCTTGATCTGCTCACTCGCAACCGGGGAGATAAGACTTGTTAATTTCAACCTGCTCCACTGCGACTTTGGGGAGATGAGATTTGTGATGATCTGCTCTACTGCAACTTCAGAGAGATAAGATCTTTAATTTATAGCTTTAATCTGCTCCACTGCAACTTCAGGGAGATAAGACTTGTTAATTTCAACCTGCTCCACTGCAACTTCAGGGAGATGAGATTTGTGATGATCTGCTCTACTGCAACTTCAGAGAGATAAGATCTATGATTTATAGCTTTAATCTGCTCCACTGCAACTTCAGGGAGATAAGATTTGCTATCTTCAGTCTGCTCCACTGCAACTTCAAGGAAATAAGACTTGTTAATTTCAACCTGCTCCACTACAACTTCAGGGAGATGAGATTTGTGATGATCTGCTCTACTGCAACTTCAGAGAGATAAGATCTATGATTTATAGCTTTAATCTGCTCCACTGCAACTTTAGGGAGATAGGATCGACTGTGTTTGATTTACTCCATTGTTACCTCATGGAAATAAGATCTGTGAATTCACCAATGTTGTTACACCATCCTCTAGGGATCTGATATGTAGAATCGGTTTCATGTATCTATGCTTATGCCAAATGATTAGGATGCTATGATTGAAATGAATCAAATGCTCCTAACTAGATTTGTTATGAATGCAGAAATGAGAATGATCCTTTTTTAAACGTTCGGGTTGTCATTGCTCATTGTTCATCGAGGTGGTATCACTGATGTGTTACCATGCTTTCTTATTTTGCTGGTATCTTTAACAGAAAATCCAAAGAAATAGTCATCATTCCGATTATCTGTTCTCAAATGTTTCCAACCCCTAAGTTTGGTTAGTTCTTGAATAGTGGTCCTGTTCTCAGATCCTTGTATCTTTTTAGAACCTTTCAGAGTAATATGCAAAACTTCCTTTACTTGAATATTTTTAGTCCATTAATCATTATTTCAATACAAAAATGCTTGAAAAAAAAGAGATTATAGAAATGGATAAGATTGAAGTTTATTAAGAACAAGACTCGAAATGAATAGATTTGTCAACATAATAAACTTGCTTAAATACAAAGTGAATAATAAGAAAGTAGGTGTCCCGAATATCATAGCATGAGTTTCTCTGTACTAACTTCCCGAAGACCCTCTTGAACTCGATGTGTGTTTTAGAGATCCAAAGCACTTTGTTGATGCCCCAAGGCGTAGCATATCTTTTCCTCATTCATGCAGGAATAGCGAGACTTCCACATTCCCCATTCTTGATTAAGATTTGAATTGTCCTTTTTATGGGTTTTCAATTCAAAACCCCTCTGGTCTCAAGGCGCTCTTTACGAGTTTTCCCCTTGGCCTCTCCCTTTTTTTAGGTGAAATATTTCTTGACTGAATCTGAATTCACAAGATTAGGAAAGCTTTTACCATCCATCTCCGTTAGGATTAGTGCTCCTCCAGAAAAGGCCTTCTTTACCACATAAGGTCCTTCCCAATTCGGCGTCCATTTCCCTCTGAAATCCTTCTGTATGGGCAAGATCTTTTTTAACCACCAAGGATTTCCCTTTAACTGGTTCTGCCTTTATGTTCGGGGTGTAATGCTTTCCGCTGCGTGTGAAGAAACCTACATCTTGATCCTCTTCCGAAGTGTTAGCCGGGTTCTCCTCTCCCGGGATCATCACATTACAGTCATAATTCCACGGAACCCTTTTACTTTCCTTGTAAGGAAAAGCTACGGGTTTTTGGATTATGACTCTCGGTGCCATTTGCATTCCAACTTCATTGCTTATTGGTCATGAGATGATCACCACCGGATGATTGGCTTCAGAGACCCTCTTTGTCGATCCTCCTTCGGAAGCGCACACCTCTGCTTCTTCAACATACTCAAAGAATTCGAGCTCATTGTTGTCCATTAGACCCTGTACTAAAGCCCCGAATTCCTTACATTCCTGAATCTCATGATTCTCTTCATCATGAAACTCGCAATAATTCTTTGCTTTTCGGGACCCGTTCCTCGAGTCTTTCTTGATCAACCCACTTTCTACCATCTTTTTCCAGACATCTCTCATCGGGGTTTTTATTTCTGCAGTATTCATCTTAATTTTCCTCCCCGCATTTTTGACGGTCGCGTTTACCCCCTTATCAGTGTGGTTGGGTAATAGATTTTCTGCACTAGATTGATCATCAAATTTTACAACGCCCATTTCGATTAACCTTTCGACTATTTTCTTGAAAGCCATGCAGTTTTCAATCGAGTGCCCCGTAATTCCCGCGTGATATTCGCATTGGGCGTTTGCGTAGTACCATTTAGGGTATGGGGGTTGCATTGGCTTTCGGTAGAAGGGGGATACAACGTGTGCATCGAATAAACTTTGGTACAACTCCTTGTACGCCATCGAGATGGGCATAAACTGGAGTTTCTCTCTATTTGGCCTCTAATTGGATTCCTGTCTCTGAGGGGCTTGGAAACTAGTGGTTACCGTTTTTGGTGGGCCAACAGTAATTTGCTTTGAATAGCCTTTGTTGTACGCGCCCACATTGTTTACTTCAGTTTCCTTTTTTCTCGGGGCTAATCTCTTGGAGCTTTCCCCCGCATCTATTTTGCCGCTTTTCACCGCATTTTCGATCATTTCACCGGACATTACTATGTCCGAAAAGCTCTTTGTGGCATTCCCTAGCATGTGGTTTGTAACACCCCAAACCCGACCCATGCGTTATGACCGGATCTGACATGTCACATGAGGAAAACATGTTAAGTCCTTTTTATTCGTTCGGAAATAAGTATTTATTTGTTAAATCAAGAAAAAAGTTTGATTTGAAATATTTGATAAAATTTTACTAATTTCAAAGATTGATTGATAAATCGATAAATTTAAACTAGTGATTTTTCAAACCGAGACTTTTGAAAATATTGATAATAATTCAAGAGAAAACTTCCGAGTTAAAATATTTATAAAAGTTTTTTTATGAAATCCATTTGTGAATTCATTTTAGAAAAAATACTTTATTTAAGTTTCTAGAAAAATCCAAATTAAAGTAATTTGAGCAAGATATAAGTACGTCAAGCATAAAGCAAAAATAAAAATAAATCCAGAGGCCTTATTACATCATAAAACCCAAAATAGTAAAAGTAATAAGTAAACAAAATAGAAACCTAAAGTCCAATAAAAACCATTTTCAAGTATGGCCCCACCGAGTCATCCATGGCCCAAGTCCACGCCATCGAGCATTACTGCAAGGGTTAAGGAAACGGGGTGAGTTACTAGAACTCGGTGTATAATTCCTTACCGTTGTCCTTTGGACTGAACCCATATTTCAATATCTTGGGCCTAAGCCCAATTACATATTAGAATTTATAAACATTTATATAAGCAAAGTATGCAACCCAACCCATCCATCCAACACACCCCCGTACCAACCATCACACCTGCGGGGATCAAGTCAACCCACCCCGCCATCACACCAAAACGCAGGCAATTTGCCATTTAATAAAATTTATTGTGGCCAAGCCACCGATATCATATGTAAACATTATGGTAAACAGTTTATTGTGGCAATGCCACCAGGCTACACTTCTCTTCCACATTTTTCCCAACCCATGCAATATATGAAAATGCAATAACATAATAAAATGTACGCATATAAATAACAACCATTTATCAAGTAATTTATTACAGTGACTAGGCCCATTTAAGTAAAAATAATCGTCCCATTAAGGCATTCCAACATAACGACCCATTAAGGGCAATTCTATAATTCGACTCATGAGGGCATTTTCGTAATTCGGCCCATGAGGGCATTTCCATAATTTTAACAATTTAAATGCTGATTTTGTCGAATCTTTCAAAATAGTATACTTTAAACATATTCCTCGTTTTATGCCAATTTTACGATTATAGCCTTATAATGATAGCAATCTACTTATTCGTCATGTTACCGAATCATAAACCTCACGGAATTACGGTGTGAGATTACACACGATTCACAGTAAAGTACTAGGCCTTCTTGATCGTCAACACCTAAAATATCATAACACTCGATTAATCGACATACGTGATTTTATTAATCTAACTCTAAAATAAACGATCTAAAGTGTTTACCCTTAGAATCGCGAATGACCATGATTTGTCTATTTTCACCGGATGATGGTCCACAACCCGGTGGAAAATCCCAAACCGCCGATACCGCTCTTCATTTGAATTTAGGAGTAGGAATCGCTAATCCGCTCCGTTTGTGATCTCTAAACGCTTTCCCTTTCGATTTGGTACCGCTTGCCTCCATTGAATAAAATCTTAGTCAAAACGATATTTCGTTGATATGGAATGATTGACTAAGGAAAAAGGGTCAGCTTACCACTATTTTCGTATGATCAACGAGTGGATAGATCGAGCAATTTAGTCCCTAAAATTATAACTGATTAGTCAACCACTATTCTGATAACAACTTAAACAAATAAAGAACGATTTCATATATTCCATGACGAACTCCTTACCTTATCGATATTGGATCCGATTTCCACCGTATGACTTAGGGCTTGAATGATTCACAGCCACCCACTTAGAATACTACGAAAAAGAGGGTGATTAAAAAATATGAAGGTGTGGAAGGTAACACCATTTCGGTTAAAATCAAGATTTACAACGAAATTGTGATAAATACCTATTCGACTAGAAGGAAAAGAATATGAAAATAGAAAAGAAATCACTTACCGATTAAATCAAAGAAAAGAGTGTCAACCCGAATGAGAAAGAAATTGCAAAGGAGAGATTATGGATTGAAAAGTTTGGCTATGGAGGAAAAATGAACAATAATAATTTCGGCTATGAGAGTATAGATTAGAGAAGAAGAAAGAAGGCTTGAAGAGTTTTGTGAAAAAGAAAAGAAAAGTGGAGAAGGAATGCTTAACTAGTTTCGGTTTTCAAGAGAAGATGAGTGAAAATAATTGGTCACAATGGCTAGCTGTTTTCGGCAAGACAAGAAAGAAAAGAGAAAAATGCTCACTATTGTCTTGAAGTTGCGGCAATGAGAGGAGAAGTTGGAGGAATGAACACAAAGGATGCCAAAAGGAATTAGGCCTAACAAGTACCAAAACTATCAAAATGCTCCTAGCAAAATTTGGCTACCCTCTCCCTTTACCAAAACCGTGTATACCTTGACAATAAGGTCATAAATTGGCCAACAAAACTTCCCAAAACACTCTCCCCAAAACCGGCCAACATATCCCCCTTCCTGCTCATTTTCTTTTATTTCTTTCCTTACCCTCATTCTTACCTTATTTCCTTAGCCACCTTTCCAAAATTAAAAAGTCCACATTGCCTTAAATACCACCTTGGCCGACACTTTGGGAAAGAACACAAAAAAAAATAGTCAAAATTTTGCACCAAGTGGGATTCGAACCTCTTCCATAAAGTCCCTTCATGTGACGCCTCAACCTCCTTGCCATAAGCTCAATTATGATAGCAATTTACTCACTTATTTCCATAAGCTTTGATGCCACTTACTATCTTTCCTTAAAGTGCTAAAACACAAAATTTTTACTAAGGCCCAATTAAACCTCGAGCCTTCTTAGGACCTTAAAATATACACGATTAATAATTTAACTAGCCTCACACAAGATATCATGCAACACATAAAATTTTAAATTTAGGATGTTACAATTCTACCCCCCTTAAAGAAAATTTCGGCCTCGATATTTACCTGATTAAAAGAGATGAGGATATTGCTGCCGAATTGCGTCCTCTGGCTCCCATGTAGCTTCCTCTGATCCGTGATTACGCCATAAAACTTGACTAACGGTACCGACTTATTTCTCAACACTTTAACGTCCCGATCTAAAATCTGCACGGGCTCCTCTTCAAAGGACTAGTCAGGTCTTATCTCAATTTCCTCTACCGGGACTATATGAGACGAATCCGAACGATAACGCCTTAACATCGAGACATGAAATACGCTATGTATCTGGCTTAACTCCGGAGGTAACTCAAGCTGATAAGCCACTGGCCCAAAATGTTTCAGTACACGGTATGGTCCGATGAACCTAGGGCTCAACTTGCCCTTCCGTCCAAATCTAAAGATCTTCTTCCAAGGTGAGAACTTTAGAAAGACTTGATCTCCCACCGAAAACTCTATATCCTTACGCTTCAGATCTGCATACGATTTTTGTCTATCCAAAGCTTCTTTTAACCGTGCCCAAATTACCTTTACTTTATCCTCCGTCTCCGAGATCAATTCAGGACCCAATAACTGTCGCTCCCCCAACTCAGTCCAACAAGTAGGGGTACGACACCTACGACCATACAACGCCTCGTAGGGTGCCATCTGATGCTGGATTGATAGCTGTTGTCGTATGCAAACTCCGCCAAAGGTAGAAAATATTCCCAACTACCACTGAAATCGATCACACAGCCCCTTAACATGTCTTCCAGAATCTGGGTTACTCTCTCCGACTGACCATCTGTCTATGGATGAAATGCCGTGCTGAAATTTAACCTTGTTCCCAAAGCTTCATGTAAAGCCTTCCAAAATCGTGATGTAAACCTAGGGTCCCTGTCCGATATAATAGACACTGGTACTCCATGTAACCTCACGATCTCTGCTACATACAACTTAGCCAACTTCTGCAATGAATAATCTGTACGAACAGGTAGGAAATGAGCAGTCTTTGTCAACCGATCCACTATTACCCAAACGGAATCCTTCTTAGTAGGAATTAAGGGTAACCCACTAACAAAGTCCATCGTTATCCTTTCCCATTTCCATAATGGAATTTTCACTGGTTGTAGCAACCCTGACAGCAATTGATGTTCCGCCTTCACTTGCTGACATGTCAAGCACTTGCTTACGAAATCAGTAACCTCCCATTTTCAACCCTGACCACCAATATTGCTCACGAAGGTCCAGGTACATCTTATTTCCCCTGGGGTGCATAGCATATGGACTACTATGAGCCTCACGCAGGATCATTTGTCTCAATTCTGAATCTTTGGGCATAAAAATTCTTCCGCGGAAACACAATACTCCATCACTATTCAATCCGAAATCCCCTATCTCACCACCTTCCACTTGTTGAAGTTGAGAACCCAACACTTCATCTGTCAATTACTTTTCCTTAATCTGGCTTATCCAAATAGGCTTCACCTGAAGTTCGGCTAACAGACTACCATCTTCATAAAGGCTGAGATGAGCGAACATCGCTCTTAAATCTGATATCACCTTACGACTCAAAGCATCTGCCACTACGTTAGCCTTTTCTGGATGATACTCAATTGAGAAGTCATAATCTTTCAACAAATCTATCCACCTCCGCTGTCTTAAGTTCAACTCCTTCTGGGTAAGGAGGTACTTCAGACTTTTATGATCCGTATAGATAATCGACTTCTCACCATACAGATAGTGTCTCCAAATCTTCAGAGCAAACACCACTACAGCTAACTCCAAATCATTAGTAGGATAATTCACCTCATGTGGCCTTAATTGACGAGATGCATAAGCCACCACTTTTCCTCCTTGCATCAACACACACCCCAAGCCCGTGTGTGATGCATCACAATAAACAATAAACTCTTTTTCAGCCTCAGGTTGAATCAAAACTGGCGCTTCTGTCAGAATCTTCTTCAATTTCTCAAAACTTTCTTGCTGCTGATCTGACCACACAAATGGTACTCCCTTACGCAACAGCTTAGTTAGGGGTGCAGCAATAAACGAAAACCCCTCAACGAAACGCCTGTAATATCCAGCCAACCCTAGAAAACTCTGAATTTCGGCCACTGTCTTCGGTGGTTTCCAGTCCAACACAGCCTCGACCTTTCAGGATCAACTCTAATTCCTTCAGCAGACACAACATGCCCCAAAAAGGTTACTTCCTTCAGCCAAAATTCACACATACTGAATTAGGCATAAAGTTGCTTCTCCCTTAGTATCTGCAATACTATCCGCAGATGCGAATCATGCTCTTCTTCATTCTTCGAGTACACCAAGATGTCATCTATGAACACCACCACAAACCGATCTAAATAGGTTTGGAAGACCCGGTTCATCATGTCCATAAATGCAGCTGGTGCATTAGTCAACCCAAATGGCATCACCAAGAACTCATAATGCCCATAACGAGTTCGAAACGCAGTCTTATGAATATCAGCCTCCTTGACTTTAAGCTGGTGATAACCCGATCTCAAATCTATCTTCGAGAAAACTGAAGCTCCTCACAGTTGATCGAACAGATCATCGATTCTCGGTAACGGATACTTGTTCTTGATTGTCAGCTTATTCAATTACCTATAATCGATGCACATACGCATCGACCCATCCCTCTTCTTTACAAATAAAACCGGTGCTCCCCACGGTGACACACTTGGTCGAATGAATCCGCGATCCAACAACTCCTGAATTTGAGCCTTAAGCTCTGCTAACTCATTCGGCGCCATTCTATAAGGAGCAATGGACACCGGAGTCGTTCCTGGCATCAACTCAATGCCAAATTCTACCTCCCGATTCGGAGGCAATCCTGGGAGCTCCTCGGGAAAGACATCCGTAAACTCTTTCACCGTTCTAACACTTTTCACCGACAACTCCGTGGCATCCAAAGCACTAATGAAGGCTAAGAATGCTCCACATCCCTTTCGCACCAGCCTTTCTGCCTTTAAGGCAGATACCACATTAGACAGATAGTTTCTTCTTTCACCTATCATCATTACTTCCTTATCCTTCGAAGTTCTTAGTATCATCTTCTTTGCAGCACAATCCAAGTTCGCACGGTGTTTCACCAACCAGTCCATGCCCAAAATAAGGTCGAACTCGCCGAATGACAGTTCCATCAAATCCGCCAAAAATATTTCCCCCTGAATTTCTAAGGGCACATCCCTAAACAACTTATTTACTATCACCGACTGTCCTAGAGGACTAATTACAGTTGTTTCTTTAGTAGAAATCTCAGATCTAATGTTTAAGGTTACAGACACATCACAAGCAACATACGAATAGGTGGATCCAATATCTATCAAAGCAGTAACAGGTACATCAAATATGAAGAACGTACCGGTTATTACATCCGGTGCATCGCCATCCTCCCGACGTCTGGCCGCATAGACCAACCCTGGCTGTCTCGCCTCCGCGTTACCCCTATTACCGGTACCTCTACCCGGTGCACCCTGACCTCGTCCTACGCCATTACCACCTCGTCCTGGCCCACGGCCTCTCGGTGGCTGCTGAGCGCCTCTGGCTGTCTGCGCAACATCATTATGAACACCCTGAGTCTGAGCAGGCTGTCGAGGGCAATCTCTAAACTGATGATCTTTGGATCCACATCTGTAATAACCACCGGTTCTCCTCCAGCATTCACCCGGGTGAAATTTTTCACAATCCATACATGAATGTAACTGATTAGTAGCAGCTGGTACTCTCGCTCGAGCTGACTCCTCATTCCTGGGCCTCTTCTAAAAACCTCTAGCAGGACCTGAATACCCAGAGTCTCTCTTGCTTCTGCCCCTATCCTTGTCTCGATTTTGCCTCTCCGAGTGTTTATCCTCTTCAGCTATCTTGGCTTTCTCCACCAGTGTGGCAAAATTCCTCTCCTTTTGTGGGGCTATCAGTACCCGCAACTCATCACGCAACCCGTCCTCAAAATGCACACATCATTCGTAATCAGTCGGCACTATTCCCTGGGCATACCGACTCAAACATAGAAATTCCACCTCGTAAGCTGTCACAGTCTTACCTCCTTGGACCAGATTTAGGAATTCCTTCCTTCGGGCATCCACATAGCTAGCTCTGACATACTTTTCCTGGAATGCCGTCTTAAAGAAATCCCAGGTAATACGATCGGCCTGAGTGCCTTCCCGAACAGTGAGCCACCACTGATACGCCTCGTCTCTCAGCAAGGACACTACCCCTTTCAGTTTCTGCTCGGCGGTGCAATCCAGATCATCCATGATCCGCTCCACAGCCTCAAGCCAGTACTCCGCTACATTTGGGGCCACAACCGAGATACCCCTAAAGACCTTAGCTCCATTTGATCTGAGTCACTCCGTTATTGACCCACGAGCTGCTGACCTGATTCTTGCCCCAGCAACCCTTTCCAGAACTCGCAACATTGCTTGGGACAGAGCGTCGTCCTCTCTCATACGATCATGTGACCCAGCTTCAGCCACAGGTGACGCAGGTGCGTCCATTTCAGGCATATGTCCCGACGCCTCAGATACAACTCTAGCGCCTCGACCTCTACCACAGCCACGTCTACCGCGTCCACGTCCTCTAGCGCTCATATTCGCTAATTCGATTTAATCTGATTAAGAATCTTATGAATCAAGATATCTTTCAAAGTGTTTATTAAACAATGTTTTATGAAGTATAGAGAGTAAGGTTGTTTTCGCAAATACGCATCCTATAGTCTCAATCTCTATAATTTCAGCTCCTAAGGCTAAAAGTTCTATAGTATTTCTACCGTCATACCACAATAATCATAATCATAAAATATATACTTACTTGTCTTGGTGCCGGATACCCGTGGTGTCATACTTCCTTTAAAACATGTATTTTTAACTTAAAATTCAAACAGCTTTGGAAAATGTTTTTGAACCCAAACCACAACCGAGTTTTGAAACCGGGCTCTGATACCATAAAATATAACACCTCAAACTCGGCCCATGCGTTATGACCGGATCTGACATGTCACATGAGGAAAACATGTTAAGTCCTTTTTATTCGTACAGAAATAAGTATTTATTTGTTAAAATCAAGAAAACAAGTTTGATTTGAAATATTTGATAAAATTTTACTAATTTCAAAGATTGATTGATAAATCGATAAATTTAAACTAGTGACTTTTCAAATCGAGACTTTTGAAAATATTGATAATAATTCAAGAGAAAACTTCCGAGTTAAAATATTTGTAAAAGTTTTTTTATGAAATCCATTTGTGAATTCATTTTAGAAAAAACTTTATTAAAGTTTCTAGAAAAATCCAAATTAAAGTAATTTGAGCAAGATATAAGTACGTCAAGCATAAAGCAAAAATAAAAATAAATCCAGAGGCCTTATTACATCATAAAACCCAAAATAGTAAAAGTAATAAGTAAACGAAATAGAAACCTAAAGTCTAATAAAAACCATTTCTGAAGTATGGCCCCCACCGAGTCATCCATGGCCCAAGTCCACGTCACTGAGCATTACCTGCAAGGGTTAAGGAAATGGGGTGAGTTACTAGAACTCAGTGTATAATTCCCTTACCGTTGTCCAATGGGCCTGAACCCATATTTCAATATCATGGGCCTAGGCCCAATTACATATCATAATTTATAAACATTTATATAAGCAAAGTATGCAACCCAACCCATCCATCCAACACACCCCCGTACCAACCATCACACCTGTGAGGATCAAGTCAACCCACCCCGCCATCACTCCAAAACGTAGGCAATTTGCCATTTAATAAAATTAATTGTGGCCAAGCCACCGATATCATATGTAAACATTATGGTAAACAGTTTATTGTGGCAATGCCACCAGGCTACACTTCTCTTCCACATTTTTCCCAACCTATGCAATATATGAAAATGCAATAACATAATAAAATGTTCGCATATAAATAGCAACCATTTATCAAGTAATTTATTACAGTGACTAGGCCCATTTAAGCAAAAATAATCGGCCCATTAAGGCATTCCAACATAACTGCCCATTAAGGGCAATTCTGTAATTCGGCCCATGAGGGCATTTTCGTAATTCGGCCCATGAAGGCATTTCCATAATTTTAACAATCTAAATGCTGATTTTGTCGAATCTTTCAAAATAGTATACTTTAAACATATTCCTCGTTTTTTGCCAATTTTACGATTATAGCCTTATAATGATAGCAATCTACTTATTCGTCATGTTACCGAATCATAAACCTACGGAATTACGGTGTGAGATTACACACCTGATTACGGTAAGTACTAGGCCTTCTTGATCGTCAACACCTAAAATATCATAACACTCGATTAATCGACATACGTGATTTTATTAATCTAACTCTAAAATAAACGATCTAAAGTGTTTACCCTTAGAATCGTGAATGACCACGATTTGTCTATTTTCACTGGATGATGATCCACAACCCGGTCGAAAATTCTGAACCGCCGATACCGCCCTTAGTTTGAATTTAGGAGTAGGAATCGCTAATCCGTTCCTTTTGTGATCTCTAAACGCTTTCCCTTTCGATTTGGTACCGCTTGCCTCCATTGAATAAAATCTTAGTCAAAGCGATATTTCGTTGATATGGAATGATTGACTAAGAAAAAAGGGTCGGCTTACCACTATTTCCGTATGATCAACGAGTGGATAGATCGAGCGATTTAGTCCCTAAAATTATAATTGATTAGTCAACCACTATTCCGATAACAACTTAAACGAATAAAGAACGATTTCATATTTTTCATGAAGAACTCCTTACCTTATCGATATTGGATCCGATTTCCACCGTATGACTTAGGGCTAGAATGATTCACGGCCACCCACTTAGAATACTACAAAAAAGAGGGTGATTAAAAAATATGAAGGTGTGGAAGGTAACACCATTTCGGTTAAAATCAAGATTTATAACGAAATTGTGATAAATACCTATTCGGGTAGAAGGAAAAGAATATGAAAATAGAAAAGAAATCACTTACCGATTAAATCAAAGAAAAGAGTGTCAACCCGAATGAGAAAGAAATTGCAAAGTAGAGATTATGGATTGAAAAGTTTGGCTATGGAGGAAAAATGAACAATAATAATTTCGGCTATGAGAGTATAGATTAGAGAAGAAGAAAGAAGGCTTGAAGAGTTTTGTGAAAAAGAAAAGAAAAGTGGAGAAGGAATGCTTAACTTGTTTCGGTTTTCAAGAGAAGATGAGTGAAAATAATTGGTCACAATGGCTAGGTGTTTTCGGCAAGACAAGAAAGAAACGAGAAAAATGCTCACTATTGTCTTGAAGTTGCGACAATGAGAGGAGAAGTTGGAGGAATGAACACAAAGGATGCCAAAAGGAATTAGGCCTAACAAGCACCAAAACTATCAAAATGCTCATAGCAAAATTCAGCTACCCTCTCCCTTTACCAAAACCGTGTATACCTTGACAATAAGGTCAAAAATTGTCCAACAAAACTTCCCAAAACACTCTCCCCAAAACCGGCCAACATATCCCCCTTCTTGCTCCTTTTCTTTCATTTCATTCCTTACCCTCATTCTTACCTTATTTCCTTAGCCACCTTTCCAAAATTAAAAAGTCCACCTTGCCTTAAATACCACCTTGGCCGACACTTAGGGATAGAACACAAAAAAAATAGTCAAAATTTTGCACCAAGTGGGATTCGAACCTCTTCCCTAAAGTCCCTTCATGGGACGCCTCAACCTCCTTGCCATAAGCTCAATTATGATAGCAATTTACTCACTTATTTCCATAAGCTTTGATGCCACTTACTATCTCTCCTTAAAGTGCTAAAACACAAAATTTTTACTAAGGCCCAATTAAACCCCGAGCCATCTTAGGACCTTAAAATATACACGATTAATAATTTAACTAGCCTCACACAAGATATCATGCAACACATAAAATTTTAAATTTAGGATGTTACATGGTTGATAAATAGGGCTTTCAAGGTGCTAATGAAAAGCATCGTGGTTTCTTTCTCCAGAAGAGGTGGCTGAACCTGTGTTGCCACCTCTCTCCACCTTTGGGCATACTGCCTAAAGCTTTCATTTTGCTTCTTCTCCATGTTTTTCAGTGTAAGCCTATCGGGCGTCATATCCATTACCTGACTGTACTGTTTCATAAAAGCCTGTGCTAAGTCTTTCCAGGAGTTAACTTGGGCACAGCTCAACTGATTGTACCATTAGGTTGCTGACCCGATTAGACTATCTTGGAAGCAGTGGATCAATAGCTGATCATTATTAACATATCCTGCCATCCTTCGATAGAACATGGTAATATGAGCTTCAGGACAGCTTGTCCCATTATATTTCTCGAACTCCAGAGTTTTAAACTTTAGCGGGAGCACTGGGTCTGGAACTAGGCTCAAATCCTTGGCATCAATTCTGCCGTGGCAATCAACACTTTCCATGGCCCTGATCTTTTCTTCTAACCACCTGCACCTATCCTCAAGTTGTTTCGGTAGTTCCACTTTTGCCCTTTCTGTTTCTGTCACCTCATCCAGGTCAGGGACCACGGGGTTAGTTGGGTTATCCCCCGGGTTAGAGCCTGAGCCCGTTTGGTAATTAATGGGTGCTGAGGTACCGACTTGGTACTGTTGGGGTCTGATTGTCATTGGTGCCCTTTGTGGGTACACATCCGGTTGTGCCTGAACGTTTATTGGGGTGGAACCTGAGGGGTAAGTGGGATCTTCATTATCGTCTCCCAAGTTAACCGCAGTGCCTTTCCCCTTTTCTCGCTCTCCGGCTAGCAGCTGTGCCAATTGACTCACCATGCTTCTTTGGGATTCCAAGATTTGATCCATCATTTCTTGTTGCACTTTTGCTAATTGTTCTTGTAGTTGCGCTTGCAACTGGTCTTGCATTTCCTTTTACATTTGTTCTAGTCTTTCTAGCCTCTGATCCATCACTTTAGATTTGGCACGAGTAGTATAGTAATGTTCAATAGGTTGCTTCTTGTTGTTGTCCAGATTAACTCTGAAATAATTTTATTTTAATTACGATCTTTTTGTGAAATTTAAGTGCACATGATATGATGTAATGCGAATGCATGAAATGAATGCAAAGAGACATCGATTCTGATTCAATTTCATTTAGAAAACTTTACTAGATAACAAAGTTCTTTACATAAAATCAAGTTACAAATAAGGTTTTGCCCTAATGCTTAAAGCTTTAATTTTCCCAAGTAGTGCAGCTAACTTCTGTCCACGATCTGACAGCGACTCATATTGCACGCTCAGTATATCTGCTTGTACAGCCAAAGTCTGCAAGTAGTCAGCTATCTCTCGAATTTGGGTTACGGCTTCTCCAATGATGTAATCCCTATTTCTAACTTGATTCTGAGAGTAGTGGAGCTCCTCTTTCCATCGCTCTTCATTCACCTCTAGGAACTCAATACGGTTTTAACAATTCTGCAATGCCATCTCTAATTCTTCAATTTTCCTTTTCATTTCTTTGATTTTGCTCAAACTTTCTTTTAGTTCCATCACAGAATTGCGGTTTCGATGATGATGGAGAGATTTATCAAGTTCCGCTACTCTAGCCCTTAACTCGCTTTATTCATTTCTGCCTTTCGAGAGACTTTTTTCCACGGCTTCATTTCGTGCTTGTGCCTCTCGAAATTTATCTTCCCATTGATCAGCCTTCGTCCTTTCTTCTCGAATCTCCTAACGCCACTGTTCTGAAGTTTTTCCTAACCCAGCAGCCCTCATTGATAGACGTATCTTCTTATAGTCTATCTTTAAACTATCGAGATCCTCTTCAACCCTATTTTTCCTTTTCTTAATTTTTCAGCCTCTGCCTTTTGCACTTCCACATCTAATCTTAAGTGCATTTTTTCTTCTTCCAGCTGCTCAACCCTTTTTCCGAATTTGAAGCTCTTCTTTTCAAAGTCCTGCTTTATAATCTCTAGCTCTGTCGGGGCTACTTGCAAGCATTCCTCCACTGATCTAGCCCCTTCTAAATTTGGTCTTGGAATATTATCGTTAACCCTTTTGCTTAACCACACATTATACTCAGGAGTTGTCATTTTGCCTATCATCACTCTCTTCATCCGACGAGTTTGCTTCTAAGCGTTAGCAATTTCTCGAATCTTTTTCTTATAATGTTCTCCCCTATAGGAAAATTCGCTTTGAGCTAACCCGTGCGTTGCCGGCACAAATTGTCTGGACTTATACTGTCTTGTTGCAAGCAAAGAAGCATATCCAATGGCTCCCCAAATTCCAGGTAAAGGGACCCAATCAAAGCTTCCACATATGTAAAGGATCTCATCAGGCACCATCCATGGAGCTCTCCATTCGATATCCTCTTTTTGGAGATTCTGAAAAATCATCATCCACTTTTCTTCTGATATATCTTCGCGCCTTGACGTAGTCATTTCTTCTTTTAAATGTGAATAATTCTCACAGAAAGATCGGTAAGAGACCTTATCTACCTTTCAGAAGTGGCCATGAAACCATACCATCAACAACTGTGCACATCCAACGAATCTACCTTCTCCTGCTCTTCAACACGCATTTAGGGATCTAAAAGTCTCAGCAAGAATTGGAGGGATAGGTGTAACTTGCTTATCCAACCGATCAAATAAATCTGTAACTGCTTCATCTATATGCCTTAGAGCTTTAGGGAAGATGACTAATCCATAAAAGCTCAAAGCAAATATATCAATTTTCTTTTTTTACGTCAGGGTGCACCAGGATCAAATCTCTTAAGTTCACCCAAGGAATACATTTTTCCTCGCCCTTTTGCTGAATTCGAGCTGAAACCCACTGCTCACTCATTCCAGTAATATTCATCAACTTCTTCACAAAAGAAGGAACATTAGCAGGCCTGATGTAAACTTTATCGACTTGGACTCCCGGACAGCGAAGTAAAGTACTGTATTCCTCTATAGTAGGCGCCAAATCTACCTTCCCAAAAGTGAAACAACTATATGCAGAATTCCAGAACTGAACTATAGCCCGAAGCAAGTGCTTATCTACCTTGACATCAAGTAAATAAGAAATATCACCATAGCTGCGGTAGAACATCTGCTTAGTCTCGTCCTCCCAATGCGTCCAAATATCTATCAATTCTTGCAGCTCGTTTTGCATCACACTGATGCGGGTGAAGTCCCACAGCTCCGACGTGTATTCTTCAGCTAAACTATCCCCTTTTTCCAATTGCAACTCTTCTGACCATGTGCGGACAGCCGCATTGTCCTCCACTTTATCAAGAAATTCGTTTTCCATGGAAAACTTTCTAACTTAGTAACCCAATAGTAATTGACACCTCTTTTATATGAAATGACATGCAAAATAAAAAACAAATCAAAACACAACAAGTCAGTTTCGCATGATAAAATTCGAAACAAGCAAAATATTATCAAACACCTATCTAGGTAACCACTAAGGTTCAGCATGGCTCTACCTAAGGTGGGCTCTTAGGATTGCTATATGCGGTTTGGTTCTAAGTAATAGGTACCTAAACCAGCAAATTCCTCAATCCTTACCCATTATAGGCTCATATGGATCGAGTTCAGTTTAGGGGAATACATTTACCTATGGCCATGCGGAGATGAAAATCTCACGAAGCACATAGGTACGGATGTATCCCAGAAGCAGTCCACTAGCCCATGCGGAGGTGAAAACCTCACGAAGGCATAGTTTATCACTCCCACTTAGAGGTGTGACCACAACGGTCATGCAATGCAATGTGCACAAGAAAATAACAATCATATGCAATGACACAAACGAATGCAACAAAAGGATTATAATTTTCAAATCAAATTTTCAAATCGAAATTTCATATTTTCGAAAAAGGACAGAAAATAATCAATTTACGGCCTGACTCTCTTTAAGTCCCCAGTGGAGTCGCCAAGCTGTCGAAATCATTTTTTTGAAAACAGAAATCGACTAGGGTTTTGAAAACGAGAATAAAAGTGGGAGTCGCCACCGATCTTTACTAGGTGTGACCGGATTACCTTTGTTTTAATAAAACATTTTAGTTTGCTAAAACAATGTTTTTTTTTTGTGGTCTATGAAATTTGAGAAAACGGGTTCGGGAGTCGGTTACATGCGAGGAAGGATTAGCACCCTCATCACGCCCAAAATTGGTACCAAATTGATTAATTAGTGTCTCAATGTCAAAAGTTAAAAATTTGAAAAAGATTTTAAAAATACAATCCCTTTTAAAAATATTTGGATACACTCGAATTGGATATCAAAATTCTCTTGCCTCAAAGGAATAAATTATCACATCCAGCACGTTAGGATACGACAATTTGAATCCTTGATACCAAAATCACCTCATGATTTCCAAAACTCATGCATTGAAGATTTTTTAAAAGGATATTCGGTTATTTGGTCAAACGGTAAATCGAAACCCAACACGTTAGGGCATGATTTCTCGAGTTTCCAAACACGAGATATTGCCTTGTTTTTTTATTTAAAAAATATGGATGAAATTTCGAAGGGATATGTAACACCCCAAACCCGGTCAATACGTTATGATCGAATCTGGTATGTTACAGGAAAAGAAGTTTTGAAAATTTTCGACAGAACATCGTAATTTTGGGAAAAACATTTCGTTTAGTGAGTCAATCTTAAAGAAATTTTTGGTTGATGATTTTGTTATCAACTTCTAATTAAAACGATCTAAGAAGTCGTAAAAAATTTTAGTTTTACTAAAGCCAAAATCAGTAAATTTCAAAATCGCGTCATTTGAAAACACTGTTGAGGTTTTTAAGAAAACTTCCGATTTATTTAGTCCTTCGCTTGTCATCTTTTGTTAACACTTTGGAAGAAAATGATTGTTTGTATTTTAATTTTAGAAAACCCCATATTCGGCATCTCATAAGATAAGTTATAACCGTATAAAAACCAAAACCCAAATTAAAGATTAGGAGGCCTTATTACATAACAAAATCCCAATTTAAAATGAGTTTAAAATAAAGAAAACGAATTTACGAGAAAATAATATCGCATGGCCACCTCAAGTCTGCCTCGGCTCCAAATCCACAGACTAGGGATTACCTGCAAAAATAAGCAGAGGGGTGAGTCACCGAGACTCAGTGTGTAATTCCCCTTATAACGTAATTTGGCTTTAAGCCCACCAGTGCACATTGGGCCTTAGCCCACACAATATGGCATAATAAGAATGTATGCAATGCAGCCCAGCCCAACCTAGTTTTCCATCCTCTAAGTCTCCTGAATCAGCCAAACACCCGTGGCATTATGCCACCGTGTTCCCAGACTACTGTGGTCCCAGACCACTTGTGACAGAGTCACAGAATATATAAACGTGGGGCCAACCCACTGTGGTCCCAGACCATAGTGACGATCTCTGATAAGTATACGTGGGGCCAACCCACTGTGGTCCCAAACCACTGAGACAAGTCACTGAATATTTATATGTACGTGGTTCCAAACCACCGTGGTCCTGCACCCTTTGTGGTGATCCACCGAATCACACTTTCCCTTTCAATCTTTTCCCAAAACCCATGCAACATACTATCATACTGAGATGAATGCAACATACTTTCAATGAACAACGGGTAATTAATTCATACATGCATATATTCAAAAGTAACATCATAGCGGAACTTACTCGGTGTCTCTAACCATACCCATGAGGGTATCTCGACTATCTATACAGTCGTTTCGACTTTCAGCCAACATAGTTATTAATGTAATTAAATAAAGTAAAGTGTGGTCATTACACACCTGATTACGCGTAACACTAGACTCTCTATGTTGACACTCTCGCTAGCAGGGAAAACAGCGATTTGCCTATCCCAAGCAGACGTCGGCTCTCTACCACAACCCGGCGGGAAGTCTCGAACTGCCGACACAGCACGCCATTTGAATGACGGATTGGAGACTACAAGGTCACTCCCCTCCTTAGGTTGACTGGCACTTGCATCCATTAATAGACTTGATCAGAGGTCAGAGAAACGCTGATTGGCTAAAAAGGGAATTTTGATTAAGGCAACCAACAACGCAAGGAAAATAATAGCCGAGGAATCCGAAAAGATGATCCCTTACCTTGGTAAATGATGATCCGCACAACAACTGATTTGTCCTCGAATCAGAGATGAGCCACGAGAGAAGTAGAGACTCGGCCTAACAGTCAAAAGTTACCTCTGAGTAACCCGACTTAAAAGAGCACACTCTAATAACAAATAGCACTACTTACCCCTAGATTCGGAAAAGACAAGTTCTTGATCAAACGAGAATCGAACCCTTCTGCACCCTTGAGGAACGATAACCAACACCACACCAGGACGAGGTAAGGAGTGTTCGGTTTATACTACTACTATAGAAAGAAAACAATAGTAAGGAAACACATCACCCATTCGGCCACAAGAGAAAGAAGAAGAAAGGGAAGAAAAAGAAAGGGAATGGCATGCGATTTAAAGAAGAATCCATTACCTTCAACAACCGAGTAACCAAGGTAATCCGATCGACTTGGGACCCAAAGAACTACTCGGCTCAAGAGAAGAAGTAGACGGATGCCAAAGGTGAAGCAGCAAGGTTTCGGCTAACACTAAAAAGACAATGAGAAAGATGAAGCAAAAATGAGATAAGAGTTTCGGCACCAGCAAGAAGTAAGAAATAGAGGATATCAAAAGGTTGGGTAGGTTCGACTACAAGAAAAGAAAGGTTATAAGAGGTTTCGGTTATAGGGAAAAAGATGTAGGGAAGAAGAGATGAAAGAAATAAGAGTAGGAAAAGAATGCTACGATTTTTGGTAACAAATGAAATAAAACAAAATGACCGAAAAAGAAAAGGGAAGACTCTTTTGATGGTTTCGGCTTTACTCTTCTCTCAAGTAACACTTGCAAAAACGGCACCACACTACACCCCCTATGACCGAATATGTTATCCAAATTGCCTAAGACACAAAAGACACTTTCGGTACACCCACACACACTCACCAACTAAATATGCTCCCTCCAAAGACCCCTTCCTTGACCGAATTTCTCCCTTCAAAGACCCCTACATTCGGCCATCACATCCACCAACTTGGATCCCATGATCCTCTCCTTGTTTCACTCCCCATCACTCATTTTGAATTAGTAGACCAAGTCTTCCTCCACAAACTCCTCCACACCTTCCATTCAAATGCTTTGACCAAATCAACAACCCCCTTTGAAGAGTCCAAGCCGAATGCCAACACTTCACTACCCTGATCATAAAAAAATAAAGCTCACACTTGCTGCTAACGAGACTCGAACTCCTTCCCTTTCATGCTCTCTTGTGACGCCACTCCCTTTCTCCTTAAGTGGCGTCTCCTTGCCATCACACCACAACTCCTTTTGTGTCAACAAGTACCAGTAATTACACATAAGGACTGCTCCTACTAGCTTCCCCCCTAAAGCGCCCAAAAGCAAAATTTTTCTAAAACTCTAGCTTGACCCTGGGCCTCCCCAGGACCCCCAAACATACCAAAATAACATGCTTAATGAGCCAAACACAAGCAATAGTGCAAAATGCATAACCCCTAATTCTAGGATGTTACAGTTCTACCCCCTTAAAGAAATTTCGGCCTCGAAATTTACCTGATCAAAAGAGGTGAGGGTATTGCTGTCGAATCACATCCTCGGGCTCCCACGTGGCTTCCTCTAAACCGTGATTACGCCATAACACCTTGACTAGCGGAACCGACTTCCTTCTCAACACCTTGACATCTCGATCCAAGATCTGCGCTGGTTCTTCTTCAAAAGATAAATCAGGTCTTATTTCAATCTCTTCCACCGGTACTATGTGAGATGGATCTGAACGGTAACGCCTTAACATTGAGACATGGAATACATCATGTATATGCCTCAATTCTGGAGGTAACTCCAGCTGATAAGCTACCGGTCCCACACGTTTCAATACCCGATAAGGCCCGATGAACCTGGGGCTCAACTTGCCCTTTCGTCCAAATCTTAGAACCTTCTTCCAAGGCGAAACTTTCAGAAAAACCTGATCACCCTCTGCAAATTCTATCTCCTTACGCTTCAGATCTGCATACAATTTCTACCTGTCGGAAGCTTCTTTCAATCGAGTCCGAATTAACTTAACCTTTTCCTCTGTTTCCGAAACCAATTCCGGACCCAACAACTGTCGCTCACCCAACTCTGTCCAGTAGGTAGGAGTACGACACTTACGACCATACAACGCTTCGTAGGGTGCCATTTTAATGCTGGATTGATAGCTATTGTTTTACGCAAACTCTGCCAATGGTAGAAAATCTTCCCAACTACCCCTGAAGTCGATAACACATCCCCTCAACATATCTTCCAGAATCTGAATCACCCTCTCTGACTGACCATCAGTCTATGGATGAAACACCATGCTAAAATCCAATCTTGTACCCAACGCTTGATGTAATGCCTTCCAGAATCGTGACGTAAACCTAGGGTCTCTATCTGATATAATAGACACTGGTACCCCATGTAACCTCACAATCTCCGTTACATACAGCTTGGCTAACTTCTGTAGTGAGTAATCAACACGAACCGGTATGAAGTGAGCAGACTTCGTCAACCGATCGACAATTACCCACATTGAATCTTTCTTAGTAGGCGTAAGAGGTAACCCACTAACAAAGTCCATAGTTATCCTCTCCTACTTCCAAAGTGGAATCTTCACTGGTTGTAGCAATCCCAAAAGCAACTGATGTTCCGCCTTCACCTGCTGACACGTCAAGCAGTTACCCACAAACTCGGTAACTTCTTGCTTCAGACCCAGCCACCAAAATTATTCTCACAAATCTCGATACATCTTACTCCCACCGGGATGCATAGCGTATGGACTACTATGCGCTTCCTGCAGAATCCTCTGTCTCAACTCAGAATCCTTCGGCATACAAGCCTTTCCACGAAAGCACAATACTCCATCACCGTTCAACCCAAAATCTTCTGTCTCACCACCTTCCACTTGCTGAAATCTAGAACTCAACGATTCATCTGACAACTGCTTCTCCTTAATCTGACTTACCCATGAAGGCCTCACTTGAAGTTCAGCTAACAAGCTTCCATCATCAAATAAACTGAGATGGGCAAACATTTCCCTCAAATCAGATATCACCTTACGGCTCAACGCATTCGCCACTACATTAGCTTTACCTGGGTGATATTTAATCGAGCAATCATAGTCTTTCAACAATTCAATCCACCTCCGCTGCATTAAGTTCAACTCCTTTTGGGTAAGGAGATATTTCAGGCTCTTATGGTCTGTGTAGATAATAGACTTCTCCCCATACAGGTAATGTCTCCAAATCTTCAGAGCAAAAACTACCGCAGCTAATTCTAAATCATGAGTGGGATAGTTCACTTCATGTGGTCTCAATTGCCAAGACACATATGCTACCACTTTCCCCTCTTGCATCAACACACATCCTAACCCTGTGTGCGACGCATCACAATAGATGACAAACTCCTTCCCAGCCTCAGGCTGAATTAACACTGGTGCCTCATTCAAAATCCTCTTCAATTTCTCAAAGCTTTCCTGTTGCTTATCTGACCAGACAAATGGTACCCCTTTCCGTAACAACTTGGTTAAAGGTGCAGCGATTAACGAGAATCCCTCAACAAACCTTCTATAGTACCCAGCTAACCCAAGGAAACTTCGAATCTCTGCTACAGACTTTGGCGGTTTCCAATCTAATACAGCTTCGATCTTTCGGGGATCGACCCTAATCCCCTCGGCAGACACAACATGCCCCAGAAAAGTAACTTCCCTCAACCAAAATTCACACTTGCTGAATTTGGCGTATAATTGCTTTTCTCTCAAAATCTGTAAAACAATGAGAAGATGCGAATCATGCTCCTCTTCCATCCTTGAATATACCAGAATATCGTCTATGAACACTACGACAAACTGATCCAGATAGGGTTGGAATACCCGGTTCATCATATCCATAAACGTAGCTGGTGCATTCGTCAACCCAAACGGCATCACTAAGAATTCGTAGTGACCATAACGAGTTAGGAAAGTAGTCTTATGAATATCCGCCTCATTGACCTTAAGCTGATGATAACTTGACCTCAAGTCTATCTTTGAGAAGACCTAGCGCCTCGCAGCTGATCGAACAAATCGTCAATCCTTGGAAACGGGTACTTGTTCTTAATTGCCAGCTGGTTCAATTGTCTGTAGTCAATGCACATCCGCATCGACCCATCCTTTTTCTTAACGAATAACACCGATGCTCCCCACGCACGGTCCAACAATTCCTAAATCTGAGCTTTAAGTTCCACTAGCTCCTTCGGTGCCATCCTATATGGGGCGATGGACACTAGATCTATTCCTGGAAGAAGATCAATACCGAACTCCACCTCGCGATCCGGAGGTAACCCTGGAAGCTCTTCTGGAAAAACATCGGAGAATTCTTTCACCGTTCTAACATCTCCTGCCGAAAACTCCTTGGCTTCCAAAGCACTAACGAAAGCTAAGAAGGCCTCACACCCTTTTCTCACCATCCTTTCAGCCTTTAGAGCAGACATCACATTGGACTGGTAATCCCTTCTCTCACCTATCACCAGCACTTCCTTATCCTCAAAAGTCTTCAACCTCATGCGCTTAGCAGTACATTCCAAGTTTGCTTGATACTTAACTAACCAGTCCATGCCTAAAATCAAATCAAACTCGCCGAACGGCAATTCCATCAAGTCAGCTGGGAAGACTACCCCTTGTACTTCTAAAGGCACACTCCTAAATAGTTTATTTACCACTACCGATTGTCCTAAAGGGCTAATCACAGTCATCTCTCTAGAAGCAACCTCAGATTCTATGTTCAAAGTTCCAGACATAGTACTAGCAACATATGAATGTGTAGACCCAATATCTATCAGTGCTGTAAATGGCAAACCAAAAATAAGGAACGTACCGGTTATAACGTCCGGTGCATCGCCATCCTCTTGGCGTCTAGCTACATAGACCAACCCAGGTTGTCTCGCATCTGTATTCCCAGCACCTCTGCCCAGTGCTCCACGCCCTCGACCAAAACCATTACCTCCCCTGGCCGGACCACGACCTCTCGGTGGTTGCTGACCACCTTTTCCAGACTGCGCATAACCCTGCCCAACTGGCCGTGCCCTATTTGGCTCCTGTGGATAGTCCCTTACCAAATGACCTACAGATCCACACCTATAACATCCTTTATTTCTTGCCCAACACTCCCCCGCATGATACTTCCCACATCTAGCACAAGATTGAGACCGACCAACAGTAACGGGCTTCGCAACTGGACTCGGCCCATCAACTCTAGGCCTCTTTTGGAAGCTCCCAGCAGACCCTGACGACCCAAAATTTCTTTTATTCCTACCTCTGTCCTTATCCTGATTCTGTCTTTCAGATCGCTTCACCTCTTCGGCTATCTTAGCCTTCTCCACTAGAACAGCAAACTCCTTTCCCATTGCGGAGCTATTAGTACTCGCAACTCGTCCCTCAGACCATCCTCAAATCGAACACAATGCTCGTGATCTATTGCAACGATACCCCGGGCATAACGGCTTAAACGCAGGAATTCTGCCTCATACTCAGCCACTGACTTATTCCCCTGGACCAAGTTTAAAAATGCCTTCCTCTGAGCGTCTACATAGCTTGCCCCAATGTACTTTCCCTGGAACGCTGCCTTAAAGAAATCCCAGGTAATGCGGTCAGCTGCTGTACCATCCCTTACCGTGAGCCACCACTGGTATGCCTCATCTCAAAGAAGAGACACTACTCCCTTCAACTTTTCTTCCGCGGTACAATCAAGATTGTCCATGATTCGTTCAACCGCTTCTAGCTAGTACCCAGCTACGTTAGGAGCCACACCAGAAATACCCCTAAACATCTCAGCCCCATTAGCTCGAAGTCTCTCAAAAACAAATTTTTGGGCTACAGACCCCGTGCTAGCTCCATCAACCCGCTCCAAAACACGCAACATCGCTTGAGACATAGCATCGTCTCCACCAGTTTGGTCCTGAAATCCCACTTCCGCAATTGGTGATGCCGGCACTTCACCCTCCGGCCCATGCCCTGATTCCGAGGGTTCAGCCTCAACACCCCGGCCTCTACCACGACCGCGCATACCACGACCACGTCCTCTAGCACTCATGATTACGAATTCGACTTAATCTTATTAAAATTTTATGAATTAGTACTTCTTCCACTGTTTATTACCGGACAGTCTTATGAAAATAGTATTTGAAGTAGTTTTTTTCGTAAGAAATATTTCTAAAGGTCTCTATTCCTATAGTTGTATTTCTTAAAACTATCTATCACAACATTTCATAAGAATTCAAGCAACAATTAGAAAACTTACAGTGCGGATTGTTGCCGGAGACTTGGGTGCCACGCTTTCTGAAAACATATATTTTCCTAAACCATATTCCAAACCAACTTTTGAAAAAAAATTTAAACCCCAAACCCACAGCCGAGTTTTGCAACCTAGGCTCTGATACCATAATTGTAACACCCCAAACCCGGTCAATACATTACAACCGAATTTGGTATGTTACAGGAAAAGAAGTTTTGAAAATTTTCGACAGAACATCGTAATTTTGGGAAAAACATTTCGTTTAGTGAGTCAATATTATAGAAAATTTTGGTTGATGATTTTCTTATCAACTTCTAATTAAAACGATCTAAGAAGTCGTAAAAAAATTAGTTTTACTAAAGTCGAAATCAGTAAATTTCAAAATTGCGTCATTTGAAAACACTGTTGAGGTTTTTAAGAAAACTTCTGATTTATTTAGTCCTTCGCTTGTCATCTTTTGTTAACACTTTGGAAGAAAACGATTGTTTGTATTTTAATTTTAGAAAACCCCATATTTGGCATCTCATAAGATAAGTTATAACCGCATAAAATCAAAAACCCAAATTAAAGATTAGGAGGCCTTATTACATAACAGAATCCCAATTTAAAATGAGTTTAAAATAAAGAAAACGAATTTATGAGAAAATAATATCGTATGGCCACCTCAAGTCTGCCTCGGCTCCAAATCCACAGACTAGGGATTACCTACAAAAATAAGCAGAGGGGTGAGTCACCGAGACTCAGTGTGTAATTCCCCTTATAACGCAATTGGGCTTTAAGCCCACCAGTGCACATTGGGCCTTAACCCACACAATATGGCATAATAAGAATGTATGCAATGCAGCCCAGCCCAACCTAGTTTTCCATCCTCTAAGTCTCCTGAATCAGCCAAACACCCGTGGCATTATGCCACCGTGTTCCTGCACTCATTGTGGTCCTGGACCACTTGTGTGACAGAGTCACAGAATATATAAACGTGGGGCCAACCCACTGTGGTCCCAGACCAAAGTGACGATCTCTGATAAGTATACGTGGGGCCAACCCATTGTGGTCCCAAACCACTGAGACAAGTCACTGAATATTTATATGTACGTGGTTCCAAACCACCATGGTCCCAGACCACTGTGACAGTCACTGAATCACACTTCCCCTTTCAATCTTTTCCCAAAACCCATGCAACATACTATCATACTGAGATGAATGCAACATACTTCCAATGAACAACGGGTAATTAATTCATACATGCATATATTCAAAAGTAACATCATAGCGGAACTTACCCGGTGTCTCCAACCTTACCCACGAGTGTATCTCGACTATCTATACAATGATCGTTTGACTTTCGCCACCAACACGATTATTAATGTAATTTAATAAAGTAAAGTGTGGTCATTACACACCTGATTACGCATAACACTAGACTCTCTACGTCGACACTCTCGCTAGCAGTGATAACAGCGATTTGCCTATCCCAAGCAGACGTCGGCTCTCTACCACAACCCGGCGGGAAGTCTCAAACCGCCGACACAGCATGCCGTTTGAATGATGGATTGGAGGCTACAAGGTCACTCCCCTCCTTAGGTTGACCGGCACTTGCATCCATGAATAGACTTGATCAGAGGTCAGAAAAACGCTGATTGGCTAAAAAGGGAATTTTGATTAAGGCAACCAACAACGCAAGGAAAATAGTAGCTGAGGAATCCAAAAAGATGATCCCTTACCTTGGTAAATGATGATCCGCACAACAACTGATTCCTCCTCGAATTAGAGATGAGTCACGAGAGAAGCAGAGGTTTGGCCTAAGAGTCAAAAGTTACCTCTGAGTAACCCGACTTAAAAGTGCCCAGTCAAATAACGAATAGCACTACTTACCCCTAAATTCGGCAAAGACAAGTTCTTGATCAAACGAGAATCGAACCCTTCTGCACCCTTCAGGAACGATAACCAACACCACACCAGGACGAGGTAAGGAGTGTTCGGTTTATACTACCACTATAGAACAAAAACAATAGTAAGGAAACACATCACCCATTCGGCCACAAGAGAAAGAAGAAGAAAGGGAAGAAAAAGAAATGGAATGGCATGCGATTAAAAGAAGAATCCATTACCTTCAACAACCGAGTAACCAAGGTAATCCGATCGACTTGGGACCCAAAGAACTACTCAGCTCAAGAGAAGAAGTAGACCGATGCCAAAGGTGAAGAAGCAAGGTTTCGGCTAACACCAAAAAGACAAGGAGAAAGATAAAGTAAAAATGAGATAAGAGTTTCGGCACCAGCAAGAAGTAAGAAATAGAGGATATCAAAAGGTTGGGTAGGTTCGGCTACAAGAAAAGAAAGGTTATAAGAGGTTTCGGTTATAGGGAAAAAGATGTAGGGAAGAAGAGATGAAAGAAATAAGAATAGGAAAAGAGTGCTACAATTTTTGGTAACAAATGAAATAAAACAAAATGACTGAAAAAGAAAAGGGAAGACTCTTTTGATGGTTTCGGCTTTACTCTTTTCTCAAGTAACACTTGCAAAAATGGCACCACACTACACCCCCTATGACCGAATATGTTACCTAAATTGCCTAAAACACAAAAGACACTTTCAGCACACCCATACACACTCACCAACCGAATATGCTCCCTCCAAAGACCCCTTCCTTGACCAAATTTCTCCTTTCAAAGACCCCTACATTCGGCCATCACCTCCACCAACTTGGATCCCATGATCCTCTCCTTGTTTCACTCCCCATCACTCATTTTGAAATAGTAGACCAAGTCTTCCTCCACAAACTCCTCCACACCTTCCATTCAAATGCTTTGACCAAATCAACAACCCCTTTTGAAGAGTCCAAGCTGAATGCCAACACTTCACTACCCTGATCATAAAAAAATAAAGCTCCCACTTGCTCTTGTGAGACTCGAACTCCTTCCCTTCATGCCCTTGTGACGCCACTCCTTGCTCCTTAAGTGGCGTCTCCTTGCCATCACACCACAACTCCTTTTGTGTCAACAATTACCAGTAATTACACATAAGGCCTGCTCCTACTAGCTTCCCCCCTAAAGTGCCCAAAAGCAAAATTTTTCTAAAACTCTGGCTTGACCCCGGGCCTCCCCAGGACCCCCAAACATACCAAAATAACATGCTTAACGAGCCAAACACAAGAAATAGTGCAAAATGCATAACCCCTAATTCTAGGATGTTACAGGATATTTAGCTATTTGGTCAAACGAAAAATCGAGACCCAGCACGTTAGGGCACAATTTCTCAAATTTCCAAACGCTAAATATTACCTCGTTTTGAGAAATTTTTAAGTAAGCAATTATGAAACCAAATCCTAAAATGCATTTGTTTAATTTGTTAGGGATAAAAATAAAGCGTTTATTAAGAGCTTAAGATAAAATAAATCAAAAATAAAAGGATAAAAATAAAATATGCTAAATAATAAAAAAACAAATTAGTTTTTGAAAAATGAGTAAATGAACGTTTAAAAATAATAATAGTGATAATGGTAGTAAAATAGAGTACTAATAATAATAGAAATATTAGGTAAATATATATATGTACTATTTTAGATTTGTAAAAAAAAAAGGGGTAATAAATAAACAAATAGATATGTAATAATAAAATAATGATGAAAAATAATAAAATAATGATGAAAAATAAAGTAGTAAAAATAATAAAAGCATAATTTAAACGAATGAAGAAAATAAAAAAAGGCATAATAAGCAACAATATATGATAATAAAAAATTTTAAATAAATAGACAATGCAAATAGCAAGATAAGCGAATAAATAAATGAATAAAATAATAAATAGCCAAACCATTAAATAAAAAGATAAATAAAATAAAGAAATAATAAATAACCAAATGATTAAATAAATAAATGAAAAAAATAAAAGAGTTAAAATAAAAGGACTTAATCGTTGTAAAAATGAAACTAAAAGGTATAATTTGCAAATAAAAAGAATGCTGACGAGGACCAGAGTACAACGCGCTAAAACAAGCAAGGACTAAATGGGGAATTATCCCGTCCTTCCGAAACGCACAACTTTTACCAGGATTAGATTGCAATCGATATGAAATTTTCGGGGTAAATTTGCAAATAGAAGGAAAACCGAAAAAGGGATCACATTGAGAACAGCCTCAAAAGCGGAAGGACTAAGGGCGCCAATAGACACTCAGTCCAAAAACACGCGGATCCTAGGCTGTTCGGGTTGGGTCGGTCTGACCCAGCTTAAAACGGCGTCGTTTTGATGCTAAAATGCTTGAGTGAAACAACGTCGTTTCACAATCTCTATTTAAGGCTGAATTTTTTTTAAAAAAAATTCATTTTTGATCAGTTTTTTTTTAAAAAAAGAGAGTCTCTTTCTTTTTTCTTTCTTTCTACCGAGAGGGGGGTCAAAGGGCCGGCAAGGGTCTGGTGGTATTCCACCATGACCCCGCCACGGCATCCGCCGTGTATGGCGGTTATAAGCGCCCAAAAACGGGCTTTTTAGCCCTTCCAAACCTGATTTGGGTTTTCCCCTGTTTTTGAACCCCCAAAACTAATAGAAAAGGAAAAATAAAAATAATAAAAAATAAATGAAATGGTTTCCGCCTCGCTCTTCCCTTAACGGACCCTCATCAGAAACCCCAATGGGTTTTGAGGTATCCAGGAGCCGATGATGGCCTTTGGCAGTGACCGAAAAGCAAAACAAGGTAGGTCTTGTATTATTGTTATTTTTTTACACTTCGAAATAATATATATATATATATAAAAGGCACCTTTAACACTTGAATCCGTTTCAAAGTTTTTCTCTTTGTTCTTGTATTTGATTCTGTTTTTTTGTGTGAGTGTTTCACTGTAAAAAATTACAATGGTTGAAACACCCCAAACCCGGCCCACGAGATTTGCCCAGATTTGGTATGTTCCTCAAGTAAACCGGTTTCAAAGTTCTTTTGTCCTTAGAGAAAACTTGTGCGATTTTGAAAAAAAAACATTGTTTGGGTTGGGCTTGTGTTGAAAACGAATTCAATTCTTTATATTAAAAATTTTACTTAAACTTTAATAGGTAAAACTCATAATCATAATAAATAGAAATAAATGGAAAACAATTCAACTATGGCCTTATTACATCAAATAAAATCCCTAATAATTTAAAGTGCTTAAAAGTTAATAGTCCATAAAACAAAATATAAACTTCAAAGTGAGAATGGCCACCACAAGTTCTCGCCGTCATGGTCCATCACCGATCATCACACGAAAAATATTCCCAACAGGGTGAGTCAAACAGACTCAATGTGTACACAAACACTAAATCAAAATAGAATCGGGCATACAAATGTTACGCATTCATATCATAGCATACAAATTATGATGCATTCCCAAACCCAAACCTAATAAGCCATCCGCTACACTCCCCGTACCAAACTTTGTACACCGTGGGGACTACTAAGTCGACCCTCCTTCCGCTACACTCCATATTACGGTCTTAGGTCACCGCATTCGTGGTCTTAGGTCACCACATTCAGATATCACGGTCTTAGGTCACCGCATTCAGATTACTGTGGTCTTAGGTCACCACATTCAGATACCACGGTCTTAGGTCACCGTGTTCGTGGTCTTAGGTCACCACATTCACTTCCCCTTTCAAACAAACCCATATGCCCCATATAATGATGATATGCATAAATATGCCAGAGTTCACATTCTTATCATATTCTCATGTTACTAATGACCTTTTTCGTATTCTTTGTAGAAGTAGGAAACGTACCTGAGTACTTAGTACCATAACATGGTACCCTAGCCACTTTCATATTCTTAATATCACATATTTTAATAAAACAGGCCATGAAACATATTAAGAAGTAGTGTGGGGTACACACCTGATTTGCTTAACCACTTTACTGAAATCCCGAAATCGATCCATCGCCTTAGATCTCAAGTTCCTACAATTGATTAATCACTTACTATTTAGCACAAAGCCTATTCGGCTAGAAAAACAAATCCTAGTAGGATTTGTATTCTTAAAGCTTACCTTGGTGTCGATTTGATGATTTAATCAAATCCCAGAAACTCATATTTTTCCCCTTTGAAATCGGCTAGTCACTAAATCCCTTGAATCGGTTAGTTTTCGGCTTAAAACACATAATAATAGATCTACTACTAAAATAGGCCTTGGCCGAATTTACCTTTGTTCTTACCTTCCAAATCTTAAATCCCGAATTGGATCCTTGCTTCTTTATTACTGTCGAAATCCCTATGTACCCATGTTAGATCCAATCTAACATTAAATCATAATAATATAGCTTATGGCCGAATGGTTTTCATAACTTACCTTAGATCTTAGAAGTTCCGAAAGATACCTTCTTGTAGTTGATAATTTCTTAAATCTCGAAAACACCCTTCCATAACTCGTCCAAAAATCCATAATAGAGATTAGTCCCTAAATTTTAGATAGGTTTAAAAATATAAAAGAATTGAAACCAAACTTTGGAGCTTACCTTTTTTAAGAAATCGGTAGCACCCTTGTTAAAAGCCCCTTAAAGAACCGGCCTTGATGACTAGATGATAAAGTTTCAGCTTTTGGGATTTAATGGAGAAGTCAACTAGAGGTTCTCTTGGGGTGTTTGGTTTCCACGAAAATAAGGAAAAGAAACTTGAGAATTTTGGAAATGGTGGTCTATAGATTCGGCTTGACAAAAGAAAAAGAGAAGAGAAGAGAGGAGAGCACTCAGAAATTCGGCAGAGAGAGGAGGAGGAAGAAAAATTGATGAGTAGCCCTATTTCCTTCCTTTTATAGCCGAAACTACTCCTCAGAATCCCTTACTTGGCCACCACTCTTCTTTATTTGATGTCTTTATCTCTTAATTTAAAATAATTAGAGAATAATCCTTTATTATCTCTTCAAAAATAATCCAAATTAAATCCCTTATTTATCACCTTATTAATCGAATATTAAAGAGAATAAAACTCCTCCTTTCTAGAAGCCTTGTGCCGTCCACCTCAGAGCTTCGGAAGCAAAAATAAAACTTCTTTTATTTGCTTCCCAAGTGACTCGAACCTGTGCCCAACACCTTGCATGTGGCGCCATTTCCAGAGGCCCTAAGTGGCATCTTCAGCCACTTTTCCAAGCCTGTTTGTGTGTCAAATTTCACAAACTTTTTCTTTTAAGGCCACCTTGCCTTAATTTCCGCTTTTAAACTTTAAAACTCGACATTTCTAAGTCATTTCTAAGTTTCCAAAAATTTTCGTTCGGCTCAGTAAACTTGACATTTTCTTACATTTCCAAGTTTTCAGAAATGTGCACTTTCCTATTTTGAATCATTTCCAAATCATTTCCATCCATTTCAAGTTTCCAAAATGTTCACTTTCCATTTTTTTAACTTAACATTTCCATACATTTTCGTGTTTCCAAAAATGTTCAAAATTTATTCTTAGTACATAAAACATGTTACTTCGCACAATTAAACCGAAAATGCATAGGCCCTTTCCAGGATGTTACAATTCTACCCCCTTAAAATAATTTCGTCCTCGAAATTTTCTAACTAAAATAATTGAGGGTATTGTTGTCGCATTGCCTCTTCTCGGTTCCCACGAAGCTTCTTCCGATCCATGATTGCGCCATAACACCTTGACTAGAGGAACCGACTTCCTCCGTAGCACTTTTACATCACGTTCCAATATCCGAACCGGCTCTTCCTCGTAGGATAAGTCGGCCTTAGCTCTACTTTTCGATGGGTACCACATGAGACGGATTCGATCGATAACGACGTAGCATGGATACACGAATACGCCGTGCATCCGCTGCAACTCGTGGCAACTCCAATTGGTATGCCATCGCTCCAACTCGCTTCAATACTCGATAGGGCCCTATAAAACTTGGGCTTAACTTCCCCTTGCGACCGAACCTCATTACCTTTTTCCAAGGCGAGACTTTCGAAACACTTGGTCTCCCACATCAAACTCTATTTCCTTCCACTTAAGGTCTGCGACGACTTCGCCTATCGAGGCTTCCTTTAACCGTGCTCGAATCATCTCAACCTTCTCTTCGCCGCCACTAACTCTGGACCCAAAACTCGACGTTCTCCTAACTCGGTCCAACAAGTAGGAGTTCTACACTTCCGACCATACAATGCTTCATATGGTGCCATCCGAATGCTAGCTCGATAGTTGTTGTTGTAGGCGAACTCACTAAAGGCAAATAGTCTTCCCAACTTCCTGAAATCCATCACACAGCCTCTCAACATATCCTCCAACACTTGTATAACTCTGCTCGCATCGCCCCGTCGATTGTGGATGAAAACCCGTAGTGAAGTCCAACTTAGTGCCTAAAGCTTGATGAAGTGCCCTCCAGAACCGAGACGTAAACCTTGGGTCTCTGTCGGAGATGATCGATACCGGTACACCATGTAACCTCACAATTTCCGCCACATATAACTTAGCCAGACTCAAGAGAATAGTCAACTCTTACGGGATGAAGTGTGCGGACTTAGTCAAACGGTCCACTATCACCATATCGAGTCCTTCTTAGTAGGCGTAAGGGGAAGCCCACTAACGAAATCCATGGTAATTCTCTCCCACTTCCATTGCGGAATCTCGATTGGTTGAAGCAATCCTGATGGAACTTGGTGTTCAGCCTTAACTTGCTGACACGTCAAACATTTCCCCACAAATTCAGTCACTTCTTGCTTAAGATCGGACCACCAAAATTGTTCCCTTAGATCTCTCAGACAGTTTTAATGCCTCCGGGATGCATAGCATAAGGGCTACTGCGCCTCCCGAAGAATCCTTTGTCTTAACTCCTTGTCCTTTGGCATACTGGACTTTTCCTTTGTAACACAATACTCCTTCATCATTAACGCCATAATCCTTTAATTCCCCCTGCTCGCACTTTCAGTAACTTAGCACTTAGATCCTTATCAACCAATCTGTCCCTCTTTCACCTCCTTCACCATGTGGGCTTGACTTGCAACTCGCCAACAGGCTTCCATCATCGCACAAACTTAAGTGAGCGAACATAGCCCTTAGATCCAACACAACCTTCCGACTTAGGGCATCGGCTACCACATTCGCCTTGCCGGATGATATTCTATCGAGCGATCGTAGTCCTTCAACAACTCCACCCACCTTCATTGCCTCAAGTTCAACTCCTTCTGAGTCAACAGATACTTAAGGCTCTTGTGGTCTGTGTAGATCACTGACCTTTCTCCATAGAGGTAGTGCCTCCAAACCTTAAGGGCAAAAACCATCTTTGCGGTCCAAGTCATGAGTTGGGTAGTTAACCTCGTGAGGCCTTAGTTGCCGAGACGCATAAGCGACTACTTTTCTTTCTTGCATTAGCACACATCCTAATCCCGTATACGAAGCGTCACAATACATCACAAAATCCTTCCCAGCCTTCGGCTGAATTAACACTGGAGCCTCCGTCAACACCTTCTTAAGGTTGTCAAAGCTCTTCTGTTGCTTATCAGACCACTCAAAGGGTACTTCCTTCCTTAGTAACTTTGTCAAAGGCGCGGCTATTGACGAGAATCCTTCTATGAACCTTTCTGTAATAGCTCGCCAAACCTAAGAAACTTCGAATCTCACCACGGACCTAGGTGGTTTCCAATCCAAAGATCGCTTCGATCTTCCTAGGATCCACTCTTATTCCTTCTGCGGATACCACATGCCCTAAGAATGCCACCTCCTTAAGCCAAAATCCACACTTGCTGAATTTGGCATAGAGCTTCTTCTCCCTTAACACTTGTAGACCACTCAGAGATGTTCATCATGCTCCTCTTCAGACTTAGAATACACCAAAATATCGTCGATGAACACAACGACGAACCTATCCAAATAGGGTTGAAAAACTCGGTTCATCTTATCCATGAACGCGGCTGGAGCGTTTGTCAATCCAAACGGCATCACCACAAACTCAAAATGGCCGTATCTTGTCCTAAAAGCGGTCTTATGGATATTTGCCTCCTTCACCTTCAATTGGTGATATCCCGACCTTAAGTCTATCTTTGAGAATCTGCGGCCCCCTTCTCGGCGATCGAACAAGTCATCGATCCTTGGCAAAGGATACTTGTTCTTGATGGTCACTTATTCAATCGACGGTAATTTATGCACATACGCATAGTTCCGCCCTTCTTCTTCTTAAAATGTAACTGGTGCTCCCCATGGAGACACACTGGGTCGTATGAACCCACGATCCAACAACTCTTGGATTTGAGCCTTGAGCTCAACTAACTCCTTTGGCGCCATTCGGTATGGAGCGATTGACACAGAGCTGTTCCTGTAGTAAGTCTATTCCAAACTCCACCTCCCTATCTCGGGGGTATTCTGTAATTCCTCCAAAATACATCTTCAAAGTCTTTCACCGTTCTAACTCCACCGACACCTTCTTCCTTTCCACCTAACGCACTTATGAAGGCTAAGAACGCCTTGCACCCTTTCTTAACCATTTTCTCACCTTCAACGCGAAACTACGTTGGACAGTAGTTTCTTCTCTCTCCGATCATTACTACTACTTCATCCTCTGGGGTCCTTAGTTCCATTCGTTTAGCCGCACAATCCAACACGGCTCGGTGCTCTACTAGCGACCCATTCCAAGTATAAGTTCAAACTCCTCGAAACATTTCGGCTCCATTAGCTCCTGAGCCGCTCAGCACTGAACTTACGGGTTCCCGAATTTCTCCTGCACGACCACCAACTCCAAAACTCGCAAAGACGACTGCGACACAAAGATCATCCCCGTCTAAGCTTGTCGCTCAACACCACACAACGGTGGGGGGTGGTGGTGGCGGTGGTATCTCATTGTCAGACCCTTGACCCGATCTAACGGGTTCTGACACCGTCATCCTTCCTCTACCTCATCCACGACGACCACGTCCTCTAGAGCTCATTTCTAATGTCGTGATCTGATTAAGAAGTTTTATGAATTAGTCTTTATTTCACTTGATTACCCGCGAAGAAATTTTATGAAAAGAGTTTTAGGAGTGGTTCTTTCGTATGCACACAGTCTTTCCATTCATTCATCCATACATCCATCAAACAATCATGAACTCGTTCATTCAGAGAAAGGTTGTAGTTTTCATTGTTATTGTTTTTTTCTTCCACTACCTGTGGGTATTTTCGTAATTCTGTCCCCACAGGGTATTTTCGTAATTTTTCAAAAGGAAAAAGTTCCTTGGTGATTTTGTCACAAAGTATTTTGTTATTTTTAAATTTCCAGGGTATTTTGAAAAATTTTGAAATCCAGGGGTATTTCGGTGATTTTGGACCTCGGGAGTATTTTGGTGATTTTTTTCCAAGCAGGGTAAATTTGTAAAATCTTATAAATCAGGGATATTTCAAAGGTTGCAAAACTTTGAGGGTTCTTTTTGAGAATTGTACTTTTCAAAAGCGGTGATGTTGCAAAAATTTTGGAAATCAGGGTCATTTTGGTAATTTTATAAGTTAGGGGCAATTTTGAAATTTCCAAAATTCAAGGTATTTTTGATAATTTGCAAATTAGGGTTTTTGAACATTGATAAAATAATGAAATTTTGGCAAAACTGTTGGGTAGTTGGTCATTTTATAAACCAAGGGTATTTTGGTAATTTTACCACTAGGGGCATTTTTGTATAAATCGGAAATCTTTCAGAAAATTTTGTAAAGATGGTTTTCATGAATTTAGAAGAAAGTTTTAAGAGTTCTAAAACTAGGGTTTTGTTGTTTTTATAAAAACACGGCTAATTCCCTTTCGGGTTTTAGTTATTGTGTTTAGCCTATGACCGAGTCCTCTTGGTCAGGGTGAACCAAAGCTACGCACCAGGCAGGATTTGAGTGGAGAGGAGGTGAGTCACGCGGACTGCTTAAATACCAAGCTCCCACCAGAAACCATTCCTAGACATGCGCATGAGGTTGCCACACCTCACGAGCCCTGCGGGTTAGGGTGAACCGAAGCTACGCACTGGTAGGATTCTGCGAAGAGGAGGTGAGTCACTAGGACTGCTTAAATACCAGGCTCTTCCGGATCCAATCCTAGACATGCGCACAGGGGTTACCACACCCTAACTTAGTGACTTAGCCATGGGTTTGTTTAACGTTCCTTAAGTCTTATGTGTTTGTGTTTGAGTAGACTAGTCCTAGGGTTCAAGTTCCTATCATGCTATTCTACGTTCCATTCCTTTTCTACCCTTCTAATATTCATTACACATAATCACACAAATAGTTAGGGGTACTTACGGTGGATCATGGTCGGAGACTTTAGGTGCCATGCCGTAAAAACTCGCTTGTTTCATAAAATATTTTCAAAAAAACTCATTTGGGCTCGCTTTGAAAACGTTTTGGGCCTTGGCCCACTGTAGAGAGTTTTAAAACCGGGCTCGATACAAATCTGAAACACCCCAAACCCGCCCACGAGATTTGCCCAGATTTGGTATGTTCCTCAAGTAAACCAGTTTCAAAGTTCTTTTGTCCTTAGAGAAAACTTGTGCGATTTTGAAAAAAAAACATTGTTTGGGTTGGGCTTGTGTTGAAAACGAATTCAATTCTTTATATTAAAAATTTTACTTAAACTTTAATAGGTAAAACTCATAATCATAATAAATAGAAATAAATGGAAAACAATTCAACTATGGCCTTATTACATCAAATAAAATCCCTAATAATTTAAAGTGCTTAAAAGTTAATAGTCCATAAAACAAAATATAAACTTCAAGCTGAGCATGGCCACCACAAGTTACGCCATCCCGGTCCATCACGATCATCACTGAAAAATATTCCCCAACGGGTGAGTCAAACAGACTCAATGTGTACACAAACACTAAATCAAAATAGAATCAGGCATACAAATGTTACGCATTCATATCATAGCATACAAATTATGATGCATTCCAAAACCCAAACCTAATAAGCTATCCGCTACACTCCCCTGTACCAACCTGTACACCGTGGGGACTACTAAGTCGACCCTCCTTCCGCTACACTCCATATCGCGGTCTTAGGTCACCGCATTCGTGGTCTTAGGTCACCACATTCAGATATCGCGGTCTTAGGTCACCGCATTCAGATTACTGTGGTCTTAGGTCACCACATTCAGATACCACGGTCTTAGGTCACCGTGTTCGTGGTCTTAGGTCACCACATTCACTTCCCCTTTCAAACAAACCCATATGCCCCATATAATGATGATATGCATAAATATGCCAGAGTTCACATTCTTATCATATTCTCATGTTACTAATGACATTTTTCGTATTCTTTGTAGAAGTAGGAAACATACCTGAGTACTTAGTACCATAACATGGTACCCTAGCCACTTTCATATTCTTAATATCACATATTTTAATAAAACAGGCCATGAAACATATTAAGAAGTAGTGTGGGGTACACACCTGATTTGCTTAACCACTTCACTGAAATCCCGAAATCTGATCTACTACCTTAGATCTCAAGTTCCTACAATTGATTAATCACTTACTATTTAGCACAAAGCCTATTCGGCTAGAAAACCAAATCCTAGTAGGATTTGTATTCTTAAAGCTTACCTTGGTGTTGATTTGATGATTTAATCAAATCCCAGAAACTCGTATTTTTCCCCTTTGAAATCGGCTAGTCACTAAATCCCTTGAATCGGTTAGTTTTTGGCTTAAAACACATAATAATAGATCTACTACTAAAATAGGCCTTGGCCGAATTTACCTTTGTTCTTACCTTCCAAATCTTAAATCCCGAATTGGATCCTTGCTTCTTTATTGTTGTCGAAATCCTTATGTACCCATGTTAGATCCAATCTAAAATTAAATCATAATAATATAGCTTATGGCCGAATGGTATTCATAACTTACCTTAGATCTTAGAAGTTCTGAAAGATACCTTCTTGTAGTTGACAATTTCTTAAATCCCGAAAACACCCTTCCATAACTCGTCCAAAAATCCATAATAGAGATTAGTCCCTAAATTTTAGATAGGTTTAAAAATATAAAAGAATTGAAACCAAACTTTGGATCTTACCTTTTTTAAGAAATCAGTAGCACCCTTGTTAAAAGCCCCTTTAAGAATCGGCCTTGATGACTAGATGATAAAGTTTCGGCTTTTGGGATTTAATGGAGAAGTCGACTAGAGGTTCTCTTGGGGTATTTGGTTTCCACGAAAATAAGGAAAAGAAACTTGAGAATTTTGGCAATGGTGGACTATAGATTCGGCTTGACAAAAGAAAAGAGAAGAGAAGAGAGGAGAGCACTGTAAATTCGTGAGAGAGAGGAGGAGGAAGAAGAAAATTGATGAGTAGCCCTATTTCCTTCCTTTTATAGCCGAAACTACTCCTCAGAATCCCTTACTTGGCCACCACTCTTCTTTATTTGATAGCTTTATATCTTAATTTAAAATAATTAGAGAATAATCCTTTATTATCTCTTCAAAAATAATCCAAATTAAATCCCTTATTTATCACCTTATTAATCGAATATTAAAGAGAATAAAACTCCTCCTTTCGAGAAGGCTTGTGCAGTCCACCTCAGAGCTTACGGAAGCAAAAATAAAACTTCTTTTATTTGCTTCCCAAGTGACTCGAACCAGGCCCAACACCTTGCATGTGGCGCCATTTCAGAGGCCCTAAGTGGCATCTTCAGGCCACTTTTCCAAGCCTGTTTGTGTGTCAAATTTCACAAACTTTTTCTTTTAAGGCCACCTTGCCTTAATTTCCTCTTTTAAACTTTAAAACTCGACATTTCTAAGTCATTTCTAAGTTTCCAAAAATTTTCGTTCGGCTCTGTAAACTTGACATTTTCTTACATTTCCAAGTTTCCAGAAATGTGCACTTTCCTATTTTGAATCATTTCCATCCATTTCCAAGTTTCCAAAAATGTTCACTTTCCATTTTTTTTTAACTTAACATTTCCATACATTTTAAGGTTTCCAAAAATGTTCAAAATTTATTCTTAGTACATAAAACATGTTACTTCGTACAATTAAACAGAAAATGCATAGGCCCTTTCCAGGATGTTACAATGGTTCGTAGTGGGGCTTATATAGCGGAATGGATAATTTTTAATATTATTTTGCTGTTGTTTCTATCCTATTCCTGCGATTTCTTGCTGTTGCTTTCTTTGTTCCTTCTGCAGGAGTCTTCGAAGGGTCAACGGAGGAAAGGACGGGACGTTCGTTGCTGTTTTGGTGCAAGGACTGAGCAGAGGGCGCGTCTGGGGGAGTCTCGGGACGAGGTGCCTCGGGACGAGGTACGGGCGTGATGACCGAGGGGGGGCTACGGCGCGAGAAAGGGAAAGGACTCTAGGTTTTTTTTTTGATTCTGTTTAGTCTTTGGGCCTATTGGGCTAGGTAGATTTTTTTGGGCCATTTATCGATTGGGCCTGTTATTTTGTAACCTGGACTTTTGTATTGGACTTTTTATTTTTCTTGTTTTTTATTGTTTGTAGCGGGCCCGGGCTAAATTGGGCCTGTACAGTTACGATATAAGAATGAATACATGCTTGAAATGGTTGAAAAAAGGGTTAAGTTCCTTTTGAATATTGAATTCCGATGAATATATGTGCTTTCCCGAAATGCATGAGGTCCTGCACTTGTTGCTAACGGATTTAGCTCAGACGAGTAATCCTATTGACCTCATTATAGGAAGGATTTAGCCCAGACGGGTAATCCTGATATGATACCTCTCAAGTATATTTTACAATTAGGATTTAACCTGGACTGGTAATCCTAATTGAGCTCTTCTGAGCATACGTTAAATAAAGGATTTATCCTAGACTTGTAATCATGTTATACGATATGTGGCTCGAGAGTGTGTTCCTTGATTTAGTGCCCTAATGGGTACTCTTGAAAAAGAATTGACAGGTTATTGAATCTTACACCTCGAGTGTAGCACTTGAGCATCCATTGGAACTTCAATGGTTCAACGGACAAAACTCTTGGCAAGATGAGAGAATTATGAGATGGAATGATAATGTCTTGAAATAATATGGCATGATGAGCTCATCTATGTTTACTTGATGTACATGAAAATTTTGTGACTAACATGTTTGATTGAATGTTTGTATTTAGGCAATTTTGCTAAGTTGATGGAAAACATGTTATTGTATGCTTACATTTAATAAACAAGATCGGTAAATTTAGTTTTCCGTTATACGAACTTACTAAGCATGTAATGCTTACTTCGTTTTATTTTCCCCTATTTTATAGTGCTCGGAAGCTCGCGAAGGTTGGAGATCATTGGAGCATCATCACACTATCCACTAGCTTATTTTTGGTATATAAATAGCAAAACATTTTGGTATAATGGCATGTATAGGTTAACTTGGCCTTAATTGGCTTGATAATGATGTTTTGTATCCTAGCCATTGGAATGGCTAGTAATGGTCTATTTTGGTATTATGAAGAAGATTATTATATTAATCATACATGTGATTTAAGTGAATGTGGTAAAAATGCTAATGCCTAGATTAAATCAAGGTAAGATTATAAACATGTATGCCATGTTGAATGATGGAAATTGCTTAATTTAAATGCTTGAATTGGTTGGTACTTGGATGTAAGCATTAGTGAAGGTCATTTGTGTGATTTTTGGGTGAGAGATAAAGCTAGAAATGGCTTTATTTCGTCCACATGGGCGTGTGTCTTGACCGTGTGTGACACACGGCCTGGTACATGGGCGTGTGGTTAGCCTGTGTGTCTCCTGCACCTAAATTTTGAGAAACAGAATGCTCAGAATTGAGTACATGGGTAGAGACACGGGCGTGTGTCTCAGCCGTGTGTGCTACACAGCCTGGAACACGGGCGTGTGACTTGGCCGTGTGAAACCTGCACCTAATTTCTAAATAATTTAATTAACCACACGGCCTAGCACACGGGCGTGTGGCATGGCCATGTGCACAAGTCAGAGAGTTACACGGGGTCGAACACGGCCTGTATCACGGGCGTGTCCTAGGGTCACACGGGTGTGTCCCTCAGACCACATGGGCGTGTGAGCCCTGCAACTTGGAAAATTTTTGTAATTTCTCGAAAAATTCTTAGAGTTTTCGATTAAGTCCCGACTCGATTCTAATGCTTATATTAGGCCTCGAGGGTCCATTTAAAGGATGATATCAATAATATCGATTAATGAATAGTAATTTATATGAATTATTTGTAAATGTTCTGAAAGTTTTAGTAATGCTCCGTAACCCTGTTCTGGCGACGGATATGGGTTAAGGGTGTTACAACCCTTCCGTGTATTCAAAGTCAATTTGTTATTGTTTTCCGAGTAAAATGGTTAATTATTGAAATGGAATATGATGAATTATGTTGTGCTGAGTATAGCTTGATATATGAATCTTAGCATGTTATGTTTTGATGATTCGAATTATCCAGGCATAACCAGTTGACATGGTTGAAATTATGGATCAAGACAAAGGATTGTAATTTCTATGTTATGTATGAGTAGTAAACTTAAATTGACTGGTATGTAATGTTTGTTTTACGAACTTAATAAGCTTTATGTAAGCTTATTTTACTTGGTTTTCTTCTTTCTATATTGTCAGACTCTTGCCATCGATTGGAACATCGTTGGAGATCACACTATTCGACAACTCGTTTGGTAGCTATTTGATGCGAATCTCAAGGCCCAATTTTAGATCCATGGATGTGATGGGCTCACACTACCTCAAGGCTCAACAACAATGTCAAAGGCCAAATCAAACCAAGATTCGATCAAAGACAAGATTCGTAATATTTTTTTCTAAAAACTGTAACACCCCTAACCCGTATCTGTCACCGGAACAGGGTTACAAAGCATTACCAGATATTTACAGAACAATTACAGATAATTCATAATCAAAACTAATCATATCGTCCCTTGAATGGACTCTCGAGGCCCAATTTAAACATTTGAATCAAGTCGGGACTAAATCGGGAACTCAAAAAATTTTTCGCAAAATTTCAAAATTTTCCTTCTATACAAAGGTTACACGCCCGTGTGAGTAGGCCATGTGGCTCACACGGCCAAGTAACATGCCCATGTCTCAAGCTGTGTGGGCATTCGATGTGAGGCACATAGCCGTGTCCCATTCCGTGTCCTTACTCGTGTAACTTTCTGACTTGTGCCACACGGCCTGCCACATGCCCGTGTGCTAGGCCATGTGATCAATTTAAATTTTACAAATTAGGTGCAGGTTTCACACGGCCACGACACACGCCCGTGTTCTAGGTCGTGTTTCACACATGGCTGAGACACACACCCGTGTCTCTGCCCGTGTGCCTAATTCTGAGCATTCTGTTTCTTAATTTTAAGATATAGGGAACACACGGCCAAACTACATGCCCATGTGCCAGGCCGTGTGTCACACACGGTCAAGACACACGTCTGTGTGTCTACCCGTATGGACAAAATAAGGCCGTTTCCTAGCCTTATTTCTCACCCAAACTTTACCATCAACCTACCAAAACACTTACACATAAATATCAACCAATTCCAAGCATTAACGAAGCAAACATCATTAACATGTATGATATAACATCACCTACATTCATATGATTAAATTTACCTTCTAGTAAAGGTTTATATTTTACCCTAATTAAATTTAGCCAACCACATACATATATGTTAAACATGATATATATATAACCTCATACCCATATACCAAAACAAACCATTATTAGCCATTCCAATGGATAAATTACAAACAACCATGTACTTGCCAACATTGGCCAAATTAACCTATACATGCCATTATATCACAATAAGATTACTTTTTATACCAAAAGGAACTGGTGGATAGTGTGATGATACTCAGGCCGATCTCCAACCTTTATGAGCTTCCTGAGCACTATAAAATAGAGAAAATAAAACCTAGTTAGCAATTAATGCTTAGTAATTTCGTATAATTGGAAGTAAACTTTCCAATCACACTCATTAAAATAAGTATATAATAATATGTTTCCCAACATATTAGCAAATTTGCCTAATCACATACATTCAAATAAACAAGTTAGTCACATAATTCACATGTACATTAAGTAAACATGGATGAGCTCATCATGTTACAAACTTTCAGGTATTTCAGCAGCATTCGAGACATAATTCTCTCAGTCTCACAATATTTCTCATGTCAGGAATTTATTCCGTTGAATTTTTGAAATATCGATGGATACTCAGGTAGTACACTCAAGGTATACAAAATTGTAAACCATCAACTCATAATCAGGGGTACCCTTTAGGGCACTTAATCAGGGAGCACACTCTTGAGCCACATATCAGGATGCTCAGATGAGCCATGTAATAGGACACTTATACGGGCTAAACAGAAAAATCATAACAGTTTTAATCAGGGAGCTCATAGAGCTTAACAGAAAACTCCGAAGAGTTAATATCAGGGAGCACCAGATAAGGTAACAGGGACTTCAAGCGAGCCATATCAGGAAGCCCAAAAGAGCTTGTACAAGAACGCTCACATAGAGCTGCGTTTGTGTCCGCATTATATGTTGGATCACAACCGATCGAATCATGTAACAGGACGTTCACACAGAGCTACGGCAGTGCGCAACACATGCAAAATCACTACCGATCAGGATGCTCACAAGAACTATTTAACAAGATGCTCGAGAGGGCTATAACAGGATTGCTTGTTCGAGCTATATTCTATCTGCAACATATGCAGAACCACATGTAATATGGGAAATCACATATATCCATCGAATTTCATTATTCAAATGAAATTTAATATTTTCCGAATATGATTGAACATATTATTATTTCATTTATTTTTAACATTTATATAATTCATACAATCACATACCACATTCAATTCAAGCATATAAATAAACACAAATCGGTTACGCGAACTTACCTCGATACTCGTTTGTGTATGAAAATCTACTAATCCAAAACTTTTTCTTTTCCTCGATCTTGCTTCGAATTTGAGTTATCTGGATCTATATAAATGAATTTGATCATCAATTTATTACAATTTATATTCAATTGAATTCAATATACACCCTTGGCAAAATTACCATTTTGCCCCTATACTTTTCATAAATTCCAATTTCGTCCCTAGGCTCGGAAAATGAAATTCATGCAATTTAATCCTTTTTCCAAGCCTAACTAAAATTTTCATATAACATTTACAACACTTGTATTTCACAAAATTCAAAATTTTTCCATGGGTTTTACCACTTTTCAATTTAGTCCCTAAATCATGATTTCATCAAAATTTTCTTTGTAAAAGTTGTTTATCTATCAACAACCTTTCATTTTCTACCATAAATTTCAAATTTTCAGCATATTCATCCATGGTAAAATTTCTATACTTTGATAAATTTTCAAATTAATCCCCAAAATAGATAGATTAAGCTATCCCGATCTCAAAAATAAAAAAATTACTAAAAATGGAATAAGAAAACATACCTAATTAAGCTTGATTATTTTCCTCTCTCTCTCTTAGGGGTTCCATAAAATTTTGGGAATGAAGATGACAATAATATGATGATATTTCTTCTTACTTATTTATCATCCTTTAATTTTTCTCATTTCCAATTTCATCCTTTTCTTTTTCTAATTTTCCATGGATGAATCACCAAAAATATCTACTAACTTTTCTTTAATGGTCTAATTACCATATAAGGACCTATTATTTTGAATTCCATAGCTATTTGATAGTTATAGCTACTAGAACTCAACTTTTGTATTTTATGCAATTTGGTCTTTTCCATAATTAAGCACATAATAACATTCCTATCACAATACTGACCATCAATAATATTAAAATAAATTTTCTTTCTGACTCGGATTTGTGGTCCTGAAACCATTATTCCAATTTCACTAAAAATGGGCTGTTACAAAAACTTTCTTGGTAAATTTTTTTTTTTAGGCTATTTGCTGAAAATCAATTTTATAAGAACACAAAGAACACCTGAATTGCCCAAATCTGATGCCAAATGATACGAATGAGTGTGTGTAACACCCCAAACCCGGCCCATACGCCACGGCCGAATTTAGAATGCCACTGCGGAAAACGTTTGAAAAATATTTTGACTTAGAGTGAAAACATAAAAAAAATTATTGTCTTTAATAAAACATTGTATATTTATAAATCCAAATAAAATCAAGTTGTTACAAATCCTTCGATTTGTAATTTTAACATATATCTTTAAGATATGAGTTGCTAAAAATAAAACATATCCAAATAATAAAAATAGTCAATCCACTTTAAAACATAATAATAAACTTCAAAACCTTTAAATGGCCCTTATTACAATAACCAAATATTCGCAAATTGAAGAAAATATATATATAATATAAAATAAGGAAAATAACTTCTGCATGGGCCACCTTGTATCCACTCCAACCCGGTCCAAGCTTTATGCATCACCTGTAAGGTTTGAGAAAAATTGGGTGAGTCAACAGACTTAGTGTGTAACAATACACTAAAAGTCCAATCAATCATAGCAATAAGCCCATAATATAGAAAATTAAATAATAACTGATTAAATCACATGTACATATAAAATGAAATGCAATCCCGAGCCCAACCTAGATATCCATCCGCTACACACCACCCGTACCTACCAATCACACCGTGGGGATTACTAAATCGACCCTCCATCCGCTACACACCATCAAAGGCGATTCTTTGCGATCCAACTAGCACATCGCCCTTATAAATTGTGGCATAGCCACAGATAATTGTGACAGAGTCACCGGATTTATAGTATATGACCGAAGTCACCGGATTCATAATATCGTGACCGAAGTCACAGGATTATGTGGTAAAACCACCGGAACACTTCCCCTTTCAATATTGCCCATATGCCCATGCAATAACATATTATTTCAATATCATGCCATATACCCCATAATCATATCGGAATCGAACACATTTCATATTATGCATATAGCATTATTTATGATATAAATATCATGCCTTTGAATCATAATCCCAAAATCATAATCAATTATCGAATATGTTTCATATTAAAAACTTACATAGTACTAAGGGATAACGTACCTCAATTCATCGTACCATTGAATGGTACCCAAAGCTATAATCGTTTATATTTCTTTATTAACAACTTTTATCAATAATGCTATTAATCTATTAGAAGTTTAGTGTAGGCTACACACCTTGTAAACACGGAGAGCGATAGAATACTTAAGATTTCCGACCCTTGCCTACAACGTCGATAGCACCTACATAACACTATGTGAGAAATCGATTATCACTAAAAGATATGGCCTTTGGCGAATATCATCATCTCCTTACCTTGGATTGTTCAAATCCCGAATGATTCCCCCTAAACGTTGGCTACAAAGAAACCCCGAAATTTCCTTCAAGTTTCGGCCAAAGATAATAAAAAGGGATTAGATTCCTAGATTCGGCTAATCCAAAAGAAAAGAAAGAAAATGATTGATAGATAATCCTTACCCGTAAATACGTAGATTGATTCACCCTTACTTGAACTATAAAGGGATTCGACCTTAACAATTAAAAAGAAAAGAAATGGTGATTTTTGTTTTAACGAAAGAGAAGAGAAAAGATGGTGGAAATAGAGAATGGTTTCGGCTAAGAGAAAGAAGGAGAAAAGAGAAAGAGAAAGAAAAAGAAAAAAGAGAATATGAGATATGCCCTTGGTGCTAGGATGATTTCGGCACTAGAGAGGAAGAAAAGAAATGTGAAATGTCTTCTAAACTTTTTGGTAATGGTCAAGTAAGAAAGGATGAAAGAAAAATGCCTTCAAAAGTGGTAATATTTTGGTACCAAAAAGAGAGAAAAGCTTGAAAGAAAAACAAAGAAAAAGAGTACTAATTTGGTCAAAATATGATAGCCGAAACAAAACAAAGTTTTCACCTAATGCAAATGACCATTTCGGGTAGGAAGAAAAATTTGGAGAAAAGGGAAAAGATACACAAATTGTTAAGATTTTGGTCAACTAACACCTCCCCAATCCATACCATATTCGGTCAACACATTAGCCAACACAATCCCCCTTTTTCCTCCTCAATTCTTCCCTATCAACCCCTTAATCTCCATCCCAATTAAACCAACCCCCTTAGCCCCTTATGCCGTCTAGGTTCATGGTCAAATGACCATGAAAAAGCTTCCAAAACATCATCCACTCTTCAAGCCTTTTGTCTCCCCAACCTTCCATAACTTTAAGATTCTTATCCCCTATTTCAAGCTTTCCTTAAACCAATATTCAACTTACAAAAACTTAAGGTCCAATCTATCATAATTAGAGTTTGACCGTCCATCAATGCTAGGATACAAAAATAAAGTCTTCAAAATGCTTTCCAAGCAACTCGAACCACTTCCCTCAAGTAACCTTTCCAGCTCCTTATGCACTATGCCACTAACTCCTCATGTGTTAGAATTTAACACTTAAATTAACTTAAGTGCTAAGCTCACTTAATCCACTTCATTAAATAAACCATACTAAAAAAATTATCTAACTTCCTAAATAAAATCAAGCCTTCACAAGACTATGCTAACACACAAAATTCCTACCCGAGCCAACACAAAAATAATACTCAAATTTTTCCTAAAGCTCAAGGCCCAATCCTACTAGGCCCAATTTCGGGATGTTACAAATCTACCCTCCTTAAAGAAATTTCGTCCTCGAAATTTCCAACTAACTAACAGTCTTACATCCTATCTCGCCACACTACGTTCTTGCTGCGCACTCTGATCTTAATAAAACCACAATGTACTTTTAACAAAATCTTAATAAAACCAACATACTAATCCCCCATAACAAACCATTATCTAACACTTACACTTATACCAAAAATTTTCCTACAATCAACCATCACTTCCAACCAAAACATACCCGACTTGAGAGTGAGGAAACAATCCCGAGCCTTAAGCTCCTTAGACTGCATCTCAAGCATACTCCTATCTTCCTCCAACATTCTCCGGATGACACCTTCCACAATAATCGCAAGCCAAAAAGTTCGACCATGCCTTGACATGTTTTACAGAACGAGATTGTGACCCTAGAGAACCGTCATCTCTGTTCTTCTTACAGTCCACAGACCCAACTCCAAGTGCTTCACCGATTCTTTAACTATCTGAGTCAGCTCATCAATCCGAACTCGATCATGATACTCTGTCTCATCCACTAGCGATGCTAACGCCTCCTTCACTGGAATTATGCCTCGATGCGAAAATCTAGCCCTAACACTTGGCTTTTACCACTTCCACAACGTCCACGATCTCGAGTGCTCATGTCTAACATCTCGACTTATCGATTTAAAAGTTTTATGCATTAGTCATTATTCCACTTTCTTTAAAACACAGTTTTATGAATAATTTTAATAAGAAGTTGTTTCATGAGTACATTCAACCTATAGTTTGGGTCTCTAGAGTAGTTCCTACTACTATACTGATCATGCCAACATCATCATATCATATCATCAAAATCAACAGTTTGATGTACTTACTGTATGGATTGATGTCGGAGACTCGAGGCCATGCCTTTCCAACCATATAATTTTCAACAAAACATTTTAAAATCCATTCTTTAAAACATTTTGGGCCTTGGGCCCACAGCCGAGCTTTTGAACTTAGCTCTGATACCAATTTGTAACACCCCAAACCCAGCCCATACGCCACGGCCGAATTTAGAATGCCATCATGGAAAACGTTTGAAAAATATTTTGACTTAGAGTGAAAACATAAAAAAATTATTGTCTTTAATAAAACATTGTATATTTATAAATCCAAATAAAATCAAGTTGTTACAAATCCTTCGATTTGTACTTTTAACATATATCTTTAAGATATGAGTTGCTAAAAATTAAAACATATCCAAATAATAAAAATAGTCAATCCACTTTAAAACATAATAATAAACTTCAAAACCTTTAAATGGCCCTTATTACAATAACCAAATATTCGCAAATTCTGAAAATATATATATAATATAAAATAAGGAAAATAACTTCTGCATGGGCCACCTTGTATCCACTCCAACCCGGTCCAAGCTTTATGCATCACCTGTAAGGTTTGAGAAAAATTGGGTGAGTCAACAGACTCAGTGTGTAACAATACACTAAAAGTCCAATCGATCATAGCAATAAGCCCATAATATAGCAAATTAAATAATAACTGATTAAATCACATGTACATATAAAATGAAATGCAATCCCGAGCCCAACCTAGATATCCATCCGCTACACACCACCCGTACCTACCAATCACACCGTGGGGATTACTAAATCGACCCTCCATCCGCTACACACCATCGAAGGCGATTCTTGCGATCAACTAGCACATCGCTTCTTATAAATTGTGGCATAGCCACCAGATAATTGTGACAGAGTCACCGGATTTATAGTATATGACCGAAGTCACCGGATTCATAATATCGTGACCGAAGTCACCGGATTATGTGGTAAAAGCACCGGAACACTTCCCCTTTCAATATTGCCCATATGCCCATGCAATAACATATTATTTCAATATCATGCCATATACCCCATAATCATATCGGAATCGAACACATTTCATATTATGCATATAGCATTATTTATGATATAAATATCATGCCTTTGAATCATAATCCCAAAATAATAATCAATTATCGAATATGTTTCATATTAAAAACTTACATAGTACTAAGGGATAACGTACCTCAATTCACTGTACCATTGAATGGTACCCAAAGCTATAACCGTTTATATTTCTTTATTAACAACTTTTATCAATAATGCTATTAATCTATTAGAAGTTTAGTGTAGGCTACACACCTTGTAAACACGGAGAGCGATAGAATACTTAAGATTTCCGACCCTTGCCTACAACGTCGATAGCACCTACATAACACTATGTGAGAAATCGATTATCACTAAAAAGATATGGCCTTTGGCCGAATATCATCATATCCTTACCTTGGATTGTTCAAATCCCGAATGATTCCCCCTAAACGTTGGCTACAAAGAAACCCCGAACTTTCCTTCAAGTTTCGGCCAAAGATAATAAAAAGGGATTAGATTCCTAGATTTGGCTAATCCAAAAGAAAAGAAAGAAAATGATTGATAGATAATCCTTACCCGTAATACGTAGATTGATTCACCCTTACTTGAACTATAAAGGGATTCGACCTTAACAATTAAAAAGAAAAGAAATGGTGATTTTGGCTTTAACAAAAGAGAAGAGAAAAGATGGTGGAAATAGAGAATGGTTTTGGCTAAGAGAAAGAAGGAGAAAAGAGAAAGAGAAAGAAAAAAAAAAAGAGAATATGAGATATGCCCTTGGTGCTAGGATGATTTCGGCACTAGAGAGGAAGAAAAGAAATGTGAAATGTCTTCTAAACTTTTTGGTAATGGTCAAGTAAGAAAGGATGAAGAAAAATGCCTTCAAAAGTGGTAATATTTTGGTACCAAAAAGAGAGAAAAGCTTGAAAGAAAAACAAAGAAAAAGAGTACCAATTTGGTCAAAATATGATAGCCAAAACAAAACAAAGTTTTCACCTAATGCAAATGACCATTTCGGGTAGGAAGAAAAATTTGGAGAAAAGGGAAAAGATGCACAAATTGTTAAGATTTTGGTCAACTAACACCTCCCCAATCCATACCATATTCGGTCAACACATTAGCCAACACAATCCCCCTTTTTCCTCCTCAATTCTTCCCTATCAACCCCTTAATCTCCGTCCCAATTAAACCAACCCCCTTAGCCCCTTATGCCGTCTAGGTTCATGGTCAAATGACCATGAAAAAGCTTCCAAAACATCATCCACTCTTCAAGCCTTTTGTCTCCCCAACCTTCCATAACTTTAAGATTCTTATCCCCTATTTCAAGCTTTCCTTAAACCAATATTCAACTTACCAAAAACTTAAGGTCCAATCTATCATAATTAGAGTTTGACCGTCCATCAATGCTAGGATACAAAAATAAAGTCTTCAAAATGCTTTCCAAGCAACTCGAACCACTTCCCTCAAGTAACCTTTCCAGCTCCTTATGCACTATGCCACTAACTCCTCATGTGTTAGAATTTAACACTTAAATTGACTTAAGTGCTAAGCTCACTTAATCCACTTCATTAAATAAACCATACTAAAAAAATTATCTAACTTCCTAAATAAAATCAAGCCTTCACAAGACTATGCTAACACACAAAATTCCTACCCGAGCCAACACAAAAATAATACTCAAATTTTTCCTAAAGCTCAAGGCCCAATCCTACTAGGCCCAATTTCGGGATGTTACAAATCTACCCTCCTTAAAGAAATTTCGTCCTCGAAATTTCCAACTAACTAATGATCTTACATCCTATCTCGCCACACTACGTTCTTCTTTGCGCAGACTGATCTTAATAAAACCACAATGTACTTTTAACAAAATCTTAATAAAACCAACATACTAATCCCCATAGCAAACCATTATCTAACACTTACACTTATACCAAAAATTTTCCTACAATCAACCATCACTTCCAACCAAAACATACCCGACTTGAGAGTGAGGAAACAATCCCGAGCCTTAAGCTCCTTAGACCTGCATCTCAAGCATACTCCTATCTTCCTCCAACATTCTCCCGGATGACACCTTCCACAATAATCGCAAGCCAAAAGTTCGACCATGCCTTGACATGTTTTACAGACGAGATTGTGACCTAGAGAACCGTGATCTCTGTTCTTCTTACGATCCACGGACCCAACTCCAAGTGCTTCACCGATTCTTTAACTATCTCGATTCACTCATCAATCCGAACTCGATCATGATATACTGTCTCACCACTAGCGATGCTAACGCCTCCCATCGGAATTATGCCTCGCATCTGAAAATCTAGCCCTAACACTTCGGCTTTTACCACTTCCACAACGTCCACGATCTCGAGTGCTCATGTCTAACATCTCGACTTATCGATTTAAAAGTTTTATGCATTAGTCATTATTCCACTTTCTTTAAAACACGCTTTTATGAATAATTTTAATAAGAAGTTGTTTCACGAGTACATTCAACCTATAGTTTGGGTCTCTAGAGTAGTTTCTACTACTATACGATCATGCCAACATCATCATATCATATCATCAAAATCAATAGTTTGATGTACTTACTGTATGGATTGATGTCGAGACTCGAGGCCATGCCTTTCCAACCATATAATTTTCAACAAAACATTTTAAAATCCATTCTTTAAAACATTTTGGGCCTTGGGCCCACAGCCGAGCTTTTGAACTTAGCTCTGATACCAATTTGTAACACCCCAAACCCGGCCCATACGCCACGGTCGAATTTAGAATGCCACTGCGGAAAACGTTTGAAAAATATTTTGACTTAGAGTGAAAACATAAAAAAAAATTATTGTCTTTAATAAAACATTATATATTTATAAATCCAAATAAAATCAAGTTGTTACAAATCCTTCGATTTGTAATTTTAACATATATCTTTAAGATATGAGTTGTTAAAAATAAAACATATCCAAATAATAAAAATAGTCAATCCACTTTAAAACATAATAATAAACTTCAAAACCTTTAAATGGCCCTTATTACAATAACCAAATATTCGCAAATTCTAAAAATATATATATAATATAAAATAAGGAAAATAACTTCTGCATGGGCCACCTCGTATCCACTCCAACCCGGTCCAAGCTTTATGCATCACCTGTAAGGTTTGAGAAAAATTGGGTGAGTCAACAGACTCAGTGTGTAACAATACACTAAAAGTCCAATCGATCATAGTAATAAGCCCATAATATAGCAAATTAAATAATAACTGATTAAATCACATGTACATATAAAATGAAATGCAATCCCGAGCCCAACCTAGATATCCATCCGCTACACACCACCCGTACCTACCAATCACACCGTGGGGATTACTAAATCGACCCTCTATCCACTACACACCATCAAAGGCGATTCTTTGCATCCAACTAGCACATCGCCCTTATAAATTGTGGCATAGCCACTAGATAATTGTGACAGAGTCACCGGATTTATAGTATATGACCGAAGTCACCGGATTCATAATATCGTGACCGAAATCACCGGATTATGTGGTAAAACCACCGGAACACTTCCCCTTTCAATATTGCCCATATGCCCATGCAATAACATATTATTTCAATATCATGCCATATACCCCATAATCATATCGGAATCGAACACATTTCATATTATGCATATAGCATTATTTATGATATAAATATCATGCCTTTGAATCATAATCCCAAAATCATAATCAATTATCGAATATGTTTCATATTAAAAACTTACATAGTACTAAGGGATAACGTACCTCAATTCACTGTACCATTGAATGGTACCCAAAGCTATAATCGTTTATATTTCTTTATTAACAACTTTTATCAATAATGCTATTAATCTATTAGAAGTTTAGTGTAGGCTACACACCTTGTAAACACGGAGAGCGATAGAATACTTAAGATTTCCGACCCTTGCCTACAACGTCGATAGCACCTACATAACACTATGTGAGAAATCGATTATCACTAAAAAGATATGGCCTTTGGCCGAATATCATCATCTCCTTACCTTGGATTGTTCAAATCCCGAATGATTCCCCCTAAATGTTGGCTACAAAGAAACCCCAAACTTTCCTTCAAGTTTCGGCCAAAGATAATAAAAAGGGATTAGATTCCTAGATTCGGGTAATCCAAAAGAAAAGAAAGAAAATGATTGATAGATAATCCTTACCGTAATACGTAGATTGATTCACCCTTACTTGAACTATAAAAGGATTCGACCTTAACAATTAAAAAGAAAAGAAATGGTGATTTCGGCTTTAACAAAAAGAGAAGAGAAAAGATGGTGGAAATAGAGAATGGTTTCAAGCTAAGAGAAAGAAGGAGAAAAGAGAAAGAGAAAGAAAAAGAAAAAAAGAGAATATGAGATATGCCCTTGGTGCTAGGATGATTTCGGCACTAGAGAGGAAGAAAAGAAATGTGAAATGTCTTCTAAACTTTTTGGTAATGGTCAAGTAAGAAAGGATGAAAGAAAAATGCCTTCAAAAGTGGTAATATTTTGGTACCAAAAAGAGAGAAAAGCTTGAAAGAAAAACAAAGAAAAAGAGTACCAATTTGGTCAAAATATGATAGCCAAAACAAAACAAAGTTTTCACCTAATGCAAATGACCATTTCGGCTAGGAAGAAAAATTTGGAGAAAAGGGAAAAGATGCACAAATTGTTAAGATTTTGGTCAACTAACACCTCCCCAATCCATACCATATTCGGTCAACACATTAGCCAACACAATCCCCCTTTTTCCTCCTCAATTCTTCCCTATCAACCCCTTAATCTCCGTCCCAATTAAACCAACCCCCTTAGCCCCTTATGCCGTCTAGGTTCATGGTCAAATGACCATGGAAAAGCTTCCAAAACATCATCCACTCTTCAAGCCTTTTGTCTCCCCAACCTTCCATAACTTTAAGATTCTTATCCCCTATTTCAAGCTTTCCTTAAACCAATATTCAACTTAACAAAAACTTAAGGTCCAATCTATCATAATTAGAGTTTGATCGTCCATCAATGCTAGGATACAAAAATAAAGTCTTCAAAATGCTTTCCAAGCAACTCGAACCACTTCCCTCAAGTAACCTTTCAAGCTCCTTATCCACTATGCCACTAACTCCTCATGTGTTAGAATTTAACACTTAAATTAAGTTAAGTGCTAAGCTCACTTAATCCACTTCATTAAATAAACCATACTAAAAAAATTATCTAACTTCCTAAATAAAATCAAGCCTTCACAAGACTATGCTAACACACAAAATTCCTACCCGAGCCAACACAAAAATAATACTCAAATTTTTCCTAAAGCTCAAGGCCCAATCCTACTAGGCCCAATTTCGGGATGTTACAGTGTGAATGAACGCGGAAGCAAATTGTAAAGTTTGTCCAAGTTGTTGATTTGACAAACTTTAAAATTGGCAGCTTCGGTTAGTGGAATTTAATAAATTTCACCCCATCCGTGCATGTATCACAATTGTTTATTTTGCCCAGTTATAAGTGGCATGTAAATATGGTTTGGTTATGTTTTTGTTAATAGGTATCTTAGTGATGTTTTATGCCATTTGAAGTATATAATATGTATATTGAAGTAATTCTAATTGATATTTTGGTTGGTTGTGGTGTGTGATGGTAAATGCATTTTGAATGTTTTTTTTTTGGTATAAATGTTTAGGTAACTTGGTAAACTTTGGTTTGTAATATGATAGCAATAAGAGCAATGGTGTAATGTGTTTAATTTGGTATTGAGTTCATGGAATGGATGATTGGGATATATTATCATTGAAAGGTTTGGTATAAATGGTTGATTATGACATATGTTATTTGGGACTTATTTGATGATTGAATAAGGTTGACGTGTCGAGTTTGTTATGCTTTGTATAGTTGTTGTTTATGCTTGAATTGTGGTGTAAATGAGGGTATATAATGAAGGTATATTGGTTAGGCACATAGGTTGATTGTGAGATAATATAGTTTGGCATGTTGTGACACATTTTTGAATTAGTTTTAATGTTGGTTAATGCATGGCTTGAAACCTAAGAATTGGTATGTGATGTAACTTGTGTTTGAAGGTGTTTTTGGGAACATACAATATAACAACCCTCACTCGTATTCAACGCCAGAATAGGGTTACAGAGTATTACCAGACTTACAAAATAATTAAACATTCACTTAGTATTTATTTTTACAATACATGCATTCATCATTCAATATCAATCAATTTATCCCTAATATGAGCCTACGAGGCCCTAAACATGCATTGGGAGTGGTTTGAGACAAAATCGATAACTTTGGAAACTTTTTAAATACTTAGAAAATTTTCTCAAAAATAGGGGACACACGCCCGTGTGGCCCACCCGTGTGTCTCACACGGCCAACAGACACGCCTGTGTCACAAGCCATGTGGACATTCAAAATGGGAATACATGGCCGTGTCCCAGCCTGTGTCCGACCTCGTGTAACTCTCTGATTTGGGTCACACGGCCAACACACATGCCTGTGTGGCCAGGTCGTGTGTCCTAAAAATGGCCATACACGCCCGTGTGCCAGGCCGTGTGCTAGGCCGTGCCAAACCTATAGGGTATATTGACTTATGCCACAAGGCCAGGTCACACACCTGTGTGTGAGGCCGTGTGGAGCATACTAACTTGATTTTAATTTCAAAACCAGGGGACACACGGCTGTGTAACATAATCGTGTGTCACACACGACTGAGACACACGCCCGTATCTCTGCCCGTGTTGACAAAAATAGGCTATTTACCAAGCCATATGCCACCCAAACTTGCATGTACCTACACCACATCAATTGGCACCAACATATAGCATATCTAATCATTTAAACCAGCCAATTCAAACATAAATCATGCACATTCTATACTTCCACTTTACATATACACAAATCACCAAAACATACCATACCATTTGTACAGAACTTTACTTACTTAAATCATCAATATGACCATTATCAACTATGCATCATTTGGTCCATTTTCTCAAGCATGTCAATCAATCAAAACTTGGCTATTAGATATCTATTATGCTAATTATCCTCAAGCATAACATGTCCAACATTCAAATCATCACACAAGCCAAATACACTTATATAAATATACATGATTCAAGCATACAAAAAAAACAAACCATTTCTTATGGCCATATATACAAACCAAAACAGATATATTTACAAGCCAATTCAAATGGCTAAATTCATTACCAACACATAACCAAAATGACCAAAGTCCCTATACATTCCATATACTCAAAACATAAACTCAAAAGTACCAAATTAATAGATGGATAGTGTGATGAAGTGTAACAGTCCAAATTAGGGCCTAGTTGGAATAGTGGTTGTGAGACCATAAATTCGAGGATGAAATAAGTGTTTTATGATTTTTATGAGGTCTATGACATGTTTGCATGATTGTGTGAAAATTTCATGAAGAAATTTTAAAAAAATTAGTGATTAATTTATTCATTTGGACTAAATTAAAAAGATTAGAAAATATGATATTCTAGAAGTTTCAAGTATGAGATAGTATTAGAAAAATTATTTGAGGTCCTTATTTAGCAATTAGACCATTATATTTGATGATGGACAAAAATAGTCATGGGAAGGAAAAATCTCAAGAAAGGGCCTTAAGGGCATTTTGGTCATTTGGTTAATAAGTTAATAAAAAGGGAAAAAGAAGTCAAAATTAGTGTCCATCTTCTTCCCCTAAGTGCCGAAGTTTGCAAGGAGCCATAGCTAGGGTTTCTTCAACTTTCAAGCTTGATTGTAAGTACCTCCTAGCCCCGTTTTTAATGTTCTTCGTATTTTTGAGATCCTCGTAGCTCGTTTTAGCTATTTCTAGCTATATTTTGAGCTATGGTTTATGTTAAAAAATTTACCCATGTATGACATACATGTATTTTGATGTTTAATGGAGGAATATGAAAGTTTGATGTATGATAAACATCTTTTTCTAAGTGATTTTCATGGAAAATTCATAAAAAGGACCTAATTGTAAAAGTGATAAAATGTGCAGTAAAAATCAGTTTTGAAGGAAAATATGAGCTACTATAAGCTTAAGGTAGGTTCGGCTAGGCTTGGGTAACCAAGGAAATACATGTATTTTATTATACGAGCCTAGGGACCATTTTATAAATATGAGAAAGTATAGGGACAAAATTGTAATTTTTCTAAAGTATGATTCATGGTTCGATTTAGTCAATGTGATCATTAAAAGAGTGAAATTTTCATTATAGATCAAGAAACACGAAGTCCGGACCGAAACCGAGGAAAGAATAAGGTGGCGGACTAAATCGAACAATTATACACATTTTGATAACGAGGTAAGTTTGTGTGTAATAAATCGACATAATGTTATTATGCTGTTAAGTGCTTGATATCATGAGAAATGTATAATATTTTTATGAAATTAGTTAATGAAGTCCCGATGAAAGTATGATGAAATTTTATTAAGTCAAAGTCCCGGTTGAACCTTAGGAATGGAAAGGATACCATTGTCATGACATGAGATTAAGGAGGTCCCGTATAAGACCATGACTGGGACATGGCTTCGGCACCAAATTGAGATCCCGTGTAAGACCATATCTGGGATATGGCATCGGCATCGAGTAGTAATTTCGTGTAAGACCACGTCTGGGACTTGGCTTTGGTATGAAATCGTATAAGACCATGTCTGGGACATGGCATCGATATACGATCTCGTATAAGACCATATCTGGGATATGGCATCGACATCGATATGAGATCCCGTATAAGACCATATATGGGATATGGCATCGGCATCGAGATGTGATCCCATGAAAGACCATATCTGGGATATGCCATTGGCATTGTATTACGAGTATGACGAGTCTAAGTATCCTTCAATATTCCAAATTGTTCAACGGGATAAAGAGCTAAGTTTATATTTAAGATGTAAGAGTGCTAAAGTTATGTGATGAAGTGACATATGTACATATGAGTAATTTACGAGAACTGAGTCCGATATGTGATATGAGATCGGTAAGAGTAAGCATGAGTAAGTTATGTCAATGTGCTTGAGAAATTCTGTTATTACTCGATGTAATGTATGGATGTTATCATAAGCCTTTATGTTGCTATTTATTTCATGCAAACTTACTAAGCTTTATGCTTACCCCTTCTCTTTTCCCTTTCCTTGTAGTATCGCCAAGCTAGCTCGGGAATCGTAGAATGTGAAAGTTCGGTTCACACTATCAAGCTATTCTTTTGGTATAGTAAAGTTGATTATTTTGGGTATGGCATGTATAGAAACTTGGTCATTTTGTTATATGTCATATTGGTTAGACAAGGTGTTGGCTATTAATGTTACTCAATTCATTTTGTAAATGGCTATTGAAATCGGCCAAAACTAGCTAAATTATTTCTATCCAATGGTGATAAATTTCATGAAGTGCAAGTTTGTGTTATTGATTGAGTAATGTGTATGGAATATGAATGATTAAGTAGGTTGATACTAAGGTGTGAATGACTCATTAGTATATGATAGGACGGAATTATGGTCAAGTTAAGTGTAGCATGAAATGGTATGAACGTGGTTTCTTTTTCAGGGTGGCAAATGGCTTGGTAGATAGCCTTATAATTGTCCACATGGGTAGACACACGGGCGTGTGTCTAGGCCGTGTGTGACACACAGTCAGCCCCATGGGCGTGTTGGTAGGCCGTGTGTCCCCTGCATCTAGTTTGCAAAAAATTCAATTCGTCAGACGGGCCAGCACACGGGCGTGTGACTTGGCCGTGTGCCCCAGAGGATTTGCTGACATCATAAACAAAATGTCCCTTATTTTGGACACGACTTGAAGCAGGAGCATGTGACATGCCGCACGGGCGTGTCATTCCTCTCACACAAGCGTGTGGCCCTATTTTGAGTAAAAAAATTTAAGTGTTTGTAAGTTTCTGGTTCAGTCCCGAACCAATCTATATGTATGTTTCGGGTCTAATAGACCTATAATAGGGACATTATGAGTACAAATTAAGGGTTCTTAAGTATGAATGAAAAGTTATGGTTCGATAATATATGTTAAAGTCCATTAAGTATGGTAATGCCTCATACCCTGTTTCGGTGTCAGATACGGGTAAGGGGTGTTACATTTAGTGGTATCAGAGCTACGGTTTAGTCGATTATTGGACTAACGTAGCGTAAGCACGAGTCTAGCTATACATGTCATACGTATGAGTATTTATATAATGATAGTGTGACGACTCCTGACAACTTAAATTATGTTTTCATATAGTAAATGGATCCCGATAGAGAAATGGCGGATGATGCAGAAAGTAACGCGCCGGGTCCTGCCCAAGGGACGGTGCCAACTGAAAATGAGAATAGACCAACGACTGTGAGTCAGAGAGGAGTAGAAGGGGCTAGGAAAGCCTTTCTCCATATGATGAATGCTTGGTATACGGAGTTCGTTCGAACAAACCCCAACACGCAACCCCCTCCTCCCCCACCTATTCCTCAGCCTACCTCTGCAGCTCCCCAAGTTGTAGAGGTGGTAAGAAGGGAAAATCCCCCTGTTGATAGAATCCAAAAACAAGGAGCTGAGGAGTTTCGAGCTAATAAAGATGATGATCCGAAAAGAGCAGAGTTCTGGCTTGAAAATACCATCAGGGTATTTGATGAACTGTCATGCACACTTGAAGAGTGTATGAAGTGTGTTGTGTCTCTTTTAAGAGGTTCAGCTTACCAGTGGTGGAATAACCTTGTGTCGATTGTACCAAGGGAGAAGATTAATTGGGAATTTTTCCAAGAAGAGTTCTGAAAGAAATATATTAGCCAAAGTTTCATCGACCAGAAAAGAAAGGAATTCCTTGAGCTGAAGCAAGGACGAATGATGATAACCGAATATGAACGTGAGTTTGTAAGGCTCAATAAATACGCTCGAGAGTGTGTATCCACTGAAGCCATTATGTGTAAAAGGTTTAAGGATGGGTTAAATGAGGATATCTGATTATATGTTGGTGTCCTAGAACTAAAAGAATTTGTTGTGTTAGTAGATAGAGCTTGCAAGGCCGAGGAGTTTGCCAAAGAGAAAAGAGAGGCTGAAATCGAGTCTCCTGACTCGAGGAAAAGACATTTGAGCAAGTCATTTCAATCCTCATCCAAGAAATCAAGAGAGTTTACTACTTGATCAACCCCTTCAGCTGGGTTTTCAAACAGAAGTAAAGGTAAACAGTATTCAGGGTCTAAAGCTCAGACCACTTCGGTTGCTAGTGCTGGTAACACTCGACCAAGTAGATCGAAATGTCCACAGTGCAAAAGACGTCATCCCGGTGAGTGTCGAGCAAATGAGAGAGCTTGTTTCAAGTGTGGAGCCCCAGTTCATTTTATTAGAGATTATCCTGAGATGGTTGCAAAAGAGAAATCTCAGAGTGCAAGATCGGGAAGTACTACTAGAGGAAGGTCACAGAGAAATTTAGGAAGCGGAACGAGTAGTAAGAACACACCCAGAGAGCAGACTGCAAGATTTGAGGGTAGAGCACCTGCGAGGACTTATGCTATTCGTGCTCGCGAAGAGGCGTCATCCCCTAATATGATCACGGGTACATTTTCTCTCTATGATACTCATGTTGTTGCTTTAATTGATTCGGGATCTACCCACTCGTATATTTGCATGAAATTAGTATCTAGCATGAACATGCCTGTAGAGTCTACAGAATTTGTGATAAATGTGTCAAATCTCCTAGGCAAATGTGTGTTAGTTCATAAAGTATGCAAAGATTGCCCTTTGATGATTATAGGTCATTATTTTCTGGCAAATCTCATGCTATTGCCATTTGATGAATTCGGTGTAATTCTTGGTATGGATTGGTTAACTACTCATGATGTGATAGTAAATTGTGGAAGGAAATTTATTGAGTTAAAATGTGAAAATAGGGATGTTCTTCGTGTTGAATCGGATGAAGCAGATGATTACTGTAGTGATTTCTCATATGTCCGCCCAAAAATATGTAAGAAAGGGATATGAAGCTTATCTTGCCTTTGTGATGAATGCCAAAGAGACTGAGTTAAGAATTGAATCAGTGCCCATAGTATGTGAGTATCCAGATGTATTTCCAGAAGAATTGCCAGGGTTGCCTCCAGTTAGAGAGATTGAATTTGGCATTGAATTAGCCCCTGGTACTACCCCTATTTCGATTGCTCCGTACAGGATGGCTCTGGCCGAGTTGAAAGAATTGAAGACTCAACTGCAAGAGTTGACGGATAAAGGTTTTGCAAGACCAAGTTATTCCCCGTGGGGTGCTCCCGTATTATTTGTGATAAAGAAAGATGGTTCCATGAGGTTGTGTATAGATTATCGGCAGCTTAATAAGGTAACCATAAAGAACAAGTATCCCTTGCCAAGGATTGATGATTTGTTTGACCAATTGAAGGGAGCCACTGTGTTTTCCAAGATAGACTTGAGATCTGGATATTATCAGTTGAGAGTCAAAGGCTCAGATGTGCCGAAAATTGCATTTCGGACAAGGTATGGTCACTATGAATTTTTAGTCATGCCTTTCGGTTTAACCAATGCCCCTACTGTGTTTATCGATTTAATGAATCGCATCTTTCGGCCATATTTGGATAAATTTGTTGTAGTCTTCATTGATGATATATTGATTTACTCTCGTGATGAAAACGAGCATGCTGAGCATTTGAGGACAGTCTTACAAATTTTACGAGATAATCAGTTATATGCCAAGTTTAGTAAAAGTGAATTTTGGCTTAATGAAGTCAGATTTTTGGGGCACATTGTCTCAGGAAATGGAATTAGAGTTGACCCGAGTAAGATTTAAGAAATTGTGGATTGGAAGCCGACAAGGAACGTATCCGAGGTTAGAAGTTTTCTGGGCCTAGCTGGTTATTACAGACGATTTGTTAAGGGATTTTCCATGATAGCTACTCCGATGACAAGGCTATTGCAAAAAGAGGTAACGTTTGAGTGGACAGAAAAGTGCCAACAAAGTTTTGAGAAATTAAAGGCATTGTTGACTGAGGCTCCCGTTTTAGTACAACCCGAACCAGGAAAAGAATTTGTGGTCTATAGTGATGCATCCCTAAATGGATTGGGTTGTGTACTCATGTAAAAGGGCAAGGTGATAGCTTATGCCTCTAGACAGTTAAAGCTGCACGAGAAGAATTACCTGACGCATGATTTAGAGTTAGCTGCCATTGTATTTGCATTGAAGATTTGGAGACACTACTTGTATGGTGAGAAATGTCGGGTATTCACTGATCACAAAAGTCTAAAGTACTTGATGACTCAAAAGGAATTGAACCTAAGGCAACGAAGGTGGTTAGAGTTAATAAAAGATTACGAGTTAGTGATCGACTACCACCTGGGAAAGGCGAATGTGGTCGCCGATGCTTTGAGTAGGAAATATTTTTTCACATTAAAAGCTATGAATACACGGTTGGCCTTATCAGATGATGGAGCTGAGTTGAGAGCTAGATCGATGTTTCTCCAAGAGATTTGTGAAGCTTAGAAAGGCGACAGTGGTTTGCAAGCCAAGAGAGTTCAGTGTGAGTTGGGTGCTGAGTCAGACTTTTGGATTAGTTCTAATGGATATTTGATGTTCCGAGATAGGGTTTGTGTACCAAAAGATGATGAGCTTATTCGAAAAATTTTGCATGAGGCACATAGTAGTTGTCTGTCTATTCACCCCGGTAGTACAAAGATGTACAATGACTTGAAGAAATGGTATTAGTGGCCGAGTATGAAGAAAGATATTTCTGAGTTTGTATCGAGATGCTTGATTTGTCAACAAGTGAAAGCTGAACACCAAGTACCTTCCGATCTACTTCAGCCTATTATGGTTCCCGAGTGGAAGTGGGACCGTATTGTTATGGACTTTGTGACGAGTTTGCCTTTGACAATGAAAAAAAAGGATGCTGTATGGGTTGTGGTTGATAGACTTACAAAGTCAGCCCATTTTATACCGGTACGCATTGACTATTCACTTGATAAGTTGGCAGATTTGTATGTGTCAGAAATTGTGAGACTTCACAGAGTACCGTTGTCGATTATATCGGATAGAGATCCGAGATTTACATCATGATTTTGGAAAAAGTTGCAAGAAGCCTTGGGCACAAAATTGAGCTTTAGTACAACTTTCCATTCGCAAATCGACGGACGGTCGGAAAGGATAATTCAGATACTTGAAGACATGCTTTGATGTTGTGTTTTAGAATTTCAAGGTAATTGGGAAAAGCACTTACTATTAGTAGAATTTGCCTACAATAACAGTTTTCATTCGAGCTTGAAAATGGCGCCTTATGAGGTATTATATGGGCGTAAGTGCCGAACGCCCCTGTATTGGACTGAACTTAGAGAGAATCAGATTCACGGGGTCGATTTAGTCAGAGAAACGGAAGAGAAGGTAAAAGTGATTCGTGATTGTTTAAAAGCTGCTTCTAATAGGCAAAAGTCCTACGCGGATTTGAAATGAAAATAGATTGAGTTTCAAGTTGGTGATAAGGTATTTTTGAAAGTGCCACCATGGAAGAAAGTTCTCAGATTTGGCCGGAAAGGCAAGTTGAGTCCGCGCTTTATCGGATCATATGAGATTACCGAGAGGATAGGACCGGTAGCCTATCATTTGGCATTGCCATCTGATTTGGAAAAGATTCATGATGTATTCCACGTGTCTATGTTACGTCGCTACCAATCAGACCCTTCGCATGTGATTGTACCGACAGAGGTTGAAATTCAACCGGACATGACTTATGGCGAAGAGCCGGTTAAGATTTTGGCACGAGAAGTTAAACAGTTAAGAAATAAAAGTATAGCCCTTGTGAAAGTACTATGGCAAAGACATGGGGTAGAAAAGGCTACATGGGAGCCCGAGGAGGCCATGAGAAACCAATATCCCAACCTTTTTATCGGTAAGATTTTCGGGGACGAAAATCCCTAAAGGGGAGAATTGTAACCGCCCAAATTAGGGCCTAGAATAGTGGTTGCGAGACCACAAATTTGAGGATGAATTAAGTGTTTTATGATTTTTATGAGGTCTATGACATGTTTGCATGATTGTGTGAAAATTTCATGAAGAAATTTAAAAAAAATTAGTGATTAATTTATTCATTAGGACTAAATTTCAAAGATTGGAAAATATGATATTCTAGAAGTTTCAAGTATGAGATAGTATTAGAAAAATTATTTGAGGTCCTTATTTAGCAATTAGACCATTATATTTGATGATGGACAAAAATAGACATGGGAAGGAAAAATCTCAAGAAAGGGCCTTAAGGGCATTTTGGTCATTTGGTTAATAAGTTAATAAAAAGGGAAAAAGAAGTCAAAATTAGTGTTCATCTTCTTCCCCTAAGTGCCGAAATTTGCAAGGAGCCATAGCTAGGGTTTCTTCAACTTTCAAGCTTGATTGTAAGTACCTCCTAGCGCTATTTTTAATGTTCTTCGTATTTTTGAGATCCTCGCAGCTCGTTTTAGCTATTTCTAGCTATATTTTGAGCTAGGGTTCATGTTAAAAAATTTACCCATGTATGAAATACATGTATTTTGATGTTTAATGGAGGAATATGAAAGTTTGATGTATGAGAAACATCTTTTTCTAAGTGATTTTCATGGAAATTTCATAAAAAAGGACCTAACTGTAAAAGTGATAAAATGTGTAGTAAAAATCAGTTTTGAAGGAAGATGTGAGCTACTATAAGCTTAAGGTAGGTTCGGCTAGGCTTGGGTAACCAAGGAAATAAGTGTATTTCATTATACGAGCCTAGGGACCATTTTGTAAATATGAGAAAGTATATGGACAAAATCATAATTTTGCCAAAGTATGATTCATGGTTCGATTTAGTCAATGCGATCATTAAAAGAGTGAAATTGTAATTATAGATCAAGAAACACAAGGTCCAGACCGAAACCGAGGAAAGAACAAGGTGGTGGACTAAATCGAACAATTATAACATTTTGATAAAGAGGTAAGTTTGTGTGTAATAAATCGACATAATGTTATTATGCTGTTAAGTGCTTGATATTATGAGAAATGTATAATATTTTTATGAAATTAGTTAATGAAGTCCCGATGAAAGTATGATGAAATTATATTAAGTCAAAGTCCCGGTTGAACCTTAGGAATGGAAAGGATACCATTGTCATGACATGAGATTAAGGAGGTCCCGTATAAGACCATGCCTGGGACATGGCTTCGGCACCGAATCGAGATCCCTGTAAGACCATATCTGGGATATGGCATCAACATTGAGTAGTAGTTCTGTGTAAGACCACGTATGGGACCTGGCTTCGGTATGAAATCGTATAAGACCATGTCTGGGACATGGCATCGATATACGATCTCGTATAAGACCATATCTGGGATATAGCATCGACATCGATATGAGATCCCGTATAAGACCATATCTGGGATATGGCATCAGCATCGAGATGTGATCCCATGTAAGACCATATCTGGGATATGGCATTGGCATTGTATTACGAGTATAACGAGTCTGAGTATCCTTCAATATTCCAAATGGTTCAACGGGATAAAGAGCTAAGTTTAAGTTCAAGATGTAAGAGTGCTAAAGTTATGTGATGAAGTGACACAAGTACATATGAGTAATTTACGAGAAATGAGTCCGATATGTGATATGAGATTGGTAAGAGTAAGCATGAGTAAGTTATGTCAATGTGCTTGAGAAATTGTGTTATTACTCGATGTAATGTATGGACGTTATCATAAGCCTTTATGTTGCTATTTATTTCATGCAAACTTACTAAGCTTTATGCTTACCCCTTCTCTTTTCCCTTTCCTTGTAGTATCGCCAAGCTAGCTCGGGGATCGTAGGACGTCGGAGTTCGGTTCACACTATCAAGCTATTTTTTTGGTATAGTAAAGTTGATTATTTTGGGTATGGCATGTATAGGAACTTGGTCATTTTGTTATATGTCATATTGGTTAGCCAAGGTGTTGGCTATTAATGTTACTCAATTCATTTTGTAAATGGCTATTGAAATCGACCAAAACTAGCTAAGTTATTTTTATCCAATGGTGATAAATTTCATGAAATGGAAGTTTGTGTTATTGATTGAGTAATGTGTAAGGAATATGCATGATTAAGTAGGTTGATACTAAGGTGTGAATGACTCATTAGTATATGATAGGAAGGACTTATGGTCAAGTTAAGTGTAGCATGAAATGGTATGAATGTGGTTTCTTTTTCAGGGTGGCAAATGGCTTGGTAAATAGCCTTATAATTGTCCACATGGGTAGACACACGGGCGTGTGTCTAGGCCGTGTGTGACACAAGGTCAGCCCCATTGGCGTGTTGGTAGGCAGTGTGTCCCCTGCATCTAATTTGCGAAAAATTCAGTTCATCACACGGGCCAGCACACGGGCGTGTGACTTGGCCGTGTGCCCTTGAGGGTTTGTTGACGTCATATATAGAATGTCCCTTATTTTGGACACGGCCTGAAGCACGGGCGTGTGACATGCCGCACGGGCGTGTCATTCCTCTCACACGGGCCTGTGGCCCTATTTTGAGTAAAAAAATTTAAGTGTTCGTAAGTTTCCGGTTCAGTCCCGAACCAATCTAAATGTATGTTTCGGGTCTAATAGACCTATAATAGGGACATTATGAGTACAAATGAAGGGATCTTAAGTATGAATGAAAAGTTATGGTCCGATAATGTATGTTAAAGTCTGTTAAGTACGGTAATGCTTCGTACCCAGTTCTGGTGTCGGATACGGGTAAGGGGTGTTACATGAAGTCTCCGACGGTCCCCGAATCTGAGCTAGCTTTAAATTCACTTTATAACATGAAAAAAAACAAAGTAAGCTTTATAGCTTAGTAAGCTCGTTTGAAAATAATAAGCAAGCTTCACCACTCAATTACCATTCAAATTAAATGACATAACATAAAACAATGCATTAATTCCAAGCTTACATGAACTTAACTACATACTTGATCATAAACTCACAACTTCCATTGATTCAATTCTCGTATAGTTTTCAGTACATACCTGTACCATTACTTATCTATTTCTCACCGATTCATATCTTCAATATACCCGTTGAACCATTCGGAATAGAAGTCAGATACTAAGGAATCTCACACACTAAGTGCTCATATCATGGCCCGAAGCCAACTCAACGTATCTCGTACACGAAGTGCTAATATCATGGCCCGAAGCCAAATCAATGAAGCTCGCACCCGAAGTGCTAATATCATGGCCCGAAGCCAAATCAATGAAATTCATACCCGAAGTGCTAATATCATGGCCCAAAGCCAAATCAATGAAGTTCGCACCCAAAGTTCCGATATCATTGCCCGAAGCCAAATCAGTGTATCCCTTAATGACATGTCACTAGTATCCTAATCTATTCCTAAGGGTCAACCGGGATTTCAAATGTTGAATTGTCATCGAACCACTATCGAACATATCTCTAGTCTCGTATTCACGGTTTATGAAATATCAAAGCATATAAAATACATTTATAATGAAACTTATAAGATACAAACTTACCTCGGACGTAAAAACGACGACACGGGTCAACTAATCCGAGACTTTGTTCTTTCCCCGATCTAAGTCCGTATTTCGCTTTTCTGGATCTATATAATATCAAATTCAGCTTATTTAATTATCTCACTATTCAATTTAGCCCAAAAATTCACTTTAAGGCATTTTTACACATTTGCCCCTAGAATTTCACAACTTTTACAATTTAGTCCTTATTTCATAAAATCACAAATTCATGAAATTTAACCACAACCCATGCTAGCCGAATTACTATTATGCCCCTAGCAGCCCACATTTTTCATTTATTTCATATTTTAACCATAAAGTTTCTACATTTCGCAATTTAATCCCTAATTTGCATTTTCATTAAAAATCACTTAACAAAACTTGTATATCTATCATCAAACATTCAAAATCTATCATCAAATGTCAAGATACATGCTTATTTATCATTGGAAACATTCAAAATCTTTAACAGTTTTGCAAAATAGTCCCTGGGCTAGCTAGACCTAGTTGCAATGATCTCAAAAATATAGAAATCATTAAAAACCGAGTCAAAATACATACCATGCAAGAGGAGGAACCTAGCCGAACCTTGTAGCTATTCTAATGGCTTTCTTTCTTGTTAATTTCGGTCAAAACAATGCATGTAGAAGATGATACATATTTTGTATCTTTTAATTTTAAGTTATTAATTATTATTTTACCATTTTAACCTTTATTATTAAACATTAAAATTCATTTAACCATGCACAAATATGTCCATTTACATTATAAATGGTTAAATTACAACATAAGGACCTCCTCTATTTAATTTCATAGCTATTAAACCCTTTTAGCTTATAGAACTCCAATTTTTCACTTTACGCGATTAAGTCCTTTTTTTATCGAATTAACTAGTCAAACTATAAAATTTCTAAACGAAACTTTTAGACAATCATTCAATCATGCTGTAAAAGTCAAAATAATAATAAAATAAATATTTTGACCTCGGATTTGTGGTCCCAAAACCACTATTTTGATTTGACTAAAAACAAGCTGTTACAACTCTCCCTCCTTAGGGATTTTCGTCCCCGAAAATCTTACCAGTGAATAGGTTAGGGTACTGTTTTCTCATAGCTTCCTCGGGCTCCCACGTAGCCACAAGAATTTGACTAAAGCTATTCATTTATTTCTCAACTCTTTAATCTCTCGAGCTAGAATTCTGATCGGTTCTTCATTGTACGTCATGTCGAGTTGAATTTCAATTTCTTCCAGAGAAATTACGTGTAAAGGATCTGATATATATCGACGCAACATCGACACATGAAACACATTGTGGATTCTCTCTAACTTAGTCGGTAAAGCTATTCGATATGCCACTGACCCTATTCTTTCAATAATCTCGTAAGGCCCGATGAAACGCGGACTCAACTTGCCTTTACGACCAAAACGAAGTATTTTCTTCCACGGAGATACTTTCAGAAACACTTTGTCACCGATCTGAAATTCAGTATCTTTTCGTTTCAAATCTGAATATGATTTCTGTCGATCTGAAGCTGCTTCTAGGCTGTTTCGAATTACTTTCACTTTTTCTTCAGTCTCTCGGATCAAATCAACCCCGTGAATCTTTTTCTCACTCAGCTCAGTCCAGTACAACGGAGTTCAGCATTTGTGACCATATAAAGTTTCGTACGGTGCCATCTTTATACTCGATTGAAAACTGTTGTTATACGCAAATTCAACCAACGGAAAAAATCTTTCCTAGTTACCTTCGAACTCTAAAACACAACATCGAAGCATATCTTTGAGAATCTGTATTACTCTCTCAGACTGACCGTTGGTTTGCAGATGAAATGCAGTACTAAATTTCAACTTCGTACCTAAAGCTTCTTGCAGTTTCTTCCAAAATCGCGACGTAAACCTCAGATCTCTATCTGATATAATCGAAACTGGCACCCCGTGTAATCTAACAATTTTAGAAATGTACAACTCAGCCAATTTATCAAGCAAATAATCAGTACGTACGGAATGAAATGTGCAGATTTTGTCAGTCGATCAACAACAACCCAAATAACATCTTTCTTCTTCAGAGACAGGGGTAATCCCGATACGAAATCCATCGTAACTCTATCCTATTTCCACTCTGGTATCATCACAGGTTGTAGCAAACCCGAAGGCACTTGAATCTCGGCTTTTACTTGTTGACACACCAAACATCTTGACATAAATTCTGAAATGTCTCATTTCATTCCCGACCACCAATACAATTGTTTCAGTTCATTGTACATTTTAGTACTTCTCGGGTGAAGAGATAAACATCCACTGTGTGCTTCGTGCAAAATTTTCTAAATGAGCTCAGAATTCTTTGGTACGCAGATTCTACCACGGAACATTAAGCAATCATCGGATCCGATCTGAAAGTCAGAATCACTAGTCGACTCACATTGCACTCTTTTGGCTTGTAACTCGGTATCACACTTTTGAGCTTCACAAATTTGTTGAAGAAAAACTGATTTAACTTTCAACTCGGCTAATATCGAACCATCATCAGACGAAGTCAGTCTCGTATTCATCGCTTTCAAAGCAAAACGAGATTTTCTACTCAAAGCATCTGCAACCACATTTGCTTTCCCCAGATGATAGCCGATTACTAACTCATAATCTTTCAGCAACTCGAGCCATCTTCATTGTCGCAAATTCAAATATTTCCGAGTCATTATATATTTCAAGCTTTTGTGATCAGTAAAAATGTGGCATTTCTCACCGTACAAATGATGTCGCCAAATCTTCAATGCAAACACAATAGCGGCCAACTCTAAATCATGCGTCGAATAATTCTTTTCATGCGGCTTCAACTGTCTGGAGGCATAAGATATAACTTTTCCTTATTGCATTAAAATGCAACCCAGACCATTCAATAACGCGTCGCTGTATATCAAAAATTCTTAGTCGATTCAGGTTTAACTAAAACTGGTGCCTTAGTTAACAATGCTTTCAATTGATCAAAACTCTATTGACATTTCTTTGACCACTCGAACTTCACATCTTTCTGTAGCAATCTGGTCATCGGTGTAGCAATCATCGAGAATCCTTTAACAAAACATCGATAATAACTAGCTAACCCCAGAAAACTTCTAACTTCGGATACATTTCTCGGTGGTTTCCAGTCAACAACTGCGGAAATCTTGCTCGGATCAACTCTTATACCTTCTGCTGAAACAATGTGTCCCAAAAATCTGGCTTCTCGAAACCAGAATTCACAATTACTGAATTTAGCATAGAGTTTCTTATCTCTCAAGGTTTGTAACACAATTCTCAAATGCTCGGCGTGCTCAGACTCATCTCGTGAATAGATCAGAATGTTGTCAATGAACACAACAACAAATCTGTTTAAATACGGTCTAAAAATTCGATTCATCAAATCCATAAATACTGCAGGAGCATTAGTCAATCCGAAAGGCATAACAAGAAATTCATAATGTCCGTACCTCGTTTTGAACGTAGTTTTTGGCACATCAGAATCTTTAACTCGCAACTGATAATAACCAGACCGTAGACCAATCTTTGAAAACACTGTTGTGCCTTTCAACTGATCAAATAAATCATCTATTCTTGGCAACGGATACTTATTCTTTATTGTAACCTTGTTGAGCTGTCTATAGTCAATACACATTCTCATCGATCCGTTTTTCTTCTTCACGAATAACACTGGCGCACCCCAGGGCGAAAAACTAGGTCGTTCAAAACATCTATCTATTAATTCTTGCAACTGAGCTTTCAACTCTTTCAACTCTATTGGATCCATTCTGTACGGAGCTATTGATATCAGTGAAGTTCCTGGTACTAACGCAATAACAAATTCAACCTCTCTGATCGGTGGTAACCCCGATAGTTCTTCAGGAAACACATCCGGATATTCACAGACAACTGGCACTGATTCAATTTTAGATTCAGACACTTTTGTATCTATGACATAAGCAAGATAAGCTTCACACCCTTTTCTCACACATTTCTGAGCTGACATAGACGAAATCACAACAGGCAACTCGATTCATCTTATTCAATTCGAAGAATTTCACTATTTTGACATTTCAATTCAATAGTCTTTCGACTACAATTCACTACAGCATCATCCAACGTCAACCAGTCCATACCCAGAATTACATCGAACTCATCAAATGGAAAAAGCATCAAATCAGCCGAAAAAAGTAACCCCGATTCATTAAAGGATAGTTCTTGCAAACTTTATCAACTAGAACATGTTTGCCTAAGGGGTTCGATACTTTAATCACAAACTCAGTAGACTCAACAGGTAAACTCTTATTAAACACTAATTTCATACAGATATACAAATGACTCGATCAGGATCAATCAGGATCAATCAGTGCACTCAAATTAGTGTCATAAAGAGAGAATGTACCGGTGATAACATCTGGTGATGATGCCTCTTCGTGAGCGCGAATAGCGTAAGCTCTAGCAGGTGCTCTGGCCTCGGATCTCATAGCAGAGTCTTTCATCGTACCTCTACTACTGGGCACATTTCTCGCATTTCTCGGTGGCCTCCATCTTGCAGATGTATTACCGGGTCTTGTATTTTGGAATTGATCTTTCTCGGATAACTCAAGACAATCCCAAATAAAATGATCTGGCGAACCACATTTGTAACAAGCTTTAATACTTTTATTCCAACATTCTCCAAAATGTCGTCTCCCACACTGTTGACACTTGGGTTTATGTTTTCTCACATTGCCAACACTCGATATTGATGTAGCTTGAGTTTTAGGACTTGAGTATTATTTTCCACGATCTCGGCTCGAATACCCGATTGAAGCATTTGGACAATTGAACGAATCTATGGATTTATTTGACAATGACTAATATGGCTTATTCATCGATCTTTTTCTTGAATCTCTAGCCTCTGAATCTGCTTTTCTCTTTTCTTTACTAAGCTCTTCAGCTTTGCAAGCTCTATCAACCAGGACAACAAATTCTTTTAATTCTAGAATTCCAACTAGAAGTTTAATATCCTCGTTCAACCCATCAACAAACCGTTTACACATGATTTATTCAGTAGAAACATACTCCCGAGCATACTTACTCAATCTTACAAACTCTCTTTCGTACTCAGTCACAGTCATACGGCCCTATTTCAATTCTAAAAATCCTTTGTGCTTTTGATCGAGAAACCGTGGCTTATATATTTCTTCCAGAACTCAGCCTGAAAGAATTCCCAAGTAACTCTTTCTCTCGGCACCACAGACACTAAAGTATTCCACCACTGATACGCTGCATCTCTTAATAAAGAAATAGCACACTTTAAACACTCATCTGACGTGCACGACAATTCATTGAATACTTAAATAGTGTTTTCAAGCCAAAATTCAGCTTTCTCAGGATCATCATCAACGGTAGCTCTGAACTCTTCGGCCCCATATTTTCGAATCTTATCACTGGAGGCTTATTCAGTCGTTGAAGTTCCACAACTTGAGGAGCTATGGGGACTGGTTGAGGATTAGGTGGGGGTGGAGGTTGTTGAGCAGCCAGATTTGTCTGGAAAAGTTGTGTGAACCATTCGTTCATTATTTATAAAAAGGCTTCTTTAGCCTCTCCCCTGTGACTACTCGACACAGGTCTAGAATCAGACGACACTGCCCCTTGAGCGAGAGCTGGCGCATTACTCTCTACATCATTAGCTACAGCTCTATTGGGATCCATTTACTGTATGTAAACACAATTTAAATTGTCAGGAGTCATCACACTATCACAGTTTATATATGGCATATATAGCTAGACTCTCACATACGCTACGTTAGTTCTTAAATCGACTAAACCGTAGCTCTGACACCAATAAATGTAACACCCCTCACCCGTATTCAACGCCGAAATAGGGTTACGGAGTATTACCGGACTTATAAAATAATTAAACATTCACTTAGCATACATTTTCACAATACATGCATTCATCATTCAATATCAATCAATTTGTCCCTAATACGAGCCTACGAGGCCCTAAACATGCATTGGGAGTGGATCAGGACTAAAGTGATAACTTTGGAAACTTTTTAAACACTTAGAAAATTTTATAAAAAATAGGGGACACACGCCCGTGTGTCTCACACGGCCAATAGACACGCATGTTTCACAAGCCTTGTGGACATTCAAATGGGAGCAAATGGTCGTGCCCCGGCCCGTGTCTGACCTCGTGTAACTCTCTGACTTGGGTCACACGGCCAATACACACGCCCGTGTGCCCTAAAAATGGCCATACATGCCCGTGTGCCAGGCCGTGTGCTAGGCCGTGCCAAACCTGTAGGGTATACTGACTTATGCCACACGGCCAGGTCACACGTCCGTGTGTGAAGCCGTGTGGAGCATACTGACTTGATTTTAATTTCAACACCAGGGGACACACGACCGTGTAATATAACCGTGTGTCACACACGGCTGAGACACACGCCCATGTCTCTGCCCGTGTAGACAAAAATAGGCTATTTACCAAGCCGTTTTGCCATCCAAACTTGCATGTACCTACACCACATCAATTGGCACCACCATATAGCATATCTAATCATTTAAACCAGCCAATTCAAACATAAATCATGCACATTCTATACTTCCATTTTACATATACACAAATCGCCAAAACATACCATACCATTTGTACCAAACTTTACTTACTTAAATCATCAATATGACCATTATCAACTATGCATCATTTGATCCATTTTCTCAAGCATGTCAATCAATCAAAACTTGGCTATTAGATATCTATTATGCTAATTATCCTCAAGCATAAAATGTCCAACATTCAAATCATCACACAAGCCACATACACTTATATAAATATACATGATTCAAGCATACCAAAACGAACCATTTCTTATGGCCATATATGCAAACCAAAACATATATATTTACAAGTCAACTCAAATGGCTAAATTCATTACCAACACATAACCAAAATTACCAAAGTCCCTATACATGCCATATACTCAAAACATAAACTCAAAAGTATCAAATTGATAGATGGATAGTGTGGTGAAGTCTCCGACAGTCCCCAAATCTGAGCTAGCGTTGAATTCACTATATAACATGAATAAAAAATAAACAAAGTAAGCTTTATAGCTTAGTAAGTTCGTATGAAAATAATAAGAAATCTTCACCACTAAATTACCATTCAAATTAAATGTCCTAACATAAAACAATGCATTAATTCCATGCTCACATGAACTAAACTACATACTTGATCATAAACTCACAACTTCCATTGATTCAATGCTCGTATAGTTTTCAGTACATACCTGTACCGTTACTTATCTATTTCTCACCGATTCATATCTTCAATATACCCGTTGAACCATTCGGAATAGAGGTCAGATACTCAGGAATCTCGCACACTAAGTGCTCATATCATGGCCCAAAGCCAACTCAACGTATCTCGCACACGAAGTGCTAATATCATGGCCCGAAGCCAAATCAATGAAGCTCGCACCCGAAGTGCTAATATCATGGCCTGAACCCAAATCAATGCCGATATGATGGCCCGAAGCCAAATCAGTGTATCCCCTAATGACATGTCACTAGTATCCTAATCTATTCCTAAGGTTCAACCAGGATTTCAAATGCTGAATTATCGTCGAGCCACTATCGAACATATCCGTAGTCTCCTATTCAAAGTTTATGCAATATCAAAGAATATAAAATACATTTATAATGAAACTTATAACATACGAACTTACCTCGGACGTAAAAATGACGACACGGGTCAACTAATCTGAGACTTTGTTCTTTCCCCGATCTAAGTCCGTATTTCACTTTTCTTGATCTATATAATATCAAATTCAGCTTATTTAATTATCTCACTATTCAGTTTTGCCCAAAAATTCACTTTAAGCCATTTTTACACATTTGCCCCTAGAATTTCACAACTTTTACAATTTAGTCCTTATTTCATAAAATCACAAATTCATGCAATTTAACCACAACCCATGCTAGCCGAATTACTATTATGCCCCTAGCATCCCACATTTTTCATTTATTTCACATTTTAACCACAAAGTTTATGCATTTTGTAATTTAATCCCTAATTTGCATTTTCACTAAAAATCACTTAACAAAAATTGTATATCTATCATCAAACATTCAAAATCTATCATCAAAAATCAAGATACATGCTTATTCATCATTGGTAACATTCAAAATCTTTAACAAATTTGCAAAATAGTCCCTGGGCTAGCTAGACCTAGTTGCAACGATCTCAAAAACATAGAAATCATTAAAAACCAAGTCAAAATACATACCATGCAAGCGTAGGAACCTAGCCGAACCTTGAAGCTATTCTAATGGCTTTCTTTCTTGTTAATTTTGGTCAAAACAATGCATGAAGAAGATGATACATATTTTGTATCTTTTAATTTTAAGTTATTAATTATTATTTTACCATTTTAACCTTTATTATTAAACATTAAAATTCATTTAACCATGCACAAAAATGTCCACTTACATTATAAATGGTTAAATTACAACATAAGGAACTCCTCTATTTAATTTCATAGCTATTAAACCCTTTTAGCTTACAGAACTCCAATTTTTCACTTTACGCGATTTAGTCCCTTTTTTATAGAATTAGCTAGTCAAACTATAAAATTTCTAAACGAAACTTTCACACAATCATTCAATCATGCTGTAAATGTAAAAATAATAATAAAATAAATATTTTATCCTAGAATTTGTGGTCCCGGAACCACTGTTCCAATTTGACGAAAAACGGGCTGTTACACACAACCTGTGACACGGTCTGCCACACGGCCGTGTGCCCCACACAGTTGTATGGCACGACCATGTGGTCTATTGTATTTTTGGTGTAGGTTTTTCAACACAGTTACAGTGAGTTACACAAGTTGACGACATGGGCTTGTGACCCTTGTTATCACTTTTTACCTGAATTTTTGTAAATGTTTCACTTTAGTCAAAAATTGTTCGAGGTTTATTTTAAATGCTTCGTATGTTCGATTTAGGTCTGGATATGATTAATTAACATGGAAATGATTGTAATTAAATTAATAAATGAAATATTTTGTTATTTACAACATGATAGTAAACAACGTTAATGTTTTACAGTCGTAATACCTTATAGCTAGGGTTGGGTGATGTGTTACAATATCTCTACAGAGCCCATTTCCTATGAATTTCCTCTTCACACAAACACTTTTCCCAGAACTTACCGCAAGATGAATATTCAGATTCTGCCGTGTAGGCAACCTCAAATACACCACAAAGGCACTTACAGAATTTGCTGGAGAGGCGCTTATAGAATGCGCCAAAAAGGAACTTATAGAATATGGCAAAAAAGAACTTACAGAATCACGTGTTTACTATCCTGGCAGACTTCCAAAACAGTTGCCATGGGTTTCTGCCTCATGGACTTATTCCTCTTCATGTCGTCATCTACCAATCCAACCTCAAATTTATTGAAGGCATCACCATGAATGTTTTATTTATCATATAATGCCATGGATTTTACCACATGGTCGTACATTGATAGCACTAGAAAGAAAATAGGTTTTCCTCCTTACTTATTGGTTAAATTGTTCCCATTTAGTTATCCTTAGCATTTATTTTAGCATTTTCAGTTTAGTAAATTGCATTTTACAACTCAGTGAATCCTAGCCTATTTTATCCTTAATTTTGCTATCTTTTTGCATAATGTTGCTGCATGAGTTAATTCCAGATTGTGACCAGAATTATCGCCGTACCTGACAACTGTCTGGATAAGAACTAAAAATGCATGAGCTATCCAGTCTAGTATAACCAACCTATACGTACAAGGACAGAATAATTCTGAGGAAAGGACACCTGTACTATTGAAGGAGGACATAAAAGGTTGACGTGAGAAGAAAAATAGAGCGGGAGAGCATTTTCTTGACCATCATCTTCTTCATCCTACCTTGAAGCTTGTGGCTATGGCAGCTTAAGCCTCTCACGGGTGAGCCAACGTGAAAATTGATGCAGATTAGCTTCCGACGAGGAGACTTAAGTGCGAGACAAGAGGGAATAGAGAGATTCAGTCGAGTTGTCTAAGAATAGTATTCTCCACTCGATTCTTTCTTATTTTTCTCTAAATGCTGGTGATTATTCTCTATTTTTTGTTTTTATGGAAGTACACATGAATTCTTGGTTAAATGTTATCTTATTCAATCTTTCTTTTATTGTTTAATCTTGGGGTTTGAATGTTTCTTAACACAGAAGTGCTATTGCAATCACTGACACTGGAAAGTGCAGTGACAGTTCGAGCCAACAAGCATTACAATAGAAGTTGAATGAGGATTAGAGAGATTTGGTTCACTTGTTCTTAACAGTGCCATATTGCCATCACCGGAAGGTGGGGTTAATGTACATGTTTAAGTCTCAAATTAAATACAGGAGTGGCGCTTGGTAAGATATACATTGAAATTTATTGCCTCGATAATCACTTGTCCTTTTATACCTTGTGAGCACTTAGTATTCTGTTAAAGATTCATGTTGGGGATCCTAGTTTATCATTATCATATTTTATTTTATTGTTTTCAAGTTGTTGCTCCGACAACTATCCTCACAATTTCTCTCGTTTCTATCTAGTTATTGCACCAACATTAATAGACAAAAGACAACCATCCCTGTGGGATCAATATATGGCAGACTCACAACTGTCTATTATACTTGCATCGATAGTGTATGCTTCCACATTATTGTTGTGATGTTAAACAGTGACGTTAAATAGCCGATCAAGTTTTTGGCTCCGTTACTGGGGATGGCGTTTGTTTTTGTTTTTGTGTGTTTTTGCACTTTATTTTCCCTATATAATATTTAGTATTCACTAACTGGTTTTTCTTTGTTGCTATTTCTTCAGCTTCATTTTAGGTGTTTTATGACCCGAAGCAAGTTAAATTTTCTTACTGATTTTGATCCAGAAATTGAAAGGTCTGTTCGGAGTAGACTTCAAGAATAAAGAATTATGGCTCTACCAGGGGACAATGCAGCCATACCCCCGATGCAACAATAAAATGTTAATAAACCATTGTTACCAAAAGATGTTCACATACAAAATAGGACTATTCCTATCTTGGATGATTTACAACCGGGAGTTGTTAGGCCAGCAATCCAAGTTGGGAATTTTGAACTCAAGCCAGTAATGTTTCAAATGCTGAATCCTAATGGACAATATGTTGGACTGGCACATGAAGATGCGAGAGAACATCTTAAATCCTTTTTATTGATCTGTGCTTCCTTTAGTCAACAAGGCATTCCTGATGATGCCTTGAAGATGCATATATTTCCTTATTCCTTATAGGGAAGAGCCCGTACTTGGTTTTTTGGTCTACCTGCCGGATCAATTACTTCTTGGGATGCACTAGCAACACAATTTGTTTTGCGATTTAACCCGCCAATAATGAATGCTCGTCTTCGAAATGATATTACTGCTTATCATCAGCTGGATGATGAAAATCTTCACACCACATGGGAACGTTATAAATATTTACTTCAACTTTGTCCCATGCACGACATTCAACCAGAAACAAAAATTGAGATTTTTTATAATGGGCTGAATTCACATACAAGGAATCTTTTCGACGCATCAGCCAATGGACCTTTGTTGAACTGTACTTATAATGATGCTGTGAGAATTCTTGAGAGAATTGCTCAGAATGATTATCAATACCCTATCTCTATATGTAACACCCCAAACTCGGACAAGACACCACGCCCGAATCTGGTATGTTACGGGGAAAAACGTCTTTGAGTGATCAGATTTTTTTTTTTTCGTTTAAAAGCGGGGTGAGAACATAGTGAATTTGAGGAAGATTGAGTAGGGTTGTTTGATTTGGTTTTGAAAACTTATCCGAAGTATATAGTTAAAACGAGTTGATTTTCATTTAGCATTTCCAATAGTTTCTTAGTACTATTTCGAAACATTTTAGACTTAGTAGAAAATCGAGTTGGTTTGAAGCTCATTTGTGTTTACGTTATAGCAAAGCATAGTGAGATACCCGATGGTATAGTTTAAAACACACTGCGTGATAGTTTTGAAAACATTATCTTACCAAATTTTAGTAAAATTTCATACCAAGTTATTTGTTAAGCAGGTTGCGAATCTAATTAAAACATAACCATCAAAAAGCATAATTTTAAGGCCATTTACAAATCCAAATTAAATCTCAAATCAGAATAAGTAAGCTAAAGTACCCAAAGTGAATAGTCGGAGCAAAACTTTTATTAAAGCATGGCATGTGCACCCCGAGTCCACCCCAGCTCCATGTCCGCGTCTACGGGTCACCTGAAATGTCAAAGGAGAGGGTGAGTCGAGTGACTCAGTGCATAAATCCCGCTCCCGATGAAACAACATGCTAACACACATCATACATAGCAACATAATTAATGCAACCCGATCCTAACCATCCCTATCTCCTTTTTCTACCCCGTGTGGTACCAAAACCTTTGGTGGTGCCAAACCACCTGGTGACGTATAGTCACAATGTGTTACCAAAACACTTTGGTGTCCCAAAGACACAATGTGCTACCCAAGCAGCCTTTGGTGACCGAAGTCACAAATCCAATGATGGGGCCAACCCATCGTGTGATACCCAATCACTAGCGAGGCGATCCCATATCTCATGTGGGGCCAACCCACGGTGGTGTTAACCACGAGGACAAGTCGCAATGAGGTGCCCAACCTGCGGTGTCCCAAAGACACAAATGTGCTACCAAAGCACCGTGACCGAAGTCACAAATCCAATGATGGGGCCAACCCATCGTGTGATACCCAATCACTAGCGAGATGATCCCATATCTCAAAGTGGGGCCAACCCACGGTGGTGTTAACCACGGGGACAAGTCGCAATGAGGTGCCCAACCTCGGTGTCCCAAAGACACAAATGTGCTACCAAAGCACTTTGGTGACCCAAAGTCACAAAGTGTGTTACCAAAACACTTGGTGCTCGTCGGCACAAATCATCACTTTGCCCCTCCACTCATATCACCCATCAACAAACCAACTCATGTAATCATGCATATCATACAAATTATGCATATCATGCTAATATGTTTGACTCATGCCCCATATCACATACATACATAGTCATGATACCATATAGATCATCGGTAATCTAGTAACAATACCGACTTACCGGATACGTACACATACCCCGTTTGGGTATCCAATAATCCATCATAATGTCATGATTTTAATAGGCAAACAGGTTTAATAATAATATCACTAAGTATGGGTGTGTTAGTTACACACACAGTAATTACGAGTCTAGAAATCGACAAAAGCGATCTAAGTCCCTTGATTAACTGGCTCCTATAATCGGCCAACATAGGGGTTAGGCATCTATAACATTCGGCCATCATCAATTAACCAAAGGGGTCAATATCCATCCCTTACCTTGAAGATGATTTGGTTTCCAACCAAACCTCGAACCAACGATGGTTCTTTTGATAATCGGCCACCACCTAATAAGAAGAACCATTAATCCCTAATTAACTTGGCTTAACAAGATAAAAGAATCAACTAATAGAAGCTGGCCCTTACCAATACTTACCCCAAATGGTTAACCAAAGGACGAAGGCTCCACTTGATTGTATCCAAAATCCGAATGACCTATAATGAAATCGGTTCCAAAACTAAAGATTAACTCTCCACCTCAAGGCCACATTCGGCTCTTAATTAACCAACATCGGCAAAGCAAAAGAAGAAGGGAAATGGCCATTCGGTCCAACACTTACCAATCCCAAATGATCGAAGCAAGACCCCAACACTTACTGATATTCGGCCAAGACTACAATAGGAGAGAGCCACAAAAGATTCGGCCAAGGGAGACTACTAGGAGAGGAGAGATTCGGCCTAAGTGTTTAACACACATTTATATTCGGTTTTAAATGGAGAAGGAAGGAAAAGAAAATAGGAAATGAGGATGAAGTTTGGCAATAATGAATAAGAAAAGAAAGCAAAGGTTTGAGATGCAAGTGGTTGTGGTTTTGGCACAAAGAAATGAGGGGAACAAATGAGTAATTCGGCTATTACGGCTTAAAAAGAAAAAGAGAATTTGAGTAAGGAAGAAACTAGTTTCGACACCTACATGAAAAGAAAAGGAGAGAGAGAGCATATGGCTACCAAAAATAATTGAGAAAAAATAAAGCACAAAATCAGCAAAGTTGCCTGGACTTTCGGTTTGTGAAGGAAATGATGGAGAACTCACTTGGAATTTTGGTTTTAACAAATGAAGAAAATTGAGAGAAAACCTTGGTAAAATTTCGGCTAACAAAACCAAAATGAACACTTTTGCTTACCAAAAAGAAAACCGAAAATGTACCAAAATGCAAAGGTACATTCGGCCTTCCCCTCTCCCACACCAAGCCGTCACTTCCCCACTCCCCACTCCCTCAAATTCGGCCATATCCCTCCTTGCACTCACATCCACACATTTCAAATGTGTTTACCAAGTCACACTCCACTTTTTGCTCTCCACCATCCAAGTCACCACTTGACCAAGTCCAAGGAGGAATTCAAATTGCTCTCAACCTCTTCCTCCATGCCGTCCCAAAAGAAGCCAAAATGGGAACTCTGTGGCTCGAACACTAGACCTCCACCTCATGTAGATGACGCCACACCAAGCTCCCCCATGTACCGCATGCTTTGCCACTAAGCTAGCTCCTTACTTGTGCAACAAAACAACAAATAAAACTCTTATACCCTAGCTCCAACAGCTCCCCTGACTTGACACCCAAAAATCAAAATTTTCCTACCTACCCAGGCACACTCCTAACCCACAATTAAGCCCCTAAAACACCGAAATAGCAACACAGCACACTAAACACATGCAAAAACATGCAACAACAAAATAGCCCCTAACCCGGGATATTACGGTTCTACCCCCCTTAAAAATAATTTCGACCTCGAAATTACGATCAAAAGAGTTGCGGGTATTCTTTGTCTCATCATATCCTCGGGTTCCCACGTAGCTTCTTCTACGCCATGATTCCGCCAAAGTACCTTAACCAAAGGCACGCAGACTTTTCTACGCAGGACCTTCACATCTCGATCAAGAATACGCACGAGTTCCTCCTCCATGGTCAAATCTGGATTTACCTCGATCTCTTCCATCGCTACCACATGCGGCGGATCGAGCGATAACATCGAAGCATCGAAGCGTGGAAAGCGTCGTGAATCGACTAAGCTCTGCTTTGGCAACTCAAGGCGATACGCCATTGGTCCAACTCGTCTCGGAACCTTATACGGCCCAATGAACCTCGGACTTAGCTTGCCTTTCTTCCCGAATCTCAACACCTTTTTCCAAGGTGAGACCTTCTTGGAGAACTCGATCCCCTACGTGAACTCTATATCTCTCTCCGCTTAAGATCGGCATAAGACTTCGCGGTCGAAGCTTCCTTCAATCGAGACCGAATCAACTTAACCTTGTCTTCGGTCTCGACCCAACCAACTCGGGTCCCAACAAGCGGCGTTCACCCAACTCCGTCCAACACGTAGGTGAGCGACATTTCCTACCATACAACGCCTCATACGGTGCCATCTTAATGCTCGGCAGTAAGCGTTGTTGTAGGCAAACTCAGCTAATGGTAGAAACTCCTCCCAACTACCTCTCTGAAATCCAAGATACAACCTCTCAAAGCATATCCTCTAAGACACGAATAACCTTTACGATTGACGATCGATTTGCGGGTGAAAAGCCGTCTTTGAAATCCAAGCAGTACCCAGAGCACGATGCGGTGCTTTCGGAACCTTGACATGAATCTAGGATCCCTATCCGAGATGATCGAAAGCCCGGCACGCCGTGCAACCTCACTATCTCTCGACACATACGACCGCGAAGCTTCAAGTGAGTAGTCAACCTCACCGGAATAAAGTGAGTGATTTAGTCGATCGATCCACCACTACCCAAATCTGAATCCTTCTTGCTTGGCGTAAGCGGTAACCCAGCGACGAAATCCATGGTTATCCTTTCCCACTTCCACCGAGGAATCTTCACAGTGAAGCAACCCGACGGCAAGCGATGTTCGAGCCTTGACTACCGACAAGTCGGACACTTCCCAACAAACTCTGTCACCTCTTTCTTCAAGCCAGGCCACCAAAAGCGCTCTCTAAGATCCCTATACATCTTACTACCTCCGGGATGCATAGCATGAGGATCGCTATGTGCGTCTGAAGAATCTTTTGCCTCGACTCAACATCTTTAGGCATACAAGCCTTACCTTGAAAACACAGAACCCCATCACGGACACAAGCTGTAACCCTCCAAACCACCATCACTGCACTGCAACCTTCGCGCACTCGTAACCTCATCCAATAAGCTGTTTTCTACGATCCGCTCAACAAGTGAAGCAGGCACGCAACTCTGCGAGAATACTCCGTCGTCATACAAACTCAAATGGGCAAACAATGCTCTTAAGTCCGAAACGACCTTACGGCTCAACGCGTCCGCCACCACGTTAGCCTTGCCCGGATGATACTCAATCGAACAGTCATAATCTTTCAGCAACTCAACCCATCTGCGCTGCCTCAAATTCAAATCCTTCTGAGTCAGTAGATACTTCGGACTCTTATGATCTGTGTAGACTATCGATCTCTCCCCGTATAAGTAGTGCCTCCAAATCTTTAAGGCGAAGACCACAGCCGCTAGCTCCAAATCGTGCGTCGGATAGTTGACCTCATGTGGCCTCAGCTGTCGAGAAGCGTAAGCCACAACCTTACCTTCTTGCATCAGCACACAACCCAAGCCCGTATGTGATGCATCGCAATAGACTGTGAATTCCTTACGACCTCAAAGTTGAATTAGAACCAGGAGCCTCGGTCAAAATCTTCTTTAACTTATCGAAGCTTTCTGCTTTGTTTCTCAGTCCATACAAAGCGGAACTTCTTTCCTCAAGCAACTTGGTCATCGGTATTTGCTATCGCGAGAAACCCTCAACAAACCTTGGTGAGTATCCGCCAAACCAGAAAACTCGAATCTCACCACCGACTTAGGCGGCTTCCAATCCAAAAGCGCCTCAATCTTACGAGGATCTACTCGAATCCCCTCGGCCGACACTACATGACCCAAGAAAGTCACTTCTCTAAGCGAACTCGCACTTATCGAACTTAGCATAAAGTCGCTTTTCCTCAAAATCTACAACACCACTCGCAAATGCTTAACATGCTCTTCCTCGTCCTTGAGTACACCAAGATGTCGTCTATGAAAACCACGACGAACTTATCCGGATCTTTGTTGAAACACCCTATTCATCATATCCATAAGCGCTGCGGTGCGTTAGTCAACCCGAACGGCATTACGAGAAATTCGTAGTGCCCATACCGAGTCCAAAGCTTATTTGTTTTATGGATATCGGCCTCCTTAACCTTTAGCGGTGATACGGACCTCAAGTCGATCTTCGAGAATACCGCGAGCACCCCTCGGTGATCAAACAAATCGCGTCTATCCGTGGCAGCGGATACTTGTTTTTAATCGTCGACTTATTCAATGGCGGTAGTCTATACACATCCGCATCGTGCCATCTTTCTTCTTGACAAAGAGTACCGCGCGCGCCCCATGGCGAAACACTAGGCCTAATAAAACCTCGATCCAATAACTCACGGATCTCGAGCCTTAAGCTCCACCAATTCCTTTGGCGCCATCCTATACGGAGCAATAGACACGCGCGCGATTCGGATAACAGATCAATCCCGAACTCCACCTCGCGATCCGGCGGCAAACACTGGAAGCTCCTCGGGAAAAACATCAACAAACTCCTCCTTAGCAGTGCGAACCTTCTCCACACAGAGCCTCTTTAGCCTCCAAGGCATACACATGAACTACATATGCTTCATGACCCTTCACGACCATCTTCTCCGCTTTGAGCGGATACCACATTAGATAAGTAATCTCTCCTATTACCTATCATAGCCACCTCTTCACCCTCAACCGTCTTAAGAACCATGCGCTTGGCGCGCAATCCAACCTCGCACGGTACTTGACCAACCAATCCATCCCAATAATCGGATCGAACTCCCCAAGCGGCGGCTCCATCGGATCAGGCCGAACACTACCCCTTGGAGTTCTAAGGGTACCTCTCTAAGCGGTTTATCTACTACTACAGAGTGACCTAGAGGGCTAATCACGGTCACCGCCTAGAAGATATCTCGAGTCTAAATCCGTGGTCTCTACTATACTCACGGCAACATAAGAGTGCGTTGAACCCACATCAATCAAAGCAATATAAGGAGAACCAAAAATAAAAAGCGTCACGGTTATGACGTCCGGTGCGTCGCCTCCTCTCGGCGCCTCGCGGCATACACTAATCCGGGTTGTCTAGCATCGAACTAGCCGCACCTCGCGCGGTGCTCCACGGCCCCAACTAGAACCATTACCACCTGCGCCACTACCACGGCCCCTCTGCGGTGGCGGTCTATTACCTCTGAACCGATTACGGTACGACTTTCGGGTGAATCACGGCCAACCTACGCGGGACGAGTCCCTCACACGGTGCTCCAGAGAACCACACTCGGCGACCTTTTCCTCCAGTCCGGCAACCACCCCAATGAGATTTTCCACTGCCCGATCACATCTGCGGCGGTCCACGCCTAGCGACAACAAACCCTAGCGGTGGTTCGGCCCACTCGGTCTAGCTCTCTCTTCTGCGGATTACTGCGATCCGAAGACCCAAAGCTCCTCTTATGCCTATTTCTGTCCATGCCTTGTCTCACGACTCCTTAACACCCTCTCGGCTACCTTAGCCTTCTCAACTAAGACGACAAACTCGCTCCTGGCGAGGAGCAATCAGTGACCTCAAGTCGTCTCGCGAGACCATCCTCGAAACGAACACACCTCTCATGCTCGGTGGCCACAATGCCCCTGGCATACCTACTCACCGGGAACTCGGCCTCGTACAAACCAACCGATTTACTCCCACGAACAAGCCTCGAGAAAAGCCTTTATTGGGAGTCGATATAACTAGCTCCGATGTATTTCCTTTGATATCTCGCGCCTGAAATAATCCCATGTTAGATCCTCTGCACGCCACAACTGTCTCGAACCGTGAGCCACCAGCGATATGACTCATCACGGAGAAGCGTCGATGCCCTTCGGCTTCTCTTCATTTGTCAAGTCCAGATCATCCATGATCCGCTCGGTTGCCTCCGGCCAATATTCGGCGATCTTTGGGAGCAACACGAAACACCTCGGAAGAATTCGGCCCCATTGGCCCGAAGTCGCTCGAGAGCAATTTCCTAACTCCCGCGCCACCACCAACTCCTCGCTACCCTTTCTAACACTCGCAAAGATCATCGCTGTGACCTTTGCATCGTCCCGGTCGATCTTGGAACTCACCACCTCGGTGGTGGCGGGCCGTATCTCATTTTCGACCCACGACGGATCCTACGGGCTCGTAAAGCGTCATCCTACCACGACCTGCGTCCACGACCACGTCCACCTCTAGCGCTCATGACTAATCTTCCTACGTGCTCGATTAAGAATTTTTATGCATCCGTATTTATTCCACTTGTTTAAAAGCAAGTCTTATGAATATTTTAAGAGGATTTGTTCTCATGAGTTCACAAAATCCCTATCGTTTCAATCTCTAAAGTAGTATACTATTGCTATTCATCAAATCATATCACATCCAATAGATTCACAAGCAATAGTACGGGGTACTTACCTGGGCGAACTGGTGCCGGAGACTCGGTGCCATGCCTTTCAAACCATACTTTAAAAATAAAGACTAACAAAACAACCTTTTGAAAACATTTTGGGCCTCGGGCCCACGCATGTAAAACCTTTGAACTTAGCTCTGATACCACAATTGTAACACCCCAAACTCGGACAAGACACCACGCCCGAATCTGGTATGTTACGGGGAAAAACGTCTTTGAGTGATCAGATTTTTTTTTTTTCGTTTAAAAGCGGGGTGAGAACATAGTGAATTTGAGGAAGATTGAGTAGGGTTGTTTGATTTGGTTTTGAAAACTTATCCGAAGTATATAGTTAAAACGAGTTGATTTTCATTTAGCATTTCCAATAGTTTCTTAGTACTATTTCGAAACATTTTAGACTTAGTAGAAAATCGAGTTGGTTTGAAGCTCATTTGTGTTTACGTTATAGCAAAGCATAGTGAGATACCCGATGGTATAGTTTAAAACACACTGCGTGATAATTTTGAAAACATTATCTTACCAAATTTTAGTAAAATTTCATACCAAGTTATTTGTTAAGCAGGTTGCGAATCTAATTAAAACATAACCAGCAAAAAGCATAATTTTAAGGCCATTTACAAATCCAAATTAAATCTCAAATCAAAATAAGTAAGCTAAAGTACCCAAAGTGAATAGTCGGAGCAAAACTTTTATTAAAGCATGGCATGTGCACCCGAGTCCACCCCTGGCTCCATGTCGCGTCTCACGGGTCACTGAAATGTCAAAGGAGAGGGTGAGTCGAGTGACTCGGTGCATAAATCCCGCTCCCGATGAAACAACATGCTAACACACATCATACATAGCAACATAATTAATGCAACCCGATCCTAACCATCCCTATCTCCTTTTTCTACCCGTGTGGTACCAAACCCTTTGGTGGTGCCAAACCACAGTGACGTATAGTCACAATGTGTTACCAAAACACTGGTGTCCCAAAGACACAATGTGCTACCCAAGCTTTGGTGACCGAAGTCACAAATCCAATGATGGGGCCAACCCATCGTGTGATACCCAATCACTAGTGACGATCCCATATCTCATGTGGGGCAACCCCACGGTGGTGTTAACCACGGGGACAAGTCGCAATGAGGTGCCCAACCCTCGGTGTCCCAAAGACACAAATGTGCTACCAAAGCACCTTTGGTGACCGAAGTCACAAATCCAATGATGGGGCCAACCCATCGTGTGATACCCAATCACTAGCGAGATGATCCCATATCTCAAAGTGGGGCCAACCCACGGTGGTGTTAACCACGGGGACAAGTCGCAATGAGGTGCCCAACCTGCGGTGTCCCAAAGACACAAATGTGCTACCAAAAGCTTTGGTGACCCAAAGTCACAAAGTGTGTTACCAAAACACTTGGTGCTCGTCAAGACAAATCATCACCCCCTCCACTCATATCACCCATCAACAAACCAACTCATGTAATCATGCATATCATACAAATTATGCATATCATGCTAATATGTTTGACTCATGCCCCATATCACATACATACATAGTCATGATACCATATAGATCATCAAGTAATCTAGTAACAATCATCGACTTACGGATACGTACACATACCCCGTTTGGGTATCCAATAATCCATCATCTTGTCATGATTTTAATAGGCAAACAGGTTTAATAATAATATCACTAAGTATGGGTGTGTTAGTTACACACCTGGTAATTACGAGTCTAGAAATCCTGACAAAAGCGATCTAAGTCCCTTGATTAACTGGCTCCTATAATCGGCCAACATAGGGGTTAGGCATCTATAACATTCGGCCATCATCAATTAACCAAAGGGGGTCAATATCCATCCCTTACCTTGAAGATGATTTGGTTTCCAACCAAACCTCGAACCAACAGTGGTTCTTTTGATAATCGGCCACCACCTAATAAGAAGAACCATTAATCCCTAATTAACTTGGCTTAACAAGATAAAAGAATCAACTAATAGAACTGGCCCTTACCAATACTTACCCCAAATGGTTAACCAAAGGACGAAGGCTCCACTTGATTGTATCCAAAATCCGAATGACCTATAATGAAATCGGTTCCAAAACTAAAGATTAACTCTCCACCTCAAGGCCACATTCGGCTCTTAATTAACCAACATCGGCAAAGCAAAAAAGAAGAAGGGAAATGGCCATTCGGTCCAACACTTACCAATCCCAAATGATCGAAGCAAGACCCCAACACTTACATCGATATTCGGCCAAGACTACAATAGGAGAGAGCCACAAAAGATTCGGCCAAGGGAGACTACTAGGAGAGGAGAGATTCGGCCTAAGTGTTTAACACACATTTATATTCGGTTTTAAATGGAGAAGGAAGGAAAAGAAAATAGGAAATGAGGATGAAGTTTAGCAATAATGAATAAGAAAAGAAAGCAAAGGTTTGAGATGCAAGTGGTTGTGGTTTTGGCACAAAGAAATGAGGGGAACAAATGAGTAATTCGGCTATTACGGCTTAAAGAAGAAAAAGAGAATTTGAGTAAGGAAGAAACTAGTTTGAAACACCTACATGAAAAGAAAATGGAGAGAGAGAGCATATGGCTACCAAAAATAATTGAGAAAAAACAAAGCACAAAATCAACAAAGTTACTGGACTTTCGGTTTGTGAAGGAAATGATGGAGAACTCACTTGGAATTTGGTTTTAACAAATGAAGAAAATTGAGAGAAAAACTTGGTAAAAATTTTGGCTAACAAAACCAAAATGAACACTTTTGCTTACCAAAAGAAAACCGAAAATGTACCAAAATGCAAAGGTACATTCGGCCTTCCCCTCTCCCACACCAAGCCGTCACTTCCCCACTCCCCACTCCCTCAAATTCGGCCATATCCTCCTTGCACTCACATCCACACATTTCAAATGTGTTTACCAAGTCACACTCCACTTTTGCTCTCCACCATCCAAGTCACCACTTGACCAAGTCCAAGGAGGAATTCAAATTGCTCTCAACCTCTTCCTCCATGCCGTCCCAAAAAGAAGCCAAAATGGGAACTCTGCAGCTCGAACACTAGACCTCCACCTCATGTAGATGACGCCACACCAAGCTCCCCCATGTAGCGCATGCTTTGCCACTAAGCTAGCTTCTTACTTGTGCAACAAAACAACAAATAAAACTCTTATACCCTAGCTCCAACAGCTCCCCTGACTTGACACCCAAAAATCAAAATTTTCCTACCTACCCAGGCACACTCCTAACCCACAATTAAGCCCCTAAAACACCGAAATAGCAACACAGCACACTAAACACATGCAAAAACATGCAACAACAAAATAGCCCCTAACCCGGGATATTACACTATAGCTATACAAGCAAAAACTACTCCAGGAGCTATTGAATTGGATGCAATAACCGAATTAAGTGCTCAAGTTTCTTCTCTCACAAACATGATTAAAAATATGCAATGGACTAGTGGCATTGCACCTATACAAGTCGCTCAGCAAGTTGATGTTCCTACTTTTTGTTGTGAGATTTGTAGTGACAACCATAGCTATGAAGATTGACCACAACATGCAGAGAATGCCTGTTATATTAGTACATCCGCAACAATTCTTATGGTAACTCTTACAACAACTCTGCACGCAACAAACAGTTTTGGGGAACTCGAAATGCTGGACAAAATGCTGCGACATTCAGATATGGGAATACATCTACTCAGGGAAATTATAATCCAAGACAAGGGAATTACAATCAACAACAGCAGAACTACAATCAACACACTCAATACATCCACAACAAGGCCAGACATATCCACACCAAGATCCGATGCAGCCACAACACTCTTCAATACCGAATCAACTTTTTAAAGGACATTAACAGCAACCGTACACTCAAGCATCTACTTCTGACCCGTTAGCAACTCTTGAGGCGTTAATGTAGGAGCATATTACTTGTACGAAAGCTATCGTACAAGGGAATTCATCTTCCATTCTAGAATTGGAGGCACAATTTGGACAACTTACTTCAAATCTGAATACTCAACCACCAGGCTCATTACCTAGTGACACGGAAAATCCCAGTTCGAGGGGGAAAGAACATTGTAAGGCTATCACTCTTAGGAGTGGTAAACAAACTGGCAAACTATTTATAGACTCTACTGTAGCACCTCAAGATATGGATGGAGTGATCACTGGTGAGAAGGTTGAATTTGAAAAGTTTATTGATGCATCAGACAAAGAAGTTCCACAAATTGTCACTTATATGGCTAATGTCCAATCTTCGAAACTGTCGACGCAATCAAAGGTGTCGGCATAAGCATATATATCTCTACCTTTACCTTTCCCACAAAGATTCAGGAAGAATGAGCATGACAAGCAGTATTAGCAGTTTCTGGACACACTAAAGCAACTGCAGATCAACATTCCTTTAGTAGACGCTCTGGTACAAATTCTGAGTTATGGGAAATTTATGAAAGACCCCTTGTCCAAGAAGAAGAAGCTCACTCATATTGAAACTATTGCACTCACAGAAGGCTGTAGTGCTGTTTTGAAAAACAAGTTGCCCTCTAAATTGAAAGGTCCTGAGAGCTTTACCATCCCATGTTAAATTGGTAATCATTATTTGGGCAAGGCTTTATGCGACTTGGGAGCTAGCATTAACCTAATTCCACTATCTACTTTCAGAAAGTTGGGAATTGGTCACATGAAATCTACTGCAGTGACATTACAACTAGCCGATCGACCCGTGGCTCAACCTTAAGGGCAAATTAAAGATGTCTTAGTTCATGTGGATAAATTCATTTTTCCAGCTGATTTTATCATACTTGACTACGAGGCAGACAAAGAGGCTCCCATAATCTTGGTATGACCATTTTAGCCACTGGCCAAACTCTTTTTGATGTTTACAAAGGTGAACTAACCATTCGACTTAATGACGAGGAAGTCACCTTCAGTGTTTTTGAATCTATTCAATGCAAGGATAAAGAAGAATGCCATACTGTCGATGTGCTAGATGATCTAATTGAGAAAGAATTCAATGACCAAAGCACATTAATTTTTGAAGAGTTTGCAGTGACATCTGATGCCGAGTCCTTAGACGGTTGTGACAGCATGGTTGAAGCTAATAATCTTGAACTCAAGTATGGATGGCAGATTGAATCCTTAGACCTAGCCAACAAAATAACCCCAATTTTCAAATCATCTATTGAAGAAGCTCTGTAACACCCCTATCCTGTATCCGTCACTAGAGTAGGGTTACGAGGTATTGCCGATCAATTCACAACATATAGTATACATTTATTAAACATAAAGCATTCATTCTCATAAATCATTCATGTAACAGTCCGGTTTAGACGCTAGTCAGAATAGTGGTTTCGGGACCACAAATTCGAGTCTGAATATTATTTTAATATTATTTTTTGTACTGTGGATATGTGATTAGTATGTGTGAAAACTTTCGTGAGTTAATTTGTCCGTCTGTGTGATTAATTGAGCAAAGGACTAAATCACATAAAAGGTAAAAGTAGCCTTCTATTTGATTGAGTGGCCTAATTGATGTGTCTTATTATATATAAGGCCTTATTTTGTAAATTGGCCATTTAGTAAAATGGTGGACGGCATATTGAATTTATATGGCTTTTATTTATTAGTTATAAAAGGTAGAATAATAATGATAACATATTATATATTATCATAATAAAAACAAAAGAAAGAAGATAGTGGAATGTTCATCTATTGTTCACCGAATGTTGAAGGAAAAAGAAAGAATAAAAGCTTTTAAGGGTTTGGCTATAAGTTGGCTAAATTAAGGTATGGATTTTGATCGGTTTTTGATGATTTCTATGTTTTCGTAATCGTTGCTTTGTTCTCTACAAAACCCATGTCTCAATTTTATGAATTGATGAATATTTTGCAAAGTGCCATGGATGAACATATGAATTTTGTGATGTTTAATAGTGATATATGAAAGCTCTATGTTAGATGAACATATGTTGTTCTTGAATTTTTGATAAAATTAGCTAATTAGGGCTAAATTGAGAAAATAGCATTTTGGAGGACTAATTTGTGAAATAAATGAAATTTTTGGACTTTTATGAGATACATGAGCATTCGGCTAAGCATGGGTATATGGTGATTTTGTATATTTGATGTTTTGAGAAAAATGGACTAAATTAATAAAATGTGCAAATATGAGGGCTAAAATGCAAATTGTCCTAAATGTGTGTTCATGAATTGAATTGAATAAATTAGTGAATAAATGGATTACATTTGAATATGTATAGATCAAGAGCTGAAGAAAACGGACTTAGATCGCGGAAAGGAGAAAGTAGTTGAATAACCGAGTCCGAACGAATATCCGAATCTGAGGTAAGTCAATATACAAATAAATGTATCTGTATTGAATTATGAATGTCCATATGATTATTGACAATGGTGAATGCATATGAGATGATGTATACATGAATTCCGAGATAGAATCGACATAGTGTCAATGTCTGAGAAGTCCCGTTTGAACCTAGGAATAGATAGGATAGTATATGTCATGACATAGGTGTCTGCTATGTGATATCATGTAAGACTACGTCTGGGACATTGGTGTTGATAAGAGATTTCGTGTAAGACCACATTTGGGACGTTGGCATCGATATGAGATTTACGTGTAAGACCATGTCTAGGACATCGACATCATATTTGATTCGTGTAAGACCCTGTCTGGGACAGTGGCATCGATATCTGATTACATATAAGAACACGTCTGGGACGTTGGCATTGTACGACTATTCCGAGCACTCTGAGTATCCTATTAGATTTCGAATGGTTCAACGGGCAAGTCTAAAATATGAATGATTATACAGTTTGTATATTTGTTTCAGGTACGTCTGATAAATACACTTTATGTGTATAAGGAGGTAAGTATACTCATAAACTTACCTAGATGAATTGTGTATTTGAATATGAGAATGTAAATGTGGTACATGAATGGAAAAGCTATGAGTTAATAAGAATATGATGATATACAAGATTGAAAGATGAATGGCTAGTAAATGTGCCAGGACGAATTATGACTATGCAATTGAGCTTTTAGTGATTTCATATTGATTATATGTTTTGAATGCTTAAATGTTAAGTTTATTTGTATATGGCTTACTAAGCTTTTGAAAGCTTACTCTGTGTCTGTTTATTCTGTCTTATAGATCATCAAAGCTACTGAAGGCTCGGGGACCGTCGAGGATTGTCATCACACTACTCAAACTCATTTTGGTACCTTTTGAAAATGTATATATTAAGTATGGCATGTATAGGCTAGTAATTTGGTATATGTTTGAGATGTGAATAGCCATGTGACTGGGCTAGCTAATGTTGGTAATGTGCATGAGTAATATGGTTTATGAAGATAGTTTTGGTATGTTTATATGTCCATGATATGGTAAAATTTGTGGTAAGTAAATTGATGCTATATGAGCATATAATTGTGATCAATGAAATGATTTTATATTTGGTAAGATGTGAATGTACCATGCATTGTTATACATGTGAATTGGCTATGCAAAGTTGTATATGAGTTGGCATGATTAGAAGTTGCTATGTTGTTTATTTGATATGATTTTTGGTTGCCAAATGTGTATGAAAATAGGTTAGTTTGAGCTTATAAGGTAGACCCTATTGTGGGTGGCATATTGGCCTTGCAAAGGGCCTGTCATGCAGACACGGTTGTGGCACACGGGCGTGCCTAGTGACCGTGGGTGTAACATCCTAAAAATATTGGAGTATCATCTTGTTATTTGTGTTAGCTCGGATATGATTGTTATTGTGTGTTTAGTATAATTGTGTGAAGGCTTGGAAATATTAGCTAAGCTAGAATAATTTTTAGTGTGGAAAATTTAGTGAAGTGGATTAAGTGAGCTTGACACTTAAGATAATTTAAGTGTTAAACTAAAGCACATGAGGAGTTAGTGGCATAGTGGATAAGGAGCTTGAAAGGTTGCTTGAGGGAAGTGGTTCGAGTAGCATGGAAAGCATATTGAGGATTTTATTTTTGTACATCCTAGCATTAAGTGTCGGTCAACTATACATATGGATAAGATGGACAATTTTTTTTGGCAAGAAGACTTAAGGTTATGGTAAGCATGAAATAAGGGATAGAATTGCTATATTTTGGGGATAAAATTCCTTCAACTTTGGAATGTAAAGGATTTCAAGGCTTGGCTTAAGGAAGATGTTTTGGAAACTATTCCAAGGCCTTTAGTGCATGTATGTGGACGGCATGTGTGGCTAGAGGGGTGGCCGAATGTTGATAGGAGGTTTGGGGGAGGATATTTGGCCAACTTTAGCAATTGTACACCTTTTGGCATATTTTTCTCTTCCTCTCCAAACAAATCCCTCTTTGGCCGAATGCACCATAAGCATTTTGTGCAATTTTACTTTTGGTTTTAGCTCTCATTTTGTTTGAAGCAAATACTATCTTTCTTTCTCTCATTTTCGTCTTGAAACTGAAAACTCATTTTTACATTTTGTGCATTTTTCTTTTCGGCAAACTAGGTGCTTGGCCGAACCTTTTTCTCCCATCTCTCTCTTTTCTTCTTTTGATATTTGCTCAACCACATTTCCTTTTTCTTTCATTTGGCCGAACCTCTTTCTTCCCCAAACTCACTTTTCTTTTCTTCCATTGTTGCTAAAACTGAATCCTCTCTCTCTCATTTTTTTTTATTCTCTTTTCTACTCACATACTTCCTTACTTTTTATACACATATCTTTCTTCTTTCATAACCATATTGCCGAAACTTCCCACTCCCTTTTTGTATTGTTTTGGCGAATATCATCAAGGGTAGGCATTCATTTTGGGTTTTATTCAATCGGTTTGGAAAAGGGTAAGTGTTCATGACCGTTTTCCTTCATTTCTTTCTCTTTTCTATGTCGTTTTCTTGTGGTCAAAGGCCGAACCTATGGACATTTGTTGCAAGGTTCTAACCATTTTTAGGAACCGATTATTCTTTTAGGCTCCTCGGGACGTTGGAAGCAATCAATCTAAGCCTCGTCTCTTTGTCAATCGTTTTGGGTAAGCTTTTAGGTAAGACTTGGTATTTCAAGTGATAACTCATTGGGATTTAGTGGTATGGCCGAATGGCCTTTGTTTATAATCTAAGTATTGGTCGATTGTAGGACAAGGTGATCTAGTGCGATAGATCGGACCTTCGGAAGTTAATATTTGCATTGGTGAAAGGTGTGTATCTTACACACTTTATAACTTGGTTTATATATATATATGTGTGTTAAATAACTATTCAAGTTGTTAAAGCCGAAACTATGAGATATTGATATGATACCTTGATGTGTATGAGCAAGGATACGGGTAAGTCTGTTTCGATATGATGTTGCTATATGTTGTTTAATATCACGATCTACGATATGTATTGGTTATATGTTCATATCAAAGTATATTGACATGATTTGTTTATCTATTGCATTGGTATGGACAATATGAGAGGAGGGGGAAGATTGATATTCGTGTCTTGGACACGGAGGTTTAGCACCTCCGGTGATTTGGTATCACATTTGTGTCTTTGGGACACAGGAGGTTTGGCACCTCATAGCGACTCGTCCCCTGTGGATTAACACCACCTTGGGTTGGCCCCACTTTTGAGATATGGGATTGTCACCGGTGATTTGGTATCACACGTGGGTTGGCCCCACAACTTGATTATTCATGACTTTGGTCACCGGTGATTTGGTATCACATTTGTGTCTTTGGGACACAGAGGTTTGGCACCTCATAGCGACTCGTCCCCTGTGGATTAACACCACCGTGGGTTGGCCCCACTTTTGAGATATGGGATTGTCGCGGTGATTTGGTATCACAAGTGGGTTGGCCCCACAACTTGATTATTTGTGACTTTGGTCACGGTGGTTTAGCACCACCGGTGGTTTGGTACCACACGGGGTAGAAAAAGGAGTTACGGATGGCTAGGTTGGGTGCATAATATATATATTGCTTGGTTATAATTTGTGTAAGTATGTGGTATTTACCGGGAGAGGGAATATGCACTGAGTCTTGGTGACTCACCTTCTCCCTTACTTTTATAGGTAATTCGTAAATTCGCGGATGAGGAGTAGGATGAACTCGAGGAGGCCATGCAATGAAATTTGGTTTTACATGAACTTCCATTTGGTTACTTGATTTTAATTTGGTTTTCATTTTTATGGGTTTGTCATAAGGCCTCTTAAATTATGTTTTTGGATTATTTATATGCTTTGGATTTGTTTTAGGAATAACTTGCAAATTACATGATTGATTTAATGATATGTGAACAAAGTTTTCTAAAATACAAAGCGCGATGGTTTTAAAAGCGTTACCATCGGGTAACCTAAATAAATTGATAATTTTTAACAACTTAAGTATTTTCGATAACTCAAACTATTTTACAAAACTTAAGTTTCCAAATTTCTATTAGATACGATTTTCAACCTAATTGCTTTAGTTTCTCTTTAATTTATAAATGGTTTACGAATCTAAGCTGCGACTAAGTTTTAAAAATCTATATACGGAATTGCAAAGTAAAATATCGAGTTTTCAACTTAATTTTCTACAATTTAGAATAATAAAAAGTTTTTCACTAAAATTTAATCGTTAACTTGTTTTTCTTCAAAATGTTTTCCTTCGTGGCATGCCAGATTCAGTCATGGCATATTGACCGGGTTTGGGGTGTTAAAAATTGGTATCAGAGCCAAGTTCAAAAGCTCGACTGTGGGCCCGAGGCCCAAAATGATTTAAAGTATGGTCTTAAAATGTTTTGTTTAAAATTATATGGTTGGAAAGGCATGGCCCCGAGTCTCAGACATCAATCCATACAGTAAGTACATCAAACTGTTGATTTTGATGATATGATATGATGATGTTGGCATGATTGTATAGTAGTAGGAACTACTCTAGAGACCCAAAACTATAGGTTGAATGTACTCATGAAATAACTTCTTATTAAAATTATTCATAAAGCGTGTTTTAAAGAAAGTGGAATAATGACTAATGCATAACGCTTTTAAATCGGATAAGTCGAGACTTTAGACATGAGTACTTGAGGTCGGGGGTCGTACTACTCGTGGGCGTGGTCGGGGTAGGATGGGCGTGTGCAGGCGGTGAGGTGCGGTCAAGGATCGAGAATGAGGTACCACCACCCCACCACCAGCGGTTGGAGTTGAGCATCGAGGATCAAGCGGGGATGACGCAGCGATGTCTCGAGCGATCTTTGCGAGTTCTTGAGAGGGTAATTTGGAATAGGTGGAGGCGCGGGAATTGAAATCCGTATCGAGCGACTTGAGCCAATGGAGCGGAGGTATTTCGAGGTGTTTGGCGTAGCTCGGTCTTGGTGAATATTGGTTAGAGGCAACAGAGCGAATCATGGATGACTTGGATCCGAGTCTTTGAGGAAAAGGCCGAAAGGGATAGTGTCGCTTCTTCGGGATGAGTCATATCGGTGGTGGCTCACGGTGCGGAATAGTCTTTGCGGCGGAGGATCTCACTTGGGATTATTTTTAAGCGGCGTATCGGAAGAAATATGTTGGGTCTAGTTACATTGATGCGCAGCGTAAGGCATTTCGAGTTTGGTTCGAGGCGATAAGTCCGTATCGTAATATGAGGTGATATCCTTAAGACTGACATTTCGCACTCGGTATGGGCACTCACGAATTTACGGTAATGCCGTTTGGGTTGACTAACGACCGGCAAAGCATTCATGGACATGATGAATCGGGTATTCCAGCAGTTTACGGATCGATTTGTCGTAGTATTTATAGGCGATATTTTGGTATACTCAAAGTCGGAGGAGGAGCATGATGCACATTTGCGAGTAGTGTTTGCGGTTCCGAGGAAAAGCGACTTTATGCCAAATTTAGTAAGTGCGAGTTACGGCTTAGGAGGTGACTTTCTTGGGTCACGTAGTATCGGTGAGGGATTAGAGTGGATCCTCGGAAGATTGAGGCGGTGTTGGATTGGAAGCCGCCTAAGTCGGTGGTGAGATTGAGTTTTCTAAGTCTGGCGGGGTATTACCGAAGATTTGTAGAGGATTTTCTTTGATAGCAGCACCTATGACTAAGTTATTGAGGAAAAGAGTTCCATTTGTGTGGACCGAGAAGCGACAAGGAAGTTTCGACAAGTTAAAGAAGATTCTAAGCGAAGCTCGGTTTGATTCAACTTTGAGAGCGGGCAAGGAATTCACGGTTTCTTGTGATGCATCACATCTTGGTTTGGAATGTGTGCTAATGCGGGGAAGGAAGGTAGTGGCTTATGCATCTCGTGATTGAGACCACATGAAGTTAACTATCCGACGCATGACTTGGAATTAGTCGCTTTGTGTAGTTTTGCTTTGAAGATTTGGAGACACTATTTGTATGGAGAGAAGTCGATAGTCTACACGGATCATAAGAGTCTTAAGTATCTTTTGACTCAAAAGGATTTGAACTTGAGGTGCGTAGATGGATTGAGTTGTTAAAGGACACACGATTCGATTGAGTATCATCGGGCAAGGCTAACGTGGTGGCGCGACGCGTTGAGCCGTAAGGTTATGACCGACTTAAGATCGATGTTTGCTCGTCTTAGCTTATATGCGATGGGAGTCTTTTGGTGAATTGCAAGTCAAGCCGACTTGGTTAGAGCAAATCAAGGAGAAGCTTGATTAGAGGATGATGGTTTAAATGATCGGAGCTTGCGGGTTGAAGCGGAGGTTTAGAGGATTATAGTTTGTCGGTGATGGAGTATTATGTTTTAAAGGGAGAGCTTGTATGCCAAAGGATATTGAGTTGAGGCAAAGGATTCTTGGGACGCACATAGCAGCCCATACGCTATGCATCACGGAGGTAGCAAGATGTATCGGGATTTAAGAAGCGATTTTGGTGGCAGTGCAGGCGGGAGGTGGCGAGTTTGTGGGTAAATGTCGGCGTGCCGGCAGGTCAAGGCGAAATATCGATTGCCATCGGGTTACTTCACCGGTGAAGATTCCACGATGGAAGTGGGAGCGGATCACTATGGACTTTGTCGATGGATTACCCCTTACGCCAAGTAAGAAGGACTCGATTTGGGTGATTGTGGATCGTCTGACTAAGTCAGCTCATTTTATTCCGGTAAGGGTGGATTATTCGCTTCAGAAGTTAGCTAAGTTGTATGTGGCAGAAATAGTGAGGTTGCACGGTGTACCAGTGTCGATCATCTCAGACAGAGATCCTAGATTTACGTCGAGGTTTTGGAGAGCATTACATCAAGCTTTGGGTATGCGGTTGGATTTTAGTACGGCATTTCATCCACAGTCTGACGGGCAGTCGGAAAGAGTTATTCAAATTTTGGAGGATATGTTGAGAGGATGTGTTTTGGACTTCAGAGGCAGCTGGGAAGAGTTTTTACCGTTAGCTGAATTCACATACAACAATAGTTACCAAGCAAGCATTAAGATGGCACCATATGAGGCGTTGTATGGTAGGAGGTGTCGCACACCTACATCTTTACAGACAGAATTGGGTGGCGTCGGATGTTAGGACCGAGTTGGTTCTGAGGCGAGGATAAGGTTAAGATGATTGAGGCTCGTCTGAAGGAAGCTTCGGATAGGCGAAGTCATATGCCGATCTCAAGCGGAGGATATAGAGTTTGCCGTAGGTGACAAGGTTTTTCGAAGGTCTCGCCATGGAAGAAAGTGTTAAGATTTGGGAAAAAGGCAAGTTAAGTCCAAGGTTTATTGGACCGTATAAGGTGTTGAGACGAGTGGGACCAGTAGCCTATCGGCTCGAGTTGCCATCGAGAGGTGAGTCGATTCACGATCATTCCATGTCTCCATGCTTAGACGCTATCGTTCTAATCCATCGCATGTCGTGGAAGTAGAGGAAATAGAGGTGAGTCAGTTGGACGATAGAAGAAGAACACGTGCGATTCTAGATCGAGATGTGAAAGTTTTTGCGTAGGAAGTCCGTTCCTTTAGTGAAGGTTTTATGGCAGAATCATGGCGTGGAAGAAGCTACGTGGGAACCGGAGGATGCGATAAGGCAGCAGTACCCTCAACTCTTTTGATCAGGTAATTTCGAGGACGAAATTTTCTTAAGGGGGTAGAATTGTAACATCCTAAAAATATTGGAGTATCATCTTGTTATTTGTGTTAGCTCGGATATGATTGTTATTGTGTGTTTAGTATAATTATGTAAAGGCTTGGAAATATTAGCTAAGCTAGAATAATTTTTAGTGTGGAAAATTTAGTGAAGTGGATTAAATGAGCTTGACACTTAAGATAATTTAAGTGTTAAACTAAAGCACATGAGGAGTTAGTGGCATAGTGGATAAGGAGCTTGAAAGGTTGCTTGAGGGAAGTGGTTCGAGTAGCATGGAAAGCATATTGAGGATTTTATTTTTGTACATCCTAGCATTAAGTGTCGGTCAACTATACATATGGATAAGATGGACAATTTTTTTTTGGCAAGAAGACTTAAGGTTATGGTAAGCATGAAATAAGGGATAGAATTGCTAGATTTTGGGGATAAAATTCCTTCAACTTTGGAATGTAGAGGATTTCAAGGCTTGGCTTAAGGAAGATGTTTTGGAAACTATTCCAAGGCCTTTAGTGCATGTATGTGGGCGGCATGTGTGGCTAGAGGGTGGCCGAATGTTGATAGGAGGTTTGGGGAGGATATTTGGCCAACTTTAGCAATTGTGCACCTTTTGGCATATTTTCTCTTCCTCTCCAAACAAATCCCTCTTTGGTAAGAATGCACCATAAGCATTTTGTGCAATTTTACTTTTGGTTTTAGCTCTCATTTTGTTTGAACCAAATACTATCTTTCTTTCTCTCATTTTCCATTTGAGGCTGAAAACTCATTTTTACATTTTGTGCATTTTTCTTTTCGGCAAACTAGGTGCTTAGCCGAACCTTTTTCTCCCATCTCTCTCTTTTCTTCTTTTGATATTTGCTCAACCACATTTCCTTTTTCTTTCATTTGGCCGAACCTCTTTCTTCCCCAAACTCACTTTTCTTTTCTTCCATTGTTGCTAAAACCGAATCCTCTCTCTCTAATTTTTTTTTATTCTCTTTTCTACTCACATACTTCCTTACTTTTTATACACATATCTTTCTTCTTTCATAACCATATTGCCGAAACTTCCCACTCCCTTTTTGTATTGTTTTAGCCGAATATCATCAAGGGTAGGCATTCATTTTGGGTTTTCTTCAATCGGTTTTGGAAAAGGGTAAGTGTTCATGACCGTTTTTCCTTCATTTCTTTCTCTTTTCTATGTCATTTTCTTGTGGTCAAAGGCCGAACCTATGGACATTTTTTGCAAGGTTCCAACCATTTTTAGGAACCGATTATTCTTTTAGGCTCCTCGGGACGTTGGAAGCAATCAATCTAAGCCTCGTCTCTTTGTCAATCGTTTTGGGTAAGCTTTTAGGTAAGACTTGGTATTTCAAGCGATAACTCATTGGGATTTAGTGGTATGGCCGAATGGCCTTTGTTTATAATCTAAGTATTGGTCGATTGTAGGACAAGGTGATCTAGTGCGATAGATCAGACCTTCGAAAGTTAGTATTTGCATTGGTGAAAGGTGTGTATCTTACACACTTTATAACTTGGTTTATATATATATGTGTGTGTGTTAAATAACTATTCAAGTTGTTAAAGCCGAAACTATGAGATATTGATATGATACCTTGATGTGTATGAGCAAGGATACGGGTAAGTCCGTTTCGATATGATGTTGCTATATGTTGTTTAATATCACGATCTACGATATGTAATGGTTATATGTTCATATCAAAGTATATTGACATGATTTGTTTATCTATTGCATTGGTATGGGCAATATGAGAGGAGGGGAAGATTGATATTCGTGTCTTGGACACCGGAGGTTTAGCACCTCCGGTGATTTGGTATCACATTTGTGTCTTTGGGACACGGAGGTTTGGCACCTCATAGCGACTCATCCACGTGGATTAACACCACCGTGGGTTGGCCCCACTTTTGAGATATGGGATTATCGCCGGTGATTTGGTATCACGTGGGTTGGCCCCACAACTTGATTATTCGTGACTTTGGTCACGGTGATTTGGTATCACATTTGTGCCTTTGGGACACCGGAGGTTTGGCACCTCATAGCGACTCGTCCACGTGGATTAACACCACCGTGGGTTGGCCCCACTTTTGAGATATGGGATTGTCGCCGGTGATTTGGTATCACAAGTGGGTTGGCCCCACAACTTGATTATTTGTGACTTTGGTCACGGTGGTTTAGCACCACCGGTGGTTTGGTACCACACGGGGTAGAAAAAGGAGTTACTGGATGGCTAGGTTGGGTGCATAATATATATCTTTGCTTGGTTATAATTTGTGTAAGTATGTGGTATTTACCGGGAGAGGAATATGCACTGAGTCTTGGTGACTCACCTTCTCCCTTACTTTTTCGGGTAATTCGTAAATTCGCGGATGAGGAGCCGGATGAACTCGAGGAGGCCATGCAATGAAATTTGGTTTTACATGAACTTCCATTTGGGTACTTGATTTTAATTTGGTTTTCATTTTTATGGGTTTGTAATAAGGCCTCTTAAATTATGTTTTTGGATTTTTATATGCTTTGGATTTGTTTTAGGAATAACTTGCAAATTACATGATTGATTTAATGATATGTGAACAAAGTTTTCTAAAATACAAAGCGCGATGGTTTTAAAGCGTTACCATCGGGTAACCTAAATAAATTGATAATTTTTAACAACTTAAGTATTTTCGATAACTCAAACTATTTTACAAAACTTAAGTTTCCAAATTTCTATTAGATACGATTTTCAACCTAATTGCTTTAGTTTCTCTTTAATTTATAAATGGTTTACGAATCTAAGCTGCGACTAAGTTTTAAAAATCTATTTACGGAATTGCAAAGTAAAATATCGGTTTTCAACTTAATTTTCTACAATTTAGAATAATAAAAAGTTTTTCACTAAAATTTAATCGTTAACTTGTTTTTCTTCAAAATGTTTTCCTTCGTGGCATGCCAGGTTCGGTCATGGCGTATTGACCGGGTTTGGGGTGTTACAGTGGGATTAAGTCAGTATATAGCATATGAGTACATGGCCATGGTACACGGGCGTGTGCTGGTGGCCGTGGGGATAAATCGATATACATGCCCTATTTTGTACGGCCGAGACACATGGGTGTGTCGGTTGCCGTGGGAGGCACACGGCTTTGTTGCGGGCGTGTGACCTCTGCAGTGTTTAAAAAGTTTTAAATTTCTGTGAATTTCCATATGTGTTCGGTTTAGTCCCGACCCTTCTCTAAAGCATGCTTAAGGTCTCTGTGACCTATTTAAGGGACATAGTCATTGCGATTGATGAATTGTATTATGAAATGTTTATAAAAGTTTTCGATCTATCTGGTAATGCCTTTAACCCTAATCCGGCGATGGACATGGGTTAGGGGTGTTACAATTCAACACAATTACATTGTCCCCTATAAGGGCCTACGAGGACTTAAACATCTTTTGAACTGGTTCGGGACAAAACTGATAACATACAAAAAATTTTGGAAACTTAGAAAAATTTCAACCATACAGGAGTCACACGCCCATGTGAAAAGACCGTGTGCCTCACACGGCTCTAGAGACGTCCGTGTCTCAGGCCGTGTGGAAACAGGGCATACATAATAACTTGGGTCACATGGCCAACCACACGCCCGTGTGTCTAGCCCATTTGCTCTTCAAAGTGGCCACACACGCCCGTGTGCTAGGCCGTGTGCTAGGCCATGCCAAACCTGTAGGGTATACTGACTTATGCAACATGGCCAAGTCACACGCCCGTGTGCTAGGCCGTGTGCCAATTAGAGGGTATACTAACTTGTACCACACGGCCAGTCACACGCCCGTGTGTGAGACCGTGTGGAGCATACTGAATTCAATTCAATTTCAACACCAGGGGACACACGACCATGTAACATGACCGTGTGTCACACACGTCTGAGACACACGCCCGTGTCTCTGCCCGTGTGGACAAAAATAGGCCATTTGCAAGGCCAATTTTCCACCCTATAATCAACGTACCTACACAAGGCAAAATGGTACCATTTCATCATACAATTAGGCAGCCAAAATCATCAATCAAATGCACAATTCACACCATTATAATTTCATTTATTCCAATTCTCAAATCACTACCATTTACTTAGCCAAATACATGCCAAAACAATATCAAACAATATGGTTCATTTATTGATGTGAGCTCACTCATGAAGCTAGATGCCGAACCTATGGAGCTGCCATCGGGGCAATTACTCGAGCTCGTGCCAAGAGATTTCAAGAAGCTGTAGCATTCTACATTGCTCGAGTTTGGATCGAGGGAATGGCCGAACATAAAGTGGCCAGCTCAAGTAGCTCGATGTGCACTTTTCTACAAGCTGATTTATCTCGTGCTAGCTCAAGGGAGCTCAATTTGGCACTTAGCTAGCTCAATGAGCTGATTGCATATTTATTTAATTCATGCATTTATTTTGAATAAGTTTAAATTAGTTGTGTTAGCTAAATTCAGTTCAAGTAATTAAATTAAATAAATTTGTTAAAATCTGGACATTTTAATTTTAAGTATTAAATGTGTCTTATGTTAGTACATGTTTTTAATATGCCTTATGTTAAGACATAAATTAAATGTATCTAGTTTTAGGACATAGTTTTAATGTGTCTAGCTTAAGGACAAATTTATTAGTGGCTGCAAATTAATTTGTCCTAGCCGATTTAATGTGTCTCAACCTATTTAATTGCTACCATTTATTTTGTCTAGGATGCATGCATGGACGGCATGATTGTGTGCAGCCACTAAAAACACCTTTTTTATGATCAATAGTAGCATTAAAGGAGGCATGCTGGCCAAATTTAATGTGCAGTAAAAAGGGAGCTATTCAGCATGCAAGGGACATCCATTTAATGGGCTGCTGATTTCTCCTTTTTCCATATGCCTTTTCGTGGAGATCAATGGACAAAGAGTTAATGTCCAGCTGGTGCTATTTCGTGAACATCAAAGGGCTGCTGGTTGGTGTTTCCAAGTGACCATTCGGCCAACAGCATGATTGGTGATTAATTTTTTCAAGGCTGAACGTCTCACTCCCAAAAGAAGCATTTAAGCCATTTTTAAAGCACCAAAGCCGAATGTGGACTTGTCTCCATCAATGACCAGTCGAACCATCCCATTCTAGAAGCTATCTTTTCAGATTTCTAAGCCAAGATCATTCTAGAATGTGTTTATGAAATTTCTAGGAAGTTTCCTAAAACTTAAGGCTAAAGGAGCTGTCCCATTTAATGCTACAAGGGACCATTCGGCTAGCCTGGCTAAGACTATAAATAGGCTATGTAATTCACTTGTTGAGACTAATGAACAATTTTATAAACCTTGTTTACTTTGTGAGTTTGTTTTCAACTCTCATTGTTCTCCAAAGACTCGTTCGACTTATCAAGTAACCCTTGTGGCGTCAACCCATCTTTGTTATTCCGAACTTATCACTTTGCACCAAAAGTGTGGCGTTCAAGTTTTATCGAGGTTCCTGTGTAACATCCTGAATTTTTGGGCCTATGCATTTAATGGGTGAATACGTGTAATGAGTTAATTTGAGCATTAGGGGTCCAAATTGGGCTCAGGATTGGGCTGAAGCCTTAGTTAAATTTTTGTTTGGGCACTATAGGGTTTAAAAGGTGGTATCTGAGTTTAAAATATCAAAATGGGCTTGTGGCCCAATGGTCAGTGGCGCCACTTAGGGAGCAAGGAGGTGATGCCACACAAGGGAGTAAGGGGCCCAAATTTAAGTTACATGGAGCCCAACTCTTTTAATTTAAGTTAGCTATTTTTCAGCATTTAGGGTTTCCACCTTTTCTTTCTCTTCTTTATTCTAAAAGTCGAAAGCCGAAAACTCCATTATTCCTTTATCTTCTTTCTTCTAAAAGCCAAAAACTCCATTATTCTCTTCTCTTCTTTCTTTTAAAAGCCGAAAGCTGAAAACTCCATTATTTCTTTCTCTTCTTTCTTCTAAAAGCCAAAAACCCCATTATTCTTTTCTCTTCTTTCTTCAACTAAAAGCCAAAACTACTTAGATTTCTTCCTATCATCTTCTCTTCTGATCTTCTCAAAAATTCAGAATCTCTAAGGGGTAGTCGAATTCTCTACGTTAAGGTGAGTGCCGATTTTCCTATCTCTTCAATCTCTCTTTCAGTTTTTTAGAGACAAGGCCGAATGGCCACTTGGTTGTTAAGGCTGCCGAATGAAGCTAATATTTCCTCTCTTTTTGCGTTTGGGCGGCATTAGGGATTTGAAGGAACACTGATCATCTAGATTTAAAATTTGGAAATCGCTAGTCTCCAATTCGGGATTTTAAGGTAAGGTAATTTTCCTAGATTTTCACTAGATTCGTTCATCGCATGCGAGATCTTAACTTTATGATGTGGATTAATGATCATATGTTGTGATAGTAGTTCTGACAAGGACTTGTGATGGAATTAAATATGGATCAGGCAAAGGAGAGAATTCTTAAGTTTAAGAGAAGAGTTGTCGGTCGCGTGATGCGGGATTAGCCACGGGTTGTGGACCGGCCACGAACAACACCTTAGGCAAGTAGCGGTTGTATCGACTTACGATAGTGTCGACATAGAGAGTGTCATTCTAACGGTAATCGGTGTGTAGATCTCTAACACACTAATTAATCTGTACTAAATATATGTTATGGGCTAAAAGCCGGAAAAAGGCTGTATAGTAATCTGTACTAAATATATGTTATGGGCTAAAAGTCGAAAAAAGGCTACATAGACAGTCGGATTACCCAAAAAGGGTAGGCAAGGGATGCCAAGTACATAATCATAGAAACTTCTCTATGTGTATCGATGTATGTGATAGACTGTGAACTTTTAGGTAGTATATTGTTTTGAATCTGCATGTATATATGCATGGGATGGGATTGATATGATGAAGGGGAAGAAGGTCGCATAGCGATCGGTGGCTTTGCCACATAGGTCACATAGTGATCGGTCTTTATGATGACGACTCAATTTGTCGAAATGCTACGATGTATTATTAAGGTCGCATGGCGATCGGTGGCTTTGCCACATAGGTCACTGATGATCGGTCTTTAAGATAGGCGACCACGGTGTCGATATGGTGTGTAGCGGTTGGAGGGTTGATTGTAGAAATCCCCAAGGTGTGATAGTTAGTGCGGGTTGGTGTGTAGAGGATGGATTTCTAGGTGGGATGGGTCATGATGCATAGTTAGTTACCCTTGTATGGGCCAAGGCCCATAATGTGTTTGTGGGCCTAAAGCCTTTTATGTGTTTAGGGATTTGCTGCTGAGTCTTGGTGACTCACCCTATTATTTTCCTAACCTTTCGGATGAGCGTGTAGATCGTGGACAAGGGAGCGAGGTGGACTCGAGGGCCAACAAGTCTTTTATTTATTAAATTTCCATTTTATTTTAAGTTTAAATTTTGGAATTATTTGATGTAATAAGGCCTCCATCGCTTAGGTTATAAGTTGATACTTGTCAATATTTATGTTTTTTTCATTCATGATCAAAGACTTATGATTAAAAGAAATAAAAATGGGATTTTCACCCATTATTTGAAATAACACTTGTTTTGGAAAAAAATAAAATTTCAAAGATTTTCTACCAGTGCCACCTATTTAAAGATTATCTACAAAAACGACTAAGTTTTTCATAATTATTCCAAGTAAAGTTTTTAAGCTTAAAATCGTAGCATACCAGATCTGGTGAAACTTATGGGCGGAGTTTGGGGTGTTACATTTTAGTATCGAGCCAGTTCAAACTCGGTTTGTGAAATGGGTCTAGTAGTGTTTTGAAAATTTATGTGAAATTGAGAAAAATGCGGAAGAAGATATGGCCTTGAGTCTCAGGCAAGCACCGATCTGTAACACCCCAAACCCGGTCAACACACTACAACGGATTCGACATCACAGGGGTAAAAATAATTTGAATAAAACAAGTTGTAGGTTTAAATTTTGAAGATAATGCTATAAAACACTTTCTTTGTTTAAAGTTTGGACAAAAGAAGAAAACTCCTTTGAGAAAACCGTTTGTTTTTAAGGAAATGCGGACTTTGATTAAAATGCAAAGTTGAAAACCGTTTTGTATTTGAACTTAAAGTAAAACTTAGGTTGGCGAAAATCGAGTTGTTCGTTAACACCATTTGTTTGTTATTACCCGATGATAAAGTTTGAAAATCTCGATAAGAGGTATAACTTTTGAAAACATTGAGTTAACAGTTATTAACATGCCATGTTGTTTAACTTAAGCACAATATAATAAAACTTATAGCAGATAATCAAAAACCCAAAATAATGGAATTTAGCGGCCTTATTACAAATCCAAAACAAAATTTAAAAGTAAATTAACCCAAAATAGTAAATGAGATAAAACCCGAAAACATAACGCATGGCCACCTCGAGAGTGCCTACGGCTCCACATCCGCGATCTATGCCTCATCTACAAAATGTAAGGGAAGGGGTGAGTCACCGAGACTCGATGTATAAATCCCCATCCCGATAATAACAAAGCACTTACACAATACATAAGTCAATATGCAATTCATGCAAACCCAACCTAACCATCGAACTCCTGTGTCTACCAGTGTGGTCAAAACCACTTTGGTGGTCAAAACCACTCAGTATTTGTAGTCACAAATCATATAAGTGTGGTCAAAACCATTGGTGACCGTAGTCACAAATCATATGGTGGGGCCAACCCACCGTGTGGTCAAAACCACTGATGAAAATCCCGTAATCAACATGTGGGGCTAACCCGACTGTGGTACCAAACCACCGGGACGAGTCACAAATAATCCATGCGTGGTCAAAACCACTTGTGACCGTAGTCACAAATAGTATATGTGTGGTCAAAACCCACTGGTGGTCAAAACCATCGAGACTTAGTCACGATTATAATGTAGAAAGCGGGGCCAACCTTTGTGTGGTCAAAACCACTTGGTGATGATCTAGAAACAAGCCTTCCCCCTCTCTCTCATTACCCGTGCAATATGACATAATAATTAGTGTGTATGCGTTATGTCATGTATGCTAAACATATATCAAATATAAGTATAACATGAATTAGCATCATAATCGAGATAGACATAAAACAACATAATCACGCTAATCAACCTCTAAGGGTATAACCGTAATTTTACCTACCAAGGGCATTTTCGTAATTTACCCACCAAGGGTATATCGGTAATTTTACTGCAATGGCCTTTCCCAAAGGCCCAAATGTCGCCCGAATGACTCGGCTACCATTTCCTAAATGCCGGACGATTGGGCCTAAAACTCGATTAGGCCCATTCGGGCCCCTGCCCGCGTGTGGCCCACCTAGCACAAATCTAGCCATGTATATAAGTTCCACCTAGCCTAGTTCACTATATACTACACAATCGCACAATTTACTCATAAGGGCCCACGGGCCCGTTGGGCCCACTTTGGCCCATCGCGGCCCAAGCAGCCCCAACCCACAAGAATACTACGGATGGCCTCAACTATCGCGTCGAAGCCCCTGCGTGCGGCGCGCGCGCTCGTGTGGCTACTATTGCCGTGGACCGACACTTCGGCATTTGCCGCTCTACAACTAGAGTAGAGAGAGTTACACACCTAATAGGAGTCTGGTGTTAAACCGCGCTGCGGCCACTCCTGTGCCCAAACACCCACCAAGGTATGTTAACTCTCCTCCTGGAATGCTCTTTATATAGCTAGCTCTCCATCTTCCTTCTTTGTATCTTTCCGATGTGGGATCCTTCGCCGTCGATAGAGTTTAAATTCAAATGAAACTCTTGCCAGTCCAATCATAAAATAAATACCCCCTTGCTTCTCATGAGATTCGAACCCAGGCTCCCCTGCAACATAATCCACGCCGCTAACCACTTGGCCACAAGCTCCTCTTGTGTCTTAAACCATGCGCAACTAAATTTGAATCTATAGCCAAATATTAAAGTCCATGTAAAAAGAAAACCAAAATGCAAGAGCCAAGACTTGAACCTTGGACCTCCTTCCTTCCATGTGGCGTCACCCCCTTGTTCCTTAAGTGGCATCACTTTGCCACTACACCACACACTCCACTTGTGTCATTTTTCCCCACATTTTATTCTTAAGGCCTACTTGCCAACTTCCAGGGTATTTTTCACCTAAAACCAAAATTTCCCTAAAGCCAAAGTTTGATCCCGGGACTTCATAGAAGCCTTCTAACCTTCCAAAATCACTTATCCAATAGGTCCAACTTGCATTTAAGCCGATCTCTTATTCTCTAAAAATTTTAAATCAAGGCCCATTGGGCCCAATCCTAATAGGCCCAATTTCGGGATGTTACAAATCTACCCTCCTTAAAGAAATTTCGTCTTGAAATTTCCAACTCTGAGAACATTCGTACAACCTAACCTACAACATTTGTGCTCACAGCTGCGCACTCTGATTCCAATAACCTAATATACTTTTAACTAGAATTTAGAAATCCTACACATACTTAAAAACACCTAACCATTAAAGCGGACAAATATTTAAAGACGCAATCAACTCTATATTCGAACATCACATCCAACCCAAACACACAGAATAGATATTCAAAATCGACATATAACAAAGCAAAGTATCGGGAAACTTACGGTGAGGATTGGTGCCGGAGACTCGGGTGCCATATTTAAAAAAAAACAGATATATATTTTTCTAAACCATTTTCCAAACCATCTTTTGAAAACATTTTTGAACCCAAACCCACAGTAATGAGTTTTTGAACCTAGGCTCGATACCAAAATTGTAACACCCCAAACCCTGGGTCAACACACTACAACCGGATTCGGCATGTCACAGGGTAAAAATAATTTGAATAAAACAAGTTGTAGGTTTAAATTTTGAAGATAACACTATAAAACACTTTGTTGTTTAAAGTTTGGACAAAAGAAGAAAACTCCTTTGAGAAAACCGTTTGTTTTTAAGGAAATGCTGACTTTGATTAAAATGCAAAGTTGAAAACCGTTTTGTATTTGAACTTAAAGTAAAACTTAGGTTGGCAAAAATCTGAGTTGTTCGTTAACACCATTTGTTTGTTATTACCCGATGATAAAGTTTGAAACTCCCGATAAGAGGTATAACTTTTTCAAAATATTGAGTTAACATGTTATTAACATGCCATGTTGTTTAACTTAAGCACAATATAATAAAACTTATAGCAGATAATCAAAAAACCCAAAATAATGGAATTTAGCGGCCTTATTACAAATCCAAAACCAAAATTAAAAGTAAATTAACCCAAAATAGTAAATGAGATAAAACCCAAAAACATAACGCATGGCCACCTCGAGTGCGCCTTGGCTCCACATCGCGATCTATGCCTCATCTCTGCAAAATGTAAGGGAAGGGGTGAGTCACGAGAGACTCGTGTATAAATCCCCATCCCGATAATAACAAAGCACTTACACAATACATAAGTCAATATGCAATTCATGCAAACCCAACCTAACCATCCGAACTCTGTGTCTACCAGGTGTGGTCAAAACCACTGGTGGTCAAAACCACTTGGTGACCGTAGTCACAAATCATATAAGTGTGGTCAAAACCACTTTGGTGACCGTAGTCACAAATCATATGGTGGGGCCAACCCACCGTGTGGTCAAAACCAGCGATGAAAATCCCGTAATCAACATGTGGGGCTAACCGACTGTGGTACCAAACCACTGGGACGAGTCACAAATAATCCATGTGTGGTCAAAACCACTTGTGACCGTAGTCACAAATAGTATATGTGTGGTCAAAACCACTGGTGGTCAAAACCACTGAGACTTAGTCACGATTATAATATAGAAAGCGGGGCCAACCCACTGTGTGGTCAAAACCACTGGTGACAGTCTAGAAACAAGCCTTCCCCCTCCTCTCATTACACCCGTGCAATATGACATAATAATTCGTATATGCAGTATGTCATGTATGCTAAACATATATCAAATATAAGTATAACATGAATTACCATCATAATCAGATAGACATAAAACAACATAATCACGCTAATCAACCTCTAAGGGTATAACCATAATTTTACCTACCAAGGGCATTTTCGTAATTTACCCACCAAGGGTATATCGGTAATTTTGCACTGCAATGGCCTTTCCCAAAGGCCCAAATGTCGCCCCGAATGACTCGGCTACCATTTCCGGTCGTCTGCCAGGACGATTGGGCCTAAAACTCGATTAGGCCCATTCGGGCCCACACGCTTCGTGTGGCCCACCTAGCACAAATCTAGCCATGTATATAAGTTCCACCTAGTCTAGTTCTACTATACTACACAATCGCACAATTTACTCATAAGGCCCACGGGCCCATTGGGCCCACCTCTCGCCCATCGCGCCCAAGCGACCCCAACCCACAAGAATACTACGATGGCCTCAACTATCGCGTGAAGCCCCACACGCGCGCTTCGCGCGCTCGTGTGGCTACTATTGCCGTGGACCGACACTTCGGCATTTGCCGCTCTACAACTAGAGTAGAGAGAGTTACACACCTGATAGGAGTCTGGTGTTAAACCGCGCTGCGACCACTCCTGTGCCCAAAAGCCTACCAAGGTATGTCAACTCTCCTCCTGGAATGCTCTTTATATAGCTAGCTCTCCACCTTCCTTCTTTGTATCTTTCCGATGTGGGATCCCTTCGTCAGTAGAGTTTAAATTCAACTGAAACTCTTGCCGTCCAATCTGCAAAATAAATACCCCCTTGCTTCTCATGAGATTCGAACCCAGGCTCCCCTGCAACATAATCCATGCCGCTAACCACTTGGCCACAAGCTCCTCTTGTGTCTTAAACCATGCGCAACTAAATTTGAATCTATAGCCAAATATTAAAGTCCATGTAAAAAGAAAACCAAAATGCAAGAGCCAAGACTTGAACCTTGGACCTCCTTCCTTCCATGTGGCGTCACCCCCTTGTTCCTTAAGTGGCGTCACTTTGCCACTACACCACACACTCCACTTGTGTCATTTTTCCCACATTTTATTCTTAAGGCCTACCGCCAACTTCAGGTTTTTCACCTAAAACCAAAATTTCCCTAAAGCCAAATTTCGATCCGGGACTTCATAGAAGCCTTCTAACCTTCCAAAATCACTTATCCAATAGGTCCAACTTGCATTTAAGCTGATCTCTTGTTCTCTAAAAATTTTAAATCAAGGCCCATTGGGCCCAATCCCACTAGGCCCAATTTCGGGATGTTACACGATCCACGCAGGTAAGTATTCTAAACTTTTGGATGTGATATGTAGGTGGGCTTGATGGGCTTGATGGACGTAGACTAGTATGTTAGGCATTGATGGACTATAGGCTTAGTTAAAACAACTCTTTAAATTCATAAGACTTAATCTATCCAAACAAACCCGTGAGCAGTCGATGGGTTAGGGTGTGGCAACAGAGCATACGCATGTCTAGGATTGGATTGAGGAGAGCTTGGTACTTAAGCGAGTCCTAGTGACTTACCTCCTCTTCTTTGGAATCCTACAGTGTGCGCGGATTTATTCACCTTAGCCACGAAGATTTGTTGACGGGCCAAAATCTATAATTAAAACCCGAAAGGGACCAGCCACCCTATTTTGCAACCAAAATACCCCCAAGTTTTGTAAAATTTCCAAAACACACTTGATTTGTGAAAATTTCCAAACAACCGTGATTTTATAAAATACCCATGTTTTGAAAACTTACCCGAAAACCCCTAGATTTACAAATGTGACCCGGTTTGAAAAATTAAATTTTCCAAAATACCCCTGCTAAAAAAAAGAGATCATAGTTTTCTAGGGTTGCAGTCTCATTCTGTGAAGCATGTTAAGGTGCATCCAAACTTTTGGGTTTGCGAATATTGCAGAAGGCGTCATCCGGGTGAATGCTGGAGGAAGTCAGGAACGTGTTTAAGATGCGGGTCTGAGGAGCATAAGGCTCGGGATTGTCCAATCACCATTAAGTCGGGTATGTTTTGTGTGGATGCTATATTTTTGGGTATAGAAACTGTATGCGTGCAATGGTTATATATTATTAAATTAGAGTGCACAGGGAAAGCATAGTGGTGAGACTTGGGCGAGACGATTAGTAGTTAGTTGGAAATTTCGAGGATGAGAAATTTCTCTAAGAGGGTAGAAGCGTAACATCCTGAATTTTTGGGCCTATGCATTTAATGGGTGAATATGTGTAATGAGTTAATTTGAGCATTAGGGGTCCAAATTGGGCTCAGATTGATTGGTGAAGCCTTAGTTAAATTTTTGTTTGCCACTATAGGGTTTAAAAGGTGGTATCTGCGTTTAAAATATCAAAATGGGCTTGTGGCCCGGTGTTGATGGCGCCACTTAGGGAGCAAGGAGGTGACGCCACACAAGGAGTAAAGGGCCCAAATTTAAGTTACATGGAGCCCAACTCTTTTTATTTAAGTTAGCTAAATTTTGGCATTAGGGTTAGGTAGAGTGGGGCGGCAACAAGGCTCAAAAATAGGAGGATTTATGTGAATGGGATAATGTAGATAATATAGTTGATAATATGGAAGAAAAAAAAAGGAGAAAAGGTAGAAGCTATCTACAAGGCTAGGAGTTGGCGAAATTCCATCACCTAGAGAAGTGAAGAAATCGGTTTCTTTATGGCAAAGGGTGCTAGAATTTTCCCTTTTTATTTGATTAATTTTTAGTTATCAGGAAGGGCACTTTCGGTTTCTCATAGGTAAGTGTCGAAATTTCTATAAATAGAGAGGGTTCTCTTCTTTATTTTTTGGCATTTAGGGTTTCCACTTTTTCTTTCTCTTCTTTCTTCTAAAAGCCGAAAGCTGAAAACTCCATTATTCCTTTCTATTCTTTCTTCTAAAAGTCAAAAACTCCATTATTCTCTTCTTTCTTCTAAAAGCCGAAAACTCCATTATTCTCTTCTCTTCTTTCTTCTAAAAGCCGAAAGCCGAAAACTCCATTATTTCTTTCTCTTCTTTCTTCTAAAAGCCGAAAACCCCATTATTCTTTTCTCTTCTTTCTTCAACTAAAAGCCGAAACTACTTAGATTTCTTCCTATCATCTTCTCTTCTGATCTTCTCAAAAAGTCGAAATCTCTAAGGGGTAGTCGAATTCTCTACGTTAAGGTGAGTGCCGATTTTCCTATCTCTTCATTCTCTCTTTCGATTTTTTAGAGACAAGGCCGAATGGCCACTTGGTTGTTAAAGTTTGCCGAATGAAGCTAATATTTTCTCTCTTTTTGCGTTTGGCGGCATTCCGGGATTTGAAGGAAACACGATCATCTAGATTTAAAAGCCGAAAATTGCTAGTCTCCAATTTCGGGATTTTAAGGTAAGGTGATTTTCCCTAGATTTTCACTAGATTCGTTCATCGCATGCGAGATCTTAACTTTATGATGTGGATTAACGATCATATGTTGTGATAGTAGTTCTGACAAGGACTTGTGATGGAATTAAATATGAATCGAGCAAATGAGAGAATTCCTAAGTTTAAGAAAAGAGTGTGTCGTGATGCGGGATTAGCCACGGGTTGTGGACCCGGCCACGAACAACACCTTAGGCAAGTAGCGATTGTATCGACTTACGATAGTGTCGACATAGAGAGTGTCGTTCTAATGGTAATCAGGTCTATAGATCTCTAACACACTAATTAATATGTACTAAATATATGTTATGGGCTAAAAGTCGGAAAAAGGCTGTATAGTAATCTGTACTAAATATATGTTATGGGCTAAAAGCCGGAAAAAGGTTTGTATAGATAGTCGGATTACCCAAAAGGGTAGGCAAGGGATGCAGTGCGTAATCATAGAAACTTCTCTATGTGTATCGATGTATGTGATAGGCTTGTGAACTTTTAGGTAGTATATTGTTTTGATTCTGCATGTATGTATGCATGGGATGGGATTGATATGATGAAGGGGAAGAAGGTCGCATAGCGATCGGTGGCTTTGCCACATAGGTCACATAGTGATCGGTCTTTATGATAGGCAGCTCAGCTATCGAAATGCTACGATGTATTACTAAGGTCGCATGGCGATCGGTGGCTTTGCCACATAGGTCACACTGATGATCGGTCTTTAAGGCAGAGCGACCACGGTATCGATATGGTGTGTAGCGGTTGGAGGGTTGATTGTAGAAATCCCCAAGGTGTGATGGTTGGTACGGGTTGGTGTGTAGAGGATGGATTTCTAGGCTGGGATGGGTCATGATGCATAGTTAGTTACCCTTGTATGGGCCAAGGCCCATAATGTGTTTGTGGGCCTAAAGCCTTTTATGTGTTTTCGAGATTTGCACACTGAGTCTTGGTGACTCACCCTATTATTTTTCCTAACCTTTCGGATGAGCGGTAGATCGTGGACAAGGAGAGAGGCGGACTCGAGGGCCAACAAGTCATTTATTTATTAAATTTCCATTTTATTTTAAGTTTAAATTTTGGAATTATTTGATGTAATAAGGCCTCCATCGCTTAGGTTATAAGTTGATACTTGTCAATGTTTATGTTTTTTTCATTCATGATCAAAGACTTATGATTAAAAGAAATAAAAATGGGATTTTCACCCATTATTTGAAATAACACTTGTTTTGGAAAAAAAATAAAATTTCAAAGATTTTCTACCAGTGCCACCTATTTAAAGATTATCTACAAAAACGACTAAGTTTTTCAGAATCATTCCAAGTAAAGTTTTTAACCTTAAAACCGTAGCATACCAGATCTGGTCGAAACTTATGGGCCGGGTTTGGGGTGTTACATCCTATCATCTTTGATAGTGGGGTGATACCATCCTATCGACACCTTTCCATCCTAAGTATTCATTTAAGTCTCGGGTTAACACACCTTCATTGTGTTAGTTCGATCTTGAATCCTTAGCCAAAATCCATTCACCATTTCCCGAATCATTCCATAACCCATTGAACCTATTCAAGCCTAATTCCCTTTCTTTTCTTAACATTCTCAGAAAAGCCTTCAACTTACTCAATTTACGATCAGGCAAACCGTTACGACTCAAGTCTTAACCGAGGTGAGTGCGTATCAAGTTGGTATCAGAGCTAGTTAAATTCGAGTAAGTATCGACGTTTTCGAAATTTCGGGGTTGTATTTCGTTGAAAGAAAAATTCGAAAAAAAATCGAAAAAAAGAGAATATATATTTATTTAAGTGCAAGTTTTGAATTAGTGAAAAAAAAAGAAAAAAATTCGAATATAAAAAAAAGAGAGAGAGAGAAAAATTGTCCGTATTGTTTCTTCTACCCGAAGTACATATCTACCCTAGCCACACTTATCCCTTTTCTTTTTTTGATAGCCTACCTCAATCCCGACATCATCCCCACCAAACCATATCAATTTTGTAAGCCGACCCCAAACGGTGCTGATTCGTCTATCTAGTTTACGAAGAACTTCGAGAGGCAAAAATCGAGTGGTAAAAGGCAAGAGAGATTGGTGAGATCATTTGAGAGAAGAAAAAGCCATAAAAACGAGCGCAACACGAGTGAGAGTGAAAATCTGTTCTTTCTTTCCTAGTGACCTTGTGAGGTTGTAGTGAGGTATTTAATTTTTCTGTTTTGTTCTTTTTAACATTTTTACTTTTCAGCATTAAAATCATGTCTCGAGAAGAATTTTCAACCGATGAATTTCAATACTTGGTGAAAGAAATGGGCCGGATGATTGAAAGAAAATTAAGTCCATTACAAAGACGTTTGGACCGAGTGGAGGAAAGAGCCCGACGAAAGCAAAATCCACCAAGTCGAGAAACGTAGTCACGACCATCTCGAAGACCCATTTCCAATGACTATTCGCGAAGAGATTCTTATTCGGATTCCTACTTGTCAAGGAATTCAAGACAACGAAAAGAAAGTTTTGAGTTTGAGACTTTTCGAGAAAGTACGAGTTATTCGTCGTATGCTTCAAAGACATCATGCACGAAGGATCATTTCCGAAAAATTGATCGAGAAACTGACGAGAATACTTTCTCCTTCTTTGAGCAAAACACCCATCTTTTCGATTCTTTTGTAACATCTTCATGTTGTAATAAAATTGAAAAAGAAAAAGAAGAAATAGAAATAGAAATAGAAAAAGAAATCGAAAAAGTGAGAGAAAAAGAAAATGAAGAAAAGAAAATTGAAAAAGAAATTGATATTGAGAAAAAAAGTGAAAAAGAAAAAGATGTTGAAAAAGAAGCGAAAGAAAATGAAGATAGTGAGCGAGAACAAGAAAAAGAGAGTGATATTTTAACTAACCCACACGATAGTTGCTCTTGTTCTGTTCATTCTTTTCAGGCACCTAAAAATCCACGTGACGAATATCAACTTCAATACCTTCCTGATGAGTGACAATTTCACATGACCGGGAAAGGTAAGGTTGTCGAACCACACGAGTTCAAAGGTAAGCAAGGTAAGGAATTTTTAATAACCGAGTCACGGCAATTCGATTTGAAATTTGTCAATAAAATTTTTGATGACTTAGTTTTTAAAAGACCCCCTTATTTTCACCCGATTAATTGCTACTCTTTCAAAGTGGTTGATATCATTCGTTCCGATCGAAAAACCAAAGATTTGATTTTGCGTGATGACGGTTTTTCATGAAAAGCTATTAAAATTTTCGATTGTGATAATTTTGTGCATCAATTATTGCCTTGTGAAAAATCCATGATTTGGTGCAAATCTATTTTGAAACATGTAACGAGTTTTGATTGTTTGTTCCTGTGTATGCAAAAATTCCATGGGTTTAACATGTTTGATTTAACGAAACCTTTGCTACACTTTGGCGTAAGTAATCAAACTCGCGTGTTTAAACCCGGAATTTGCCTTGGTTCATTTTGTGAAAAAATCAAGCATTTTAAATTTCGTTCGAATAATTGCTATTTGTTTGATACTTGGCTTGTGAATAAGGTAACGAAGTTTGACAAATTTGACTTCAATTTAAATTCGTTCCTTAATCCGTTTCTATGGTTGTACATGAAGTTCGCGTTTCATTCTGAAAAGGCTAACTCAACCACGACGTTTCAACTACACTATACCCCTGAGGAGCGAAGGTTTGTGTTGATCGAGCGAGGTAAAAACGATCTTTATTTTCCTGCTCATAAAGGTAAGACACTTGAAAGTTTTGAAACGTTTTTTTCCTCCTCTAATGGTGATAAAAATCATGTTGATGATTTAGGTTTTGAAAAATACTTAGATCGTGATGTGATTGACTGTTCTGCTTCGTTTGAACATGATCTATCTATTTTGGTTGTTGACAAAAAGATTCGTGTTTTTGATAATTGTCATGTTGCATTTGTGAGTGAATCTTTTCAATTACCTATTTGTGATGATTATGTCTATCTTTTGACCCATTACTCGCATGCCGATCATGACTTGTGGAATCAATTTAAGTTGTATGCATGCCTTGAAAACTATTCAATTTTGTTTCGAACAATTGACGAGGCCTTAGCAAGTAAATTAGTTCGTTTGCATGAAAATTTGAATCTTTCCATCCGGATGCGTTATACTTGTCTTGTTTTGCTTATGCTTGGACTACAAGTTTGTTTGCGTTGCTATTTGCTAACTCATGGCTATTCTCCCCAGTTGACTCAATTTCCATCCGCCCCGTTCGACCGAGGTAAGCTGAGTAAAAGGAACTATGTTCTAGAGAACCAACGGCTCAATTCGATGACGAATCGCCTTGAAGAGGGGGAGAATGATGTGAGCTCGCTCATGAAGCTAGATGCTGAACCTATGGAGCCGCCATCGAGGCCAATTACTCGAGCCCATGCCAAGAGATTTCAAGAAGCCGTGGCATGCTACATTGCTCGAGTTTGGATCGAGGGAATGGCCGAACATAAAGTGGCCAGCTTAAATAGCTCAATGTGCACTTTTCTACAAGCTGGTTTAGCTTGTGCTAGCTCAAGGGAGCTCAATTCGGCACTTAGCTAGCTCAATGAGTTGATTGCATATTTATTTAATTCATGCATTTATTTTGAATAAGTTTAAATTAGTTGTGTTAGCTAAATTCAGCTCAAGTAATTAAATTAAATAAATGTGTTAAAATCTGGACATTTTAATTTTAAGTATTAAATGTGTCTTATGGTAGTACATGTTTTTAATATGTCTTATGTTATGACATAAATTAAATGTGTCTAGTTTTAGGACATAGTTTTAATGTGTCTAGCTTAAGGACAAATTTAGTAGTGGCTGCTAATTAATTCATCCTAGACGAATTAATGTGTCTCAACCTATTTAATTGCTGCCATTTATTTTGTCTAGGATGCATGCATGGACGGCATGATTGTGTGCAGCCACTAAAGACACCTTTTTCGTGATCAACAACAATATTAAAGGAGGCATGCTGGCCGGATTTAGTGTGCAACAAAAAGGGAGCTGTTCAGCATGCAAGGGACGTCCATTTAATGGGCTGCTGATTTCTCCTTTTTCCATATGCCTTTTCATGGAGATCAATGGACAAAGAGTTAATGTCCAGCTGGTGCTATTTCGTGAACATCAAAGGGCTGCTGGTTGGTGTTTCGAAGTGACCATTCGACCAAAAGCATGATTGGTGATTAATTTCTTCAAGGCTGAACATCCCACTCCCCAAAGAAGCATTTAAGCCATTTTTAAAGCACCAAAGCCGAATGTGGACTAGTCTCCATCAATGACTAGCCGAACCATCCCATTCTAGAAGCTATCTTTTCAGATTTCTAAGCCAAGATCATTCTAGAATGTGTTTATGAAATTGCTAGGAAGTTTCCTAAAACTTAAGGCTTAAGGAGCTATCCCATTTAATGCTACAAGGGACCATTCAGCTAGCCTAGCTAAGACTATAAATAGGCTATGTAATTCACTTGTTGAGACTAATGAACAATTTTATAAACCCTGTTTACTTTGTGAGTTTGTTTTCAACACTGATTGTTCTCCAAAGACTCGTTCGACTTATCAAGTAACCCTTGTGGCATCAACCCGTCTTTGTTATTCCGAACTTATCACTTTGCACCCAAAGTGTGGCGTTCAAGTTATACCGAGGTTCCTATCGCCTTTGATAGTGGTTCTGTAACATCCCAAATATGGGGTTATTTGGAATTTGATTATTTTCTTATTATGAACTGCTGTGATATTATTAATGGAATAATAGAGCTTAATTTAAGGCTTTGAGTGTGGCCGGTTTGATAGAAAAATTTCAGTTTTTAATTTTAAAGGAAGGGAGCCTTAGCAAGTGGGTGTTATAAGAATAAATGGGGATAATTTGGACATAAGATGAGCCTAGAATAAGTGGCAAAGTAAGCTCACTTAAGAGCTAGCATGTGACGCCACCAAGGAACAAGGGAGAGCCTTGGTTGAGTCACAAAAATCCTTCTTTTGCTCTTATTTGGACGGCACAAGTGGGAGAGTTTTTCTCCCTTCAAACTCTTAATTTTGTGTTATTATTAAAGGATAATAGGAGAGTTTTACTTGTTTAATTATAGTAATAATAAGAAGATATTCATGGATAATTAATGGAATATTAGGAGATTATTTTTAGTTAATTCAAAATTGTTTGAATTAAACCAATGAGAGGCCAAGAGAGAAATTAGGAGTTGGCTAGGAGTTGAACTCCTTGTTGCCAAGGTTGGACGGCAAGCTTAAGGAGGGGGGGGGCGAATGCTTATAAAAACCCCACCCTACCACCTTGTTTTGCTTTTTTTTTCCATTCTTGCTAGTTGCCGAAAATCCCTAACCCTCTCCCTTTGTGCTCTTTTATTTTCTTTGTTCTCTCAAACCCCCTTCAAGCCGAAATTTCTAGCACCTTTCTTTCCCCATTATTTTCTTTCTCCCCTTGGCCGAATACACCCCCTTGGAAGTGCTGATTTCTTTTCCTCTTATTAGACTCTCTGTTGGCCGAATATTGAGCATAGTGTCTTCCTGCATCTCCTTTGTTAATCGATTTGGATCAAGGTAAGTAGTGGCCGAATACCTATCTCCCCTCTTCCTTCTTTTTCTGTTGATTTCTTTTACAAGGAGAGGTGCCGATTTCGGCAATGATTAAGTCTTCTAAACAAGTAGTAACCGATTCCTGTTAGGTACTCAGGGAAGTGAGGCAGTCGATTCAGGCCCCGATCTCTAGTATTCGATTTGTGGTACGTAACGGTAAGATCTACTTTAGTTGGTCAGTTGATATTCGTTTTAGCCGAAGGCTACTAACTTATTGAGTGCCGATTCATGGAATCAGAAGCAGATTCGGGAGTTTGGTGTTGCGGTTGGTGTCCAAAAGTGTGAAGGTGAGATTTCGGGTTCACAAGGAACCCCTTCTAATAATTTGATTTGGCCGAATAGGCCCTAAGACTAATCCCATAGTTGGCCGAATATAGGTACAGTGAGATCTAGGGTGGCCAACGTTTCTTTTCGGGATTTAGACTTCTCATCAACATCAGGTGTGTACATACACACTTATAGCAGTTAATGTTGTGTTATATATATATATATTTTGCATGTAAATCTGCTTGATGTAGATGCGGATTGGTACCTTAATGATGCAGTGAGGATCCGGTAAGTCTCTGTTAATATGAGATTATTTTAATGCTTTTGGGAAGCATGGCTTATTGATACATGTGATAAATGCATGAGATACATTTGTTAACTGCTTATCTATCGTGGGTTATATGAGAGAGGAGGGCGGTGATGTTTTCGTACGACGAGCACGATGTTTTGGTAACACACTGTGACTATATGTCACGAGAGGTTTGGTACCTCCGGAGGTTTGGTACCTCATAGCGACTTGTCCCCGTGGTTAACACCACCGTGGGTTGGCCCCACTTGAGATATGGGATAAATGCCGCGGTGATTTGGTATCACACGATGGGTTGGCCCCATCACCCGATTTGTGTCTACGGACACCGGTGCTTTGGTAGCACATTGTGACTATATGTCACCAAAGTGGTTTGGCACCACGGTGTTTTGGTAACACATTGTGACTACGGTCACGGTGGTTTGGTACCACATGGGGTAGACAAAGGCGTTTGGTTGGCTAGGTTGGACACACGATACTCTGCATATTAAGCTATTATATGTTGTGTATGAAATGTTGTTTTTAAGCGGGGAAGGGTTACATCTTGAGTCGTGGTGACTCACCTTCTCCTTTAACATTTTTCAGGTGACTCGTAGATGGCGGTTGAGGAGCCGGTTGGACTCGAGGTGGCCATGCAGTGGACTTGCATAAACTGAACTTAAACTTAGTTATTTTGTTTTATTGGGTTGTTTTTATTTTGGTTGTAATAAGGCCTCCATAGACTTTATTTGTGTTATTTCTTATATGTTGGGTATTTACCTTAAACTATATTATTAGAACTGAATTAAAATCACATGTTTTCTTAAATTAACACGAAAATGTTTTATCGTGCCATCGGGCACATTCGAAATTTGTATAATAACCGGACTTAATTAAACTTCCAAATTAAATCTAAGTATAGTTTTGGCAAGATAACCAAAAACAAGGGGTTTTCAACGAAACTTAAATTGGTTCTAGATGGTGTTCAAAAAGTTTTTCTCCGTAGCAAATCAGATTCGGTCGTAATGTTTGGGCCGGGTTTGGGTTGTTACAAAATTGGTATCAGAGCCCAGTTCAAAGCTCGGCTGTGGGGGCCCAAGGCCCAAAAAAATGTTTGGTAGGCCTTATGGAATGATTTTTGGTTTGAACAGCATGGCCCGAGTCTCCGGCACCAATCCGCCCAGGTAAGTAAATCTAAACCTCTTGGTGAATTATATTTTGTAGAAGGGTAGGAAGCATGGAACGTAGATAGACTTATAGGACTTGGACCCTAAGGTTAGATTACTCAAACACAACCAGAACATAAGACTTAAGGAACTAAACCAACCTATGACTAGCCAATGCATGTCTAGGATTGGATCCGGAAGAGCCTGGTATTTAAGCAATCCTCGTGACTCACCTCCTCTTCGCGCAGTATCCCACCAGTGCGTAGCCGGTTCACCCTAACTCGGAAGGCTCGGTGGTGTGGTAACCTGCATGCGCATGTCTAGAAAGGTTCGGTGAGAGCTTGGTATTTGAGCGGTCCGCGTGACCCACCTCCTCTTCACTCGAATCCTGCAGTGCGTAGCTTTGGTTCACCACGACCGGAGAGGGCTCGGTCATAGGCTAAACACAATGATTAAAACCCGAAAAGGGAATTAGCCATGTTTTCGAAAAAGAATGAAACAACAAACCCTAATGTTTTCAAAACTTGTCCAATAACTTTCTCAAATCCTAGAACAGTACTTTCACAACGTTTTTCTCGGAAAACTTGACTTGTGGAAAATTACAGAAATACCCTTAGGAGTAAAATTACCAGAATGCCCCTGACCCATAAAATATTAATTCAATGGTTTTGCCCAAAAATTTCAATGATTTTACAGATATTCAACAACTTAGCTTTGGAAATCATTAGCAAAATATTTTGGTTCTGGAAAATTACGAAAATGACCCTGTAGGAAAAAGACGAAAATACCCCTGGGTTAGAAATGGGCAGAAATGTCCGATGAGCAAATAGGTATAGAAAGTATTAAGGAATGGATGCATGAACTTCTTTGGGTGAACTAGGAAAGAAGACTAAAACATTGTTTGCTCGAAAGAATCTCTGATTAAACCTCATCCATAAAATTTCTTCGCGAGTAATAAAGTGAAACAAATGCTAACGCATAAAATTTTTCTTAATCAGATTAAAAGCGCGGTAGATAGAATGAGTTCTAGAGGACGTGGGACGCCGTGGGCGTGGTAGGGGTAGGATGACGGTGTGCGAACCCGTCAGTCGGGACAAGGTTACGAAAATGAGGTACCACTACCACCGCCACCTCCTACTTTTAGAGTCGAGGAGCTGGATCGCACCGTGTGGAGGCGGTATCGCAAGTCGTGTTTGCGAGTTTTGGAGATGGTGGTCGGGTGGCGGAAATGTAGGAGCTCGAAATCGTCCCGAGCGACTCCGATCTAACGGAGCGGAGGTATTCCGAGGTGTGTCGGGAGTGGCACCCGGTGCTGTGGAATACGGCTAGAGTCAATCGAAAGAATCATGGATGACCTTGACTGGACCGAGGAAGAGAAGTTTGAAAGGCGGTGTCGCTTCTAAAGGATGAAGCGTATCGGTGGTGGCTTACGGTTCGAGATGGGGCTACAGCAGATGATTTGACTTGGGAGTATTTCGAGAACCACCTACTAGAAGAAGTATGTGGGTATCGGCTACACACCGACGCCTTGCAGAGAAAGGCTTTTCTCGGGATTAGTGCAAGGAACTAAGTCCAGTGTGTCGAATATGAGGCGGAATTTTTAAGGGTGAGTAGGTATGCGAGAGGCATCGTGTCTCATCGAACATGAGCGTTGTGTCCGCTTTGAGGACGGACTCCGAGACGATTTAAGGTTACTGATTGGCCCATAGCAGGTTCGTGAGTTCTCGTCCCTAGTGGAGAAGGCTAAGGTAGCCGAAGGGATCAAGGAGGTTGTGAGGCGAGCTATAGTAAGAACAATCGAAGAGAGGATTTGGGTCAATTTGGATCAAGCGGGAGTGCTCGAGAAAAAAGGCTAGGTCGAGTGGGCCAAATCAGCGGCAAGGCCCACGCATCGCTAATCGAGGCCGACTCGATTGTAATCTGTGGAAAGACCCATTGGGGAGGTTGTTGGACCCGGTGACAAAGGATGTTTTGAGTGTGGGTCTTTGGAGCATCGTGTGTCGAGATTGTCCCGAAACTAGCTAAGAAGCGGCGGAGAGGCGTAAGCGTGCTCGGGATAGAAATGTAGGACCACAGAGGGGGTCGTGGTAAGCAGCAGAGGAAACAACGGTCCTAACCGAGGTCGTGGAACTCAAGGCGAGAGGTTCGGGCAACACAGAGGCTAGGCGGCTGGCTTAGTGTACGCAGCGAGGTGTCGCGAGGAAGGTGGACGCACCGGATGTCATAGCGAGTGCGTTTCTAATTTTTGGTTTTCCTTATGTTGCATTGATTGATGTGGGCTCGACGCACTCGTACATTGCTAGTAGTGTGGTAGGAACTATAGACCTAAACTCCGAAACTGCTTCTAGGGAGATGACTGTAGTTAGCCCTTTAGGTCACTCTGTAGTCGTAGATAGACTATATAGAGGTGTACCCCTAGAACTTCAAGGGGTAGTGTTCGTGGCCGATCTGATGGAACTACCGTTTGGGGAGTTCGATTTGATCCTCGGTATGGATTGGTTGGTTAAGTACCAAGCAAGGTTGGATTGCGCGGCCAAGCGCATGGTTCTTAAGACGGCTGAAAGTGAGGAAGTGGTTATGATAGGAGATAGAAGGAATTACCTATCCAATGTAGTGTCTTCCTTGAAGGCCGAAAGGATGGTCAAGAAGGGTTGTGAGGCGTTTTTGGTTCAAATCTGTGCTTTGGAAGCTAAGGGGTTAGTAGTTGAAAAGGTCCGAACGGTTGGGGAATTTGCTGATGTGTTCCCAGAAGAACTTCCGGTGCGCCTCGGATCGGGAAGTCGAACCAAAGATAGAGTATAGACTTGCTACAGGCGGCTTTGTGTCCATAGCACCATACCGAATGGCACCAAAGGAATTGGTGGAGCTAAAGGCTCAAATTCGGGAGCTCTTGGATAGAGGGTTTATACGACCAAGTATATCTCGTGGGAGGCGCTGTGTTGTTTGTCAAGAAGAAGGGCGGTTCTATGCGGATGTGCATCGACTACCGTCGATTAAACAAGTTAACGATCAAGAACAAGTATCCGTTGCCTCGGATTGACGACTTGTTTGATCAACTAAAGGGTGCCTCGGTGTTTCGAAGATAGACCTTAGGTCGTTACCATCAACTTAAGGTGAAGGAGGTGATGTTCACAAAGCGGCATTCGAACTTCGGTATGGGCATTTCGAGTTCTTGGTAATGCCATTCGGGTTGACCAATGCACCGCGGCATTTATGGACTTGATGAATAGAGTATTTCAACGATTACTTGGACCGATTCGTCGTGGTGTTCATAGATGACATATTGGTTTATTCAAAGATGCGAAGAGGAGCATGACAAGCATTTACGGATAGTTACGCAAGTATTAAGGAGAAGCGATTATATGCCAAATTCGGTGAAGTGCGAATTTTGGCTTAGGGAAGTGGCTTTCTTAGGTCATGTAGTATCGGCGGAAGGAATTAGAGTAGACCCTCGCAAGATTGAAGCGATATTGGAGTGGAAACCACCTAGGTCGGTGGGTGAGATACGAAGTTTTACGGGTTTAGCGAGGTACTATCGGAGATTCATGGAAGGATTCTCTCTAATAGCAGCGCCAATTGACCAAGTTACTAAGGAAAGGTGTTCCATTTGTATGGACGGAGAAGCGACAAGGAAGCTTTGATAAGCTAAGGAAAATTTTGACGAAGCTCGGTTTTGAGTACGACTGAAGCGGGGAAAGTTGTTCACCGTCTATTGTGATGCATCTCACACTGGGTTGGGATGTGTGTTGATGCAGGATGGGAAGGTAGTGGCCTATGCATCCCGTCAGTTAAGACCGCATGAGGTTAACTACCCAACGCACGACTTGGAGTTAGCGCGATCGTCTTCGCTCTGAAGATATGGAGACATTACCGTATGGGGAGAAGTCGATAGTCTACACGGATCACAAAAGCTTGAGGTATCTTCTAACTCATAAGGATGCAATGCGAGGCAGCGTCGGTGGATTGAACTACTAAAGGACTACGATCATTCGATCGAGTACCATCCGGGTAAGGCTAATGTGGTAGCCGACGCATTGGCCGGAAGGTGGTGACGGACTTAAGAGCAATGTTCGCTCGGTTGAGTCTATATGATGATGGGAGTCTTTTGGCGGAACTCCAAGTAAAGCCGACTTGGATTGAGAGATTAAGGAAAAGCGGTTGGTGGATAAAGGCTTGAGCGCTAAGAGGGTACAAGTTCGAGGATGGTGGTTTGAAAGTGTGCATCTGTCTAGTGATGGAGTGCTTTGTTTTCAAGGACGAGCTTGTATGCCAAGGGATACCGAATTAAGGCGAGAAAATTCTCCAAGATGCACATAGCAGCCCATACGCTATGCATCACGGGGCGATAAAATGTATGGAGACTTGCGGAAAGCAGATTACGGTGGCACAGGTTGAAGCGTGAGATAACAGAGTTCGTAGAGAAGTGTCCGCGTGCCGGAGGTTAAGGGTGAACATCGATTACCATCGGGACTACTTCAACCGATAAAGATCCTCAATGGAAATGGGAGAGGATCACCATGGATTTCGTTAGTGGGCTACCCCTACGCCCACCAAGAAGGATGCGATTCGGGTAATTATGGATCGCTTCGACTAAATCGGCTCACTTCATGCCGGTGAGAATGGATTACTCGCTGCGAAGCTAGCGAAAGCCGTATGTGGGTGAAATAGTGAGGTTGCATGGTGTGCCGGTGTCGATTATCTCGGATAGGGATCCCGATTCACGTCAAGGTTTTGGAAAGCGTTGCATCAAGCTTTGGGTACACAGTTAGATTTGATCGGCGTTCCATCCACAATCGGACGGGCAATCGGAAAGAGTGATACTGAGTTTTAGAAGACATGTTAAGAGGTTGTGTCTTGGATTTTAGTGGTAGTTGGGAGGAGTACCTACCATTAGCGAATTCGCTTATAACAATAGTTATCAAGCGAGTATTCAAATGGCTCCATATGAGGCCCTATATGGACGAAAGTGTCGTACTCCTACATGTTGGGCGGAGTTGGGGAAAGACAAGTTAGGTCCAGAATTGGTAACCGAGAGACGGAAGACAAAGTCAAGGTGATTCGGTCTCGTCTCAAAGAAGCATCGGATAGGCGCGAAGTCTTATGCCGATCTCAAACGCAAGGAAATGGAGTATCTTTGTGGGAGACAAAGTCTTTACGAAAGTGTCGCCTTGGAAAAAGGTGTTGAGATTTGGACGAAAAGGAAGCTAAGCCCAAGGTTCATCGGGCCATATCTGATGTAGTAAAGCGAGTAGGACCGGTAGCTTATCGGCTAAAGTGCCGCAGAATCGAGTCGATTCATGGCGTATTTCATGTATCAATGCTTTGAGGCAGTATCGGTCGGATCCTTTCGCACGTTGTGCGATGGAGAGATTGAGGTGAATTCGGATTTATCATTTGAAGAGGAACCGGTTCAGATTGTAGGACCGAGATGTGAAAGTCCTCGAAGGAAGGCGGTGCCTTTGGTGAAAGTGCTATGGCGGAACCACGAGTGGAAGAAGCTACGTGGGAGCCCGAGGAGGTGATGCGGCGGCAATACCCCCATCTCTTTTGATCAAGGAATTTCGAGGACGAAATTTATTTTAAGGGGGGTAGAACTGTAACATCCCAAATATGGGGTTATTTGGAATTTGATTATTTTCTTATTATGAACTGCTGTGATATTATTAATGGAATAATAGAGCTTAATTTAAGGCTTTGAGTGTGGCCGGTTTGATAGAAAAATTTCAGTTTTTAATTTTAAAGGAAGGGAGCCTTAGCAAGTGGGTGTTATAAGAATAAATGGGGATAATTTGGACATAAGATGAGCCTAGAATAAGTGGCAAAGTAAGCTCACTTAAGAGCTAGCATGTGACGCCACCAAGGAACAAGGGAGAGCCTTGGTTCGAGTCACAAAATCCTTCTTTTTGCTCTTATTTGGACGGCACAAGTGGGAGAGTTTTTCTCCCTTCAAACTCTTAATTTTGTGTTATTATTAAAGGATAATAGGAGAGTTTTACTTGTTTAATTATAGTAATAATAAGAAGATATTCATGGATAATTAATGGAATATTAGGAGATTATTTTTAGTTAATTCAAAATTGTTTGAATTAAACCAATGAGAGGCCAAGAGAGAAATTAGGAGTTGGCTAGGAGTTGAACTCCTTGTTGCCAAGGTTGGACGGCAAGCTTAAGGAGGGGGGGGGCGAATGCTTATAAAAACCCCACCCTACCACCTTGTTTTGCTTTTTTTTTTTCCATTCTTGCTAGTTGCCGAAAATCCCTAACCCTCTCCCTTTGTGCTCTTTTATTTTCTTTGTTCTCTCAAACCCCCTTCAAGCCGAAATTTCTAGCACCTTTCTTTCCCCATTATTTTCTTTCTCCCTTGGCCGAATACACCCCCTTGGAAGTGCTGATTTCTTTTCCTCTTATTAGACTCTCTGTTGGCGAATATTGAGCATAGTGTCTTCTGCATCTCCTTTGTTAATCGATTTGGATCAAGGTAAGTAGTGGCGAATACCTATCTCCCCTCTTCCTTTTTTTTCTGTTGATTTCTTTTACAAGGAGAGGTGCTGATTTCGGCAATGATTAAGTCTTCTAAACAAGTAGTAACCGATTCTGTTAGGTACTCGGGAAGTGAGGCGATCGATTGAGCCCCGATCTCTAGTATTTGATTTGTGGTGCGTGCGGTAAGATCTACTTTAGTTGGTCGGTTGATATTCGTTTTAGCAGAAGGCTACTAACTTATTAAGTGTCGATTCATGGAATCGAAGCGCATTCGGGAGTTTGGTGTTGCGGTTGGTGTCCAAAAGTGTGAAGGTGAGATTTGGGTTCACAAGGAACCCCTTCTAATAATTTGATTTGGCCGAATAGGCCTAAGACTAATCCCATAGTTGGCCGAATATAGGTACAAAGTGAGATCTAGGGTGGCCAACGTTTCTTTTCGGGATTTAGACTTCTCATCAACATCAGTGTGTACATACACACTTATAGCGATTAATGTTGTGTTATATATATATATATATTTTGCATGTAAATCGCTTGATGTAGATGCAGTTGGTACCTTAGCTTGATGCATTGGTGAGGATCCGGTAAGTCTCTGTTAATATGAGATTACTTTAATGCTTTTGGGAAGCATGGCTTATTGATACATGTGATAAATGCATGAGATGCATTGTTAATCGTTTATCTATCTGTGGGTTATATGAGAGGAGGGGCGGTGATGTTTCGTCTTGCGAGCACCGATGTTTTGGTAACACTGCTGTGACTATATGTCACGGAGAGGTTTGGTACCTCCGGAGGTTTGGTACCTCATAGCGACTTGTCCACCGTGGTTAACACCACCGTGGGTTAGCCCCACTTGAGATATGGGATAAATCGCGGTGATTTGGTATCACCACGATGGGTTGGCCCCATCACCCGATTTGTGTCTCACGGACACCGGTGCTTTGGTAGCACATTGTGACTATATGTCACCGGTGGTTTGGCACCACAGTGTTTTGGTAACACATTGTGACTACGGTCACCAAGTGGTTTGGTACCACATGGGGTAGACAAAGGCGTTTGGTTGGCTAGGTTGGACACACGATACTCTGCATATTAAAGCGTTATATGTTGTGTATGAAATGTTGTTTTTTTAAGCGGGGAAGGGTTACATCTTGAGTCGTGGTGACTCACCTTCTCCTTTAACATTTTTGTGTGACTCGTAGATGGCGGTTGAGGAGCCAGGTTGGACTCGAGGTGGCCATGCGGTGGACTTGCATAAACCGAACTTAAACTTAGTTATTTTGTTTTATTGGGTTGTTTTTATTTTGGTTGTAATAAGGCCTCCATAGACTTTATTTGTGTTATTTCTTATATGTTGGGTATTTACCTTAAACTATATTATTAGAACTGAATTAAAATCACATGTTTTCTTAAATTAACACGAAAATGTTTTATCGTGCCATCGGGCACATTCGAAATTTGTATAATAACCTTAGGACTTAATTAAACTTCCAAATTAAATCTAAGTATAGTTTTGGCAAGATAACCAAAAACAAGGGGTTTTCAACGAAACTTAAATTGGTTCTAGATGGTGTTCAAAAAGTTTTTCTCCGTAGCAAATCAGATTCGGTCGTAATGTTTGGGCCGGGTTTGGGTTGTTACAGGTTCGAGGTCTTATTCACCTATTTACCATCCTATCGACACCTTTCCATCCTAAGTATTCATATAAGTCTCGGGTTAACACACCTTCATTGTGTTAGTTCGGTCTTGAATCCTTAGCCAAATTCTATTCACCATTTCCAAAATCATTCCATAACCCATTGAACCTATTCAAGCCTAATTCCCTTTATTTTCTTAATCTTCTCAGAAAAGCCTTCAACTTACTCAATTTACGATCGGGCAAACCGTTACGACTCAAGTCTTAACCGAGGCGAGTGCGTATCATTTACCATAATTCACTCATACATAACTTACCCTATAAATAACCAACACAACATCTAAAACCATACCTCATCAAGGCATTTCTCAAGCATTTAAACTCCACAAATCAATTAACCATTTGAGCAACTATAAAACCATAACCACATTCATACCAAACATACCAAAATAAGCCATCACTCATGGCTATATATACAAAACAAAACATATACATTTACAAGCCGTATCTCATGGCTATAGTCATAACCAAAATACCACATCTAACCTATACATGCCATATATCATAAATGTATAATTCAAAAGTACCAACTTAGATGTTTGATAGTGCGATGATGTTCCCGACGACTCCCAGATCCAAGCTAGCCTTGATTCACTATAAAACATAGAAAAATAAAATGAAGTAAGCTTCATAGCTTAGTAAGCTCGTATGTGAATAACTTATTTCATCGAATAAATGCAAATCAACCAATTACACATGACAAATCCATATACACATTAACTACAAACCTTTCTCATGTCTCAAAAGATGATCAAATACAAACTCATCGAACTTTCACTATTTAATACTCGGATAGGTTCTGTACGTACCTGTATCGCCTCGTACTAACCTCTTTCTCAACCACATCATTCGTTTACCCGTTGAACCATTCGGAATAGAAATCGAATACTCAGGAGTCTCGTACGATAAGTAACTATACCGTGGCCCGTAGCCAAATCAAGGTAACTTAATCGAAGAACTATTATCATGGCCCGAAGCCAAATCATCCGATATGCATGGCTCGAAGCCAAACCGGTAAAATACGCACCCGAAGTGGTAATATCATGGCCCGAAGCCAACTCAACATATCACTTACTGACATGTCAATAGTATCCAAAACTATTCTTAAGGTTCAACCGGGCTTTAACACTTTTCGTTTCTATCACTGAATGCATCCGTAAAGTCGTTTTCACAATTCATACATTATCCACAATCTCGTTTTAATAATTTATGCAATATTAAAGCATTTTAACATACATTTATAACGTAATCATCACATACGAACTTACCTCAAATTCGAAATTGACGGATCGGGTCGACTACTCGATAACCTTGCTTTTCCCCCGATCTAAATCTGAATTCTTTCTTTTTTGATCTATATGAATTCAAAATTAACTTATTTATTCATCTACTCATTCAATTAATCAAAAAATACACATTTGGGCATTTTTACACATTAGCCCCTAAACTTTCGCATTTAATCAATTTAGTTCCTATTTCACAAATAGACAAAATTCACACAATTCAACAAAACCCTTGCTTGGCCGAATTATATATAGGTCCCTAGCAGTCCAAAACTTTCATTTATTTCACATTTCAACCACACAATTTGCACATTTCACAATTTAATCCCTATTATGCATTTTCATCAAAAATCACTTAACAAAACATGTAAAACTATCATCAAGCTTTCATATTGCAACATTAAACATCAAAGAACATATAGATTCAACAATGGAAAGCGTCAAAATATTTATTTATGATTCAAAATTAAAGGTGCAGCTAGCTAGATTGAGTACATAACGATTACAAAAACATAGAAATCATAAAAACCGAGCTAAAACCGTACCTTAATCAAGCTAGGAGTGTGTCGAACCTTAGAAAGCTTCAAACCCTTTTTTTATTTTCTATTTTTGGTTTCTAAAAAGATGAATGAAATGAATTTTGGCTTTGTTTTATTAAATTATAACTTAATTACTAATTTACCAGAATAACCTTTGTTATAAACATATAAAAACATATAATGGATGGCCATAATTGTCCACTTACACTAATCATGGACTAATAACATTATAAGGACCTTTGATTTATTAAATCATAGCAATTAAACACCTTTAACAAGTAGAGTGCAACTTTTGTATTTTATGCGATTTAATCCTTTTTATCAAATTAACCAACCAATCGTTAAAATTAGCTCACGAAATTTTCAAACATATCAAATAACATGCTGTAAATATAAAAAATAATATTAAAATAATTGTCCAACATCGAATTTATGGTTCCGAAACCACTATTCTGATTTAGCTAAAACCAGGCTGTTACAACTCTCCCCCTTTAGGGATTTTCGTCCCCGAAAATCTTACCAGTGAATAGGTTCGAGTATTGTTTTCTCATAGCATCCTCGGGTTCCCATGTAGCTTCTTCAACCCTGTCTCGATGCCATAATACTTTCACTAATGTGATTCTCTTATTTCTTAGCTCTTTGATCTCATGATCTAAAATTCGAATCAGTTCTTCAGCATATGACATATCAGACTAAATTTCAACCTCGGTCGGGGAAATGACATGTGAAGGGTCAGATCGGTATCATCGAAGCATCGACACATGGAACACGTTATGTATTTTCTCTAACTCAGACGATAAAGATAGTCGATATGCCACTGGCCTAACTCGCTCAGTAATCTCATACGGTCCGATGAATCGCGGACTCAATTTCCCTTTCCGACCAAATCGCAATATCTTTTTCCACGACAACACTTTCAAAAACACTTTATCCCTGATCTGGAACTCAATATCTTTACGTTTCAAGTCTGCGTACGATTTCTATCGATTCGAAGCTACTTTCAAACTATCGCGAATTACTTTAACTTTTTCTTCAGTCTCTCTGATCAGATCAACCCCGTGAATCTTATTTTCGCTAAGCTCAGTCCAGTTCAACAATGTTCTACATTTACGACCGTATAGAGCTTCATACGGTGCCATCTTTATACTCGATTGGAAGCTATTATTGTAAGCAAATTCAATCAGCGGTAGATATTTCTCCCAGCTACCTTCAAACTCAAGAATGCAGCAACGCAACATATCCTCAAGTATTTGAATAACTCGTTCGGATTGACCATCCGTTTGCTAGTGAAACTTAGTGCTAAAATGCAACTTTGAACCCAAAGCTTCTTGCAATTTCTTCCAAGATCGCGAAGTAAATCTTGGATCTCTATCCGAAACAATAGATAGGGGAACACCATGAAATCTCACAATTTCAGAAATATACAACTCAACTAATTTATCACGCGAGAAATCTATACGTACCAGAATGAAATGAGCTGATTTCGTCAATCTGTCAACAACAACCCATATTGCATCTTTCTTTTTCAGAGACAAGGGCAAACCCGATACAAAATCTATTGTTACTCTATCCCACTTCCACTGAAGAATTATAATAGGCTGTAATAAACCTAACGACACTTGATGCTCAACTTTGACTTGCTGATAAATCCAACATTTTGAAACAAATTCTGAGATATCTCATTCCATGTCGTGCCACCAATAAATCTGTTTCAAATCGTTATACATTTTCGTGCTTCCCGGATGTACTGATAAACAACTACTGTGTGCTTCGTTTAGAATCTTCCGAATGAGCTCAAAATTTCTTGGTACACATATTCTATCATGAAACATCAAACAGTCATCAAGCCCTATTCAAAACTCTGAATCAGAAGTCGACTCACACTGAGCTCGTTTTGCTTGCAATTCATTATCAAATTTTTGAGCCTAACAAATCTACTGTAGAAATAACGGTCTCGTTTTCAACTCAGGTACTATCGAACCGTCATCAGACAAAGCTAATTGTGTGTTGAAAGCACTAAAGCAAATAAGGAATTTCGGCTCAAAGCATCAGCAATTACGTTCGCTTTCCCCTGATGATAATCAATCACTAATTCATAGTTTTTTAGCAATTCTAGCCATCCCCGCTATCGCAAATTCAAATCTTTCTGAGTCATCAAATATTTCAAGCTTTTGTGGTCGGTATAAATATGGCATTTCTCACCAAACACGTAATGATGCCAAATTTTCAATGCGAACACTATCGCGGTTAACTCTAGATCATGCGTCGGATAATTCTTTTCGTGCGGCTTCAACTGTCTCGAGGCATAAGCTACAACTTTGCCTTCCTGCATCAAAACACAACCTAGGCCATTTAACGATGCATCACTGAAAACTACGAATTCTTTACCCGACTCAGGCTGAACTAACATTGGTGCTTCTGTCAATAATGCTTTCAACTGCTCGAAACTCTGCTGACACTTTTCTGACCACTAAAATTTAACATCTTTTTGAAGCAATCATGTCATCGGAGTCAAAATCATCGAGAAGCCTTTCACAAATCGTCTATAATAGCCGGCTAGTCCCAAAAAACTGCAAACTTCGGATACATTTCTCAGAGGCTTCCAATCTATAATCGCAGAAATTTTGCTCGGTCAACTTTCGGATACCCCAATTTGAAACTATATGTCCCGAAAACCAACTTCGTAGCCAAAACTCACATTTGTTGAACTTTGCAAATAAGCTCATTTATCTCTCAAAGTTTGTAACACGATTCTCAAATGCTCGGCATGCTCAGATTCATCATGAGAGTAAATCAAAATGTCATCAATAAACACAACTACGAATCGGTCTAAGTACGGCCTGAAAATCCAGTTCATCAAGTCCATAAAAACAGCAGGTGCATTTGTTAGTCCGAAAGGCATAACAAGAAATTCATAGTGTCCGTACCTTGTTCTAAATGCAGTCTTTGGCACATCTGAGTCTTTAACTCGCAACTGGTAATAACCCGATCTCAAATAAATTTTTTAAAACACTATTGCCCCTTTTAACTGATCAAACAAATCATCTATTTGTGGCAAAGGGTATTTATTCTTGATCGTCACTTTTTTGAGCTGTCGATAGTCTATACACATTCTCATCGTGCCATCTTTCTTTTTCACAAATAACATCGGTGCACCACAGGGAGAGAAACTCGGTCTAGCAAAACCTCTATTTGTCAACTCTTGCAACTGAGCTTTCAATTCTTTTAACTCTGTCGGATCCATTCAGTACGGAGCTATCGATATCAGTTTTGTTCCCGGTACTAATTCAATACCAAACTCAACCTCTCTGATAGGTGGTAAACCCGATAACTCTTCGAGAAATACATCTGGATACTCGGACACAACTAGTACTAATTCAATCTTTGTTTCTGTCACTTTCGTATCAAGTACATAAGCAAGATAATCTTTAGACCCCTTTCTCACAAATCTCTGAGCTAACATAGACGAGATCACAACTGGCAAACTATTCAGATCATTAGATTCAATTCTAATAGTCTCATTATTCTAACATTTCAGTTCAATTGTCTTTCGTCTACAATTCACTATAGAATCATGCATCGTTAGCCAATCCATACCAAAAATCACATCAAATTCATCGAATGGAAACAACATCAGATTAGCAGGAAAATAGAAATCTCGATTCATTAACAGACAATTCTTGCAGACTTTGTCAACCAAAACACATTTACCTAAGGGGTTCGATACTCTAATCACAAATTTAGTAGACTCTACAGGCAAAGTCTTACTAGATACTAAATTCATACATATATAAGAATGAGTTGATCCTGGATCTATCAATGCAATCACATTAGTATCATAGAGAGTGAAAGTACCGGTGATAACATCTGGAGATGACGCTTCTTCGCGAGCGCGAATAGTGTAGGCTCTAGCAGCTGCTTTGGCCTTGGATCTCACAGCTAAATCCTTTGTCGCCCCTCTACTACCACTTACATTTTCAGCAATTCTAGGTGGTCTACCTCTATTCGACGTGTTACTTGGTCTCACATTCTGAACTTTATCTTTCTCATCCAGCTCAGGGCAATCTCAGATAAAGTGATCTAGAGAACCACATTTGTAACAAGCTTTATTACTTTTATTCTAGCATTCTCCAAAATGTCGCCTCCCACACTGCTGACACTCGGGTTTGTTGCTCTCACACTGCCAACACTCAATATTGATGTAGCTTGAGCTTTAGAACCTGAGTATTGTTTTCTACGATCTCTGTTCGAATATTCGTTTGAAGCATTTGGGCAAGCGTACGAATCTCTGGATTTCTTTGATGAAGAATGATATGGCTTACTCATTGATCTTTTTCTCGAGTCTCTAACTTGTGAATCTACTTTTCTATTTTCTTTGCTAAGATCCTCGGCTTTACAAGCCCTTTCAACCAGAATGAAAAATTCTTTCAACTCTAGAATTTCGACTAGTAGTTTTATATCTTCGTTCAACCCGTCAACGAACCGCTTACACATAACCTCTTCGGTAGAAACATACTCACTGGCATACTTACTCACCCGTACAAATTCTATTTCATACTCGGTTACAGTCATTCGGCCTTGTCTTAATTCTAGAAACTCTTTGTTCTTTTGATTGAGAAATCTTTTGATTAAAAGAACTCCTAAGTAACCCGTTCTTTCGGAACCACAGATATCAACGTGTTCCACCTTTGATACACGGTGTCTCTCAGCAAAGATACAGCACATTTAATACATTCATCAGGAGTACAAGACAATTCATTGAATACTCGAATCGTATTTTTGAGCTAGAACTCAGCTCTCCAAGCATCATCATCAGCAGTAGCTCGGAACTCTTCAGCCTCATATTTATGAATCTTTTCTACTGGTGGCTTGTTCAACCGTATCAGATCTATAACTTGAGGAACAACAAGGATTTTTTGAGGAATAGGAGGGGTGGAGGTTGTTGAGCAGCCGGATTCATTCGAACGAACTCCGTGAACCACTCGTTCATTATTTGGAAAAAGGCTTGTTTAGCCTCTCCCTCGTGGCTACTCGTTACAGGCCTAGAATCAGATGGTGCTGCCCCTTGAGCGGGAGTGGGCGCATTACTCTCTATATCATCAGCTACAGCTCGTTCGTGATCTATTACTATACGAAAACACAATTTAAGCTGTCAGGAATCATCACACTATCGTAGAGTATATATGGCATGTATAGCTAGACTCTCACACACGCTACGTTAGTCCTAAAATCGACTAAACTGTAGCTCTGATACCAATAAAATGTAACACCCCTAACCCGTATCCGTCGTCAGAGTAGGGTTACGAGGTATTACCGATCAATTCACAACATATAGCATACATTTATCAAACATAAATCATTCATTCTCATAAATCATTCAACACAATTACATTGTCCCTTATAAGGACCTACGAGGCCTTAAACATGCTTTAGAAGTGGTTCAGGACTAAACCAATAACATACGAAAATTTTTGGAAATTTAGAAAAATTTTAACCATACAGGGGTCACACGCCCGTGTGAACAGACCGTGTGCCTCACACGGCTCTAGAGACTTTCGTGTCACAGGCCGTGTGGAAACAGGGCATACATACTGACTTGGGTCACACAGCCAACCACAAGCCCGTGTGTCTAGCCTGTGTGCCCATAGAAGTGGCCACACACGCCCGTGTGCCAGGCCGTATGCTAGGCCATGCCAAACCTGTAGGGTATACTGACTTATGCAACACGGCCAAGTCATACGCCCGTGTGCTAGGCCGTGTGCCAATTAGGGGGTATACTGACTTGTACCACACGGCCAGTCACACGCCCGTGTGTGAGACCATGTGGAGCATACTGACTTCAATTCAATTTCAACACCAGGGGACACACGGCTGTGTAACATGATCGTGTGTCACACACGGTTGGGACACACGCCCGTGTCTTTGCCCATGTGGATAAAAATAGGACATTTGCAAGGCCAATTTGCCACCCTAACATCAACGTACCTACACAAGGCAAAATGATACCATTTCATCATATAATTAGGTAGCCAAAATCATCAATCAAATGCACAATTCACACCATTATAATTTAATCTATTCAAATTCTCAAATCACTACCATTTACTTAGCCAAATACATGTCAAAACAATATCAAACAATATGGTTCATTTACAATAATTCACACATACATAACTTACCCTATAAATAACCAACACAACATCTAAAATCATACCTCATCAAGGCATTTCTCAAGCATTTAAACTCCACAAATCAATTAACCATTTCAGCAACTATAAAACCATAACCACATTCATACCAAACATACCAAAATAAGCCATCACTCATGGCTATATATACAAACCAAAACATATACATTTACAAGCCATATCTCATGGCTATAATCACAACCAAAATACCACATCTAACCTATACATGCCATATACCATAAATGTATAACTCAAAAGTACCAACTTAGATGTTTGATAGTGTGATGATGTTCCCGACGAATCCCGGATCCGAGCTAGCCTTGATTCACTATAAAATATAGAAATATAACACGAAGTAAGCTTCATAGCTTAGTAAGCTCGTATGTGAATAACTTATTTCATCAAATAAATGCAAATCAACAAATTACACATGACAAAACCATATACACATTAACTATAAACCTTTCTCATGTCTCAAAACATGACCAAATACAAACTCATCGAACTTTCACTATTTAATACTCGAATAGGTTCTGTACGTACCGGTATCGCCTCGTACTAACCTATTTCTTGACCACTACATTCATTTACCCGTTGAACCATTCAGAATAGAAATCGGATACTCAGGAGTCTCGTACGATAACTACCTATACAATGGCCCGTAGCCAAATCAAGGTAACTTACCTGAAGAACTATTATCCTGGCCCGAAGCCAAATCATCCGATATGCATGGCCCGAAGCCAAATTGGTAAAATACGCACCCGAAGTGATAATATCATGGCCCGAAGCCAACTCAACGTATCATTTACTGACATGTCAATAGTATCCAAAACTATTCTTAAGGTTCAACTGGGCTTTCACACTTTTCGTTTCTATCATCGAATGCATCCTTAAAGTCGTTTTCACAATTCATACATTATCCATAATCCCATTTTAACAATTTATGCAATATTAAAGCATTTTAACATACATTTATAATGTAATCATCACATACGAACTTACCTCGTATTTGGAATTGACGGATCGGGTCAACTACTCGATAACCTTGCTTTTCCCCCGATCTAAATTCGAATTCTTTCTTTCTTGATCTATATGAATTCAAAATTAACTTATTTATATCATCTACTCATTCAATTAATCCAAAAATACACATTTGGGCATTTTTACACATTAGCCCCTAAACTTTTGCATTTAATCAATTTAGTCCCTATTTGACAAATACACAAAATTCACACAATTCAACAAAACCCTTGCTTGGCCGAATTATATATAGGTCCCTAGCTAGTCCAAAACTTTCATTTATTTCACATTTCAACCACAATTTGCACATTTCACAATTTAATCCCTATTATGCATTTTCATCAAAAATCACTTAACAAAACATGTAAAATTATCATCAAGCTTTCATATTTCAACATTAAACATAAAAGAAAACATAGATTTAACAATGGCAACTCTCAAAATCTTTAACAGTTTCAAAATTAAAGGTACAGGCTAGCTAGATTGAGCTGCAACGATTACAAAAACATAGAAATCATCAAAAACCGTGCTAAAACCGTACCTTAATCAAGCTAGGAGTGTGCCGAACCTTAGAAAGCTTTAAACCCTTTTTTATTTTCTATTTTCGGTTGCTAAAAAGATGAATGAAATGAATTTTGGCTTTCTTTTATTAAATTATAACTTAATTACTAATTTACCATAATAACATTTGTTATAAACATATAAAAACATATAATGGATGGCCATAATTGTCCACTTACACTAATCATGGACTAATAACATTATAAGGACCTTTGATTTATTAAATCATAGCAATTAAACACCTTTAACAAGTAGAATGTAACTTTTGCATATTACACGATTTAATCCTTTTTATCAAATTAACCAACCAATCGATAAAATTAGCTCACGAAATTTTCAAACATGTCAATTAACATGCTGTAAATACCAAAAATAATATTAAAATAATTTTCTAGTATCGGATTTATGGTTCCGAAACCACTGTTCTAATTTAGCTAAAACCGAGTTGTTACAAGCTCCTACTCTGGAATTGAAACCACTACCTCCTCATCTTAAATATGTCTTTCTGGGTGATCACAATACACTCCCAGTTATTGTCTCCGCAACACTGGATGTAACTCAAGAAGGGAAATTGGTCTATATTCACAAGCAACATAAATGTTCTATTGCTTGGAGTATTGTCGATATTAAAGGTATTAATCCTTCTTTTTGCATGCACAAGATCAAGTTGGAAGATAAAGGCAAGCAATCGATTGAACAGCAAAGAAGGTTAAACGAGAAGATGAAGGAAGTTGTCAAGAAGGAAATCATAAAATGGCTTGATGCTGGAATTATTTACCCGATTTCTGATAGCAATTAGGTAAGTCCAGTGCAATGTGTACCTAAAAAGAGTGGCATCACTGTGGTTCACAACGATAAGGACGAATTAATTCCTACATGCATTCCCATGGGATGGCAAGCTTGTATGGATTATTGCAAATTGAATGTGGCCACAAAGAGGGATCACTTCCCACTTCCTTTCAGTGACCAAATACTGGATCGGCTTACTGGAAAGGCCTATTATTGCTTTTTAGACGACTATTCTGGGTACAATCAAATTGCTATTGCATCGAAGGATAAGGAGAAAATAACCTTCACCCGCCCCTTTGGTACTTTCGCTTTTCGCCTTGTGCCTTTCGGTCTTTGCAACGCACCAGCCACATTTCAAAGGTGCATGATGGAAATATTCTCGGATATGATCAAAGACTCTTTAGAGGTTTTTATGGATGATTTCTTAGTCTATGGGAATGATTTTGATCATTACGCTGACAATTTGGATAAAGTATTGAAGCGATGTGAGGACACACATCTTGTCCTGAATTGGGAAAAATGTCATTTCTTGGCAACTGAAGACATTGTGTTAGGCCATCGCATCTCTAGTCAAGGCATTCAAGTATACAAAGCTAAGGTGGAAATCATTGAGAAATTACCTCGACCAACAAACTGCAAGGTATTCACAGTTTTCTTGGACATGCAGGGTTTTACCGAAGGTTTATTAGATATTTTTCGAAAATTGAAAATCCCTTATGCTCATTGTTGGAATAGAATTGAAAATTCTTCTTTGACGATGCATGTCTGGATGCCTTTATTCAGTTAAAAAAGCAGCTAGTGAATGCATCCATTATCGTTGCACTAGATTGGTCTCAACCTTTTGAAGTTATTTACGATTCAAGTGACTTTGCTATGGGTTCGGTTCTAGGACAACAAAAGGGGAAAATATTTCACACCATCTATTATGCTAATCAAACTCTTACAGAAGCTCAGTTCAATTATACCACCACAGAGAAAGAATTGATGGCTGTAGTATTTGCTTTCGACAAGTTTCGTCACTATCTTGTCAATGCAAAGGTTATTGTATTCACTAATCACTCGGCGTTGAGATATCTCTTTGCGAAAAAGGATGCCAAACCAAGACTGATACGCTAGGAATTACTGTAAGAATTTCACATCGAGATAAAAGACTGTAAGGGTTCAGAGAATCAAGTTGCAGACCATCTGTCTCGATTGGAAGTTGGCAGCGAAGACGAAAACATACTTCAAATTGTTGACGCATTCCCAGATGAGAAGTTATTTGCTGTAGATGCAACTCCTTGGTATGCATATTTTTTTAATTATCTAGTATGTGGAAAACTCTCATTGGGTGTCACAGGCCATAAAAAAAGATTTCTTCGTGACACAGTGAAGTATAATTGTAACGAGTCGTATTTATTCAAGGTATGCAATGACAACATCATTCGACGTTGTGTTCCAGAAGAGGAGATGCTTTCAATCTTGAAGCATTGTCATGATGCTCCTTATGGGGTTCATTTCGGTGGTATGAGAACTGCTGCTAAAAGTTCTCCAATCAGGATTCTACTAGTTGTCATTATTCAAAAATGCCCACAACTTTGTGAATCAATGCGATAGGTGTCAGCGCACCTATTCTATATCCCGACATAATGAAATGTTGCAGCAGCCAATTATGGATGCTGAATTATTCAATGCTTGAAGTATGGATTTTATGGGACCGTTTCTGAGTTCATTTGAAAACCTTTATATATTAGTAGCTGTTGACAACGTCTCGAAGTGGGTTGAAGCTGTTGCAGTCTCAAAGGATGATGCAAAGACAGTGCTAAATTTTTTTCACAAGCATATACTCACCCGCTTCGGCACACCAAAGGTATTGATTAGTGATCAGGGTACTCACTTTCATTGCAACCAAGTGGCGACCGCACTGAAGAGATATGGAGTTAATCATAGAATGACTACTACTTATCATCCGCAAACCAATAGATAAGCCGAAGTATTGAATCGACAAATTAAGAACATTCTTGAGAAGGTTGTAAACCCTTCGAGGAAAGATTGGTCTTTCTGATTGGATGCCACTTTATGGGCATTGCGGACAGCATACAAAACTCCATTAGGGATGTCGCCGTATCAATTGGTTTTTGGGAAAACATGTCACTTTCCAGTTGAACTGGAACACAAAACAATATGGGCAATTAAGCAAGTGAACATGGACTATGAAGCGGCTGGAAAGAAAAGGCTGTTGGATATCACTAAACTAGAGGAGATTAGGAGAAATGCCTATGAAAACATTGTGATTTTAAGGAAAAGACAAAATCATGGCTTGACAATATTATTTTACAGCAATAATTTGTCGCGGGTCAATAGGTTTTATTATTCAATTCTCAACTTAAATTACACCCAGGTAAATTGCATTCACATTGGTCTGGACATTTTGAAGTTGTCGACGTATTTCCTCATGGTGTAATCACAATTTGAGGTTTACGTGATGGACACCAGTTCAAAGTAAATGGACAGAGGCTGAAACACTATTTTGGCAACAGTGATCAAAAACAGGCAGAGACCATTAAATTGGTTAAAAAGTTTTAATTTTTAATTATTATTTTGTGATTTTAGTTTATTTTATTTATGTTTTGTTAAATTTTGTTTTCCTTCCTTTTTGCAGAATAATTAGGTACCATTGTCGACACATTGAAATTTTACTGTCAACGCATTCCGTAATTCTGTACTACCATTTATAACTCATTAGAATTCAGGGAAATTCAGATTCCACCGTTGGATAAAAAATCACTCAACCATTTGATCCTTTTGAGCGGGCACAATTTCTATTAGACACAACTATTCCCGCCAGCTTTATATCTCTCCACAAAACAACACGCCTCTCCATCTTCCTCTTTCACTCACTATAAATCCTCCTCCATTGTACCAACTGTAACGCATTCAAGAAACCATTTTTATTTGCTTTCTCTTATCAAGATCATATCTTTTCAACTTTAAATCATTTTTCCTCAAAAAAAGATGGCAAAAATGAGAGGTTCGATTAAGAAAGCCACCAAATCTACTGAAGAACATGCGTCCTCTGCTACCGCAGTTCGTGAATCAGAATCCTCCATGCCAGTGCAAAAAAAGGAGCCAGTTATTTTTTTAAATAAAGTGGCAAATGAATGATTTCAAGACAACATGTTGAAGCAAAACTTCCACCCCGAACAGGGCATTTCCCTTTCGCAACAACAAGACTTGGGTAAGAAAGTTTACAAAACCATCTCAAAGTTGAAGTGGGAAACTTTTTGCACCCATTCTGGAAGATATTATCCTTTATTGGTACGTGAGTTTATGCTAACCTTTATGATCATGAGTTAGAGTTTATTTTTGTTCGAGAAGGCTTAATACCATAGGACATTAAAAAAATCAATGAGCTGTACAACACCAAGGTGGATGTAGATGAACACTCCGAGTTCATTGAGGATATCACAGATGAAAAACGAGACATGTTGGTGAAAGACTTGTGTGTTGAAGGAGCATTGTGGACGGGTTCCCATCAAAAGAATTATATGATGCACCATCGCTTTCTGACGCTGCAAAGCAAATCTGGTTTCATTTTGTCAACTGTACCCTCTACTCACAACACCACAGTCACCTTCGATAGAATGTGTCTGATACATTCCATTGTCATGGGTAGAAAGATTGATGTCGGCACAATACTCCACCAGGAAATTACTGACTGCACTGCAAGGCAAATTGGAATCTTGGTTTTCCCATCATTGGTGATGTTATTGTGCCAGCAAAGAGGAATTGTGCCCGGTGATGGTGAGGAAGTCATGGAAAATAAGGGCCCAATCAATGAAGCCTCTATAGAAAGAATAACTCGCGGAAAAGATATGCCGATTCTAAAGGAGGCAAAAACAAGCAAGACAATGAAGGGCAAAACCAAAGCCGACAGCAAAGGAACAAACCTGATTGAAGAGACATCATTATGGTGCAAAATGAAAGATTTTAAAAAAATGGTCAATTCCATAAAAAAATAGGCAGATCAGGCTTGTCGCTGCAATAGAGGATATGGAGAAATCCCAAAATTTGTGTTATGCTTATATCAAAGCCTGGAACAGTTCTATTGTAGCCACATTATGCCAATTGAGCCCATCCCCACTATCAGAATTCCCAATGTTTCCACCAGTCATTCGAAATTATGAACTCTCATCCGTGAATGACGACTTAGAAGACCGAGACATATCCGTGGCATCCCCTCCCATTGTGCAGGTCTTTGATAATGACAAAGAAGAGGAATATAGGGACATTGAAGAATGCCTGCGAAAGATTGATAGCTTGTTCGAGGATGGTATTTTTGTTGATCAAGAGGACATTGTTGTTGAGAAGAAAGTTTCTACTGCAGAAGAGGAAGTTGTTGCTGAAGAAGAAGAAGTTGCTGAAGATGAAAAAGAAAAAAGAATAGGAAGCATCTGTTGTGAACATTGTCACCGCACCCTAGTCTGTGGGTGCAAATATTGATAATTTGGAGCGAGACCGGCGAAAGTTGCTGAGGTAACCAGTGAGGAGCAATGCAATTCATTAGCAATAGTGGTCTACACTGGACCACTCCAGGTGGCCTCTTCTACACAGGAAGCAGTTGGTGATGCCGGGGCAGAGCCAAAAACTGAGGAGCAATCTGAGGACCGTGCGAAGCCCAAAGAAAATAAGAGAAAGCGCTCCAAGGATAAAAAAACAAAAGAAGGATGAGAAGAAAAGGAGGAGGAAGAAACATCATGCAGCTACATCGATGGCTGAGGATAACTGAGTTAGTTTATTTTAAGCTTTCGCTGTAGTATTCATGCATTGCATGTAGCTGTAAGTTTTATTTTGATAAGTACACATTGTCTTTGCATTTTTATTGTCATTACATTTTCATGTTAGTGCATTGGGGACAATGCAAAATTTAAGCTTAGGGGAATGCACCCACAGTTAAAATTTTTTTCGGTAATGAAGTATGTAAGGTTTAATTATAGTTAATGAAAATTGTTCGAAAATTTTTGTTACATTCGATGCTTAATTCTTGAATCATGTGAATTATCAATGGATGAGTTGGACAAATTTGACAGAAGGTTGTAGCTTTAATTCTTTGATGAATGGATTAGGTTGCATTAGTAATGGATGACTGCTATCATTCCTTAAATCTTGAATGAATCTACTTTTTATAGCTACTTATATATATATAGTTATAAATTAGAAACAATCCGAAGTAGGTGTAGTATGGAATGTTAAAGAGGGAACACTCCAATACAAGCGTTGGAAAAATCAATTTGGCCAAAGGCTGTCGCTGCATGAGTGTGTGTCGGTGCAATACGTACTCCCTGGGGGTTTGTTGCACTCCATCGTTACTTCTCAAGAACAACTGTACAGTAATGCAATGATATCTCTTATTTCAAAAAATATATATAATATATAAATACTTAGTATTGTACAATAAATGTTGTATTGGTAGATAGAACTTAGGGTTTGAAGCTTGAAGCTAGCATTGATGAAGTTGTAACCTTATTCATTCATGCTTATGTATTGTCGATGCAATATTCTTTCATCTGAATGTGATTTATTCATTGGAAATTTAGAGGGTTCAAGTTGCTAGAATGATCATTTGCCTTAGTAAATTTTTTTTAGCCTTGCTAGTTTCTGTTTTACTTGAGGACAAGTAAAAACTCAAGTTTGGGAGTGTGATAGCACTAGAAAGAACATAGGTTTTCCTCCTTACTTATTTGTTAAATTGTTCCCATTTAGTTATCCTTAGCATATATTTTAGCATTTTCAGTTTAGTAATTTGAATTTTATAACTCAGTGAATCCTAGCCTATTTTATCCTCAAATTTGCTATCTTTTTGCATTAATGTCGCTACATGAGTTAATTCCAGATTGCGTCTAGAATTGTCGCCGCACCTGACAGCTTTCCGGATAACAACTAAAAATGTGTGAGCTGTCCAGTCTGGTATAACCAACCTGTACATACAAGGACAGAATAATTCTGAGCAAATGACACCTGTACTATTAAAGGAGGACATAAAAGGTTGACGTGAGAAGAAAAATAGAGGGGGAGAGCTTTTTCTTGACCATCATCTTCTATATCCTACCTTGAATCTTGCGGCTATGGCAGCTTAAGCCTCTCACGGGTGAGCCAACGTGAAATTTGATGCAGATTAGCTTTTGACGAGGAGACCTAAGTGCCAGACAAGAGGGAATAGAGAGATTCAGTTGAGTTGTCTAAGAATAGTGTTCTCCACTCGATTCTTTCTTATTTCTTTCTAAATGTTGGTGATTACTCTCTGTTTTCTGTTTGTATGGAAGTACACATGAATTCTTGGTTAAATGTTATCTTATCCAATCTTGCTTTTATTGTTTAATCTTGGGGTTTGAATATTTCTTAACACGAAAGTGTTGTTGCAGTCACTGACACTAGAAAGTGCAATGACAGTTCGAGCCAACAAGCATTACAACAAAAGTTGAGTGAGGATTAGAGGAATTTAGTCCACTTGTTCTTAATAGTGCCATATTGCCATCATCCTAAGGTGGGGTTAATGTGCATGTTTAAGTCTCAGATTAAATAGAGGAGTGACACTTGGTAAGATATGCATTGAAATTTATTTCCTCGACAATCACTTGTCCCTTTATACCTTGTGAGCACTTAGTATTTGGAACGGTGGAAATGTGCAAGTGTACACAATCGTAACAAGTAATAAAGTGACAAGTAAATGTCGAGTTATTGTACCCACGGAATTTGTCAGAAAAGAATTATTTATGAAAATGATTTTAAACACTTTGGTGAAGGGAAAATATTTGGATTTAATAAAAATTTAAAAACTAAAAAAAAGTAAAATAAAATAAAACAAAGTTCTAGTGCACGATTTCAAAAGCTGGTTTTAATCAAGATGATATAATTGTGTTGGATTAATCACATTTCTTACCTTAGAATTATTAAACTCGGGTTTATACTTATTAAAACATGGAAACTCGGTAATTTGCTAACTTATGAACATACTTACAAATAAAAATCCATTCATCTCTTGTACATATTTCTATGCAATTTCGATCGATTAAGCAGACTTCTAAAAGTAAACATGTTATTGCACATACATGCTTATTAAATTAAACAATCTCTCACATATTCCTATGTGATTCAACTGATTAATTCAACCTAATAAGCATATAAAAGATCATGCGAGTTAACAAAGTATTTTTACCTTGAAACACTTAATCACAAAAAATCACGCAAGTTATGCAAGGCATATGTATCTCCAAATACAATGCTAATGTAATCTTGACTACCTTAGAAGAATTAAACATGCACTGATTAAGTATTGTGTCCATTAATTACAATTCCAATGCGTTTAAATAATTAATTCATTAGCTATCTAAACAATTAGAATGCTAGATAACTTAAACATGATTTTACTTAATCAAGCATTTTCTGAGGCCTTTTAACAAAGTATAAACACAATTTTAATAATTTAATAGGACGAAATGCAATCAACCCAACACGAATTAAATTCAAGCTAAATTGATTAAATTAATCATTCCAAAAGCATAAATATTCATAAACATGTTTGTCAAAACAACAACGGAAATTAAAAGAGATAGGAAACAAGAAGCAAATCCGGTGTTTCTCTGTGGCTTGACTGATTGCTCCGTTCTTCGTTCTTCGTTGGCCTCAGCTATCAAGGTGGCTTATGAACACTCCAAATTGCTGCTCCAAATGGCTGGAAAAATACCTCTTTTCCAAGAGGAGAAATCAGAACAAGAACACACAAAGGGAAAATGGAAAAAATGGAAATTGAGAGAAAGTGAGAGAAGAGAATGTTGGATGCTTGAGGTATGTTTTGAATGAGCAGAAAGGGGGTGTATTTATAGCTGATCAAGGCTGTTAAAAATAGCAAATAGCAGCAGCAAAAGAGGCCTCCCTTGGCCGGCCACCTATGTGGCAAAGTTGATGGATTCAACTTTACTAAAAATAGCATGGGGCAAATCTACAAAGCCATAATTTTTGGAGGGGTTTGAATGCAATTTTGAAAGGTCTTCAAGGGATTCTTTGCAAGCTTAGTTAATCATCTAATAAGCTAATTTGGGCCAGCAATGTGGACGGTTTGGGCTGCCCAATTTGTGGCTGGTTCGGTTCAACTGGTTTGGTTCAACTAATGCGGTTCAACTGGGCCTTTTTCATAATTAATTAAGATTAATTTATTTAACCCAAATTAAAATAGGAATAAATTAAAATTAATTATGTTGTGATTAAATATTCATAATTGGACCGTTTTGGGCTGGAATTAAATTCGCCTCGATACTTTAAATTGCTTCTCGGGTTTATTCTTCGAGCAGTGTCTGCCGAGCCAATTTTCGCCCTTTGTGCGAATCTGTCTAAAATAGTCAAAATAAATCAAAATTAACTATAAAATTAATTAAAATTCATCATGTTCATATTTTTAGCACAATTTAATTATTTTATAATATTTAATTATTTTCCGACAAGAATTTAATCAAAACCGCATGAATTTGGGTCAAAAAGGGCATGAAAAAGTACATAAATTTCTGTGTTTCCACACCCCCAAACTTAATTCATTGCTCGTCCCGAGTAATGCACAAATTTGAAAAGAATTTTCTCGGAAACACCTTTGAAAAACTCCGCCAGAACAACTTTTTTTCTCAAATTTATGAATCTGATATACTTATGCTCGAAAATAAGAAATTTGATAGTTATGCTACTTAAGCATTTATATCGTTCAAATTACCTCCAACAATTATTATACTAGCAAAATTAGACTTAAATGTTTCTTAATAAAGACATGTTCCTCACTACCAATTTGATTTTAATTCCTTATTCAAAAAGTAAACTGCAATCATTAAGCTTAACTAATGTCTTCATATGTTGAACAGAGCAATTTCTCTCCACTAATGTAGGTAACATTGGAATTTTGAATCAATAGGTCTTTAATAAGGTTGGAATGTGGCTGGGCTTAAGGGTAGGTGCAAGATAGACAAATTTTTGGCTTAAAAACCCTAGACTCAGCTTAAAATCAAACCTTCGGAATTCTCACCATTGATACACCAACTGTAACATCCCCAAACCCGGCCCATTCACTACGACCGAATCTGGTTATGTTATGGGAAAAACTTATTGGCGAAAACAGGTTGCCATTTAACTTTTTGTCTAAACTCCTTTTGAGTAGTTTTACTTGCAGAAATCTTGGGCATGTTTGTTTGCAAACCGTTAGGTTACTTTGAAATCTCGGGGTTTCGTCTTTGAAACTCTTAGTTGTCAATTTCCTTAGGTTGGAAAATGTTTAAAACATCAGACTCAAGTGGTTTAAGCTTAGTTCATAAAAGTAACATTATTCCCAAATCTCTTTAGACATAAATTACCAAAAGAAAACCAAATAACTTAAGAGGCTCTTATTACAACATAATGATTTCAAGTACTTGGTAATAAAGTGCATAAAGAAAATATTAAAACGTCCTTTGCATGGGCCACCTTGTATCCACTCCAACCCGGTCCGATCATCCTTTCACTGCGATGTTGGATAAGAGATTGGGTGAGTCACACTGACTCAAGTGTGTAACTAAACCATCGAAATCCACCCACATGCTAACCACATAACATCCCAATTATCAAATGCAACATGCAAGTATAATTATTTAGACATTACCACAACGGGCTTGGCCCACCTTCAAATTATTACAAATCTTTGGACTAGGCCCTTTTCACATTAGTCCAGCGATCACCTGGTTTGGCCCATGTCCACGTATGTCCCCAAAACATACCTATTCATTGGGCTTGGCCCATTTTCATATTATTTCATAAACGGAATAATGCAAACATGATTCCCAACCCAACCTAGGGTCCATCCGCTACACACCCCTTATCCGACCTACCACCACACACGGGGACTATCGAGTCACCCTCTCCTTTTCCCTCCAAAGAGGGAACCAATGCCATCCACGATGTAGCATATAGCTAACATCAAACCACGATGGAGCACACAGCAATCCATCAAGCCACGATATGGCATAAGCCGATATCAATCAAGGTAACCACGCGAACTAAATCGCAAAGATCCACAACGCGACCTCAGTCAGCGCCAATCCACGATGTAGCACAAAGCTGACATCAACGACGTACTCGAAGTACACCCGTACCTTCTTTTCATACCCCACCCATGCACATGCCACATAAAATATAATCGTGATCATGCATGCACATGCTTATTAATGTCCATAAACATACTCATAAACAAATAATCACACTGCAACAGGTCCGATACTAACCTGATCATCGCTATACCCCTTAAGGGTACCATTTTCACATTTAACTGCACTTGTTAGCAAACATATACAATAGGCAAATATCACGCAAATCCCGGAAACAATGGCTAACTACACACCTTATTACTAGGAGTTCTAGACTCTCGATCCTCGACGCTATCGACTAGCGAGACTACCGCTATCTGCCTAACGTTTTCTGTTGTTGGCCCACACCCTGGTGGCCAATCCCGAACTGCTGAAACCGCTCTTTTCTTGAACTTCGGAATAGGGACCTTCCCTTGCCCACTCTAACTGGTTGTGGCCTCCATCAAAAGCTTAATCAGTAAAATGAGTTAACCCCAAAACACCACTTAAGCATTTAACCTTAATAAATAACCTTACCTCCACTTGATCAAACCGATCGGATCGCACAAACGGAGGCTTGGCCAACCACTAAAACCCCAGAGTATCTCGATCACGGAACCCGAAAAGATCTAAGTTAACATTCGGCCCAAGTGCTATCAAGTTGAGAGAAAGAAATTCGGCAAAGGGGTGATGGATGTAGATTCGGCTATTAATTAAATCAAGGGGTAGGGAACATTGGTTTCAGCCAAAGAGAGGAGAAAGAAAGGTGTGGGGTGTACTTTCGGTTTTGAAGTGAAAAGGAAGGGAAATAGGGAGAGTGAAGGGTTCGGCCACTTGGAAAAAATGTGAGAGAAGAAGAACAACAAGCTTTGGAGAAAAGGTTTCGGCAACCAAGGAAATGGGGAACAAAATTCGGCAAGGGAGAGAAGGCAGATGGTGAATGAATAATGAGCACTTCCCCTATTTATACTAAAAGGCCAAGCTCCAACCCCAAAAATAATCCTCAAAATTCTCCTAAAATACCTCCTTCCACTCCATTCAAAAGTTTGAATGAGTCAAACTTTACCTAGCCAAATTCAAAAAAATTGACCAAGTCTTCTCCACCTTTTAAGCCTTTCAAACCGTCCATCCACCCCACCAAGATGACGCAAAAACAATGCCCATCTCACGCTCTTGCGAATCGAACTGAGCCTCTTCCCCTCGCAAATGGCGTCACACACACAAGGCCTTAGTGGCACCTATCCCGCCACTCCACCAGCTCCTTTCTTGTGACATAAACTCCCAAATAATTCTCTTAAGACACCCTCGCTAAGCTCCCTTTTAACCAGAAAACTAAAAATTTTCTAAGGCAACCTACCACCACCTAGGGTTCTCAGGACTCCTAAAACTTACCCAACCACACACTAGAGTGTGCCAACACCCGAGCTAAGCACCAAATGCCTAACCCCTAAAACCAGGGTGTTACACCAACTTTTTCTCTTTCGACCATTTATTTCGAGTACATGTTTTTTTTTCTAAATTCGATTTTTCAAGCTCACATTCGAGCACTTGCTTCATGTACTACAATTTTTTCGAGTAATTGATACTCCTTTTCAACTCCCCCAAACTTATTTTCAAACGATCTTCTGAATAGTACTGAGTCTAGTGTTTGGGATAATTTTAGAAGTAATGAAGAGAAAATTGATGGCTAAATATTGCATAGGTCCAAATAAAATTAGGCCATATAGTCTCAAAGTTGGGTTCCAAAGGATAATTTTATCAGGGTCGGCTTGAAAGGCTCAAACGGTCCAAACAACAGTTGCCTAAATCATTTTCAACATTCCATGCTTCCTAGGATTTCTCCTCAAGAAATTACTAAGTCAATTCTAAAGACTTAAACTTTCATGCATGCCTAATTTTTTCGTAGGGAATTAAAAATTTTATGGTACGAATTTACATGCTTTATTAAAAATACATTCATATCTTTATTAAGCTAACATAATAAATTATTGAAATAATAGAACTTTATTAATACTGAAGTTCAGCATACTTAACAAAATTTCAAATTATTGAATAAAATATATCCTAATAATAATTAAAAGAAAATTTTATTCTGAGTGGAATCAATTCAAATTTTCGGTCCCCCTACTTAAAGTGATCAATGTCCTTATTGTTTAAAGTGAATAGATACTATACACCAGGTAGGATAATTAGAAAAGAGGAGGTGAGTCAAATTGACTGCTTAAGTACTAGGCTCTTCCTAAAATCCAATCCTAGACATGTATATATCTATTGCCACACTTTAGCCTTTGTGACTTGTTCAGATTTTATTCATGATTCCTATCTCTTATTTTATTGTGCAAAATAAAAATTCCTAATCAACCTAATCCTAAAATACTTAAGAAAGAAATAAACGAAAGTTGAAGTCCTCCCCTTTTTTATTTGTTCGCCGATCCTTCTTAATTTGACTCATCTTTTGCTCCATTAGTATTATCTTTGCATGAATCGCCTTGCTCCCTCTTTGATTATGACACCCATGGTTCAAATATGAAATCTGGAAACTCAGGCACAAAAATAAATGGGTCATTATAAATTTTCTTTAGGGCGCTCCTCATCGAGTCATCTCTTATTTTTGCATATCTCCAGTAGGCTTGTTGCTTCCATTGCATGTGTTGCATTAAGTCCATCAGCTTTAACAGCTCATCACGAAGATCTGGGCTAGGCGGTTGAGCTCCAAACATTGAGGGTTCGATATCAGGTTCAGCTTCTGGTTTCATTGCTTCGCCTCATTAGGGACTTCATTGATTGCTCGGTTTGGATTTCGTGGGATCATCTTACGCGCCGGGATCCTCGCTCTCTTCAATTCGTTGCTGAAGAATAGAATCTCTGGCTACTCGGTAAAGGTCCCAATCAGTGATTGTGCCTTGACTATACTCTGTTTTCTTTACGTCCGCAAGGAGTTTTGCTTTTAAGCACAAAATTGTGATCGTAACGGGGAAATAGGTTGGGCCAGAGCGTCTAACGGCACAATTTCGCATTTCTCTCAGAATGATTTTGCCCACATCAATGGTCTTTCCGGTTAGAATCGAATATAATAAGACCATTTACTCTAGTCAGATTGTAGTCCCATGCGAACTAGGCATAAGGCTGAAACGAATGATATAGAACCATACCTTCGCAAGTGGTGTCAAATACTCTCTTCGACACGTGTGGATTCCTTGCTTTGACACAGTCCACTTAGAACCTGGGACTGTGAGTTCTTTGATGATTTCTTGCAGATTTTCAGGCTTAATGTTGCTCAACAGAGAGGGATATTCGTCGTTGTCGAAATCAGGTAATTCAAAGAACTCATTAATAGCATTAGAATTTATTGGTACCTTGATTCCGCGGACTAGAACTTCAGTCAATTCGCTTGAAGTTAAGTTCACGTAGAATTCACGAACTAATTCCTCATCCACACTTGGTCTCTTTTCACAAAACAATTCCCAATTGAGGGCTTCAGCAACTTGACGAATTCGTGCCATAAAGTCTCTGTAGTTGCTTTCCTTCAATGTGAAGCCTTTCTCTGGATGCATCTGTTGATTTTTGAAAATACTTTCGTATCTTACTTTGGCTTCTTCACAGTGAAATTTGCTTTGCGATTTGTCAATTTGAGCGGAGGCACGAGTTCTTTTGCGAGTCATGATTAACCTGAACATAAGTTGGAAAGAAAAAAATAGTTTCTTAAAAATTTAATTAATACAAATTATTAATATTTCAATAAATTGAAAAACTAAATAATAATAAAAATTAAACTTTAAGGAAAAAAAATTTCTTACCACCTTCCTCGTAAAATTTAAGAACTCTTAAAATAAAATACTTAATGAACAAAAGATGGGAAATTAAAGAAGGCTTTTGGCTTAGGTTGGGTGAAGGAGGAGTGTGCGCATAGGCGCACAAGGCAGCAAGGTGCGAGGGGCTGGGAGCAGGTGGCGCGCAAGGCCTTGCGGCAGGTAGGCCACAGGCTGGTCGGGTGTGTGGGGCGATGGTGCGCAGCAAGCACACGGGCTGAAGGCCACAACCTGGGCAGCTGCTGGCGCTGGCGTGAGGCGTGTGCTGGGGCAGGCTGCTGGCCGAATGGTTGCTGTGGCTAGGGGCTTGCGGCACTTTGGTGTTTTGGTGATAGGGGATTTGAATGATGAGTAAATGGGGTGAACAAGGGTGCAATTTATAGAGGAGAAGTATGAATTAGATTAGAACTCTTAGAACAATTAAAGAATTAAAAATAAGAGTCCAATTCTAAATTTACTCAAGATTAACAACAATTAATAATTAAACATACATGTATAAAATTATCAATTGCTATTAAATTGCCAAGATAAATATAAAATAAAATTAATTCTAATCCTAAGCTAAGTTGATAAAAGTTAATATATAAATTATAATGAATATAATTATATATTAAAGTTTATCAATAATTTATAAGTATGATATTAAATAAAAATATTTATTCTAGATGCCCTTTTAAAAATATTTACAAAGAGAGGCACCTAGTTTTTATTATTTATGAAAATAGCAACCAAATTTTGAAAATAATTCAATTAAGTCCCTAGACTTAATGAAAATTTGAAATTGAGTTGAAATTTAAGACTTGGGTCAAAATTGACCTTTTTATTTGAACAACCAAAAATTTATTTTGTCATTTAGGGGCTAATTTCTTGGAAAATTATGTAAAAATCAATTCCCAGGAAAGATTGGAGGGGTCACAAGCGGTCCCGCTTAAGTTCGAATCTCCTAGACAGAATTTATTTGAACATAATAAACCCGAAAATATACCCTAAATAATTTATTGAAAGCACAAAAATTTAAGGATCAGATAAACTGAACGAGATTTTATCCCATTCAGGTTTTTCTCCATAGTAGTGTTTCAAATGCTGAGCATTGACTCGAAAATTACCTCCCTTACCTTAGAGTTCAACAACTCCGTATGGATAGACGCGATGAATCGTAAATGGACCAGACCAACGTGATTTTAATTTACCTGGAAAGAACTTCAATCTGGAATTAAATAACAAGACTTGCTGACCTGCTTCAAACTCTCGAACTCGGATATGCTTGTCATGCCATTTCTTGAGTATTTCTTTGAGTAATTTGGCATTTTCATATGAGAACATTCGAAATTCCTCTAGCTCGTTGAGTTGGAGCATTCGTTTCTCTTTAGCAAGCTTGAGATCCAAATTGAGTTGTCGAAGAGCCCGAGAAGCTCTATGCTCTAACCTGCAGGTAGATGACATGCTTTCCCAAAGACCAACTTTGTAGGGTGACATTCCTAAGGGTGTCTTGTATGTCGCTCTGTAAGCCCATAAAGCATCATCTAATCTCTTGGACCAATCTCGTCGGTTCGGGCAAACTACCTTCTCAAGTATGCCTTTGATCTCCTTATTTGCTAGCTCACTTGCCTATTTGTCTCATGGATGGTAAGTCAGAGCAACCTTTTGTTTCACTCCATGTTTATCTAGCAACCATTTTAACCACTTGTTCATAAAGTGGGTCCCTTCATCGTTGATAATAGCTCTTGGGGTTCCAAACCTTGTGAACACATGTTTCTGCAAGAATTTCATCACAACCTTGTCATCGTTCGTCGGACAAGCTTGCCTCTCGACCCACTTGGACATAATCTACTGCTACCAATATGTATTTGTGACCAAAAGACGGAGGGAAAGGACCAAGAAAGTCAATACCCCAAACATCAAACAATTCTACCTTAATGATATTTGTTCGAGGCATTTCATTTCTGTTGGTGACATTTCCAACCCTCTGACATCGATCACAGCTCTTTACGTAAGCGTATGCATCCTTGAATAGTGTTGGCCAAAAGAATTCGGCTTGCAATACTTTGGCATTGTGTCGAGTACCTCGAAGTGTCCCCACTTGGAGTGAATGATGATGGTATAAAATCTTGGTATTTCATCTTCTGTCACACATCTCCTAATCATCCGATCGCACACTTTTTAAACAAATATGGCTCTTCCTAGAAATAGTACTTCACATCGTGAAGAAACTTTTTCCTTTGCTGATACGTTTTATCAATCGGCATCAAACCACAAGCTAAATAGTTAGCAAAATTAGCAAACCACGGAATATTATGGACATGATTTACCTTGGTATGTGTTCATCCGAAATGTTTCTTGGATCGGTAAAAGTGGAGAATTTCCCTCTTGCGGCTCTAATCTGGATAAGTGATCTGCTACTTGGTTTTCTACTCCGCTTCGATCTTGAATTTCTAGATCGAACTCTTGAAGTAGAAGCACCCACCAGATCAATCTCGGTTTAGCATCTTTCTTGGCTAATAAGTACTTAATTGCGGAGTGGTCCGTATAGGCAATCACTTTGGTACCTACAAGATAAGATCGAAACTTGTCGAAGGCAAACACAATAGCAAGTAACTCTTTTTCTATTACCGTATAGTTCAGTTGAGCTCTGGTTAGAGTTCTACTTGCGTAGTAGATGGGATGAAAAACTTTGTTCCTTCGCTGGCCCATGACAGCTCCAATGGCGAAGTCACTTGCATCACACATCAATATGAATGGCGAATCCCAGTCTAGTGTGACGATGATGGGTGCCGTGACTAAACGACTCTTTATATCGTTGAAGGCTTTTAAACATTCCTCATCAAACTTGAATACCGAGTCTTTCTCCAATAGCTTGCATAAGGGTTTAGCCACTTTGGAGAAGTCCTTGATAAATCTTCGATAGAAACCGGCATGGCCCAAAAAGCTCCTAACACCTTTTACAGATGTTGGAGGTGGAGTTTCTCGATAACGTCTACTTTTGCTTTGTCCACCTCGATCCCATGTCTCGTTATCCAATAGCCTAGAATAATTCCTTCTCGTACCATAAAATGGCACTTTTCCCAGTTGAGTACGAGATTCGTTTCTTCACATCGCCTCAGTACCTTAGCTAGATTGGCTAAGCAATCATCGTAAGTATCTTCGAATACTGAGAAATCGTCCATGAAAACTTCCAAATACTTCTCAACCATGTCAGTAAAAATAGACATCATACATCTTTGAAATGTAGCAGGTGCATTACATAAACCAAATGGCATGCGTCTAAATGCAAATGTACCATACGGGCAGGTGAATGTCGTTTTGTGCTGATCTTCCGGTGCTACTGTAATCTGATTATACCCTGAGTATCCGTCGAGAAAACAGTAGTAATCTCGTCTTGCGAGTCTATCCAGCATCTGGTCCAAGAACGGTAGAGGAAAGTGATCTTTCCTAGTCGCCTTGTTCAGCTTCCAGTAATCGATACAGATTCTCCATCCCGTAACTGTCCTTGTTGGTATCAACTCATTGTTCTTGTTCTCCATGACTGTGATACCTCCTTTCTTCGGCACGCACTGGACTGGACTCACCCATGAACTGTTTGAGATGGGGTAAATTATACTCGCATCCAACCACTTGATAATTTCCTTTTTCACTACATCTTTCATGATGGGGTTCAGTCTCCATTGTCCATCAATCGTTCCTCTCTCGCCATCTTCTAATATGATCTTGTGCATGCATACAAATGGGCTAATACCGCGAATATCGGCTATGGTCCATCCGATAGCCTTCTTGAATTATTTCAAAACAATGATAAGTTTATCTTCTTGTTCAGTAGTTAATTCTACTGAAACAATCACAGGCAGAGTAGAAGCGTTACCTAAATAAACGTATTTTAAGTGTGAAGGTAATACCTTGAGTTCTAACTTAGGTGGCTCCTCGATTGATGCTTTTGGCTGGCTGTAATCTCTTTTCTCTAATTCCAAAGATTCAAAATGGGATTACGGATTAAATCCCTTTTGATTAGCTTCTAGCAAAGCTAAGTATTCATCCTCCTCTTCATCATTTGGGGGATCTGATGTCAAAATTCTTTCCAGTGGGTCCTCAACACAGTTAAGTTCCTTATCTACTATTAATTCCTCTAAATCGGCTACTGCTGAACAATCATCCATTGTGCCAGGAAATCGCATTGACTTAAACCATTAAATGTTACCTGATCATCCTGAACACGCATAGTCAGCTCGCCCTTTTGCACATCAATAAGGGTCCTTCCAGTTGCTAAGAATGGTCTTCCTAGGATAATTGGCACTTCTTTGTCTGCTTCAAAGTCTAGAATTACAAAGTCAGCAGGGAAGATAAATTTATCTACACGTACCAATACGTCCTCGATTTTTCCTTCTGGATGCACTAAGGATCGATCTGCTAGTTGAAGTGTAACCGTAGTTGGTCTAACTTCTCCTATCCCCAACTTCCTAAATATTGACATAGGCATCAAGTTGATACTTGCGCCTAAGTCACATAATGCTTTACCACAATATGTTGATCCAATATTGCATGGTATGGTGAAACATACAGGATCCTTCAATTTTGGGGGTAGTTTGTTCTGAAGGTATGCACTACATTCCTTCGTCAGAGCTACCGTCTCAAATTCTCCAAGCCTTCGTTTCTTAGACAAGATATCTTTCATGAACTTGACGTAGTTCAGCATTTGCTCAAGTGCTTCGACCAATGGAATGTTGATGTGAAGTTGCTTGAGTACGTCAAGGAACTTCTTGAATTGAATCTCCGCCTTGGCTTCAAGTCTTTTTGAGGTAGGGTGGTGGTGGTTTCACATGGAACCGATTCGGTTTATTCACCTTTGGCGGTAATCCTGCATCTAATGAAGTTGTTGGTTGATCAGAATTGACTGGTCTTGAGGTTACTTTGCATGGTTTTGCAGATTTCGATTCTGGTGAAACTGGGGTTTTAACACTTGGTTGAACTTTTTCTTGAGCATCAGCTTGCTCCTTTTCAACTTCGACAGTGTTCGGCTCTACTATCTTTCCGCTCCTCAATGTCAACGATTTGCAATGCTTCTTTCCCAGATTTCTCGAATTTTCTGTATCACTGGGTAAGGTACCCTGTGGTCGGTTTCTAAGTTCAGTTGCAAGCTGGCCCACTTGATTCTCCAAATTCTTCAATGTAGCTACTTGGCTCTGGATCAAGGCATCATTCTTTGCAATGTATGTCTTTAGCAAACTCTCCAGGCTATTGGATGCCTCAGCTTGAACTAGTTTCTGAACTTGTTACGGAAAATTAGGCGGCTGGGTTGGTCTGGGTTGAGTGTAAGTGGTACTGGTTCCAGCCCCTTGGTTACTCCAGGAGAAATTTGGGTGGTTCCTCCACGATGGGATATAAAAATTTGATTGCAGCCCTTGCCTTCCTCGATTTTGGTTCTGATTACCCATGTAGTATCTGATTCAGGTTCGACGGAAATTCTTGAACAAATGTCCCTCCCCACAAGAAACACAGCTATATTTTCAAATTGATTAGGCGGTTGTCTTTGCAAAACTATTAGACCCATTAGTAGTAAGATTTTTAAGCATTGAGGATATCGATGATACCTGAGATGCGAGTGAAGTAAGAGCGTCTACTTCATGAATTCCAACAACTCGTCTTCCGATGTTGCGATTGGTTGGCCATTGATAATTGTTCTTTGGCAATCCTCTCAATAATTTCATAAGCCTCATTATAAGACTTAGAAAGGAGAGCACCATTAGCAGAGGCGTCCACTACCATCCTTGTGTGGGCATTGAGACCATTATAGAATGTCTCAAGCTGAATGCAATGAGGGATTCCATGATGAGGGCATTTTCGTAATAACTCTTTAAATCTTTCCCATGCCTCATACAAGGACTCGTCATCCATTTGGTGGAAAGCAGTGATCTCGTTCCTCAGCTTAGCATTCTTGCTTGGCGGAAAATACTTCATGAGGAATCTCTCGGCTAACTCTTGCCATGTAGAAATGGAGTTCGGTGGCAATGAATTCAACCAGGCACGAGCTCTGTCCCTTAACGAATATGGGAACAACTTTAATCGTAATGCATCTTCGGAAACTTCGGCTAACTTGAAAGAATCACTCACTTCCATAAATAGTCTTAAGTGAAGATGAGGATTCAGTAGGCATTCCACTGAATTGGCCCACTGTCTGAAGCATCTGGAACATGGTAAGCCCACTGAATTGTCGTTGTGCCTTAATTTCGGGTCTCCTAATACCCGGATTAAGATCGTTAAATATTGGCACGGCATATTGTCTTAAGGCTCTATCCCTATCATCAGCAATAAGGATAGGATTCTGAGCAGGGTTTGCTCCGTTTCCTTGGTTCATATTCTCGAAGTTCATCTCTTCGGTCCTTCGCTGGTTTGCTTGTCTTCTTCGTTGTCGAAAGGTTCGTTCTATTTCAGGGTCCACAGGGAGTAAGTCAATAATCTGGTCAATACTCATAAACACCTGAATTAATCACAGAAAAATTGAGTAAGTAAAAATTTCAATACGGAAAATAAATACCAAAATGTAAAACAAATTCACAAATAATGGCTTTGAAAAATAGTTCCCCGGCAACGGCGCCAAAAACATGGAACGGTGGAAATGTGCAAGTGTACACAATCGTAACAAGTAATAAAGTGACAAATAAATGTCGAGTTATCGTATCTAATGAGGACTGTAAAAGAATTATTTATGAAAATGATTTTAAACACTTTGGTGAAGGGAAAATATTTGGATTTAATAAAAATTTAAAAACTAAAAAAAAACAAAGTAAAATAAAATAAAACAAAGTTCTAGTGCACGATTTCAAAAGCTGGTTTTAATCAAGATGATATAATTGTGTTGGATTAATCACATTTCTTACCTTAGAATTATTAAACTCGTGTTTATACTTATTAAAACATGGCAACTCGGTAATTTGCTAACTTATGAACAAACTTACAAATAAAAATCCATTCATCTCTTGTACATATTTCTATGCAATTTCGATCGATTAAACAGACTTCTAAAAGTAAACATGTTATTGCACATACATGCTTATTAAATTAAACAATCTCTCACATATTCCTATGTGATTCAACTGATTTATTCAACCTAATAAGCATATAAAAGATCATGCGAGTTAACAAAGTATTTTTACCTTGAAACACTTAATCACAAAAATCCTGCAAGTTATGCAAGGCATATGTATCTCCAAATACAATGCTAATTTAATCTTCAGCTACCTTAAAAGAATTAAACATGCACAGATTAAGTATTGTGTCCATTAATTACAATTCCAATGCGTTTAAATAATTAATTCATTAGCTATCTAAACAATTAGAATGCTAGATAACTTAAACATGATTTTACTTGATCAAGCATTTTACCGAGGCCTTTTAACAGTATAAACACAATTTTAATAATTTAATGGGATGAAATGCAATCAACCCAACACGAATTAAATTCAAGATAAATTGATTAAATTAATCATTCCAAAAGCATAAATATTCATAAACATGTTTGTCAAAACAACAACGAAAATTAAAAGAGATAGGGAACAAGAAGCAAATCCGGTGTTTCTCCGTGGCTTGACTGATTGCTCCGTTCTTTGTTATTTGTTGGCCTCGGCTATCAAGGTGGCTTATGAAAACTCCAAATTACTGCTCCAAATGGCTGGAAAAATACCTCTTTTCCAAGAGGAGAAATCGGCACAAGAACACACAAAGGGAAAATGGAAAAAATGGAAATTGAGAGAAAGTGAGAGAAGAGAATGTTGGATGCTTGAGGTATGTTTTGAATGAGCAGCAAGGGGGTGTATTTATAGCTGATCAAGGCTGCTAAAAATAGAAAATAGCAGCAGCAAAAGAGGCCTCCCTTGGCCGGCCACCTATGTGGCAAAGTTGATGGATTCAACTTTGCTAAAAATAGCATGGGGCAAATCTACAAAGCCATAATTTTTGGAGGGGTTTGAATGCAATTTTGAAAGGTCTTCAAGGGCTTCTTTGCAAGCTTAGTTAATCAGATAATAAGCTGATTTGGGCCAGCAATGTGGACGGTTTGGGCTGCCCAATTAGTGGCTAGTTCGGTTCAACTGGTTTGGTTCAACTAATGCGGTTCAACTGGGCCTTTTTCATAATTAATTAAGATTAATTTATTTAACCCAAATTAAAATTGGGAATAAATTAAAATTAATTATGTTATGATTAAATATTCATAATTGGACCATTTTGGGCTGGAAATAAATTCGCCTCGATACTTTAAATTGCTTCTCGGGTTTATTCTTCGAGCAGTGTCTGCCGAGCCAATTTTCGCCCTTTGTGCGAATCTGTCTAAAATAGTCAAAATAAATCAAAATTAACTATAAAATTAATTAAAATTCATCATGTTCATATTTTTAGCACAATTTAATTATTTTATAATATTTAATTATTTTCCGACAAGAATTTACTCGAAACCGCATGAATTTGGGTCAAAAAGGGCATGAAAAAGTATATAAATTTCTATGTTTCCAATATTCTACTGAAGATTCATGTTGGGGATCCCAGTTTATCAATATCATATTTTATATTATTGTTTTCAAGTTGTTGCTCTGACAACTATCCTCATAATTTATCTCGTTTCTATCTAGTTATTGCATTGAAATTAATACACAAAAGACTATCATCCCTGTGGGATCGATATCCGACAGACTTACATCTGTCTACTATACTTACACCGACAGTGTACCCTTGCACATTATTGCTGTGATGTTAAACAACTGATCATACATATATCTTCGTATCGTGATTTTCCAGTCTGGTTAGCACTATAACTATCCTACCAAAGGCATCACAAGGAATGTTATACACAGAAGTTACTTAGACAGATTTATTCTCATACTTGACTGATGCTTACTCTCTCATATAAGATAATCATAGGAAAACTTTCAATTTAGCATCTTACTCAAACAATACCTTTCCCAGGAAAAATCTTTACATTGCTTCTCATACATTGATAATACTCTAGAACGTCATGTTTTTATGTGCTAATTGCATATTTATTTTGAGTATGATTCTACTAATTTGGGATATTTATGGTCTTTTATCTTATAGGGACTAAATTTGAGGCTAAAGCAAAATTAAGGGCCAAAAGCGTGAATTTAGAGATAAAATGGGCCAATGTGCGACAAAGGGAAAAGTTGGTGCCAAAAGTGCAAGAATGGAGGACACAAGGGTTGAAATGCAAAAAGAAGAGTTTTTATTCTATTAGACTCTATTTTGATTATATTAGGATAATTAATATTAAGATAAATATTAGCGATTATTTAATTTATGATTTATTTTATTTATCTTTGATTATTTGTAATTATCTTTAGGAATTTAAGTAGGACTAGTCTATCTATCTTAGCACTATAAATAGGAAGAGAGGTGACTCAAATTGATGTTCTTCTTTTTTTGTAAACTCTCTCCCCAAAAGTCTTTTGTTCTTTCCATATTTCCTTTTAATAAAATCTCCATTCTTATCATATATTTTTTTTCCACCACAACCATGAGCCACTAAGACTCATCTAGCCAAAGGTTGTCGAAAATCCCCAAAAAGGGTTCTTGAGGTTTAGAATCCGCAGTTAGCCTTCTCAAACAGGGTATTCATCGTTTCTCCGCACTACAAGGCTGACGCTTCCGTCCATGTCCCTTAAGAAGTAAACTTTTCAGCGTATGCAAAGGCGGCCGCTTTGTAGGTTTTGGAAGGATTGCACAGCCGGTTCGTTAACTTACTGCGTCAGAGGTTGGCGAGCCCAAGAGACAAAATGGCGTGGGATTCGCCATTGAGAAACGTTGATCTAGCATAAGATAATCCTACAAGAGTGATTGTTGAATAGAGTTAGGTTCCACTAAATCGAAGTCTAAATCCTTGGAGCTGGTGGTCGTAGGCGTCCTCTTCCACTATAACTGGCTTATTTGGTTTGAGAAGGATCATCTAAAAGCCAAGAATTGAACCCAAGTCGGATCGAGGCAACCGGAGGCTGGAATCTCCCCATAAGAATTTCCTTATCTCAACTCTATTTCCTATTTTTAATTTTCGTAATTCCAATTCGACTTCTCAATTCTGTTTTTATTTTATTTTCATTTCCAGATCAAAACTTTTAATTTTGTTATTTTTATTTTTTCAGGAACGCAGGTTTTCTTGGTCAAGAAATTGTCCAGGATTTCAAGAAACGAGCATTCGCACAATCTGGTCCCTGATGATTTGACCCTACTTCCCCTTTACTATTATTTTTACTATTTTACAGGGAATAGGATATTTTTGGTGCTTTCAACGACGCATCAAATTTTGGCGTCGTTGCCGGGGATCGGTAACGTACTAATCTTGTTTTTTGTTTCTTATGACTAGATCTGCTCCAGGAACTCTTGCGTTTGACTCAGAAATTGAAAAGACTACAAAAGCTAATCGCAAGGAAACAAAGCTAAGAAAAAAAGCAGTCAACGGTGGTTGGGACTCAGAGTAATCCACCGCCAGAAATTAGAATCGACGACGAAGCAGAGTCTAGGGTTAACGAAAACCCTACTCAAAGTTTTGAAGGCAAAAAAGTAGAAATCAATTCACCTGAAGAAGTGCTTGAAAATAGGGTTAACGAAAACCCGAATTTGGTACGTCAACCAATGGCTCAAACAATTCGGCAACTAGCCGAAGCTCCGACAGAACAACCGCCATTGTGCATCGCATATCCTACTATGGATACCGATTTTGAACTGAAATCAGGGTTAATTCAGTTGCTGCCAACTTTCCAAGGGTTACAAAATGAAAACCCCCAAAAACATTTGAAGGAGTTTCATATGGTTTGTCTGAGTATGAAACCTCAAGGCATAACTGAAGATCAAATTAAATTGCACGCTTTCCCTTTTTCCCTAGCAGATTCAGCTAGGGAATTGTTATTTTATTTACCCCCTGGATCTATTACTACTTGGGCTGATTTATCTCGTTTATTTCTCAACAGGTTTTTTCCAACATCTAGAGCAGCTGAGCTAAGAAGGGAGATCGTTGGAATAATGCAAAAAGAAGCAGAGACTCTTTACGGTTATTGGGAGCGGTTTAAGAAGTTTTGTGCGAGCTGCCCACAACACGGTATAACAGAGCAATCTCTCCTCCAGTACTTTTGTGAAGGTTTGAAACCAATGGAGATGAATATGGTAGATGCTGCTAGTGGAGGAGCGTTGGTCAACATGACCCCCCAACAAGCAAGGGATTTAATCTCCACAATGGTTGCAAATTCTCAGAAATTCCGAGCCAATACTGAACCCCCTAGAAGGGTTCACCAGCTAAGTAATTCAACCTTAGAGGATAAAGTTGATAGACTTACTAATATGATGAATTCTCTTATTGCGAAAAAGGATAAACCAGCTCGGTTATGTGGAATATGTGCTACACCTGATCATACCACCGAATCATGCCCTAGTTTGTATGACAATACCATGGCTCATCTAGATGCTGTGGGAAATTTCCCTGGCCCACCACAGAGGCGATATGATCCCTACGCTAATACCTACAACCCAGGGTGGAGGGACCATCCTAACTTAAGCTATGGGGCCAACCCACGATATAACTAGCCATACCAAAACTGACCTCTACAATAGCCGCAAAATTCAGGTAACTCTCTAGAAACTTTGGTCAACAAATTAGCAGCTAATATGCTTGATTTTCAACAGAAAACCGAGGCATCCATAAGGGAGTTGATCACATCAATTGAGAAAATAAGTTCTCAAGGGAAGCTGCCGTCACAAACAGAACCAAACCCGAGGCAAAACGTGAATGCAGTGACGCTGCGAAGTGGTAAGGTACTGGAACCTATTCCTGACAGGAATCTTGACCAAGAAATCACCCAGGAAAAACCCGAGAAAGACGAACAGGTCTGACCGAAACCTCTATTTCCTAAAATTCAACCTCCATTTCCAGAACGATTCAACCAGTGTCGAAGAGGTAAAGAGGACAAGGAAATCCTCGAAACATTTAGGAATGTCGAGATCAACATTCTGCTGTTGGATGCCATCAAGCAAATACCGAGGTATGCTAAATTTCTTAAAGAGCTTTGCACCAACAAGCAAAAATTAACAGGTAATGAAAGGGTGAATGTTGGTGAAAATGTATCCGCAGTGTTACAGCGGAAAATGCTGGCAAAATGTAAGGATAGGGGCATGTTTGCAATACCATGCAAAATAGGTCATTTGGGAATTAAAAAGGCTATGTGTGATCTAGGAGCCTCCATAAATGTAATGCCATATTCTATTTATGAATCACTTAACGCAGGTTTTTTGACAAAAACAGGTGTTATCATTCAATTTGCAGACAGGTCCGTTGTGCATCCCGAAGGAGTCCTCGAGGACGTGTTAGTAAAAGTTAACGAACTTATTTTCCCTACAGATTTTTATGTGATAAAAATGGAGGAGGATAGTACTCCCGGATCTTCGGATCTCTTCTTGGGACGACCCTTCCTTAGTACGACTAGTACTAAAATCGACGTTCGAAGTGGAACTCTCACAATGGAGTTTGATGGGGAGATCGTGAAGTTTAATGTCTACAACGCCATTAGCCATCCCAGCAAAATCTTGAGCGTAAATTGTGTCGACATAATTGACTCATTAGTGGAAGAAATTTTTGAGTCAATTTATGGAGATAAATCTAAAATGATGTTTGATGATTTTGAATCTGTTAATAAATTATTGGCTCCTATGGATACTAAACTTCTACCTTCTGTTGTGCGGGCATCAGATCCAAAATTAAAACCACTTCTCGAGCATCTGAAATACACATTTTTGGAGAATGATGAGACCATTGTCGACTTAAAAGGGATCAACCCCTTGGAGGAAAATATGAAACCAATGAAAGAGGCGCAAGGACGATTAAACCCAAATATGGTGGATGTGATAAAAAATGAGAATTTCCAAGCTCACACGATTAAAAAGATTTATTTTGAGCCACCGTAGAACCATTTAAGTCGTCGAGCTAATGACGTTAAACAAGCGCTTGTTGGGAGGCAACCCAATCCTTTTATTTATTTATTTATTTTCATTTTTATTATTATTTCTTATTTATTATTTTCCTTTCTTTTCTTTTTAATTTCTTTTTTTAATTTAAATAATAATAAATTTCTCTTCTTTGCTTAGGTAAAACGGAGTGCGTTGAGGCTCGAATTGACACTTTTGGCCAGCAGCTAACCGAACTCATTGCCCTCCTCCGCAATCGACAGTAGCTACATGGGGAGTTTTTCTAAACCTTTCTATCTATTTATTTCTTTTGCATCCACATTGAGGACAATGTGTTTTAAGTAGGGGGGAGGTACTTTTCGTATTACTGTTGTCTGCTGATGTGATTTGTGCTTGCTGCTTGAGGCTCCATTTTGTCCATCTTTTTTTTTAAGAATATTCTGTCGCTTTTCATGCCCAAGAATTTGACCACGACTTGCCACTGTTTGACCTACATGCATGATTCTTGCCTACTGAGTTAGTTATGATTACATCATTTGATTTTATCTCCTTTGTTTTATTTTTATTAGGCTAAAAATAATTATAATTAATAAGTTAACTCTATCTTGCTTTTCGTAAAATTGATCAAGTTTAATATCAAGTGGACACTTAATACATTTGCATGCCTAAATTATGTTCATGTCTATTAGGTGGTTACTAAAACTTATTTTCGACACTTGATTATTTCTCTTAGGTCCTCCAAAATTAAAATTTCGTGTAAATTTTGTTTAATAAATGTTTCCAAGGTTATGAGTGCAGCTTAGAACGTGACTAACTGAGTAACCGGGGTAGGGTGCTTGGTTGTCATTCTACTTCGCGTCAAAAGGTTATGTGACGTGATAGGTAAAACTCCGCTAACCAAGGTTATGGGTGCGCTCGTAACGCGTGATGGTGAGTAACCGGGTAGGGTGCTTGGGTTGTCATTCTACTTCACGTCAAAAGGTTGTGTGACGTGATGGGTAAACTCGCTAATCGAAAATAAATAAATTTTAGGAGTATGTTAATGAGTAACCGGGGTGGGGTGCTTGGGTTGTCATCTCTCTTCGCGTCAAAAGGTTCAATATATTCCTAAGTAAATAAAAAATAAAAAAATAAAGAAATAAAAAAAGAAAAAGAAAAGAAAGATAGTACTAATAAAATTGCAGTTGGGGACTAAAGGAGAAAATAAATAGAGTGTCTTGGTAGGTTTGGTAATTTACCTAAATAGCATGAAATAATTCAAGACGATTTTAATTTTTGTGTGTGTTAATTAAAAAACTTTTTCTGTTTTACTTAAAGCAAGCTTAAAAGTTCTCTTTATTTTTCATATGCATTTTTGACTAATTTTTATAAAACTTTGGAGTAGAATTTCTTTCAGGATCTAATTTTCACAGTGGATAGGAACCATACTTGAGGGCAAGCATGGGCTAAGTAGGGGGAATTTGATAATACTCTAGAACGTCATATTTTTATGTGCTAATTGCATATTTATTTTGAGTATGATTCTACTAATTTGGAATATTTATGGTCTTTTATCTTATAGGGGCTAAATTGGAGGCTAAAGCGAAATTAAGGGCCAAAAGCGTGAATTTAGAGATAAAATGGGCCAATGTGCGACAAAGGGAAAAGTTGGTGCCAAAAGTGCAAGCATAGAGGATACAAGGGTTGAAATGCAAAAAGAAGAGTTTTTATTCTATTAGACTCTATTTTGATTATATTAGGATAATTAATATTAAGATAATTATTAAGGATTACTTAATTTAGGATTTATTTTATTTATCTTTGATTATTTGTAATTATCTTTAGGAATTTAAGTAGGACTAGTCTATCTATCTTAGCACTATAAATAGGAAGAGAGGTGACTCAAATTGATGTTCTTCTTTTTCTGTAAACTCTCTCCCCAAAAGCCTTTTGTTCTTTCCATATTTCCTTTTAATAAAATCTCCATTCTTATCATATATTTATTTTTTTTCCACCACAACCATGAGCCACTAAGACTCATCTAGCCAAAGGTTGCCGAAAATCCCCCAAAAGGGTTCTTGAGGTTTAGAATCCGCAGTTAGCCTTCTCAAACAGGGTATTCATCGTTTCTCCGCACCATGTCCCTTAAGAAGTAAACTCTTCAACGTATGCAAAGGCGGTCGCTTTGTATGTTTTGGAAGAATTGCACAGTCGGTTCATTAACTTACTGCGTCAGAGGTTGGCGAGCCCAAGAGACAAAATGGCATGGGATTCACCATTGAGAAACGTTGATCTAGCATAAGATAATCCTACAAGAGCGATTGTTGGCTAGAGTCAGGTTCCACTAAATCAAAGTCTAAATCCTTGAAATTTGGTGGTCGAGGCGTCCTCTTCCACTATAAGCGGCTTATTCGGTTTGAGAAGGATCATCTAAAAGCCAAGGATTGAACCCAAGGCGGATCGAGGCAACCAGAGGCTGGAATCTCCCCATAAGAATTTCCTTATCTCAACCCTATTTCCTATTTTTAATTTTCGCAATTCCAATTCGACTTCTCAATTCTGTTTTTATTTTATTTTCATTTCCAGATCAAAACTTTTAATTCTGTTATTTTTATTTTTCAGAACGCAGTTTTCTTGGTCAAGAAATTGTCCAGATTTCAAGAAACGAGCATTCGCACAATCCGGTCCCTGAGGATTCGACCCTACTTCCCCTTTACTGTTATTTTTACTATTTTACAGGGAATAGGATATTTTTGGTGCTGTCAACGATGCATCATACACATTTACCAATTGTCTTAGATATTTTCTTCATATGTATTTTAAATTAAAATTCCACATGTAAGAGCCAAGAAAGAGACTCACCTGATACCCACCTAAATTGTAGCTCAAAGCTCCAAACTTAAACATCATTCTCGTATCAGCAGCGAAACTACTTAAAGAACATAGAATCACCATTAAAAGTCATTTGCATACAAAATGCTAACATATCAATCATAGACAACCCGTATGCAAGGCCTTGTATTCATAACTTAGTATTCATATGATTCTTAACTACCTTATTCTTTCAAAACCTTAACATGCAGAGATACTAGACTTACCAGGAGGTGGAACGTACACTAATTAACTCAAAAACCTTAGCTCCATCTTTATAAGGAAAAAGAGAACATACAAGTTTAAGAAGAACCAGATAATAGTATTTTTGAAGAAAGAAAAACCCCTAGACTAACTCTTCTCACTATATATATACCCTCAGTTCTTTTTAGTGGAACTTGACAAGTGTCAAATGTGTCCAGAGTTTGTCTTAATAAATGGTCTACAAGATTCGAGAGAAACATAAATGAAAATCCAACACAAATGATGTTTGACCAGTCAATTCGGTTAGCTCCTAACCAGATCACGTTACAAAACCCATTTCCACTATGCTTAAGTAATTGGGTGTACTATACCTTAAGAGGTGATTCTCACCCGTCGTGCTTCCCTTATCATACTCTTTTCTTAAATAGCAGGATAACATGAGATAAAACCTTTAAATAATTCTACAATAAATACATTACGCCAACTCTAATCTACAAGAGGAATGTTAATTGGCGGATTACACTACGCTAAACAAATAACTTCACTACTACACACCTTTTTCTCGGATCTACTAGACTTGAGGTGTGACAGAATTCACAAGGATAATGCGTGCAAGGCTTTGTATAGTCAAATATGAAACTTTTGTATTCAAGTTGTTAGAAGTAAATTAGATGTAATCAAGTAAGTTGAATTATTCTCCAAGATATGCAAGTAAATTTGCAATCGTGTCTTTGAGGATAATGTGTCGTGTACAAGTAAGTTCGTGGAATGTAAATATTAAAATAATACGATCGGTGAATCATCCTAATGTAGACAATTCATACATGAATGCTAAGCCATGAAGTTAAAGCGTGCTAGCATTGTGTTTATACAAGGTATTAAAACTCGCTAAGTTCATTTGAACTTATATGTGTGTTATTATGAATTGCAGGTAAAAGCGTAGTTTAAGGATTCGAGTAGGGACTAGGCCAGAATCTGCCATACTTAGATGAACATGTTTCTTGTTCGTAATATGCATACTACGGGGCGACCTAGAGGCAAAGCCTCAAGGTCACAATCGTGGTTGTATTTAGCTATGAACAAAATGTTATTTTCTAAACTGAGCAAATATTCAAAATGTTAAAAACTACTTTGTAAAATAATTTTTATATTAGATTAAAGTACATAATTGAAATAAATTCATTAATATTGCAAGGTTAATTAGATAACTGTGTTTTAGGATGCTAACTTATTGAAGTTGTTTTGGGATGAAGTAGCCTCTACTGCATATTTTTTTATCAATCATTCTTCATCCATTGCAATTTAGAAAAAAGACTCCACAAGAGGTATGGTCTGGTAATCCTGCTGATGATTCTGATTTAAAGATCTTTGGGTGTCCTGCCGATGCTCATGTTGATAATGAAAAATTGGAATTGAGATCCATTAAATGTGTTTTTCTTGGATATAAAGCTAGTGTAAAAGGGTATAAGTTATGGTGTCCTAAAAATAGAAAAGTTATGATTAGTAGAGATGTTGTTTTTGATAAAACTGCTATGCTACCTAACTTATCTCTTAAAGACTCTTCCAATAAAGAACATCAAAAGTAGGTGGAGCATCAGATTAATCTAGAATCTACAACAGAGTCGACTCCTCAAGCCAATACAAAAATTCAGTATAGAGTTGCTTCTTCACCACAATGCTCTATCGCCAAAAATAAAACTAGAAGAGAGATTAAACCTCTAAAGAAGTATGCTGAGGCTGATCTAGTTGTTTATGCTTTAAATGTGGTTGAAGATATAGATGCAAACTAAGAGCCATCTAATTAATCTAAGGTGGTTAGCTGTGAAGACTTAGAAAAGTGGATGTTTGCTATGCAAGAGGAGATGGAATCACTCCACAAAAATAGAACATGGGATCTTGTGAAACTTCCTGAAGGTGAAAAGGTTATTCGTTGTAAATGGGTGTTTAAAAAGAAAGAAAAGACTCCAAGAGTTGAAGAACCCAGATATAAAGCAAGGCTTGTTGCAAAGGGTTACAGTCAAATTCCAAGAGTGGACTTCACATATGTGTTCTCCCCAATTGTGAAGCATAGTTCGATTCGAGCTTTGCTTGGTATTGTGGCCATGCATGATTTGGAGCTTGAGCAGTTAGATGTAAAAACTGCATTTTTGCATGGAGAACTTGAGGAGGATATTTATATGCAACAACCAGAGGGTTTTACAATCTTAGAAAAATAGGACTATGTTTGCTTGCTGAAAAAGTCCCTTTACGGTTTGAAGCAGTCACCAAGACAGTGGTATAAGAGGTTTGATTCCTTTTTGACTTCTCATGATTTCAAAAGAAGTAGCTTTGATAGTTGTGTTTACTTTAATAAAAATAGTGATGATTCTTTTGTGTATCTACTCATTTATGTTGATGACATGTTGATAGAAACCCACTAAGTGAAGAATTTGAGATAAAAGATTTGGGACCAGCAAAGAAGATACTTGGTATAGAGATTCTTAGATATAAAAAAACAAGTAAATTGTACCTAAGTTAGAAGGGGTACATTGAGAAAGTTCTTTACAGGTTCAATATGCAGAGTGCTAAACCTGTTAGTACTCCTTTAGCAGCCCATTTCAAACTTTCATTGGCTTTGTCTCCACAATCAGATGATGAGATTGAGTACATGTCACATGTTCCATATTCTAGCGCAGTGGGATCTCTCATGTATTCTATGGTTTGTTCATGTAACACCCCAAACCCGACCTAGAAGTTAGGCCCGAATCCGGTGTGTCACATTGAAGTGTTTTAGCAAAAACCTTGTTTTCATTGAAAACCCTTCATAAAGTAAAATGTTGAGTACAAACCCCTTTTTAGTTGTGGAAGCTTTATTTAAAAGAACAAACAATTTGTAAAACTTGGTATTTAATAATGGAGTTGCGGAAACATAATAATTGAAAACAGCCCTAGCTTAAGAAAAACTTGTTAAGTTATGATGAAAGTCCATGTTTTAAGAAAACGTTCATATGTTATAGTTATTTCGAAAGCCATGTTAAACTTTAGAAATTTATTCAAGTTTAATAACTAGGCAGTTGAAACAATAATAAAAACCAAATGTAAAGTCAAATTGGAGATACAAGGCCCTTTTTACAATCCAAACCAAAATAATTCCAAAATACTAGGAATTTTAAAGAAAATCCAAATAATAATATCTTGCTAGCTGGCCACCTCTAAGTCCCACCACTCGTCGAACCGCCTACTGAGGGTCACCTGAAAAGTTTTAAAAAGGAGGGGGTGAGTTTCGAAAAACTCAGTGTGTACAACCCTCAACGAGTATAAAGCAATCATCAGTCATTTTGGGCCTGAGCCCAACTTAGCAGCGGTGGCCTTTGGGCCGAAGCCCATATCACATCAATATCACAACAATATCATGCATGCAATACTGTGCGAACCCTCCCCAAATAATCCATCCGCTACACAACATTTCCCTTCCAACCTTATACACCTGTGGGGATTTCTAAATCGACCCACCCATCCGCTACACAGCAATGGTAGCCCAGTTGCGGTACTACCTAACGTTGCAGCAAAGCTGATAGTCATATATTGGGCTTTAAAAAGCCATCGGTGGATCCACAGTTGTCAAGCAACCATGCGATCCTCATATACTTCCTCCGTTCCACAATTCTCAACCCTTATGCAACCTAAACAGCATATCATATGAATGCAGCAAATGTACATGTAACATCCATAAATCTTACATTCAACACATAGGGGTATCATAGTCATTTCACAAATCAAGGGTATTTCAATAATTTTATAAATCGGGGGTATTTTGATAATTTTGTAAACCAAGGGTATTTCAGTCATTTCACTACCCAAGGGTATTTTTGTAAATCTACCCTATAGGGGTATTTTCGTAATTTCTTTCATCTCAGGTTTTAGTTATGAACTTTGGCCCATCAACAAGTCCTTGCGGCTAAAGTGAACAGACACTATGCACCAGGTAGGATCCCAGAGAAGAGGAGGTGGGCCACTAGGACCGCTTAAGTACCAAGCTCTCCCTAGATCCAATCCTAGACATGCATATGTCCATTGCCACACTCTAACCTAGCGACTTGTCCATAGACATGTTTTATTATTAACCTAAGTTTTATGCTATTTAAGAATTTATCAGAACTAGGCCTAGAGTCCATTAAAACCCTAGCATGCATTTCTAAAATCCCATAAGGCCCACTAAGCCCAATCATGTCCATATAGCCCATTAAGCCCAATCATGTTTATGTAGCCCATTAGGCCCGATCATAATCAAATCATACAACCATCCATACCAATCCATCATTCAATTTCACATATCACTCTTGCCAATTTGGGCCCACGAGCTCGGCAGGCCCATTTAGCCCCGTCTGGCCCGATCGGCCAAACAGTTGCTCGAGACCATGAGATCGCTCTCTTGGCCCCGGTAATCGTATCGGTGCTCCCACACAAATGTTCGTACGCTCGTGTGGTTGCCGGCACCAACCTTTCGGCTTTTCGGCATTCTGGTTTTTCGGGATTTTGGCTTTTTTCGATTTGTCGTGTGTGAAGTGTATGTATACACCTTTGGCTTTATATTAAACTATCGAATCATAGGGTAGAAGTACACACCTTACCACCTGGAGTACTAAGTACTCATAATCGTCAGAACCTATATTCAAACATTACCCTCCATCAGTCACTTATTTAATAAATTAAAATAAATCCACTACAACCACTCACCGAAGGACAACCTATACTTGCCTTGATCGACTACGATTTGCCTATTTAATCCGAGGTCCGTTATAGTCCCCCTTCAGCATCCAGGCAGAAAGTCCTGAACTGCAGACACCTTACGTCGCTTAAACTTGGGAGTAGTGGTCACTTGCTCATACTCAGCCGGCATCTTTACTGACACTTTACTAGATCCCCCTTTGCTCATCGTAAATTCCTTACCAATCGGCCAAATGAATGCAATAGCTAGTCCCAGAAGATTTAGCCAACGTAAGGAGAATAAAAGATTTGAACGAGGGAGAGAATGAATATTCGGTTAAGTAACTGAAAAAAAAGGATTGCTTTGATCAAATTGTGGAAGAAAAGGGGTGGCACACAAGGGATTCGGCAAAAAAGGAATACTAGACTTTAGGGACCAAGAATATTCGACACAAAAGAAATAGACTAAAAGCAAATGAAAGAAAAGAGTTTGATGAGAAGGAAGGGAAGAAATCGTCGCAAAATAGAAGAGGAAGAATAAGGGATTTCGGCTTTCAGGTATTTGGAGAGAAAAGTAGTTTTCGGAAAAATAAAAAGAAAGAATTTGGCATTAGCCTATAACCCCAAAATCGACACCTATTTATAGCATATAGCCGAATTTCCTATCCCCAAATTCCCAGTTCAGCTCAACCTCTTCCACATATCTCATCTCCTAATTTTTCTCCACGATAACTCCCCAATCCTTTTCCTAAATTTTCTCTTCTGATCACTCTCCTTGGAGTCCATCATCACACCACTTCCAACCTTCTAGAAGGCCAAAATTAAACTTCTAAAAAAATACTAAGCTAGGATTCGAACCTAGGATCTCCTTGCTGGCCCATAACGCCACCTTCCTATACCCTAAGTGGCGTCACTTAGCCACTCCACCACAAGGCTCTTTGATGCCATTTTTCCCTATTTTTATCTAAAAGCCCAACTACTCACCGCCCTGGTTTCTTTAATAATTAACTAAAAATTCATTCTCCTCAAAGTTCGAACCCAGCACTTCTCCAACACCCCTAGACACTCAAAGTTTATTAAACCCTTAAAGCCAACATGTCATTTATCATTTTCTTGCTCACTTAAAATTTTTTTGAGACCCAAAGCCAAAAGCCCAATAGGCCCAATTCTACTAGGCCAAAATTCGGGGCGTTACAGTTCACGTCTAGATTTATCATATGCAGTCAGTGCAGTTAGCAAATACATGGCGAATCTCGGTAAAAAACACTAGAAAGCAGTTCAATGGATTTTAAGATACTTACGAGGTACTACTAATGTTTCTTACAGTTTGGAAGAACTAGAGATGGAGTCAATGGGTATGTTGATGTTGATTTTGCTGGAGACCTTGATAGAAGAAGATCTCTCACAGGTTATGTCTTTACAATCGGAGGTTGTGCAATCAGTTGGAAAGCCACTTTGCAAACTACAGTCGCTTTGTCTACCACTGAAGCTAAGTACATGGCGGTTACTGAAAGAAGCCATTTGGTTGAAGGGACTCTTTAGTGAACTCAATGAAGACTTCAAATTAGTACAGTATTTTGTAACAGTCAGAGTGCAATCTTTCTAACAAAAGATCAAATGTTTCATGAGAGAACAAAGCACATTGATGTTCGATATCATTTTGTTCGTGATATTATTTCTTGTGGTGATATTGTTGTGAGCAAAATTAGTACTCATGAAAATCCTGCAGATATGATGACTAAGTCACTTCCCATAACCAAGTTTGAGCATTGCCTAGACTTGATTGGTTTTCATTGTTGAAGTTAAACCCTTAAGGGGTTTTATGGAAGAGGTGGAGAACTTGTTCGTTGATAGTTCGCGATGAAGAACTTGTTCATTGAGAATTCATTGCAAAGTGGAGATTGTTAGAATTGAGTGACCCAAATCCTCATTAAAATAAAATACAGTGGTAAAATAAAATAAAAGTAAAATCTTTATAGAACTACACTTCTCTTATTTTATTTTACAATAAGGTTTTTCAGGCTTATTATACTTCATCTATTTGATATTGATTAGAATAAGGTGTTTCAACCTTACTACACTCCTATTAGAATATGGTTTTACAAGCCTATAATTAGACATAGTCTACTCCTCTTGTAATCATTCGAATTCGACATAGCGAATTATCTTCTCCTCTACCCATGGTTTTTCCCGAAAGGGTTTCCACATAAAAATCTGTGTGTTCTTTATTTTTCTTTCTCTTTTCTTTGTGATACATTGTTATTATTGACGTTCTATTTTTTTCACAACTCTTACTCATGCACTTTCAAAAATCTGCAAGGTGTTTGGTTTCAAAGCTAAAAATCTCATTTAATTTTAGTAGCAATAAGCACAATAGTGAGGAGGTTCTGACATCACTATAATGAATTTGATTACTGATTAATGCTTTGAATCAAGAAAGTATTGATGTGTCAAATTTTGGTAACCTTGTTTAAGATTGTAGTCAACTCAGTTCATTTTTCTCTCATTTTTCCTTCCATTGGACGAGAATGACGGCTAATAAAGTGGCTTATGAGGATGAGGCACATAGGTTTAGGTGTATAGAGTAAACTTGTTGACTTAGATTTAGTTTCTCTCCCTCTTGTGTTTTATTCTTGTTCTCATTCTTTTTTTTATACGAAGTGCGCTTTTACCCTAAAAATCAATACCATTCAATTAGCCTATGTTTTCTTAAACTTTATTCAAAAATTAAATATTGAATATTTTATTTATTAAAGGTTTTTTTTATACAACTAAAGGAATATTTAATTTAAGCATTTAAAAATAAATAAATTTCTATATTAAATTTGTATAACTACAGCAGGAGTATTTATCATATCCCTTTTACGCATAATTTGTTTTGAATTTAATTATGCTTTTAACATGTTTAGAATATTTTAATAAGAGAGAAACAACTGATTTAATAATTAATCTATGTAAATATATATTTCATTTTTTTTTGTCAAGAACTTTAACTGTAAGTCCTTTTCAACTATTACATGTTATGTTTGAACATAAATGGAAACAGTAGGATGAGACACTTAAGTTAAGGGCAACTTGTTAACATTTATGATTTGCATGTTTTGGATTGGTCCAGTCATCAAATGATTATTAATCTATGCTACAAATGAGTTTAATTGTGTTGAGGGATTTTCTTTTATCTCATAGAGGATTTTTTTTTTTGTGATAAATAAGAGAGTAAAAAAACAAAACTACATAACACAATTCAAACTCCCTGTCCCGGGAATTTAAAAAATTTGCAACCTTTGCTTATTTATGTGAGCCATCTTTTTTCAGCCTGTCAGCTTCCAGACTCGTTTCTCTAGAAATATGGAAAATGTTCTAATACTGAGTTTGTGAAAACAGCTAAAGAATCCTCCTTATCAGTGCCGTAGTGGGTCCATCTGATGCAATCTCTTGGAAGGCACTAGCCACCTCAATACCGTCCATCCGAATTTTCACCTCTTTAAAACCTCGATCAATCAATATGCTTAAGCCATCCAAAATGCCCCACAATTCTGCCTCAAACACTGAACAACTCCCAAGAAATGTAACACCCCTTACCCGTATTCGACACACTTGAAGATGCACGAGGCATTACTGCATTTTTAACTAGCTCAAACATACAACATTAAACCATAAAATTTTGTTCAAATTAAAACTTCTCATTCGTGATCTTAATGTCCTTATTATAGGTCTACGAGACCCTAAAATTGCACTCAGAATGATTCGGAACCAAACTAGAAACTTTTGAACACTTAGAAAAATTTGACACAAAACAGGGCCACACGCCCATGTGAAGGAAGGGACACGCCCGTGTGGCATATCACATGCCCGTGTTCCACACCCGTGTGGATTTATTTTTCAATTCGAACCTACAGGGGTTTTCATACAGCCTGACACACGCCCGTGTCCATAGCCCGTGTCCCTCACACGGCCATGCCACGCCCGTGTCTCCACCCGTGTGTGAAAACCTTGGCATTCTGTTTATGAAAGTCATCATCTCAATAAGGGCACACGGCCAAGGCACACGCCCGTGTCCTTACACCGTGTGTCGAATTAAATTCCTAATTTCAGGTGCAGACTTCACTCGGCCTAGGCACATGTCCGTGTCTTAGCCTATGTCTCCTACACGGTCGAGACACACGGTCGTGTCTCTGCCCGTGTGTTTACTACTGAGCATACTAACTTGCCAACCTAGCATGCATGGGGACACACTACCTATTAACACGCCCATGGGGTTGACTTTGTGTCACACACGACCTAGACACATGCTTGTGTGTACCGTGTGGACATTGGTAAGGCTATTTACCAAGCCAAATGCCACCCTACAAAGCAACCATACTTATACCAATTCAATTCAACATGTATTATGACCATAAGGCACTTCTAAGAACTCATAATCTAGACATCCACACAAGCATGCACTTCATGAAATTCATCATCATTGAATATATAAACATGTCAAGTATTGGCCAATTTCCAATGGCCATTTACAAAATGAATTGAATAACATTAATAGCCACACCTTGGCTAGTAAATATGACATAACACAAAATAACCAAGTTCCTATACATGCCATACTCAAAATTTATCAAAATATGCTATGCTATACCAAGAGAAGTTGATAGTGTGATTCCGAACTCCGACGTTCCACGATTCCCGAGCTAGCTTGGCAATACTACAAGGAAAAGGGAAATGAGAGGGGTAAGCATAAAGCTTAGTAAGTTTGCATGAAATAAGTAGCAACATAAAGGCTCATAATGTCATCCATTAATTCCGTTGAATAAAAAAACACAAAGTCTTAAGCATATTTCCATAACTTACTCATGCTTACTCTTACCAATTACAATTCATGTCACATATCGTAATCATTTCTCGTGGATTACTCACATGTACCTGTATCACTTCATCACATAGCTTTAGCACAAATCTCATCTCTATTATAAGCTTAACTATTTACCCCATTGAATCACTTGGGATACTCGAAGATACACAATCATCATCATTCACATGAATACGATGCCAATGCCACATCCCAAATGTGGTCTTACATGGGGTCACCTTTAGATGCCGATGCCATATCCCATATATGGTCTTATACGGGATCTCATATCGATTGTCGATGCCATATCCCAGATATGGTCTTATACGATTTTCATATTCGATGCCGATGCCATATCCCAGATATGGTCTTATACGAGATCTCAATTTTGTGCCGAGGCCATGTCCCAGACATGGTCTTATACGGGACCTTACCCATCTCAAGTCTTGATGATATTATTCTCTCATTTATTTAAGTCCAATCGGGGCTTCAACATCAAAATTCTCATCATTTTCTCATTCAACATCCTTACTCAAATTCATAGAAATATTATACATCTTCACAAATATCAAACATTTTAAAACATGCTAGCATGATGTTGAACTTATTACACACAAACTTACCTCGATTTCAAAATATAGGTGGAATCTTTCAAATTAGTCAACCACCTTGTTCTTGCCTCAGTTTCGATCCGGGCTTCGTGTTTCTTGATCTATAATAACAAATTCATTCATTTTAATTACCACATTAATCACTACATTTCAATAACCATACTTTGATAAAATTACCATTTTGCCCTTAGACTTTTACAAAATGGCTATTTTACCCCTAGGCTCGTAAATCAATTCTTACCCAATTTCTACCTTAAACGATCCTAGGTGAACATTTATTTCTCTTATAGAAACTCTCAATACTCATTATTTCACACATTTACCACATATTTTATAACCTTTACAAAAAGTTCATTTTAGGTGTTTTCATGGTAACACCTTTCACAAAAGTTGTTTATTTAACAACTAAGACTCATTTTCTTCCATAAGAATGCAGAAAACAACATAAATAATCACATGGAAATAACTCTAAACTTTCAACCATTTTGCAAAATAGTCCCCTCTTTAGCTAGCTTAAGCTTTAGGGGCTCCAAAAGTACAATTATTATCAAGAAATGATCATCAAATCACTTACTTGTAAGGAGAAAAGCTTGCTGAAATTTTTGAGCTTTCAAACCCTTATTTTGCTGCTAATTTTCCGTGGAGAAGAAGAGAAGAAAAGATGTAACACCCCAAACCCGGCCTAGAAGTTAGGCCCGAATCTGGTGTGTCACATGGAAGTAAAAACCATCTTTGCGATTATTAAAAACTTGCTTGAGAAATACAGCCTCTTTGTTAAAACCAAAAACACTTAAGCAATTGTTAACTACTTGAAAACATAATAATCTTTAAAAACCTTTTCGTTTATGGAAGCATATTTGAAAACGCTATGAAACATAGATAAAATACAAGTATTTTGAGAGGTTGTTTGATAAATCGATAATCAAAACTAATGATCTTACAAAACCGTGACTTTTGAAAACGACGTTGAAAATTGAAAGAGAATCCAAGTCTTTTGAAAATATCGTTAATAGTTCGAGAGAAAATATCCGTGTTAAAAATATTTGTAAAAGTTTATTTTGAAATCCATTTGTTAATCGATTTTGGAAACCATTGTTTAATTTTTTAGAAAATTCCCTTTTAAACAATTTAAGAAAAATAATAAAAACATCCCAACCAAAAAGCAAAAATAAAAACAGTCCAGAAGCCTTATTACAACATTTAACCCAAAATAGTAAAGTAATAAAATAAACCAGAAAGAAGTCTAAAGTCCAAATAAACCATTTCTGAAGTATGGCCTCCCTTGAGTCATCCATAGCCCAAGTTCATATCATCAAGCATTACCTACAATGGTTAAGAGAAAGGGGGGTGAGTTACAAGAACTCAGTGTGAAATCCCCTTATCAGTTATTCATTGGGCGGAACCCAATTAGCAATATTTTGGGCCTAAGCCCATTTACAACAACAATAATGTATCAAATATAATATGCATATGATATGCAATTCCCAAACCAAACCTAGTTTTCCATCCGCTACACACCACCCGTACCAACCAGCACACTTGTGGGGAGCTTTAGTCACCCACCCCGCCAACACACCAAACATAGGCATTAAGCCGATTATATCAAATTTGTGGAAAAGCCACCAGATTAACAGAATTTACATGGCATCGCCATTTTTCATATTTGTGGCAGAGCCACCAGAATTATGTAGCAGAGCTACCAGAACTTCTCTTCATCATTATCCCATCCCATGCAAATCATGTATATAATGCATAGCCATTCACAACAATTTATTCATATATTTATTACAAAATTATGGCCCATTACAACAATTATTCAAAAGGCCCATTTAGCAAAATATCAGATTGGCCTGTTTATCAAAATATCAGATCGGCCCATTTATCAAAATATCATATTGGCCCATATAACAATTTCATAATTCGGCCCTTTAGGGGCATTTTCGTAATTTCAACCCATAGGGGCATTTTCGTAATTTCGATAATTTACCCACTAAGGGTAATTCGGTAATTTCGCAACCTAAGCGTATTTTGGAAATTTCGCAACCTAGACTAACTACTAATGTGGAGCATAAAAATCGAAACTGTCCATTTGTGTTGTACTGACTAAATTTACTATAACTCGAGTTAGGAATCTCGAAATCTAACTCCGTAAATTTTCCTTGAGACTAGACTCATATATCTTCTTACTATAATTTTTACAGAATTTTTTACTTAGCCATTTAGTACAGTTTATTCCTTAAAGATTCCCTTGTTTCACTGAGCAATAATTCTGACCTCTCTTACCCAAAATTCAAATATCTCACTGTACATTTTGATATATTGCTCCCACTTGTTTCTATCGAAAATAGACTCACTAAGGAATCTGTACATATAAACTATATCTCATAATTCTTTTTGTACAATTTTATACGATTTTTCCAAGACAGATCAGGGAAGTACAAAGTCATTCAGAACCAGTCTCACTCAAATTAACATATCTCAGAATATAATTTTTTTTTTCCTTCTCTGTTTCTTCCATATTAAAATAGACACAGTAAGCTTTAATTCGATATCTTATTCACTTTCTAAATTTCTTTCTCCTATTTTTCGTGATTTTCCAAAAACACGTCACTGCTTCTAACTGAAACTGTTTTATTACAACATACGATTACCACTACAATCATACGCACGCCCGAGTGATCACGGATGCCGGTATTTGGTTTTCTTCGGTATTTTGACCAAATCACAGAACATATCATACAAACTTTCAGAGGGATGTGAGATTACACACCATATCAAACATGTATTCGGAAGGTACGGGATTACACACCTAATTTTGATTTCCTAACGAACCACTCGTCGATGACCTAGAACAATACCAACCAAAAGTTAGCCTCAAATTTCCAAAAGATTTCGTATCACTTACACTTGAATCACTTACCACTATGTCCGAAGGTAGAATATATCGAGTGATTTGTCCCTAAAACATATAGTCGATTATTCAAAACGTCAATCCGATTTGCAACATAGCCAAATAGAGATATAACGAAAAATCCAAAATGAACCCCCTTACCTTATTAATATTGGATCCGATTTCTAGCGATTATACGATGACTTCGGAAAAATCCAAGTTTCGGCCTTCCACTATATCTCTACGAGAAAGAAAAATGATTTCGAATGAGGGAAAGTAAGGTGATGGTCTAGGTCAAAATGACCATCCAAAACCAAAGAAAATAAAATATTGAGAAGAATACTTACCGATTGATCAAGAAACGGATGTTAATATGGATGAGAAGAAGAAATAGAGAAAAGATAAGAGTTAAGTTATGGAGGAAATTGTATGTTGATATTCGGCTATCAAGGAAGGTGGGCAAAAGATGAATATGTGACCAATCAAAAGAGAAAGAAAATGCACTATTGTGCTAATAGGTTTCGGCAAAGAGAATTACAAATTGGGAGAAGATGACACAAAGTTGCCAAAGGGAATTTTTGCCAAAACACTACTAAGTCTTTACCAAATGCCAAAATAAAAAAAATTCAGCTACCTATTCTCCCCAAAACCGTCCACATGCATCCCCCTAGGAAAAGAGTTTGGCCACCCAAGCTTTCCAAAACATCACCCACGAAATAAGCCTCATGTCCCCCTTTCTTTCCTATTTCTCTTGATTCCTTTCCCCAACTTCAACCTTGCCTTATTCTTATAGCCACCTTACAAAAAATAAAAAGTCCACACTTGCCTTAAATACTTGCTTGGCCAACACTTAAGGAAGGAATGCAAAAATAATAGTCAAAATTTGCACACAATGGGATTTGAACCTCTTCCCTCAAGGTACATCATGTGGCGCCATAACCTCTTTACTAATTGCTCAATTATGCTAGCAATTTACTCTTTTATTTCCATAAGCCTTGATGCCACTTACTATCTCTCCTTAATAGGCTTAAACACAAAATTTTACTAAGGCCCAACTTGAACCCAGAACTTCATAGAACCCCGTAACTTTCTAAAATCACCTTCCTAATAAGTCCAACTTGAAATAATGACGTTCTCTTGTTCTCAAATTTTTAAATACTCCTACGCCCAAGGCCCAATGGGTCCAATCCTACTAGGCCCAATTTTGGGATGTTACAAAAGATGATATCTTTTCTTTCTTTATTTTATTTTATTTCTAGACAATTTATCACCTAATCCGACAACTTGACCAATTTTGACATCTTTTTCTCTCCTATAGCCGGTCAACCATTACTAGAGGGGTTAATTGCACTTTGAGGACCTCCAACTAATATTCTATAGCTATTAGACACTTTTAGCTTGTAAAATAGAACTTTTGCATTTTATGCGATTTAGTCTTTTTTCGTAATTAAGCATGAAATCGCTAGAATTAAAGTACCAAAATTTTCATGCACCTATATAATCATGCTCTAACTCATAAAATAACGTTAAAATAATTTTCTCCGACCTCGGATTAGTAGTTCCAAAACCACTATTCTGACTAGCCCCTAAATCGGGCTGTTACAGGAAATTTATTGAAACCAAGATCCATTGCCCACTATGATCACGAACAATTCCCCCTACTGTGGCAGAGCCATCCTCAGGTCTAATGGGTCCATCAGTATTCAAGTAAATCTCAAGCTCCGACACGTTTGGAGATGAACATGGATGATGAAGCGAACTCGAATGTCCACTACCAGCCATCATAACACGTTAGGCCTTAATAGTGTCATTACTACTCCAGGATATACCTTGAAAAATAAATAAGTTACGATTTTTCTATATGAGCCAAATGAGGATTCTGAAAAAACATTACCAATCAACCTCCCCTAATCCAAGATCGTATTTTTTCTGCAAATTAGATGTGATCCATTCCTGTAAATTACCAAAAAAAAAAAACTAACAAGACGATCAGTAGGGATTAAAAAGTTCCATAATCTCTTGCAGGAAGGCAATCCCGAAAAGTATGTAAGAGATCTTCAATGATATGCCCACAAGCCCCACACATCGAGCTATGATTGATCCCCCACCAAAATCTTTTCACATTCATGAGTGGAACGACGGAAATGTGCAAGTGTACACAATCGCAACAAGTAATAAAGTGACAAGTAAATGTCGAGTTATCGTACCCACAGGGACTGTGAAAAGAATTATTTATTAATGCAATTTAAAACACTTTGGTGAAGAAAAATATTTTTATTTAAGGAGGTGATTAAAAACTAAGATTTTTAACTAAGTAAAATAAATAAATAGAAAATAAAAGTTTAAATGCACGATTTCAAAAGATGATTTTAATCAAGATGACATAATTATGTTAGATTAATTACATTTCTTAACTTAGAATTATTAAACTCATGTTCATGTTGTTACGAATAAATTCACGGCAACTCGGTAATTTGCTAACTTATGAACATACTTACCTACCAAAATCCATTTATCTTTTGACTATATCTCTATGTCAATTCAACCGATTAAACAAATTCTAATAAGAAAATATGTTAATGCACATACATACTTATGAAATTAAAATAATCTCTTGTACATATCTCTATGCCAATTCAAACAATTAATTCAATCTCATAAGCACATAAAAGATTACGCGAGGTAACAATATATTTCTACCTTGAAATAGCTTAATCACAATAATCTTGCAAGTTATGCAAGGCTAATGTATCGTTAGATACCGTTGCTAATTTAATCCTCAGCTACCTTAGATGATTAAAGATGCACTGATTAAGTATTGTGTCAATTAATTACAATTTCAATCTGTTTAAATAAGTAATTCATTATTTACCTTACAATTGTAAAGCAATAATAACTTAGTCATGGTTTTACTTAATCAAACATCTTACCGAGGCCTATAACAGCACAAAGACAATTTTAATAACTCAAGTAGACGAAATGCAATCAACATAACACGAATTAAATTTAAGCCATATTAATTAAATTAAACATATCAACATAACAAATATTCATAGACATGTTCATCATAATAACAAAAAAATTAAAAGGATAGGGAACAAGAATCAAATTCGGTGTTTTCTCCGCGACTTGACTAGTTTGCTCCACTCATCCTTCTCCGCTTCTTCTTGTTGAACCGAGGATTCCATGAACACTTGAATGCTGCTTCAAATGGTGATTGATTGACTCTTTTTCAAGAGGTGAAATTGGCAAGGGAATAGGGGAAGAAAATGAAGAACAATGGAAGGGAATGAAGAGAGAAAAATGAGAGAAAAGTGAAGAGATGGGAAAGGTTGAGATGTGTTTGAAGTGAGAAGCCAAGGGGGGTATTTATAGGTTGAGAAGGCTGCTAAAAATATCAAAAATCAGCAGCCAAAGATTCCCCCATGGCTGGCCACACATGTGGCATGTTTGAAGATTTCAAACATGCTATTTTAAGGTAGGGGCAAATCTAGAAAGGCATAAAGGGTTTGAATGCAATTTGAAGGAGTCTTCAAGGGCCATTTTGCAAGCCAAATAATCAGCCACACAATCTGATTGGGTCAGTATGTTGGACGGTTTTGGGCTGCCCAGTGCTCGGTTGGATTGGTTTTCTCGGTTTAGCTCAACTGGGCCCCTTTTCATAATTAATTAACAATAATTTATTTAAGCCAAATTAATTTGGATTAAAATTAATTATATTATGAATTAATACACATAATTTGAACCATCTTAGGCTGAAAAATTAATTCTCCTTGATGCTTCAAAATTGCTTCTTGGTTTTGCGCTTCTAACAGTGTCCGCTGAGCCGTTTTTCGCCCTTTGTGCAAATCTGTCGAAAATAATCAAAATAAATCAAAATTTGATATAAAATTAATTAAAATTCAACATGTTCATAATTTGAGTGCAATTTAATTATTTTATAAGTTTTATTTTATTTTTACACAAATTTTATCGAAACTGCATGAATTTGAGTTAAAAAGAGCATGAAAAAGTGTGTATATTTTCGTGTTTCCACACCCCAAACTTAATTCATTTCTCATCCCGAGTAATGCACAAATTTGAAAATAATTTCTCGGAAACACCTTTGAAAAATTCCTTCAGAACAACATTCTTCCCAAAATTATGATTTTAGTATACCTATGCTCAAGAACAAGAATTTTGAGATTTACGCTACTTACATATCATTCAAATTAATCTCAGTCATTCTTATGATAGTAAAAATAGACTAAATGATTCCAAATAAAGACATGTTAAATACCTACCAATTTGATTTTATTCCCTTATTCAAGATTAACCTGCAATCATTAAGTTTAACTTATGCCTTCATATGTTGAACATACCAATTTCTCTCCACTAATGTAGGTAGCATAAAAACTTGAATTAATAGGTCTTTAAAAATGTTGTAACATGGCTAGGCTAGGGGTAGGTAAAAGATAGATAAATTTAGGCTAAAAAATCTAGACTCAGCTTGAATCGGACCTTCGAAATAATTACCTTCAATACACCAACTTATTTTTCTTTCACATTCTCTTTTATACATCTATTTCTTTCGAGTACATATGCTTTCCTTTTTTTTCTCTTTTTTTTTTTCACGAGCATTTTTCTATATGTATTACAATTTTTTTTGAGCATTTGATACTTCTTTTCAACTCCCCCAAACTTGTTTCAAAGAATATTCTGAATAGTACTGAGTCTAGTGATTGGGACAATTTAAAGATAATTAAGAGAAAAGTGATGGCTAAATATTGCGAAGGTTCAAATAAAATTAGGTCATATAGTCTCAAAGTTGGGTTTCAAAGGATAAAAATTCATCAAGGTTGGCTTGAAAGGCTCAAACGGTCCCAACAAAAGTTGCCTAAATCATTTTGAACATTCCATGCTTCCTAGGATTTCGCCTCAAGAAACTACTAAGTCAATTCTAGAGACTTAAACTTTCATGCATGCCTAACTTTCCTAAGGAACTAAAATTTTATGATATGATTTGCATGCTTTATTAAAAATACATTTATGTCATATTTCAGTTAACATAACAATTTTTGAAATAATCAAACTTTATTCATACTGAAGTTTAGCATACTTAACAAAATTTCAAATTTTTGAACAAAATATAACGTAATCATAACTGAAAGAAAATTTTATTTTGAAAGGAAATAATTTCAATTTTTCGGTCGCCCTACTTAAGATGAACAATGTCCTAATTGTTAAAAGTGAATAGGTACTATACACCAGGTAGGATTCTATAAAAGAGGAGGTAAGTCAATTTGACTGCTTAAGTATCAAGCTCTCTCTAGGTCCAATCCTAGACATGTATATATCTATTGTTACACTTTGTACTTTGCAAATTGTTCATTTTTATTTATGATTTCCACCTCTTGTTTTATTATGCGAAAATAAAAAATTCCTAAAAAAACTTAATCTTGTTAAATAACCTAAGAACGGAAATAAAGTAAAGTCAAGATCCTCCCTTTTTTATTTATTTGCAGATCCCTCCGAATTTGACTCATCTTTTGCTCCATCGTCTTTGTTTTTGCATGAATCGCTTGACTCCCTCTTCGATAATGGACTCCATGGTTCAAATATGAAATCTAGAAACTCAGGCACAAAAATAAACGGGTCATTGTATATTTTCGTAAGAGCACTTCTCATTGAGCCATCCTGTATTTTTGAATATCTCCAGTAAGCTTGTTGCTGCCACTGCATATGTTGCATGATGTCCATCAATTTTGATGACTCATCTCAAGATCCGGCGAGGCGATTGAGTCTCGAACATTGAAGTTGAAATGTCAGGTTCGGTTACTGGTTCCATTGGTTCTGCCTTATCAGGGATTTCAGCTGACTGCATTGGTTCGATCTCTGTGGGATCTTCTTCTTCTTCTTCAGGATCCTCGCTCTCTTCAACTCGTTGTTGTAGAACAGAGTCTCCAGCTATTCGGTAGAGGTCCAGTCTATGATTTTGCCCTTGCTATAACTTGTCTTCTTTACATTTGCAAGAATTTTAGATTTCAAGCACAAAATTGTTATCGTAAAGGGAAAGTAAGCTAGGCCAGAACATCTAGCGGCACAATTCCGCATTTCTCTCAAGATGATTTTTCCCACATCAATGGTCTTTCCAATTAAAATCCAGTACAATAAGACCATTCGCTCTAATGAAATTGTAGTCCCATGTGAAATGGGCATAAGGCTGAATCAAATGAAATAGAACCATACCTTTGCTAGTGGTGTCAAATATTCTTCAGTAATGACCGTTTTAAGTAAAATCGGAACAGTGGTTTCGGGACCACAAATCTGAGTCAGAAAGAAAATTTATTTTAATATTATTGCATGGTCTACAGTATGATAGGAAAAACGTATGAAAATTTTGATAAGAAAATTTTACGGATTTCATGTTTAATTATAGAAAGGACCAAATTGCATAAAATGCAAAAGTTGAGTTCTAGTAGCTATAAATATCAAATAGCTATGGAATTCAAAACTTGAGGTCCTTATCTGGTACTTAGGCCATTAAGAAAAGTTAGTAGATATTTTTTGATGATTCATCCATAGAAATTTAGAAAAAGAAAAGGACTAAATTGGAAATAGAAATAAATAAAGATGATAATAACTTAATATCATCTTATTATCATCTTCTTCCCCAATTTTTTATGGAAACCCCAGGAAAGAGAAAGAAAATCAAGCAAGCTTAATTGGGTAAGTAATCTTGTCCAGTTTTTAGTAATTTTTATATTCTTTAGATCGGAATAACCTAATCTAGCTATTTTGGGGATCAATTTGTAAACTTATCAAAATATTAAAATTTTTCCAAGGATGAATATGCTGAAATTTTGAAATTTATGGTAGAAATTGAAAGATTTTTGATAGATAAACAACTTTTGTAAAGTGAATTTTTATAAAATTGTGATTTAGGGACTAAATTGTAAAGATGTGAAATTCAAGGAAAATTTTTGATTTTTTTGAAATACATTAGCTGTAAATGTTATATGAAAAATTTGGCTAGGCTTGGAATAAGAATTAAATTTGCATGAATTTCATTTTCCGAGCCTAGGGACGAAATTAGAATTAATGAAAAGTATAGGGGCAAAATGGTACTTTTGCCTAAAATGTGAAATTGATTGAATTGAATATGAATTTCATTAAATTGAGTTAAATTTACTTGTATAGATACGGATAGACTGATATGATCTGGCTCGGTTTAGTTGAGTCGATTCACTTGTTTGCCCGATCGTCGACGAGGAGAATGTTCGAATGTTGAAAAATGGTTTAATTTCGTTATGGTAGCGGAAGTTTAACAAAAGGGGGTTTGAAATGAAAGGTAAGTTTTTAGGAATTATAGTAGGCTCGGTTTAACAAAGAAATAAAGTTGGATAAGTTTGAGATAAATGGTGGGATGGGATAAACGAACTTAACTTCAAGAAAGATTCAACACTATATAGCAGTGTCACCCCGTTTCTTATATCGTTAAGGTGGATTGGTGGTTTGGTAGATAGGTGAACGCCACACTGGTTAAGGTGATAAGTTCAAAAACAAGTCGTAGACGCCACTAGCAAAGCCAGATAAGTCAAATGAGACTTGTACGAATTTTGAGAGGAGATAACTCACTCAAGAACACAATATTCATATAAAAGTTTGTCAAAAAGTCCTTCTCAACATGAAATGAGCTAAATTTATAGCCAATACATGGGGTTAGCCGAATAAGCAATTTGAAAAGCTAAATAGATAGGAAATTAAAGCTAAAGGGAGCTGGAAATTTCCTTGAAGTTTCTTGAGCGTCCCTGGAAGCTTCCTTGAAGTTTCCTAGCATGGGAACACCATTGGACAACATCTAGAAGGTCACCATTCAGCATGACATTAATTAAAGTGTTTGGAGCTGAAATTAAGTTTCCTTCATTAGCTAAAAATTTATGGACGTTTTAATGATCAGCTGGAGTATTGTGAAGGTCACCAAGGTGTGAAACCGAATGCAAACAGTTTCCCAAGTATGAACACACAAAACCGAAAGGGCAAGCAATGTGAAAGGAATGTGCAGCATGTGTGAAAGCTTTAAAGTTTGCTTTGGGGAGCTAATCAGCTAGCTTAGGGAAGCCAAATCAGCAGCCTTGCTATGTCCATTGAGGTCCATGAAATGGTGCTTTGAAGAGGTGAACCCTCAGCTCACTTATTGTGCCGTCCATGCCATGTACCTGCACCAAATAAATTCAGCAATTAAATTCATTTTAGAACACATTAATTTGGCAGCTTATGACACATTAAAACAAGCACATTAATTCGGTCGACATATTAAAACCTTGTAATATATTAAGACACATTAAAATCATGTACTAACTATGACATATTTAAAACATGTATTAAAATTACACTACTTAAAATTCAGCTGGAAATATTAATTTCGACAAGCTCAAAAAGAAGGTGAAAATACGAATTAGCTGAAATGAACTAACATATTAAATCATGAGCTGAAACTTATTAAATTAAAAGAAGTAAAAACTTAGTTTATTTTAATGATAAAAGTAACGAGCTGTAAATTAGCTTAAATGAGCTCAAACGAGCTGAAATAAGCTCAAGTGAGCTGAATTGAGCTGAACGGAGCTCGGGGAGCTGGAGATGAGCTAAGTTTGGCTAGCATAAGGGTGCAAGGATCGTTTAGGGTGCTAGCTCGAGCTCGATTCGTATACTTAGTGAGTAGCCTCGCGTAGTCCACGCTTGTTTCGGAAAAATTCTCGGTCGTGCTCACATCATTCCCCCCTTCTTCAAAACGACTTGTCCTCTAGTCGAGTCGTTTGCTTACTTCAAAACCCAAGTTCTTACTCGGCTCATTATGGACGAAAGGGGTGAATGGCCTCTTAAAAACCTGTTCAAATGAAATCTTCATGTTCAGCAATAGATTATGCATAAGAGTCAAATCAAAAGGCATGAAGAAATTATTCAAACATATTACTTGATCAATTTGTCTCAAACACACATAATTCATACAGCCTGGCTGATCATCAATCAAAGTTTCACCAAACAAACGATTCAAAAGAAATGTAGACACAAGTAATTTAAATCGTTCATTTGCCTTGAATCGTTCATGGTACAAACAAATTAATTTCTCATAACAATTCAAGAAACACACATTTCTATCACAATCAGAAAAATGAGAAAATTCATTTGTTTCGCAATTTTGCACATCTAAACTTGGCAATGGACTTTTGAATATGGACTCACCATTAATTGCATCAACATCATGTTTTCCAAAAGTGAGAGTCTTTTTGCCATCATTCAAAACAAATAATTTATCATCAAATAAAGAATGGCAATTATCATCAACAACGTACTTTACCTTTCCAAAACTCAATCCGTAAGCAAGGACACCAATTTGAGTTGAATGGAGCTATTTAGGAAATAGAGAAATCTCACCTTGCTTACCGTGAGAGGTGGGAAGATGAGGATCGATTTTACCTCCTTCAATTAGCACAAACCTTTTCTCCTCGGAAAGGTAGTGTAATCGAAGCTCCTTACCCGGATTAACCTAAAATAATGGGAAAACGCAAAGACAATTCGTGCTTTTCAAAATGCCACCTTCACAAAGACAAAAGAGGCTAGTATCACCATGGACGACGGACTCAAAGGGACATGCTGAAATGTGATTTACAAATTGAACATATGTATCGATGACAGGTTTAAAAACATGAGTAGATCTTACCTTTTCGGGATGAATATGAATTTCATGTACAACCACATAAAATGATCAAGGAACGATTTTAAATTGTAATCAAAATTGTCATGTTTCGTTCCCTTAGTCAAAGACCAAGCATCAAACAAATTGTTCGCACAAAATTTAGAATGCTTGATTTCCCCACATATCGAATCAAGACAAATTCTGGGTTTGAACACACGAGTCTGTTTACTTGTTCCAGCATGTAACAAAAATTTCATTTTCACAAGTAAATCAAAATTTCCAAGCAAACAAGACTTAGACACACAAACTTTCAAACAAACAAATCTCTCAAGTCTCATTCGAATAGGCATGCAAATACACAACGGTTTCGCACCAAGAATTAAAGAATTCGCATGGTCAACACAAACAAACAGATTAGATGTCAACTTTTTATCACAAAACAAATCAAGAGAATAACTCCTCATGCTTCCTCTTGGAACGAATTTATCAACCACAATCAAAGAATAACAGTTAACATGATCAAAATAAGGAGATCTTTTAAAAACTAAGTCACCGAAAATTTTATCGACAACTTTTAAACCTGATTATCGAGACTCGGTTGTTAAAAATTCCTTACCATGCTTACCTCCGAGCTCTTGTGGTTTGATTTCATCTTCAATCTTACCTTTTTTGATCATGCGAAAGCATCTTTCATCAGGAAGGTATTGAAGTTGATACTCGTCACATGGATTTCTAGGAACCTGAAAAGAAGGAACAGAACAAGAACAGCTCTCATGTGGGTTAGTTAAAACATCACTCACTTTTTCTCGCTCGTCCTTTTCTTTTGTTTCTTTTTCTAACTCGATTTCTTTTTCAATTTCTTTTTCGATTTCTTTCTCTTTCACTTCTCGTTTTCTTTTCTCGATTTCATTCAAGATCCGCTCATTTTCTCTCATGATCTTCTCTTGTCTCGCTTTTCTTTTTATTTCTTTTTCTCTCGTTTTTTCTTTACAACATGAAGATACAAAAAAAGAATCAGAATGATAAGTTTTTTGACAAACAGAAGGGGAATATTCTTCATATGTATCACGTTCAATTCTTCGGGAATGATCCTCCGGGAGTGACTTCTTTGATTCATACGAAGAATAACTTGTACTTTCTCGTTCGTTATCTTGAATGATCTCAAACTCGAAGTTTACTTCTCTTTGTCTCAAATGCCTTGATGAATAGGAATCTTGATAAGAATCTCTTCTCCAATAGTCATCGGATATGTTCTCCGTGATGGTCGTGACTCCGTTTTCTGACTTGGTGGAATTTGCTTCCGTCGGGATATTGCTCGATGATCTAGCTTGTCTTGGATTGGCTTAAATTTACGGTCGAGCATGCTATCTATCTCATTCAACAAATATTGAAATTAAAATGCGGAATACTCTTCTCAAGACATGATTAGTGACTGAAAAGAAAAAGTGTTAAAACAAAAACAGAGAATAAATACCTCACCAAAAACCTCACTATTTCACTCGAAAAGAAAGAAAATAAAGGTTTTCACTCACACTCGTGTTTTCACTCGTTTTAAAGTCTTTTTCTACACTCTATTGTGCTCACACACTCTTTCCTTTTACCACTCGACCTCTCTCTCAATATTTCGTATTTCATCTTAATTAGACCTATTTGCTGCTTTGGGGTCAGTTTCAAAGTGGTTGCAAGGAATATGTCGTATTGGGTGTAGAGTAGGCTGAACAAAAGAAAATTCGGTTAAGTGTGGCGTTGGGGAGGGAAATTGATGGTAGAACGATCGATTTGATGATCGGGAATAGAAGGAATAAGAAACAAAACAAGAACTTTCAACTTCACACTTTTTTTTTATAATCGAATATTTTTTTTAATTTCATTTGTTTCACGAGCTTACTCAGGGATTAGCACGAACGTCGGCGCTCCTCGTTTTCAAGCTTTGATACCAAATGATGTGATCCGGCTCGGTTTAGTTGAGTCGATTCACTTGTTTGCCCGATCATCGACGAGGAGAATGTTTGAATGTTGAAAAATGGTTTAATTTTGTTATGGTAGCGGAAGTTTAACAAAAGAGGGTTTGAAATGAAAGGTAAGTTTTTAAGAATTATAGTAGGGTCAGTTTAACAAAGAAATAAAGTTGGATAAGTTTGAGATAAATGGTGGGATGGGATAAATGAACTTAACTTTAAGAAAGATTCAACACTATATAGCAGTGTCACCCCGTTTCTTATATCGTTAAGGTGGAATGGTGGTTTGGTAGATAGGTGAACACCACACCGGTTAAGGTGATAAGTTTAAAAACAAGTCGTAGACGCCACTAGCAAAGCCAGATAAGTTAAACGAGACCTGTACAAAATTTGAGAGGAGATAACTCACTCAAGAACAGAATGTTCATATAAAAGTTTGTCAAAAAGTCCTTCTCAACATGAAATGAGCTAAATTTATAGCCAATACATGGGGTTAGCCGAATAGGCAATTTGAAAAGCTAAATGGACAGTAAATTAAAGTTAAAGGGAGCTGGAAATTTCCTTGAAGTTTCTTGAACGTCCTTGGAAGCTTCCTTGAAGTTTCCTAGCATGGGAACACCATTGGACAACATCTAGAAGGTGACCATTCAGCATGACATTAATTGAAGTGTTTGGAGCTGAAATGAGTTGTCCATGTTCGGCCAAAAAGGTTTAATGAGCTGAAATTAAGTTGCCTTGATCAGCTAAAAATTTATGGACGTTTTAATGATCAGCTGGAGTATTGTGAAGGTCACCAAGGTGTGAAACCGAATGCAAACAGTCCCCCAAGTATGAACACACAAAACCGAAAGGGCAAGCAATGTGAAAGGAATGTGCAGCATGTGTGAAAGCTTTAAAGTTTGCTTTGGGGAGCTAATCAGCCAGCTTAAGGAAGCAAAATCAGCAGCCTTGCTATATCCATTGAGGTCCACGAAATGATGCCTTGAAGAGCTGAACCATCAGCTCACTTATTGTGCCGTCCATGCCATGTACCTACACCAAATAGATTCAGCAATTAAATTCATTTTAGAACACATTAATTTGGCAGCTTATGACACATTAAAACAAGCACATTAATTCGGCCAACATATTAAAACCTTGTAATATATTAAGACACATTAAAATCATGTACTAACTATGACATATTTAAAACATGTATTAAAATTACACTAATTAAAATTCGGCTGGAAATATTAATTTTGGCAAGCTCAAAAATAAGGTGAAAATATGAATTAGCTGAAATGAACTAACATATTAAATCATGAGTTGTAACTTATTAAATTAAAGGAAGTAAAAACTTAGTTTATTTTAATGATAAAAGTAACGAGCTGTAAAGTAGCTTAAATGAGCTCAAACGAGCTGAAACAAGCTCAAGTGAGCTGAATTGAGCTGAACGGAGCTCGGGAAGCTGGAGATGAGCTAAGTTCAGCTAACACAAGGGTGCAAGGATCGTTTAAGGTGCTAGCCCGAGCTCGATTCGTAGACTTAGTGAGCAGCCTCGCGTAGTCCTCGGTTGTTTCAGAAAAATTCTCGGCAGTGCTCACATCATAGACCTAGTTCAAAATTGGATCAAGGAAAACAAAAATATTGAATTAGTAGAAAAGCATATACGAACAAGTGATGAGGTAAGTTCGTGTAACTAAGTTGTGTATATTTTCATTTTTGAATTGAATATTATATATGTGAATTATGAATTTGTTGAGTTTATGAAAATAATAATATACCCGACATGCCCGAGAATTGTTAAGTTCCGTTTGAATAGATGAAATTTGATGGATGCAAGTTTTCTGTATTGGTTGTAGTCTTGCATATGTTGCGGACACACCACTACTTGAAAGAGCATCCTGTTATTAGCCCTCTCGAGTTTCCCTTTATATGGCTTAGCAAGCTTCCCGTTATAGCTCTTTAGAGCGTCCCGATAGGTTGTGATCCTATATTTTTTTGTGGACACACCACAACTCTTATGAGCGTCTCGATATATGGGTCTTCATGAGTTTCCCGTTAAATTGGCACTTTGTGAGCTTTCTGACAGTGCTCGCTTGAACTTCCGAATATATGGCTATCCGGAGCTTCCCGTTACATGTCTCTTTGTGAGCTTTCCGATAGGCTCTTTGTGAGCTTCCTAATATGGTTCTTTTTGAACTTCCTGATTATGGCTCTTATGAGCTTCCCGTTATATAGCCCAGATAAGCTTCCCGATTAAAGGCTCTTTGTGAGCTTCCCGTTATAAGGCTCGAGAGTGTACTTCTCGGTTATGTGCTTTAATGGGCACCTCTGTATATGAATTGACGGATCATTAATAATTACACCTTGTGTGTACTACCCGAGTATCCATCGATATTTCAATGATTCAATGGACAAAACTCCTGATGTGAGAAAATATGAGAATTAAATGAATTATATCTTGAATATTCCTGAAATACCTGGAAATGGTTGCATGATGAGCTCTGTAACATCCTTAAATAGGGGCTATGATGTTTGAACTGTTTGCATGTGTATGGCTTGGTTCTGATATTAGGTGAGGTGTTTTAGGGTCTAGGGAGAAGCCAAGGGTAGGCCCGAACTATAGGAAAATTTTTATTTTTAAGCTTTGGTTAAGGGGAACTGAAGGAGCTAGGGGTTAAGAATATTTTGTGGTAAACTTTAGCACAAGAATTTCCTTGGTAAAGTGGCAAGAAGGTGCCACTTAGGGCCTTAAGCAGTGACGCTACAAGCAGGGGAAGGAGAGCTTGGGTTCGAGCTGCAGAAATCCCTTGCTCCTAATTCTTTTTGACGTCAGAGAGGGGAAGAGTTGTGCTCAGCTCAAACTCTGATGGATAACTATTGGACAAGTCAACAGATTTGAATGGGTGGAGAAGAGAGAATTTAGGAGTTTGAACAATTCAAACTCATTTGAATGGTTGGCTAGGAGAAGTTTGAAGAGTTTGCCGAAATTTGAATTGTGTGAGGAGGTGTATTCGGCTGGAAGACTTAGGAGGAGTGCCGAAATTCCTTAGTGACATTTTTGGCTAGTCAAGCTTTGGTACATTCGGTTGAGAAGCAGAACCGAAACCTCTTTTGGCACTTGTCGAATTCCCTTTTGAAGCACCTAGCCGAATCCCAAAAAGAACCATTTGAGTTTTCCTTATTTTCCTTCTTTAGCATACTTTTTGGATGATTTATCCTTTGAATTGTGGAATTTGATGCTCCTAATCCTTTAATTTCATGTTTTATACTTAGGGAAGCATCGGAGGATGAAAAGAATGAGAAATGGGCCGAAAACGGAGCAAATGGGCTTACCTTAGAGACTCACACAGCCTGGACTATCACCCACGGCCGTGTGTTTCGAGTAACAACCGAGACACGGCCTAGAACATTGAGACATGGACAGATCACACGGCCATGTGTGGCAAACAGGATCGACCACGGCCAAAGGAGTCGACCACGGGTGTGTCACACGGGCGTGTCCCTATTTTAACCAAGATGAGTTTCATTCGGAATGGGATACTTGTGGGCCAAGAAAGACATCCCCAAGCCTATATAAACGCCCTAAGTATAACCTAAAAAGAGGTCTTGGATCGGGGGCGAAGCCAGAGAGGGCTGAACTCAGGGGATTACTCCAAGAAAGCTAGTTGATCCATCTCAGAAGCCAGAATCACATTCAAGACGGAAGATCTTCCCTTCAATTTCCTTCAGGGGGTTTTAGGGTTTTTCTTATGTTTTGTTATTTATCTTCTTCTGAGATGTATTCTTTTATAATTATGAACTAAACCCCTCAAATACCTTAGGGGATGAAACCTAAGACGGATCTTGTTATTGTTTTCTGAACTATATGATAAATACTTGATTTGTTCTTAATTATGTGTTCTCAATTCTTGTTTTAATATTTTTGGATATTGATTCAAGTATTGATGTGCTTATGTAGTGGAGCAAAAGTCCCTGTTTAAGAGGAGATTTAGCATAATTAAGCGGAGTTGATCGCAACCCTAGAGATAGAATGACGAAAATCTGCCAGATTAGGGTCAAACCTAATATGGGAGTCCATAGATTGAGTTAATGCAACACTAGGGGTTTTAATTAGAAAGAGATTTCAATTAATCAACCTAGGGTTAGACGTTAGTAGCCTCAAAAGAGGTATTAATATAAATTAGGGAATCCTACGGATCAAGTCAAGTGAATAAATCATCTGGTTCAGAGTTAAATAACTAGTGAAGTCTAGGTGGATTCTTCCTCGGGTATTGTCTTAATCAACTGGTTTTTCCCAAAAGTATTTTCCCAATTCACTCTCTTTGTCTTAGCATCCTTAGTTTAGTAATTAGTTAGATAAACATCAATTCTCTTAATACTTAGGCTAAATAATAAAAAGATAGTAACTGCTAGTACTCTTGGTTCCTTTGGGTTCGACATTCCGGTCTTGCCACTAAGCTATACTACTGTTCGATAGGTGCACTTGCCTCAATCGTGGTGATAGTTAGTTTCTAGGCTCGATCATTCATTATATAAATATTAAAACTCTCAGACACGATCAAGTTTTTGGCACCGTTGCCGGGGAACTAAGACATTAGGAACACTTGATTTTTATTACTCTAGCCATTTTTATTTTTTCAATTAAATTTTTATTTTTATTTCTACTTTGCTAATTTTTCTTTTTCCTTGCTTCTGGCAGGTATTCTAGTTTATGACTAGAAGAAACCCGATAGGACCTCTACTTTACGATAGTGATATAGAAGGAACCGTTTGCAGAAACCGAAGGGAGATTAGGCGAAGCCTACAATACACACAAGAAGAGCAAGAAGACGATACTAATAACACGAAAAATATGGCTGATCTCTAAAATAATACACTTCCTCCTGTGGTTGCCGAAAATCATGCTCCTCGTACTATGTATGATTATGCTAAACCTAATTTAACAGGAACTGAATTGAGTATTGTTAGACCTACTATCGCTGCAAATAATTTTGAACTGAAACCTAACACTATATAGATGATACAACAGTTTGTTCAGTTTGATGGTTTGTAGGACGAGGATCCTAACTCACACTTAGCGAATTTTTTGGAATTATGCGATACATTTAAAATTAATGGCATTTCTGATGATTCCATTCGCCTTCGGTTATTTCCTTTTTCTTTAAGGAATAAAGCCAAACAGTGGTTGAATTCTCTTTCACGAGGATCAATCACTACATGGGAGCAAATGACCGAAAATTTTTTGTTAAAATATTTTTCACCGGCTAAAACGGCTAAGTTGAGGAATGATATCTCTTCTTTTGTGCAGATGGATTTAGAGACACTTTACGATGCATGGGAGAGATACAAGGATTTATTGAGAAGGTGCCTTCATCATGGTTACCATTATGGCTACAGGTTCAAACCTTCTATAACGGTGTGAACCCCTCAACTAGGCGACTTATTGATGCAAAACACGGTGGAACCCTAAATAACAAAACCCCAAGTGGCTTACTTAATTCATTGAAGAGATGTCACCGAATAATTATCAGTGGCAAGTTATGAGGACAAAGCCGACAAAAGCCGCCAGAGTTTTCAACCTCGACGCAAAGAACCATGCTATCAAATCGTAGAACTCTTAAGTAAGAAAATTGATGGTTTGTGTGGTTCTTCGCAGTACATCCGGTGATGCATGTGTGATACAAATGGAGGAGGGTCGAACAATACAGAATACCCACCCTACAACCCCCGCGCGTAGAAAGTTTAGCGGATGAACTATATGGGTAATAATTTTAGATCTCAAAATAACCCCTATAGTAACAATTATAATCCAGGTTGGAGGAACCACCCAAACTTCTCATGGGGTGGTCAAGGAAATCAAAGACAACAACCCCCTCCAGGCTTTCAACAACAACCCATCCCACAAGAGAAAAAGCCAAACCTTGAGGAGATGCTGACAAAATTTATCGCAGTGACAGAAACCCATTTTCAAAACAATGAAACAATGCTCAAAAATCAACAGTCATCGATTCAAGGGATCGAGAACTAGTTAGGTCAGCTAGCCAAGCTAATCTCAGAACGACCGCAAGGGTGCTTTCCAAGCAACACTGAGACTAACCCTAAGGAGCAAATTCATGCCATTACTGATCACAATAGTGAAGGGTTAGTAGAATCCGAATCTGAGCCAAGGCAAGAACCTGTGGTAAACAAAGGTAAGGTTGAGGAAAGCCATGATACACAGAAACCTGTCATCAAAGAGTATACACCTCGAGTGCCATATCCCAATGCGATGAAGAAAGACCACATAGAGGAACAATTTGGTAAATTTCTTAAACTTTTAAAGAATTTACATATTAACTTACTGTTTCTTGAAGCTCTCTCGCAGATGCCAGATTCAAGGAAATTTTTAAAAGAGCTTCTGACAAACAAACGGAGGTTAAACGAGGCATCGCATGTGGAGCTGAACGCAGTGTGCTCAGCAATTCTACAAAACAAACTACCATAGAAATTAAAAGATCCAGGGAGTTTTACGATTCCTTGTTTAATTGGTAGTTTATCCATTGATAATGCTTTAGCAGATCTAAGGGCAAGCATCAATGTCATACCTTATAAACTGTTTAAACAACTAGGTCTAGGGAAACCCAAACAAACTAGGATGAGCATTCAATTAGCTGATAAAACCATTAGAGTTCCTAGGGGTATAATCGAAGATGTGCTAGTAAAAGTTGATAAATTTATATTCCTAGTAGACTTTGTCGTTTTAGACATGGATGAGGACAATAATATTCCTTTAATTTTAGGAAGACCCTTTTTAGCAACTGCTAAAACTAAAATTGATGTTGGTACAGGTGAACTCACACTCTTTGTAGGTGACGAAACGATCACTCTTCAGGCTCTTGACTCGGCTAGGACATCAAGTGAAAAAGGTGAGAATATAAATTCTATTAATGACCAGTCGGTTAAACCTTCTTTTCAGGAAGCACCTCGGAACTACATAACTGAGCCAGATCCTAGATCTCATGCAAACAAGGAAGTAATTCATGAGGAACGAAGGCTTCAGATCGAGGAACTAGACGAATGGAAGACACATTTCAAGGAGAACCTAGGAACACACGAAGCAAAACTGAGGGAACCCCCAAACGAGCTTATAGGAACGGCAAATCAATTTAAAATAGGGGATCAGGTATTGTTGGAAAAGACAGACCCTCGAATCACCGTTCCAGACCTTAACGAAGAGACCCCTTTCACAGTAATAAATGTCTTTCTATACGGAACAGTCGAGGTAACTAATCCTGAATTCAGAACTTTTAAGGTAAACACTACTCGACTCAAACCATACATTGTTAGAATTGATAGCAGGAAAGAGGAGTTTCAACTCCTCAAACCACTATGACTATGCGAATGAAAGGTAAGTCTAGCTTAAGACTTTAAACGAGCGCTTCTCGGGAGGCAACCCGAGCACTAACCCTTTAATTTTCATATCTTTAGCACCTAACTAAAGACTAACCAAGTTAAATAAAGCATAGGTTTTCGTGCCACACGGCCTTGCACACGGGCGTGGCCGTGGCCGTGTGGGCATCACGATTTTACACACTGGCATGGCAGAGGTCGTACGAGCCAAGGATGAAAAATCCCCAGATCACGGGCGGCTATAAATTGCCACGACCGTGCGATATGGTCGTTGCTGACACTAAGGAAGTCACACGGGTATGAGACACGCCCGTGCTTTGAGGCCGTGGCCGACACTGAGAAAGAGACATGGGCGTGGAGACCTCTACAAAGGCGTGGGAGAAATGAACGAGCCACCACATGGCCGTGTGATACGGCCATGTGACTGAACACGCCCACAACACACGGGCGTGGGCAGCACCAGGTCTTTGTTTCTTATTTAAGACCCCCCTTCTTCTCACCTTCTCCCCAAATCCTTCTTTCACCAACCCCCAGCCACCAACCCCTTTCCCTTCTCACTATCCTCTCCCTTCATTTTCCCCTTTCCCTTCCCCTCATTCCTTTTCTTTCACCATCCTCACCACCATCCCCATGCCGAAGAAGCGAAAGGACCCTAGCACAGTCTCTCCGTACGAGACTGATCTACATAAGTTCATGCCGGCCGCTTCATCGACCCAACAAGCCAATGACATTTGAGTCTAATTATTTTACCTACATTTTTTCTCTTCTCATTTATTTTCCTTCTCTTTGACTCTCTTATGCTTAATTTAATCTATTTTATTTTGGTTTCTTAGTTTTAGGTTCTAAAGGCTGCTTGGGAATCACCCCACCACGACCATAGACACCGCCGCCACAGGAATGTCTTCCTCCAACTCGGCCCGAACTTCCCCAATTTTTTTTCTCTAACTCCATCCAAAATTCAGGAAGTTTCACCTCTTTCCCTATCTTGTGCTTTTCTTATTATAATTGTTATATTTGTACATTGAGGACAATGTACATCTTAAGTGTGGGGGGTGAATTTTATCGTGAAAAGTGCCTAACTTTTTTCATTATTCTCAAATCCCTGAATTATGTCTTGTTCTTAAGTAAATTTTCTCATATTATTATTAGAATGAAATTTCTTTTGATTTATGATTTTCATTGATATGTTTTGGATTAAGTCATAGCTAATTGTGCAATGATGATTTAAACTTTAGGAGAATGGAGAATCAAGCATGATGAGTCTATTTTCAGAATTAAAAAAAATTGTTAGGTTGTCTACCTGAATCTAATTATTACCTTGAAGTTTGAAATTTACAAGGTTGACATCAAAAGCCCATAATTTTTGTGAGATCTTGAGCCTTTTAGAGCATACATTCTTTTCTTGATCACTTTATTGATTATGAGTATGTCAACATTGATTTGTTATTCTAGAACTTGCTTCGTTTATACATGTCGAGACCACACCTATGATTTGATATATTGAGATGATAAAGGCACCTAGGTTTTAACCCACTTACTCCATAAAAAGCCTACCTTCATAATTAACCCCTAGTGAACCCCTTTTGAGACTAACAAACCGTTTCTTGACTCACCCATTAATATTAACCCAAAACTCACTTTGTATTTGTTATCACCATTTCTCTTGACTACCCTTATATCGAGATTTGATTTGATCGGTTACTTAACTATTTTCTTTATTTCAGTTATTAAATTCTATATTATTATTATACTTGATTTGTTCTTAAAAAAATGAAGTATATTCATTATTAGTTCTATGTTATTTGAGCTTAAAATGTTAATTTCATTATCTTTAGAAGAAGCTCATGTTATTAGTATTAAGTTTTTAATTGATGTAATTATTCAGTTATTAGCCCAACCTTCTAGTTAGGTAATTTGTCAATTCGGTCTTGATACTAACCTCTAATTCAGCCTTTATCCACACCTTTAACCCAAGCCCCGTTACAACCCATAAAAGACCTTTTGATTTGTGTATCATATCATTTTACAGTGATTGAGATTTGATTTTCTTGCAAGCCTATGGGATTAACTTTTCATGTTCGACTTCTGAGTGCTTATTTTTGAACCTTAAACACTTTGAGTGATTTGAGTGAACTTTTAGTGAGGATGTCAATTTTTGTCGATTTTGAATTAAAGGTAATTATTTAGGGAAGGGGAAACACCTATTTTTCGTACTATAAAAACTATGACTTTGATTCTTTGAATCTTTAGAAACCTTCTGGTTAAAGTACCAATGTATGAATTACCTATGAATTATGATGAAACATTATTGATGAAGGTTATGAATTGAGAAAATTCTATTTTAATTGTGAGTTAAGAATTTTGCTTGAGGACAAGTAAATGCTTAAGTGTGGGGGTATTTAATAAACCGTAATATATACATATTTTAATCCCACATTTAGCATACTTTTTGGATGATTTATCCTTTAAATTGTGGAATTTAATGCTCCTAATCCTTTAATTTCATGTTTTATACTTAGGGAAGCATCGGAGGATGAAAAGAACGAGAAACGGGCTGAAAACGGAGCAAATGGGCTTACCTTAGAGACTCACACGGCCTGGACTATCACCCACGGCCGTGTGTTTCGAGTAACAACCGAGACACGGCCTAGAACATTGAGACATGGCCAGATCACATGGCCATGTGTGGCAAACAGGATCGACCACGGCCAAAGGAGTCGACCACGGGTGTGTCACACGGGCGTGTCCCTGTTTTAACCAAGATGAGTTTCATTCGGAATGGGATACTTGTGGGCCAAGAAAGACATTCCGAAGCCTATATAAATGCCCTAAGTATAACCTAAAAAGATGTCTTGGATCGGGGGTGAAGCCAGAGAGGGCTGAACTCAGGGGATTACTCCAGGAAAGCCAGTTGATCCATCTCAGAAGCCGGAATCACATTCAAGACGGAAGATCTTCCCTTCAATTTCCTTCAGGGGGTTTTAGGGTTTTTCTTATGTTTTGTTGTTTATCTTCTTCTAAGATGTATACTTTTATAATTATGAACTAAACCCCTCAAATACCTGAGGGGGATGAAACCTAAGACGGATCTTATTATTGTTTTCTGAACTATATGATAAATACTTGATTTGTTCTTAATTATGTGTTCTTAATTCTTGTTTTAATATTTCAGGATATTGATTCAAGTATTGATGTGCTTAGGCAGTGGAGCAAAAGTCCCTGTTTAAGAGGAGATCTAGCATAATTAAGCTGAGTTGATCGCAACCCTAGAGATAGGATGACGAAAATCTGCCGGATTAGGGTCAAACCTAATATGGGAGTCCATAGATCGAGTTAATGCAACACTAGGTGTTTTAATTAGAAAGAGATTTCAATTAATAAACCTAGGGTTAGATGTTAGTAGCCTTAAAAGAGGTATTAATATAAATTAAGGAATCCTACGGATCAAGTCAAGTGAATAAATCGTCTGGTTCAGAGTTAAATAACAAGTGAAGTCTAGGTGGATTCTTCCTCGGGTATTGTCTTAATCAACTGGTTTTTCCCAAAAGTATTTTCTCAATTCACTCTCTTTGTCTTAGCATCCTTAGTTTAGTAATTAGTTAGGTAAACATCAATTCTCTTAATACTTAGGCTAAATAATAAAAAGATAGTAACTACTAGTACTCTTTGTAACATCCTGAAAATGGGCCTATGCATTTTTGATTTAATTATACGAAATGGCATGTCTTATGTGTTATGAGTGTATTGTGAACATTTTTGGAAACTTGGAAATGTAAGGAAATGCTTTGGAAATGTTAAGTTTAAAAGAGGAAAGTGAACATTTTTGGGAACTTGGAAATGTAAGGAAATGTTAAGTTTTAAAGTTTAAAAGAGGAAACTAAGGCAAGGTGGCCTTAAGAAAATTAATAGAGGAAATTTGACACAAGAACGGGTTTGGAAAATTGGCAAGGAGACGCCACTTAAAGCCCAGTAAGTGACGCCACAAGTAAGGGGAGAGGGGCCCGAGTTCGAGTCGCATGGGAAATAAATAAAGGATTTTATTTTTGCTACAAGGAGCAGAGGAGGTGGACGGCACTAAGGAACTCCAGGGAGGAGTTTTATTCTCTTTAGAATTCGGCTAAATAGATGGATACATGATGGATAATTATTGGTATTTTTAATAAGAGATAATTAAAGGATTATTTCTATTAATTTTAAATAAGGTGATAAAGCTATCAAAATAGAAGTGATGGCCAAGTAAGGGATTCTAAGTTAGTAATTTCGGCTACTAGAGGAAAAGAAGGCCATTCATTCTTTCTTTCAACCCTTCTCTCTCTGCCGAATTTCCTAAAGCATTTGTTCTTCTTCTTTTTGTTAGCCAAAGCCGAAAACTCAAGATACCATCATTAGCCGATTCCTTTATACCAATCAAAGAGCCGAAATCAAGATCTTTTTAGCCTACATAGCCGAATGTTGTTAAAGGCTCAAGCAAGGATTTCCGATTCCTAAAGTAAGGGTAAGATCTCATTCGGTTTCATCCTTTTTCTTTTAAGATTTGCCGAAATCTAGGACTAACCCCATTAATATCTTGTTGCCGAAACTTTGAAGAGATCTTTCGGGATTTACTAAGCGTCGACTACAAGGAAGGAGAAGTTCTTTTTCTGAAGGTACACCATAGGCCGCGTGTTCCCTAGTTATTCGGTGAATTTCGGGATTTAAAATCCATAAGGTAAGTGTCTATAGCATTCGGCCAAGGCCATGTTTGGTAAATATAGGTGTTCATTAATTATTCAAAAGCCGAAACTAATCTATTCAAGTAATCTAGTGATAGCTGATTTCAAGAAAGAAGGATACAAAGTTTCCGGCATTTGATTAGACATCAATCGGCACTAAAGGGTCTTAAAAGATCTAAAGTGATAGATCGGTTTTTTGAGATTTCAAGGAATTCGTTAAGCATGCAGTGTGTACCCACACTATCTTTTAATAAGATTTATGGCAATATTTAATATTAGCATGTTTATAAGAATGTGAATATGGTTAAGGTACCATACAATGGTACAAAGTACCTGTGCACGTTTCCTACTCCTACTAGGATTATGAATATATGTTATGACTCATACGTGAACAGTGAGAAGAATGTGAAATTTGGCATGTTAATGCATAATATGTATGACATGGGGCATATGGGTTATTGAAAAAGGGGAAGTGAATGTGGTGATCTAAGACCACGATATCTGAATGTGGTGACTTCGGTCACATCATCTGAATGTGGTGAATTAAGACCACGATATCTGAATGTGGTGACTTCGGTCACAATTATCTAATCTGGTGGCTATGCCACAAATAATTATAAGGGCGATGAGCACGTCGACTGCAGCGACTGCCTTCGATGGTGTGTAGCGGAAGGAGGGTTGACTTAGTAGTCCCCACGGTGTGCAGGATGGTACGGGTGATGTGTAGCGGATGGCATCTAGGTTTGGGTTCGGGTTGCATCACTTTTTTTTTCATATCTGTTATATGAATATGTATGTGTTATGATAATGTATGCCTGAGCTATTAAATTTTAGTGTTGGTTACACATTGAGTCTGTTGACTCACCCCGTTGTGGGAACATGTTCTGGTGATGAATGTGATGGACCGGGACGGCAGAACTTGTGGTGGCCATGCTCAGCTTGAAGTTTATTTTATTTGGACATTTCATTTCATTTAAGTACCTTAAATTATTTGGGTTTGTTTGATGTAATAAGGCCACTGTTGAACTATTTCATTGTTTTATTATGGCTACAAATTTTTATTAAGTTAAAGATTAAGTAATTTATTCTAAGTGTACTCTATACGTTCTATCACCAAAAATTGAAAAAAAGGTTTTCATTATAAAACAATTTTGTTTTCTACTCGAGCCCAACTCAAAACAATCTTTCTTTCAAAACACATCATTTTCCAAAGTAACAAATGAATTTTGAATCGGTTTTCTTGGGAGCATACAGATCCGGTCAAGGCTGTGGGCGGGTGTGGGGTGTTTCGATTTAGTATCGAGCCAAGTTTTAAACTCTCGGCTACTGGGGTTTAAGGCCCAAAACGTTTTCAAATTGAGCCCAAGTAAGTTTTATGAAAATATTTTTGGAAATAAGCGTGTTTTTTCTGGCATGGCACCTAAGTCTCCGACCATGAATTTCACGTGTAAGTACCCTATCTATAGTATGAATTGTAGAAGGGTAAGAATGGAACGTAGAATAGTATGGTAGGTACTTGAACCCTAGGACTAGTTTACCCCAACAATTACATAAGACTTAAGTGACTAATTAAACAACCCCGTGACTTAGTCGCCGAAAGTTAGAGTGTGGCAACCCCAGACGCATGTCTCAGGATTGGATCGGAATAGCCACGGTACTTAAGCAGTTCTAGTGACTCACCTCCTCTTCGGGAATCCTACAGTGCGTAGCTTCGGTTCACCTTAACCAAGAGGACTCGATCCACAAAGCTAAACACCATAACTAAAACCGAAAAGGATTAGGCACATTTTCATGGAAACCCTAGTTTTTTTTTTAAAAAAATTCAACAAACTACTCTTTTATTGTGAAAATTATTATCTCTCGAAAATTTCCTAAAAATTTCTAAGTTACAAAATTACTAAAATACCCCTAGTGGTAAAATTACAAAAATGCCCTTGGCTTATGAAATTTCCAAAATACTCACAGTTCTTATCAAAATTTTCATTACTTTATTAAATGTCCAAAACCTTAATTTGCAAAATATCAAAATATCTTGATTATGGAAAATTACTAAATTGCCCCTAACCTACAAATTACCAAAATGACCCTAATCTCTAAAATTTTTGCAATATCACCAAATTAGGAAACAAATTCTCAAAAAGAACCCTCAAAGTTTTGTAAATTTTGGAATACCCCTAAATAATTAAACTTTACAAATTTACCCTGGTTTATTACCAAAATACCCTTGAGTTTCAAAATTACCAAATACCTCGATTACAAAATTTCCAAAATACCCCAGTAAATGCAAAATTACCAAAATACCCTTACTGAAAAAATCACCAAGGAATCTTATTTTGAAAAAAATTACGAAAATAACCCTGTAGGGCAAATGACAAAAATACCCCTAGGATAGGAACGGACAGAAATGTCCGAAGAGTGAATGTGTATGGGAGATACTATGGAATGGATGTCACTGAATGAATGAATGTTTGAATGAATGTACTTCTCTGAATTAGGATAGAAGATTTGAACTTTGATTGATCGAAAGAACTACTATTAAACTTCTTTCATAAAATTTCTTCGCGAATAATAAGTGAAACAAGTACTAATTCATAAAACTTTTTAATCAGATCGCGACGATAGAAATGAGTTCTAGAGGACATGGACGTAACGTACGAGGACGCAGTAGAGGTAGAATGACCGTGTCGGAACCCGTTAGATCGGGTCAAGGAACTGAGAATGAGGTACCACCACCACCACCACCAGCTGTTGGTGCTGAACAGCAGGATCGACAGAGACAACGTCGTATCGCAGTCGTGGCCGCGAAGTTCTTGAGTTGGTGGCTGGTGCGGCAGAGGAAATTCGGGAGCTCAAAGTCTGGGTACTGAGCGACTTCGTGCCAACGAGTCGAGGTGTTTCGAGGAGTCGGGTGTGGCACCCAAAGACGACCGAGTATTGGTTGGAGGCCACCGAACGCAATTATGGATGAGCTTGATTTGACCCCGAGGAGAAACTGAAAGGAGTGGTGGCATTGCTACGCGATGAAGCGTATCAATGGTGGCTCACAGTTCGTGATGGTGCCACGGCTGAGGATCTGACCTGAGAGTATGTTAAGGCCGCATATCAGAAGAAGTATGTCGGCACAAGGTATACTGATGAGCAGAGGAAGGCTTTTCTGGGGCTGGTTCAAGGGAATAAGTCTGTAGAGGAGTATGAAGCTGAATTTCTAAGGTTGAGCCGATATGCTCGAGGAGTAGTGGCTACGGAGCATGAGCGGTGTGTCCGGTTCGAAGACGGTTTAAGGGATGATCTAAGGTTGTTGATAGCTCCACACCAGGAGCGGGAATTTTCTGCGTTAGTAGAAAAGGCAAAAGTAGCTGAGGGAATTAAGGATTCTACAAAGCAGAATTTCGGACCGAGCAGAAAAGAGGCTTTGGATCGTCAGGATCATCTGGGAATAAAAGGCCTAGAGTTGATGGGCCGCGAGGTCAGCAAGCTGCTACAAGAGGGCAGTATCGCACTTGTGATCAGTGTGGGAAAAAGCACTTAGGGGAGTGTTGGAAAAAGATAGGAGGATGCTTTAGGTGTGGGTCCAGGGACCATATGATCAAGGATTGTCCTATGAAACCAGATGGAAATCGACCAGTAGCTCAGAATGTTAATCAAGCTAGTAGAGGTGGACAGCAGCCTCAGCGAGGCCGTGGTCAGAATGGCTGAGGTAATGGTGCAGGTAGAGGATGTGAAACACCGGGCAGAGGTGCTGCTAATACTGAGGCAAGGCAATCGGGTTTGGTTTATGCGGTTCGCCGGAGGGAGGATGGAGACACGCCGGACGTCATAACCGGTACATTTCTTGTATTTGGAAAACCTTATCATGCTCTGATTGATGTGGGCTCGACCCATTCCTATGTTGCATGTAGTGTAGTGGAAACACTAGGCCTAGACTCTGAACTCTCTGGTAGGCAGATGACTGTAGTAAGCCCATTAGGCCAAACTATAGTGGTGGATAAGATCTTTCGGAGTGTACCTCTAGAGATTTAGGGAGTGAAATTTCGAGTCGACTTAGTAGAACTTCCTTTTGGAGAATTCGACCTTATTCTTGGCATGGACTGGCTAGTGGAGCATCGAGCTGTGTTGGATTGTGCAGCTAAGCGAATGGAGTTGAGGACCCCGAAGGATGAGGTGGTCTTTATGATAGGAGAAAGAAGAAACTACCTGTCTAATGTAGTTTCGGCGTTAAAGGCGGAGAAAATGGTTCGGAAAGGGTACAAGGCATTTCTGGCCTTCGTTAGTGCCATGGACGCAAAAGAAGGGGGAATTAGTGGAGTTAGAACGGTAAGGGACTTCGTGGATGTTTTTCCAGAGGAGCTACCAGGAATACCCCCAGATAGGGAGGTGGAATTTGGTATAGACTTGCTACCGGGAACAGCTCCTGTGTCAATCGCTCCATACCGAATGGCGCCAAAGGAGTTAGTTGAGCTCAAGGCTCAGATCCAAGAGTTGTTGGATCGTGGGTTTATTCGACCCAGTGTGTCTCCATGGGGAGCACCGGTCCTGTTTGTAAAGAAGAAGGACGGAACTATGCGCATGTGCATAGATTATCGTCAGCTGAATAAGCTGACCATCAAGAACAAGTATCCTTTGCCAAGGATAGACGACTTGTTCGATCAGCTTAAGGGGGCCGCCGTATTTTCAAAGATCGATCTAAGGTCGGGATATCATCAGCTGAAGGTAAGAGAGGTAGATATCCATAAAATAGCCTTTAGGACAAGATACGACCATTTTGAGTTTGTAGTAATGTCGTTTGGGCTGACGAACGCCCCAGCCGTGTTCATGGATATGATGAACCGGGTTTTTCAACCTTACTTAGATAGGTTTGTCGTTGTGTTCATCGACGACATTTTGGTATACTCGAAGTCAGAGGAAGAGCATGATGAGCACCTACGGATAGTGTTACAAGTATTAAGGAGAAGAAGCTCTATGTCAAATTCAGCAAGTGTGAATTTTGGCTTAAGGAGGTGGCATTCTTAGGGCATGTGGTGTCCGCAGAGGGAATAAGGATGGATCCTAGGAAGATCGGGCGTTGTTGGATTAGAAACCACCTAGGTCCGTGGGTTTGAGATCCGTAGTTTCTTAGGTTTGGCAAAGCTATTACTGAAGGTTTGTAGAAGGGTTCTCATCAATAGCCGCCTTTGACGGTTGTTGAGGAAGGAAGTACCCTTTGTATGGACGGATAAGCAACAGGAGAGCTTTGAGAAGCTCAAGAGGGTTTTGATTGAAGCTCCAGCAGTTAATTCAGCGGAGGCGTGAAAGGAGTTTGTGGTAATCGTGACGCTCGCATACGGGATTAGGGTGTGTTCTAATGCAAGATGGAAAAGTAGTCGCTTATGCGTCTCGACAGTTAAGGCCGCATGAGGTTAACTACCCAACCCATGACTTGGAATTGGCAGCAGTGGTTTTCGCTCTTAAGGTTTGGAGGCACTATCTTTATGGAGAAAAGTCAATAATTTACACGGATCACAAGAGTCTCAAGTATCTGTTGACTCAGAAGGAGTTAAACTTGAGACAACGAAGGTGGGTGGAGTTATTGAAGGATTATGATTGTGCGATAGAGTACCACCCGGGCAAGGCAAATGTGGTGGCAGATGCCTTAAGTCGGAAAGTGGTGTCGGACCTGAGGGCGATGTTCGCACACTTGAGTTTGTATGATGATGGGAGTCTGCTGGCGGAATTGCAAGTCAAACCAACATGGTTGAATGAGGTAAAGGAAAGTCAGTTGGTGGATGAGGACCTAAGAGTTAAGTTACAACAAGTACACAACGAAGAGTTAGAGGATTTTGGTGTTAATGATGAGGGAGTATTGTGCTTCAAGGGAAAGGTCTGTATGCCGAAGAACGAGGAGTTAAGACAGAGGATTCTTCGGGAAGCGCATGGTAGCCCTTATGCTATGCATCCCGGAGGCACTAAGCTGTACAGGGATCTAAGGGAACAATTTTGGTGGCCAGATCTTAAACGGGAAGTTACTGAATTTGTGGGAAAATGTCTGACGTGTTAGCAAGTTAAGGCTGAACACCAGGTTCCATCGGGACTACTTCAGCCAATCAAGATCCCACAGTGGAAGTGGGAGAGAATCACCATGGACTTCGTTAGTGGGCTTCCCCTTACGCCTACTAAGAAGGACGCGGTATGGGTAATAGTGGACCGTTTGACCAAGTCTGCGCACTTCATTCCGGTAAGAGTTGATTATTCTCTTCAGAGGTTGGCCAAATTATATGTGGTGGAAATTGTGAGGTTACATGGAGTGCCGGTGTCAATCATTTCGGATAGAGACCCAAGATTTACGTCTCGGTTTTGGAAGGCACTTCATCAAGCTTTAGGCACTAAGTTGGATTTCACTACGGCCTTTCATCCACAGTCGGACGGGCAGTCCGAACGGGTAATCCAAGTGTTAGAGGATATGTTGAGGGGCTGTGTGATGGACTTCAGAGGAAGTTGGGAGGAGTATTTGCCTTTAGCAGAGTTTGCGTACAACAACAGCTATCAAGCCAGCGTTCGGATGGCACCGTATGAAGCGTTGTACGGTTGGAAGTGTCAAACTCCTACGTGTTGGACTGAATTAGGAGAACGTCGAGTTTTGGGTCCAGAGTTAGTGGCAGAATCTGAAGAGAAGGTTGAGATAATTCGGGCACGGTTGAAGGAGGCATCTGATAGACAAAAGTCGTACGCAGACCTCAAACAGAAGGAAATAGAGTTTGAAGTGGGGGATCAAGTGTTTCTGAAAGTCTCGCCTTGGAAGAAGGTGATGAGGTTTGGTTGCAAAAGGAAGTTAAGCCCAAGGTTTATAGGGCCCTATCGAGTGTTGAAGCGAGTTAGACCAGTGGCATATCAGTTAGAGTTGCCACCGGAGTTGAAACAGATGCACGACGTATTCCATGTTTCCATGCTACGTCGATATCGATCGGATCCATCTCACGTAGTACCGATTGAAGAGGTGGAGCTAAGGCTAGACTTATCCTACGAGGAAGAGCCGATTCAGATCTTGGAACGAGACGTAAAATTGTTACGGAGGAAGTTAGTTCCTCTAGTCAAAGTGTTATGGCGCAACCACGGATCGGAGGAAGCTTCGTGAGAGCCAGAAGAGGGAATGCGACAGTAATACCCTCATTTATTTTAGCCAGGCAATTTCGAGGACGAAATTATTTTAAGGGGGGTAGAACTGTAACATCCTGAAAATGGGCCTATGCATTTTTGATTTAATTATACGAAATGGCATGTCTTATGTGTTATGAATGTATTGTGAACATTTTTGGAAACTTGGAAATGTAAGGAAATGCTTTGGAAATGTTAAGTTTAAAAGAGGAAAGTGAACATTTTTGGGAACTTGGAAATGTAAGGAAATGTCTTAGAAAATGTTAAGTTTTAAAGTTTAAAAGAGGAAACTAAGGCAAGGTGGCCTTAAGAAAATTAATAGAGGAAATTTGACACAAGAACGGGTTTGGAAAAGTGGCAAGGAGACGCCACTTAAAACCCAGTAAGTGACGCCACAAGCAAGGGAGAGGGGCCGAGTTCGAGTCGCATGGGAAGCAAATAAAGGATTTTATTTTTGCTACAAGGAGCAGAGAGGAGGAGGTGGGCGGCACTAAGGAACTCCAGGAGGAGTTTTATTCTCTTTAGAATTCGGCTAAATAGATGGATACATGATGGATAATTATTGGTATTTTTAATAAGAGATAATTAAAGGATTATTTCTATTAATTTTAAATAAGGTGATAAAGCTATCAAAATAGAAGTGATGACCAAGTAAGGGATTCTAAGTTAGTAATTTCGGCTACTAGAGGAAAAGAGGGCCATTCATTCTTTCTTTCAACCCTTCTCTCTCTGCCGAATTTCCTAGAGCATTTGTTCTTCTTCTTTTTGTTAGCCAAAGCTGAAAACTCAAGATACCATCATTAGCCGATTTCTTTATACCAATCAAAGAGCCGAAATCAAGATCTTTTTAGCCTACATAGCCGAATGTTGTTAAAGGCTCAAGCAAGGATTGTCGATTCCTAAAGTAAGGGTAAGATCTCATTCAGTTTTCATCCTTTTTCTTTTAAGATTTGCCAAATCTAGGACTAACCCCATTAATATCTTGTTGCCGAAACTTTGAAGAGATCTTTCGGGATTTACTAAGCGTCGACTACAAGGAAGGAGAAGTTCTTTTCCGAAGGTACACCATAGGCCGCGTGTTCCCTAGTTATTCAAATGAATTTGGATTTAAAATCCATAAGGTAAGTGTCTATAGCATTTGGCCAAGGCCATGTTTGGTAAATATAGGTGTTCATTAATTATTCAAAAGCCGAAACTAATCTATTCAAGTAATCTAGTGATTGTCAATTTCAAGAAAGAAGGATACAAAGTTTCCGGCATTTGATTAGACATCAATCGGCACTAAAGGGTCTTAAAAGATCTAAAGTGATAGATCGCTTTTTTTCGAGATTTCAAGGAATTCGTTAAGCATACCAGTGTGTGTACACTATCTTTTAATAAGATTTATGCCAATATTTAATATTAGCATGTTTATAAGAATGTGAATAGTTAAGGTACCATACAATGGTACAAAGTACCTGTGCACGCGTTTCCTACTCCTACTAGGATTATGAATATATGTTATGACTCATACGTGAACAAAGTGAGAAGAATGTGAAATTTGGCATGTTAATGCATAATATGTATGATATGGGGCATATGGGTTATTGAAAAAGGGAAGTGAATGTGGTGATCTAAGACCACGATATCCGAATGTGGTGACTTCGGTCACATTATCCGAATGTGGTGAATTAAGACCACGATATTCGAACGTGGTGACGGTCACAATTATCTAATCTGGTGGCTATGCCACAAATAATTATAGAGGCGATGAGCACGTCGATTGCAAATGACGCGCTTCGATGGTGTGTAGCGGAAGGAGGGTTGACTTAGTAGTCCCCACGGTGTGCGTGATGGTACGGGTGATGTGTAGCGGATGGCATCTAGGTTTGGGTTCGGGTTGCATCACTTTTTTTCATATATCTCATTATATGAATATGCATGTGTTATGATAATGTATGTCTTAGCTATTAAATTTTAGTGTTGGTTACACATTGAGTCTGTTGACTCACCCCGTTGTGGGAACATGTTCAGGTGACGAACAGTGATGGACCGGGACGGCAGAACTTGTGGTGGCCATGCTCAGCTTGAAGTTTATTTTATTTGGACATTTCATTTCATTTAAGTACCTTAAATTATTTGGGTTTGTTTGATGTAATAAGGCCACTGTTGAACTATTTCATTGTTTTATTATGGCTACAAATTTTTATTAAGTTAAAGATTAAGTAATTTATTCTAAGTGTACTCTATACGTTCTATCACCAAAAATTGAAAAAAAGGTTTTCATTATAAAACGATTTTGTTTTCTACTCGAGCCCAACTCAAAACAATCTTTCTTTCAAAACACACCATTTTCCAAAGTAACAAATGAATTTTGAATCGATTTTCTTCGAGGAGCATACCAGATTCGGTCAAGGCTCGTGGGCCGGGTGTGGGGTGTTTCACTCTTTGTTCCTTTGGGTTCGACATTTTGGTCTTGCCACTAAGCTATACTACTGTTCGATAGGTGCACTTGCCTCAATCGTGGTGATAGTTAGTTTCTAGGCTTGATCATTCATTATATAAATATTAAAACTCTCAGACATGATCATGAGACGAAAGAATTAAGAAATAAAAAGGTAGCTTAAGTGAAAGTTCTTTGGACACGACAAGGATTAGAAGAAGCTACCTCGGAACCGGAGGAAATAATGAGAAAGTAATACTCGAACCTCTTTACTGGTAAGATTTTCGAGGATGAAAATTCTTTAAGGGGGAGAGTTGTAACAGCCCGTTTTCAGTAAAATCGGAACAGTGGTTTCGGGACCACAAATTTGAGTCAGAAAGAAAAATATATTTTAATGTTATTGCATGGTCTACATGATGAGAGGAAAAACGTACGAAAATTTCGATAAGAAAATTTTACCGATTTCATGTTTAATTATAGAAAGGACGAATTTGCATAAAATGAAAAATTTGAGTTCTAGTAGCTATAAATATCAAATAGCTATGGAATTCAAAACTTGAGGTCCTTATATGGTAATTAGACCATTAAAAAAAGTTAGTAGATATTTTTTTTGATGATTCATCCATGGAAATTTAGAAAAAGAAATGGACTAAATTGGAAATAGAAATAAATAAAGATGATAATAACTTAATAGCATCTTATTATCATCTTCTTCCCCAAATTTTTATAGAAACCCTAGGAAAGAGAAAGCAAATCAAGCAAGCTTAATCGGGTAAGTAATCTTGTCCCATTTTTAGTAATTTTTATATTTTTGAGATCAGAATAACCTAATCTAGTTATTTTGGGGATCAATTTCTAAAGTTATTAAAGTATTAAAAATTTTTCATGGATGAATATGCTGACATTTTGAAATTTATGGTAGAAATTGAAAGGTTGTTGATAGATAAACAACTTTTGTAAAGTGAATTTTTATGAAATTGTGATTTAGGGACTAAATTGTAAAGATGTAAAATTCATGGAAAATTTTTTATTTTTTTGAAAAACATGAGCTGTAAATGTTATATGAAAAATTTGGCTAGGCTTGGAATAAGGATTAAATTTGCATGAATTTCATTTTCCGAGCCTAGGGACGAAATTAGAATTAATGAAAAGTATAGGGGCAAAATGGTACTTTTTCCTAAAATGTGAAATTGATTGAATTGAATATGAATTTCATTAAATTGAGTTAGATTTTCTTGTATAGATTCGGATAGACTTAATTCAAAAGTGGATCGAGGAAAACAAAAAATATCGGATTAGTAGAAAAGCATATACGAACAAGTGACGAGGTAAGTTCGTGTAACTAAGTTGTGTATATTTTCATTTTTGAATTGAATATTATATATGTGAATTATGAATTTGTTGAGTATATGAAAATAAATATATATCTTACATGGCCGAGAATTGTTAAGTTCCGTTTGAATAGATGAAATTCAATGGATGCAAGTTTTTCGTATTGGTTGTAGTCTTGCATATGTTGCGGACACACCACTGCTCGAAAGAGCGTCATGTTATTAGCACTCTCAAGTTTCCCTTTATATGGTTCAGCGATCTTCTCGTTATAGCTCTTTGGAGCGTCCCGATAGGTTGTGATCCTACATTTGTTGTGGACACACCACAGCTCTTATGAGCGTCCCGATATATGGGTCTTCGTGAGTTTCCCGTTAAATTGGCTCTTTGTGAGCTTCCCGACAGTGCTCGCTTGAACTTCCCGATATATGGCTTTCAGAAGCTTCCCGTTACATGGCTCTTTGTTAGCTTCCCAATAGGCTCTTTGTGAGCTTCCTGATATGGTTCTTTGTGAACTTCCTGATTATGGCTCTTATGAGCTTCCCGTTATATAGCCCGGATAAGCTTCTCGATTAAAGGCTCTTTGTGAGCTTCCAGTTATAAGGCTCGAGAGTGTGCTTCCCTCTTATGTGCTTTAATGAGCACCCCTGTATATGAATTGACGGATCATTGATAAGTACACTTTGTGTATACTACCCGAGTATCTATCGATATTTCAATGATTCAACGGACAAAACTCCTGATGTGAGAAAATATGAGAATTAAATGAATTATATCTTGAATATCCCTGAAATACCTAGAAATGGTTGCATGATGAGCTCATCCCTGTTTTCTTGATATTCATGTAAATTTCATGACTAACTTGTTTGATGAGAGCATGTGTCTAGGCAATTGGCCATAATGTTTTGGATGCATGTTTGTATACTTACTTTAAATGAATATGATTGGTAAGTTAAATTCTTGTTATACGAACTTACTAAGCATTAAATGCTTACTCTGTTCATTTTCTCTGTTTTATAGAACTCGAAAGCTATTAAAGGTTGGATCGGGTCAGAGCAAGATCACACTATCCTATAGCTCACTTTGGTATAAATAACAAAACAACTTATAGTATAATGGCATGTATAGGCTAAAATAGATCAAATGATGAAATATATTTTGGTTGTAACTAGCCATTGGAATGGCTAGTGTTAAGCATATTTTTATGTAATTATGTAAGACTTTAGCATGTTTAATGTGTGATGAAATGGTTATATAGTGGAGAGTATATAAACCTACTGATGAATGATTTTGAAATAGTATATTTATAAAATTTGTCTATGAACGTAAGTGTGAAATTGGTAAGTTTAAATACTTGAACATATGAGCTAATATGACATGCAAAAGATTGGTTTTGGTTTAGTTTTAATGTCTTGAATTGGTTGGTAAATGTATTCAAGTATTGTTGTATGTTGATGGTATACTTGGGTGAGAAAAGTGGCCTTGAAATTGGCCTATTTTCGTCCACACGGGTAGACACACGGGAGTGTGTTTCAACCATGTGTGACACACGGCCACGCGCACGGTCGTGTGGTTTGGCCGTGTGTCCCCTGCATCTTAAAAATTGAGAAACAGAATGCTCAGAATTAATCACATGGGCAGAGACACGAGCGTGTTTCTCAGCTATGTGAAACACACGACCCAACACACGGGCGTGTGTCTTGGCCGTTTGAATCCTGCACCTAATTTTTGAAAATTAAATTTTCCATACGACCTAGCACACAGGCGTGTGGATGGCCGTGTGACCCAAGTCAGAGAGTTACACTAGTATGAACACGGGCTGGGACACGGCCGTGTGCCTTACATCGAATACCCACACGGGCGTGTCATTTGGTTGTGTGAGCCACACGGCCTACCCACATGGGCGTGTGACCCCTATATTTAAGAAAAATTTTGGAATTTCGTGAAAAATTCTCTGAGTTTCTGATATAGTCCCGATTTGTTTCTAATACGTAAATTAGGCCTCGAGGGTCCATTTAAGGGACAATATGATTGAATATGATTGGATTCGAAAATGAATAGTAAATTACTTGAATTAACTATATTTGTTCTGTAAACTCTGGTAATACTCTATAACCCTATTCTGGCAACAAATATGGGTTAGGGGTGTTACATTCTCTGCCACAAGTGTGAATTCCTTGCTTTGATACAGCCCACTTAGAACCTGGAACTGTAAGTTCCTCGAGAATTTCTTGTAGATTTTCAGACTCAATATTGCTCATCAAGGAAGAATATTTTTCGTCTTTGAAATCAGGTAATCCAAAGAATTCATTAATAGTGTTTGAGGTTATTGGTACCTTGATTCTGCGAAACGAAACTTCCATCAATTCGCTTCAGGTCAAATTCGCGTAAAATTCACGAGCTAACTCCTCATCTGTACTATGTCTTTTCTCGCAAAATAACTCCCATTTTAGAGCTTCAGCAATTTGTCGAATGCGCACCATGAAATCAATTTAGTTATTTCAGCGTAAAGCCTTTTTTTGGGTGCATCTATTGATTCTTGAAAGCGCTTTCGTATCTCGCTTTGGCTTCTTCACAGTGGAATTTATTTTGTGATTCGTCAATTTGGGCAGAGGCACAAGTTCTCTTGCGAGGCATGATTAACCTGAACATAAGATGGAAACAAATATTTCCTCAAAAATTTAATTAGTATAAAATATTAATAATTCAATAAATTGGAAAATTAAATAATTAAATAAAATAAAATTTTAGGTGAAAAATTTGTCTTACCGCCTTTTTATAAAAATTAAGAACTCAAAGCAAATAAATATAAAGCAAAAGGGGTTGGTTTAGGGATGGTTGTTGGGTTTCTTGATGGTGTGGTGCGATAGGCAAGGGTGTTGGTGCGAGTAGCAATGCGTGGTATGAGCAAATGCTTGGGTAGTAGGCGGCACTGTAAGGTGGATCCTTGCGCGAGTAGCAGGGCATGCATGTGCCGCATGGATGCGGGGAAGTGGGCAACAAGCAGATGCATCGAGCAGGCCTGACGAGCTGTTGGAGCTTGACGTTCGGTAGGTGTGGGGACAATGTGTAACGCTCCGAATTTGGGCCTAGAAGTATTGGGCCTATTGGGCTTTGGGTTTTAGATCTCAGAAAATTTTTAAGTGAGCAAGAAAAAGACAATTGGCATGTGGGTTTGAGGGTAATGAATTTGGAGTGTCTAGGGGTGTTGGAAATGTCCTAGGATCAAGCAAAGGCATAGAGAAAATTTTGGTTTTAGCCTAGGGGAACTGTGGCTTCAGTTAGTAGGCCTCTTAAGTAGATTAAGAGAAAATGGGACACAAAGGGGCTTGTGGCCAAGTGGCAAGTGGCATCACTTGGGAGCTATAAGGTGGCGTGTTGTCAGCTAAGGAGGTCCAAGGTTCGAGTAGTGGTAAGGTGTTTTTGGAGTGTTTATTTTACAGTATGGACGGCCAGAGTTGTATTGGTTTTGAACTCTTACTGTGGAGAGTTTGAAGTAAGCAGGTATGTGGATGTGGAGGAAATTTCGGATAAGATTAAGGTGTTATCAGGGAGAAAAGTCAGGAGATGAGGAGAGGGAGGAGTTGGTGCCGAATGGGACTGTGGGGAAAAGAGTGTTCAGCTGGTGGCTATATAAAGGGGGTGCCGAATTCATTGAAAGGTTCCTTGGGTTCTATTATTTCTTCCTTTTCTCCCCCTCAGCCGAATTCTTTCATTTTCCAAAAATAAAACCCATCATTCTTTTTGTCGAAATTCCTATTAGAGTTGTGTTCTTCTTCTTTCTCTGAAAGCCGAAATCTCCTAAAGTCAAATTTTTTTTGCCGAATTCTCTCTTAGCCAAACCCTTCTATTTCCGAATTGCCAACATCTTCTCTTGCCGAAATTCCTATTTGTGCCGAACCCTTGTTGTTTCCTCCATCACAAACTGATTGTGATCTACTATCAGTCAAGGTTAAAAAGCTGAATTTAGGCCGCAGGATCGAAAGTGGATTTGTAAGTATTCAGTAAACCTCTCTTATACGTTTTGTTAAAAGCCGAATGGCTATCTAACCCCTCCTTGTTGTTAACTTGTATTAACAAGTGTAAGGCTCAACAATCACAAGCGTGGTAGGTAAGGATCGTTAGCAATGTAACATCCTTGTTTAGGGCCTAGTCGGAATTGTGCTGCGAGACCACAAATCCAAGGTTTATGAATGAGCTTTTAAGGTTTATGCTATGTATGCATGCTAGTGTGAAAGTTTCATGAAGCAATTTTGTGAAATTGTGGTTGAATTGTCCAAAAGGACTAAATTGCAAAAGTTGCGAAATGTGAGATTCTAGAAGCTATTTGTGTGAAATAGCTTTAGATTATTAATTAGAGGTACCCTAACAATTAGCTTCTAGAATCTCACATTTTGCAACTTTTGCAATTTAGTCCTTTTGGACAAAAGTTGCAAAATGTGAGATTCTAGAAGCTATTTGTGTGAAATAGCTTTAGATTATTAATTAGAGGCACTGGCAAGCAAGATTGAAAAATTTGAAGAACCCTAACAATGTCTCCTTGAATTTTCGGCAGCCTTGGAGAAGAAGATGAATAAATTTCTATCATCTTTTCCCATTTAAAACATTTAATTGTCAAATGACCAAAATGCCATTTTTGACAAACTTTCTATTTTAACTCATCCATGCCCAATTTTGTCCAAAAATTAGAAATTGGGAAATTGCTATTTAAGGACCTCTAATTAATAATCTAAAGCTATTTCACACAAATAGCTTCTAGAATCTCACATTTCGCAACTTTTGCAATTTAGTCCTTTTGGACAATTCAACCACAATTTCACAAAATTGCTTCATGAAACTTTCACACTAGCATGCATACATAGCATAAACCTCAAAAGCTCATTCATAAACCTCGGATTTGTGATCTCGCACCATTATTCCGACTAGGCCCTATACCGGGATGTTACAGAGGAGTTTAGAGCTAAGGTAGATGATGACCTAGAGAGGGCGGAGTTCTGGTTGGAGAACTCGATGAGGGTGTTCGATGAACTCTCATGTACGCCTGAGGAGAGCTTGAAGTGTGCCATAACCTTACTGAGAGATTCAGCATACCATTGGTGGAAAACACTAACGTTGGTAGTCCCGAGAGAGCGGGTGACGTGGGACTTCTTTCTAGAAGAGTTCCGGAAGAAGTATATAAGCCAGCGATTTACTGATCGGAAAAGGAAGGAATTCCTTGAGTTGAAGCAAGGAAGGATGTCAGTAGCAGAGTATGAGCGTGAGTTTTTTAGGCTTAGCAAATACGCTCAAGAATGTGTATCGACTGAGTCCATCTTGTGTAAGAGGTTCGAATATGGGCTGAATGAAAACATCAAACTCCTAGTGGGCATTTTGGAGTTGAAAGAATTTGTGGTATTAGTTGAGAGGGCAAGTAAGGCCGAAGAACTGAGTTCAGAAAAGAGGAGGGCTGTGAGTGAAGCCCGAGATGCTAGAAAGAGGCCGATGGGCAAGTCGTACCAAGCTCAGTCGAAAAGATCCAAGGAAGTGAATCCTCGGACGACAGCACCAGTGGGTTATTCTCATTGAGACTTGGGCAATACTCGTTCAGGTTCGAGAGTCCAAGCTACCTCGATGGAAAGTGTGGGCAATCAGAAGAGTAAATCGGAGTGTCCAAGTTGTGGTAGATATCACACTAGAGAGTGTTGGGGGCGATAAATAAATCATATAAGTGTGGTTCCCCGACCATTTTATCCGAAACTGCCCCGAGAGGGATGATAAGGAAGAGAGGCAAGAGATGAGACCTAGCGATGTGTCTGCAAGGGGTAGACCACCAAGGAACCCGAGAGACGGGAATAGTGGTAGAGGTGCGCCCAGAGATTCTGCTGTGAGACCAGAGGGTCGGGCACCTACAAGGACGTATGCTATTCACGCTCGCGAAGAAGCATCCTCCCCGGATGTGATAATGGGTACATTTTTTCTCTATGACACATTTGTTATTACTTTAATAGATCCAGGGTCTACTCATTCTTATATTTGCATGAGATTAGCATCTAGTTTGAGTATAATCGTTGAGTCTACGGACGTAGTGGTTAAGGTGTCAAACCTGTTTGGAAAGCATGTGTTAGTGGACAAAGTGTGTAAGAATTGTCCTTTATTGTTTGAGAATCATTGTTTTCCGGCAAACCTTATGTTGTTGTCGTTTGATGAGTTTGATTTAATCCTAGGCATGGATTGGTTGACTACCCATAGTGTCTTAGTGAACTATGGTAGTAAGTTTATTGAATTGAAATGTGAGAGTGGAGATGTGGTTCGGGTTGAATTAGGTGGATCGGATAGTCTACCAGTGATGATTTCTTCCCAAGTGGCTGAGAAATGTTTGAGAAAAGGATGTGAGTCCTATCTTGCTTTTGTGTTGAATACTCGAGAGGTTGGAGTAGAGTTTGAAAGCAAAGTGCCGATGGTATGTGAGTATCCGGATGTATTTTGGAAGAGTTACCCAGATTACCTCCAGTGAGAGAGGTCGAGTTTAGAATTGAGTTGGTTTCGGGAACAGCACCTATTTCAATTGCTCCATATAGAATGGCACCTATAGAGTTAAAAGAACTGAAGGTTCAGTTGCAAGAGTTGACAGATAAGGGTTTTGCAAGACCTAGCTACTCGCCGTGGGGTGCTCCGGTATTATTCGTGAAGAAGAAAGATGGGTTTATGAGGTTGTGTATAGACTATAGACAACTGAACAAGGTGACGGTGAAGAATAAGTATCCTTTACCAAGGATTGATGATCTTTTGATCAAACTGAATGAGCTACCGGTGTTCTCCAAGATAGACTTAAGGTCCTGGTTATTATCAGCTCAGAGTGAAAGAGCAAGATGTGTTGAAAACTACATTTCGGAAAAGGTATGGCCATTATGAGTTTTTGGTTATGCCGTTTGGTTTAACGAATGCACCTGCGATTTTTATGGATCTGATGAATCGTGTTTTCAGACCATATGTGGACAAGTTTGTAGTTGTCTTTATTGACGATATATTGATCTATTCTCGGGATGAGAATGATCACGAAGAGCATTTGAGAATTGTCATGCAAACTTTAAGAGATAAGCAGTTGTATGCTAAGTTTAGCAAGAGTGAGTTTTGGCTCCGAGAGGTCGGATTCCTAGGACACATGGTGTCAGGTGATGGTGTCAGAGTTGACGCGAGTAAGATATCGGCTGTTGTGGATTGGAAACCGCCGAGGAACATGTCTAAAATCAGAAGTTTCTTGGGATTAGTAGGATATTACAGACGTTTCGTAAAGGGGTTCCCCGTGATTGCTACTCCAATGACGAAGTTGTTGCATAAAGATGTCAAGTTTGAATGGACTGAGACATGTCAACAGAGCTTCGAGAGACTGAAAACAATGTTGACTGAGGCACCGATTTTGATTCTACCAGAATCGGGGAAGGAGTTCGTGGTTTATAGTGATGCGCCATTTAATGGTCTCAGTTGCGTGTTGATGCAAGAGGGTAAGGTAGACACTTACGCCTCGAGGCAGCTAAAATCGCACGATAAGAATTATCCGACTCATCATTTGGAGTTAGCGGCGATTGTTTTTGTGTTAAAGATTTGGCGACATTACTTGTATGGTGAGAAGTGCCGAATCTTTACGGTTCACAAGAGTTTGAAGTATTTGATGGATCAGAAGGATCTGAATTTGCGACAGAGACGGTGGCTTGAGTTGTTGAAAGACTATGAGTTAGTCATTGACTACCACCCAGGAAAAGCGCATGTGGTTGCGGATGCCCTGAGTAGGAAATCCTTGTATGCTCTAAGAGTTATGAGCACGAGTTTAGCATTGTCTGACGATGGTGCTATTTTGGCAGAATTGAGAGCTAAGCCGCTATTTGTTCAACAAATATGTGAGGCTCAGAGAAATGACAGTGAGATGCAAGCTAAGATAGCTAAGTGCAGATTAGAAAGTGATTCTAATTTTCGAGTGGATTTGAATGGTTGTCTGACGTATCGTGACAGAATTTGTGTTCCTAAAGATGAGGAGTTGATTCGAAAGGTTTTGCATGAGGCCCACAGTGGATGTTTTTCAGTACATCTGGGCAGTACGAAAATATACAACGACCTGAAAAAGTTATATTGGTGGCTGGGTATGAAAAGAGATATTTGAGTTTGTGACAAAGTGTCCGATTTGCCAACGGTGAAGGCCGAGCATCAAGTGCCTTCGGATTGCTTGACAAGAATGGTACCCGAATGAAAGTGGGATCGGATTACCATGGATTTTGTAACGGATTGCCGATGACTCCGAGAAAGAGAGATCTTTGTGTGGGTTGTTGTGGATAGATTGTGAAGTCGGCTCACTTTATTCGAAGACGTGTTGATTATTCCGGACAAGTTAGTTTGAGTTGTATGTGTCGAGAGATAGTGAGGTTGCATGGTGTGCCTGTGTCTATTATATCGGATAGAGATCCGAGGTTTACTTGAGATTTTGGAAGAAGTTACAAGAGGACATGGGTGCAGATTGAATTTCGATCTTCGCGTTCCATCCGCAAACCGATGGTCGATCTGAAAGAGTGATTCAAGTTCTTGAAGATATGCTTCGATGCTGTGTGTTAGAATTCGAAGGTAGTTGGGAGAGATATCTACCTTTGGTCGAATTCGCCTACAACAATAGTTATCAGTCGAGTATATGGATGGCACCGTATGAGGCTTTGTATGGTCGTAAGTGTCGGACTCCTTTGTATTGGACCGAGCTTAGTGAGAAGCGAATCCATGGGGTCGATTTAGTGAAAGAAACCGAAGAGAAGGTGAAAGTAATCCGTAATAGTCTGAGAGCTGCTTCGGACCGATAGAAGTCGTACGCGGATTTGAAAAGAAAAGGAATTGAGTTTAAAGTGGGCGACAAAGTGTTTTTGAAAGTGTCCCCGTGGAAGAAGATTATGAGATTTAGACAAAAAGGGAAATTGAGTCCAAGGTTCATAGGGTCGTATGAGATTATAGATAGAATTGGGCCTGTAGCATACCGGTTGGCTTTGCCGGTAGAGTTGGAAAAGATTCATAATGTGTTCCATGTGTCGGTGTTGCGACGGTATCGCTCCGATCCTTCACATGTGATTCCTTCGACGAAAATTGAGATAAGACCGGATATGTCTTATGAAGAGGAGCCGCTTAAGATCTTGGCTCGAGAAGTGAAATAGTTGAGAAATAAGAGCATAGCACTAGTGAAAGTGTTATGGCAGAAACATGGTGTGGAAGAGGCTACGTAGGAAACGGAAGAAGCTATGAGAGAGCAACATCCAAACCTCTTTACTGGTAAGATTTTCGGGGGCAAAAATCTCTAAAGGGGGGAAAGTTGTAACATCCTGATTTAGGGCCTAGTCAGAATAGTGGTGCGAGACCACAAATCCGAGGGTTATAAATGAGTTTTTGAGGTTTATGCCTTGTATGCATGCTAGTGTGAAAGTTTCATGAAGCAATTTTGTGAAATTGTGGTTGAAATGTCCAAAAGGACTAAATTGCAAAAGTTGCAAAATGTGTGTTTCTAGAAGCTATATGTGTGAAATAGCTTTAGATTATTAATTAGAGGTCCTTAAATAGCAATTTATCCAAATTCTAATTTTTGGACAAAATTGGGCATGAATGAGTTAAAATTTAAAGTTTATCAAAAAAGGGCATTTTGGTCATTTATCAAATAAGTGATTAAAATAGGAGAAAAGATGACAAAATTCATTCATCTTCTTCTCCAAGGCTGCCGAAAATTCCAAAGAGCCATTGTTAGGGTTCTTCAAATTTTCTAGCTTTCTAATCAAGAAAGACGAAGCCCGGATCGAAATCGAGGCAAAAGCAATGTGGTGGACTAAATTGCAAGTCTCAATACTTTTGAGTATCGAGGTAAGTCTATGCATAAATAATGCATTTTTACTTACAATTTGTGAATGCTAAATAGTGTGTAGCATGATCGAGAATGATTGAGAACCTATGTGGTTCAAGTAGAATATGTGAATGGATGAATGATAGAGTAAGTAAATATGTTGATGTGTTGTAATAGTGCAAAAAGGTGGGCTAAGTGCGATACTATCCTAATGCATATTGACGATGAGCTGGCTATCTGCGATGCTATCATTAGGTATGTTATTTAGTGGGCTATGTGCGAAACCGCTATGAATACCTTGTTGGTAGGCTAAATGCGATACTACCTCACTAATTGAATGGGGTGGGCTTAGTGCGGAACCACTTAGAGAGATTTCTTTGTGTGGATGTGATAGTGAGTAGATTAGTGTGTGGATTAGCTGTGTGGACTAGCTGTGTGGATTAGTGTGTGGATGTATTATCGAGAAATAATGATGTGTTGTATATTGTGTAAATGTGATGTTGAATGCAGGGGTGTATATCAATAGTTATGAGTAAGTGACTCATGATGTGTTGGAAATGTGGTAAGGGATAGAAAGAGTAAGCATAGTTGTGAATTACTTATGTTAGTATAATGCTAATTGTTGCTTAGCTTATACTATGTTGCTTAATTGTTTATGTGTAAACTTACTAAGCTCAAAGCTTACTCTCTTTCTTTTCCCTTGTCTTATAGAGTAAAAGTGTTGAATCGAGATACGAGGATCAATTGGAAGATCGCCCACACTATCAGCACACTCTGGTACATTAGACTCAATGTTTTGTATATGGCATGTATAGGGGCTAGACAAATTAGTGAATTTTTGGTGTAAATGGCTAAGATGTGTTGGCCTTTAGATGCATAGTGTATTTTGTATAATGCCATGGTTGTTGGCTATTACATTATATGAAAGAAAGATGTAGTTTTCTATGTGAGATTACACTTCAATTTGAGTTGATTATGGATGTGTTGCATGAGTGCATGTTGTGTAAGCTATAAGGGTGAGAAGAGCTTAGCAAATAGCTTTGTTCTTGGCCATGTGGATAGTCACACGGGCGTGTGTCTAGGCCATGTGTGACACACGGTCAGCCCATGGGCGTGTGCTTTGGCCGTGCGTCCCCTGCAGGTTGACATATTAAGTCAGAATTGGCCACAAGCTAGACACACGGGCGTGTGTCTAGACTCCAGGCCGTGTTTGGGAAGTCAGTGTTTACCACGGTTGGGAAGCACGGGCGTGTGACTTGGCCGTGGGGAATTCGCAGAATGCTGGGTTTTTAAGCACGGTTTGGGAACATGGGCGTGTGTGACTTCACACGGGCGTGTTGTACCTTGCACGGGCGTGTGAGCCCTGTTCAAAAGAGAAAATTTTTAAGATTGGAAAAAGCTCCGGTTTAGTCTCGAGAGCCCTCGTGTGTATGAGTGAGGCCTCGTAAGTCGAGAATGAGGTTGTTGAGATGACTTCAGAGAGTAGTTACGACGAGCCTAAGTGGAAATCAAGTGGTTTGAGTTCGGTAATGCCTCGGGCCTGGTTCCGGCGTAGAACCCGGGTAAGGGGTGTTACAAGCAAGAGGTAAGTGCACTCGTCCCGGTGGTGGTTTAGTAAATGGCCGAATGTAATATGGCTTATAGGGGTGACTTATGTGGATTATGGGTCACTTGATTTTGACGATATATGTTGGGTGCAGATCTGGAGGATAATCACAAATAGTAGCAAAGGAAGGGCTACTAGATCGTGAGGCACACGGTAAGGGTACGATGAGGTTTCGGTTTTTTATTAGTATGTGTAAAACCTTGGTTAATCGCTAGTAATGTCGATTGTAGGTTCGTGACTAAGGGGTTTGTAGCACGCGAGGTTACCAAATGTGTACAAACACTACACACACGATATCGACAATGCCGAAAAGTTGAAAAGCCGAAAGTGGCTAAACGGGCCTGGTGGGCCCTGAGGCTAAGTTTGATGAAATTGGTTGGTTTGGTCATACGTATTAAGTTAGTCACGCATGTTACATGATTTGGAATTTTTTTGGGCCTAGTAGGCCATATGAATGAGATTTGGGCCTAATGGGCCGTAAGGATGTAATATGGGCTTTATGGGGGACGTAGACAAGTTTGCTAGGGTTTAATGGACTTTAGGCCTAGTTCTGAACAACTCTTAAATCACATAAGACTGAATCTAATAATCAAACATGTCTGTGGACAAGTCGATTAGTTAGAGTGTGGTAACCGACTAAAATACCCTTATATTTGTAAAATTACTAAAATACCCTTATATGTGTAAAATTATTAAAATACCCCTAGATTTGTAAATTACCAAAATACCCCTATTTTGTAAAAGTACCAAAATACCCCTGTCTTGAAAAATTACAAAGATACCCCTATTTTGCCAAATTACCAAAATACCCCTTTAGGGCAGAATTACGAAAATACCCCTATGTGACGAATATGAGTTTATGGATGTTACTCGTGTGTTTGATGCATTTATATGATATTCTGCTTAGGATGCATATGGGTGGGAATTATGGTACGGAGGAAGATTTGAGGATCGCATAGTCGTATGGCCATGGATCCACGGAGGCTTTAAGCCCATTATATTATTAGCGACTTTCTTTGCAACGTTGATAGTACCACAACTGGGCTACCTTTGGTGTGTAGAGGATGGGTGGGTTGATTTAGAAATCCCCACAGGTGTGTAATGGTTGGAAGGGAAATGGTGTGTGTAGCGGATGGAATATTGGGATGGGTTTTGCATTATCTTGTTTGTATATGATACGATATGATATGATATGAGGTCATTGTAGGCTAAGGCCCAAGACCACCAATTTTGATAGGGCTTAGGCTCAATGTGAATATTTGTATGTGATTTGATTGCCAAGGGTTGTACACACTGAGTTTCGAAACTCACACCCTTTTTTTATGTTTCAGGTGATCCTGAATAGACGGCTCGGCGTGGGAGAGGACTCGGAGATGGCCAAACTACAAGCTGATAAAATGTTTTTAATTTGTTCAAATGAATTTATTTTAAATACTTTGATTTTCATTGAATTGTAATAAGGCCATGTATCTCCTAATTGACTTAGATTTTGGGGTTTATTTTCATTGTTTCAAATTTCCAGTTAATAAATGATAAATCGAAATAGTAACATATTCTAAGCCCACATTTAGTATGCTTTTGGATGATTTAAGCCCTGATTTATGTAATTTGGTGCTCTTAATCCTTTCTTTTCATGATATATACTCGTGAAAGCTTTGGGGGAGATGAAAAGAACGCAAAACGGGCTTAAAACGGGACAAATGGGCCAAAGCATGAAATCGACACGGCCTGGACCAAAGATCACACGGCCGTGCCTCACTGATCATCTAGAACACGGTCTTCCCTCGATTCACACGGCCGTGTCTCATTAAACTCGTGTTTATACTTATTAAAACATGGCAACTCGGTAATTTGCTAACTTATGAACATACTTACAAATAAAAATCCATTCATCACTTGTACATATTTCTATGCAATTTCGATCGATTAAACAGACTTCTAAAAGTAAACATGTTATTGCACATACATGCTTATTAAATTAAACAATCTCTCACATATTCCTATGTGATTCAACTGATTAATTCAACCTAATAAGCATATAATAGATCATGCGAGTTAACAAAGTATTTTTACCTTGAAACACTTAATCACAAAAATCCTGCAAGTTATGCAAGGCATATGTATCTCCAAATACAATGCTAATTTAATCTTCAGCTACCTTAGAAGAATTAAATATGCACAGATTAAGTATTGTGTCCATTAATTACAATTCCAATGCGTTTAAATAATTAATTCATTAGCTGTCTAAACAATTAGAATGCTAGATAACTTAAATATGATTTTACTTAATCAAGCATTTTACCGAGGCCTTTTAACATTATAAACACAATTTTAATAATTTAATAGGACGAAATGCAATCAACCCAACACGAATTAAATTCAAGCTAAATTGATTAAATTAATCATTCCAAAAGCATAAATATTCATAAACATGTTTGTCAAAACAACAACAAAAATTAAAAGAGATAGGGAATAAGAAGCAAATCCGGTGTTTCTCCGTGGCTTGACTGATTGCTCCGTTCTTCGTTCTTCGTTGGCCTCGGTTATCAAGGTGGCTTATGAACACTCCAAATTTCTGCTCCAAATGGCTGGAAAAATACCTCTTTTCCAAGAGGAGAAATCGGCACAAGAACACACAAAGGGAAAATGGAAAAATGGAAATTGAGAGAAAGTGAGAGAAGAGAATGTTGGATGCTTGAGGTATGTTTTGAATGAGCAGCAAGGGGGTGTATTTATAGCTGATCAAGGCTGCTAAAAATAGCAAATAGCAGTAGCAAAAGAGGCCTCCCTTGGCCGGCCACCTATGTGGCAAAGTTGATGGATTCAACTTTGCTAAAAATAGCATGGGGCAAATCTACAAAGCCATAATTTTTGGAGGGGTTTGAATGCAATTTTAAAAGGTCTTCAAGGGCTTCTTTGCAAGCTTAGTTAATCAGATAATAAGCTGATTTGGGCCAGCAATGTGGACGGTTTGGGCTGCCCAATTAGTGGCTGGTTCGGTTCAACTAATGCGGTTCAACTGGGCCTTTTTCATAATTAATTAAGATTAATTTATTTAACCCAAATTAAATTTGGAATAAATTAAAATTAATTATTTTATGATTAAATATTCATAATTGGACCGTTTTGGGCTGGAAATAAATTCGCCTCGATACTTCAAATTGCTTTTCGAGTTTATTCTTCGAGCAGTGTCTGCCGAGCCAATTTTCGCCCTTTGTGTGAATCTGTCTAAAATAGTCAAAATAAATCAAAATTAACTATAAAATTAATTAAAATTCATCATGTTCATATTTTTAGCAAAATTTAATTATTTTATAATATTTAATTATTTTCCGACAAGAATTTACTCGAAACCGCATGAATTTGGGTCAAAAAGGGCATGAAAAAGTATATAAATTTCTGTGTTTCCACACCCCCAAACTTAATTCATTGCTCGTCCCGAGTAATGCACAAATTTGAAAAGAATTTTCTCGGAAACACCTTTGAAAAACTCTGCCAAAATAACTTTTTTTCTCAAATTTATGAATTTGATGTACTTATGCTCGAAAATAAGAAATTTGATAGTTATGCTACTTAAGCATTCATATCGTTCAAATTACCTCCAACAATTATTATACTAGCAAAATTAGACTTAAATGTTTCTTAATAAAGACATGTTTCTCACTACCAATTTGATTTTAATTCCTTATTCAAAAAGTAAATTGCAATCATTAAGCTTAACTAATGTCTTCATATGTTGAACAGAGCAATTTCTCTCCACTAATGTAGGTAACATTGGAATTTTGAATCAATAGGTCTTTAATAAGGTTGGAACGTGGCTGGGCTTAAGGGTAGGATCAAGATAGACAAATTTTTGGCTTAAAAACCCTAGACTCAGCTTAAAATCAAACCTTCGGAATTCTCACCCTTGATACACCAACTTTTGCTCTTTTGACCATTTATTTCGAGTACATTTTTTTTTCTAAATTCGATTTTTCAAACTCACATTCGAGCACTTGCTTCATGTACTACAATTTTTTCGAGCAATTGATACTCCTTTTCAACTCCCCCAAACTTATTTTCAAACGATCTTCTGAATAGTACTGAGTCTAGTGTTTGGGACAATTTTAGAAGTAATGAAGAGAAAATTGATGGCTAAATATTGCATAGGTCCAAATAAAATTAGGCCATATAGTCTCAAAGTTGGGTTCCAAAGGATAATTTTATCGTGGAATTCGGCTTGAAAGGCTCAAACGGTCCAAACAACGATTGCCTAAATCATTTTCAACATTCCATGCTTCCTAGGATTTCGCCTCAAGAAATTACTAAGTCAATTCTAAAGACTTAAACTTTCATGCATGCCTAATTTTTCGTAGGGAATTAAAAATTTTATGGTGCGAATTTACATGCTTTATTAAAAATACATTCATATTTTTATTAAGCTAACATAATAAATTATTGAAATAATAGAACTTTATTAATCTTGAAGTTGACATACTTAACAAAATTTCAAATTATTGAACAAAATATATCCTAATCATAATTAAAAGAAAATTTTTATTACGAGTGGAATCAATTCAAATTTTGATCCCCTACTTAAAGTGAACAATGTCCTCATTGTTTAAAGTGAATAGATACTATACACCGGGTAGGATAATTAGAAAAGAGGAGATGAGTCAAATTTTGCTTAAGTACTGAGCTCTTCCTAAAATCAAATCCTAGACATGTATATATCTATTGCCACACTTTAGCCTTTGTGACTTGTTCAGATTTTATTCATGATTCCTATCTCTTATTTTATTGTGCAAAAATAAAAATTCCTAATTAACCTAATCCTAAAATACTTAAGAAAGAAATAAACGAAAGTTGAAGTCCTCCCCTTTTTTATTTGTTCGCCGATCCTTCCGAATTTGACTCATCTTTTGCTCCATTAGTATTATCTTTGCATGAATCGCCTTGCTCCCTCTTTGATGATGACACCCATGGTTCAAATATGAAATCTGGAAACTTAGGCACAAAAATAAATGGGTTATTATAAATTTTCTTTAGGGCGCTCCTCATCGAGTCATCTCTTATTTTTGCATATCTCCAGTAGGCTTGTTGCTGCCATTGCATGTGTTGCATTAAGTCCATCAGCTTTAACAGCTCATCACGAAGATCTGGGCTAGGCGGTTGAGCTCCAAACATTGAGGGTTCGATATCAGGTTCAGCTTCTGGTTTCATTGCTTCTGCCTCATTAGGGACTTCAGTTGATTGCTCTGGCTGGATTTCTGTGGGATCACCTTCTACCTCTTCGGGATCCTCGTTCTCTTCAATTCGTTGCTGAAGAACAGAATCTCCGGCTACTTGGTAAAGGTCCCAATCGGTGATTGTGCCTTGACTATACTTTGTTTTCTTTACGTCCGCAAGGATTTTGCTTTTAAGCACAAAATTGTGATCGTAAAGGGGAAAGAGGCTAGGCCAGAGCGTCTAACGACACAATTTCGCATTTCTCTCAGAATGATTTTGCCCACATCAATGGTCTTTCCAGTTAGAATCGAATATAATAAGACCATTTGCTCTAGTGAGATTGTAGTCCCATGCGAACTAGGCATAAGGTTGAAACGAATGAAATAGAACCATACCTTCACAAGTGGTGTCCAATACTCTCTTTGACACGTGTGGATTCCTTGCTTTGACACAGTCCACTTAGAACCTGGGACTGTGAGTTCTTTGAGGATTTCTTGCAGATTTTCAGGCTTAATGTTGCTCAACAGAGAGGAATATTCGTCGTTGTCGAAATCAGGTAATTCAAAGAACTCATTAATAGCATTAGAATTTATTGGTACCTTGATTTCGCGGACTGGAACTTCAATCAATCCGCTTGAAGTTAAGTTCGCGTAGAATTCACGAACTAATTCCTCATCCACACTTGGTCTCTTTTCACAAAACAATTCCCAATTGAGGGCTTCAGAAACTTGACGAATTCGTGCCATAAAGTCTTTGTAGTTGCTTTCCTTCAATGTGAAGCCTTTCTCTGGATGCATCTGTTGATTTTTGAAAATACTTTCGTATCTTACTTTGGCTTCTTCACTGTAACACCCTAAACCCGGCCCAAAACACCACGGCCGAATTCAGAATGTTACTGGGAAAAACTTTTGAAAAGAATTTACTTGAAGGGTGAAAACACGTGTTGGGTTTTAATCAAATATCCCATCCATAGGAGTTAACTTGTTTATAAGAAGTTTGTCATTTTGGAAATCGATTTTCCGGAAAAGTACAACTTTAACGTTCGTGTGAAGTTGAAAATCGTATACGTTTGAAACTTTAGGAAAGTTGGGTTGTTACGAGTGTCCAGATTTGAAAATCTTAACTTAAGTTTTTAAGTTGTAAAAATTTGATTTCGAAATCATTTGCAATTACTAATCGATAGTCGATCTAGCATAAAACATAATGAAAATCCCAACTACTTAAAATGGCCTTATTACAATAAAATCATCCCGATGTAACTGAAATTAAAGAAAATGTATTTAAGTAAGTAAAATCGCATCTACATGGCCATCTCGAATCCACTCCAAACCCGGTCCAAGACATCATGTATCACCTACATTGTTTGGTAAATATTGGGTGAGTCAAATCGACTCAGTTGTGTAATTAACCCACAAATTTCCGCATATGGGCGTGGCCCAAAACCACACAAATCCACATGGCATGTAATAATGCAAAATGTACCCAACCCAGCCTAGTGTCCATCCGCTACACACCCCCGTATCCAGCCACCACACACCAGGGGATTACTAAATCGACCCTCCAACCGCTACACACCAATTCGGTAATCAATGCCATCCACCTAGTGGCCTAGCCACTGGTCCACGTGATTAAATCACAAAAATCCACAACGTGACCCATGGTCAACGTCAATCCACGATGTAGCTCAAGGCTAACATCAATCCATAGTGAGGCTCGAGGCCGTCACTAAACCACGTACATAAATGTACACCGTCCTTCATTCCATATATATACCACCCCATGCATATGCAACTTTGTTATAATGACATGGCCAAATAATGCATGAGCAGTTATATAGGCATATGACATGCTACGTGTATCCACAACAATCATCCATAGCCACACCATAAATAAAAGACTAACACAGTTACCAGACATACCATTAAAGGTAACAATTCCACCACGACCAACTGTTTGGCCATTTCACACATAATACATACAACTAATTAATTAACTGTGGAAGCTGCGAATTAACCACACACTGATAACTCAAGCACACTACTCTCGATTTCCCTAGCGTCCTCACTCGAAGAGACTACGGTGATCTCGCTTGTCCCTTTCGACGCCGCCCACACACGGTGGCCAATCCGAACTCTGAAACCGAACGTTTCTTGAACTTAGGGGTAGGGACAACCCCTTCCTCTCCTCGACTGGTACTCGCATCCATTGAATAGCACTTAATCAGAATACCCGGTTAATTGATAAATCAAAATCTAAACGAGACAAAGACCTCATCTTAATTGAGTACTCTTACCGAAGTAGATCCGAATCCCGAAGCTTCTCCTTAACCTCTGTCGAAACCTCCCTACAACAGTCTAGTTAGAATCGGCTAACACTTCTTAGCTAAAAGATATGGCCTTTGGCCGAATATCACTATCTCCTTACCTTGTTCGATCAAACCCCGAAGGCTCTTGCTCATAACGCTGGCTTCAAAGAAAAGTTACGATCCCAAGACCTTGGATAGATTCGGCCACACACCTAAAAACAGAGTTAAGTCTCTGATTTCGGCAACCAAAGTAACAAAAGGAGATTTAACCCAAGAGAGATCCCTTACCACACTATTGAGGTCGATTGGAAGGGATTGCACAAGATGGCCGACGGCACCTCACTACAAGTCGTCTATCGAAATAAGTCTTTCCTTCACGATATGATCGGCACTGGAAGATTCGACTTGATGACAACCCTTGGAGATCAACGTGATAGAAAAAGAATAGAAAAAAAGTGTAGATAAGAATAAAAGAAAACGACGGGTAGAAGGTTCGGCCAAAGCACTAATCAGTTTTGAAGAAAGCAAAAGAAGAAAAGAATGATGGTGAGGCTCAAATAGAGGTTCGGCTATAGGGAATTATGGAGAGAAAACTCGATTTAAGAGAGATGGAAAAGTGATGAAACGAGGTGAGATGAAAAGATGAAGGCTTAGGAATTTTTGGCTATGGTGATGGGTGCATTCGGCTTTCAATCACAAAGGAAAGAAAGAAAACAAATGAGCTTTTGGACGAGAGAAAACGCAAAAAGGGTGCCTAATACCACACTAAGCAAATTCGGCCTCTACCCCCCTATCATGACCGAAAATACCATCCCAAGAGCCCTACTACCGGCCAACTCTCACCCCCTCTCCACATCCCTTATTTTCCTCCACATTTTCCTCCCCTCCCCACATTCAAATAAGTTTGAATGAGTCAAACTCTCATCTCTTCTCCTAGCCACACATTCAAAACAATTTGACTCAGTCAAATTCCACCTTCCCAGTGCCATAGCCGAATCCAACTCTTCACTCCCCTTGACGCAAAAACAAATGCCAAAATACCGCCAGTCGTTGCTCGAACCAAGGCCCTTCTCACTCCTCGAGGCGTCATCCACTTGCACCTTAAGTGGCGCCTTCCACGCCACTTTACCAAGCTCGAGTTCTTGTGTCCCTAAACGCAACCTTAAACCCCTTAAGTCCTAGCTCCCTTAGCTCCCCCCTAGTCAGCTTAAACCAAAAAGTTTCACTAAGGCTTCCACCTAACCCCAAGGTTTCCCGAAGCCCCTAAACACAATCAAATAGCACACAGAGCATACCCCCCCCACACACATATATGCAAAATGCGAGACCCCTAAATCCCGGATATTACAGTTCCACCCTCCTTAAAGAAATTTCGGCCTGGCTAAAATAGGTGAGGGTACTGCTCTCGCATTGCTTCCTCCGGCTCCCACGAAGCTTCTTCTGATCCATGATTCCGCCATAACACCTTGACTAGAGGAACTGATTTCCTCCGTAATACCTTCACATCCCGCTCCAAGATCTGAACCGGTTCTTCCTCGTAAGACAAGTCTGGTCTCAACTCAACTTCCTCAACTGGCACCACGTGAGATGGATCCGATCGGTAACGATGTAGCATCAACACGTGAAATACATCATGCATCTGTTTCAATCCCAAGGGCAACTCCAACTGATATGCCACTGGTCTAACCCGCTTCAAAACCCGATAAGGCCCTATAAACCTGGGACTCAGCTTACCCTTGCGTCCAAATCTCATCACCTTCTTCCATGGCGAAACCTTTAGGAACACCTGATCACCCACTGCAAATTCTATTTCTTTCCGCTTAAGATCTGCGTACGATTTCTGTCTGTCTGATGCCTCCTTCAACCGCGCCCGGATTACCTTAACCTTTTCCTCTGATTCTGCCACTATCTCTGGACCCAAGACATGACGTTCTCCCAATTTTGTCCAACACGTAGAAGTGCGACACTTCCGTCCACACAACGCTTCATACAGGGCCATCCGAATACTTGCTTGGTAACTGTTGTTGTACGCAGACTCTGCTAAAGGCAAAAACTCCTCCCAGCTACCCTTGAAGTCAATAACGCAACCCCTCAACATATCTTCTAACACCTGAATTACCCTTTCAGACTGGCCGTCCGTCCGTGGATGAAATGCCATACTAAAGTCAAACCTGGTGCCCAATGCCTGATGCAGTGCTCTCCAAAATCGAGACGTGAACCTAGGATCCCTGTCTGAAATAATTGATACTGGCACCCCGTGTAGCCTCTCAATTTCTGCCACATACAACTTTGCCAACCTCTGCAGAGAATAGTCGACTCGCACCGGTATGAAATGTGCAGACTTTGTCAACCGATCCACGACTACCCAGACTGAATCCTTCTTGCTAGGCGTAAGGGGAAGCCCACTAACGAAGTCCATTGTGATTCTCTCCCACTTCCACTGCGGAATCTTTACTGGTTGCAGCAACCCTGAAGGCACCTGGTATTCAACTTTGACCTGCTGACACGTTAAGCACCTCCCCACAAATTCTGTAACTTCCCGCTTCAGACTAGGCCACCAAAACTGATCCCGTAGATCCCTATACAACTTACTCCCTCCAAGATGCATAGCGTAAGGGCTACTATGCGATTCCCAAAGAATCTTTTGCCTTAACTCCCCATCCTTCGGCATACATACTTTACCCTGAAAACATAACACCCTGTTGCTGTTTACACTGTAGTCTTCCACTCCCCCGTTCTGTACTTGCAGTAGCTTAGCACTCAGATCGTCATCTACCAACTACTTCTCTTTCACCTGACCTAACCATGTCGGCTTCACCTGCAGCTCTGCTAACAAACTCCCGTCATCATAAAGACTAAGATGTGCAAACATCACCCTCAGATCCGATACTACCTTCGACTTAGGGCATCTGCCACCACATTCGCCTTACGGGTGATACTCAATTGAACGATCGTAATCCTTCAGCAACTCACCCACCCACCTTGTTTGTCTCAAGTTCGGCTCCTTCGAGTCGTGAGATATTTCAGACTCTTGTGGTCTGTGTAGATCACCGACTTCTCTCCGTACAAGTAATGTCTCCACACCTTTAACGCGAAAAACATTGCAGCCAACTCCAAATCTTGCGTCAGATAGTTAACTTCATGCGGCCTTAACTGCCGAGATGCATAGGCAACAACCTTTCCTTCTGCATCAAGACACGGCCCTAACCCGGGTGTGCGAAGCATCACAAGATACACTACAAAGTCTTTCCCGCTTCAGTGAATCAAAATCGGAGCCTCTGTCAAAACCCTCTTCACTTCTCGAAACTCTCCTGCTTGCTTATCCGTCCACATGAAAGGTACCTCCTTTCTTAACAACTTCGTCGAGTGCTTGCTATTGTGAAAACCCTTCAACAAATCTCCCGTAGTAGCTTTGCTAACCCCAAGAAATCTGCGAACCTGCGCCGCGACTTAGGTGGTTTCGAGCCTAACACCGCCTCAATCTTCCGAGGATCCACTCTTATCCTTCGCAGACACCACATGACCCAGGAAAGCAACTTCCCTTAACCAAAATTCGCATTTGCCAAATTTGGCGTACAACTTCTTTTCCCTCAAAATCTGCAGCACTACCCGGAGATGCGCATCGTGCTCCTCCTCAGACTTGGAATATACCAGGATGTCGTCTATGAACACCATGACAAACTGATCCATGTAGGGTTGGAAAACCCGGTTCATCATATCCATAAACGCGGCTGGGGTGTTCGTCAACCCGAACGGCATTACTAGGAACTCATAATGCCCGTATCGAGTCTGGAAAGCTGTCTTATGGATATCTGCTTCCTTCACCTTAAGCTGATGATATCCCGACCTCAGATCTATCTTTGAAAATATCGTAGCCCCTTTGAGCTAATCAAACAAGTCGTCTATCCTCGGCAATGGGTACTTGTTCTTGATTGTCAGCTTATTCAACTGCCGGTAGTCTATGCACATACGCATAGTCCCGTCCTTCTTCACGAATAGGACTGGTGCTCCCCATGGAGTCACACTGGGTCGGATAAACCCGTGATCTAACAATTCTTAGACCTGGGCCTTGAGTTCCCCCAACTCTTTTGGTGCCATTTTGTACGGAGCGATAGACACCGGCGGCATGCACGGCAACAAATCGATTCGAACTCCACTCGCGATCCGGAGGCAACCCTGGAAGTTCTTCCGGAAAGACATCCACAAACTCCTTCACTGTCCTGACCTCTCCTACAGCTGCTTCCTTAACCTCCAAAGCACTGACAAACATCAGGAAAGCCATACATCCCTTCTTTACCATCTTTTCTGCCTTAAGGGCAGACACTACATTAGACAAGTAATCCCTTCTCTCACCTATCACCACAATCTCATTGTCTTCGGGAGTCCTCAACGACATGCGCTTGGCAGCACAATCCAAATTTGCACAGTACCTCACTAACCAGTCCATACCTAAGATTAAGTCAAACTCCCCGAATGGCAGCTCCATCAAGTCAGCTGGGAACACCGTCCCCTGAACCTCTAAAGGCACCTCCCTAAAGAGTTTGTCTACTACCACTGATTGCCATAAAGGACTAAGTACGGCAAACTTCCTAAGGACAGTCTCAAAGTTCTGGACACTTCACTAGCAATGTAAGAATGAGTCGACCCCACATCAATTAAAGTAGTAAAGGGTAATCCGAAAATAAGGAACGTACCCGTGATCACATCTGGCGCATCCTCCTCCTCACGACGCCTGGCTGCATAAACCAACCCTGGATGCCTTACATCTGAACCCCCAGCACCTCTGCCCGATGCTCCACGACCTCGGCCAAAACCATTTCCTCCATGGTTCGGACCACGACCCCTCGACACCTGTTGACCACCCCTTCCGGGCTGCACATACCCCTGACCTACTATCCGAGCCCTATCCATATCCTGAGGACAATTCTTAACCAAGTGAGCCTTGGACCCACACCTGAAACACTCTTTAATCCTTCCCCAGCACTCTCCTACATGAGTCCTCCCACATTGAGCACATGGACGGACCTGATTCCCAGCAGCTGGCACAGGAGCGCGAGCAAAATTCTCAACCCTAAGTCTTTTCTGATAACCCCAGATGATGCTGACAGTCCAAAACTCCTCTTGTTCCGGCCTCTATCCTTATCTCTCATTACGCCTCTCGCCGCTTAACTTCCTCCGCTATCCGAGCTTTCTCTACGAATAGCAAAGTCCCTCTCCCATTGAGGAGCTATCAACACCATGACTCATCTCCGGCCCATCCTCAAATCGACACGAGACTCATGTAATCGTGAGCAACAATCCCTCTAGCATACCGACTTAACCACAAGAACTCCGCTTCATACTCCGCTACTGACTTGCCCCCTTGCACTAAATTCAGGAATACCTTCCTCTGTGCGTTCATGTAACTGGCTCCGACGTACTTCCCCTCGAACTTAATCTTAAAGTAACCCCAATCCACTCGATCCGCCAGAGTACCCTCTCTGACAGTGAGCCACCACTGGTAGGCCTCATCCCGGAGTAAAGAAACAGCACCCTTCAACTTCTCCTCAGCAGTGCAGTCCAAGTCGTCCATGATCCTTTCGACTGCCTCTAACCAGTACTCTGCCACATTCGGAGCTACCCCAGATAACCCTCTAAATACTTCAACTCCGTTTTCTCTAAGCCTCTCAGACACGGACTTTCGAGCCCCATTACCCATATTAGCTCCTGCGACCCTCTCCAAAACTCGCACATAGCCTGCGACACTGCGTCATCTCCTCCCGTTTGATCCTGAAACTCTGCTCCTACGGCCGGTGGTGGCGCCTCATTCTCTGAACCCTGACCAGACCCAACTGGTTCCGATACGGTTATTCTGCCTCTACCACGCCCACGGATACTACGACCACGTCCCCTAGAACTCATGTCTAACGTCGCTTCTTAATCTGATTTAAGAAATTTTATGTATTAGCTTCTTTTCACTTATTGATTAAAAGAGTAGTTTTATGCTATAGGATTTCAAGTTATTCTATCACAAAGAACACATATCCCTAAAGTTTCAGTCTCTAAAGAGAATATCTTAAGTTCTAATTTCCATATCAACCACAATACATCACATACCCACTTCATTTCGTTTAACAAGGCAGAAGACTTACAGCGCGCACTGGGCGGAAGATTCGAGTGCCATGCCTTCATAAACCCTTTCCATGAAAAATTTCTTTAACCAACTTAAAACACAGAGTTTAAAAACGTTTGTTGGCCTCAAAATCCATAGGCCGAGTTTAAAACCTGGGCTCTGATACCAAATTGTAACACCCCAAACCCGGCCCAAAACACCACGGCCGAATTCAGAATGTTACTGGGAAAAATGTTTGAAAAGAATTTACTTGAAGGGTGAAAACACGTGTTGGGTTTTAATCAAATATCCCATCCATAGGAGTTAACTTGTTTATAAGAAGTTTGTCGTTTTGGAAATCGATTTGCCAGAAAAGTACAACTTTAACGTTCGTGTGAAGTTCAAAATCGTATACGTTTGAAACTTTAGGAAAGTTGGGTTGTTACGAGTGTCCAGATTTGAAAATCTTAACTTAAGTTTTTAAGTTGTAAAAATTTGATTTTGAAATCATTTGTAATTATTAATTGATAGTCAATCTAGCAAAAACATAATGAAAATCCCAACTACTTAAAATGGCCTTATTACAATAAAATCATCCTGATGTAACCGAAATTAAAGAAAATGTATTTAAGTAAGTAAAATCGCATCTGCATGGCCATCTCGAATCCACTCCAAACCCGGTCCAAGACATCATGTATCACCTGCATTGTTTGGTAAATATTGGGTGAGTCAAACTGACTCAGTTGTGTAATTAACCTACAAATTTCCGCATATGGGCGTGGCCCAAAACCACACAAATCCACATGGCATGTAATAATGCAAAATGTACCAAACCCAGCCTAGTGTCCATCCGCTACACACCCCCGTATCCAGCCACCACACACCAGGGGATTACTAAATCGACCCTCCAATCGCTACACACCAATTCGGCAATCAATGCCGTCCACCTAGTGGCCTAGCCACTGGTCCACGTGATTAAATCACAAAAATCCACAACGTGACCCATGGTCAACGTCAATCCACGATGTAGCTCAAGGCTAACATCAATCCACTGATGAGGCTCGAGGTTGTCACTAAACCACGTACATAAATGTACACCCCGTCCTTCATTCCATATATATACCACCCCATGCATATGCAACTGTTATAATGACATGGCCAAATAATGCATGAGCAGATTATATAGGCATATGACATGCTACGTGTATCCACAACAATCATCCATAGCCACACCATAAATAAAAGACTAACACAGTTACCGACATACCATTAAAGGTAACAATTCCACCACGACCATTTGTTTGGCCATTTCACAAATAATACATACAACTAATTAATTAACAGTGGAAAGCTGAATTAACCACACACCGATAACTCAAGCACTACACTCTCGATTTCCCTAGCGTCCTCACTCGAAGAGACTACGTGATCTGCTTGTCCCCTTTCCGACGTTGGCCCACACCACAGTGGCCAATCCCGAACTACAAAAACTGAACGTTTCTTGAACTTAGGGGTAGGGACAACCCCTTCCTCTCCTCGACTGGTACTCGCATCCATTGAATAGCACTTAATCAGAATACCCGGTTAATTTATAAATCAAAATCTAAACGAGACAAAGACCTCATCTTAATTGAGTACTCTACCAGAAGTAGATCCAGAATCCAAGCTTCTCCTTAACCTCTCGTCGAAACCTCCTACTGTGATCTAGTTAGAATCGGCTAACACTTATTAGCTAAAAGATATGGCCTTTGGCCGAATATCACTATCTCCTTACCTTGTTCGATCAAACCCCAAAGGCTCTTACTCCTAACGCTGGCTTCAAAGAAAAGCTACGATCCCAAGACCTTGGATAGATTCGGCCACACACCTAAATACAGAGTTAAGTCTCTGATTTCGGCAACCAAAGTAACAAAAGGATATTTAACCCAAGAGAGATCCCTTACCACACTATTGAGGTCGATTGGAAGGGATTGCACAAGATGGTCGACGGCACCTCACTACAAGTCGTCTATCGAAATAAGTCTTTCCTTCACGATATGATCGGCACTGGAAGATTCGACTTGATGACAACCCTTGGAGATCAACGTGATAGAAAAAGAATAGAAGAAAAGTGTAGATAAGAATAAAAAAACGACGGGTAGAAGGTTCGGCCAAAGCACTAATCAGTTTTGAAGAAAGCAAAATAAGAAAAGAATGATGGTGAGGCTCAAATAGAGGTTCGGCTATAGGGAATTATGGAGAGAAAACTCGATTTAAGAGAGATGGAAAAGTGATGAAACGAGACTGAGATGAAAAGATGAAGGCTTAAGGAATTTCGGCTATGGTGATGGGTGCATTCGGCTTTCAATCACAAAGGGAAAGAAAGAAAACAAATGAGCTTCTGGAAGAGAGAAAACGCAAAAAGGGTGCCTAATACCACACTAAGCAAATTCGGCCTCTACCCCCCTATCATGACCGAAAATGCCATCCCAAGAGCCCTACTGCTGGCCAACTCTCACCCCCTCTCCACATTCCTTATTTTCCTCCACATTTTCCTCCCCTCCCCACATTCAAATGAGTTTGAATGAGTCAAACTCTCATCTCTTCTTCTAGCCGCACATTCAAAACAATTTGACTCAGTCAAATTCCACCTTCCCAGTGCCATAGCCGAATCCAACTCTTTACTCCCCTTGACGCAAAAACAAATGCCAAAAATCTTTTGCCAGTCTTGCGCTCGAACCAAGGCCCTTCTCACTCCACGAGGCGTCATCCACTTGCACCTTAAGTGGTGCCTCCCTGCCACTTTACCAACTGAGTTCTTGTGTCCCTAAACGCAACCTTAAACCCCTTAAGGCCTAGCTCCCTTAGCTCCACCCTAATCAGCTTAAACCAAAAAGTTTCACTAAGGCTTCCACCTAACCCCAAGGTTTCCCGGAGCCCCCAAACACAATCAAACAGCACACAGAGCATACCCACACACACACACACATATATGCAAAATACGAGACCCCTAAATCTCGGATATTACCTTCACAGTGAAATTTGCTTTGCGATTTGTCAATTTGAGCGGAGGCACGAGTTCTTTTGCGAGTCATGATTAACCTGAACATAAGATGGAAAGAAAAAAAATAGTTTCTTAAAAATTTAATTAATACAAATTATTAATATTTCAATAAATTGAAAAATTAAATAATAATAAAAATTAAACTTTAAGGAAAAAATTTTCTTACCACCTTCCTCGTAAAATTTAAGAACTCTTAAAATAAAATACTTAATGAACAAAAGATGGGAAATTAAAGAAGGCTTTTGGCTTAGGTTGGGTGAAGGAGGAGTGTGCGCATAGGCGCACAAGGCAGCAAGGTGCGAGGGGGTGCATGAGTAGGTGGCGCGCAGGCCTTACGGCGGGTAGGCCACGGGTGGTCGGGTGTGTGGGGCGATGGTGCATGCTAGCACACACAGTGAAGGCGTGAGACGTGAAGGCCACGACACTGGCATTTCTGGTGGCTGGCGTATGGCGTATCTTTGAGGGCGGTGTCTTTGGCCGAATGGTTCTTTGTGGCTAGGGGCTTATGCACTTTGGTGTTTTGGTGATAGGGATTTGAATGATGAGTAAATGGGGAGAACAAGGGTGCAATTTATAAAGGGAGAAGTATGAATTAGATTAGAACTCTTAGAACAATTAAAGAATTAAAAATAAGAGTCCAATTCTAAATTCACTCAAGATTAACAACAATTAATAATTAAACATACATGTATAAAATTATCAATTCCTATTAAATTGCCAAGATAAATATAAAATAAAATCAATTCTAATCCTAAGCTAAGTTGATAAAAGTTAATATATAAATTATAATGAATATAATTATATATTAAAGTTTATCAATAATTTATAAGTATGATATTAAATAAAAATATTTATTCTAGATGCCCTTTTAAAAATATTTACAAAGAGAGGCACCTAGTTTTTATTATTTACGAAAATAGCAACCAAATTTTGAAAATAATTCAATTAAGTCTCTAGACTTAATGAAAATTTGAAATTGAGTTGAAATTTAAGACTTGGGTCAAATTTGACCTTTTTATTTGAAGAACCAAAAAATTATTTTGTCATTTAGGGGCTAATTTCTTGGAAAATTATGTAAAAATTAATTCCTAGGAAAGATTGGAGGGGTCACAAGCGGTCCCGCTTAAGTTCCAATCTCCTAGACAGAATTTATTTGAACATAATAAACCCGAAAATATACCCTAAATAATTTATTGAAAGTAAGAAAATTTAAGGATCAGATAAACTGAACGAGATTTTATCCCGTTCAGGTTTTTCTCTGTAGTAGTGTTTCAAACGCTGAGCATTGACTCGAAAATTACCTCCCTTACCTTGGAGTTCAACAACTCCGTATGGATAGACACGATGAATCGTAAATGGACCGGACCAACGTGATTTTAACTTACCTGGAAAGAACTTCAATCTGGAATTAAATAACAAGACTTGCTGACCTGCTTCAAACTCTCAAACTCGAATATGCTTGTCATGCCATTTCTTGAGTCTTTCTTTGAGTAATTTGGCATTTTCATATGAGAACATTCGAAATTCCTCTAGCTCGTTGAGTTGGAGCATTCGTTTCTCTTTAGCAAGCTTGAGATCCAAATTGAGTTGTCGAAGAGCCCAGTAAGCTCTATGCTCTAACTCCAACCTGTAGGGTGACATTCCTAAGGGTGTCTTGTATGCTGTTCTGTAAGCCCATAAAGCATCATCTAGTCTCTTGGACCAATCTCGTCGGTTCGGGCAAACTACCTTCTCAAGTATGCCTTTGATCTCCTTATTTGCTAACTCAACTTGCCCATTTGTCTGCGGATGGTAAGCTGTAGCAACCTTGTGTTTCACTCCATGTTTATCTAGCAACCATTTTAACCACTTGTTCACAAAGTGGGCCCTTCATCACTGATAATAGCTCTTGGGGTTCCGAACCTTTTGAACACATGTTTCTGCAAGAATTTCATCACAACCTTGGCATCGTTCGTCGGATAAGCTTCAGCTTCGACCCACTTGGACACATAATCTACTGCTACCAATATGTATTTGTGACCAAAAGACGGAGGGAAAGGACCAAGAAAGTCAATACCCCAAACATCGAACAATTCTACCTCAATGATATTTGTTCGAGGCATCTTATTTCTGTTGGTGACATTTCCAACCCTCTGACATCGATCACAGCTCTTTACGTAAGCGTATGCATCCTTGAATAGTGTTGGCCAAAAGAATCCAGCTTGTAATACTTTTGCCTGCATGACGAGTACCTCGGAGTGTGTCCCCACTTGAGTGAATGATGATGGTATAAAATCTTCGATATTTCGTCTTCTGTCACACATCTCCTAATCATCTGATCTGCACACTTTTTAAACAAATATGGCTCTTCCCAAAAATAGTACTTCACATCGTGAAGAAACTTTTTCTTTCAGCGATACGCTTTATCAATCGGCATCAAACCACAAGCTAAATAGTTAGCAAAATCAGCAAACCACGGAATATTATGGACATGATTTACCTTCAGTATGTGTTCATCTGGAAATGTTTCTTGGATCGGTAAAAGTGGAGAATTTCCCTCTTGCGGCTCTAATCTGGATAAGTGATCTGCTACTTGGTTTTCTACTCCCCTTCGATCTTGAATTTCTAGATCGAACTCTTGAAGTAGAAGCACCCACCGGATCAATCTCGGTTTAGCATCTTTCTTGGCTAATAAGTACTTAATTACGGAGTGGTCCGTATAGACAATCACTTTGGTACCTACAAGATAAGATCGAAACTTGTCGAAGGCAAACACAATAGCAAGTAACTCTTTTTCTATTACCGTATAGTTTAGTTGAGCTCCGGTTAGAGTTCTACTTGCGTAGTAGATGGGATGAAAAACTTTGTTCCTTCGCTGGCCCATGACAGCTCCAATGGCGAAGTCACTTGCATCACACATCAATATGAATGGCGAATCCTAGTCTGGTGTGACGATGATGGGTGCCGTGACTAAATGACTCTTTAGATCGTTGAAGGCTTTTAAACATTCCTCATCAAACTTGAATACTGAGTCTTTCTCCAATAGCTCGCATAAGGGTTTAGCCACTTTGGAAAAGTCCTTGATAAATCTTCGATAGAAACCGGCGTGGCCCAAAAAGCTCCTAACACCTTTTACAGATGTTGGAGGTGGGAGTTTCTCGATAACGTCTACTTTTGCTTTGTCCACCTTGATCCCATGTCTCGTTATCCGATAGCCTAGAATAATTCCTTCTCGTACCATAAAATGGCACTTTTCTCAGTTGAGTACGAGATTCGTTTCTTCACATCACCTAAGTACCTTAGCTAGATTGGCTAAGCAATCATCGTAAGTATCTTCGAATACTGAGAAATCATCCATGAAAACTTCCAAATACTTCTCAACCATGTCAGTAAAAATAGACATCATACATCTTTGAAATGTAGCAGGTGCATTACATAAACCGAATGGCATGCGTCTAAATGCAAATGTATCGTACGGGTAGGTGAATGTCGTTTTGTGCTGATCTTCCGGTGCTACTGTAATCGATTATACCACGAGTATCCATCGAGAAAGCGATAGTAATCTGAATCGCGAGTCTATCCAAAGATCTGGTCCAAGAACGGTAGAGGAAAGTGATCTTTCCTAGTCGCCTTGTTCAGCTTTCAGTAATCGATACAGATTCTCCATCCCGTAACCGTCCTTGTTGGTATCAACTCGTTGTTCTCGTTCTCCACGACCGTGATACCTCCTTTCTTTACGACGACGCATCGAAATTTGGACTCACCCATGAATCCATGCGAGATGGGGTAAATTATACCCGCATCCAACCACTTGATAATTTCCTTTTTCACTACATCTTTCATGATGGGGTTCAGTCTCCGTTGTCCATCAATCGTTCCTCTCTCGCCATCTTCTAATATGATCTTGTGCATGCATACAGATGGGCTAATACCGCGAATATCAACTATGGTCCATCCAATAGCCTTCTTGAATTGTTTCAAAACAATGATAAGTTTCTCTTCTTGTTCAGTAGTTAATTCTGCCGAAACAATCACAGGCAGAGTAGAAGCGTTACCTAAATAAACGTATTTTAAGTGTGAAGGTAATACCTTGAGTTCTAACTTAGGTGGCTCCTCGATTGATGATTTTGGCTGGCTGTAATCTCTTTTCTCTAATTCCAAAGATTCAAAACGGGATTACAGATTAAATCCCTTTTGATTAGCTTCTAGCAAAGCTAAGTATTCATCCTCCTCTTCATCATTTGGGGGATCTGATGTCAAAATTCTTTCCAGTGGGTCCTCAACACAGTTAAGTTCCTTCTCTACTATTAATTCCTCTAAATCGGCTACTGTAGAACAATCATCCATTGTGTCAGGAAATCGCATTGACTTAAAACATTAAATGTTACCTGATCATCCTGAACACGCATAGTCAGCTCGCCCTTTTGCACATCAATAAGGGTCCTTCCAGTTGCTAAGAATGGTCTTCCTAGGATAATTGGCACTTCTTTGTCTACTTCAAAGTCTAGAATTACAAAGTCGTGCAGGAAGATAAATTTATCTACACGCACCAATACGTCCTCGATTTTTCCATACGGATGCGCTAAGGATCGATCTGCTAGTTGAAGTGTAACCGTAGTTGGTCTAACTTCTCCTATCCCAAACTTCCTAAATATTGACATAGGCATCAAGTTGATACTTGCGCCTAAGTCACATAATGCTTTACCACAATATGTTGATCCAATATTGCATGGTATGGTGAAACATCCAGGATCCTTCAATTTTGGGGGTAGTTTGTTCTGAAGGTATGCACTACATTCCTTCGTCAGAGGTACCGTCTCAAATTCTCCAAGCCTTTGTTTCTTAGACAAGATATCTTTCATGAACTTGACGTAGTTCGGCATTTGCTCAAGTGCTTCGACCAACGAAATGTTGATGTGAAGTTGCTTGAGTACGTCAAGGAACTTCTTGAATTGAATCTCCTGCTTCGGCTTCTGAAGTCTTTGAGGGTAGGGTGGTGGTGGTTTCATTACTGGAACTGATTCTGGTTGATTCACCTTTGGCGCACTGCATCTAATGAAGTTGTTGGTTGATCGTAATTGGTGGTCCGAGGTTACTTTGCATGGTTTTGCGATTTCGGATTCGTGAAACTGGTTTTAACACTTGGTTAAACTTCTTCTTGAGCATCAGCTTGCTCCTTTTCAACTTTGACAGTGTTGGGCTCTACTATCTTTCCGCTCCTCAATGTCAACGATTTGCAATGCTCCTTTCCTGAATTTCTCGGATTTTCCGTATCACTGGGTAAGGTACCTTGTGGTCGGTTTCTAAGTTCAGTTGCAAGCTGGCCCACTTGATTCTCCAAATTCTTCAATGTAGCTACTTGGCTCTGAATCAAGGCATCATTCTTTGTAATGTATGTCTTTAGCAAACTCTCGGGCTATTGGATGCCTCGGCTTGAACGGTTTTACAACATTGCGGAAAATTAGGCGGTTTGGGTTGGTGCAGGTTGAGTGTAAGTGGTAGTGCTGGTTCCACCCTTGGTTACTCCAGAGAAATTTTGGTGGTTCCTCCACGATGGGTTATAAAAATTTGATTGCAGCCCTTACCTTCCTCGGTTTTGGTTCGATTACCCATGTAGTATCTGATTCTGGGTTCGACGGACATTCTTGAACAAATGTCCCTCCCCACAATAAACACAAGGCTATATTTTAAATTGATTAGGCGGTTGTGCTGCAAAACTATTAGACCCATTAGTAGTAAGATTTTTAAGCATTGAGGATATCGATGATACCTGAGATACGAGTGAAGTAAGAGCGTCTACTTCATGAATTCCAGCGACTTGTCTTCCTGACGCTGCCCGACTGGTTGGCCATTGATAATTGTTGCTAGCAATCCTCTCAATAATTTCATAAGCCTCATTATAAGACTTAGAAAGGAGAGCACCATTAGCAGAGGCGTCCACTACCATCCTTGTGTGGGCGTTGAGACCATTATAGAATGTCTCAAGTTGAATGCAATGAGGGATTCCATGATGATGGCATTTTCGTAATAACTCTTTAAATCTTTCCCATGCCTCAAACAAGGACTCGTCATCCATTAGGTGGAAAGCAGTGATCTCATTCCTCAGCTTAGCATTCTTACTTGGCGGAAAATACTTCATGAGGAATCTCTCGGCTAACTCTTTCCATGTAGAAATGGAGTTCGGTGGCAATGAATTCAACCAGGCACGAGCTCTGTCCCTTAACGAATATGGGAACAACTTCAATCGTAAGGCATCTTCGAAAACTCCGGCTAACTTGAAAGAATCGCTCACTTCCATAAATAGTCTTAAGTGAAGATGAGGATCTTCAGTAGGCATTCCATCGATTGGCCTTTATGCAAGCATCCGGAACATGGTAAGCCACTCAATTGCTGTGCCTCAATTTCGGGTCTCCTAATACCCGGATTAAGATCGTTAAATAATGGCACGGCATATTGTCTTAAGGCTCTATCCCTATCATCAGCAATAAGGATAGGATTCTGAGCAGGGTTTGCTCCGTTTCCTTGGTTCATATTCTCGAAGTTCATCTCTTCGGTCCTTCTCTGGTTCGCTTGTCTTCTTCGTTATCGAAAGGTTCGTTCTATTTTAGGGTCCATAGGGAGTAAGTCAATAATCTGGTCAATACTCATAAACACCTGAATTAATCACAGAAAAATTGAGTAAGTAAAAATTTCAATACGAAAAATAAATACCAAAATGTAAAACAAATTCACAAATAATGGCTTTGAAAAACAGTTCCCCGGCAACGGCGCCAAAAACTTGGAATGGTGGAAATGTGCAAGTGTACACAATCGTAACAAGTAATAAAGTGACAAGTAAATGTCGATTTATCGTACTCACAGGGACTGTAAAAGAATTATTTATGAAAATGATTTTAAACACTTTGGTGAAGGGAAAATATTTGGATTTAATAAAATTTGAAAAACTAAAAAAAAACAAAGTAAAATAAAATAAAACAAAGTTCTAGTGCACGATTTCAAAAGATGGTTTTAATTAAGATGATATAATTGTGTTGGATTAATCACATTTCTTACCTTAGAATTATTAAACTCGTGTTTATACTTATTAAAACATGGAAACTCGGTAATTTGCTAACTTATGAACATACTTACAAATAAAAATCCATTCATCTCTTGTACATATTTCTATGCAATTTCGATCGATTAAACAGACTTCTAAAAGTAAACATGTTATTGCACATACATGCTTATTAAATTAAAGAAATCTCTCACATATTCCTATGTGATTCAATTGATTAATTCAACCTAATAAGCATATAATAGATCATGCGAGTTAACAAAGTATTTTTACCTCGAAACACTTAATCACAAAAATCCTGCAAGTTATGCAAGGCATATGTATCTCCAAATACAATGCTAATTTAATCTTCACTACCTTAGAAGAATTAAACATGCATGCATTAAGTATTGTGTCCATTAATTACAATTCCAATGCGTTTAAATAATTAATTCATTAGCTATCTAAACAATTAGAATGCTAGATAACTTAAACATGATTTTACTTAATCAAGCATTTTACCGAGGCCTTTTAACAGTATAAACACAATTTTAATAATTTAATGGGATGAAATGCAATCAACCCAACACGAATTAAATTCAAGCTAAATTGATTACATTAATCATTCCAAAAGCATAAATATTCATAAACATGATTGTCAAAACAACAACGAAAATTAAAAGAGATAGGGAATAAGGAGCAAATCCGGTGTTTCTCCGTGGCTTGACTGATTGTGTAACACCCCAAACCCGGTCAGTACACCACGACCGAATCTGGTATGTTACGGGGAAAATCGTATTTGAGAGGTTAGGTTTCCGGTGAAAGGTTTAACGAAAACTCTTTGATGTATCCGTACTTGTAAAAAAACCTTGGGCATGATTGTTTTAAAACCTAGTAGTGCATTTTGAAGACCCGGAATTTGAAAGCTTAGTTGAAAAGTAAGTTTTTATCATTTAGAAGGCCGAGAAATTCCTTTTAGTTACTTAAAACATTTTGAACTTAGTGTGGAAGATCACAAGTTTAGAAAATATTTGAGTTATGCGTTCATTTAAAGATTTTAATGTGATACCCGTTGGTAAAGTTTAAAACATATCGCTTTGTAGTCTTGAAAACCGTTTCATTCTAAGTTTTATCCATTATTAACCTTGATAATTTATTAAGGCTAAATTGAAATCAAATTTTAAGCATATAAATAATCAAAGCATAATTCTAAAAGGCCATTTACAATCCCAACAAAACCAAATGAAAATAAATGAAATAAAGTACCAAGTGCTTAAATCGATTGCAAAACCGACTTTATTCATGGCATGGTCACCTCGAGTCCACCGGCTCCATGTTCGCGATCTAAGTGTCACTGAAATGATAAGGGAGAAGGTGAGTCGCAAGACTCGGTGCATAAATCCTCTCCGATTAATACAACATACTAACACACACAATACAGAGCAATGTCATTAATGCACCCAATCCTAGCCATCCACAACACCTTTTCTACCCGTGTGGTACCAAACCACCGGTGGTGCCAAACCACTGGTGACCCAAAGTCACGATATCCATAAGTGTGGTGCCAAACCACGGTGACCCAAAGTCACGAAGAATCCAATGATGGGGCCAACCCATCGTGTGATACCAAATCATGGCGACGATCCCATATCTCAAAAGTGGGGCCAACCCACGGTGGTGTTAACCACATGGACGAGTCGCTATGAGGTGCCAAACCTGCGGTGTCCCAAAGACACGAATGTGATACCAAATCTTTGGTGACCAAAGTCACGAATCAAGTGATGGGGCCAACCCATCGTGTGATAACAAATCACTGGCGTCAATCCCAGTATTATCAAGCGTGGGGCCAACCCACATCGTGGTGCTAAGCCACCGGGACGAGACGCTATGAGGTGCCAAACCTCTGGTGACCCAAAGTCACAAAATAATCTGTGGTACCAAACCCTTTGGAGGTGCCAAACCTCTGGTGTCCCAAAGACACACGGATATCATATTCCCCCTCCTCTCATATCACCCATTATCATACCGACTCATGTAAAGTATGCAAATCATGCAAATCATGCTACATGTTTAATGTTGCATCCATAACACATACATCATAGGTCATGATCTCAAGTATATCAACAATAGAACTCGTAATGAAACGGACTTACCCGAATCCGTGCACATACCCAATCGGGTATCATATCAATCAACCATACTGTTTCGGCTTTATTAAACAATCAGATTATTAAGCATATTACTAAGCAAAGAGCGTGTTAGTTTACACACATGTTAAAACGCAAGCCTTAATCCCAAGTAACCGATCTAAGACCCTCGATTATCTTGCTCCTATAATCGGCCACATATGAGATTAGCACCTAGGCCATTCGGCCAAAACCATTAAACAAAAGGGGTTAACGTTTGAACCCTTACCTTACACTTGATTTGGTTTCCTACCAAATCCCGAACCAAACGATGGTTCTTCTTTATGCACACGGCACACCCTATTAAGAGGAAAGATTAATCCTTTGAAACTTTGACTTAACGAAACTAAAAGAGTGGACTAAAAGAACCAACCCTTACCACCACTTACCAATCGATTAACAGAGGAAGACGGCTCCTCTTGCTTGCTTCCAAAATCCTGGATGCCCTATGATAAAATTGATTCCAACACAAGAGATTAACTCCTATCAACAAAGGCCAAAATCGGCTCTTAACCAAACCAAAATCGACAAAGAACAAGGGAGAAGAGAAATGAACATTCGGCCAACCACTTACCTTGCTCTAAACCCGATTGGACACCACACACAAGAGAGATCACACCACACTTATATTCGGCCAAGACTTAAACAAAAAGGAGAAGAAGATTCGGCCTTACACAAAGAAGGAGAACACAAGAGAAAGATGAAAAGAAAGGGGTTGATATTCGGCCAATAATGAAATGGGAAAAGAAGAAGAAGAAGGAAAGTACTTTCGATTTTGAAAAGAAGAAGGAATGGAGAAAATGTTTTGGGAATAACTTTGGCTATCAAGGTTTCAAGAGAAGAAAGGAAGAAAGTATGAGAAGAATAGGGTACTAATTTGGTTTACACAAATGAAAAAGAAAGAAAGATGGAAGAGAACATTCGACTATCAAAGAATATCAAGAGAAACAAGCAATTTTCGGCAAGTATGTGCTTGGACTTTCGGTTTTCAAGAAGAAAATGCAGAAACTCACTTAAAATTTGGCTTGCTTTTGACAAAAGAAGGATTTTGGCTTACACAAATTTGACCGAAAATGCTCCAAAATGCCAAAAGAATTTGACCCTCACTTACCCACTTACCAAAACCGGCCCTCCCCATGAAGCACCCAACATTCGGCCACTACCTCCAAACACTCCCAACCACTAATTCAAACTAGTTTGAACTAGTAAACCTCCACAATTTACTCTCCACCCACCATTTGAACAATTTGACTTGGTCTATGGCGAGTTTGAAGCGCCCACAACTTCTTCTTCTCCTGTAGTCAAAATGGAAGCAAAAATATGAGACTTCTGCAGGCTTGAACATAGGACCTCCTTCCCCGCAAGTGACGCCAAACCCAAGCTCCAAGTGGCGCCTAACTTGCCACTCTACTAGCTCAATTCTTGTGCTAACATTCTCCTAAAAATATTTATAAACCTGACTCATTCAGCTCCCCTCACCTAAAGCTTAAAACTAAAGTTTCCCCAACCACTCGAGCTTACACCAAGCTTACAACTAAGCCCCAAAACAATTGAAACACAACATTGCGGGGCCAAATACATGCAAACAATGCAATAATCAAAATAGCCCCTAACCCGAGATATTACAGTTCTACCCCTTAAAAATAATTTCGGCCTCGAAATTACACTGGTCAAAAGAGTTGAGGTATTGTTTGCCTCATCATATCCTCTGGTTCCCACGTAGCTTCTTCTACGCCATGATTACGCCATAGCACCTTTACCAAAAGAACCGACTTTCTACGCAGAACCTTCACATCTCGGTCTAGAATGCACCTGGTTCTTCTTCCATGGTCAAACCGGATTTACCTCGATCTCCTCCACCGCTATGACATGCGATGGATCTCGAACGATAGCGCCTAAGCATCGAAGCGTGAAATACATCGTGAATCGACTTAGCTCTGCATTGGTAACTCAAGTCGATAAGCTACTAGTCCCACTCGCCTCGCACCTTATACGGCCCAATAAACCTCGGACTTAACTTGCCCTTCTTTCCGAACCTCAACACTTTCTTCCATGGCGAGACCTTGGAAAAACTTGATCTCCCACAAAGAAATTCTATATCTCTCCACTTTGAGATCGGCATAAGAATTCTGCTGTCAGAAGCTTCCTTCAACCGAGCACGAATCAACTTAACCTTGTCTTGATCCTACGCAACCAACTCTGGTCCCAACAAGCGACGTTCACCCAACTCCGTCCAACATGTAGGTGAGCGACACTTCCTACCATACAACGCCTCATATGGTGCCATCTTGATACTTGCTTGATAACTATTGTTGTAGGCAAACTCACTAATGGCGAAACTCCTCCCAACTACCTCTGAAGTCCAAAACACGACCTCTCTCAAGCATATCCTCTAAGATCTCAGATAACCCTCTCCGATCGCCTGCCGTCGGTGTGGGTGAAATGCCGTCTTTGAAATCCAACCGCATACCCGAGCCCGATGCAACGCTTTCAGAACCTTGATGTAAATCGGGATCCCTATCCGAGATGATCGATCATCGCACGCCGTGTAGCCTCACTATCTCGACACATACGACCGCCAACCTCGAGGGAGTAATCGACCCTCACCGGAATAAAATGAGTGATTTAGTCGGACGATCCACAATTACCTAAAGCGAGTCCTTCTTGCTCGGGCGAAGAGGTAATCCAGCGACAAAATCCATAGTTATCCTTTCCCAATTCCATCTGGGAATCTTCATTGGTTGAAGCAACCCGACGGCAAGCGATGTTCAGCCTTGACTGTGACATGTCGGACACTTTCCAACAAACTCTGTCACCTCTCTCTTGGACACTGCCACCAAAAGCGCTCTCTTAGATCCCTATACATCTTGCTACCTCTAGGATGCATAGCGCACATTTGCTATGGGCATCTGAAGAATCCTCTGCCTTAACTCGATATCCTTGGCATACAAGCTCTCCCTTGAAAACACACACCCCATCACTAGACATACACGTAACCCTCCAAACCACCATCCCGCACTTGCAACCTCCGCGCATTGAACCTCATCCACTAATCTGTTTCCCCACGATCTGCGCAACCCAAGTAGGCTTAAACGCAGCTCTGCGAGAATACTTTCGTCGTCATACAAACTCAAATGGGCAAACATCGCTCTTAAGTGCGATACAACCTTACGGCTCAACGCGTGCGCCACCACGTTAGCCTTGCCGGATGATATTCAATCGAATAGTCGTAGTCCTTGAGCAACTCAATCCATCTGCGTTGCCTCAAATTCAAATCTTTCGAGTCAAAAGGTACTTGAGACTCTTATGATCTGTGTAGACTATCGATCTCTCTCCGCACAAGTAGTGCCTCCAAATTTTCAAGGCAAAGACTCTGCGCTAACTCCAAGTCGTGCGTCGGATAATTGACCTCATGTGGCCTCGTTTGCCTAGATGCATACGCCACAACCTTCCCTTCTGCATCAAGACACAACCCAATCCCGTATGTGATGCATCGCAATACATTGCAAATTCCTTTCTGCCTCAAAGTTGAATTAGAACAGAGCCTCGGTCAAAATCTTCTTTAACTTGTCGAAACTCTCCTGCATTGTTTCTCGGTCCAAACAAACGGAACTCCTTTGCTTAATGACTTAGTCATCGGTCTTTGCAATCAACGAAAATCCTTCTACAAATCTTGATGAGTATCTGCCAAACCAGAAAACTTGAATCTCGCCAGCGACTTAGGCGACTTCCAATCCAAAAGCGCCTCAATCTTCCGAGAATCCACCCTAATCCCTCGGCCGACACTACATGACCCAAGAAAGTCACCTCCTAAGCCGAACTCGCACTTACTAAACTTAGCATAAAGTCGCTTCTCCTCAAAATGCAGCGAAGACTCGCAAATGCGCATCATGCTCCTCTTCCGACCTTGAGTACACCCGGGATGTCGTCGATAAAAACCACAACGAACTCGATCCAAATCTTTCGCTAGAACACCCTATTCATCATATCCATGAATCTTTTGCGTAGCGTTAGTCAACCCAAACGGCATTACCAAAAATTCGTAGTGCCCATACCGAGTACGAAACGCTGTCTTGTGGATATTCGCCTCCTTTACCTTTAATTGGTGATACCCAGACCTTAAATCGATCTTCGAGAATACCGAAGCACCCTTCTGCTGATCAAACAAGTCATCTATTCGTGGCAACGGATACTTGTTTTTGATCGTCAGCTTATTCAATTGGCGGTAATCTATGCACATTCGCATCGTATCGTCTTTCTTCTTGACAAAGAGTATTGGCGCTCTCAAGGTGAAACACTTGGCTTCGATAAAGCCTCGATCCAACAACTCCTGGATCTGAGCCTTTAATTCCACTAATTCCTTTGGCGCCATCCTATACGGAGCAATAGACACTGGCGCAGTTCTGGGTAGCAGATCTATCCCGAACTCCACCTCGCGATCCGGTGGCAAACTCGGAAGCTCCTCTGGAAACACATCAACAAATTCCTTAACCGTTCGGACCTCCTCTACAATGAGACTCCTTAGCCTCCAAGGCATACACATGAACCACATATGCTTCACGGCCCTTCCCGACCATCTTCGGCCTTCAGAGCAGATACCACGTTGGATAAGTAATCTCTTCTATTACCTATCATGACCACCTCATCACCCTCAGCCGTCTTTAGAACCATGCGCTTAGCCGCGCAGTCCAACCTCGCCTGGTGCTTAACCAACCAGTCCATCCCCAGAATCAGATCGAACTCCCCAAACGGCAGTTCCATCAGATCAGCCACAAACACTACCCCTTGGAGTTCTAGGGTACGTCTCTCTATATAGCTTATCTACAACTACTGAGTGACCTAGAGGGCTAATTCTTGTCACACCGCCTAGAAGTAGTCTCGAGTCTATATCCATGGTCTCTACTATGCTCTCGGCAGCGTATGAATGCGTTGAACCCACATCAATCAAAGCGGTATAAGGAGAACCAAAGATCAAAAACGTCTTGGTTATGACGCGTGCAGTGCGTCGCCCTCCTCTCGGCGCCTCGCTGCATACACCAACCCCAGTGTCTTGCCTCGGAACTACCCGCACCTCGCCGGTGCTCGCGGCCCCTGACGAACCATTGCCTCCTCTCGCCATTACCACGATCCCGCTGCGGTGGCGGTTCATTATTCCTGAACTGAGTACGGCCCTGACCCTCAGACTGAATCCTAGCCAACTTATGCGGGACAGTCTCTCACACGGTGATCCAATGAGCCACACTCAAAACATCTTTTTCCACGACCCAACATCCTCCCCAATGAGATTTCCCACAACGGTTACCTTTGTGCGGGTCCACGATTAGCGGCATGAGACCTACGCATCGATTTGGCCCACTCTATCTAGCCCTTTTCTGAGGATTACCCGATGACCCAAAAGATCCAAAACTTCTCTTATGTCTGTTCCTATCCACGTTTTGCCTTACAGACTTCTTCACTCCTTCGGCTACCTTAGCCTTCTCAACTAGGACGGCAAACTCACGCTCCTGCTGTGGAGCAATCAGCAGTCTTAATTCATCTCTCAGACCATCCTCAAATCAAACACATCTCTCGTGTTCAGTAGCCACAATGCCCCTAGCATACCGGCTCAGTCTCAAGAATTTTGCCTCGTACTCCGACATAGACTTGCTCCCCTGAACTAGCCTCAGAAATGCTTTTCGTTGCTCATCAATGTAGCTAGATCCAATGTACTTTTTCTGATATGCAGCCTTGAAATAATCCCAAGTAAGATCCCTCATTGCAAAGATTGTCCCGAACCGTGAGCCACCACTGGTATGACTCATCTCGAAGAAGCGATACTACCCCTTTCAGCTTCTCCTCGGCGGTCAAGTCCAGATCATCCATGATCCGCTCCGTCGCCTCCAGCCAATACTCGGCCGGCTTTGAGCAACACACGAAACACCTCGAAATACTTCCGCCCCATTTGCTCGGAGTTGCTCGGCCACGATTTCCGAACACTGCGCCTCCACCTACTCCGGCTACCCTTTCAAAGACTCGCGAAGATCGCGCTGCGACAACTGCGTCATCCCCGGTCGATCTCGAAACTCACCACCTCCGGTGGTGGTGGTACCGATATCTCATTTCGACCCCCGACTGGACCCTACAGGTTGAAACCGTCATCCTACCCCGGACAGCGCCCACGTGTATTACGACCCGACCTCGAGTGCTCATGACTAAAATCTCGACTTATCCGATTTAAAAGTTTTATGCATCAATTACCTTTTCACTTTGTCTTTTAAAGCAAAGTCTTATGAATATTTCTTATTAAAGAAGTTTTGTTTTCGCAAGTCCACAGAGTCCTATCGGTTTGGTTTCTAAAGTAATCCACTATTGCTAGTCTTTCAATCATATCACACCCATCAATCACAAGAAATAGTAAGAGGTACCTACAGGCGTGATTGGTACCAGGAGACTGGTGCCATGCCTTTCAAACCATATACTTTAAAACAAAACACTTAAAAACCAATATTTAACACATTTTGGGCCTCGAGCCCACAGCCGAGCTTTTGAACTTAGCTCTGATACCACAAATGTAACACCCCAAACCCGGTCAGTACACCACGACCGAATCTGGTATGTTACGGGGAAAATCATATTTGAGAGGTTAGGTTTTCGGTGAAAGGTTTAACGAAAACTCTTTGATGTATCCGTACTTGTAAAAAAAAACCTTGGGCATGATTGTTTTAAAACCGGTAGTGCATTTTGAAGACCCGGGAATTTGAAAGCTTAGTTGAAAAGTAAGTTTTTATCATTTAGAAGGCCGAGAAATTCCTTTTAGTTACTTAAAAACATTTTGAACTTAGTGTGGAAGATCACAAGTTTAGAAAATATTTGAGTTGCGTTCATTTAAAGATTTTAATGTGATACCCGTTGGTAAAGTTTAAAACATATCGCTTTGTAGTCTTGAAAACCGTTTCATTCCAAGTTTTATCCATTATTAACTTGATAATTTATTAAGGCTAAATTGAAATCAAATTTTAAGCATATAAATAATCAAAGCATAATTCTAAAAGGCCATTTACAATCCCAACAAAACCAAATGAAAATAAATGAAATAAAGTACCAAGTGCTTAAATCAGTGCAAAACCGACTTTATTCATGGCATGGTCACCTCGAGTCCACCCGGCTCCATGTCTGCGATCTAAGTGTCACCTGAAATGATAAGGGAGAAGGTGAGTCGCAAGACTCAGTGCATAAATCCCCCTCCCGATTAATACAACATACTAACACACAATACAGATCCACAACACCTTTTCTACCCGTGTGGTACTAAACCTTTGGTGGTGCCAAACCACCGTGACCCAAAGTCACGATATCCATAAGTGTGGTGCCAAACCTTTGGTGACCCAAAGTCACGAAGAATCCAATGATGGGGCCAACCCATCGTGTGATACCAAATCACCGGCGACGATCCCATATCTCAAAAGTGGGGCCAACCCACGGTGGTGTTAACCACACAGGGACGAGTCGCTATGAGGTGCCAAACCTGCGGTGTCCCAAAGACACGAATGTGATACCAAATCACTGGTGACCGAAGTCACGAATCAAGTGATGGGGCCAACCCATCGTGTGATACCAAATCTTTGGCGTCAATCCCGTATTATCAAGCGTGGGGCCAACCCATTGTGGTGCTAAGCCACCGACGAGGACGCTATGAGGTGCCAAACCTCACGGTGACCCAAAGTCACAAAATAATCGCGGTACCAAACCACTGGAGGTGCCAAACCTCGATGTCCCAAAGACACGGATATCATATTCCCCCTCCTCTCATATCACCCATTATCATACCGACTCATGTAAAGTATGCAAATCATGCAAATCATGCTACATGTTTAATGTTGCATCTCATAACACATACATCATAGGTCATGATCTCAAGTATATCAACAATAGAACTCGTAATGAAACGGAGTTACCCGAATCCGTGCACATACCCAATCGGGTATCATATCAATCAACCATCTTTGTTTGGCTTTATTAAACAATCAGATTATTAAGCATATTACTAAGCAAAGAGTGTGTTAGTTTACTCACCTGTTAAAATGCAAGCCTTAATCCCAAGGAACCGATCTAAGACCCTCGATTATCTTGCTCCTATAATCGGCCACATATGAGATTAGCACCTAGGCCATTCGGCCAAAACCATTAAACCAAAGGGGTTAACGTTTGAACCCTTACCTTACACTTGATTTGGTTTCCTACCAAATCCCGAACCAAACGATGGTTCTTCTTTATGCACACGGCACACCCTATTAAGAGGAAAGATTAATCCTTTGAAACTTTGACTTAACGAAACTAAAAGAGTGGACTAAAAGAACCAACCCTTACCACCACTTACCAATCGATTAACAGAGGAAGACGGCTCCTCTTGCTTGCTTCCAAAATCTGGATGCCCTATGATAAAATCGATTCCAACACAAAAGATTAACTCCTATCAACAAAGGCCAAAATCGGCTCTTAACCAAACCAAAATCGACAAAGAACAAGGGAGAAGAGAAATGAACATTCGGCCAACCACTTACCTTGCTCTAAACCCGATTGGACACCACACACAAGAGAGATCACACCACACCAATATTCGGCCAAGACTTAAACAAAAAGGAGAAGAAGATTCGGCCTTACACAAAGAAGGAGAACACAAGAGAAAGATGAAAAGAAAGGGGTTGATATTCGGCCAATAACAGAAATGGGAAAAAGAAGAAGAAGAAGGAAAGTACTTTCGGTTTTGAAAAGAAGAAGGAATGGAGAAAATGTTTTGGGGAATAACTTTTGGCTATCAAGGTTTCAAGAGAAGAAAGGAAGAAAGTATGAGAAGAATAGGGTACTAATTTCGGTTTACACAAATGAAAAAGAAAGAAAGATAGAAGAGAACATTCGACTATCAAAGAATATCAAGAGAAACAAGCAATTTTCGGCAAGTATGTGCTTGGACTTTCGGTTTCAAGAAGAAAATGCAGAAACTCACTTGAAATTTCGGCTTGCTTTTGACAAAAGAAGGATTTTGGCTTACACAAATTTGACCAAAATGCTCCAAAATGCCAAAAGAATTTGACCCTCTCTACTTACCCACTTACCAAAACCGGCCACTCCCCCAAGCACCCAACATTCGGCCACCACTACCTCCAAACACTCCCAACCACTAATTCAAACTAGTTTGAACTAGTAAACCTCCACAATTTACTCTCCACCCACCATTTGAACAATTTGACTTGGTCTATGGCAGAGTTTGAAGCGCCCACAACAACTTCTTCTTCTCCTGCAGTCAAAATGGAAGCAAAAATATGAGACTTCTGCAGCTTGAACACGGGACCTCCTTCCCCGCAAGTGACGCCAAACCCAAGCTCCAAGTGGCGCCTAACTTGCCACTCTACTAGCTCAATTCTTGTGCTAACATTCTCCTAAAAATATTTATAAACCCCAGCTCATTCAGCTCCCTCACCCAAAGCTTTAAACTAAAGTTTCCCCAACCACTCCAGGCTTACACCAAGCTTACAACTAAGCCCCAAAACAATTGAAACACAACATTGCAGGCCAAATACATGCAAACAATGCAATAATCAAAATAGCCCCTAACCCGAGATATTACAGATTGCTCCGTTCTTCATTCTTCATTGGCCTCGGCTATCAAGGTGGCTTATGAAAACTCCAAATTGCTTCTCCAAATGGCTGGAAAAATACCTCTTTTCCAAGAGGAGAAATCGACACAAGAACACACAAAGGGAAAATGGAAAAAATGGAAATTGAGAGAAAGTGAGAGAAGAGAATGTTTGATGCTTGAGGTATGTTTTGAATGAGCAGCAAGGGGGTGTATTTATAGCTGATCAAGGCTGCTAAAAATAGCAAATAGCGTGAGAAAAAGAGGCCTCCTTGGTCGGGGCCACCTATGTGGCAAAGTTGATGGATTCAACTTTGCTAAAAATAGCAGGGGGCAAATCTACAAAGCCATAATTTTTGGAGGAGTTTGAATGCAATTTTGAAAGGTCTTCAAGGGCTTCTTTGCAAGCTTAGTTAATAAGATAATAAGCTGATTTGGTCCAGCAATGTGGACTGTTTGGGCTGGCCAATTAGTGGCTGGTTCGGTTCAACTGGTTTGGTTCAACTAATGCGATTCAACTGGGCCTTTTTCATAATTAATTAAGATTAATTTATTTAACCCTAATTAAAATTGGGAATAAATTAAAATTAATTATTTCATGATTAAATATTCATAATTGGACCGTTTTGGGCTGGAAATAAATTCACCTCGATACTTCAAATTGCTTCTCGGGTTTATTCTTCGAGCAGTGTCTGCCGAGCCAATTTTCGCCCTTTGTGCAAATCTGTCTAAAATAGTCAAAATAAATCAAAATTAACTATAAAATTAATTAAAATTCATCATGTTCATATTTTAAGCACAATTTAATTATTTTATAATATTTAATTATTTTCCGACAAGAATTTACTCGAAACCGCATGAATTTGGGTCAAAAATGGCATGAAAAAGTATATAAATTTTTGTGTTTCCAGTATTCTACTGAAGATTCATGTTGGGGATCCTATTTTATCAATATCATATTTTATATTATTGTTTTCAAGTTGTTGCTCTGACAACTATCCTCGTAATTTATCTCGTTTCTATCTAGTTATTGCACTGACATTAATACACAAAAGACTACCATCCCTGTGGGATCGATATCCGACAGACTTACATCTGTCTACTATACTTACACCGACAGTGTACGCTTGCACAATATTGCTGTGATGTTAAACAACTGATCATATATATATCTTCATATCGTGATTTTCCAGTCTGGTTAGCACTATAACTGTCCTACCAAAGGCATCACAAGGAATGTTATACACAGAAGTTACTTAGCCAGATTTGTTCTCATACTTGACTGATGCTTACTCTCTCATATAAGATAATCATAGAAAAACTTTCAATTTAGCATCTTACTCAAACAATACCTTTCCCAGGAAAAATCTTTACATTACTTCTCATACACTGATAATACTCTAGAACGTCATGTTTTTATGTGCTAATTGCATATTTATTTTGAGTATGATTCTACTAATTTGGGATATTTATGGTCTTTTATCTTATAGGGACTAAATTGGAGGCTAAAGCGAAACTAAGGGCCAAAAGCGTGAATTTAGAGATAAAATGGGCCAATGTGTGACAAAGGGAAAAGTTGGTGCCAAAAGTGCAAGCATGGAGGACACAAGGGTTGAAATGCAAAAAGAAGAGTTTTTATTCTATTAGACTCTATTTTGATTATATTAGGATAATTAATATTAAGATAATTATTAAGGATTATTTAATTTAGGATTTATTTTATTTATCTTTGATTATTTGTAATTATCTTTAGGAATTTAAGTAGGACTAGTCTATTTATCTTAGCACTATAAATAGGAAGAGAGGTGACTCAAATTGATGTTCTTCTTTTTCTGTAAACTCACTCCCCAAAAGTCTTTTGTTCTTTCCATTTTTTCTTTTTAATAAAATCTCCATTCTTATCATATATTTTTTTTCCACCACAACCATGAGCCACTAAGACTCATCTAGCCAAAGGTTGCCGAAAATCCCCAAAAAGGGTTCTTGAGGTTTAGAATCCACAGTTAGCCTTCTCAAACAGGGTATTCATCGTTTCTCTACACTACGGGGCTGACGCTTCCGTCCATGTCCCTTAAGAAGTAAACTTTTCAACGTATGCAAAGGCGGCCGCTTTGTATGTTTTGGAAGAATTGCACAGTCGGTTCGTTAACTTACTGCGTTAGAGGTTGGCGAGCCCAAGAGACAAAATGGCGTGGGATTCGCCATTGAGAAACGTTGATCTAGCATAAGATAATCCTACAAGAGCGATTGTTGGCTAGAGTCAGGTTCCACTAAATCGAAGTCTAAATCCTTGGAGCTGGTGGTCGTAGGCGTCCTCTTCCACTATAACTGGCTTATTCGGTTTGAGAAGGATCATCTAAAAGCCAAGGATTGAACACAAGGCGGATCGAGGCAACCGGAGGCTGGAATCTCCCCATAAGAATTTCCCTATCTCAACTCTATTTCCTATTTTTAATTTTCGCAATTCTAATTCGACTTCTCAATTCTGTTTTTATTTTATTTTCATTTCTAGATCAAAACTTTTAATTCTGTTATTTTTATTTTTTCAGGAACGTAGGTTTTCTTGGTCAAGAAATTGTCCAGGATTTTAGGAAACGAGCATTCGCACAATCCGGTCCCTGAGGATTCGACCCTACTTCCCCTTTACTGTTATTTTTACTATTTTACAGGGAATAGGATATTTTTGGTGCTTTCAACGACGCATCAAATTTTGGCACCGTTGCTGGGGATTGGTAACGTACTAATCTTGTTTTTTTGTTTCTTATGACCAGATCTGCTCCAGGAACTCTTGCGTTTGACTCGGAAATTGAAAAGACTGCAAAAGCTAATCGCAAGGAAACAAAGCTAAGAAAAAAAGTAGTCAACGGTGGTTGGGACTCAGAGTAATCCACCGCTAGAAATCAGAATCGACGACGAAGCAGAGTCTAGGGTTAACAAAAACCCTACTCAAACTTTTGAAGGCAAAAAAGTAGAAATCAATTCACCTGAAGAAGTGCTTGAAACTAGGGTTAACGAAAACTCGAATTTGGTACGTCAACCAATGGCTCAAACAATTCGGCAACTAGCCAAAGCTCCGACAGAACAACCGCCATTGTGCATCGCATATCCTACTATGGATACCAATTTTGAACTGAAATCAGGTTTAATTCAGTTGCTGCCAACTTTCCGAGGGTTACAAAATGAAAACCCCCATAAACATTTGAAGGAGTTTCATATGGTTTGTCGAGTATGAAACCTCAAGGCATAATTGAGGATCAAATTAAATTGCGCTGCTTTCCTTTTTCCCTAGCAGATTCAAATTTAGGAATGGTTATTTTATTTACCCCCGGATCTATTACTACTTGGGCTGATTTATCTCGTTTATTTCTCAATGAGTTTTTCCAAAGATCTAGAGCAAATTGAGCTAAGAAGAGAGATCGTTGGAATAAGGCAAAAAGAAGCAGAGACTCTTTACGATTATTAGGAGCGGTTTAAAAAGTTGTGTGCGAGCTGCCCACAACACGGTAAATAGAGCAATCTCTCCTCCAGTACTTTTATGAAGGTTTGAAACCAATGGAGATGAATATGGTAGATGTTGCTAGTGGAGGAGCGTTGGTCAACATGATCCCCCCGACAAGCAAGGGATTTAATCTCCACAATGGGTGCAAATTCTCGGCAATTCCGAGCCACATCGAACCCCTAGAAGGGTTCACCAGCTAAGTAATTCAACCTTAGAGGATAAAGTTGATAGACTTACTAATATGATGAATTCTCTTATTGTAGAAAAGGCTAAACCAGCTCGGTTATGTGGAATATGTGCTACACCTGATCATACCACCGAATCATGTCCTAGTTTGTATGACGATACCATGGCTCATCTAGATGCTGTGGGAAATTTTCCTGGCCCACCACAGAGGCGATATGATCCCTAAGCTAATACCTACAACCCAGGGTGGAGGGATAATCCTAACTTAAGCTACGGGGCCAACCCACGATATAACTAGCCATACCAAAACCGACTTCTACAATAGCCGCAAAATTTAGGTAACTCTCTAGAAAATTTGGTCAACAAATTAGCAGCTAATATGCTTGATTTTCAACAGAAAACCGAGGCATCCATAAGGGAGTTGACCACATCAATTGAGAAAATAAGTTCTCAAGGGAAGCTGCCGTCACAAACAGAACCAAACCCGAGGAAAAACGCGAATGCAGTGACGCTACGAAGTGGTAAGGTACGGGAACCTATTCTTGACAGGAATCTTGACCAAGAAATCACCCAGGAAAAACCCGAGAAAGACGAACAGGTCCGACCGAAACCTCCATTGCCTAAAATTCAACCTCCATTTCCAGAACGATTCAACCAGTGTCGAAGAGGTAAAGAGGACAAGGAAATCCTCGAAACATTTAGGAATGTCGAGATCAACATTCCGCTGTTGGATGCCATCAAGCAAATACCGAGGTATGCTAAATTTCTTAAAGAGCTTTGCACCAACAAGCGGAAATTAACAGGTAATGAAAGGGTGAATGTTGGAGAAAATGTATCCGCAGTGTTACAGCAGAAAATGCCTGCAAAATGTAAGGATAGGGGCATGTTTGCAATACCATGCAAAATAGGTCATTTGGGAATTAAAAAGGCTATGTGTGATCTAGGAGCCTCCATAAATGTAATGCCATATTCTATTTATGAATCACTTAACGCAAGTTTTTTGACAAAAACAGGTGTTATCATTCAATTGGCAGACAGGTCCGTTGTGCATCCCGAAGGAGTCCTCGAGGACGTGTTGGTAAAAGTTAACGAACTTATTTTCCCTGCAGATTTTTATGTGATAAAAATGGAGGAGGATAGTACTCTCGGATCTTCGGATCTCTTGTTGGGACGACCCTTCCTTAGTACGGCTAGTACTAAAATCGACGTTCGAAGTGGAACTCTCACGATGGAGTTTGATGGGGAGATCGTGAAGTTTAATGTCTACGACGCCATTAGCCATCCCAGCGAAATCTTGAGCGTAAATTGTGTCAACATAATTGACTCATTAGTGGAAGAAATTTTTGAGTCAATTTATGGAGATAAATCTAAAATGATGTTTGATGATTTTGAATCTGTTAATAAATTATTGGCTCCTATGGATACTAAACTTCTACCTTCTGTTATGCAGGCATCAGATCCGAAATTAAAACCACTTCTCGAGCATCTAAAATACACATTTTTGGAGAATGATGAGACCATTGTCGACTTAAAAGGGATCAACCCCTTGGAGGAAAATATGAAACCAATGAAAGAGGTGCAAGGACGATTAAACCCAAATATGGTGGATGTGATAAAAAATGAGAATTTCCAAGCTCACACGATTAAAAAGATTTATTTTGAGCCACTGTAGAACCATTTAAGTCGTCGAGCTAATGACGTTAAACAAGCGCTTGTTGGGAGGCAACCCAATCCTTTTATTTATTTATTTATTTTCATTTTTATTATTATTTCTTATTTCTTATTTTCCTTTCTTTTCTTTTTAATTTCTTTTTTTTTAATTTAAATAATAATAAATTTCTCTTCTTTGCTTAGGTAAAACGGAGTGCGTTGAGGCTCGACTTGACACTTTTGGCCAGCAACTAACCAAACTCATTGCCCTCCTCCACAATCGACAGTAGCTACACGGGGAGTTTTTCTAAACCTTTCTATATATTTATTTCTTTTGCATCCACATTGAGGACAATGTGTTTTAAGTAGGGGAGGTACTTTTCGTATTACTGTTGTCTGCTGATGTGATTTGTGTTTGCTGCTTGAGGCTCCATTTTGTCCATCTTTTTTTTTAAAGAATATTCTGTCACTTTTCATGCCCAAGAATTTGACCACGACTTGCCACTGTTTGACCTACATGCATGATTCTTGCCTACTGAGCTAGTTATGATTCTGTCTGTTTGATTTTATCTCCACTGTTTTATTTTTATTAGGCTAAAAATAATTATGATCAATAAGTTAACTCTATCTTGCTTTTTATAAATTTGATCAAGTTTAATATCAAGTGGACACTTAATACATTTGCATGCCTAAATTATGTTCATGACTATTAGGTGGTTACTAAAACTTATTTCGACACTTGATTATTTCTCTTAGGTCCTCCAAAATTAAAATTTCGTGTAAATTTTGTTTAATAAATGTTTCCAAGGTTATGAGTGTGCTTAGAACGTGGTCGATCGAGTAATCGGGTAGGTCGCTTGGTTGTCATTCTACTTCGCATCAAAAGGTTGTGTGACGTGATAGGTAAAACTCCACTAACCAAGGTTATGAGTGCGGCTCAGAACGTGACTGACTGAGTAACCGGGGTAGGGTGCTTGGGTTGTCATTCTACTTCGCGTCAAAAGGTTGTGTGACGTGATGGGTAAAACACCGCTAGCCAGAAATAAATAAATTTTAGGAGTATGTTAATTTGAGTAACAGGGGGTGGGGTGCTTGGGTTGTCATCTCTCTTCGCGTCAAAAGGTTCAATATACTCCTAAGTAAATAAAAATAAAAAAATAAAAAAAATAAAAAAATAAAAAAATAAAAAAATAAAAAGAAAAGAAAGATAGTACTAATAAAATTGCAGTTGGGGACTAAAGGAGAAAATAAATAGAGTGTCTTGGTAGGTTTGGTAATTTACCTAAATAGCATGAAATAATTCAAGACGATTTTAATTTTTGTGTGTGTTAATTAAAAAACTTTTTCTGTTTTACTTAAAGCAAGCTTAAAAGTTCTCTTTATTTTTCATATGCATTTTTGACTAATTTTTATAAAACTTTGGAGTAGAATTTCTTTCAGGATCTAATTTTCACAGTGGATAGGAACCATACTTGAGGGCAAGCATGGGCTAAGTAGGGGGAATTTGATAATACTCTAGAACGTCATGTTTTTATGTGCTAATTGCATATTAATTTTGAGTGTATGATTCTACTAATTTGGGATATTTATGGTCTTTTATCTTATAGGGGCTAAATTGGAGGCTAAAGCAAAATTAAGGGCTAAAAGCGTGAATTTAGAGATAAAATGGGCCAATGTGCGACAAAGGGAAAAGTTGGTGCCAAAAGTGAAAGCATGGAGGACACAAGGGTTGAAATGCAAAAAGAAGAGTTTTTATTCTATTAGACTCTATTTTGATTATATTAGGATAATTAATATTAAGATAATTATTAAGGATTATTTAATTTAGGATTTATTTTATTTATATTTGATTATTTGTAATTATCTTTAGGAATTTAAGTAGGACTAGTCTATCTATCTTAGCACTATAAATAGGAAGAGAGGTGTGTAACAACCCAAACCCGGCCCAAACATTACGACCGAATTTGAGTTATTACGAAGTAAAACCTTGTGAACTTCATTTCGAAACCCATTTAATTTTTATAGAAAACTCCTCGTTTTCGGTTGTCTTGTCAAAGCTACCCTTAGATTTAATTTGGGATTTTAATTAAGTCCAATTGTTATACCAGTTTCAAGTGTACCCGATGGCACGTTTAAACTTCCTCGTGTTAACTTAAGAAAACATGTGATTTAACTTAATTTAATGATATAGTTTCAAGTAAATATCCAACATAAAAAGAATAAAACGCAACTATAGTTTACGGAGGCCTTATTACAACCCAAAATAAAATTAAACAAATTTAAAGTTCCTGTAAAGTAAAATGCTTTGCATGGCCGCCTCGAGTCCCACCGCTCCTCAACCGCCATCTACGAGTCACCTGAAAAATGTTAAAGGAGAAGGTGAGTCACCAAGACTCGATATGTAACCCTTCCCGGTTAATACAACATTTTATACACAACATATAATGATTAATTAAGCAAAGTATCATGTACCCAACCTAGCCAACCAAACACCTTTGTCTACCCCACGTGGTACCAAACCACCGGTGACCGTAGTCACGATGTGTTACCAAAACACACGGTGGTGCCAAACCCTTTGGTGACATGTAGTCACAATGTGCTACCAAAGCACCGTGTTAAAGTAGACACAAATCGGGTGATGGGGCCAACCCATCGTGTGATACCAAATCACCGCGGACGATCCCATATCTCAAGTGGGGCCAACCCACGGTGGTGTTAACCACAGGGGACAAGTCGCTATGAGGTACCAAACCTCTGGAGGTACCAAACCTCTGGTGACATATAGTCACAGTGTGCTACCAAAGCACTGGTGCTCGTCAGCACGATATCACTACCCCCTCCTCTCATCAACCCATGCCAAGCAGTTAATAACAGAACATACATATATCACATGTATCAAATAATCCATGCTTCCCAAAAGCATTATTATCAATCTCATACAATAGAGACTTACCGGGATCCTTGCTTGTACCATTAAGGTACTATTGCCATATCTACATAGAGCGATTTACACATAACATACACTTAATACCCTTAATTAACTATTATAAGTGTGTGTATGTACACACTGTCACCCACGGTAATCTAAGTCCCAAAAGAGGAGTCGGCCACCTAGATCTATCAGCACCTATATTCGGCCAACTTTTAGGATTAGTATTATGGCCTATTCGGCCAACCAAAACAAATCCAGAGGGGTTAGTTATGGTCCTGAATCCTTACCTTTGCTTTTTGTTACGAACCATGGCACTCGAGGCACAGATCCGCTTTACCAAGTAATTTGTTAATCGACATGATTAATAGCCTTGGCTTTTAATCACCACTTAATAACTTACTAAAATAGATCTTACTAACACTTACCAAACCGTTTACTAGAGAGGAAGAGTTTGAGTCGACTACTTCCCGATCCGAAGTCCTTAAGTGATATCGGCTTTTCCAAATCAAGCGTCGATAATACCTTGATGGGATCTAACCACTTTGATATTCGGCCAAAGCTATTAAAGAAGTAATCGGGAGATCAGAGAAGAGGTTTCGCACAAGGATATGAAGTGTATTCGGCTAGGAGAGTTTAACAAGAAGAAAAGGGATTTTGGCAAAGGTTAAAGTATAGGTTCTGGCTAGTGTGGAAGAAGAAGAAAAGATGGTGAAGATGGAAGAGGGGTTCGGCTAGAGAGTTTGAGGGGATGGAAAAATAAAAGAGAATGAAGAATGAGGGCTAGGAATTTTGCAAGCAAGCAAGAATGACAAAAGAGAAGCAAGGGGGCCAACTGATGCTTTTATAGGCATTCGCCCCCTATCAAGCTTGCCGTCCACTCCTTCTCATGAGGAGTTCAAAATTCATCAAACTTCCCCAATTGCTCCACGACCACTCATTCATTTTAATTCAAATAATTTTGAATTAAATCATAATAATCTCTTATTAATCCATGCAATATCCTTAATATCCAAATAATATCCCTTTAAAATACTTGATTATCCCATGATAATAAATTACACCCTTATTATCCAAAATAAAAGAATTTAAGGAGAGAAATTCTCTCCCTTGTGCCGTCCCATATATAGTGCAAAAAGAGAACTTGCGACTCGAACACAAGCTCTCCCTTGTGCATTGTGGCGTCAACTCCAAGCACTTAAGTGGCCTCCCTTTTGCCACTTTTCCAAGGCTTATTTAGTGTCAACTTATCCCCACTTATTCTTTTAACACCCTCTGCTAAGGCTCCTTACCTTTTAAATTAAAAGCTGAATTTCCCATTAAACCGAGCCAACTCAAAGCCTTAAATTGATCATTATTATTCCATAAATAATGACACAAATGATTCATACATAAGAAAAATTATCAAATTCCAAATAACCCCACATTTGGGATGTTACGATTCTACCCCCTTAAAATAAATTTCGTCCTCGAAATTCCTTGATCAAAAGAGATGGGGGTATTTTTTGCGCATCACCTCCTCGGGCTCCCACGTAGCTTCTTCCACTCCGTGGTTCCGCCATAACACTTTTACTAAAGGCACCGCCTTCCTTCGTAGAACTTTCACATCTCGATCTATAATCTGAACCGGTTCTTTCCTCAAAAGATAAATCCGAAGTTCACCTCGATTTTGCGCATCGCACAACGTGCGAAGGATCCGACCGATACCGTCTCGGCATTGACACATGGAATACGTTATGAATCGACTCGATTACGCCGGCAACTCTAGCTGATAAGCCACTGGTCCTATTCGCTTCACAACAAATATATGGCCCAATGAACCTTGGGCTCAACTTCCTTTCCGTCCAAATCTCAACACCTTTTTCCAAGGCGACACTTTCGGAAAGACTTTGTCTCCACAAAGATACTCCACTTCCTTGCGTTTGAGATCGGCATAAAACTTCGCCTATTCGATGCTTCCTTGAGACGAGACCGAATCACCTTGACTTTGTCTTCCGTCTCGGTTACGATTCTGGACCCGAACTTGTCTTTCTCCCAACTCCGCCCAACACGTAGGAGTACGACACTTTCGTCCATATAGGGCCTCGTATGGAGCCATTTGAATACTCGCTTGATAACTATTGTTATAAGCGAATTCCGCTAATGGTAGGTACTCCTCCCAACTACCACTTTGAAATCCAAGACTGACCTCTTAACATGTCTTCTAAAATCAGTATCACCCTTTCCGATGTGTCCGTCGATTGTGGATGGAAAGCCGTCTTGAAATCTAACCGTGTACCCAAAGCTTGATGCGGTGCTTTCCAAAACCTTGACGTGAATCGGGATCCCTATCCGAGATAATCGACATCGGCACGCCATGCAACCTCACTATTTCACCCACATACGAGCTTTGCTAGCTTCGGAGAGAGTAATCCATTCTCACAGGCATGAAGTGAGTGATTTAGTTAGGCGATCTACAATTACCCAGATCGCATCCTTCTTAGTGGGCGTAAGGGTAGCCCACTAACAAAATCCATGGTGATCCTCTCCCATTTCCATTGAGGATCTTTATCGGTTGAAGTAGTCCCGATGGTGGTGATGTTGCCTAAACTCACGACACGTCGGACACTTCCCTACGAACTCCGTTATCTCACGCTTCAACCTGTGCCACCAAAAGCTGCATTTAGTAAATCTCCATACATCTTGCTTCCCCGGGATGCATAGCGTATGGGCTGCTATGTGCATCTTGGAGAATTTTCTGCCTTAATTCTGGATCCTTTGGCATACATACTCGTCCTTGAAAACAAAGCGCTCCTTCACTAGTCAGACTGTACCCTTCCAAACCACCGTCTTGAACTTGTACCTTCTTCGAACTCAAGCCTTCATCCACTAACTGCTTTTCTTTAATCTCCTCAATCCAAGTCGGCTTTATTTGAAGTTCTGCCAAAAGACTCCCATCATCATACAGACTTAACCGAGCGAACATTGCTCTCAAGTCCGTTACCGCCTTCCGGCTCAATGCGTCAGCTACCACATTAGCCTTTCCCGGATAGTACTCGATTGAACAATCATAGTCCTTTAGTAGTTCAATCCACCGACGCTGTCTCAGATTCAGATCCTTCTGAATCAGGAGATACCTCAAGCTTTTGTGATCCATGTAGACCATCGACTTCTCTCCATACAGGTAATGTCTCCATATCTTTAGTGCAAAGACGACTGCTGCTAACTCTAAGTCGTGAGTTGGGTAATTAACCTCATGCGATCTTAATTGACGGGATGCATAGGCTACTACCTTCCCATCCTGCATCAACACACATCCCAAGCCGGTGTGAGATGCATCACAATAAACCGTGAATAACTTTCTGCTTCAGTCGCACCAAAACCGAGCTTCCGTCAAAATCTTCCTTAGCTTATCAAAGCTTTCTTGCTTCGCTTTTCCGTCCATACAAGCGGGACACCTTTCCTTAGCAACTTAGTTAACTTGTATTTGCTATTAGAGAGAATCCTTCCACGAATCTCCGATAGTATCCTGCTAAACCCGTAAAGCTTCAGTATTTTCACCCACCGTCCTAGGTGGTTTCCACTCCAATATTGCCTCAATCTTGCGAGGGTCTACTCTAATTCCTTGGTGATACTACATGACCTAAGAAAGCCACTTCCTAAGCCAAAATTCACACTTACCGAATTTGGCATACAATCGCTTCCCCCTCAATACTTGCGAGAACTATCCGTAAATGCTTATCATGCTCCTCTTCTGTCTTTGAATAAACCAATATGTCGTCTATGAACACTACGACGAATGGTCCAAATCTGCTGGAATACTCTGTTCATCAAGTCCATGAATCTTGCGGTGCATTGGTCAACCCGAGGGCATTACTAAGAACTCAAAATGCCCATACCGAGTTCGAATGCCGTTTTGTGAACATCGACCTCCTTTACCTTAAGTTGATGATATCGACCGAAGGTCTATCTTGAAAACACCGAGGCACCCTTGAGTTGATCGAACAAGTCGTCAATCCGAGGCAACGGATACTTGTTCTTGATCGTTAACTTATTCAAGCGACGGTAGTCGATGCACATCCGCATAGAACGAGTCCTTCTTCTTGACAAACAACACAGCGCGCTCCCACGGAGATATACTTGGTCGTATAAACCCTCTATCCAAGAGCTCCACGAATTTGAGCCTTTAGCTCCACCAATTCCTTTGGTGCCATTCGGTATGGTGCTATGGATACGGTGCCGTTCGGTAGCAAGTCTATACCGATTCGACTTCTCGATCCGGGAGGCAAACCGGAAGTTCTTCTGGGAACACATCAGCAAATTCCCCAACCGTTCGGACCTTTTCAATTACTAACTCCTTAGCTTCCAAAGCACAGATTTGAACCAAATACGCCTCACAACCCTTTTTGACCATCCTTTCAGCCTTCAAGGCAGTCACTACGTTGGATAGGTAGTTCCTCCTATCTCCTATCATAACCACTTCATCACCTTCATCGTCTTAAGGACCATACGCTTAGCGCGCGCAATCCAAACTCGCTTGGTACTTAACCAACCAATCCATACCAAGGATCAAATCGAACTCCCCAAGCGGTAGTTCCATTAGATCGACTACAAATACTACCCTTGGAGTTCTAGGTGCGCCTCTATAAAGTCTATTTACGACTACGGAGTGACCTAAGGGGCTAACTACGGTCATCTCCTAGAAGCGATTTGAGTCTAGGTCCATAGTTCCTACCACACTACTAGCAATGTACGAGTGCGTCGAACCCACACCAATCAATGCAACATAAGGAAAGCGAAAATTAGAAAGCGTCTGCGGTTATGACATCCAGGTGCGTCACCTTCTTCGCGACACCTCATTTGCGTAAACTAAGCGGTGCCTAGCCTCTGTGTTGCTGAACCTGCGCCTTGAGTTCCACGACCTCGGTTAGGACCGTTGTTTCCTCTACCATTACCACGACCCTCCGTGGTCCTACATTTCTATCCCGAGCACAGTTACGTCGCCCTTCCACGCTTAGCTAGTTTCGGGGACAATCTCGACGCGCGATGCTCCAAAGACCCACACTCAAAGCATCCTTTATCGCCGGTCCAACAACCTCCCAATGGGTCTTTCCACAACGATTGCAATTGAGTCGGCCTTTGATTAGCGGTTGTGGGGCCTTTTGCTGATTGGGCCCACTTGGCCTACCCTTTTTACGAGCACTTCCGCTTGACCCGGTGACCCAAAACTTCTCTTCCGATTGTTCTTACTATAGTTACGCCTCACGGCCTCCTTGATTCCTTCTTCGGCTACCTTAGCCTTCTCCACTAGAGATGAGAACTCACGAACCTCTTGTGGGGCAATCAAGTAACCTTAAATCATCTCGGAGTCCATCCTCAAAGCGGACCACAGCGCTCATGTTCGATGAGCCACGATGCCTCTCGCATATCTACTCGGCCTTAGAAATTCCGCCTCATATTCCGGCACGGACTTAGTTCCTTGAACTAATCCGAGAAAAGCCTTTCTCTGCAAGGCGTCGGTGTAGCTAATGCCCACATACTTTTTCGATGGCGGTTACGAAATACTCCCAAGTCAAATCATCTGCTGTAGCCCCATCTCGAACCGTAAGCCACCAGCGTCGCTTCATCCTTTAGAAGCGACATCGCCCCCTTCGGCTTCTCTTCTTGATCAGGTCAAGGTCATCCATGATCCTTTCGATCGACTCTAGCGAGATTCCATTGCCGGGTGCCACTCGACGACACCTCGGAATACCTCCGTTCCGTTAGATCGGAGTCGCTCGGGGGACGATTGAGAGCTCCAACATTTCCACCAGCCCGACCACCATCTCCAAGACTCGCAACACGACTTGCGTCACCGACTCGCCACCGGTGCGCTCTCCGGCTCCTCGGCTCTAAAAGTAGGAGGTGGTGGTGGCGATGGTACCTCATTTTTCGACCCTTGTCACGACTGACGGGTTGGACACCGTCATCCTACCCCTACCACGTCCACGGCGTCCACGTCCTCTAGAACTCATTCTATCTACCGCGCTTTTAATCGATTAAGAAAAATTTTATGCGTTAGCATTTGTTTCACTTTATTACTCATGAAGAAGTTTTATGGATGAGGTTTAATCGTGAGATTCTTTCGAGCAAACAATGTTTGAGTTCCTATCCTAGTTCACACAAAGAAGTTCATGCATCCATTCCTTAATACTTTCCATACCTATTCACTCATCGGACATTTACGCCCATTTCTAACCCGAGGGTATTTTCGTCTTTTTCCTACTGTGGGTATTTTTCGTAATTTTCCAGAACCAAGATATTCAACTGCTGATTTCCAAGGCTAAGTTATTGAATATTTAATAAAATGGTTGAAACTTTTGGGCAAAAACCGTCGAATCAATATTTTATGGGTCGGGGGCATTTTGGTAATTTTACTCCTAAGGGTATTTTTGTAATTTTCCACAAGTCAAGTTTTCCGAGAAAAACATGGTATACCTAGTGTTCTAGGGTTTAAGAGGGTTATTGGATAAGTTTTGAAAACATTAAGGCTTGTTGTTTCCTTCTTTTTGAAAACATGGTGATTCCCTTTTTGGGTTTTAATCATTGTGTTTAGCCTATGACCGAGCCCTCACGGGTGGGGGTGAACCAAAGCTACGCACTGCAGTAGGATACTGCGAAGAGGAGGTGAGTCACGAGGACCGCTTAAATACAGTGCTCTTAGGATCCAATCCTAGACATGCGTCTGGGGTTACACACCCAGCTTATTGACTAAGTCATAGGTTGGTTTAGTTCTTTAAGTCTTATGCTTCATGCGTGTTTGAGCAATCTAGCCTTAGGGTCCAAGTCCTATAAATCTATCTACGTTCCATGCTTCCTACCCTTCCACAGAATATATTTCACAAAAAGGTTTAGATGTACTTACACAGGCGGATCGGTGCTTGGGAGACTCGGGCCATGCCGCTTAAAACCCAAAACAATTCAAAAGGCCTACCAAAACATTTTTGGGCCTTGGGCCCCCACAGCCGAGTTTTGAACTGGGCTCTGATACCAATTCTGTAACAACCCAAACCCGGCCCAAACATTACGACCGAATCTGAGTTATTACGAAGTAAAACCTTGTGAACTTCATTTCGAAACCCATTTAATTTTTATAGAAAACTCCTCGTTTTCGGTTGTCTTGTCAAAGCTACCCTTAGATTTAATTTGGGATTTTAATTAAGTCCAATTGTTATACCAGTTTCAAGTGTACCCGATGGCACGTTTAAACTTCCTCGTGTTAACTTAAGAAAACATGTGATTTAACTTAATTTAATGATATAGTTTCAAGTAAATATCCAACATAAAAAGAATAAAACGCAACTATAGTTTATGGAGGCCTTATTACAACCCAAAATAAAATTAAACAAATTTAAAGTTCGTAAAGTAAAATGCTTTGCATGGCGCCTCGAGTCCCAGTCACTCCTCAACCGCCATCTACGAGTCACCGAAAAATGTTAAAGGAGAAGGTGAGTCACCAAGACTCGATATGTAACCCTTCCCCGGTTAATACAACATTTTATACACAACATATAATGATTAATTAAGCAAAGTATCATGTACCCAACCTAGCCAACCAAACACCTTTGTCTACCCCACGTGGTACCAAACCACCTTGGTGACCGTGAGTCACGATGTGTTACCAAAACACTGGTGGTGCCAAACCACTGGTGACATGTAGTCACAATGTGCTACCAAAGCACCGGTGTCCGTAGACACAAATCGGGTGATGGGGCCAACCCATCGTGTGATACCAAATCACCGCGCGATTTCCATCCCATATCTCAAGTGGGGCCAACCCACGGTGGTGTTAACCACGAGGACAAGTCGCTATGAGGTACCAAACCTCTCGGAGGTACCAAACCTCTGGTGACATATAGTCACGAGTGTGCTACCAAAGCCTTTGGTGCTCGTCAAGACGATATCACCGCCCCCTCCTCTCATCAACCCATGCCAAGCGATTAATAATGAGAACATACATATATCACATGTATCAAATAATCCATGCTTCCCAAAAGCATTATTATCAATCTCATACAATAGAGACTTACCAGGATCCTTGCTTGTACCATTAAGGTACTATTGCCATATCTACATAGAAGCGATTTACACATAACATACACTTAATACCCTTAATTAACTATTATAAGTGTGTATGTACACACTGTCACCCACGGTAATCTAAGTCCCAAAAGAGAGTCGGCCACCTAGATCTATCAAAGCACCTATATTCGGCCAACTTTTAGGATTAGTATTATGGCCTATTCGGCCAACCAAAACAAATCCAGAGGGTTAGTTATGGTCACGAATCCTTACCTTTGCTTTTTGTTACGAACCACGGCACTCGAGGCGCGGATCCGCTTTACCAAGTAATTGGTTAATCGATCTGATTAATAGCCTTCGGCTTTTAATCACCACTTAATAACTTACTAAAATAGATCTTACTAACACTTACCAAACCGTTTACTAGAGAGGAAGAGTTTGAGTCGACTACTTCCCGATCCCGAAGTCCTTAAGTGATATCGGCTTTTCCAAATCAAGCATCGATAATACCTTGATGGGATCTAACCACTTTGATATTCGGCCAAAGCTATTAAAGAAGTAATCGGGAGATCAGAGAAGAGGTTTCGGCACAAGGATATGAAGTGTATTCGGCTGAGGAGAGTTTAACAAGAAGAAAAGGGATTTTGGCAAAGGTTAAAGTATAGGTTCGGCTAGTGTGGAAGAAGAAGAAAAGATGGTGAAGATGGAAGAGGGGTTCGGCTAGAGAGTTTGAGGGGATGGAAAATAAAAGAGAATGAAGAATGAGGGCTAGGAATTTTGACAAGCGGCAAGAATGACAAAAAGAGAAGCAAGGGGGCCAATCGATGCTTTTATAGGCATTCGCCCCTATCAAGCTTGCCGCCCACTCCTTCTCATGAGGAGTTCAAAATTCATCAAACTTCCCCAATTGCTCTGACCACTCATTCATTTTAATTCAAATAATTTTGAATTAAATCATAATAATCTCTTATTAATCCATGCAATATCCTTAATATCCAAATAATATCCCTTTAAAATACTTGATTATCCCATGATAATAAATTACACCCTTATTATCCAAAATAAAAAGAATTTAAGGAGAGAAATTCTCTCCCCTTGTGCCGTCCCATATATAGTGCAAAAAGAGAACTTCGCGACTCGAACACAAGCTCTCCCTTGTGCATTGTGGCGTCAACTCCAAGCACTTAAGTGGCCTCCCCTTTTGCCACTTTTCCAAGGCTTATTTAGTGTCAACTTATCCCCACTTATTCTTTTAACACCCCTCTGCTAAGGCTCCTTACCTTTTAAATTAAAAACTGAATTTCCCATTAAACCGAGCCAACTCAAAGCCTTAAATTGATCATTATTATTCCATAAATAATGACACAGCAGTTCATACATAAGAAAAATTATCAAATTCCAAATAACCCCACATTTGGGATGTTACAAGGTGACTCAAATTGATGTTCTTCTTTTTCTGTAAACTCTCTCCCCAAAAGTCTTTTGTTCTTTCCATATTTCCTTTTAATAAAATCTCCATTCTTATCATATATTTTTTTTTCCACCACAACCATGATCCACTAAGACTCATCTAGCCAAAGGTTGTCGAAAATCCCCAAAAAGGGTTCTTGAGGTTTAGAATCCGCAGTTAGCCTTCTCAAACAGGGTATTCATCGTTTCTCCGCACTACGGGGCTGACGTTTCCGTCCATGTCCCTTAAGAAGTAAACTTTTCAACGTATGCAAAGGCGACCGCTTTGTATGTTTTGGAAGGATTGCACAGTCGGTTCGTTAACTTACTGCGTCAGAGGTTGGCGAGCCCAAGAGACAAAATGGCGTGGGATTCGCCATTGAGAAACGTTGATCTAGCATAAGATAATCCTACAAGAGCGATTGTTGGCTAGAGTCAGGTTCCACTAAATCGAAGTCTAAATCCTTGGAGCTGGTGGTCGTAGGCGTCCTCTTCCACTATAACTGGCTTATTCGGTTTGAGAAGGATCATCTAAAAGCCAAGGATTGAACCCAAGGCAGATCGAGGCAACCGGAGGCTGGAATCTCCCCATAAGAATTTCCTTATCTCAACTCTATTTCCTATTTTTAATTTTCGCAATTCCAATTCGACTTCTCAATTCTGTTTTTATTTTATTTTCATTTCCAGATCAAAACTTTTAATTCTGTTATTTTTATTTTTTTAGGAACGCAGGTTTTCTTGGTCAAGAAATTGTCCAAGATTTCAAGAAACGAGCATTCGCATAATCCGGTCCCTGAGGATTCGACCATACTTCCCCTTTACTGTTATTTTTACTATTTTACAGGGAATAGGATATTTTTGGTGCTTTCAACGACGCATCATACACATTTACCAATTGTCTTAGATATTTTCTTCATATGTATTTTAAATTGAAAGTCCACATGTAAGAGCCAAGAAAGAGACTCATCTGATACCCACCTAAATTGTAGCTCAAAGCTCCAAACTTAGACATCCTTCTTGAATCAGTAGTAAAACTACTTAAAGAACATAGAATCACCATTAAAAGTCATTTGCATACAAAATGCTAACATATCAATCATAGACAACCCGTATGCAAGGCCTTGTATTCATAACTTAGTATTCATATGATTCTTAACTACCATATTCTTTCAAAACCTTAACATGCAGAGATATTAGACTTACCAGGAGGTGGAACGTACACTAATTAACTCAAAAACCTTAGCTCCATCTTTATAAGGAAAAAGAGAACATACAAGTTTAAGAAGAACCAGATAATAGTATTTTTGAAGAAAGAAAAACCCCTAGACTAACTCTTCTCACTATATATATACCCTCAGTTCTTTTTAGTGGAACTTGACAAGTGTCAAATGTGTCTAGAGTTTGTCTTAATAAATGGTCTACAAGATTCGAGAGAAACATAAATGAAAATCCAACACAAATGATGTTTGACCAGTCAATTCAGTTAGCTCCTAACCAGATCACGTTACAAAACCCATTTCCACTATGCTTAAGTAATTGGGTGTACTATACCTTAAGAGGTGATTCTCACCCGTCGTACTTCCCTTATCATACTCTTTTCTTGAATAGCAGGATAACATGAGATAAAACCTTTAAATAATTCTATAATAGATACATTACACCAACTCTAATCTACAAGAGCAATGTTAATTGGCGGATTACACTACGTTAAACAAATAACTTCACTACTACACACCTTTTTCTCGGATCTACTAGACTTGGGGTGTGACAGAATTCACAAGGATAATGTGTGCAAGGCTTTGTATAGTCAAATATGAAACTTTTGTATTCAAGTTGTTAGAAGTAAATTAGATGTAATCAAGTAAGTTGAATTATTCTCCAGGAAATGCAAGTAAATTTGCAATCGTGTCTTTGAGGATAATGTGTCGTGTAAAAGTAAGTTCGTGGAATGTAAGTATTAAAACAATACGATCGGTGAATCATCCTAATGTAGACAAGTCATACATGAATGCTAAGCCATGAAGTTAAAGCGTGCTAGCATTGTGTTTATACAAGGTATTAAAACTCGCTAAGTTCATTTGAACTTATATGTGTGTTATTATGAATTGCGTAAAAGCGTAGTTTAAGGATTGAGGAGCAGGACCGGGCGAGAACCGCCATACTTAGACGAACATGTTTCTTGTTCTTAATATGCATACTACTGGGGGCGACCTAGAGGCAAAGCCTCGTGGTCACGATCGTGGTTGTATTTAGCTATGAACAAAATGTTATTTTCTAAACTGAGCAAATATTCAAAATGTTAAAAACTACTTTGTAAAATAATTTTTATATTAGATTAACGTACATAATTGAAATAAATTCATTAATATTGCAAGGTTAATTGGATAACTGTGTTTTGGGATGCTAACTTACTGAAGTTGTTTTGGGATGAAGTAGCCTCTACTGCATATTTTTTGATCAATCGATCTCCATCCATTGCAATTTAGAAAAAAGACTCCACAAGAGGTATGGTCTGGTAATCCTGCTGATGATTCTGATTTAAAGATCTTTGGGTGTCCTGCCGATGCTCATGTTGATAATGAAAAATTGGAATTGAAATCCATTAAATGTGTTTTTCTTGGATATAAAGCTAGTGTAAAAGGGTATAAGTTATGGTGTCCTAAAAATAGAAAAGTTATGATTAGTAGAGATGTTGTTTTTGATAAAACTGCTATGCTACCTAACTTATCTCTTAAAGACTCTTCTAATAAAGAACATCAAAAGTAGGTGGAGCATCAGATTAATCTAGAATCTACAATAGAGTCGACTTCTCAAGCCAGTACAAAAATTCAGTATAGAGTTGCTTCTTTACCATAATGCTCTATCGCCAAAAATAAAACTAGAAGAGAGATTAAACCTCTAAAGAAGTATGCCGAGGCTGATCTAGTTGTTTATGCTTTAAATGTGGTTGAAGATATAGATGCAAACTAAGAGCCATCTAATTAATCTAAGGTGGTTAGCTATGAAGACTTAGAAAAGTGGATGTTTGCTATGCAAGAGGAGATGGAATCACTCCACAAAAATAGAACATGGGATCTTGTGAAACTTCCTGAAGGTGAAAAGGTTATTCGTTGTAAATGGGTGTTTAAAAAGAAAGAAGAGACTCCAAGAGTTGAAGAACCCAGATATAAAGCAAGGCTTGCTGCAAAGGGTTACAGTCAAATTCTAAGAGTGGACTTCACATATGTGTTCTCCCCAGTTGTGAAGCATAGTTCGATTCGAGCTTTGCTTGGTATTGTGGCCATGCATGATTTGGAGCTTGAGCAGTTAGATGTAAACACTACATTTTTGCATGGAGAACTTGAGGAGGATATTTATATGTAACAACCAGAGGGTTTTACAATCTTAGAAAAATAGGACTATGTTTGCTTGCTGAAAAAGTCCCTTTACGGTTTGAAACAGTCACCAAGACAGTGGTATAAGAGGTTTGATTCCTTTTTGACTTCTCATGATTTCAAAAGAAGTAGCTTTGATAGTTGTGTTTACTTTAATAAAAACAGTGATGATTCTTTTGTGTATCTACTCCTTTATGTTGATGACATGTTGATAGCAAACCACTAAGTGAAGAATTTGAGATAAAAGATTTGGGACCAGCAAAGAAGATACTTGGTATAGAGATTCTTAGAGATAAAAAAGCAAGTAAATTGTACCTAAGTTAGAAGGGGTACATTGAGAAAGTTCTTTACAGGTTCAATATGCAGAGTGCCAAACCTGTTAGTACTCCTTTAGCAGCCCATTTCAAACTTTCATTGGCTTTGTTACCACAATCAGATGATGAGATTGAGTACATGTCACATGTTCCATATTCTAGCGTAGTGGGATCTCTCATGTATTCTATGGTTTGTTCATGTAACACCCCAAACCCGGCCTAGAAGTTAGGCCCGAATCCGGCGTGTCACATTGAAGTGTTTTAGCGAAAACCTTGTTTTCATTGAAAACCCTTCATAAAGTAAAATGTTGAGTACAAACCCCTTTTTAGTTGTGGAAGTTTTATTTAAAAGAACAAACAATTTGTAAAACTTGGTATTTAATAATGGAGTTGCGGAAACATAATAATTGAAAATAGCCCTAGCTTAAGAAAAAACTTGTTAAGTTATGATGAAAGTCCATGTTTTAAGAAAACGTTCATATGTTATAGTTATTTCGAAAACCATGTTAAACTTTAGAAATTTATTCAAGTTTAATAACTAGACAGTTGAAACAATAATAAAAACCAAATGTAAAGTCAAATTGGAGATACAAGGCCCTTTTTACAATCCAAACTAAAATAATTTCAAAATACTAGGAATTTTAAAGAAAATCCAAATAATAATATCTTGCTAGCTGGCCACCTCTAAGTCCCACCACTCGTCGAACCGCCTACTGAGGGTCACCTGAAAAGTTTGAAAAAGGAGGGGGTGAGTTTCGAAAAACTCAGTGTGTACAACCCTCAACAAGTATAAAGCAATCATCAGTCATTTTGGGCCTGAGCCCAACTTAGCAGCGGTGGCCTTTGGGCCGAAGCCCATATCACATCAATATCACAATAATATCGTGCATGCAATGTTGTGCAAACCCTCCCCAAATAATCCATCCGCTACACAACATTTCCCTTCAAACCTTATACACCTGTGGGGATTTCTAAATCGACCCACCCATCCGCTACACAGCAATGGTAGCCCGGTTGCGGTACTACCTAACGTTGCAGCAAAGCTGCTAGTCATATATTGGGCTTTAAAAAGCCATCGGTGGATTCACAGTTTTCAAGCAATCATGCAATCCTCATATACTTCCTCCGTTCCACAATTCCCAACCCTTATGCAACCTAAACAGCATATCATATGAATGCAGCAAATGTACATGTAACATCCATAAATCTTACATTCAACACATAGGGGTATCATAGTCATTTCACAAATTAAGGGTATTTTAATAATTTTATAAATCGGGGGTATTTTGATAATTTTGTAAACCAAGGGTATTTCAGTCATTTCACTACCCAAGGGTATTTTTGTAAATCTACCCTACTGAGGGGTATTTTTCGTAATTTCTTTCATCTCGAGTTTTAGTTATGAACTTTGGCCCATCAACAAGTCCTTAGGCTAAAGTGAGCAGGACACTATGCACCGGTAGGATCCCGAGAGAAGAGGAGGTGGGCCACTAGGACCGCTTAAGTACCAAGCTCTCCCTAGATCCAATCCTAGACATGCATATGTCCATTGCCATACCGTAACCTAGCGACTTGTCCACAGACATGTTTGATTATTAACCTAATTTTTATGCTATTTAAGAATTTATCAGAACTAGGCTTAGAGTCCATTAAAACCCTAGCATGCATTTCTAAAATCCCATAAGGCCCACTAAGCCCAATCATGTCCATATAGCCCATTAAGCCCAATCATGTTTATGTAGCCCATTAGGCCCGATCATAATCAAATCATACAACCATCCATACCAATCCATCATTCAATTTAACATATCACTCTTGCCAATTTGGGCCCACGAGCTCGGCAGGCCCATTTAGCCCCATCTGGCCCGATCGGCCAAACAGTTGCCCGAGACCATGAGATCGCTCTCTTGGCCCCGGTAATCGTATCGGTGCTCCCACACAAATGTTCGCACGCTCGTGTGGTTTCCGGCACCAACCTTTCAGCTTTTCGGCATTCTGGTTTTTCGGGATTTCGGCTTTTTTCGATTTGTCGTGTGTGAAGTGTATGTACACACCTTCGGCTTTATATTAAACTATCGAATCATAGGGTAGAAGTACACACCTTACCACCTGGAGTACTAAGTACTCATAATCGTCAGAACCTATATTCAAACATTACCCTCCATCAGTCACTTACTTAATAAATTAAAATAAATCCACTACAACCACTCACCGAAGGACAACCTATACTTGCCTTGATTGACTACGATTTGCCTATTTAATCCGAGGTCCGTTATAGTCCCCCTTCCGCATCCAGGTGGAAAGTCTCGAACCGCAGACACCTTACGTCGCTTAAACTTGGGAGTAATGGTCACTTGCTCATACTCAGTCGGCATCTTTACTGACACTTTACTAGATCCCCCTTTGCTCATTGTAAATTCCTTACCAATCAGCCAAATGAATGCAATAGCTAGTCCCAAAAGATTTAGCCAACGCGAGGAGAATAAAAGATTTGAAAGAGGGAGAGAATGAATATTCGGTTAAGTAACTGAAAAAAAGGATTGCTTTGATCAAATTGTGGAAGAAAAGGGGTGGCACACAAGGGATTCGGGAAAAAAGGAATATTGGACTTTAGGGGCCAAGAATATTCGACACAAAAGAAATAGACTAAAAGCAAATGAAAGAAAAGAGTTTGATGAGAAGAAAGGGAAGAAATCAGTGCAAAATAGAAGAGGAAGAATAAGGGATTTCGACTTTCAGGTATTTGGAGAGAAAAGTAGTTTTCGGAAAAATAAAAAGAAAGAATTTGGCATTAGCTTAGAACCCCAAAATCGACACCTATTTATAGCCTATAGCCGAATTTCCTATCCCCAAATTCCCAATTCGGCTCAACCTCTTCCACATATCTCATCTCCTAATTTTTCTCCACGATAACTCCCCAATCCTTTTCCTAAATTTTCTCTTCTGATCCTTCTCCTTGGAGTCCATCATCACACCACTTCCAACCTTCTAGAAGGCCAAAATTAAACTTCTAAAAAAATACTAAGCTAGGATTCGAACCTAGGATCTCCTTGCTGGCCCATAACGCCACCTTCCTATACCCTAAGTGGCGTCACTTAGCCACTCCACCACAAGGCTCTTTGATGCCATTTTTCCCTATTTTTATCTAAAAGCCCAACTACTCAACGCCCTGGTTTCTTTAATAATTAACTAAAAATTCATTCTCCTCAAAGTTCGAACCCAGCACTTCTCCAACACCCCTAGACACTCCAAGTTTATTAAACCCTTAAAGCCAACATGTCATTTATCATTTTCTTGCTCACTTAAAATTTTTTGAGACCCAAAGCCCAAAGCCCAATAGGCCCAATTCTACTAGGCCTAAATTCGGGGCGTTACAGTTCACGTCTAGATTTATCATATGCAGTCAGTGCAGTTAGCAAATACATGGCGAATCTCGATAAAAAACACTAGAAAGCAGTTCAGTGGATTTTAAGATACTTACGAGGTACTACTTGTAACACCCCTAACCCGTGTCCGTCGCCGGACTAGGGTAAAGAGGCATTACCAAGTCAAACTCAGATCATCACAGTCATATATCACCATACATACATTTATCAAACCAAAATACATATTTAATTATCAGCAATACAAATTTTGAAACAAAGCCATAAATCAAAACCATTTTAAACCCTACTCATACTTTTATATACCGAACCATTTCATCTTCAAATATATGCTTTTCAAATATTTAATACATATTCCAGTAACTACCATTCACTTTATCCACATATATTGAATATAACTATATTTATTACCTCCTTCACATGTCAACTTATCATTTCATATATTATCCATATTAAACATATAAACCATAGTATTTTATGGTATATTTATTCACATATGAGACATTAATATGTAATAACATAACCAAACATGCCCATGGTACTAACATAGTATGCGCATAATTCCAAAAATAAAATCCACATTTGCGTTGCACATATTTAACCTTACCATGCATACCAAATTCGAATATAAATATTTGTTTAGCTAATCTTTACAATTTTACATATTAACTAACCACATCGTTTCATTTACCACTTGGACATGCATTTGAAATAACCCTAAAACAAATTCCCTTCTTACCATTATCATCCGTACCTTTATAATCACTTTTAAAAATTCATACCTCAATTTATAACTATAATTATCACACAAACAAAGTCATTTAAGCATAACACCATATTTCCATCTAAATACATCACACATACCTTACTACCTACTTTACTATCAATACATGTGACCAAACTTAATAATCATTTGTAAAACATATTAGACCCAAAACACATAGAATTATCTTAACCGCAAACATACCCTCTATAACATACATCGACCTAGATAAGCATGTAACAGACCAAGGATAAAATTTTCTAAGAACCAAGCATATCAAGCATTCAACCATTCACACATATATCCAAACTTAACTTTAAAATCCAACCATTATGTCGATGAGTATAAAAACTTAAGTTAACCAAAGGGAATAAGCCTTTTTCGCAAGGCTAGACTTTACTTATATACAAGACCAAATTTCATTGATTTTACAACTTGGTCTAACCTATACATGCCTTAGATTCAAAAACCAAGTAAATAAGTACCAAAAAGGGGTGATAGTGTGGTTGACTCCTCCAACGATCCTTTGAGCCTGTAGCTTGACCAAAATCTATAAAACAGAACAATGAACACAAATGGAGTAAGCTTACTAGCTTAGTAAGTCTCAAGCAAATGTTAATATAACAATCAAACACTTGCACCGTTTAATCTTTAGGCTTATGGCATTAAATATATATACATTACAATATGTGAATTTAAACATGGCCGAATACTATCAAATTATTAACCTAAGTATTTGCACTTTATTACCATAAACATGTAATTCATCGAAACACAAAAATATATTACATGTAATCGCATACTCCAAGTCATATGAGTACAACATTCATATCAACCTCATTAACTTATTTATACACATATACAATCACACTCCAAATCTTTTCACCCTTAACATTTCTACTTGTAGTCGAATCTCCAAAATAGTACATTAAACTCAGTTTCTATTATATAATGTTCATACACATCAATAGTAAGCTCAATAGCACATAACTAAATTCTTATCGTATTATCTTAACTCAAATAGTATTATACCAACTTACCTTACTCCTTGTAAATATAAAAGGGCATATACTTACCTTAGCTTTTAGCTCGATACATTAACTATATTTCACCTTGTATGATTCATGATTTCTCCAATTATAATACATCACCGGCATCAAGCCTGCTAGGCATCAAAGCACGAAATATATGCAGAGCATTAAGCTCGCTAGACCAAAGGTGCGAAATTCAATCAGGCATTTAGCACCGCTAGGCAATAAGCCGAAACATTTCCGGCACAAGGCACGCTAGGCATAAAAGCCCGATACAAATCACCGGCACAAGGCCTGCTAGGCAATAAGCCTGAAACATTTCACCAAACCAACTCATTCACATTACACAATAACAAGATCACAAATATCACATATAATTCACATCATTTCATTTAATGAACTCAAATACTTCGATTACATATCATTGCTAAACTACTTCCACACATTCGGCTTAACCATATTTCAATCCACAAGTTCATAATTTAACATGTATACTAGGTTATAGTCGATACTGATGATATTAACTTGCTTAAAGACTTACCTCGACTATCAACGGACAGCGAAGACCGGCTATTCGTTAACCTTTGCCTTTCCCCGATCCAAATCCGTTTTTCTTTGTTCTTGATCTAAACACATTAAAATTTAGCTCATTCAAGCACATTTCATCTCAATTTAGTCCCAAAACACATAAATGGGCAAATTACCATTTTACCCCTAATATTTCACATTTTTCAATTTAGTCCTATTTGCACAAAACACAAAATACACAAAATTTCACTATAACACCTTAGGGCCGAATATTCATAGGGACCATATTAGTCCATTTCTTTCATTTATTTTGCATTTTAGCCCCCTCAAAAATTCATTTTTGTAATTTATTAAAGTACTCAAATTCACTAAAATTTCCAATACAAAACATGCTAATCTTTAACATATCTTTAATATAAACTCATCAAACATCAAAAACCACAAGAACATGTAAATGGCCGAACATCAAGCATGCTCAAATTTAAAAATTCTACCATGGGTCAACTAATATTCAAAACAACAATCTCAAAAACGTAAAAATTATCGAAAACCGAAGTAAAACACACCTTAAATTGAGCTAGATGATGGCCGAACACTTCAAAGTCTTTAAAACCTTATTTCTTAGCTAACATACGGCAATGAGAGATGAAGAACAAAAAGAATGGCTTTTAATTTCATATAAGTTAACATATAATAACATTTTTAATGATTTACCATTTTAACCATTAATTAATAATAAAAACAACTTATAATATAAGGTCACACTTGACCTTTCCCACCCACTAACTCATAAAATGGGTTAATTACCCTTTTAATATTCCATATTAGAAAGCCATCATCAATTAAGCACTTTCCACTATAGTATGCAACTTTTACACTATATGCGGTTTAGTCCTTTTTGTTAAATTAAACACTCAAACGATAAAATTTTTATACGAAACTTTCACACATCATAAATCACATATATTTTGCACCAAAAAAAATATTAAAAAAATTTTCGGGCTCGAATTCGTGGTCCCGAAACTACCGTTCCGATTAGGGCCAAATTCGGTCTGTTATAACTCTCCCCCCTAGGGATTTTTGTCCCCGAAAATCTTACCGTTAAACAAAGTCGAATATTATTGCCTCATTGAATCCTCAAGCTCCCACGTAGCCTCTTCAACTCCGTGCCGATTCTATAGTACTTTCACTAATGGAATTTTCTTGTTTCTCAACTCTTTCATTTCCCGAGCTAAAATACGAATCGGTTCCTCCTCATACGTCATATCGGATCGGATTTCAATCTCGGACGGAATGATCACATGTGACGGATCTGATCTATATCTACGAAGCATCGAAACGTGAAATACATTGTGTATCTTTTCTAATTCAGAGGGCAACTTCAATCTATAAGCAACAGGCCCAATACGTTCGATGATTTCGTACGGTCCAATGAATCTCGGACTTAGCTTACCTTTCTGACCAAATCGGAGTACCTTCTTCCACGAAGAAACTTTCAAGAATACCCGGTCTTCGACCTGAAACTCAATGTCTTTGCGTTTCAAATCAGCGTAGGACTTTTGACGATCCGAGGCAGCTTTCAAACTATCTCTGATTATAGTCACTTTCTGTTCCGTCTCTTTAATCAATTCAACCCCGTGTATCTTATTTTCACTGAGCTTGGTCCAGTACAACAGTGTACGACACTTGCAGCCATATAGAGCTTTGTAAGGTGCCATTTTGATACTAGATTGAAAACTATTATTATAAGCAAATTCAATCAAAGGTAAGTATCTTTCCCACGTACCTTCAAACTCAAGGATGCAACATCTCAACATGTCCTCAAGTATCTGAATGGTTCGTTCAGACTGATCGTCTGTCTGCGGATGAAAGGCTGTGCTAAAGTGGAGTTTAGTACCCAAAGCATCTTGCAACTTCCTCCAAAATCGCGATGTGAATCTCGGGTCTCTATCTGAAACAATGGAACTCGGCATACCATGTAATCTCACAATTTGAGATACATACAACTCAGCAAGTTTATTGAGCGAATAGTCTGTACGAACCAGCACAAAGTGAGCTGATTTGGTCAGTCTATCTACTATAACCCAGACTGCATCCTTCTTGCTCGGTGTCGTAGGCAAACCGGATACAAAATCCATAGTAATTCTATCCCATTTCCATTCAGGTATCAAAATTGGCTGAAGTAACCCAGAAGGCACTTGATGCTCGGCTTTTACTTGCTGACAAATAAAACACTTTGAAACAAATTCAGATATATCCCGCTTCATGCTAGGCCACCAATAGAACTGTTTCAAATCATTATACATTTTCGTGCTACCCGGATGTACCGATAGTTGACTATTATGAGCCTCGTTCAAAATCATCTGAATCAAATCCACATTCCTCGGAATACATATTTGGCCTTTGAAGTTCAAACAATCATTTGCATCAATTTGAAACTCTGACTCTGCATCATTTTCACACTGAACTCGTCTAGCAATCATATCTTTGTCAATTTTCTGTGCATCACAAATTTGCTGAATAAACATCGGTCTTGCTTTCATCTCGGCTATGATCGAACCATCACCAGACATAGCCATATGTGCGTTCAACGCACGAAGAGCAAACAATGATTTTCGACTTAAGCCATCCGCAACCACGTTAGCTTTCCCCGGATGGTAGTCAATTACTAATTCATAGTTCTTCAACAGCTCTAACCATCTGCGTTGTCTCAAGTTCAAATCTTTCTAAGTCATCAAGTACTTCGGACTTTTGTGATCACGAATAAACATGACATTTCTCACCGAATAAGTAATGGCGCCAAATTTTCAATGCGAAAACAATGATTTTGCTAATTCGGATCATGAGTCGGATAATTTCTTTCATGAGGCTTCAGTTGTCTCGAAGCATAGGCTATGACTTTGCCTTCCCCGCATCAAAAGCGCAACCCAAACCATTTAAAGAAGCATCACTATAAACAATAAATTCTTTACCCGATTTAGGCTGAGCTAATACTGGAGCTTCGGTCAAAAGGGCTTTCAACTAATCGAAACTTTTTTGACACTTTTTTGAACACACGAACTTGACATCTTTCTGTAGTAGCTTTGTCAAAGGTGTACCTATCATGGAAAAACCTTTGACGAATAAATCGTAGTATCCGCAAGTCCCGAAAGCTTCGAATTTGGAAACATTCTTTGGTGGCTTCCAATCAAGTATAGCTGATATTTTGTTCGGATCAACCCGAATACCTGATGCTGAAACGACGTGACCTAAAAAGCTGACTTCCTTCATCCAAAATTCACACTTACTAAACTTTGCATACAACTGTTGATCTCGCAAAGTTTGTAGCACCAATCTCAAATGCTCGACATGTTCGGTTTCATCTCTGGAGTAGATTAGAATATCGTCTATAAACACTACCACAAACCGATCCAAATACTGTCTAAACACCCGATTCATCAAATCCATAAAAACAGCAGGTGCATTAGTAAGTCCAAAAGGCATGACTAAGAATTCAAAATGTCCGTATCTCGTTCGAAATGTAGTCTTTGGCACATCAGAATCTCTGACTCGCAACTGATAATAACCCGATCTCAAATCTATCTTCGAAAACACTAAAGCCCCTTTCAACTGATCAAACAAGTCATCAATCCGAGGCAACGGGTATTTATTCTTTATAGTCACCTTATTCAGCTGCTGATAATCAATACACATTCGCATAGTTCCATCTTTCTTTTTCAAAAATAAAACTGGTGCACCCCAAGGAGAAAAGCTCAGTCGTGCAAAGCCCCTAATCTTCGACTCTTGCAACTGTGCTTTCAACTCTTTCAATTCAGTAGGTGCCATCCGATATGGAGCTATCGAAATCAGAGTCGTCCCCTGTACTAATTCAATACCAAACTCTATCTCTCGAACTGGCTGTAAACCCAAAAATTCTTCAGGGAACACCTCTGGGTATTCACATACAACTGGTACGGATTCAATCTGCTTTTCGGACACTTTATTATCCAACACATAAGCCAAGTAAGCTTCACATCCTTTTCTCACATACTTATGAGCTAACATCGAGGATATTACTGCCGGTAACCCATTCAAGTCATTAGATTCAATTCGGATGATCTCACCATTCTGACATCTCAAATTAATAATCTTTCTTTTGCAATTCACCACTGCATCATGCAAAGTTAACCAGTCCATTCCCAAAATTATATCGAACTCGTCGAAAGGAAACAACATTAAATCAGCTCGAAAGCAGGAATCCTGAATCATCAACGGGCAACCTTTACACACTTTATCAACGAAAACATATCTACCCAAAGGGTTGGACACACGGATCACAGAGTTTCACACACATATGAATGAGTCGAACCAGGATCAATTAATGCAATCACAGTAGTATCATAAAGTGTGAAAGTACCGGTAATGACATCTGGGGAAGAAGCATCCTTTCTGGCTCGTATAGCATAAGCCCTAGCTGGTGCTCGAGCCTCTGATCGAACTGCAGTGTCCTTCGTCCCTCTCTTACTGCCACCTAAATTGCTTAAATGTTTGGGTGGTCTGCCTCGTGCTGACGTGTTGCTCGGTTTAGTGTTCTGAACCATATTTTGGTCGGCTAACATCGGGCACTCTCGAATAAAATGGTCCGAAGATCCACATTTAAAGCAGGACCGATCATGGAATCTACAACTCCCAGAATGCCATTTTCCACAATGCTTGCACTCAGCCCGGTTCTGCTGAACATTACCAACACTAGCCATCGAAGTGGCTCGGGAACTCACTGGAGGTCGATCTCGTCTAGACAGTGCGAAGTAGCTTTATGTCGGCGAAGTCATCTTTGAACTTCTTAAACGCTGAATGGAAAGTCTTACTCGATGATCTTTTTGAGTGTCTCTAGCTTCTATTTCAGCCTTTCTTTTTCTCTTTCCCAAGCTCTTGACTTTGCAAGCTCGTTCGACAAGTACTACGAACTCTTTGATCTCAAGAATGCCCACAAGCAACTTTATGTCTTCATTGGACCGTCTTCAAATCTTTTGCACATAATGGCTTGGTTGATACACACTCTCGGGCATATCGGCTCAATCGACAAACTTCCGCTCATATTCCGTCACGATCATCATATGACCTGTTTTAGTTCCAAAATTCTTTTCGTTTACGATCGATGAATCTCGATCGATATATTTCTTACGAAACTCGATCTGGAAGAAATCCCAAGTCACTTTTTTTGAGAACCGCGATACTAGTGTATTCCACGGTGATATGCGGTGTCCCGAAGTAGAGATATAGCACACTTCGGGCATTCATCAGGAGTACAAGATAGCTCATCAAGTACCCGAATAGTGTTATCGAGCCACATCTCGGCTCGTTCGCATCGTCATTATCATTAGCTTTGAATTCTTGCCCCATATTTCTTGATTTTATCAACGGGAGGCCTACTAGATCTCATCGGATCTAACATCTGAGGTCTTTGAAGGTGCGGAGTTGGATTATTCGAGGGGGTGGAGGTTGTTGTACACCGGGTTAGTCCGAATGAACTGGGTAAACCATTCATTCATCATCGGTAGAAGGCTTGCTTAGCCTCCCCTCATGGCTACCCGAGGCGGTCGAGAGTCTCTGGCGTTGACCCGCGTCTTGTGATCGGCGCTACTCTCTACATCATCAGCTACGGCTCTGTCAGGATCCATTTACTATATAAAACACATTTTGAAATATCAGAAGTCACCACACTATCATTTATATAAATAAGGCATGTATAGCTAGACTCACACGCGCTACGGTAGTCCTAGAATCGACTAAACCTGGCTCTGATACCAATAAAATGTAACACCCCTAACCCGTGTCCGTCGCCGGACTAGGGTAAAGAGGCATTACCAAGTCAAACTCAGATCATCACAGTCATATATCACCATACATACATTTATCAAACCAAAATACATATTTAATTATCAGCAATACAAATTTCGAAACAAAGCCATAAATCAAAACCATTTTAAACCCTACTCATACTTTTATATATCGAACCATTTTATCTTCAAATATATGCTTTTCAAATATTTAATACATATTCCAGTAACTACCATTCACTTTATTCACATATATTGAATATAACTATATTTATTACCTCCTTCACATGTCAACTTATCATTTCATATATTATGCATATTAAACATATAAGCCATAGTACTTTATGGTATATTTATTCACATATGAGACATTAATATGTAATAACATAACCAAACATGCCCATGGTACTAACATAGTATGCGCATAATTCCAAAAACAAAATCCACATTTGCGTTGCACATATTTAACCTTACCATGCATACCAAATTCGAAGATAAATATTTGTTTACCTAATATTTACAATTTTTCATATTAACTAACCACATCGTTTCATTTACCACTTGGACATGCATTTGAAATAACACTAAAACAAATTCCCTTCTTACCATTAGCATCCGTACCTTTATAATCACTTTTAAAAATTCATACCTCAATTTATAACTATAATTATCACACAAACAAAGTCATTTAAGCATAACACCATATTTCCATCTAAATACATCACACATACCTTACTACCTACTTTACTATCAATACATGTGACCAAACTTAATAATCATTTGTAAAACATATTAGACCCAAAACACATAGAATTATCTTAACCGCAAACATACCCTCTATAACATACATCGACCTAGATAAGCATGTAACAGGCCAAGGATAAAATTTTATAAGAACCAAGCATATCAAGCATTCAACCATTCACACATATATCCAAACTTAACTTTAAAATCCAACCATTATGTCGATGAGTATAAAAACTTAAGTTAACCAAAAGGAATAAGCCTTTTTCGCAAGGCTAGACTATACTTATATACAAGACCAAATTTCATTGATTTTACAACTTGGTCTAACCTATACATGCCTTAGATTCAAAAACCAAGTAAATAAGTACCAAAAAGGGGTGATAGTGTGGTTGACTCCTCCAACGATCCTTTGAGCCCGTAGCTTGACCAAAATCTATAAAATAGAACAATGAACAGAAACGGAGTAAGCTTACTAGCTTAGTAAGTCTCAAGCAAATGTTAATATAACAATCAAACACTTGCACCTTTTAATCTTTAGGCTTATGGCATTGAATATATATACATTACAATATGTGAATTTAAACATGGCCGAATACTATCAAATTATTAACCTAAGTATTTGCACTTTATTACCATAAACATGTAATTCATCGAAACACAAAAATCTATTACATGTAATCGCATACTCCAAGTCATATGAGTACAACATTCATATCAACCTCATTAACCTATTTATACACATATACAATCACACTCCAAATCTTTTCACCCTTAACATTTCTACTTGTAGCCGAATCTCTAAAATAGTACATTAAACTCAATTTCTATTATATAATGTTCATACACATCAATAGTAAGCTCAATAGCACATAACTAAATTCTTATCGTATTATCTTAACTCAAATAGTATTATACCAACTTACCTTACTCCTTGTAAATATAAAAGGGCATATACTTACCTGAGTTTTTAGCTCGATACATTAACTATATTTCACCTTGTATGATTCATGATTTCTCCAATTATAATACATCACCAGGCATCAAGCACTGCTGAGGCATCAAAGCTGAAATATACAGGCATTAAGCCGCTAGACCAAAGGTCCGAAATTCAATCAGGCATTTAGCACGCTAGGCAATAAGCCCAAAACATTTCACCGGCACAAGGCACGCTAGGCATCAAAGCCCGATACAAATCAGGCACAAGGCACGCTAGGCAATAAGCCGAAACATTTCACCAAAGCAACTCATTCACATTACACAATAACAAGATCACAAATATCACATATAATTCACATCATTTCATTTAATGAACTCAAATACTTCGATTACATATCATTGTTAAACTACTTCCACACATTCGGCTTAATCATATTTCAATCCACAAGTTCATAATTTAACATGTATTCTAGGTTATAGTCGATACTGATGATATTAACTTGCTTAAAGACTTACCTCGACTATCGACGGACAGCGAAGACCGGCTATTCGTTAACCTTTGCCTTTCCCCGATCCAAATCCGTTTTTATTTGTTCTTGATCTAAACACATTAAAATTTAGCTCATTCAAGCACATTTCATCTCAATTTAGTCCCAAAACACATAAATGGGCAAATTACCATTTTACCCCTAATATTTCACATTTTTCAATTTTGTCCTATTTGCACAAAACACAAAATACACAAAATTTCACTATAACACCTTAGGGCTGAATATTCATAGGGACCATACTAGTCCATTTCTTTCATTTATTTTGCATTTTAGCCCGCTCAAAAATTCATTTTTGCAATTTAGCCCAAAGTACTCAAATTCACTAAAATTTCCAACACAAAACATGCTAATCTTTAACATATCTTTAATATAAACTCATCAAACATCAAAAACCACAAGAACATGTAAATGGCCGAACATCAAGCATGCTCAAATTTAAAAATTCTACCATGGGTCAACTAATATTCAAAACAACGATCTCAAAAATGTAAAAATTATCGAAAACCGAAGTAAAACACACCTTAAATTGAGCTAGATGATGGCCGAACACTTCAAAGTCTTTAAACCCTTATTTCTTAGCTAACATACGGCAATGAGAGATGAAGAACAAAAAGAATGGCTTTTAATTTCATATACTTTAACATATAATAACATTTTTAACGATTTACCATTTTAACCATTAATTAATAATAAAAACAACTTATAACATAAGGTCACACTTGACCTTTGCCGCCCACTAAATCATAAAATGGGTTAATTACCCTTTTCATACTCCATATTAGAAAGCCATCATCAATTAAGCACTTTCCACTATAGTATGCAACTTTTACACTATACGCGATTTAGTCCTTTTTGTTAAATTAAGCACTCAAACGATAAAAATTTTATACGAAACTTTCACACATCATAAATCACATATATTTTGCACCAAAAATAATATTAAAAAAAATTCCGGGCTCGGATTCGTGGTCCCAAAACCACCATTCCGATTAGGGCCAAATTCGGTCTGTTACACTACTAATGTTTCTTACAGTTTGGAAGAACTAGAGATGGAGTCAATGGGTATGTTGATGCTGATTTTGCTGGAGACCTTGATAGAAGAAGATCTGTCACAGGTTATGTCCTTACAATCAGAGGTTGTGCAATCAGTTGGAAAGCCACTTTGCAAACTACAGTCGCTTTGTCTACCACTGAAGCTAAGTACATGGCGATTACTGAAGCTTGTAAAGAAGCCATTTGGTTGAAGGGACTCTTTAGTGAACTCAATGAAGACCTTCAAATTAGTACAGTATTTTGTAACAGTCAGAGTGCAATCTTTCTAACAAAAGATCAAATGTTTCATGAGAGAACAAAGCACATTGATGTTCGGTATCATTTTGTTCGTGATATTATTTCTCGTGGTGATATTGTTGTGAGCAAAATTAGTACTCATGAAAATCCTGCAGATATGATGACTAAGTCACTTCCCATAACCAAGTTTTAGCATTGCCTAGACTTGATTGGTTTTCATTGTTGAAGTTAAACCCTTAAGGGGTTTTATGGAAGAGGTGGAGAACTTGTTCGTTGATAGTTCGCGATGAAGAACTTGTTCATTGAGAATTCGTGTCAAAGTGGAGATTGTTAGAATTGAGTGACCCAAATCCTCATTAAAATAAAATACAGTGGTAAAATAAAATAAAAGTAAAATCTTTATAGAACTACACTTCTCTTATTTTATTTTAGAATAAGGTTTTTCAGGCTTATTATACTTCATCTATTTGATATTGATTAGAATAAGGTGTTTCAACCTTACTACACTCCTATTAGAATATGGTTTTACAAGCCTATAATTAGACATAGTCTACTTCTCTTGTAATCATTCGAATTTGACATAGCGAATTATCTTCTCCTCTGCCCATGGTTTTTCCCGAAAGGGTTTCCACATAAAAATCTGTGTGTTCTTTATTTTTCTTTCTCTTTTCTTTGTGATACATTGTTATTATTGACGTTCTATTTTTTTCACAACTCTTACTCATGCACTTTCAAAAATCTGCGAGGTGTTTGGTTTCAAAGCTAAAAATCTCTTTTAATTTTAGTAGCAATGAGGACAATAGCGGGGAGGTTCTGACATCACTATAATGAATTTGATTTCTGATTAATGCTTTGAATCAAGCAAGTATTGATGTGTCAAATTTTGGTAACCTTGTTTAAGATTGTAGTCAACTCAGTTCATTTTTCTCTCATTTGTCCTTCCATTGGACGAGAATGACGGCTAATAAAGTGGCTTATGAGGATGAGGCACATAGGTTTAGGTGTATAGAGTAAACTTGTTGACTTAGATTTAGTTTCTCTCCCTCTTGTGTTTTATTCTTGTTCTCATTCTTTTTTTATCTGAAGTGCGCTTTTTTTACCTAAAAATCAATACCATTCAATTAGCCTATGTTTTCTTAAACTTTATTCAAAAATTAAATATTGAATATTTTATTTATTAAAGGATTTTTTTATACAACTAAAGGAATATTTAATTTAAGCATTTAAAAATAAATAAATTTCTATATTAAATTTGTATAACTACAGCAGGAGTATTTATCATATCCCTTTTACGCATAATTTGTTTTGAATTTAATTATGCTTTTAACATGTTTAGAATATTTTAATAAGAGAGAAACAACTGATTTAATAATTAATCTATGTAAATATATATTTCATTTTTTTTGTCAAGAACTTTAACTGTAAGTTCTTTTCAACTATTACATGTTATGTTTGAACATAAATGGAAATAGTAGGATGAGACACTTAAGTTAAGGGCAACTTGTTAACATTTATGATTTGCATGTTTTGGATTGGTCCAGTCAGCAAATGATTATTAATCTATGCTACAAATGAGTTTAATTGTGTTGAGGGATTTGCTTTTATCTCATAGAGGATTTTTTTTGTGATAAATAAGAGTGTAAAAAAACAAAACTACATAACACAATTCAAACTCCCTGTCCCGGGAATTTAAAAAATTTGCAACCTTTGCTTATTTATGTGAGCCATCTTTTTTCAGCCTGTCAGCTTCAAGACTCTTTTCTCTAGAAATATGGAAAATGCTCTAATACTGAGTTTGTGAAAGCAGCTAAAGAATCCTCCTTATCAGCGCCGTAGTGGGTCCATCTGATGCAATCTCTTGGAAGGCACTAGCCACCTCAATACCGTCCGTCCGAATTTGCACCTCTTTAAAACCTCGATCAATCAATATGCTTAAGCCATCCAAAATGCCCTACAATTCTGCCTCAAACACTGAACAACTCCCAAGAAATGTAACACCCCTTACCCGTATTCGAAACTTGAACCGGGTACGAGGCATTACCGTACTTAACTAGCTCAAACATACAACATTAAACCATAAAATTTTGTTCAAATTAAAACTTCTCATTCGTGATCTTAATGTCCTTATTATAGGTCTACGAGACCCTAAACTTCCACTCAGAATGATTCGGAACCAAACTGGAAACTTTTGAACACTTAGAAGAATTTGACACAAAACAGGGCCACACGCCCATGTGAAGGAAGGGACACGCCCGTGTGGCATATCACATGCCTGTGTTCCACACCTGTGTGGATTTATTTTTCAATTCGATCCTACAGGGGTTTTCATACGGTCTGACACACGCCCGTGTCTATAGCCCGTGTCCCTCACACGGCCATGCCACGCCCGTGTCTCCACCCGTGTGTGAAAACCTTGGCATTCTGTTTATGATGTCATCATCTCAATAAGGGCACACGGCCAAGGCACACGCCCGTGTCCTTACACCGTGTGTCGAATTAAATTCCTAATTTTAGGTGCAGACTTCGGACGGCCTAGGCACATGCGTGTGCCTTAGGCGTGTCTCTACACGATCGAGACACTGCGGCCGTGTCTCTGCCCGTGTGTTTACTACTGAGCATACTAACTTGCCAACCTGGCATGCATGGGGACACATGGCCTATTAACACGCCCATGGGGTTGACTGTGTGTCACACACGACCTAGACACACGCTTGTGTGTACCGTGTGGACATTGGTAAGGCTATTTACCAAGCCAAATGCCTCCCTACAAAGCAACCATACTTATACCAATTCAATTCAACATGTATTATGACCATAAGGCACTTCTAAGAACTCATAATCTAGACATCCACACAAGCATGCACTTCATGAAATTCATCATCATTGAATATATAAACATGTCAAGTATTGGCCAATTTCCAATGGCCATTTACAAAATGAATTGAATAACATTAATAGCCACACCTTGGCTAGTAAATATGACATAACACAAAATGACCAAGTTCCTATGCATGCCATACTCAAAATTTATCAAAATATGCTATGCAATACCAAGAGAAGTTGATAGTGTGATTCTGAACTCCGACGTTCCACGATTCCCGAGCTAGCTTGGCAAGACTACAAGGAAAAGGGAAATGAGAGGGGTAAGCATAAAGCTTAGTAAGTTTGCATGAAATAAGTAGCAACATAAAGGCTCATAATGTCATCCATCAATTGCGTTGAATAAAAAAACTCAAAGTCTTAAGCATATTTCCATAACTTACTCATGCTTACTCTTACCAATTACAATTCATGTCACATATCGTAATCATTTATCGTGGATTACTCACATGTACCTGTATCACTTCATCACATAGCTTTAGCACAAATCTCATCTCTATTATAAGCTTACCTATTTACCCCATTGAATCACTTGGGATACTCAAAGATACACAATCATCATCATTCACATGAATACGACGCCAATGCCACATCCCAGATGTGGTCTTACATGGGGTCACCTTTAGATGCCGATGCCATATCCCATATATGGTCTTATACGGGATCTCATATCGATTATCGATGCCATATCCCAGATATGGTCTTATACAATTTTCATATTCGATGCCGACGCCATATCCCAGATATGGTCTTATACAAGATCTCAATTTTGTGCCGAGGCCATGTCCCAGACATGGTCTTATACGAGACCTTACCCATCTCAAGTCTTGATGATATTATTCTCTCATTTATTTAAGTCCAACCGGGGCTTCAACATCAAAATTCTCATCATTTTCTCATTCAACATCCTTACTAAAATTCATAGAAATATTATACATCTTCACAAATATCAAACATTTTAAAACATGCTAGCATGATGTTGAACTTATTACACACAAACTTACCTCGATTTCAAAATATAGGTGGAATCTTTCAAATTAGTCCACCACCTTGTTCTTGCCTCAGTTTCGATCCGGGCTTCGTGTTTCTTGATCTATAATAACAAATTCAATCATTTTAATTACCACATTAATCACTACATTTCAATAACCATACTTTGATAAAATTACCATTTTGCCCTTAGACTTTCACAAAATGACTATTTTATCCCTATGCTCGTAAATCAATTCTTACCCAATTTCTTCCTTAAACGAGCCTAGTGAACATTTATTTCTCTTATAGAAACTCTCAATACTCATTATTTCACACATTTACCACATATTTTATAACCTTTACAAAAAGTTCATTTAAGGTGTTTTCATGGTAACACCTTTCACAAAAGTTGTTTATTTAACAACTAAGACTCATTTTCTTCCATAAGAATGCAGCAAAAAACATAAATACTCACATGGAAAAACTCTAAACTTTCAACCATTTTGCAAAATAGTCCCCTCTTTAGCTAGCTTAAGCTTTAGGGGTTCCGAAAGTACAATTATTATCAAGAAATGATCATCAAATCACTTACTTGTAATGAGAAAAGCTTGCTGAAATTTTTGAGCTTTCAAACCCTTATTTTGTTGCTAATTTTCGGTGGAGAAGAAGAGAAGAAAAGATGATATCTTTTCTTTCTTTGTTTTATTTTATTTCTAGACAATTTATCACCTAATCCACCAACTTGACCTATTTTGACATCTTTTTGTCTCCTATAGCTAGTCAACCATTACTAGAGGTGCTAATTGCACTTTGAGGACCTCCAACTAATATTCTATAGCTATTAGACACTTTTAGCTTGTAAAATAGAACTTTCGCACTTTATGCGATTTAGTCATTTTTCGCAATTAAGCATGAAATCGCTAGAATTAAAGCACCAAAACTTTCATGCACCTATATAATCATTCTCTAACTCATAAAATAACGTTAAAATAATTTTCTCCGACCTCGAATTAGTAGTTTCGAAACCACTATTCTGACTAGCCCCTAAATCGGGCTGTTACATTTCTCCCCCTTAAGGATTTTCGTCCCCGAAAATCTTACCGACAAAAAGGTTGGGATATTAGTTTCTCATAGTCTCCTCGGGCTCCCATGTAGTCTCTTCTACCCCATGTCTTTGCCATGGTATTTTCACAAGGGCTATGCTTTTGTTTCTCAACTATTTGACTTCTAGTGTCAAAATATTAACCAATTCCTCACCATAAGTCTTGTCCCGTCGAATTTCTACTTCTGATGGCACAATCACATGCGAAGGGTCCGAACGGTATCGGCTTAACATAGACACGTGGAAGACATCATGAATCTTTTCCAACTCAGGTGCAAAGCCAAATGATAGGCTACCGGCCCTATCCTCTCGGTAATCTTATATGGTCCGATAAAGCGCGGACTCAATTTTCCTTTCCGGCCAAATCTGAGGACCTTCTTCCATGGTAATACTTTCAGAAACACCTTATTACCGACTTGAAACTCAATCTCTTTCCGTTTCAAGTCCGCATAGAACTTTTGTCTATCTGAGGCAGTTTTTAGACATTCACGTATCACTTTTACCTTCTCTTCGGTTTCTCTAACTAAATCGACCCCGTGAATCTGATTCTCTCTGAGTTCGGTCCAATACTGGGCGTTCGGCACTTACGCCCATACTGATTGCCTCATAAGGTGCCATCTTCAAACTCTCTACGAAAATTTGTTATTGTAGGCGAATTCCACCAGCGGTAAGTATTTCTCTCAATTACCTTGGAATTCCAAAACAAAACATCGAAGCATGTCTTCAAGTATCTGTATTACTCTTTCCGACTGCCCGTCGGTTTGCGAATGGAAAGCTGTACTAAAATTCAATTTTTTGCATAAGGCCTCTTGCAACTTTTTCCAAAATCGTGACGTAAATCTTGGATCTCTATCCAAAATAATCAACAACGGTACTCCGTGAAGTCTTACTATTTCTGTCACATACAAATCCGCCAACTTATCTAGCAAATAATCAACCCGTACTGGTATGAAATGGGCTAAATTTGTAAGTCTATCAATAATAACCCATACTGCATCCTTCTTTTTCGGTGTTAATGGTAAACCTGACACAAAATCCATAGCAATCCGGTCCAATTTCCACTCGGGAACCATAATAAGCTGAAGTAGACCCGAAGGTACTTGGTGTTCAGCCTTCACTTGTTGACAAATTAGACATCTCGATACAAAATCGAAAATGTCTTTCTTCATACTCAGCCACCAATACCATTTCCTCATGTCATTATACATCTTCGTGCTGCCTGGATGTACAAACAAACATCCACTATGTGCTTCATGCAGAATCCTTCGGATAAGTTCATTATCTCTGGGTACACAGACCCTATCTCGGAACATCATACATCCATCAGGACTTATCCGAAAGTCTGACTCAACATTTGACTCATATTGAACTCTTTTAGCTTGTAAATTATTGCCGCCTTTTTGAGCTTCACAAATCTCTTGAAGAAACATTGGTCTAGCCCTCAACTCGGCTAGAATAGAACCATCGTCTGACAAAGCTATCTGTGTATCCATGGCTCCCAGCGCAAACAAGGATTTCCTGCTCAAGGCATCGGAGACCACATTCGGCTTTCCCGGATGGTAGTCAATCACTAACTCATAATCCTTTATTAGCTCTAACAATCTTCTCTGCCTTAGATTCAACTCCTTTTGAGTCATCAAGTACTTTAGGCTCTTATGATCAGTGAACACCCGACATTTCTCACCATACAAATGGTGTCTCCAAATCTTTAGTGCAAATACAATTGCGGCTAACTCCAAATCGTGGGTTGGGTAATTCTTCTCATGTGGCTTTAATTGTCTAGAGGCATATGCTATCACCCTGCCCTCTTGCTTGAGTACACAACCTAATCCATTCAAGGATGCATCACTGTAAACTATAAATTCTTTTCCTGGTTCAGGTTGTACTAAAACGGGAGCCTCAGTTAACAATGCCTTCAATTTCTCAAAACTCTGCTGCCACTTTTCTGTCCGCTCAAACTTTACATCTTTTTATAGTAGCTTCATCATCGGAGTAGCTATCATGGAAAATCCCTTGACAAATCGTCTATAGTAGCCAGCTAGGCCCAGAAAACTCCTAACCTCGATTACATTCCTTTGTGGTTTCCAATCCACAATTGCTGAGATCTTACTCAGATCGACTCTAATTCCATCTCCCGAGACAATGTGCCCCCAAAATCCAACTTCCTTAAGCCAAAATTCACTTTTACTAAACTTGGCATATAATTGTTTATCTCTCAAAATTTGCAGGACCGTTCTCAAATGCTCAGCATGCTCGTTCTCATCCCAAGAGTAGATCAATATATCATCAATAAAGACTACAACAAATTTATCCAAATATGGCTGAAAGATACGATTCATCAAATCCATGAAAACTGTAGGGGCATTTGTTAAACCGAAAGGCATGACCAAAAATTCATAGTGACCATATCTTGTCCAAAATATGGGTTTTGGCACATCCAAGTCCTTGACTCTCAACTGATAATATCCAGACCTCAAATCTATCTTAGAAAACACGGTGGCTCCCTTCAATTGATTAAACAAATCATTGATTCTTGGCAACGGGTACTTGTTCTTCACGGTTACTTTATTGAGCTGCCGATAATCTATACATAACCTCATGGAACCATCTTTCTTTTTCCCAAATAAAATGGGAGCACCCCACGGAGAATAACTCGATCTTGTAAAGCCTTTGTCCGACAACTCTTGCAACTGTGCTTTCAGTTCTTTTAGTTCGGTTGGAGCCATTTTGTACGGAGCAATTGAAATGGGGGCAGTACCAGGAGCTAACTCAATCCCAAATTCAATCTCTCTAACCGGAGGTAACCCTGGTAATTCCTCTGGGAAAAGATTTGGATACTCACATACTATGGGCACTGATTCAATTCTTAACTCAGTCTCTCTAGCATTCATCACAAAGGCAAGGTAAGCTTCGTACCCCTTTCTTAGATATGAGTCAACAAGGAAGATATCACTACTGACAATCTGTCTTGCTCATCTAATTTAACACGAATAAGATCCCCACTTTCACATTTCAACTCAATAAACTTCCTTCCACAATTCACTATCACATCATGAGTAGTTAACCAATCCATCCCAAGGATGACATTGAATTCATCAAATGGCAATAACATGAGATTAGCAGAAAATGTAATGACCTCTAATCATCAAAGGAAAATCTTTGCATACTCTATCGACTAACACACATTTGCCTAAGGGATTTGACACTCTTATTACAAATTCGGTAGATTCTACAGGCATGTTCATGCTAGAGACTAATTTCATGAAAATATACGAGTGGGTAGATCCCAGATCAATTAAAGCTATAACACGAGTATCATAGAGAGAAAATGTACCCGTGATTACGTCGGGGGAGGACGCCTCTTCGTGAGTGCGAATGGCATATGTTCTCGCTGGTGCTCTACCCTCAGCTTTTGCAGTCTGCTCTCTAGATGTATTCTTACAATTCATTTCATTCCCCGGGTTTCTCTGTGGACGAGAATGACGGCTAATAAAGTGGCTTATGAGGATGAGGCACATAGGTTTAGGTGTATAGAGTAAACTTGTTGACTTAGATTTAGTTTCTCTCCCTCTTGTGTTTTATTCTTGTTCTCATTCTTTTTTTTATACGAAGTGCGCTTTTACCCTAAAAATCAATACCATTCAATTAGCCTATGTTTTCTTAAACTTTATTCAAAAATTAAATATTGAATATTTTATTTATTAAAGGATTTTTTTATACAACTAAAGGAATATTTAATTTAAGCATTTAAAAATAAATAAATTTCTATATTAAATTTGTATAACTACAATGAGAGTATTTATCATATCCCTTTTACGCATAATTTGTTTTGAATTTAATTATGCGTTTAACATGTTTAGAATATTTTAATAAGAGAGAAACAACTGATTTAATAATTAATCTATGTAAATATATATTTCATTTTTTTTGTCAAGAACTTTAACTGTAAGTTCTTTTCAACTATTACATGTTATGTTTGAAAATAAATGGAAATAGTAGGATGAGACACTTAAGTTAAGGGCAACTTGTTAACATTTATGATTTGCATGTTTTGGATTGGTCCAGTCAGCAAATGATTATTAATCTATGCTACAAATGAGTTTAATTGTGTTGAGGGATTTGCTTTTATCTCATAGAGGATTTTTTTTTTTGTGATAAATAAGAGAGTAAAAAAACAAAACTACATAACACAATTCAAACTCCCTGTCCCGGGAATTTAAAAAATTTGCAACCTTTGCTTATTTATGTGAGCCATCTTTTTTCAGCCTGTCAGCTTCCAGACTCTTTTCTCTAGAAATATGGAAAATGCTCTAATACTGAGTTTGTGAAAGCAGCTAAAGAATCCTCCTTATCAGCGCCGTAGTGGGTCTATCTGATGCAATCTCTTGGAAGGCACTAGCCACCTCAATACCGTCCGTCCGAATTTGCACCTCTTTAAAACCTCGATCAATCAATATGCTTAAGCCATCCAAAATGCCCTACAATTCTGCCTCAAACACTGAACAACTCCCAAGAAATGTAACACCCCTTACCCGTATTCGAAACTTGAACCGGGTACGAGGCATTACCATACTTAACTAGCTCAAACATACAACATTAAACCATAAAATTTTGTTCAAATTAAAACTTCTCATTCGTGATCTTAATGTCCTTATTATAGGTCTACGAGACCCTAAACTTCCACTCAGAATGATTCGGAACCAAACTGGAAACTTTTGAACACTTAGAAGAATTTGACACAAAACAGGGCCACACGCCCATGTGAAGGAAGGGACACGCCCGTGTGGCATATCACATGCCTGTGTTCCACACCTGTGTGGATTTATTTTTCAATTCAATCCTACAGTGGTTTTCATACGGTCTGACACACGCCCGTGTCCATAGCCCGTGTCCCTCACACGGCCATGCCACGCCCGTGTCTCCACCCGTGTGTGAAAACCTTGGCATTCTGTTTATGACGTCATCATCTCAATAAGGGCACACGGCCAAGGCACACGCCCGTGTCCTTACACCGTGTGTCGAATTAAATTCCTAATTTTAGGTGCAGACTTCGGACGGCCTAGGCACATGCCCGTGTCTTAGGCCGTGTCTCCTACACGATCGAGACACACGGCCGTGTCTCTGCCCGTGTGTTTACTACTGAGCATACTAACTTGCCAACCTAGCATGCATGGGGATACATGGCCTATTAACACGCCCATGGGGTTGACTGTGTGTCACACACGACCTAGACACACGCTTGTGTGTACCGTGTGGACATTGGTAAGGCTATTTACCAAGCCAAATGCCACCCTACAAAGCAACCATACTTATACCAATTCAATTCAACATGTATTATGACCATAAGGCACTTCTAAGAACTCATAATCTAGACATCCACACAAGCATGCACTTCATGAAATTCATCATCATTGAATATATAAACATGTCAAGTATTGGCCAATTTCCAATGGCCATTTACAAAATGAATTGAATAACATTAATAGCCACACCTTGGCTAGTAAATATGACATAACACAAAATGACCAAGTTCCTATGGATGCCATACTCAAAATTTATCAAAATATGCTATGCTATACCAAGAGAAGTTGATAGTGTGATTCCGAACTCCGACGTTCCACGATTCCCGAGCTAGCTTGGCAAGACTACAAGGAAAAGGGAAATGAGAGGGGTAATAAGTTTGCATGAAATAAGTAGCAACATAAAGGCTCATAATGTCATCCATCAATTGCGTTGAATAAAAAAACACAAAGTCTTAAGCACATTTCCATAACTTACTCATGCTTACTCTTACCAATTACAATTCATGTCACATATCGTAATCATTTATCGTGGATTACTCACATGTACCTGTATCACTTCATCACATAGCTTTAGCACAAATCTCATCTCTATTATAAGCTTACCTATTTACCCCATTGAATCACTTGGGATACTCAAATATACACAATCATCATCATTCACATGAATACGACGCCAATGCCACATCCCAGATGTGGTCTTACATGGGGTCACCTTTAGATGCCGATGCCATATCCCATATATGGTCTTATACGGGATCTCATATCGATTGTCGATGCCATATCCCGGATATGGTCTTATACAATTTTCATATTCGATGCCGACGCCATATCCCAGATATGGTCTTATACGAGATCTCAATTTTTCTGCAGAGGCCATGTCCCGGACATGGTCTTATACTGAGACCTTACCCATCTCAAGTCTTAATGATATTATTCTCTCATTTATTTAAGTCCAACCAGAGGGCTTCAACATCAAAATTCTCATCATTTTCTCATTCAACATCCTTACTAAAATTCATAGAAATATTATACATCTTCACAAATATCAAACATTTTAAAACATGCTAGCATGATGTTGAACTTATTACACACAAACTTACCTCGATTTCAAAATATAGGTGGAATCTTTCAAATTAGTCCACCACCTTGTTCTTGCCTCGATTTTCGATCCGGGCCGTGTTTCTTGATCTATAATAACAAATTCAATCATTTTAATTACCACATTAATCACTACATTTCAATAACCATACTTTGATAAAATTACCATTTTGCCCTTAGACTTTCACAAAATGAGTATTTTATCCCTAGGCTCGTAAATCAATTCTTACCCAATTTCTTCCTTAAACGAGCCTAGTGAACATTTATTTCTCTTATAGCAACTCTCAATACTCATTATTTCACACATTTACCACATATTTTATAACCTTTACAAAAAGTTCATTTAAGGTGTTTTCATGGTAACACCTTTCACAAAAGTTGTTTATTTAACAACTAAGACTCATTTTCTTCCATAAGAATGCAGCAAAAAACATAAATACTCACATGGAAAAACTCTAAACTTTCAACCATTTTGCAAAATAGTCCCCTCTTTAGCTAGCTTAAGCTTTAGGGGTTCCGAAAGTACAATTATTATCAAGAAATGATCATCAAATCACTTACTTGTAATGAGAAAAGCTTGCTGAAATTTTTGAGCTTTCAAACCCTTATTTTGCTGCTAATTTTCGGTGGAGAAGAAGAGAAGAAAAGATGATATCTTTTCTTTCTTTGTTTTATTTTATTTCTAGACAATTTATCACCTAATCCACCAACTTGACCTATTTTGACATCTTTTTGTCTCCTATAGCAGATCCAACCATTACTAGAGGTGCTAATTGCACTTTGAGGACCTCCAACTAATATTCTATAGCTATTAGACACTTTTAGCTTGTAAAATAGAACTTTCGCACTTTATGCGATTTAGTCATTTTTCGCAATTAAGCATGAAATCGCTAGAATTAAAGCACCAAAACTTTCATGCACCTATATAATCATTCTCTAAATCATAAAATAACGTTAAAATAATTTTCTCCGACCTCGAATTAGTAGTTTCGAAACCACTATTCTGACTAGCCCCTAAATCGGGCTGTTACATTTCTCCCCCTTAAGGATTTTCGTCCCCGAAAATCTTACCGACAAAAAGGTTGGGATATTGGTTTCTCATAGTCTCCTCGGGTTCCCATGTAGTCTCTTCTACCCCATGTCTTTGCCATAGTATTTTCACAAGGGCTATGCTTTTGTTTCTCAACTATTTGACTTCTAGTGTCAAAATATTAACCAATTCCTCACCATAAGTCATGTCCCGTCGAATTTCTACTTCTGATGGCACAATCACATGCGAAGGGTCCGAACGGTATCGGCGTAACATAGACACGTGGAAGACATCATGAATCTTTTCCAACTCAGGTGCAAAGCCAAACGATAGGCTACCGGCCCTATCCTCTCGGTAATCTTATATGGTCCGATAAAGCGCGGACTCAATTTTCCTTTCCGGCCAAATCTGAGGACCTTCTTCCATGGTAACACTTTCAGAAACACCTTATTACCGACTTGAAACTCAATCTCTTTCCGTTTCAAGTCCGCATAGGACTTTTGTCTATCTGAGGCAGTTTTTAGACATTCACGTATCACTTTTACCTTCTCTTCGGTTTCTCTAACTAAATCGACCCCGTGAATCTGATTCTCTCTGAGTTCAGTCCAATACAGGGGCGTTCGGCACTTACGCCCATACAGTGCCTCATAAGGTGCCATCTTCAAACTCTACTGAAAGCTGTTATTGTAGGCGAATTCCACCAGCGGTAAGTATTTCTCTCAATTACCTTGGAATTCCAAAACAAAACATCGAAGCATGTCTTCAAGTATCTGTATTACTCTTTCTGACTGCCCGTCGGTTTGCGGATGGAAAGCTGTACTAAAATTCAATTTTTTGCATAAGGCCTCTTGCAACTTTTTCAAAAATCGTGACGTAAATCTTGGATCTCTATCCAAAATAATCGACAACGGTACTCCGTGAAGTCTTACTATTTCTGTCACATACAAATCCGCCAACTTATCTAGCAAATAATCAACCCGTACTGGTATGAAATGGGCTAAATTTGTAAGTCTATCAATAATAACCCATACTGCATCCTTCTTTTTCGGTGTTAATGGTAAACCTGACACAAAATCCATAGCAATCCGGTCTAATTTCCACTCGGGAACCATAATAAGCTGAAGTAGACCCGAAGGTACTTGGTGTTCAGCCTTCACTTGTTGACAAATTAGACATCTCGATACAAAATCAAAAATGTCTTTCTTCATACTCAGCCACCAATACCATTTCCTCATGTCATTATACATCTTCGTGCTGCCTGGATGTACAAACAAACATCCACTATGTGCTTCATGCAGAATCCTTCGGATAAGTTCATTATCTCTGGGTACACAGACCCTATCTCGGAACATCATACATCCATCAGGACTTATCCGAAAGTCCGACTCAACATTTGACTCATATTGAACTCTTTTAGCTTGTAAATTATTGCCGCCTTTTTGAGCTTCACAAATCTCTTGAAGAAACATTGGTCTAGCCCTCAACTCGGCTAGAATAGAACCATCGTCTAAAAAAGCTATCTGTGTATCCATGGCTCCCAGCGCAAACAAGGATTTCCTGCTCAAGGCATCGGAGACCACATTCGGCTTTCCCGGATGGTAGTCAATCACTAACTCATAATCCTTTATTAGCTCTAACCATCTTCTCTGCCTTAGATTCAACTCCTTTTGAGTCATCAAGTACTTTAGGCTCTTATGATCAGTGAACACCCGACATTTCTCACCATACAAATGGTGTCTCCAAATCTTTAGTGCAAATACAATTGCGGCTAACTCCAAATCGTGGGTTGGGTAATTCTTCTCATGTGGCTTTAATTGTCTAGAGGCATATGCTATCACCTTGCCCTCTTGCATGAGTACACAACCTAATCCATTCAAGGATGCATCACTGTAAACTATAAATTCTTTTCCTGGTTCAGGTTGTACTAAAACGGGAGCCTCAGTCAACAATGCCTTCAATTTCTCAAAACTCTGCTTGCACTTTTCTGTCCGCTCAAACTTCACATCTTTTTATAGTAGCTTCGTCATCGAAGTAGCTATCATGGAAAATCCCTTGACAAATCGTCTATAGTAGCCAGCTAGGCCCAGAAAACTCCTAACCTCGATTACATTCCTTTGTGGTTTCCAATCCACAATTGCTGAGATCTTACTCGGATCGACTCTAATTCCATCTCCCGAGACAATGTGCCCCCAAAATCCAACTTCCTTAAGCCAAAATTCACTTTTACTAAACTTGGCATATAATTGTTTATCTCTCAAAATTTGCAGGACCGTTCTCAAATGCTCAGCATGCTCGTTCTCATCCCAAGAGTAGATCAATATATCATCAATAAAGACTACAACAAATTTATCCAAATATGGCTGAAAGATACGATTCATCAAATCCATGAAAGCTGTAGGGGCATTTGTTAAACCGAAAGGCATGACCAAAAATTCATAATGACCATATCTTGTCCAAAATATGGTTTTTGGCACATCCAAGTCCTTGACTCTCAACTGATAATATCCAGACCTCAAATCTATCTTAGAAAACACGGTGGCTCCCTTCAATTGATTAAACAAATCATTGATTCTTGGCAACGGGTACTTGTTCTTCACGGTTACTTTATTGAGCTGCCGATAATCTATACATAACCTCATGGAACCATCTTTCTTTTTCACAAATAAAATGGGAGCACCCCACGGAGAATAACTCGATCTTGTAAAGCCTTTGTCCGACAACTCTTGCAACTGTGCTTTCAGTTCTTTTAGTTTGGTTGGAGCCATTCTGTACGGAGCAATTGAAATGGGGGCAGTACCAGGAGCTAACTCAATCCCAAATTCAATCTCTCTAACCGGAGGTAACCCTGGTAATTCCTCTGGGAAAAGATTTGGATACTCACATACTATGGGCACTGATTCAATTCTTAACTCAGTCTCTCTAGCATTCATCACAAAGGCAAGGTAAGCTTCGTACCCCTTTCTTAGATATGAGTCAACAAGGAAGATATCACTACTGACAATCTGTCTTGCTCATCTGATTTAACACGAATAAGATCCCCACTTTCACATTTCAACTCAATAAACTTCCTTCCACAATTCACTATCACATCATGAGTAGTTAACCAATCCATCCCAAGGATGACATCGAATTCATCAAATGGCAATAACATGAGATTAGCAGAAAATGTAATGACCTCTAATCATCAAAGGAAAATCTTTGCATACTCTATCGACTAACACACATTTGCCTAAGGGATTTGACACTCTTATTACAAATTCGGTAGATTCTACAGGCATGTTCATGCTAGAGATTAATTTCATGCAAATATACGAGTGGGTAGATCCCAGATCAATTAAAGCTATAACACGAGTATCATAGAGAGAAAATGTACCCGTGATTACGTCGGGGGAGGACGCCTCTTCGCGAGCGCGAATGGCATATGTTCTCGCTGGTGCTCTACCCTCAGCTTTTGCAGTCTGCTCTCTAGATGTATTCTTACAATTCATTTCATTCCCCGGGTTTCTCTGTGGCCTTCCTCTAGCAGTACTTCCAGGTCTTGCACTCTGAGGTTTCTCTTTCTCACCCATCTTGGGGTAATCTCTGATAAAATGGTCTAGGGATCCACAATTGAAACAAGCTTTCTCGTTTGCTCGACACTCCCTGAGATGACATCTGCCACACTGCGGGCATTCCGGTCTACTCGGTCGAGCGTTGCCAACACTAGCAACCGAAGTGGTCTGAGCTTTAGACCCCGAGTACTGTCTACCCTTACTTCTACTTGAAAATCCAGCTGAGGTGGCTGGTCGAGTAGCAAAATCTTATGACTTCTTGGATGTGGATTGGAATGACTTGCCTAATTCTCTCTTCTTCGAGTCGCGAGACTCAATTTCAGCCTTCCTTTTCTCTTTGACCAGTTCCTCGGCCTTACAGGCTCTATCTACCAGCACCACAAATTCTTTTAGTTCTAGGACACCTACGAACAAACAGACATCCTCATTTAACCCATCCTCAAACCTTTTACACATAATAGCCTCGGTGGATACGCACTCTCGGGCATATTTACTAAGCCTTACGAACTCATGTTTGGATTCAGTCATCGTCATTCGACCTTGCTTTAGCTCCAAGAACTCTTTTCTTTTCTGGTCAATTAACCTTTGACTAATATACTTCTTCCGAAACTCCTCTTGGAAGAATTCCCAATTAACTCTCTCCCTTGGTACCACCGACACAAGGGTGTTCCACCACCGATAGGCCGAATCTCTCAAGAGAGATACCACATACTTCATGCACTCTTCAGGTGTCAATGACAACTCGTCAAATACTCTGATGGTATTCTCAAGCCAAAATTCTGCCCTCTCCGGATCATCATCTTTACTAGCTCGAAATTCCTCAGCTCCTTATTTCTGGATCTTATTGACCGGAGGGCTTTCTCTTCTTACCACCTCTACCACCTGGGGAGCTACAAGAGTGGGCTGAGGAAAAGGTGGGGTGGAGGGGGTTGAGCATTAGGATTTGATCGTATATACTTAGTGTACCAGTTGCTCATCATATAGAGAAAGGCTTCTCGAGCCTCTTCTCCCTGACCCAAAGTCTCGGGTCTACTTTCTACTGGTGCAGTCCCTTACGCGGGAGCCGACGTATTACTTGCAGCATCATCGGCTGCAGCTCGATCAGGATCCATTTACTATATAAAAACACAATTCAAATCGTCAAGAGTCATCACACTATCATTATGTAAATACTCATATGTATGGCATGTATAGCTAGACTCATACTTACGCTACGTTAGTCCGAGAATCGACTAAACCGTAGCTCTGATACCACTAAATGTAACACTCCTTACCCATATTCGACACTTGAACTGGGTACGAGGCATTACCGTACTTAACTAGCTCAAACATACAACATTGATCCATAAAATTTCGTTCAAATTAAAACATCTCATTCGTGATCTTAATGTCCTTATTATAGGTCTACGAGACCCTAAACTTGCACTCAGAATAATTCACAACTAAACCGGAAACTTTTGAACACTTAGAAAAATATGACACAAAACAGGGCCACACGCCCATGTGAAGGAAGGGACACGCCCATGTGGCATATCACATACCCGTGTTCCACACCCGTGTGGATTTATTTTTCAATTCAAACCTACAGGGGTTTTCACACGGCCTGACACACACTCGTGTCCATAGCCCGTGTCCCTCACACGGCCATGACACGCCTGTGTCTCCACTCGTGTGTCAAAACCTTGGCATTTTGTTTATGACGTCATCATCTCAATAAGGGCACACGGCCAAGGCACACGCCCATGTCCTTACACCATGTGTCGAATTAAATTCCTAATTTCAGGTGAAGACTTCACACGGCCTGGGCACATGCCCGTGGCTTAGGCCGTGTCTCTGCCTGTGTGTTTACTACTGAGCATACTGACTTGCCAACCTAGCATGCATGGGGACACACGACCTATTAACACGCTCATGGGGTTGACCGTGTGTCACACACGACCTAGACACACGCCCGTGTGTCTACCCGTGTGGACATTGGTAAGGCTATTTACCAAGCCAAATGCCACCCTACAAAGAAACCATACTTATACCAATTCAATTCAACATGTATTATGACCATAAGGCACTTCTAAGAACTCATAATCTAGACATCCACACAAGCATGCACTTCATGAAATTCATCATCATTGAATATATAAACATGTCAAGTATTGACCAATTTCCAATGGCCATTTACAAAATGAATTGAATAACATTAATAGCCACACATTGACTAGTAAATATGACATAACACAAAATGACCAAGTTCCTATACATGCCATACTCAAAATTTATCAAAATATGCTATGCTATACCAAGAGAAGTTGATAGTGTGATTCCGAACTCCGACGTTCCACGATTCCCGAGCTAGCTTGGCAATACTACAAGGAAAGGGAAATGAGAGGGGTAAGCATAAAGCTTAGTAAGTTTGCATGAAATAAGTAGCAACATAAAGGCTCATAATGTCATCCATCAATTACGTTGAATAAAAAAACACAAAGTCTTAAGCACATTACCATAACTTACTAATTCTTACTCTTACCAATTACAATTCATGTCACATATCGTAATCATTTCTCATGGATTACTCACATGTACCTGTATCACTTCATCACATAGCTTTAGCACAAATCTCATCTCTATTATAAGCTTAACTATTTACCCCATTGAATCACTTGGGATACTCGAAGATACATAATCATCATCATTCACATGAATACGACGCCAATTCCACACCCTATATGTGGTCTTACATGGGGTCACCTTTAGATGCCGATGCCATATCCCAGATATGGTCTTATACGGGATCTCATATCGATTGTCGATGCCATATCCCAGATACGCTCTTATAGGATTTTCATATTTGATGCCGACGCCATATCCCAGATATGGTCTTATACGGGATCTCAATTCGGTGCCGAGGCCATGTCCCAGACATGGTCTTATACGAGACCTTACCCATCTCAAGTCTTGATGATATTATTCTCTCATTTATTTAAGTCCAACTGGGTCTTCAACATCACAATTCTCATCATTTTCTCATTCAAAATCCTTACTCAAATTCATAGAAATATTATACATCTTCACAAATATCAAACATTTTAAAACATACTAGCATGATGTTGAACTTATTACACACAAACTTACCTCGATTTCAAAATATATGTGGAATCTTTCAAATTAGTCCATCAACTTGCTCTTGCCTCGGTTTTGGTCCGGGCGTCATGTTTCTTGATCTATAATAACAAATTCACTCATTTTAATTACCACATTAATCACTACATTTCAATAATCATACTTTAACAAAATTACCATTTTGCCCTTAGACTTTTACAAAATGGCTATTTTACCCCTAGGCTCGTAAATCAATTCTTACCCAATTTCTTCCTTAAACGAGCCTAGGTGAACATTTATTTCTCTTATAGCAACTCTCAATACTCATTATTTCACACATTTACCACATATTTTATAACCTTTACAAAAAGTTCATTTTAGGTTTTTTCATGGTAACACCTTTCACAAAAGTTGTTTATTTAACAACTAAGACTCATTTTCTACCATAAGAATGCAGAAAACAACATAAATAATCACATGGAAAAACTCTAAACTTTTAACCATTTTGCAAAATAGTCCCCTCTTTAGCTAGCTTAAGCTTTAGGGGCTCCAAAAGTACAATTATTATCAAGAAATGATCATCAAATCACTTACTTGTAATGAGAAAAGCTTGCTGAAATTTTTGAGCTTTCAAACCCTTATTTTGCTGCTAATTTTCGGTGGAGAAGAAGAGAAGAAAAGATGATATCTTTTCTTTCTTTATTTTATTTTATTTCTAGACAATTTATCACCTAATCCGACAACTTGACCAATTTTGACATCTTTTTGTCTCCTATAGCCGGTCAACCATTACTAGAGGGGTTAATTGCACTTTGAGAACCTCCAACTAATATTCTATAGCTATTAGACACTTTTAGCTTGTAAAATAGAACTTTTGCATTTTATGCGATTTAGTCCTTTTTCGTAATTAAGCATGAAATCGCTAGAATTAAAGTACCAAAATTTTCATGCATCTATATAATCATGCTCTAACTCATAAAATAATGTTAAAATACTTTTCTCTGACCTCGGATTAGTAGTTCCAAAACCACTATTCCGACTAGCCCCTAAATCGGGCTGTTATAAGAAATTTATTGAAACCAAGATCCATTGCCCACTATGATCACGAACAATTCCCCCTACTGTGGCAGAGCCATCCTCGGGTCTAATGGGTCCATCAGTATTCAAGTAAATCTCAAGCTCCGACAAGTTTGGAGATGAACATGGATGATGAAGCGAACTCGAATGTCCACTACCAGCAATCATAACACGTTAGGCCTTAATAGTGTCATTACTACTCCAGGATATACCTTGAAAAATAAATAAGTTACGATTTTTCTATATGATCCAAATGAGGATTCTGAAAAAACATTTCCAATCAACCTCCCCTAATCCAAGATCGTATTTTTTCTGCAAATTAGATGTGATCCATTCCTGCAAATTACCAAAAAAAAAACTAACAAGACGGTCAGTAGGGATTAAAAAGTTCCATATATCTCTTGCAGGAAGGCAATCCCGAAAAGTATGTAACAGATCTTCAATGATATGCCCACAAACCCCACACATCGAGCTATGATTGATCCCCCACCAAAATCTTTCCACATTCATGAGTGGAACGACGGAAATGTGCAAGTGTACACAATCGCAACAAGTAATAAAGTGATAAGTAAATGTCGAGTTATCGTACCCATAGGGACTGTGAAAAGAATTATTTATTAATGCAATTTAAAACACTTTGGTGAATAAAAATATTTTGATTTGAGGAGGTGATTAAAAACTAAGATTTTTAACTAAGTAAAATAAATAAATATAAAATAAAATTTTAAATGCACGATTTCAAAAGATGATTTTAATCAAGATGACATAATTATGTTAGGTTAATTACATTTCTTAACTTAGAATTATTAAACTCATGTTCATGTTGTTACGAATAAATTCACGGTAACTCGGTAATTTGCTAACTTATGAACATACTTACCTACCAAAATCCATTTATCTTTTAACTATATCTCTATGTCAATTCAACTGATTAAACAAATTCTAATAAGAAAATATGTTAATGCACATACATACTTATGAAATTAAAATAATCTCTTGTACATATCTCTATGCCAATTCAAACAATTAATTCAATCTCATAAGCACATAAAAGATTACGCGAGGTAACAATATATTTCTACCTTGAAACAGCTTAATCACAATAATCTTGCAAGTTATGCAAGGCTAATGTATCGTTAGATACCGTTGCTAATTTAATCCTCAGCTACCTTAGATGATTAAAGATGCACTGATTAAGTATTGTGTCAATTAATTACAATTTCAATCTGTTTAAATAAGTAATTCATTATTTACCTTACAATTGTAAAGCAATAATAACTTAGTCATGGTTTTACTTAATCAAACATCTTACTGAGGCCTATAACAGCACAAAGACAATTTTAATAACTCAAGTAGACGAAATGCAATCAACATAACATGAATTAAATTTAAGCAATATTAATTAAATTAAACATATCAACATCACAAATATTCATAGACATGTTCATCATAATAACAAAAAAATTAAAAGGATAGGGAACAAGAATCAAATCCGGTGTTTTCTCCGCGACTTGACTAGTTTGCTCCACTCATCCTTCTCCGCTTCTTCTTGTTGAATCGAGGATTCCACGAACACTTGAATGCTGCCCCAAATGGTGATTGATTGACTCTTTTTCAAGAGGTGAAATTGGCAAGGGAATAGGGGAAGAAAATGAAGAATAATGGAAGGGAATGAAGAGAGAAAAATGAGAGAAAAGTGAAGAGATGGGAAAGGTTGAGATGTGTTTGAAGTGAGAAGCCAAGGGGGGTATTTATAGGTTGAGAAGGCTGCTAAAAATATCCAAAATCAGCAGCCAAAGATTCCCCCCATGGCTGGCCACACATGTGGCATGTTTGAAGATTTCAAACATGCTATTTTAAGGTAGGGGCAAATCTAGAAAGGCATAAAGGGTTTGAATACAATTTGAAGGAGTCTTCAAGTTCCATTTTGCAAGCCAAATAATCAGCCAAGAAATCTGATTGGGTCAGTATGTTGGACGGTTTTGGGCTGCCCAGTGCTCGGTTGGATTGGTTTTCTCGGTTCAGCTCAACTGGGCCCCTTTTCATAATTAATTAACAATAATTTATTTAAGCCAAATTAAATTGGATTAAAATTAATTATATTATGAATTAATACACATAATTTGGACCATCTTAGGCTGAAAAATTAATTCTCCTTGATGCTTCAAAATTGCTTCTTGGTTTTGCGCTTCTAACAGTGTCCGCCGAGCCGTTTTTCGCCCTTTGTGCAAATCTGTCGAAAATAATCAAAATAAATCAAAATTTGATATAAAATTAATTAAAATTAAAAATGCTCATAATTTGAGTGAAATTTAATTATTTTATAAGTTTTATTTATTTTTTTACACAAATTTTACCGAAACTGCATGAATTTGAGTTAAAAAGAGCATGAAAAAGTGTGTATATTTTCGTGTTTCCACACCCCAAACTTAATTCATTTCTCATCCCGAGTAATGCACAAATTTGAAAATAATTTCTTAGAAACACCTTTGAAAAATTCCTTCAGAACAACATTCTTCCCAAAATTATTATTTTAGTATACCTATGCTTAAGAACAAGAATTTTGAGATTTACGCTACTTACATATCATTCAAATTAATCTCAATCATTCTTATGATAGAAAAAATAGACTAAATGATTTCAAATAAAGACATGTTAAATACCTACCAATTTGATTTTATTCCCTTATTCAAGATTAAGGTGCAATCATTAAGTTTAACTTATGCCTTTATATGTTGAACATAGCAATTTCTCTCCACTAATGTAGGTAGCATAAAAACTTGAATTAATAGGTCTTTAAAAAGGTTGTAACATGGCTAGGCTAGGGGTAGGTAAAAGATAGATAAATTTAGGTTAAAAACTCTAGACTCAGCTTCAATCGGACCTTCGAAATAATTACCTTCTATACACCAACTTATTTTTCTTTCACATTCTCTTTTATACATCTATTTCTTTCGAGTACACATGCTTTCCTTTTTTTTCTCTTTTTTTTTTTCATGAGCATTTTGCTATATGTATTACAATTTTTTTTGAGCATTTGATACTTCTTTTCAACTCCCCCAAACTTGTTTCAAAGAATATTCTGAATAGTACTGAGTCTAGTGTTTGGGACAATTTAAAGATAATTAAGAGAAAAGTGATGGCTAAATATTGCGAAGGTTCAAACAAAATTAGGTCATATAGTCTCAAAGTTGGGTTTCAAAGGATAAAAATTCATCAAGGTTGGCTTGAAAGGCTCAAACGGTCCCAACAAAAGTTGCCTAAATCATTTTGAACATTCCATGCTTCCTAGGATTTCGCCTCAAGAAACTACTAAGTCAATTCTAGAGACTTAAACTTTCATGCATGCCTAACTTTCCCAAGGAACTAAAATTTTATGATATGATTTGCATGCTTTATTAAAAATACATTTATGTCATATTTCAGTTAACATAACAATTTTTGAAATAATCGAACTTTATTCATACTGAAGTTTAGCATACTTAATAAAATTTCAAATTTTTGAACAAAATATAACGTAATCATAACTGAAAGAAAATTTTATTTTGAAAGGAAATAATTTCAATTTTTCGGTCCCCCTACTTAAGATGAACAATGTCCTCATTGTTAAAAGTGAATAGGTACTATACACCAGGTAGGATTCTGTAAAAGAGGAGGTGAGTCAATTTGACTGCTTAAGTACCAAGCTCTCTCTAGATCCAATCCTAGACATGTATATATCTATTGTTACACTTTGTACTTTGAAACTTTTTCATTTTTATTTATGATTTCCACCTCTTGTTTTATTATGCGAAAATAAAAAATTCCTAAAAAAACTTAATCTTATTAAATAACCTAAGAACAGAAATAAAATAAAGTCAAGATCCTCCTTTTTTATTTATTTGCAGATCCCTCCGAATTTGACTCATCTTTTGCTCCATCGTCTTTGTTTTTGCATGAATCGCTTGACTCCCTCTTCGATAATGGACTCCATGGTTCAAATATGAAATCTAGAAACTCAGGCACAAAAATAAACGGGTCATTGTATATTTTCGTAAGAGCACTTCTCATTGAGTCATCCCGTATTTTTGAATATCTCCAGTAAGCTTGGTGCTGCCACTGTATATGTTGCATGATGTCCATCAATTTTGACAGCTCATCTCGAAGATCTGGGCGAGGCGATTGAGTCCTGAACATTGAAGTTGCAATGTCAGGTTCGATTACTGGTTCCATTGGTTCTGCCTTATCAGGGATTTCAGCTGACTGCACTGGTTCGATCTCTGTGGGATCTTCTTCTTCTTCTTCAGGATCCTCGCTCTCTTCAACTCGTTGTTGTAGAATAGAGTCTCCAACTATTCGGTAGAGGTCCCAATCTATGATTGTGCCCTTGCTATAACTTGTCTTCTTTACGTTTGCAAGAATTTTAGATTTCAAGCACAAAATTGTTATCGTAAAGGGAAAGTAAGCTAGGCCAGAACATCTAGCGGCACAATTCCGCATTTCTCTCAAGATGATTTTTCCCACATCAATGGTCTTTCCAATTAAAATCCAGTATAATAAGACTATTCGCTCTAATGAAATTGTAGTCCCATGTGAAATGGGCATAAGGCTGAATCAAATGAAATAGAACCATACCTTTGCTAGTGGTGTCAAATATTCTCTGTAATAGCCCGTTTTAAGTAAAATCGGAACAGTGGTTTCAGGACCACAAATCTGAGTCAGAAAGAAAATTTATTTTAATATTATTGCATGGTCTACATTATGATAGGAAAAACGTATGAAAATATTGATAAGAAAATTTTACGGATTTCATGTTTAATTATAGAAAGGACCAAATTGCATAAAATGCAAAAGTTGAGTTCTAGTAGCTATAAATATCAAATAGCTACGGAATTCAAAACTTGAGGTCCTTATCTGGTACTTAGGCCATTAACAAAAGTTAGTAGATATTTTTTTGATGATTCATCCATGGAAATTTAGAAAAAGAAAAAGGACTAAATTGGAAATAGAAATAAATAAAGATGATAATAACTTAATATCATCTTATTATCATCTTCTTCCCCATTTTTTTATGGAAACCCCGGGAAAGAGAAAGAAAATCAAGCAAGCTTAATTGGGTAAGTAATCTTGTCCCGTTTTTAGTAATTTTTATATTCTTTAGATCGGAATAACCTAATCTAGCTATTTTGGGATCAATTTGTAAACTTATCAAAGTATTAAAATTTTTCCAAGGATGAATATGCTGAAATTTTGAAATTTATGGTAGAAATTGAAATATTTTTGATAGATAAACAACTTTTGTAAAGTGAATTTTTATAAAATTGTGATTCAGGGACTAAATTGTAAAGATGTGAAATTCAAGGAAAATTTTTGATTTGTTTGAAATACATTAGCTGTAAATGTTATATGAAAAATTTGGCTAGGCTTGGAATAAGAATTAAATTTGCATGAATTTCATTTTCCGAGCCTAGGGACGAAATTAGAATTAATGAAAAGTATAGGGGAAAAATGGTACTTTTGCCTAAAATGTGAAATTGATTGAATTGAATATGAATTTCATTAAATTGAGTTAAATTTAATTGTATAGATACGGATAGACTGATGTGATTCGGCTCGATTTAGTTGAGTCGATTCACTTGTTTGCCAGATCGTCGACGAGGAGAATGTTCGAATGTTGAAAAATGGTTTAATTTCGTTATGGTAGCGGAAGTTTAACAAAAGGGGTTTGAAATGAATGGTAAGTTTTTAGGAATTATAGTAGGCTCGATTTAACAAAGAAATAAAGTTGGATAAGTTTGAGATAAATGGTGGGATGGGATAAACGAACTTAACTTCAAGAAAGATTCAACACTATATAGTAGTGTCACCCCGTTTCTTATATCGTTAAGGTGGATTGGTGGTTTGGTAGATAGGTGAACGCCACACTGGTTAAGGTGATGAGTTCAAAAACAAGTCGTAGATGCCACTAGCAAAGGCAGATAAGTCAAACGAGACTTGTACGAATTTTGAGAGGAGATAACTCACTCAAGAACACAATGTTCATATAAAAGTTTGTCAAAAAGTCCTTCACAACATGAAATGAGCTAAATTTATAGCCAATACATGGGGTTAGCCGAATAGGCAATTTGAAAAGCTAAATGGACAGGAAATTAAAGCTAAAGGGAGTTGGAAATTTCCTTGAAGTTTCTTGAGCGTCCCTGGAAGCTTCCTTGAAGTTTCCTAGCATGGGAACACCATTGGACAACATCTAGAAGGTGACCATTCAGCATGACATTAATTAAAGTGTTTGGAGCTGAAATTAAGTTGCCTTGATTAGCTAAAAATTTATGGACATTTTAATGATCAGCTGGAGTATTGTGAAGGTCACCAAGGTGTGAAACCGAATGCAAACAGTTCCCCAAGTATGAACACACAAAACCGAAAGGGCAAGTAATGTAACATCCTGGAAAGGGCCTATGCATTTTCGGTTTAATTGTACGAAGTAACATGTTTTATGTACTAAGAATAAATTTTGAACAATTTTGGAAACCTGAAAATGTATGGAAATGTTAAGTTAAAAAAAAATGGAAAGTGAACATTTTTGGAAACTTGGAAATGGATGGAAATGATTTGGAAATGATTCAAAATAGGAAAGTGCACATTTCTGGAAACTTGGAAACGTAAGAAAATGTCAAGTTTACAGAGCCGAACGAAAATTTTTGGAAACTTAGAAATGACTTAGAAATGTCGAGTTTTAAAGTTTAAAAGAGGAAATTAAGGCAAGGTGGCCTTAAAAGAAAAAGTTTGTGAAATTTGACACACAAACAGGCTTGGAAAAGTGGCCTAGAGATGCCACTTAGGGCCTCTGGAAATGGCGCCACATGCAAGGTGTTGGGCACAGGTTCGAGTCACTTGGGAAGCAAATAAAAGAAGTTTTATTTTTGCTTCCGTAAGCTCTGAGGTGGACGGCACATGCCTTCTAGAAAGGAGGAGTTTTATTCTCTTTAATATTCGATTAATAAGGTGATAAATAAGGGATTTAATTTGGATTATTTTTGAAGAGATAATAAAGGATTATTCTCTAATTATTTTAAATTAAGAGATAAAGCTATCAAATAAAGAAGAGTGGTGGCCAAGTAAGGGATTCTGAGGAGTAGTTTCGGCTATAAAAGGAAGGAAATAGGGCTACTCATCAATTTTTCTTCCTCCTCCTCTCTCTCTGTAGATTTACGAGTGCTCTCCTCTCTTCTCTTCTCTTTTTCTTTTGTCAAGCCGAATCTATAGTCCACCATTGCCAAAATTCTCAAGTTTCTTTTCCTTATTTTCGTGGAAACCAAATACCCCAAGAGAACCTCTAGTCGACTTCTCCATTAAATCCCAAAAGCCGAAACTTTATCATCTAGTCATCAAGGCCGATTCTTTAAGGGGCTTTTAACAAGGGTGCTACCGATTTCTTAAAAAGGGTAAGATCCAAAGTTTGGTTTCAATTCTTTTATATTTTAAACCTATCTAAAATTTAGGGACTAATCTCTATTATGGATTTTGGCCGAGTTATGGAAGGGTGTTTTCAGGATTTAAGAAATTGTCAACTACAAGAAGGTATCTTTCGGAACTTCTAAGATCTAAGGTAAGTTATGAATACCATTCGGCCATAAGCTATATTATTATGATTTAATGTTAGATTGGATCTAACATGGGTACATAGGGATTTCGACAGCAATAAAGAAGCAAGGATCCAATTCGGGATTTAAGATTTGGAAGGTAAGAACAAAGGTAAATTCGGCCAAGGCCTATTTTAGTAGTAGATCTATTATTATGTGTTTTAAGCCGAAAACTAACCAATTCAAGGGATTTAGTGACTAGTCGATTTCAAAGGGAAAAAAATACGAGTTTCGGGATTTGATTAAATCATCAAATCGACACCAAGGTAAGCTTTAAGAATACAAATCCTACTAGGATTTGGTTTTCTAGCCGAATAGGCTTTGTGCTAAATAGTAAGTGATTAATCAATTGTAGGAACTTGAGATCTAAGGCGATGTAGATCAGATTTTGGGATTTCAGGTGAAGTGGTTAAGAAAATCAGTGTGTACCCCACACTACTTCTTAATATGTTTCATGGCCTGTTTTATTAAAATATATGATATTAAGAATATGAAAGTGGCTAGGGTACCATGTTATGGTACTAAGTACTCAGTGCACGTTTCCTACTTCTACAAAGAATATGAAAAAGGTCATTAGTAACATGAGAATATGATAAGAATGTGAACTCTGGCATATTTATGCATATCATCATTCTATGGGGCATATGGGTTTGTTTGAAAGGGGAAGTGAATGTGGTGACTTAAGACCACGAACATAGTGACCTAAGACCGTGATATCTCGAAAGTGGTGACCTAAGACCACGATGAATCTGAAAGTGGTGACCTAAGACCACGATGTAATCTGAGCGTGGCGACCTAAGACCACGAATGCGGTGACCTAAGACCGCAATTTGGAGTGTAGCGGAAGGAGGGTCGACTTAGTAGTCCCCACGGTGTGCATGGTTGGTACGGGGGTGTGTAGCGGATGGACAATTAGGTTTGGGTTTGGGAATGCATCATACCTTGTATTCTATGTTTTGAAGGTGTAACTCCTGTATGCCCGATTCTATTATGACTTAGTGTCGTGTACACATTGAGTCCGTTTGACTCACCCCGTTCGGGACCATGTTTGGTGATGAGCAGTGATGGACCGGGACGGCGAGAACTTGTGGTGGCCATGCTCAACATGAAGTTTTTATTTTATGAACTACTATTTCTATTTAAGTACTTGAATTACTTGGAAATTATTTGATGTAATAAGGCCATAAGGCCATAGTTGAACTATTTTCCATTTATTTCTATTAATTATGATTATGAGTTTTACCTATTAAAGTTTAAGTAAAATTTTTAATATAAAGAATTGAATTCGTTTTCAACACAAGCCCAACCTAAACAATGTTTTTTTTTAAATCGCACAAGTTTTCTCTAGGTAACGAAAGAATTTTGAAATCGGTTTACTTGAGGAACATACCAAATCTGGGCAAATCTCGTTTGGGTTTGGTGTGTTTGATTTGGTATCGAGCCCGATTTTAAAACTCTCGGCTTTGTGGGCCAAGGCCCAAAACGTTTTCAAAGCGAGCCCAAATGAGTTTTTTGAAAATATTTTATGAAACAAGCAGGTTTTACGGCATGGCACCTAAAGTCTCCACCCATGATCCACGGTAAGTACCCTAACTATTTGTGTGATTATGTGTAATGAATATTAGAAGGGTAGAAAAGGAATGGAACATAGAATAGCATGATATTAACTTGAACCCTAGGACTAGTCTACTCAAACACAAACACATAAGACTTAAGGAACGTTAAACAAACCCATGGCTAAGTCACTAAGTTAGGGTGTGGTAACCCCACATGCGCATGTCTAGGATTGGATCAGGAAGAGCATGGTATTTAAGGAGTCCTAGTGACTCACCTCCTCTTCGCAGGAATCCTACCTAGTGCGTAGCTTCGGTTCACCCTAACCTAGAGGGCTCAGTAGGTGTGGCAACCTCTGTGCGCATGTCAGGAATGGTTTCGGTGGGAGCTTGGTATTTAAGCGATCCGCGTGACTCACCTCCTCTCCACTCGAATCTGCACAGTGCGTAGCTTTTGTTCACCCTGACCAAGAGGACTTGGTCATAGGCTAAACACAATAACTAAAACCCGAAAGGGAATTAGCCGTGTTTTTATAAAAACAATAAAACCCTAGTTTTAGAACTCTTAAAACTTTCTTCTAAATTCATGAAAACCATCTTTACAAAATTTTCCGAAAGATTTCCGATTTATACAAAAATGCCCCTAGTGGTAAAATTACCAAAATACCCTTGGTTTATAAAATGACCAACTACCCAACAGTTTTGCCAAAATTTCATTATTTTATCAATGTTCAAAAACCCTAATTTGCAAATTATCAAAAATACCTTGAATTTTGGAAATTTCAAAATTGCCCCTAACTTATAAAATTACCAAAATGACCCTGATTTCCAAAATTTTTGCAACATCACCGTTTTGAAAAGTACAATTCTCAAAAAGAACCCTCAAAGTTTTGCAACCTTTGAAATATCCCTGATTTATAAGATTTTACAAATTTACCTGACTTGGAAAAAAATACCAAAATACCCCGAGGTCCAAAATCACCGAAATACCTGGATTTCAAAATTTTCAAAATACCCGGAAATGTAAAAATACCAAAATACTTTGTGACAAAATCACCAAGGAACTTTTTCCTTTTGAAAAATTACGAAAATACCCCTGGGTAGTGGAAGAAAGAGAAAAAAAACAATAACAATGAAAACTACAACCTTTCTCTGAATGAACGAGAGTTCATGATTGTTTGATGGATGTATGGATGAATGAATGGAAAGACTGTGAGCATACGAAAGAACCACTCCTAAAACTCTTTTCATAAAATTTCTTCGCGGGTAATCAAGTGAAACAAAGACTAATTCATAAAACTTCTTAATCAGATCTCGACGTTAGAAATGAGCTCTAGAGGACGTGGTCATCATGGGCGAGGTAGAGGAAGGATGGCGGTGTCGTAACCCGTTAGATCGGGTCAAGGGTCCGACAATGAGATACCACCGCCACCACCACCCCCGGCATTGTTGGTGTTGAGCAGCAAGCTCGAGACGGGGATGATCTTTGTGTCGCGGTCGTGTCGCTGCGAGTTTTGGAGTTGGTGGCTGTGCAGGAGGAAATTCGGGAACACGTAAGTCCGTGCTCGAGCGGCTCGAGCTAATGGAGCCGAAATGTTTCGTGGAGTATTGGGTGTGGCACCCGGTTCGGTGAAATCTTGGTTGGAAGCAACAGAGCGCATCATGGATGAGCTTGACTTGACCCTTGAGGAGAAGTTAAAAGGAATGGTGGCATCATTACGCGATGAAGCGTCTCGGTGGTGGTTTCTTGTTCGGGATGGTGCCACGGTGAGGATCGACACGGGAATATGTTAAGGAAGCATTTGAAGAAGAAGTATGTGGGAACCAGGTATACTGATGAGCAAAGGAAGGCATTTCTGGGGCTGACTTAATGGAACTACCTTTCGGGGAGTTTGAACTTATACTTGGAATGGGTGGCTAGTAGAGCACCGAGCCGTGTTGGATTGTGCGGCTAAACGAATGGAACTAAGGACCCCGGAGGATGAAGTAGTAGTAATGATCGGAGAGAGAAGAAACTACCTGTCCAACGTAGTTTCGGCGTTGAAGGCTAAGAAAATGGTTAAGAAAGGGTGCAAGGCGTTCTTAGCCTTCGTAAGTGCGTTAGGTTGAAAGGAAGAAGGTGTCAGTGGAGTTAGAACGGTGAAAGACTTTGAAGATGTATTTCCGGAGGAATTACTAGGAATACCCCCAGATAGGAAGGTGGAGTTTGGAATAGACTTACTACCGGGAACAGCTCCTGTGTCAATCGCTCCATACCGAATGGCGTCAAAGGAGTTAGTTGAGCTTAAGGCTCAAATCCAAGAGTTGTTGGATCGTGGGTTCATACAACCCAGTGTGTCTCCATGTGGAGCACCAGTTCTGTTTGTAAAGAAGAAGGACGGAACTATGCGTATGTGCATAGATTACCGTCAGTTGAATAAGCTGACCATCAAGAACAAGTATCTTTTGCCGAGGATCGATGACTTGTTCGATCGGTGGTGAAAGGCCATGATATTCTCAAAGATAGACTTAAGGTCGGGATATCACCGATTGAAGGTGAAGGAGGCGGATATCCATAAGACCGCTTTTAGGACAAGATACGGCCATTTTGAGTTTGTGGTGATGCCGTTTGGATTGACAAATGCTCCAGCCCGCGTTCATGGATATGATGAACCGAGTTTTTCAACCCTACTTGGATAGGTTCGTCGTTGTGTTCATCGACGATATTTTGGTGTATTCTAAGTCCAAGAGGAGCATGATGAACATCTCGAGAGTGGTGCTACAAGTGTTAAGGGAGAAGAAGCTCTATGCCAAATTCAGCAAGTGTGGATTTTGGCTTAAGGAGGTGGCATTCTTAGGGCATGTGGTATCCGCAGAAGGGATAAGAGTGGATCCTAGGAAGATCGAAGTAGTGTTGGATTGGAAACCACCTAGGTCCGTGGCTGAGATTTGAAGTTTCTTAGGTTTGGCAGGCTATTACAGAAGGTTCGTAGAAGGATTCTCGTCAATAGCCGCGCCTTTGACAAAGTTACTAAGGAAGGAAGTACCCTTTGAATTGTCTGATAAGCAACAGAAGAGCTTTGACAACCTTAAGAAGGTGTTGACGGAGGCTCCAGTGTTAATTCAGGCAGAGGTTGGGAAGGATTTTGTGGTGTACTGTGACGCTTCGCATACGGGATTAGGATGTGTGCTAATGCAAGAAGGAAAAGTAGTCGCTTATGCGTCTCGGCAACTAAGGCCTCATGAGGTTAACTACCCAACTCATGACTTGAACTGCGCAAAGCAGTGGTTTTCACCCTTAAGGTTTGGAGGCACTACCTCTATGGAGAAAGGTCAGTGATCTACACAGACCACAAGAGCCTTAAGTATCTGTTGACTCAGAAGGAGTTGAACTTGAGGCAACGAAGGTGGGTGGAGTTGATGAAGGACTACGACTGTTTGATAGAATATCATCCGGGCAAGGCGAATGTGGTAGCTGATGCCCTAAGTCGGAAGGTTGTGTCGGATCTAAGGGCTATGTTCGCTCACTTAAGTTTGTACGATGATGGAAGCCTGTTAGCGAGTTGCAAGTCAAGCCCACATGGTGAAGGAGGTGAAAGAGGGACGGTTGGTTGATAAGGATCTAAGTGCTAAGTTACAGCAAGTGCGAGCGGGAATTAAAGGATTATGGCGTTAATGATGAAGGAGTATTGTGTTACAAAGGAAAAGTTTGTATCTTAGAAGGACAAGGAGTTAAGACAAAGGATTCTTGGGAGGCGACACAGTAGCCCTTATGCTATGCATCCCGGAGGCATTAAGTCGTATGCAGAGATATAAGGGAACAATTTTGGTGGTCCGATCTTAAGCAAGAAGTGACCGAATTTGTGGGGAAATGTTTGACATGTCGACAAGTTAAGGTTGAACACCAAGTTCCATCGGGATTGCTTCAACCAATCGAGATTCCGCAATGGAAGTGGGAGAGAATTACCATGGATTTCGTTAGTGGGCTTCCTTACGCCTACTAAGAAGGACTCGGTATGGGTGATAGTGGACCGTTTGACTAAGTCCGCGCACTTCATCCCGGTAAGAGTTGACTATTCTCTTGAAGGTGGCTAAGTTATATGTGGCGGAAATTGTGAGGTTACATGGTGTACCAAGATCGATCATCTCGAGCGAGAGACCTAAGGTTTACGTCTCGGTTACGGAGGGCACTTCATCAAGCTTTAGGCACTAAGTTGGACTTCACTACGGCTTTTCATCCATAATCAGACAGGCGATGCGAGCGAGTTATACAAGTGTTGGAGGATATGTTGAGAGGTTGTGTGATGGATTTTCGAGGAAGTTGGGAAGATTATTTGCCTTTAGTGAGTTCGCCTACAACAACGACTATCGAGCTAGCATTCGGATGGCACCATATGAAGCATTGTATGGTCGGAAGTGTAGAACTCCTACTTGTTGGGTGAGTTAGGAGAACGTCGAGTTTTGGGTCCGAGTTAGTGGCCGAAATCGAAGAGAAGGTTGAGATGATTCGAGCACGATTAAAGGAAGCCTCGATAGGCGAAGTCGTCACACTTGGACCTTAAGCGGAAGGAAATAGAGTTTGAAGTGGGAGACCAAGTGTTTCGAAAGTCTCGCCTTGGAAAAAGGTAATGAGGTTCGGCCGCATGAGGAAGTTAAGACCAAGGTTTATAGGGCCCTATCAGTCTTCGAAGCGAGTTGGAGCAGTGGCATACCAATTGGAGTTGCCACCAGAGTTGCGATAGATGCACGACGTATTCCATGTATCCATGCTACGTCGTTACCGATCGGATCCGTCTCATGTGGTACCTGTCGAAGAAGTAGAGCTAAGGCCAGACTTATCCTACGAGGAAGAGCCGATTCGGATATTGGGCGTGATGTGAAAGTGCTACGGAGGAAGTCAGTTCCTCTAGTCAAGGTGTTATGGCGCAATCATGGATCGGAAGAAGCTTCGTGGGAACCAGAAGAGGCAATGCGACAACAATACCCTCAATTATTTTAGTTAGAAAATTTCGAGGACGAAATTATTTTAAGGGGGTAGAATTGTAACATCCTGGAAAGGGCCTATGCATTTTCGGTTTAATTGTACGAAGTAACATGTTTTATGTACTAAGAATAAATTTTGAACAATTTTGGAAACCTGAAAATGTATGGAAATGTTAAGTTTAAAAAAATGGAAAGTGAACATTTTTGGAAACTTGGAAATGGATGGAAATGATTTGGAAATGATTCAAAATAGGAAAGTGCACATTTCGGAAACATGGAAATGTAAGAAAATGTCAAGTTTACTGAGTGAACGAAAATTTTTGGAAACTTAGAAATGACTTAGAAATGTCGAGTTTTAAAGTTTAAAAGAGGAAATTAAGGCAAGGTGGCCTTAAAAGAAAAAGTTTGTGAAATTTGACACACAAACAGGCTTGGAAAAGTGGCACTGAAGATGCCACTTAGGGCCTCTGGAAATGGCGCCACATGCAAGGTGTTGGGCACAGGTTGAGTCACTTGGGAAGCAAATAAAAGAAGTTTTATTTTTGCTTCCAGAAGCTCACGAGGTGGGACGGCACAAGCCTTCTAGAAAGGAGGAGTTTTATTCTCTTTAATATTCGATTAATAAGGTGATAAATAAGGGATTTAATTTGGATTATTTTTGAAGAGATAATAAAGGATTATTCTCTAATTATTTTAAATTAAGAGATAAAGCTATCAAATAAAGAAGAGTGGTGGCCAAGTAAGGGATTCTGAGGAGTAGTTTCGGCTATAAAAGGAAGGAAATAGGGCTACTCATCAATTTTTCTTCCTCCTCCTCTCTCTCTGCCGAATTTCGAGTGCTCTCCTCTCTTCTCTTCTCTTTTCTTTTGTCAAGCCGAATCTATAGTCCACCATTGCCAAAATTCTCAAGTTTCTTTTCCTTATTTTCGTGGAAACCAAATACCCCAAGAGAACCTCTAGTCGACTTCTCCATTAAATCCCAAAAGTGAAACTTTATCATCTAGTCATCAAGGCCGATTCTTTAGGGGCTTTTAACAAGGGTGCTACCGATTTCTTAAAAGGGTAAGATCCAAAGTTTGGTTTCAATTCTTTTATATTTTAAACCTATCTAAAATTTAGGGACTAATCTCTATTATGGATTTTGGCCGAGTTATGGAAGGGTGTTTTCGGGATTTAAGAAATTGTCAACTACAAGAAGGTATCTTTCGGAACTTCTAAGATCTAAGGTAAGTTATGAATACCATTCGGCCATAAGCTATATTATTATAATTTAATGTTAGATTGGATCTAACATGGGTACATAGGGATTTCGACAGCAATAAAGAAGCAAAGATCTAATTCGGGATTTAAGATTTGGAAGGTAAGAACAAAGGTAAATTCGGCCAAGGCCTATTTTAGTAGTGGATCTATTATTATGTGTTTTAAGCCGAAAACTAACCAATTCAAGGGATTTAGTGACTAGCTGATTTCAAAGGGGAAAAATATGAGTTTCTGGGATTTGATTAAATCATCAAATCGACACCAAGGTAAGCTTTAAGAATACAAATCCTACTAGGATTTGGTTTTCTAGCCGAATAGGCTTTGTGCTAAATAGTAAGTGATTAATCAATTGTAGGAACTTGAGATCTAAGGCGATAGATCAGATTTGGGATTTCAAGTGAAGTGGTTAAGCAAATCAGTGTGTACCCACACTACTTCTTAATATGTTTCATGGCCTGTTTTATTAAAATATGTGATATTAAGAATATGAAAGTGGCTAGGTACCATCTTATTGTACTAAGTACTCGAGCACGTTTCCTACTTCTACAAAGAATGTGAAAAAGGTCATTAGTAACATGAGAATATGATAAGAATGTGAACTCGGCATATTTATGCATATCATCATTCTATGGGGCATATGGGTTTGTTTGATAGGGAAGTGAATGTGGTGACTTAAGACCACGAACACGGTGACCTAAGACCGTGATATCGAAAGTGGTGACCTAAGACCACGAGAATCTGAAAGTGGTGACCTAAGACCACGATGAATCTGAAAGTGGCGACCTAAGACCACGAATGCGGTGACCTAAGACCGCAATTTGGAGTGTAGCGGAAGGAGGGTCGACTTAGTAGTCCCCACGGTGTGCATGGTTGGTACGGGGGTGTGTAGCGGTTGGACAATTAGGTTTGGGTTTGGGAATGCATCATAACTTGTATTCTATGTTTTGAAGGTGTAACTCTTGTATGCCTGATTCTATTATGACTTAGTGTCGTGTACACATTGAGTCCGTTTGACTCACCCCATTGTGGGACCATGTTTCAGGTAATGAACAGTGATGGACCGGGACGGCAGAACTTGTGGTGGCCATGCTCAACATGAAGTTTTTATTTTATGAACTACTATTTCTATTTAAGTACTTGAATTACTTGGAAATTATTTGATGTAATAAGGCCATAAGGCCATAGTTGAATTGTTTTCCATTTATTTCTATTTATTATGATTATGAGTTTTACCTATTAAAGTTTAAGTAAAATTTTTAATATAAAGAATTGAATTCGTTTTCAACACAAGCCCAACCCAAACAATGTTTTTTTTTTAAATCGCACAAGTTTTCTCTAGGTAACGAAAGAATTTTGAAACCGGTTTACTTGAGGAACATACCAAATCTGGGCAAATCTCGTGGGCCGGGTTTGGGGTGTTTCAAGCAATGTGTGAAAGCTTTAAAGTTTTCTTTGGGGAGCTAATCGGCTAGCTTAGGGAAGCAAAATCAGTAGCCTTGCTATGTCCATTGAGGTCCACGAAATGATGCTTTGAAGAGCTGAACCATCAGCTCACTTATTGTGCCGTCCATGCCATGTACCTGCACCAAATAGATTCAGCAATTAAATTCATTTTAGAACACATTAATTTGGCAGCTTATGACACATTAAAACAAGCACATTAATTCGGTCGACATATTAAAACCTTTTAATATATTAAGACACATTAAAATCATGTACTAACTATGACATATTTAAAACATGTATTAAAATTACACTACTTAAAATTCAGCTGGAAATATTAATTTCGGCAAGCTCAAAAATAAGGTGAAAATACGAATTAGCTGAAATGAACTAACATATTAAATCATGAGCTGAAACTTATTAAATTAAAAGAAGTAAAAACTTATTTTATTTTAATGATAAAAGTAACGAGCTGTAAAGTAGCTTAAATGAGCTCAAACGAGCTGAAACAAGCTCAAGTGAGCTGAATTGAGCTGAACGGAGCTCGGGAGCTGGAGATGAGCTGAGTTCGGCTAGCATAAGGGTGTAAGGATTGTTTAGGGTGCTAGCCCGAGCTCGATTCGTAGACTTAGTGAGCAGCCTCGCGTAGTCCTCGGTTGTTTCAGAAAAATTCTCGGTCGTGCTCACACCATTCCCCCCTTCTTCAAAACGACTTGTCCTCAAGTCGAGTCATTTGCTCACTTCAAAACCCAGGTTCTTACTCAGCTCATTATGGACGAAAGGGGTGAATGGCCTCTCAAAAACTTGTTCAAATGAAATCTTCATGTTTAGCAATAGATTATGCATAAGAGTCAAATCAAAAGGCATGAAGAAATTATTCGAACATATTACTTGATCAATTTGTCTCAAACACACATAATTCATACAGCCTGGCTGATCATCAATCAAAGTTTCACCAAACAAACGATTCAAAAGAAATGTAGACACAAGTAATTTAAATCGTTCATTTGCCTCGAATCGTTCATGGTACAAACAAATTAATTTCTCATAACAGTTCAAGAAACACACATTTCTATCACAATCAGAAAAATGAGAAAATTCATTTGTTTCGCAATTTTGCACATCTAAACTTGGCAATGGACTTTTGAATATGGACTCACCATTAATTGCATCAACATCACGTTTTCCAAAAGTGAGAGTCTTTTTTCCATCATTCAAAACAAATAATTTATCATCAAATAAAGAATGGCAATTATCATCAACAACATACTTTACCTTTCCAAAACTCAATTCGTGAGCAAGGTCACCAATTCGAGTTGAATGGAGCTGTTTAGGAAATAGAGAAATCTCACCTTGCTTACCGTGAGAGGTGGGAAGATGAGGATTGATTTTACCTCCTTCAATTAGCACAAACCTTTTCTCCTTGGAAAGGTAGTGTAATCGAAGCTCCTTACCCAGATTAACCTAAAATGATGGGAAAACGCAAAGACAATTCGTGCTTTTCAAAATGCCACCTTCACAAAGACAAAAGAGGTTAGTATCACCATGGACGACGGACTCAAAGGGACATGCTGAAACGTGATTTACAAATTGAACATATGTATCGATGCCAGGTTTAAAAACATGAGTAGATCTTACCTTTTCTGGATGAAATATGAATTTCATGTACAACCACATAAAATGATCAAGGAACGATTTTAAATTGTAATCAAAATTGTCATGTTTCATTCCCTTAGTCAAAGACCAAGCATCAAACAAATTGTTCGCACAAAATTTAGAATGCTTGATTTCCCCACATATCGAATCAAGACAAATTCCGAGTTTGAACACACGAGTTTGTTTACTTGTTCCAGCATGTAACAAAAATTTCGTTTTCACAAGTAAATCAAAATTTCCAAGCAAACAAGACTTAGACACACAAACTTTCAAACAAACAAATCTCTCAAGTCTCATTCGAATAGGCATGCAAATCCACAAAGGTTTCGCACCAAGAATTAAAGAATTCGCATGGTCAACACAAACAAACAGATTAGATGTCAACTTTTTATCACAAAACAAATCAAGAGAACAACTCCTCATGCTTCCTCTTGGAACGAATTTATCAACCACAATCAAAGAATAATAGTTAACCGGATCAAAATAAAGAGATCTTTTAAAAACTAAGTCACCGAAAATTTTATCGACAACTTTCAAACCTGATTACCGAGACTCGGTTATTAAAAATTCCTTACCATGCTTACCTTCGAGCTCTTGTGGTTTGATTTCATCTTCAATCTTACCTTTGTTGATCATGCAAAAGCATCTTTCATCAGGAAGGTATTGAAGTTGATACTCGTCACATGGATTTCTAGGAACCTGAAAAGAAGGAACAGAACAAGAACAGCTCTCATGTGGGTTAGTTAAAACATCACTAACTTTTTCTCCCTCGTCCTTTTCTTTTGTTTCTTTTTCTAACTCGATTTCTTTTTCAATTTCTTTTTTGATTTCTTTCTCTTTCACTTCTCGTTTTCTTTTCTCGATTTCATTCAAGATCCGCTCATTTTCTCTCATGATCTTCTCTTGTCTCTCTTTTCTTTTTATTTCTTTTTCTCTCGTTTTTTTCTTTACAACATGAAGATAAAAAAAAGAATCAGAATGATAAGTTTTTTGACAAACAGAAGGGGAAGATTCTTCATATGTATCACGTTCAATTCTTCGAGAATGATCCTCCGAGAGTGACTTATTTGATTCATACGAAGAATAACTTGTACTTTCTCGTTCGTTATCTTGAATGATCTCAAACTCGAAGTTTACTTCTCTTTGTCTCAAATGCCTTGATGCATAGGAATCTTGATAAGAATCTCTTCTCCAATAGTCATCGGATATGTTCTCCGTGATGGTCGTGACTCCGTTTTCTGACTTGGTGGAATTTGCTTCCGTCGGGATATTGCTCGATGATCTAGCTTGTCTTGGATTGGCTTAAATTTGCGGTCGAGCATGCTATCCATCTCATTCAACAAATATTGAAATTAAAATGCGGAATACTCTTCACAAGACATGATTAGTGACTAAAAAGAAAAAGTGTTAAAACAAAAACAAAGAATAAATACCTCGCCAAAAACCTCACTATTTCACTCGAAAAGAAAAAAAAATAAAGGTTTTCACTCACAGTCGTGTTTTCACTCATTTTAAAGGCTTTTTCTACACTCTATTGTGCTCGCACACTCTTTCCTTTTACCACTCGACCTCTCTCTCAATATTTCGTATTTCGTCTTGATTAGACCTATTTGCTGCTTTGGGGTCAGTTTCAAAGTGGTTGCAAGGAATATGTCGTATTGGGTGTAGAGTAGGCTGAACAAAAGAAAATTCGGTTAAGTGTGGCGTTGGGGAGGGAAATTGATGGTAGAACGATCGATTTGATGATCGGGAATAGAAGGAATGAGAAACAAAACAAGAACTTTCAACTTCACACTTTTTTTTATAATCGAATATTTTTTTAATTTCATTTTTTTTCACGAGCTTACTCAGGGATTAGTACGAACGTCGGCACTCCTCGTTTTCAAGCTCTGATACCAAATGATGTGATCCAGCTTGGTTTAGTTGAGTCGATTCACTTGTTTGCCCAATCGTCGACGAGGAGAATGTTTGAATGTTGAAAAATGGTTTAATTTTGTTATGGTAGCGGAAGTTTAACAAAAGAGGGTTTGAAATGAAAGGTAAGTTTTTAAGAATTATAGTAGGCTCGGTTTAACAAAGAAATAAAGTTGGATAAGTTTGAGATAAATGGCGGGATGGGATAAATGAACTTAACTTTAAGAAAGATTCAACACTATATAGCAGTGTCACCCCGTTTCTTATATCGTTAAGGTGGAATGGTGGTTTGGTAGATAGGTGAACGCCACACCGGTTAAGGTGATAAGTTCAAAAACAAGTCGTAGACGCCACTAGTAAAGCCAGATAAGTTAAACGAGACTTGTACAAAATTTGAGAGGAGATAACTCACTCAAGAACACAATGTTCATATAAAAGTTTGTCAAAAAGTCCTTCTCAACATGAAATGAGCTAAATTAATAGCCAATACATGGGGTTAGGCGAATAGGCAATTTGAAAAGCTAAATGGACAGCAAATTAAAGTTAAAAGGAGCTGGAAATTTCCTTGAAGTTTCTTGAACGTCCTTGGAAGCTTACTTCAAGTTTCCTAGCATGGGAACACCATTGGACAACATCTAGAAGGTGACCATTCAGCATGACATTAATTGAAGTGTTTGGAGCAGAAATGAGTTGTCCATGTTCGGCCAAAAAGGTTTAATGAGCTGAAATTAAGTTACCTTGATCAGCTAAAAATTTATGGATGTTTTAATGGTCAGCTGGAGTATTGTGAAGGTCACCAAGGTGTGAAACTGAATGCAAATAGTCCCCCAAGTATGAACACACAAAACCGAAAGGGCAAGCAATGTGAAAGGAATGTGCAGCATGTATGAAAGCTTTAAAGTTTGCTTTGGGGAGCTAATCGGCCAGCTTAAGGAAGCAAAATCAGCAGCCTTGCTATATCCATTGAGGTCCACGAAATGATGCTTTGAAGAGCTGAACCATCAGCTCATTTATTGTGCCGTCCATGACATGTACCTGCACCAAATAGATTCAGCAATTAAATTCATTTTAGAACACATTAATTTGGCAGCTTATGACACATTAAAACAAGCACATTAATTTGGCTGACATATTAAAACCTTGTAATATATTAAGACACATTAAAATCATGTACTAACTATGACATATTTAAAACATGTATTAAAATTACACTAATTAAAATTCGGCTGGAAATATTAATTTTGGCAAGCTCAAAAATAAGGTGAAAATACGAAGTAGCTGAAATGAACTAACATATTAAATCATGAGCTGTAAATTATTAAATTAAAGGAAGTAAAAACTTAGTTTATTTTAATGATAAAAGTAACGAGCCGTAAAGTAGCTTAAATGAGCTCAAACGAGCTGAAACAAGCTCAAGTGAGCTGAATTGAGCTGAACGGAGCTCGGGAAGCTGGAGATGAGCTAAGTTCAGCTAACACAAGGGTGCAAGGATCATTTAGGGTGCTAGCCCGAGCTCGATTCGTAGACTTAGTGAGCAGCCTCGCGTAGTCCTCGCTTATTTCGGAAAAATTCTCGGCAGTGCTCACATCATAGACCTAGTTCAAAATTGGATCAAGGAAAACAAAAATATCGAATTAGTAGAAAAGCATATATTAACAAGTGACGAGGTAATTTTGTGTAACTAAGTTGTGTATATTTTCATTTTTGAATTGAATATTATATATGTGAATTATGAATTTGTTGAGTTTATGAAAATAATAATATACCCGACATGCCCGAGAATTGTTAAGTTCCGTTTGAATAGATGAAATTTGATGGATGCAAGTTTTCCGTATTGGTTGTAGTCTTACATAAGTTGCGGACACACCACTGCTTGAAAGAGCATCCTGTTATTAGCCCTCTCGAGTTTCCCTTTATATGGTTCAGCGAGCTTCCCGTTATAGCTCTTTAGAGCGTCCCGATAGGTTGTGATCCTATACTTTTTGTGGACACACCACAACTCTTATGAGCGTCCCGATATATGGGTCTTCGTGAGTTTCCCGTTAAATTGGCTCTTTGTGAGCTTTCTAACAGTGCTCGCTTAAACTTCCGGATATATGGCTATCCAGAGCTTCCCGTTACGTGTCTCTTTGTGAGCTTTCCGATAGGCTATTTGTGAGCTTCCTAATATGGTTCTTTTTGAACTTCCTGATTATGGCTCTTATGAGCTTCTCGTTATATAGCCCATATAAGCTTCCCGATTAAAGGCTCTTTGTGAGCTTCCCGTTATAAGGCTCGAGAGTGTACTTCTCGGTTATGTGCTTTAATGAGCACCTCTGTATAAGAATTGACGGATCATTAATAAGTACAACTTGTGTGTACTACCCGAGTATCCATCGACATTTCAATGATTCAACGGACAAAACTCCTGATGTGAGAAAATATGAGAATTAAATGAATTATATCTTGAATATTCCTGAAATACTTGGAAATGGTTGCATGATGAGCTCATCCCTGTTTTATTGATATTCATGTAAATTTCATGACTAACTTGTTTGATGAGAGCATGTGTCTAGGCAGTTGGCCACAATGTTTCTGGATGCATGTTTGTATACTTGCTTTAAATGAATATGATTGGTAAGTTAAATTCTTGTTATACGAACTTACTAAGCATTAAATGCTTACCCTATTTATTTTCTCTGTTTTATAGTACTCGAAAGCTTGTAAAAGTTGGAGCGGGTCGGAGCAAGATCACACTTTCCTACAGCTCACTTTGGTATAAATAACAAAACTACTTATAGTATGGCATGTATAGGATAAAATAGATCAAATTATGAAATATATTTTGGTTGTAACTAGCCATTGGAATGGCTAGTGTTAAGCATATTTTTATGTAATTATGTAAGACTTTAGCATGTTGAACGTGTGATGAAATGGTTATATAGTGGAGAGTATATAAACCTACTGATGAATGATTTTGAAATAGTATATTTGATAAAATTTGTCTATGAACGTAAGTGTGAAATTGGTAAGTTTAAATACTTGAACATATGAGCTAATATGACATGCATAAGATTGGTTTTGGTTTAGTTTTAATGTCTTGAATTGGTTGGTAAATGTATTCAAGTATTGTTGTAGGTTGATGGTATACTTGGGTGAGAAAAGTGGCCTTGAAAATGGCTTATTTTTTTCCACATGTGTAGACACACGGGGGTGTGTTTCAACCAATGTGTGACACACGGCCATACGCACGGGCGTGTGGTTTGGCCATGTGTCCCCTGCATCTTAAAAATTGAGAAACAGAATGCTCAGTATTGATCACACGGCCAGAGACACGGACGTGTGTCTTAGCCGTGTGAAACACACGACCCAACACACGGGCGTGTGTCTTGGTCGTGTGAATCTTGCACCTAATTTTTGAAAATTAAATTGTCTACATGGCCTAGCACACGGGCGTGTGGATGGCCGTGTGACCCAAGTCAGAGAGTTACACGGGTATGAACACGAGCTGGGACACGGCCGTGTGCCTTACATCGAATGCCCACACGGCCTAGGACATGGGTGTGTCATTTGGCTGTGTGAGCCACACGGCCTACCCACATGGGCGTATGACCCCTGTATTTAAGAAAAATTTTGGAATTTCATGAAAATTTCTTTGAGTTTTTGATATGGACCCGATTTGTTTCTAATGCGTAAATTAGGCCTCGATGGTCCATTTAGGGGACAATATGATTGAATATGATTGGATTCAGATATGAATAGTAAATAACATGAATTAATTATATTTTTCTATAAACTCTGGTAATACTCTATAACCCTGTTCTGGCGGTGAATATGGGTTAGGGGTGTTACATTTATTGGTATCAAAGTTACGATTTAGCCGATTCTCGGACTAATGTAGCAAGTACGAGTTTAGCTATACATGCCATTATATCATTTGTGATAGTGTGATATCTCCTGACCATATTAAACATGTTTTTCATATAGTAATGTCGTCCAACCGAGCTAGAGCTGAATCCGAGGAAGCTAAGAGTAATGCTCCAGCTTTAGTTCAAAGAGCTGCATCTAGTTGCCGTAGAACGCTCGAACCTAAAGGCCAAGGTGAAGAGGCAAAAAAAGCCTTCTTTCAAATGATGCATGAATGGTTTACTGAATACCTGAGAACAAATCCTGCTATATAACAACCTCCCCCTCCTACTCTTCAACAGGTTCCTGATATACCGCAAGGTACTAAACTTGTTAGATCTGGTAAGCCTCAGGTAGATAAAATTCAGAAATATGGGGAAGAAGAATTCAGGGCTACTGTCGATGATGATCCAGAAAGGGCTGAATTTTGGCTAAAAAATACAATTAGGGTTTTGGATGAATAGTCTTGCACACCTGAAGAATGTTTGAAATGTGTTGTATCTCTGTTAAAAGACTCAGCCTACCAGTGGTGGAATACCATAATTTCTGTTGTACCAAGGGAAAATGTTACATGGGAATTTTTCCAAACAGAATTCAAAAAGAAGTATATTAGTCAGAGATTCCTTAACCAGAAAAGGAAGGAATTTTTAGAGCTTAAATAGGGAAATATGACTATATCTGAATATGAGAGGGAATTTGTTAGATTAAGCAAATATACAAGAGAGTGTATCCCGACTGAAGTTGCCATGTGTAAACGTTTCGAAGAAGGATTAAATGAAGACATCAAGTTATTAGTTGGGATTCTGGAATTAAAAAAATTTGTTGTACTAGCTGATCGAGCGCATAAAGCTGAAGAATTAACTAAAGAAAAGAAGCAGGCAGAGACGGAAGCCCGAACTTCAAGTAAAAGATTTATAGGCAAGTCACAATTATCGATTTCAAAGAAATCAAAGAAATATCATGATCGTTCTACCACATCTATGGGATATTCTGGGAGAGACCGAGGCTCTCAACGCTCTAATCCGAGATCTTCGTCCCAATCCGTAACAAGTGTAAGTGTAACAGCTCAATTTTGGGCCTAATCGGAACATTGGTTTCGGGACCACAAATCTGACGCAGCAAAGTTCATTTTTATTATATTTTTATGGTCTACAGTTTCATGGAATGATTTTGTGAAAATTTCGTTCGAAAATTTTGACGTTTGGGCACTCAATTTAGTCAAAAGGACTAAATTATAAAAACTGCAAAAGTTGAGTTCTACATGCTAGAGGTGTCTAATTGCTATGAAATTTTAAATTGAAGGTCCTTAGATGGTAATTAGACCATTGGTTAAGTTAGTGGACAAAAATGGACATGGAGTAAGAGAATTTTCATGTTTTAAGTTAGGGGCATTTTGGTTATTTGGCTAATTAAATGAATTAATAATCAAATTAAAAGCCAATTTTTGCTCATCTTCAACCCCTTGGCCGAAATTTACAAGAGGGAGACATAGCTAGGGTTTTTCAAGCTTCCAAGCTCGGTTGGAAGTCCGTTCTAGCCCCGTTTTTAATAATTTCCATGTTTTTGAGATCCTTGTAACTTGATCTATCTATTTCTACCATTAATTTAAGGAATAATCAAGGTCTAGGATTTTAACCATGTTGGATATTTGTGTATTTTGATGTCTAATGGTGGATTATGCATGCTTGATGTGTGATAAACAACTTTTGCTAGGTGGTTTCTGATGAAAATGTCAAAAGGACCTATTTGTAAAAAGATTATAAAATGTGTGTAAAAGTGTGATTAAATGAAAAATATGGACTGCTATAAGTATAAAAGAGGATCGGCTTGGCTTGGGAATTGAAGAAATTTAATAGATTTCATTTTTCGAGCCTAGGGGCAAAAATGTAAATTTGTCAAAGTTTAGGGGCAAAAATGTAATTTTACCATAATGTGATTTTTGGACTGAATTGAATAATGTGAATAATAAATGAGTTAAATTTTCTATTATAGATCAAGAGAAACGAGGTTCAGACCTAGATCAGGGGAAAAACAAAGTATTTGACGGTTAGGTCTCATTCCTACTATTTTTGTGCCAAGGTAAGTTCGTATATAAATAATGCATTGCTTTATTTATGTTCTAAATGCTTTAATATTGTATGAATTATGATCGAATCCTTGAATGTAATCAATAAATTTTGACAAGCGAAAAAATCCCGGTTGAACCTTAGGAATAGTTAGGATACAATGTCATGACATTAAGGTTATTGAGATTTTGTGTAAGACCATATCTGGGATCTGGCATCGATATGAGATGTAACATCCCGAAATTGGGCCTAGTAGGATTGGGCCCAATGGGCCTTATTTTTAAAATTTTTGAGAACGGCATTAATGCAAGTTAGACTTATTAGGTAAGTTATTTTGGAAGGTTAGAGGGCTTCTATGAAGTCCCGGGATCAAATATTAGCTTTGGGGAAATTTTGGTTTTAGGTGAAAAAAAAAAAAACCCTGGAAGTTGGCAGGTAGGCCTTAAGAATAAAATGTGGGGAAAAATGACACAAGTGGAGTGTGTGGTGTAGTGGCAAAGTGACGCCACTTAAGGAACAAGGGCATGATGCCATAAGGAAGGAAGGAGGTCCAAGGTTCAAGTCTTGGCTTTTGCATTTTTGTTTTCTTTTTACTTGGACCTCAGAATTTGGCTATAGATTTATATTTAGTTGCGCATGGTTTAAGACACAAGAGGAGCTTGTGGCCAAGTGGCTAGCAAAGCATGGATTATGTTGCAAGGAGCCCAGGTTCGAATCTCATGAGAAGCAAGGAGTATTTATTTTATGGTCTGGACGGGAAGAGTTTGATTGAATTTAAACTCATCGACGAAGGGATCCCACATCGGAAAGATACAAAGAAGGAAGGTGAAGAGCTAGCTATATAAAGAGCATTCCGGGAGGAGGGTTGACACACCTTGGAAGGCGTTTGGGCACGTGGAGTGGTCGGAGCGCGGATTAACACTAGAGTCCTATCGGTGTGTAACTCTCTACTCTAGTTGTAGAGCGGCAAATGCCGAAGTCTTGCCGGTCCACGACAATAGTAGTTACACGAGCGTGCGAGCGCACGTGTGGGGCTTCACGCAATAGTTGAGGCCATAAGTAGTATTCTTGTGGGTTGGGGTCGCTTGGGCGCGATGGGCGAAGTGGGCCCAATGGGCCCGTGGGCCCTTATGAGTAAATTGTGCGATTGTGTAGTATATAGTGAACTAGACTAGGTGGAACTTATATACATGGCTAGATTTGTGCTAGGTGGGCCACACGAGCGTTTGGGCCCGAATGGGCCGGAATCGAGTTTTAGGCCCAATCGTCCGGTACGACCGAAAATGGTAGCTGAGTCGCTCGGGGTGACATTTGGGCCTTTGGGTAAGGCCATTGTAGGTGCGAAATTACCAAAATACCCCTGAAGGGTATATTATGAAAATACCTTTAGTGGGTAAATTACTGAAATACCCCTGAAGGGTATATTACGAAAATGCCCTTGGTAGGTAAATTACCGATATACCCTTGATGTGTAAATTACGAAAATGCCCTTGGTGGGTAAATTACGAAAATGCCCTTGGTAGGTAAATTACCGATATACCCTTGGTGGGTAAATTACGAAAATGCCCTTGGTGGGTAAATTACGAAAATTCCCTTGGTAGGTAAATTACCAATATACCCTTGGTGGGTAAATTACGAAAATGCCCTTGGTAGGTAAAATTACGGTTATACCCTTAGAGGTTGATTAGGGTGATTATGTTGTTTTATGTCTATCTGATTATGATGGTAATTCATGTTATACTTATATTTGATATATGTCTAGCATACATGACACATCGTGCATACACGTAATTATTATGTCATATTGCATGGGTATGATGAGAGGAGGGGGAAGATTGATATCCGTGTCTTTGGGACACCGGTGGTTTGGCACCACCAAAGTGGTTTGGTACCATTGATTGATTATTGTGACTTTGGGTCACAGAGGTTTGGCACCTCGGCGTCTCGCCCCGTTGGCTTAGCACCACGCTGGGTTGGCCCCACATTGATTATCTGGGATTGACGCCGGTGATTTGGTATCACACGATGGGTTGGCCCCATCATTGGATTCGTGACTTCGGTCACCCGGTGATTTGGTATCACATTCGTGTCTTTGGGACACCGAGAGGTTTGGCACCTCATAGCGCCTCGCCCCGGTGGCCGTACCACGCAATGGGTTGGCCCCACAGATGATATCACGGGATTGACGCCGGTGATTTGGTATCACACGATGGGTTGGCCCCATCATTGATTCGTGACTTCGGTCACCAAAGTGATTTGGTATCACATTCGTGTCTTTGGGACACCGGAGGTTTGGCACCTCATAGCGTCTCGTCCCAAAGTGGCTTAGCACCACAAGTGGGTTGGCCCCCGGTGATTATACTGGGATTGACGCCGGTGATTTGGTATCACACGATGGGTTGGCCCCATCATTGGATTATTCGTGACTTTGGGTCACCAAAGTGGTTTGGCACCACAATTATGGATATCGTGACTTTGGGTCACCAAAGTGGTTTGGCACCACCGGTGGTTTGGTACCACACGGGTAGAGAAAGGAGCATTGGATGGCTAGGTTTGGGTGCATGATATGCATATTTTCATATGAAATTGTGTAAGGGCCTCGTTGGATGGGGATTTACACACTCGAGTCTCGATGACTCACCCCTTAGTTAAATTTTGCGGTAATCATTAGATCGCGGATTTGGGAGCCGAGGTGGACTCGTGGAGGCCATACATATGTTTACTCGTAAATTCATTTCTTTTATTTGGACTTATTTTTATTTGAGTTTTTGTTATGTAATAAGGCCTTGGGTATTTTATTTGGTTTCAGCTTTCAATTTGTTTATTGCTTGTTATTAAATGATCAATATGGGATTTTCCTAAAATGATAATAAACCATTTCTTATTCAAAATTACTTAAACTCGATTTCTCACCACAACTATAAAGAATATGAGCTTTTTAACGAATGCACAGTTTTTAGACATTCCTTTCATGTGACATGCCAGATTCGGTCGTAACGTTTAGGCCGGGTTTGGGGTGTTACATGAGACTTCGTGTAAGACCATAGCTGGGCTATTGGCATCGATATGAGATCCCATGTAAGACCATATCTAGGATATGGCATTGGTATGGTACTGTAAATGCGAGATGTCCCGAGTATCCTTTAGTATTCCAAGTGGTTTAGCGGGTAGTTCGACAGAAAGGTTAAAGTTGTGAAAGAATTTGGTATGATGCACTTGGGTACAGGTATGTACATAAGACTCATGCTTAATGAGCTCGATATGTGATGAACCCTCGGTAAGTTTGTGATTGAGTAAGTTTGACTATGAGATTTATAATGACATTTATGTTAATTTACATCATGTTAATTATGTGTTAAATGTGTGTTATAATGCCTATTGTTTGCATAGGAACTTACTAAGCTTTAAAGCTTACTCCCTTTTCTTTTCCCTTGTCTTACAGTGTCACCAAGCTAGCTCGGGGATCGGAGACTGTCGGAGATTCGCTCACACTATCAACATATCATTTTGGGTACCGATGAATTTAACATTTTGAGTTATGGCATGTATAGGGACTTGGTCATTTTGTCTTGTGTCATAATTGATTTGGGGCAAATGTGTTGGCTAATGTTGGTTGATAATTCATTTTGTAAATGGTCATTGAAATTGGCTAATATTGGTATATATATACAATTGATGATGCCTTTCATGGATGAGGAAGTTTGCATGGTATGAGTTGTTAAGCATGTGATGTTTGTATGTGATAGATTGTAGTATATGAATGAGTTTTGCTTCCTTGGTTGTGGCTAATTTGGTTGAATTTATATGCTTGGATTGGTGTTATGTTTTTTTGTGTAGGTATGTGCATGGAAGGGTGACAAAATGGCTTGGTAAATAGCCTTGTTTTTGTCCACACGGGTAGGCACACGGGCGTGTGTCTAGGCCGTGTGTGACACACGGCTTCCCCGTGGGCGTGTGTTCTTGCCGTGTGTTGTAACATCCTGAATTTTTGGGCCTATGCGTTTAATGGGTGGATACGTTTAATGTGTTAATTTGAGAATTAGAGGTGCAAATTGGGCTCAAAGCCAATGAGGCCTTGATTAAATATTCTGTTTAGATACTCTAGGGCTTAAAATAAAGTTTTGGTAGCTTAAATGGAAAAAGGGGCTTGTAGCCCAGTGGAAAAATGGCGCCACTAAGAGGGAAGGAAGTTGGCGTCAATAGGCAAGGGGAGAGGCCCAATTTGTGGCCGTTTGGAGCCCATGTTTTTGGGCCAAATTCGACACTTATAAGGAGGAGTAGGTTGGACGGCAACAAGGCTATTATTTAGGGGATTTTATTGTTTTAATATGTGGATAATTATAGCTGATAAATGAGGGAAGATTTGGAGATAATTAAGCCTCTTTTGGATGGGTGTTTTGATAGGGATAAGGGATAGGATGAGGATCTATCAGGAAGGCTAGTGTTGGTCGAAAATCAAACACAAGAGAGGGGGGAAATCGGTTTTGGTAAAGGCTAGGGGGTGTGCCGAATTTTCATTTGTTTTCTCTGTGAATAGCCTTTAGTTTTTCTCTCTTTCGAATCATCTCTTCTTCTTTTTCTTTTCTGTCAGAAACCGAAACTCCTGAAGTCTCATCAATTGCCGAAATCCTGCCAACCACCTTTTCCTCTCCTTAATATTCATTGGCCGAATCTCTCTTGGCCATCTCTTCAATTCTTAGTTATTTCAAAAGTCAAAAACACATCAGATAATCTTTCCGAGATTTTTCCTTAAAGAGCCGAAACTCCTAGATCTGTAATCTTCTACAGTTGCTGAATCTTTCTACAAGGGATAGCCGAAATCTTCTGTAGGGTAAGTAATGATTTGGGTTTTCTTTTGATTCTTTTCCGGCTGTTGGAGGCCATAGCCGAATGGCTATATGGGACTAATATTTTGTTTTCTTTTGCAAAGATTTCAGGATTTGAAGGGGGATTCATTTGCTTAGATCTCTAAGTCGAGTTCAAGAACACACGAATCGTGTTACTTTCGGGATTTCAAGGTAAGGAGATCTATTGTTGTTAACGTGAAAAATTCGGATTTGCTAACCCTTGGCCGAATGTAGGGAGCCCAAATCTTCGTGTTCTTCCCGCTTTTGAGCAAGGTTTTAGACTAAGGGTTGTAGATCCGGATAGTAAGGATATTGACTAAGGGTGTAAAACTACGCGATATCAGGTGTGTAACACTTCCACACCATTTAGATTGCCTGTTAAAATTTGTTTACAAATCTGTTAAATTTTGATAAATGCCGAAATCCCGGCATAATGGTTGAAACCCGATGAGGGTAAAAGCGAATCACCAGGTTAGTGATCTCTATCATTCCTAAGTGAATGTTCCTGTTAAGATGATATGTGTGATAAGTATGCCGATTTCTTTGATTCCATGGGGTTGGGTTTGAAGAAAGGGGAAGTGTTCTGTTGTAGCGGCTTTTGCCGTGACCTGTTGTAGCGGCTTTTGCCGTGACCTGTTGTAGTGGCTTTTGCCATGACCTGTTGTAGTGGCTACAGCCATGATCTAATGATGAGCAGCATGACTGCCATCGATTGTGTGTAGTGGTGTGGGTTGATTGTAGAAATCCCCAATGGTGTGACTTGCAGGTAAGGGTGGTGTGTAGCGGATGGAAACCTAGGATTTGGGTTGGGCTTGCATAATTTCTGTTATATATATAAATCTGTCCTTATGTTCTGTGGGGCTAAGGCCCAAATCAAATGGTGCATGAGGGTGCACACTGAGTCTCGCGACTCACCCTATTATTTAACATCTTTCAGGTAGCACTTAGCGCATCGGACCAGGCTGGAGAGGAGCGCAAGGTGGCCATGCGAGAGAGTTTTTGGATTCAGCAAAGGACTTTTCATTATTTAGTTATTTTAATTTTTTTTTATTAGAGGATTTTAAGTTTCAATGTAATAAGGCCATGGGCCACTAGACTCATATTTATTTTGGGTTCCATGTTGGGTTTTTATTATTAGACTTTTAAATTTCATGTTAAAATTAAGCTAAGGCATGTAACAACTTAGTTTTTTTCCCTAATTCACCAAGGTATCATCAGAATTTACATTTTATACAGAATATTAAATTACTAAGCCTTTCCGGTTAAAACGATTAAACATGATACTCGTTTTCCAAAGTGTGACAATTTTATAAAATTCCTTAGTGACATACCAGATCCGGTAGTAGTGTATGGGTCGGGTTTGGGGTGTTACAAATTGGTATCAGAGCCCGGTTCAAAACTCAACTTTAGGGTTTTGGGCTCAAAACATTTTCTAAAAATAGTTTTTTTTAAACATGTATGTTTATAAATAACACAGGAGGGTTTTCTCAAGCATGGCACTGCCTGCGTCTCACTCAAGTCCGCTGTAAGTATTGAGTAACTCACTGTGTGTTATATATATATATGTGGGCTTGATGGGCTTTAAGGACGTAGATTATTTTAATTAGAGCTTGATGGGCCTTAGGCCTAGTTAAACAACTCTTCAATTCCATAAGACTTAATTCAACCGAACAAACCTGTAAAAAAAGTCACAAGACTAGGGTGTGGCAACAGGCATACGCATGTCTAGGATTGGATCCGGAAGAGCCTGGTACTTAAGCAGTCCTAGTGACTCACCTCCTCTTCGCTGGAATCCTACCTGGTGTGTAGTGACTGTTCACCCTAGCCACGAGGATTTGTTGACGGGCCAAAATCTATAACTAAAACCCGAAAGGGACCAGCCATCTGATTTTCACAAAATTACTGAGATGTCCCTAGTTTTTTTTAAAAAAAAAATTTGAAACACCCCGGTTGGCAAAATTACCAAAATACCCCCGAAATGCAAAATTACCTTATTTCACAAAGGAACCCTATTTTGGAAAATTACGAAAATACCCCTGTAGAATAAATTTCAAAAATACCCCTGGGTAGTGAAACGATGAAGACACCCCTACATGATGAATGTAAGTTCGTGGATGCTACTTGTATGTGGATGGTTGATGATTGAACATATGTGCTTCTTAGGACTAGAAGATGTGAACTTGAGACTGAAACTTGTGGATGTGATTCCGAATTCGAAAGAACTACTCTTAAACTACTGTTCATAAGACTGTTCATGGTTAATCAGTGGAAGAAAACTATTAATTCATAAAATTTCTAATCAGATAAACGTCAATCGGAAGAATGAGTACAAGGGGACGAGGACGCTCCAGATGCGAATACTGGTGCATACTCTATCATATTATCCTAAGTGTTTCTTTTGGCTTTAGAATTAGAGTTCGCAGCGGAAGCATAGTGGTGAGACTTGGGTAGTATGATTATTAGTTAGTTGGAAATTTCGAGGACAAAATTTCTTTAAGGGGGTAGAACTGTAACATCCTGAATTTTTGGGCCTATGCGCTTAATGGGTGGATACGTTTAATGTGTTAATTTGAGAATTAGAGGTGCAAATTGTGCTCAGGCTTGGGCTGAGGCCTTGATTAAATATTCTATTTAGATACTCTAGAGCTTAAAATAAAGTTTTGGTAGCTTAAATGGCAAAATGGGCTTGTAGCCCAGTGGCAAAATGGCGCCACTAAGAGGGAAGGAAGTTGGCGTCAATAGGCAAGGGGCGAGGCCCAATTTGTGGTCGTTTGGAGCCCATGTTTTTGGGCCAAATTCGAAACTTATAAGAAGGAGTAGGTTGGACGGAAACAAGGCTATTATTTAGGGGTTTTTATTGTTTTAATATGTGGATAATTACAGCTGATAAAGGATGGAAGAGTTGGAGATAATTAAGCCTCTTTTGGATGGGTGTTTTGGTAGGGATAAGGGATAGGATGAGGATCTATCAGGAAGGCTAGTGTTGGCCAAAAATCAAACACAGGAGAGGGGGAAATCGGTTTTGGTAAAGGCTAGGGGGTGTGCCGAATTTTCATTTGTTTTCTCTGCGAATAGCCTTTAGTTTTTCTCTTTCGAATCATCTCTTCTTCTTTTTCTTTTTCGCCGTAAATCGAAACCCCTGAAGTCTCATCAATTATCGAAATCCTGCCAACCACCTTTTCCTCTTCTTAATATTCATTGGCCGAATCTCTCTTGGCCATCTCTTCAATTCTTAGTTCTTTCAAAAGCCAAAAACACGTCAGATCATCTTTCTGGGATTTTTCCTTAAAGAGCCGAAACTCCTAGATCTCTAATCTTCTACAGTTGCCAAATCTTTCTACAAGGGAAAGCCAAAATCTTCTGTAGGGTAAGTAATGATTTGGGTTTTCTTTTGATTCTTTTCTGGCTTTTGGAGGCCATAGCCGAATGGCTATATGGGACTAATATTTTGTTTTCTTTTGCGGCATTCCGGGATTTGAAGGGGATTCATTTGCTTAGATCTCTAAGTCGAGTTCAAGAACACACTAATCGTGTTACTTCGGGATTTCAAGGTAAGGAGATCTATTGTTGTTAACGTGAAAATTCGGGATTTGCTAACCCTTGGCCGAATGTAGGGGAGCCCAAATCTTCGTGTTCTTCCGGCTTTTGAGCAAGGTTTTAGACTAAGGGTTGTAGATCCAGATAGTAAGGATATTGACTAAGGGTGTAAAACTACGCGATATCGTGTGTGTAACACTTCCACACCATTTAGATTGCCTGTTAAAATTTGTTTACAAATCTGTTAAATTTGATAAATGCCAAATCCCAAGATAATGGTTGAAACCAAGGAGGGTAAAATCGAATCACCGTGTCGATGATCTCTATCATTCCTAAGTGAATGTTTCTGTTAAGATGATATGTGTGATAAGTATGCCGATTTACGTGATTGCATGGGGTTGGGTTTGAAGAAAGGGAAGTGTTACATTGTAGCGGCTTTTGCCATGACTGTTGTAGCGCTTTTGCCGTGACTGTTGTAGTGGCTTTTGCCATGACCTGTTGTAGTGGCTACAGCCATGATCTGACGATGAGCAGCATGACTACCATCGATGGTGTGTAGCGGTGTGGGTTGATTGTAGAAATCCCCAATGGTGTGACTGGCAGGTAAGGGTGGTGTGTAGCGGATGGAAACCTAGGATTTGGGTTGGGCTTGCATAATTTCTGTTATATATATAAATCTTTCCTTATGTTCTGTGGGGCTAAGGCCCAAATCTAATGGTGCATGAGGGTGCACACTGAGTCTCGCGACTCACCCTATTATTTAACATCTTTCAGGTAGCACTTAGCGCATCGGACCGGGCTGGAGAGGAGCGCAAGGTGGCCATGCGAGAGAGTATTTGGATTCAGCAAAGGACTTTTCATTATTTAGTTATTTTAATATTTTTTTATTAGAGTATTTTAAGTTTCAATGTAATAAGGCCATGGGCCACTAGACTCATATTTATTTTGGGTTCCATGTTGGGTTTTTATTATTAGACTTTTAAATTTCATGTTAAAATTAAGCTAAGGCATGTAACAACTTAGTTTTTTTTCCCTAATTCACCAAGGTATCATCTGAATTTACATTTTATACAGAATATTAAATTACTAAGTCTTTCCGGTTAAAATGATTAAACATGATACTTGTTTTCCAAAGTGTGACAATTTTATAAAATTCCTTAGTGACATACCAGATCCGGTAGTAGTGTATGGGCTGGGTTTGGGGTGTTACATGTGTCCTCTACACCTCAATTGTTGCAAAACAAAATGCTCAGTAATGAGCACATGGGCAGAGACACGGGCGTGTGTCTCAGCCGTGTGGACGGCATGGCCTTGAACACAGGCGTGTGCCCTAGCCGTGTGAAGTCTGCACCTATTTTATGAAAAATTATGGAAATTTAATAGATCACACGGCCTAAGCACACGGGCGTGTGACTTGGTCGTGTGACCTCAATTTGATAATGACGTCATAAACAGAAAGCTCCCTAATTTGAACATGGCCTGAAGCACGGGCGTGTCCCGAACCCACACGGGCGTGTGACCCCTTTTACATGAAAAATTTTCTAAGTTTCCCAAAAGTTTCCAAAGTTCTCGGTTTATTCTCGAACCACTTCAGATGCATGTTTTTGGCCTCGTAGGCTCGTGATAGGGACAATATGAATGTATGTGAAAGGTTTTAAACTTAGATGGAAATTTATGTCTCGGTTTTACATGTTTGCTTGTGGTTATGTCCTGTAATGCCTCGTACCCTATTCCGGTATTGAATACGGGTAAGGGGTGTTACAGTAAGGAAGTGTTGGAAGTCCTAAACCAAGATGCAAACATTGCAATAAATTGCATTTTGGTGAATGCCACATGAGAAGCGGAGCCTGCTTTAGGTGTGGTTCTTTTGACCACTATCTCAGAGATTGCCCGGAAAGACCTAAAAAAAGATATTGTTCAGACGTCCAAGCCAAGTAACCCTGCCTCTAGAGGTAGACCACCTCGTCACCCCAGCAATGTTAGTGGTAGCCAAGGTGTGACTAAAGATTCAACTGTCAAATCTGAAGCACGAGCACCAGCAAGAACATATGCTATTTTTGCAAAAGAGGATGCCTCTGCACCAGACGTCATTACTGGTACATTTTCTCTTCTTGATACTGATATTACTACTATGATTGATCCTGGTTCAACGCATTCATACATATGCATGAATTTAGTGTCTGTTAAAAATTTACCTGTCGAGTCCACTAATTTGTGGTTAAAGTTTCAAATCCCCTAGGTCAGTATGTGATGATGGATAAAGTTTTTAAAAATTGTCCGTTAATGGTACAGGGTTATTGTTTCTCTGCTGATTTAATGTTGTTGCCATTTGATGAATTTGACGTAATTCTGGGTATGGACTGGTTAACTCAGCATGATGCAGTGGTAAATTGTAAACATAAGTACATTGTGTTAAAATGTCATAATGGTGAATTGCTTTGTGCTGAATCTGGTAAATTGGTTGGGTTGTCAAATGTAATCTCAGCTATATCAGCACAGAAATATATCAGAAAAGGGTATGATGCCTATCTTTCATATGTGTTGGACACTAAAGTATCTAAATCGAAGATTAAATCAGTGCCAGTTGTTTGTGAGTTTTCTGATGTGTTTCTAGAAGAATTACCTGGATTGCCGCCGGATAAAGAGGTGGAATTTTCTATAGATCTTGTTCCGGGGACAACTCATATATCTATAGCACCTTATAGAATGGCCCCTATAGAGTTAAAAGAGTTAAAAGCACAGTTGCAAGAATCAACTGACAAAGGTTTTGCTCGACCTTGTTCTTCACCATGGGGTGCACCGGTTCTATTTGTTAAAAAGAAATATGGATCTTTGAGATTATGTATTGACTACCGACAGCTCAACAAAGTTACAATTAAGAATAAGTATCCATTGCCTCGTATTGATCACTTATTTGATCAGTTGAAAGGTGCCACTGTATTTTCAAAGATTGATCTTCGTTCTGGTTATTATCAGTTACGGGTGAAAGATTCAGATGTACCAAAGACAGCTTTTAGAACCAGGTATGGACATTATGAGTTCCTTGTGATGCCGTTCGGTTTGACAAATGCACCTGCGGTATTTATGGATTTAATGAATAGAATTTTTAGACCGTATCTAGATAGATTTGTGGTGGTATTTATTGATGATATTTTGGTATATTCTCGAGATGAAAATAAACATGCTGATTATTTTAGAATTGTTCTGCAAACACTACGAGAGAAATAGTTGTATGCCAAATTTAGTAAATGTGAATTTTGGCTTCGGGAAGTTGGTTTTCTTGGGCATATAGTATCTGCTGAAGGCATCAGAGTGGATCCGAATAAAATTTCAGCTATTGTTAACTAGAAACCACCGAGAAATGTGTCTGAAGTCAGAAGTTTTCTGGGGCTAGTTGGACATTATCGGAGATTTGTAAAAGGATTTTCGATGATAGCTTCTCCGATGACACGGTTGTTACAGAAAGATGTGAAGTTTGAATGGTCTAATAAATGTCAGCAGAGTTTTGATAGATTGAAAACTTTATTGACTAAAGCACCAGTTTTAGTTAAGCCTGAATTGGGTAAGGAATTTGTAATTTATAGTGATGCATCATTAAATGGTTTAGGCTATGTCTTGATGCAAGAAGGAAAAGTAATAGCCTATGCTTCTAGACAGCTAAAACCACGTGAAAAGAACTACCTGATACATGATTTAGAATTGCCAGCCACTGTATTTGCTTTGAAAATTTGGCGACACTATTTGTTTGGTGAAAAATGTTATATATTTACTGATCATAAAATTTTAAAGTATTTGATGTCGCAAAAGGATTTGAATCTGAGGAAGCGCAGGTGGCTTGAACTGTTGAAAGATTATGATCTACTTATTGATTATCATATGGGAAAAGTTAATGTGGTTGCAGATGCTCTAAGCAAAAAATCCCTATTTGCCTTACGAGCAATGAATACCTGGTTGTCGCTATCAGATGATGGTTCAATCATAGTTGAGTTAAAAGCTAGACCGACAATTCTACAGCAAATTTGTGAAGCTTAGAAAAATGATGATGAATTACGAGCTAAACAGGTACAATGTGAGTCAAATTTCAATTCAGAATTTCAGATTGGGTATGATGGTTGTCTGTTATTCAGAGGCAGAATATGTATACGAAGAATTCAAAACTTATACAGAAGATTTTACATGAAGCTCATAATGGTATTATGTCTATTCATCTGGGGAGTAACAAAATGTATAACAATTTGAAAAAGATGTACTGGTGGCCGAGAATGAAACGGGATATTTCTGAATTTGTAAGTAAATGTTTGATATGTCAGCAAGTTAAAGCTGAACATCAGGGACCTTTGGGATTATTATAGCCAGTTACGATACCGGAATGGAAATGGGAAAGAGTTACCATGGATTTTGTATCGGGACTACCCTTATCTCCGAAAAAGAAAGATGCCATTTGGGTAATCGTTGACCGATTAACAAAGTCCGCACACTTTATTCTGGTACGTATGGATTTCTCCCAGGATAGATTAGCAGAGTTATATGTTTCTGAGATTGTTAGACTACATAGAGTACCGATCTCTATTATTTCAGACAAAGATCCTCGATTTACATCCCGATTTTGGAATAAGTTTCAAGAATCTCTGGGTACACAGTTACATTTCATCACCGCTTTTCATCCTCAGACTGATGGACAATCCGAACGTGTCATACAGATTTTAGAAGATATGCTTTGGTGTTGTGTTTTGGAATTTGAAGTTAATTGGGAAAAGTATCTACCTTTAGTTGAATTTGCATACAATCATAGCTATCAGTCAAGTATTAAAATGGCACCGTATGAGGCTCTGTATGGTCGTAAATGTAGAACTCCGCTGTACTGCACGGAACGGTGAGAAAAAGATACATGGAGTTGATTTAATCCGTGAGATTGAAGAAAAGGTGAAAGTGATTCAGGATAGTTTAAAAGCAGCCTCTGATCGTCAAAAGTCTTATGCCGATCTTAAACGAAAAGAAATAGAATTTCAAGTCGGAGACAAGGTATTTTTGAAAGTATCACCTTGGAAGAAAGTTCTCCGGTTTGGCCGTAAAGGAAAACTGAGTCCACAGTTCATCAGACCGTATGAGGTTATTGAAAGAATTGGACCTGTTGCATATCAATTGGCATTACCACCAGAGCTTGATAGAATTCATAATGTTTTTCATGTGTCTATGTTGCGACGGTATCGATCAGATCCTTCACATGTTATTTCTCCGACAGAACTTGAGATTCAGCCTGATATGACTGACAGTGATGAACCGATCAAAATTTTGGCACGTGAGATGATAAACCGTAATATATACAAATTTTAATCCCACATTTAACATACTTTTTGGATGATTTATCCTTTGAATTGTGGAATTTGATGCTCCTAATCCTTTAATTTCATGTTTTATACTTAGGGAAGCATCGGAGGATGAAAAGAACGAGAAACGGGCCGAAAACGGAGCAAATAGGCTTACCTTAGAGACTCACACGGCCTGGACTATCACCCACGGTCGTGTGTTTCGAGTAACAACCGAGACACGGCCTAGAACATTGAGACACGGCCAGATCACACGGCCATGTGTGGCAAACAGGATCGACCACGGCCAAAGGAGTCGACCACGGGTGTGTCACACGGGCGTGTCCCTGTTTTAACCAAGATGAGTTTCATTCGAAATGGGATACTTGTGGGCCAAGGAAGACATTCCAAAGCCTATATAAACGCCCTAAGTATAACCTAAAAATAGGTCTTGGATCGGGGGCGAAGCCAGAGAGGGCTGAACTCAGGGGATTACTCCAAGAAAGCCAGTTGATCCATCTCAGAAGCCGGAATCACATTCAAGACGGAAGATCTTCCCTTCAATTTCCTTTAGGGGGTTTTAGGGTTTTTCTTATGTTTTGTTATTTATCTTCTTCTGAGATGTATTCTTTTATAATTATGAACTAAACCCCTCAAATATCTAAGGGGGATGAAACCTAAGACGGATCTTGTTATTGTTTTCTGAACTATATGATAAATACTTGATTTGTTCTTAATTATGTGTTCTTAATTCTTGTTTTAGTATTTCAGGATATTGATTCAAGTATTGATGTGCTTAGGCAGTGGAGCAAAATTCCCTGTTTAAGAGGAGATCTAGCATAATTAAGCGGAGTTGATCGCAACCCTAGAGATAGGATGATTTAAAATCTGTGATTAGGGTCAAACCTAATATGGGAGTCCATAGATCGAGTTAATGCAACACTAGGGGTTTTAATTAGAAAGAGATTTCAATTAATCAACCTAGGGTTAGACATTAGTAACCTCGAAAGAGGTATTAATATAAATTAGGGAATCCTACGGATCGAGTCAAGTGAATAAATCATCTGGTTCAGAGTTAAATAACTAGTGAAGTCTAGGTGGATTCTTCCTCGGGTATTGTCTTAATCAACTGGTTTTTCCCAAAAGTATTTTCCCAATTCACTCTCTTTGTCTTAGCATCCTTAGTTTAGTAATTAGTTAGATAAACATCAATTCTCTTAATGCTTAGGCTAAATAATAAAAAGATAGTAACTACTAGTATTCTTGGTTCCTTTGGGTTCGACATTCCGGTCTTGCCACTAAGCTATACTACTGTTCGATAGGTGCACTTGCCTCAATCGTGGTGATAGTTAGTTTCTAGGCTCGATCATTCATTATATAAATATTAAAACTCTCAGACACGATCATGAGACGAAAGAATTAAGAAATAAAAAAGTAGCTTAAGTGAAAGTTCTTTGGACACGACAAGGATTAGAAGAAGCTACCTCGGAATTGGAGGAAATAATGAGAAAGTAATACTCGAACCTCTTTACTGGTAAGATTTTCGAGGATGAAAATTCTTTAAGGGGGAGAGTTGTAACAGCCCGTTTTCAGTAAAATCAGAACAGTGGTTTCGGGACCACAAATTTGAGTAAGAAAGAAAAATATATTTTAAAAGAAAGAAAAATATATTTTAATGTTATTGCATGGTCTACATTATGAGAGGAAAAACGTACGAAAATTTCGATAAGAAAATTTTACCGATTTCATGTTTAATTATAGAAAGGACCAATTTGCATAAAATGAAAAAGTTGAGTTCTAGTAGCTATAAATATCAAATAGCTATGGAATTCAAAACTTGAGGTCCTTATATGGTAATTAGACCATTAAAAAAAGTTAGTAGATATTTTTTTGATGATTCATCCATGGAAATTTAGAAAAAGAAATGGACTAAATTGGAAATAGAAATAAATAAAGATGATAATAACTTAATAGCATCTTATTATCATCTTCTTCCCCAAATTTTTATGGAAACCCTAGGAAAGAGAAAGCAAATCAAGCAAGCTTAATTGGGTAAGTAATCTTGTCCCGTTTTTAGTAATTTTTATATTTTTGAGATCAGAATAACCTAATCTAGTTATTTTGGGGATCAATTTCTAAAGTTATTAAAGTATTAAAAAATTTTCATGGATGAATATGCTGACATTTTGAAATTTATGGTAGAAATTGAAAGGTTGTTGATAGATAAACAACTTTTGTAAAGTGAATTTTTATGAAATTGTGATTTAGGGACTAAATTGTAAAGATGTAAAATTCATGGAAAATTTCTGATTTTTTTGAAAAACATGAGCTCTAAATGTTATATGAAAAATTCATCTAGGCTTGGAATAAGGATTAAATTTGCATGAATTTCATTTTCTGAGCCTAGGGATGAAATTAGAATTAATGAAAAGTATAGGGGCAAAATGGTACTTTTTCCTAAAATGTGAAATTGATTGAATTGAATATGAATTTCATTAAATTGAGTTAGATTTCCTTGTATAGATTCGGATAGACTTAATTCGAAATTGGATCGAGGAAAACAAAAAATATCGGATTAGTAGAAAAGCATATACGAACAAGTGACGAGGTAAGTTCGTGTAACTAAGTTGTGTATATTTTCATTTTTGAATTGAATATTATATATGTGAATTACGAATTTGTTGAGTATATGAAAATAAATATATATCCGACATGGCCGAGAATTGTTAAGTTCCATTTGGATAGATGAAATTCAATGGATGCAAGTTTTCCGTATTGGTTGTAGTCTTGCATATGTTGCAGACACACCACTGCTCGAAAGAGCGTCCTGTTATTAGCACTCTCAAGTTTCCCTTTATATAGTTCAGCGAGCTTCCCGTTATAGCTCTTTGGAGCGTCCCGATAGGTTGTGATCCTACATTTGTTGTGGACACACCACAGCTCTTATGAGCGTCCCGATATATGGGTCTTCGTGAGTTTCCCGTTAAATTGGCTCTTTGTGAGCTTCCCGACAGTGCTCGCTTGAACTTCCCGATATATGGCTATCCAAAGCTTCCCGTTACATGGCTCTTTGTGAGCTTCCCAATAGGCTCTTTGTGAGCTTCCTGATATGGTTCTTTGTGAACTTCCTGATTATGGCTCTTATGAGCTTCCCGTTATATAGCCCGGATAAGCTTCTCGATTAAAGGATCTTTGTGAGCTTCCCGTTATAAGGCTCGAGAGTGTGCTTCCCGGTTATGTGCTTTCATGAGCACCCCTGTATATGAATTGACGGATCATCGATAAGTACACTTTGTGTATACTACCCGAGTATCTATCGATATTTCAATGATTCAACGGACAAAACTCCTGATGTGAGAAAATATGAGAATTAAATGAATTATATCTTGAATATCCTCGAAATACGGAAATGGTTGCATGATGAGCTCATCCTGTTTTCTTGATATTCATGTAAATTTCATGACTAACTTTTTGATGAGAGCATGTGTCTAGGCAATTGGCCATAATGTTTTGGATGCATGTTTGTATACTTACTTTAAATGAATATGATTGGTAAGTTAAATTCTTGTTATACGAACTTACTAAGCATTAAATGCTTACTCTGTTCATTTTCTCTGTTTTATAGAACTCGAAAGCTATTAAAGGTTGGATCGGGTCAGAGCAAGATCACACTATCCTACAGCTCACTTTGGTATAAATAACAAAACAACTTATAGTATAATGGCATGTATAGGCTAAAATAGATCAAATGATGAAATACATTTTGGTTGTAACTAGCCATTGGAATGGCTAGTGTTAAGCATATTTTGATGTAATTATGTAAGACTTTAGCATGTTTAATGTGTGATGAAATGGTTATATAGTGGAGAGTATATAAACCTACTGATGAATGATTTTGAAATAGTATATTTCTAAAATTTGTCTATGAACGTAAGTGTGAAATTGGTAAGTTTAAATACTTGAACATATGAGCTAATATGACATGCAAAAGATTGGTTTTGGTTTAGTTTTAATGTCTTGAATTGGTTGGTAAATGTATTCAAGTATTGTTGTATGTTGATGGTATACTTGGGTGAGAAAAGTGGCCTTGAAACTGGCCTATTTTCGTCCATACGGGTAGACACACGGGAGTGTGTTTCAACCATGTGTGACACACGGCCATGCGCACGGTCGTGTGGTTTGGCCGTGTGTCCCCTGCATCTTAAAAATTGAAAAAAAGAATGCTCAGAATTAATCACATGGGCAGAGACACGAGCGTGTGTCTCAGCTGTGTGAAACACACGACCCAACACACGGGCGTGTGTCTTGGCCGTTTGAATCTTGCACCTAATTTTCGAAAATTAAATTTTCCATACAGCCTAGCACACATGCGTGTGGATGGCCATGGGACCCAAGTCAGAGAGTTACACTAGTATGAACATGGGCTGGGACACGGCCGTGTGCCTTACATCGAATGCCCACACGGGCGTGTCATTTGGCTGTGTGAGCCACACGGCCTACCCACATGGGCGTGTGACCTCTATATTTAAGACAAATTTTGGAATTTCGTGAAAAATTCTCTGAGTTTCTGATATAGTCCCGATTTGTTTCTAATGCGTAAATTAGGCCTCGAGGGTCCATTTAAGGGACAATATGATTGAATATGATTGGATTCGAAAATGAATAGTAAATTACTTGAATTAACTATATTTGTTCTGTAAACTCCGGTAATACTCTATAACCCTATTCTGGCAACGAATATGGGTTAGGGGTGTTACATTCTCTGCCACAAGTGTGAATTCCTTGCTTTGATACAGCCCACTTAGAACCTGGAACTGTAAGTTCCTCGAGAATTTCTTGTAGATTTTCAGACTCAATATTGCTCATCAAGGAAGAATATTTGTCATCTTCGAAATCAGGTAATCCAAAGAATTCATTAATAGTGTTTGAGGTTATTGGTACCTTGATTCCACAAACAGAAACTTCCATCAATTCGCTTGAGGTCAAATTCGCATAAAATTCACGAGCTAACTCCTCATCTGCACTATGTCTTTTCTCGCAAAATAACTCCCATTTTAGAGCTTCAGTAATTTGTCGAATGCGCGCCATGAAATCAATATAGTTCTTTCAGCGTAAAGCCTTTTTCTGGGTGCATCTATTGATTCTTGAAAGCGCTTTCGTATCTCGCTTTGGCTTCTCCACAGTGGAATTTATTTTTTGATTCGACAATTTGGGCAGAGGCACAAGTTCTCTTGCGAGGCATGATTAACCTGAACATAAGATAGAAACAAATATTTTCTCAAAAATTTAATTAGTATAAAATATTAATAATTCAATAAATTGGAAAATTAAATAATAAAATAAAATAAAAATTTAGGTGAAATTTTTGTCTTACCACCTTTTTATAAAAATTAAGAACTCAAAGCAAATAAATATAAAGCAAAAGGGGTTGGTTTAGGGATGGTTGTTGGGTTTCTTGATGGTGTGGTACGATAGGCAAGGGTGTTGGTGCGAGTAGCAATGCGTGGTGTGAGCAAATGCTTGGGTAGCAGGCGGCACTGTAAGGTGGATCCTTGCGTGAGCAGCAGGGCATGCATGTGCTGCACGGATGCGGGGAAGTGGGCAGCAAGCAGGTCCATCGAGCAGGCCTGACGAGCTGCTAGAGCTGGACGTGCGGTAGGTGCGGGGACAATGTGTAACGCCCCAAATTTGGGCCTAGAAGTATTGGGCCTATTGGGCTTTGGGCTTTAGATCTCAGAAAATTTTTAAGTGAGCAAGAAAAAGACAATTGGTATGTATGCTTTGAGGGTAATGTATTTGGAGTGTCTAGGGGTGTTGGAAATGTCCTGGGATCAAGTAAAGGCATAGGGAAAATTTTGGTTTTAGCCCAGGGGAACTGTGACTTCAGTTAGTAGGCCTCTTAAGCAGATTAAGAGAAAATGGGACACAAAGGGGCTTGTGGCCCAGTGGCAAGTGGCATCACTTGGGAGCAATAAGGTGGCGTGTTGTCAGCTAAGGAGGTCCAAGGTTCGAGTAGTGGTAAGGTGTTTTTGGAGTGTTTATTTTACAGTATGGACGGCCAGAGTTGTATTGGTTTTGAACTCTTGCCGTGGAGAGTTTGAAGTAAGCAGGTATGTGGATGTGGAGGAAATTTCGGATAAGATTAAGGTGTTATCAGGGAGAAAAGTCAGGAGATGAGGAGAGGGAGGAGTTGGTGCCGAATGGGACTATGGGGAAAAGAGTGTTTAGCTGGTGGCTATATAAAGGGGGTGCTGAATTCATTGAAAGGTTCCTTGGGTTCTATTATTTCTTCATTTTCTCCCCCTTAGCCGAATTCTTTCATTTGCCGAAAATAAAACCCATCATTCTTTTTGTCGAAATTCCTATTAGAGTTGTGTTCTTCTTCTTTCTCTGAAAGCCGAAATCTCCTAAAGCCGAATTTCTTTTTGCTGAATTCTCTCTTAGCCAAACCCTTCTATTGCCGAATTCCCAACATCTTCTCTTGCCGAAATTCCTATTTGTGCCGAACCCTTGTTGTTTCCTCCATCACAAATCGATTGTGATCTACTATCAGTCAAGGTTAAAAAGTCAAATTTAGGCCGCAGGATCGAAAGTGGATTTGTAAGTATTCGGTAAACCTCTCTTATACGTTTTGTTAAAAGTCGAATGGCTATCTAACCCCTCCTTGTCGTTAACTTGTATTAACAAGGGTAAGGCTCAACAATCACAAGCGTGGTAGGTAAGGATCGATAGCAATGTAACATCCCATTTTAGGGCCTAGTCGGAATAGTGGTGTGAGACCACAAATCTGAGGGTTATAAATGAGTTTTTGAGGTTTATGCCTTGTATGCATGCTAGTGTGAAAGTTTCATGAAGCAATTTTGTGAAATTTTGGTTGAATTGTCCAAAAGGACTAAATTGCAAAAGTTGCAAAATGTGTGTTTCTAGAAGCTATATGTGTGAAATAGCTTTAGATTATTAATTAGTGGTCCTTAAATAGAAATTTATCTAAATTCTAATTTTTGGACAAAATTGGGCATGAATGAGTTAAAATTTAAAGTTTATCAAAAAAGGGCATTTTGGTCATTTATCAAATAAGTGATTAAAATAGGAGAAAAGATGACAAAATTCATTCATCTTCTTCTCCAAGGCTGTCGAAAATTCCAAAGAGCCATTGTTAGGGTTCTTCAAATTTTCAAGCTTGTTAATCAAGAAAGACGAAGCCAGGATCGAAACCAAGGCAAAAGCAAGGTGGTGGACTAAATTGCAAGTCTTAATACTTTTGAGTATCGAGGTAAGTCTATGCATAAATAATGCATTTTTACTTATAATTTGTGAATGCTAAATAGTGTGTAGCATGATCGAGAAAGATTGAGAACCTATGTGGTTCAAGTAGAATATGTGAATGGATGAATGATAGAGTAAGTAAATATGTTGATGTGTTGTAATAGTGCAAAAAAGTGGGCTAAGTGCGATACTATCCTAATGCATATTGATGATGAGCTGGCTATGTGCAATGCTATCGTTAGGTATGTTATTTAGTGGGCTATGTGCGAAACCGCTATGAATACCTTGTTGGTAGGCTAAGTGCGATACTACCTCACTAATTGAATGGGGTGGGCTTAGTGCGGACCCACCGAGAGATTTGCTGTGTGGATGTGATAGTGAGTAGATTAGCTGTGTGGATTAGCTGTGTGGATTAGCTGTGTGGACTAGCTGTGTGGATTAGCTGTGTGGATGTATTATCGAGAAATAATGATGTGTTGTATATTGTGTGAATGTGATGTTGAATGCAGGGGTGTATGTTAATAGTTATGAGTAAGTGACTCATGATGTGTTGGAAATGTGGTAAGGGATAGAAAGAGTAAGCATAGTTGTGAATTACTTATGTTAGTATAATGCTAATTGTTGCTTAGCTTATACTATGTTGCTTAATTGTTTATGTGTAAACTTACTAAGCTCAAAGCTTACTCTCTTTCTTTTCCCTTGTCTTATAGAGTAAAAGTGTTGAATCGAGATACGAGGATCAATTGAAAGATCGCTCACACTATCAGCACACTCTGGTACATTAGACTCAATGTTTTGTATATGGCATGTATAAGGGCTAGACAAATTAGTGAATTTTTGGTGTAAATGGCTAAGATGTGTTGGCCTTTAGATGGATATTGTATTTTGTATAATTCCATGGTTGTTGGCTATTACATTATATGAAAGAAAGATGTAGTTTTCTATGTGAGATTGCACTTCAATTTGAGTTGATTATGGATGTGTTGTATGAGTGCAATAAGGGTGAGAAGAGCTTAGCAAATAGCTTTGTTCTTGGCCATGTGGATAGACACACGGGCGTGTGTCTAGGCCATGTGTGACACACGGTCAGCCCACGGGTGTGTGCTTTAGCCGTGCGTCCCCTGCAGGTTGACATATTAAGTCAGAATTGGCCACGAGCTAGACACACGGACGTGTGTCTAGACTCCAGGCCGTGTGAGGGAAGTTAGTGTTTACCACGGTTGGGAAGCACGGGCGTGTGCCTTGGCCGTGGGGCATTGGCAGAATGTTGGGGTTTTAAGCACGATTTGGGAACATGGGCGTGTGTGACTTCACACGGGCGTGTTGTACCTTGCACGGGCGCGTGAGCCCTGTTCAAAAGAGAAATTTTTTAAGACTGGAAAAAGCTCCGGTTTAGTCTCGAGAGCCCTCGTGTGCATGAGTGAGGCCTCGTAAGTCGAGAATGAGGTTGTTGAGATGACTTTAGAGAGTAGTTACGACGAGCCTAAGTGGCGATCAAGTGGTTTGAGTTCGGTAACGCCTCGGGACTGGTTCCGACGTAGAACCCAGGTAAGGGGTGTTACATTTAGTGGTATCAGAGCTATGGTTTAGTCGATTCTAGGACTACCGTAGCGGGTGTAAGAGTCTAGCTATACATGCCATAAGTGTACAATGATAGTGTGTGGCTTCTGATGATTTTAAATCTTGTTTTATATAGTATATCGATTCCGATCCATCGACTGCTGATGAAGCAGCTAGTAATGCACCGGCTCCTGCGCAAGGAACTGCGCCCGTTGAGAGTGGACCCGAGGTCAGGGGTCAAGGGGAAGAGGCACGGGAAGCCTTTCTCCAGATGATGAGTAATTTGTACTCGGACTATGTTCGAGCAAACTCTACTGCTCAACCTCCTCCACCTCCTCCTATACCTCAGCCAAATCCAGTGGCTCCTCAAGGTACGGATGTAGTGAGGATATCGAAACCCCCGGTGGATAAGATTAGGAAACACGGGGCTAAGGATGTAACACCCCTTACCCGGGTTCTACGCCAGAACTGGGCCCGAGGCGTTACCGAACTCAAACCACTTGATCGCCACTTAGGCTCGTCGTAACTACTCTCTGAAGTCATCTCAACAACCTCATTCTCAACTTACGAGGCCTCACTCATACACACGAGGGCTCTCGAGACTAAACCGGAAATTTTTCCAATCTTAAAATTTTTCTCTCTTATACAGATCTCACACGCCCGTGCAAGATTAGACACGCCCGTGCATGGACACACACGCCCATGTCCCCAAACCGTGCCTAAAAACCCCAGCATTCTACTAATGCCCCACGGCCAAGGCACACACCCGTGCTTACCACCCGTGGTGCACACTGACTACCTTAACACGGCCTAGAGTCTAGACACACGCCCGTGTAGCTAGCCCGTGGCCAACACTGATTAATCCCACACGCCCTAGGCACACGCCCGTGTGACTAGTCCGTGGTCTATTCTGACTTCAAATACTAACATGCAGGGGACACACGGCTGAGTCACACGACCGTGGGCTGGCCGTGTGTCACACATGGCCTAGACACACGCCCGTGTGTTTATCCACATGGACAAAAACAAAGCTATGTGCCAAGTTCTTTTCACCCCTCTAGCATACACAACATATACTCATCTAACACAATCATAATCAACTCAAATTGAGTTGCAATCTCACATAGACAACTATAACTTTTCATATAACATAAAATAGCCAACAACTATGGCATTATACAAAATAAGCTATCCATCTAAAGGCCAACACATCTTAGCCATTTACAACAAAATTCACTAACTTGTCTAGCCCCTATACATGCCATATACAAAACATTGAGTCTCATGTACCTGAGTGTGCTGATAGTGTGGGTGATCTTCTAATTGATCCTCGTATCTTGGTTCAACACTTTTACTCTATAAGACAAGGGAAAAGAAAAGGAGTAAGCTTTGAGCTTAGTAAGTTTACACATAAACAATTAAGCATCATAGTATAAGCTAAACAACAATTAGCATTATACTACCAAAAGTAATGAACAACTATGCTTACTCTTTCTAACCCTTACCACATTTCCAACACATCATGAGTCACATACTCATAACCATCGAAATGCACCCCTGCATTCAATGTCACTTTTACACAATATACAACACATCATTATTTCTCAATAATTCATCCACACAGCTAATTAACTTAATAATGCATCCACACAACTTCTTTACTCAATAATGCAATCACATGGCTAATCCACACAGTTAACCCACACAGCAAATGTCTCGGTGGTTTCGCACTTAGCACACCACAGTCGATTAATAAGGTAGTATCGCACTTAGCCTACCACAAAGGTAATCATAGGGGTTTCTAACTTAGCCCACTAAATGATATACCTAACGATAGCATCGCACATAGCCAGCTCATCGTGAATATGCATTAGGATGGTATCGCACTTAGCCTGCCATCTAGCATTATCACTACACATTCACATGTCTACTTACTCAATTAAACATCCATTCACAATTCTACTACATTCATTCTACTTGAATCACATAGGTTCTCAATCAATCTCGAACAAGCTACACACTAGCTATCATCAACAAATTGTAAGTATGAATGCATTGTTTATGCATAGACTTACCTCGGTACTCAAAAGTATTGAGACTTGCAATTTAGTCCACCACCTTGCTTTTGCCTCAGTTTCGATCCAGGCTTTTCCTTTCTTGATCTATAATGAATAAATCAGCTTATTCAATACACACATTGACTAGATTGACCCTTATCTCATACTTTAGCAAAATTACTATTTTGCCCCTAAACTTTCTCATATATACACTTTAGCCCCAAAGGCTCGTAAAGTGATTTTTATTCAACTTTCTAGTCTTTCATGCTTAGTAAAACCACTTATTCATCTAAAGCTATCATCAATTCTCACTAAAACACACATGTATGACCAAACTTAAGATTTTCACAATCAAGTCCCTACATGCATTTTCATGGAAAATCACTTAAGAAAAGATGTTTCTACTACATCAAGCTTTCATAATCTTCCATAAAATATCAAAATACACGCATGTCATACATTACTACATTTTTGAACATCCATTTTAGCTCATCAAATAGCTAAAAATAGCTTACTCATGCTACTAGGACTTCAAAAATACAAAGAATATCAAAAACGAGGCTAGATGCACTTACTAGCAAGCTTGAAAAATTTGAAGAACCCTAACAATGACTCTTGGAATTTTCAACAGCCTTGGGGAAGAAGATGAATGACTTTTGTCATCTTTTCTCCTATTTTAATCACTTAATTGATAAATGACCAAAATGCCCTTTTTGATAAACTTTCTATTTTAACCCATTCATGCCCAATTTTGTCCAAATATTAGAAATTGGAAAATTTCTATTTAAGGTCCTCTAATTAATAATCTAAAGCTATTTTACACAAATAGCTTCTAGAATCTCACATTTTGCAACTTTTGCAATTTAGTCCTTTTGGACAATTCAACCACAATTTCACAAAATTGCTTCATGAAACTTTCACACTAGCATCCATACATAGCATAAACCTCAAAAGCTCATTCATAAACCTCGGATTTGTGGTCTCACACCACTATTCCGACTAGGCCCTAAATCGGGATGTTACAGAGGAGTTTAGAGCTAAGGTAGATGATGACCCAGAGAGGGTGGAGTTCTGGTTGGTGAACTCGATGAGGGTGTTTGATGAACTCTCATGTACGCCTAAGGAGAGCTTGAAGTATGCCGTATCCTTACTGAGAGATTCGACATACCATTGGTGGAAAACACTAACGTTGGTAGTCCCGAGAGAGCGGGTGACGTGGGACTTCTTTCTGGAAGAGTTCCGAAAGAAGTATACAAGCCAGCGATTTACTGATCGGAAAAGGAAGGAATTCCTTGAGTTGAAGCAAGGAAGGATGTCAGTAGCAGAGTATGAGCGTGAGTTTTTTAGGGTTAGCAAATACGCTCAAGAATGTGTATCGACTGAGACCATCTTGTGTAAGAGGTTCGAAGATGGGTTGAATGAAAACATCAAACTCCTAGTGGGCATTTTGGAGTTGAAAGATTTGTGGTATTAGTTGAGAGGGCAAGTAAGGCCGAAGAGCTGAGTTCAGAAAAGAGGAGGGCTGTGAGTGAAGCCCGAGATGCTAGAAAGAGGCCAATGGGCAAGTCATACCAAGCTCAGTCGAAAAGATCCTAGGAAGTGAATCCTCAGATGACAGCACCAGTGGGTTATTCTCATTGAGACTTGGGCAATACTCGTTCAGGTTCGAGAGTCCAAGCTACCTCGATGGAAAGTGTGAGCAATTCGAAGAGTAAACTGGAGTGTCCAAGTTGTGGTAGATATCACACTAGAGAGTGTTGGGGTAACAGTCGAAACTGTTATAAGTGTGGTTCCCCCGACCATCTTATCCGAAACTGCCCCGAGAGGGATGATAAGGAAGAGAGGCAAGAGATGAGACCTAGCGATGTGTCTGCAAGGGGTAGACCACCAAGGAACCCGAGAGGCGAGAATAGTGGTAGAGGTGCGCCAAGAGATTCTGCTGTGAGACCAGAGGGTCGGGCACCTGCGAGGACGTATGCTATTCACGCTCGCGAAGAAGCATCCTCCCCGGATGTGATAACGGGTACATTTTCTCTCTATAACACCTTTGTTATTGCTTTAATAGATCCAGGGTCTACTCATTCCTATATTTGCATGAGATTAGCATCTAGTTTGAGTATGACCGTTGAGTCTACGGACGTAGTGGTTAAGGTGTCAAACCCGTTAGGAAAGCATGTGTTAGTGGACAGAGTGTGTAAGAATTGTCCTTTATTGTTTGAGAATCATTGTTTTTCGTCAAACCTTATGTTGTTGTCGTTTGATGAGTTTGATTTAATCCTAGGCATGGATTGGTTGACTACCCATAGTGTCTTAGTGAACTATGGTAGTAAGTTTATTGAATTGAAATGTGAGAGTGGAGATGTGGTTCGGGTTGAATCAGGTGGATCAGATAGTCTACCAGTGATGATTTCTTCCCTAGTGGCTGAGAAATGTTTGAGAAAAGGATGTGAGTCCTATCTTGCTTTTGTGTTGAATACTCGAGAGGTTGGAGTAGAGTTTGAAACAGTTCCAGTGGTATGTGAGTATCCAGATGTATTTTCGGAAGAGTTACCCAGATTACCTCCAATGAGAGAGGTCGAGTTTGGAATTGAGTTGGTTCCGGGAACAACACCTATTTCAATTGCTCCATATAGAATGGCACCTGTAGAGTTGAAAGAATTGAAGGTCCAGTTGTAAGAGTTGATGAGATAAGGGTTTTGCAAGACCGAGCTACTCGCCGTGGGGTGCTCATTATTATTCGTGAAGAAGAAAGATGGGTCTATGAGGTTGTGTATAGACTATAGACAATCTGAACAAGGTGACGGTGAAGAATAAGTATCCTTTACCAAGGATTGATGATCTTTTGATCAAGCGAAGGGAGCTACAAGTGTTCTCCAAGATAGACTTGAGGTCCAGTTATTATCACCACCAGAGTGAAACAAAGAAGATGTGTTGAAAAGCGCATTTCGGACAAGGTATGGCCATTATGAGTTTTTGGTTATGCCGTTTGGTTTAACGAATGCACTGCGATTTTTATGGATCGATGAATCGTGTTTTCGGACCATATGTGGACAAGTTTATAGTTGTCTTTATTGACGATATATTGATCTATTCTCGGGATGAGAATGATCACGTAAGAGCATTTGAGAATTGTCTTGCAAACTTTGAGAGATAAGCGGTTGTATGCTAAGTTTAGCAAGAGTGAGTTTTGGCTCAGAGGTCGGATTCCTAGGACACATGGTGTCGGTGATGGTGTCGAGTTGACCCAAGTAAGATATCATTGTTGTGGATTGAAACCGCCAGAAAGCGTGTCTGAAATCGAAGTTTCTTGGGATTAGCGAGGATATTACAGACGTTTCATAAAGGGGTTCTCCGTGATTGCTACTCGATGACGAAGTTGTTGCATAAAGATGTCAAGTTTGAATGGGTGAGACATGTCAACATGAGCTTCGAGAGATCGAAAACAATGTTGATCGAGGCACCGATTTTGGTTCAACCAGAATTGGGGAAGGAGTTCGTGGTTTATAGTGATGCGTCATTTAATGGTCTCGGTTGCATGTTGATGCAAGAGGGTAAGGTAGTCGCTTACGCCTCGAGGCAGCTAAAACCGTACGAGAAGAATTATCCGACTCATCATTTGGAGTTAGCGGCGATTGTTTTTGCGTTAAAGATTTGGCAACATTACTTGTATGGTGAGAAGTGTCGAATCTTTACGGGTCACAAGAGTTTGAAGTATTTGATGGATCAGAAGGATCTGAATTTGCGACAGAGACGGTGGCTTGAGTTATTGAAAGACTATGAGTTAGTCAATGACTACCACCCGGGAAAAGTGAATGTGGTTGCGGATGCCCTGAGTAGGAAATCCTTGTATGCTCTAAGAGTTATGAGCACGAGTTTAGCATTGTCTAACGATGGTGCTATTTTGGCAGAATTGAGAGCTAAGCCGCTATTTGTTCAACAAATATGTGAGGCTCAGAGAAATGACAGTGAGATACAAGCTAAGATAGCTAAGTGTGGATCAGAAAGTGATTCTGATTTTCGAGTGGATTTGAATGGTTGTCTGACGTATCGTGACAGAATTTGTGTTCCTAAAGATGGGGAGTTGATTCGAAAGGTTTTGCATGAGGCCCACAGTGGATGTTTTTCAGTACATCCGGGCAGTACGAAAATGTACAACGACCTGAATAAGTTATATTGGTGGCCGGGTATGAAAAGTGATATTTCAGAGTTTGTGAAAAAGTGTCTGATTTGCCAATAGGTGAAGGCTGAGCACCAAGTGCCTTCGGGATTGCTTCAGCCAGTAATGGTACCCGAATGGAAGTGGGATCGGATTACCATGGATTTTGTAACGGATTGCCGATGACTCAGAAAGAGAGATCTTTGTGTGGGTTGTTGTGGATAGATTGACGAAGTTGGCTCACTTTATTCCAAAGACGTGTTGATTATTCTTTGGACAAGTTAGCTGAGTTGTATGTGGCGAGAGATAGTGAGGTTTCATGGTGTGCTCTGTGTCTATTATATCGGATAGAGATCCGAGGTTTACTTTGAGATTTTGGAAGAAGTTGCAAGAGGCCATGGGTACGAGATTGAATTTGAAGATCGCTGCTCCATCCGCAAACCGATGGTCGATCATTCGAAAGAGTGATTCAAGTTCTTGAAGATATGCTTCGATGCTGTGTGTTAGAATTCGAAGGTAGTTGGGAGAGATATCTACCTTTGGTCGAATTCGCCTACAACAATAGTTATCATTCGAGTATACAGATGGCACCGTATGAGACTCTGTATGGTCGTAAGTGTCGGACTCCTTTGTATTGGACCGAGCTTAGTGAGAAGTGAATCCATAGGGTCGATTTAGTGAAAGAAACTGAAGAGAAGGTGAAAGTAATCCGTAATAGTTCGAGAGTCGCCGGACCGGCTGTAAGTCGTGACGCTGGATTTGAAAAGAAAAGAAATTGAGTTTAAAGTGGGCGACAAAGTGTTTTTGAAAGGGTCCCCGTGGAAGAAGATTATGAGATTTAGACAAAAAGGGAAATTGAGTCCAAGGTTCATAGGGCCGTATGAGATTACAGATAGAATTGGGCCAGTAGCATACCGGTTGGCTTTGCCGGTAGAGTTGGAAAAGATTCATAATGTGTTCCATGTATCGGTGTTGCGACGGTATCGCTCCGATCCTTCACATGTTATTCCTTCGACGAAAATTTAGATAAGACCGGATATGTCTTATGAAGAGGAGCCAATTAAGATCTTGGCTCGAGAAATAAGAGCATAGCACTAGTGAAAGTGTTATGGAAGAAACATGGTGTGGAAGAGGCTACGTGGGAAATGGAAGAAGCTATGGGAGAGCAACATCCAAACCTCTTTACTGGTAAGATTTTCGGGGGCGAAAATCTCTAAAGGGGGGAGAGTTGTAACATCCCGGTTTAGGGCCTAGTCAGAATAGTGGTGCGAGACCACAAATCTGAGGGTTATAAATGAGTTTTTAAGGTTTATGCCTTGTATGCATGCTAGTGTGAAAGTTTCATGAAGCAATTTTGTGAAATTGTGGTTGAATTGCCCAAAAAGACTAAATTACAAAAGTTGCAAAATGTGTGTTTCTAGAAGCTATATGTGTGAAATAGCTTTAGATTATTAATTAGAGGTCCTTAAATAGCAATTTATCCAAATTCTAATTTTTGGACAAAATTGGGCATGAATGAGTTAAAATTTAAAGTTTATCAAAAAAGGGCATTTTGGTCATTTATCAAATAAGTGATTAAAATAGGAGAAAAGATGACAAAATTCATTCATCTTCTTCTCCAAGGCTGCCGAAAATTCCAAAGAGCCATTGTTAGGGTTCTTCAAATTTTCAAGCTTGCTAATCAAGAAAGACAAAGCCCAGATCGAAACCGAGGCAAAAGCAAGGTGGTGGACTAAATTGCAAGTCTCAATACTTTTGAGTATCGAGGTAAGTCTATGTAGAAATAATGCATTTTTACTTACAATTTGTGAATGCTAAATAGTGTGTAGCATGATCGAGAATGATTGAGAACCTATGTGGTTCAAGTAGAATATGTCAATGGATGAATGATAGAGTAAGTAAATATGTTGATGTGTTGTAATAGTGCAAAAGGTGGGCTAAGTGCGATACTATCCTAATGCATATTGACGATGAGATGGCTATGTGCGATGCTATCGTTAGGTATGTTATTTAGTGGGCTATGTGCGAAACCGCTATGAATACCTTGTTGGTAGGCTAAGTGCGATACTACCTCACTAATTGAATGGGGTGGGCTTAGTGCGGAACCACCGAGAGATTTCCTGTGTGGATGTGATAGTGAGTAGATTAGCTGTGTGGATTAGCTGTGTGGACTAGCTGTGTGGATTAGCTGTGTGGATGTATTATCGAGAAATAATGATGTGTTGTATATTGTGTAAATGTGATGTTGAATGCAGGGGTGTATGTCAATAGTTATGAGTAAGTGACTCATGATGTGTTGGAAATGTGGTAAGGGATAGAAAGAGTAAGCATAGTTGTGAATTACTTATGTTAGTATAATGCTAATTGTTGCTTAGCTTATACTATGTTGCTTAATTGTTTATTTGTAAACTTACTAAGCTCAAAGCTTACTCTCTTTCTTTTCCCTTGTCTTATAGAGTAAAAGTGTTGAATCGAGATACGAGGATCAATTGGAAAATCGCCCACACTATCAAAGACACTCGTACATTAGACTCAATGTTTTGTATATGGCATGTATAGGGGCTAGACAAATTAGTGAATTTTTGGTGTAAATGGCTAAGATGTGTTGGCCTTTAGATGGATAGTGTATTTTGTATAATGCCATGGTTGTTGGCTATTACATTATATGAAAGAAAGATGTAGTTTTCTATGTGAGATTGCACTTCAATTTGAGTTGATTATGGATGTGTTGTATGAGTGCATGTTGTGTAAGCTATAAGGGTGAGAAGAGCTTAGCAAATAGCTTTGTTCTTGGCCATGTGGATAGTCACACGGGCGTGTGTCTAGGCCATGTGTGACACACGGTCAGCCCACAGGCGTGTGCTTTGGTCGTGCGTCCCCTGCAGGTTGACATATTAAGTCAGAATTGGCCACGAGCTAGACACACAGGCGTGTGTCTAGACTCCAGGCCGTGTGAGGGAAGTCAGTGTTTACCACGGTTTGGAAGCACGAGCGTGTGCCTTGGCCGTGGGGCATTGGCAGAATGCTGGGTTTTTAAGCACGGTTTGGGAACATGGGCGTGTGTGACTCCACACGGGCGTGTTGTACCTTGCACGAGCGTGTGAGCCCTGTTCAAAAGAGAAAATTTTTAAGATTGGAAAAAGCTCCGGTTTAGTGTCGAGAGCCCTCGTGTGTATGAGTGAGGCCTCGTAAGTCGAGAATGAGGTTGTTGAGATGACTTCAGAGAGTAGTTACGACGAGCCTAAGTGGGGATCAAGTGGTTTGGGTTTGGTAATGCCTCGGGCCCAGTTCCGGCGTAGAACTCGGGTAAGGGGTGTTACAAGCAAGAGGTAAGTGCACTCGTCCCGGTGGTGGTTTAGTAAATGGCCGAATGTAATATGGCTTATAGGGGTGACTTATGTGGATTATGGGTCACTTGATTTTGACGATACATGTTGGGTGCAGATCTGGAGGATAATCGCAAATAGTAGCAAAGGAAGGGCTACTAGATCGTGAGGCACACGGTAAGGGTACAGTGAGGTTTCAGTTTTTTATTAGTATGTGTAAAACCTTGGTTAATCGCTAGTAATGTCGATTTTAGGTTCGTGACTAAGGGGTTTGCAGCACGCGAGGTTACCAAATGTGTACAAACACTACACACACGATATTGACAATGCCGAAAAGCTGAAAAGCCGAAAGTGGCTAAACGGGCCTGGTGGGCCCTGAGGCTAAGTTTGATGAAATTGGTTGGTTTGGTCATACGTATTAAGTTAGTCACGCATGTTACATGATTTGGAATTTTTTTGGGCCTAGTAGGCCATATGAATGAGATTTGGGCCTAATGGGCCGTAAGGATGTAATATGGGCTTTATAGGGGACGTAGACAAGTATGCTAGGGTTTAATGGACTTTAGGCCTAGTTCTGAACAACTCTTAAATCACATAAGACTTAATCTAATAATCAAACATGTGTGTGGACAAGTCGATTAGTTAGAGTGTGGTAACCGACTAAAATACCCTTATATTTGTAAAATTACTAAAATACCCTTATATGTGTAAAATTACTAAAATACCCCTAGATTTGTAAATTACCAAAATACCCCTATTTTGTAAAAGTACCAAAATACCCCTGTCTTGCAAAATTACAAAGATACCCCTATTTTTCCAAATTACCAAAATACCCTTGTAGGGAAGAATTACGAAAATACCCCTAGGTAGTGAAATGATGAAAATACCCCTATGTGACGAATATGAGTTTCTGGATGTTACTCGTGTGTTTGATGCATTCATATGATATTCTGCTTAGGATGCATATGGGTGGGAATTATGGTACGGAGGAAGATTTGAGGATCGCATAGTCGTATGGCCATGGATCCACCAGAGGTTTTAAGCCCATTATATGATTAGCAAACTTTCTTTGCAACATTTGATAAGTACCGCAACCGGGCTACCTTTGGTGTGTAGAGGATGGGTGGGTTGATTTAGAAATCCACACAGGTGTGTAATGGTTGGAAGGGAAATGGTGTGTGTAGCGGATGGATTATTGGGATGGGTTTTGCATTATCTTGTTTGTATATGATACGATATGATATGATATGAGGTCATTGTGGGCTAAGGCCCAAGACCACCGATTTTGATAGGGCTTAGGCCCAATGTGAATATTTTTATGTGATTTGATTGCCAAGGGTTGTACACACTGAGTTTCAAAACTCACACCCTTTTTTTTTATGTTTCAGGTGATCCTGAATAGACGGCTCGGCGTGGGAGAGGACTCGAAGATGGCCAAACTACAAGCTGATAAAATGTTTTTAATTTGTTCAAATGAATTTATTTTAAATACTTTGTTTTTCATTGAATTGTAATAAGGCCATGTATCTCCTAATTGACTTAGATTTTGGGTTTATTTTTATTGTTTCAACTTTCCAGTTAATAAATGATAAACCGAAATAGTAACATATTCTAAGCCCACATTTAGTATGCTTTTGGATGATTTAAGCCCTGATTTATGTAATTTGGTGCTCTTAATCCTTTCTTTCATGATATATACTCAGGAAAGCACCAGGGGATGAAAAGAACACAAAACAGGCTTAAAACGGGATAAATGGGCCAAAGCTTGAAATCGACACAGCCTGGACCAAAGATCACACGGCCGTGCCTCACTGATCATCTAGAACACAATCTTCCCTCGATTCACATGGCTATGTCTCATTAAAGGAATCCGAACACGGCTTGACCATGATTTACACGGGCGTGTGCCATGGCCATGCCTCTGCCGTGGAAAAGAGCAATTTCATTCGGGAAAGGATACTTAGGGAGAAAGAAACGTATTTCAAAAGCCTATAAATACACCCTAAGTATGACCTGAAAGGGGGAGCCCAAAGCTATCGTCTAGGGGCGTCGTGCTAAGCCAGAGAAGGTAGATTTGTGGGGATTCACTTAGGGATAGCCAGTTGATCCATCTCGAGAAGCCGGAATTCTACTCAAGACGGAGGATCTCTCCTTCAATTTCTTCAGGGGGGTTTAGGGATTTCTTATGTTTTGTTTTATCTTTTCTCTTGAGATGTTTTCCTTTATTGTTATGAATTAAACCTTCTGGATACCAGAAGGGATGAAACCTATGATGAATCTTGTTATTTGATTATTTGAATTATATGATAAGTACTTAGTTTGTTCTTAATTATGTGAGCTTAATCCAAATTTAATGTGCTTAGGTGGAGGAAGAATAGACCCTGCCTAAGAGTAGATCCAACATAATTAAGCAGAGTTGATCGCACGCCTAGAGATAGGGTGACGAGATTTTGCCGGATTTGGGTAAAACCTAATATGGGAGTCCATAGATCGATTTACTGCTATTCTAGGGGGTTATTATAAGAGAACGAGAGTTCCACTAAGTAACCTAGGGTTAGATGTTATTTGCCTCGAGAGAGGGTTTAATATACGTTATGGAGTCTTACGGATCAAACTAAGTAAATAAAATCATATGGTTCAGTGATAGATAACAAGTGAAGTCTAGGTGGATTCTTCCTAGGGTATCGTCTAAATCAACTGAGTTTTTCCCAAGTTATTTTCCAAATTCATTCTTCTTTGTCTTAGAGTCTTTAGTTTAGTAGTTAATTAATTTAGATTAATAAAACAACTTCACTTATTTTAGGCTAAATAATAAAAAGAAAGTTAGTATTAGTACTTTTAGTTCCTTTGGGTTCGATAATCCGGTCTTGCCTAAACTATACTACTGTTCGATAGGTGCACTTGCCTTTAATCGTTGTCGAGTTAGTTTTCGTGTTCGATCATTCTTTTATAAATTTTAAAACTCTGATTTACAGCGATCAAGTTTTTGGCGCCGTTGTCGGGGAACTAAAATATTAAGAAAACTCTATTTTTTATTACTTTAGCCATTATTTTTATTTTTCGCAATTTATTTTTATTTTTAGTTTTAATTTTAAATTTGCTAACTTTTCTTTCTTTCTTTTCCTAGCAGGTACCTCTAGTTTATGACTAGAAGGAACCCGAGAGGACCTTTAGAATACGGCAGTGATATTGAAGCTACCGCTCGAAGAAATCGCAGAGAAATTAGGCGAGCCCTAAATTACCAAGGAGAGCAAGAAGACAGATCCAATCCTACTGAATGGATGGACGAAAATAATCTTCCACCACAAGATGTGGGAGAAAATAATGCTCCTCGTACTATGTTTGATTATGCTAAACCGCATTTAACAGAGCCGAATCAAGTATTGTTAGGGCTCGCTATAAATGCTAATAATTTTGAATTAAAGCCTAACACTATACAAATGATTCAACGGTTTGTTCAATTTGATGGTTTACAGGACAAAGATCCAAACGCTCATATAGCTAATTTTTTAGAGTTACGTGATACCTTCAAAATAAATGGCGTTTTCGATGATGCCATACGTCTTCGATTATTTCCCTTTTCATTAAAGAATAAAGCTAAGCAATTGGTTAAAACGTTACCACAAGGGTCAATCACTACATGGGAACAAATGACCGAAAATTTTTTATTAAAGTATTTCTCACCGGCCAAAACGGCCAAATTACGTAATGATATCTCTTCTTTTGTGCAGATGGATTTAGAGACATTATACGATGCATGGGAGAGATATAAGGATCTCTTGAGAAGGTGTCCACACCATGGTTTACCCTTATGGCTCCAAGTCCAAACTATAACGGTGTAAACCCCTCAACGAGGCAACTAATCGACTCAGCCGCCGGTGGAACCTTGAATAATAGAACTCCTGAGGCAGCCTACGAGTTTATTGAAGAGATGTCGCTGAATAACTATTAGTGGCAAGTTACAAGGACCAGGCCAACAAAAACAGCCGGAGTTTACAACCTCGACGCAGTAACCATGCTATCAAATCAGGTAGAGTTGATGAATAAGAAGATTGATAGTTTGTGTTCTTCGTAGGTACATCCAGTCATGCAGTGCGACGCAAGTGGAACTGTGGCGAATCCTGAGTACCCACCCTACCAACTGGGCACAGAGAGCAAACAGATGAACTATATAGGTAACAATTTCAGATCTAATAATAACCCATATAGTAATAATTATAATCCAGGTTGGAGGAACCACCTAAATTTTTCGTGGGGAGGACAAGGAAATCAGGGAAACCAAAGGCAACAACCTCCTAAAAATTTCCAAAATTAGCCCTATCCGCAAGAGAAGAAGCCGAATCTTGAAGAGACGCTGAACAAATTCATAGCATCAGCAGAGGCTCGCTTCCAAAAGACTGAGACAACATTAGATAATCAACAAACATCGATCAAAATGATCGAGAGTCAAGTTGGGGAACTCATTAAGTCAATTGAACAACTTACTGAGATGGTTTCCGAAATTCGATCAGCGGTTTTCTCTAAAGAAACAGAACAGGTAAAGGCAGTTACACTAAGAAGTGGAAAGGAGCTAGTCGAACCAGAGAAAAGAATGCCACCCGTAGATGACAAAGCAAAGGATATGAGAATTGAGGATGTAATTCTAGTACATAAAGAAAGTAAACCGCCGATCCCATATCCAGCAAGGTTGAAGAAAGAACGATTAGACTCCCAATATGGTAAGTTTCTCGAGCTTTTTAAAGAAATACATATTAACTTACCTTTTGTCAAAGCCATTTCACAGATGCCGACGTATACGAATTTCTTGAAAGAACTCCTGACGAATAAAAGGAAGCTTGAAGAAATATCAATGGTGGAGCTTAATGAAGAATGTTCGGCCATCCTCCAAAACAAGTTACCAACCAAATTAAAAGACCCAGGAAGTTTTACTATTCCTTGTTTAATTCGCAGTTTAAATGTTAAGAAAGCATTAGCTGATCTAGGTGCCAGTATTAATTTAATGCCTTATAAGATGTTTAAACGACTAGATCTCGGGGAACCAAAACCAACTAGGATGAGTATTGATTAAGGTGATAGATCTATTAAATATCCTAGAGGAGTTATCGAAGACGTCTTGGTAAAAATTGATAAATTTATTTTTCCCTTTGATTTTGTTGTGCTTGACATGGATGAAGACATTGAGGTCCCTTTAATTCTAGGGCGCCCTTTTTTAGCTACTACTAGGGCTATTATTGATGTAGGTGATGGTAAACTTGCATTAAGGATAGGCGATGAGGAAATTATTTTTCAAATTTATGATGCCATGAAATATTCTAGAGAACAAGATGATTCATGTTATTTTGTTGATACCAATGACCATCTCATTCAAAACTTATTACAGGAAATCCTGCATGATGACACGATGGAACTGTGTCTCACCCAAGAAGAGGGGGAAGAAGATGAAGCTTCCGAGCTAAAATTATCATCAAAACAAACGGAAAAAGAAAGCATCGAATTTGATGACGATTTCAAACAAAAACCCTCTGTTGATGAACCACCCAATTTAGAATTAAAACAACTGCCAAAACACCTAGAGTATGCATTCCTTGGGGAAAATTCTACGTTACCAGTAATTATCTCTTCAGAATTAGAACCCAAGGAAAAAGAAGAGTTGATACAGGTACTGAGAGAGCATAAAAAAGCCATAGCTTGGAAAATCTTTGACATTAAGGGAATAAGCCCAACATTTTGTACCCACAAAATTTTAATGGAAGATAAGTACAAGCCATGTGTGCAACCACAAAGATGACTAAATCCCAACGTAAAAGAAGTCGTGAAATTCGAGGTAATTAAACTTCTAGATGCTGGAATAATATATCCTATTTCTGACAGGAAGTGGGTAAGTCCTGTGCAGGTTGTTCCGAAGAAAGGGGGCATGACAGTGGTGGGTAACGAAAGGAATGAACTAATTCCCACCAGGACAGTCACAGGTTGGAGAGTTTGCATCGACTATAGAAAGCTGAATGACGCCACTAGAAAAGATCACTTTCCTTTGCCTTTCATTGATCAAATGTTAGAAAGACTATCAGGGCATATGTACTACTGCTTCCTAGACGGACTCTCTGGCTATTTCCAAATCCCAATAGCACCTGAAGATCAAGAGAAGACAATGTTCACATGCCCATACGGTACGTTTGCCTATCGTAGAATGCCTTTCGGATTATGTAACGCTCCTGCTACTTTTCAGCGATGCATGCTAGCAATCTTCGATGAACTCGTTGAAGATATTATGGAGGTATTTATGGATGATTTCTCCGTATATGGTAATTCTTTCAATCTTTGCCTTAAAAATTTAAAACGAGTCTTAATGAGATGTGAGGAAACGAACCTTGTTTTAAATTGGGAAAAATGTCACTTTATGGTACAGGAAAGGATTGTACTAGGTCATAAAATTTCTAGTAAGGGGATCGAGGTAGATAAAGCAAAGATTGAAGCTATAGACAAATTACCTCCCCCTAGTTCAGTTAAGAATATTAGAAGCTTTTTAGGGCATGCAGGATTCTATAGAAGGTTCATTAAAGATTTTTCTAAAATAGCCAAGCCTTTAACAAAATTACTAGAAAAAGATGTTCCTTTTAATTTTGATCAGGAATGTTTAGATGCATTTAATATCCTTAAGGATAAACTAATAAATGCTCCGATTATGATTGCACCTGATTGGAATTTACCATTTGAACTAATGTGTGATGCAAGTGATTTCGCATGATAGAGGTGCGATTTGGGACAACGAAGAGGCAAGCATTTTCAGTCAATCTATTATGCTAGCAGAACTTTGACACCCGCACAAGAAAATTACACCACCACAAAGAAAGAACTGCTACCTGTAGTCTTTGCCTTTGACAAATTTAGACAATATTTACTATTATCTAAAGTTGTCGTTTACACTGATCATTCAGCCCTTCGTTATCTACTAACTAAACCCGATGCAAAGCCACGACTCATAAGATTGATTTTACTTTTACAGGAATTTGATTTGGAAATACAGGATAAGAAAGGAGCTGAGAACCTTGCGGCGGATCACCTCTCTAGGCTTGAAAACCCCCATATTGAAGAGTTAAATGAAGATGAGATAAATGATTCATTCCTAAAAGAACAACTCTTTTCGATAACTCATTCCGAGGTACCATGGTTTGCAGATATTGCGAATTATTTAGCCGCTAACATCTTACCAAAAAGGCTAACACATCACCAAAAGAAGCGATTCTTTCTTTGATGCAAAAACTATTTTTGGGAAGACCCCTTTCTTTTTCGAATATGTGCAGATCAGGTAATTCGATGATGTGTTACAAGAACAGAAGCAAGCAAAATCATTGAACATTGTCATTCAGGACCATCAGGAGGACACTACAATGTCATCAAGACAGCACATAAAATACTCGAATCAGGTTTTTACTGGACCACTCTATTTAAGGATGCCAGCAGTACGTTACTGCGTGTGATAAATGCGGAGAATAGGTAATATTTCTAAACATGATGAAATGCCCTAAACATATATGCTATCATGCGAAATATTTGATGTATGGGGTATTGATTTTATGGGACCATTCCCTAGTTCATTTGGAAATAAATACATCCTAGTAGTGATTGATTACATGTCAAAATGGGTAGAAGCGAAGCCTTACCTACCAATGACGCTAGGGTAGTAGTGAAATTTCTCAAGAAACTATTTTCTCGATTTGGGACACCTAGATCCATCATTAGTGATAGGGGTACTCATTTACGCAATACTCAATTTGAAAAAGTTCTAAAAAATATGGAGTACACCACAGAATGACTACCCTTATCACCCTCAAACTAGTGGGCAAGTCAAGTAGCAAACAGAGAACTTAAGCACATCCTAGAAAAGACGGTTGGATCAAATAGAAAAGATTGGGAATTAAAAGTAGATGATGCCTTATAGGCCTCAGAGAACGACATTCAAAACACCCTTAGGGACATCCCCATACAAACTTGTATACGGAAAATTTGTCATCTACCACTCGAGCTAGAACATAAAGCTTTTTGGGCTATAAAATTTTTAAACTATGATCTTAAAGTTGCAGGAAGGAAAAGAATGATGCAGATGAATGAGCTAGACGAGTGGAGAACTGAAGCCTACGAGAACTCAAAGCTATACAAGGAGGCAACAAAGCGACGCCATGATGCCTGTCTAAAGAAATCGAAACAATTCGAAGTGGGGGACTTGGTCTGTTATACAACTCAAGGCTTAAATTATTTCAGGAAAGCGAAATCAAGGTGGTCCGGCCCATTCATGATCAAAACAATTTTTCCATATGGCACATTCGAGGTAACTCACCCCATTAAGGGCACATTCAAGGTAAATGGTCACTGACTCAAAATATATAATGGTGAAGATTTTAGAGATATGAAAGAGGAGTTTTAGCTCCGTGAGCCTTCTTTTAGAAATGAAAACAGGGTAAGTCTAGCTTAAGACTATAAACGAGCGCTTCTCGGGAGGCAACCCGAGCACTAATTCACTAACAAATTTTATTCTTATCATTGTTTTTATTTTTAATTTTATTTTTTAGTGTCTAACCCCCTACTAAATTAGTCTAATAAAAGCGTAGGTTTTAGACCACACGGCCTTACACACGGGCGTGCCCGTGGCCGTATGGAAATTAGGGGACGAACCATGGGCGTGCCAGTAGCTGTGCACAAACAGAGAAAAATTTCTTTTCCCAACACGGGCTGCGATACAAGTCCACGCCCGTGCCACCAAACTGTGTGAAGCTACTGACTTATCGAACACGGGTAACACACGCCCGTGCGATCTCACTGTGCCAACATACTGACTATTAAAACACGAGCGTGCTAATTTACCCACGACCGTGCCAAGAACCCTGAAACGCGCCCAAATTTTGGAAATCGCAAAAAGCACGGGCATTTTCAAATGAACACGGGCGTGGCGATGGACCGTGCCACCTCCCCTATATATAAAATCTAACCGTCTTTCCCCCCCCCAAAACCTAACCCTAAAATCAGTTTTAAACCCTCTTTTCCCCAAATCCGGCAGCAGAACCATTCTCCTCCACCTAAAACCACCTCCTCTCGCCGTTTTTCTCCAAAAACCACCCAAAAACCATCCACACGCCCACGCCCTAACTTTCTTAGTGTTCGTGCAGTGAGAACCCACACCACCGCCATGCTCCGCCCGTGTCGACCATATCACATCATCCCTGGTTCCCTTTTCTTGACTTAATCTTATAGCATTCTTGTTTATTTCCAGATTTTGTTTATATTCAATTTTAAAAAGCATGATTTTTATTTAGGAAATTTGTTTTAGTCCCCATAATATTTATTGGTTGTTAGATTTTATACTCATTTTATTCTTGAATTGTAAACTCATGAAATTGATACATTGCTCTGCCCACTATTGTCCGAGAAAATTTTTCTCCTGCAAATTAACATGCTCACAATTATAAATTCCTAAAATTTTTGACTTAGTGTGGCATATGATGGCTGTGCTATTGATGAAGCTTGAAACTGCTTTATATTTGATTGCAAATTTCAAGTGCCTCTACCGAGCTTCGACACCCATTCCTCAGATTCCCTCAAGCAACTCAGGAAGAACGGTACAAAGCAATCCGGGGTAGACCCCTAGGCACTGGTAGGTGCATCGACTGGAGCGCAGTGCGGCAAGTTGGGCTCACCACCGATATTCAAGCACTCCTCTCAACCGACCCATGGGAGAAACTCTTCTCAATCGACGAGCCCACATATTTGGAGCTCACATTAGAATTCTGCACCACCTTCACATTGCAAACAGTGACGACTCAGTTCGACGACCCAAGTGCTATCCAATTCCAGTTAGGAGGCACAGTACGACGATTGAGCATGCCACAATTCGGCACAGCTCTAGGACTTTACACACTGGAATTCATAGAAGTAAACCCACTTGACGATTTAAACCGTGAGCTCCACTGCACTCCGATCGAATGCTGGCGAAACCTACGCCCCACTACAAGCATCTATGATCCCAGTCGCTCTAAGGCGACGGCACTTCCCCCAGCCCTAAGGTATATTCACACCATTCTCGCGCACAACATCACAGGTCGCAGAGAAAGCACCGGCGTCGTAAACAAGCAAGACGTTTACTTCCTATCATGCATGTCTGAAGGACATGTTTTCGACTTGGCATATTTTTTCGCATGCGCGATTCAACATCAGACAGAGCAACATAGGAAGGGGATTTTGTCAATGGGGCCACACATTACGAGGTTGGCTCGGCACTTCAACCTCCTCGACACTGAGGCTCAGATCACCTCCCTCACACTGATCGGCAACATGGTACCTCAAGGCATCCAGACAATGCTACACATGAGGATGATTAAACACCGACGAGGGACTGACCCCCTCAATACCGATTAGTGACCGCCACAGACGAGGGGGAGCCCGAGGACATTACTGATGATGCCCCACCACCATCACAGGAGGCACCGATTCCGAGCCAATGGCCATCCCATGCAGCAACCTCATTGGCAGACATTTCTGCACGCCTCGACCAGTTCGAGCAGTATTTCGTTGACAACACTCGACGTTTTGATGGGATAGAGGCCACCCTCCAACAGATATGCCAGCACCTCCATATCTCATCACCAGCACCACCACAGGACCCGGCCGATGATGAGGACCTTTGAGTCCTTTTATCTAAACTTTCTTTTTCTTATATTTAAGTTTTATTTTCTCGTTATTTCAATTTCAATTTGTCTTAAGTTTGAACATTTTCAACAATCATTGACAACTTTTATCACCATTTTCATCAACATCTAACCTTCGAGTATTCCTAACATTTATTTAATTACGCCCCCAAAAGATTTCTAACTGATGACTTAGCAGTTTCAAGGACATCACTAGGAGCAATTCACTACTACACAAGTCATCAGACAACACGAACTCTACCATCCTCTAAGGAAATCATCCATTAATTCAAGGAATGTCACTTTCTCCCTTCTCTTTTGATTTTGAATATTTACTTTCATCATCTATCTTCGTACATTGAGGGCAATGTACATCTCAAGTGTGGGGGGGTGAACAACCTAAAAAGACACCTAACTCAAATCCCTGAATTTAGTCTTGTTCGAAAGTAAATTACTCATATTACTAATTAGGATGAAATTTCTGATGATTTATGACTTTTATTGATATGTTTTAGATTAAGTCACTGATAATTGTGCATTGATAATTAAATTCTAAGAATACTAGAGAATCAAGCATGATAAGTCTATTTTTCAGAAATTCAAAATTTTCTAGGTTGTCAAACTGAGTTTAAATATTATCTTGAAGTTTGAAATTTACGAGGTTGACATAAAAATACCATTAATTTTTGTGAGTTTTTGAGCCTTATAGAGCATATATTCTTTTTCTTGCTCACTTTATTGATTATGAGTATGTCAATACTGATTTGTTATTCTAGAACTTGCATCGATTACACATGTCGAGACCACATTTTTTTTTATTTGATACACAGAGATGATAAAGGCACCTAGGATTTAACCCACTTACTCCATTAAAAAGCCTACCTTCATAATTAACCCTTAGTGAACCCCGTTTAATCCTAACAACCCTATTTATTGGCATAATCGCTAATATTAACCCAGAACCCCTTTGTTTTTGTTATCACCATTCCTTTTGACTACCCTTATATCGAGATTTGATTTGATTAGTTGCCTAATTATGAACTTTAGTAATTTATCCCTTATTATGTATTTAGTTTTTTCTTAAAAAAAAGCGAAGTATATCCATTATTCATTATTAGTTATGTGATTAAATGAGCTTATACATAAATTCCAAATATCGAAGAAGAAGCTCGTATTATTAAGTAATATTAGTTTTCAATTGATGTAATTATTATTAGTTCATTAATTCTTAGTTAGGTAATTTGTCGATTTAATCTTGATTCTAACCTTCTAATTTAGCCTTATTCCACACCTTAACCCTAGCCCCGTTACAACCCTAACAAAGACCTTTTGATTTGTGTTTCATCTCATATTTCAGTGGTGGAGATTTGATTTTCATGCAAGCCTATGGGATTAGCTCCTCATGTTTGACTTTTGAGTGCCTAAATTTTGAACCTTAAACACTTTGAGTGATTTGAGTGAAGCTTTTGTGAGGATGTCAATCCTTATCGATTTAAAATTAAAGGTAATTATTTAAATAAGGGGAGACACACATGTTTTCGAGCTACAAAATCTATGACTTATACTGTTTGAATTTTTAGGACACTTTGAGTTGAATTATCCATGTATAAATTATCTCTGAATTATGATGAGACACTATCAATAGGAATTATGAATTACAGGAAGTTCGTTTTAATTGTAAGTTGAGAATTTTGCTTGAGGACAAGCAAAAGCTTAAGTGTGGGGGTATTTGATAAACCGAAATAGTAACATATTCTAAGCCCATATTTAGTATGCTTTTGGATGATTTAAGCCCTGATTTATGTAATTTGGTGCTCTTAATCCTTTCTTTTCATGATATATACTCGGAAAGCACCGGGGATGAAAAGAATGCAAAGCGAGCTTAAAAGCGGGACAAATGGGCCAAAGCATGAAATCGACACGGCTGGACCAAAGATCACTGCGCCGTGCCTCGCGATCATCTAGAACACGGTCTTCCCTCGATTCACACGGCGTGTCTCATTAAAGGAATCCGAACACGGCTTGACCACGATTTACACGGGCGTGTGCCATGGTGTGCGTCTCTGCTAGTGGAAAAAGCAATTTCATTCGGAAAGGATACTTAGGAGAAAGAAACGTATTTCAAAAGCCTATAAATACACCCTAAGTATGACCTGAAATGGGGAGCCCAAAGCTATCGTCTAGGGGCGTCGTGCTAAGCCAGAGAAGGCAAATTTGTGGGGATTCACTCAGGGATAGCCAGTTGATCCATCTCGAGAAGCCGGAATTCTACTCAAGACGGAGGATCTCTCCTTCAATTCCTTGAGGGGTTTTAGGGATTTCTTATGTTTTGTTTTATCTTTTCTCTTGAGATGTTTTCCTTTATTGTTATGAACTAAACCCTTGAGATACAGAGAGGAGATGAAACCTATGATGAATCTTGTTATTTGATTATTTGAATTATATGATAAATACTTAGTTTGTTCTTAATTATGTGAGCTTAATCCAAATTTAATGTGCTTAGGTGGAGGAGGAATAGACCCGCCTAAGAGTAGATCCAACATAATTAAGCGGAGTTGATCATACGCCTAGAGATAGGGTGGCGAGATTTTGCAGATTAGGGTGAAACCTAATATGGGAGTCCACAGAATCGATTTCATTGCTATTCTAGGGGTTATTATAAGAGAGCGAGAGTTCCACTAATTAACCTAGGGTTAGGCGTTATTCGCCTCGAGAGAGGGTTTAATATACGTTAGGGAGTCTTACGGATCAAACTAAGTAAATAAAATCATATGGTTCAGTGATAGATAACAAGTGAAGTCTAGGTGGATTCTTCCTAGGGTATCGTCTAAATCAACTGAGTTTTTCCCAAGTTATTTTCCAAATTCATTCTTCTTTGTCTTAGAGTCTTTAGTTTAGTAGTTAATTAATTTAGATTATCTGGTCTTGCCTAAACTATACTACTGTTCGATAGGTGCACTTGCCTTTAATCGTTGTCAGAGTTAGTTTCCAGGTTCGATCATTCTTTTATAAATTTTAAAACTCTGATTTACAGCGATCAATAAACTTAAATAAAAATTTCTCAAGTTATCATGATTTTCTAAATAACTTAACATTTGAACGTTTTCCTAAAATGTGGGCTTTTCCTCTTAGCTTAACAAGATACGAGGGTTTTGGGCTTTTGGGTCTTAAATTGTTAAATTATAAAATCGTTTTGGAGTATGCCTTTAATGTGACATTCTGGACTCGGGCCTAACTTCTAGGCCTGGTTTGGGGTGTTACACAATGAGCAGGCTACTGGCATGCACGGTGTGCGTGGGGGCTACTGTGTAACACCCCTTCCCCGTGTCCGTCGCCAGATTAGGGTTACGGGCATTTCCAGATATATCAAAACTTTTATTCAATCAATTAAATCTTAGTTAAACCTTCTTATAAAATGATTCAATTATAAACAGACAATCCCATAAGCGTAATATATACAAGCTCATTGCAATATCATGCACACACTTATTTACCTGGCCGAATATACAAGGACATGTATATAAAATTTCATCCACATTACATAGCTTGTACTAAATTTAGATAGATACAAACACTCAATCAAATCAAGGAATCACATATAAAGCGAAATACATATATATACTAAACCAACACAACTAAATCAAATTGTTCATTATACCATTAATTATAAATTCATCATTTATATCATTTCAAAACCAATCACTAGATCATCCACGTATGCAAATTGTACCTTATACCAAACCTATTTATTTCATTTTCGTTTTATAACATTCAAAACATATACTTTCATGCATTTATAAACCGAACCTAATTGTTCAAATAGCATAGCCGAACATACAATACATACACATATATATATACTAATTTTACCGATTCATAACAAAGATACCCCATAGTTCATAGATTCATGGAACATAAATCTAAGACTTGTCCATCCGATATCATATTATTCAAGCCGAGACATAAGTTCATCCTCACACTCAAATTATATCATAAAATGCACTTCCGAATACGTTAATTTCATGACCAAATAACCTTATTACCATTCACTACTCAATACCTAGTTATAAACCAATCATTTCAAGCATATAATTCATAAAACATACCTTAAAACAATATAAGTCATAATCGAATACACATAAATATTAACTAGCACATAAAACTCATTTATTAAACATACCTAATTCTCTTGAGTCAAATTATATCAAACCACCATGACAAATCATTTTAAACATATCACACACATATATATATATCATGATCAAATTTCATAAACCTTAACATCATCTGTAGCCATTTTCGCATGGCTTAATAGTTACAAAATATCATTTGAAAATTTAACTAGCCTATACATTTCATAATAATATCACATATCAAATTCGAATAAGCTTAATCACATCACATTAAATAAATAACATCAATCCAATATTACACCACCAACATTCGACAATCTCATATATATATCCTCAAAATATTTAAATTTCATCATTCATTAAGTTACATAAATAATTTTCGACATATATTTGCTTAAAGACTTACCTCGACTATCGACGGACGACGAAGACCGGCTATTCGTGAACTTTCGCTTTTCCGCGATCCAAATCCGATTTTCTTTGTTCTTGATCTAAACATATTTAAAATAAGCTCATTCAAGTACATTTCATTTCAATTTAATCCAAAAACACCTAAATAGGAAAATTACCATTTTGCCCCTAATATTTCACATTTTTACAATTTAGTCCTATTTGCACAAAACACAAAATACACAAAAATTTCATTACACAATGTAACACCCCAAACCCGGCCTAGAAGTTAGGCCCGAATCTGGAATGTCACATTAAAGGCGCACTTCAAAACAATTTACTAGTTAACCATTTAAGGCCCAAAAGCCCAAAACAAAAGATTATTTCGAAAACCATATTAACACTTTAATAATTTTATGAAATTTCTTAAGTGGGCAGTTGAAACAATAATAATAAACCCAAAATTCAAAGTCAAATAGGAGTTACATGGCCTTATTACAATCCAATGAAAAAACAAAGTATTTAAACAGAATCATTTGAATAAATTAAAACATTTGAACAACTTGTAGTGTGGCCATCTCCGAGTCCTCTCCCTCGTTGAGCCGCCTATTCAGGATTACCTGAAACATTTAAAATTAAGGGTGTGAGTTTCGAAACTCAGTGTGTACAACCCTTGGCAATCAAATCACATACAAATATTCACATTGGGCCTAAGCCCTAACAAAATCGGTGGTCTTGGGCCTTAGCCCACAATGACCTCATATCATATCATATTGTATCATTTATAAATAGATAATGCAAAACCCATCCCAAAAGTCCATCCGCTACACACACCATTTCCCTTCCAACCTTATGACTCCTGTGGGGAATTCTAGCTCGACCCACCCTTCCGCTACACACCATGGGTAGCCGGTTGATTACTACGAACGTTGCAACAAAAGCGCTAATCATATATTGGGCTTAAAGCCTCCGGTGGATCCATACCATACGGCCATGCGATCACGGATCCATACCATACGACCATGCGATCCTCAAATATTGACACGAGTCATCAATATATATATATATGTTAGGCACATAGCCACGGTAAATATGATTGGCACAAAGCCATAATAATGGCACAAAGCCTTCGGTATTGGCACAAAGCCCATAATTACGACACGAAGCCCATATTAATGGCACTGACCCTTGGTAACATTATCAGTGCAACATGGTTGCTCGGTGGCTAAAAAGCTGTGGTGGATCCATACCATACGGCTATGCGATCCGGATCCATACCATACGGCCATGCGATCCTCAAATCTTCCTCGGTACCATAATTCCCACCCATATGCATCCTAAGCAGAATATCATATGAATGCATCAAACACAAAAGTAACATCCACAAACCCATATTCATCACATAGGGGTATTTTCGTCATTTCACTACCCATGGGTATTTTCATAATTCTACCCTACAGGGGTATTTTGGTAATTTGGCAAATTAGGGGTATCTTGGTAATTTTACAAATAGGGGTATTTTAGTAATTTTACAATATAAGGGTATTTTAGTAATTTTACAATATAAGGGTATTTTAGTAATTTCCCAACATAAGGGTATTTTAGTAATTTTCCAATATAAGGGTATTTTAGTAATTTTCCAATATAAGGGTATTTTAGTCCCTCTCGGGTTTTAGTTATAAACTTATGCCCATAAACAAGTCCTCGCGGTTAAAGTGAACAAACACTATGCACCAGGTAGGATCTCAGAAAAGAGGAGGTGGGTCACTCGGACCGCTTAAGTACCAAGCTCTCACTAGATCCAATCCTAGACATGCATATGTTGGTTACCACACTCTAACTAATCGACTTGTCCACAGACATGTTTGATTATTAGATTAAGTCTTATGTGATTTAAGAGTTGTTCAGAACTAGGCCTAAAGTCCATTAACCCTAGCATACTTGTCTACGTCCCCATGAGCCCATCAAGCCCATTTTATGTCCTTACGGCCCGTTAGGCCCAAATCTCATCATATGGCCTATTAGGCCCAAAACATATCCAGATCATGTATCAAGCATGGCTAACTTAATTCGTATAATCAACCAAACCATTTTATCAAACTTAGCCTCAGGGCCCACCGGGCCCATTTAGCCACTTTCGGCTTTTCAAACTTTTTCGGCATTGCGATATCGTGTGTGTAGTGTTTGTACACACTGATCATCGCTGACGTGCTATCCTATCCTTAGCCTTGATCCTACAACCAACCAACCTTCAATCAACCACTCATACTTAATCAAAAATATTTACTCAAAAGCCGAAACCTTACCGTAACCTTACCGTGTGCCCCCGGGTTCTAATGGCCCTTCCTTAGCTGCTAATCACAAGTGTACCCTAGATCCTTGCTAACGATCCTACTACGCTAGCGATCTCTGAACCTTACCCTTGTTAATACATGGTAATGGAAAAGAGGGGTTAGATAGCCCTTCGGCTTTCAACAAAACGTACTAAGGGGAGTTAACAGAATACTTACCGAATCCAACCTTAGATCCTGCGGCCTACCAAAAGAGATTCGGCTTTTAACCTTGACTGAGAGTAGATACCAACTGATTTGTGATAGAGAAAAACAACAAAGATTCGGCACTAATGGGGGATTTCGGCAAGAGAAGATGATGGTAATTCGACAATAGAAAAGTTTGGCTAAGAGAGAATTCGGCAAAAAGGAATGGTGGTTTTTCGGCAATGGAAGAATTCAGCAACAGAAGAATAGAATGAGGGGGAGAAAAGAAAAGATCAAATGTGCTTGTGTGAGGGTAACTACAAGATATTCGGTAAAGAAAAGAAAGACTAACTTATTTGCAAAACTCTCCAAATGCCGAAAGCCACAATGAAAATTCGTAATACCACCTAAAAGACCCAGAAACGACACTCATTTACCCTCCTAGGCCGAATTTATACACTTCCCACTTCCCACAACGGCACCAACTCTTCACACTTCTCAGCTCCTAACTTTTCTCCCTGATAACTCCTCAATCTCATCCTAAATTTTCTCTAAGATAAGCTCCTTTATCCCTTCCTTAATTTTCTCTCATGAACACTTCCTTCAGAGTTCACATCCAACGCCGCTACTAACCATCTAGAAGGAAAAAATTAAATCCCCAACAAAATACCATGCCACTACTCGAACCTTGGACTCCCTTGCCTGCTAATGACGCCACCTCCCTGCTCCCTATGTGGCGCCACTTTGCAACTACACCACAAGCTCTTTTGTGTCATTTTTCTTCTTCATTTATTTAAAAGGCCTACTAACTGAAGTCACAGTTCCATTTGGCTAAAACTAAAATTTTCCCTATACCCTTACTTGATCCCAGAACATCTCTAACACCCCTAGACACTCCAAATTCATTAACCCTCAAAGCCCACATGCCAATTGTCATTTTCTCACTCACTTAAAAATTTTCTGAGACCCAAAGCCCAAAGCCCAATTCTTCTAGGCCCAAATTCGGGGCGTTACACACAACCTAAGGGCCGAATATTTCATAGGGACTATACAAGTCCATTTCTTTCATTTATTTTGCAATTTAACCCCTCCAAAAATTTACTTTTACAAATTAGCCCTAAATACTCAATTTCACCAAAATTTTCAATTCAAAACATGTTAATTTCTATCATACTTTTAATATTTTTCCATCAAACATTATAGAACACAAACATCTAACCATGGCCGAATATGCTATTTCAATATACCCGTGTTTCCATATACATATATATAATATATAACTAAACAATTAAGTTAAATAACCCTCATACATACTTACTTCAACATTCGGCCGAATGTGAAGAGCATCACTATGCTCCAATTAGAAAAATTTCCATAACATTCATTCAAATTCAACTCACTATTCTCCAATTCATTTAGATTTCTATCTCAAATTATCTTATATCCATCAACACAACAAATTACAATTACTCCTTTTCCCCCCATCTTGAACCTATACATGCTTAACTCCAACAATTTTAACATGATTTCGGTAATGTCCAAGGTAACCAATTCAATTATGTGAATATTTATTAAAACAAATCTCAATCACTTACCTTAGCTCCACATGCAATGGCCGAAAATGGGGGGTTTCAAATTCTTTTCTTTCTTTGAAGAAGAATTCGGTGGAGAAGATGATAAAAGGGAGAGAAAATAAGTTTTTACATGTTTATTTTATTTTCACCATATAATACATATTATAGTAATCATAAAATATAATACTTTAAGATTATAAAATGCTTAAAAATTCTCCCCATCATCATTACCGTCCACTACATGAGAAGTGGAAAATTTGACATGCAAATCCTCAATTAAATAGAACAATTCAATTAACCTTCCTAATTTCATGCACACTACTTTTCCCACTTTAGCTATTTGATCCTTTTATTTAATTAAACATCCAAACAATTAAATTATCCTATGATATTTTTACTCATGCACAAACACTTAACATAGACATCAAATAAATAAATAAAATATTTTTCTAATTCGGATTCGTGGTCCCGAAACCACCATTCCGATTAGGGTCGAATTCGGATTGTTACAACTCTCCCCGCCTTAGGGATTTTCGTCCGCGAAAATCTTACCAAAAAAGAGGTTCGGATAGCGTTCTTTCATCACATCCTCCGATTCCCAAGTTGCTTCTTCGACTCCGTGTTTTTGCCATAGTACTTTAACTAAGGGAATTTTCTTATTTCTCAATTCTTTTATCTCACGACTCAGGATACGAATCGGTTCTTCTTCGTAGGTCATATCAGATTGAATCTCCACCTCAGTCGGGCAAATCACATGCGATGGATCAGATCGGTATTTACGAAGCATCGAAACATGGAAGACGTTATGAATTTTTTCTAACTCAGGTGGTAACTGTAATCTATAAGCAACCGGTCCGATTTGTTCGGTGATTTCATCTGATCCAATGAATCTCGGGCTTAGTTTCCCTTTTCGACCAAATCGAATAACTTTCTTCCACGGAGACACTTTCAAAAATACCCGATCTCCAACCTGAAACTCAATGTCTTTACGTTTCAAATCCGCGTATGACTTTTTGGCAATCGGATCGACTTTCAAACTATCTCTAATTACAGCCACTTTCTATTCAGTCTCTTTAATCAAATCAACCCCGTGTATCTTGTTTTAACTGAGCTCTATCCAGTACAACGGTGTACGACACTTGCGGCCATACAGAGCTTCGAAAGGTGCCATTTTGATACTAGATTGAAAGCTATTATTGTAAGCAAATTCAATCAAGGGTAAGTATCGTTCCCACGTACCTTCAAACTCGAGGACACAACATCTCAACATATCCTCAAATATCTGAATGGTTCGTTCAGGGTAACCATCTGTCTGCGGGTGAAAAGATGTGCTAAAGTGTAGTTTGGTACCTAAAGCATCTTGCAATTTCTTCCAAAACCACGACGTGAATCTCAAGTCTCTGTCTGAAACAATGGAAATCGACACAGCATGTAATCTCACAATTTGAGTTACATACAACTCAGTAAGATTATCGAGCGAATAGTCCGTACGAACTGGAATAAAAAGAGCTGATTTGGTTAGTCTATCCACTATAACCCAGACTGCGTCTTTCTTGCTCGGTGTCGTAGGCAAACCGGATACAAAATCCATAGCAATTCTATCCCATTTCCATTCAGGTATCATGATCGGCTGAAGTAACCCAGAAGGCATCTGATGTTCGGCTTTTACTTGCTGACAAATTAAGCACTTCGAGACACATTCGGATATATCCCGTTTCATACCAGGCCACCAGTAGAACTATTTCAAATCGTTATACATTTTCATGCTACCCGGATGTACTGACAATCGACTATTATGAGCCTCATTCAATAACATCTAAATCAAATCCACATTCCTCGGAACACATATTCGGCCTTTGAAGTGCAAACAGTCACTTTCATCAATTCGAAATTCAGACTCTGTATTACTTTCACACTGAATTCGTCTTGCCATCGTATATTTGTCTACTCTCTGAGCATCACAAATTTGTTGCATAAACAACGGCCTTGCTTTTAACTCGGCTACTATCGAACCATTTCTAGACATAGCCATATGTGCGTTCAACGCACGAAGAGCAAATAATGACTTCTGACTTAAAGCATCTGCAATAACATTAGCCTTTCCCGGATGATAGTCAATCACTAGCTCGTAATCTTTCAACAGCTCTAACCATCTGCGTTGTCTCAGGTTCAGATCTTTCTGAGTCATCAGATACTTCAAACTTTTGTGATCTGAATAGACATGACATTTCTCCCCAAATAAGTAATGACGCCAAATCTTCAACGCGAATACAATAACTGCTAGCTCCAAATCATGTGTCGGGTAATTTCTTTCATGCGGCTTCAATTATCTCGAAGCGTAGGCTACGACTTTGCCTTCCTGCATCAATACACAACCCAAACCATTCAAAGAAGCATCACTATAAACAATAAATTCTTTACCCGATTCAGGCTGAACTAACACTGGAGCTTCGGTCAAAAGGGCTTTCAACTGATCAAAACTTTTCTGACACTTTTCCAACCATTCAAATTTAGTGTCTTTCTGTAATAGCTTTGTCAACGGGTTAGCTATTATAGAAAAACCTTTCACAAATCGTCTGTAGTAACCAGCAAGTCCCAGAAAGCTTTGAATTTCGAAAATATTCTTTGGGGGTTTTCAATCGAGTATAGCCGAATTTTATTCGGATCAACCCGAATGCTTGATGCTGAAACGAAGTGACTCAGAAAACTGACCTCATTCAACCAAAACTCACACTTACTGAACTTTGCGTACAACTGTTTATCTCGCAAAGTTTGTAGCACCAGTCTCAGATGCTCAGCATGCTCAGTTTCATTTCTGGAGTAGATCAGAATATCATCTATAAACACTACTACAAATCGATCCAAATAGTGTCTGAAAATCTGATTCATCAGATCCATAAAAACCGCAGGTGCATTAGTAAGCCCAAAAGGCATAACCAGAAACTCATAATGTCCGTACCTCGTTCGAAAAGTAGTCTTTGGCACATCGAAATCTCGACTACTGAAGCGATAATAGCCCGATCTCAAATCTATCTTTGAAAACATTGAAGCCCCTTTCAACTGATCGAACAAGTCGTCAATCTTTGGCAATGGGTATTTATTCTTTATAGTTACCTTGTTGAGTTGTCGGTAATCGATGCACATTCTCATAGTCCCGTCTTTCTTTTTCACAAATAGAACTGGTGCACCCCAAGGAGAGAAACTCGATCGTGCAAAGCCCCTATCTGTCAACTCTTGCAACTGTGCTTTCAACTCTTTCAATTCTGTAGGTGCCATCCGATACGGAGCTATCAAAATCGGAGTCGTCCCCGGTACTAATTCAATACCAAACTCTATTTCTCGAACTGGTGGTAAACCCGATAATTCTTCAGGAAACATATCTGGGTATTCACACACAACTGGTACGGATTCAATTTGCTTTTCAGTCACCTTACTATCCAACACATACGCTAAGTAAGCTTCACACCCTTTTCTCACATACTTTCGAGCTAACATCGATGATATTATTGCTGGTAACCCATTCAGATCATTAGATTCGAACCGAATAATTTCACCGCTCTGACATCTCAAATCAATGGTCTTTCTCTTGCAATTAACAACAGCGTCGTGCAAAGTTAACCAGTCCATTCCCAAAATTATATCGAACTCGTCGAAAGGCAACAACATTAAATCAGCTGGGAAGCATGAATCTCGAATCATCAACGGGCAACCTTTACATACTTTTTCGACTAGAACACACCGACCCAAGGGGTTTGAAACTCGAATTACAAACTCAGTAGACTCAGCGAGTGAGTCTTCATGGATACTAATGTTTCACCACGGTAAGAATGAGTCGAACCCGGATCAATCAATGCAATCACGAGTAGTATCATAAAGTGTGAAAGTACCGGTAATAACATTTGGAGAAGCAGCATCCTCCCGAGTGCGAATAGCATATGCCCTAGCAGGTGCTCGAGCCTCGATCGAATGCGCGTATCCTTTGTTCCTCTCGATCGCCACCTACATTCCCGGATATGCGGGTGGTGCGCCTTCGTCTTGACAGCGTTGCTCGGTCTTCTTATGTCTGAGCGTATTTTGCTCGGCTAACATCGAGGCACTCTCGAATAAAATGATCGATGATCCACATTTAAAACAGGACCGATCACGAAATCTACAACTCCCAGAATGCCATTTTCCACAATGCTTGCACTCAGCCCGACTCGACTGAACATTACCAACACTAGCCATCGAAGTGGCTCGGGAACCCGCAGGAGGTCGATCTCGTCTAGAGAAGTCTGAAGTAGCCTTATGTCGACTGGATTCATCTTTAAACTTCTTTGATGCGGAATGAAAGGTCTTACTCGATGATCTTTTTTGAATGTCTCTAGCTTTAAACTCGGCTTTTCTTTTCTCTTTTCTAAGCTCTTCGGCTTTGCAAGCTCGTTCGACAAGTACCACGAACTCTTTAATCTCGAGTATGCCGACTAGCAACTTAATATCTTCATTCAGACCGTATTCAAATCTTTTACACATAATGGCTTTAGTTGACACACATTCGCGGGCATATCGACTCAGTCTGACAAATTTCCGTTCATACTCTGTCACGGTCATTCGACCCTGTTTCAATTCCAGAAATTCTTTTCGTTTCTGATAAACGAATCTCTGACTGATATACTTTTTACGGAATTCTATCTGAAAGAATTCCCAAGTCACTTTCTCCCTCGGAACCACTGATACTAGTGTATTCCACCAGTGATATGCGGTGTCTCGTAATAAGGATATAGCACACTTCAAGCATTCATCTGGAGTACATGACAACTCATCAAGCACCCGGATGGTATTATCAAGCCACATCTCAGCTCGTTCCGCGTCGTCATCATCATTAGCTTTAAATTCTTCAGCCCCATATTTCCTCATTTTATCAACGGGAGGCCTGCTACATCTCATCGGAGGTGCTGAAGGTATCGGAGTTGGAATATTCGGGGGTGAAGGTTGTTGTACAGCCGGATTAGTTCGAATAAATTGGGCAAACCAGTCGTTCATCACTTGGTAGAAGGCTTGTCTAGCCTCCCCCTCTGGATTACTCAAAGTAGGTTGAGATTCTATCGGCGCTGTCCCTTGCGCGGGATTAGGCGCTACGCTCTCAACATCATCTGCTACGGCTCTATCAGGATCCATTTACTATATAAAACACAATTCAGATGTCAGAAATCATCACACTATCGTATAATAATTTAAGGCATGTATAGCTAGACTCACACGCGCTACGGTAGTCCTAGAATCGACTAAACCGTAAGCTCTGATACCAATCAAATGTAACACCCCTTCCCTATGTCCGTCGCCAAATTAGGGTTACGGGCATTACCAGATAAACCGTAAGACTTGTCCATCCAATATCATATTATTCAAGCCGAGACATAAGTTCATCCTCACACTCAAATTATATCATAAAATGCACTTCCGAATACGTTAATTTCATGACCAAATAACCTTATTACCATTCACTACTCAATACCTAGTTATAAACCAATCATTTCAAGCATATAATTCATAAAACATACCTTAAAACAATATAAGTCATAATCGAATACACATAAATATTAACTAGCACATAAAACTCATTTATTAAACATACCTAATTCTCTTGAGTCAAATTATATCAAACCACCATGACAAATCATTTTAAACATATCACACACATATATATATATATCATGATCAAATTTCATAAACCTTAACATCATCTTTAGCCATTTTCGCATGGCTTAATAGTTACAAAATATCATTTGAAAATTTAACTAGCCTATACATTTCATAATAATATCACATATCAAATTCGAATAAGCTTAATCACATCACATTAAATAAATAACATCAATCCAATATTACACCACCAACATTCGGTAATCTCATATATATATCCTCAAAATATTTAAATTTCATCATTCATTAAGTTACATAAATAATTTTCGACATATATTTGCTTAAAGACTTACCTTGACTATCGACGGACGACGAAGACCGGCTATTCGTGAACTTTCGCTTTTCCCCGATCCAAATCTGATTTTCTTTGTTCTTGATCTAAACATATTTAAAATAAGCTCATTCAAGTACATTTCATTTCAATTTAATCCAAAAACACCTAAATAGACAAATTACCATTTTGCACCTAATATTTCACATTTTTACAATTTAGTCCTATTTGTACAAAACACAAAATACACAAAAATTTCATTACACAACCTAAGGGCCGAATATTTCATAGGGACTATACAAGTCCATTTCTTTCATTTATTTTGCAATTGAACTGCTCCAAAAATTTACTTTTACAAATTAGCCCTAAATACTCAATTTCACCAAAATTTTCAATTCAAAACATGTTAATTTCTATCATACTTTTAATATTTTTCCATCAAACATTATAGAACACAAACATCTAACCATGGTCGAATATGCTATTTCAATATACCTGTGTTTCCATATACATATATATAATATATAACTAAACAATTAAGTTAAAATAACCCTCATACATACTTACTTCAACATTCGGCCGAATGTGAAGAGCATCACTATGCTCCAATTAGAAAAATTTCCATAACATTCATTCAAATTCAACTCACTATTCTCCAATTCATTTAGATTTCTATCTCAAATTATCTTATATCCATCAACACAACAAATTACAATTACTCCTTTCCCCCTCCATCGCCGAACCTATACATGCTTAACTCCAACAATTTTAACATGATTTCGGTAATGTCCAAGGTAACCAATTCAATTATGTGAATATTTATTAAAACAAAGCTCAACCACTTACCTTAGCTCCACATGCAATGGCCGAAAATGGGGGGTTTCAAATTCTTTTCTTTCCTTGAAGAAGAATTCGGTGGAGAAGATGATAAAAGGGAGAGAAAATAAGTTTTTACATGTTTATTTTATTTTCACCATATAATACATATTATAATAATCATAAAATATAATACTTTAAGATTATAAAATGCTTAAAAATTCTCCCCATCATCATTACCGTCCACTACATGAGAAGTGGAAAATTTGACATGCAAATCCTCAATTAAATAGAACAATTCAATTAACCTTCCTAATTTCATGCACACTACTTTTCCCACTTTAGCTATTTGATCCTTTTATTTAATTAAACATCCAAATAATTAAATTATCCTATGATATTTTTACTCATGCACAAACACTTAACATAGACATCAAATAAATAAATAAAATATTTTTCTAATTCGGATTTGTGGTCCCGAAACCACCATTCTGATTAGGGTCGAATTCGGACTGTTACATACTGGGTATGTGTGTGGGCTGCTGGCCAAATGGGGCTGCTACTAGGCGTGAGGGTGACGTGCAGAGCTAGGCGGTGTTGTAGCTAGAGGGTTCGACACTAGGTGATTTTGTACTTGGTGGGTTATGGATGCTAGAAATGATGGAGGGATGAGTGAAAAAAAAATGGCAAAGGTGGGTGAAGTTTATAGTGAAAGGAGTAGGAGTTTAATTAGAATTCTTAGAACAAATTAATAATTAAGATGTTCCAAGTTCTAATTCTACATAGAGTTAACAACAATTAATAATTAATATAATTCATATTAAATTATTATTTGCTATTAATTTATTAAAGATAAATACTTATTAAATAAATTTTGATCAAATTTAAACTAATCTTAATTCTATGCAAAGTTGATAATAATTAATATATCTTATAATAGATATAATTATATATTAATGATTATCATTGTAACACCCTGGGTTCAGGGGTTATGCGTTCGTGCAAAAATCGAGTGATAGTAGGCTTGGAGTATGGTTGGACATGTTTTTAAGGGTTTCGGGAACTTTAAATTATAAGGGAATGCTTTGGAAAAAAAATTGGATTTAAGTGTAAAAAGGGGAAACTGGGCAAGAAGGCCTTAAAACAATTTTGTGGGCGTTGGTGGACAAGAAAGATGGGTCAGTAAAGTGGTGGGGCGTTGTAAGGGGGCTTGGGGCAGTCGTGAGTTCAAGGCGCAAGGGAAGCAGAATTTTGGATATTTATTTTGCAAAGTGGCGTTGGAGATGGAGAGGGCTTAAAAGAAAATGGGGCGAATTTATATCACAAAAAGCGCTTTGCCGAATGGCCTAGGGCGCTACTGCAAAGATGGGTTCTAGCAGTCCCATGTTTGAGACCTATGGGCGCGATGCAGGTGTTTTATTTTGGTTTTATTTTTGCAGCAGATTTGAGAGGCGATGGGCGGCACATGGGAGCTTCAAATGGATAAAGATTAAGCTGCTGTTGTTTAGTTCTTTTAGAATTCGTTTGGAAGGTAAGTGATAAGGGTTGGGTTATTTTAATTATTTTAGATAGTGGTAGGATAATTGTAGGATTATTTTATTTAGTTTAATTAGTAAATAGGAGTTGTTATTGGTTTATTTTGATTGTGATAAGTATGGGATAAAATAAGAATTTTAATAGGGATTAGATGGTGGCAAATTGTAGGACTCTTGGGGTGTGCCATTCGGCCTTGAAGCTTTTAGGAGAGAGAGTGCGAAAATTTGGTTTTCTTCCTTCGGTGTGTGCGAATTTTAATAGGAGATAATGGTTGCAATTGATTTGTTTTTTTTTGAATAATTTTTAAATTAGTGGCCAAGAGAAATTTTAGGTAGTGGCCGAATTCTTTAAATAGAGGGATGCTCACCTTTGGCCACCCTTTCTACCATTTGTTCTCTTTGCCGAAATTGCATGTATTGTTCTCTCAACCACCTTGTTAGCCGAAACCTTTTTTCTCCAAGCACCTTCTCTTCCTTTTTGCTCCCAAATTTGCTAGGTGGTCGAATCTTCTACTCTCCCTTCTCCTTGTATAGCCGAATATTTCACCCCTAATAGGAAGCCATAGCCGAACCTTTCAGCCTTGCATCCTCTCTACTAAGTCGCGAATCCTTAAGCCAAGTGATCCTTCTCCAGTGGCCGAATCTAGGAGGGTGACTTCGGGAAGTTTATCGATAAGGGTAAGTGATCTCTTTTGTATATGTTTTGGATTCTCTTCCATATTGTTGCCGAAACAAGAGTCTAGGCCTTGATTTCTTTGGTTGGCCGACTGTCCTTAAGGCTTTAAGTGATGTGTTTTTCTGTGGTAGCCAGCGTGAGGGAGCACTTGGGGGCTGTTTGAATTCGACTACTCATCAAGGTAAGGTGGTGGTAAGTATTCGGCCAAGGGGGCTATACTCATATATTTTTAGTAGTAGCCAATTCTAATAAGTTGTGTAGAAGGGATTACGACAGTTCAAGGGCAAGTGCAGTTTGTCGGGATTTCGATAAGTAAAGTTTAGGGGCTAGTCGACAGAAGTAAACAAGCCTTCGGGATTTAAGATCTTTCAGTAAGGATGTTAAGTTATGGTTCTTTTTCATTTAAGATCTCGTACTTGTCAATTAACGAAGTAATTCGATTAAGCGTTTTGATGGAGGCCAATATTAGTCAAGGAGGGCAAGGAAAGTCCCTATCCGAAGTTTAAGAAAAGAGTCATCTCGTGTTCGAGATTGGCCACCGGGGTGTGGGCTGGTACGTCGAGCGTGAGTAGTCTCGCTTAGCGATAGCGTTGGGATCGAGGGTCTAGAGCTTCAGGTTATAAGGTGTGTAGCTAGCCTACTGTCTCCGGGATTTATACGATAATTGCATGTGTAATATGTTTACTAACAAATGCGATGATAAGTGTGATTTTGATACCCTTAAAGGGTATGGCGATGACCGAGTTAGTTAGAACTTTGTTGGGATGTGACTATTGATTTGTATATGTGTGGGTATGCCTTTATTATACATAAACATGTGCATGCATTATCATGATTATATTTTTATATTGCATGTGCATGGGTGGGCTATGAAAGAAGGTACGGGTGTACTTCGAGTACGTGGTTTGATGAGTAGCTCTGTGCCTCATCGTGATTGATATAGGCTATGTGCCATATCGTGTATTGATGAGTGACTATGTGTCCCATCGTGGTTTTGGTGTTAGCTACGGCTACATCGTGGATTGGCGCTGACTGAGGTCGCGTTGTGGATTGTTGTGCTTAATTGCACGTGGATGGCATTGAATGCCTTTGTGGAGTTAAAAGGAGAGGGTGATTTAATAATCCTGGTGTGTGGTGGTAGGTGGATAAGGGGGTGTGTAGAGGATGGACCTTAGGCTTGGGGTGGGATTCATTATTGCATAATTGTGGTATGTGAACACATGTGAATGTGGACTTAAATGAGAAATGGGCTAAGCCCAGTATGTGGAGGGTAAGTGGCTAATTACCCGGTTACTTGATAAATGTTATGTGTATGGGCCAAGCCCAGAATGTGATATGATCCGAATATGACATATTGATATCTGATGCATGGGTTATTATGTGGTTAGCATGTGGGTGGATTTGGTGGTTAATTACACTTTGAGTCTGTGTGACTCACCCAACTTTTTAAACATCGCAGTGAGTCGTGATTAATGGACCGGGTTGGAGTGGATACAAAGGTGGCCATGCGAAGCGATTTTCATGCAGTAGATGTTTTACTTGTTTAGTTAGTTAATAATGATTTTTATATTATCCAGTATTTTGGGAATTTATTTGATGTAATAAGGGCCACTTTTGATTTAAAGTACTCTATTTATGGTTGTTGAAGTTTATGTTTACTTAGAAGTATTTTTACAAATGATTTATATTATAATAACTTATAATAAAGTTTTAATTCGGATATTTTATATCAAGCTTATATTATTTAATAGATTTTAATTGGACATGGTTTCCAAAAGATCACAGATTCTAAAGTCTTATTTTAAGTCAAAACAAATTTTCAACCGTTTTTCAGTAGTGACATACCGAGATCCGGTCGGGGCTTGTGGGCCGGGTTTGGGGTGTTACAAATTGGTATCAGAGCCCGGTTCAAAACTCGGCTTTGAGGGTTTTGGGCCCAAAAACATTTTCAAAATGGTCTTTTCAAAAATATGGGTTTTTATGAAATATTTTTTGAGTTATTCTAGCATGGCACTGTATCTCAGGCAGAAGTCCACGGGTAAGTACTTGGACTTACAAGTAATTTGAATATATGAATTGTATGGGCTTATATGGGAGCGTAGATTAGTGGACTAGGATCTGTTGAACCCTAGGACTAGTCTACTCAAACACATGCATAAGACTTAAGGATTATTAAACAAATCTGTGAAGTAAGTCGCGTAGAGTTAAGGTGTGGCAACCATCGCACGCATGTCTAGGATTGGTATTCAAGAAGAGCTTGGTACTTAAGCGATCCTAGCGACTCACCTCCTCTTTACTCGAATCCTACAGTGCGTAGCTACGGTTCACCTTAACCAAGAGGACTTGTTCATAGGCTAAACCCGATAATTAAAACCCGAAAGGGACTAGCCATGCGATTTTATAAAATTCCTAGTTTGAAAATCCCTAAATTACCCTTTAAATTGTTGTGAAATTTTTTCCCCAAAATATCTCCGATTTGCAAAATTACAAAAATGCCCCTGTATTGTAAATTACTAAAATACCCTTATAGGAAAAAATGACGAAAATGCCCCACAGGATAGAAGCGGACAAACAATGTTCGAATAGTGATTGTGGGTGGTGGGTACCACTGGATGAATATGTTGATGAATGAATGTGCCTTTATCGAGAAATGAATGTGATATTCTGAAGTAGAATAGTGAACTTGAATTGAACCTTTGTGTGATCGAAAGGACTACTTCTAAATATCTTCATTTCATAAAATTATTCATGGTTAATAAGTGGAACAAAAGTCCGATGCATAAAACTTTTTAATCAGATAAATCGCAACAATAGAGATGAGTTCTAAGGGACGCGGTAGAGGTAGATTGGCAGCATCGGAACCAGTAGGGTCTGGCCATGGGTTAGAAAGTGAAGTGCCGCCACCAACAGTGGGCGCAGAGGAGCAAGATCGAGATAGGTGAAGATGACGCAGATCGCGGGCCATGTTACGAGTGCTAGAGCGAGTAGCGAGGAGCTAGTAGGGAAGCGGAACTCGAAAGTCGATGTCGGAAAGGCTTAGATTGAGCGAGTGAGATCTTTAGAGGGGTATCGAGAGTAGCTCGAGCGTAGCGGAGTATTGGCTAGAAGCGATCGAAAGAATCATGGACGATTTGGACTGCACCGATGAAGAAAAAGCTGAAGGGTCTTTGTTTCGTTGCTTCGTGACGGCTTATCGTTGGTGGCTCATGTCAAACAAGGTGTACCGCGGATCGATTGGATTGGGATTACTTTAAGGCCAAGTTTGAAGGGAAGTACGTAGGAGCAGTTATTTGGACTCATAAAGGAAAGCGTTTCTAAATCTAGTACAAGGGAATAAGTCGGTAGCGGAATATGAAGCGGAATTTGTGCGACTAAGTCGACGCCAAGGGAATCGTGGCTCACGACTATGAAAGGAGTGTTCGATTTGAAGATGGGCTGCGAGATGAGTTGCGGGAGTTGATCGCTCCATGAGAGAAAGGGACTTCGCCATTCGGTGGAGAAAGCTCGGATCATTGAAGAGGTTAAGAAGACTATAAGAGAAAATCGAGAGAAGAATAGGAACGAGAATAAGAGAAGTTTTGGACCATCAGCATCGCTTGGTAATGTCCAGAAAAGACCAAGGATCGAGAATCATGTACGTGCACTTGTACCAGCTGATCGAAATCATTCATGTGTTAAGTGTGGGAGAACTCATTTAGGAGAATGTTGGGGAACTAGTAAGGAATGTTTCCGGTGTGGGTCGAAGGCCGATTTGGTTAAGAACTGTCCTCAGGCAACGAGAGGTCGAGGTTGGAGCCATGAAGGAAAAGGTACCGACAGAGGTGCTAAAGGATCGAATGCGAGTCAGCCAAGGACTTGACATCAGGTACGTTCTTTGGACCCCTTTATTGTCTTGTTGATGTGAAGTTTAGCTCATTCTGGTATGGCTAGCGAAGTATAGGAACTTTGGATGTGAACCTTTGTTGTGTGTCTAGAAGGCGGGGATAGATTTGTTAAGATCGAGTCTGTGTGCAGAGGCGTGAAGTAGCGAGTTATAATAGTAAGAAATTTTGGGGACGAAATTATTTTTAAGGGGTAGAATTGTAACACCACAGGTTCGGGGTTATGCGTTAGTGCAAAAATCGAGTGATAGTAGGCTTGGAGTATGGTTGGACATGTTTTAAGGGTTTGGGAACTTTAAATTATAAGGGAATGCTTTGGAAAAAAATTGGATTTAAGTGTAAAAGGGAAAGCTGGGCAAGAAGGCCTTAAAACAATTTTGTGGGCGTTGGTGGACAAGAAAGATGGGTCAGTAAAGTGGTGGGGCGTTGTAAGGAGGGCTTGGGGCGGTCGTGAGTTCAAGGCGCAAGGGAAGCAGAATTTTGGATATTTATTTTGCAAGTGGCGTTGGAGATGGAGAGGGCTTAAAAGAAAATGGGGCAAATTTATATCACAAAAGCGCTTTGGCCGAATGGCCTGGGGCGCTACCTACTACGTGGGTTCTAGCGAGTCCCATGTTCGAGACCTATGGGGGCGATGCATGGGTGTTTTATTTTGGTTTTATTTTTGCAGCAGATTTGAGAGGCAAAGTGGGCGGCACATGGGAGCTTCAAATGGATAAAGATTAAGCTCTTTGTTGTTTAGTTCTTTTAGAATTAATTTGGAAGGTAAGTGATAAGGGTTGGGTTATTTTAATTATTTTAGATAGTGGTAGGATAATTGTAGGATTATTTTATTTAGTTTAATTAGTAAATAGGAGTTGTTATTGGTTTATTTTGATTGTGATAAGTATGGGATAAAATAAGAATTTTAATAGGGATTAGATGGTGGCAAATTATAGGACTCTTGGGGGTGTGCCATTCGGCCTTGAAGCTTTTAAGGAGAGAGCTGCCGAAAATTTGGTTTTCTTCCTTCCAGGTGTGCCGAATTTTAATAGGAGATAATGGTTGCAATTGATTTGTTTTTTTTTTTGAATAATTTTTAAATTAGTGGCCAAGAGAAATTTTAGGTAGTGGCCGAATTCTTTAAATAGAGGGATGCTCACCTTTGGCCACCCTTTCTACCATTTGTTCTCTTTGCCAAAATTGTATGTATTGTTCTCTCAACCACCTTGTTAGCCGAAACCTTTTTTCTCCAAGCACCTTCTCTTCCTTTTTGCTCCCAAATTTGCTAGGTGGCTGAATCTTCTACTCTCCCTTCTCCTTGTATAGCCGAATATTTCACCCCTAATAGGAAGCCATAGCCGAACCTTTCAGCCTTGCATCCTCTCTACTAAGTCGCGAATCCTTAAGCCAAGTGATCCTTCTCCGGTGGCCGAATCTAGGAGGGTGACTTGGGAAGTTTATCGATAAGGGTAAGTGATCTCTTTTGTATATGTTTTGGATTCTCTTCCATATTGTTGCGAAACAAGAGTCTAGGCCTTGATTTCTTTGGTTGGCGAATGTCCTTAAGGCTTTAAGTGATGTGTTTTTACGTGGTAGCCAGCGTGAGGAGCACTTGGGGGGCTGTTTGAATTCGACTACTCATCAAGGTAAGGTGGTGGTAAGTATTCGGCCAAGGGGGCTATACTCATATATTTTTAGTAGTAGCCAATTCTAATAAGTTGTGTAGCAGGGATTACGACAGTTCAAGGGCAAGTGCAGTTTGTCGGGATTTCGATAAGTAAAGTTTAGGGGCTAGTCGACAGAAGTAAACAAGCCTTCGGGATTTAAGATCTTTCGGTAAGGATGTTAAGTTATGGTTCTTTTTCATTTAAGATCTCGTACTTGTCAATTAACGAAGTATTCTGATTAAGCGTTTTGATGGAGGCCAATACCAGTCAAGGAGGGCAAGGGAAAGTCCCTATCCCGAAGTTTAAGAAAAGAGCTGTCTCAGCGGTTCGAGATTGGCCACCGGGGTGTGGGCCAGCGTCTGAGCAGCAGGTAGTCTCGCTTAGCGATAGCGTTGGGATCGAGGGTCTAGAGCTTCAGGTTATAAGGTGTGTAGCTAGCCTACTGTCTCCGGGATTTATACGATAATTGCATGTGTAATATGTTTACTAACAAATGCAGTGATAAGTGTGATTTTGATACCCTTAAAGGGTATGACGATGACCAGGTTAGTTCCGAACCTGTTGGGATGTGACTATTGATTTGTATATGTGTGGGTATGCCTTTATTATACATAAACATGTGCATGCATTATCATGACTATATTTTTATATTGCATGTGCATGGGTGGGCTATGAAAGAAGGTACGGGTGTACTTCGAGTACGTGGTTTGATGAGTAGCTCTGTGCCTCATCGTGATTGATATAGGCTATGTGCCATATCGTGGATTGATGAGTGACTATGTGTCCCATCGTGGTTTTGGTGTTAGCTGCGGCTACATCGTGGATTGGCGCTGACTGAGGTCGCGTTGTGGATTGTTGTGCTTAATTGCACGTGGATGGCATTGAATGCCTTTGTGGAGTTAAAAGGAGAGGGTGATTTAATAATCCCCGGTGTGTGGTAAATTTGGATAAGGGGGTGTGTAGAGGATGGACCTTAGGCTTGGGTCGGGATTCATTATTGCATAATTGTGGTATGTGAACACATGTGAATGTGGACTTAAATGAGAAATGGGCTAAGCCTAGTATGTGGAGGGTAAGTGGCTAATTACCCGGTTACTTGATAAATGTTATGTGTATGGGCCAAGCCCAGAATGTGATATGATCCGAATATGACATATTGATATCTGATGCATGGGTTATTATGTGGTTAGCATGTGGGTGGATTTCAAAGTGGTTAATTACACATCGAGTGCTGTGTGACTCACGCAACTTTTTAAACATCGCGGGTGAGTCGTGATTAATGGACCGGGTTGGAGTGGATACAAAGGTGGCCATGCGACGATTTTCATGCGAGCAGATTTTCATGCAGAAGTAGATGTTTTACTTGTTTAGTTAGTTAATAATGATTTTTATATTATCCGTATTTTGGGAATTTATTTGATGTAATAAGGGCCACTTTTGATTTAAAGTACTCTATTTATGGTTGTTGAAGTTTATGTTTACTTAGAAGTATTTTTACAAATGATTTATATTATAATAACTTATAATAAAGTTTTAATTCGGATATTTTATATCAAGCTTTTATTATTTAATAGATTTTAATTGGACATGGTTTCCAAAAGATCACAGATTCTAAAGTCTTATTTTAAGTCAAAACAAATTTTCAACCGTTTTTCCGTAGTGGCATACCAGATCCGGTCAGGGCTTGTGGGCCGGGTTTGGGGTGTTACAATCATCTTATTTATTAAATTAAATTAAAAACATTTATTCTAGATGTCTTTTGAAAATATTTACAAAAAGAGACATCTAAGTTTTAGTATTTACAAAAAGAGCAACCAAATTTTGAAAATTGTTCAATTAAGTACCTAGACTTTAAGAAAATTTGAAATTGAGTTGCAATTTAAAACTTGGATCAAAATTGACCCTCTTATTTGAAAACTAAAAATTTATTTTACCATTTAGGGAATAATTTCTCGAAAGATTATGTTAAAATCAATTCCCAGGAAAGATTGGATGGGTCACAAGCGGTCTCGCTTAAGTTCCAATCTCCTAGACATAATTTATTTAAACATGCTAATTCTGAAAATATACCCTAAATCATTTATTAAAAAAGAAAAAAAGATTTAAATATCTGATAAAATGAACGAGATTTGATCCCGTTCATTTTTATCTCCCCAATAATGTTTTAAGCGCTGAGCATTGACTCGAAAATTAACTCCCTTACTTTGAAGTTCGACAACTCCATATGGGTAAACTTGGTGAATTTTAAATGGACCGGACCAACATGATTTTAACTTACCTGGAAAGAACCTTAATCTGGAATTGGATAACAAGACTTGCTGACCTGCTTCAAATTCTCGAACCCGAATGTGCTTGTCATGCCATCTCTTAAGTCTTTCCTTGTGTAATTTGGCATTCTCGTATGAGAACATTCGGAACTCTTCTAACTCATTGAGTTGTTAGAGAGCCCAGTAAGCTTTGTGTTCTAACACCAAGGGCAGATGACAGGCTTTCTCAAATACCAACCTTGTAACACCTCTTACCCGTATTCGACACCGGAATAGGGTATGAGGCATTACCGGAACACACACTTAACCATTCACATGCAAGCATACACATCCTTGAAATGCATCATCATAGACTTATAATATAACAAAAATTGGCCACATTAAATGGCCTTATACTACAATAACCATCAAATAGCATAGGCCAACATTCTAGGCCAACTCATAATAACATATACACAAAATCAAGTCCCTATACATGCCATAGACTTAAAAATACTTTAAGGTCATTGATACAATACCAATCAATAACTTGTTAGTGTGATAGAATCTCTGACGACCTCCAACTCGAGCTAGCATCTGTGACACTATAGGAAAAAGGAAAGGAAGGGGGGGTAAGCATTATAGCTTAGTAAGTAGGTATGTAAATAATAATTGATTTATTAACAGGCTTTTATAAATCTTCACAATATGTTCTCAAGATAATACAATCATAATTGCATATAGTTCCACTATTTATTCATGTTCATCTCAAGCTATCTACTCGACTCACAGTCACTAAATTATTTATATCTCGAGCTACAGAACTCCAAATTAAGATCCGTTAATTTTTCCTGAAATTAGACTCACATATCTTCTTACCATAAAATATTCTGAATTTTTGGTTTAGCCAATAAGTACAGTTTATTCTTTAAAGTCTCCCCTGTTCTGTTGTCTGACAGTTTCGATCCTTCTTCACTAAAAATTAATTATCTCTTCATACAGGATTCGGATGATGTTCATGTTTGTTTCATTGAAAACAAACTCATTCAGGATTTTAAAAATATAAATTCTAACCTATAATTATTTTTGTAAAATTTTTAATAATTTTCCAAAGTCAGAATAGGGGATTCCGAAATCATTCTAACTCTGTCTCACAAAAATTCAAATATCTCAGAATATGAAATTCTTTTCCTTACACCGTTTCTTTTATGCGAAAATAGACTCAATAATATTTAATTTCATATCTTATTAAACTTCTGATTCAATTTCCACCATTTTTGGTGATTTTTTAAAGACACATAACTGCTGCTGTCCAAAACTGTTTTATTTCTAAATTTCACTCTTTCATGTTTTCTTTATAGTAACTTTCATTGTAACACTTACTCCGTATCAATCTTACCAAAGTTCGATCACATATCGAGCACATTGCTCATAAGTTTACACACACATACCTACACTTATTCATCACATAGTCATATTCGTTTGCACTTAGTCATTTCCCGTTGAATGCATCAGAATAATAACGGATACACGGAAATTTGCACATAAGTGCCACACTTGTAGCTAAAGATGCTTTATATCACACTTTTCACATAGGCTCGCTCTCGAGCTAATCACATTTACGAGTCTGCTCACACAAGCTATCGATCATACATAACTACTCAGTGCTGCTCACACAAGCTTTCAGGTATCCGCAACACATGCCGGATTACCCAGCCACTGGTAAAACTTATAAGACCAGCACCCGTTTCACATAGTCACAATCTCGGGTCTACACACACAAGCTGTCGGTCATACGTAACTACTCAGTGCTACTCACACAAGCTGTCAGGTATCCGCAACACATGCTGGATTACCCAGCCACTGGTAGAACTTATAAAACCAGCACCCGTTTCACATAGTCACCTAGATTTCACATAGGTTTCTAGTGAACATGTCACTCGTATCCATTTTTATTCCTAAGGTTCAACCGGGAAATTTCTCACTTGTCGATATTTTGTCAATTACATCAAATATTCAGCCACAATTCATACAATTTATCAAAATATGAAAACGTAAGTAAAAACGATGCATTATTTACATACAAACTTACCTCGGTAGCACAATCGGTGAAAAGGACTTATTCGTCAATTTCTCGTTTTTCTCTCGTTCTAGTTCCAAACCTCATTTTCCTTTATCTATAATATCACATTTAATTTATTTATTAGTCACATTATTCAATGTGACCCAAAAATCATATTATGGCAAAATTATATTTTTGCCCTTAAAGTTTCACATATTTACAATTTTGCCCCTAGGCTCGTAAAATGATTTTCATTCAATTTCTTTGTACTTTAAGCCTAGCCGAACAATTTTCATAACTATAACAGCCTACAATTTCAATGGAAACACACTTTATGACACATCTTATAACTTTTACAAGTTAGTCCTTTTAGGCATTTTCACCAAAAATCACTTAGTAAAAGTTATTTCTCTAACCATAAACATGCATTTTCTACCATTAAGCACAAAAATACACATATATTCATCATGGGTCAAAACCCTAGACTTTAACCATATCTCAAATTAGTGGTAGAAATATATAGATCTTGTTACGAGGATTTCAAAAACGTAAAAATCATTAAAAACGGGGCTAGAACGGACTTACAATCGAGCTTGGAAGCTTGAAAAACCCTAGCCATGGTTTCCCCTTGTGAAATTCGGCCATGGGGTTGAAGATGGACAAAAATTGACTTTTAATTTTGTTTATTTAATCATTTAATCACTAAATGACCAAAATGCCCCTAACTTAAAAATATTCTTTTTCACCTATTTCATGTCCATTTTTGTCCAAAAAATTAACCAATGGTATAATTACCATTTAAGGACCTCCAATTTAAAATTTCATAACAATTGGACACCTCTAACATGTAGAACTCAACTTTTGCACTTTTTATAATTTAGTCCTTTTGACTAAATTGAGTGCCCAAACGTCGAAATTTTTGAACGAAATTTTCACGAAATCATTCCGGGAAATCGTAGACCATAAAAATATAATAAAAATAATTTTTTTCTCGTCGGATTTGTGGTCCTGAAACTACTATTTCGACTAGGCCCAAGTTCAGACTGTTACAAACCTATAGGGTGACATCCCTAAAGATGTCTTGTATGCTGTCCTGTAGGCCCATAAAGCATCGTCTAATATTTTGGACCAATCTCGTCGGTTCGGGAAAACTACCTTCTCGAGTATGCCTTTGATCTCTTTGTTTGCCAGTTTAGCATGCCCATTCGTCTGCGGATGGTAAGTTGTGGCAACCTTGTGCTTCACTCCATGTTTTTCGAGTAACCATTTCAACCACTTGTTCACAAAATGGGACCATTCATCACTGACGATAGCTCTTGGGGTTCCAAACCTTGTGAACACATGCTTTTTTAAAAACTTCATCACAACCTTAGCATCTTTCGTCAGATATGCCTCAGCCTCAACCCACTTAGACACGTAGTCTACACGAAAAGACAGAGGGAAAGGACCGAGAAAGTCAATACCCCAAACATCGAATAATTCTACCTCAATGATGTTTGTTCGAGGCATCTCATTTATGTTTGTGACATTTCCAACCCTTTGACATCGATCACAGCCCCTTACGTAAGCATAAGCGTCTTTAAATAGTGTTGGCCAAAAGAATCCGGCTTGCAATACTTTGGCTGTAGTACGTGTACCTCCGAAGTGTCCCCCACTCGAAGCTGAGTGGAAATGATATAGAATCTTATGTACTTCATCTTCTGCCATGCATCTCCTGATCATTTGATCTGCACACTTTTTAAACAAGTATGGTTCTTCCCAGAAATAGTACTTCACATCATGAAGAAACTTTTTCTTTTGATGATATGTCTTATCAATCGGCATCAAACCACAAGCTAAATAGTTAGCAATATCAGCAAACCAAGGGGTATTATGGCCTTGATTTACCTTCAGCATGTGTTCATATGGAAATGTCTCCTGAATGGGTATAAGTGGAGAATTCCCTTCTTGCGGCTCTAATCTGGACAAGTGCTCTGCTACTTGGTTTTCTACTCTCTTTCGATCTTGAATTTCTAGATCGAACTCTTGAAGTAGAAGTACCCATCGAATCAATCTCGGCTTAGCGACTTTCATGGAAAGTAAATACTTAATTGCCGAGTGGTCCGTATAGACAGTCACTTTGGTACCTATAAAATAAGATCGAAACTTTTCAAAAGCAAACACAATAGCAAGTAACTCTTTCTCTGTTACTGTATAATTCAGTTGAGCTCCTGTCAGAGTCCGACTTGCATAGTAGATGGGATGAAAAAATTTGTTCCTTCGCTGGCCCATGACAGCTCCTATCGTGAAGTCACTTGTGTCACACATCAATTCAAATGGCAAATCATAGTCTGGTGTGACGATTATGGGTGCCAGAACTAACCGACTCTTCAAATCTTTGAAAGCTCTTAAGCATTCCTTATCAAATTTGAACATTGTGTCCTTCTCCAATAATTTGCATAAGGGTTTAGAAATTTTGGAGAAGTCCTTGATAAATCTTTGATAGAAATTGGCGTGGTCCAAAAAGCTCCTAACACTCTTTACAAATGTTGGAGGTGGGAGTTTCTCAATAACGTCTACCTTTACTTTACTACCTCGATTCCATGTCTCGCTATCTCGATGCCCTAGAATAATACCTTCTCGTACCATGAAATGACATTTTTCCCAGTTGAGTACGAGGTTGTTTCTTTACATCGCCTTAGTACCTTAGCTAGATTGGCTAGACAATCATCATATATATCTCCGAATACTGAAAAATCATCCATAAAGACCTCCAAGTATTTCTCACCCATATCAGTAAAAATAGACATCATACACCTTTGAAATGTAGCAGGTGCATTACATAAACCAAATGGCATGCGTCTAAATGCGAATGTACCGTACAGGCAGGTGAATGTTGTCTTGTGTTAATCTTCTGGTGCTACTGTAAACTGATTATACCTTGAGTGTCCATTGAGAAAACAATAATAGTCTTACCCAGCGAGTTTATCCAGCACCTGGTCCAAAAACGGCAAAGGAAAGTGATATTTCCTAGTCGCCTTGTTCAGCTTTCGGTAATCGATGCAAATTCTCCATCCCATAACCGTTTTAGTCGATATCAACTCATTTTTCTCATTCTCAATGACAGTAATACATCCTTTCTTTGGCACGCACTGGACCAGACTTACCCATGAACTGTCTGAGATGGGGTAAATTATACTCGTATCTAACCACTTGATGATTTCTTTCTTTACCACGTCCTTCATGATGGGGTTCAATCTTCGTTGTCCATCAATCGTCCCTTTCTCGCCATCTTCTAAGATGATCTTGTGCATACATACAGATGGACTAATGCTGCGAATATCGGCTATGGTCCATCCGATAGCCTTCTTGAATTGTTTCAATACTAGAATGAGTTTCTCTTATTGCTCAATGGTTAATTTCACTGAAACAATCACAGACAAAGTAGAAGCATTACCTAAATAAACATATTTTAAATGTGAGGGAAGTACCTTTAGTTTTAGTTTAGGTGGCTCCTCGATTAACGCTTTTGGTTGGGCATAATCCCTATTCTCTAACTCCAAAGATTCAAAATGGGATTGCGGATTAAATCCCCTTTGACTAGCTTCTAGCAAAGCTAAGTAGTCATCCCCCTCTTCATCATTTGGAGGGTCTGATGTCAAAATTAGTTCCAATGGGTCCTTAACATAGTTGAGTTCCTTTTCCATGATTAATTCCTCTAAATCAGACACTACAGAACAATCATCAATTGTGTCAGGAAATCGCATAGACTTAAAAACATTAAATGTTACCAGATCGTCCTGAACACGCATAGTAAGCTCGCCCTTCTACACATCAATTTCCAGTTGCTAGGAAAGGTCTTCCTAGGATGATTGGCACTTCTTTGTCTGCTTCAAAGTCTAGAATAACAAAGCCAGCAAGAAAAATAAATTTTTCTACACGTACCAATACGTCCTCGATTTTTCCTTCTGGATGTTCTAAGGATCGATCTGCTAATTGAAGTGTAACCATAGTAGGTCTAACTTCCCCTATCCCCAACTTCTTAAATATTGACATGGGCATCAGGTTGATACTCGCACCTAAATCACATAGTGCCTTACCACAATATGTTGCTCCAATGTTGCAAGGTATGGTAAAACATCCAAGATTCTTCAACTTGGGGGGTAGTTTGTCTTGAAGATATGCACTGCATTCCTTTGTTAGGGCTACCGTCTCAAATTCTCCAAGTCTTTATTTTTTTGACAGGATATCCTTCATGAATTTGATGTAGTCGGCATTTGTTCAAGTGCTTCAACCAACGGGATGTTGATATGAAGTTGCTTGATTATGTCTAAGAACTTCTTGAATTGAACTTCCTGCTTCTGCTTCTGAAGTCTTTGAGGGTAGGGTGGTGGAGGCTTCTTTACTGGAACTGGTTGATTCTTCTTCTGTGGCAATTCTTGTAATAGTCCGGTTTAGACCCTATTCAGAATAGTGGTTTTGGGTCCACAAATCCGAGTCAAAAAAATATTTTAATATTATTTTCTGTGCTTATAGTATGTGAATTTACATGTGTGAAATTTTTTTGATTTAATTTATCCGTTAGTATGTTTAATTTGATAAAATGACTAAACTGCCAAAGATACAAAATTAGCATGTTATATGTAAAAGTATCTATTTGCTATGGCTTTTATTATATGTAGTCCTTATGTTGTTATTAAACCTTATGATTTTTTGATGGACAAAAATGCCTTAAGATAGTGGATTTTAAATGAAAATAAAAAGGCTAGTTTAGTAATTAACTAAATTAGTAAATATTAATGAAACAAAAACATGAAATAAAGCATTCATTCATCCTTTAATGCCAAAAATTCAAGTGAAAGAAAAGAAAAAAAGAGTTCTAGGGTTCGGCCATTGGAAGCTTTAATTTAGGTATGTTTTTGTTTTGGTTTTTGATAATTTCTACGTTTTTGTGATCGTTGCTTCGAGTACTACAAAGCCCATGTCTTAATTTTTGAATTTGATGATGATTTTGTGTTTTTCCATTGATGATAGCTTGTGATTTTTGTTGTTTGATGATAGAAAATAAAAGATATGTGATAGATTATAATGTTTTGTCTTTGGATTTTTGATGATTTGAGTAATTTGGGCTAAATTGTGAAAATAATATTTTGAGGGACTAAAATGTGAAATAAATGAAATGTATGGACTTTTATGAGCATGAGGAAGATTCGGCCTAAGCATGAAATTGTGAATTTATGTGTATTTTATTTTCTGTGAATTAAGGACTAAATTGTAAAAGTGTGTAAATATAAGGGCTAAAGTGTAAAAAGGCCTAAATATGTGTTTGTGGATAAAATTGAATGAATGTGTGATTAAATTAGTTAAATTTGAATTTATTTCGATCAAGAACGAAAGAAATCGGAATTAGATCAGGGGAAGTCGAAAGTAGTCGAGTAGTCGATTTCATCTATCAATATCCGAGGTAAGTTTATAAGTAAATAATGTTATTAAATGCTATTGTATCTAAATTAATAGTGCCGAATTGAATTGTTATTTGTGTAAATTAATATGCTGAAATTAATTGAGCATGGGAGCAATATTTACGAGCCTGAAACGTTCGAGATACGACGTCCGAAAGCCCCGTACGAACCTTAGGAATAGTTAGGATACATATGTCATGACATAGGATTCCGATATGTGTTTTCGTGTAAGACCATGTCTGGGACATTGGCATCGTATTTGATTCGTGTAAGACCCTGTCTGGGACAGTGGCATCGATATGTGATTACATGTAAGACCACGTCTGGGACGTTGGCATTGTACGAGCCTTCTGATTATCTGAGTATCCTTATTAATTCCGAATGGTTCAACGGGCATTATCGAGATGATATCAGATGTGAAAACGAACTAAAGGATTCAGGTATGTGCTTTGTGGTATGTATATGTAAACATGGTAAGTATATGTTTATGATGAATACATGAATTGAACATGGTAAAAGATAAATCTATATGTGCTTATGAGTATATGTGAGTTTGAAAGTTGATGTTATATTGCTATTGTGAATGTGATAATATTTGAGTTGCGAACATATTAAATGTATAATTGGTTAATGTCTATGTGATTTTGGTTAGTTGATTTAAATGTAAATGTTTATTTGTTCATTATTTGCTAATGACTTACTAAGCTATGAAAGCTTACTTTGTGTGTGTTTGTTTGATTGTTTTATAGATTATTAAAGCTACGAGAAGCTCGGGGATCATCGAGGATCATCACCACACTATCGAAATATAATTTGGTACCTTTTGAAAATGTATATATTAAAGTATGACATGTATAGTCTAGTGAGTTTTGATTATGTTTTGAGATGTGTAAATATAGTCATGTGATATGGCTAGGTAATGAATATGTTGTGAATGAGTAGTTCATGCTATATGATGCATAAATTGGTATGTTTTGATGGCTAATGGTTGGTCTAATGAAATAGTCAATTTATGGTAAGTTTTATGGATGATTTGGAAGTTGGTATGAGAAGTAATGCTAAGAATTGAATTGGATTGAAATGATGAATGATTTATATGTATTTATTGTGGAGTTGGTGTTTTTGAATTAGTATGATTAAGTTAAGTTTTGTATATGAAATGAATGATATTGTTAAGAGCTAAATTATGCATGTTTTGGTATGTTTTGGGATGCTTTTGGAGTATGAATTAAGGCTTATTGGATGTTGTAGGTTTAACCCAAATTTTGGGTGGCAAATTGGCCAAACAAATGGCATATATTTGCCCACACGGTTGAGCACACGGGCGTGTGTCTCGACCGTGTCGTTTAAGTTGGTAATTTGAATCAAGTCAGTCTCGCACACGGGCCAGACACACGGGCGTGTGACAGGCCGTGTGAAATAAGTCAGTGTCGACCACGGGCTAAGCACACGGGCGTGTCTTCGGCCGTGTGGACAAGTCAGTATGCATGCCCTGTTTTGACACGGCTGGACACACGGGTGTGTCTGAGGCCGTGTGAGGCACACGGCCTACCCACACGGGCATGTGACCTCTGTAACTTTGAAAAATGTTAAGTTTTCAGAAAAATTTTGTATGAGTTGGGTTTTGTCCCGACCCCTTCCTAATGCATGTTTAAGGTCTCGTAAACCTTTTAAAGGGACTTTATGAATATGATTTGCTATGATATGATGATATAATATCTTATGATTGTGAAATGATCGTAAAAGTTCTGAAATGTCCAGTAACGCTTCTTAACCTTATTCCGGCGATGGTTACGGGTTAGGGGTGTTACAATTTTATTGGTATTAGAGCTACGGTTTAGTCAATTCTAGGACTAACTTTCATGAAAGTTAGGTCATATAGTCTCAAAGTTGGGTTTCAAAGGATAAAAATTCATCAAGGTTGGCTTGAAAGGCTCAAACGGTCCCAACAAAAGTTTCCTAAATCATTTTGAACATTCCAAGCTTCCTAGGATTTCGCCTCAAGAAACTACTAAGTCAATTCTAGAGAATTAAACTTTCATGCATGCCTAACTTTCCTAAGGAACTAAAATTTTATGGTATGATTTGCATGCTTTATTAAAAATACATTTATGTCATATTTTAGTTAACATAACAATTTTTAAAATAATCAAACTTTATTCATACTGAAGTTTAGCATACTTAACAAAATTTCATATTTTTGAACAAAATATAACCTAATCATAACTGAAAGAAAATTTTATTCTGAAAGGAAATAATTTCATTTTTTCAATCCCCCTACTTAAGATGAACAATGTCCTCATTGTTAAAACTGAATAGATACTATACACCAAGTAGGATTCTAGAATAGAGGAGGTGAGTCAATTTGACTGCTTAAATACCAAGCTCTCTCTAGATCCAATCCTAGACATGTATATATCTATTACCACACTTTGTACTTTGCAACTTGTTCATTTTTATTTATAATTTCCACCTCTTGTTTTATTATGCGAAAATAAAAATTCCTAATAAAACTTAATCCTATTAAATAACCTAAGAACGGAAATAAAATAAAGTCAAGATCCTCCCTTTTTATTTATTTGTAGATCCCTCTAAATTTGACTCATCTTTCGCTCTATCGTCTTTTTTTTTGCATGAATCGCTTCGCTTCCTCTTCGATAGTGGACTCCATGGTTCAAATATGAAATCTAGAAACTCAGGCACAAAAATAAATGGGTCATTGTATATTTTTGTAAGAGCGCTTCTCATTGAGTCATCCTCTATTTTTGAATATCTCCAGTAAGCTTGTTGCTGCCACTGCATATGTTGCATGATGTCCATCAATTTTGATAGCTCATCTCGAAGATCTGGGTGAGGCAATTGAGTCCTGAACATTGAAGTTGCAATGTCAGGTTCGGTTACTGGTTCCATTGGTTATGCCTTATCAGGGATTTTAGCTGACTGCATTGGTTCAATCTTTGTGGGATCTTCTTCTTCTTCTTTAGGATCCTCGCTCTCTTCAACTTGTTGTTGTAGAACAGAGTCTCCAGCTATTTAGTAGATGTCCCAATCTATGATTGTGCCCTGGCTATAACCTGTAATCTTTACGTTTGCAAGAATTTTAGCTTTCAAGCACAAAATTGTTATCGTAAAGGGAAAGTAAGCTGGGCCAGAACATCTAGCGACACAATTCTGCATTTCTCTCATGATGATTTTTCCCACATCAATGGTCTTTCAAGTTAAAATCAAGTATAATAAGACCATTCGCTCTAATGAAATTCTAGTCCCATGTCAAATGGGCATAAGGCTGAATCGAATGAAATAGAACCATACATTCGCTAGTGGTGTCAAATATTCTCTGCGACAAGTGTGAATTCCTTGCTTTGACACAGTCCACTTAGAAACTGGAATTGTAAGTTCCTTGAGAATTTCTTGCAGATTTTCAGACTCAATATTGCTCATCAAGGAAGAATATTCGTCGTCTTCGAAATCAGGTAATTCAAAGAATTCATTAATAGCATTTGAGGCTATTGGTACCTTGATTCCGCGAACAGAAACTTTCGTCAATTCGCTTGAGGTCAAATTCGCGTAAAATTCACGAACTAACTCCTCATTTGCACTAGGTCTTTTCTCGCAAAATAACTCCTAATTGAGAGCTTCAGCAATTTGTCGATTGCGCACCATGAAATCAATATAGTTGCTTTCTTTCAGTGTAAAGCCTTTTCTGGGTGCATCTGTTGATTCTTGAAAACGCTTTCGTATCTCGCTTTGGCTTCTTCATAGTGGAATTTATTTTGTGATTCGTCAATTTGGGCAGAGGCATGAGTTCTCTTACGAGGCATGATTAACCTGAACATAAGATGGAAACAAATATTTTCTCAAAAATTTAATTTGTATAAAATATTAATAATTCAATAAATTGGAAAATTAAATAATTAAATAAAATAAAAATTTAGGTGAAAAATTTGTCTTACCATCTTTTTATAAAAATTAAGAACTCAAAGCAAATAAATATAAAGTAAAAGGGGTTTGGTTTAGGGATGGTTGCAGGGTGTCTTGATGGTGTGGTGCGATAGGCAAGGGTGTTGGTGCGAGTAGCAATACGCGGTGTAAGCAGATGCGCGGGCAGCAAGCGGCATTGTTGGATTAAAATGAGAATTTAAATCCGTAAGGCCCACACTCTCCCTATTATCTTCTTTTTCCATATACGCATCAATTTCCATAATTTTTTCATGTTCATTAATTAAAGAAGACACATTAATTAAAGAATTGAGATAAGTTAAAACCTTACCTGTGTGGTCTTTGTGTGCTAGTCCAGATGACTCTATAGAGCGCTACTGCCCAATGACTGAAGCCGTGTGCACTGGCCCAATTAACAACATAGGCCCTTACTGCCCATCTGATGACAAGAATTCTTTTGGCAAATTTGCATCACAAAACTCTGATGCCCAACTAAAGGAATAGCTGAACCTGGCCTAATGACTTCCATGTCCAATTTCCCTCCTAAGCCCGTCATTTTTGGCACAAAATCTAGTTATTTTTTAGCCCCACATAGGATCTCCATCCCCTCTGAACAAATATGTTCCACTGCGCTAAAAGTGTTGTGATTGTACTAGAAAGAACATATGTTTTCTCCCTATTTATTGGTTAATTTGTTCCCATTTAGTAATTTTTAGCATACATTTTAGCATTTTTAGTTTAGTAAATTGCATTTTATAACCCAGTGAATCCTAGCCTATTTTATCCTTAATTTTGCTATCTTTCTACACTAATTTCGTTACATTAGTTAATTCCAGATTGTGTCCAGAATTGTCGCCGTAGTTGACAGTTGTCTAATAAGAGCCAACCATGCGTGAACTATCCAATCTAGTATAACTGCCCTGTACGTACAAGTACAGAAGAGTCCTGAGGGAAGGATACCTGTACAGTTGAGGAGAACATAAAAGGTTGACGTGAGAGGAGGAAGGGAGGATTTTTGCTGAACCACCATTCTCTTACCCTATTTTGAAGCTTGTGGCCATGGTAGCTTGAGCCTCCTACAGGTGAGCCAATGTGAAGACTTATGCAGATCCACTCCTAACGAGGAAATCTAAGTGCAGAATAAGGAGAAATGGAGAGATCCAGTTGAGTAGCCTAGGAATAGTATTCTCCATTCGATTCTTTCTTATTTCTTTGAAAGCGCTGGTGATTACTCTATTTTTCTATTGTATGAAAGTACAAGGAATGCTTTGTTAAATTTTATCTTATTAAATCTTGTTTTTATTGTTTAATCTTGGGGGTTTGAATGTTCTAAACACGAAAGTGTTATTGCAGTCACTAACACTAGAAGGTCAGTGACAGTTTGAGCTAATAAGCATTTCAGCGGAAGTTGAGTACAGACTAAAGGAATTTAGTCCACTTGTTCTTAATAGTGCCATATTGTCATCATCGGAAGGTGAGGTTAACATGCATGGTTAAGTCCCAGATTGAATAAAAGAGTGGAGTTTGGTAAGATATACAGTAATTTTTATTGCATCGACAATCACCTATCTTTTATACCTTGTGAGTACTTAGTATACTGCTGAAGATTCATGTTGGGGATCCCAGTTTATCATTACCATATTTTATTTCATTGTTTTTAAGATATTGCTCCGACAATTACCCACACAATTTAATTCAATTTTTTTTAGCTACTGCATCGACGTTAATAGACAAAGAACTACCATCCCTGTGGGATCGATATCCGATAGACTCACATCTGTCTACTATACTTGCATCGACAATGTACGCTTCCACATTTTTGCTGTGACGTTAATAACTGATCATGTTGGTAGAAATAGAATTTGATCCTCTTACATTTTTAGAAAATTTCTCCTGACTTTTTGCCTTAAAAAATTCCCCTTTTTTGAACTTCATTCCCGAAAAATCATTCACCTTGGTGCCAATCTCGGGTAAGCTCAATCCAAGAGAAATCAAAGTGCCATTTCTAGTTGGATTTTCAACGGTAATCTATCGAGCTCTAGAATTTCACCGTGTTCTCCTCTCAATAAGCATCCAAGGGCCAAACGACTTCGACAACTCCACCGCTTTTCCCAACTCCGGTGAGGGTTCCTTAGTCTTCTCCGTTTCCATTTTAAATTCATTTGTACCTTATTTACCTGGGCAAGCTTCCTTCGTGTGACCAAAACGTCCGCAACCGAAACACACATGTGGGAGTGACTCAAACTCAACTCTCAGCATCATTCCGTTAACCATTATCTGAGATACTAACGGTTTTCCAAGATATACACAAACGACCATTCTGGAAAACTTTCCTCTCAAACCCTTGTCTGTTTAGAAATCTAGCTTGGTAACGGTACGTATTAGACCCCCGGTTTCCTCTAAGATTTTCCTCTTATAGAGAAACCCTAGAAGTCGAGGTAACCTAATCCATACCATTATGCTATTGGGGAACACCTAGAGGGGTGAAAACTTCAGAGACCACGGTTGCACTGTGAGATAGTGACCAAGCACTATCCATAGTCCTTAGGTGAGAACTTTTTCATAATCAACATGATTATAAAACTTTACCAAAAATTAACCATTATCCACGTCCATGAGTTGGAACGAAGGAGTCGATTTCTATAAACTAAGAATCCTATTTTGCAAAAAGGTATAGGAAATATTTATGCCTAGGAGTTTAACCACCACTGTGGAGGCCATGTCTCTCACTAGAATCTGTTGGATCCTATCAGAAAAACTAATAGTTAGTATTCCGTTAACAGAAGACTTCACTATGTCACCTTCTAAAAATTCAAACCCCTCTTCACCTCTAGAATCATCAGTCCCTATTCCTAAGACTTTATCTCTCCAAGAGGCTCCCTGTACAGGAGGCGAATCTACAACCATATCATTCTCAACATCAGGATAAAGATCCTTAAAACGAACCTTTTTAGTATTCCAATCTCCCACCGAACTATCATCTCCACCATCCTTCGCCATAAAAATTCAGAGAGATAGTATTGCACTTTAATATTGCATCCTAATCCTATCTCATAGAGGATTTTGAAGAAAAATAGAGGTAATTTTTAAACGGTTTGTAACCATATCCTCATTCATTAAGCATCATTTTTAATATTTTGTTCGGAGTTGAAAACAGTGGTTTTAAAATTTAAAAAGAGGAAATTGTTATTGATAAAGTCATCATGAATTTAAGAGCTTATTTATTTGTTTTTCTCCAAGTCGTTTGATTCTTCTCTTTTGTTTTTCTTTGTGATGGTGTTAGCTTCCAAGTTGACTACCACTCGTCTTTTTTATCCCTCCCATCAATTCTCTCTTTCTTTCTTCTCCTCATCATTTTATGTGCCTTTTCTTTGTTCAGATTACAAATCTATTTTGTAGGTATCTTTGTTATCTTCACAAATTGTGATGGATAGATTATGGTGCCTATTGTTGTTGAAATTTTACCGGCCACCAGCAATTTCTTTTGGAAAGTGTACGTCTCTTCGTCGACTTCTTAATTTGTTTATGTTTTGAGAATATTTCATAATAATAAATGATTTCACAAGTCAGTTTGGACTCGCGTTGTCTTAAGTTTTATATTTATTTATTTTTCTTTGTTTAAGAAGTCTTCACTTTTAAAAGTTTTTGTCTACTCTTTGTAGTACGTTTGTTAGTCTTGATTATGCATATTGTCTTGCGTTTACAAGTAATTTTAGGGATAGTTTTTTAGCTTAAAATAATATATATGATAAATGCTGAATCTGAAGCGAAGCAGCCCATCCATGAACAAATTAGAGTTAAAGAAAAATGGGTGGAAGAATTGTGGATAATCCATCATTTTTAGTTGAAAAATGTTCACATTTTTAAGCTCCTTTTCCAGGCTCTCACAGTTCTGTTGTGACCATGTAAACGAGTCCACCCGTTGTTGGCCATCTAGCAACTTGTCATAAGACAATATCTAGAGCAAAATATACAAAGCCTCGTGGAACAATTTTGCTGGACAAATTAACATAAATATCTTTTTATTTTTATTTTTTCCTTGGTAAGAAATAAAAGGATTATAGATTTAAGTTTTGTATTATCTTTTCCAAATACGACCAAAACTATGCTAAAAAAATATCTAAATTATATTAAATCATTATTAGGAACCGCACAAATTAATTGAAATTTATTACTTACTAGTTTATATTTTCGTGTAAATATTAAATTTATAATATTAGTTTTGTTTAAAACTTTTAATGAATTTTAAATTGAAAAAGTATTGTAATTAAAAAATACTTTTAAAAATAATTAAATAATTTAAATTAAGTTATGTTAATTTTATTTAATTTTAAAATTATTTAATATTAAAATAATACAAAAAATTATCATGATTTGAATATTAATTTAATATATTATAACTTATTAATAATTTCTTACAGGTTATTTGTTATATATATAGATATTGTTAAATTAATTTGTTTTAATGTTAAATTTGTTAATATTCAATTTTTTTGTAATTTTATATTTATATTTGTTCTACTTCAATCAATGAATGTAATTAATTTTTTTATTTGAAAAATATAAATTTAACTTGGTACAAGATCCTTTACATTAGGGGTGAGCAAAATCCGATTCGATTCGAAAAGTTCGATAAAAAATTCAAATTTTGAATTAAATAGTTCGAGTTATTTGAGTTAATCAAGTTATTCGGATCAACTCGAATAAAAAAATTAATTTTTTTTTGTTTAACTTGAATATGAATTACACAATCCGAGTTATCCGAAAATCCGAATAAGAAAAGGCAAAACTATGTCGTTTTGATAAATGTTTACATTTTCTAAAGTTAAGTCAAAACTATTAAGTTAAAAGGCAAAATTACGTTGTTTTGATAAATATTTACTCATTAAGTTAAAAGGTAAAACAATTATATTGTTTATGTAGTTAAATAATCTTGTACTTCATCTACTAGTTAAATAATCGGTCCATGTAAACGCAACATTGAGTATAAATAATATGATTCGTTAACTCGACTCGACTTAACTCAAAATTTTTTCACTCGATTTGATTCGATTCGGAAAAAATTCATATTGAGTTCGGTTGCTAAAATGTGATTCGTCAACTCGACTAACTTGAATTTTTTTTACTCGATTCGACTCGACTCGATCGAATACTCACCCCTACTTTATATGTAAGGTCGATTGCTCATGCAATTTGGGATCCTCATTTTGGTCAACCAACAGTGGAAGCTTTAACTAGAGGGGGCGCTCATGGTCCAGTGAATATTGCTTACTTTGGTGTTTATCATTGATGGTATACAATCAGGTTACATACTAATGAATATCTTTATACTGGAGCCATTTTTCTATTATTTCTTTCTGCTTTATCCTTAATAGCGGGTTGGTTACACCTACAATCGAAATGGAAACCGAGCGTTTCATGGTTCAAAAACATCGAATCTTGTCTCAATCATTATTTATCAGGATTATTCGGAGTAAGTTCCTTGGCTTGGACAGGGCACTTAGTCCATGTCACTATTCTTGGATCCCGAGGGGAATATGTTCAATGGAATAATTTCTTAGATGTATTACTGCATCCCAAAGGGCTAGGCCCATTTTTTTTAGGTGAGTGGAATCTTTTTGCTCAAAACCTCGATTCAAGTAGTCATTTATTTGATACCTCCCAAGTATCAAGAACTGCCATTCTAACCCTTCTCGGGGGATTCCATCCATAAATGCAATGTTTATGGTTGACTGATATTGCACACCATCATTTAGCTATTGAAATTCTTTTCCTAATAGCAGGTCACATGTATAGAACTAACTTCGAAATTGGTCATAGTATAAAAGATCTTTTAGAAGCACATATTCCTCCGGGAGGATGATTGGGATGGGGGCATAAGGGTCTTTATGACAATCAATAATTTGATTCATTTTCAATTTGGCCTTGCTCTAGCTTCTTTAGAGGTTGTTACGTCTATTGTAGCTCAACACATGTACTCTTCACCTGCTTATACGTTCATAGCACAAGACTTTACTACTCAAGCTGTGTTATATACCCATCACCAATACATTGCAGGATTCATCATGACTGGAGCTTTTGCCCATGGAGCTATATTTTTTTTATTAGAGATTACAATCTGGAACAGAATGAGGATAATGTATTAGCCAGAATGTTAGACCATAAATAAGCTACGATATCCCATTTAAGTTAGGGCAGCCTCTTTCTAAGATTCCATACATTAGGACTTTATGTCCATAATGGTATCACCAATTATATCCCCTCTGGGATGTAAAATATATATCTTCTCACCATCCTCATAGTGTATGAGACAAATGTATGCATTTTGATTAGGGTCGTATTCTATGGTTACGATTCTACCATATATGTCTTTTTCATTTCGTTAAAAATCAATTTAATGGTATAGACGCTTAGGACATCCCCCTCTATGCCTTGCGGTAATGATTCCTCTGGCATTACGACCTTTGACACAATGATGTTCTCCATAGATCAAATTATTTTGTGGATTGGATTTCACTTGACTGTCTACGACTCCATTGCGTGTATCAAGGGTAGAAGTTTTGTATAAATGTATCGTCATGCTATTAGGTATTTTGATTTAAGTTCTTTTCATTCTAAGAGGTGGAATAGAATAACCTGGTTGAAGCGTTATGATCATACGCCTATAATGCATTGTATGTCCCATAATAGGTCCCATTCTTCTACCCTTTCTGGGGAGTCGATGACTATTCATAGCTATTACCTTAACACCAAAGAGGAGTTCAACCCAATGCTTTTCTGTCCTAGTTGATCCTGATTCGACATTAGAAGTATATTGATTTTTTACCAATAATCGAATACTTTTTTCAGTAACTACAACATATTTGATTCCATCCATAAATTTATTTTCTTCCCTATGAGTTCGAGCCTCAATAAGAATGCTAGTTCTTACTGTTCATATGTTATGATATGAATATACCACACCAAGTCGTTATGCATAGATGATGAGATTGTATTGGTACAGAGCCAATTCTATTAGACTTATCGGAGGGTCCCATTGGCATGCATCCAGTAGGAATTGAACCTACGAATTCACTAATTATGAGTTGGGCACTTTACCATTCAGCCATGGATGCTTAGCAGGGATCCTCGTACATGGTGAATGACCAAATTCCGATTGAAATGAAAACTTTAGGATAAATCAATGCAATTTAGGAGGAATCAATGAAAGGACATCAATTCAAATCCTAGATTTTTGAATTGAGAGAGATCAAGAATTCTCATAGTTTCTTAGATTCATAGACCCAATTCAATTTAGTGGGATCTTTCATTCACATTTTTTTCCACCAAGAACGTTTTATAAAACTCTTGGACCCCCAAATTTGGAGTAGCCATTTTGTACATTCAATGTACTCTACGGATAGAGAAATGCATAGAGTTGAATATAGTAAAATGAGAAATTGAAAGATTTCGTTAAAATTGTTCGTTTGGAAATTTCCTGAAAAGCTAATCATAGGTTCTTCTCTCCATTGGAACAATAAGGCCATTATGCTCATTACTAAACTTGTCGAAGAGATGAAATATAACCAAATTATATCATTTTTATTAAAGGTTGAATCGATCATTAGAAGAAGAATTAAGCCAAAAATTAGGATACATTCTGGGAAAGTAAAACTTCTATCGAAGAGAAGCAAATGAAAGGCTTTCATAAAAATTCTCGTAGAATCGAGAATGA